>CM060924.1:70382898-75182898 GCA_030737875.1 Allium sativum
AACTGGCCATGGTAGTTCATGAAACACGAAATCAAGAACAATTGCATAAGAACTGGAAATACATGAATGTAACTGCATGGAAAGACACAGATCTACAAACTATAACCAAAAAGATAGACTAGAAAAAACACATAGAAACTTGACGAAACAAGTGAGTCGACAAATCTGTCGAACCATATTATGGACCAGCATAGTGGAACATACCAACAATGAGGAGGAGCATCCAGCATCGTAAAACCATTATCGGAACTCCAACCAGAGAAGGCACAGGCACCACGCTGTCCAAGGTTAGGGCTCAGGAGCACCGCATGTTTTAGCAAGATCCAAGAATCTCGAACAGGCAAAAGAAGAAAGGGGCTGGCGAAGAAGAGTGCCAACGGCTCCCCATCCAAGCAAAAAGTCAGATCTAAAGATACAGGGAACACAATTCCAACTTCGTTTCAGAAAACCACCGAACCACAACAACAAGCAGTGTAGCGGGCTCAAGAGCATCAAAAGCTAGAAAAACACGTTTCTGAACCTAGTTCTAGAGAAAAGGCTAGGCTTAGAGGAGGAGGCAAAAGAGCTCAGTTTACAAACATAAGAGAAAGCAAGGAAGGAACAACGAAGGGAAGGCAGAGCAGATCTGAAGAGAGGGAAAGAGATTTAGAGGAAAGGAATATGGAAGGTTGCAGAACGGGGATTTCCTTGTCCCTATGGCATAAACCGAGCTCTAATCAGGGGAAAAGCTTAGATCTGGATAGTAAAAGAGGGGTACTGAAGAAAGCCCATGCACGATGAAAGCTCAGTTAGGAGAAGGTAAGGCAGAGGAGGGAAATGAACGAGATTATGTTAGAAAGAGGAGAGAGGAAAGTGAGTCGGCATTTACAAGTTTTTCAGTACTGAAGCATTTTTATCTACATGTTATTATGGTCATATTTTGCCGTCTCTATATAGTGGGTTCCTCTGTAGACCTAGGTATACATATAATATACTTATATTTAAAAAAAAACAAATACGTTCACTCACTGTCTATACAGGAATCCTAAACCTAGGCTCTGAATCCAGATGTAACAACCCAAATTCCAACAGACCGATTTTTTTTCAAAATTCTAACCTATTGAAACTCGTGTCGGTTTGTCTGGTTTCATGCAGAAAAGACAAACATAATAAACATATCAGAGCTCAAAAAACATCTCACTGCGGAATGGAATAAAATATAATATAATTAAATATAGCCTTACCCAGATAATCATACTGCCTAACCAGTATACAAAGCTATCATATCTCTGCAACAAATCTAACCTGCGAGTAAGTTCTGGTGACTGGATTTAAAATTAACATTTTGGATAACCCTACATATACCATTTAGTTACATTTTATTATTTATTAGGTTTCCTGTGTTAATAACACTTAAGGCTTACACATACGTCGTACGTACCCATCTACTTCCCAGTAGATTGACCTAATACAATATACATATATCTACCCCCAATATTAAGGTATACCCCATGGTACCCCACTCACACAGTCTCTACTGCAATGCAATAGAAATATACACATTCCCTTATCCAATGCCAGAACGACATATAGATCTCTATACAACAACGCTACGTTCCACATAGAACCGCCATCGCCATGCTACTTAAGCATACGGACTACCACCTTCGAACCATTCGATCAAATCAGATTTCATCACAAAGTAATGCGCTAGAGTCTACGATGCACCACCCGGAGCAGACATGCATGTATCTAGACTTTCTCACGTACGTTTCGTTAATCATACTCGATGCCTCAATCTCTTTGATACACCATCCTGAAACAGTATCCATGTATCTGCACATATTATCTATTGTGCACCAAGTTCTGTAACAGAGCTATATCAGATATACGAAACTCGGTCGGGAGCCTTTTTAGATATCTGTATACACAGATGTTATGGTCTACAATTTCACGGTGGGTATGGTCCCACCAGACCCCTCCCTCAACTAGTGAAAGGCCAACATATATGAGAGCTAGTAATGTGCCCCTAACAAACAATCTACCTCCAAATTGGCATGTCCCGCAACCAAAGCCTCGATAGTATAAGGTCAATGGTCTTTTGGTTTAGCTCTCCACCTTTTCACATCACGCAGACTGTCGATGAATGATACCCAACGATTACTATCAATCAGATGGTTAGACCCGCCTAAGGAAAACAGATGAGATGGTCATAACCGGCCTAGTCACAAGGCACCATATTAATCGAATCACCTATACCAACCTGCAGCCTTCTAACTGCCCACTTTCGTGGCAATCAATGTGTAACACCCCACGTCCGTTAGTGTCACTCACAAAGGGAATGCACTAAGTTCTGTGGAGCATTTAGGGTAAAAGATACAGATAAATTACAAGACAGACAGAAATTAAACAGCGGAAAATAAAACTTTGCTTTATTGATAAAATGGTTTGTACAATGGTTTCTTTACAATATCAGAGTACCATCTGTCTTACAAAATAAAGAAGCATAAAAACAACATTTATATTCCCCAATTTTAGCAAGAGCCAGCCATAGCATCTGAAAAGAGAATCCAGGCAAACTTCGACAAATCTTCAAGCTGGGAAAGAGTGGCAGTCCAACTTAACCTGAGCTAAACTATTCCCTCCTTTACTACCTAGGGATGAAACGGAAGAAAAGAAGACGAAAGAAAAACAGAGTCAGACATAAAGCCTGAGTAAGTTCAGTAACTTCTAGCATGTGAACATGGAAAACAAAACGACATGAATTAACTGAATATAAGATTACACCATGACGATAGGGTCAACAAGATTAGACAAGGTAGTCACAAGATATGCTAAGATAAACTGGATACGCTCTAATACTTTCGCTACTTCGCTATTTCCTTGTTATACTGGTTTCTATATCTCTGCACCACCTATCTAGTGTCCCAACTAGTAACGATAACGTGATCCCAATCCCTGTATTTTCCATTTCCTTCCGGCATAAATTTATTATTTATTACCTAGATCAAATCCAGGGTTTTCTATCAAGTGCTTTCTAGATTTAACTAGAGGTTATGCTATTTGCTGAACGCTTGTCGAGTTCAGGGTTTTTGCCACCTAGTTCAACTAGGGATTACGCTACCTGTCGAACGATGCCCCCAAGTCTAGGACATACTACCTAGAGTGGTATATGTTTCCTATACTTCCCCACGCATGTATCGCGAATCGTTATCGCTTGTCTAGATGCACATGTCCTGTAATGTGCGGTCCGAGTCTTGTGACAGGGCAAATCAAGGAATACAGAACTCGGTCGGGAGCTTTCAGATATCTGCCGATGCAGATGCTAAGGTCTGTTTTTATTCCAGTGGTTATGGTCCCACTTGACCCCTCCCTCAACTAATGAAAGGCACACCTTGTAAAATGAGAACTATACGCCGGCCCCCGGTGCCCCATTATTCTATGGCCATCCGCAACCATAACTAGATAGCAAGTATATGGTCTTTTGGAGTTCTCCGCCTTTCCGCTTCACGTATCACGATTGACTCAAGATGGATGGTAGACGACGAGTTGCTATCATAGGGCTACCGATTGCTCGCCGAATCACGCTAGTCCATCCTAGTCTTTAGGTTGCCATGTATTGCAACCAAGGCATACCCCTAGTTCTTCTACGCAGACCTTAACCTCTGTGGGCCCAGGCGGATCATCTGCAGCCTCACAGAGGGATACCAAGAGTACCCTCACGTCCCCTCGAAGCCTTGGGCTTCGTAACCCAATTCGTTGGAGCCTTCTCTCTATTTAGACGGACATTCGCTCCTTCCCGTGTTATACTAAGAATTACTACTTAATCGTTGTTTTCTAAGGTTTACTACTTAGTTCCCTTTCCCGTCAATTTGGATTGGTTAAGTGTCATTAGTCAATTCAAGCCAACTTAACCCTCTTCATTCATCCTGTTATACTGGTTAAGTGTTATCGGTAATTCATGTTGACTTAACCCCACCACAAACCAAGTTATATTTGTTAAGTATTTCTTATTACTTAACCCTACCCATTCACCCTATATTGGTTAAGTGTTCCTTTTATCTTAACCTTGCCCGTCTGTCTAACATGTTATTAATGGTTAAGTATTATCCCTTCATGTTTAGACTTACCCCTATTCTTTTATCACCATCTGATGGTTAAGTGTTCAAGTTTACTTAACCCTACGGTCTAGCCCAGCTAACATATCAAATTGGCTAAGTGTATTAAATCTTACTTAACCCCAACCTCTAGTCTAGTTAACATGTAAATTTGGCTAAGTGTATTAACTTTACTTAACCTCACTTTCTAGACTAGTTAACATGTTAATTTGGCTAAGTGTTTTCTTAGTTACTTAACCTCTACTAATCTCATCTTGTTACCATGAATTTGGTTAAGTGTCCCTGTGGACTTAGCCCTCCGTTCTAGCTTAACTGAGCTTAAGTTGGTTAAGTGTTCCTATAGACTTAACCCTCCCATTCTAGCTTAACTGTATGAACGTAACCCCACCTACTAGTCTTGTTATCATGTTGAGTTGGTTAAGTGTCTTAGTTAACTTAACCCTAGCATTCTTGTTCTAGCTTTAACTAAATAAATTAAAGCCACGACCACTCGCATTAGACAGATATTGTTGCGATTACTGGATGTGCCGGTTGGTTCCGGGCAGGTTTACATCGCAACTCAGTCTAACCTCGGGCTAGGCCTATTCGTGTTTTCTAGTTCAAAGGATTTTGATTAATTTTCAAATCAGGTTTTGAAAGTAACCATCCTGTCTGTCGAATCAGTTAGGGATAGCCAGGGAGAGCAGGAAACTTGTATTTTCTAAACTCAAGCCTAGACACTATCCTCTCTGTCACCCTAGAACTTTCTGGTTTATTATTAAAAGAGATGTCGTTAACAAACCTTTAATTTTTCTAAATTAACATTTCCTCATTTAGGACAAATTTTATAAGTAAATTAATCCTAATTTACTTATTTCCCAATTACTCTTTTAATGTAAGTTGTCAACATTTATTCTTACGGCCCATTTTCCCCTCTATATCATGTTTATGCTTTTTTTGGTATGTAAACCATACCAAATGAAGTGTCACTAACCATGATTTTGCTAATCCTGACAATTACTCCCAATTATGGCCAATTTTATGCCAATATACTTATCGAGCCAAATTAGCTAATCCAATTCTGATTTAACATTCTAATTCATGTCAAACTAGACTTATTACTCTAGTTCACAATACAAGATTCAAATTACACATCTTATAATTTATGTCAAATTTATCCAATTTGCATTTCTATGAACATGCCATAATACATGTTCCCAATTTATGCCAATTTCCAAGTTGAACTACATTTTAGTAAATTTCATATTTTGTCCCAAATCGCATTCCCACCGCTCGTATAATCGTGATTCAATCTAAATTATAGACTCGCAGAAAATAGGGAATGAACCAAAGATTGCTATGACAAGGATAGATATAACAACTAGCATAAAATGGTTTTGAATAACGACGTAGGTTCAAGAACATGGGTAGACCTAACTTAATAGGTAAATTCCCATAGTCTAAAACCAAAGAAAACCAAGGACAAGCAGAATAAATAATCGAGTTTAGCCCCAAATCTCAAAATCACAGAATTTAAGCAACACTTTCCTAGTCAGGAATCATGGAGGTTTAATCATAGATGTCCGTGTTATGTCACAGGCAATAGTTTATGTTAATCAAAGGCATAGGTTTTGTCAAGGAAGTAATCCTCATAGTCATAGTCACAATCATAGGCAATGTTCATAGTCATAGGCGGTGTCCATAGTCATAGGCAATGTCCATAGTCATAGGCAAATGTTCATAGTCATAGGCATATGGTTTTTAGGTCCATAGTTTCATAGTCACGGTCTTATTTGTCTTTGAATCATGACAGTTCTTAATTAGGTCCAAAGAGATAGGCACATATTCGAATAGAAAGAAAGAGAATTGGCATATTCTTTTATTCCTTCAATTTCATGTCATGAACAAAGAAAAACGTTCAAATCTAGAAATAACTGACTTACATAGATTTAGATTAGAAAAGAAAGATGGCGTTGCTACGATTCGTAGAAAATCATTCGTTGAAGTCGTTTGAACCTCCTTTTGAATCCTAGCTTGAATCTCTTTTTCTTGAAAGTCTTTTGAGCAGCATCTCCTCGTCTTGTTTTATTTTATATATATTATTTATTAATATATTTTATAGGAGGAGAGAAGCCATGTTTACTAAGAATCTTTGCAGCATAAGGGTAGAGAAGAATTGTGAATAGAGAAGAAGACCAGGGCTATTTATATAGTTGCTCAAGACCTTATCGTACACACAGCGCTGAGTCAGCATTGAACCTAGTTAAGAAAATAGTCCAAGTTCATAGATGAATCTAGCCAAATCTTATCGTACATGCAGTGCTAAGTCAGCATTGGGTCCCACAAGCTGTTTTGGCGCAGAAATTTGAATTTTGAATGTTTGAATTTCTGGAATTTATTTAACTGTTTTATTCACATGAAATATTCTTATATGTATACAATTCCTTTAACGACCATTTTACGCGTATATATATACGCACAACTTTCATTTTATTTTCAAAATTCAAACGATGTTGCACCGTTATTTAATTCTTACCATATTTCATTTACTATAGCCTTATCTTAAAATTTATCTTTCGTATACATATATTTCTGCATATATATATATATATATATATATATATATATATATATATTCTCATGTATATACATATATTTTCTTTATTTCCTTATATGTATGTTCTTATCCTTTCAAATTTTGAATTTGTATATGTACATATATTTGCATGTTCAGTTGGCCCTCTTTAAAATAGAGATAAAAATTATGTTGTCGCCGGGGTTTGAACCCCCGACCTCCATGTTACAAATCCAATGCCTTAACCAACTAAGCTACAAAGTCTTTTGTTAATAAGTCTTAGAACAATGATAATTATTGTTCTTTCCTTACTTCTCTTTTTCATGTTAGTTACAATACTTAAATTAAACCAATGCATGAATCTTTTTCTTTTAATGTTAATGCATTATGTTTCCAAATCAGTGCATGCAACATATTTACATCGCATGCAACCAATCTTTTTTTTTCATATATTAATTAATTTTCATTATACATGACCATATTAATTTTATCTGTGGATATATATATACATTTTTAATTACATTAAAAATACGGGGTGTTACACAATGTATGCTCACCGGGTAGTAACGCGCAGACCCAACCTCTTCTAGCACAGCCTAAACACTATCACTGCACAGAGGACCACCAGGAATAATCTCCACGTCCTAGGAAGACTCGTGCGTCCCCTTACAGTCCTTCGAAGCCAGCAGAATATTAGCAGAACAACAGGAAGAATATCAGATGGACGTGCACTCCCCTCATGTCTCATGACACCACGATGATCTACCCTGTTGTGTTCTTCACTTTCAGACGTATGGACTGGTCCAAGCTCCTCAGGTTAACTTGTTACTAGGCCCAATGTCCAAACGATTAATTACGCACTTTCTCTACCTCATTAGATTTCCAGTTAACTTGGTTATTTCAAATCATATAAACTTCTTATTCAGGTTAGCAAGTTCTTCTTGCTTATTAATTTCAGTTATATAACTTACCCCATTAAAGTTCATCAATAAGCCTTTAACATGTTATTCTTATCAGCAGATTCTCAGGTTTTCAGATAACATGTTCTTCTTATCAGCAGGATTCAGATTCTTAAGTTTACATGTTACATAATTTATAATTAAGTACAACTTATTGCATTTCATAAGTTTTCCCTTCTTTTCTCTAATTATTACAAACAACAGGCTTCAGGCTTCCATATTTACAGATTACTTTATTTATAATTAAGTACAACTTTTCTCAGTCCATAAGTTACCTCATTTTCTCTATCGTTTATTATAACCTAAGTTATAATTTCCACTTGTCCCTAGGGCAAACCTACCAATTATCTTTCCTTTTCCCATTCAGGTTTATTCATAGTAGGTTATTACCATTCCCCGTTCATTCCAATTCTTTTACTGTTGTAGGATTCATTCATTTCCATTGATTACAATTAATGACATTTCTTTCTAGTTATATACATATATTCATGTATGTTATGCACTAGACCCCTCACATTAAGTTGACCACTTGTGGGAGTTTGATTTGTCGGGCGGTTTCGGGCAGGCTTCAACCACAAGTTGAACTTAACCTCATGTCTTCATGCGGTTATTTAAAATTTCTTAATTACTGTAATTCTATTTACAACCTTTTTGGCATAATAATTCAATTAATAAAACACTCATGTTCATTGTAAATTTCATAATTACAACATTTACATAAATTCCCAATTTAGACAGGTGATTAATGGAAATAAGCTTTATACAACAGAAATGTTCTCAGTTCAGGTTTTAGGAATACAGTACTGCAAAATTTTCATCATTTATATGAAGGATACAATTCAGTTTTAATTACAACAGTACTAATTTCAACAGATTACATCGGGTTAAACATTTCAGCAGTTTTACATTTCAGCAGGTTACAGCAGATTAAACATTTGAGCAGATTAATCATTTCAACAAATTTATTTTACATATTAATGGGGAATGCCAAACGGTAGATATAACATTATAAAATAGTATAACCTAAATCCACTCATCAAAGAGCTTTCCAATTCATGAATCTGGTCCGTACCTAGCATTTATTGCTCCCCTAACTGAATCTAGAATCTAGATAACCATGGATTCATAATTCTCAAAATAAAAGAAAACGAAAAAAGTGAAATCTTGTAATAACCCGAAAATCCGAGCCAATTTAAAAAATTTATTTTAGCAAATTTTGAATATTTAAAATGAATTATTTTAAATAATAATGACGGAAAATATATTTTCGATGAAGTTAAAATGAATAAATTTATTTTAATTATAAAAGGAATTGAAAATGGCGCGGTAGTTTGAAAATTCGATTTCAAAGTTCAAATGAATGTACAGGATTCAAAATAAACCGGATTTTGGTGAAACCAAAAATATTAGAATCTAATTGAGAATATCATTCCAACGAATCTGAAAAATTGAAATTTCATAGCGGGAATCAAAAGTTACATCCAGTTGAAGATTCAGAATAGTCGCTATGGAATTTTGGGCTCTTAAAATTGGAAATTTTGCAAACGACCTCGGTTTTCAACGAAACCAATTTTGTTGGATCCTGGATGTCAAATTATTGCTGGGTTTCAAAATTCATAATTTTCTGAATCAATATGTGAGCGTGGCGAAGTTAAATGTGTTTTAACAGTTTCAGTCAATTTCGATCGACCGAAAAATGGCCATTTTTCAAACGGTCTTCAAATTTGATGAAATTAGTTTTGTTAGGATCGTATCGTCAGTACGATGCTAGAAATAATTTTTCTGGAATTTTTAGAGACTGTATGTGGCCCCGGTAGATTGAAAAGTACATTTAAAATAAAATATATAGATTTCAATTTTGGTTTTGACGGAGACTGATCGTAACAGTCGAATTGGCTTGCGAAACATATCTCATTGTGTTCGGAATGGGGTTATTATGCTAGGGGCGACAATCGTCGTGTTCGATTTGGAGTTCAAATAAAAAAGTAACTTTATGGAGTTAAATTAAATTAATTATATATATTTTATAAACCCCCCCCCCCCCCCATTTCTCCTCTTCGAAGTCAACGGGGAAAAAAAACTGTTGCTTCCCAAATCGCGATCGCCCTCCCCTTTACAAACCGCGACCGCCGCCTCAGGCAGCCCCACCGCCGCACCCGCCACTGCTTCCCCTTCCTCTCTTTCTTCGATCTTCCCCCCTCCCCTCCTCTGGCATGAACCCCACGCCCAAAACCCCGCTGAACGATGCCTCAGCCACCGTAGGGCCTGACGCCCCCGGAGCACCCCCTGGCACCACCTCCGACCACTCACGAGCCCCTTCGCCCTCCTCTGCACCTCCTTCCCCTTCCTTGAACCTCCATAGCCTAAATCGAGCCAACCCTTCACCGCCAGTCGAAGTGGACCCCGCCGCGCCACTACACAGCCACCGACGCCTCAGCAAACCCTTGCAGCCCTTCCTGGACCACCTGAGCACCTTAGACCACCACCCGACATCGTTTGTAAGTTTTACTTTTATGTTTATTCATATATGTGATTAAAAATAGGATTTTTATTTATATAAACAACGAATAAAAATGTGATTTTTATCCATATAACATCAGTATAAAAATAAGTTTTTTCTTATGTATGTAGAGTAGTAAAAATATGATTTTTATTATATAAACATCGTTATAAAATTTCGATTTTTATATATATGAAGTGAAGATAAAAATTCGAATTTTTATATATATGAAGTGAAGAAAAAAATTCAATTTTTATATATATGAAGTGAAGATAAAAATTCGATTTTTATATATATGAAGGGAAGACAAAAATTCAATTTTTATATATATGAAGTGGAAAATAAAAATATAATTTTTATGTACATGTAGTGATAATAAAAATGTGATTTTTTACTATGAACAGCGTGTAAAGGATTGCGTTGAATTCCAGGCAAATCCAAGCCACTCAGAAATTCAGAAATGAAACGGCGGAGTGGAAACCGAAGGTGAGAACTTCTCACTTTAAATCTTGTTTTCTAGTTAAAGGTATATACTAGGATGCCGACGGTGCTTAGCAGCACCCGACACCCGTCGTCCATAGACCATGGATGACTTGTATGCTTGTTTGATGTGTTGTGAAGTTTGTTTGTGATGTTTAATGGATAATAAAATATTCGTGTGTTGAAATAAATTAATTATCGTTAAAAATATAATTTTTAACGTGAATGTGAATAAGTAAATATTCATTTACAAATCGGACGGTTTGTTTATGTACACCTATTTGAAGGATATTGATTGGGACGATAAATTTCACACATTGTCCAACTGCACAAATAATATTCATTATTTGTGGATTGAAACCCCACACGGGTGTCGGGATGATATTTGACGTACACTAATCCCAATTGTTTAGTGGTATGTCGATCGTTTGATTGACAGACTGTATGAGCATTAATTAGTTATATTTAATGCTTATGCAGTTGTGTGGTGCACTTTGGATGATGGTTGATTATTTATCGTTGCTATTATATACTTGTGTTGTATGGAATTCATATAATTAACATTATATGGTAATTGATTGGGCCTCATTCCAATTTGGAAAATAAAGATTCATGTGTTGAAACTTATCATGTGTTGAATAGAATAAATAGTCATGTGTTGACGATAGTCATGTGTTGACGATACTCATGTGTCGAGAATATTCATGTATTGAAACTTATCATGTGTTGAACAAAATATTTTGACAATAAAATTTACATCTTTATCATATATAAAATTTGAAACTAACTGGAAACCAGATAAGATGAGTGGTTTCCTGGGTATTGATCTGATGTTGGTTTCAGCCTTCGGGGTTAATATTTAGGGAATCGTTCTCTTACTAATTTATGGTTAGAGTCTGATTAAGAATTAAACGATAGAAATCATATTTTTATGAAATATATTAAATAACAAAAATAGTCATGTGTTGACGATACTCATGTGTTGAGAATATTCATGTGTTGAAAGAAATATAGATTCATGTGTTGAATAGAATAAATATTCATTTGTTGAATAGAATAATGAAGTTATTGAAATATATAAAGCCGTGTTGATTAGAGATTCGCCATTTTTATGCGGATGATATTTATATCGATTATATTCGTTTTTATAATGATTATAGAAAAGGAAGTGATTTCAAAATATAATGTTTTGAAAATATTATCATTTGTATATCGATGATGTGGAATTTTCAATTTTGATTCGAAATTGAATATGAAGTTGAAATCATTTCGAAAACGAATTCATAACGATTTATAAAATACGTTTTAAAAAGAAATCGACGAAATATATATATATTATATATATAATGGCCTGAATAGAACGCGTCACGCTGCGGCAATTTGCGAATTTCGACCATTGACTTCGAATGGACATTACGGGAGATCCGATCGTCGGATTCTCCTAAAACCAGAACCGTTTAGTTCGTATCAAAAAGAGATTTCTAACGAATATTAGAGATTTGAAATCTAACATTTGTATTTGGAATTATGTCCAAATTAAATTTGGAAAAGGTCGCTGTAAGTGCAGTTCGATGGTCGTTGTTGGAAATCGACTATACGGACCTTGATAAAAATTACTAAAAATATCAATAATTTGTGTAAAATAATAAGAAATGATTTGTGCAGAATTAGGATGAAAAATTCCAAAATTGAAAAGATAAAAATAGATTTCTATCGAAATGAACTAGTTTTGAACTAGAATTATAATCCCATTTATTTTTAAAATAAATAAAGTGGATTTGAAATGGTTTTGAAAATAACCACAATTTCCAGTATATAAAGTGGAAATGGATTTGAATCGAAATTGTCTTTGGAATATTTCGATGTTGGATTTCGTGATTATATAGATATTGTTATGGAAATTTGAAAGATATATTTATATCGTTATTTCCAATACGATATTTGTTGGTCGTAGAATTTGATATTGAATATAAGCCGATATATTTTATATTCAGAGCCTTGTATTTAATATCAAATGTGATTTGGGTTTGTCATGAATGGTGTCTTCATTAACACTGTTCTTAAACCTAATTGAGAAAAAGATTAAATCTTTCTATTCAGATTTAATGAAGTGTACCAATTAAATAATATTTAATTGGAATTGAATTGGAATTGATTTTTGGGTTTATCGTGAACGGTGTTTTAAATAACACTTGTTCTTTAACCCGATAATTATTGGAATGTGATTTTGGGTTGTCGTGAACGGTATCTTCAATAATACTGTTCTTAGACCCAACAGAGTTAAGAAAATCGGAAACTAACTGAAGATTAGTTAAGTTGAATGGTTTCTTGGGTATTGATCTGATGTTAGTTTCGGCCTTCGAGGTTATTACTTAGGGAATTGTTCACTTGCTAATTCACGGTTAATGGCTGATGGAATAGAATGTGATTTTGGGGTTATAGTGAACCGTGTTTTAAATGATATTGGTTCTTTAACCCAGTTAAAGACAGGATATGATTTCCCAAGTTAAATAATCATTAATATTGATTTCTGGGAAGATTAAAACTAAGTGGATTTTTAATGAACCTTTAATTAGATTAAAATGATCGAGAATGGAGTATCACCAGTTTTTCTCTAGGCAATAGTTAAAATCTTTAATTAGATTTGAACGTGAAATGGTAATTGAATTTACCGAAAACACCATGGTGTTAGATATGAAGTATTACCAGTTTTACTTCATGGGATGAATAGGTTGGGATTCGGAAACTAAAACAAATGATTACTTCGGTAAGGTTCGTTAATCCCGACTAGTTTGGATAAACCATAATTTGGTTTGAGTTGATATTCAAAAGAAGATTAAAGGATAAATTTAAAGAATTTATCTTTGATAAAATCAATGGGAACCTTTCCCAAAGTATAAGAATATTTGAATAAAAGAATATTCTGAATTGGAATGAGGCGTATGTTGTGTTTGTGTAACACTTGTTTATTATATACGCGAGTTATTCAGAAAGACCGGGTTTATCTCATTCTGAATAACTGATTCGACGATGTGTTGAGGATGAAGACGGTGGTCGAAGACCGGAGGTCTTCACATCGTTTGGATAATTACTGATGATCTTGATTGGGCTGTACACCCAAGAGGAGGGAATCAGTTGGTGATTGTCCAGACGTACTTGGAGATCGATGGATATGCGAGGTACAAGGTGCCTCCGGTTTCGTTCAGACCCAGAACGGACTTGTAAATGGACTGTGTGTCTGACATTGGATATCATTCTATGTGATTGATGGGTATCTGTTGCATGTGGTGATTTACCTGTGTGGCATGCTAAGATGCAAATGAACAAGGCTTCTGTTGAAAAGCAGAGTCTTGTGGTTGATGATCAAAGCACGACCTGTGTGGCATAGCTTTGTGTAGCGTTGATTCGCGAGCCTCATACCCCGGTTATGAACCAGAAACGGGAGAGGAACTCAGGGAGGGCATGTGTTCCTTCTAGCTAGGGTGGTGTCAGTGACCTACCAGCCCTGACATTTATATTATTTTCACCTGTGTGGTTGTTGCTGTTGCGAAGCGCCTCGGATATATCGGTGACTGTGTCGAGCCGATGGAGTCATTTGGCTCATTTACGCCCCCAAAGGGCGGGGAAACGTAGTATTCAGGCATAATAATCCACATAGGTGGACCGGCCCTGATGATCCATGGGGCAGTTGCGGCTATTCCTGAGACATGGGCTAGATTGTCTCGAATTCGGTAAGGACGATCCCTAGCCTCGGTTCACAGATGGAAATCCAATTTCCAATACGAGACATTTCGGTTTTAGTTGTAATCCTATATATGGCAACATAGTGGTATGGGGCACTTATGCCGTCTATGATTGATACTTATGATTTGAAATTGTTTTATACACTATGCACTTGTAATAGTATCAAATGATTTGTTTTAAACGTACCAAGCATGTTTGGCTATTATAACGGAAAACCCTATCCCCCGGCTTGCGTTGCATTGTGTGATAGGACCTGGGTCTTATAATAGCTTCATTTTTCCAAAAAGCATTGCGCTGTTTTGTTATATGCACTGGTATTCTTGAGAGGAAACCCATTCCGTGCTATACGGCATGGTCGCTTGATTTACTTTATTTTAAAGTAAAGTTTTAAATAACTGTTTTAGTTCTCACACCAGTCACATGACTGACGTTGAGTTTATTGTTTTAACCTAAACTCTGGGTGCCCCTATTTTTCGCACGGGTAGCTAATAGTTTTGGTTTTGCAGATTTATATTCACAGGATCCTGATTTACAGCTGGAACTATATCCGGAAAGCTCTATATCCGTTTATCTCTTTCAGTTGCGTATTGTATTATTTTTATGCTACTATGAAATGTATTGTAATCTCTGATATTTTTTCTGTTGTGTAATATATATTTATACTTTGTATATTCTTGAATTCTGATGGAAATTGTTGTGATAAGCAATGAAATGTTATTCGGTTTGTGTTCTGATTCGTCTTGTCCTCAAAGCAATTCATTCTTCCTTACCGGGGAAGTTACGGGTTCTCTCTGTTGGTATCAGAGCTTTGGTTTACAGACATTGGAGAACAAGACACGTTATAACCATACGAAAGAATTCATCAGAGATTGGATTAGTATTGTCCAATGAGAAGGACTCATTAGAGATGGGATCAGTAGTATCCTAGAACGAGTGTGAAGAGTGTTGTTTTAAAAAAAGTAAAAATGAAAACAATTTTTGTTTTGAAAATTTATACCTTATTCAGCGTATTTGAATATTTATTTGTATTGTATTTGGACAATCAAGTATATATAGATTTTGCATATACGTCTGATCCACGTGTATTCGAAGCTTTAATATACTGGATAGAAATAGAATCACACTCTAATCGCCCGGAGATGATTTTGATGATGGAGCTCCATTATCAGGATTTATGTTCGTGTTTCGAAAGTGGGATTTCTATATATTTCCAATTGACTGGTGTGAGAACCAAAATATAATTAGAATATATTGTTGTGACTTGGCATCAAAAACATGATTTTCTGTATATGTATCAAAATTATGAATTTGAAAAGATAATCAACTAATTAATTGCTGATTGTGTTGTTTGATTATTGGTTGATTAATTGAAATTTGGAACATTTAGCCAAATTGAACCAAACTGGGAGTTGTATTTAAAATTTATTGCATTTGCATGCTTGTACATGTACTTACATTGAACAGGTCATAGCAAGGAGGCTAGAGAAGAGGAATGAAATTGTTTGCCCGACAAATAGGTACATGTTTACTAATTTCTTTGGGTTTTGGATGATTTTATGAGCTGATTGGCTAGCCGCTTGGCTTTTTCTTTTTCTTTTGGATTGGTGAGGGCCATGGGAGGCTATTTGAAATATCCCGAAGCTCCCGGTGTAGAGGAGGTTATGGCGAAATTTTTCGAAAATTTAGGGTGTTAGCCAAATTTTTGAAAAATTTGAAAAGTTCTTAGAAATGAAAAGTTAAAGAACTTAAGCCATAAAGAAAATAATGGAAGTTGAGTTGGTTTGTAAAAAAACTTTTGACTTCGTTCCTTTTCGGGGACGAAAAGTTTTAAGTGGGGGAGATTGTAATAACCTGGAAATCCGAGCCAATTCAAAAATTTATTTTGGCAATTTTAGCGAATTTTGAAAATTTAAAATGAATTATTTTAAATAATAACGACGGAAAATATATTTTCGACGAAGTTAATATGAATAAATTTATTTTAATTATAAAAGGATTTGAAAATGGCGCGGTAGTTTGAGAATTCGATTTCAAAGTTCAAATGAATGTACAGGATTCAAAATAAACCGAATTTTGGCGAAACAAAAAATATTAGAATCTAATTAAGAATATCTTTCCAATGAATCCGAAAAATTGAATTTTCATAGAGGGAATCAAAAGTTACGTCCAGTTGAAGATTCAGAACAGTCCCTATGGAATTCTAGGCTCTTAAAAAAGGAAATTTTGCAAATGACCTCGGTTTTCGACGAAACCACTTTTGTTGGATCCGGGATGTCAAATTATTGATAGGTTTCAAAATTCGTAATTTTCTGAATCAATATGTGAGCGTGGCGAAGTTAAACGTGTTTTAACAATTTCAATCAATTTCGATCGACCAGAAAATGGCCATTTTTCAAACGGTCTTCAAATTTGACGAAATTAGTTTTGTTAGGATCGTATCGTCAGTACGATGCTAGAAATAATTTTTCTGGAATTTTTGGAGACTGTATGTGGCCCCGGTAGATTGAAAAGTACGTTTAAAATAGAATATATAGAATTCAATTTTGGTTTTGACAGAGATTGATCGTAACAGTCAAATTGGCTTGCGAAATATATCTCATTGTGTTCGAAATGGGGGTATTACGCTAGGGGCGACAGTCCTCGGGTTCGATTTGGGGTTCAAATAAAAAAGTAACTTTATGGAGTTAAATTAAATTAATTATATATATTTTATAAACCCCCCTATTTCTCCTCTTCGAAGTCAACGGGGAAAAACAAAATAAATAAATAAACTGCTGCTTCCCAAATCGTGATCGCCCTCCCCTTTTCAGACCGCGACCGCCGCCTTAGGCAGCCTCACCGCCGCGCCCGCCACTGCTTCCCCCCTCCTCTCTCTCTTCGATCTTCCCTCTCCCCTCCTCTGGCATGAACCCCACGCCCAAAACCCCGCTGACCGATGTCTCAGCCACCGTATGGCCTTACACCGCCGGAGCACCCCCTGGCACCACCTCCGACCACTCACGAGCCCCTTCGCCCTCCTCTGCACCTCCTTCCCTTTCTCTGAACCTCCACAGCCCAAATCGAGCCAAACCCTTCACCGCCAGTCGAAGTGGACCCTGCCGCACCACTACACAGCCACCGACGCCTCAGCAATCCCCTGCAGCCCTTCCTGGACCACCTGAGCACCTTAGACCGCCACCCGACATCGTTTGTAAGTTTTACTTTTATGTTTATTCATACATGTGATTAAAAATAGGATTTTTATTTATATAAACAACGAATAAAAATGTGATTTTTATCCATATAACATCAGTATAAAAATTAGATTTTTCTTATGTATGTAGAGTAGTAAAAATATGATTTTATTATATAAAATCATTATAAAAATTCGATTTATATATATATATGAAGTGAAGATAAAAATTCGATTTTTATATCTATGAAGTGAAGATAAAAACTCGATTTTTATATATATGAAGTGACGATAAAAATTTGATTTTTATATATATGAAGTGAAGATAAAAATTTGATTTTTATATATATGAAGTGGAAAATAAAAATATAATTTTTATGTACATGTAGTGATAATAAAAATGTGATTTTTTACTATGAACAGCGTGTAAAGGATTGCGTTGAATTCCGGGCAAATCCAAGCCACTCGGAAATTCAGAAATGAAATGGCGGAGTGGAAACCCAATGTGAGAACTTCTCACTTTAAATCTTGTTTTCTAGTTAAAAATATATACTAGGATGCAGACGGTGCTTAGCAGCACCCTAGACCCGTGGTCCACAGACCATGGACGACTTATATGCTTGTTTGATGTGTTGTGAAGTTTGTTTGTGATGTTGATGTGAAATGGATAATAAAACATTCATGTGTTGAAATAAATTAATTATCGTTAAAAATATAATTTTTAACGTGAATGTGAATAAATAAATATTCATTTACAAACCGGATGGTTTGTTTATGTACACCTATTTGAAGGATATTGATTGGGTCGATAAATTTTACACATCGCCCAACTGCACAAATAATATTCAGTATTTGTGGATTGAAACCCCACACGGGTGTTGGGATGATATTTTACGTACACTAATCCCAATTGTTTAGTGGTATGTCGATCGTTTGATTGACAGACTGTATGAGCGTTAATTAGTTATATTTAATGCTTATGCAGTTGTGTGGTGCACTTTGGATGATGGTTGATTATTTATCGTTGCTATTATATACATGTGTTGTATGGAATCCATATAATTAACATTATATGGTAATTGATTGGGCCTCATTCCAATTTGGAAAATAAAGATTCATGTGTTGAAACTTATCATGTGTTGAATAGAATAAATAGTCATGTATTGACGATAGTCATGTGTTGACGATGCTAATGTGTTGAGAATATTCACATGTTGAAACTTATCATGTATTGAACAAAAAATTTACATCTTTATCATATATAAAATTAGAAACTAACTGGAAACTAGATAAGATGAGTGGTTTCCTGGGTATTGATCTGATGTTGGTTTCGGCCTTCGGGGTTAATACTTAGGGAATCGTTCTCTTACTAATTTACGGTTGGAGTCTGATTAAGAATTAAATGACAGTAATCATAATTTTATGAAATATATTAAATAACAAAAATAGTCATGTGTTGACGATACTCATGTGTTGAGAATATTCATGTGTTGAAAGAAATATAGATACATGTGTTGAATAGAATAAATATTCATTTGTTGAATAGAATAACGAAGTTATTGAAATATATAAAGCCGTGTTGATTAGAGATGCGCCATTTTGTATTGAACGATATTTATATCGATTATATTTGTTTTAATAATGATTATAGAAAAGGAAGTGATTTCAAAATATAACGTTTTGAAAATATTATCATTTGTATATCGATGATGTGGAATATTCAATTTTGATTCGAAATTGAATATGAAGTTGAAATCGTTTCGAAAACGAATTTAAAATGAATTATAAAATACGTTTTAAAAGGAAATCGACAAAATATAATATATATATATATATATTATGCATAATGGCCTGAATAGAACGCGCCGCGCTGCGGCAGTTCGCGAATTTCGACCATTGACTTCGAATGGACATTACGGGAGATCCGACCATCGGGTTCTCCTAAAACCGGAACCATTGGGTTCGTATCGAAAAGACTTTCTAACGAATATTAGCGATTTGAAATCTAACGGTTGGATTTGGAATTATGTCCAAATCAAATTTGGAAAAGGTCGCTGTAAGTGCAGTTCGATGGCCGTTGATGGAAATCGACTGTACCGACCTTGATAAAATTATTAAAAATATCAATAATTTGTGTAAAATCATAAGAAATGATTTTTGAAGAATTGGGATGAAAAATTCCAAATTTGAAAAGATAAAAATAGATTTCTATCGAAATGAACTAGTTTTGAACTAGAATTATAATCCCATTTATTTTTAAAATAAATAAAGTGGATTTGAAATAGTTTTGAAAATAACCATAATTTCCAATATATAAAGTTGTAACGGATTTGAATCGAAATTGTCTTTGGAATATTTCGATGTTGGATTTCGTGATTATACAGATATTGTTATGGAAATTTGAAAGATATATTTATATCGTTATTTCCAATACGATATTTGTTGGTCGTAGAATTTGATATTGAATATAAGCTGGTATATTTTATATTCAGAGCCTTGTATTTAATATCAAATGTGATTTGGGTTCGTCGTGAATGGTGTCTTCATTAAAACTGTTCTTAAACCCAGTTAAGAAAAAGATTAAATCTTTCTATTTAGATTTCAAGAAGTGTACCAATTAAATAATATTTAATTGGAATTGAATTGGAATTGATTTTTGGGTTTATCATGAACGGTGTTTTAAATAATACTTATTCTTTAACCCGATAATTAATGGAATGTGATTTTGGGTTGTCGTGAACGGTATCTTCAATAACACTGTTCTTAGACCCAACGAAGTTAAGAAAATCAGAAACTAACTGAAGATTAGTTATGTTGAATGGTTTCTTGGGTATTGATCTTATGTTGGTTTCGGCCTTTAGGGTTATGTAACAACCCGCAAAATCTGGGCCAGTTTAAAATTTTTATTTTGGCAATTATAGCGAGTTTTGATTATTTAAAATAGATTATTTTAAATAATATTGACGAGAAATTTATTTTGAATGTAATTCGAACGTATATATTATATACGTCGTCGTTAGAATATATAATAATTATATATAATTATAAAAGGAATTGAAAATGGCGCGGTAGTTCGAAAATTCGATTTCTAATTTCAAATGAATATACAGTATTCAATATAAGTCAGAATTGAACGAAACAAGAAATATTTGAATCTGTATAACTATATCTTTGTAACGAAGTTAACAAACTGAGATTTCATCTTAGAAATAATAAGGTATGTCCAGTTTAAAATTAGAAATAGTCGCCGTGGAATTTATATATATTTTTATATATATAAGGCCCTTAAAAATAGCAATTTTGCAAACGACCTCGGATTTCGACGAAACCAGTTTTGTTGGGTCCGTGATGTTAAGTTATTGCTAGATTCCAAATTTCATAATTTTTCGAATCAATATGTGAGCGTGGCAAAGGAAAACGCGTTTGACCGGTTTCAGTTGATTTTAATCGACTGGAAATTGGCCATTTTTCAAACGATCTCAGAATTCGACGAAACTAGTTTTATTAGGACCGTATCGTCAATACGAAACTAGAAAATATTTTTATGGGATTTATAGAGTTAGTATGTGACCCCGGTAATTTGAAATGTACGTTTAAAATTCAATATAGTGATTTAAATGTAAATTAAACGGAAACGGATTCAAATGGTCAAATCAGCTTGCGATATATATCCCATTGTGTTCGAAATGGGGGTAAAACGCTATAGACGACAGGCGGTGGACCTCGTTTCGAGGTCATATATAAAAGTACCTTTTTAGTAATTAAATAATTAAATAATAAAAAAAAAATTCCTCTCTCCTCCCTTTTATCTATCTGGCACCCCCCCCCTCTTTTTATAATCGAATCAAAAAAAAAAAAAAAAAAAAAAAAGAAGAAGGGGAAAGGGGCATCGCGCCCCACCAGATGTCGCCGCCGCGACTAGGCGGCGCAGCCACCACAGCCGCCCCGCCCTCCTCTTCTTCCCCCTCCCTTCTTCCTCTCCGCCGAACCCGCATCGAACCCCACGCCCTCGCGATAACCCGATAGCCCCAGACCCCGAGCCCTAGCCGCGCCCCTCCCCTCCGACCACCCCAGCCCAAGCCGCACCCCTCCCCCGACGTCGGCTGCGACCCCGCAAGGAAACCCCCCCCCCCCTATCGAATACAGTAAGTTTTTTTCTTTATTCTATTTTTATTTTTATTTTTTTATTTTTTTATTTCGATTTTAGAGAAACTGGTTTTGATTTTTTTTTAAAAAAAAAAGAAACTGACTTTGAAGTTTTAAAAGAAGCTGATTTATTTTAATTAAGGGTTTAATTCTGATTTTTTTTAAAAAGCATTTAAAACTGAAATTTTATAAAGTATAAAACTGTTTTGATTTATAAACATAATAAACTGATTTTAAAAGCATAATAAAAACTGATTTTTATATGAAATTAAAACTGGTTTTTCTTATTAGTAATAAAACTGATTTTGTTTTAAAAAGAAAAAAAAAACTGATTTTATTAAAAGAGTAAAAACTGTTTTTTTAGTATAGAACTTTTTTTTTTAAGGATTTAAACTGATTTTTGTTTTAAGAAATAAAACTGATTTTTTTTATAAAGTTAAAAACTGATTTTTTAATAAAGTTCAAAAACTGTTTTTTTTATAATGTTAAAAACTGATTTTATCTTAACTTTGATATAAGAAAAAGGTTTTAATTTTGATATAAGAAAAAGGTTTTAACTTTGATATAAGAAAAAGGTTTTAACTTTAATATAAGAAAAAGGTTTTAACTTTGATATAAGAAAAAGGTTTTAACTTTGAAATAAAAATTCGATTTTTATGTATGTAGTGAAAGCAGCAACGAAGGTGACAAAAAGGCGAAACGACGAAGACTTCTGCAAATGAAGAGCCGTGGAGCTTGGATAGCTATAAGTGAGAATTTCTCACCTTTCAATTTACTTTTCTAGTTATATATATATACTAGGATGCAGACGGTGTTTAGTAGCACCCGACACAATCGTCCACAGACCATGGACTTGTTTGTTTGGCTGTTTGGTTATTGATTGTGATATTGGTTTGAATGTGGTTTGTGGTGTGAAAAATCGAATCGATAAATTGGTTAGGATTAGACGTGCGCCGTTATAAGGCGAAGGAGTAAGGCTAGGTTAGACCCTTACTCCAAATTTTGTGGTTTGCATAATAAAATTGATTTGATTGATGTGTGAATGGCGTGGGCCTTCACTAGACCGGGGATAAGGCTAGGCCTCGTCCCGTTTCTAGTATCGTGTCGTTATGCCGCCGAAATTTTCTAAAATATGTTAGAAAATAAAAATATCATTTTATTGTGTAAATGAATTGAATAGAAATTCATAGGTTGAAATAAAATGTTTTATCGTTAAAAATATAATTTTTAACGTGAAGTGAATAAAATATTCATTTATAAACCGGACGGTTTGTTTATGCACACCTATTTGAATGACATTGATTGGGACGATAAATTTTACACATCGCCCAACTGCACGAATAAAATATTTGTTTGATTGTTTGAAACCCCACACGGGTGTTGGGATGAAATTTGAAGTTCACTCATCCTGATTGATTAAATATGTCGATCGATTGATTGACAGGCTGTTATAAGCGTTGAATATCTATATTTGATGCTTTTACAGTGTAGTGCACTTTGGTTGATGGTTGATTATTTTCAATGTTATTATATACATGTGTTGTATGAAAATCCATATAATTAACTTTATATGGTAATTGATTGGGCCTCATTCCAATCGTGAAAATAAAGAATATTTTGATAATAGGAAATATTTGAAATAGAATATTTGAAAATAGAAACATGTGAAGCCGTGATGATTAGATTGACGCCATTTTGACGTGAACGATATTTATATCGATTTTATAACGATTTCGAAATGAATTGAATTGAAAACGATTTCGAAATGAATTGAATTGAAAACGATTTCGAAATGAATTGAATTGAAAACGATTTCGAAATGAATTGAATTGAAAACGATTTCGAAATGAATTGAATTGAAAACGATTTCAAATTGAATTGAAAACGATTTCGAAATGAATTGAATTGAAACGAATTCAAAGTGAATTGAAAACGATTTCAAAGTGAATTGAAAACGATTTCGAAATGAAGTGGATTGAAAACGAATTCAAATTGAATTGAAAACGAATTGAAATGAATTCAAATTGAATTGAAATTTGAATTGAATAGAAATGAATTTTGAAACGAATTTATAAAGAAGAATTCAATTTTGATTTGAATTGAAAAGGAAGTTGAAATTGCTTTTGAAACGAATTTAAAACTATTTATATAATTCGTTTTAAATAGAAATCGACGAAGTATATATTATATATATTATATATATAATATAATGGCCTGAATAGAACGCGCCGCGCCGCGGCAGTTCGTGAATTTCGACCATTTATTTCAAACGGACATTGCGGGAGATCCGACCGTCGGATTCTCCTAAAACCGGAACCGTTGGGTTCGTATCGAAAAGAGTTTTCTAATGAATGTTAGAAATTTGAAATCTAACG
Source organism: Allium sativum (assembly GCA_030737875.1). Taxonomy (NCBI): domain Eukaryota; kingdom Viridiplantae; phylum Streptophyta; class Magnoliopsida; order Asparagales; family Amaryllidaceae; genus Allium; species Allium sativum. Next base: position 70,406,926 of record CM060924.1, read on the forward strand.
GTTGGATTTGGAGATACGTCCAAATCAAATTCGAAAAAGGTCGCTGTAAGTGCAGTTCGATGGCCGTTGTTGGAAATCGACTGTACGGGCCTTGATAAAATTATTAAAAATAGTAATAATTTGTGTAAAATCATAAGAAATGATTTAGAAAGAATTGGGATGAAAAACTCCCTATTTGAAAAGATAAAAATAGATTTTTATCGAAATGAACTAGTTTTGAACTAGAATTATAATTCTATTTATTTTTAAATAAATAAATTGAATTTGAAATGGTTTTGAAAATAACCAAAATTTCTAATGATTGCATTGGAGTGGATTTGAATCGAAATTGTCTTCGGAATATTTCGATGTTGGAATTCGGGATTATACAGATGTTGTTATGGAAATTTGAAAGATATATTTATATCGTTATTTCCAATGCGATATTTGTTAGTCGTAGAATTTGATATTGAATCTAAGCCGATATATTTTCTATTCAGAGCCTTGTATTGAATATCAAATGTGATTTGGGTTTGTCGTGAATGGTGTCTTCACTAACACTGTTCTTGAACCCAGTTGAGAAAAGATTAAATCTTTTTATTTAGATTTAATGAAGTGTACCAATTAAATGATATTTAATTGGAATTAAATTGATATTGATTTTTGGGTTTATCGTGAACAGTGTTTTAAACAACACTCGTTCTTTAACCTGATAATTAATGAATGTGATTTTGGGTTTATCGTGAACTGTGTTTTTAAATGACACGGATTCTTTAACTCAGTCGAAGATTAAAACTAAGTAGAGTTTTAATGAATCTTTAATTAGATTGAAATGATCGAAAATGGAGTATCACCAGTTTTGCTCCAGGCGATAGTTAAATCTTTAATTAGATTTGAACGTGAAATGGTAATTGAATTTACCGATAACACTGTGGTGTTAGATATGAAGTATTCACAGTTTTACTTCATGAGATGAGTAGGTTGGGATTGGGAAATTATAACAAATGATTACTTCGGTAAGGTTCGCTAATCCCGACTAGTTTGAATTGATATTCAAAAGTTGATTAAAGAATAAATTCAAGAATTTATCTTTGATAAAATTAATGGGAACCTTTCCCTATGAATGTGAAATTAGAAACTAACTGTCGGTTAGCTAAGTAGAATGGTCTTCTGGATATTGATCTGATGTTGGTTTCGGCCTTCGGGGTTAATATTTGGGGAATTATTCTCTTGATTAATTTACGGTTAGTGACTGATGGATTGGAATGAGGCGTATGTTGTGTTTGTGTAACACTTATTTAAAATATACGCAAGTTATTCGGGAAGACCGGGTTTATCCCATTCTGAATAACTGATACGACGATAATTCGAAGATGAAGACGATGGTCGAAGACCGGAGGTCTTCACGTCGTTTGGGTGATAACTGATGATCTTGATTGGGCTGTACACCCAAGAAGATGGAAACAGTTGGTGATCGTCCAGACGTACTTGGAGATCGATGGATATGCGGGGTACTAGGTGCCTCCGGCTTCGTTCAGACCCAGAACGGACTTGTAAATGGACTGTGTGTCTGACATCGGATTTCATTCTGTGTGACTGATATCGGTTGCATAGGATGGTTTGCCTGTGTGGCATGCTAAGATGCAAATGATCAAGGCTTCTGTTGAAAAGCAAAGTCTTGTGGTTGATGATCAAAGCACGGCCTTTGTGGCGTAGCTTTGTGTAACGTTTACCTCGCGTGTTTCACACCAGGTATGAACCAAAAACGGGAGACGGACCTCAGGGAGGGCCTGCGTTTCCTCCTAGCTAGAAGTGGCGTCAGTGGTTTTACACGCCCTGACGAGTTTGACTTATGTGGTTGTTGCTGTTGCGAGGCGCCTCGGTTAGATCGGACGATCCGGGTCCGATGGAGTCATTCGTTGGCTCGCTTACGCCCCAAAGGGCGGCGAAACGCAGTGTCCAGGGTTTAAGTTTAATCCACATCGGTGGACCGGCCCTGACGATCCAAGGGTCGATGCGTTCTGATCCTGAGACTCGGGCTAGGCAGTCTCGAATCGGTTGAGGACTATCTTTTGCCTCGGTTCATAGACGGAAATCCAATTTCCAAATACGTGACATTTGCGGTTTTATTTGTAAACCTATATATGGCGACATGATATATGGTACCCATGCCGCCTATGATTGATACTTATGATTTGAAGTGTTTTATACACTATGCACTTATAATAGTATCAAATGATTTGTTTTAAACGTATCAAGCATTCTTTGGCTGTTATAAGGGAAAACCCTATCCCCCGGCTTACGTTGCATTGTGTGATAGGACCTGGGTCTTATAACAGCTTCATTTTTCTTTATTTAGCATTGCGCTGTTTGTTTTATGCACTGGTATCCTTGGGAGGAAACCCGTTCCGTGTTATACGGCGTGGTCCCTTGATTTACCTAACTTTAAAATAAAGATTAACTGTTTTAGTTCTCACACCAGTCACATGACTGACCTGGAGTTTATTGTTTTAACCTAAACTCTGGGTGCCCCTATTTTGACACGGGCAGCTAGTAGTTTTGGTTTTGCAGATTTATATTCACAGGATCCTGGTTTACAGCTGGAACGATATCCGGAAAGCTTTGTATCCGTATATCTCATTCTAGTTGTGTATTGTATTATTTTCCGCTGCTATGTATTTAAATGTAATTTAAATCTCTGATAATTCTGTGTATTATTCATTTATACTCTGTATATTCTTGTAATCTGATGCATTGTTGTAATATACAATGAAACGTTCTTCTGTATGCGTTCTGCTGTGGCTTGTTCTCGAACTATCCGACGCTTTCCTTTACGGGGAGGTTGCGGGTCTTCACAGTTGGTATCAGAGCTTTGGTTTACAAAGCTCAGGGAACAAGGCACATTAGAACCATACGAAAGAATTCATCAGATATTGGGTTAGTAATATCCAACGAGAATGACTCGTTAGAGATGGGATCAGTAGTATCCTAGAACGAGTGTGAAGAGTATATTTTTAAAATGAAAACAAATTTTGTTTTGGAAATTTAAATCACTTATTCGTATTTGAATAGTTATTTATATTGAGTTGGACAATCCAGTATATATAGATTTTGCGTATACGTCTGATCCACGTGTATTCGAAGTTTTAATATACTGGATAGATATAGAATCACACTCTAGTCGCCCGGGGATGATGCTGATAATTGTGATCACATTATCAGTATTTATATTCGAGTGACGAAAGTGAGATTTCTATATATTTCCTATTGACTGGTGTGAGAACCAAAATTAGATAGGGCTTATTGTTGTGATTTGGCATCAAAAATCTGATTTTTGTATATGTATCAAAATTATGAATGTGAAACTCTAATTCACTAATTGATTGCTGTTTGTGTGGTTTGTTTGCTAATTTTGAACCATTTATGCCTAATTGAACCCAATATTGGATTGTATTGAAAATTGGTTGCATTTGCTTGCATATACATATATATCTTTGAACAGGTCATAGCAAGGAGGCTAGAGCCAGAGAATAAAATTTGTTTGCCCGACAAATAGGTACATGTTTACTACATAATTTCCTGTTTTGTTTGGGTGATGATGATTTTGTGAGCCTATTGGCTAGCCGCTTGGCTTTTTCTTTTTCTTTTTGAGATCTGAAGGACCGGGGAAGCTATTTGAAATTCCCCGATGCTCCCGGTGCAGGGGAGGTTATGGCGAAATTTTTCGAAAATTTAGGGTGTTAGCCAAATTTTTGAAATTTTGAAAATTCTCAGAAACTAAAGAGTTGGAGAATGGAAGCCGAATCGAACGTAGAGTTGAATTATCAAACCACTTTCGACTTTGTTCCTTTTCGGGGACGAAAAGTTTTAAGTGGGGGAGATTGTAACAACCCGCAAAATCTGGGCCAGTTTAAAATTTTTATTTTGGCAATTATAGCGAGTTTTGATTATTTAAAATAGATTATTTTAAATAATATTGACGAGAAATTTATTTTGAATGTAATTCGAACGTATATATTATATACGTCGTCGTTAGAATATATAATAATTATATATAATTATAAAAGGAATTGAAAATGGCGCGGTAGTTCGAAAATTCGATTTCTAATTTCAAATGAATATACAGTATTCAATATAAGTCAGAATTGAACGAAACAAGAAATATTTGAATCTGTATAACTATATCTTTGTAACGAAGTTAACAAACTGAGATTTCATCTTAGAAATAATAAGGTATGTCCAGTTTAAAATTAGAAATAGTCGCCGTGGAATTTATATATATTTTTATATATATAAGGCCCTTAAAAATAGCAATTTTGCAAACGACCTCGGATTTCGACGAAACCAGTTTTGTTGGGTCCGTGATGTTAAGTTATTGCTAGATTCCAAATTTCATAATTTTTCGAATCAATATGTGAGCGTGGCAAAGGAAAACGCGTTTGACCGGTTTCAGTTGATTTTAATCGACTGGAAATTGGCCATTTTTCAAACGATCTCAGAATTCGACGAAACTAGTTTTATTAGGACCGTATCGTCAATACGAAACTAGAAAATATTTTTATGGGATTTATAGAGTTAGTATGTGACCCCGGTAATTTGAAATATACGTTTAAAATTCAGTATAGTGATTTAAATGTAAATTAAACGGAAACGGATTCAAATGGTCAAATCAGCTTGCGATATATATCCCATTGTGTTCGAAATGGGGGTAAAACGCTATAGACGACAGGCGGTGGACCTCGTTTCGAGGTCATATGTAAAAGTACCTTTTTAGTAATTAAATAATTAAATAATAAAAAAAAAATTCCTCTCTCCTCCCTTTTATCTATCTGGCACCCCCCCTCTTTTTATAATCGAATCAAAAAAAAAAAAAAAAAAAGAAGAAGGGGAAAGGGGCATCGCGCCCCACCAGATGTCGCCGCCGCGCCTAGGCGGCGCAGCCACCACAGCCGCCCCGCCCTCCTCTTCTTCCCCCTCCCTTCTTCCTCTCCGCCGAACCCGCATCGAACCCCACGCCCTCGCGATAACCCGATAGCCCCAGACCCCGAGCCCTAGCCGCACCCCTCCCCTCCGACCACCCCAGCCCAAGCCGCACCCCTCCCCCGACGTCGGCTGCGACCCCGCAAGGAACCCCCCCCCCTATCGAATACAGTAAGTTTTTTTCTTTATTCTATTTTTTTTTATTTTTTTTTATTTTATTTCGATTTTAGAGAAACTGGTTTTGATTTTTTTTTTTTAAAAAAAAGAAACTGACTTTGAAGTTTTAAAAGAAGCTGATTTATTTTAATTAAGGGTTTAATTCTGATTTTTTTTAAAAAGCATTTAAAACTGAAATTTTATAAAGTATAAAACTGTTTTGATTTATAAACATAATAAACTGATTTTAAAAGCATAATAAAAACTGATTTTTATATGAAATTAAAACTGGTTTTTCTTATTAGTAATAAAACTGATTTTGTTTTAAAAAGAAAAAAAAACTGATTTTATTAAAAGAGTAAAAACTGTTTTTTTAGTATAGAACTTTTTTTTTAAGGATTTAAACTGATTTTTGTTTTAAGAAATAAAACTGATTTTTTTTATAAAGTTAAAAACTGATTTTTTAATAAAGTTCAAAAACTGTTTTTTTTATAATGTTAAAAACTGATTTTATCTTAACTTTGATATAAGAAAAAGGTTTTAATTTTGATATAAGAAAAAGGTTTTAACTTTGATATAAGAAAAAGGTTTTAACTTTAATATAAGAAAAAGGTTTTAACTTTGATATAAGAAAAAGGTTTTAACTTTGAAATAAAAATTCGATTTTTATGTATGTAGTGAAAGCAGCAACGAAGGTGACAAAAAGGCGAAACGACGAAGACTTCTGCAAATGAAGAGCCGTGGAGCTTGGATAGCTATAAGTGAGAATTTCTCACCTTTCAATTTACTTTTCTAGTTATATATATATACTAGGATGCAGACGGTGTTTAGTAGCACCCGACACAATCGTCCACAGACCATGGACTTGTTTGTTTGGCTGTTTGGTTATTGATTGTGATATTGGTTTGAATGTGGTTTGTGGTGTGAAAAATCGAATCGATAAATTGGTTAGGATTAGACGTGCGCCGTTATAAGGCGAAGGAGTAAGGCTAGGTTAGACCCTTACTCCAAATTTTGTGGTTTGCATAATAAAATTGATTTGATTGATGTGTGAATGACGTGGGCCTTCACTAGACCGGGGATAAGGCTAGGCCTCGTCCCGTTTCTAGTATCGTGCCGTTATGCCGCCGAAATTTTCTAAAATATGTTAGAAAATAAAAATATCATTTTATTGTGTAAATGAATTGAATAGAAATTCATAGGTTGAAATAAAATGTTTTATCGTTAAAAATATAATTTTTAACGTGAAGTGAATAAAATATTCATTTATAAACCGGACGTTTTGTTTATGCACACCTATTTGAATGACATTGATTGGGACGATAAATTTTACACATCGCCCAACTGCACGAATAAAATATTTGTTTGATTGTTTGAAACCCCACACGGGTGTTGGGATGAAATTTGAAGTTCACTCATCCTGATTGATTAAATATGTCGATCGATTGATTGACAGGCTGTTATAAGCGTTGAATATCTATATTTGATGCTTTTACAGTGTAGTGCACTTTGGTTGATGGTTGATTATTTTCAATGTTATTATATACATGTGTTGTATGAAAATCCATATAATTAACTTTATATGGTAATTGATTGGGCCTCATTCCAATCGTGAAAATAAAGAATATTTTGATAATAGGAAATATTTGAAATAGAATATTTGAAAATAGAAACATGTGAAGCCGTGATGATTAGATTGACGCCATTTTGACGTGAACGATATTTATATCGATTTTATAACGATTTCGAAATGAATTGAATTGAAAACGATTTCGAAATGAATTGAATTGAAAACGATTTCGAAATGAATTGAATTGAAAACGATTTCGAAATGAATTGAATTGAAAACGATTTCAAATTGAATTGAAAACGATTTCGAAATGAATTGAATTGAAACGAATTCAAAGTGAATTGAAAACGATTTCAAAGTGAATTGAAAACGATTTCGAAATGAAGTGGATTGAAAACGAATTCAAATTGAATTGAAAACGAATTGAAATGAATTCAAATTGAATTGAAATTTGAATTGAATAGAAATGAATTTTGAAACGAATTTATAAAGAAGAATTCAATTTTGATTTGAATTGAAAAGGAAGTTGAAATTGCTTTTGAAACGAATTTAAAACTATTTATATAATTCGTTTTAAATAGAAATCGACGAAGTATATATTATATATATTATATATATAATATAATGGCCTGAATAGAACGCGCCGCGCCGCGGCAGTTCGTGAATTTCGACCATTTATTTCAAACGGACATTGCGGGAGATCCGACCGTCGGATTCTCCTAAAACCGGAACCGTTGGGTTCGTATCGAAAAGAGTTTTCTAATGAATGTTAGAAATTTGAAATCTAATGGTTGGATTTGGAGATACGTCCAAATCAAATTCGAAAAAGGTCGCTGTAAGTGCAGTTCGATGGCCGTTGTTGGAAATCGACTGTACGGGCCTTGATAAAATTATTAAAAATAGTAATAATTTGTGTAAAATCATAAGAAATGATTTAGAAAGAATTGGGATGAAAAACTCCCTATTTGAAAAGATAAAAATAGATTTTTATCGAAATGAACTAGTTTTGAACTAGAATTATAATTCTATTTATTTTTAAATAAATAAATTGAATTTGAAATGGTTTTGAAAATAACCAAAATTTCTAATGATTGCATTGGAGTGGATTTGAATCGAAATTGTCTTCGGAATATTTCGATGTTGGAATTCGGGATTATACAGATGTTGTTATGGAAATTTGAAAGATATATTTATATCGTTATTTCCAATGCGATATTTGTTAGTCGTAGAATTTGATATTGAATCTAAGCCGATATATTTTCTATTCAGAGCCTTGTATTGAATATCAAATGTGATTTGGGTTTGTCGTGAATGGTGTCTTCACTAACACTGTTCTTGAACCCAGTTGAGAAAAGATTAAATCTTTTTATTTAGATTTAATGAAGTGTACCAATTAAATGATATTTAATTGGAATTAAATTGATATTGATTTTTGGGTTTATCGTGAACAGTGTTTTAAACAACACTCGTTCTTTAACCTGATAATTAATGAATGTGATTTTGGGTTTATCGTGAACTGTGTTTTTAAATGACACGGATTCTTTAACTCAGTCGAAGATTAAAACTAAGTAGAGTTTTAATGAATCTTTAATTAGATTGAAATGATCGAAAATGGAGTATCACCAGTTTTGCTCCAGGCGATAGTTAAATCTTTAATTAGATTTGAACGTGAAATGGTAATTGAATTTACCGATAACACTGTGGTGTTAGATATGAAGTATTCACAGTTTTACTTCATGAGATGAGTAGGTTGGGATTGGGAAATTATAACAAATGATTACTTCGGTAAGGTTCGCTAATCCCGACTAGTTTGAATTGATATTCAAAAGTTGATTAAAGAATAAATTCAAGAATTTATCTTTGATAAAATTAATGGGAACCTTTCCCTATGAATGTGAAATTAGAAACTAACTGTCGGTTAGCTAAGTAGAATGGTCTTCTGGATATTGATCTGATGTTGGTTTCGGCCTTCGGGGTTAATATTTGGGAATTATTCTCTTGATTAATTTACGGTTAGTGACTGATGGATTGGAATGAGGCGTATGTTGTGTTTGTGTAACACTTATTTAAAATATACGCGAGTTATTCGGGAAGACCGGGTTTATCCCATTCTGAATAACTGATACGACGATAAGTCGAAGATGAAGACGATGGTCGAAGACCGGAGGTCTTCACGTCGTTTGGGTGATAACTGATGATCTTGATTGGGCTGTACACCCAAGAAGATGGAAACAGTTGGTGATCGTCCAGACGTACTTGGAGATCGATGGATATGCGGGGTACTAGGTGCCTCCGGCTTCGTTCAGACCCAGAACGGACTTGTAAATGGACTGTGTGTCTGACATCGGATTTCATTCTGTGTGACTGATATCGGTTGCATAGGATGGTTTGCCTGTGTGGCATGCTAAGATGCAAATGATCAAGGCTTCTGTTGAAAAGCAAAGTCTTGTGGTTGATGATCAAAGCACGACCTTTGTGGCGTAGCTTTGTGTAACGTTTACCTCGCGTGTTTCACACCAGGTATGAACCAAAAACGGGAGACGGACCTCAGGGAGGGCCTGCGTTTCCTCCTAGCTAGAAGTGGCGTCAGTGGTTTTACACGCCCTGACGAGTTTGACTTATGTGGTTGTTGCTGTTGCGAGGCGCCTCGGTTAGATCGGACGATCCGGGTCCGATGGAGTCATTCGTTGGCTCGCTTACGCCCCAAAGGGCGGCGAAACGCAGTGTCCAGGGTTTAAGTTTAATCCACATCGGTGGACCGGCCCTGACGATACAAGGGTCGATGCGTTCTGATCCTGAGACTCGGGCTAGGCAGTCTCGAATCGGTTGAGGACTATCTTTTGCCTCGGTTCATAGACGGAAATCCAATTTCCAAATACGTGACATTTGCGGTTTTATTTGTAAACCTATATATGGCGACATGATATATGGTACCCATGCCGCCTATGATTGATACTTATGATTTGAAGTGTTTTATACACTATGCACTTATAATAGTATCAAATGATTTGTTTTAAACGTATCAAGCATTCTTTGGCTGTTATAAGGGAAAACCCTATCCCCCGGCTTGCGTTGCATTGTGTGATAGGACCTGGGTCTTATAACAGCTTCATTTTTCTTTATTTAGCATTGCGCTGTTTGTTTTATGCACTGGTATCCTTGGGAGGAAACTCGTTCCGTGTTATACGGCGTGGTCCCTTGATTTACCTAACTTTAAAATAAAGATTAACTGTTTTAGTTCTCACACCAGTCACATGACTGACCTGGAGTTTATTGTTTTAACCTAAACTCTGGGTGCCCCTATTTTGACACGGGCAGCTAGTAGTTTTGGTTTTGCAGATTTATATTCACAGGATCCTGGTTTACAGCTGGAACGATATCCGGAAAGCTTTGTATCCGTATATCTCATTCTAGTTGTGTATTGTATTATTTTCCGCTGCTATGTATTTAAATGTAATTTAAATCTCTGATAATTCTGTGTATTATTCATTTATACTCTGTATATTCTTGTAATCTGATGCATTGTTGTAATATACAATGAAACGTTCTTCTGTATGCGTTCTGCTGTGGCTTGTTCTCGAACTATCCGACGCTTTCCTTTACGGGGAGGTTGCGGGTCTTCACAGGTTATTACTTAGGGAATTGTTCACTTGCTAATTTACGGTTAAAGGCTGATGGAATAGAATGTGATTTTGGGGTTATAGTGAACTGTGTTTTAAATGACATTGGTTCTTTAACCCAGTTAAAGATAGGATATGATTTCCTAAGTTAAATAATCATTAATATTGATTTTTGGGAAGATTAAAACTAAGTGGAGTTTTAATGAATCTTTAATTAGATTGAAATAATCGAGAATGGAGTATTACCAGTTTTGCTCCAGGCGATAGTTAAATCTTTAATTAGATTTGAACGTGAAATGGTAATTGAATTTGCCGAAAACACTGTGGTGTTAGATATGAAGTATTACCAGTTTTACTTCATGGGATGAATAGTTGGGATTCGGAAATTAAAACAAATGATTACTTCGGTAAGGTTCGTTAATCCCGACTAGTTTGGATAAACCATAATTTGGTTTGAATTGATATTCAAAAGAAGATTAAAGGATAAATATAAAGAATTTATCTTTGATAAAATTAATGGGAACCTTTCCCAAAGTATAAGAATATTTGAGTAGAAGAATATTTTGAATTGGAATGAGGCGTATGTTGTGTTTGTGTAACACTTGTTTATTATATACGCGAGTTATTCAGAAAGACCGGGTTTATCCAATTCTGAATAACTGATTCGACGATGTGTCGAGGATGAAGACGGTGGTCGAAGACCGGAGGTCTTCACATCGTTTGGATAATTACTAATGGTCTTGATTGGGCTGTACACCCAAGAGGAGGGAATCAGTTGGTGATCATCCAGACGTACTTGGAGATCGATGGATATGCGAGGTACAAGGTGCCTTCGGTTTCATTCAGACCCAGAACGGACTTGTAAATGGACTGTGTGTCTGACATTGGATATCATTCTGTGTGATTGATGGATATCGGTTGCATGGAGTGGTTTGCCTGTGTGGCATGCTAAGATGCAAATGAACAAGGCTTCTGTTGAAAAGCAGAGTCTTGTGGTTGATGATCAAAGCACGTCCTGTGTGGCATAGCTTTGTGTAGCACTGGTTCGCGAGCCTCACACCCCGGTTATGAACCAGAAATGGGAGAAAACCTCAGGGAGGGCATGTGTTTCCTTCTAGCTAGGGTGGTGTCAGTGACCTACCAGCCCTGACATTTATATTATTTTCACCTATGTGGTTGTTACTGTTGCGAGGCGCCTTGGATATATCGGTGACTGTGTGGAGCCGATGGAGTCATTTGGCTCATTTATGCCCCAAAGGGCGGGGAAACGTAGTGTTCTGGCATAATAATCCACATCGGTGGACCGGCCCTGACGATCTATGGGGCAGTTGCGGTTGTTCCTGAGACATGGGCTAGATTGTCTCGAATCGGTAAGGACGATCCCTAGCCTCGGTTCACAGATGGGAATCCAATTTCCAATATGAGACATTTCGGTTTTAGTTGTAATCCTATATATGGCAACATAGTGGTATGGGGCACTTATGCCGTCTATGATTGATACTTATGATTTGAAGTTGTTTTATACACTATGCACTTATAATAGTATCAAATGATTTGTTTTAAACGTACCAAGCATGTTTGGCTATTATAAGTGAAAACCCTATCCCCTGGCTTGCGTTGCATTGTGTGATAGGACATGGGTCTTATAATAGCTTCATTTTCCAAAAAAGCATTGCGCTGTTTTGTTATATGCACTGGTATTCTTGGGAGGAAACCTGTTTCGTGTTATACGGCGTGGTCCCTTGATTTACTTTATTTTAAAGTAAAGTTTTAAATAACTGTTTTAGTTCTCACACCAGTCACATGACTAACCTTGAGTTTATTGTTTTAACCTAAACTTTGGATGCCCCTATTTTCCGCCCAGGTAGCTAGTAGTTCTGGTTTTGCAGATTTATATTCGTAGGATCCTGATTTACAGCTGGAACGATATCCGTAAAGCTCTGTATCCGTTTATCTCTTTCAGTTGTGTATTGTATTATTTTTCCGCTGCTATGAAATGTATTGTAATCTCTGATATTTTTTCTGTTGTGTAATATATATTTATACTTTGTATATTATTGTATTTTGATGGAAATTGTTGTAATAAGCAATGAAATGTTCTTCTGTTTGCATTCTGATTCGTCTTGTCCTCAAAGCAATTCGTTCTTTCCTTACCGGGGAAGTTACGGGTTCTCTCAAATCTAAATTAACTAGAACCCAAAATTTACCTCACTTTTATCAGAATTATAAACACACAATTGTTAATATACATTCTTTTCCTCCAGATCTTGAATCATAATTCCCTAAGACTGATTATTCTTTTTTCTAAAGAGATTTGAGGACGAAGAAGAATGGCAGAGTCTATACAGCCTCTCATAAAATATGAGATTTAGGCTAATAAGCGATGAAATGTTCTTCTGTTTGCGTTCTGATTCGTCTTGTCCTCAAAGCAATTCGTTCTTTCCTTACTGGGGAAGTTACGGGTTCTCTCAAATCTAAATTAACTAGAACCCAGAATTTACCTCACTTTGATCAGAATTATAAACACCCAATTGTTAATATACATTCTTTTCCTCCAGATCTTGAATCGGAATTCCCTAAGACTGATTATTCTTTTTTCTAAAGAGATTTGAGGATGAAGAGGAATGGCAGAGTCTATACAGCTTCTCAGAAAATACGAGATTTTGGCTAGGCTCTGCTAGCCTATTTATAGGTGTTCAAGAAAGTGGATATTATCTTGTACACGCAGCATTGAGTTAGCAGCGAATGTAGTCTGAAAAATAGTCCAGATTCACCAAATGAACCTGCCCAGATCAGGGGTGGGTTCGATCCACCTACCCCTTGGGTCGACCCACCTACCCCCTGGGTTGACCCAGCCCCCTTGGGTCGACCCATATGTCGACCCAGGCATAGTACGGTTTGACCCGTATGGGTCCAGGTGTTTTTTTAGCATTTTTTCTTTAAACATTTGGTTAGTATGCCCATAATACTTTCTTTGATTTATTTAAATACTATATTTACATATAAGTTCCTTATATGTATACAAAACTTCTAATGCCCATTTTACATGTATATATATGCGCAACTTTTATTTCATTTTCAAAATTCAAATGGCGTTATATCGTCATTTAGTTCTTATCTATTTTCATTGATCGCGAGTTTATTTTGAATTTCTTTTATATATGCATATATATATGCACATACATATGCACGTATACATATATTTTTTCACTTCCTTTTATGTATAATTTTCCTTATATGTGCGTTTATACCTAATTTTCTCTTAGAACATGTATTATTTTAATCATTCCACTAAAATAAAAATATGGCGCCCGTGCTCTAAAATAAAAATATGGCGCCCATGGGAATCAAACTTACGCCACTCTCTTGGAAGTCACATGCTCTTACCAACTGGACTACACAGGCTTTTGTGAAAAAGACTAAAAACAATGGTGGTAATTGTTCTTTTCTTATACCTTCTTTTCATATTTGCTGTGATATTTCATTTAAAGGTATCTCTTTCATCTTCAATCTGTTTTCTGCAATCCATAGGTCTAAATTGATTAGAAAATTGTCACGGACGCAATGACGCTAACAAATTTCGAAAGCTCTTCAAATTTTATTTAATTAAAAATAGGGTGTGTTACAGGCCTTCTCCCCCTCGTTTTATTTTTACGTTTTGAAACAGTGCCTCACCCCATATTTTTCTTCATGCATGTTACCTCTTCCCACCTCACCTGCTGCTACACCCGCTTCATCCCCACATCTATCACCCAATCGTCCACATGAGCACCCAGACCATATCCCCTCCTCTCTACTATTCTACTGGCGCACGTTAAAACATGACTCCCTACTTCTATGTTTGCTTCTTCGTTCACAATGCCTGAACCCATCTCCACTGTCCACCATTACATCGTTGTTGCCACCCTGTCCTCTAACATAACCTCAACCAACTGCTCCCCTCGATCTCGAGCAGCGCCATACTCCAAGCATCTCCATCCATACACGACAGAGTGAACCCGAGATGATGAAAATACTGGGTGATGTTTTAATTTGTGTAGGAAAGAAAAATGGCTTGCGTTATTATTTGGTGAAGAGAAATGAAAGGGTCGACTTTATTTCAAGAGGAAGGCACGATTTTTTTTGCTGAAAGAAATGAGAAACGCATGCGTTGTTTACAGTAGGAAGAAAATGGAAACAACACACGTGTATTTATAGACGAGAAGCAAATACGGATAAGAACAATGTCTTCTTCTAGGCAAGTAGCTGGAAGAGATAGGGTGGGTTTACAGCTTGAATTATCATTTCTAACATGGCTGGCTTGTACTATGATCAGTTGCTTAGGTATGAAGAAAAATGGGATAGGTAGGTATGTGGTGGAGAAGACACGATGATGAAGATGCAGGTTGATCGTGAAGGTCTAAGCATGCGCGGTTCTGTAGATAGATGGAAGAAAATAATATAGCCATTGGATTTTAAATTACATGCAGCATATATAGAGTAGTAAAAATAGGTGTTGACATATTAACTTGAGGCTTAGATGTAATACGGTTAGTATAAGGTACGTTTCGATGTTTTAGGGAATGCTAGGCAAGAAGAAAAAAGAAAGTAGTTGCACATCAGTCCTTTATTAGATTTTCTTAACACTTTAGTTTCTAACAAAAAAAATCTATTATCATTATTATTTACGGTTAGTTTATATCCTATCGCCGGTTTATGTTGAACGCTCTAAATTCGTATCGTCACACCTTAACTTCACATGCAATGAAAATCGACATACTTGTTGACATGCTTTTTGGTCAAAGCTGTCACATATAAAGTTCCTGGTTAGCAACGTGCTCAAGCATTAATAACATCGTTAAAAACACGAAAAGATTTGGTCGAAGTTGCATCGCAAACATAAAAGGACCCGAAACTCCTATCAGATGATCACTTATAGGCCCTAGAACATCTGTCACGATGCTTTGCACTATAACTCTTGTAGAAGGTGAGCTGCCAGCAGAGCCGAAGGCAAACCTTCAGCCGAGCCGAAGGCAAACCTTCACCTGCATCGAGCCGTCCTCCGAGCCGAAAGCGAGCTATCAGCGGGTCCGGGCGCAACACCAGTGGGGGTTTGGGCGCACGCACCACCCGATTCTTCCGATTTCCTCCGAGCCAGAAGATCGGATCCCTTCAATCCGAACCAACGAAAATTCGAATTCCCCCACTTCGTGTTCAGGAACCTTGACTCCCTCAACAACAGGATTTCGGCCCCCTCCTTTGTATTAACCGTATCCCTTAAGGGATACGATATTTCAATGCATTTCAACGTAGAAGAAGAAGGGTAATTTGGTCATAGTTTAGGATGAACAAGGATATTTTTATTCTAGTGTAACGCTTTGTACTCGAATATTGTCTAAACTTGTACGACATTGTAATTGATATCATACGATGAATGATCATTATAAAGTTGACGTAGGCGTTACTGCCGAACCACTATAAAAAGCTGTGTCTCTTTGCATTTACTTTACCTTACTACTCATTTAGATTACTGTGTTGCTAACGCATTTGCATACACATTGGATGTTGGCGTGCGGCAATTTTGCACGTCAACAATACTATTATATCTTAACGTTCGGATCCCAGTGAAATTAATTTCATTGAAAAGCGACTCCATTTGCACAACTACATTATTTAAATTCCAATTTATTGATCGGTTCACATGTAAATTGCATCCACAAATAAAACGACTCTGATTGGCTCCAAACCGGAAGTTAAGGAATAATTAGGTATACGTATAAAAATAAAATTTGTTTCGTCGTAAATGGAGGTCGTTTGAAAAATGGTTATTACTAAGGCATATATAATATAATTAAATCCAAAACAATCCAAATTAAATAATAACAAATTATTTGTATCTTATATCTCCAAATGAAATGTTATATAGCTTCAGAATAAACCAATATAGATTTTAAACATAACGTTTAAAATTCCGGGTTAAACAATATTCAAATTTATAAAAAAAACCTTAATATTTTATACAATAAACTTTATCATTTGTTAATGAATTCCATAGCGACTATTCAAAAATTTGAATTGAACATAACTAACAATTTATAATATGAGATCTCCATTTTCCTTTCATTAGAAAATTATAATCAAATAGGTTCGAACGATTTTTATTTCACAGAATTTTGACTTAAAATGGATTATGTATATTCAAATGAAGTTTAAATCATAAATTATGAACTACCGCGATGTTACGAGCTCGATTGATAATTGATATAAACTTAACGTTTAAACTTCGTTATATAGATGAATTCTATATTACATTTATAATTCCAATTCAACATTTACAATAATAAAATAAATTAAGCACACCAAAAATAATTCAAAACCAGTATAAATGATTTTCGCCCTCGATGTTCAAAAGACGAAAAAATGTAATAAAAAAACATTCAATAAAAATTAAGCACACCAAAAATAATTCAACCTATATACTCGGTCGAATGCATGATGTCTTATCCCATCCATTTTTATTCATCAAACTAGAGTGGTTTCATTTTAAAATTCAACCTAGACAAATACTGCTTAGGCACCTGGTCTATGCTCTAATATCAATGAAATGACCCGGATTTTCGAATAAATCAAAATTGTCGAAATATTTGCCAGTTACAATACAAGTAATAAAACCTACTAATCTACTATAGAATATTTAATAAATATTCGACACTCTGAATGTATAGGATACAATTTTAAAAATACAAATTATTAGAGATCATATGATCTATAAGATATGCTATAGTGTAGAAATATAATAAATCTACCACTGAGCAACTCATAGACAGCCACAGTGTAACAACCAAAAATTTTTAAGTGAATTTTATTTGATGATTTAGATTTGATTTTATATTTAAAAATCAATATATTTTAGATTTAATGAATTTGATTTTGATTAAATATATAAATTTGAATCGTAAATAAGTATTTTCCATTTCAAATTCCTAATTATAAATTTTAAAATCTAGATCTAGGTTTTTGAAGAAGAAAAATTAGTTTTAAATCGTTCTTTTAATTACGATGGAAAAACTTTTCCAAATCCATTCATTGAAGTTTACAAAATCCGATCACTGTTCAACATTGAAATTAGGTCGTTACAAACAGCTACTCATGCAAACTCAAAAAAACAATTCAAATGCAAAATAATGTAGTAAAGAAATAATATGACATCACACGATGAATAACAATCAATAAACAAAAAAGTGTTATATTATTTTCGGCGATGCATCACTACTATATATGACTGCCTATGCACCCCTATTTAATTGGATATCAAGTTAGATACAAAATTAAGGCAACATAGTTCTCCTACTCACAAATATGACTCATCGAACCTACGATGCAAAAAAGATGCAAAATTCCTTAATTCCCCTTGGGTGTAATCTTCACATTTCGATTTATAAAATATAACCAACTTCGGTAATTCCAAAAACCAATCATTTTGAAAATATTCTCTTTGAAAAAAATCTTGATCTCATGTCAAATCACTGAAATTATATATATATGTATATATATATATATATATAATATCAAATTTTTCTACCTAACCCAGTGCTAAAGAAAGGAAAAACGTATTTTCTCATAAATTGGTCGAGCACAATCAGGACCAACCAATCAAATAATAATAATCAATGATAAATAACAATCCATAATTATGCACTATCTATCAATATTACATTGGTATACGAAAAGGTAATTATAATAGTAGAACGGTGTTTAATTCTAGTAACAGATGTCACTAATAAAATATAAGTATTTTCTAACATTAGAAGTAATAAAATTCAATCATGGATGTTTAATCATTATTTTATACTTAACCAAATGTAACAAACGATTACACTAGTATGTTCTATTTGTTAATACGGTCCTAACTCGAAAACGGTGGTAATAGAGCTCAGTTTGCTCCGTCATCCTCACTTCCACAACGGAGACTCACGCACGAAGAGCACACACATACACACGGCCTGTATGCACATGAATGAAAATTCTTTTTTTCCTTAGACATCATGAACACCTTTCCTAATTTGCAATTCAATTGTTTGCATGCCTATTCCTAGTTCAACTTGTCTCTAACATTCACTTGAATATGGTTGTTTTCGTAACGAAAGTGCATTTTGTCTTTTGTGTGTATGGAGAAAAAAAAGGAATATTGAATGTGTTTTTCCTGTTGATTGCGTGAATAATCCGTGCCCCCAGAAATGAATAACGATGAGGTTCAAAGAGGTCGGTCTAGGGGTTTTTAAAGGGCTTTGAGGTTAAACCTCGGATTTGTACACATGCAAGGTTATTTCAGTTTCAGAGTCGTGACGCTCCAAGGTCGATGTTTAACCATGGTAGAACTGAGGTTGAGCTAGGTCTTTAAAACATAGCTACTGACGTATTACATGTATAGGAAAGCAAAAAGTTAAGAGAAATAACGTCCAAAATAATTCAAGCCACCATACTTTATTAAGTGAAACAAGCCTCAGAAATGCACTTATGTCATAAGCAAGGAAAGGTATGAGTTTGGCTGATGAGATAAATGGAAGTATGGAAAGAGCCTTTGCGCGTGGATATATATGTTTCAAGTTATAGTGTTTTGCGTACCCCACCATACAAAATACCATTCAGCCTTCAGGTGCAAGCAGCTATTGATAAAAATAAACAAAATATCGTCATACAAAGTAATGTGTAATGATCATAAAACAATAACAAAATAAATCAGCAAACTTATTTTGTGAAATTTCAAAGAATGCTAATATTCGACGTAAAACATGTCAAATAGAAAGTTAATTATTTTCCAAAATAAAAATTAACGAATTTTTTTACAAATTAAATTGAAAATGTATCATAAATTCTTTTATATAAATTTAATTTTTTTTTTTATTATATTCAGATTCGAATTTAACGACTCAAAATTATGGATTATTACAGTAAGCATATATATAATACAAGATAAATATGACAAGCACTATTAAACATATAATATATGCCGATGGAGGGGGAAACGGCAGCCAGTGGCACCATAGCAACAACTTTCGATGGTAGGTACCTTTTTGAATTTTTTCCAATTAAATATAAAAAATTATATGTTGGTAGTCGTTGGAAACCGTTAGTTTTATAGCCGTTGCGGCCTTTAGAACCGGTTGCTAAGCTGCGAAGATATTGCCCAAACCGCTTCTTCTTCCTCATTACTTTTTCCTTCAAATTTCCCCCAAACCGTCCTTCCTTCTCATATTTAGCCTCCCACAACCACACCGTCCGCCCCTAGCCTCTCCTACACCTGAAACCTCCCTCTCCTCCCCTTTAGGCTTCAAATCTCCTCCAATCAAGGTATTAACCCTAATTACTTTTAAATTACATTTGCTAATCTAGGGTTAGTTTGTAAGACTATATGTTTGCGTTGCCTTATTGTATGTTTTAATTTATATATTCCAAGTTTATGTAGTTTGTACCACAATAGAGTTATATGCATATAGGTTGAATATATAAGCGATTTTAGGCTTGAAGGGACGTTTTGTGGGACTGGACATAATTAAGTTTGTGTTTACGAGAAATTTTTCAGAAACGGTAATTAATTTATAATGTACGATTGGTTTGATTGAGTTTTGAAAATGAGCATATATGTGATAAACTCCATATACATATAATTAGAGATTGGGGTTAAGCCATTCAAGGCTTATTTGGTTTAAAATTTGCTGCTTCACGTAGACGATTGATAATAAAAGCACTAATCGTAATATATTATATTCATAAACCCTTAGAGTGTCTTAGGCCCCATCTAATAAGTATTGTATATGGTCATTATGTGGATATTCATTTTATTAACAGTACGGACATCTATATTCATCATATACAATATCTTTTGGATTTGTCCTTATATTGGATAAGTTACGAACACAATAACGAAATTAAATATCGTAAAGCATTTTATTTTAAATGGTTCTCAAAATTTCGAAAGTGCTTCCTTTATGTTCCATGTGTACAAGCAATTGTGTACTGTTCAGGGAACTAAAGCAAAGTGCTGCCGAAATTTTGTTGAATCGTTTAAATTGAAAAGATTTACACGATTTAATTACGTTATTGTATTTGTAATGGGAGGTAGGATGACCCATCAGTAAAGTGTAAATGATCAATTAACATAACATTCACCAATTAACTTGTTTTAATAAAATACTAATGCAAATTTTATCATACTTTTTAATTATCTGCTTAGGATAAATAGATAATTATTTTACTGATCGGACTAGATGTACAAACGAAGGGAAAATAAAGGCTCAATAAGTGAACAATTTATTAATGGTACTGCCTTGTTTATTGATTTCGCTTTAAGTAATAACATAAACGATGAAAAATTCCGTTTTCCACATAATAGATGTAAATTTTTAAAGCATTTGATAGTTGATACCACAAATGGTTAGAGTTCATTTGCGTCAGTATGATTTTATGCCGAACTATTTTGTATGGGATCGTTAGGGATAATAGTTAGCATCTACTTCCATGCAAGTTGTGGAGGCAGTGAATAATGAAATTGTTATGACAAATCTCATAGAATATATGATTGAAGATGTTGCACATTCAATGTTCCATGTTCCAAAATTTACTTATAATGATGGTAACGCTGAAGAAGAATCAAATATTGGAGCCAAAAAATATATTCTTTCTTAGATGCCACGAAAAAAACCCTTTGGGAAAGCTATACAAGTGAAACCTAATTATCAGTAATTGTTGAATACATTGCAATGAAATCTAAATACAATCTCATAGAAGCCGGATTTACAGTTATTGTACAAGCTATGAAGCGGCATATGTCTCCCAATAATTTAATGTGCGAAAACCATTATGAAGTAAAAAAATGATGTTGGCTTTAGGTTTACAATACGAAAAAATAGATACATGTCTAAATGGTTGCAAGCTGCTTTGGAAGGAAGATATCAAACTTAAGAGTTGTAAAATATGTAATCAGGAAATGTACAAACCAAGAAAGAAAAGTAAAAAAGAAATTATGTATAAACGTATGCATTATTTACCAATTTCCTCTAGACTTCAAAGGTTATATACGTCTTCTGCAACAACGAAACATATGAGATGGCATAGTGTGAGAACGCAGGAAGAAGTTACATTAACACGCCCAACTGATGGGGAAGCGTGGAAGCATTTTGACAAGAAATATCCTGATTTTGCATCCGAGAGTCGCAGCGTTAGATTTGGGTTATGCACAGATGGATTTTCATCATTTTATCAATTTGGTGCTCAATATTCGTCGTGGCATATAATTGTCACATCTTATAATTTACCTTCGTGGAATGTATGAAAACTCCTTATATGTTTCTCATAGTTGTCGTCCCTGGTCCTGATGATCCGACATAAGGAATCGATGTTTATTTACAGCATTTGATTGGAAAATTAAAAACATTGTGGTACGAAGGAGTTGAAACATATAATATTTCAAATAAAAAATAACTTTCACATGTATGCTTCTTTATTGTGGAGAGTTAGCTATTTTACTGCGTCTGCAATGCTTTAGGGTTGGATTACGGCTGGTCGTCTAGCTTTTCCTTACTACATGGAAGAAAGGCGAGCATTTTCTTTACCTCATGGATTTTTTTTTGTATTTTGACTATCATCGATGTTTTCTTCATATAAATCATCCTTTTAGAAGTGATAAGAACTTTTACAGGTAATAAGCATGAAACATACAGTTTGATCAAGTGAAGATATTTATGAACTTCAAAAGGATAATCTAAAGATACATGAAACTGGAGAACAAATTAAAATTTAAGGTAAATCATCGAATCATAATTGGTGCCCAAAAAAACATATTTTGGGAGTTGCCTTATTGGAAAATTTTCTGATTTCATCATAAAATTGACGTGATGAAAAATGAGAAAAACGCATTTGACAATGTTTTTAATACAATTTTGAATGTCAAGGGGAATACGAAAGATGATTTGAAATCAAGACATAACATCGTAGTAATATGTAATCGTCCCGAGCTTCATATAAAGCCAAATGACACAATAAACCAAAAGCAGGCTATAAGCTAGACAATAATCAAGTTAAAATACTTTTAAAATGGGTGGAAGGATTAAATTTCCTAGATGGTGTATGTTCTAATCATATAGACATGTCGAATATAAGAATAATAAACTTAGTTGGATGAAAAGCCATGATTGTCATGTTATGATGGAAAATTTGCTACTCGTCGCTTCCAAAGGACTATTTCCCATAAAAACTTGGACTGTTGTGACAGAACTTAGTCTATTTTATATAGAGCTTTATTCTACTACATTAAAAATTGATCGTCTACATAAACGTGAGGAAGAAATCCCTATATTGCTCTGCAAACTAGAAAAAATATTTCCTTTAGTTTTTTTTCAATGTCATAGAGCATTTACCGATTCATCTTCCACTAAAAACACATCTTCGATGGCCTGTGCAATATGGATGGATGTATCCATTTGAAAGGTATATTAGTATTTAGTTCACTAAATATTGGTTAATTATCAAAAGAAATCATGGTTTTTGGTGCTTTGGGTTTTCTGTTAATGTAACAACCCGGAATTTTGGGGCCAATTTAAAATTTTATTTTAAGTGATTTTAATGAGTTTTGATATTTAAATAATTTATTTAAATAATAATGATCACAAATTTGATTTAAATCGAAGTTAGAATGAATGATTTAATTTTTATTATAGAAAGAGTTAGAAATAACGCGGTAGTTTGAAAAGTCAAACTTGAACTTTGACTAACCCTACAGGATGCAAAATTTAACGGATTTTAGTGAAACCAAAAATATTAGAATCTATTTAAAAATATCTTTCCAACGAATCCGAAAAATCGAAATTTCATAACGGGAATCAAAAGTTATGGCCAATTCAATATTTTAAAAAGGCCGCTATGAAATTTATAAGGGCCAAAATGCTACATTTTGCAGAATAAGGAATTAGGGCCCGAAACCATCTCCATTGGTTTTAGAATGTTGTTTACATATAAAAATGACTATAAGAACTTATATTTTTGAGTTTCGGAAAAATTCCACTATTTTTGGTATTTTTAAATATTAAAATATACACCTGAAAAATAGAATTTTTGCAAATGAACTCCGAATTCGACGAAACCAGTTTCTATGGATTCGGAATATTAAATTAAGGTAAAATTATAAAGTTTATAATTTTTGGAATTATTTTGTGGCCTGTATAATTTTTACAGTGGAAATACAGCCTATTTTCAGACTTCGGAAATTTATAATAAATTCGTACGGAATCGGAAAATTACGAAATCAGGTTCGTTGGGTTCGTAATGACCTGAAATAATTATGTTTAAAAAATTATTAATTTTGAAATTCGCATGTATTTATAAGAATTCCTGAATTGAAGAAAACAGTTGAAAATTGAGTAATTGGGCACATAATGATATTTGGGCCCAAACCAAAATTAAACCCATGGTATATATTATCTTTTTTCTGAGTTTTAGGGCTGAAATTCGAAATGCACAGCAGCCACTTCTCTTTTCCATCATTTTTCTCAATTTCCATGGCGGCTCTCTCTTCCTCTAAAATTCATAAAAAATAAAATCTCTTCAAACCATAGCAAATTATATGTCCTCTCGAAGGTCTCGACGATACGAAGCTAATGGTGTAGTCGGTTTTGTCAAACAGCGCTCGGATTCGCCGAAATCTCGTCTTAAAGCTCGCTGTTTTCGAAATTCAGAAGCTCAAAACGTAAATCAAGAAATTCCCGTGAATCGAGCAAGAATTAGACGAAGTCACGAACACGGAAGTTCTTTGTCTACGTGAGGTGGAGGTGCTCGCCAAATTTCAGGCAGTTTGGAGGTGTGAGGCGGCCTGTGGGACCCGCGAGGCGAAATCCGTTCTAGGGGATTTCCCGATGATCGGAGAAGCTTTAGGGGCGGCTCTTTCTGGTGGTGGTGCGTCTCGCCAAGACGAAGACATTGGCGGTGGTCCCGTGGCGTCAGGTGGCCTGAAGCAGCGGCAAATCGCGGTCAAAGTTCGGCGGTGAACAGTGTTTCGCGGTCAACGGGCTGAGGATATTTTCTATTTTATTTTTAAATTATTTAATTAATTTCCAGAACTTTAAAATTGCATAACTCACTCATACGAAGTCGAAAATCGACGATTTCAGGTGCGTTGGGATCGTGGCGACGAGATGGACGCGTGGACACTAATTTTGTCCAATTCTGAGACAGTGAAATTTTTAGGTATTTTCACGAATATTAATTAATTATTTAATTACCCGATCTTTAAAAATTCATAACTCTTTCATACGAGGTCCGTTTGACGAACCGTAAATTGCATTGGAATCACAAAATTAAGAGCTTCGCGATGGCGCAGACCGCATCTGAAAAGGAGACAGTAAAATTTTGGCCAAAAATTCAATGTGAGGATTCTAATTTTATTTGTTTAATTAATTATAAATTATTTTCTTGCATTAAAAATAATTGTTTGATCGTTTAATTCTGACCTGAAATGTTGGGTGTTGTTTGGAGTGATAATTGTTGTTTGTTGAAGGATTGTTGTACATGATTTGCAAATCCGCTTGGATTTATATATATCTTATTTGCGGTTGGAGAAATGGGATCTAAAATGAGATCATAACGTATTTTATTCAGTATATATATATATATGTTAAGATTGGATTAGAACTTGTAAAACAAATAAAATCCTCTTTTATTTTTAGAACATGTACACAAATGAATTTCTTTTTGTCCTTAAGATAAAAAAAAGAAAAAGTTTTTATTTACATTTCTGTTATTAATAAATGAACAAGTTTTTATTTACATTTCTTTGTAAATAAATGAACACATTTAGATGTGATAAAAAGAGTTAAAAAGACAATCTTTTTATATTGAAAACACAAAGATGTAATTTTGACGATGAAAATAAAAAGATGATCTTTTTATATTTAAAATAGAGGAGTTATCATTTTTACATTGTAAAATAGAAAAGGTCATATTTTTACATTACAAAATAGGTTAATTTTTTTTTTACACCTTCCTTTGTAAATGATAAGACCAAAAATATGTTATTCACATTATTGATGTTTATATGGTGAAAGAAAAGAAATAAAGTTTTGTTAGTCATTTTGTTTACATTGCTTTTGTAAATAAATGAACAGAAATATAAAGAAAAATCATTTTTCTATGTAAAACAAAAGAGAACATAATTTGTGAATTGTTTTTATTTACATTTATATGTAAAATAAAAGAGAACATAATGGGTAAATCATATTGTTTACATTTTATATGGAAACCAAAGGAGAACATAATGTGTGAACGGTTTTTATTTACATTTTCTATTGTAAAAGAAAAAGAACAAAATTTGTGAATCATTTTATTTTCATTTTCTATTGTAAATGAAAAGGATAAATGTGTGAATCATTATATTTACATTTTCAAATGTAAAATCAAAAGAACAAAATATATGAATCATTTTATTTACTTTTTTATTGAAATGAGAAGAACAAAATATGTGAATTATTTATTTACCTTTTCAATTGTAAATAAAAAGAATATAATTTAGAAATATATTTATTTACATTTTCTATGTAGTAAAAATTGAATTGTTAATACTGAATATTTTATCGTCATTTTGAATGCGGTAAAAATTGAATTGTTAATGCTGAATATTTTATCGTCATTTTGAATGCGGTAAAAATAGAATTGTTAATGTTGAATATTTTATCGTCATTTTGAACGCGGTGAAAATAGAATAGTTAATGTTGTCATTTTTATCGACATTCTTGGTGCGATAAAAATAGACAATGTTAGTGATTCATTTTTATCGACATTCTTGGTGCGATAAAAATAGACAATGTTAGTGATTCATTTTTATCGACATTTTGGGTGCGATAAAAATAGACAATGTTAGTGATTCATTTTTATCGACATTTTTGGTGCGATAGAAAATAAAAAGAACAGGAACATGAGAATCATTTATTTACAACTCCTATTGTAAGTGAAAAGAGTAAAAATATGAGGACCACTTTATTTACAACTTCTTTTGTAAATGAAAAGACCAAAATATGTTGATCATTTTATTGGTATTTCTCTGGTAAATAAAAGAACAAGACATGTGAATTCTTTTTATTTTCATTTATGCATAAGAAAAGAGATTAAAACAAAATACTCATTTTTGTATATTAAAAGTGAATTAGACAAAATGGACATTTTTGGCACATTAAAATGAATGAAGTAAAAATAGACATCTTTATTCATTGAAAAAGATTAGACAAAATTCTCATTTTGTTGCATTAGAAGTTAAGAAACAAAATCATCATATTTGTTTATGTTGAGAAAAATAATGGATTTAAAATGTATGTTTTCATACATTAAAGAGAATGAATTAAGGATGTATATTCTTATACATTAAAAATAATGAAGTCAAATATTCATTTTGTCATTAAAATGAATGAGACCAAAAATATGCATTTTTGGTAGATAAATAAAAGTCACGATTTTTATTGTCGTATGTTCATAATAAAGAGAGTTGAAATATTTGCCTGTGTTGTTGTATTTTGATGTGTTAAATGTGATGTTAGTATATTCAACATTGAATATTACACTTCCATTTACAAGTCATCCGACTTGTTTATGTGATTGGGACGATTATTTTTACACATCGACCAAGTGCACAAATAATTTATTATTTGTTTGTTGGATGAAAACCCCACACGGGTATTGGGACGATACTTGACTGACACAAATCCCAATGTTTAATTATATGTCTATCGATTGATCGACAGGCTGCGATGAGCGTTATTGTTTTATTTTAATGCTCACACAGTTGACATTGTCACTCTGGTTGTTAATGGATGGATTGAGGATTATTTCCTGTTATTACCCTATACATGAAATGTATGAAACCCATATGACCCAAATTATATGGTACATGGTTTAGTCGCATTCCAATGCAGAATTTCTTTTTAAATAAAGAATTTTTATATAATGAAAGGATCTTTGTAAAATAAAAGATTTTGTATTATAAAGAATATTTTACATTCAGAATCTTTTTTATATAGAATATTTTATTGATTATTTTAAAATGTGTTTTTTTTATATAGTAATGAATTAATATCTTTAAGATAAATATTTTATTTAAGATTATTAGATCTTAACAATTATGGTTGGTGATTGATATGTAGATTGGATTTGTAGTGGATGATGTTTTAAATAACATTTATCCTTTAATCCAATTTACATTGAAATTACTATTTGAAATTTATAAATCTATTTTATAAATTAAATCAAAATTGGAATATTAATAAATCTTTTTTAGAAAGATTAAAATGTAATTTATTTTATCTTTGATAAAATTAATGAGAACCTTTTAACATAAATAATAATTTTTATTTAAAAGGACATTCAAAGTTGGAATGTGGCGTATGGTTGATTTTAATTACAAATACGCGAGTTATTCAGAAAGACCGGGTCTAACCCATTCTGAATAATCATCACGACGATCAAGAGTCGAAGATGAAGACGGTGACTGAAGACCGGAGAGCTTCACATCGTTTGGTTGATGGTGACTGATATCTTGAATTGGGACTGATCCCCCAAGGCAAGGTAAAAGTGATGATCTTCCAGACGTACTGGAGATCGACGGATACGTTGTTTCGTTCAGACCCAGAACGGACTTGTAAATGGATAGCATGCCTGACATTGAAATTTATTTCATGTAATTAAATTGGTTTTTATTTAATATATAAATGCATGGTGGCGGAGGATTTATTCTCTTGCTTAACACCCTTTTGTATGTTACATATTTACCGATCGCATGATACGAGTTGTTGATGTGGCATGCCAAGTTGCACTTGATCAAGGCTTATTGTTGCAAAGCAGAGCCTTGTGGGATGATCAAAGCATAGTCTATTTAGGCATAGCTTTGTGTATGACGTGACCTCACGAGCCTCACAGCCCGGTAGAGTCTAAAACGGGAGAAGGGAACGCAGGGAGTGCGCACGTTTCTTTCTAGCTAGAGTGGTGCCAGGGACCTACCAGCGCTGGCATTTATTCATTGTGGTTGTTGGATTGTTCGAGGCCTCGGTTTATGCGGTCGCTACTGGCCGTAGTATAGGTCCAAAAGGACCGGGGAGCGTGTGTTCAGGAATTGCCAATCCATTAAGCGTTAACGTATGGACCGGCCCTGCAGGATCCAAGGGTTGGACAGAGTACCAATCCTGGGGCATTTGCTAGAGTGTCTCGAATCGGTAAGGATCTCCTCCCTAGCCTTGACTCAGATGGAAACCCAAATTTCCAATACGACATCACGCGGTTTTGATTGTATACCTATATATGGCGACATAGTGGGATGGGGCACTCATGCCGTCTAGGATTAATACATTTACTTTGATGTACTTCAAATTGGTTGCACACTATTATTATATAATACCGTGTTTATCGTATCAAGCATTTTTTGATCATTATAAGGTAAAACCCTATCCTCCGGTTTGCGTTGCATTGTGTGATGGGACTTGGGTCTTATAATGGTTTCATTTTTCTAAAAAGCATTGCGTTATTTTGACGATTTACTTTAGTCATGCACTGGCAATCCATAGGAGAAAACCCGTTCCGTGAAAGTGGCGTGGTCCTGTGATTAGCCTTATTATATTATATAGGTTAAGTAGAATTCTCACACCAGTCCCATGACTGACCTGTAGTTCGTCCACTGGCAAACTCGAGTGCCCATATTTTCCACACGGGCAGTCGAGTAGCTATTTTTGCAGATATATTAAACAGGATTCTGGGTTGAAGCTTAAAGCTGTGTCCAGAGATAGAGAGTCTTCCGTTGTGTTCTTCCGTTGCAGTATATTACTTTTTTTGTATTTATCTTCCGCTGTAATTATATTCCAATGTACTCTGATATGTATATTCTGTACTCTGATGTAACATTATATGATGATATGTTATAAAAGTCTTCTGTTGTTGTTTTAATATGTTGTATGCCCAAAGTTATAGTATTCGTAGATTTTCACTTTTTGGGTCAGACCTGTGTGGTTTATGGTCGATTCTAAGGGTGAGAATTTGCGGGTCTTTACAGTTAATGGCTTCAAGGAAAATTTCTACATTTCTTTTCGCATCTCTCTCAATCTCTATCTACTTCACTTTTTAAATATTCTTCTTCTCGATCTCCTTCCTCAACTACAATTCTCTTCTTATCCTTGCTTACGCCTGTATGGGAAACCCATTATGCCCTATTTTCAGATCTTAGATTTAAAACCCTTTCCTCCAAATTTCCCCTAATTTCCTTCGACCCATTTCCCGCTTCCACTCCCATACTCACGTCGTTTAACCCTTCTTTTATTTTGCATGGTGGCCCCTTCTGATGATTTCAAGCTCTAGGATGTTGTCGTCGCAGTGTCTCCATGTCACCATAGTTGTACGAGTTCCAGTAATGTGCTACATACACTAGGTATCTTGGCAAGTTCATGTTGTACATTGCTAGGTATTTTTACTGCCTGGTGTTAGTTTGGTCCTTCCAGGTGGAATGGAGATAGCTGTGATGTACTTTGGTCTATTGTACGATTTCGTCTCTGGGACTGTCTTTTGAAGGTAGGTGGTTTTGGCTTACTTTTTAATAGTTAGTTCGGTTCTAGCGCAGTGGTTCTTGCCTACATCGAACTGTTTCAAGTTACCTGCTCC
This sequence comes from Allium sativum, assembly GCA_030737875.1. NCBI lineage: Eukaryota > Viridiplantae > Streptophyta > Magnoliopsida > Asparagales > Amaryllidaceae > Allium > Allium sativum. The sequence goes on from CM060924.1 coordinate 70,436,887, forward strand.
CTGTCAGATGATTTGATGTTAGTATTGGGTTGCAAGCTGTCTGAGTCCCCTTTATGTCATTCTGAATACTTCCATTTTATACAGTGTGGCTTACATTTTGGGTAGTGTACAGATGAATAGCGTACTATGTACAGTGGATTGGTGCATTACTACGTGTACGTTTGCCTTATATATTTAGTGTTCACATGTAATCTACTTCTCTGTATTATGTAATGTATATTTAACAATCTTCGTGAAGTTTGGTGGTGGATCATCCACCTTAAATACCAAACTGTAGTCTAGTATTTTAGCTAGCTCTAGTACTATAATCTAGATTATATATAGATGACGACCCACAATAAATGTTGTATGCGACGGACAGACTACCTTAAAACTGATTTGTAGTAGGTTAGTTGTAACACCCCCACGTCCATTAATGTCACTCGCAAAGGGAATGCATTAACTTCCATGGAGCATTTTAAGTGAATATAGAACAGAAAATCACAACAAGGCAGATATAAAACAGTACTTGAAAATTAAAAACTTTATTTATTGCAGCAGAAGGTAAATATGTTTGGTTACATCATCAAAACCATACACCAAAGTCAAGTACATCATATCCATCTTGATAAAAAAAAGTACATAAACTAAAAGACATAATCCCTAACATCAAAATAGCCATAAATAAAGAGAAGCTGAACTTTACTTCAGCGATCCAAGCAATTTTCTAAAAGCAGTCCAAAATCAAGCTCCACTGGTGCTAGTTCCAACCTGAGCACCTAGGGGGGAAAAGGGAGAAAAGAGGAGGAAATAAAGGGGGGTCAGACATAAAGTCTAGCGAGTGTGATAACTTTAACAATATAATTAACAAAGTAACTAGGCTAAGGCATAAGTTGGAAAATAAGGAAATGACCATGAACCATTGAGATGACAGAGTAAACAAGGAAACAAGATGAACAACGATATCGTTAAAGCGCACCTAACCTACTAAGATAATTACTAAACTACATCAACACTATGAGATAATTGCTATATTGCACCGCCACTAGTATACTGCACCACCACTAGTCATCCTAAGGTTGATCCCGCCTACAGACTTAATAATGATATTGGTAGTTTCGTGCACCCCTAGCTGCCTTCATAGGTGTCGTCTGCCCCTATCTCCACTAGGTGTACCCACTACCCCCAAGCGATCGGCTCCCTAACTCGTAGATACCCGTGCTGGCCCCACAGTGGAGTGTATCACTCCCCAAAGTGGCAACCCGATACCACCAAGAATGCACGGCTTATACCTACACGATGCAACAACGTCTTACCTACCAGCCCGGGTCCACTCACGCATATGAACCCGTTGGACTTGCGTTGCCACCGCTAACCCGGTTTGGCCTCTTACAGTCAAGCCCAGTATGTGTGTCCCGTCCTCGACTTGGGTCGAGCCCACGAAGATACGTATGGGTTACTGGTTGAAACAGGCCCCCATTACTTGACACAAGCTACCACCTAAGCTTGGTCCCCTCTAGTACATCCCACTTAACCCACTTCTTATTCATGTTTCAATTACATGTTTCAATTTTGGGTAAGTGTTTCTAATCGTATTTCCAAATGTCACCCAAGGCACCCACTAGATTCCACATGCCACCCAAGACACCCACTTAACCCCCTCATGCCCCACTACATGCTTATCTGGTTAAGTGTTTCTTAATTCATTAAGACCGCAACCTCATAAAGACCTCTCACATTAGACTGGCATTTGTGGCAGTTGGATTTGCCGGGCTGGTCCAGGCAGTCTTACACCGCAAAAGAGCCTAACCTCGTGTCTTTACAATTGTTACGTATTTAATTTGTGCCTAAGACCTCTCACATTAGACTGGCATTTGTGGCAGCTGGATTTGCCAGGCGGGTCCGGGCAGTCTTACACCACAAAAGAGCCTAACCTCGTGTCTTAGACGATTAATTACTCCTAATTAATCATTCCCCAATTTGAATTACTTTCCCTATTAAAATTATCAATCAATTCCAAATTTAACGATGTCCATAATTGACTCAATTATGTCCATCCATTTATGGTATGTAAAATCATACCAATTTTCACTACAATTATATTTTGTGCCTTTTAAGGCATTTATGCCAATTAAATGTTTTTAATATTATTCCCTTTATCCCCACGTAGTACGTTTATTCGTTTAACGTAAAAATATATGTTAGACTCGAATAGTCTAACTCATGGAATGAAGAGAAAACATCACAATATACACATAATTAAAACATAAATCTAAACATAGGGGTGAACTTGCATATGTGAATGATATTCTACACCTAAAACTTGCATAGGCCAAAATTACAACTTGCATAAATAACATATGTCATGGATCCAAATCTAAAGGTGTAGACTTGCATAGGTAATAACCATAAATTTTCATAAATCATGTATGTCATAAGTCTATATCTAAAGGTGTTAATTTGCATAGGCAATACCCCTAAACTTGCATAACATGATTTATATTCTAAACTCATATATTCATACAACTTACATATGTGATTTGCACATCATAACAAGGGTGTAAACTTGCATCTAACATGTAAAGTATCATGTAAAATTTAGCATAAACTCACATATGTCATAGCCTAACTTTCAATTAAATTTTCACATAAACTATGTGTCATAACTATGTAAGTTCACATATAATTCTACCCAACTTGTATATGATTCATGTTTGAATCAAAATCTAAATTTACCTACATATGATTTATCATATAAGTCAATATAACCAACTAGCATATGAAACATGATGATTTGATTGTATATAAAATTACAACATGGATGATAGCAACATAACTTTACATCATAAATGATAGCATCACAACATAACGTCATAGAGATTTCAATTACAATCCTACAACATAATTACAACATGAAACCAATACTTCACATCACATCCATACATTCCACATTATAACTTAATCCAATTAAATTACTAATTATTTTGTTAAAATTATCAAACTCACAACTCAAAAGCAGTCTTGAGTTCTGAATTCTGATTTCTGGAGTTGAATTAGCTCTCCTTTGAAGAAGATTCGCTGTTAGGGTTGAGTAGTTCTGATTTGATTGTTGTTCTTCCTCTTTAATTTGGTGGCGGCTGCTCTAGGGTTCAAGATAACAACATGACGGCCATAGTTTCAGTTTTAATTCTGATTTAGGGTTTGAGTCTATGGGTCTTTTTATAGAGTTTTGAATTAATTTAAGCCGTCGGATGATCATAGGGTTAATCAAAACCATTCAATTATGATAGGATGATGAGTCAGCCCTAATGACTCAGCAAGGAGTCAGAAAGGACTCAACAACATGGGTCAGCCTGAACCAAAAAGCTGTGCAGGCTTCTGCCTCAGCTTGGGTGCATTTGGCAGGTACGCTAGTGCAAATTTGTACTGGCGCACTTCCCAAGTGCGCCAGTGCAATCCCTTTTTTTCCTCTTTTGCCACCAAACTTCGTTCATCCATAACTCCTTCATCCGATACTCGTTTCCCGCAAACTCGGACTCTATTTCAACCAGAATTCCGAGACAAACACAATGGCGCAACGCCATTCCCTTAATTCTCACGTCTGAGATTAATTATTCTTTATTTTAGTTAATTTGATTATTCAAAAATCCAGGGTGTTACATTAGTAACCTCCAATCTCCTGTATTATTTTAATTATAAAATTGTTTGCGGTCACTTTAAAAACCAGTCGGCTTTGCCCAAAAAAATATTGGTTAATTAAATGTATAAAAAATTAATTTAAATAATTCTTAGTAGGTACTTAAATGAACTAAAGAAAAAAGAGAGATAGAAAACTTGAGTTGAAGGCTCATTTGCAAATCATACATCAAAGAAGAAGCCTCGTTTTGTTCTCTCATTATTTTAGTGACCATGTGAACATATCATTTAAAACTACTACGCGTAAGGATGAAGGCATTGATCAAGATGATTGTTAAGCGACTTTTTTTTTTTTTAAAACATGGTCGGTCTTCTAGTAAATGTGTGGAAGTATGGCTGGATGATAGAGATTATTATGCAGTATACACATATATTCTTCTCAACTGCTCTGAAGTTGCACCGTTTGTAAGGTAGTAAACTATATTTGTCGTAATACATTTATATCATCTATACATGTATGTACAAATATGCACATGTGCATCTTAATCGTAATGTAACATTTGTTCTATAATTGCAGCATTCTATAATTGCAGCATCTATGAATGACAACATGCAAACGGTGATATCGACAAAGAAATTCGCTACTTGGTTTTCTAATTATGTTTTTGATACAATAAATTGTATTGTAGACGAAGGATTAAAACATTTAGCCTTGGGACCAAAAACAAAAGTCAAGACATATCCAATATTTTTGTCAATGGATATAAATTTAATACTAAGAATACAGTGCTGAAAAATTAACTAATAATACCGGTGTATTTGTTAAAGGTAATGATGATCCAAATGACCATATAAGCGCGCTAGCCCAGATTTTGCAATTGACATATTTCAAATGATCCATGGAAGAATTATTTTTGTTTAAATGCAACTAGTTCAGCAACTTTCCTGTAACAACCCGAATTTTAATAACGTGTTAAAACCATAAATCAAGGCAGAATTAAAAACAAGAATCAAGGGAAACGGGTTGCGCCATTGTGTTCATCTCGAAATTCTACTTGGAAACGAGTCCGAGTTTTCGAAAATCGGAGTCCGTATGAGGGAGATATGACCCTCCGAAGTTTCAGAAATTTTCAGAATCAAAAACAGCTCGAAAATTCGAATTCAAAACCCAGAACAGGCTGGGCGGGAAATTTCCCGCCTAGGACCAGGTCGACCTGGGGGTCGACCATAGTGTTGACCTCCCAGGGACCAGGTCGACCATAGTGTCGACCTGGGGGTCGGCCTGCCTCCTGAACCCATTTTCTGAACCTGATGCATTCTGATGTATTTAGTCTCGTTTCGTGACCAGATTCATCCGCCTAATCCTATATAAACAGCCTCCTAGCCTCATTCTCTTTACACCATTTTTCTCTAACCTTATGCTGCACAAATTCTTCATGGGCATGGCTTCTTCTTCTCCCTCTAAATTGAATTAAAATAAATTAAATTAAAACGTGAAGATTATTTCTTTATAGACTACGGCTAGGAATTGCATATTGGGGATTTGTTTCTACAATCAAAGCAAGATTCAACGATTCAACAATTCAACGACTAATTACTAGACTTGACTTCTGCATCTCAATTTCTTAGACCACGATCTGTAAGTTCAAGTTACTTTTAGATAAAAACTATAAACTTAATATCCATGTTATAAATTGGAATTGGATCTATATATGATAATAGATTCATATCTATTCTTGTTCATCTTGGATCTTGACTTTTAGGAATATTGCTATGAAATCAGTTTAGGCTTATTCATGTTGTAAATCAAACCCTTTCATGTCCATAGCATTATCATGCCTATGACGTTGAAACTATTGTTAATGACCAAGGACAATGACTGTGAACATAAGACTATGCCTATGACTGTGAACATAAGACTATGCCTATGACTGTGAACATAAGACTATTGCCTATGACTATGACAAGGACAATTGTGGTTAATCACCTATGACTCATGATTATGAGAATTATTGCCTATGATTATGAACATAAGACTATTATTGTCTATGACCATGACTTTGAAACTATTACAGTTAATTGCCTATGACTATTTAGGGTAGTTTCCTAGAACTATTTTAGATAATTATCCATGACTATTGTGATTAATCGCTTATGATTCATAACTATGAAATTTCTACCTATGACCATGACTATGACTATTGTGGTTAATTGCCTAAGACTATTATAGTTGATTGTTCATGCCCATAACACTATAGTTGAAAACCATGTTGTACACCGAATTGGCATTTTGTTGGATCTCATACCTAGGGTATGACTTGCTTAGAGTATTCGCTATCATGTACACCAAAACCATTGGATCCATTATCCTTGTATTTGGCTTGCTTTTGCATGCCTATTCTTTTATGTCAACTTTTATCATGACTATCGCCTTATTTTGCTAGATTTGAAATCCTATTATTTTCTATATGCCAGTGATGTTGTAACCAATTATCTCGAGTTATATCATGCTAGTCTTGTAAACCCTTTTATCGCTTTATGCTCGTCCCTTTTGCCTATCATAGTTTTGATGTTATTTCCTTTATTTCGGGATTTGGATTTATTTGTGGTATAAATCGATTCACGTTTGCGTGCGATGGGAATACGATTTGGGTAGATTAGGCAAAACATGAATTAGTCATGAACATGAATTATGAACTTGATAATAGGAAAAACTTGAAACATGAACATTGTTATAACTTTAATCTGGATGTGGACATGAAACTTGCCTTGAAAACTTGACACGAACTTGACATGAAAATTTGAACATGGACATGACACTAGAATGAACTTGAAAATGGCCAACTCGAGGTTGGGTTGAGTTTATAGTATAATTCTGCCCGGAACCGCCCGGCAAATCCAGTTACTGCAAACAATAGGATCCAATGTGGGTAGTTGGTCATACCGCACTTGAAAACCCGAGGTCAGACTGAGTTGTGGTGTAAATCTGCCCGGAACCGCCCGGCATATCCAGTGACCACAACAACAGGTCTGATCTGAGAGGTTGGGGTGCATTAATGAATTAATGCCACATGATAGGGTTAAGTCATGAACATGAAAGATAACACTTAACCAACTTGACACATGATTCGTAGGGCTAAGTCATGAACTTGAACGACAACACTTAGTCAAATTTGACATGACACGTAGGCGGGTTAAGTCACGAACTGGAATGACAACACTTAACCAACTTGACATGCTAGACTGATAAGGGTTAAGTCACGAACTAAAATGACAACACTTAACCTATTGGATGGAAACCCTAGTTACGCAGTCCATTTCAGCAGTAACCCACTAGATGTATCACGGTACCCTGGAACTAGGCAGGGTGGGGCACGATTACTGGGCTGACTGTAAGCGACCAGAACGACGGCTGTGTTGGTGCGCCAGTGTAGGTTCAGGCGGGCTATGGTCGTGCACGTGGTCCGAAGTTGAAAAAGAAGGCATTGGGCATCAGTAGGTTTATCTGTGCATGCTTGATTCGTGTCGGTGGTTGGCACCCTAGGGCTTGATACACCGTATGGTGGACCTAGCACAGGTGACTACATTCGTGATAGGGTCGTATGGCACTTAGCTTGGATTTCGCTTGCTTTCGGTTTAGCTCATGTATGGTTTGATCTTGAGCTATGCTATAGCTGCATTTCTGCTACCTTTGGGGAATTAAGCTACTTTTGTTGTTTTAAGATTATGCTTCTTTATTTATGCAAGACATGATTTGTTGTAATGGAAAATAATGACTTTGGCTATTTGGTACTTTGGATGTAAAAGGTCTTGACTCTTTTTGAAAGTAATGAAATTTATCTTTTGATTCTTCCGCTGTTTTATCTATGTTCTGTCTTGAAATATATCTGTGCTTGTTTACCTCGATAACGCTCCTCCAAAACTAGTGCATTCCCTTTGTGAGTGACCCTAGCGGAGGTGGGGTGTTACAGTTCCATGTCCTGGAATCAACGTGCACCCAAAATATAATCTTATAGAAATAAAACATATTTCGCGTTATTATAAGTACGATCCTTTTGTACTTCCCAAACAAGCTATTCAAGTTTATTACACTCGTTATCCATCTCTAAGAAAATACAAAATTGATTGATTGACTACATTCAAAACAAAACCAAGGTTTATACCTGATGGACAGAATATTCCCAACGAACAAGTTTATCAATGAGATATTAAGGAAAATAGAGGAATTGTAATAACCAATGATCAAACAGATTTTGAACCTCTAAGCGATGAATTAAATGCATTAGTTGAATCATTTGAGACTATTAAGGAACAAAATATAGAGGACGAAATAGAGCTAGAATCCGAAAATGACGAGGACTAATCAACAATCCTCATTTTAAGAAGGTAAATTTATATATTTTTTAACGTTATGCTATTTTCATTAAAAGGGTACGTTATTGTAACATGATAAGTATAACATAGTCTTCTGATGTTATGCCATAATGTTTGTTTTACATAATGCTTTTATGTTACGTATTAATATATGTTTGTAACAGGTACTAAAGATATGATGTTACGTAGACGTACATTTTCACATTCTGGGTCTCCTTCTGCTTCTCATCCTCCAGCAGGATGTGACGGTGATGGTCCATCATAGGAGCTATCACGTCCTTTAGTGTGGCTTCATTCAAAAACCAGTAGAGGGTAAGTAATAAGTTCCAAATATAAATTTAATTTTTTTGTAAAATATATTATAAATATATATGTAGTAGCCATGAAATATTAAATGTTTTTTTGTTTAACACGGTAGTTTTGAGTAGGGCCCTCCACTATAGTCCCGAGGATATCATGACAGACTTACATGAGTCGCATGACATCATGTTGGCCTATGTAGGTGTTGGTACTAGATAAAGTTAAGGGGACTATTTGGCAAAAAAATTTGGTACGTATGAACTATCAATTATTACATTAAGTAGTCATGCTCCTATTTGATCAATTCATGTTTATGCTATTTCTAAAAAATGCAGGGTACAGTGGACCATTAGGAAACAGATATTCCATTGGCCTGACGCCATTGAAATAGTAAAGTTTCAAAAAATTACAGAGAAACATCAAATAACATAAAATCAGCCGGAAAAAAGCCTAGTTGGATGAGCCCTAATGTGTGGGACGATTTTCACACTTAGTGAAATAACGAGTAGTTTCAGGTAAATTTACTGCATATTTAATTTAAATTGTTTTACTCAATTAATATATAAAATAGAATAAAAAATGTTTTTTTCAACTAGAATTTATACGTTGAGTCTCAGAGAAATTTAGCAAATAGGAGCAAGAATCCCGTTACACATTGCGGTGGTTCCACGTCGTTCCAGCATCAACGTGAGGACTTGATATATTTATTAATTACATAGTTAAGGTTTTAAGTTCTAAGTTATTAAAAGATAGACAAAATAACAATATATAATATATATTTGCATATATGCATATTTCAAGAGAGACAGCTTGATGCTTTCGTGTTGTATTGGGATGTTTTTGCACATACACATGCGGTGAGTCAAACCAATGATTCAGGCTCAGTCTCCTACTCCTGGGACCATGATGACAAAGCACGTATTGCATATGCAAGTAACATAGTTAACTTAAAGTTATAATTTAATTAAAATAGTGTTACCTAAATTCAATTGTATTCTGCACAACAAGAACGGTTCTAGCAACAATCGGAACGGATGCTTGAGGACAGTGGAAAGGCCGACTTGACTGCTGATGAGGAGGATTTTATTTTTGAGGCAGTCATGGATCCACCAACCCACAACAGGTGCTATGGTCTTGGGAACAAGCAGTAAAAGAAACCGAAATTAACTTCAATTGCTATTTTGAAACATTGAAAATCTAAAATTGTTTACAGGTTAAGACATCTCAGAAGTCATACCAAAGGGCTCGTGACAAGGTGAAGTTTGCAAGGTACGATCCCAGTTGCCGAGCTTACCGAGCATGATCGCCACCATGTAGAACAGATGGACCAGTTTAACCAGCGTTTGGCAGAGTTTATAGCCAGTGCGGTACATTTCCTTCATCATCTGGTGGTTCCAAAGAAGAGACTTAATATTTGTTTGTTATGTTTTCTGTTATATATACGTACGTATACGCTTTGAGTGTGTGAGGATTTGTTTGCTTGATATATTATGATGGTTTGTATATGTTGTTGTGGTGGTGATGATGATGGTTTAGACATTTTGTTGGATGGTGGTTTATTTTGATTTGATGACGTTGGTTTGTTGGATGTTTATAAATATTCGTTTATTTTATGTGTATTGGATTTTATATGTATGGTTTGGATTTAATATTATGTTTGGGTATATATGTGATTGTGATTGTGATGTATATGCTCGAAATGAAGCTATTTTGATATATGAGATTATGGGTTAGCTGGAAGTAAGCAATCTAAAATCTAGAGAAAAAATACCCAGTTTTCCAGCAGCTTCCATGAGCTTATAGTTCCATGAATTTCATCAGTAATCAACGCCTTCCAACGGCCATCTGGCCAATAACTACTTCCACGTATGCAAATTAAATGTTGGAGGCTGTTGGAAAATTATTCGTTGATGGCGTTGGACATCGTTGGAAACCATTAAATCGTATACCAACGACGTTTCCAACGACCCCCTATGGCCCTTGGCCGTTGAGAACTACTGTTGTTCTTGTAGTGAAGAAACCTTTAAGGAAGCTCTACAAAATTCCAAGGTTTGTAGTTGTATTTCAGATCTATAAAATAGGTGTAATGTAGGGTTTCTGGAAATTGCCCATTTTAATTTAGATCTATCTATGTTTTGATTTGTGTAAGGATATTTGTTTAATTTCTGTAAATTAACTTATTTTCCCTTTTTGTACAAAAGATAGTGCTTGAAATTATAAGGAATATGCGCAAATAAAAAGGAATAAATATGTAAATTATACATTCATTTATGTAATTTCCACTGTCTATTCCAAGTACTCATTCCCTGTAATTTTTAATACGTCAACATTCCATTTCGGTGTTTGGTTTATTAATAAAATTATAGCAAAAGGTCTTTTTATGAGATTTAGATTCCAGCATAAACACAAAAAAGATTGTTCTAGTTAATTATTTGGACTAGTACATAAATTGTTAAAGTTAGAAAAAGTAGTATTACATGTTATTATTGCGCTAACAAATATCTTATTCGTCCAATTTTACATAATTTATGTTAGCTGCTATTATTATTAGATATACGCTTAGAATATTGGGTTTGAAATTTGAAATATTTTCCAATTCTTATGGGTATTAATTAGTTTTTACCTATAGTAAATGAAGAACTATATTGTAACTTCCCGGTTTGAGTATATTGAATGTGATAATAAATTTGTAGAATTTGAAAAGGTCACAATTAGGGGGGAATGAGGATTAAAAGTGGTAACTCAAATTTATAGGGAATTTATATTATAATAAATATGGATATAATTAAAGAGTTACAGTTAATATAACAAACCGAATATATAGTTAATTAAAGAGTTATTATTAATATGAATTGATAGAAATTAATGGGATTGATACAAATGATATTTATTGCAATGTATGTTGTCTTAGGAAAGGTCCATTAAGGTTATAACTGGCATATGGCAATCATGGTAATAGTTTATAATGAGAATTTTGGGTAAGATAACCCACTACAAGACCAATAGTAGTTTCCAATGGTCAAGGCCATTGGAAAATCCGTTAGTATACGATTCAACGATTTCCCAACGGTCTCCAACACCATCTACAATAAATTTTTCAACGCCCTCCACCGTTTAATTTGCACACGTTGGAATTGGTTGTTGACCAGATAGCCGTTGGAAGACGTTGGGTAATAAGACGTTGGAAACTGTTGATTGCCGATGAAATACATGGACCTGTAAGCCACTGAAAAACTATGTACTTTTTCCAGATTTTAGATCGCTTACTTCCAGCCACCCCCACAATATCATATATATCAAAACAACTCCATTTCGAGCATATACATCACACTCACATATACCCAAACACAATATCAAACCCAAATCATACACAAAGTCCAATACACATAACATAAACCAATATTTACAAACATCCAATAATCCAATGTCATCAAAACAAAATAAACCATCATCCAACAAAATGTCTAAACCATCATCACCACCACAACAACAACATATACAAACCATCATAACGTATCAAGTAAATTTTCACCCACTTAAAGCATATGTACATACGTATACATATAAGAAAAAAAGAAACAGACCAACCTCAAGTGTCTCCTCCGAAACCACCAGATGACAAATGAAACGTACCATACTGGGTCATGAACTCCGCCAAACGCTGGTTAAGCTGCTCCATCTGTTCTTCACGGAGGTGATCATGCTCAGTAAGCTTGGCAATCTGAGCTCGTAGCTGTGCATTCTCCCCTTTGTCCCGAGCCCTCTAGGACGACTTCTGAGATGTCTTATCCTATAAACAATTTTAATTTTTCATTGTTGCATAATAGCAATTCAAGTAAATTTCAGTTTCTATTACTTCTTGGTTCCCAAAACCATAGCGTATGTTGTGGGTTGGTGGATCCATGACAGCCTCAAAAATCAAATCCTTCTCATCAGTAGTCAAGTCTTTCATTCCACTGTCCTCAAGTATCTGTACCCGTTGTTGCTGAAACCATTCCTGTTATGCGAAATACAACTAAATTTATATAATACTATTTGAATTAAATTATAACTTTAAGTTAACTATGTTATACTTACATATGCAGTACGTACTTTGTCATCATCTTTCTAGGAGTAGAAACTGAGCCTGAATCGTCTGTCCAACTCACCGCATGTGTATGTGCGAAAACATCCCGGTACGACACAAGAGCACCATGTTGTCTCCCCTAAAATATGCATATATTAAATATATATTATATATTGTTCTGTTGTCTATCTTTTAACAACTTAGAACTAAAAATCTTTAACTGTAAAATTAATAAATACACTAAGTCCTCGCGATGATGTTGGAACCACGTGGAATAAGCCTCCACTATGTTAAACGAAAAAACATTTAATATTTCATGGTTGCTATATATATATATATATATATATATATATATATATATAATATACATATTGTACAAAAATGAAATTTACATTTAAAACTTATTACATACCCTCCATTGAATTTTGGTTGAAGCCACACCACAAGACGTGATAGCTCATGTGATAGGTCACCACCATCATCACTTGCTAGAGGATGAGAAGAAGAATGAGACCCAGAATGTGATGGTGTACGTCTATGTGACGTCATATCTGTAGTACTTGTTACAGACAAATATTATAATATAATATAAAAGGATTATGGCATAATATAAGAAGACTATGCGATACTTATCATATTAGCATAACATATCATTTTAATGAAAACAACGTAATGTTAAAAAAATATTTACCTTCTTAAAATGAGGATTACTGATCAATCCTCGTCACTTTTGGATTTTGACTTTATTTTATCCTCTATGTTTTGTTCCTTTTTAGTCTCAAATGCTTCAATTAATGCTTTTAATTCATCGTTTAAAGGTCCAAAATATGTTTGACCATCAATTATTACTATTCCATATTTCCACGACGTCTGCTTGATAAGATTGTTCATTGGAAATATTTCGTCCATCAAATGTAAACCTTTCCTTTGCATTAAACTGCCGGCCAATCAATTTTATCTCTTCTTAGAGATAGACAAGGAGCGTAATAAACTTGATAAGATTGTTCGGAAAGTACAAAAGGATCGTAATATAATAACGCGAAGTATGCTTTGTTTCTATAAGATTATACTTCAGGTGCACGTTGATTATGAAACCTAAAACGTTGCTGAACCAGTTGCATTTAAACAAAAATACTTCTTCCACTGGTCATTTGATATATTCAATTGCAAAAACTGGGTTAGCATGCCATAAAAATTATTTATATGTTCATTTGGACCATCGCCACCTTTGACAAATACACTAGTATTGTTAGTTAATTTTTCAGCACCGTATTTTTTAGTATTAAATTTATATCCATTGAATAAGAATATTGGATATGCCTTGACTTTCCTTTTTAGTTCCATGGAAAAATGTTTCAATCCTTCGTCTACAACAAATTTGTTGTATCAAAAATGTAATTAGAAAACAAAGTAGTAAATTCTTTGCCGATATCGCCGTTTGCATGTTATGATTTGTAAATGATGCAATTACACAACAAATGTTACATTATGATTAAGATACACATGTCCATATTTGTACATACACATGTACAAATGATATAAAATGTAGTACGGCGAATATAAGTTTATTACCTAACAAACGGTGCATCTTCAAAGCAGTTGAGAAGAATATGTGTATGTCTAATTATATCATCCAACCATACTTGCACACATTTACCAGAAGGTCAACCATGTTTTTTTTAATAGATAAAGTCGTTTGACAATCATCTTGATCAATGTCTTCATCGTTACGTGTAGTACTTTCAAAAGATATGTTCATTTGGTCACTAAAATAATTAGATAAAAAACGAAGCTTCTTCTTCGATGTATGGTTTGCAAATTGAACCTTCAACTCGAGCATTCTTCTCACTTTTTTATTTAGATGATTTATGTACATATTAAGAACTATCTTGTATTAATTTCTTTTATACATTTAATTAACCAATATTTAATGAGCTAGCTATTAATATACCTTTCAACTGGATACATCAATCCATATTGCACATGCCCTTGAAGACGTGCTTCTAATGGAAGATGAATAGGTAAATGCTCCATAACATTGAAAAAACTTAGCGGACATATTTTTTCTAATTTGCAGAGCAATATATTGATTTCTTCTTTAAGTTTATGTAGAAGATCATTTTTGAATGTAGTAGAACAAAGCTCTTTATAAAACAGACTAAGTTTTGTTACAACGGTCCAAACTTTTAGGGCAAAAATTCTTTGAAAGCGACGAGCAACAAATTTTCCATCATAACATGACAATCATGACTTTTTATCCTGCTAAGTTTATTGTTCTTATAGTTAACACATTTACGAAGGTTAGAAGACATACCATCTGGAAATCTTAATCCTTCCACCTATTTTAAAAGTATTTTAACTTAATTATTGTCTAGCTCATAGCACACTTTTGATTTTATTGTGTCATTTGTCTATATTTCAAGCTCAAGACGATTACATGTTACTTCGATATCACATCTTTATTTCAAATCATCTTTCGTTTTCACATTTGACATTCAAAATTGTATTAAACACACTGTCAAACAAGTTTTTCTCATTGTGCGTCACGTCAATACTATAAGGACTTAAGAGATTTTTCTATAAGGCAACTCCCAAAATATGCTTTGTTTGCACTAATTATGAATTGTTAATTTACCTTGAATTTCAATTTTTCTCCGGTTTCATGTACCTTTGGACAATCATTTATAAGTTCATAAATATCTTCACTTGACCAAACCATAGGTGGCCTCAAAATTTCATGCCTATTAGCTGTAAAAAGATTCTTATCTCTTCTAAAAGGATGACTAATATAAAGAAAACATCGATGACATTCAAACCATGAAATTTTATTTCCATTAAGTAAAGAAACCACGAAATAAGGTATGACAATTATAGGTCAAGACGTATATTCAGCACCAAATTGAGAAAATGGTGAAAATCCATCCATGGATAAACCAAGTCTAACATTACGACTTTCGAATGCAAAGTCGAGATATTTCTAGTCAAAATGCTTCCATCCTTCTCAATCAACTGGGTGTGTTAATGTACCTTCTTTCTGTGTTCTCACACTGTGTCATCTCATATATTACGCAGTTACAAAAGATGCATATAGCCTTTGAATCTTGGAGTAATAGGTAAATAATGCATACGTTTATATGGGACTTCATTTCCCTTTTTTTTTCCTTGGTTTGTATCTTTCTTAACTACATATTTTACAATTCTTAAGGTTAATATCTTCCTTCCAAAACAGCATGCAACCGTTTAGACATGCATCTATTTTTTCATACGGTAAAACAAAAGCCAACATCATTATTTTTTTACTTCTTAATGATTTTCGCACATTAAATTATTGCGTGGCATATCCCTCTTCGGAGCTTGTACAACAGCTGTAAATCTAGCTTCTGTGAGGTTGTATTTAAATTTCATCGCAATGTATTTAGCAATTAATGATAATTGAGTTCAGCTAGTACAACCTTCCCAAAGGGGTCTTTCGCGGCATCTAATGAATCATATTTTTTTGGCTTTAATATTTGATTTATCTTCAGCATTATCATTGTCATCAGTAAATTGTGGAATAAAGAACATTGAACGTGCAACATCTTCAACCATGCATTCTACGGGATTCATCGTAGCAATTTTATTATGCACTACTTCCTCAACTTGTACAGAAGTAGATGCTTACTGTTTTCCATAACGATCTCAAACCAAATAGTTCAGCACAAAACTGTACTAACGTAAATGAAATCTAACCATTTGTGGTACCAAATGCTTTAACAATTTGCATATACTACATGAACAACGGATTTCTTCCTCGTTTTCGTTATTATTTAATGTGACAACATAGTAAATTATTCACTTATTAAGCCTTCAATTTTCTTGTACATCTAGCCCCGATCAGTAAAATAATTGTCCATTTATCCCAAGTAGATAATTAAAAATGATGATAAAATTTGCATTGACATTTTATTAAAACAATTTTATAGGTGAATGTTATGTTAATTGATCATTTAGACTTTGATGATGGGTCATTTTATCTCCCATTACAAATACAATAACGTAACTAAATCACGCAAATCTTTTCAATTTAAACAATTCAACAAAATTTCGGCAGCACTTTGCTTTAGTTCCCTAAATAGTACACAATTACATGTACACTGGGAACATAAAGAAAGCGTTTTCGAAATTTTGAGAACCATTTAAAATGAAACGCTTTACGAGATTTAATTTCATTATTGTGTTCGTAACTTGTCAATACAAGGAAAAATCCAATAAATATTGTATACAATGAATATATATGTTTGTTCTATTAACAAAACAAAAATTTACATAACTATCATATACAATACATATCAAACAGGGCCGAAAAACACTCTAAGGTCTATGAATATAATATATTACGATTGGTGCTCTTATTATCAATTGACTATGTGAAGTAGCAAATTTTAAACCAAATAAGCCTTGAACGGCTTAATTCTAGTCTCTAACTATATGTATACGAAGTTTATCACATATACGCATATTTTCAAAACTCAATCAAACTAACCGTACGTTATAAAATTAAATATCAGTTTTAATAAATTTCTAGAAAACATAAACTTAATTATGCCCATTCCCACTAACGTCCCTCCACAAGCCTAAATCGCTTATATATTCAACATATATGCACATAATTCTATTGTGATGCAAATTACGTAAACTTGCAATACATAAATTAATAACAAGAAGTAGGTCTCAATAAACTACACTATGCATGCAAAATGGCAATATAAACATGTAATATAACAAAACTAACCCTAAATTAGCAAATGTAACTAAAAAATAATTGGGGTTTATACCTTTAATGGAAGAGATTTGGAGCCAAGAGAGGAGGAGAGGGAGGCTTTCTAGATGTAGGAGAGGCTAGGGGTTGACAATGAGGCGGTAGAAGGCGAAATTTATGAAGGGAGGAGGGTTTGGGGGGAAATTTAGAGGAAAAAATTAATGAGGAAGAAGAAGCAATTCAGACAATATCTTCATGGCTTATAATCAAGTTCCAACTGGCGCCAATGGTTATAAAAAAAACGGTTTCCAATGCTGCTAACATATTTTTATATTTCGTTAGAAAAATCCAAAAAGTACCTGTCGTTGGAAGCCATTGCCATGGTGTCATTGGCAGCCATTGCCCCTTCCGTTGGTATATACTATTTGTTTAGTAGTGACCTTAGTTATACTAAGTCCAATAAAATATCTTAGAACTGTTAATCTAATCCTCAAATTAGTTTAAATCTAGAAATAATATTGAAAATAAAAATTAGCGAACTGGACTTAGTAGGATGCGAGATTAGTTGAGTCATTCAATAAAAGTCTGCATTTTTCAATACTCGAATATACGTAAAACTGATGTAAGATATCATTGATCACGAGAACATGTAACGATTATGGGAATGTAATGAGGAACATTCCTAATCGTTTACATTAAGCATTAAGGCATTAAGTTGTTGTGTAACACCCCACTTCCGTTAAGGTCACTCACAAAGGGAATGCCTTAACTTTGATGGAGCGTTTTAGTAGACAGAATAGAATATAACAAGACAGATAAGTAGTACTTGAAAAATCATAACTTTATTATAGCAGAAGCAGAAATAAGTTTGGTTACATCTTTCTAAATCACGATACCAAAACTCAAGTACACAATTATCAGTCTTCTACAAAATCCTTCAGAATGTAAAGTTTCAAAGCCATAATCCCCAACATAAACTGCCATGAAAATATAGAGTCAAAGCCAAGCAATATTCCAAGCACTTCAAGTGGAGAGAATCAGAATCAAACTCCTATGTTTCCACCCTGAGCACCGGGGGGGGGGAACGGAAAGAAAAGGGGCGAAAACAAATGAGGTCAGACATAAAGTCTGGCGAGTCCAGTGGCTTCCAGCATATAAATAGATAATATTATGATGACATGTAAATAAAGTTGGATGAGAGATTACATCAACAGGAATAGCAGATATACTTTAAGTTAACAGAAGAAACAGAATGATGTAAACCAAGTTATATTCCTTACTTACATCTTACTTCTCTACACTAATACTAGTATAACAGGGTTAGGTGTTACCCTAATGTCTAAACTGAAATAGAAAAATCTATACAGAAACAGAATGCTAGTAATGGGCCTTCACCACACCAACAGACAGAAGGTACAGAAGCAGAATACTAATAATGGGCCTTTACCACCCTAATAGACAGAAGGTACGGAAACATAATACTAATAATGGGCCTTTACCACCCAACTAATGGGCCTTTACCACCCCAACAGACAGAAAGGTACGGAAACAGAATCGGAAACGGAATCAGGGACGGAAACAGATTAGTCCCTATGGAAACAGAATGTTAGAATTAGGTGTACACTAATATAGGCCTTTACCACCCCTAC
This sequence comes from Allium sativum, assembly GCA_030737875.1. Taxonomy (NCBI): domain Eukaryota; kingdom Viridiplantae; phylum Streptophyta; class Magnoliopsida; order Asparagales; family Amaryllidaceae; genus Allium; species Allium sativum. The sequence continues at coordinate 70,455,629 of CM060924.1, forward strand.
AGATGGTGCTACGCAGAAACAGACAGGTGTTACCACCCAACAGAAACAGACGGTACCAACAGAAACAGACAGAACTAAGTGTACCCTAAGTCCTACCCCAAGCGATCGGCTCCCTAATACATAAATACCCTGTGTCGGCCCCACAGTAGGGTGTATCACTCCCTAAAGTGGCAATCTATAGACACAGACCTATTTACAGATGTCACGGTGTCTTACATCCTCAGAGTAGAATGGATCCATGCACGCACATGACCCAGTTGGAATGCACCATCAACACCCCTCGCCATCATCAGAATGAACCTGTAACACCCCACATCCGTTAAGGTCACTTACAAAGGGAATGCCTTAACTTTAACGGAGCATTATGGGTACTAGAACAGAAATATTACAAGACAGACATATATAAAAACAACCGAAAGTAAAGTAGAAGTACTTCAAATCATTTATTAAATATAATTGTTTACAATAAAAGCCCATCAACTTCCAATACTCAATTACATAGCTAAAAAATCTGTCTTGCTCAAAAACGAAGAAGCATAAAAATAAACTGCAGCATTCCCTAATAAAGCAAAGCAAGCCATAGCCAAGAGAAATCCAAGCCGTACATGATAGAGCCTTGGGGCTTGGTAAGATCCGAACTAAGCTGTATTCCCACCCTGCAAACCTGGGGGGGGGGGAGGGGGGAACGAAAGAAAAGGTGGCGAAACAAACTGGGTCAGTCATAAAAACTGAGTAAGTCCTAGTGACTTTCAGCATAAAAACAGGTAAAAATAATATGGCATGAATAAAATGAAAGTAAACATAAGCATGATGACGAGGTAAGTTACAGGCACGATGAATCAAGTATAACATCGCATACTTCCTATCAAGAGTAGCATCACAAGGTTCCTACCAAGTATCACATCGCAAGGTTTCGATAACATCGCAAGATTTCTAAGCTTCACCATTACCCTGTTTTCCTTGATTTTCTATATTCTCTGCACCACCTAACTAGCGTTCCAATTAGTCTACTTGGTTATAATTACAAGATAAGTGATCCCCCATAACCCGCATGATAGTTTCATAGGTATATATCCCACGATGAGGGTCCCACCTCATATTGACAGTTTCGTGTCCCCACTGTACCTATTTGATCGGCTCTTACTTACAATGTTTCACATGTGTTATATACTAAGGTTATCCCGACCCCGTAGTTGTGGTAGCCTTCAGGACTACATCTAATATGAGGGTTTTACCTCAACCAGCCCAATTCCATGAATGTATTAGATGTCTCCTTACTACCCTAATCAATCGGCTCCTACTCGACCTAGTTCTTGCGGCCCCCTACTTGTAGATACCTGTGCTGGTCCCACCCTAGGGTGTATCAATCCCTAGGATGGCAACCCCGACACCCTTTTTGATGCACAACTTTATATCTACTGATGCCCAATGGCTAAATTTTCCACTCCGGAATACGTGCACGCCCGTAATCCGTCGGAACCTGCACTGCTGCATCCCCTGCCGCCGTTTTGACCGCTTACAATCAGCCCAGTAATCGTGCCCCACCCTGCCTAGCTCAGGGTACCGTTGATACCTAATGTAGGTTACTGCTGAAACGGGTCCCGCTACTAGGGTTTTCTTGGGGTCTATTCGTATACCCCACAGGTTGGTTAAGTGTTATCTATTTAACTTAACCCCACCCTCCCTCCCCCATCATGATACCGTGGTTAAGTGTTCTCTCTTGTGTTACTTAACCATACCGCATGTCTTGTTATATCGGTTAAGCGTTCTCCCCTGTGTTAACTTAACCCTTACAACTCCTCACGTTAGATTAGTTAAGTGTATGTTAACTCAACCTCATCCACTAGCCATTTTATAATGGTTAAGTGTTACCCTCGTATATTTACTTAACCCTACCACACATCAGGTTATATCGGTTGGGTGTTATCAACCCATTCAAGTTAAACCAACCCATTTAACTTAACCCTCCCATTCGTCAGATTGCATTGGTTAAGTATTTCAAATAAGGGTGCGTTTTTTACAGGTCCCTATTAAGTTTCAAAATATAAAAAAAAACCCGGTGATAAAAATAATATAGAATACATCCCTATTTTTGAATTTCCGCTAAAAAAAATCCAGATCTACCCTTACACACCTAAAAAACTATCCAACAACTGTTTGTCCTCATTTACTCAGTCTATCGCTCCTATTATCTCGCTCATAAACCTAATCCTACAATTCTGGAAAACAGTCATCACTCCAACAACGATTTTTTTATTACCTTTTCTGATTTTTACGAAAAACTACACAATTATATACATATATTACGTAAAATTGCATACATTTATGCAATTAAGTGTAATAATTGCATACATATATTAATATTATGCAGAAAATAATTATTAGTTTTGCGCAACAATGAAGTAGACGTGTGTACATTAATATTATACAGAAATAAATAATTACTTGAATGTAGGGACTACAATTTAATTACTAAGATTTTGGATTTTTACGAAAAACTAGACAAATAGATACAAATATTACTTAAAATTGCATACATTTATGCAACTAAGTGAAATAATTGCATACATATACAGAACTGTACTGCATAATTGCTGAAACAAAAGAAATGACAAAAAAGTAAATACATATAATTATAACAAGATGCATATATATATATATATATGCAAATAACAGAAATATGTGCATACTTACATGAAAAATTTCATAACATTTACATGTACTACATCAAAAAATAAGTACATACCACATTTACATGTACTACATCAAAAAATTTAGAACATTTACAAAGCAGAGATAATGGTCTTTTAAAGAACAAATAATTTTGTTAAGACCCAGCTTATTGCGCAAACCACATCTAGTAGTCTCTGTAGAAACACATGCAGATTTCAATCATTTGGAAAAAGATGGACGAACAAGATTCAACAACACGATAACACTAATATCCGCCGGAACACTGTTATAAAAAAAAGAAAATCAACATTAATAAGCTTAATGTGCTGTAGCCTAAATTACAAAAACTGCTTCAGAATAATATAAATACATGCGTACAATTCAGCAAAATAACAATAATTTATGAATATTTATATGCAATTATTCTACATATATGCTTAGAAAAATGAATATATTTGTAAAATAATATGTTTTTCTGATTGTTTGATAAAAAATTGCATATAGATATGCATATATTTAGAATAGATGCATAATTGTCTGCAACTTTTTATCAGAATTTCAGCAAAAACCCACAAGTTCTAACAATAGTTTCATGAATATATGTTTTTTTAAGGTCCTTATCATATAAAAAATCGTATTTTTATGCTAATAAAAATCTTATATTAATCCTACAAATAAAATAAGAAAGAAAAGGAAAAAAACAGCTTCAGATTAATATAAATACATGCGTACAATTCAGCAGAATAACATTAATTTCTGAATATTTATATGCAAGTATTCTACATATATGCATAGAAATATGAATATATTTGTAAAATAATATGTTTTTCTAATTGTTTGATAAAAAATTGCATACAGATATGCATATATTTAGAACAGATGCATAATTGTCACATGTGTAGCTATGTGCTTTTAGAATTAACAAAAGGTAAAAGAAACAAACAAAAAAAATATTTTGCAATTAAAAACCAAAATCACAATACATCTGCAATTTTTAAAATTAACAAGAGAAGGTAATATTCAAGAACTTTACAATGGAAATGTGCAAAATAAGCACTTTCCGATAGTTTCAAAAGCACAACATTCTACATTTTCTGAAATATAAGAAAACAAGTATGTAATTGTGAAATTGCATAAAAATCTGAAGTAAACACTTTTTTCAATTCCACAAAATAATAGAACAGTGACTTTTCTCAGCCCTAATCAGATCGGATCTGAGATTTACCTACAATCGGATCTGAGATTTACCTACAATCGGATCGGATCTAGTAGTTCCCAAACGCATGAAAGGTCATTAATGTCGCCTCCAGATCTGCCTTTCTCAGCCCTAATCCACTTCCAATCCGCTCAATCGCCACCTTCCCAGGCTTCGAATGCGATATGCAGGGCTTGTTCTCCTCTCAGTTTGTGTGCTTCGCCTTCTTCCCCAACGCGCGATTTAGTTTTTGGATCCAGCCGCCATGGATTCTGGTGCTGGAGCGGCGGTTTAGGTGCTGGAGCGGCAGATTCTGGTGCTGGAGCGGCGGTTTAGGTTTAGGTGGAGCGGCGGTTTAGGTTTAGGTTTTGGAAAATAACCTAAATGACGGCGCCGTCATGATTGAGGAATATAAGCTTTTGGAAAAATACAAATCCTAATACATTTCTGGATATTTTAGATCCGTATAAAATGGATTTAGGACCACGTTATACGCATCTTAAATTACAAAAAGGGCAGTTTTGTAAAAAAAATAGCCGCTGTTTAAAATTAGGGATGTAATTTATATGTTTTGAAACAGGAGGATGTGAGCTTAATTAGGATTAATTCTAGGGATGTGAGCCTAATTTTCACTTCAAATAATTCATGGCTTAACCCACCCACGTATCATGTCAAGTTGGTTAAGTGCTTCTAGTGATTCATAACTTAACCCCGCTATCTTAGCATATCAAATTGGTTAAGTATTTTCAAGTAGTTCATGACTTAACCCACCCACGTATCATGCTAAGTTGGTTAAGTATTATCTATGTGTTCAAGTTGACTTAATCCTGCCATGTGTCATGTTATATTGGTTAAGTGTCATTAGTCTAGTCATATTACTTAACCCACCCATTGGTCTGATTAACAGTTATGTTGGTTAAGCCTACATTTATAAGTTTTACATGCTCTTAACTCATTCTGGTTAGGTCCACATTTACATGTCAAATTTCCATGTCATCCCACCTAACCCTCTAACCATACCCACGTCTTATTATGGTTAGTATTCCTTAATTCATTCATTATGACGAACGAATCATGACCTCTCACATTAGACCGTGCATTTTGTGGCCACTGGATTTCCCAGGCGGTTCCGGGCAGATTTACACCACAAACTGGGTCCAACCTCGTGTCATAAACCGTTACGCCTACAATTTGGCCTTCGACCTCTCACATTAGACTAACATTTTGTGGCTACTGGATTTGCCGGGCGGTTCTGGGCAAATTTACACCACAAACTGAGTCTAACCTCGTGTAAAAGGTTCATTAATGGTCGTAATCCACCCAAAACCCCAATATATGTTCATGTATTTAACATATAGAAATGTTCATGTTCCAACCACGTTCATATTTCCAGTTATATGCCAATTATCAAGTTCATAATTCACGTTTTTGCCCCCAAAATGTATTCCCAAATTATTATCATAATTCACTATAAGGTTATGCCAAGTTATAGCCTTTTATTTACAATACATACCAACTACCCAAAACCCAACTCAGGTGCATTCATATTTAACCACTACCAAGTCATAAATTATCATATATGTTCCAACTCAAAATTTTACATAATTAACATATGCCCAAGTTCTAGATTACATGTCAGTTTTACATATGTCAAAATTCATGATTTACATGTTTATAAAGCTATGCTTAATTTACATAGATCAAGTTTTATACCCAAAATTACATGTATACCACGTTTACACCAACTTACCCATAACAAGTTCTAGTCAAATTACATATATCAAGATCCATATCAAATTTCATATGCCAATCCCCATTCTTGCAATTATCATTTTACTGACAATACCCAAATATCCAATTTCATGTTAATGGTAGTAATACCCAAATATCCAATTTCTATGTTATGCCATCAATTCCACCAAACACATATATTCCACTAGGTCATATTCGAATATTTCCCCCGTATACCATCGTACGCATATCGTAGTTTAGGCCTAGGTCCGAAATTGACCTAGGTTCATCAAAAGAAAATAAATAGGGGAAGGTAGAAGTTGCAATAAAAACAAGATCAGAGAGAAAACGGCATAAAAGCATCATCTCAGGCATAAAGAATAATTCTTGATAATAATATCAACATGAACCAAGAAAAATTGATTTACACCAGGCTGAATGGACCTTAAACTTGTCATCCGAAAAGATAGAAAAGTTCTCAAGATCGAGATCCAAGAAGAAACAAGAATATACTTGAATCAAAAGTCCAATTTCACTTCATCACATATCCATATTAAATTTAATTATTTTAATCTGAAAATAACTAGAACTTATAGATCGTGGGCAAGAAATTAAGAACTGAGTTTGTTGTAAAAATGTTGCGGCGTTGTTGATTTATTATCTTGAATCATTGTTGAAGCTTTATTCTTTGAATTGATTTGAGTTTGAATGCTTGTACTTTGATTTGGAGACGACGGCCATGGTTCAAGAGGTATTTTAGCAGCATTATGTGTAAGAATGATTTGACATGAATTAGGTTAGGTCTTAGTATGTATTTATAGGGGTAGCAACTAGTTTAGGCCCTTAGATTAAACCTAGAATCAATCCGGACCATCAAAACACGTCTTAGGCTTCAAAAATGGGTTCTGGGTCAAAACAGGCCGACCAGGTCCACCAGTAAGGGCGGAGGACGGCCATATGATCGACCTGGTGGGTAGGTCGACCCAAAGGTCGACCACGTGGTCGACCTGGCCCCCAAGTCGACCCCCAGGTCGACCCGCCAGGTCCTGTGCTGCTTAAAATTTGCTGAATTTTCTACAGGCCATAACTTCTTTATCCGGACCCCGATTTTCGAAAACTCGGACTCTTTTTCTTGTAGAATTCCGAGACGAATGCAATGGTGCAACCCGTTTCCCATGATTCTTATTTTAAAATTTAATTATACCCTGATTTCTAGTTTCAACATGTTATTAAAATTCGGGTTGTTACAGAACCGCTTATAATTAGTTCAGTAAGCGTGCCCGGACCCCTACATAGCGTGGGGTCAAAGTTTTTGATACCATGAAGGGTTACTGACTAATATGGGTCCCAAACAACAGATGACACAAGTATTTCCCCTCCTAACCTTGTGTCCCCAGACTAACAGATTTCAGATTAACTTGTTTACAAGTTTCAGACATACAGAGTTCAGATTTACTAGTTCACAGATCAGACAATCAAGTTAACAAGTTTTCAGACTAACGAATCAGATGTACAGTTTTAACAGACTTACAGTTTGTCTAACTTTGTATTGGGCCTATAGATTCACGAAACAAGTTTGTTAAATTCATCAGTCCAGTTGGTTTAACCCTATCCACCCAACACATTTTAGACATCATATTTATCTCAGATTTGCATTAATTAAATATTAATGCACAGACCTCCCACATTAGGTCGGTAGCTTGTGGCCGCTGGATATACCGGGCGGTTCCGGGCAGACTTCTGTCACAAGCCAGATCTAACCTCGTGTCTAAATATATTTTAGTTATGCCTACGACCTCTCACATTAGACTGAAAGTTTGCGGTCGTTGGTTATGCCGGTTGGTTCCGGGCAGGCTTCTACCACAAACGGAGTCTAACCTCGTGTCATAGCCACTTAATTCCATTACAGAAAATATGTAACACCCCGTATTTTCTAGGAATATTAAAATAACAAATTAAAGAATAATTTATTTGAAAAAGAAGAATGAGAAAAGAATGATGTTTAGCATTGTTCTAAGGTTTGTAAGCAAAAGACTTAGTAGCTCATTTGGTTAGAACATGTGACTTACATACAAGAGGTACAGAGTTCGATCCCCACCAGCGCCATGTTTTTGTTTTAGGGGAATGTCTAAAAAGTGGCTTAGTGTGAACGCAGTTCAAAAAGTGGTTTAGTGTGAAAATGGTTAATTATGAAGAAGTTATTAATCCATGAAGTTTGTATGCATATGAGAGAAATATATATATATATATATATATATATATAAATTAAATAAATAAATATTCAAAAAAAATTTCAAAACAGCGAATCGGGAGGGAGAATAGCCGAACCTCACCATTATTGGAGTCGACCCAAGCCCCGCTGGGTCGACTAGAGGTCAATCCAGGGTGTTTGGCTGCCAACCCGTGGCCCGATTCGCCCTAAGGGCTGATATGGCATCTGAGTGGTCCAGATCAGTTCTAGGGTTGATCCTAAGGCCTAAATAACTTCCTATACCTATATATATATCCTAAGACTTAATCCTAATTCATAAATATTATCTATGGCACCATTATGTTGTCAAATTCTCTCTTAAACCCTAGCCGCCGCCTCTAAATCAAATCTCAAGTGTTCAACTTCAACTCAAATTAAAGATTAGAGCTTCTACAACAATTCAAGAAGATAAATCAGCAACACCGCAACGTTTCTACACCAATTTCAGTGCATAATTCTATTCTTTAACCACGAAAGGTGAGTACAGTGATTTTCACAATATAATGGGATTAAAAGTAACATGATGAAGCTGTAAAGAGGATTCATATGTATGTACGTAATTTAAATCTCATCCAAGTCTTTACCTTTTCGATTCATGTAATCATATGCCTATGTTTCTATGTAAAGTTCCTACCTATATCAGTTTATTCGTGTTGAATCTATCATTATGCCTCTATGCCAATTTATATGCCCCTTTATTTCATGATGTTGTGTTAATTCCAATTTTCTGTGATTTGATTCTCTCTTCTTATCCCTATTCCTTTTATTTTTGGATCTAAGCTACCTTCAAGCCTATGTTAAAAATACGCGCGAATGCAAATACGCGCGAATGCAAATACGTGGGAATGATGGGAATATGTGAAATATGGAAAATTGGATATTATGGATATTTTGGATAATTGGATAATATGTGAAATTGGCATATTTGGGCATGAGTTACATGGAATTGATGAAATTGCCTATAATTGTAAATTTGTAATTGAGGCTAATTAATATGTAATTAGTGACATTTTGGAATAGGCAATATTATAAACATGATTATATGTTTAATTGGATATACATGACATGAAAATTGGGTATGGGTGAAATACGATTATTAATAAACCTTTGACACGAGGTTAGGCACAATTGTGGCGTAAGACTGCCTGGAACCGCCCGGCAAATCCAACTGCCACAATTGGACGTCTAATGTGAGAGGTCAAAGGAATGAATAATAGGCGTAACGGTTAGTAACACGAGGTTAGACCTGGTTTGTGGCGTAAGACTGCCCGGAACCGCCCGGCAAATCCAGCGGCCACAAATTGTTCGGTCTAATGTGGGAGGTCATGCACCGTTCGTCATAAGGAATGAATTAAGGAATACTAACCATAATAAGACATGGGTATGGTTATAGGGTTAAGTGGGGTGACATGTAAATTATGACATGTAAATATGGACTTAACCAGAATAAGATAAGACATGTAAATTATGACTTGTAAGTACGGACTTAACCGTAGCATGTATAAGACATGGACATTTAAATTAAAATGGTTAAGTAGGAGAAAAACCTAGTGGGGACCAAGCATAGGCTGGAGGCTTATATCGGATGGAGGCATGTTTCAACCAGTAACCCGTTTCAGTATCTAATTGGGCCCGGTGCTAGGCCGGGGTTGGGGCACGCTTACTGGACTTGAATGTAAGAGGTCAAAACGTGAACAGCGGTGGCAACGCGCGTCCAACGGGTTCATGTGCGTGCATGGGTCCGGGCTGGTAGGTAAGACGTTGTTGCATCGTGTAGGTATGGCCGTGCATTTTATGTTGGTATTGGTGTTGCCACTTTGGGGAGTGATACACCCCACTGTGGGGCCAGCACGGGTGCCTACGGGGTTTAGGGAGCCGATCGAATGGGTAGGGTAAGGGTACCTTAGCGGTGGTCGGAGCAAGCCGACACCTACGATAGCAGCTAGGTACAAGTAACTACCAAGTTTGTCATGTGGGTATAGTTAGTGGGAAGGGATAAACCTTTAGTAAATAGAGACTAGTAGATGTGTGGTGTAATTAAGTAATGTGGTGTAACTTAGCAAAAGTGCGGTGTAACTAAATACATGTTGGTTGAGTTGGATAGTCCTTTGGGTGATAGTCTGATGTTGACTTCGGTCTTCGGGGTTAGTACTTGAAGGGTTGTTCGCTTAGCCAAGGTGTAGGATTGTCTTAGTACTTAGGAACGGAATCATCTTGTCCATCCTTTTTATCTACCTTATCTATGTTACAGCCATATCATGATGCCTATTTATGTCTTGATCATTTGTCTTACCTATTATTTGTTAAAATTACTGGACTCGCCAGACTTTATGTCTGACTCGTTTTGTTTCCATCTCTTTTCTTTCCTCCCCCCCTCAGGTTTGCAAGGAGGGAATACTACAGCTTAGTGCCGATTTCTTTCAGTTGCTTGAAGAGAGTAGATTTATCGCTTTGGACTCTCTCATCTTTATGGCTTTGCTTATGCTCAGTGGGGATTTATGCATTTATGTTATTTAAGTATTTGCTTCTTTATATACTTTGAAGTTTTTGGAAAAGACTATTGATCCTGTTGTAATGGTTTTGGAGACTACTTATGTAAGCTTGTTTTGAGTTATGATGCTATGAAATAAATTTTATCTTCTGCTGTGTTTTATTTATTCATTCTTGTAATTTATCTGTTCTATACTACTATAATGCTTCATGACATTAATGCATTCCCTTTGTGAGTGACATTAATGGCCATGGGGTGTTTCACGTGGTATCAGAGCTAAGGTTATAAGAACAGATATAAAGTTTTGAAAAGTGTTTTCAAAAGTTTTATTTTCATAGAAAGTATTTTCAAAAACTTGTTTTAAAGAAGCTATTTTGAAAGAAAGTTTACTTTAAAGGGCATAATCCCCGCAAGCCATACATCTCTCTTTCGCTTCTCTTGTTTTGAAACTCTTTCTTTTTCTTTTTAGCATGTCTGGAGCATCTGAGATGCTAGAGGGTATTCATGTACTCGGTTGGTTTCGTCAATATCTCGAGCTAGGGCCGCTGCCACGGGTCCAGCCGACATTCCTCCTCCTCCTCCCCCCCCCCCCCCCAGCTCCAGTCATTGCTCCGCGTGGAGATGCTTTCTCCAAGATATGTAAAGACTTTCGTTCGATGGGTGGAAAACCTTTTAGTGGGTCTGAAATGTTCATTGAAGCTAGAAATTGGTTGAAAGAATTGGAGGATTTGTTTGGCATTTTCGATTTGGACGATTGTTGGAAGGTCCAATTGGCTGCTTGGTTGATGAAGGACGAAGCTTCGTTTTGGTGGGAGGTTACTAATGGAGAGCGTGCTGTAGAGACGTGGGCAGATTTTAGGGGAAGGTTTGAGTTGAAATTCCTTTCTCAAGCTGAGGTGAATATGCACATGGAGAGGTTCTTGACATTAAAGCAGAAAAACTTGACCGTGAAGGATTATGTGGCCGAATTTAATAAGTTGGCGAGATTTGGGCAAGATTTGGTGAATACGCCTTACAAGAAGTCCTTGAGGTTTGCAAAGGGCCTAAATGAACCGCTTCACAGTTTGGCTATGTCCCACATTCCAATGGTGGCTATGTATGAAAAGCTTGTTGATATAGCATACATGCATGAAGAAGAGAAGGGTGTAAGTACTTTTAGGCTGCAAGATAAGAAGGAGGATCCAAAGAAAGCCCAACAACAAAAGAAAGGTAGTAAAGAAAAGAGGTAGTGTCACAACTGTGGGATACCCGGCCATTTGAAGAAAGACTGTAGGAGAAAGAAGAAGTTCGCTTGTTATCATTGTGGTGATCCAGGTCATGCTGTCAAGGACTGTCCTAAGAAGCAAGGGCAGAGGGCTGGTTCTAATTCGGGAGGGCATGTTCATTCTCTCATGGCTCCGGGGCAGGAAGAAGGTAGAAAAATTTCTATCGAAAATTTGATCATCATGTCCGTACTTTATTCGATTCTGGCGCATCACATTCGTTTATCTCTACATCATTAGTTGAAACACTGCATTTAAATATTAGTCTCGTTGTGGATCCCATTATAGTCTCAAATCCTATTGGTGGGTTGGCTCATTTATCCATGGTTTGTAGGGATTTGAGATTGTCTATCTTAGGCGTTGGTTTTGAATGTAATGCTTTAGTGCTTGGTTTCATGGGATATGGGTTGATTCTAGGGATGGATTGGCTAGCCAGACATGGTGTCATCCTAGATTGTGAACGAAGGGTAGTAAAATTGTTGACTCGTAGTGGAAAGACCCTTGATATTTCTTGTGACCTTAGAGGATCAGTGATGCTTAGTTATCTTGAGTCACTTGACGCATCCAATGATGATTTACATTCTGTTCGTATAGTCCATGAATATGTTGATGTCTTCGATGAGGTGAGGGGTCTACCCCCAAAACATGAGATAGACTTCCGTATTTATCTTGTAGACAATGCAAAACCCGTATTTCTGCCAGTATGCCACATGGATCCTCGTGAGAGGAGGGAACTCAATAACCAAGTAGGGGAGTTGCTTGAGAAGGGGTTCATAAGATGTAGTATATCGGAGTGGGGTGCTCCAGTAGTATTTGCCACGAAGGCAGATGGGTCCCTTAGACTTTGTGTAGACTATAGAGAACTTAATAAGCTTACTAAGAAGAATAGGCACCCACTGCCGAGGACTGACAATCTCTTCAATCTATTAGTTGGCGCCTCAGTGTTTTCGTAGTTGGACTTAGCCACTGGTTTCCATCAATTGAGAGTGGCTGAGGATAGCATAGACAAGACTGCCTTTAGGACTCCAGACGGTTTCTATGAGTGGCTTGTGATGCCCTTCGGTTTGATAAACGGCCCCGCATACTTTGTTGACTTGATGAGTAGGGTGTTTAGGGAGTACCTTAATAAATTCATGGTGGTCTTTGTGGATGACATCTTGATCTTTTCTAAGAGCGAGGAAGAGCATGCCCTACATCTTAGGGAAGTGTTGGAGACCCTTCGAGTGCATAACCTTACAGCTAAATTTTCTAAATGTCACTTTTGGAGGAAGGAAGTGCGATTCTTAGGGCATGTGGATTCCAAAGAAGGGATAGCTGTGGATCCCGCGTAGGTAGTGGCCATCCAAGATTGGAAGGTCCCTAAAAATGCTACCGAGATGAGGAGTTTCTTGGGGTTGGCTGGCTACTATAGGAAGTTTATCAAGGACTTCACAAAAATATCAGCCCCGTTGACACGCTTGACGAAGAAGAATCTAGTTTTCACGTAGGGCGTAGATTGTGATGATGCGTTCCAACGTTTAAAGAGATATTTGACCACAGCCCCAGTCTTAGTGTTGCCAGATGGGAGTAAGCCATTTACCGTTTATACCGGTGCTTGTGGGACAGGACTAGGCGCAGTCTTAATGCAAGAGGGGAGGGTAATAGCCTATGGAGGAAGGCAGTAGAGAGTGCATGAGATAAATTACCCTACACATGACCTAGAGTTGGCCGCTATTATTTTCGCGCTTAAGTCTTGGTGCCATTATCTTCTTGGCGAGAAATTCAAATTGTTCACAGACCACAAATCGCTAAAATACTTGTTCTCTCAGAAGGACTTGAACTTAAGGCAGCAAAGGTGGATGGAATTCTTAGCGTCCGACGATTTCGAGATAGCATGTACCCCTGACAAGGGTAATGTGGTGGCAGACGCCTTAAGTAGGAAAAGGTTGCCCTTGAGTCCGTTGTTTGTTGAGCGGCGAAGCTTAGAGATCATCTCTACGTTTGACTTTAGACCTACCATTGACTTTGTACCCGATTTGCTAGCATCCTTAGAGGTCAGACCTACGCTTTTGGGACGGATTGGTGAGGCACAGCGAGATGACCCAAAATTGGTTGAGTTAGTAGAGAAGCTCATAAGAGGGGAGTCATCGAGCCATCTCAGTAGGTATACCCTAGATGATAAGGGTTGGTTACGTAGGGACGGTAGATTTTGTGTACCATGAGACGAGAACTTGAGGAAGACCATTCTTGAAGATGCACATCGTTCGAAGATGACCATTCATCTCGGCGGAGACAAGATGTACATGGACATGAGACGGGTTTACTTTTGGGCCGGTATGAAGAGGGACGTGGTCGAGTTTATCACTAGATGCTTGGTGTGCCAACAAGTAGAAGCAGAGCAAAAGAAGCCCGGTGGGTTGCTTCACCCATTGGAGGTCCCACAATGGAAGTGGGAGAGTGTCTCGATGGACTTTGTTGATGGGTTACCAAGATCAAGGAAGGGTAATGCGGGGATTTGGGTCGTGGTAGACAGACTTACTAAGAGCACCCATTTCATTCCCGTGAAGAGTAAGAGGACTGCTCCATGGTTAGCCTCCGTATACATTCGAGAGATAGTTCGTTTGCACGGTGTTCCTTCTAGCATAGTGAGCGATCGCGATCCTATCTTTATTAGCGAGTTTTGGAAGAGCTTGCTTAGAGAGGTGGAAATAGAGCGTGATGCGACAATTCGACGAGCTCCTACATGCATTCTTGGGCCGGAGATTAAGAAGTTGAGGAATCGGGAGGTCAAGCTAGTCAAAGTGCAATGGGGAGATGATGAGAGCGACGCTACTAGGGAGACGGAAGAGAAGATGCGTTCATTGTACCCTTTTCTTTTCGAAGGTATGTCTTTTAATTTCTCCTTTATCGCTTAGCTTGTACTTGTTCTATCTTTAGTATGTCCTCTCACTAGTATCTTTGACCTTTAGATAGGGTAGTCCTATGGTTGAAACATGTGTTTGAGACATGTTATGTATATTGGATGCATGTGGATGCAAGTGTTTGCTAGTGGTTGCTCGTGGATGCATATACACACACTTTAGGCACTAGATCGGCTCATTCACTTTCATATTGCATATAAATGGATGTATTTAGTAAAATGAATGTACGTTGAATGTGTGTATCGTATGGATGTTGCATTTAAATGAATGGTTGTGCACACACGTAGTAATGATATGTATAGGGTTCTTTGCATACATGATGAATACATGGCACTATCATTATTTGCATTAAGGAGGTTGACTAAATCAGTGGACCGCCTGATTTTACATTAGTATACAGACATACACACACACTATGCATATGTACATGAAAAGCATTAGAAATCTTTTAAGGACCATGGTTGCTAGTGGTTGATGGTTGAGTAGATGGATGTTTGGATGGTAGGATACGTTCTTCTTAACTTAGAGATTTCGAGGACGAAATCCTTTAAGTAGGGGAGAATGTAACACCTCATATTTTCTGATAATATTAAAATAACAAATTAAAGAATAACTTATTTGAAAAAGAGGAATGAGAAAAGAATGATGTTTAGCATTGTTCTAAGGTTTGTAAGCAAAAGACTTAGTAGCTCATTTGGTTATAACATGTGATTTGCATACAAGAAGTACAGAGTTCGATCCCCGCCAGCGCCATATTTTTGTTTTAGGGGAATGGCTAAAAAGTGGCTTAGTGTGAACGCAGTTCAAAAAGCGGTTTAGTGTGAAAATGGTTAATTATGAAGAAGTTATTAAGCCATGAAGTTTGTATGCATATGAGAGAAATATATATATATAGATATATATATAAAAATTAAATGAATAAATATTCAAAAAAAAAAGTTCAAAACAGCGAATTGGGAGGGGGAATAGCCGAACCGCACCATTTTTGGAGTTGACCCAAGCCCCGCTGGGTCGACTAGAGGTCAATCCAGGGTGTTTGGCTGCCAACCCGTGGCCCGATTCGCCCTAAGGGATGATATGGCATCTGAGTGGTCCAGATCAGTTCTAGGGTTAATCCTAAGGCCTAAATAACTTCCTACACCTATATATACATCCTAAGACCTAACCCTAATTCATAAATATTATCTATAGCACCATTATGCTGTCAAATTTTCTCTTAAACCCTAGCTGTCACCTCTAAATCAAATCTCAAGTGTTCAACTTCAACTCAAATTAAAGATTAGAGCTTCTACAACAATTCAAGAAGATAAATCAGCAACACTGCAACGTTTCTACACCAATTTCAGAATTCTATTATTTAACCATGAAAGGTGAGTACGGTGATTTTCACAATATAATGGGATTAAAAGTAACATGATGAAGTTGTAAAGAGGATTCATATGTATGTACGTAATTTAAATCTCATCCAAGTCTTCACCTTTTTGATTCATGTCATCATATGCATATGTTTCTATGTAAAGGTCATACCTTTATCAGTTTATTCATGTTGAATCTGTCATTATGCCTCTATGCCAGTTTACATGCCCCTTTATTTCATGATGTCGTGTTAATTCCAATTTTCTGTGATTTGATTTTCTCTTCTTATCTCTATTCCTTTTATTTTTGGATCTAGGCTACCTTCGAGCCTATGTTAAAAATAAGCGCGAATGCAAATACGTGGGAAAGATGGGAATATGTGAAATATGGAAAATTGGATATTTTGGATAATTGGATAATATGTGAAATTGGCATATTTGGGTATGAGTTACATGGAATTGATGAAATTGCCTATAATTGTAAATTTGTAATTGAGGCTAATTAATATGTAATTAGTGACAATTTGGAATAGGCAATATTATAAACATGATTATATGTTTAGTTGGATATATATGACATGAAAATTGGGTATGGGAGAAATACGATTATTAATAAACCTTTGATACGAGGTAGGCGCAATTGTGGCGTAAGACTGCCCGGAACCGCCCAACAAATTCAGCTGCCACAATTGGACGTCTAATGTGAGAGGTCAAAAGAATGAATAGTAGGCGTAACGGTTAATAACACGAGGTCAGACCCGGTTTGTGGCGTAAGACTGCCCGGAACCGCCCGGCAAATCCAGCGGCCATAAAATGTTCGGTTTAATGTGGGAGGTCATGCACCGTTCGTCATAAGGAATACTAACCATAATAAGACATGGGTATAGTTAGAGGGTTAAGTGGGTTGACATGTAAATTATAACATGTAAATATGGACTTAACCGGAATAAGATAAGACATGTAAATTATGACATGTAAGTATGGACTTAATCGTAGCATGTGTAAGACATGGACACTTAAATTAAAGTGGTTAAGTGGGAGAAAAACCTAGTGGGGACCAAGTATAGGTGGGAGGCTTGTGTTGGATGGAGACCCGTTTCAACCAGTAACCCGTTTGAGTATCTAATTTGGCCCGGTACTAGGCCAGAGTTGGGGCACGCTTACTGGACTTGAATGCAAGAGGTCAAAACGTGAATAGCGGTAGCAACGCCAGTCCAACGGGTTCATGTGCGTGCATGGGTCCGGGCTGGTAGGTAAGACGTTGTTGCATCGTGTAGGTATGGTCGTGCATTTTATGTTGGTATCGGGGTTGCCACTTTGGGGAGTGATACACTCCACTGTGGGGCCAGCATGGGTGCCTACGGGGTTTAGGGAGTCGATCGAATGGGTAGGGTAAGGTTACCTTAGCAGTGGTAGGAGTAAGCCGGCACCTACGATAGCAGCTAGGTACAAGTAACTACAAAGTTTGTCATATGGGTACTGTTAGTGGGAAGGGATCAACCTTTAGTAAATAGAGACTAGTAGATGTGCGGTGTAATTAAGTAATGTGGTGTAACTTAGCAAAAGTGCGGTGTAATGAAATACATGTTGGTTGAGTTGGGTAGTCCTTCGGGTGCTAGTCTGATGTTGACTTCGGTCTTCGGGGTTAGTACTTGGAGGGTTGTTCGCTTAGCCAAGGTGTAGGATTGTCTTAGTACTTAGGAACGGAATCATCTTCTCCATCCATTTTATCTACCTTATCTATGTTACAACCATATCATGATGCCTATTTATGTCTTGATCATTTAACTTACCTATTATTTGTTAAAATTACTGGACTCGCCAGACTTTATGTCTGACCCGTTTTGTTTCCACCTCTTTTCTTTCCTTCCCCCCCAGGTTTGCAAGGAGGGAACACTACAGCTAAGTGCCGATTTCTTTCAGTTGCTTGAAGAGAGTAGATGTATCGCTTTGGACTCTCTCATCTTTATGGCTTTGCTTATGCTCAGTGGGGATTTATGTTATTTAAGTATTTGCTTCTTTATGTACTTTGAAGTTTTTGGAAAAGACTATTGATCCTGTTGTAATGGTATTGGAGACTACTTATGTAAGCTTGTTTTGAGTTATGATGCTATGAAATAAGTTTTATCTTCCGCTGTGTTTTATTTATTTATTCTTGTAATTTATCTGTTCTATACTACTATAACGCTTCATGACATTAATGCATCCCTTTGTGAGTGACATTAATGGCCATGGGGTGTTACAAAATATCATACTAATTATGTTCATTTAGCAGATTTAACTTCTTTACAAGTTACGACAGATTATCCAAAGTTCTATTAACATGTTTTGCTCAATTTTAGATTGAGCCTCCAAATTACAATTATTCAGATTTTAACAGATTAAGCAATTCAACAAATTTAGCAGATAACAGATCTAGCAGATTAGCAGAACAGGCATTTCAACAGATTTAGCAGATTAAGCAATTCAGCAGATTAGCAGATTTAACATTTCTTAAAAATTCTGTTTACATATCTTGCCTAATCATAAATTAAGCCTAAACTTACATGCTCAAATCATGGTCATAATTCATAATACAATATATGTCCCCAAATTTTCGTTAAACTTTGCACAGTACAGAACACTCTCTAAAAGCCCCAAATCATGATATGAATTATGCCAAATTATAGCCTTTAATGCCAATATCCAAAAATCCATATTTAGGCTCATTCACATTAATAGTTATCCTATTTTAATATAGGTCCTTACGCCTAAGTTTCATATTCTTTTTTCAAATCATGAATCGTTATATGAAATATACCCAAAAAATCTAGATCTTTAAATTATATCCTCTCAAAATCAGATCTTAATTTTTATATGCATTATGTCCCCAAGTTTCAAGTCATACGTTATTATTCAATGATTCCTCTTCTTCCAAATCACAGTGTATGCACAGATCTAGATATAATTTATAACATATGTCCTTTTCTCCAATCAGTCACAGATCAGTCATGTCCAATTATGCATTATTCATAATTTACTCCAAAATTTAGCGTTCGTGCATTAATCTCTTATGAGATTTGGCGCAGGCTCGTAGTAGCCTGGCTATAGAACAGAAAAAAGAAAGAGAATAGTCACAGAAAAATAGATCTGATAGATAAGAAGATGCATAACCTCAGATTCAGATTAATAACCATGTCAAGATCATAATTAAAGTTCATATCTGAAAATAACTGTACTCACAAAAAGGGAATGATTCTTGTATTCTGGAATCTGTATTCTGACACTGAATAGCTCTCCTTTGAATGATTTAGTGTCTTCAGATCAGTCCAGAAGTCATCAGAACTACCCAGCTCGAAGGCAGGTGATCCAGCCACTCATAAGAAGACACGTCATCACAGAACACTCCAGAATTCTGTGCTGGATCGGTATGGGCGCACTTGGCAGGTGCGCTAGTGTATTTTTGTACTGGCGCACTTCACAAGTGCGCCAGTGTATTCTGGCCTGTTTCCGGTTTTTCTGTCTAACTTTGCTCGTCCATATCTTCTTCATACGGTATTCGTTTTACGCAAACTCGGACTCTATCACAAGCGGAATTTCGAGACGAATGCAATTGCACAACCTGTTTCCCATAATTCTTCTCCTAAAAATTAAGCATACTTTAATTTGTTACTTATACGTTCACAGAAAATACGGGGTGTTACATTCTCCCCTCCTTAAAGGATTTCGTCCTCGAAATCTTCAAGTTAAGAAGAATGTGTCTTACCATCCAATCATCCATCTACTCAACCAACATCCACAAGCATCCATTGTCCTTAGAAAACTTCTAATGTTGTATGAACATATGAAAAAGTGTGTGTATATGTCTCTTATCTAATGCAAAGATCAGGCAGTCTACTGATTCAGTTGACCTCCTCCATGCGAACCATGTTGGTGCCATGAGTCCAATTATGTATGTAAGAAATCCTATTTGATACACATCATTTCTATGTGTGCATAACCATTCAGCCAAATGCAACATCCATATAATGAGTCAATTATTTTGCATCCACAAAAATTGAAAAATGCGCCCACATTCATATGCAGTATGAGAGTGTTTTTTAGCCGATCTAGTGCCTAGTGTGTGTATGCATCCACGAGCAACCACTAGCATCCACTTGCATCCACTTGTAACCATCAAACATAACATGTCTCAAACACATGTTTACATCCATTAGTTTCTACCTAAAGTTCGAAGACTCGATCGATAGGATACAACCAAGCGATAGAAGCTAGTAAAATTAAAACAAAAGTTTTGTTCCCATTAGACATCGGTTAAGAAATAAATCCCTAAGTATCAACCCCGAAGACCGAAATCAACATCAGATTGACACTCAGAGAATTACTCCCATTAAACAATGTCAAAACTGGAAATCTACTTCACGCTTCGAGTAAAAACCCTTGTCCTTTTCAGAAATATTCAGATACTTATAGACTACTAGTACAGATCAGATTGTCAAATGATTCTTAGGAAACTAAGCATGATAAAACCCCACCATATCCCACAAAAACCAGAATGTATGCGTCATAGTCAACTTAACGCCTAACACAGATATCCTCAAACCCCAACCTATCACAAACAGATGAGTCATAACCCTCATGGGGTTGGAGACTATAGCGGGATCAGAAACAAGAATGGTATTAAAGTGCAGAGACTCAACTATAGAATTAAAATGCCAAAATGATCAGATAAGGATATTAAACTTTCTACGGAAAATTTTCCACCTCTATCCCGTCCACCAACTACGAGAACATTCACCTACCTTCCAG
The DNA here is from genome assembly GCA_030737875.1 of Allium sativum. Lineage (NCBI taxonomy): Eukaryota > Viridiplantae > Streptophyta > Magnoliopsida > Asparagales > Amaryllidaceae > Allium > Allium sativum. The sequence goes on from CM060924.1 coordinate 70,476,275, forward strand.
AAGATTCTACCCTTTGCCCTTGCCTTCTGGGGCAATCCTTGATCAGATGTCCTGTATCACCGCACTGAAAACAACCAGTCTTCTTACATGTTAACAAGTCTTTCTCTAATGTTGCCCCCATCGCGCGGAAAACCCTACGAAGCTCGAAATAGGATTAGTCGTAGGTAAAATTACTGCAGCTACAGATGGAAGTTAGGCACTTCTTTGCCCTTCGACAGGCGTCGTAGTCTCATCATGCCTACGGAACCATGTCGCGATGAGGTTACCTCCCAGAAAGCCAGGAGCCCCGGAGACACAGAAAAGAAAGAAATAAGGATTAAACAGAAAATCAAAAGATAGATATATGGCTTTGGGGACTATGTTTTTCAAAATAAACTTTCCTTTTGAAAATACTTCTTTTTAAAAACTTTTTGAAAATAGTTTTCAAAAACTTTGTATCAAATATGGTAACCTTCAGCTTTGATACCAAGTGTAACACCCCACCTCCATTAAGGTCACTCACAAAGGGAATGCCTTAACTTTGATGGAGCGTTTTAGTAGATAAAACAAAATATTACAAGACAGATAAGTAGTACTTGAAAAATTATAACTTTATTACAGCAGAAGCAGAAATAAGTTTGGTTACATCTTTTTAAATCACAATACCAAAACTCAAGTACACAATTATCAGTCTTATACAAAATCCTTCAGAGTGTAAAGTTTCAAAGTCATAATCCCCAACATAAACTACCATGAAAAGATAGAGTCAAAGCCAAGCAATATTCCAAGCACTTCAAGCAGAGAGAATCAGAATCAAGCTCCTATGTTTCCACCCTGAGCACCTGGGGGGGAAATGAAAAGAAAAGGGGCGAAAACAAACGAGGTCAGACATAAAGTCTGGCGAGTCCAGTGACTTCCAGCATATAAACAGATAATATTATCATGACATGTAAATAAAGCTGGATGAGAGATTACATCAACTGGAATAGCAGATATACTTTAAGTTAACAGAAGAAACAGAATGATGTAAACCAAGTTATGTCCCTTACTTACATCTTACCTCTGTGCACTAATACTAGTATAACAGGGTTAGTTGTTACCCTAATGTCTAAACTGAAACAGAATAATCTATACAGAAACAGAATGCAAGTAATGGGCCTTCACCACCCCAACAGATAGAAGGTACAGAAGCAGAATACTAATAATGGGCCTTTACCACCCCAACAGACAGAAGGTACGGAAACATAATACTAATAATGGGCCTTTACCACCCAAATAATGGACCTTTACCACCCCCAACAGACAAAAGGTACGGAAAAAGAATCGGAAACAGAATCAGAGACGGAAACAAAATAATCCCTACGGAAACAGAATGTTAGAATTAGGTGTACACTAGTAATGGGCCTTTACCACCCCGACAGACGGCACCACGTAGAAACAGACAGGTGTTACCACCCAACAGAAAAAGATGGTACCAACAGAAACAGACAGAGCTAAGTGTACCCTAAGTCCTACCCCAAGCGATCGGTTCTCTAATACCTAAATATCCTGTGTCGGCCCTACAGTAGGGTGTATCACTCCCTAAAGTGGTAACCTATTGGCACAGACCTATTTACAGATGTCACGGTGTCTTACATCCTCAAAGCAGACTGGATCCATGCACGCACATGACCCGGTTGGAACGCACCATCAACACCCCTCGCCATTATCAGAATGAACCGCTTATAATTATTTCAGTAAGCGTCCCCTGACCCCTACATAGCGTAGGGTCAAAGTTTTTGATACCATAAAGGGTTACTGACTAATATGGGTCCCAAACAACAAATGACACAAGTATTTCCCCTCCTAACCTTATGTCCCCAGACTAACAGATTTCAGATTAACTTGCTTACAAGTTTCAGACATACAGAGTTCAGATTTACTAGTTCACAGATCAGACAATCAAGTTAACAAGTTTTCAGACTAACGGATCAGATGTACAGTTTTAATAGACTTGCAGATTGTCTAACTTTGTATTGGGCCTACAGATTCATGAAATAGGTTTGTTAAATTCATCAGTCTAGTTGGTTTAACCCTATCCACCCAACACATTTTAGACATCATATTTATCTCAGATTTGCATTAATTAAATATTAATGCACAGACCTCTCACATTAGGTCGGTAGCTTGTGGCCGCTGGATATGCCGGGCGGTTCCGGGCAGACTTCTACCACAAGCCAGACCTAACCTCGTGCCTAAGAATATTTTAGTTATGCCTATGACCTCTCACATTAGACTGATAGTTTGCGGTCGCTAGTTAAGCCGGTTAGTTTCGGGCTGGCTTCTACCGCAAACGGCTTCTAACCTCGTGTCATAGCCACTTTATTCCATTATAGAAAATATCAGACTAATTATGTCCATTTAGCATATTTAACTTTTTTACAAGTTACGGCAAATTATCCAAAGTTCTATTAACATGTTTTTCTCAATTTTAGATTGATCCTCCAAATTACAATTATTCAGCTTTCAACAGATTAAGCAATTCAACAGATTTAGCTGATAACAGATCTAGTAGATTAGGCAATTTAGCAGATTAGCAGAACAAGCAATTCAACAGATTAAGCAATTCAGCAGATTAGCAGATTTAACATTTCTTAAAAATTCTATTTACATATCTTGCCTAATCATAAATTAAGCCTAAACTTACATGCTCAAATCATGGTCATAATTCATAATACAATATATGCCCCCAAATTTTCATTAAACTTTGCACAGTATAGAACACTCTCTAAAAGCCCCAAATCATGATATGAATTATGCCAAATTATAACCTTTAATGCCAATAACCAAAAATCCATATTTAGGCGCATTTACATTAATAGTTATCCTATTTTAATATAGGTCTTTACGCCTAAGTTTCGTATTCTTTTTTCAAGTCATGAATCGTTATATAAAATATACCCAAAAAATCTAGATTTTTAAATTATATCCTTTCAAAATCAGATCTTAATTTTTATACACATTATGTCCCCAAGTTTCAAGTCATGTGTTATCATTCAATGATTCTCTTCTTCCAAATCACAAAGTATGCACAGATCTAGATCTAATTTACAACATTTGTCCTTTTCTCAAATCAGTCACAGATCAGTCATGTCCAATTATGCATTATTCATTATATACTCCTAAATTTAGCATTCGTGCGTTAATCTCTTATGAGATTTGGCGCAGGCTCGTAGTAGCCTGGCTATAGAACAAAAAAAAAGAAAGAGAATAGTCATAGAAAAACAGATCTGACAGATAAAAATATGCATAACCTCAGATTCAGATTTATAACCAAGTCAAGATCATAATTAAAGTTCATATCTTAAAATAACTGTACTCATAAAAAGGGAACGATTCTTGTATTCTGGAATCTGTATTCTGACACTGAATAGCTCTCCTTTGGCTGATTTAGAGCCTTCAGATCAGTCCAGAAGTCATCAGAACCACTCGGCTCGAAGATAGGTGATCCAGCCACTCAGAAGAAGACATGTCATCACAGAACACTCCAGAATTTTGTGTTGGATCGGTATGGGCGCACTTGGAAGGTGCGCCAGTGTATTTTTGTACTGGCACACTTCACAAGTGCGCCAGTGTATTCTGGCCTGTTTCCGGTTTTTCTGCCTAACTTCGTTCGTCCATATCTTCCTCATACGGTATCCGTTTTATGCAAACTCGGACTCTATCTCAAGAAGAATTTCAAGAGGAACGCAATGGCGCAATCCGTTTCCCTTAATTCTTCTCCTAAAAATTAAGTATACTTTAATTTTTACTTATACGTTCACAGAAAACACGGGGTGTTACAGGTCGTAGGTTCCAGCCCTACCGAAAGAAAAACCAAAGGGTCATTAAGTGTCAGATAGTGTGCTTTAGAAGTAAGATATGAAGCAATTAGATCCTCATTTATGGGTATTAAATGATTAGTCCCCGCCCCTTTCCTTGGGATTTATCATGAGAAGTACGGGTCGTAGTCAGGCTCGCTCCTTTCATTAGGATTTATCCTAAGGGATAAGGGTAGTAATCATAGGAACCATACTTACTTGGTATTAAGTGATCATAGGACCTTGTCTTTTTCCAATCGAAGTATTAAGTTGTTTTATAGGTGCTAATAATGAAATCTCTACATGATTCACTTCCCTAAAGGTTTTAAGTGGCTAGGTTAGACTTTAAAGTACACTTAAAGATTAGGTCAGTTAAGTGGTGCCTTGCGAGTGGGGTCCGCCTATCCTAGGGAAGGTATCAAGTGACTAATAGATTACCGAAATAATGCCAACTAGATAGCAACAAAGAGATTAGCTTGGGGACGTCCTAAACAATGAAATTTTCATCTACCTATCATGTTGGTATTCAGTGACTACTTATTGTCTCTCACATTGTGTGTTGTTTTCTTTAAGGATTGGGATATGTGAATAATGAAACCTTATTTATTAGTTAAATGACTTTGCAACGAGTGTCCTCTAGTAAATAATAATATGCTAGGAAATTATATGTTAAGGATTTAAGTGATCAACAAGTCAACCTTATATGTTATATTTTGGGTAGGGTGGTAAGTGGTCAGCGAACTCGCCTCTTTTGATATTTCGATGAGGTATTAAGTGGTCAGAGGACCCGCCTCTTTGTTATTGAAATTTTGGAGTTTAGGATTGGTGGGATAGTAAAGAGGCTTCATATCAAAGGTATTATCTTAGGTACAAGTAACTTGGTTTATAGGAAGTGTGCTACATTGGGTATGATAGTTAAATCGTCATGCATGCAATGCAAGGTTAGGCTAAAATAGCTAACCTTGTTAGACATATAAATTGGATAAAACCAAACAGGACAGAATTGTGTATTATGGATAGTTGTATACATTTTCTACTCATTCGAACTTGTTATTATAACCACTTCCTCATTACAACTCTCATGATAGCATTAAGGCAAGCATATCATTGGAAGTGTATGTGTTTGGTTTTCCTTCTTGTTCTCTCATGCTCGGCATTGATGTCGCAACTTGAATTTTGAGGTAGCAATCATAATCAATGTTTGTTATCCTCTTTTTCCCACCATGAGTTCATCTTTATTATACTCTGATTATTCCCATGTTAACTATCGCAGGTGCAAAATCAATACCATTCGTGCTTGGATGGGTTTAGGTTTCGATTTTTACTGACATCCGAGCTTAGAAATGTGCATATCATTACAGCTTCCCCATGCCAAAACTTTCTTTTAGAGGCCCAAAACTCAATGACCCAATTTTGGTTGAGCCATGGCTTCTTAGGGGATTTGGACTTTTTCTACCTTTGAGTGATGTAGAGAGTGTTATTTACTACTACAAATTTGTATATTTGCTTTAGAGAAGAAAAGAAGTAAATTTTGAGGTGATTTTCTTTAATGGATTTGGAAAAAGAATGAAAAGCGAAGAGATATTGAGAAGGAAGAAGAATATAAGTTTTTAAAATGAAAGTACAAAAAATAAGCAAAAAGGAAGTGTTGTTTTATAGAAATGAAAAGTGGAAAATTACCAACGTAACCCTCCATAAATCAAATTATTACATTCCTCGACATTTTAAAGACCCCTCTTTCGTCATGATAATGTACCCTCATCCACTTTAGGCTACCTAGGTGATCATATTTCCTTTTACTAATGCCTTATTTATACTATATTCTTTTTTGAAATAAGAAGAAAAATGCTTTTTTTGGAAGTCAAAAAAAGTGTTTTAAGTAAAATAAAACCATTTTTACTAATGCCTTTTAAGTAAATATCCATTTTACTTAATTAGTTAAGTAATATTTATAATTTATAATTCAATTTTAGTTACCCATTAAATTAGTAAAAAGTGTTTTCTTATTTGCAAAAATGTGTGTATATATGTATTAATGTGTATGCCACCTTCCAACCAGTTTTGATCTATGAAAAGTTGAAAATTCAAAAAATTATATTCAATTACATTTTCAATCTTTCTCCAAACTACTTAATTTTGTACATTACTAATTACTACATAAATCGGATCTATATGAGTTATGAAATTCATTATCTATTTATTTGAAAAATATTAAATATTCATGCTTAAAGTGATTAAATTACAAGTCTTACATTAATAGCTATAAAAGGCTATTAAAACTATTGTGTGTGGTATTAGGATTCATACAGTGATGTTTTATAATTCAATAACATGAAATACAGAATACTTACTTTATTACATTTTTAATATATCACATATATGATTTAATCATGATACAGAAACATAGAATGACTTGTGTGTTTTATAGTGCTCGAGTCAGCATTCGATGATGTGGCAGGAACAGGTACACATTAGCATTCTTAACTATGGATTTTGGGAGGCTTGTAGTAGCTTTAGAATGATACATCCCATAGGGCATTTTGTAGCTTTGTTGTAGTTATATGTATATCTATTATGGTTTTATGTGATATATGTATAATGTAAGTGTGGGGCTATCATTTTGTAACCCACGTGACTATGTGCCTAATGTATACTGTGCATGTATGTATAATATGTTATCTTCTAAATCTGTGAGCTTTATTTAATCTGAGATTGTGTATTGTTTGTACTGAAACTGTATACATTTATAGTGAGTATACTTTGTTTTTGAAACTATACCAGTGCTACTCCAAGAAAAATATCCACATGCATACCCTACATATATTTATTCACTATTTTATCCAACAGTGTTACTTAATAATACTCCTGGATAGTATGGGTACAAAGGTAGGGTGTTCACAAAAATATAAAAATATATCTATATAAATTTTATTTATGTTTCAACGTTTATAAAAACTAGTTGAATTATATTTAGATTATATTTCAAATGTATTATTACATCATAATAAAATTAATTTCAATAATTTAAATACATATATGTGTTCATATTTTGAAAAAAGGAATATGCTTTCGGCAATTTTTTAGAATTCGATCGAAATATATTATAATATTCAATCACACCATACGTTTATGAGTCTACGTATGTATAGTTATTAGCTGAATTATTTTTTAGCATATAATACATATTTTTCATAAATTTATTTTACAAAGAAATGCAAAGTCAAATATTTAAATATTTAGCGATTTTGAGTTTTAATTACAAATCGGGTTTTAAATTTAAATTTTGTTTAAAAAATTATATTAGATATTTATTTTAAATTCAAATTTAGAAACATATAATTAGAAATAAATTTATATGATAATTTTAGTACACATTATAAATAATTCTTTTGGACTATTTACATGCTATATATATATATATATATATATATATATTTGTGTGTGTATATAGTTTGGCCATGGTAAACGACATACTAATAGTTTTAAGTATATACATAGTAGATATTGATCACAGTATCTACTTAATGCATATATTTGACCATGTATATCTTTATTATGTTGCGCATGCAGTCTATACCTATATGATTATATAAATATATACTTAGCTTCATGACTTAGGTTTCATAACTTAGTCAGTGCCAAAATCAAATACCAATCTTCATGTTTTGGGTCTCCTTTCACCAGATGTAACACCCCACACCCGCTACGGTCACTCACTAAGGGAATGCCATAACATCGGTGGAGTATTTTAAGTGAATATAGAACAGAAAAATTACAACAAGACAGATATAAGTAATATTTGAGAATTTAAAACATCATTTCATTTCCGCGGAAAGTTAAAACATGTTTGGTTACACCAAAACCATAAACAAGAGTCAAGTACATAATATCCATTCTGATAAAACAAAAGTACATAATCCCACTACATAACTTAATAGCCATAATAGAAAAGATAAACTGAGCTTTACATCCACGGTCCAAGCTCCAAAAGATAGATAAAGCAGTCTGATCAAAGCGCACTAGTGCTAGGCCCACTCTGATAACCTGAGGGTTGGAAAAAAGATAAAAACAACGGGGTCAGACATAAGTCTGAGCGAGTCCTATAACTTTAACAATACAATCATTAAAGTAACCAGAGTAAGACATGAGCTTGATATACGGTAACGACTGGGGATAAATGGCTACACTAAGCAGCCAACTAGACTTAGGATGAACTAAGATAACCGTAAAGACGCATTTACCCACCCAAGGATAATTACTACACTGCACCTCCCCATATCTACCCACCCAAGGGTAATTCCTACACTGCACCACACCAGATCTACCCACCCAAGGGTAATTCCTACCTAAAAGTTGATCCCACTAAGTGTACTTAGTAATTTTTAATAGTAGTTCCGTGTACCCCTAGCTGACTACATAGGTGTCGTCTGCCCCTATCTCCACTAGGTGTACCCACTACTCCCCAAGCGATCGGCTCCCTAACGTAGATACCCGTGCTGGCCCCACAGTGGGGTGTATCATTCCCCAAAGTGGCAACCTGATAATATCAACAGTGCACGGCTTATACCTACACGATGCAACAACGTCTTACTTACCAGCCCGGGTCCACACACGCATATGAAACCCGTTAGACTTGCGTTGCCACTGCTACCCCGTTTTGGCCTCTTATAGTCAAGCCCAGTACGCGTGTCCCATCCTCGACAAGGGTCGAGCCCAATAAGATACATATGGGTTACTGGTTGAAATGGGCCCCCACAAGCTACTACTTAAGCTTGTCATTTTATCTAGTGCATCCCACTTAACCCCTTTTTATAATCATGCCCACTTACATGTTAAGGTTTGGTTAAGTCATCTAATCATATTTTAATTGCCACTCAAGGCCCCCACAAGCTACTACTTAAGCTTGTCATTTAATCATATTTCAATTGCCACTTAAGGCCCCCACAAGCTACAACTTAAGCTTGTCATTTAATCATATTTCAATTGCCACTTAAGGCACCCACTAGATTTCCACATGCCACCCAAGGCACTTACTTGATTCCCACATGCCACCCAAGGCACTTACTTAACCCTTTAATCATGTTTAATTACATGTTCCACTTTGGTTAAGTATTCTAATCGTATTTTCTATTGCCACCCAAGGCAACCCACTAGTTTCCTCATGCCACCCAAGGCACCCCCACTAGTTACTACATGCCACCCAAGGCACCCACTTAACCCCTCATGCCTCACTACATGCTAATTTGGTTAAGTGTTCCTTAATTAATTAAGATCGTAACCTTTTGTAAAGACCTCTCACATTAGACTGTCTTTTATGGCAGCTGGATATGCCGGTTGGTTCCGGGCAGCCTTACACCATAACAGAGTCTAACCTCGTGTCTTTACACTTGTCACGTATTTAGTTTATGACTAAGACCTCTCACATTGGGCCAATCATTTGTAGCCGCTGGATTTGCTGGTCGGTTCTGGGCAGTCTTATGCTACAAAAGGGTCCAACCTCGTGTCTTAGTCGATTAATTACACCTAATTAATCACCCCCATAATTTGTATTAATTGTCCCTAATTAATTACAAATATTTAAGAATATGGGTAGACCTAACTCAATAGGTAAATTCCCAATTCCATAATATGGGTAGACCTAACTCAATAGGTAAATTCCCAATTATGTCCATCCACTTTATGGTATGTTTAATCATACCCACTTCACACCATTTTATGTGTTCATTAATTTTTACCCCATCGTCCCCACGTAAATACGTTAACATGACATACTTCAAAAGAGAAGATTCATCATACACACAATGGGTTCAACTTAGCATATCATTAACATTATCATGGGTTTAAAAGGTGTCAACTTGCATATATGACCATAAACCCAACTTGCATAAATACCAACCCAAACTTGCATGAATCACATATGTCATAAAGATGGTAACTTGCATAAATGTTCATGTCATAGGCCTATCATAAAGGTGTCAACTTGCATACATGTCATAGGTCTAAAGGGATGAACTTGCACATGTACTTATGTCATACTAAGGGGTAAACTTGCATAGCATGTCACATGTTAACTTGCATATAACCAAACACATAACTTGCATAACATGTTACATATGAACTTGCATATAATCATGCACATAACTTGCATATAACCAAACACATAACTTGCATAACATGTTACATATGAACTTGCATATAATCATGCACATAACTTGCATTACATGTTACATATGAACTTGCATACAAAGGTAAACTCGCATATGTTATGCATATCACTAATCCAAACAACTTGCATAGATTATGCATGTTATAGATCCAAACTCATAGGTTAAACTTGCATGTCATGTCACTTATTTCACACATGATTCTAGCATAAAACCAAGCATTTAACTTGCATAAAACCAAACACTTAGCATGCATAAAACCGAATACTTAGCATGCATAAAACCCACCACTTAACATGCATAAACCCAAACACTTAACTTGCATAAACATAGTGTCATCATGAATAAGTGTTAAACATAGTGATTAGCAAACTAGCATCATAACATATGACCTAAAACCCATTGATCCGCAAGCAAAACCATATGATCTCATCACATCTCATCTACTTAGTTTAGCAATTGGTTATTAAAGTGATAGAAACTCACCACTAAACTCCAATAAGCAAACCCTTGCCAAAAATCACCCAAAAACTCTAGCCTTGAAAATAAAGCTTGCAACTTGATGATGAATGCAAGCTAATGATCACTCATACAACTTAAAAATTCTTGTATGAACATGAAAGCCTTCATAGAAATAGTTTAGAAAGAGGATGGAGGCTAGGGTATTGAGTGGAGGCTATGATCATAGAAAATTTTGGCATAGTTTAGTTAGAGGATAGGATTATGACCATTTAGGGCTAGCTTAGGGTCTTATTTATAGGATTAGGATGTGTTTTAGACCCTTAGATTAACCCTAGGTTAGTTTAGGTCCGTCAGATTTCGTCCCAAGCCCTCCAACGCAGCCCAAAACTCAACCAGGTGCACCCAGGCCATAATCAGCCGACAGGGCAAGTCGACAGCCCTGTCGACTGCCAAGTCGACAGCCCTGTCGACTGCCAAGTCGACAGGCATGTCGACAGCCCTGTCGACAGCCAAGTCGACATGGCTGGGCGGGAGTTTTCCCGCCTAGCCCCCATTTCTGCATGTTTCGAAATTCAAATTTCCCGAAAACTTCTTTGGGCCTTAACCGGGTCATACGGACTCCGATTTACAAAATTTCGGACTCTATTTCGCGTATTTTTCCGAGACGAACGCAATGACGTAACCCGTTTCCCCTGATTCTCACATCTGAGATTATTAATTCTATAATTAGTGAATATCAGTGTTAACTGAAATTCGGGGTGTTACACCAGAAGCTAAGGAAACACTCTTTTCCAATACCTATAGCATATTTAGTGCATCCCAACTTAGCTTCATGGAATATGAGAGGTGGCATAAAATCTCAAACTCAAACCAACTCAAAATTTTGATCCATCTTCATAATCTGGACCATTTTTCCGTACTTGAAACAAAGCTTAATCAACCCTTTAATCTTTCTTCTACCTCCTATGTTAACCCACCATGGAACCTTTTTCATAACTTAGCTAAACCACTATATGGTCGCATTTTGGTTTTGCACAATCATGTTAATCTCTTCCTCAGTTCAATCATGTCTACAAGACAACTCATCCATTTTCATGTCACTTCCCTTTCTAGCATAACTGCTTTCTACCTTGCCATAAGTTATGCTGAGAACCCCAACCCCCTTTCCATAAGACAAAATATATGTGATCTTCTCCCTGATTTTAAGTAGGAATCTCATTCATGTTTAGTCATGGGTGATTTTAATTGTTGTCTCAATCTCTATGATAATCATGGGGGGTACTCCCCTGCTTCCTAAAGTCATCTCCCACTTAAACACAACTATTAGTGATGCAGGTCTAATCATTGTTAATAAATCCGGGGTTAATTCCATTTGGAATAGTAGAAGTAGGAGTGGGGTTAGAACATTTTCATATATCGATCACTCGTATTTCAACTTCAAAGTCCTCCCTGGTTGGCCTTCCTTGCATGCCTTTTTCTCTCATCTCATTTTAGTCAATCATTCCCTCACTATTCTTGCCACGGGTCTACCATCAATTAAAGAGAAAAAAGCTATAAATTTTATGATACTTGGATCAATGATACAAGCGTACTAATATAAAATGTAATTTGTTATATATATATATATATATATATAAGAGTCATGATAAATTTTCAAAAAACTGGTTAAGGAGTTTAAATTCCAAATTGAAATAATAAAGGAATATTACAGTTTTGACGATGAGAAATGCATGGAAGATTCTAGACGTAAATTAGTATACATTTCAAATAAGAATATCTTTTCCCATTAAGTTGTGTGCTCTAAATGGAAGTGCATCTATTTTTTGTGTAGAGGGGATATCGAATAAACGAAGTTATTGTTGGAGAATGGAGTTTTGATGACAACAAACTTATTTCAATATTAGTTGATTGTAGAAGATATACAAACACTTTATCTAGAATATATATATACGTATGTAGGATTTATATACAGGAATTATTACGGAGGACTGTACAGTTTAAAGATATTAGAGATTCAGAATTCAGAGATGATTCAAGACTCATAAGTAATCAAGAGTTCAAGATAAATAAAGTAATAAGTCTAGTTTATGTAAGATTCTGAATAACACTCCAGGTTCAAATTCAAATTCAAATTCTGTTTTTCAATTTCTGATTTCAATTTCTATTTTCAAATTTTATCTTCAATCTCTATCTTCCCTATTTTATTATTGTTTTTAAACTCAAAGTTTTATAGTTTATAAGTTTTATATATTATATACTTTATATTTATATAGTTTTAAACTCTATAATTTTATAAATATGTTCATATATCTTATATTTATGTTTTAATATGTTTTTCCATTTTATAATAATCATTTACAACACTATGTTTTAATTCAAGAATTATATATATATATAACACTTGAAAAATGCTCAAAAATCAATTTTGAACAAGGATATGTCTACATACATATATGTCTATGTCAACATATAATCGTCACCTTTTGATTTTCAAAGGAAGTGTCTTTTAACTATTGGTGACGTTCCAGAAATGTTGCAACCTTTCAAATCATATAAATAGGGGCTGATTTAATTTTTTTTATCATTCTTCTTCTCCATCTTCATCTCCTTTCTTTACACCATTATATTTTCTTATTTTTATGATTTCTACACCTATACTCTGCCGAAGTCAATTCTATTTACATAAAACTTCTTCTCTTCTCACTATCTATTAATTATTCTCTGAATCGAAGATGCTATTAAAGAGTTATAGGGATATTGTAATCATTTGGGAAGTGTTTGGTTAATCGGTGTTTTCCTTGTAGCCGTGAAATTAAGGAACGTGAGCGGTATTACCCTTATAGCCGTGAAGTCAAGGAGAGTATACTTGATCAAGTGTGCAGAATTGGTGTTACCCTTGTAGCCGAAATTAGGGAGGTTGTACTTCGATATTATATAATAATAAAACTCTGCCCAATCCAGCGTTGCGTGAGACGGGACGTAGGAGCAACTCCGAACCGGTATAAAATCGGGTGTGTTCTTTCCTTTTCTGCATTTTATTTTTGTTTATCTTTATGTTTGTGTTTGATTCTGTGTCTGTGATTGTTATTGTGGTGTTTGAATCATATAGTAGATCATATAAGTTTTAGATTTTGATTAATTCTCAAAAACACTATTCACCCCCCTTTTAGTGTTAGTTTTGCCTTAACGATCCACTCTGAAATCCCTAACAATTGGTAGCAGAGCAAGGTCTTTCAAAAAGTTCATAATCTAATTTTTGAAAATTTATAAATGGAAAATTTGAAATATTTGTTAACACTAGTGTCAATTCATGCATTGTACCAATATTGAAAAAGTCTACATATAATCGTGTTGAAAAGTCATGTGATCTTCCGAAATATTGTTCAATAGAGGAAAAGATGTGTTTTATGGCTTTTGAAAATTCAAAAGTTGAAAAGATGGATGAAGTGGTTGTTGGTAATACTAATTTTGAAATGGTGGCTATTGAAAATTCAAATTCTTAAAAGGTGGCTGTTGGAAATTCAAATTCTGAACTGGTGTGTTACATGGTTGTTGAGAATTCAAATTCTGGAAAGCAGTTGGCGGAAATTAAAAAGGACAAATGAATACTCGATAGTGGTTGTTCAAGACATATGATGGGAAATCCTGAATCACTCAGTAATCTGACATATGAAGATGGTGGAATATTGAACTTCGGAGATAACTCTAAAGGTTACTTATTGGGATCGACAATGTCGGTAATTCTGAAACTCCTACTATTTCTGATGTTTTAATAGTTAGGAATCTAAAACACAGCTTGCTAAGTATAAGTCAACCTTGTGATAAGGGTTATAAAATAAACTTTGAAAAGGATAAATGTTTTATAGAAGATAGGAATTCGAAAGTAATATTCGAAGGAGATAGAAAGAAAAATATCTATATATTAAATATGAAAATCTCCAGCGATAATCTATGTCTTATGGCCAATACAAGTGACCCCTGGATCTGGCATAAGAGTTTTGGTCATATAAATTTCAAACACATCTCTAGGATTTCTATATTAAATTCAATTAGAGGATTACCCAAAATAAAATTTAAAGTTAATAACTTATGCGACGTTTGTCAATTTGGGAAATTAAAGAGAAGTTCATTTAAATCAAAAGTGGAAATTACAACCTTGAAACCATTAGAGTTAATTCACATGGATTTCTTTGGTCCATCTCAAATTTAATCAATAAATCATAATAGATATGTTTACGTAATAGATGACGGTTTTTCTAGATTTACTTGGATTTTGTTTCCTAATAACAAAAGTGATGCATTTGATTAATTTAAAACTTTTTCTAAAAGGATTCAAAATTTATTATCACTAAAAAAATCAAAACAGTACGTAGTGACCATGGAGGAGAATTCGAAAACGAAAATTTTGAAAAATATTGTAATAAAAAAGGTAATAACGCATAATTTTTCTATTCCTAGAACTCCTCAACAAAATGAAACGTAAAAATAGGACGATACAAGAGTATGTGAGAACTACGTTATTTGATAGTGATTTACCAAGAAATTTTTGGGCTGAGTCAGTTGCAACAGCTTGTTATATTTTAAATAGAATATCAATTAGACCTTTAACTCATAATACTCCTTACGAACTTTTATATAATAAGAAACCAAAAGTGTCACATTTTAAAATATTTGGAAGTAAAAGTTTTATACTTAATACTAAAGAAATTGTAGATAAATTTGATTTGAAATTTGATAAAGGAATATTTATCGAATATTCAGAAAGAAATAAAGCATACAGAGTTTTCAATACTCGAACCAATATAATAGAAGAAACCTTAAACGTATCTTTCGACGAAAATTATAAAAACTCAAAACAATGAAGATGAATATGAAAATGAAATTAACGAAATAAATCATGAAGATAATCAACCAAATAAAAGAATCAGATTACTTAGGGACCATCTTGTAGAAAGTATCTTAAGAGATATTGAATCCGTTGTTATAACGCTTAATTAATTAAACAATATGAGTAATACTGCATTTATTTCAACTATTGAACCTAAGAATCCAAATGAAGCATCTTCCGATGATTCATGGATAATTGCTATGCAAGAAGAACAAAATTAGTTTACTAGGAATGATGTATGAGAACTTGTTCCTAGACCAGAGGATAAGACAATAATAAGAACCAAATGGGTTTATAAAAATAAAATGAATAAATACGGTGTCGTAAGAAATAAGGCACAACTAGTACCATAAGGTTATACTCAAGAAGAAGGAATAGATTACGATGTAACTTTTGGCCTCGTAGCAAGATTAGAAGCCATTGGAATTTTACTAGCCTTTGTAAACCATAATAATTTCAAATTATATCAAATTGATGTCAAAAGTGCTTTTCTAAATGGATTTGTTAAAGCAGATGTATATGTAGAGCAACCACCTCTATTTGAAGACAAAAAATTATCAAATCACTTATATAAATTAAAGAAAGAATTATATGGTTTAAAACAGGCTCCTAGGACTTGGTATGATAGATTAAGAAATTATTTATTACAATCCAACTTTGAAATAGGAAAACTAGATAATACCTTGTTTACTAGGAAAAATAGTAAAGATATACAATTAGTACAAATATATGTTAACGATATAATTTTCGAATCAACAAACGATAAGATGAATAAAGAATTTTTAGATATTAGGGTGAACTAACGTTCTTTTTAGGATTACAAATTCGTCAATTAAAGAATGAAACATTTATTAATCAATAAATATAGGCAAGATATCTAATTAATAAATATGATCTAACAACAACTAATGGGAGACCAACACCGATGGCGACTAATACAGCATTAAGTAAAGATGATGTATCAAAAGACGTTGATCAAAAACTATATAGAGGAATGAAAGGATCGTTACTATATATAACCGCTAGTAGACCAGATATAATGCATAGTGTATGTCTCTTTGCAAGATATCAATCGCAACCTTAGGAAACACATTTAAAAGTCGTAAAGCGTATTCTAAGGTATGTAAAGCATACATCTGACTTTGGATTATTTTATCCTAAGGATGATTCATTCGACTTAGTTTTTTATTGTGATGCTGACTATGCGGGATGCAAATCCGATCGTGAAAGTATTAGTGGAACATGTCACTTCTTAGGACATTCACTGGTCTCAAGGTTTAGTAAAAGCAAAATACTGTATCTTTGTCAACAACTGAAGCAGAATATATCGCTGCTGCTTTGGCTTGTTCACAAGTAATATATATGCAACAAACTCTAAATGATTTTGGATTAAATATAAATATATCACCGATATACTACGATAATACGAGTGCTATAAATATTTCTAAAAACCCGACTCATCATTCAAGAACTAAACATATCGATATACAACATCATTTACTAAGAGATAACGTAAGTAAAGAGGAAATTTCACTCGAAATCATAGAAGCAGATAAATAAATAGCAAATATATTAACAAAACCATTAAATGAAGCAACATTTACTAAATTTAGAAGATAATTAGGAATTTGTTCACTAAGTGAGTTAGAATAATTAAATATATTAATAAAAATAAAAATAACATTGAAAATCAGATTAAAAAGACAAGTATGTCGACATACATTTATCACTATGTCGACATATAACTGCCAGAATTTTAAAATTAATTCCCACCAAAAGTTGGTTATACTAATCATTTAAACTCTCCATTTAACGATCCTAAATTCCCGAGTCCTCGAGGAGACGGAGGAGCCCGGATTGCTTTGAGAACACGATGCATCAAAACGCAAACAACAGGACATTTCATTGCTATTACAATAATTTACATCAGAGTACAAGATATCAGAGTATGAATAAATATCACACAACGGAAAAATAATATCAGAGATTAAAATTACATTTTAAATACATAAACATATGGTGCAGCGGAAAATACATCAACTAATATAACTGAAAGAAATACACGGATACAAAACTTTCCGAATATAGCTCCAGTTGTAATCCAGGATCCTGGGGGAAGAAATATCTGCGAAAACCCAAAACTACTAGTTGTCCGTGTGGAAAATATGGGCACCCAGAGTTTAGGTAGAAACAATAAATTTCGACTCAGTCAGGGGACTGGTGTGAGAACTAAAAACAGTTATTAACTTTATTTTAGAATATGGTAAATCAAGGGACCACGCCGTATAATACGGAATGGGTTTACTCCACATGAATCTCAGTTTAAAATAAAACAACGCAATGCTTTTGGAAAATGAAGATATTACAAGACTTAGGTCCCATCACACAATGCAACGCAAGCCTGAGGATAGAGTTTTCCCTTATAATAGTCAAACATGCTTGGTACGTTCAAAACAAATCATTTTGATATTACCAAAAGTGCATGATGTCAAAATCAACTTCAAATATAAATGTATCAATCATAGACGACGTAGGTACCATATATTATGCCACTATACATAGGTTTACAATTAAAACCGCATAATGCCATATTGGAAATTGGATTTCCATCATGAAAGAAGGCAAGGTATCTTCCCTATCCGATTCGAGACTCTCTAGGCCGAGCCTCAGGAACAGAACGTATCGTCCCTTAGATCTGGCAGGGCCGGTGCACACTTACTTTAGTGGATTGGCAATTCCCGAGCAATATGTTTCTCTTCCCTATGGGGCATAAAATACGGTAAGTGTGTCGACCACCATATCCATGGTACCTCGCTTTCCATCATCCACATAAGTAAAATGTATGAGCTTCATACCATAAAACCACTCCTAGCTAGAAAGAAACGTATGTCCTCCCTGCGTTCCTTCATCCCGTTTCTGGTTCATACCGGGGTGTGAAGCTCGCGAATTAACACTATACACAAAGCTATGCTAATTAAAGTCGTGCTTGATCATAAACCACAAGACTCTGTTTTTCGCCATGCAACTGATGTCTATCAATATATAACCTCTAAGCACGTACGTCTCAGAGAAGGGTGTTAAGCAAGAGAATAAATTCTCCGCCATCAAAAAGATATATATATTTTATAGAAATCAATCAACACAGAATGAAATCCAATATCAGACATGCATCCATTTACAAGTCTGTTCTGGGTCTAAACAAAACCGGAGGCACCTTATTCCTCGTCCCATATGTACAATACAGGAGAGAGGTCCTCGCATATCCAGTCGATCTCCAAGTACGTCTGGATGATCACCACTTATTACCTTGTCTCGGCGGATCAGCCCAATTAAGACATCAGTAATCATCCCTTCGATGTGAAGATCTCCGGTCTTCAACCATCGTCTTCATGGTCGACATTTAATCATATATCAGTCATTCAGAGTGGATAAACCTGGTCTTTCCGAATAACTCGCATATTTTATAATCAATAATCAAGTGCTATAAAAACACATCATACGCCTCATTCCAATTCAGAATGTTCTTTTATTCAAATATCCACATCTTTAAGGAAAGGTTCCAAATTTTATCAAAGATAAATTCTTTTAAACTTATTCTTTAATCTTCCTTTGTATATCAACTTCAAAAGATTTTATTTTATCCTTTCGCAATTCTAAACCAATTTAAGGTTTATAAAACTAGTCGGGATTATCAAGCCTTACCGAAGTAATCATTTGTTATTTTATCCGAATCCCAACCTATTCATCCCATGGAGCAAAACTGGTAGTACTCCATATCTAACACCTACGATGTTATCGGTAAATTTAATTACCATTTCACGTTTCAAATCTAATTAAAGATTTAATTATCGCCTGGAGTAAAACTGTTGATACTCCATTCTCGGTCATTTCTTGAATTCTGTAAATTTAATTACCTCATAACCTAATTAATGATTCATTAAAACTCTATTTAGTTTTAATCTCCAAAAATCATTACTTTATGACCATTCAACTTTTAAGGAATTAATCTTATCTTTAACTGGGTTAAGGAACCAATGGTATTAAAAATACAGTTCACAATAAACCCAAATCAACTTCCATTAACTATGGAATTTTCACAGAAAACATAACAGCATGTAACTGATATAAATTTCCGTATCAGACTAATAATATAAATGGAATAACGGCAAAGCCTTTTAAATTGCATACATAGTAATGGTCTTCTTTACAGAAGCTCATCTTGATTATTACCAAATCGAATTCCATTCAATTCCAATTTAATATATTAAATTAGAAAACCTTTCTTTAGAAAATTCCATTAATCTTATTTAAAAGATTTATAAATTCCAAATCATAACTTCATTGTTAATTGGGTTAAAGAACGAATGTTATTTAACACATTGTTCACAACAAACCCAAATCCACTTTGATATTAAATACAAGGCTCTAAACAGAAATTATATCGGCTTATATTCAATATCAAATTCTAAAACCAACAAATATCGTATTGGAAATAACGATATATATATCTTCCAAATTCCTCAACAATATCTGTATAATCACGGACTCCAATATTGAAATATTCCGAAGATTATTTCTATTCAAATCCATTCCAATTCATACGTTGGAAAATTCTGGTTATGTCAAAACCATTTCAATCCAATTTATTATTTCTAAAGACCATTGGATTATTATTCTAGTTATTAACTAGTTCATTTCGATAAAAACATATTTTTATCTTTTCAAAACTGGAATTTTTCAACCAAAATCTTTGCAAATCATTTATTATGATTTTACACAATTTTTCCATATTTTTAATAATTTTATTAAGGCCCCTACAGATAGTTTCAAATAACGGCCATCGAACTGCATCCATAGCGGTCTTTTCTGAAATTGATTTGGACATAATTTATAATCCAGCCATTCAAATTCAAACATAATATATTCATTTGAAAGATCTTTCCGATACGAACCCAATGGTTCCGGTTTTAGGAGAATCTGACGATTGGATCTCTCGTTACGTCCATCTGAATTCAATGGTTGAAATTCGCGAACGGTCGCTGCGTGGCGCGTTCTATTTAAACCGTTATATATATATATATATATATATATATATATAGTCGATTTCCATTTAAAATATATTTTATAATTCGTTTTAAAAACAATTCCACTTCATTTTCAATTTTAAATCAAAATTGAATATTCCAAATCATTATAATATTAAAATGATAATATTTTCAAAATATCTGATTTTGAAATCCATTTCCTTTTTATATTCATTATAAAATGAATAAAATCGATTTATAAACCCGTTCGAGTAAAAATGGTGTTTAACTACTTAAATCAGCTTCACATTTCAATATTTTTATGTCCATCTAAAATCAGACATCAAAATCATATTTTGATTATTTACTGAATATTATTTTAAAGTATTCATTATTTTAAAATATTCGTCATTTTAAAATATTTGTTATTTTAAAATATTCTTTATTTCTGAATCGGAATACGACTCAATCAATTACCATATAATTTCAACTATATGGATTTCATACATCGCATGTATTCAACAATAATAATAAATAATCATACCACATTCAAACATCATCCAGAGTGCATTCTACAACTGTATAAGCATTAAAATAAATAACGCTCATCACAGTCTGTCAACCAATCGATTGACATACAACTAAATAATGAGATTAGTGTATGCCAAATATCATCCTTATACCCATATGGGGTTTTCGAACAACAACAATTTGTTTAAATAAATCATTGGTTAATAAATTTAACCAATTCTAACTCAGTTTGAATTATTTTCTACTTAACAAATTTTCACTGTTCAAATTATAAAGGGATATTTATATCACATTTCAACAACCACAAAGTGTATCCACAGTCGGATATTGAAACAATGCTTCTTGTGCAGATGAGTCGTGAATAGTTCATGTATCGAACTCAAGCAATGTCACATACAACAGGTAAAAATCAACACTGGCAATTTGTATATATTTACAGTTATAAAATAAATTAAATAACTGTACAAATATTTTAGTGAGAGGATTCTCACATTCGTTTCCACTCCGCCATTCTTTATGGAAGAATTTATTTTTAAACTAAATTAAACGAGCATTTAATTTAGCTCAAAAATTTAACTTGCTCTGTTTCCGTTCTGGTCAGTTCCATGTTGTAGTGTTCGTTGTCAGGGTTACAACGGATCATGTTTCGTCCAATTAGGATATCATATGAGAAAGATATTAATTTTACAAGCTTGGATACATCGAAACATTATTAACTTAAATTTAAGTAATTAATTAACCTCTTTAATCCACTAATCACAATACTCATCTTCTTCCCACTCTTCAGTACCGAACCCGCTGCTTTACCCATGACCATTACGAGCCCTTCACAATCCTCGTTCATCCTCACTTTTCACCGGAAAGAAGCCTCGCCATCACCAAAGTTCTTCCCTCACTGAGCAACACCTCGCTGCCACCTCCGTTGTCAACCCGACACCTCGATACAAAACGCGTTGCCAGGCTTCTCTCTCCCACTATAGTACAGAGTATGACACTTATATGCATGAAAGAATCCCAAAATTTGCACATGATATCTATTTTGACTCCTCAACCCAAAAATGAACTTGAATTCATCAATCTATGCTTCTACAATCTACAAATTCCAACACTAAAGATTAAAGCACCACGCTGGAAAAAAAAAGTGCGATAAGAATGTTGTCGAGCACCTTGCAGCTTACACCAGTTCGAAAAGGAACCTTACAGCAACTCAAATAAATATATTTCATGATTTTAGGATTTTTATTCAGTTTGATATTGATTTTCAAATTTACTGGATTTGCTTTTGTAAAAGAAACGTTATAATGTTATATAGAGTGGGTTTTCTATTTATTTAATTCTATTAATTACTTTGTTGTAAAATTTCGCATTCGAACTCCAAATTAAACCCAAGGACTGTCGCCCTAGCTAAATACCCTCATTCTGGACACAATGGGATATGTTTCGTAAGTCAATTCTATCATTTCAATTAGTTTTCATTGAAATTAAAATATAAATTAACATAACGGTCAATATTGAATTTGAACGTACATTTTAATTTACTAAGGCCACATGCTGAATCTAAAAATTACAGAAAAATTAAATCTAGCTATGTTTTGATGATACTGTCATAATAAAACTTATTTCGTTGAATTTGGAGATCGTTTAAAAAATGGTCTTTTTCTGGTCGATTAAATTTACAACTGAAGTTTTAAAACACGTTTAAATTTACTACACTCACATATTAACTTTAAAATTTATGAAATTTTAAACCTAGGAATAATTTGATATTCCCGATCCAAAGAAAGTGGTTTCATCGAAAACGGAGATCGTTTGCATAATGCCTATTTTTAAGGGCTATATATTATATTAAATATATAAATAAATTCAATAGCGACTATTCTAAATTCTAAACTGGCCATATCTTTTAATTTATATTATGAAATCTGAATTTTTCAAATTCGTTAGAAAGATATCATTAAACAGATTCTAACCTTTCTGGTTTTACTGAAATCCGATTTATAATGAATTATATACATTCAATTGAAATTTAAAATCGAATTTTCAAACTACCGCGCTATTTCAGGCTCGTTTTATAATTAAAATAAATTTATATGTTCTAAATTCGATTTAAATAAATTTTTAATCGTTATAATTGAAATCAAATCATTTTAAATATTCAAAATCCATTAAAATAGCTAAAATAAAAATTTTAATTTGGTTTAGAAGTTCCGGGATGTTACACTCCACTTCGAATTTTCTTCTTCATTTTCATTTCTCACTTCTGTAAAAACTCTAAACTAAAATAAATAATGGCCTCCATCAATTTTAACTCCCAAATCAATCCTGAATCATCAGTTGGACCATCCAAAGGTCCTTTTCAGCGTTCTACGCTATCACGTGTAATCAAAATTGAAGAAAAGATGGAATACACTCTGCCAATGCTTGCTGAAATACAAGTGCTTCAAACTCGAATGAGCCAAGAGAAAAATAGGCAAGGAAAAGTGATAAGAAGTCTTCTTAAGTTTATAACGGATAATCAGGCTAATCTGATTATCATCGAAGATGATAATGAGCCTATGGAAGAAGTGAAGGAACCAGAAGGAGAGGAAGAAGAGATAATGGAGGAAGAGGAACCCGAGTGAAACGACCCAAACTCGCCCTTACGGGAAAACCTAGATTGAGTTGAGAACACGATAAATAAAAATACAAAAAGAAGAACATTTCATTGCTATTACAACAATTTACATCAGAGTACAAGAATATAATAGAGTATGAATAAATATTACACATTGGAAAATATCAGAGATTTAATAAATTACATAGCAGCGGAAAAATAATGCATAACACAACTGAAAGAGATACACGGATACAGAGCTTTTCGTATATAGCTCCAGTTATAAATCCAGGATCCTATGAATATAATATCTGCAAAATCAAAACTACTAGCTGCCCGTATGGAAAATACGGGCACCCAGAGTTTAGGTTAAAACAATAAACTCCAAGTCAGTCATGTGACTGGTGTGAGAACTAAAACAGTTCTTTAAAACTTTACTTTAAATTTTGGTAAATCAAGGGACCACGCCGTATAACACGGAACGGGTTTCCTCCCAAGAATACTAGTGCATATAACAAAGAGCGCAATGCTTTTTGGAAAAATGAAGCTATTATAAGACTCAGGTCCCATCACACAATGCAACACAAGCCGGAGGATAGAGTATTCCCTTATAATAACCAAATATGCTTGGTACGTTTAAAACAAATCATTTGATACTGTTATATGTGCATAGTGTATAAAACAACTTCAAATATAAATGTATCAACCATAGACGGCATAGTATCCCATGCTACTATGTCGCCATATAGGTTTACAACTAAAACCGAAAAGTCACGTATTGGAAATTGGATTTCCGTCATGAGTCAAGGCAAGAGATGTACTCCTTGCTGGCTTCGAGACACTCTATCAAATGTCTCGGGGTAACACACTCTGAGCAAACCCTGGATCCTACAGGGTCGGTCCTCTCTTACGTTTGAGGATTGGCAATTCCTGAACACACGTTTCCCAGTCCTATAGGACCAATCCATCGGGTCCGTAGTAACCGATATATCCGAGGCGCCTCGCTATCCATCATCCACATAGGTAAAAATATAATAAAAGTGTGGGCTTCATACCATGACACCACCTATAGCTAGAAGGAAACATCATGTCCTTTCTGCGTCCATTATCATGTTTTTGACTCATATTGAGGTGTGAGGCTCGCGAATTAACGCTATACACAAAGCTATGTTATTTAAAGTCGTGCTTTGATCATCAACCACAAGACTCTGATTTTCAACAGAAGCCTTGATCATCTTCACCTCAGCATGCCACACTGACAATTCACGCCATGCGACTGATGTCTATCGATAATAACCTCTGAGCTCGTACGTCTCAGAGAAGGGCATTAAGCAAGAGAATAAATTCTCTGCCGCCAAACAGATATATATTTAATAGAAATCAATCAACACAGAATAAAATTTAATGCAAGACACACATCCATTTACTAGTTCGCTCTTGGTCTGAACGAAACCGGAGGCACCTTATTCCTCGTCCCATATGTCCAATACAGTAGAGAGGTCTGTAACGACCCGCATTCTACGCATCGGAGGATCGTAGAATATTTATTTCTTTCCCGTATGAAGTCGTATGGTCATGTAACTTTGGGAAACATTCATTAGAGTCATTTCCCATGTTCAAGATTTTTGTCGATTTTTAAATGACCATTTTGCCCCTAGGTGATCTTATTTTGGCCATAACTTTTGACTGGAAAGGAATTTTGACCTGAAACCACTTCCATTAGATTCGTTTGATGGTTTACCTTTCGGTAGAGTGGTCATAATAGCCAAACAAACTAACCGTTTGGGAGATATGGCTGAAATAAGGTTTGGAGGGTGAAAAACTGCTTAACCGGGCCAAATCGGGTGATTAGTGAGTAGGCCCATAACCCATTTCGGGATTAGGGTTATGGGGAGGCTGAAATGAAGTAGAGAATCATTCCATTTCAGTTTTCTAGCCTCCACTTATCACCAAGGAACCCTAAAAATGGCCTCCAACCTCCAAATCATCTTTTGGTCAAGGATTTAGCTTAGCAACCCCTAATCAAGGAAGATCTACACCAAATCAACATTGGAGATGCTGTTTAACATCGGGATTCGCATCAAATCAGAGATTTATTTCAGATCTAGGTTTTGTTTGTGGCTAAGGTGAGTGATTTGCATAGATTTGCACTAATTATGGCTAATTAAGGGTAATTAGTGTTAATTAGCGAATTTAAACATGATAAAATTCTGGAAAAATGTTTATAAAATTCGGAATGATGTTCTAGACCTCTGATATGAATTTGGGTTAATTTGGTTAAGTTTTGTTAATCATATCATAAGTTTCACCTAAACATGCTTAAGGGAAAATAGGGGGTTTTGGATATGTTTGATCCATTTTAACCTATCATACTGTTGTTTTGATGTTTGTGGTTGATTATA
The DNA here is from genome assembly GCA_030737875.1 of Allium sativum. Taxonomy (NCBI): domain Eukaryota; kingdom Viridiplantae; phylum Streptophyta; class Magnoliopsida; order Asparagales; family Amaryllidaceae; genus Allium; species Allium sativum. The sequence goes on from CM060924.1 coordinate 70,502,157, forward strand.
CATGTTTCTATGACTGTATGGTATGCTTTGTGATTGATTAGAATAGTTGGAATGGTCGAAAACACCGTCGAGGGGCGTAAAAAACTCGCTGGACAAGGTGCAGGAATTCGGATCGGATAGGGGATTGAGGGTCGATCGGATCGCCCTATGGGATCGTGGGACATCACCACGAGTCAAGTCATCTCCTCCGAGCCGAACCATCTGCGCAAGGTCCACGAACCCCAACCATGAACTGCCTCTCGTACCCGATCCGCTCATGTTTCGCACCCCGATCCGACCAGAAGGAGGCAGCATCCACGATCCACTTGTGCTCGAACGCTCCGACCCGAATGCCCGCCCACGAGTTGAAGGCGCTATGAACCGATCTGAAGGGAGCACCCGATCCGAACCGTGGCAAGCTGGAGACCTCGACCCGATCCACCAGGGGTGATGACGACCCGACCCGATCCAGTGAAGAAGGAGCATTCTGATCCGAACCGATCCAGTGATGACCAATAACCCGAGATGCAAAGGTAGTCCAAATGGAAGTTAGAGCTCAGGATCCAATGGGGAACCAATGAGTTCACTTCATGGTTGGGCTTTGCTGCGGGACGTGTGCTAAGGAGTTGTCGACGTTCGTAACTTCGATTCACCACTGAGAATGGATGATGGGCTACTTATCAGTGCAGTAGAATCATTACAACTCGAGGGGCAAGGTGATGGTAGCAAGACTACGTTATCAGTGCAGTAGAGTCATTACGGCTTGAGGGGCAAAGTGATGCGTAGTAAGACTGTGAGCCAGTGCAGTGGGGTCATTATGACTCCATGGGGCAAAGTGGACATAGCGAAAGATTAGTGGCTACGTTATCAGTGCAGTGAAGCCATTTATGACTTCATGGGGCGGAGTGATCGTAGCAAGGTATGTTGGGTGATCGAAGTGGTGAATATCGTATGCTTTACGCACTGAGTGAGAGATGTGAGGATGGATGCTATGTTTGATTGGTTGCCATCACTATGACATGCACACCTCCCCCACCTTTGTATCTTTACATTGTTTGATATGGCACCTTAGAGCGTTGTACAGTATGTAGTGCTAACTCTTTGGTTGCAGGTCCAGGTTCAGGTATGTTTCTAGTCTACTGTTATTGTTCACTTTAGATGCTTATCGCTCATACCAGGCTTTATGTCTGACCCAGAGTTTTATGTCTCCTCTTATTATTCTGGGTGCTCACACGAGCAGACTAGAGACAGGTTAGCTGGTGATGCGCGAGTAGCCGATTCGGAGGCGGGCAGGAGGCTTCCACGTATGATATATATATATATATATATATATATATATATATATATATATATATACACACATTCTCCCTGTGTCGTTGGTGGTCGCTACTTGGGCATTAGTAGTGTACCTCCTTTATCTTACTTTTGCTTTGAGACAGTTTGAAAGTTGTAATAAGCTATATTTTAGATTTCCGCTGCCATGACGTTTAGTTCTGATTTTCAGCTTATGCACTGCCTCTCCTGTTTTATGTCAAGTATGTTATTATTATGTTTTATTCTATGCGCTGTGAGACATACTACATGTTCCTTGATTAGTTCATTTCCTTCTTCTTTTTCCTTCCGACGACCCATTCCGTGCTAACTAGGCATGTGTACAGCGCACTTTTGGAGTAAACGTCGGTTGGTGCGGGGCGGGCCGTCACACTTGGTATCAGAGCTCTAGGTTGCGTAGTTAACCTAGGGAAAGACACTAGGGAGAGATAGTACGTATATGAGAGAGCGTATTTGTGATTACTTTGGTTTTCAAAAGCTATATATGTATATATTATCAGTAGTATAAGAATGAAGTCGCACTGCACTAGCACCACTATGGAGTCGTTAATCGTTTCCCTTTTCCAGATTGACGATGAGCCGATATGCTAGAGGTGCTGGTAGAGGAGCTAATAATGGGAATGCCGCTGACATGAGGGCGATGTTTACTGACCTCATGAGAGACATGCTTAGAGAAGTGCAAGGGGCAGTTCCCAATCCCGGAGTTGGTGTTGGCCCAGTAGTGCAAGCGCTTAGGGTCGATTTCGCCAAGTTGTGCAAGGATTACACTAACCTTGGTGGGAAGTCGTTCCACGGGATGGAGTCGGCCACAGATGTTCAAGACTGGATGGATAGCTGTGATCGTATCTTCGATGACTTGGGTCTTGAGGATGCGATGAAGAGAAGGTTAGCGTCTCGTCAGCTGCAAGGGCGAGCGATGAATTGATGGAATGCCATTAGAACAGCTACTCCAGAAGATCAGGTTACTTGGGATCAGTTCAAGGCTCGCTTTAGCGAGAAGTTCATTCCAGCTGCCCAGAAGTCAATGTTGTTCAAGAGGTTCTTGGAACTCAAGCAGAATGGAAGGGCAGTTTCTGACTATATTGCTGAGTTCGACACTTTGTCGAAGTATGGGCTGTCTCTTATCGATACTCCTGAGAAGAAGAATGAAAAGTTCATTACTGGTTTGGATGGATACTTGGGGGAAAGGCTTATCAGCCACATCGATGAGACTTTTGAATCGATTGTGGGGAAAGCTTTGAGGTCAGAGAGTCTTTACCCTAAGTCAAAGACTGAGACTGCATCTGCAGAAGGGCCAAAGCCGCAAGCAGGCGGTGGAGGCAAGAATAACTCTCAGAATAAGAGGAAGCAAGACCAATCTAAAGGTGTCCAGAAAAAGAACAAGAAGGAGGTTGAGTGCTTCAGCTGTGGTAAGAAGGGCCATTATGCTAAAGAATGTCGGGCCAAGCCAGCGGAAAGGAAGTGCTACAACTGTGGTCAAGTGGGACATCATAAGGATAAGTGCCCGCAACCTCTTAAGGAGAAGCAGATTGTGAAAGCATATGCTATTGATGTTGTTCCTTCTTCGTCGAATGCCCCAAATGCGGCGGAGAAAGGAAAGAATGTTGTTATCCAAGGTATGCTTTCTATTTATGATATACCAGTTCGAGTTTTGTTTGATACCGGGGCTTCCCGTTCCTTCATATCTAGTGAGCTGGTAGATAGGTTGGGACTGGAACCCGAGATAGTCGATAGACCATTAGTTGTGACGAACCCGATTGGTGGTTCGACTAGCCTTAGTATGATTTGCAGGAATTTGGTCTTATCGAGTCATGGATGTATGTTTGTATGTGATTGCTTTGTTTTGGGCTTTACTGGGTATGGCATTATATTGGGAGTCGATTGGCTCCAAAGATACGGGGTGGTGGTAGACTGTGAGGGCTTTTTGGTGACAGTTAGGGCGGATGATGGGCGGAGGGTAGTGTTTGGTAGTCTACCTAGTGATGGGGTTATGGCTAATTTTGTAAATTCTCTCGACATCCCGCAGGATGAGTTGTCAGATGTGCCCGTGGTTGGCCAGTATCCGGACGTCTTCGAGAAGGTGACCGGGCTTCCACCACACCGAGAGATTGAGTTCCGTATTGATTTAGTGAAAGATGCCAGACCTATAGTGATGCCACTTCGTCGTATGGCACCAAGGGAGCAGCGAGAGCTCGGGGTGCAAGTCAGCAATCTTTTGAAGAAGGGATTTATTAGAAGGAGCGTCTCCGAGTGGGGAGCACCAGTTGTGTTTGCCACTAAGGCAGATGGTTCCCTTCGTTTGTGTGTGGACTATCGCGAGTTGAATAAGGTGACGAGGAAGAATAAGTATCCTCTACCACGGATAGATGATTTGTTTGATCAACTGGAAGGAGAGAGAGTGTTCTCCCAGTTGGACCTCGCGACAGGATTTCATCAGCTTCGAGTAGCAGATGAGAGTGTTCCGAAAACGGCATTTAGGACGCCGTCTGGATTTTATGAGTGGTTGGTCATGCCATTTGAGTTGACCAATGCACCAGCCTACTTTGTGGATCTTATGAATCGAGTATTCAGAGATCAGTTGAATAAGTTTGTTCTTGTGTTCGTAGATGATATCCTTGTTTATTCAAGGACAGAGGAGGAACACAAGGGACACTTAAGGATAGTGATGGAGGTGTTGAGGAAACACCAATTGAAAGCGAAATTCTCTAAGTGTCATTTTTGGAGAAGGGAAGTGAGATTCTTGGGTCATGTTGTTTCAGAGAGTGGTATTGCCGTGGACCCTGCGAAGGTGGCTATGGTACAGGATTGGCCTACGCCCAAGAATGCAACAGATGTAAGAAGTTTCTTGGGGTTAGCGGGATATTATCGTAAGTTTATCCAGGACTTCTCCAAGATAGCAGCACCGTTGACTCAGTTGACTAAGAAGAATTAGTCCTTCGTCTGGGACGGAGTGTGTGAGAATGCATTCAAGAGTCTAAAAGAGAAGTTGACGCGTGTGCCAGTGTTAGTCATTCCTAAGGGGAATGAAGAGATGACGGTATACACGGATGCTTGTGGTACCGGACTGGGTGTTGTATTGATGCAAGGAGGTAGGGTTGTAGCTTATGCTAGTCGACAGCTAAAGCCGCATGAGAAGAAGTATCCTACCCATGATTTGGAATTGGCAGCGATTGTGTTCGCATTGAAGATGTGGAGACACTATCTCTTGAGAGAAAGATTTGAGTTGTTTACCGATCATAAATCGTTAAAGTATCTCTTCTCTCAGAAAGATCTGAATCTCCGCCAGCAGAGATGGTTAGAGTTCTTGGCTTCGTATGATTTTGATATCGCATACACACCTGGGAAAGGTAATGCGGTAGTCGATGCCTTGAGTAGGAGACATGCCAGCTTAGGGGCAATGTTTCTTGAATGGAAGCAACTGAAGTATATCGCGGGGTTTGATTTCAGACCAAAGTGCGAATTGGATCCAGTCATGCTAGCTAGTTTAGCGATCAGACCCACTTTGATAGAGCGGATTGGTTCCAGCCAGAGGGACGATCCTAATCTATTGGAAATCATCTCCAAGTTAGGGATGGACATCGACAGTAAGGAGATGAATGTGTATGGGCTTGATCGAGATGGATGGCTTAGAAAGAATGGAAGACTAGTTGTACCCAACGTGAATGGTTTGAGAGATGAAGTGCTTAGAGAATGTTATCACTCAAGACTAACTATACATCCCGGCGGTAATAAGATGTATCAAGACATGAAGCAGACTTATGTAACAACCCGGAAAATCTGGGCCAGTTTAAAATTTTTATTTTGGCAATTTTAGCGAATTTTGATTATTTAAAATGAATTATTTTAAATAATATCGACGTGAAATTTATTTTGAATATAATTCAAACGTATATATTATACGCGTCGTCGTTAGAATATATATAATTATATATAATTATAAATAGAATTGAAAATGGCGCGGTAGTTCGATAATTCGATTTCAAACTTCAATTGTATGTACCGGGTGCAAAACAATCCGGATTTTAGTGAAACCAAAAATAATGGAATCGAATAGAGAATATCTTTCCAACGAATCCGAAAAATCAAAATTTAGTAGCGAGAATCAAAAGATATGTCCAGTTGAAAATTCTGAATAGTCGCTATGGAATTCAGGCCCTTAAAAATGGATATTTTGCAAACGACCTCGGATTTCGGCGAAACCAGTTTTGTTGGATCCGTGATGTTAAGTTATTGCTAGATTCCAAATTTCATAATTTTTCGAATCAATATGTGAGCGTGGCAAAGGAAAACGTGTTTTGACCATTTCAGTTGATTTTAATCGACTGGAAAAATGACCATTTTTCAAACGGTCTCAGAATTCGAAGAAACTAGTTTTGTTAGGACCGTATCGTCAATACGAAGCTAGAAAATATTTTTCTGCAATTTATAGAGTTCGTATGCGACCCCGGTAATTTGAAATGTACGTTTAAAAATCAATATGTTGATTTAAATGAAAATTCAACGGAAACTGATCGAAACGATCAGATCAGCTTGCGATACATATCCCATTGAGTTCGGAATGGGGGTAATACGCTATGGACGACAGGCGGTGGGCCTCGTTTCGAGGTCGTATGTGAAAGTCAACTCTTTAGGTTAAAATAAATTAATTAATTAATAAAAAAAAAAATATAATATATTCTCTTCCCCTATAACCTTTGCCCCCCCCCCCCCCGTTTTCGTTTAACAGAAAGAAAAGAAAAAAAGAAAAAAATCGAAATCGAAATCGCACGCCACCAGCCGCCCCCCCCCCCCCCCCCCAACCTCCGATATTCCCACCACCGCCTCGACGCTCGCGCCACCGCCTGGCCCCCTCTGGCCATCGCGACTCCGCCACAAACCCCCATCCCCTCTCCTTTCCTCCGTTCGATCCCATGGGCCCCAATCCCGAAGCAAACACCCCCGCAGCTCCGCCTCAGCCAGCGCGTACCCCCTCCCATTCCCGTCCCCTCCTCCAGCTCGAAGAAGCCGCACCCCCCTGCCTTCGATTTCTACGGTATGCCTTTTTCTTTTTTTTTCTCTCTTTTTACTTATTTATTTTTATTTTTACTTTTATTTTTATTTTAGGGTTTAAAAACTAATTTCGATTTTTAGGATTAAAAACTGAACTGAATTTGAAAAATGATTTTAAAAGCATTTTAAAATTGAGTTTTTGTAAAGTATAAAAAACTGTATTTTTATAAGTTTAAAAACTGTATTTTTAGAAGTTTAAAAACTGTTTTTTTTTTTTTTAAAATAGATTAAAAACTGATTTTTGAAAAGTTTGAAAAACTGAATTTATTTTAAGATTTAAAATAGAAAAGGTGAAATCTTTAAACTTTAAAAAGTGAAGATAGGATTTTTATTTGGTAAAAGGTATGATCTTTATATTTTTAAAGTGATAAAAATATGATTTTTATATTTTTAAAGTATTAAAAATATAATCTTTACTATATAGAAATATTAAAAATATGATTTTTATATTTTTAAAGTATTAAAAATATAATCTTTATAGGATAGAGAATATAAAAATATCATCTTTGTATGTGTAGCGAAATAAAAATCTGATTTTTATTTTATATACGTTGAGATAAAGTGGTAATTTTTATAAAGGTGAAAACTTTATTTTTATAAAGGCGAAAACTTTATTTTTATATATTGAACTTCAGAATAAAAATAGAATTTTTATATATTGAACTTCAGAATAAAAATAGAATTTTTATATATTGAACTTCAGAATAAAAATAGAATTTTTATATATTGAACTTCAGAATAAAAATAGAATTTTTATATATTGAACTTCAGAATAAAAACAGAATTTTTATATATTGAACTTCAGAATAAAAATAGAATTTTTTTTATATATTGAACTTCGGAAAAAAGAAAAAAAAAATTCGATTTTTATATATAGAATAGCGAAGTAAAAACTCGATTTTTACATATGTAGTGGCTACGGGCAACGAAGATGACGAAGATGCGATAGCGATGAAGATTTCTATCAATGAAGTGCCGTGGAGCTAGGATAGCTATATGTGAGAATTTCTCACCTTTCAATTTATTTTTCTAGTTATATATATATATATACTAGGATGCAGACGGTGCTTAGTAGCACCCGACACAATCGTCCACAGACCATGGACTTGTTTGTTTGGTTGCATAGATTAGTTGAATTATTTGTTTGAATTGAATTGTTGGGTGAGATGAAATTGATTTGATTGATGTGTGAATGGCGTGGGCCTTCACTAGATCGGGGATAAGGCGAGGCCTTGTCCCGTTTCTAGTATCGTGCCGTTATGCCGCCGAAATTTTCTAAAATATGTTAGAAAATAAAAATATCATTTTATTGTGTAAATGAATAATAGAAATTCATATGTTGGAATAAAATGTTTTATCGTTAAAAATATAATTTTTAACGTGAGAATGAATATAGTGAAAGTGAATAAAATAAAATATTCATTTACAAACCAGATGGTTTGTTTATGTACACCTATTTGAAGGACATTGATTGGGTCGATAAATTTTACACATCGCCCAACGGCACAAATAAAATATGTGTTTGATTGTTTGAAACCCCACACGGGTGTTGGGATGAAATTTGAAGTTCACTCATCCCGATTGATTGAATATGTCGATCGGTTGGTTGACAGGCTGTTTTAAGCGTTGGATATCTATATTTGATGCTTATACAGTGTAGTGCACTTTGGTTGATGGTTGATTATTTTTCCATGCTATTATATACATGTGTTGTATGAAAATCCATATAATTAACTTTATATGGTAATGGATTGGGCCTCATCCCAGTTTTAAAATAGAATATTTGAAATTAGAAATTTATGAAGCCGTGTTGATTAGATTGACGCCATTTTGACGTGATCGATATTTATATCGATTTTGAAAACGATTTCGAAATGAATTGAATTGAAAACGATTTCGAAATGAATTGAATTGAAAACGATTTCGAAATGAATTGAATTGAAAACGATTTCGAAATGAATTGAATTGAAAACGATTTCGAAATGAATTGAATTGAAAACGATTTCGAAATGAATTGAATTGAAAACGATTTCGAAATGAATTGAATTGAAAACGATTTCGAAATGAATTGAATTGAAAACGATTTCGAAATGAATTGAATTGAAAACGATTTCGAAATGAATTGAATTGAAAACGATTTCGAAATGAATTGAATTGAAAACGATTTCGAAATGAATTGAATTGAAAACGATTTCGAAATGAATTGAATTGAAAACGATTTCGAAATGAATTGAATTGAAAACGATTTCGAAATGAATTGAATTGAAAACGATTTCGAAATGAATTGAATTGAAAACGATTTCGAAATGAATTGAATTGAAAACGATTTCGAAATGAATTGAATTGAAAACGATTTCGAAATGAATTGAATTGAAAACGATTTCGAAATGAATTGAATTGAAAACGATTTCGAAATGAATTGAAAACGAATTCAAAGGGAATTGAAAGCGAATTGAAATGAATTCAAATTGAATTGAAATTCGAATTGAATAAAAATGAATTTTAAAACGAATTTATAAAGAAGAATTCAATTTTGCTTTGAATTGAAATAGAAGTTGAAATAGAAATGGGAAACGAATTTAAAACTATTTATATAATTCGTTTTAAATAGAAATCGACGAAATATATATTATATATATTATATATATAATATAATGGCCTGAATAGAACGCGCCGCGCCGCGGCAGTTCGTGAATTTCGACCATTTATTTCAAACGGATATTACGGGAGATCCGACCGTCGGATTCTCCTAAAACCGGAACCGTTGGGTTCGTATCGAAAAGAGCTTTCTAATGAATGTTAGAAATTTGAAATCTAACGGTTGGATTTGGAGATACGTCCAAATCAAATTCGAAAAAGGTCGCTGTAAGTGCAGTTCGATGGCCGTTAATGGAAATCGACTGTACGGGCCTTGATAAAATTATTAAAAATAGTAAAAATTTGTGTAAAATCATAAGAAATGATTTATGAAAGTTTGGGATGAAAAACTCCATATTTGAAAAGATAAAAATAGATTTTTATCGAAATGAACTAGTTTTGAACTAGAATTATAATTCTATTTATTTTTAAATAAATAAATTGAATTTGAAATGGTTTTGAAAATAACCAAAATTTCCAATGATTGCATTGGAGTGGAGTTGAATCGAAATTGTTTTCGGAATATTTCGATGTTGGAATTCGTGATATTACAGGTGTTGTTATGGAAATTTGAAAGATATATATTTGTATCGTTATTTCCAATACGACATTTGTTAGTCGTAGAATTCGATATTGAATATAAGCCGATATATTTTCTATTCAGAGCCTTGTATTGAATATCGAATGTGATTTGGGTTTGTCGTGAATGGTGTCTTCACTAACACTGTTCTTGAACCCAGTTGGGAAAAGATTAAATCTTTTTATTTAGATTTAATGAAGTGTACCAATTAAATGATATTTAATTGGAATTGAATTGGTATTGATTTTTGGGTTTATCGTGAACAGTGTTTTAAATAACACTTGTTCTTTAACCCGATAATTAATGGAACGTGATTTGGGTTTGTCGTGAATGGTGTCTTCACTAACACTGTTCTTGAACCCAGTTGAGAAAAGATTAAATCTTTTTATTTAGATTTAATGAAGTGTACCAATTAAATGATATTTAATTGGAATTGAATTGGTATTGATTTTTGGGTTTATCGTGAACAGTGTTTTAAATAACACTTGTTCTTTAACCCGATAATTAATGGAACGCGATTTTGGGTTTATCGTGAATCGTGTTTTTAAATGACACTGATTCTTTAACCCAGATAATGATTAAAACTAAGTGGAGTTTTAATGAATCTTTAATTAGATTGAAAAGATCGAGAATGGAGTATCACCAGTTTTGCTCCAGGCGATAGTTAAATCTTTAATTAGATTTGAACGTGAAATTTAGAAACTAACTGTCGGTTAGCCAAACAGAATGGTTTTCTGGATATTGATCTGATGTTGGTTTCGGCCTTCGGGGTTAATATTTGGGGAATTATTCTCTTGATTAATTTACGGTTAGTGACTAATGAATTGGAATGAGGCGTATGTTGTGTTTGTGTAACACTTATTTAAATATACGCGAGTTATTCGGAAAGACCGGGTTCATCCCATTCTGAATAACTGATACGACGATAAGTCGAAGATGAAGACGATGGTCGAAGACCGGAGGTCTTCACGTCGTTTGGGTGATAACTGATGATCTTGATTGGGCTGTACACCCAAGAAGATGGAAACAGTTGGGGATCGTCCAGACGTACTTGGAGATCAATGGATATGCGGGGTACTAGGTGCCTCCGGTTTCGTTCAGCCCCAGAACGGACTTGTAAATGGACTGTGTGTCTGACATCGGATTTCATTCTGTGTGACTGATATCGGTTGCATAGGATGGTTTGCCTGTGTGGCATGCTAAGATGCAAATGATCGAGGCTTCTGTTGAAAAGCAAAGTCTCGTGGTGATGATCAAAGCACGGCTTTTGTGGCGTAGCTTTGTGTAACGTTTACCTCGCGTGTTTCACACCCGGTATGAACCAAAAACGGGAGACGGACCTCAGGGAGGGCATGCGTTTCTTTCTAGCTAGAAGTGGCGTCAGTGGTTTTACACGCCCTGACGAGTTTGACTTATGTGGTTGTGGTTGTTGCGAGGCGCCTCGGTTATATCGGTTTCGGCCGAATGCATTCTGGTCGGCTGACGGACCAGACTTACACCCCATAGGGTGGGGAGACGTATTGTTCAGGCATAATAATCCACTCCGTGTGGACCGGCCCTGACGATCCAAGGGGCAGTTGCGGCTGTTCCTGTGGCTCGGGCTAGAGAGTCACGAATCGGTTGGGGACTATCTTTTGCCTCGGTTCATAGATGGAAATCCAATTTCCAAATACGTGACATTTGCGGTTTATTTGTAAACCTATATATGGCGACATGATATATGGTACCCATGCCGCCTATGATTGATACTTATGATTCGAAGTTGTTTTATACACTATGCACTTACTATAGTATCAAATGATTTGATTTAAACGTATCAAGCATTCTTTGGCTGTTATAAGGGAAAACCCTATCCCCCGGCTTGCGTTGCATTGTGTGATAGGACCTGGGTCTTATAGCAGCTTCATTTTTCTTTATTTAGCATTGCGCTGTTTGTTTTATGCACTGGTATTCTTGGGAGGAAACCCGTTCCGTGTTATGCGGCGTGGTCCCTTGATTTACCGAACTTTGAAAATAAAGATTAATAACTGTTTTAGTTCTCACACCAGTCACATGACTGACCTGGAGTTTATTGTTTTAACCTAAACTCTGGGTGCCCCTATTTTTGGCACGGGCAGCTAGTAGTTTTGGTTTTGCAGATTTATATTCACAGGATCCTGGTTTACAGCTGGAACGATATCCGGAAAGCTTTGTATCCGTATATCTCTTCTAGTTGTGTATTGTATTATTTTCCGCTGCGATGTATTTAAATGTAATTTAAATCTCTGATATTTCTGTGTAATATTCATTTATACTCTGTATATTCTTGTAATCTGATGCATTGTTGTAATATACAATGAAATGTTCTTTTATATGCGTTCTGCTGTGGTTTGTTCTCGAACTATCCGACGCTTTCCTTTACGGGGAAGTTACGGGTCTTTACAGTTGGTATCAGAGCTTTGGTTTACAAAGCTCAGAGAACAAGACACATTAGAACCATACGAAAGAATTCATCAGATATTGGATTAGCGATATCCAAGGGAATGACTCGTTAGAGATGGGATCAGTAGTATCCTAGAATGAGTGTGAAGAGTATGTTTTTAAAGTGAAAACAAATTTTGTTTTGAAAATTAAAAATCAATTATTCGTATTTGATTATTTATTTATATTGATGTGGACAATCCAGTATATATAGATTTTGCGTATACGTCTGATCCGCGTGTATTCGAAGTTTTAATATATTGGATAGATATAGAGTCGCACTCTAGTTGCCCGAACATGGTCCTGATGATGAAGTATACCATCACCAGCATTTATTTTCGAGTGACGAAAGTGTGATATCTATATATTTCCATTAGACTGGTGTGAGAACCAAATCTTATATAGCTAGAACACTTTGTTGTGAATTGGCATCAAAAATCTGATTTTTGACTATGTATCATAATTATGAATTTGAAACTTTAAATTTCACTAATTGATTGATGTTTGTGTTGCTTGTTTAATTGTTTGATAATTTTTAACCAATTAGCCTAATTAAATCACATATTGACTTATATTGAAAATTGGTCGCACTTGCTTGCATATACATATACTTATATTGAACAGGTCATAGCAAGGAGGCTAGAGCCAGAGAATAAAATTTGTTTGCCCGACAAATAGGTACATGTTTACTACATAATTTCCTGTTTTGTTTGGGTGATGATGATTTTGTGAGCCTATTGGCTAGCCGCTTGGCTTTTTCTTTTTCTTTTTGAGATCTGAAGGACCGGGGAAGCTATTTGAAATTCCCCGATGCTCCCGGTGCAGGGGGGGTTATGGCGAAATTTTTCGAAAATTTAGGGAGTTAGCCAAATTTTTGAAATTTTGAAAATTCTCAGAAACTAAAGAGTTGGAGAATAGAAGCCAGATCGAGCGTAGAGTTGAATAACCAAACCGCTTTCGACTTTGTTCCTTTTCGGGGACGAAAAGTTTTAAGTGGGGGAGATTGTAACAACCCGGAAAATCTGGGCCAGTTTAAAATTTTTATTTTGGCAATTTTAGCGAATTTTGATTATTTAAAATGAATTATTTTAAATAATATCGACGTGAAATTTATTTTGAATATAATTCAAACGTATATATTATACGCGTCGTCGTTAGAATATAAATAATTATATATAATTATAAATAGAATTGAAAATGGCGCGGTAGTTCGATAATTCGATTTCAAACTTCAATTGTATGTACCGGGTGCAAAACAATCCGGATTTTAGTGAAACCAAAAATAATGGAATCGAATAGAGAATATCTTTCCAACGAATCCGAAAAATCAAAATTTAGTAGCGAGAATCAAAAGATATGTCCAGTTGAAAATTCTGAATAGTCGCTATGGAATTCAGGCCCTTAAAAATGGATATTTTGCAAACGACCTCGGATTTCGGCGAAACCAGTTTTGTTGGATCCGTGATGTTAAGTTATTGCTAGATTCCAAATTTCATAATTTTTCGAATCAATATGTGAGCGTGGCAAAGGAAAACGTGTTTTGACCATTTCAGTTGATTTTAATCGACTGGAAAAATGACCATTTTTCAAACGGTCTCAGAATTCGACGAAACTAGTTTTGTTAGGACCGTATCGTCAATACGAAGCTAGAAAATATTTTTCTGCAATTTATAGAGTTCGTATGCGACCCCGGTAATTTGAAATGTACGTTTAAAAATCAATATGTTGATTTAAATGAAAATTCAACGGAAACTGATCGAAACGATCAGATCAGCTTGCGATACATATCCCATTGAGTTCGGAATGGGGGTAATACGCTATGGACGACAGGCGGTGGGCCTCGTTTCGAGGTCGTATGTGAAAGTCAACTCTTTAGGTTAAAATAAATTAATTAATTAATAAAAAAAAATATATAATATATTCTCTTCCCCTATAACCTTTGGCCCCCCCCCCCCCCGTTTTCGTTTAACAGAAAGAAAAGAAAAAAAAAATCGAAATCGAAATCGCACGCCACCAACCGCCCCTCCCCCCCCAACCTCCGATATTCCCACCACCGCCTCGACGCTCGCGCCACCGCCTGGCCCCCTCTGGCCATCGCGACTCCGCCACAAACCCCCATCCCCTCTCCTTTCCTCCGTTCGATCCCATGGGCCCCAATCCCGAAGCAAACACCCCCGCAGCTCCGCCTCAGCCAGCGCGTACCCCCTCCCATTCCCGTCCCCTCCTCCAGCTCGAAGAAGCCGCACCCCCCTGCCTTCGATTTCTACGGTATGCCTTTTTCTTTTTTTTTCTCTCTTTTTACTTATTTATTTTTATTTTTACTTTTATTTTTATTTTAGGGTTTAAAAACTAATTTCGATTTTTAGGATTAAAAACTGAACTGAATTTGAAAAATGATTTTAAAAGCATTTTAAAACTGAGTTTTTGTAAAGTATAAAAAACTGTATTTTTATAAGTTTAAAAACTGTATTTTTAGAAGTTTAAAAACTTTTTTTTTTTAAAAAAATAGATTAAAAACTGATTTTTGAAAAGTTTGAAAAACTGAATTTATTTTAAGATTTAAAATAGAAAAGGTGAAATCTTTAAACTTTAAAAAGTGAAGATAGGATTTTTATTTGGTAAAAGGTATGATCTTTATATTTTTAAAGTGATAAAAATATGATTTTTATATTTTTAAAGTATTAAAAATATAATCTTTACTATATAGAAATATTAAAAATATGATTTTTATATTTTTAAAGTATTAAAAATATAATCTTTATAGGATAGAGAATATAAAAATATCATCTTTGTATGTGTAGCGAAATAAAAATCTGATTTTTATTTTATATACGTTGAGATAAAGTGGTAATTTTTATAAAGGTGAAAACTTTATTTTTATAAAGGCGAAAACTTTATTTTTATATATTGAACTTCAGAATAAAAATAGAATTTTTATATATTGAACTTCAGAATAAAAATAGAATTTTTATATATTGAACTTCAGAATAAAAATAGAATTTTTATATATTGAACTTCAGAATAAAAATAGAATTTTTATATATTGAACTTCAGAATAAAAACAGAATTTTTATATATTGAACTTCAGAATAAAAATAGAATTTTTTTTATATATTGAACTTCGGAAAAAAGAAAAAAAAAATTCGATTTTTATATATAGAATAGCGAAGTAAAAACTCGATTTTTACATATGTAGTGACTACGGGCAACGAAGATGACGAAGATGCGATAGCGATGAAGATTTCTATCAATGAAGTGCCGTGGAGCTAGGATAGCTATATGTGAGAATTTCTCACCTTTCAATTTATTTTTCTAGTTATATATATATATACTAGGATGCAGACGGTGCTTAGTAGCACCCGACACAATCGTCCACAGACCATGGACTTGTTTGTTTGGTTGCATAGATTAGTTGAATTATTTGTTTGAATTGAATTGTTGGGTGAGATGAAATTGATTTGATTGATGTGTGAATGGCGTGGGCCTTCACTAGACCGGGGATAAGGCGAGGCCTTGTCCCGTTTCTAGTATCGTGCCGTTATGCCGCCGAAATTTTCTAAAATATGTTAGAAAATAAAAATATCATTTTATTGTGTAAATGAATAATAGAAATTCATATGTTGGAATAAAATGCTTTATCGTTAAAAATATAATTTTTAACGTGAGAATGAATATAGTGAAAGTGAATAAAATAAAATATTCATTTACAAACCAGATGGTTTGTTTATGTACACCTATTTGAAGGACATTGATTGGGTCGATAAATTTTACACATCGCCCAACGGCACAAATAAAATATGTGTTTGATTGTTTGAAACCCCACACGGGTGTTGGGATGAAATTTGAAGTTCACTCATCCCGATTGATTGAATATGTCGATCGGTTGGTTGACAGGTTGTTTTAAGCGTTGGATATCTATATTTGATGCTTATACAGTGTAGTGCACTTTGGTTGATGGTTGATTATTTTTCCATGCTATTATATACATGTGTTGTATGAAAATCCATATAATTAACTTTATATGGTAATGGATTGGGCCTCATCCCAGTTTTAAAATAGAATATTTGAAATTAGAAATTTATGAAGCCGTGTTGATTAGATTGACGCCATTTTGACGTGATCGATATTTATATCGATTTTGAAAACGATTTCGAAATGAATTGAATTGAAAACGATTTCGAAATGAATTGAATTGAAAACGATTTCGAAATGAATTGAATTGAAAACGATTTCGAAATGAATTGAATTGAAAACGATTTCGAAATGAATTGAATTGAAAACGATTTCGAAATGAATTGAATTGAAAACGATTTCGAAATGAATTGAATTGAAAACGATTTCGAAATGAATTGAATTGAAAACGATTTCGAAATGAATTGAATTGAAAACGATTTCGAAATGAATTGAATTGAAAACGATTTCGAAATGAATTGAATTGAAAACGATTTCGAAATGAATTGAATTGAAAACGATTTCGAAATGAATTGAATTGAAAACGATTTCGAAATGAATTGAATTGAAAACGATTTCGAAATGAATTGAATTGAAAACGATTTCGAAATGAATTGAATTGAAAACGATTTCGAAATGAATTGAATTGAAAACGATTTCGAAATGAATTGAATTGAAAACGATTTCGAAATGAATTGAAAACGAATTCAAAGGGAATTGAAAGCGAATTGAAATGAATTCAAATTGAATTGAAATTCGAATTGAATAAAAATGAATTTTAAAACGAATTTATAAAGAAGAATTCAATTTTGCTTTGAATTGAAATAGAAGTTGAAATAGAAATGGGAAACGAATTTAAAACTATTTATATAATTCGTTTTAAATAGAAATCGACGAAATATATATTATATATATATTATATATAATATAATGGCCTGAATAGAACGCGCCGCGCCGCGGCAGTTCGTGAATTTCGACCATTTATTTCAAACGGATATTACGGGAGATCCGACCGTCGGATTCTCCTAAAACCGGAACCGTTGGGTTCGTATCGTAAAGAGCTTTCTAATGAATGTTAGAAATTTGAAATCTAACGGTTGGATTTGGAGATACGTCCAAATCAAATTCGAAAAAGGTCGCTGTAAGTGCAGTTCGATGGCCGTTAATGGAAATCGACTGTACGGGCCTTGATAAAATTATTAAAAATAGTAAAAATTTGTGTAAAATCATAAGAAATGATTTATGAAAGTTTGGGATGAAAAACTCCATATTTGAAAAGATAAAAATAGATTTTTATCGAAATGAACTAGTTTTGAACTAGAATTATAATTCTATTTATTTTTAAATAAATAAATTGAATTTGAAATGGTTTTGAAAATAACCAAAATTTCCAATGATTGCATTGGAGTGGAGTTGAATCGAAATTGTTTTCGGAATATTTCGATGTTGGAATTCGTGATATTACAAGTGTTGTTATGGAAATTTGAAAGATATATATTTGTATCGTTATTTCCAATACGACATTTGTTAGTCATAGAATTCGATATTGAATATAAGCCGATATATTTTCTATTCAGAGCCTTGTATTGAATATCGAATGTGATTTGGGTTTGTCGTGAATGGTGTCTTCACTAACACTGTTCTTGAACCCAGTTGAGAAAAGATTAAATCTTTTTATTTAGATTTAATGAAGTGTACCAATTAAATGATATTTAATTGGAATTGAATTGGTATTGATTTTTGGGTTTATCGTGAACAGTGTTTTAAATAACACTTGTTCTTTAACCCGATAATTAATGGAACGTGATTTGGGTTTGTCGTGAATGGTGTCTTCACTAACACTGTTCTTGAACCCAGTTGAGAAAAGATTAAATCTTTTTATTTAGATTTAATGAAGTGTACCAATTAAATGATATTTAATTGGAATTGAATTGGTATTGATTTTTGGGTTTATCGTGAACAGTGTTTTAAATAACACTTGTTCTTTAACCCGATAATTAATGGAACGCGATTTTGGGTTTATCGTGAATCGTGTTTTTAAATGACACTGATTCTTTAACCCAGATAATGATTAAAACTAAGTGGAGTTTTAATGAATCTTTAATTAGATTGAAAAGATCGAGAATGGAGTATCACCAGTTTTGCTCCAGGCGATAGTTAAATCTTTAATTAGATTTGAACGTGAAATTTAGAAACTAACTGTCGGTTAGCCAAACAGAATGGTTTTCTGGATATTGATCTGATGTTGGTTTCGGCCTTCGGGGTTAATATTTGGGGAATTATTCTCTTGATTAATTTACGGTTAGTGACTAATGAATTGGAATGAGGCGTATGTTGTGTTTGTGTAACACTTATTTAAATATACGCGAGTTATTCGGAAAGACCGGGTTCATCCCATTCTGAATAACTGATACGACGATAAGTCGAAGATGAAGACGATGGTCGAAGACCGGAGGTCTTCACGTCGTTTGGGTGATAACTGATGATCTTGATTGGGCTGTACACCCAAGAAGATGGAAACAGTTGGGGATCGTCCAGACGTACTTGGAGATCAATGGATATGCGGGGTACTAGGTGCCTCCGGTTTCGTTCAGCCCCAGAACGGACTTGTAAATGGACTGTGTGTCTGACATCGGATTTCATTCTGTGTGACTGATATCGGTTGCATAGGATGGTTTGCCTGTGTGGCATGCTAAGATGCAAATGATCGAGGCTTCTGTTGAAAAGCAAAGTCTCGTGGTGATGATCAAAGCACGGCTTTTGTGGCGTAGCTTTGTGTAACGTTTACCTCGCGTGTTTCACACCCGGTATGAACCAAAAACGGGAGACGGACCTCAGGGAGGGCATGCGTTTCTTTCTAGCTAGAAGTGGCGTCAGTGGTTTTACACGCCCTGACGAGTTTGACTTATGTGGTTGTGGTTGTTGCGAGGCGCCTCGGTTATATCGGTTTCGGCCGAATGCATTCTGGTCGGCTGACGGACCAGACTTACACCCCATAGGGTGGGGAGACGTATTGTTCAGGCATAATAATCCACTCCGTGTGGACCGGCCCTGACGATCCAAGGGGCAGTTGCGGCTGTTCCTGTGGCTCGGGCTAGAGAGTCACGAATCGGTTGGGGACTATCTTTTGCCTCGGTTCATAGATGGAAATCCAATTTCCAAATACGTGACATTTGCGGTTTATTTGTAAACCTATATATGGCGACATGATATATGGTACCCATGCCGCCTATGATTGATACTTATGATTCGAAGTTGTTTTATACACTATGCACTTACTATAGTATCAAATGATTTGATTTAAACGTATCAAGCATTCTTTGGCTGTTATAAGGGAAAACCCTATCCCCCGGCTTGCGTTGCATTGTGTGATAGGACCTGGGTCTTATAGCAGCTTCATTTTTCTTTATTTAGCATTGCGCTGTTTGTTTTATGCACTGGTATTCTTGGGAGGAAACCCGTTCCGTGTTATGCGGCGTGGTCCCTTGATTTACCGAACTTTGAAAATAAAGATTAATAACTGTTTTAGTTCTCACACCAGTCACATGACTGACCTGGAGTTTATTGTTTTAACCTAAACTCTGGGTGCCCCTATTTTTGGCACGGGCAGCTAGTAGTTTTGGTTTTGCAGATTTATATTCACAGGATCCTGGTTTACAGCTGGAACGATATCCGGAAAGCTTTGTATCCGTATATCTCTTCTAGTTGTGTATTGTATTATTTTCCGCTGCGATGTATTTAAATGTAATTTAAATCTCTGATATTTCTGTGTAATATTCATTTATACTCTGTATATTCTTGTAATCTGATGCATTGTTGTAATATACAATGAAATGTTCTTTTATATGCGTTCTGCTGTGGTTTGTTCTCGAACTATCCGACGCTTTCCTTTACGGGGAAGTTACGGGTCTTTACAGTTGGTATCAGAGCTTTGGTTTACAAAGCTCAGAGAACAAGACACATTAGAACCATACGAAAGAATTCATCAGATATTGGATTAGCGATATCCAAGGGAATGACTCGTTAGAGATGGGATCAGTAGTATCCTAGAATGAGTGTGAAGAGTATGTTTTTAAAGTGAAAACAAATTTTGTTTTGAAAATTAAAAATCAATTATTCGTATTTGATTATTTATTTATATTGATGTGGACAATCCAGTATATATAGATTTTGCGTATACGTCTGATCCGCGTGTATTCGAAGTTTTAATATATTGGATAGATATAGAGTCGCACTCTAGTTGCCCGAACATGGTCCTGATGATGAAGTATACCATCACCAGCATTTATTTTCGAGTGACGAAAGTGTGATATCTATATATTTCCATTAGACTGGTGTGAGAACCAAATCTTATATAGCTAGAACACTTTGTTGTGAATTGGCATCAAAAATCTGATTTTTGACTATGTATCATAATTATGAATTTGAAACTTTAAATTTCACTAATTGATTGATGTTTGTGTTGCTTGTTTAATTGTTTGATAATTTTTAACCAATTAGCCTAATTAAATCACATATTGACTTATATTGAAAATTGGTCGCACTTGCTTGCATATACATATACTTATATTGAACAGGTCATAGCAAGGAGGCTAGAGCCAGAGAATAAAATTTGTTTGCCCGACAAATAGGTACATGTTTACTACATAATTTCCTGTTTTGTTTGGGTGATGATGATTTTGTGAGCCTATTGGCTAGCCGCTTGGCTTTTTCTTTTTCTTTTTGAGATCTGAAGGACCGGGGAAGCTATTTGAAATTCCCCGATGCTCCCGGTGCAGGGGGGGTTATGGCGAAATTTTTCGAAAATTTAGGGAGTTAGCCAAATTTTTGAAATTTTGAAAATTCTCAGAAACTAAAGAGTTGGAGAATAGAAGCCAGATCGAGCGTAGAGTTGAATAACCAAACCGCTTTCGACTTTGTTCCTTTTCGGGGACGAAAAGTTTTAAGTGGGGGAGATTGTAACAACCCGGAAAATCTGGGCCAGTTTAAAATTTTTATTTTGGCAATTTTAGCGAATTTTGATTATTTAAAATGAATTATTTTAAATAATATCGACGTGAAATTTATTTTGAATATAATTCAAACGTATATATTATACGCGTCGTCGTTAGAATATAAATAATTATATATAATTATAAATAGAATTGAAAATGGCGCGGTAGTTCGATAATTCGATTTCAAACTTCAATTGTATGTACCGGGTGCAAAACAATCCGGATTTTAGTGAAACCAAAAATAATGGAATCGAATAGAGAATATCTTTCCAACGAATCCGAAAAATCAAAATTTAGTAGCGAGAATCAAAAGATATGTCCAGTTGAAAATTCTGAATAGTCGCTATGGAATTCAGGCCCTTAAAAATGGATATTTTGCAAACGACCTCGGATTTCGGCGAAACCAGTTTTGTTGGATCCGTGATGTTAAGTTATTGCTAGATTCCAAATTTCATAATTTTTCGAATCAATATGTGAGCGTGGCAAAGGAAAACGTGTTTTGACCATTTCAGTTGATTTTAATCGACTGGAAAAATGACCATTTTTCAAACGGTCTCAGAATTCGACGAAACTAGTTTTGTTAGGACCGTATCGTCAATACGAAGCTAGAAAATATTTTTCTGCAATTTATAGAGTTCGTATGCGACCCCGGTAATTTGAAATGTACGTTTAAAAATCAATATGTTGATTTAAATGAAAATTCAACGGAAACTGATCGAAACGATCAGATCAGCTTGCGATACATATCCCATTGAGTTCGGAATGGGGGTAATACGCTATGGACGACAGGCGGTGGGCCTCGTTTCGAGGTCGTATGTGAAAGTCAACTCTTTAGGTTAAAATAAATTAATTAATTAATAAAAAAAATATATAATATATTCTCTTCCCCTATAACCTTTGGCCCCCCCCCCCCCCGTTTTCGTTTAACAGAAAGAAAAGAAAAAAAAAAATCGAAATCGAAATCGCACGCCACCAACCCCCCCCCCCCCCAACCTCCGATATTCCCACCACCGCCTCGACGCTCGCGCCACCGCCTGGCCCCCTCTGGCCATCGCGACTCCGCCACAAACCCCCATCCCCTCTCCTTTCCTCCGTTCGATCCCATGGGCCCCAATCCCGAAGCAAACACCCCCGCAGCTCCGCCTCAGCCAGCGCGTACCCCCTCCCATTCCCGTCCCCTCCTCCAGCTCGAAGAAGCCGCACCCCCCTGCCTTCGATTTCTACGGTATGCCTTTTTCTTTTTTTTTCTCTCTTTTTACTTATTTATTTTTATTTTTACTTTTATTTTTATTTTAGGGTTTAAAAACTAATTTCGATTTTTAGGATTAAAAACTGAACTGAATTTGAAAAATGATTTTAAAAGCATTTTAAAACTGAGTTTTTGTAAAGTATAAAAAACTGTATTTTTATAAGTTTAAAAACTGTATTTTTAGAAGTTTAAAAACTGTTTTTTTTTTAAAAAAAATAGATTAAAAACTGATTTTTGAAAAGTTTGAAAAACTGAATTTATTTTAAGATTTAAAATAGAAAAGGTGAAATCTTTAAACTTTAAAAAGTGAAGATAGGATTTTTATTTGGTAAAAGGTATGATCTTTATATTTTTAAAGTGATAAAAATATGATTTTTATATTTTTAAAGTATTAAAAATATAATCTTTACTATATAGAAATATTAAAAATATGATTTTTATATTTTTAAAGTATTAAAAATATAATCTTTATAGGATAGAGAATATAAAAATATCATCTTTGTATGTGTAGCGAAATAAAAATCTGATTTTTATTTTATATACGTTGAGATAAAGTGGTAATTTTTATAAAGGTGAAAACTTTATTTTTATAAAGGCGAAAACTTTATTTTTATATATTGAACTTCAGAATAAAAATAGAATTTTTATATATTGAACTTCAGAATAAAAATAGAATTTTTATATATTGAACTTCAGAATAAAAATAGAATTTTTATATATTGAACTTCAGAATAAAAATAGAATTTTTATATATTGAACTTCAGAATAAAAACAGAATTTTTATATATTGAACTTCAGAATAAAAATAGAATTTTTTTTATATATTGAACTTCGGAAAAAAGAAAAAAAAAATTCGATTTTTATATATAGAATAGCGAAGTAAAAACTCGATTTTTACATATGTAGTGACTACGGGCAACGAAGATGACGAAGATGCGATAGCGATGAAGATTTCTATCAATGAAGTGCCGTGGAGCTAGGATAGCTATATGTGAGAATTTCTCACCTTTCAATTTATTTTTCTAGTTATATATATATATACTAGGATGCAGACGGTGCTTAGTAGCACCCGACACAATCGTCCACAGACCATGGACTTGTTTGTTTGGTTGCATAGATTAGTTGAATTATTTGTTTGAATTGAATTGTTGGGTGAGATGAAATTGATTTGATTGATGTGTGAATGGCGTGGGCCTTCACTAGACCGGGGATAAGGCGAGGCCTTGTCCCGTTTCTAGTATCGTGCCGTTATGCCGCCGAAATTTTCTAAAATATGTTAGAAAATAAAAATATCATTTTATTGTGTAAATGAATAATAGAAATTCATATGTTGGAATAAAATGTTTTATCGTTAAAAATATAATTTTTAACGTGAGAATGAATATAGTGAAAGTGAATAAAATAAAATATTCATTTACAAACCAGATGGTTTGTTTATGTACACCTATTTGAAGGACATTGATTGGGTCGATAAATTTTACACATCGCCCAACGGCACAAATAAAATATGTGTTTGATTGTTTGAAACCCCACACGGGTGTTGGGATGAAATTTGAAGTTCACTCATCCCGATTGATTGAATATGTCAATCGGTTGGTTGACAGGTTGTTTTAAGTGTTGGATATCTATATTTGATGCTTATACAGTGTAGTGCACTTTGGTTGATGGTTGATTATTTTTCCATGCTATTATATACATGTGTTGTATGAAAATCCATATAATTAACTTTATATGGTAATGGATTGGGCCTCATCCCAGTTTTAAAATAGAATATTTGAAATTAGAAATTTATGAAGCCGTGTTGATTAGATTGACGCCATTTTGACGTGATCGATATTTATATCGATTTTGAAAACGATTTCGAAATGAATTGAATTGAAAACGATTTCGAAATGAATTGAATTGAAAACGATTTCGAAATGAATTGAATTGAAAACGATTTCGAAATGAATTGAATTGAAAACGATTTCGAAATGAATTGAATTGAAAACGATTTCGAAATGAATTGAATTGAAAACGATTTCGAAATGAATTGAATTGAAAACGATTTCGAAATGAATTGAATTGAAAACGATTTCGAAATGAATTGAATTGAAAACGATTTCGAAATGAATTGAATTGAAAACGATTTCGAAATGAATTGAATTGAAAACGATTTCGAAATGAATTGAATTGAAAACGATTTCGAAATGAATTGAATTGAAAACGATTTCGAAATGAATTGAATTGAAAACGATTTCGAAATGAATTGAATTGAAAACGATTTCGAAATGAATTGAATTGAAAACGATTTCGAAATGAATTGAATTGAAAACGATTTCGAAATGAATTGAATTGAAAACGATTTCGAAATGAATTGAATTGAAAACGATTTCGAAATGAATTGAATTGAAAACGATTTCGAAATGAATTGAATTGAAAACGATTTCGAAATGAATTGAAAACGAATTCAAAGGGAATTGAAAGCGAATTGAAATGAATTCAAATTGAATTGAAATTCGAATTGAATAAAAATGAATTTTAAAACGAATTTATAAAGAAGAATTCAATTTTGCTTTGAATTGAAATAGAAGTTGAAATAGAAATGGGAAACGAATTTAAAACTATTTATATAATTCGTTTTAAATAGAAATCGACGAAATATATATTATATATATATTATATATAATATAATGGCCTGAATAGAACGCGCCGCGCCGCGGCAGTTCGTGAATTTCGACCATTTATTTCAAACGGATATTACGGGAGATCCGACCGTCGGATTCTCCTAAAACCGGAACCGTTGGGTTCGTATCGTAAAGAGCTTTCTAATGAATGTTAGAAATTTGAAATCTAACGGTTGGATTTGGAGATACGTCCAAATCAAATTCGAAAAAGGTCGCTGTAAGTGCAGTTCGATGGCCGTTAATGGAAATCGACTGTACGGGCCTTGATAAAATTATTAAAAATAGTAAAAATTTGTGTAAAATCATAAGAAATGATTTATGAAAGTTTGGGATGAAAAACTCCATATTTGAAAAGATAAAAATAGATTTTTATCGAAATGAACTAGTTTTGAACTAGAATTATAATTCTATTTATTTTTAAATAAATAAATTGAATTTGAAATGGTTTTGAAAATAACCAAAATTTCCAATGATTGCATTGGAGTGGAGTTGAATCGAAATTGTTTTCGGAATATTTCGATGTTGGAATTCGTGATATTACAGGTGTTGTTATGGAAATTTGAAAGATATATATTTGTATCGTTATTTCCAATACGACATTTGTTAGTCATAGAATTCGATATTGAATATAAGCCGATATATTTTCTATTCAGAGCCTTGTATTGAATATCGAATGTGATTTGGGTTTGTCGTGAATGGTGTCTTCACTAACACTGTTCTTGAACCCAGTTGAGAAAAGATTAAATCTTTTTATTTAGATTTAATGAAGTGTACCAATTAAATGATATTTAATTGGAATTGAATTGGTATTGATTTTTGGGTTTATCGTGAACAGTGTTTTAAATAACACTTGTTCTTTAACCCGATAATTAATGGAACGTGATTTGGGTTTGTCGTGAATGGTGTCTTCACTAACACTGTTCTTGAACCCAGTTGAGAAAAGATTAAATCTTTTTATTTAGATTTAATGAAGTGTACCAATTAAATGATATTTAATTGGAATTGAATTGGTATTGATTTTTGGGTTTATCGTGAACAGTGTTTTAAATAACACTTGTTCTTTAACCCGATAATTAATGGAACGCGATTTTGGGTTTATCGTGAATCGTGTTTTTAAATGACACTGATTCTTTAACCCAGATAATGATTAAAACTAAGTGGAGTTTTAATGAATCTTTAATTAGATTGAAAAGATCGAGAATGGAGTATCACCAGTTTTGCTCCAGGCGATAGTTAAATCTTTAATTAGATTTGAACGTGAAATTTAGAAACTAACTGTCGGTTAGCCAAACAGAATGGTTTTCTGGATATTGATCTGATGTTGGTTTCGGCCTTCGGGGTTAATATTTGGGGAATTATTCTCTTGATTAATTTACGGTTAGTGACTAATGAATTGGAATGAGGCGTATGTTGTGTTTGTGTAACACTTATTTAAATATACGCGAGTTATTCGGAAAGACCGGGTTCATCCCATTCTGAATAACTGATACGACGATAAGTCGAAGATGAAGACGATGGTCGAAGACCGGAGGTCTTCACGTCGTTTGGGTGATAACTGATGATCTTGATTGGGCTGTACACCCAAGAAGATGGAAACAGTTGGGGATCGTCCAGACGTACTTGGAGATCAATGGATATGCGGGGTACTAGGTGCCTCCGGTTTCGTTCAGCCCCAGAACGGACTTGTAAATGGACTGTGTGTCTGACATCGGATTTCATTCTGTGTGACTGATATCGGTTGCATAGGATGGTTTGCCTGTGTGGCATGCTAAGATGCAAATGATCGAGGCTTCTGTTGAAAAGCAAAGTCTCGTGGTGATGATCAAAGCACGGCTTTTGTGGCGTAGCTTTGTGTAACGTTTACCTCGCGTGTTTCACACCCGGTATGAACCAAAAACGGGAGACGGACCTCAGGGAGGGCATGCGTTTCTTTCTAGCTAGAAGTGGCGTCAGTGGTTTTACACGCCCTGATGAGTTTGACTTATGTGGTTGTGGTTGTTGCGAGGCGCCTCGGTTATATCGGTTTCGGCCGAATGCATTCTGGTCGGCTGACGGACCAGACTTACACCCCATAGGGTGGGGAGACGTATTGTTCAGGCATAATAATCCACTCCGTGTGGACCGGCCCTGACGATCCAAGGGGCAGTTGCGGCTGTTCCTGTGGCTCGGGCTAGAGAGTCACGAATCGGTTGGGGACTATCTTTTGCCTCGGTTCATAGATGGAAATCCAATTTCCAAATACGTGACATTTGCGGTTTATTTGTAAACCTATATATGGCGACATGATATATGGTACCCATGCCGCCTATGATTGATACTTATGATTCGAAGTTGTTTTATACACTATGCACTTACTATAGTATCAAATGATTTGATTTAAACGTATCAAGCATTCTTTGGCTGTTATAAGGGAAAACCCTATCCCCCGGCTTGCGTTGCATTGTGTGATAGGACCTGGGTCTTATAGCAGCTTCATTTTTCTTTATTTAGCATTGCGCTGTTTGTTTTATGCACTGGTATTCTTGGGAGGAAACCCGTTCCGTGTTATGCGGCGTGGTCCCTTGATTTACCGAACTTTGAAAATAAAGATTAATAACTGTTTTAGTTCTCACACCAGTCACATGACTGACCTGGAGTTTATTGTTTTAACCTAAACTCTGGGTGCCCCTATTTTTGGCACGGGCAGCTAGTAGTTTTGGTTTTGCAGATTTATATTCACAGGATCCTGGTTTACAGCTGGAACGATATCCGGAAAGCTTTGTATCCGTATATCTCTTCTAGTTGTGTATTGTATTATTTTCCGCTGCGATGTATTTAAATGTAATTTAAATCTCTGATATTTCTGTGTAATATTCATTTATACTCTGTATATTCTTGTAATCTGATGCATTGTTGTAATATACAATGAAATGTTCTTTTATATGCGTTCTGCTGTGGTTTGTTCTCGAACTATCCGACGCTTTCCTTTACGGGGAAGTTACGGGTCTTTACAACTTACTACTGGGAAGGGATGAAAAGAGACGTTGGGAAGTTTATATCCAAATGCATGAATTGTCAGCTAGTTAAAGCTGAGCAAAAGAAGCCTAGTGGGTTGTTGCAACCATTAGAAGTTCCCGAATGGAAATGGGAGAAAGTCTCGATGGATTTCATCGATGGTTTACCAAGGACTAGATCGGGATATGATAGCATTTGGGTAATTGTGGATCGATTGACTAAAAGTGCAAGATTTATACCAGTCAAATCGACCAGAACGGCAGCCAAGTTGGCAGAATTGTATATGAAGTGGGTAGTGAGATTTCATGGAGTACCTAAAAGCATTGTGAGTGACCGAGACCCGTTGTTCACTAGTGGGTTTTGGAAGATCTTACAAGAGGCTCTAGGGTCAGGACTACATCTCAGTACCGCATATCATCCTCAGACCGACGGTCAGACGGAGAGGGTGAATCGTATATTGGAAGATCTTTTGAGAGCTTGTATATTGGATTTTGGTAGATCATGGGATGGCCATTTGCATCTAGTAGAGTTTGCATATAATAATAGCTACCAATCCAGTATCGGTATGGCTCCATATGAAGCTTTGCACGGAAGACCGTGCAACTCACCATCATGTTGGATAGAGACTGGCGAGAAATTTGTGCTTGGACCGGATATGGTGAGGGAAACTTCCGATAAGATTAAGACCATTCAGCAACGAATGAAAGCTGCCCAAGATAGGCAGAAGAGTTATGCTGATAAGAGGAGAAGAGACTTAAAATTCTCCGTTGGTGACTTGGAGTTTGTCAAGACTTCTCCGTTGAAAAGCGTGATACGATTTGGTAGGAGAGGCAAATTAGCACCAAGATTTGTTGGCCCATTCCCTGTCCTTGAACTAGTCGGGAATTTGGCATATAGAGTTGGCTTACCAGAGAAGATGGAGGGAGTTCACAATGTATTTCATGTTTCCCAACTAAGGAAGTTCGTTCATGACTCAGATATGACAATTTCACCTGATCAATTAGAGGACTTCGAAGTAGAACCCGAGGCGGTTAGGAACCGCAAGCCGATTCGTATTGTGGGGCACGATACGAAACAACTTCGAAGGAAGGCGGTGAAGTTAGTCAAGGTTCAGTGAGGCGAGGATGAGAACGATTGTACTTGAAAGACAGAGGAGAGCATGAGAAAGACATATCCAGAACTCTTTGCCTGGTAAGATTTGCTTCATAACTTAGTTTTTCCACATGCTAGGATAGACTTGCCTTACTTGTTTTACATGTTTGATTGTTGTTTTATGATTGATAGGCATGCGAGAGCCTTTTGTGTGGTTTGGTTAGGGAATTTCGGGGGCAAAATTTCTTAAAGGGGGGAGAGTGTAGCGACCCGCATTCTACGCATCGGAGGATCGTAGAATATTTATTTCTTTCCCGTATGAAGTCGTATGGTCATGTAACTTTGGGAAACATTCATTAGAGTCATTTCCCATGTTCATGATTTTTGTCGATTTTTAAATGACCATTTTGCCCCTAGCTGGTCTTGTTTTGGCCATAACTTTTGACTGAAAAGGAATTTTGACCTGAAACCACTTTCATTAGATTCGTTTGATGGTTTACCTTTCCGTAGAGTGGTCATAATAGCCAAACGGACTTACCGTTTGGGAGATTTGGCTGAAATAAGGTTTGGAGGGTGAAAAACTGCTTAACCGGGCCAAATCGGGTGATTAGTGAGTAGGCCCATAACCCATTTCGGGATTAGGGTTATGGGGAGGCTGAAATGAAGTAGAGAATCATTCCATTTCAGTTTTCTAGCCTCTACTTATCACCAAGAAACCCTAAAAATGGCCTCCAACCTCTAAATCATCTCCAAATCATCTTTTGGTCAAGGATTTGGCTTAGCAACCTCTAATCAAGGAAGATCTACACCAAATCAACATTGGAGCTGCTGTTTAGCATCGGGATTCGCATCAAATCAAAGATTTATTTCAGATCTAGATTTTATTTGTGGCTAAGGTGAGTGATTTGCATAGATTTGCACTAATTATGGCTAATTAAGGGTAATTAGTGTTAATTAGCGAATTTAAACATGATAAAATTCTGGAAAAATGTTTATAAAATTCGGAATGATGTTCTAGACCTCTGATATGAATTTGGGTTAATTTGGTTAAGTTTTGTTAATCATATCATAAGTTTCACCTAAACATGCTTAAGGGAAAATAGGGGGTTTTGGATATGTTTGATCCATTTTAACCTATCATACTGTTGTTTTGATGTTTGTGGTTGATTATACATGTTTCTATGACTGTATGGTATGCTTTGTGATTGATTAGAATAGTTGGAATGGTCGAAAACGCCGTCGAGGGGCGTAAACAACTCGTTGGACAAGGTGCAGGAATTCGGATCGGATAGGGGATTGAGGGTCGATCGGATCGCCCTATGAGATCGTGGGACATCACTACGAGTCAAGTCATCTCCTCCGAGCCGAACCATATGCGCAAGGTCCACGAACCCCAACCGTGAACTGTCTCTCGTACCCGATCCGCTCATGTTTCGCACCCCGATCCGACCAGAGGGAGGCAGCATCCACGATCCACTTGTGCTTGAACGCTCCGACCCGAATGCCCGCCCACGAGTTGAAGGCGCTATGAACCGATCTGAAGGGAGCACCCGATCCGAACCGTGACAAGCTGGAGACCTCGACCCGATCCACCAGAGGTGATGACGACCCGACCCGATCCACTGAAGGAGCATTCTGATCCGAACCGATCCAGTGATGACCAATAACCCGAAATGCAAAGGTAGTCCAAATGGAAGTTAGAGCTCAGGATCCAATGGAGACCCAATGAGTTCACTTCATGGTTGGGCTTTGCTGCGGGACGTGTGCTAAGGAGTTGTCGACGTTCATAACTTCGATTCACCACTGAGAATGGATGATGGGCTACTTATCAGTGCAGTAGAGTCATTACGACTCGAGGGGCAAGGTGATGGTAGCAAGACTACGTTATCAGTGCAGTAGAGTCATTACGGCTCGAGGGGCAAAGTGATGCGTAGTAAGACTATGAGCCAGTGCAGTGGGGTCATTATGACTCCATGGGGTAAAGTGGACATAGCGAAGGATTAGTGGCTACGTTATCAGTGCAGTGAAGCCATTTATGACTTCATGGGGCAGAGTGATCGTAGCAAGGTATGTTGGGTGATCGAAGTGGTGAATATCGTATGCTTTACGCACTGAGTGAGAGATGTGAGGATGGATGCTATGTTTGATTGTTTGCCATCACTATGACATGCACACCTCCCCCACCTCCGTATCTTTACATTGTTTGATATTGCACCTTAGAGCGTTGTACAGTATGTAGTGCTAACTCTTTGGTTGCAGGTCCAGGTTCATGTATGTTTCTAGTTTACCTGTTATTGTTCACTTTAGATGCTTATCGCTCATGCCAGGCTTTATGTCTGATCCAGAGTTTTATGTCTCCTCTTATTACTCTGGGTGCTCACACGAGCAGACTAGAGATAGGTTAGCTGGTGATGCGCGAGTAGCCGATTCGGAGGCGGGCAGAAGGCTTCCACGTATGATATATATATACACACATTCTCCCTGTGTCGCTGGTGGTCGCTACTTGGGCATTAGTAGTGTACCTCCTTTATCTTATTTTTGCTTTGAGACAGTTTGAAAGTTGTAATTAGCTGTATTTTAGATTTCCGCTGCCATGATGTTTAGTTCTGATTTTCAGCTTATGCACTGTCTCTCCTGTTTTATGTCAAGTAAGTTATTATTATATTTTATTCTATGCGTTGTGAGACATACTACAGGTTTCTTGATTGGTTCATTTCCTTCTTCTTTTTCCTTCCGACGACCCGTTCCGTGCTAACTGGGCATGTGTACAGCGCACTTTTGGAGTAAACGTCGGTTGGTGCGGGGCGGGTCGTCACAAGGTCCTCGCATATCCGGTCGATCCCCAAGTACGTCTGGACGATCACTACTTATTACCTTGTCTTGGGTGTACAACCCAATCAAGACATCAGTAATCATCCAAATGATGTGAAGAACTCCGGTCTTCAACCACCGTCTTCATCGTCGACTTATCGTCGAATCAATTATTCAGAATGGGTATAATCCCGGCCTTTCCGAATAACTTGCGTATTTTATAAACAAGTGCTATAAAAACACAACTTAGGCCTCATTCCAATTCTGAATATTCTTTTATTCAAATATTCACATCATTAGGGAAAGTTTCCCATTAATTTTATCAAAGATAAATTCTTTTATATTTATTCTTTAATCTTCCTTTGGATATGAATTCTAAACCAAAACAAGGTTTATCAACTAGTCGGGATTAGCAAAACTTACCGAAGTAATTATTTGTTATATTTCCCAATCCCAACATATTCATCCCATGGAGCAAAACTGGTAATACTCCATATCTAACACCACGGTGTTATCGGTAAATTTAGTTACCATTTCACGTTCAAATCTAATTAAAGATTTAACTATCTCTTAGAGCAAAATTGGTGATACTTCATTCTCGATCATTTCCCAAATTTGATAATTTAAATTATCATATTTAAATTTCAATCTAATTAAAGATTCATTATAACTCCACTTAGTTTTAGTCTTCCCAAAATCAATATTAATGATTATTTAACTTTGGGAATCAAACATGTCGCATCGACAATCTACATTGTACCATTGATTTCTGCCTATATATAACATCTAAGCTCGTACGTCTTAGAGAACGGTGTTAAGCAAGAGAATAAATTCTCCGCCACCAAACAAATATATATTTAGCATAGATCAACAATATAGTTCGACATACAATGATAGACATGTAATCCTGTCTTTAACTGAACTAAAGAACCAATGTCATTTAAAACACGGTTCACAATAAACCCAAAACCACATTCCATTAATTATGGAATATTAACGGAAAACAGATCAATCTATAATCGATATCAATTTCCGTATCCAACTAATAATATAAATGGAATAACGACAAAGCCTTTTAAATTCTATATAAATTAACAGTCTTCCTCCACAGAAGCTCACTTCGATTATTACCAAATCGAATTCCATTTCATTCCAATTTATTTTATTAAATTGGAAAACGTTACTTTGGCAATTTTCCATTAAATCTAAATAAAAAGATTTATAAATCCAAATCCCATTTCACTGTAAATCGGGTTAAAGAACGAATGTCGTTTAAAAACACAACTCACAATAAACCCAATTCACATTCCATTTTATTCCAGTTACTAAATGTAACTGGAAACTCTAATAATCTTAACTAAAAGATTAATTCTTTCACACGGGGTTTAAGAACGGTGTTATTTAAGACACCATTCACGATAAACCCAAAATCCAATTCTTTTATTCAATTCCAATTAAATATTAATTAATTGGAAAACTTCACTAAATCTTAATTAAAAGATTATTTTTTTCTCAACTGGGTTTAAGAACAGTGTTACCGAAGACACTATTCACGACAAACCTAAAATCCCATTTGATATTAAATACAAGGCTCTGAATATAAATTATATCGGCTTATATTCAATATCAAATTCTAAAACCAACAAATATCATATTGAAAATAACGATATATATATCTTCCAAATTTCCATAACGAGATCCGTATAGTCACGAAATCCAACATCGAAATATTCCGAAAATGATTTCAATTCAAATCCACTCCAATTCATATATTGGAAATTTTGGTTATATTAAAACCTACTCTCAATCCAATTTATCTATATAAAAATAATTGGATTATAATTCTACTTAATAACTAGTTCATTTCGATAAAAATATATTTTTATCTTTTCAAATATGGAATTTTTCATCCCAATTCTTTCGAAATCATTTATTATGATTTTACACAAATTATTAATATTTTTAATAATTTTATTAAGGCCCTTTTAGTTGATTTGCATAAATGGTCATCGAACTGCACTTACAGCTACTTTTTCCAAATTTGATTTGGACATAATTCCAAATCATACCGTAAGATTTCAAATCTATAATATTCTTTGGAAATCTCTTTTCGATACAAACACAATGGTTCCAGTTTTAGGAGAATCCGACGGTCGGATCTCCCGTAATGTCAATTCGAAGTCAACGGCTGAAATTCACAAACGGTCGCGGCGCTGCGCGTTCTATTCAGGCCATTAAATAAATATAATATATATATTATATATTTCGTTGATTTCCATTTAGAACATAATTTATAAATCGTTTATAAATTTGTTTTAAAACGATTCTAACTTCATCTTCAGTTTTAAATCAAAACTGAATACTCCTTATCATTATAATATATAAATGATAATATTTTCAAAATATCAGGTTTTGAAATAATTTCTTTTTCGATATTCATTATAAAAATGAATAAAATCGATATAAATATCGTTCGCGTTAAAATGACGCAAATCTATACAACACGGCTTCATATATTTCAATGTTTTCGTGTCCACCCAAATCGGACATAAAATCATATTTTTGTCCTTTACAAAATATTATTTTAAAATATTCGTTATTTTAAAATATTCGTTATTTCTGAATTGGAATCAGACACAGTCAATTACCATATAATTTTATTTATATGGATTTCATACATACATATACACAACAATAATCATACACAGTCAACCATCATCCAGAGTACATTACACAATTGCATAAGCGTTAAATATAAATAATTAACGCTTGCAACAGTCTATCAACCCATCGATTGACATACAACCAAACAATTGGGATTAGTGTACGTCAAATATCGTCTCAATACCCGTGTGGGGTTTCAACCAACGAATATTGAATATTATTTGTGTAGTTGGGCGATGTGTAAAATTATCGTCCCAATCGATATCGCAAAAATAGGCGAGCATAAATAAGTCGTCCGACTTATAAATGGATGTGTAAATTTATTTTTAACTATCCTAATATTATTTTATTCATTACAATTATAAGCTAAAAAATAATATTTTTTAACTAGCTATTAATTTTTCTAGCACATTTTAGAAAATTTCGGCAGCATAACGGTGCGATACTAGAACCGGAATAAGGACTAGCCTTATCCCTCACCTACTGGCTTGCGCCATACACAAACCAATTCCAATCAATTCAAAATTAATCCACAACCAATTTTACAATCATAATCAAATCATGTAGAACATCCAAATAAATAAATACTCAGCTACCCCAAATGCCATTTACGGCGCCATAAGTGGCTATTCGCGGAGTATGAAATCCGTATGTCGGTAATATCCATACATCGCTTTCAATTATGTGATTGTGCGAATTCGAGTGTTGAACTCCATATAATTCAAATCACATAATATGGTTTGTACAATAAATAGTGTCGGGGGCATCTAAGTCCAGTCTGCATCCTAGTTTATATTTTTAACTGTAAAATAAACTGAGTGAGGAGTTCTCACCTTTGGTTTCCACTCCGTCATTCTTTATCGGACGGTTTGGATTTTGTTTGCTTTAGGTCGGTTCCATCGCAATCTATTTCACGCGGTTTATATTAAAAATCATATTTTTAACAACGCTATATATACATATTTAAAAATCACATTTTTATATCGAATTTTTATAATGCTATCATATTTAAAAAAATCATATTTTTATAATGCTCTTCATATGATAAAAATCATATTTTTACATCACTGTTATGTATATAAAAATCATATTTTTATAACGCTATATATATAATAAAAATTACTTTTTTTATCATGCTATTATATATACATAAATCAAATTTTTATATAAATAAAAATCATAGCTTTATATAAATAAAAATCATAGCTTTATATAAAATAAAAATCATAGCTTTACATAAAATAAAAATAATAGCTTTATATAAAATAAAAATTGCATTTTTAACTTACTAAAAATATTTTCAATCAAAGAATTAAAATAGAAAAACTCACTAATCACTTTGGTTAACATCAAACAGCGTCTTTAGGGTTTAATTACCCTTCTCCTTCCTTCAGGAATTCACCGATTCGAAGAACCCATCCGCTCACTTTCCCTTTTGCCATCGCACCACATTTCGAAGCAGGAAGGTTCGAAGGCTCTGAAATCGAATGGAGGAGGTGGAGTTGACAGATTGGAGCTTCGCGTCGGCGAAGGAGTTGAGGGAGACGACGGGTTTTGGGTGTCGGGCTGGGCGTCGGTTTCGATTAGGGTGCTGGGTTGGGCGTCGTTCGGGAATCGAAGAAGAAGGGGGCCGTCGGAGGGGAGGCGGAGGCGCCGATCATCTGAGGGGCAGCGACGATAGGGTGGGGGCACGGTGGCGACCGGAGGGAGGGGGCATCAGTTTTTTTTCTAAAAGGGGGAAGATGATTTGATCGAAGAAAATGAAATAGGGGGTGTTAAGTGAAAAAGATTTTATATTTTATATTCTTTTTTATTATTATTTTAATTTAATTTTCAAAAAGTTTGACTTTTTATTCGAACTCCAAATAAGACCCAACGACTGTCGTCCCTAACCAAACACCCTATTCTGGACACAATGGGATATGTCCCGTAAGCCAATTCGACTGTTTCAATCAGTTTCCATCAAAATTAAAATATAAATCATTATTTTAAATTTTAAATGTACATTTTAATTTAGCGGGACTACATACTGACTTCAAAAATTCCAGAAAAATAAATCTAGCTATGCTTTGACGATACGGTCCTAACAAATCTAATTTAGTCGAATTTGGAGACCGTTTGTAAAGCGGTCACTTTCCAGTCGATTAAATTCAAACTGAAATTGCCAAACGGTTTAAATCCACCATTCTCACATATTGATTCCAAAAATTATGAAATTGGAATCTAGCAATAACTTGACATTTCGGATCCAACATAAGTAGTTTCATCGAAAACGGAGGTCATTTGCAAAATGTCTATTTTTAAGGGCTATATATTATATAAAATATATATAAATTCTACAGCGGTTATTCTGAAATTTAAGATGGCCATAACTTTCAATTCCCATTATGAAATCTGGATTTTTCACATTCGTTAGAAAGATATAATTAAACAGATTCAAATATTTCTATTTTTACTGAAATCCGGTTCATTTTGAATCCTGTACATTCAATTGAAATTTGAAATCGAATTTTCAAACTGCCGCGCCATTTCACGTTCGTTTTATAATTAAAATAAATTCATTTGCTCTAACTTCGATTTAAATAAATTTTTGGTTGTTATTATTTAAAATAAATCATTTTAAATATTCAAAATCCATTAAAATAGCTAAAATAAAAATTTTAAATTGGTTCTGAAAATCTGGGTTGTTACATTCTCCTCCACTTAAAATCTTTTCGTCCTCGAAAAGGAATGAAGCTGAAAGTTGTTTAACTAACCAACTCAACTTTCATTCTGACTTTCATTCTTCAACTTTTCAGTTCTAAGAATTTCTAACTTTTCAAAAAATTGGCTAACACCCTAAATTTTCGAAAAATTTCGCCGTAACTTCCTTTGTACGGGGAGACCTTTAAAACCGCAACTAGCCTCACAGGACCCTCATCAATCCAAAAGAAAAGGCCAAGCGACTAGCCAATCGGCTCAAAAAATCATCAAAACACATAAATTAGTAAATATTACCTATTTGTTGGGCAAACAATTTTATTCCTCTTCTTAGCTTCCCTGCTATGACCTGTTCACACATATATATGTACATGTATGCAATTTTAATCAAATTTCAAATCAGTTCAATAATTTGATTTGATTTGGCTAAATTTATCTTTCATTCACATATTGGTTTCAACAATTTTATTAGTTAAACTAATTATCATACAACACAACCATCAATCAATTAATTGATTAAATTTCCAAATTCATAATTTTGGTATATATATTCAAAATCATGTTTTTAATGCCGATTCACAATAATAACCCTATCTAACTTTGGTTCGCACACTAGTCAATTGAAAATATATAGATATCCCACTTTCGAAACCCGAACATAAATACTGATGATGATGCATCATCACCAGAATTATGCCTGGGCGACTAGCGTGTGATTCTATATCCATCCATTATATTCGAGGCTTCGTATACACGTGGATCAGACGTATATTAAAATCTCTATACACCCGATAGTCCAAATCAATTTAAAATAAATTACTCAAATACGTATAGTAAGATTTAAATTCCAAAACAATATTTGTTTTCATTTTTATTTTAAAAATAACATTCTTCACACTCATTCAAGGATACTACTGATCCCATCTCTAACGAGTCATTCTTATTGGATATTACTAATCCGATCTCTGATGAGTTCCTTCGCTTGGTTCTAAGGTGTCTTGTTCTCAAGCTCTGTAAACCAAAGCTCCAATACCACGATGAAACGACCCAAACTCGCCCTTACGGGAAAGCCCAGATTGAGTTGAGAACACGGCAAATCAGAATACAAACAGAAGAACATTTTATTGCTATTACAACAATTTACGTCAGAGTACAAGAATATAACAGAGTATGAATAAATATTACACATTGGAAAATATCAGAGATTTAATAAATTACATAGCAGCGGAAAAATAATACATAACACAACTGAAAGAGATACACGGATACAGAGCTTTCCGTATATAGCTCCAGTTGTAAATCCAGGATCCTTTGAATATAATATATGATAAACCAAAACTACTAGCTGTCCGTGTAGAAAATAGGGGCACCCAGAGTTTAGGTTAAAACAATAAACTCCAAGTCAGTCATGTGACTGGTGTGAGAACTATAACAGTTATTTAAAACTTTACTTTAAAATTTGGTAAATCAAGGGATCACGCAGTATAACACGGAACATGTTTCCTCCCAAGAATGCCAGTGCATATAACAAACAGCGCAATGCTTTTTGGAAAAATGAAATTATTATAAGACTCAGGTCCCATCACACAATGCAACGCAAGCCGGGGGATGGAGTGTTCCCTTATAATAGCCAAATATGCTTGGTACGTTTAAAACAAATCATTTGATATTATTATATGTGCATATTGTATAAAACAACTTCAAATATAAATGTATCAATCATAGACGGCATAGTATCCCATGCTACTATGTCGCCATAAAGGTTTACAACTAAAACCGAAAAGTCACGTATTGGAAATTGTTTTTCCGTCATGAGTCGAGGCAAGAGATGTACTCCTCACCGGCTTCGAGACACTCTAGTAAATGCCTCAGGGTTACACACTCTGGGCAACCCCTGGATCCTATAGGGACGGTTCTCTCTTACGTTTGAGGATAGGCAATCCTAAACACACATTTCCTGTACCTATAGGACCTATCCATCGGCTCCGTAGTAACTGATATATCTGAGGTGTCTCGCTATCCATCATCCACATAGATAAAAATATAATAAATGTATGGGCTCCATACCATGACACCACCCATAGCTAGAAGGAAACGTAATGTCCTCCCTGCGTCCCTTATCCCGTTTTTGACTCATACTGAGGTGTGAGGCTCGCGAA
This sequence comes from Allium sativum, assembly GCA_030737875.1. Taxonomy (NCBI): domain Eukaryota; kingdom Viridiplantae; phylum Streptophyta; class Magnoliopsida; order Asparagales; family Amaryllidaceae; genus Allium; species Allium sativum. The sequence goes on from CM060924.1 coordinate 70,541,474, forward strand.
TTAACGCTATACACAAAGTTATGCTATTTAAAGTGGTGCTTTGATCATTAACCACAAGACACTGATTTTCAACAGAAGCCTTGATCGTGTGCATCTCAGCATGCCACACTGACAATTCACGCCATGCGACTGATGTCTATCGATATATAACCTCTGAGCTCGTACGTGTCAGAGAAGGGCGTTAAGCAAGAGAATAAATTCTCCGCCGCCAAATAGATATATATTTAATAGAGATCAATCAATACGAAATAAAATCCAATATCAGACACACATCCATTCACTAGTTCGTTCTGGGTCTGAACAAACCGGAGGCACCTTATTCCTCATCCCATATGTCCAATATAAGAGAGAGGTCCTCGCATATCCGGTCGATTTTCATGTACATCTGGAAGATCACCACTTATTACCTTGTCTTGGGTGTACAGCCCAATCAAGACATTGGTAATCATCCAAACGATGTGAAGAACTCCGGTCTTCAACCACCGTCTTCATCGTCGATTTATCGTCGAATCAATTATTCAGAATGGGTATAAATCTGGCCTTTCCGAATAACTCGCGTATTTTATAAACAAGTGCTATAAAAACACAACATACGCCTCATTCCAATTCTGAATATTCTTTTATTCAAATATTCACATCATTAGGGAAAGGTTCCCATTAGTTTTATCAAAGATAAATTCTTTTAATTTTATTCTTTTAATTTTATTCTTTAATCTTCCTTTGGATATCAATTCTAAACCAAAATAACATTAATGAACTAGTTGGGATTAGCAAACCTTACAGAAGTAATTATTTATTATATTTCCCAATCCCAACCTATTCATCCCATGGAGCAAAACTGGTAATACTCCATATCTAACACCATGGTGTTATCGGTAAATTAAATTACTATTTCACGTTCAAATCTAATTAAAGATTTAACTATTGCTTGGAGCAAAACTGGTGATACTCCATTCTCGATCGTTTCCCAAATTTGATAATTTAAATTATCACATTCAAATTTCAATCTAATTAAAGATTCATTAAAACTCCACTTAGTTTTAATCTTCCCAAAAATCAATATTAATGATTATTTAACTTTGGGAATCAAACATGTCGCATCGACAATCTACACCGTACCATTGATTTCTGCCTATATATGACCTCTAAGCTCGTACGTCTTAGAGAACGGTGTTAAGCAAGAGAATAAATTCTCCGCCACCAAACAGATACATATTTAGCAGAGGTCAACAATACAATTCGACATACAATGTTAAACATGTAATCATGTCTTTAACTAGGTTAAAGAACCAATGTCATTTAAAACACGATTCACAATAAACCAAAAACCACATTCCATTAATTATGGAATCTTCACGGAAAACAGATCAATCTATAATCGATATCAATTTCCTTATCCGACTAATACTATAAATGGAATAGCGACAAAACTTTTTAAATCCCATATATATTATAACAATCTTCCTCCATAGAAGCTCACTTCGATTATTACCAAATCGAACTCCATTCCAATTCGTTTGAAAACATAGTTCACAGTAAACCCATTTCATTCCATTTTATTCCAGTTACTAAATGTAACTGGAAACTCTAATGATCTTAATTAAAGGATTTATTCTTTTCACATGGGGTTTAAGAACAGTGTAATTTAAGAGACCATTCACGACAAACCCAAAATCCAATTGTTTTATTCAATTCCAATTAAATACTAATTAATTGGAAAACTTCACTAAATCTTAATTAAAAGATTTATTCTTTTCTCAACTAGGTTTAAGAACAGTGTTACTGAAGACACCATTCACGACAAACCCAAAATCCCATTTGATATTAAATACAAGGCTCTGAATAGATGATATCGGCTTATATTCAATATCAAATTCTAAAACAAACAAATATCGTATTGGAAACAACGATATATATATATATATATATATATATGTATGTATGTATGTATGTATGTATGTATATATATATATTCCAAATTTCCATAACGATATCCGCATAATCACAGAATCCAATATCGAAATATTCTAAAGATGATTTCCATTCAAATCCACTCCAATTCATATATTGGAAATTCTGGTTATATTAAAACTCACTCTCAATCCAATTTATTTATTTAAAGATAATTGGATTATAATTCTAGTAAATAACTAGTTTATTTCAATAAAAATATATTTTTATATTTTCAAATATGGAAATTTTCATCCCAATTCTTTCCAAATCATTTATTATGATTTTATACAAATTATTAATATTTTTAATAATTTTATTAAGGCCCTTTCAGTCGATTTCCATAAACGGTCATCGAACTGCACTTACAGCGACCTTTTCCAAATTTGATTTGGACTTAATTCCAAATCCAACCGTTATATTTCAAATCTATTATATTCGTTGGAAAGTTCTTTTCGATACGAACCCAATGGTTCCAATTTTAGGAGAATCCGACGGTCAGATCTCCCATAATGTCAATTCGAAGTCAACAGTCGAAATTCGCGAACGATCGCGGCGCGGTGCGTTCTATTCAGGCCATTAAATATATACAAAATATATGTTATATATATTTCGTTGATTTCCATTTAAAACGTATTTTATAAATCGTTTATAAATTCGTTTTAAAACGATTCTAACTTCAACTTCAATTTTAAATCAAAATTAAATACTCCTTATCATTATAATATATAAATGATAATATTTTCAAAATATCAGGTTTTGAAACAATTTCTTTTTCGATATTCATTATAAAAATGAATAAAATCGATATAAATATGTTCACGTTAAAATGGCGCAAATCTAAACAACACGGCTTCATATATTTCGATATTTCCATGTCCATCCCAAATCGGACATAAAATCATATTTTTATCCTTTACAGAATATTATTTTAAAATATTCGTTATTTTAAAATATTCGTTATTTCTGAATTGGAATCACACAGTCAATTACCATATAATTTTGTTTATATGGATTTCACACACATGTACACAACAATAATCATACACAGTCAACCATCATCCAGAGTGCATTACCCAACTGCATAAGCATTAAATATAAATAATTAACGCTTACAACAGTCTGTCAACCCATCGATTGACAAACAACTAAACAATTGGGATTAGTGTACGTCGAATATCATCCCAATACTCGTGTGGGGTTTCAACCAACAAATATGAGCGTGTACCCCTCTTGTTGGTGACAACTAATATGAGCGTGTAATGCTATGCAAAAATAAGCTACATAAAGAAAGTCCAGAACAATTCGAAGCAGTCCAAGCCCTAGTCCGGTTGTATGCTTTATCCTATGTGAACAATCCTAAAACCCCGCTCGCGTGGTTAACAACTTATGCATCAACACTAAATATGCAAATCCAAGACGAGTATCCGGAAGCCAAAGTCCAACGGCACGACAGATCAGGAGCCTAGAACATCAAAGACCGAGTCCCGAACCATGTCGGGCTCGAAATTTCGAACCCAAAAGGGTTCGAGACTCTGAACCCATCCGGGTTCGAAAATCCGAACCTCTCTAGGCTCGAAATTTCGAACCCATAAGGGTTCGAGACTCTGAACCCATGCGGGTTCGAAAATCCGAACCTCCCCAGGTTCGAAATTTCGAACCCAGGCAAAGGGTTCGGAAATTCAAACCCATGGGGTTCGAAAATTCGAACCCATAGGGGTTCGATGCTTCACACCCCACGGAGTTCGATAATCCGAACCCATGAGGGTTCGAGACTTCAAACCCGCGGGGGTTCGAGGCGTCGAGTCTAGCTGGGTTCGGAAAATCGAACCCACGAGGTTTCGAGGTCTCCGTCGCGGCCCTTCGACTTCCTCCCCTTCTCATCTCCTCGACCCAAAGTCTCACCTAATTCGGGTTCGAAATTATCGGGTTCGAAGCATTCAGCAAAGGGGGGGCCAGAGAAAGAAAAAATAGGAGGGAAAAAGTGAAGGGGGCTATTTATAAAAGGAAAAAGGGTCCCTTCATATTCTAGTCCGGGTTCGAAATTTCCAAAACCACTGGGTTCGAAATTTCGAACCCCCCGGGTTCGAAAATTCAAACGTCATAGGTTCGAAATTTTGAACCCTTAGGATTGGAAATCCCGAACCCCTAGGATCGAAATTCCAACCACACTGGGTTCGAAATTTCGAGCTTACAGGTTCAAAAATTTCCAATGCAAAAAAACAATAATTAATTTTTTGATGATGATCATACCTCAGGTTTTAAAGCACTGCGCCACACTCTCTCGTACACGTATTCCATGCATGTGCATATCGACCCCCGTGCATCCACGGGAGCAACGCACTATGGGCACTAAGCGACTTGAGTACGGCGCTTCCCCCAACAACTAACGCTTACTCGCTTTTTGAATTACAGGAAGAACTAACAACTTAACTACTATCTCAACCAACACAAAGCACATCATGTCAAAACAAGACGTACTTTGGGGGGCAAATGTTAACCGGCTTTTTGGTCCGGTTCCCAAGAGTGCATCAGACACGCTCAACTCAACGTATCGCGTGAAGTTGAGGCCAAAAAAGGACGCTCAGGAGCAAAGGAGACATGATCAGGAAGGGAATGCGCCGCTCGCAACCTCGCAGCATTCAGAAGACATCCGCGAGCCAAGGCCTCGGGCCTCGCAGGAATTACATGCCTCAAGCGCCTGATCCCGGGATCATCGCGCTCCTCGGAAAGACTTCGCACCAAGCAGGACGCGAAATTCGCACACACGCGTGGGTTCGAAATCTCGAACCCTACGAGTGTGAAATTTCGCACCCATGCCTGGGTTCGAAATTTAGAACCAGGCGAGTACGAAATTTCGAACCCACGCGTGGGTTCGGAATTTCGAACCTAGTGGGGGCGAAATCTCGAACCCATCCCTGGGTTCGGAATTCCGAATCCATGCCCGGGTTCGAGATTTCACGGTGTGCGGGTGGTGGGTCCGGAATTCTGCTAGTGGTCCCATATTTCTACCTACTCCTACCTAATCCTACCTACCCCCGCTCCTATAAATAGCCCATGGCCTCACACTTCAAAGGGGTTGGATTTTCTTCACTTGAGACCTTCCTAGAGCTTCCTAGACCTCATTAATGGCATCTCCTATTTGAGGAAGAAGGTGAATTAACTATTATTTTTCCCAAATACCTAGCTTACGGCAATTATAAAAGTGAATGTAATGAGCATGGCTCTACTTTGTAATTCTTGAGTGATTAAAAAAAGTTCAACATCCTTCCAAAGTGGACGTAGGCCAAACCCGCGGCCGAACCACTATAAATTCTCGTGTCATTTACAGCTTTCTCTTACTTAGTCTTGCGACCAAATTAACTATTCCTAGTAATAGGAATCTTTGGTGTTTACGACATTTTGTGTCGTTAACACATACCATCCTGCATTATAATACTCTGCTCAAGTTCATGTCAACACTGACCTGAATTACAATTTCAAAGGGACCATTTTCGCGGCTACATTATAGATAGTTTGTTGCATACATAGAAAGTACTCATTTAAGTTTTGATAAACATTGTTTCATTAAGTTTTGATACTGAGTTGAAATAGGCAATAAGATTGTTTTATCCCGAATGTAATGCTGCAGATATCCTCTCTTTTTTTCTTTGTTACCAGGATTGGATGTATTTCATTTTTTTATTGACTTAAACTCTTATATTGAAAAAAGAAGTAAGTTCTTAGTTTCCATTTCAAATATTAATACATATTTAAACTTCAAAAGGTTTCATAGGGAAGTGCAATAGAATAAACTATAGTGTTGCAAAAATTTGTTCTTATGCTTAATCTTTGTATTAAAGCTTGCTTTGTTGTGGTCAATTGTCTGCTTCCAGTCTTTTATATGTGCATATTACATGCGTAAAATGCTTTACTTTTTTCAGTTGCGATCATTGTGAATGAGCGATGATATATAACCATCATGATTTCATTTTGTAGTGTATAAAATACAGCTAAATATAAATACCATCAAGATACACAAATTATTTACCCGGTTGGAATATTTTTTAGTTGCCATGATTTTCTTAGATTATATATTACTCCCGACTAAGAAATGAATTGGTGATTTTATGTTGCTCTTAAACTCTTTTAGTACTCAGATAATTCATCCAATGTTCTTGTCCCAAGTGGCGTGCCTAACGTACTATTTTATAGTAAAATAATATGTATTTATACATGTCAAATAAAATCTATGTCTGACCATTTTTTATAAATACATAAGATTGCTCCTGGTTTCTTCGCACGCGTTCAACAACACCTCAATAATGGAAAATTCCAACAGCCTCCCCACCCCTTCCTCCTCAGCACTCATTTCAACCACTCATTTATAATAAAATAAGTTAGTTTGGGAAGTGGAAGTTAGTGGAAAAAGAGAAACATAGATGTGATGAAAATCAGGACACTAAAGAGATAATGCAATATTTGAGGTGCTCTTGATCATATCCCCCCCCTCCCACACACACACACACACACAACGAGCGTTCAATAGCACCCCAAACAGTACCAACACCCCTTTAGCCCCCCACTTTCCATAACACATCTGGTTTCTTTCTTTCTCCACTAACTCACGTCCTTCACTACCATATTTTATTATAAACGAAAGGTGAAAAGAAGAGAGCTAAAGGGGTGCTCCATTTTTTGGGTGTCATAGAGTGTGCCTATATATATATACATATACATACATACATACATACATACATACATACATACATATATATATATATATATATATACATACATACATACATATATAGTAATATATATATATATATATATGCACACGTACGTAAGGGAGGTTATATGACACCCATTCTGCATCCCTATAATAGTAATACATTTATAATTAAATAAGTTAGTTTGGGAAGAGAATTTGTAACTTCCCAGAATTTTTGCGATTTAATAATTTATTTATTTCTTTATTTTAATATATTGGTTTGATAATTTAAATGGTTTGAATTCAAGTAATTTTGTTTATTTAAATAATCCAAATAATGGGATAACAATATATTTATTTTCGAAATAGTTGGAAATAGTTAAATTGGCAATATTGTGTAAATTGGACAATTTAATAGATTTAGTTCAGTCTAGAATTGAAATATTATAACGAGTGAATTTATTTATAAGGACGTTTAAACGTATTAATTTTAATATAATTATAATCGAGCTCGTAACATCGCGGTAGTTCGTAATATTTTGTTTTCAACTTTAAATGAATATACATGATTCGTTATAAGTCGGATTTCTGTGAAACAAGAAATGTTGAAATCTATTGAACTATATTTTTCTAATGGAAGTGAAAAATGAAGATTTCATCTTGTAGAATCTAAGTTATGTCCAAATCAAATTTTCAGAAAAAACGATGTGGAATAATTTATAAGCCATAACGATTTATTAAATATAATAAACTATTGGTTTTGAATTTGGATAAGATTTTTAAGACGTATTGTTAATTTAATTTATAGAATTTTTCCATAATTTTTAATTCGAAAAATAAGCAACGTATTTTGCACCCTATATCATTATTTGTGGGATTTCACAAAATAAGTTATCTCGTCTATTTTATTATATTTGGGATCGTGTCACAATGTACGACACAACGTTATTTTTATTTTTGTCGATAGTTGTCCATAAACGAACAAAATTTTACGCAACGGGTAACCTAAACAAATATCTAATATTTACGCCCAAGGAAAATCATATAGCATTGTGCTTTCAAATCAACTGAGCCTACCCTATTACCTACAATGGACCATTAAGAGTTAATCAACATAATAGAAGCAGAGCTATCCTTCATGGCCAAGGAAAGCTACAACCTACAAGTTTCATGCCCAAGTAAGCAGGCCACGAATTGTTCCAGACCTACTCTCTACCTATAACTTTACAACGTGACTGCCAAGGCTTTAACTTTATAAATACACGACATACGCAACTCATTATTTCTTCCAAAAATGAACTCGAGAAAAATCATGGCTTCCAAATTTAAAATAAAATCCAAACATCCTCAACAAAATCCGAAATATATACCATTGGATTCACAAAGAAACTAACTTCAACCCTATATGATTTTGTGCCATTCAAACATATTTTCATTCGCACAAATTATAGTGCGTGAGTTTAAGGTTAGTATTTTTGGAGATTGAAACCAACAGTTCGTGAAACAGAGGTCGTCTTTGAAATCATTAAGTCGTTTAACATCATTTGGGAAATTTTGATGGATTTTCGTAAAAATATTTATAGCATCAATATTGTGCTAATGGAGAATACTGTTGTTCGACGCAACAGGGAGAAGGTTGTAGAGTTGTTTCAAATGGGTACGAGCTTTCGAGGAGAAGATGACTAGTATTTTTCGTTTGAAATTTCATGGTTTGTGGAGAGAGATCTAGGTGGGAAGGAAGATGCTCAATAGGGTGCGTATTTCAGGAGGAGGAGCACGTTTTAAATTGTTGGGGAAGAAGGGCATTCGGGTCTGGGGTTTTAACATGGCGATGGGTCGATTTTTAATATGCAAGGCCCAGGTTAGAAAGAAGAAAGAAAAACATGGGCAGTAAAAATCGAATGGGATAGGCATGGATAAGGGTATGTTTGGTGGGAAGCGGTTTAACTGGAAATGGGGGAGAATCGGATTTTGTAAATGGGGTAATGGGCCGGTTGAAGATGGGTAAGGCCCGGAATTAAATTAAATTTAAGTTTAATTTTTATTATAATGTAATATACTGTCAACCCCATAACTTATGTATACGTTACCAAGTTTAACGAAACAGGATCTGTTAGGAACGTATGGTCGCAGATTACATGCTAGAATTGATTCGGAAAGATTCGGAGCACGTTACAATTTTAGAAAAATTAAAATGCCTAATTCGAATCAACCGATGTTAATCGTTTTTCAACGATTAACGACCAAGGTGAGTAAACTCATTAACTCTACCCAGTTTTATTTGATAGATAATGATTGAATGTTGTGTGATGGTTGTTTGAACGAATTGCTTATATATAGGTTGAAATTGTAAATACAGTTATATATATAACGTTGGTCAAATATTGATTCTATTTATTTTAATATTTCATATTGATATGAAATTTATGATATTTATATTGATTAACATCTGTGGATGCAGGAAAACAGGTTGGAGGGATCCAACTGGATTCCTCAACAATTATATTGTTTTTTAATATACATTGCATTATATGATGTGACCAATAATCAGTAATTGATTATTGTGTGTTTTGAGATGTTTGAATAACATTGACCTTGAAATAATTGGTATTCACATACTGTAAAATATATTAGAATATATTGGAAAAGAATTTAGGGTTTTAAAAAGGAAAATCTATTTTAAAATAGAAATTGAATTTTGATTGGATAGAATATAATAACTTGATTAATTTTATAAAACAAGTATTTGGGTTTACAAACGATATTTATAAATGCATAAAATAATTATTATGGGAAAAATTGGAAATGTAAATTCAAGAATGAATTTAAAAAGGGAAATGAGAAATTGCTTCAAAAGGGAACAATGGAATTATTTTTAAGTTGTAAAAGTAAATTAAATTGAATAAATTCGTGAAGATTTATAATTTGAATTCGACTGTGTCGAAGGCTATAAAAATAATTTATTTTTAGGAATTATATATTATATAATTAAGAATTTGGCAAGATAGTTAATATTTGATTTGAAGTCAAAAATTTATAATTGAATATGTATTCAAGATTAAGTTATAACTTATAAACGGAGTTTATGAAATGAAACATGAAGTATGAATTTATAAATAACTAGATAGATGGAATTTTAAACTGTAATGGTATCTTTTATTTAAATCAAGATTTGCTTAAATAAAACGAGTCTGAATTTCTAGAGGAATAATATTTACATTTTAAAGTGAATAATGGGTTAAAAGCAACGGTTTGCAAATTGGAATGATTATAAAGGAAATTGGTAATGTTTTGGAAGTAATAAATTCACAAATAAATTTAGAAATTGAATTGACCTGAAATGGTAAATAATTCTGAAATTCAGAACGTTAATCAAATAGATATTATTAGAATGAGAGTTAGATGTTGAATTTAGGAAAATACTATTTACTTTCATTTTTAAAATCAAGATTATTTATTTAGTTAAATTATTATTTATATTTATTTATTCAGAGCAACAAATTAAAGTTATATTTTAAAGTTAAAGTATTTTGAAAACAGGGTTTATAATATTATCGTTATAATTAATATGTTCCGTAAAAGAAGTGGATTCATAAACTGAATCCGAAAGTTGCGTAAGTAATTTGATAAATTTAGAAATGGAGTTAAGGAAATTAGGAACTAACTGGAGATTAGTCAAGTTGGATGGCTTCCTGGATGTTGATCTGATGTTGATTTCGGTCTTCGGGTTAATACTTAGGGAGTCGTTCTCTTACTAGTTTACGGTTAGGGACTGATGGACGTTGAAGGATAGTGATGCGTGAATAAGAAATGGAAACGTTTCTCAGTGACAACGGTTATTTTCTAAATATAGAAAATAAGAAATTGGGGATATATGGAAATGTTGTTCCGCAAATCGTGAGAGGCTAAACGGGTTTAAGAAATATGGAAAAGGAGGAATTGGAAAATGAATAAATTATTTATAAATTTATTTAAAGAGGCTCAGTGTTAATTGTTGGTAGATCGATATAATTTCCATTTGGAAATATAATCGTTTTTCGTATGGATGTTTTCCTTTGATATTTAAATGACCGACCATCAAAGTTTTGACCATTTTTGCGTGTCAATACGGAGAGATCGGCATCAGATTTATTATCTGAAAGCCACTCTGTATGTCATTAGCGTTGCGAATAAAAAATGCTGAAGATAATTGAAGACAGAGTTTATGCAAGGGTTGTTCAGGCGATCCTTGGTAGAAATTGCCTAAGATGGATTTACAGAATAGTGGCTTCGGTTTGTCCAGTCTCAGGACAACTTGTATGGAAAAATGTCTGACATAGGATATCTAATAGATCGCGTATGTTGATCTCTTCAAACGTATTTACGTTGGTGGCGGAGGAATTCGTTTCTTTTAAGCTTTATACCCGTGGTATTTTTGGAGAAATCAATTTATGTTTGGCAGGTATGACGATGTGGCATTCAGAGTAAATGAAAATGTGATCTGTCAAAAGATACGTTGTGACCTCAAGCCTCATCAACCGGGAAAAGACAAAAATCGGGAAGGCAGCATGGCTAAGTATGTCGCTCCCAATTAGGGAATATTGTCACCATCTAGAGAATATTCATTTTTATTCTTCTTTCGCTTCTGTATCTCCCGGGAACGGTTATGTTGGTATACCAACCGTAAGGTGACAATATATTCGGAACATTCAAGCAAAATGAATGGTCAGTCATGTGTGGCCGAGGTGCAAGATGTTCTTGTTGAACTCCAGTGTATCCCCTCTAGAGTACACTGATCGGAAGGTGGTTTCATACCTTGTCATAGTTGGAAATCCGTTCCCCAATAAGAGCCCGCGGTTTTGATTGTATACTATGTATGTAGACCGTGAGATGCAAGCGTTCTGCTAAATTGATACTTGTATTAGACACTATTATAATATCAGAAAAGTATTGATTTTAAGAAATGTTATGGGTTATCGTAAGGTAAAAACAATCTGTGTTTATGTGTGGATCGGTCTTACCATTATTCTTTCTTTTGAAAAGGGATTTTTAAAGGTTAAACCAAATGGTTGGAGTTTACTCACACCAGTCACACCAGTCCCATGATTGACCCAGAGTTTATTTTGTTTTGTTTTACCCTAAACTTTTGGGTGCCCAAATTTGTACGAGTAGTCAAGTAGTCGGGATTTTACAGATATATTAGAAGTATCTTGGAGCAGAAGGCTTCAATGTTAGATAAATATAGAGTTTATTTCCGTTGTGATATATATGTAATATACTCTGATGATGCATGTAAGTACAAATACAGTTTTGTATTTCAAAGTTATGTTATATAATATATTTTATTCGTCCACTGTGAGATTCGTGTTTACTCTGATTCTGTTGTCTTGTGATCTTCTTCTTTTATTCTAACTTTCTTTCTTTCAATTTCTCACCCTCTAACTTCTTTCTATTAATGATCTGGTATTTCCGATGCTTGAATAGTCGACATTGTGTTTTATGTTGATTTTCAGGGTCGAAAATCCCTGGGTCGTTATAGTGGTATCAGAGCTGGAGGTTAAGTGATTACTTTGGCTCTGTGGTGTGACTCAATAGAGATAAGGTTAGTAATACCCTAGATTAAGTTTGAGTGTATATATACGAGAGAACGTATTTGTAAATTATATAAAAAATGGTTTTATATTGTGGAGATTTATTGGTTGAGTGGCTTATGAATTTTGGTCGACGGTGGGGCACCACAATGTCGGTAGGGGTTTCTAAACACTCGAATACGATAAATCGACACATTATGTTTTGAAAAAGGGTAAATGAAATAATTTTACTCAAAATATATTTTGATATAAAAAAGCTATATATTATGGCATTATTATAAAATATTGAATGTGTTGGTTGTTATTATAATCGAATAAGATTATAATTGAGATGGTTATAAATAACCAGTCGAAATTCATATATGTATAATATATATAATCAGATGAGTTAAATCTGAATTTAAAATAGATTTAGAATTAATACTCTGGAAATTTGGAAAAAAATGTTTGTAAATGGATTTGGGTTAAATATATGAAAATTTTAAGATCCTGGGAGATATTTGGAAATGTTATCCAAGCATTGTGGAGGATATTTTGAAGTAATTTCAAAATGGAGGTATTTAAAAATGAGTTTTGAAGTGATATAGTATTCAACTCACATCGATTACTGGAAAATAATTTTGATAATGACGGTCGCATCATTAGTGTTTATTTTCAAATTTCTAGGTGACGGATTACTACCAAAGATTTTGCTTTGAGGAAATAAATTGTCAAAAATTCAAATGTTTTGAATTGTTATAATTATATGTAAATGATTTCAAACTGATTTGAAATAAACCCAGGAATTTGAATTCTGAAATTTAAATTTTACTTATGAAGTTAAATAGATTGAACTAGTAAAAGTGAACAAATAAATTAAAATTTAACTTAAACTAAGTTAAATAGAATCGGATTGGATTAGAGATAACCTGGAATGGAATTGGATTGTTGAGTGAGAATTTGGAATTGAGATTGGAACTGAAATTTGAAATGGAATTTGGCTTGGGTATAAGAAAATTAGGGGTTTGAGGATAATTTAATTGGAGATAAATCGAAAATACATTTGTATATGCTGAAGTGATTGCAAATGGAAGAGATAGAGTTGAATGCCCGACAAAAAGGTACAAGTTTATATTTTATATAAGTATGAGATTTTATGAGCCTGTTTGGCAAACCGCTTGGCTATTTGATTTTCTTTTGAATTGGAGAGGCCTAGAGAGGCGAGTTGTGGTTGTACTGACTCAACCATGCAAAGAAGATGCTGCGAATTTTTTTAAAAAATTTAATATGTTAGAAATTTTTCGTTAACAGGAATTAATTAATATTTTAGTTTAAATTAATTGGTTCAGTTAAAAACTGAAGTTAAGGGGTAAAACAGATGATTTTGACCCAGTTAACAGGGATTGTAGCATTTTTCCTACCTTAATAATTTCGGAGACAAAATTCTTTTAAGTGAGAAGGAATGTAACGTCCCGGAATTTTTGCAATTTGATAATTAATTTATTTAATTATTTTAATATATTGGTTTGATAATTTAAATGGCTTGAATTTAAATAATTTTGTTTATTTGAATAATATAAATAATGGGATAACAATATATTTATTCCCGAAATAGTCGGAAATAGTTAAATTGGACAATTTAATAGATTTAATTCAGTCTAGAATTGAATTATTATAACGAGTGAATTTATTTATAACGATGTTTGAACGTATTAATTTTAATATGAGCTCGTAACGTCGCGGTAGTTCGTAATATTTCGTTTTTAACTTTAAATGAATATACATGATTCGTTATAAGTCGGATTTATGTGAAACAAGAAACGTTGAAATCTATCGAACTATATTTTTCTAAAGGAAGTGAAAAATGAAGATTTCGTCTTGTAGAGTATAAGTTATGTCCAAATCAATTTTTCAGAAAAATCGCTATGGAATCGTTTATAAGTCAAGTCATCACGATTTATTAAATATAATAAACTATCGGTTTCGAATTTGGATAAGGTTTTAAAGACGTATTGTTAATTTAATTTATAGAATTTTTCCATAATTTTTAATTTGGAAAATAAGCAACTTTTCATTCAACGTATTTTGCACCCTATATCAATATTTGTGGAATTTCACATAATAAGTTATCTTGTCTATTTTATTGTATTTTTTGGATCGTGGCACACTGCCCGACGCAATGGTATTTTTATTTTTGTCGATAGTGGTCCGTAAATGAACAAAATTTTATGCAACGGGTACCCTAAATAAATATCTAATATTTACAAAAAATAATATATATAAATCTTTTACTCAGTACTCAGCTAATCTACCTATGTACATTCCTTCAGTGGCAAGCATTTTCAAATCCTAACCTATATGTTGCGCCAACTTATAATCTCATTTCTTCACGCCCAAGGAAAATCATGTAGCATTGTGTTTTCAAATCAACCGAGCCTACCCTATTATCTACAATGGACCAATGAGAGCTAATCAACATAATAGAAGCAGAGCTATCTTTCATGGCCAAGGAAAGCTACAACCTGCAAGTTTCATGCCCAAGTAAGCAGGCCACGAATTATACCAGACCTACTCTCTACCTATAACTTTACAACCTGACTGCCAAGGCTTTAACTTTATAAATACACGACATACGCAACTCATTATTTCTTCCAAGAATGAACTCGAGAAAAATCATGGCTTCCAAATTTAAAATGAAATCCAAACATCCTCAATAAAATCTGAAATATATACCATTGGATTTACAAAGAAACTAGCTTCAACCCTATATGATTTTCGTGCCATTCAAACATATTTTCGTTCGCACAAATTATAGTGCGTGAGTTTAAGGTTAGTATTTTTGGAGATTTAAAGCAACAGTTCGTGAAACAGAGGTCGTCTTTGAAATCATTAAGTCGTTTAACATCGTTTCGGAAATTTTGATGGATTTTCGTAAGAATATTTGTCGCACCAATATTGTGCTAATGGAGAATACTGTTGTTCGACGCAACTGGGAGAAGGTTGTCTAGTTGTTTGAAATGGATACGAGATGAACGAGCTTTCGAGGAGAAGATGACCGGTATTTTTCGTTTGAAATTTCATGGTTGTGGATAGGGTTAGGTGGGAAGGAAGATTTTCTCAATGGGGTGCGTATTTCAGGAGGAGCGGCACGTTTTAAATTGTTGGGGAAGAAGCGCTTTCGGGTCTGGGGTTTCAACATGGCGATGGGCCGATTTTTAATATGCGAAGCCCAGGTTTAAAAGAAGAAGAAAAAAACGTGGGCAGTAAAAATCGAATGGGATAGGCATGGAGAAGGGTATGCCCGGTGGGAAGCGGTATAACTGGAAATGGAGGAGAATCAGATTAAAGCGGGCGTGGGTTGTAAATAGGGCAATGGGTCGGTTGAAGATTGGTAAGGCCCAAAATTAAATTAAATTTAAATTTAAATTTTTTTTATAACCGTAATACGTTGTCAACCCCATAACTTAGTTATACGTTATCCAAAATTAACGAAATAGGATATGTTAGGATCATATGGTCGCAGGCTACGTAATAGAATTGATTTGGAGAGATTCGGAGCACGTTACAATTTTAGACAAATTAAAACGTCTGATTCGAATCAATTGACGTTAATCGTTTTTCAACGATTAATGATCAAGGCAAGCAAACTCGCTAACTCTACCCAGTTTTATTTAATAGATAACGATTGAATGTTGTGCGATGGTAGTTTGAACGAATTGCTTGTAAATTGATTGAAATTATATCTACAGTTATATATATATATATATATATATAACGTTGGTTGAATATTGATTCTATTTATTTTAATATTTCATATTAATATGAAATTTATGATATTTATGTTGACTAACATCTGTGGATGCATGGAAACAGGTTGGAGAGATCCAACTGGATTTCTCAACAATTATATTGTTGTTTTTCATATATATATATATATATATATTGCATTATATGATGCGACCAATAATCGGTAATTGATTATTGTGTGTTTTGGGATGTTTGAATAACATTGACCCTAAAATAATTGGTATTTACATACCGTATAATATATTCGAATATATTGAAAAAGAATTTTGGGTTTTAAAAGGAAAATCTATTTTAAAATAGAAATTGAATTTTGGATAGAATATAATAACTTGTTCAATTTTATAAAACAAGTAGTTGGGTTTATAAACGATATTTATAAATGTATAAAATAATTATTATGGGAAAATTTGGAAATGTAATTTCAAGAATGAATTTAAAAAGGGAAATGAGAAATTGCTTCAAAAGGGAACAATGGAATTATTTTGGAGTCGTAAAAGTAAATAGAATTGAGTAAATCCGTAAAGATTTATAATTTGAATTCGACTGTGTTCAAAGCTATAAAAATAATTTATTTTTAGGAATTATATATTATATAATTCTGAATTTGACAAGATAATATTTGATTTGAAATCAAAAATTTATAATCGGATATGTATTCAAGATTAAGTTATACCATATAAATGGAGTTTATGAAATGAAATATGAAGTATAAATTTATAAATAACTAGATAGATGGGATTTTAAACCGTAATGGTGTTTTCTATTTAAATCAAGATTTGGTTGAATAAAAATATTCTAAATTTCTATAGAGGAATAATATTCACGTTTTAAAGTGAATAATGGGTTAAAAGCAACGGTTTGCAAATTGGAATGATTATAAAGGAAATTGGTGATATTTTGGAAGTAATAAATTCACAAATGAATTTAGAAATTGAATTGACCTAAAACGGTAAATTGTTCCAAAGTTCGAAACGTTAATCGGATAGAAATTATTCGAAGGACAATTAGACGTTGAATTTAAAAAAGTACTATTTACTTTTCGTTTTTAAATCAAGATTATTTATTTAATTAAATTATAATTTATATTTATTTATTCAAAGTAACGAATTATAGTTATATTTTAAAGTTAAGTATTTTGGAAACGGGGATTATAATATTATCGTTATAATCAATATTTTTCTTAAAAGAAGTGGATTCGTAAACTGGACCCAACAATTGCGTAAAAAATAATTTGATAAGAAATTTAGAAATGGAATTAAGGAAATTAGGAACTAACTGGAGATTAGTCAAGTTAGATGGCTTTCTGGGTGTTTATCTGATGTTGGTTTTGATCTTCGGGTTAATACTTAGGGAGTTGTTCTCTTACTAGCTTACGGTTAAGGATTGATGGACGTTGAAGGATAGTGGTGCGTGAATATAAGAAATGGAAACGTTTTTCAATGATAACGTTTATTTTCTAAATATAGAAAATAAAAAATTGGGGATATATGGAAATATTGTTCCGCAAATCGTGAGAGGCAAAATGGGTTTAAGAAATATGAAAAACATGGGAATAAGGAAATAAATAAATTATTTATAAATTAGTTTAAAGAGGCTCAGTATTGATTGTTGGTTGATCGATATAATTTCCATTTGGAAATATAATCGTTGTTTATATGGATGTTTTCCTTTAATAGTTAAATAACCGGTTATCAGAGTTTTAACCATTTTTCAGTGTCAATACGGAGAGGACGGGATCGGATTTATTATCTGAAAACTACTCCTTATGGCATTAGCATTGCGAATCAAATATGTTGAAGATAATTGAAGACAGAGTTTATGCAAGGACTGTTCTGATGATCCTAGGTAGAAATTGCCTAAGATGGATTTACAGAATAGTGTCTTCGGTTTGTCCAGTCCCAAGACAACTTGTATGAACGAATGTCTGACATAGGATATCTATTAGATCGCGTAAGTTAATCTTTTCAAACGTATTTACGTTGGTGATGGAGGAATTCGTTTCTCTTAGCTTTATACCCGTGGTATTTTTGGAGAAATCAATTTGTGATTAGGCAGGTACGACGATGTGGCATTCAAAGAATATGAAGATGTGATCTGTCAAAAAATATGTTATGACTTCAAGCCTCAGGCAGCATGGCCAAGTGGGTCGCTCCCAATAAGGGTATATTGTCATCATCTAAAGAATGTTCATTTTTGTTCTTTCGTTTCTGTATCTTCCGGGAACGGTTATGTTGGTATACCGACCATGAGGTGACAATATATTTGGAACATTCAAGTGAAATAAATGGTCGGTCATGTGTGGCCGACTTGCAAGATGTTCTTGTTGAACTCCAGTGTATTCCCCCCTAAAGTACACTGATCGGAAGGTGGTTCCATACCTTGTCATAGTTGAAAAGCTATTCCCAGTAAGAGCCGTGGTTTTGATTTTATACTATGTATGTAGAGCGTGAGATACAAACGTTCTGCTAGATTGATATTTACTTATATTAGACACTATTATAACATCAGAAAAGTATTGATTTTAAGAAATGTTTTGGGTTACCGTAAGGCAAAAACCATCTGTGTTTATGTTTGAATCGATCTTACGATTATCCTTTCGTTTGAAAGGATTTTTAAAAGTTAAACCAAATGGTTAGTGTTTACTCACACCAGTCCCATGACTGACCCAGATTTTATTTTGTTTTGTTTGACACTAAACTCTTGGGTGTCCAGATTTGTATGGACAGTTAAGTAGTCAGGATTTTTACAGATATGCTTGAAGGAGCTTGGAGCTTAAAGCAGGAGGCTTCAATGTTGGATAAATATATAGTTTATTTCCACTGTGATATATATGTAATGTACTCTGATGATGCATGTAAGTACAAATACAGTTTTGTATTTCAAAGTTATGTTATATAATATATTTTATTCGTTCCATTGTGAGATTCGTGTTTACTTTGATTCTGTTGTGTTGTGATCTACTTCTTTTTCTATTCTAACTTCCTTTCTTTATATTTCTCACCTCTAACTTCCTTCTATTAATGATCTGGTATTTCCGATGCTTGAATAGTCGATATTGTGTTTTATGTTGATTTTCAGGGTCGAAAATCCCCAAGTCATTACAGAATTAGTAAAAAAAAAGGAGAAACAGGAATGTGATGGAAATCATGAGGCTATTTCGATGCTTTATCTAGTATCATTTACAGCATTTAATATCAACCACAAGCTGGTATTTAAATATTTGATTCATGTGACATGAAAAAAAAAAGAATAAATAAAAACTTGTGTTTGACATAGAAGAGCTAGAACTTGAGAAGATGGTGACCTCCAATGAATGGTTGCATTTATATTAAGAATATTACCTGAGATTGAAGAAACTGAGTCATGTTAATAAATTAATGTCGAATCAGTTCACCAATTCATATGGAAATACGTACATTTTTCCTTTTTGATTTTCTCCAATATGCGTGTGTTTGATAACATGCATTTATTAATTAACTGGTTAAGAATTAACTAATTTAGCTCATATCCTAATACCATCTCTTTTTTCTATTAATAATTTACTTGTCTTTTCATTAGTATTGTTAACTTCATCAACATGTGACTAAAGAGGAAATTTATATTCCCTAACGTATATTGAAGTCACTATATATATATATATATATATATATATATATATATATATATATATATATATATAATATTGTTAATTTCATCATGTGACTAAAGAGGTAATTTATATTCTCTAAAGTATATTGAAGTCACTATATATATACATATATATATATATATATGTGTGTGTGTGTGTGTGTGTGTGTGTGTGTATGTATGTATGTATATGTATGTGTGTGTGTCTATATATAAATATATATATATATATATATATATATATATATATATATATTAATGAGCAACGCTTAGTGGCACCTCCAAAAATGAAACATCCCAATAACCCCCGCTTTCCACCTTTCATTTATACTAAAATAAGATAGTGAAGGAAAAGAGAAGCCAGATGCGTGGTGAAAACAGAGGAGTTATTGAGGTGCTTCATTTTTGGAGTGTCATTGAACGTTGATTTTATATGTGCGTGTGTCTATATATATATATATATATATATATATATATATATATATATATATATATATTTAGATTTTCGAGTATCTGATGTGCAATTTATGTTTCTTTCTTTGGGTTGGGCATATAGTTTATGTTGTTGAGACTTGCCCTACATACATTGTTTTTCATGTGCTTTTTATTGATGCGATGTCAATAAAGCGTCGCACTCTTTTTTCATGTTTTATATTCACACTGAATACATGTGCAAGTTTTTAACGAGGCGGTTTACCCATTTTCTCTCTCTCTCTCTCTCTCTCTCTCTCTCTCTATATATATATATATATATATATATATATATATATATATATATATATGCAAGCGTTCGGTTGCACCCCAAAAATGAAGCACCTCACTTGCCCCTTGATTTCCACTTTTCATTTATATTAAAGAATGTAGTGGGAGGGAAGAGAGAGTTAGTGGAGGAAGAGAGAAAGTGATTGTGTAGTAGAAAAGAGGGAGGCCAAAAGAGAGAGAGTTATATTAAAGAATGTTTTGCAGCACCCCTTTGGCACCTCTACCCTACTATGAGCTATACTAATCCAAATCCAACAAAATTTTGTAGATGCTCAATCCGCATATATATTACCATCTATCTAAAATTTGAGCTCATTCCGACATTAATAACATTTTCAAAATCTTAACTCAATTATTCACCGTTCAAACATTTATTCGAACCGTTAAATATAAACAACAAATATATTACTATATGAATGTTAACAAACTTAAATTTTGAATGATGATAATATAGATGTGGATTGAACATCTATAAAATTTTGTTAGATTTGGATCAGTGTATCTAACAGTAGGGTAGGGATGCTAAAGCGGTACTGCAAAACACAGACGCCCCGAAATGCTCCTCTGTGTGTATACATATACACACACGTGTGTATGTACTTTTTTGTATCTCAATGGTCATCCATATACATACACGTACATGTGTGTATGGATAATTGAATTGCGGATATGTCTTGGATTAAGAAACATTTTACTGCAAATATGAGGGGAAAAAATTTATTTTATAATAATTTGCCAAAAGGAAGCATTGAGCAACAACCTTAACAACTACTATATGCTCGACTCCATCATGCTTGATGGACAGTAGCGTTTCTGAAATTCTGTGCGACTGCAGCTAATTGGGGTATGACTCTGTGTTGCGTGAAAATTTCTAAACGATTCTCACATTCATCCTGTACAATCTTTTCATGCATATAAGTAACTTAGAATAAACAATTATATTAAAACATCGTCAATACAGCACTGATGCTCGTTGTAGTCCATGTTTAGCTCAGAATTTAACTTTCAACGACTAAGAGCTTGCTATAGAGGTAGGTTAGACATACATCACGAAAGGCTGACCGATCAAGACAAGACAGGATTTAGGCTAAAGCAGTGGCAACCATGCTTAGAGCATAAGTGATAATGTGACCTTGATCGCAGTTATGTACTGAAAACAGTCAGCTTACCAAGTATTGCATGACCTTGTACACATTTCAGTAAATTCTAACCAGTGTTACATGGGTTGATCTAAGCAATCATACCTTAGCATTATTGTCTAAATTAAAAAATCCACTATGATTTGTTGAAATATTTAACTAATAAATGGAATAAAGTTTTTAGTCCCACATACAGCATACATTCTGTGTATGACCTGTAGTAGAATGACAAATCATTATATCATATAACTAATGATGGTGACCAACAAATGTATCAGAGTAATGCGTCAATGGACTATACATATGGCATAGGAGGGGCACTGTATTTCCAGACAGAGTATCTTAACTCCTAGTGAACAGAATCCAAAGATTTGCAGTTAGGATTCAATTAAAGAGTATGGTTACCTTTTAAGTGAAATGTTCCTCTTGATCGCACTCGGTATGCTTGTTTCTTAGAAGTCAATCGTACATTGTAGTGAGCCCTGGCTTTTCCGCAGTTTAAACCGGTTTCTCTCATTAATTCCCCTCCTGTATGTTACGCTTGCAGACTGATGCTTGTTACCTGATAAAGAACTGTATTTACGTTCACTATGAACGGCTTTCTTCTTCAAGTAATTGGCCGATTCTGTGTGGACTGCTCAAAATGTAAAGGCAAGCGGTTTATAGAAGGATTAAAAAATAAAAAAGTTGCCAAAAGTTGTTGACAGGCAGTTTTAAATCTTATATTCACAGTACATAAAATTTGATAAAACAACGCTATGCCTTTTTATATCTAAAATCTACCCACATCCATGTATCCAATAAATGAACAAATATTCAATATCCAATAAAAGCATGTATGGATGTAGATATTTATGCTTCTAACAATGCATCTCACACCAAAGACGAAGCATCGAACCACTATGACAATGTTGCTAATCATTTCTGGATTTATCATTCATTAGTAAATATATCTATCTAGACCAACTAATGTAGATATTCAATATTCAAAAATGATTCTAGATGCAAATGCGAATAAGACACCGTCCGCATCTTGAAGCAACCTAGGCAAAACCGTTACCTATTTAACATGTACATACACGCCATTTATTTTTGTAATAATTACTACTTTTAGTGTTGACAGCTTATGGCTAGAATAGAAAAACTTCATGGGTCAACTTTCTCTAAAATAACAATTTGGAATATACGTCAACATAAGTATTGCAAATATCAGAGGCATGCTTTCAGAAATCAGAATCAACTGGTATAAACTTTATGCATCTCAGCTTGTGTAGATAATGTGACCTTAATCTAAAGCCATTTTTAATACAAGATTAATGATTAATCGACTATTGAATATGGTCAGAACGAAGAATGTGCATGATGATTAAATCATCAATATTAGGCCCAGATGAATATTTTAACGTTAGTATGATAAATATTGAAACCATAATCAAACTGTATGATATTGATATGGACTAATTATATAGGAGAGAACGTCTGAAAATGGTTACACAAAGTTTGTTTCAAATCACAAATAGCGTAATAGATAGATCTGGAACCATAGAGCTCATCATCTACATTTCTGCAGGGAAAATTTAGCAAGATGATGATATTTAACCAGTGAGCAAATAATATCCTTATCAGCAATTAAATACTGATAACCTAATCCATATCATGCTTTATAGAAATTATACTACGTGCGTGTTTTTAGCACTAGCATGTTATACTTTGAAATTTGACATTTCATCCACATAAATTATATACATAGGACACAAACACAAAACTTGTAGTCTGAAGAATACAAGCCTATGTGCTCTTATGCAACATAGACACAAACAACCAACACACGCTCTTTGTTAGTCTGTAACACACTTGTTCGATTTGTAATCTATATAAAAAGTGTATTGCTAAGGACACCGGACTGGTTGCTAGGGGCTACCAGCCTGGTGTCTGATCGGCGGTTGTCCACCAACCATGCCTCGGCCGGCAGAACACCGCCGATCAAACCTTATTTGGGCCACGGTTAACCACCGGGATGGTAGCCCCTAGCAACCAGCCTGGTGTCCTTAGCATTACACTATAAAAATATGTAGTTAAACGTAATATATTCGGCTTTTCAATTCAATAGATGAATGTATTGCGCTTTATCCAATAAGAAAATGTCTTGTACGTCAGGACTAAGGAATAAACGATAATAGTCACCGAGGAAGAAAAACCAGATGATAAATAATGAATTACTTTGTGGGATATGATGTAATATTGACTTTAAGCTGTGTATATGCATACCTGAATGTGATGCCACTAACGCCTCAGCCATATCTCTATGTTTTCTGATATAATCGGCCACACCGTCATCGTCAATGTAATCACGATCTTTATCAGTGTTATGGCAAGATTGAATGCACATAAGTGCATTTTCAAATCCCTGCAGTATAGAACAAGAAAGAACCCAAGACCACGAAGATAACTACCATCTTCGATTCGATATAACTAGTTAGCAAAACCATATGAAAGAAATATTCCCTTGTTGAGAAGAAGAAGAAAAAAAAGAGGGTGGGGGGGGGGGGGGGGCATATGTAAGATAACTGAAGATAGGTATACATTTTAATCAAAAAAGCAAATTGCTGACTGCATGCAACGAACCCCATAGTCCATAGCAGCTGATAAGCAGGCATTTGGTTTTGAGATAGAAGTCAGGAGTAAGGAAATCATTTTGTTTATGCAATGTTTAGATGCAAACACTCGAGTCAGTTAACGGAAAACTTTGCCTTCAAAGTGTAAGGCAAAATTACATTTTATTGAGGAAATGATTTGGCATTTGAACAAATAGAAAGGCATGATAACAGCATCAGACTATGAGCTTTTTTAGTGGTTGGACCAATAATCATGCCTATATCCACTTTGCTTCTCTCTTTTTTATGGATTTGGATACAGTAAAATTACACTGAATAGGCTTTCATTCAATGAAACAACATTGATTAAGATTCATACAATAAAATTACACTGAATAGGGTTTCATTCAATAAAATTATATGAATTTGTATTTCAAAATATTGATCGAAAGTTGTTAGTTTCACTCGAAAGTTGTAGAGGTAGACAATGATCGAAAATAATGGCGTCTGAATTTTAGATAGTCAATAGATCCTGAACTCCTTGAGGAGTTCTCCTAAAACTGAGGATCACTAGCATTCTCAAAAAAAGTACAAGGTCCTGAACTCCTTGCATTTTCTCTCGTATTCATAGAGTCGAAACACAGTTATCTGGTTCGAATTTTCTGAAAACATATGTGTTGAACAACCATGCTACCGATCATGGTTATATTGTGGTTCTCTTCCTTAGAATTCTTATTCCTTATGTTGGATAATTAAAACCAAAATTAAAATCTTTTGATTGTTTGTCCTTTAGCATTCAACGTTAATAAGAAAACATTGTATTTAACGGAGATTGTTAATTTTGATTTTTGAGCTTACCAGAAAAAAAGTTTGGAATGTTTATTTTTGCTGCTTCTTATTTCTCTTTTGGAAAGGTACTTTCTTTACAGAAGTATTTTCATACTTACTGTTACATTTTATATTAATAAGAAAACATTTTACTGTGGCTTATTTATTTAGATTGATTGACTAAAGCAAAAGCAGAGTTAACCGTTTGTTTCATCCCCTCTTATTATTTGTCTCTTCCAGAAGAAAAAATAAAATTATCTTTTCCTTCCTATTTTACCTCCCTTCATTTATTTTTTCCAAAATCAAAACTTTCTCAACATAACTAAAATCATGGGCAGTATCTCCGATAGATCTTCAATCCTTCAACCTTTAATGGACAAATTTGAAGGATGGTGGTGTTAACCTTGAAGAACGTACGGTAATTACTGATTACACCATAAATGTGCCAAATTTCGCTTGTAGGGCAGTGGCCTCATCCACGATACGACTTCTTCAATCTCTCTTCTTTGTTCTACCGGTCAATTTGAAAGCAAAATCCTATTTAAGTTTGGAGCAAAGATTTGATTATGATGATCGATGCAAGTGAAGAAGAAATCGTGGGCTTTATGCAATTTGAATCGAATTTGAGATATTCAAATTGATGGAACAGTAAGTAGGGATGAATGTTCGGTCGGTTTTAGAGTAAAAAAATTCAAACCGAATTGAAAACAAAAAAATTCAAAACCGAACCAAACCGAAATAATTTCAGTCAATTTGGTCGGTAGCCGATTTAACCAAACTTGAGAGATATGTTATTGTTCAAATGATTAATTCACTCAAAGTAAAACATAAAATTATGTTTGGAGAAATTTTGTTCATTAAATTTTAAACTTACAATAAAATTTGATTTATATTTAACAGATGCTTTTGTATTTTATCACTGAACCAATTATTTAAAGTACAATAATACCATAGAGTTAGATAATATGATAAAAATTCGGTTAAACCGATAACCCAAAAAAATATTTTATAAACCGAATTCAAACTGATTTAGTTTCAAAACCAAACCGACCGAAATAAACTGGTTCGATCGGTTAATTCGGTCGAATATTGCTCACCCCTAATGGTAAGAACCATACTAGAACAATAAGGTGTGCTTTACCTTCTGCATTCTTTTTGAATAAATTTGGGATTTTTGCAATGACTTTTTATCATATGTGTGTGTGTATTATATATATGTGTGTGTGTTATATTGAGAACGTAATCATGCCAAAAAAAGTTGCATTAGTTAATGACAAACGTTAATCATAGCATCACATATATTGATGTGATTCATATACATTGATGTGAAGATACAGTAAGGAATAAAAATATTTCTTTTAACACACATAAATTTCTGATAAAAGAGAAATTATTAAGATCATGGTAATGTTTTCTAATAAATGTATGAGAATAAAGAAATATCATGCTAATTCAAACACTATCCGCGTATCATTAAACATGTATTATATACATGAAAATCAATAATAAATTTGGCATTGTATAGAATAAAATTCTACTTTATATATTATATTGTTAAACATAATATTATTTGTATTTAATGACCATGATTTGGATTGGCATGAATTTAGACTTGTACAAATATAAATTTATATGTTTTGTGAATCCAAATTTTTTGAAAGTAAAGATTTTTCATTTATACAACGTCCCAGCATAGACCATGAATTTTGAAATGTAAGCATTTAGCGAGCTAATGAAACTGCGAAAATAAAATATAACTTTTCCCCCTCCATTTTAAGGAGTTAAAACATAATTGTCAAACCATAAATGCTAGTAAATTTTTGTTGCCTGCAATTTTTATGCACATAGATAAGCATGTCTGTTAGGAATTACTAGCATTGTTCCATAAAAATTTGCTAGTAATTCATAAATGCTAGCAAATATAACAACGCAAGCAATTCATAAATGCTAGCAAAAAATTTTGTATAACAATTGAGTAATATAGATAAGCAAATTTGCAAATTGTTCTTGTGTGTGCACATAGACAAGCAAATTTGCTATGAACTACTAGCATTGTTACACAAAAATTTTGACAGTTGTTCTTGTGTGCGCACTAAGGAGTGAAGGTGGCTGTTTTCAATAAGATATTTGAGCTCTCTAGAACATTCATAAGTTCGCATGGTAGGCGCATGGCCATTAAAAGCCCATATTTATAGCAAGTTTTGTAGAAATTAAAAGTTAGTATGGGTGGTGAGATCTCAACCCAAATCTGTGTACTTCAAAAAGAAATTAACTACTCAGATAAAGTTTTGAACTTGCTACTTCAGTTATCAATTCAATCGAAAGACATCGGTACTTACTATGCAACTTTCTTCTTGCCCAGCTTATTTTCCTCCATCTCCTTTAATTTTGTTTTGATAGTGGAGAATTGTTGGATAATTAAAACGAAAACCAAAGTCTTGTCCTTTAGTATTCCTCATTAATAAAAAACACTGTATTTAATGGAGGCCATTAATTTTGATTTATGAGCTTACGAGAGAGAAAAGTTATATATATTTATTTTTGCTCATTCTCATTTCTCTCTTCTAAAAAGGGAATTTCTTTATAGAAGTTTTTTCATTACTTAACCTCTCAAATTCTATATTAATGAGATAACATTTTTATAAGAGTTTATTTATTAAGATTGACTGGCTGAACCAAAAGCAAAATTAAACGTTTATTCCATCATCTCTTATTTCTCTCTTCCAAAAGAAAAAAATATACAGAAAATTATCTTCCCCTTTTCCGTTTTCCTCTCTTCAATTTTCTCCAAAATTAACAACTCTCTCAACATACTAAAATCTTGGGCAGTTTCTTCTACAGATCTCAAATTCTTCAACCTTGAGTGTACAAGTTTGAAGAATGATTGTATTAACATTGAAAAGCGGACGATAATTATCAACTGCATCATAGTCATGTCGAATTTCGCTTCCAATGGCATTGGTTTCATCCACAACACGACTTCTTCAACCCCTTTTTCTTGTTCCTACCCATCAATTTTCCAATACCTTAGAATTCTTATATCTTCTAGAATTTGCCATTTAATTATTAATTGTAACAACCCGGAATTTCTGAACCAATTTAAAAAATTTATTTTAGCTATTTTAATGAATTTTGAATATTTAAAATGTTTTATTTTAAATAATAACGACTGAAATTTATTTAAATCGAAGTTAGAACGTATAAATTTATTTTATTTATAAAACGAGCCTGAAATGGCGCGATAGTTTGAAAATTCAATTTCTAATTTCAAATGAATGTACATAATTCAAAATAAATTGGATTTCGGTAAAACAAGAAACGTTAGAATCTGTTTAGTAATATCTTTCTAACAAGTGTAAGAAACTGAGATTTCCCTTTATAAATTATAAGTTATGACCAGTTTAAAATTTGAGATAGTCACTATAAAATTTATATATTTTTTAATATAATATGAAACCCTTAAAAATAGCCATTTTGCAAACGAACTCCGTTTTCGACGAAACCACTTTTGTTTGATCTGAAATATCAAATTACTGCTAGGTTTCAATTTTTGGAATTAATATGTGAGCGTGGTGAATTCAAACATGTTTGGTAATTTCAGTTTGAATTTAATCGACTGGAAAATGGTCATTTTTCAAACGGTCTCCAAATTCGATGAAATTAGTTCTGTTAGAACCGTATCGTCAAAATATAGCTAGATAAATTTTTCGAGTTCGTATGTGGCCCCGATAAATTGAAATGTACGTTTAAATTCAATATACATTGGTTTATATTTTAATTTTGACCAAAACTGATCGAAATAGTCGAATTGGCTTACGAAACATATCCCATTGTGTTCGAAATTGGGGTATTTGGTTAGGAGCGACAGTCGTTGGGTTTGATTTGGAGTTCGTATGTAAAAACACCTTTTTTCGAATTAAATAATATGAAAAATTATATATAAATAACCAAAAATCCTAATTTCCAATTCATAAATTCTGCCGCCACAGTCAGAGATAAACGATCGAAATCGCACCAAGA
This sequence comes from Allium sativum, assembly GCA_030737875.1. Classification (NCBI taxonomy): domain Eukaryota; kingdom Viridiplantae; phylum Streptophyta; class Magnoliopsida; order Asparagales; family Amaryllidaceae; genus Allium; species Allium sativum. The sequence continues at coordinate 70,570,443 of CM060924.1, forward strand.
TTCTTCCCCAATTCATGTTCAATCCATTCAATAATTTCGAATGATTATAAAACAAATATTGTAGCGATTTTTCTCCTCTTTCATTTTATACGGCAGAGATCGATTTTTGTTTTGTAATTCATGAGATTTTCTGCCTCAAACCCAGCGTGATCGAGGGTTTCCGACGCTTGATGGTCCACCGAGTTGGCCAAAGACGGGGCGGCGGGTGGAGCAAGTGAAGGCGGTTGACGTGGTATCATCGGATTGTGGTTCGCGTGTTTTTAGGGGTCATGGTTTTGAAACCCTAGACCTCGAGATGGGTTTTCTTGCGGTCCTGGAACATTGAGCAGAAGAAGACGGGGCCTGGAAATTTTTAGACGCGAGTTTAATTAACGTAAAGAGGGATTAGCAAATTCAATATAGTAAATAAGGATTCAAATTAAATATTTAATTATTCGAATTGTAATTAATTTATAAACTTGTGCAACTTTTTCATACGAGCTCAGAATGCAACGAAACAAGTTGGGATCTTTGACTGAATTGAATGGACAGTTTAATTCAATTAAAAAAATCTTCAATTAAAGACTGACGGAGTGAAACCCAAAGTGAGAACTTCTTCTCACTAAATTATATTTTATCATGTTATTGTATTCATGTATAAAAATATATAGAATTGCCAGTGTAGGTTTTTATCAGTTTTTAATCACTATAAATTGTATACCGTGCCTGTTAGCTCACCTCCTTCGTCCACAGACCATGGATGATTTAATTGACTGTATTGTGTGTTGATTGTGTTGTTGAAATGTTGAACGTATTAAAAATAATGTTAATAAATTTATGATTGTTGAAATTAAATTATAAATATTCATTTATAATTTAAACAGTGAAAATTGGCCAATTAGAAAAATAATTCAAACCGAATTAGAATTGGTTAAATTCATTAACCAATGATTTATTTAAATAGATTGTTGTTGTTTGGAAACCCCACACAGGTCCGAGGATGATAATTTATTCACATCTCCCCTGAATTTAATTATGTGTCAATCGATGGATCGACAGACTGTGATAAGCGTTATTTAATTATTTAATGCTTATACAGTAGTAAATTTCGCTCTAGATGTGAATTGGCTGTTTAATAGTTGTTTATCACTATTTTTGAATACATGTGATGTATGAAATCCATATAAATAAAAGTATATGATAATTGATTGAGTCTGATTCCGATTCAGAAATAACGAATATTTTAAAATAATGAATACTTTAAAATAACGAATATTTTAAAAATAAGTGGAAATTAGGCTAACATTCCTATTTTGAAGCTTAATTAGGCTCACATCCCCCTATGTATTAATTGTAAACCCGCCCCCTATTTTCTATGTTTCACCTTTTTCATTTTCTGAGCAAAAATTTTGGCGCTACAACATAAAAAAAACAAAAATTCTAAAATCTGGAAATATTCACAGAAGTTTACGGAAATTAAAAAAAGTTGCATATATTTATGCAACTTTTGTCAATATTTGCATACATATATGCAACTATTGCATACTTGTTTTCTTCTGAAAATTTGGACCGAAACTTGCATACATGTGTGCAACTATTTGGAATAGCTGCACATATGTATGCAAGTATTTGCATGAAGAAAAATGGACTGCTTTTTTGTCTGTAGATTGTTGCACACTTGTATGCAAGAATCTGTATAACTTGCATACATGTATGAAAAAAAAGCCAAAGCATATTCAATGGTGAAATACCTACACAGATGAATGCAAGAATTTCAAATATGTGTATGAATTGACGCAAATTACTGCATTTTTCGTTGTTTTCTGTATTTTTTGATTTTGATGCATTTTTTGATTTTTTTTATGAGCTGAATTTTTGGGCGAGTACATGTTTAATTTAAATATGAATTATCGTGATTTTTTTATATATTTTTTATATTTTTTTGATGAATTTTCAAAAAATAAGGACCTAATTTATAATAAGTTTATGACCGGATGTGAGCCTAATTTTGAAACTTAACAAGACCTGTAAAAAACGCACTCTAAAAATAATATATAGCGAATAATCAAAATATGATTTTGATGTCCGATTTTGGATGGACACGGAAATATATAAAAATATTGGAATATACGAAGCCGAGTAAGTAGATAAATGTCATTTTAACCCAAATGGGTTTATCGATCGATTTTATTCATTTTATAATGAATATCGAAAAGAAATAATTTCAAAATCTGATAATTTGAAAATATTATTATTTTAATATTATAATGATATGGAAAATTCAATTTTGATTTAAAATTGGAAATGAAGTTGAAATCGTTTTAAAATGAATTTATAAACGATTTATAAAATACGTTTTGAATGAAAATCGACGAGATATATATTATATATATTATATGGCCTGAATAGAATGCGCCGCGCAGCAACCATTCGCAAATTTCGACCTTTAGCTTCAAATTGATGTAACGGGAGATCCGACCGTCGGATTCTCCTAAAACCGGAACCGTTGGATTCGTATCGAAAAGTGTTTTCCAATGAATATAACAGATTTGAAATCTAACGGTTAGAATTTAAAATATGTCCAAATCAATTTTGGATAAGGTCGCTATAAATGCAGTTCGGTGGGCATTATTGGAAACCGACTGTAAGGGCCTTAATAAAATTAATAAAAATATAGAAAAATAGTATAAAATCATAATAAATGATTTGGAAAGATTTTGGATGAAAAAATCCAAGTTTGAAAAAATAAAAGTATATTTTTATCGAAATGAACTAGTTATTAACTAGAATAATAATCCAATTTTTTTAGATAAATAAATTGGATTTGTAAATAGTTTTAAAATAACCAGAATTTTCCAACGAATAAATTTGAATGGATCCGAATGGAAATAATCTTCGGAATATTTTGATATTGGATTCCGTGATTATACGGATATTGTTGAGAAATTTGGAAGATACAGATATCGTTATTTCCAAAACGATATCCGTTAGTTTTAGAATTTGATATTGAATATAAGTCGGTATAATTTCTATTCAGGGCCTTGTATTTGATATCAAATTAGATTTTGGATTTGTCGTGAATGGTGTCTTAAATAACACTATTCTTAAACCCAGTTGAGAAAAGAATAAATCTTTTAATTAAGATTTAGAGAAGTTTACCAATTAATTAATATTTAATTGGATTTGAAATGAAAGTTGATTGTGGGTTTATTGTGGACTGTGTTTTAAACGACATTTGTTCTTTAACCTAACTAACAATGAAAATATGATTTGGAATTTATAAATCTTTTTATTAAGATTTAATGGAAATTTTCCAAAGTAAGTTTTCCAATTTAATATATTAAATTGGAATTGAATGGAATTTGATTTGCTAATAATCGAGATGAGTATTTGTGAAGGAAGACCGTTACTATTTATTGGATTTAAAAGGCTTTGTTGTTATCCCGTTTATAGTATTAGTCTGATACGATAATTTATATCAATTATATATTGTTATGATTTCCGTGTAGATTCCATTTTGACGGAAGATGATTTTGGGTTTATCGTGAACGATGTTTTAAAGGACATTCATTTCTTTAACCCAGTTAAAGACAGGATTTATTTCCTAAATGTGAATAATCATCAAATAATGATTTTTGGAAGATTAAAACTAAGTAGAGTTTTAATGAATATTTAATTAGATTGAAAGGTTAATGTGGTAATTAAATTTGCCAAATTTGAGAAGTGATCGAAAATGGAGTACTACCAGTTTTACTCCAGGCGATAGTTAAATCTTTAATTAGATTTGAACGGGAAATGGTAATTAATTTTACCGATAACACAGTGGGTGTTAGATATGGAGTATACCAGTTTTGCTCCATGGGATGAATAGGTTGGAATTGGAAAAATAAATAAATGGTTACTTTGGTAAGGCTCGATAATCCCAACTAGTTATTAAAATCTTTTGAAACGATATCAAAAGGAAGATTAAAGAGAAAATTTAAAAGGATTTATCTTTGATAAAATAAATGAGAACATTTCCCTAAAGATGTAAATATTTGAATAAAAGAATATCCTGAATTGGAATGAGGTGTATGAAGTATTTTTATAGCACTTGATTATTGATTATAAAATACGCGAGTTATTCGGAAAGACCGGGTTTATCCCATTCTGAATAACTAATACGGCGAATAAAAGCCGACGATGAAAACGGTGGTTGAAGACCGGAAATCTTCACATCGTTTGGATGATTACAGATGTCTTGATTGGGCTATACACCCAAGATAAGGTAATAAGTGATGATCATCCATACTTACTTGGAGAACGACCGGATATGCGAGGACTTCTCTCCTGTATTGAACATACGGAACGAATAAGGTGCCTCCGATTTCGTTCAGACCCAGAACGGACTTGTAAATGGATGTGTGTCTGACATTGTATTTCATTCTGTATTGACTGATTTCTATTAAATATATATATATATATATATATCTGTTTGGTGGCGAAGAATTTATTCTCTTGCTTAGCACCCTTCTCTGAGACGTACGAGCTTAAAGGTTATATATTGATAGACATCAGTTGTATGGCGTGAATTGTCAGTGTGGCATGCTAAGATGCAAATGATCAAGGCTTCTGTTGAAAAGCAGAGTTTTGTGGTTGATGATCAAAACATGACTTTAATTAGCATAGCTTTGTGGATAGCGTTAATTCGCGAGCCTCACACCTCGGTATGAGTTAAAAACGGGACAAGGGACGCAATGAGTGCACACGTTTCTTTCTAACTAGGAGTGGTGGCATGGTATGGAGCTCAGACATTTTTACTTATGTAGATGATGGATTGCGAGACGCCTCGGATTTGAGTCCCTAGTGGCTCTTGATATGATCGACATACTGGCTATTTTATAGGTCTGATAGGACCGAGAAACGTGTGTTCAAGAATAACTAATCCACTAACGTAAGTGTGGACCGGTACTACAGGATCCAAGGGTTCACTGCGGGGGATCCTAGGTCATTCCGCTAGAGATGGCCTTAATCGGTAAGGAGATCATCCATTGCCTTGACTCATGATGGAAATCCAATTTCCAATACGGCATTCTTCGGTTTTAGTTGTAGAACTAGTATGGCAACATGATATATGTTACTCATGCCGTATATGATTGATAGATTTATATTTGAAATTGTTTCGACACTATGCACTTATAGTAATATCAAAATGGTTTGTTTTAAACATACCAAGCATGTTTGGCTATTATAAGGGGAAACTCTATCATCCGGCTTGCGTTACATTGTGTGATGGGACCTGAGTCTTATAATAGCTTCATTTTTCAAAAAGCATTGCGTTGTTTCATGTTTTAAACTAGTATTCATGTGGAGCAAACCCGTTTCGTGACATACGGCATGATCCGTGATTTACCTTATTTTAAAGTAAAGTTTAATGGCTGTTTTGAGTTCTCACACCAGTCCCATGACTGACTCGGAGTTTACTGTTTCTATCTAAACTCTAGACGTCCATATTTTTCACACGGGCAGCTAGTAGTTTTGGTATTTGCAGATATTTCTTTTCACAGAATCCTGGATTGCAGCTGGAGCTATATTTGAAAAGCTTTGTATCTGTATATCTCTTTCAGTTGTGTCAGTTGTTATTTTCCGTTGCACATTATATTTATGTATATATTTTCCGTTGTTTTATAATTTAAACCTCTGATATTTTTTGTTGTATATTATTTGAACTCTGTTATATTCTTGTACTCTGATGTAATTGTTGTAATAGCAATGAAATATTCTATTGTTTGTGTTCGGATGCGTCATGTTCTCAAAGTAATCCGAGCTTTCTCGCAAGGGGAAGTTTGGGTCGTTTCATTTTGGTATCGGAGCCTTGGTTTACAAAGCTAGAGAACAAGGCACATTAGAACCAAGCAGAAGAATTCATCAGAGATAGGATTAGTAACATCCTATAGGAATGACTCGTTAGAGATAGGGTTAGTAATACCCTAGAATGAGTTTAAAGAGTGCTATTTATTAAAAACAAATTTAGTTTTGAAATTTATAACTTATTATATGCATTTGAATATTTTATTTCATTTTATTTTAGGCTATCGAGTATATGAAGATTTTTCATATATGCCTAGCTAGCATATATTTGAAGTCTCAAATATACTAGATAGATATAGAACCCCGCTCTAGCCATCCGAGGATAATTCTGATGATGTCGCGACATCATCTGTATTTATGTTCGAGTTTCGAAGGTAGATATCTATATATTTCCAATTGACTGGTGTGAGAACCAAAACTTAGTTAGAATTTATTGTTTGTGATTTGGCACTAAAAATATGATTTTTAAGTATATATATATATATATATATATATATAGAAAGTTATATGTTTGAAAATTTAATTAATTAATTGATTGCTGGTTGTGATGTGTGATTATTGGTTCAACTAATAAAAATATTGAAATGATAATTAACAAAACCAATATAAAAATGAAAGGTAAATTTTAGCCGAATTGAATCAAATATTGAATTGAATTTTTATATATGGCGAGGCAAGTTATTACCTCTACCTTTCTGCTCAAAAAAAAAATGAATTGAATTGAAAATTGATTAGAATTGCATACATGTACAGTTATATATACTGATTAGAACATAGCATGGAAGCTAAGAAGAGGAATAAAATTGTATGTCTGACAAATAGGTACATGTTTACTATATTCATTGGGTTTGATGATTTTATGAGCCAACTGGCAAGCCGCTTAAATTTTTCTTTTCCTTTTTGATTGATGAGGGCCTTGTGAGGCAAGTTGTGGTTTTACCGATCAGCCCGTACAAAGGAGGTTATGGCGAAATTTTTCAAAAATTTAGGGTGTTAGCCAAATTTTTGAGAAATTAGAAAATTCTTAAAAACTGAAAAGTTGAAGAACTCAAGCCAGAATGAAAGTTGAGTTGGTTAGTTAAACAATTTTCAGCTCCGTTCCTTTTCGAGGAACTCAAGCCAGAATGAAAGTTGAGTTGGTTATGGCTGATATTTGAATTTTAACCTAAATCGAATTTTATAAGTCCTAAACCGATATAGTTTAATGAAGAATATTGTTATAAATATTTAATACTACTATGTCCCACTAAAAATGGAAAAACTGGATTCTATCAAAAGATATGTAAGCAATAAATTCAAACAAGCTATCACACCACTAGCTAAGATAACGTATGAACACTAATATTCAATTTGTTTGATATTATTCACTGACCGAGGTTATACTTTTGAGTACCTCAACTATGATGATGAATGCTCTGAAATATGAATGATTTAACTAATTTATAATTATTGTAAATTAAATAATTTAATTAATATATATATGAAATTTTAATAGTTAAATTTTAGTTAATCTTCGGGTGCCATTAGCAATTAATTAAGTGCATACAAAAAAGTATATGTGTACTTGTCGATATAGGATACCAATAAATATTTAAATTTGATTCAAATAAATTATTTGCTACATGGATCTGGGATTTTTGAAGGCCTATATAGGCCGTATCTATTGCCTGCCCATGGATATGTAGGAAGCATGGTTTTAAGGCTTCAATATTGTTTCGAATGGTCAAGCAGGGAATGAGTAAAATGAGAAAGAAAAGCTTCGCTTTTACCTTTTCATAAACGCTACTTAAAAACATATCTACCAATTTGGTGTTTTTTTTTTTTAGGCTCATTCTTTTTTGTTTTCTAGATGTGAGTTTCAATCAATAATGGTTGAAAATATTAGAAAGTAAAATCAAAGGAAAATTAAATAAAAATCAAAGGAAAGGGAGAAGTGATGTTGCTTCTATGAACTTGCAAATGTTGGAAGGAGAGTTGTTTTCAATCCGAAGTCTATCCAGTTATACAATGTGTTGCGCTGCTAGTCGTTGGCTCATCCTTTTGGTGATTCCAAATCTCAATGTTAACCATATGTACCATTCTGGAGTTAAAGCTACATCATTGCCCCGTGAAATACTCGCACATTGTGCTCTTCGACCGAAGTATTTCATTTTAGCGCTATTAAAAAGTAGACCCAGTTTAAGTCCCACAATTTTCCTCATCCACTAAGTCAATGATTTTCAGCATCTGCTTTAGCAATACTGATATGCAAGGTTGATTTGACTAATTTTCATTTAAACCAAATTAACAAAAAGTTTGGTAAAGGCCTAATTTTAAGACACCAGTAGTTTAAGTCATATATTGTAGTCATGAAACTTAGTCTTTATGACCATTATATTATTCGGATTTGTTGTATAAGATCAAACAATATTTCTTTTTCATGTACAAATGTTGTGACAATGAGAATAAATATGTTTTGTTCTATATCAAATGAAGTTTTTTGCACCTTTGTTATTTCCCATTATATTCTTGCTATAACATTTTGCATCTCCACCGCTATAAAATCACTAAGCATTTTAACAGTCCACATGTATCATGATGATAAGGTAGTTTAGCTCTACAGTTATATTTAAAACGAATTTATATGCACAAACATTGTCATGTTCAATTATTTATTGCTTATGTTAATTAATGTTAAAGGGGGGATTATATACTACGTATAAATACAAGCTGTATGAAAATAAAATATATATTTTATAAAAAAACTCATTAAATTTATTTTAGTGTAAAACTTTTTATCAATCATATATATATGGATATACAAACATAACATATGTACATATGTATAATATAAATCTATACACAAACTTATACATACGTTATTTCTTTTCAAAAAAATGGTTTTGGAAATTTTAGAGAAAAGACATGAACTATGTTCTATTATTTATTTATAGAAAAATAGAATGTAATATTTAAAAGTGTGTATATATGTCTATATGTATATATAGATATATATTAATATGTTACATATTATGTATGTGTGTGTATATATGTATATATATTAATAAATTTGTTTCACATAATTTTATTATTATTCTTGATTTAAAAAATTTACGTCTGGAGGCATTTTAATACATATTTTGTATTTTGCAAATTGAGTACTTATCTTTTAATGTTAAATATATATATATATATAATTATACATATTATTATTTTTGGCAATACCATGGTGTTTTGTTTAAATATTTATATATATAATCTTAATTTTAATCTATTTCAAAATGTTTTACTAAGTAAACAAACTAGGTTTGAAAATAAAATAAATTTTGAATTTATTGACTTAGTCAAAAATAGCATCTATTGAAAAAATTGTTTTTAAATGTACACCTGTGTGTATACATTTCTTAATTTTAAATCATAAATCCAGTTCCGTTTTAAATTGTTTACTTATTAAAGAAATGAAATTTCTAAAAATAATTTTAAATTTTGAACTTTCTAAGTTGGTCAAAATAACATTAAAAATTTATTTTGATTTATAATTATTATTTGAATATAAATAATTTAAAATTGTATAGGACGACATAGTGCATATAAATGAAAAAAATGGTTCGTTGTGGACCTGTGGTTTAAATCCGAGCACTTATAAATGGCCCGATTAGCCATGTATATATCTTATTTGTTGAAAGTGCACGTACATATGTGTTTCAATACATACGCATATATTATAACATATAAACTAAACAAAATAATTCATATTAATAAATCAAATCAAATGAAGATTTTACATGAGAGTATTTTAGATTGGACCTTAAACTAATCAGACTAGGTTCCAACAAAATAGCAAAAGGAATTTAAAATTTACTCATTTATCCTACAACAATTGGCCTTCTTTCTTTAGCCTACTAGGCAGATCCCTAATTCTCTTCTTATCCACATAAATTTTTCAACCACAATCGTTTTTATGGAAATTTGATTCAACTCTATATTTTTCAAACTTGTATGTTCATGCTTTAAATTACATTCCTATTTTAATTTAAATTTTGAAATTTTCATTCTTTGTCATAAATTAAATATAAAAAACTATCACATGTTTCTTTTATGAAAATGATTTTTTTTTTCTTTTTTTGAGAAATTGCAAATACTTACAATGTAAAATTTTCACACATTTGTATATTTCTCTACAAATATTTGCAGAGTTATCTACAAAAATACTGGAATATAAAAATATGGGTCTTTTTAATAACATATTTTTGGAAGGGATGACTATGTATTTTAAAACTTAAATATGGTGTTCTACAAATCTTCACATCATTTTCTCTGTCTTTAACTTTCCCTCTCGTGCACGTTGCCAATGCACTTTCCTTTGTTGAGTTGTGAGTTCCAAATTTAATTTTATTACTATTTTTAATAAGAGAAAAAGGCTAGACCATTGCAGATGAGGTCGTATCTTCGTTATTCCAAGTCAAAATTGAGTGAGACTTGAACAGTTAGCTTTATATAAGTAGAACTTTCTAGTGCCATGGATGTTCCATCTTAGCAGAACTGTAGATAGCTTTAAAGGTGGACCAAAATGGGTTAAGATGTTTATGCTCTTATACTTCTTAATCCATAGCTAATCGGGATGCGGTTTCGATCCAAATGCATTTCCATGTCTGAAACATATTTGCCACTTGGTTCGGGCCTATTTTGAAGGTTTGACAAATTTGCCCCTAACAAGTGATGTATAGATATATTAAAAGAGGCTTTCAAATAAATGAAACGATGGCCGAAACAATACATTGATACTTCTCTTTGAAAGCCAAATTGCTTTTGACAATTCCTAACTACAATTTATTATGAAAGTAAACATGAGGGGTCAATGTTATGGGCAACTTTCGAGCGACTAATTATAAAAGAAAACAAGTCAATGAAATAATTTGCCGATTAGACACTCTTCCAAGTAGGAGTCTGATAGGTAACAAATTAGTTTATAGAGAAGAAGAAGATTAGGGAAAAGTAGAAAAGTCGATATGAAGAGAAATATGAGGAATGGTAGGAATTTTGTTATCTGTCTACCTTTTTCATTAGCCATTCATCCATACATAAAGAGTACATAATCATTTGCCAGCATAGGATGCTGGCATGTGGTACTAACTTTTGAAAAGCATAACTAATTATATACACTGTTTCAAATATCGCCCGAGATCTCGTTTTGGGCTTCTTCCGAAACGAAATAGCAAATATCACTCTAAATCTCCTTTCAAATATATCAACCGATATATTACAATATCGAACGATATGTCGACCGAGACGAAATACTGGAATATCATCCGAAATCTTAATTTTTTTGGTTAAAATTTAAATATGTGGCTGAACTAGAACAATAATTAAAAAAACTCAAATCCAGCCATGATAATCTTTTGTTATTTTACATTTTGCAAGTTAAATGATCATATATTGTATATTTATATATATTCTACAATATTTATGATTTTCATATTCGCCTTTTTTACATACATGTATGTTACCTATGAAATTATGTATTTATGGTCAATTTATGCTGATTTTTTTTAATGTTTTGGATCCTTCTAATGTTTTATGACTACAATATTTTTGTTTTAAGCATATCACGATTTAGAGTATGCATGATCTTTTGCAAAATAAAGAATAATAAAGTTATTTTGCAATTCAAGTTTAAGTTACTATGTATTTAATAGCATTCATAAAAATCATTTTGTAAAAATATCATTTTTTTAACATATCATGTACCCCAAAATTATTCCGATATGAACTTTCAGGCCCAAGATGGAAATCCGAGACAAACTCCCAAGTTAGACTCATCTCACCCGAGATCTCATCCGATACGAGATCAAGTCTATAAAATCCTCAAGATGAAACGCGACCGATATCCGAGATTTAAAATCTTGATTCTATAACAAACTTGACTAAATATATTTATTAACAGGAAATTCTATTTGCTACCATTTGCTGCATTACTTTATGATGTTCATTTCTTCATATCTGACAACGTCCAGGTACCTGAATTATTCATCTAGACCTTGTGCTGATATTTGATTCATGCATAGTAATTTGTATCATATCATCATTCTGTATCAGAGTCATTATTAAGTGTACAATATTTTGGACCTGGCACCAGCACTTCATCCTAAGCCAATCAACGTAGAATGGCCGATATGTGTCACAATCCATCCAAGCCAATCAACTAGATGGAACAGTTGTTGATCACGTTACGCCTAGTGTTTAAGATTTATCCACCCTTTCAATCACATTAAAAGCTAAAGACCGATTGACTACCAAAACAATCATGACTCTAGTAAATGAGTTTCTTTTGGGACTAGGAATTGAATTGATCAACCAAGATTGGTTAACCAACCTGAAAAATGGTTCACCTACTATATCAATTGCCTCAAGATTAGTGTCAATGGAACTCAGAAAATACCAATGGAAGTAGTTATGATATCTTCCTCATCCTCCCAAACAAATCTACAGACATGTGATGGAGGGATTTTTGGATTTGAAGTTATCTTGTGCATTTAGAAGAAGCTTTGGTCCCCTTCATATCCATTTTGAAATTTCTAAAATATTTCTTTATTTGTTGCCATTATAATGCTGATTTATACTTGTCATACAAATATAATAAAAGAGTTCTATAAAGTGAAAATTGATTATTGATTGAACCACTATGTATCCTATGTCATTTATATTCAATATTTCTACCTTTTGCAATTATTTTCTTTTGTTTTTGTTGAGTTAGTGATAAATTTACCTCAGAAAATAACTTTAAGAATCATCAAAAGCTTGAAATTTTTCAAAATAAAGTTCCATGGTTGGTGGATAAAAATACGACAGGCAGAAAGGAGTTTATATACTTTTTACATTAGAGGTAATTTAATTGTATAACATGTAGTTTAACCGCCTTTTGTTCAAAAGGAAAATAAACATGTAGTCTAACTAACTTTGTAAAGAAAAGGTCGGTTGCCTGTCTTTTGAATGAAAGGTGGTTTAGGTAGATGCCTTCCTAATAAAAAAAAGCCCTGCACCTTCTGAAAAAAAAGTTATTTTTGCTTGTGAAGTCAATAATTATACAATAAACTATGTATCACTAGAAAATTTCTATGTGCATACTTGATTATTAAATCATCAACTTTAAAAAAAAAATGACTTCTACGAATCAGTTTTTACATGTTCATCCAATATTATAAAGTTCATGAAATGATATATTGTAGTATGATATAGTGTAAAAAGGTCTTTCATTTCTATTTTCTATAGAAAGTAACGTGTTTTAAAGAATCGAGATAAATAGGCAGGATAAGAGAGTGAAATTTTAATCATGAAGTTCAGTAAGCAACAACCTGCTTTATAACTAATCAGGAACCTGCTTTATAACTAATTATCAAAGGGTAAAGCTCTGCTTTACAGCTGCATTATCCATCCACCAAGAAGAAGAAAGTATATTTCACATTTATATAACTAGAGTTTTATAGTATTTTTTATCACCTGCCTCTTTTGAACAACCCTACATATAACTGAAATCCATTATTAAATTACCATACGTCTAACTCTTTTATCTCTTGAATCAAACTAAACCTAGATGCTTCAGAAATTTATTCCGAAAAAAGTCACTCATAAGACTAATACAGTGAAAATGGAGCAACCATTTCATATATTAATAGTCCAACTATATAAAAAAATTGCCATTCTTGGCAAAGATATACCATTATCAATGAGTTCTTTAAAAATTTACCTTGACTGCAACTGAATAAAATCCATTATCAAATGAGTCCTTGGCAAAGATATACCATTCTTCATAAGTAACTTTAAGGCCAGGATCAGATACAAATCGAGCATTTCTAAGAACCAACGCCTCATATCTCAGTGCCAAGCAACTCTGTGGATACAAGTCGACAGAATATGAGTTAATTAGTTGATTCGAATAATTATATCTTCATATAATGACCCACAGTAACTAAATTATGGACAATACAAATTAACTAGCAAAATTAGGTTACATAACTATAAGCCAATCAACTAATCAATTACTCCTAAATCTGTGGTAAAAGCTAGAGGGATTAACCCAAAAAAATGTCATGAAGTGTCAGTATCATTAATTCATCGGATCAGACAAATAGTAACAGTAAGCAGAAAAATACACCAGAGTTATTTTTTAGCCCTAAATACACTTTAAAAGCACTTGCACGGTTGTACCAGATACGTCATGCCAAACTTTGTGATGTGGTTGCTAGGGGTCCTTATCATTATCTGACTTCAATTATCTGCTAACAAATAGTAGGAACCAGAAATATCATTAAAAAATTAAAAATTAAAAATTAAAAAAAAAAAAAAAAAAAAACTAACTGAACCGATCATTTTAGTTTCTCCGGTTTGTTTACAATGGTTCATAATCAATATGGAAGATATTTAAAAAAAATAAAAAAAATCCTATCAACCAACTTGATCAAATTTTACTGAATTTTCAGACCAAGTAATATTGAAAAAATTTACACATTAGCTTGGTCGTCGCAATAATCTTTGTAATTCATAAAGCATTTTATGATATAGCTCAATCAAACTAAGTTGATTTGATGTGATAATATAAATTCTTGAGGGAGACTCTGGCTCAAGCCCTCATTTTGAAAAGAAAAAAAAAAGGACAGCTCTACATCCCATGTAAAGAGAAAGTAAACAATATCTTTTTCATGTATGTATAGAATTGACATTCGAAAGGATGTCGAAATCGGTATCGTAAATTTCTCCTCAATCGTTATCGAATCTACAATTTTATACTGCCAAATTTTGAACCAATATACGTAAAACTGTGCAATAGTTGTCATTTGTGCAGAATAATTGTTCACAAAATATTTACACCCAAGAAAATGGCATTGTAATAGTTTATCTTTGCACCACCCAGATTTTCCGCTGTGTAAAAATTTTGTGCTGTACTGCAAATGCACACAATAAACTTCCACCACTAAATATATGAGTGCTGTGCAACAAAGCACCTAAATCTCCAAAAAAAACTTAAAGAATAAATATTGGATTTGCTGACAAAAACTTCAACGGCAAATATCGTCAGCTTTGTTAACAAAATGCATGTAGATTAAAAGAAACGGAAAGTGAAAAAAGGACTTATAATGTGAAAAAATCACACATTATTATGTTGACAATTCTGTTAAAGTGGTAGATAATTATAACCTAATATTTCACACTTCAATATGCTTTGCAGTAAAACATTTAAAAAGCAGCTAAACATTTAACTCAAAATATGAGATAATATGCACAAATTTGTTGTTGTTGTATGGTTTGAAATATATAAAAACATATGAAATGTTTTATATGATTTGATATACAGAGAATTGATCTTTTTATATATATAACGTTAAGCAAAAGTGGATACTAATGCATGTTAAAGTTGTATTGTGAAGGACTTTGGTATGAAATAACCGAGGAGAATCTAATAAAACAGAGCAAGCATTTTGCTTTATTACTGTTTAATATGTTCCAAACCTTTAAAATACTTTTTTTTTCTATTGTTTACCTTTAGATTAACTCATAACATACGACAAAAATATATTCAAATATAGTTTGATCTCACCCAAGGACAGACTGAATTAACAAAAAATAATCTAACCATTTGGTTTGGTTTACAAGTTTTTTATTTTAATTGGATTTTATATTTTTACACCTGAAACCAACTAAACCGTCTGAGCGATCAACCCTTGCTAGCTCTTCATGTGTTTAGAGCTAAAACTAAAACCTGTGCAGTATGATTTAACAGCATCTGCTACCATAAATTTTACAAAGCTTAGACAAAATAAATAGCTTACACCTTTATGACGAATTCATCATTGAACTTGTAGAGTGAGTTTGCAAAGGTCAATCGAAGTTCTCCGGAATCTCCTAGTGCATGTGCTCCCCAACCCAATTATGTTCATTAACATGATTGAAGAATCGCAATACCATACCACGTCAAGGAAACAAAGAGATACACTAAATAGTTACAAGTACTAGAATATTCCTTGTGGTGAAATAAAATTTCTCACATGCTATGTTTTACGAGTATTACAGAGAGATCTAAAATTGTGTTGATTTAGTTTGTGTGCATGATAACTCGGTCTAGTGGCTGCATTAAGCAAACATCACAGCTATAACTACGTTGAACATGTCACAGTAGTTTTTTTTTTTTTTTTTTTTTTTCCCATGTATTGCGTTGTTCGTCATTTGCGAGGTTCAACAAGACCCAAGTAGTTTAGTTATTCAGATGAGTTCTTTCCTGAAATCCTGGATGACAAACACCATTTCATTCAACTATGCAGGTACATGAATTTCAAACTTCCAGCAACAAACAACCTAGGTATATGTTGGCAGCAAATGAGTTAGGAGGAAATTCCTGGCACATGACCTATTATGATTTAATATGAATTTAGGTCATTATGTTCAGACCCAAGTTAATTTAAGTAACATGTGAAATTGTAGATCACCCCAAGTTACCATATTTTCAAGGTCCCGATATATCAGAATCTAGATGATCTGAACACCCTACTGGTGATCAGACAAATATCATGACAACGTTAACCAAAATTCTACATGAAAAGTCACAACAGCTGCAATTCTGTATAATTTGATCACCCAAAAAAGTAGCTTATACCACTGTTCTATTCAAACAATATGTTTATCCCTCCAATATCATAATCTGTGAAATTGCTTACGCTAATGAATAAGTCAAACCACTGATTCCTGTGCGAATTACTCATAGCTACAGTGCCAGTCGATCAGGATGTACAAAAGGCAAACCACTAGCCTTTCTATTCTTGAAATTTAAAGAATGTGAACTGGCTTCACTTATAAACTATAACTAAAATCGCGAGAAAGAGCCATTGTTAACCTCAGCATCTCCAACAATAAAAAAGGCCTTGACAAGGAAGTCCACAACAGAAAGCTTCTCATCAACATTTCTCATACTGATTTCTCTCAAAATCGACACGATTTCGGCTCGCAGAAGATCTCGAATTTCTAACCTAGTCTCCAGAGCGGATCGGACGTCTTTCGCGATCAAAACCGACTCTAAAATCTGGAGAGTTTCGATTGTGAACCTAAATGGAATGGAAACAAGGGTTTAAGCTTCGGTTGAAATAAAATTAGAGACTAAAAATTAAGGCGATGAGCTGAACCTTCGATTTTGGATTTGAGCGCGGAAGAAAGAGATTGTGGCGGACATTTTGGATTTGGGCGCGGAAGAAAGATTGCGGCGGACATTTTATATTAGGTTTTGCAAATTTTATCCGAGCTCATCTAAATGCTGCCCCCTATTTTAATCAAAAATTTCAATGGTAAAAAATTAGAAGGCTAGTTATGTTCATACACCAACAATCTCTTAAAGTAAAATAAACTATCATACATCAAAAATTATTTTACATACACCGTCTCTTTTACAATATTAGCCTTGCTTTATTCTTCGTCATCTTCCTTTTTTAAAACTTTGAATTTATTTACAAAAAATAAGAAATTCATAGTACTAAAAAAAGTTTAAGTTTAGTAAAATGAATTTCAATTTTTTGAATATATGGTAACAATTTATTATGCTACAAAAAATTCTTAATTTCAGCAAAAAAACCTACTTCTAAATTAAATGATTTTAAATTTGAACACGTTCTTGCAGAAGTTCCCGTAATTCGAATTTCATGTTTCATGTTTAAAAATACATTAAGTTCTTTAAATTTTTTTACATAGATTTGGTCAATATCGTTAATTGCAATGTTTTAGTTTGATGGGTTATAACTGAAAAAGTAAGAATACAATAGAGAAAAAGGGTAATTTAATAATATATTTTTTTAGCAAAATAGTGGTGTATATTAGATAATTTTCGATGTATGAATAGAATTTGCCTCTGATTTATTCAGTTCTATTTCTTCATGTTTTCCACTGTGCAATGGCAGCGTGTGGTCCCTCCAGGATGCCAATGCGTGGTCCCTCATAGCACCACGCGGAAGGGACCACGAGATGGCACTGTGCGGTGCCCTGAACATACCACGTGTTGACACTATGTGAGAAAGTAATTTTTTTTTATTTTTTTATTTTTTGGTTTTTTTCTGGAATGGGGATCATTGAGCAAAATAAAATGTTTTTTTTTTCGAAAAATTGAGAAACTCAACAATTTGTTGAGTTTAATTAGATTTTGTCTATGTTTTATTTAAAATAATCAATATGAATGGACTAATGTTGTTTTTACATGGACGATAAGCTAATTCCATAAATTATATAAAACTAGCTTGCAACATAGTCATTAAAACATTGATAAAAGTAGAAATTATTTATATAGCATATTTATATGTTGTATTATCAAATATAAATCAAACTTTTTATCATTCTTTTATGTATATATTATTTGTTGATTTATATAATTTATATTTGTACTAAAATTTACTATTTTGTCAATAAGAATGTAGCATACGTATTGAAACTGATAGTTCTTAGGATTTGCTGGATGAAGTAAATAATAATTACTATTTACTCAAATTTATTTGAATAATTTATATTTGATTATTGAATTATTTTATTAACCTAAATATCTAGACTTAAGTGTAATATAATAAGACTGAATCGAATATAGAACATTTTATTGTCATTATTGTAAAAATGTAGGCATTTGAGGGTAAACAATGAGAAAAATTAGTAAAAACTGTGTATAATTGTGAAAACGACAATTTATATAATTTAGAAAATGAGAGAACAAAAGAGAGGGTCCATAATTAATAGGATAGTTGGAAGTTCAACACCCAATTATTATTTTTTAGTAGTAATTTGTTGAGATACATAGATATAACGTAAAAAAAATTTGAAAATAAACTGTACTTAATTTGTTGAGATACATAGATAATGTAAAGGGATTTTTTTTTTTTTTTTGAAAATAAATTGTACTTTATTACAAAAACAAAACAGTACAAAAAAGGAATCAAAGAAGGCTAATAATATAAATTAAAGAAACAAATTACTATACAAACTTAAACAACCCTCCTTGAAACACGGTAACCATTAGTACAAGGCGCGGATAGCAATAAAAAGAAAAGGCTGAAAACACGTGTGCCTCATAATTTCACCTTCTTCAAAAGTCATCACAACTTCCAAAATAATGGCGGAAATGAATTAGAAACTCTTGAGTTCAGCTGGGTCATTATATCCTCATACAAGGCACTCCTAGTAATCTGCATATCTCCTTTTTTGCCTTAAATCGAAGCCATGAATAATCGAATTAATCTCTACTAAAGCAATGATTGCTAAGCTTTCTTTGGGTATACAAGAGTTCCTTAAAACTCAATTGCATCTTGCCTTCCAAATCAGACTTAAAGTAGTAGTAATCGAAATTTTAGTTGTCGAGCTTAATCCTTTATTGTGTCGGTAAAAATTTGAGAGATTAGAAATTTTATCGAACAAATTATACAAATCCATAGTTCTTAACAGAAGAGCTTTTCTGACAAAATCCCAAATAAAATTGGAGTAGTTTTTTTTTTTTTTTTTTGGAACTAGAAACTTGGAGTAGTTGCAATGAAAGAACAAGTGGTCGCGCTTTTTTGATAAAATCCCAATTAAACTTAGAGTGGTTGCAATGAAAGAACAAGTGGTCGCGATTTTCTATAAAACTGTTACAAAGTTTTTAGATCCTATTAATGCCCGAATTCCAATTAGCCAATCTATGCGCAGTAGGCAGTTTATTGATACACGCCAGATAGGTTTTAAAAGCATATTTGTGTAAGACTGGATATTACCAAATGAAATTAGCTCATTTAAAAACAGCAGTTGGTAGAACAATCGATTGATATGTTGTTTTAGTGGTGAAAACTCCATTACTACTCATTGTCCAAGTCCATAAATTGCTATGTTTATCAGAATGAATTTTAATTTTGTTTGTCTTCTACGGCATTAATAGGCAGCTGGATATACTCCAAATTCCAGTTGCCATTGCAAATGATATTGGTAACTTTGCACTCCTGAGTTGCCGTTAGATTTATATTCTACTAGCCAAGAACAGAGATCATATTTCAACCATGAAACCAAGGATCATGCCGGAGATGAGTATCATCTCCACTAGTTATACTCTGATTAAATAATTTTTTCCAATATTCTCTAGCTTTAAGCATATTTTTTCATGTAAATGACGCATTATTGCCTACATTATCCAAAAGTTTTTATTCTTTACATATCTGTTAGATTGTTATGCATCAATTTCGCCCATAATGACTTACCTTGCAAAAAAATCCAATTTAATTTTAAAGCCATGGCACCTTGTAGACTTTTGATATCCTTTAAGCCAACACCTCCATTAGCTTTTGGTTGACATAGCTCCATGAAACTTTATTATATTTACTCTTCTAAATAAAATTTGCACAAATAGATTCAATTTTTTTAATATCCTGAATTGAGATCTGGCAAGTTTGAATCCAGAATTGAATGATTACATGGTGGATTTTATTAGCTCAATTCAACCAATAGTAGATAAATACTATAATGTCCCGCATTTTTGACCGTTCAAATCGGAAATAGTCCACACATGTCGAACTCAAACAAATCAAAAATATAGATAGGTAATGGGATTAATATAAGAAAAGAAAGAAAGAAGAAGATCAATCATAGAATCTCATAGCGAAAGGTCAAAATATAATAATCAAATAACAGTTCATTAAGTTGTTAAATTATACATTACAACAATTACCAGAGTTAAACTATCGTACAACATACCAAATTATGCAATGGAATAAAAATGATGCAATAGGAACATATAATAGATAATATACCGAGACTTCATCTTCATCCTCCAATATAATATGGTTTTCGCTAACTGGGAAACTCAAGCTGACCCGAGCACAAATGAAAATACAAAAATACTCGGATCAGAACTAAAATATTCTCATATCAATCAAGTCAAAACTAGGTGATAAAATGAGTGTTATTGCATCAGAGATGCTTACGGTAATTCACGTCTCTTATCCAATGTGTTTGTGAGTGCAATAACTTAAGAGATGTTACGCGAATTTCCATCCCCTAGTGATCCATCAAACTAAATATTATATAATATAATTTCACTATTATAATAGTGTCTATTCGGTAAAGTAAAGTATCAAAATAACATAAGTGGGATTAGCATTATTACCCTTACATCGTTTATATATTCACATAGTATATACAATACTGTAATTCCTCTATAAACTGGAGGGCACTCCATATAATATAGTACAAACCAAAATCATAGTGGAAGGCATGTGACAAGGCACACGAGGAATGCCAGGGTGGGTACACCGTTTGCTGAGCCGGATGGTGGTAACGCATAACAACAACTACTGCCTACCTCGAGACATACTCCCATAATCAAAATCGAAGTGTGGCCACCAAATCACATCATAAAAGTAATAGAAATGTATCGAAGAATAATGCTCGATAGAAGGAATGACCTCACTTGGTCTTGGCATGGCTCCTGTTTTAGTCACGTCAAGTTGACTCACGGGAGTTAGGGTCACGTAAACACCATGTATCATAATCATTTATCAAACCTTCCTACTTTGTTCTGGATTCTCCACCACGTACATAGTTGTTAAAGTGGTTTTCGATATTAGCAGAGTGTATGACAATATTCAATTCCAGTCTCTTTAACAATCAAACGCTTATATATTTCACACCGATCGGATTTTTACATTTCAAACGGTTCATAATTCGTATTGAAATATCAGATTTTCTTTAAAGCCATTCATATTCAAAATAGGATATACTTTCATATTAAATATCAATTTAAATGAAGTTATCATCTTGAAACAATTCTAATTTAAAATAATTTGAATATTAAAAATAGTTGAAAAGTATATTAAAATAGTTTGGATATATATTTGAAATAGTTTGAAAATAAATAGTTAGGACAATAAAAGTTATATAAAATATTTTGTATTAAAAATAATAGGATTAACAAAATTTTGTTAAATATTTTTTTTAGAGCAACAAGTTAAATATATAGTTAATATATTAAGTAGTTTATAAATAAATAGTTGATTTCTAAAATAGTTTATTCAAAATAGTGTATATACATATAAGTTAAAAATAAGTAGTTTTGTAACACCCCGTAATTTTAAAAGAACACTATAATGATAAACTAAAGAATACTTAATTAAATATTGAGAATTAAGTAAAATGGACTGCACCATTGCGTTCATCTCGGAATTTTGCTTAAGATAGACTCCGAGTTTGCGTAAAACAGACATCGTATGAAGAAGTTATTAAGCTTAGAAATTCATATACATATAAAAGAATTATATATAAACAAATCAATTGCAGAATTCAAAATAATTCGAAAATCAGAGCAGGAAATCGAAGCGGGATTCTAGCCCGTTGGGGGTCGACCCTAGGGTCGACCCCACACAAGGGGGTGTCGACCCACCACAAATCCTTTACCCTGCACCTGGACGTGTTTCTGAACGAGATTCGTTGGCGGTAGGCTATAAATAGGACATCATTTTTATTGTTTTATTCACCCAAAATAATGGAGACACCAAGATGTTGCCCAAGCTTGGATTGAATTAGCCTATTCTTCTTCAACAACGACTTATACATATTCAAGAATCTCTACTATAGCATCAACATTCTTTTCTCAGTTCTTTAGATCCAGTCTTTGTGAGTTTATATTGCTTTTATATATAAACATTTAACAAGGAATCCTGACATGTTTATAAATCTAGATTTAAGCCTATGTTTGTTAAGAATCTGATTCATACCTAAACTATAACACACCGTATTTTCTATGAACATAAAAGTAACAAAACAAAGTATACTTAATTTTTAAAAGAAGAATTAAGGGAAACGGGTTACGCCATTGCATTCGTCTCGGAATTCTGCTTGAGATAGAGTCCGAGTTTGCGTAAATCGGACTCCGTATGAAGAAGTTATGGCCTCCAGAAGTTTCAGAAAATTTAAATAAATTAAAACAGCTCAAATTTAAGTTCGAAATTCAAATCACACACCCGGGCTGGGCGGGAAATTTCCAGCCCAGGACTTAGGTTGACCTGGGTCACATAGATCGACCAGGGGGTCGACCTGGTGGTCGACCTCCCCCTTATTTCCAAATCCGAGGACTGGTTCGTTTTTCTGCATTTGGACGTCCGTTCTGACCAGATTCGTTGATCCCTATGTTATTTAAACACCCCCAAACCCACTTTCTCTCCACACCAAACCATTGTAACGATATGCTTCCTCAGTTCTAATTAAAATAAATTAATGGTGTCTCTACTCTGTTGAAACCTAAGCTAGAACTAGTGCTTCTTCTTCTTCCAATCTGAATAGGATTAAAAGAGAATAACTACAACCCTTTTTCTTTTAGAATCCAACCAAGGTGAGTACAGTTATTTTCAGATATGAAACTTAATTATGATCTTGACATGGTTATAAATCTGAATTTGAGATTATGCATATTCTTGTTTATCAGATCTGTTTTTCTATGTAGATCTATCTTATTAATATTATAGTAACTATTCTGTATCTCTTCCTTCCTTCTGTTCTATAGTCAGGCTACTACGAGCCTGAGCCAAATCTCATAAGAGATTGATGCACGAACGCTAAATTTGGGTAAATAGTGAATGATGCATAATTAGACATGACTGATTTGTGATTAATTTGAGAAAAGAACATATGTCGTAATTTAAGATCTATATCTGGGCATACCATATATGACAGTCTGTGAATTGGAAGAAGGAGAATTATTGTGTATATGCCTTAGGCGCAAAGATCTATATTATAATAGGATATTTATTAAATGTGAATACGCCTAAATGGGGATTTTGGGTATTAGGCATACGCTAAAATCAAAGGCTATAATTTGGCATAATTCGTATTGTATATCATGATTTGGGGTTTTTGGAAAATATTTTGTACTGTGTAAATTTAACTAAAGTTTGGGGCATATGTTATATTATGAATCATGACCATAATTTGGGCCTGTAAAATTAGGCTTAATTTTATGATTAAATCCGTTAAATAGCCTAATCTGCTGAAACTATTGAAACTGAATACGGTAAATTTGGGGTATGAAAATCTGTAGGCTCGATCTAAAATTGAGCAAAACGAGTTAATAGAACTTTGAATAATCTGCTGTAACTTGTAAAGAAGTTAAATTTGTTGAATTGGCGTAATTAGTCTAATATTGGCATACTCTATGAATGAATACTTTAGCTAAGGATAAGAATGCTGAGACACGAGGTTAGACTCTGTTTGCGGTAAAAGCCTGCCCGGACCCAACCGGCTTAACCAGCAACCGTGAACTGTCAGTCTAATGTGAGAGGTCGTAGCCATGACTAAAAGATGCTTAGACACGAGGTTAGGTCTGGCTTGTGGCAGAAGTCTGCCCGGAACCGCCCGGCAAATCCAGCGGCCACAAGCTACCGACCTAATGTGAGAGGTCTGTGCATTAGTAATTAATTAATGCAAAACTAGGATAAATGTGATGCCTAAAACGTGTTGGATGGATAAGGTTAAATCAACTGGGCGGATGAATCTAATAAACCCGTTTCGTAAATCTGTAGGCCCAATACAAGGTTAGGTGAAATAATTTGTAAGTCTGTTAATCTGTATATCTGATCCGTTAGTCTGAAAACTTGTTAACCATTATGTCTGATCTGAGAACTAGTTAATCTGAACTTTGTACATTTGAAATCTGTAAGCAATTAAATCTGAAATCTGTTAGTCTGGGGACACAAGGTTAGGAGGGGTAATTACTTGTGTCATCTGTTGTGTGGGACCCATATTAGTCAATAACCCTTTTCTGGTATCAAAACTATGACCCAACACTAGGAGGGGTCCGGGAACACTTACTGAACTAATTGTAAGAGGTCCACTCTGATAATGGCGAGGGGTGTCGATGGCGCATTCCAACCAGGTTATGTGCGTTCATGGATCCGGTCTGCTCTGAGGATGTAAGACACCGTGACATCTATAAATAGGTCTGTGTCTATAGGTTGCCACTTTAGGGAATGATACACCCCTCTGTGGGGCAGGCATAGGGTATTTATGTATTAGGGAGCCTATCGCTTAGGGTAGAATTTAGGGTACACCTAGTTCTGTTTGTTTCTGTTGGTGTACCGTCTGTTTCTGTTGGGGTGGTAAAGGCCCATTAGTTGGGGCCCTGGGGGTGGTAAAGGCCCATTATTAGCATTCTGTTTCTGTACCTTCTGTCTCTGTTGGGGTGGTAAAGGCCCATTATTAGCATTCCGTTTCTGTACCTTCTGTCTCTGTTGGGGTGGTAAAGGCCCATTAGTTTGGGTGGTAAAAGCCCATTATTAGCATTTTGTTTCTGTACCTTCTGTCTCTATTGGGGTGGTAAAGGCCCATTACTAGCATTCTGTTTCTGTAAAGATTATTCTGTTTCCGTTTCTGTTTCAGTTTAGACATTAGGGTAACACCTAATCCTTTTATACTAAGTATTAGTGCAGAGAAGTAAGATATAGGTAAGAAGCATATCTTGGTCTATATCATTTTGTTTTCTTCTGTTTATCTTAAGCATACCAGTTATTCCTGTTGCTATAATCTCTCATCCATCTTTATTTACATGTCATGATACTACTGTCTGTTTATATGCTGAAAGTCACTGGACTCGCCAGACTTTATGTCTGACCTCATTTGTTTTTGCCTCTTTTTCTTTCCGTTCCCCCTTCCAACCGACGTGCTCAAGGTGGAAACATAGGATCTTGATTCAGATTCTCTCTGCTTGAAGTGCTTGAAGTATTGCTTGGCTTTGACTCTACCTTCTTATGGCAGTTTATGTTGGGGATTATGGTTTTAAAATTATGCATTCTGAATGATTTTGGTATAAGACTGATACTTGTGTACTTGGGCTTTGGTATTGTGATTTTGAAGGATGTAACAAACTTATTTCTGTTTCTGCTGTAATAAAGTTATAAATTTTTCAAGTACTGCTTTACGTATCTGTCTTGTAATATTCTGTTCTGTTTACTTATAATGCTTCATGGAAGTTAATGCATTCCCTTTGTAATGACATTAACGGACATGAGTTGTTACGGTTGGTATCATAGCTGAAGGTTACCAGATTTGATAAAAAGTTTATGAAAAATATTTTTAAAAAGGTTTTAAAAAGGAAGTATTTTCAAAAGTAAAGTTTATTTTGAAAAACATAATCCCCAAAAGCCATATATTTGTCTTTCGATTCTCCATTTTGAATCTCTTCCTTTTTCTTTTTAGCATGTCTAGGGTACCCGGGATACCCGAGGGCATACCGATACCAACCTACTTCAGAAGGTATCTGGAGGCTAGGGCCACCGCCGCAGGCCCAGCAGACGTTCCTCCTCCCCCAGCTGCAGCCGCTCCTCCTCCCCCTCCCCGCGTTGACTTTTTCGAAGATATGCAAAGACTTTCGGGCAATGGGCGGGAAACCTTTTCACGGGTTAGAGACGTTTGTTGAAGCTCGAAATTGGCTTAAGGAGGTGGAAGATTTGTTTGGTATCTTCGAGATAGAAGATGGAAGGAAGGTCCAATTAGCTGCTTGGTTAACGAAGGACGAAGCCTCGTTTTGGTGGGAGGTCACAAATGGAGAGCGTCCAGTGGAGACATGGATGGACTTTAGGCATAGGTTCGAAATGAAATTTCTCTCACGAGCAGAAGGGAATTTATACATGGAGAGGTTCTTGGCATTGAAGCAGGGGAATTTATCAGTAAAGAAGTACATTAACAAGTTCAATCAGTTGGCGAGATTTGGCTTAGACTTGGTGAACACACCTGAAAAAAGGGCCTGAGATTCGTTAAAAGTTTGAATGAACTGCTACACGGGTTGGCTATGACCCACATTCCTATGAGGGCTACCTTCGAGAAATTGGTTGACATGGCATTGATGCATGAAGAGGAAGCCAAAAGCGAAAAAAAAGAGGAAAAGCTCGAAGGATCACAGAGCAAGAAAGCGTGGCCCAAAAAGAAAACACAAAATAAGGATGAAAAGTCTGAAGATAAGAAGGAGAAAAAGTGCTTTACTTGTGGAAGCTTGACTCATCTGAACAAGGATTGCAGAAAAAGGAAAGGCACTTGCTTCAACTGTGGTGAGATGGGACACTTCACTAGGGACTGTCCGAAGAAACGAGGGCAAGGGCAGAGGACAGAGCCTACTTCTGAAGGGCAGGTGAATGCTCACGTGGCTGGTGGATTGGATAGGGATAGGAAAATTTCTGTAGAAGGTTTAATTTACTTATCTGATTATTGAGTTAAAACTCTTTTTGATTCTGGCATTTTGATTCTATAATTGAGACTCTGCACTTTAATACTAGTCTTGTTTCTGATCCCGCTATAGTCTCAAACCCCATAAGGGTTACGACTCATCTGTTTGTGATAAGTTGGGGGTATCTGTGTTGGGCGTTAAGTTGACTATGACGCATACATTCTGGGTTTTGATAATATGATCTGTACCAGTAGTATGTAAGTATCTGAATATTTCTGAAAAGGATAGGGGTTTTTACTCGAAGTGTGAAGTAGATTTCCAGTTTTGACATTTTTTAATGGGAGTAATTCTCTGAGTGTCAATCTGATGTTGATTTCGGTCTTCGGGGTTGATACTTAGAGATTTATTCTCTTAACCGATGTCTAATAGGAACAAAAGTTTTGTTTTAATTGTACTTGCTTATATCACTCGGCTGTATCCTATCGATCGAGTCCTCGACCTTTAGGTAGAAACTAATGGGTGCAAACATGTGTTTTGAGACATGTTATGTTTGATGGTTGCAAGTGGATGCAAGTGGTTGCTAGTGGTTGCTCGTGGATGCATATACACACCCTAGGCACTAGATCTGCTCAAAAGCACTCTCATATTGCATATGGATGCGTGCGCATTTTTCAATTTTTGTGGATGCAAAATGATTGACTCATCACATGGATGTTGCATTTGGATGAATGGTTATGCACTCATATAGAAATGATGTGTATCAAATAGGATTTCTTGCATACATAATTGGACTCATGGCACTAACATAAATTTGCATTGAGGAGGTCAACTGAATAAGTAGACCGCCTGATCTTTGTATTAGATAAGAGACATATACACACACTTTTGCATATGTTCATATAACATTAGAAGTTTTCTAAGGACAATCGTTGCTTGTGGATGATGGTTGAGTAGATGGGTGATTGGATGGTAGGACACATTCTTCTCAACTTGAAGATTTCGGGGACGAAATCCTTTAAGGAGGGGGAATGTAACAACCCGTATTTTCTGTGAACATAAAAGTAACAAAACAAAGTATACTTAATTTTTAAAAGAAGAATTAAGGGAAACGGATTATGCCATTGCGTTCATCTCGGAATTCTGCTTGAGATAGAGTCCGAGATTGAATAAATCGGACTCCGTATGAAGAAGTTATGGCCATCAGAAGTTTCAGAAAATTTAAATAAATTAAAACAGCTCAGATTTAAGTTCGAAATTCAAATCAAACACCCGGGATGGGCGGGAAATTTCCCGCCCAGGACCCAGCTCGACCAGGGGGTCGACCTGGGTCACATAGGTCGACCAGGGGGTCGACCTGGTGGTCGACCTCCCCCCTATTTCCAAATATGAGGACTGGTTCGTTTTTCTGCATTTGGATGCCCGTTCTGACCATATTTGTTGATCCCTATGCTATTTAAACACCCCCAAACGCCACTTTCTCTCCACACCAAACCATTGTAACGCTACGTTGCCTCGGTTCTAATTAAAATAAATTAATGGCGTCTCTACTCTGCTAAAACCTAAGCTAGAACTAATACTTCTTCTTCTTCCAATCTGAATAGGATTAAAAGAGAACAACTACAACCCTTTTTCTTTTAGAATCCAACCAAAGTGAATACAGTTATTTTCAGATATGAAATTTAATTATGATCTTGACATGGTTATAAATCTGAATTTGAGATTATGCATATTCTTGTTTATCAGATCTGTTTTTCTGTGTAGATCTATCTTATTAATATTATAGTAACTATTCTGTATCTCTTCCTTCCTTCTGTTCTATAGCCAGGCTACCACGAGCCTGAGCCAAATCTCATAAGAGATTGACGCACGAGCGCTAAATTTGGGGAAAATAGTGAATGATGCATAATTAGACATGACTGGTTTATGACTAATTTGAGAAAAGAACATATGTTGTAATTTAAGATCTAGATCTGGGCATACCATATATGACAGTCTGTGATTTGGAAGAAGGAGAATTATTGTGTATATGACTTAGGCGCAAAGATCTATATTATAATAGGATATTTATTAAATGTGAATACGCCTAAATGGGAATTTTGGATATTAGGCATATGCTGAAATCAAAGGCTATAATTTGACATAATTCGTATTGTATATCATGATTTGGGGTTTTTGGAGAATATTCTGTACTGTGTAAATTTAACTAAAATTTGGGACATATGCTATATTATGAATTATGACCATAATTTGGGCATGTAAAATTAGGCTTAATTTTATAATTAAATCTGTTAAATCGCCTAGTCTGCTGAAACTGTTGAAACTGAATACGGTAAATTTGGGGTATGAAAATTTGTAGGCTTGATCTAAAATTGAGCAAAACGAGTTAATAGAACTTTGAATAATCTGCTATAACTTGTAAAGAAGATAAATTTGTTGAATTGGCGTAATTAATCTAATATTGGCATAATCTGTGAATGAATACTTTAGCTAAGGATAAGAATGCTGAGACACGAGGTTAGACTCTGTTTGCGGTAGAAGCCTGCCCGGACCCAACCGGCTTAACCAGCAACGCAAACTGTCAGTCTAATGCAAGAGATCGTAGGCATAACTAAAAGATGCTTAGACACGAGGTTAGGTCTGGCTTGTGGCAGAAGTCTGCCCGGAACCACCCGGCACATCCAACGGTCACAAGCTACCGACCTAATGTGAGAGGTCTGTGCATTAGTAATTAATTAATGCAAATCTAGGATAAATATGATGCCTAAAATGTGTTGGGTGGATAAGGTTAAATCAACTGGGTGGATGAATCTAATAAACCCGTTTCGTAAATCTATGGGCCCAATACAAGGTTAGGTGAAACAATCTGTAGGTCTGTTAATCTGTATATCTGATCCGTTAGTCTGAAAACTTGTTATCCTTTAAGTCTGATCTGAGAACTAGTTAATATGAACTTTGTACATCTGAAATCTGTAAGCAAGTAAGTCTGAAACTGTTAGTCTGGGGATACAAGGTTAGGAGGGGTAATTACTTGTGTCATCTATTGTGTGGGACCTATATTAGTCAGTAACCCTTTTCTGGTATCAAAACTCTGACCCAACACTAGGAGGGGTCTGGGAACACTTATTGAACTAATTGTAAGAGGACCACTCTGACAATGGCGAGGGGTGTCGATGGCGCATTCCAACCAGGTCATGTGCGTGCATGGATCCGGTCTGCTTTAAGGATGTAAGACACCGTGATATCTGTAAATAGGTCTGTGTCTATAGGTTGCCACTTTAGGGAGTGATACACCCTTCTATGGGACCGGCACATGGTATTTATGTATTAGGGAGTCGATCGCTTGGGGTAGAATTTAGGGTACACCTAGTTCTGTTTGTTTATGTTGGTGTACCGTCTGTTTCCGTTGGGGTGGTAAAGGCCCATTAGTTAGGGTGGTAAAGGCCCATTATTAGCATTTTGTTTTTGTACCTTCTGTCTCTATTGGGGTGGTAAAGGCCCATTTGTTGGGGTGGTAAAGGCCCATTATTAACATTCCGTTTTTGTACCTTCTGTCTCTGTTGGGGTGGTAAAGGCCCATTAGTTGGGGTGGTAAAGACCCATTATTAGCATTCTTTTTCTGTACCTTCTGTCTCTGTTGGGGTGGTAAAGGCCCATTACTAGCATTCTGTTTCTGTAAAGATTATTCTGTTTCAGTTTAGACATTAGGGTAACACCTAATCCTGTTATACTAAGTATTAGTGCAGAGAAGTAAGATATAGGTAAGAAGAATATCTTGGTCTATATCATTCTGTTTTCTTCTGTTTAACTTAAGCATACCTGCTATTCCTGTTGCTGTAATCTCTCATCGAGCTTTATTTACATGTCATGATACTACTGTCTGTTTATATGCTGAAAGTCACTGGACTCGCCAGACTTTATGTCTGACCTCGTTTGTTTTTGCCTCTTTTTCTTTCCGTTCCCCCCTCCAAACCGACGTGCTCAGGGTGGAAACATAGGAGCTTGATTCAGATTCTCTCTTCTTGAAGTGCTTGAAGTATTGCTTGGCATTGACTCTACCTTCTTATGGAAGTTTATGTTGGGGATTATGGTTTTAAAATTATGCATTCTGAAGGATTTTGGTATAGGACTGATACTTGTGTACTTGGGTTTTGGTATTGTGATTTTGAAGGATGTAACCAAACTTATTTCTTTTTCTGCTGTAATAAAGTTATAAAATTTTCAAGTACTACCTTATGTATTTGTCTTGTAATATTCTGTTCTGTTTACTTATAATGCTTCATGGAAGTTAATGCATTCCCTTTGTGAATGACATTAACGGACATGGGGTGTTACATAAACATATCTGTCATTATAAGTATTCCTCTCTACACTTGATCTATTGTTCAGTTCTTACATGCTTTTTTCTGAAATCGTATTCCTATTCTGTTATTGTGCATATTTATGTTCTCTTCTCTCCCTCTTTCCCTTTTTATTTTTATAGCCTAGGCTACCTTCGAGCCTAGGCCTATCGCTGAAATATGCGAACGGACGAAATCGGGAATGGTTGGGAAATATAAATTGGGGCATAACTTGTATTATGAATCATGATTAGGATTTGAGGGAATAACCTATACTGTAATGTAAGACTAACCTTGCAGCATATGTTATATTGTGAATTATGACCGTATTTTGGGGCATATAAATATGTAGGCTTAATTTAAGATTAAGTAGAACATGTTAATGAAACTGTAAATAAACTGCTGTAACTTGTGGAGATGTTTAAAGTGATTAATCTTTTGAAATCTGTTGAAACTGAATACTTTAACTGAAAAAACTATGATGAGCATGAATTATTCCTAAATAGGATTATTAAACCAAAAAGATTGTTAACACAATTATGGAAATTAAGAAATGGTAACTGCACTTAGACACGAGGTTAAATTCAACTTGTGGTGGTAGAAGTCTCCCCGGAACCGCCCGGCAAATTCAGCATCCACGAGTTTTTAATTTAATGTGAGGGTCCTAGTGCATAAATATACTTGTAACGGTGCTAAGACACGAGGTTAAGTCTAACTTGCGGTAGAAGTCTGCCTGGAACCGCCCGGCATATCCAGCTTCCACAAGTGGTCAACTTAATGTGAGAGATCTGGTGCATTAACATACACAAACGGGGAATGATAATAACCTATTGACATGTTTAATCTGTGGGGTTTATATTAGCCGTTAAACTGTAACTTATTGAATCTATAGGGTTAAGTAAATTTGTTGAATCTACGGGGTTAAGTAAATCTGTGGGGTTTATATGAACCTGTTAATATATAAGACTTAACCTTGTATATCTGTTAAGGTTATATGAACCCGTTAACCTGTAATACTTAACCTGTTTAGATCTGTGGGGTTATATGAACCTGTTAAATTGTGGAGGGGGGGGGTTTAAGTAAACCTATTTGAATCTATGGCGGTTAAGTAAATCTATTAAATCAGTGGGGGGTTACACGAACCCGGTAAACTTAACCTGTTTTATATATTGGGGTTATGCCAGCTTGTTAAACTGTTAGGCATAACCTGTCAAAATCCTAGTAGTTGGGGATACAAGCCTAGGGGTGGCTTGTATCATTTGTGTTGTGGGACTTGTATCAGTCAGTAACCCATACAGGTATCATGGGGGACTGCGAACTAGGTAGAGGTCAGGGACACGCTTACTGAGCTGATTATAAGAGGTTCATATGGGTAGGGTTGTTCGTTGGCGCGTTCCAACGGAGTCATGTTTATGTTATACTAGTAGTGCTGTAGAGAAGAGTATTTGAGAAGCGTAATCTGTTCTGTTCATCCTGCTTATCCTGCTTAGTCTGTTATACCTGTCATATGATACTGTTATCTCTCATTCAGTTTATATGCCTGTCATGATGCTTTTACTTATTTATATGCTAAAAGTAACTAGACTCGCCAGACTTTATGTCTGACCCGTTTTGTTTCCTTTTCTCTTTCTTCCTTCCCCCTCAGGTTCTCAGGGTAGGAACGCTTAGGCTTGATTAGGGCTCTCTCCCTCTGTTCAGCTCTTGAATTTTGGATATTGCTTAGATGTACCGCTTTGATTACTTATCCACTCCGTTATGGCTCTTTTTTTGGGACTATGATGTTATATTATTGTACTTTGATGGTTTTAGTACAAGGCAGATATTTTTATTTAATGTAGTTGGTTTTCAGCATTTCAGACTGATGTTGTAACTGGATTTCGGACCACGACGTTTTCTGTTAGAAAATAAAATTTTACATTTCCGCGGCTATTTTATATTTGTCTTGTGATGTTTATGTTTCTGTTTACTTATAACGCTTCACAGAACTTAATGCATTTTGTTAAAGAGTGACACTAACGAACGTGGGGGTGTCACAAGTCTAAAATGTAAAATTGTTATTTATTAAAGTATTTTATTAAAATAGTTAATATGTATAAGTTAAAAATAGAGTAGTTTATAAAGTAAAATAATTGCTAAGTAAAATAGTTTATATATGGGTTTTAAATAAATTAATTTGAATAAGAACTATTTCTTCTAAGTTTTAAACAAACTGGAAATCATGTTCTAGTTTCAATCAATTTTGGGAAAGGATATATATCATTTCAACCCAAGTAGAGGTCATAGGTGTTTACCATTTCAACCTATGTTCTTAATTCATTTTAATGTTTAATCCTGAGTTTATTCGGTGCCCATAACATCTAGGGTAAATGGTTGGGATTAATCAACACAACAATGGTCATATATCATCAAGGCGAATAATGGGTAAATTCACACAATTATACATCAATATGTCAAACATATCAATCCAAGCCATCTATCAAATCAATACATCCAAACAGTTCAATATCATATACATTAATTAGTCATCAGATGTCGTGTTATAAACTAGCAATTAAATGTTGAATTTTAACTTAACTATAAAATTTAATCTAACAGTCAAATTAAATTACATTATCGATGTCAAACAACGTTGGTACTAAAGAATTAAACACCAAAACCAAAGTGAAGTGAAGGGGTATTAGAATGAACCCAACGCCTGAGTAGAAGCCTGGGAAGTCTTCATCGATACCAAAGCACGAGGAAGAGCCGAAACCAGAAGCTAAAGGACTAAAAAGAACCAAGACGACACCGAAAGAAAGAGGGATAAGAGCTGTAACAACCCGAATTTCGAATGACCGTTTTTTTATAAAAAAATCTGATCTACCAAAGCTTGAGTTGGCTCATCTGGTATCCTGCAAAAAAGACATAGAAGATAAATATATTAGAGATTTATAAAACATCTCACAGTGGAATAGATAAAATATAGTAATCAAATATAGCCTTACTGAAATAATAACACTGTCTAACAAGTGTCCAAAGGCTACCAAATCTCTGTGATAAACCTAACCTGCGAGTATATTATGAAGCAGTGGTCAGAACACAAAGTTATAGTGACTGGACAAATTATACATTATGAAATAATCCTACATACACCATTTAGTTATGTTTACTTAATTATTAGGTTATTTTGGGTTAACATCACTCAAAGATTTACACTCACGTCGTACCCATTTACTCCTCGGTAGATTAACCTAATGTAGTATATATGTAGTTATACCTTACATCGCAAGGTACTTCCCATAGTACCCTTCTGGTACGGCCTCCACTGTCATGCTACGGAAGCGTATGCAACATCTATCCTACGTCGAATAACGTACGGAAATCCAAATCATCACACCACGTAATCACGCGGAACCATCATCGCTATGTCACTTAAGCGTACAGATCATTGTATTCAAACTCCTCAGTCGAATCAGGTCTTAACACAAAGTAATGCCTGATTGCTTATGGTACACCACTCAGTGCATCAATTTAGACCCTCACACGAACGTACTGTCTACTGTACCTAGAGTCATGTAATAAGGTTGCATCTAATGCGCAGAACTCGATCGGGAGCTTTCCATATCTATAAAGTCCTGCCCCATTAGGCATATAGTACATATATCCAGAGTATGGTCTGCATTTTCACGGTGCCTATGGCCCCACCCTGGCCCCTCCCTCAACTAATGAAGACTACATCAAGAGCTAAGTGATGTGCCCCTAGCAAACAATCTAACATCCAATTTGGCATGTCCCGCAACAAACGTCTCGATAGTGAAAGATTGATGATCTATAGGTTTAGCTTTAATCTTTTCGCGTCACACATTAACTGCCGATGACAGGTACTAGACGATTATTGTCTTGTATTGGTCCTAACCCGCCTCTCCCGAGGCAAACTGCTTAATCACCAGAGCCATCCGCCACAGCCTTTTAACTATCAAACTATAGTTGCAGTCGAGGTATACCCACTGGCTGGTACCGCACAAACCAAACCTCCGCGAGTACAGCTTGAGCATGCACCGCACAGAGGACTACCACGTAGTACCCTACCATGTCCTTCAGAAGCCACCTCTTCCCTTCAACCCCACAGAGCAATCACAAAGAATAACCAAGCAGAATAATCGGATGGACATGCTCCTCTCGGGTCTCCAAACACCACGATGATCAACCCCGTCGTGTTCTTCACCTTCTTATGTGCAGATCGGTCTACGTGCAGATCGGTCCAAGCGCATCACACTAACGTGTTATTAGAGACTAAGTCTAATCTTTTAATTAGGCGCTTGAAATGCCTTATCAGATTACTAATTAAGTTGATTACCCAGTACTCCCTTTTTATTTAAGTTACAAGATTTCCTGAGTCCCTTATATCTCAAAGGAATGGACCCTCCTCGCTTATTAACCATACAGGTTTAACTTAATCATGTTTTAAGTTCATTAGTAAGCCCAGTGACATAAACTGTTATTTCTTTGATTGTAATTATCGAAAATCATCTACAACCCTTTTCCTTGTTTATTAATTTTGTAATATCCTGACTTTTCGACCGCTTCAAGTCGGTAACTAAACCAACTTAAACCATTCAAAACCACATATTGTTATTAACTGTTGGATCTAGATTAACCCTAGAGGGGGGGTGAATAGGGTTTATTGGATTTTAACGAGATCTTAAAATATGCACAGATCATAGAATATAGCAGAAATAGAAATGCAGAATGCAAATGACACACAGATATACCCAGCTTCGGCAAAACCCTACCTACTGCTGCATTCCTAAGGTTTCTATTAGGTAATAGATCAGATCCCGCTTACAAGACCATGTAAACTCACGAACCCCTCGCTCCTATTCTAATCCAACGCTCAAAACCCTAGACTGATCTAAACCCCTAGATCAGATTTCCCCTAGTTTTATAGACTCTAGTAAACTGCCAGTTAACATCCTAACTGGATTCCCCTAGAATTTATAGACTCTGGAAACTGTCCAGATGATTTGCAAAGCAAAATAGAAAATACAAAAGAAAATAAAAAATAAAACCCTAGGAGTTAAATTAAAAAGGTCATCCCCTTTTCCAAATGGAAAACACGGCCAGCCCGTTGTGCCTTTTATGTTGACCTCACTTCAAAACTTTGGCCCAATCTCTCTCTTGCTCTAGAAAAAAATATGGCGGCCGAACTTCATGAATTAGGGTTTTCCAATCTTGCCAAATCAATTCGATTGCTTGATGGATTAATGTCGTGATTCTCTGATGGCTTCAACTTGATGACGTCGGTCGATTTATGAAGCTCCTTGCTTCACTGATTTGGGATATTTCTTTTGATCGAAAACTTGTGAGTAATTTGAATAATTTTGATTTTTGCTCTTGAGTTTTTGCCTTGTGTTTTCGACAGAAATTGCCTGTGATGAACTGGTTGTTAAATAGGATTTCAATTCCCTAAATCATCTCTGATTTCGCTGAAATTATTTGAGCTGATTTGGGCAGTTTCCTCTTTTGTCATACTCGAATGAAATTGATTCCTTGATTGATAATTTTGACCTACTGTTGCCTTATACAGATTGCATGTCCCTTGAATAAATCGAATCATTTTTGGAAAGAGAATTACACCCCTTTTGACCTTTGCGTGATATCTGAATGAATTTCTGAAATATAAAACTTGCTAAATATTATTTACTGGTTTGTTTTCTTTGGTCCACTGTGATTAAACATCAGGAAAAATAAATTTTCTGCTTGCCAAAAATGAATATAAAAACCGCTCTGTAACTTGCTGTGATTTGTTCTTGAGTGATTTTCTCCTATTTTGCTTTGCCATAATCTTCATGCCAGTTTTGAAAAACATGTCTTAAAAAATGAATCGTAAAAATTCTGGAGAGATTTGCATGGTAAACCTGAATATGTCAAACATTGTTGTGTCCATGATTAACTCATGCCGTTTATGCCTTGGATTTTAGACATGTTGCTTTGATCATGTTGCTTCATTTGTTCTTACGTATATCACTCCCATATACACCTGTTTGCACCATTATATACATGTATTCTGCATGTACATTTTTTTGATTCTTTGTGCATGTGTACACTATGCAAATATATTGCTGTATTGTTTCCTCCTGCATTGTGTTTATGCATACAACTCCATATCTTTTTGCTCTGTTGATCTTTGAGTGTAACTTGATCATGCAGTTTTATTGACATTCACCATGTTGCTCACAGCATGTTACACCATGTAGTTGTGTCGGGTTTACCTTGTACCTTGTATTAGTTGCTCCACCATTCATGAAACTGGTAACCATTTCTTGTGTGCAGACTTTGTCATGTGTCTTCATACTTGTGTAAATGTGACTTAAGTGCTATGCTGAAAGTTGCAGTCACCATTCATGCACTAGAAACAGTTTGTATATGTACTGAACATGTTTGGTGTCATGTTGGTCTTGGCTTCACTGACCTTTTGACTTGTTGAGTTGCTTGATTGTGTTTGTGTACTTACTGCTTTAGATCTGTATGTATCACCATCCATGCTTTGTGTCATCTAGACTTGTTGCACTGTCTATGCTGCGTTATTCATGTCTAAGCTTCTTGCTTGCCGTCAATACTTGTGCACCTCAGACCAGTATACATGCATATGTAAATTGAGCTGTTACATTTTTGAACTTTGCTTAACCCATGCTTGTTGTACTGCTTAGTGCCATCTTCATGTTGTTGTGCCCATCCATGCATATAATGTTTGCACTGTACACAAATGATCTGCCACATATGAACTGCTGTATATACATGTGAGCTGAAATTTTGACCATGCTGACTAGTTACATGCTCAAACACCTTGTTGTTTCATTCTTGAATCCTTATTTCACACTGCCTTTACATTTGTTCGACCACCTGTGCATATGTATTTTCCATGTGTACATATATGTATATGTAGAAGTATGTATATATATATATTTATATATATGTGGGTGTGTGTGTGTGTGTATATGTAGCTATTCGAATATATATCAGCAGACCGCTGCACTGTGTTGTGGCTGTTCAGAATCAACTAGCTCTGATCAACAAAACGGTGTAGTGTGTTGAGGTTGATCAATTAGTACTAGAAATATATACATATCAGATCAAGTCATGAAAAATGATGAGAAACACACCGAAATTCTGTGGCAAATAAATTTTTAAAATAAAAATTATATTCGCTAGAAATTAGAATATTATTTCTGGTCCAGATATTGTGTGTGTGTTTCTGTATGTGACAGGTAAGCAGATGATGACTGGACTGACAGTGAAGATGTTGTGAAGACAGAAGATTGAAGACAAGAACAGTGTGAAAATGTGTATATGAGGGAATGTCTGTATAACTGAGTGTGAGTGGTATAGTGAGGAACTTTGTGTACAATGAAGTTGACTGTATTGAAATGAAAAATATTAGTGAAGTGTACAAACAGTGGAGTATTAAATTTGTATTGCTTGAAAGCTGAAATAAAATATTGTGTGAAAATTTGAATTTATGTACAATTGTATTTTATTTAAATACAAATATTATATTCCTGTCTGTGATGTATAAATGAAACAGTACAATAACAAACACATTTTATTTGGTTGTTATCATCAAACAAAAATCATATAATTGTGTATACAACATCGTTATATACAACAATCTCCCTTTTTTGATGATGACAATCAAATAAAAGATTTTGAATGCTATAAATGTGTTTGATAGTGAAGAACTGAACTCCCCTATTTGAATGCTCCCCCTACAACAGAAACTCCCCTATAACTGTGCATGAATGAAAAGTTTGAAAATTGTGAGAAATTTTCAATAGTAAAATATTTATAAAATATTCACTCATAAATCAAAATCTCTATCCATTCTCCCCCTTTTGTTATCATCAAAAAGATACAGAAGTTAAAATAATGATGAAAAATAGACTAAGCATATAATTTCAGCTTAAGAGGAAGAACGGTTATCATAATTTCAATTAGTCAAACAAAAATCATAATATTCTAAGAATGTAGCAACCCAAACTTCCCCGTGAAGGAAAGCCCGGATTGACTTTGAGGACAAGATGAATCAGAACACAAACAGAAGAACATTTCATTACTTACTACAACAATTTCATCAGAATACAAGAATATGCAGAGTATGAATAAATCATATACATTTGATCAATATCAGAGATTTAAATTACATTTAAATACATAGCAGCAGAAAACAATACAAAACACAATTGAAAGTAATACACGGATACAGAGCTTTCCGAGTATCGCTTCAGCTGTAAATCGGGATCCTGTGAATATAAATCTGCAAAACCAAAACTACTAGCTGCCCGTGCGGAAAATACGGGCACCTAGAGTTTAGGTTAAAACAACAAACTCCAGGTCAGTCATGTGACTGGTGTGAGAACTAAAACAGTTATTAGTCTTTATTTTAAAGTTAGGTAAATCCAAAGACCACGCCGTATAACACGGAACAGGTTTCCTCCCAATAATACCAGTACATAAAACAACAGCGCCATGCTAAATAAAGTACAATGAACCTATTATAAGACCCAGATCCCATCACACAATGCAACGCAAGCCGAAGGATAGAGTTTTTACCTTATAATAGCAAAAAATGCTTAGCACGTGAAATTTCATATTTTACTATTACTATAAGTGTATAGTGTCAAAACAATTTCAAATATAAATGTATCAATCATAGACAACATGAGTGCCCCATCCCACTATGTCGCCATACTAGGCTCTACAATCATAACCGCAAAATGTCGTATTGGAAGTTGGATTTCCATCCGTGAACTAAGGCAAGGGATCGTCCTTACCGCTTTGAAACAATCTAGCCCATGTCTCAAGGTCAGAATGCATCGACCCTTAGATCGTCAGGGTTGGTCCACTTGATGTGGATTAAAATGCTTGAACACTATGTTTCCCCGCCCTATGGGGCGTAAATCTGGTTTGTATAAAGACCATCCATCGGCTCCGCAGAGACCAAAATAACCAAGGCGCCTTGCAATCCATCATCCACATAAGTAAAATGTCAGGGCTAGTAAAACGCTGACACCACTCCTAGCTAGAAGGAAACGCATGTCCTCCTTGAGGTCCTCTCCCGTTTCTAGTTCACAACGGGGTGTGAGGCTCGCGAATTAACGCTACACAAAGCTATGATATATTTAAGCCGTGCTTTGATCATCAACCACAAGACTCTGCTTTTCAACAGAAGCCTTGATCATTTGTATCTCAGCATGCCACACAGGCAATTCACACTATGCAATCGATGTCTATCAATCAAATAGAATGAAATCCGATGTCAGACACACATTCATTTACAAGTTCGTTCTGGGTCTAAACGAAACCGGAGGCACCTTATTCCTCCCTCATATGTCCAATACAGGGGAGAGGCCCTCGCATATCCGGTCGATCTCCAAGTACGTATGGACGATCACCACTTATTACCTTGTCTTGGGTGTATAGCCCAATCGAGACATCAGTAACCATCCAAACGATGTGAAGACCTCCTCAGATATTTTTTTTCTGTTACATTATTAGATCTGTTACATTATTAGAATAAAATTCTTTGAGCCGTAGTTCCGGGGTTTGATTGCAAAGGGAGCGGGAATGCTTTGAAGCTCAACGAAGTCAAAGCCCGGTCTTCAACCACCGTCTTCATCATTGACATATCGTCGATTCAATTATTCAGAATGGGATAAACCCGGTCTGTAATGACCCGCATTGGCAGAGGTATTATAATCAATTTATTTAATTATATAAATAGTGATATAGTGAATTTAATGGTCGTGGAGTTAAATAATGGTAAATATTTAATTAAAATAATAAATTAAATAATATATTTAATTCTGAAATAATCAAAATTGGCTGAAATGGCCCTATGGTGTGAACCGGATTATATGTGATACTTAATTCAGCTTGGAATTGAATTTGAATAACGAATATATTTAAATAACGACAGTTTGAACGTATAATTATATTATAATTAAAATCGAGCTTGAAATGGCGCTGCAGTTCGTAAATTGGCGATTCGAACTTCAACTGAATGTACAGGATTCATTTTAAGCCGGATTTCTGTGAAACAAGAAACGTGTGGAGCTGGTGGAGTATATCTCTCTAGTGGAAGAGAAAAATCGGGATTTCATCGTGTAGATTTTGAGATATGTCCAAATCAAATTTAAAAATAGTCGTTATAGAATCGTTTATCGACCGTATTGGTTTATTCGATATAACTAGAGATCGGGTTTGAATTTAGACAAGGTTCTTTTGGGAAGTAGTGATAATTTAATTTTTAGAATTTTACTGTAATTTTTAATTAATTAAATAAGAAACTTTTTATTTGAAGTGTTTTGCACTCTGTAATTAACATTTTGAGGTTTCACAATATGAGTTAAACTACCGGTATTATTATATTTTTGGGATCGTGACACTGAGCTCATCACAACGGTATATTTATTTCTGTCGTTA
The DNA here is from genome assembly GCA_030737875.1 of Allium sativum. Taxonomy (NCBI): domain Eukaryota; kingdom Viridiplantae; phylum Streptophyta; class Magnoliopsida; order Asparagales; family Amaryllidaceae; genus Allium; species Allium sativum. Next base: position 70,612,233 of record CM060924.1, read on the forward strand.
GCAATCCCTAAGTGTACGAAATTTCATGTATCGGTGACCGTAAACTTCGCCTTGAAACAACACCTACGAAGTAAACGAATTATTTTAGATCCATATAAAAATCAATGCAAAAAAAAATATCCTAACTAATTTCTAGGGCAATACAAAGCCCACGTCCCCAAGTGTTCTCAGCCACAAACAAAAGAGGAAATAAAATCCCCTATATAATATCCCTTGAAATCCTTAAGACCTAATATCATTTCCACGATCAAAACACTAGGCCGCCACTTCCTCATTTTTCCCAGCAAAACGCGAGAAGTAAAATCCAACAATGAAAATCAAACAACTTCTAAAATCCTCAACAAACGGACCTGGATTCCACCATTTGAGAAAAAATAAAAGGGGCTATTATGTATCTGGAAAATGGGGGTGACGAGCTGAAGTCGAGTCCGACTGGGAGGGCGTAAGTCCACGACTTAGGGGTTGGTGGAAGAAAGGCGACGCTGTTACGGTTCAGCATAGAAGAAGGACTTGTTCACGGGCGGTTGGGTTAAGGGGAGGAGTATTCAACTGTGTATATGCTTGTGGAATGGGTTTGTACGAGGACGGTTTCAATCAGTTGTCGGGTGGAGGAACTGTGAGGTCATCCTGTGGTTTCGCGAAGTACAGAGAAAGGCCAAAATGGCAAGTGTAAAGTCAGTACTCGTTATTGAGCCAGAAGCAATACATGGCTATTGGGGGTTGAGAGTTTGAAACAAATCTGAAGCGGATACGTTCTCGGCAAACAAACGTGGAAGGGAACAAATGAATGAGGTTGGGCAAATCCATCTTTACAGTAGGACGTTGGGCATTTTGTGAAGAAGCAGGTTGTTCAATGTAGAAGGGAGTGCGGGATGAACAAAATGGTGATGGTTATTGTTTTTGTAATAAAGCAGTGGAAAGAGGAAATGTTGAAGTTGGAGGATGCGAGTTTGTGATTTAGGTGATGGAGCCAGTGGTCTTGCAAAGTACAGGGACTCACGATAGTTGTTTTGGGATTTGTTTGGAAGAAAGGAGTTCCAAAGAGGAGTGATAATTTTCGGAAACAAATTGGGCGTTTTACTGGAATGGTATTGCATGTGTCGGGGAAGATGGAGTTGCGGGTTAGCTCGATGACTGGGCCGATTATTTTGGGTAAAGCCCAAATAGCACTAGCTTAAGTTTAATGTTAATTTAAATAACATATTTAATTGTAAACTCAATAACTCCGTTATACATTATCAGAATTGCGAACGGTTCGATCCGTTGGGATCGTACAGACGGACGCTACACCATGGAACTGACGGGGAGTGAACCGGAGCTCGTTACAATTTATGGCGAAATAAATTGTCCGTCTAAATCAAGTGATGGTTGTCGTTATTAATGACGATCGTCCAATGTGAGTAAAACTCACCAACTCTGAACAGTTATATTTTCATAACGTATTCTTAGAACTGTTAATCATCTGTTGATTGTAGTGTGTTAACTGTTTGGTTGAATTGCTTGTGTATTGGTTGAAATGGTAGATAATGATATATATATATATATATATATATATATATATATATATATATATATATATATATCGTTAATCGAATATTGATTCTGTTTAGCAGAATATTTCATATTGAAATGAAATCGATGTTAATTATATAGTCTAACATCTGTGATGCAGGGAAACAGGTTGGAGGAATCCAACTGGATTCCTCAACATTTATTTTACTGTGATCCACATATTGTGATATATGATGTGATATATAATCTGTTGTTGATTATGTGTGTTTGGACGATATTTATCGTTGTTATATGGTGTGTTAAATACCATAAGAAAAACCAGAACGTGGAAAAAGGGATTTTCAAAAGTATATTTTGAAAATAATTTATTTATATAAAATCAATGGATTTTATATGATAAAAGAAAAAGGATTTTGAATAAAGGAATAATATTTGTAAATCAAATATAAAAGGAATTATATTTGTAAATCAAATATAAGGGAAAGAATTTGTTAAACAGATATAGAGGGAAATATTTGTAAAAAAAATATAAAAGGAAATATTTGTCAGACAAATAAGAAGAGAAATATTTGTAAACCATTTACAAATAAAACAGAATTATAAAGGAAATATTTGTAGAACATTTACAAATAGATTAAAAGGGATTATTTATTTATTTAGGGAATAAATAGAATTAGAATTAAGGAATATTTATTTGTGAAAATAAATAGAATAAAGGAAATATTTATTTAGAAAATAAATATGATATTATAAAAGGAGTTAGAATTAATCAGTTAGAGTTAAAGGAGTTAATCGAATATAGTTTATTCGAATAGAATTAAAGGAGTTAATCGAATATAGTTTATTCGAATAGAATTAAAGGAGTTAATCGAATATAGCTTATTTGAATAGAATTAAAGGAGTTAATCGAATATAGTTTATTCGAATAGAATTTAAAGGAGTTAATCAAATATAGTTAATCGAATATAGTTTATTCGAATAGAATTAAAAGAGTTAATTGAATATAGTTTATTCGAATAGAATTAAAGGAGTTAATCGAATATAGTTTATTCGAATAGAATTTAAAGGAGTTAATCAAATATAGTTAATCGAATAGAGGTAAAGGAATAAAGTTAAACAAGATTAGAAACTGACTAGAGATTAGTTAAGTTGAATAGTTTTCTGAGTATCGATCTTATGTTGGTTTCGGCCTTCGGGGTTTATACTCGGGAAGCTGTTCTCTTATTAGTTTACAGTTAGAATCTGATAGTTGTGGAATGGTAGTAATTGATGATTGATCGATAGTATTTCCATTTGGAAATAATATCATTGTTTGCACATGTGTTTTCATTTGATAGTTAAATCATAGACTACCGAAGTTTTGACCATTTTAACGTTGTTAATATGGAGAGATCGGTTGGATTATTATCCAAAGAACCACTCTGTATTGGCATAAGCGTTGCGAATCATATATGCTAAAGATAATTGAAGACGGAGTAAAGTGCAAGGGCTATTGTATAAATCTTAGATAACAGTGCCTATGATGGATTTACTGAATAGTACCTTCGGTTCATCCTGTTCCTGGATGACTTGTATGGACGGATGTCTGACAGAGTATTTCCAGATGATCACGTATATTGATTTCTCCAACCGTACAAAGAGTGGAAGCGGAGAAGGAAACTTCTTTTAGCTAACACATAATGTATTGTTGTAGACGTCAATCGGTGATTTGATGGATGTGACGATGTGACATTCGAAGTGAATCTGGTGTGATGATAAAGCGTAGCTTCTAGCCTCATCAACCGGTAAATTACAGAAATCGGGCAGGCAGCATGGCTAAGTCGGTCGCTCCGAAGTAGGGTGTATAATCACCTGATCTAGAGTTTCATTTATTTCTAAAAATCTATTGTCGATATTGTCCCATTCGGGAAATGATTGCTGATTACAACCGTTGGTGATGTACATTCGATACACTCAAGCGAAATGAGTGGTCGGTCATGTGTGGCTGCGTTACAAGATGTTCTTGTTGAACTCTAGTGTGTCATTCCTAGAGTACACTGATCGGAAGGTGGTTCCTTACCTTGTCATAGTTGGAAATCCATTACCCAATACGTGCTTGCGGTTTTGATTGTATATTATATATGTAGAACGTGAGATGAAAGCGTTTCTGCTAGATGATTATTATATTATGGCTGATAGACATTATTATAATATCAAAAGGTTTTTGATATAAAGATATTTTGGATTCTCATAAGGGAAAAATCCGTTCCGTTATACGGCGTGGTCTTATGAGATATCATTTACCTGCTTGAACTATTTTAAACTGTTTTACTCATATCAGTCCCATGACTGACCCGGAGTTTATTTTGTTGTTTTCCCTAAACTCTTGGGTGCCTAAATTTGTACGGCCAGTCAAGAAGGCGGGATTTACAGATACCTGAAGAGCTAGAGCAGGAGGCTTCAGAAATGATATAGCTATAGATTATTTCCGTTGTGTTGTAAGTGATGTACTTTGATAATGATGTATATTCAAGCACAGATTTATATTTCAAAGTTATGTTACATATATTATATGTTATTCGTTCCGCTGTGAGATTCGTGTTACTCTGATGTTATGTCTTCTTCTTCTTCTATTCTAAGTTTCTATGTTATCTATTCTCACCCTCTAATTTCTTTCATTAATCATCCGGTATTTTTCGATGTTTGGTTAGTCATCATTGAGTTTATGGCGATAACCAAAGTCGACAAAATCCGGGTCATTACAGTTGGTATCAGAGCAGAAGGTTAATTGATTAACTTGGCTCTGTGGCGTGACTCAGTAGAGATAGGGTTAGTACTATGCAGTTAAAGCCCCGATAATTCCCCGCAATATCCCCGCTATAGCCCGTAGCCCCCTTCAACCGCTACGCTATTTCAATTTAGCGCTGATGAACAGTAGATCCGCTTGTAGCCCCGCTATTTCCCGCTACATCCGCTAAATCAACGCTATTTACCATTCTCTTTAGCATTATTAATATATAAAGGTTGATTTGACTAGTTCTCTTTTTTAAAAAAATCAATAAAGTTAGTGTAAAGAGCTAATTTTAAGGCATAAGTGACCAATATATTCATGACATCTATTATAATTATCAAATATAATGTGTGTAACCATGATATTCTTTAATTCTACAATATATGATTACTTAATGTTAATTTCTTCTACATATATTATGTGAGAATGATAATTAATTAATTTTAAATATTTGGTTTCACATCTTATGAACCTTTTGGCGCATCCGCTATATCCCCGCTATTTCCCCGCTTTATCCCCGCTACACCTTTTAGAACCTCCACCGCTATGGAACCGCTAAGCGCTTTAACTGCCCAGGGTTAGTAATACCCTAGATTGAGTTTGAGTGTGTATATACGAGAGAGTATTTGTTATTGATATAAAAATTTGTTATATATGGTGGAGATTTATTGAGTGAGTTGTTTGGGTTCTGGTCGATCAGTTTGATCCACTGTATCGGTAGGAGTTTATAAACACTCGAATACGATGGGTCGACACGATATGTTTTGGAAAGAGGGTAAACGATATAATTTTACCCAAATTATATTTTGATATAAAGGAGATATATTGGTTGTGATTATAATCGAGTAAGATTATAAGTATAATGGTTATGTAAATAATCGATCAGAATCCATATAAGTAAATTATATGGAATCGAAATGAATTAAATCTGAAATTTAAATCAGAATTGGAATTAAAGTCCCAGAAGTTGAAAAAGTGTTTGTAAATGAATCTAGATTAAGTATAAGGAAATTTTAAAATCCTGGGAGATTTTAAATTGGTTTAAAGCATTGTGAATGGTATCTGAAATATATTTCAAAGTGGAAGTGTTTGAGAAATGATTTTAAAAGCTGATATAGTATTGAACTCACTTCAATCACTGGGAAATAACTCTGATGATGATGGCCACATCATCAGTGTCATTTTCGAGTTGTAAGTGACGGATTACTACCAAAGAAGTTGTTTTTGAAATTGTTTAGAAAAGCAAGTGTTTTGAATCTTGAAAAGGGAAGTTTGATTTCGATGTGGCAAGCTGTTTAAAATTTCTGGGAAAAGATTGTTGAATTAAAACCAATTTGAATTAAAAGTTGGAAAAGCAATTGGAAATTTAGTTGAAATCAATTATGTGGAAATTGAATTGGATTAGAATAAAGGATATCGAGTAAATTGAAGTGTTGAGCAAGAATTTTGAATTGAGATTGGAATTTGAGTTTGAATTGAATTCGACTTAGGTATAAGCGAAAAATCGGTTGAGATGACGTTGGTATATGTTGAATTGATAACAGGTAAAGTGATAGAGTTGATATGCCCGACAAAAATGTACAAGTTTATATTCGATATAAGCATGAGATTTATGAGCCGAATTGGCAAGCCGCTTGGCTGTTTGATTTTCTTTTGGGATGGAGATGGCCCAGAGAGGCGAGTTGGAGTTTGACCTATTGACCAGTACAAAGGAGGTGCTGGCGAAATTTTTCGAAAAGTTAAGGCGTTAGGAAATTTTCAGGATTTTTGAAAATTTTCGTTGATAAGAATTAATTAATAATTTAATTGAAATTAAATTGGTCCAGTTGAAACTGGAGTTAAGAAGTGAACAAATATGTTCTAACCAGTCGGTAGGGTCGTCCTCTACCTTTAAGCAATTTCAAGGACGAAATTATTTTAAGTGAGAAAGATTGTAATGACCCGCATTAGCAGAGGTATTATAATTAATTTATTTAATTATATAAATAGTGATATAGTGAATTTAATGGTCGTGGAGTTAAATAATGGTAAATATTTAATTAAAATAATAAATTAAATAATATATTTAATTCTGAAATAATCAAAATTGGCTGAAATGGCAATATGGTATGAACCGGATCATCTGTGATACTTAATTCAGCTTGGAATTGAATTTGAATAACGATTATATTTAAATAACGATAGTTTGAACGTATAACTATATTATAATTAAAATCGAGCTTGAAATGGCGCTGCAGTTCGTAAATTGGCGATTCGAACTTCAACTGAATGTACAGGATTCATTTTAAGCCGGATTTCTATGAAACAAGAAACGTGTGGAGCTGGTGGAGTATATCTTTCTAGTGGAAGAGAAAAATCGAGATTTCCTCGTGTAGAATTTGAGATATGTCCAAATAAAATTTAAAAATAGTCGCTATAGAATCGTTTGTCGACCGTATCGGTTTATTCGATATAACTAGAGATCGGGTTTGAATTTAGACAAGGTTATTTTGGGAAGTAGTGATAATTTAATTTTTAGAATTTTACTGTAATTTTTAATTAATTAAATAAGCAACTTTTTATTTGAAGTGTTTTGCACTTTGTAATCAACATTTTGAGTTTTCACAATATGAGTCAAACTACCGGTATTATTATATTTTTGGGATCGTGACACTGAGCTCATCACAACAGTATATTTATTTCTGTCGTTAGCAATCCCTAAGTGTACGAAATTTCATGTATCGGTGACCGTAAACTTCACCTTGAAACAACACCTACGAAGTAAACGAATTACTTTAGATCCATATAAAAATCAATGCAAAAAAAATGTCCTAACTAATTTCTAGGGAAATACAAAGCCCACATCCCCAAGTGTTCTCAACCGCAAACAAAAGAGGAAATAAAATCCCCTATATAATATCCCTTGGAATCCTTAAGACGTAATATCATTTCCGCGATCAAAACACTAGGCCGCCACTTCCTCATTTTTCTCAGCAAAACGCGAGAAGTAAAATCCAACAATGGAAAATCAAACAACTTCTAAAATCCTCAACAAACGGACCTGGATTCCACCATTTGAGCAAAAATAAAAGGGGCTATTATGTATCTGGAAAATGGGGGTGACGAGCTGAAGTCGAGTTCGACTGGGAGGGCGCAAGTCCACGGCTTATGGGTTGGTGGAAGAAAGGCGACGCTGTTACGGTTCAGCATAGAAGAAGGACTTGTTCAGCGGCGGTTGTGTTAAGGGGAGGAGTGTTCAACTGTGTATATGCTTGTGGAATGGGTTTGTACAAGGACGGTTTCAATCAGTTGTCGGGTGGAGGAACTGTGAGGTCATCCCGTGGTTTTGCGAAGTACGGAGAAAGGTCAAAATGGCAAGTGTAAAGTCAGTACTCGTTGGTGAGCCAGAAGCAATATATGGCTGTTGGGGGTTGAGAGTTTGAAACAAATATGAAGTGGATACGTTCTCGGCAAACAAACGTGGATGGGAACAAATGAACGAGGTTGGGCAAATCCATCTTTACAGCAGGACATTGGGCATTTTGTGAAGAAGCAGGTTGGTCAATGTAGAAGGGAGTGCGGGATGAACAAAACGGTGATGGTTATTGTTTTTGTAATAAAGCAGCGGAAAGAGGAAATGTTGAAGTTGGAGGATGCGAGTTTGTGCTTTAGGTGATGGAGCCACTGGTCTTGCAAAGTACAGGGACTCACGATAGTTGTTTTGGGATTTGTTTGGAAGAAAGGAGTTCCAAAGCGGAGTGATAATTTTCGGAAACAAATTGGGCGTTTTACTGGAATGGTATTGCACGTGTCGGGGAAGATGGAGTTGCGGGTTAGCTCGATGACTGGGCCGATTATTTTGGGTAAAGCCCAAATAGCACTAGCTTAAGTTTAATGTTAATTTAAATAACATATTTAATTGTAAACTCAATAACTCCGTCATACATTATCAGAATTGCGAACGGTTCGATCCGTTGGGATCGTACAGACAAACACTACACCATGGAACTGACGCGGAGAGAACCAAAGCTCGTTACAATTTATGGCGAAATAAATTGTTCGTCTAAATCAAGCGATGGTTGTCGTTATTAACGACGATCATCCAATGTAAGTAAAACTCACCAATTCTGAACAGTTATATTTTTATAACATATTCTTAGAACTGTTAATCATCTGTTGATTGTTGTGTGTTAACTGTTTGGTTGAATTGCTTGTGTATTGGTTGAAATTGTAGATAATGATATATATATATATATATATATATATATATATATAAATCGTTAATCGAATATTGATTCTGTTTAGCAGAATATTTCATATTAAAATGAAATCGATGTTAATTATATTGTCTAACATCTATGATGCAGGGAAACAGGTTGGAGGAATCCAATTGGATTCCTCAACATTTATTTTACTGTGATCCACATATTGTGATATATGATGTGATATATAATATGTTGTTGATTATGTGTGTTTGGACGAAATTTATCGTTGTTATATGTTGTGTTAAATACCATAAGAAATACCAGAATGTGGAACAAGGGATTTTCAAAAGTATATTTTGAAAATAATTTATTTATATAAAATCAATGGATTTTATATAATAAAAGAAAAAGGATTTTGAATAAAGGAATAATATTTGTAAATCAAATATAAAAGGAATTATATTTGTAAATCAAATATAAGGGAAAGAATTTGTTAAACAGATATAGAGGGAAATATTTGTAAAATAAATATAAAAGGAAATATTTGTCAAACAAATAAGAAGAGAAATATTTGTAAACCATTTACAAATAAAATAGAATTATAAAGGAAATATTTGTAGAACATTTACAAATAGATTAAAAGGGATTATTTATTTATTTAGGGAATAAATAGAATTAAATAAAGGAATATTTATTTGAGAAAATAAATAGAATAAAGGAAAAATTTATTTAGAAAACAAATACGATATTATAAAAGGAGTTAGAATTAATCAGTTAGAGTTAAAGGAGTTAATCGAATATAGTTTATTCGAATAGAATTAAAGGAGTTAATCGGATATAGTTTATTCGAATAGAATTAAAGGAGTTAATCGAATATAGTTTATTCGAATAGAATTAAAGGAGTTAATCGAATATAGTTTATTCGAATAGAATTTAAAGGAGTTAATCAAATATAGTTAATCGAATAGAGGTAAAGGAATAGAGTTAAACAAGATTAGAAACTGACTAGAGATTAGTTAAGTTGAATAGTTTTCCGAATATCGATCTGATGTTGGTTTCGTCCTTCGGGGTTTATACTCGGGAAGCTGTTCTCTTATTAGTTTACAGTTAGAATCTGATAGTTGTGGAATGGTAGTAATTGATGATTGATCGATAGTATTTCCATTTGGAAATAATATCGTTGTTTGCACACGTGTTTTGATTTGATAGTTAAATCACAGACTATCGAAGTTTTGACCATTTTAACATTGTTAATATGGAGAGACCGGTTGGATTATTATCCAAAGAACCACTCTGTATTGGCACAAGCGTTGCGAATCATATATGCCAAAGATAATTGAAGACGGAGTAAACTGCAAGGGCTATTGTATAAATCTTAGATAACAGTGCCTAAGATGGATATACTGAATAGTACCTTCGGTTCATCCTGTTCCTGGATGACTTGTATGGACGGATGTCTGACAGAGTATTTCCAGATGATCACGTATATTTATTTCTCCAACCGTACCAAGAGTGGAAGCGGAGAAGGAAACTTCTTTTAGCTAACACATAATATATTGTTGTAGACGTCAATCGGTGATTTGATGGATGTGACGATGTGACATTCAAAGTGAATCTGGTGTGATGATAAATCGTAGCTTCTAGCCTCATCAACCGGTAAATGACAGAAATCGTTCAGGCAGCATGGCTAAGTCGGTCGCTCCGAAGTAGGGTGTATAATCACCTGATCTAGAGTTTCATTTATTTCTGAAAATCTATTGTCGATACTGTCCCATTCGGAAAATGGTTGCTGATCCCAACCGTTGGTGATGTACATTCGATACACTCAAGCGAAATGAGTGGTCGGTCATGTGTGGCTGAGTTGCAAGATGTTCTTGTTGAACTCCAGTGTATCGTTCCTAGAGTACACTGATCGGAAGGTGGTTCCATACCTTGTCATAGTTGGAAATCCATTACCCAATACGTGCTTGCGGTTTTGATTGTATACTATATATGTAGAACGTGAGATGAATGCGTTTATGCTAGATGATCATTATATTGTGGTTGATAGACATTATTATAATATCAAAAGGTTTTTGATATAAAGATATTTTGGATTCTCATAAGGGAAAAACCCGTTCCATTATACGGCATGGTCTTATGAGATATCATTTACCTGTTTGAACTATTTTAAACTGTTTTACTCGTACCAGTCCCATGATTGACCCAGAGTTTATTTTGTTGTTTTCCCTAAACTCTTGGGTGCCTAAATTTGTACGGGCAGTCAAGAAGTCGGGATTTACAGATACCTGAAGAGCTGGAGCAGGAGGCTTCAGAAATGATATAGCTATAGATTATTTCCGTTGTGTTGTAAGTGTTGTACTTTGATAATGATGTATATTCAAGCACAGATTTATATTTCAAAGTTATGTTACATATATTATATGTTATTCGTTCCGCTGTGAGATTCGTGTTACTCTGATGTTGTGTCTTCTTCTTCTTCTTCTTCTATTCTAAGTTTCTATCTTATCTATTCTCACCCTCTAATTTCTTTCATTAATCATCCGGTATTTTTCGATGTTTGGTTAGTCATCATTGAGTTTATGGCGATAACCAAAGTCGACAAAATCCGGGTCATTACACGGTCTTTCCGAATAACTCGCGTATATTATAAACAAGTGCTACAAAAACACAACATACGCCTCATTCCAATCCAGAATATTCCTTTATTCAAATATTCTTATACTTTGGGAAAGGTTCCCATTAATTTTATCAAAGATAAATTCTTTAAATTTATTCTTTAATCTTCCTTTAGATATCAATCCAAATCAAATTATGGTTTATCCAAACTAGTCGAGATTAACGAACCTTACCGAAGTAATCATTTGTTTAATTTCCCAATCCCAACCTATTCATCCCATGAAGCAAAACTGGTAATGCTTCATATCTAACACCACGGTGTTATCGGCAAATTCAATTACCATTTCACGTTCAAATCTAATTAAAGATTTAACTATCGCCTGGAGCAAAACTAGTGATACTCCATTCTCGATCATTTCAATCTAATTAAAGATTCATTAAAACTCCACTTGGTTTTAATCTTCCCAAAAATCAATATCAATGATTTTAACTTGGGACATCATATCCTATATTTAACTGGGTTAAAGAACCAATGTCCTTTAAAACACGATTCACGATAAACCCAAAATCACATTCCATTCCATCAGCCTTTAACCGCAAATTAGCAAGTGAACAATTCCCTAAGCATTAACCCCGAAGGCCGAAACCAACATCAGATCAATACCCAGGAAACCATTCAACTTAACTAATCTCCAGTTAGTTTCTGATTTTCTTAACTCCGTTGGGTCTAAAAACAGTATTATTAAAGATACCATTCACGACAACCCAAAATCACATTCCATTAACAATGGAATCTTCATGGAAAACAAATCGATATATATATAATCGATGTAAACTTCTATATCCAACCGATAATATCAATGGAAAAACGACAAGGCCTTTTAAATTCCATATATATTAACCGTCTTCCTCTACAGAAGCTTACTTCGATTATTACCAAATCGAATTTCATTCAGTTCCAATTTAATATGTTAAATTGGAAAACTTTACTATAGAAAATCTCCTTTAAATCTTAACAAAAGATTTATAAATTCCAAATCCCATTTCGCTGTAAATCGGGTTAAAGAACGAATGTCGCTAAAACACAGTTCACAACAAACCTAATTCACATTCCATTAGTCTCTAACCGTAAATTAGTAAGAGAATAATTCCCTAAGCATTAACCCCGAAGGCCGAAACCAACATCAGATCAATACCCAGGAAACCATTCAACTTAACTAATCTCCAGTTAGTTTCTGATTTTCTTAACTCCGTTGGGTCTAAGAACAGTATTATTAAAGACCATTCACGACAACCCAAAATCACATTCCATTAACAATGGAATCTTCATGGAAAACAAATCGATATATATAATCGATATAAACTTCCATGTCTAGTTTATTTATTTAAAAATATTGGATTTTTAATTCTAGTTCAAAATTAGTTCATTTCGACCAAAATTATATTTTTATCTTTTCAAATATGGGATTTTTCATCCCAATTCTTTCCAAATCATCTATTATGATTTTATACAAATTATTCATATTTTAAATAATTTTATCAAGGCCTGTACAGTTGATTTCCATAAACGGCCATCGAACTGCACTTACAGTGACCTTTCCCAAATTTGATTTGGACTTAATTCCAAATCCAACTATTATATTTATAATTTCTAATATTGTTAGAAAGATCTTTTCGATACGAACCCAACGGTCCCGGTTTTAGGAGAATCCGACGGTCGGATCTCCCGTAATATCCATTCGAAATCAATGGTCGAAATTTGCGAACTGCCGCAGCACGACGCGTTCTATTCAGGCCATTATATATATATATATAATATTTCATCGATTTCCATTTAAAACATATTTTATAAATTGTTTAAAATTCGTTTTCAAAACGATTTCAACTTCGTATTCAATTTCAAATCAAAATTGAATATTCCATATTATCGATATATAAATGATAATATTTTCAAAACATTAGATTTTGAAATCAATTCCTTTTCGATATTCATTATAAGAATGAGTAAAATCGATATAAATATCGTTCACGTCCAAATGGCGTCAATCTAATCAACAAGGCTTTATATATTTAAATATATTCGTGTCCATCCCAAATCGGACATCAAAACCAGATTTTGATCTTTTACTGAATATTATTTTAAAATATTCATTATTTTAAAATAACCTTTATTTCAAAGTATTCATTCTTTCTGAACTGGAATCAGACATAGTCAATTACCATATAATGTGATTATATGGTTTTCATACAACACATGTATATAACAACAATCAAACACAGTCAACCATCATCTAGAGTGCATTCTGCACTGCATAAGCATCAAATATAAATATTTAACGCTTACATCGGCTGTCAATCCATGGATCGACATACAGCTAATTATTGGGACTAGTGTATGTCATATATCATCCCAATACCCGTGTGGGGTTTCAAACAACAAACACAGATTTATTTGTGCAGTTGGGCGATGTGTAAAATTTATCATCCCAATCAATATCAGTCAAGTGTGTACATAAACAAATCGTCCGATTTGTTTATGAATATTTATTTTGTTCATATACACGTTAAAAATTATATTTTTAACTATAAAATATTTTACTCCATTCCACATCACATAATCAAATTTCACCACACAATCAATCAAACAAACAAGCCGTCCATGGTCTGTGGACGACGGGTGTCCGGTGCTGCTAAGCACCGTCTGCATCCTGGTATATATTTTAACTAGAAAATAAAATAAAAGTGAGGAGTTCTCACCTTTTGGTTCCACTCCATCAGTCTTTCTTTCTGAACGGTTTGGATTTGCTCGAAATTCCAATGCATCCTTTTCACGCTGTTCATACATAAAAATCATATTTTTATTTCTACTTAATATATATAAAAATCGAATTTTTATCACTACTTCATATATGTAAAAATTGAATTTTTATCACTACTTTATATATGTAAAAATTGAATTTTTATCGCTACTTCATATATGTAAAAATCAAATTTTTTTATTGTTACTTTCAAAATGAAAATCTAATTTTTCTATAATGAAAAATCTATTTTTTCTTCTATTAAAAATTAAATCTTTTTAAAGAACAAAATCAAATCTTTTTATGTAATTCGAACAAATGAAAATCGTATTCTTACTTTGCTACATATATGATAAAAATCACATTTTTATCTCTACTTCATATGAATAATAATCACATTTTTATTTTCTCTATTATATAAAAATCATATTTTTATTGTCTCTATAATATAAAAATCATATTTTTACATTGTTAAAAATCATTTATGTTCTAATTTAAAGAAAATCTAAACTTCACTAGTTTAAAAATATAAGCTTCGCTAGTTTAAAAATATGAACTTCACTTTGTTATTCGAATAATAAAAATCATAACTATATACGTATAAAAATCTTAACTTATACAATTTAAAATTCTATCTTCATACGATTAAAAATCATATTTTTATACTACATAAAAATCATGTCTTTTTATTTATAAAAAGCAAATCTTTTTATATTATACAAATATAATCTTTCTCTATATAAAAATGTAATCTTTATCTAAATAAAAATGCAATCTTTCTCTAAATAAAAATAAAAATCAAGTCCTTATGTTCATGAAAACTGATTTAAACACATTGCTATTTAATTTAATTAAGCTAAGAATTTAAAACAAATTAAAAGTAAAACTTACAGTTCAAAGGGGGAGCAAGGGGGTTTGACGGACGGAGGGGGTGTTGCAGGGGTCGGTGGAGGCAGGCGCAGGCTGAGGAGAGGGTTGTGGTGACGGATTCTGGGCCCTAAAGCGTCGGGGTCCGCGGTTCTTCGATTTGGGCTGGAGTTGGGGGAAGATGGTGGCGGCAGAGGCGTGGGGGAGTCGGAGGGGAGGCGCGCGATGGCCTGCTGGGGAGCACGGCGGTCAACGGCGAAGAAAGGCGGGGGCGAGATCGGGGAATCGAGGGAGGATCGCTCTTTTTTATTGTTGAAGGGGGCGTTGACCGTATTGTGAAGGGAGAGGGGATTTATAAGGTTATATATTTAATTATTTTATTATCCACAAAGTAACTTTTTAATTCGAACTCCGATTCCAATCTAACAACTGTCACCCATAGCTAATTAACCCCTTTCAGAACACAATGGGATATGTTTCGCAAGCCAATTCTGCTGTTACAATCAGTTTCCACTAAATTTAAAATATAAATTATTATATTTTAAATTCAAACACACATTTCAATTTACTGGGGTCCCATACGGACTCTAAAAATTCCAGAAAAATTATTTCTAGCTTCGTATTGACGATACGGTCCTAACAAAACTAATTTCATCAAATTTGAAAACCGTTTGAAAAATGGTCATTTTCTGGTCGATCCAAATTGACTGAAACTGTCAAAACACGTTTTCCTGCGCCACAATCACATATTAATCCCAAAAATTATGAATTTTGGAATCTAGCAATAACTTGACATCCCGAATCCAACAAAAGTGGTTTCGTCGAAAATGGAGGTGTTTTGCAAAATGGGCATTTTAAGGGCTATATTTTCCATAGCGACTATTCTGAATTTTCAACTACGCATAACTTTTTATTCCCGCTATGAAATTTTAATCTTTCGGATTTGTTGGAAAGATATTTTCAAATAGATTCAAATATTTTTGGTTTAGCTAAAATCCGGTTTATTTTGAATCCTGTACATTCATTTGAAATTTGAAATCGAAATTTCGAACTACCGCGCCATTTTCAATTCCTTTTATAATTAAAAATAAATATTTATATTCTAACGTCGATTGAAATAAATATATACATTCTAATTCTATTCCAAATAAATTTCTCGTCGTTATTATTTAAAATAATTCATTTTAAATATTCAAAATTCATCAAAATTGCCAAAATAAAAAATTTAAATTGGTTCTGGTTTTCCTGGTTGTTACAAAGAACTAGTGGCGTATTTCACATTGTAGAGAATGAAGGATTTACGATGAAATTTATATAAATGGAGAGAGTTTTTTTTAAATGATTCCAATTATTTTCAAAAGAATTTTATAAAATGAAGCAGAAAGCAGTGATGGATTTGGACTATACTTTAAGTGACGCAATCATATAATCTCAAATCCCAATAGTTATCAATCAACAAATCATAATATTTCATAAGGTTTTAACACATTTCACAAATTAAAACATGAATTGGTATGCTAGTTTTTATACACCAAGGAGAATTTCATATAATTTTTTTTATTTATTCAAATTATTTTCCTTTATTTTCCATTTATTTCAAGAGCATACTGACCACGCATAACCAGAGCTTGGATTTTTAAATGACGTCAGTCGCAGCTTAAATTATAAGTTGTCTCTTAACCATGCATGGCCCGAGCTTGGATTTTTAAATGAGGTTAGAGACATACTTATATATTAATTATATTTTTATTATTTTCAATTTCAAAATGAAATACTCCTCTGTATATAAAACCAATATGGATGATAGAAATGTGATAGGTACAGAAATGGTTTGTGAAATAAATTTCTAAATTAATCATATTATGAAATATGATCAACTGTACCGAGATCATTTAAAATTTTCAGTTATCACTAATTGTGAATAATAATGTAACCATAATTCCATCACAAATATTTCCACTGTTTATTCAAAATGATTTTTTAAAAATATTAAACTCCCCACATTAATATAAAATCACGATGGATGGCAGAAATATGATAGATAATGAAGATGGTCGTGAAATAATTGCCAATTCAAATATATTATAATAACTGTTCAACCATCATGAAAATATAAATAAAATCTTCTCTTGTTGTGAAATATACTATAGTCACAATTCACCATAATTTCAAAATATGATAATGATTTTGATGAAGTATAAATACAATTCAATTTGGATATTGATTTCAATTTCTGAATGAATAACCAATAAATAATTTTAAAATTGAAAATCAATTACAAGAGGAAAACAAAAGAATGTATACAAGGCCGGTTGGACCAAAAAGTATATATACACAAAAAATATAGCACTTCTAATCTGATACCACATGATGTCTCTATTTACGATGATTTTAATATGACACTGGGGAAAAACAAGGATATCACATACAAAAGAATTTTAAGCACAAAGCCCAAATAGACATGATAACAAGATATGTACATATATCAGAGCAGCAAACAGATGATTCCAAAACAAACATTTTTCAAAACAGTATCAGAGCAGCATAGAAAATAGTTTCGAATCAGACTTGTTAAGATGACGGTCACATAAGATGATTCATGATCCAATGATTAAAAATACCGTTTATTTGAAATCATTTGAGGAATATGAAACTCTCAAGATTCAATGAATCAATCACACCAGAATGTAAATTTCAGATCCAAGATATGTGTGTGATTCAATAAATCAATAATTTCAAATGATTTTAAAAAAACAAATATTCAAACCAAATAATCATGAAATAGCAGTGAGTTTTAAGACCAGATTTTCAAGGAATTTTCACAAATATTTCTGGCAAGCACAAGAGTAATTTCAGATCATTTACATAAAGTATGAGAGATTTTCATGATACAATTTTTTTTTTATTTGAAATCACTTGAATCAATGTCAAGTTTTGAGTTATAATGAATCTGTCACACAATATTGATAATTTCAAATTTAAGAGGTGTGTGATATTCAAAATATCAAGAATTTCATATGATTTCAAACAAACAAATTTCAACCATAACGATCATGAATAAAGATGAATTTCAAGATGTATCACTAATTCAAGATACTTCAAAATATCCAAGCTAGTCAGAAAAATAATGAAATTATCACAACTGAAAAGTAGCAGTGTGCTGTAATGAGTATATTATTTCAAGCTTTTCTAAAATGAATTAGAAGAAACTCAAAACAGTAAAGATGTGTGAAATTCCATTAATTATTCATATCTTCAAAAATTTAGAATTCAAATTAACAGTGTTCAAGATATGACAAGAATACATCAACACTGTTATAAATTCACAAAACAGAAAATAAACTTCAAAACAATTGCAGATATTTGCAAGTTTAAATTCAAGATCTGGAAATAATTAAAACATCATAGTTCTACACAAATAAAGTGAATTTCCAGAAGATCATGACTGCAATTAGAAGTTAAGAAAGCCCAAGAATAAACAAAAATATGGTAGTGTCAAATCAAACAAAAAATAGAAGGGATAGAAGGAGGTATAAACAAGGAAAATAAAAACAGAAAATATTTACAAAGATGAATCTAGAGATCATACCTGACATCGATGTAAGCAAAAGAATCTATAACTCAACAGGCTTGGCTAAGGAACCGTGAATAATCTGATGATATGAAGCAGTCTGAAATCAGTTTCTCTTTCGCAAAGCAGGTCCTCAGCCTCCTCCGGTACCTAACAATTTAAGGGATTGAGTGGTCTAACAAAATTTGTAAAACCACTCATAGTTGTATTCATATGTTTTGGTACCCAGACCTGTATATATAATAATCCATCTGATTTTACCTTTGTACCCTTAGGAATCCAAATCTGTTTGAAATTAACGAATTTTGTTTTATTTCTATTTGGGATCCAGGATTATTCAAATGGATTATTATAAAACAAATTTGCATCATGTTTATGAGTCAAAAATCCTTTGGAATTATCAGATTTCAGATTTTCAAGTCGATTCTTTTCAAAGAAGGTTGAAGGATTTTTAAAAGCATTTTAATTCTGTTTTTCAAAAACATTGTTTTTCCCGAAGCCAAGACCACATCTATTTCCAATAGGATTTTGATTTTGCAACAACATATTCAACGATTTTTCCCCATTAGAGAATTTATCCAAAGTTGATCCCAATCATTGAATTTTGGATTTAAGATCACTATTTTCTTTTATTAAATTTGAACAACGATTATTAGTGATCTTTCTTTCAGCCGCAAGTTGTTTCAATACCGAATTTTTAGATTCAAGTAATTTGATTTTGGCTTCAGACTCAGAAATTTCAAATTCAAAATGTTTTCAATCTCTAAATTCAAATTTCTTGAAATTTTCAATCTTGTTTTCAAGTTCTTTCAAAATTGAATCACTTTTCAATAAATTTTCTTTTTCAGCAATTTCAAATTTGAAATTTATATCAGCCTTAAAAATTTCAGGTTCCTTTTGTAGAAAATTGTTCAAACTTAATAACCCAATCTTGTTTTCTTTTAAGATCAGAATTTCATTTTCAATTCTTTGAATATTTTTATTGAGATGAACAAGATTGGTTTTCAATTTCAAACAATTTTTGCAATCTGAATTTGAAGAGCTTTAAAATATTAAAGTTGTGATTCCAAATCATCAATTTTGCTAGTCAACTCGGAATTCATAGATTTCAAAGATTTGTTTTTCAACTGAAGTTTATCAACAGAATTAGTCAAATCAGTACACATATAAACTAAATCTTCATATGTGAGATTTTCAGTTTCAGCATCTGTTGATTCTCTATCATTTGATCTATCAGTTTCTCCTTTTAAGCACAGATCTGAATCTAAGTTGACACTCTGGGGTTTTGAGCGGTCGTCAGATTTTCCATACAACGTATTGAGAATCCTCCAGATTTCCTATGCAGTTAGACAATGGGAGATAAGGCTATATTAGTCATCATCCATATAAGAATATAAAATATGAGTAGCACGAGAATTAAATTCAATATCATTCCTACCTACCCAATCAAATCCATTGATAATAGTATCCCAACATTTAATATCAACATATTTTAAATAAGATTCCATTTCATATTTCCAATTAAAAAATCTGTACCATTAAAAATAGTTGGAATACGACTGGACTGACTCTCTATGGACTGACAACTAGTGATCACCATTTCTCTAGAATTAACAGAAAATACCCGCTCTGATACCACTTGTTGGATCTAGATTAACCATAGAGGGGGGGGGGGTTGAATAGGGTTTATTGGATTTAAGCGAGATCTTAAAATATTCACATATCACAGAATATTGCAGAAATAGAAATGCAGAAAGTAAATGACACACAGATATACACAGCTTTGGCAAAACCTTGCCTACTACTGCATTCCTAAGGTTTCTACTAGGTAATAGAACAGATCCCTCTTATAAGACCATGTAAACTAACTAACCCCTTGCTCCTATTCTAATCCTACGCTCAAAACCCTAGACTGATCTAAACCCATAGACCAGATTTCCCCTAGTTTTACAGACTCTAGTAAACTGCCAGTTAACATCCTAACTGGATCCCCCTAGAATTTTATAGACTCTAGAAATTATTCAAATGATTTGCAAAACAAAACAGAAAATACAAAAGAAAATAAAAAATAAAATAGAAAACCCTAGGAGTTAAATTAAAAAGGTCATCCCCTTTTCAAATGGAAAACATGGCCAGCCCGTTGTGCTTTTTATGTTGACCTCACTTCAAAACTTCGGCTCGATCTCTCTTTTGCTCTGGAAAAAGATATGGCAGTCGAACTTCATGAATTAGGGTTTTCCATTCTTCCTAAATCAATTTAATTGCTTGATGGATTAATGTCGTGATTCTCTGATGGCTTCAACTTGATGATGTCGGTCAATTGATGAACCTCCTTGCTTTACTGAGTTGGGGTATTTCTTTTGATCGAAAATTTGTGAGTAATTTGAATAATTTTGATTTCTGCTCTTGAGTTTTTGCCTTGTGTTTTCGATAGAAATTTCCTGTGATGAACTGGTTGTTAAATAGGGTTTCAATTCCCTAAATCATCTATAATTTCGTTGAAATGATTTGAGCTGATTTGAGCGGTTTCCTCTTTTGGCATACTCGAATGAAATTGATTCCATGATTGATAATTTTGACCCACTATTGCCTTATACAGATTGCATGTCCCTTGAATAAATTGAATCATTTTTGGAAAGAGAATTACACCCCTTTTGACCCTTGTGTGATATTTGAATGAATTCCTGAAATATAAAACTTTCCAAA
Organism: Allium sativum; assembly: GCA_030737875.1. Lineage (NCBI taxonomy): Eukaryota > Viridiplantae > Streptophyta > Magnoliopsida > Asparagales > Amaryllidaceae > Allium > Allium sativum. The sequence continues at coordinate 70,633,260 of CM060924.1, forward strand.
TATTATTTACTGATTTGTTTTCTTTGGTCCACTGTGATTAAACATCTGGAAAAACAAATTGTCCGCTTGCCAAAAATGAATTTAAAAACCGCTCTTTAATTTGCCGTGATTTGGTCTTGAGTGATTTTCTCCTGTTTTGCTTTGCCATAGTCTTCATGCCAGTTTTGAAAAACATGTCTTAAAAAAATGAATCATAAAAATTCTGGGGAGATTTGCATGGTAAACCTGAATATGTCAAACGTTGTTGTATCCATGATTAACTCATGCCATTTATGCCTTGGATTTTAGACATGCTGCTTTGATCATGTTGCTTCATTTGTTCTTATCTATATCACTCCCATATACACCTGTTAGCACCATTATATACATGTATTCTGCCATGTACTTTTTTTTGATTCTTTGTGCACATGCACACTATGCAAATATATTGCTATATTGTTTCCTCCTGCATTATTTTATGCATACAACTCCATATCTTTATGCTGTGTTGATCTTTTAGTGTAACTTGATCGTGCAGTTTTATTGACATTCACCATGTTGCTCACAGCTTGTTGCACCTTGTAGTTGTGTCGGGTGTACCTTGTACCTTGTATTAGTTGCTCCACCATTCATGAAACTGGTAACCATTTCTTGTGTGCAGACTTTGTTATGTGCCTTCATACTTGTGTAAAAGTGACTTAACTGCTATGCTGAAAGTTTCATTCACCATTCATGCACTAGAAACAGTTTGCATATGTACTGAACATGTTTTGTGTCATGTTGGTCTTGGCTTTACTGACCTTTTGACTTGCTGAGTTGCTTGAGTGCGTTTGTGTACTTACTGCTTTAGATCCATATGTATCACCATCCATGCTTTGTGTCATCTAGACTTGTTGCACTGTCTATGCTACTTTGTTCATGTTTGAGCTTCTTGCTTGCCATAAATACTTGTGCACCACAGACCAGTATACATGCATATGTAAATTGAGCTATTACATTTCTGAACTTTGCTTAACCCATGCTTGTTGTATTGCTTAGTGCCATCTTCATGTTGTTGTTCCCATCCGTGCACATGTTGTTTGCACTATACACAAATGATCTGCCATATATGAACAGCTGTACATACATGTGGGCTAAAATTTTAACCATGCTGACTAGTTACATGCTCAAACATCTTGCTATTTCATTCTTGAATCCTTATTTCACACTGCCTTTACATTTGTTCGACCACCTCTGCATATGTGTTTTCCATGTGTACATATATGTATATACACATGTATGTGTATATATATGTGTATGTGTATATATGTAGCTATTCGAATATATATCAGCAGACTGCTACACTGTGTTGTGGTTGTTCAGAATCAACTGGTTCTGATCAACAAAACAGTGTAGTGTGTTGAGGCTGATCAGTGGGTACTAGAAATATATACATATCAGATCAAGTCATGAAAAATGATGAGAAACATACCGAAATTCTGAGGCAAATAAAATTTTAAAATGAAAATTATATTCGCTAGAAATTAGAATATTATTTCTAGTCTAGATATTGTGTGTGTGTTTCTGTATGTGACAGGTAAGCAGATGATGACTGGACTGATAGTGAAGATGTCGTGAAGACAGAAGATTGAAGACAAGAACAGTGTGAAAATGTGTATATGAGTGAATGTCTATATAACTGAGTGTGAGTGGTGTAGTGAGGAACTTTGTATACAATGAAGTTGACTGTATTGAAATGAAAAATATTAGTGAAGTGTACAAACAGTGGAGTATTAAGTTTGTATTGCTTGAAAGCTGAAATAAAATATTATATTTAAAATTAAATATTGTGTGAATATTTGAATTTTTGTACTGTCGTATTTTATTTAAATATAAATATTATATTCCCGTCTGTGATGTATAAATGAAATAGTACAATAACAAACACATTTAAAATAATATTTATTTGGTTGTTATCATCAAACAAAAATCATATAATTGTGTATACATAATCGTTATATACAACATTAACTTCCAGGGTAAATTGAATAAATCATAGGATCACTTATCATAGACACAATGCAATACCGTGTCTCGCAGCGGAAAATACATAATACAATAGTAGTTCATGAAGATACTAAATAGAATTTTACAACAAAGTTCACATAAACAATACAGTGGAAGTCTAAACAATGAATTTCTAATACATAAATAAATGATAACCGTATTAAACAGTAATGACAAATATCTGAAAAACTGGAGCAATTGAATAGGTAGAAACAGGTGAGCCAAACCTAATATAAGCTCCAAACTCTAAGGGTAAATCTTGAAATTTGTAATACTCGATCTGACCCGAGCAATAATGCAAAAAAAAAAAAAAAAACAACTCGGATCAGGACTAACATTTTCATGGAAGTAAATCAGCTCAAATGAAATGTTCAATGAAATGCATCAGTAACTTAAAGGACATTCGAAGTCACCATCCTCCAAGGATCCGTTAAACTAGATACTATATAATACAATACGTTATTATAATAGTGTTTATGGTTAAATATACTATTGAAAATAGCATAAGCGGGATTACCATTATTACCCTTACACCGTTTATACAGTTGTCGTACAGTTTGCATATAATACACCAGTACGTCGGTAGATAGGGATGCGCTGTGATATGACAACATTAAATCAAAATCGTAGGGAGCTCGATAGGATAATATGACAAGGCACACGAGGAATACCCAGAGTGGGAATCTAGTAGTTGCACCCCCGGACTGGTGGTAATGCATAGCCACGACTACCGCCCACATCGGAATAACACTCCCAAATCAAGGATGTGCATATTTCAAATCAAATCAACCGAGGAACTACAGTAATAAAGTAAGAAGTTTTGCCGATGGGGGTAGCTAACCGCACTTGGTCCCGTATAGCATTGTTTTAGTCATTTTAATTATGACCCGAAGGTCAAGGACATCCATTATCGTTCTCTTTCTTCAAATCCAGTAGCGTTCACCAAACCAACCTACTTCATTTTGGATTCTCCACCACGTACACAGTTGTTAAAGTGGTTTTTGGTATTAGCCAAAAGTATGACAATTGCCGATCCCGGTCTTTTTAACAACCAAACATTTACATTTTTCACACCATGGTCATTTTATAATCACTTTAAAATGCATTTATATGGAATCTCAGATTCAAATTTGAAATCAAAATTAAATAACTAACTTCGGTTATATTTAATTTCGGAAATACTCACTTAAGTCGCTTTAACCAAATCGAATTAGAACATATCTTCAAGGTCTCAAATTATAGTATAAATCAATACTAAAATATTTATCATTGATTCTATTTTATTTTGAAATAATTCATCAAAGTGCAAGTTCAAACTATTCATATAATCATATTTTCACCTTTATAAGAATTCTTTTAAAGTTAATTCATATAATCCCAAGTTTTGGTTCAAATTCAATTTATAAAATTCAAATCAAATTTTATATTTAAATTCAACAATTCATAACATATTTTATAATTTCAAGTTGTACAATTCGAAATCACTACTTATAGATTCAAATAATGTAAAATCACTTTTATAAATTTAGTTTATAAAATTTCTAAATTTATATCACATTGATTTATAAAATCAAGTTCATATATAAATAATTTGTGTATTCAGAATTCACATTCAGTTGTTGTATAATCGATTTCTTTTTCATATCAGCTATTCGAATTCATTTCCTTCAATTTAGAAATTCAAATTGAAAAATCAATTTACATAATTCACGTTCATTTCTTATAAAAGTTCATATTAACCCAATTAAAATTAAAATCTTATATGAATCATATGTTAAAATCAAATATCAATATTTAAATTTAATCTTAAACCTTAAATTTAAATCATGAAATATCAACTTATCCATCTTTAAGTTTATTAATTAAGTTTATCAAATATATTAAAATTAAATTTTGAAAAATAAATTTATATACATATATAAATTCGATAAATTATAAAATAAATTCTTTTCAAGTAATTATCATAATATATTAAATTAAGGTATAAAATACTATTATTATTATCTTTAAAAAAATCATATAGTTTTAAAATAAATAAAATTATAAGTAAAAATCTTAAATATATATTTAAATCCATATTTACTCATAAAAATATTTAAAACAATATAATTTAAAATTTACAAAATTTAGGTTTTAAAAATCTTTAAATATATATATATTTATTTAATATATAATCTTAAGTTATTGTTTAAATCAAAATTTCCAAATCACTTTACCTCGAAAACATGACCAACGGTGTCTATATATATTATTCTACCCTATGGTCAAGTGATACAGATATTTATCATTTCAATCCACAATTTATTTTTTTAGGGTATATATCATTTCAACCCGCAATTCCAAACTCAATAAAAATTGCTCAGGTCTATCATTTCAACTAATAACGGTTTTTCCCTAATCTAATGTCCATTCGGGTATGTATCATTTCAACCTAGAGTGACTTTCCTTAACTATGGAAATTAGCATCATAAATTAATCATCACGTTGCATCAATATCATCACATCACAAGTCATATATCATCAGTGCACCTAGGTGTCACATATATATATCGTGTCATATATGAAAAGTGTACATATCAAATAAAACGATTTCTAATAGCAATCCTTTACATTTAATAACCATTCGTTTTTGCTGAATTTAACATCCATGAAATAATGTAAGTCATGTGTGAGATAAACTCACCTTTCGTGGGATAGAATGAAGACGAAAGCTGAAAGAACATAGAATGAAATAACAACATCCAAGCACAACCCAGAATTGATTCAAGCTCGATAACCACTCAAATAAATTATTTTTATAGGAAGAGGAGGTAATTTCTCAACAAAACAATACAACAACTGGATTTTTGGAATGGTTTTCAAAGCTCTTTTTTTTAATTTAAAATCAACACACACAACAAACTATATATATATATATATAACACTAAATATTTTACAAAATATATTTTTATATAGGATAGAACACAACTTCAAACATAAGTAAAATAACAACAAAACACACACACAAACTAAATAAAATCATAAATACAATACGTTTATTTATATATATAACATGTATACGCACACCACATAGGAAAAGCAAAATAAAACTTACGCACAAATATACAACACACAAAATACATTACCCTTTCAAGAAACCCTCATATGTATACATAAAATGTGAAAAACAAACATAGGTAAACATGCCAAACACAACACACACAACTCCACAACGCAACCCTGGAACGTAAATAAAAAAATTCGCACGCAAGCTGGAGGGAAGGTAGTTAGAGGTGAAGTTGCAGGCAAAGGGCGGAAAACTGGTCTGTTGAAGTGAAGGGATGACTTAGGTTTGGGTGTTGGAGGGGTCATGGGTTGGTGGAGAAGGGGTTGGTGCTAATGGAACATAGGTTTGGTGGCGCTCGGATCCAGACAGGAGGCATGGTGGGTATGATGCGAGGCGGAGGCCGTGCTGGGTCATCGGTGGTTACTGTCAGAGCAACCTTAAGTAGGGTGGAAGTATTAGTGGAGGGATGGGATCAAAGCATGGAGCTACATGCGATATGGAAAAAGAATGGAGCGACTTCATTAATCACAAACCCTTTTCTGTTTTCGAAATAGACATGAAGGAAAAACAAAGGAGGAACATGTTTTTAGCAGAATATAAAGGAAGTAAAAGAGAAAGTATGGGTTAGAGAATGAAAAGGAACAAAGCTTTGCGAATATAAAGAGGATGAGGCTTTTGAGATGAAAAGGGAAGAGAGTTTTATTTGTGAAACAAAGTGGAACGTGGCTTCCTTTTCTTATATATGTAAATAGTGGTAATGTTTCATTTCTTATAATTGCGATGGATTTGAACACATGCATGGGAAAAATAAAAATATAAGGAATAGTCACGGATGGTTACGACAAGCATTGAAAATATATGTGTCTATTGGAAATTTTTCCCTTTCTAGCGCCATGTGAATGTTACAGACTGGGTTTGCATACCCAAAATGGCTAGAAAAATAATGCTGAACTTGAATAGGGACACGTCGAACTCAAATGGCTTTGTTTAAAAAATGAAGTACACAAGACTTTTCGCAATTTCGTCGTGAATCGAGAACTGAAACTGACAAATGAATATATTGAGGTAATCAGCTCGACGAGACGGACGCAATGATATACAGTTTGTAGTGTCATGATGGGCCGTTCAAAAATGCATTACAGAACTCTTTAAATGAGAAATTCACACGAAAAAATAATTAAACGGAGGTTAAAATGTTCGATTTTCACGAAACGAATTGCAGAATAAAGAATAAAACAAAGAAGGAAAACACTTCATGTTGGGACAATTTGGTTTCGGAAAGATTTTTGTTGGCACAAATTTCGTATCGGAAAATATAGTTTATGAAGCTCAAAACTTCCGATTTTCGCAAAACGGATTGCACCATTGGATATGTGACAACAAAAAGAATATTTTTCATGTTTGTCCGAGCTGGTTTTAGAGAAATTTTACAATTGCTAAATTTTGAATTGTTATGCGCAACTTTGCACTGAAAATTGCGTGACTGGCAAACATTCAGATTTTTCGATGAATTTTTCAAAGCTATTACGCCTTATTAAACGCATTTCAAATTCCAAATTCTCATTACGAGAAATTATAGAATATTTTCAAAATAAAATTTTGATTCAAATCAGAATTTAAATCATTAAAAATAGCGGGTTGTTACACTCTCCCCCACTCAAAAAAAAATTATCCTCGAAAAGGAATGAGACAGAGAAACAGAAATTAATTAATTTAATATATTTGAACCAATGGTTCATATCTATATGCATACTTATATATATACATATATATATATATTGAAATATATATTTAAATCAAAAGTTAAAATAATTTCAAACATTTCATAATAGTTTTAAGTGTTCACCCGACGTCTCGATTGGAAATATATATTATTCTCACTATTGAAAACGGAAAATGAATATCAATGATAATACAATCATCAGCAAAATCATTTTCAAGTGACTATATTTTGACTCTATATCTATCTAATATACATAGGATTTAATGCATACATTGATCAGACGTATACTCAAATCACTAAGGATTCGTTGCGTCAATTTTAACGTTCAGTAAGTACTCAAAACATTTTCTTTTTTAAATAGAATAGTAATCAAACTTTCCAATCATATATTGTAAATAGTATATTTCAAGTCAATTATTAAAATTTTAAGTAGGGAAAAATTATATCTCCCCCCACTCATCTATTTATAAAAATTCAACTTCATTCTTTAATAAATATAATCAATCTTAAAGTTTGCAATGTACATCATATAATATTTCAAAACGTATTACAAAATAATATATAATATTAACTTACATTACTTTAAGTTACCATTTTTAAATATCAATTTATAAATCATAACCAATATTAATATTTCATATCAATCATATATTTTCTTTCCCAACTTATTAATACACTATGCTTGTGTTGACCCTTAACATGGATGATATATATATAAAATCACTTTCCATCATCAATCAAGTAGGGTCAAAATGAGTCAAAAACTGAGCTAAGAGCCAAACAACGAAACAACCTGACCAACATGAGTTTACAAAGGACGGAAGAGACCAAGATAAGAACACTTCAGAGAATATTTAAGATTCAGGAAACAACCTCCTATAGATTTCCTTAAGATAGATTTAGAACATGATCGAGGTTTAAATTTTGGGAATCAAAATTAAAAAGAAACTTATCAAGGAAACATAATTAAAGAGAACAGAATATTTAGAAAAAGATACATTCAAAATAAATTTTATATTAAATACTTTAAATTCATTTAAACCATTTTAAAAACTATTTATACTTTCCAAAATATGCACTCTTAAGAGCGATTATGCGATTTGAGTCTACACATTCTAGGATATCGCTATCCCATCTCTAATAAGTTTTATACCCCATAAGCTAAGTTTTATTAAATCAAAGCTTTGATACCCCCTGTAACATCCTGACTTTTCAACCGCTTCAAATCAGTAACTAAACCAAATCAAACCGTTTAAAGCGACTGACTGTTATTAGCTTCTGGGGTAAATAGAATAAATTATAGAATCACAGATCACATACACAGAGAAATATAATATCTCATAGCGGAAAATACATAATACAATAGTAGTTCATGAAGCTACTAAATAAAATTTTAGAACAGAGTTTACATAAACAATACAGCGGAAGTCTAGCACAATGAATTTCTAATACATAAATAAATGATAACTATATGAAACAGAAACAACAAGAATAGCTAAAAAATGGAGCAACTGAATAGGTAGACACAGGTGAGCAAAACCAAATATAAGCTCCAAACTCATGGGTTAAATCTCGAAAGTTGTAATAGTCGATCTGACCTGAGCAATAATGCAAATAAAACAACTCGGATCAGGACTAACATTTTCATGGAAGTAAATCAACTCAAACGAAATGGTCAATGAAATGCATCAGTAAATTAAAGGATGTTTGGAATCACCATCCTCTAAGAATCCGTTAAAATAGATACTACATAATACAATACACTAGTATAATAGTGTCTATAGTTAAATATACTATTGAAAGTAGTGTAAGCAAGATTACCATTATTACTCTTACACCGTTTATATCGTTGTCATACAGTTTGCATTTAACACACCAATACGTCGGTGGATAGGGATGGGCCGTGGTAAGATAACGTTAAATCAAAATCGTTGGTGTAACGGCCAGGAAAATTCAATACTAGAATTTTCAACAGTATTACGAAATCATGTATTACTCGTCAAACAAAACCAAGTATTTAACTCCTGACTGTTAATAGAAAGAAATTAGAGGATGAGATAGGAAAGATATAACTAATAGAATAGAAGAATAAGAAGAACATCACATCAGAATCTCATAGCCGAATTTTACAAAAAACATAATATATAACATATTAGAGTCTGTTACATCATAGAAAACTTATCTTACATGATACGGTCCCAATACAACATACAACTTGATACTTAGGTATAGACAGAACTTCTAAGCTGACTTCATGATTTCCAGTCCAAAATACCCCAACGGATTCCAGTAGTTACCTGAATCACTCATCTACCCATAACAAGTGTTATGAGTACCCAAGAGTTTAGGAAAACACAGAAAATAAACTCTGGGTCAGTCGGGGGACTGGTATCAGTAAACAAATTTAAAGCACGGCTTGATTAGCATAATATATCTCATAAGACCACGCCGTAAAAACGGAACGGGTTTTTCCCTCATGAGATACAGACTAATCGGTTCTACTTTTCAAAAACGTTTTGAAAGAAAAGATAATAGTAAGACCAGCCCACACATAAACACAGACGGTTTTTACCTTACAATAACCCAAAACATATTTGATATCAAAGGCGTCTGATATTATATTAGTTTGTATCAAATAAATAACCATCTAGCGGAACGCTAGCATCTCACACTCCACATATATATAATATAATAAAAAACCATTGGGTTCTTATTGGAGATTGGATTCCAATTGACAAGGTATGGGAGCACCTGCCGATCAGTGTACTCTAGAGGGGATACACTGGGGTTCAACAAGAACGTCTTGCAACCTGGCCGCACATGACTGCCCACTCATTTAGCTTGAGTGTAGCGAATAATATTACCACCTGCTGGTGGGAGCTAACCACCTTTTCCTGCGGGATAACATCGAAAAGATTAAGAAGACAAAAGGAATTTCTCTAGATGGTGATAATACACCCTGCTTGGGAATGACCCAACTAGCCATGCTGCCTAGCCCAACTTTTGTTACTTCCTGGTTGTGAGGCTAGAGGCTACGTTATCTTCTAGAACACCTGTCCACCTTTCACTTTGAATGCCACATCGTCAATTCCAGCGGAAATTACTAATTGATTTCCACAGAAATACTCGGGCTGTTTGTTAAGTTTAAGAGAAGGCGTCTTCTCGCCACCACATAACACGTTTGAGGAAATCAACGTACATGAGCCCTTTTGGAATTACTCTATCAGACATCCGTCCATACAAGTTGTCCTGAGACTGGACAAACCGAAGGCATTATTCTGTAAAACAAAATAGCCTTTGCATATCTCCGTCTTCAATTATCTTCAATAATCTCTGACACGCATCATATAAATCAGATCGAAGTGGAATATAAATTCCGGACACTTAGAAATGTTTAGCGTAATGTCTTTTACAGGTAGTCAATACATAAATAACTGATTTCAATATTTATCTCAACACTTTTCTTGTTTTAGAGGAAATAGTTGTCAACTTAAATGATTGGATTAAATACACTTCAGGTTCAACAGAAATGAATTACTCCAATAATTGATAATAAATGTCAACTATAATTTTATTAATTCATTTCATATACTCTCTTAAATTACTAGTTTCGATCAAATATATTTTTATATTAAAAATCCAGATATTTGACCGTATGATATAACTGAACAATTATAGCACGTGCTTCACATACGGTAGTTTACACTCTAATGTTCGTTTATTAACTTCAATAATTATTTGCAATTTAATTCTTTGTAAATTGTCGTTTATTTCTAAAACAACATCAATAATATATACATTATCTATTTTTATAATCTATATCTTCCCTTTTGATTTGATTTTTAACTTGTCAAATCCCTTGAAAATCTAGCTATTACGACTCCTCTTTCTTTTTCCAACTTCCTTCAAAAGGCCCAAGAAAATTTCTCTTTATTTATTTTTCTTTTTTTAATTTATTTTCATCATTTTTATTTAAACTTGTTTTTTTAAATAAAAATCTCGGCCCAACAATACTTTAGCCCAAATCCTTTTCTTCTTCACTTTGGCCAGATCACGGTTTCTCCTTCAAAACCCACACCAAACACGTCAGATTACCTTAATTTGCCCGATCTCCTTGCCAAATTCCCATTTTCCAGTGCCAAGTACCATTTCAATTTCAAAGTACCACTTTACCAAGTTTGATTTCCCAAGACCCACTTCATTTTCAAAGTACCATTTTGCATTTTCCAAATACCACTTCTCCTTTTCCCTTTTGTGATTTCCACTTCACTTGGTGCTGTACACACTAAATACTCCAGATTCCCTTCTACTACTGGTTTTGCCAAGTCCCAATTCACCAACGTACCAAAATCCTGAATGTGGCAAGCGACACATGAGTGATCATGCTGGAAACCTTGTCGATCCATGTTTTTTCTGATTTTGCCAAATCTGCATTTGCCATGACCTTGCTCAACCTTTTCCACTCCTTTCTTTCTTTACCTTTCTTTTCTTTTGTATTTCCATTTATGGTTTGTTTCACTTTCTTCTTCTTCTCCTGTTGCCTTGACTAGTGCACGGCCTGTGCATTGTGCGCGCACACCGTCGATCAGCCAATCCTATAGTCCCCTAACCACCATCCACACACTAGAACCCTACCCGACATTACCTCTGACCCGTCGTTTAAACCATACTCTCTCTCCTTCTCAAAAATGCTTTTCCATTTCCTCATCTCTAAAATAATAAGCTACGGTCGCACTTATATCGGACCCCCAGTCACCTCCATCCATCTGGAACGTCAGCGCCACCTCCGATCAACTCCCTGACCTTATGAGCTCTTCCACCCTAAACATTGTTTAACTCGATGCCCTCTTTTGTGCGCAGTTCAACGCCAAAAATCACCCCTTCAAACCCCTTGTAAAAACCCTAAATCGAACCCAATTTCCAAATCCGTGCTATGGAAAAATTCTTGGACATTTTTCCTATGATCTATCATCCACTACGCCCCTCCAGTTCGGATCGTATCCTCTCCGATCAACTAGGTTGTTAGAAAAAGCCCCAAATGAAATTTCCGTCCATCTCTGGCTATCTCACCAACCTCATCACTAAAAATCATGAAACCGCCTCCTTAAATCATATTTTGTAAATACAAATTCATTCGTGTACCTAGAATTTGTATTTTTTATGGTCGAGAAATCTTGTTTAAAGGTCTGGTTCCATGAAAATGTATATTTCTAGCAACATACTCCTATGTAAAACCTGAAACTATTTTTGTCATACCCTCTAATGATATATGAACCACATCCATGTAGAAATCCAACTTTATAAACTTTCAGAATTTAAGTTATAAATTTTTAGAAATGACTTCTCTTGTGTTTATGTATACATGTTGTTTTATATGTTCATCTACAGGTTTTTTGCTAACATGAATTAACATAATATAACACCAATACAAACATATATACACTAACACTTGTATGCATCTAATATTTGTAAGAATAAAGATTTAACAGAAGATACAAATGAGTTTACTCACATAGATTCTAGCTCCTCTGTTCTTATAATTGTAACCTTCTTTGCTGTTGGTTTTAAATCTTCATTGCTTCGAATGATTTTTTCTTGAGCTTAAATGTTTTGGTGTGGAGAAATACATGGCTTCAGGTGCTCTTTTATAGGAAAGGTTTCCATATTAAATAATTGGCCTTCTTAATATTATATGGAGGTAGGTGCTATAGTTTAATGTTACTGTATATGCTAGTTTTTAGACTCCCCATTTTTCTAATGCTATTCAATTTTCTTTCCAGAAAACTTAGGCATAAAGGAAAGAATTATTTACTTAGGATATTTACATATACTCTTGTCTTCATCCCTCCTTCTAGAAGGAAAATCTTTCCAAAGCCATACTTCTTAAATGCTACGGATTTCTTTGATTTGGTTTGCATTTTAAAAATGGGTTTTATTGTTTGATATTTTGCTTGAAAGTGTTTTATATTTGCAAGTAGATTTGCTGAGGATTTTTAGGTGATGGCTCTCTCTTACTTAGATATACTATTCATGGATAAATCACATTAAAAGATCTGACTTTGGCTCACTTTACTTGTTTGTTTTCTATGACTTTGTCTTGGTTGTGGCATTTAATCGAACACGTGATGTGCCTATGTGTTGCTATGTTCATTACTTTAGTTTTTAAACCATTTACTCTTTGTTGTTGATATGTTTCTTCATATGATTCTCTATTTTGTTGTCTATTTGGGTTTCTACATTAGAGATCATCTACATCTCAAGATCATCTTATGTATATTAATCTATGTATTAAGCTATAAGTACATGCGTATGTTTTCTATATTAAAATGTTATTTGGTTTTAATACCATACATATATACGTGTTATATAAATATACATATCTTCACATATGTATACCTTTATACACATACTTACATATTTACTTACTTGTTTTAGTTTGTTTATTAATCAAACTTCTATTTAAATTACCATATTAAGATCAATGTTTATCATTAACAAAGTTGTTTAAAAATCGGGACATTACAATCCACTCCCCTTAAAAGAATTTCATCCCCGAAATTAAAGATTAACGAGTAGATTTAAGTTTTAACTAAAGTAAAATACTTATAACACTTATCCGTACTACTTGATTTCTGAAAATATAATTTATGTTTCAAGAATTCTGATTCAAAATGAATCTTATGACTCTAATTTTAGTTTAAAATTTCAGATTACGAACTACCGTGTCATGAGTTTGTTTTTAATCCTTTTATCGAATCTCAAACTCATTCCTTTGATTAACATTAATTCCATTTAGTATTATTGCCAAAATCATATTTATCTATATCCCAAATTCTTAAATTATCCTATTTACAAATCTCTTATCCATTCGGAAATATCTCCATATTTCTATAAACTCTTTTCATTTTCTATACATATTATTATACTTCGAAATCGGTCAATCAATGTTTTAAAACATATATCATTTTTTAATACCCAGTATGTTTATCACATTTTAATAATCTTGTAAATATTGTTGAAATATTCTTTTTATCGAATAATAAACTTAATCTCGACATCTCTTACCGTCACAAACTATTATTATCCTTAGATAAAAGTGAAGCCGTAAAGGCGTAACTATCCCAATTCATAGTCCTCCATCCAAGTTGGGGTATTTTATTTACCTCTCAGACCTTGGTCGACAACGTTCTTATTTTGAGATGAATAACGGCTCGTAACTCAAAACATTTCAATTATCTCCTATTATTTTGGTTTAAAGTCAAACTCTTACACATTTGTACCTTCTGAATAGACTTCTTATTTATTACTTATTCCTAAAATCTTAAATTCCGATTTTATTACAAAATCAACTTACTTAACTCACATGATTTTATATTTAATTAGTAACTCAAGTCTGGTTTTATTTATGGGAAAAATCCAATTTTATTTACTAGATATAATTCTAAATCTAATTCAATTTTATTATTCAATTTCTTATATTAATTTCCACTTAGTACCCTTCTATTTCAATTTTATTCCATTTAACTTAACCCGAGGTTGAACCTAATCCATTTGACTTCATTCATTGGTTTTTATGGTCGTCCTACTCGATCCTTGGTCTCTTTTTTCTACGAGAACTTATTTTCAATTATCTGGCTATATTAGTTTGATAATCCAATCTAATTGGAGTATATTCTTAAAGATGGTCTAAGTCGATAACTCTAGTTGACCTATACGAAGTACAGAATTAGTTTTATAGTTTTCAAAATTTCAAAATTTCAAAATATGCTCTCTCAATACTTACCCAAACTCAATCTAGGGTGTTACTAACCCTATCTCTACTGAGTTACGCCATAGAGCCAAGGTTACTACTCAACCTCGCTTTAATACCAACTGTAACAGCCGGGAAAATTCGATACTTGAATTTTCAACAGTAATACGAAATCCTGTATTACTCGTCAAACAAAACCAAGTATTTAACTCCTGACTGTTAATAGAAAGAAATTAGACGATGAGATAGGAAAGATAGAACTAATAGAATAGAAGAATAAGAAGAACATTGCATCAGAATCTCATAGCAGAATTTTACAAAAAACATAATATATTACATAGCAGAGTCTGTTACATCATAGAAAACTTATCTTACATGAGACGGGCCCAATACAACATACAACTTGATATTTAGGTATAGACAGAACTTCGAAGTTGACTTCATGATTTCCAATCCAAAATACTCCAACAGATTCCAGTAGTTACCTGAATCACTTGTCTACCCATAACAAGTGTTATGAGTACCCAAGAGTTTAGGAAAACACATAAAATAAACTCTGGGTCAGTCGGGGGACTGGTATGAGTAAACGAATTTAAAGCACAGCTTGATTAGCATAGTATATCTCATAAGACCACGCCGTAAAAACGGAATGGGTTTTTCCCTCATGAGATACAGATTAATTGGTTGGTTTTACTTTTCAGAAACGTTTCGAAAGAAAAGATAATTGTAAGACCAACCTACACATAAACACTGACGGTTTTTACCTTACTATAACCCAAAACATATTTGATATCAAAGTCCTCTGATATTATAATAGTTTGTATCAAATAAATAACCATCTAGCGGAATGCTTGCATCTCACGCTCCACATATATATAATATAATCAAAAACCGTGGGTTCTTATTGGAGATGGGATTCCAACTGACAAGGTATGGGAGCACCTGCCAATCAGTGTACTCTAGAGGGGATACACTGGAGTTCAACAAGAACGTCTTGCGACCTAGCCACACATTACTGCCCACTCATTTAGCTTGAGTGTAGCGAATAATATTACCACCCCATGGTGGGAGCTAACCACCTTTTTCTGCGGGACAACATCGAAAAGATTAAGAAGGCAAAAGGAATTTCTCTAGATGGTGATAATACACCCTGCTTGGGAATGACTCAACTAGCCATGCTGCCTAGCCCAACTTTTGTTACTTCCTGGTTGTGAGGCTAGAGGCTACGTTATCTTCTAGAACACCTATCCACCATTCACTTTGAATGCCACATCGTCAATTCCATTGGAAATTACTAATTGATTTCCACAAAAATACTCGGGCTGTTTGTTAAGTTTAAGAGAAGGTGTCTTCCCGCCACCACAGAACACGTTTGAGGAAATCAACGTACATGAGCCCTTTGGGAATTACTCTATCAGACATCCGTCCATACAAGTTGTCCTGGGACTGGACAAACCGAAGGCACTTTTCTATAAAACAAAATAGCCTTTGCATATCTCCGTCTTCAATTATCTTCAATAATCTCTGACACACGTCATATAAATCATATCGAAGTGGAATATAAATTCCGGACTCTTCGAAATGTTTAGCATAATGCCTTTTACGGGTAGTCGATACTTATAGAACTGATTTCAATAATTTATCTAAACACTTTTCTTGTTTCAGAGGAAATAGTTGTCAACTTAAATGATTGGATTAAATACACTTCACGGTTCAATAGAAATGAATTACTCCGATAATTGATAATAAATGTCAACTATAGTTTAATTAATTCATTTCATATACTCTCTTAGATTATCAGTTTTGATCAAATATATTATTATATTAAAAATCCAGATATTTGACTGTCTGATATAACTGAACAATTATAGCACGCGCTTCGCATACGGTAGTTTACACTCTAATGTTTGTTTATTCACTTCAATAATTATTTGCAATTTACATCTTTATAAATTGTCGTTTATTTCTAAAACAACATTAATAATCTATAAATTATCTATTTTTATAATCTATATCTTCCCTTTTGATTTGATTTGATTTTTAACTTGTCGAATCCCTTGAAAATCTAGCTATTATGACTCCACTTTCTTCTTCTATCTTCCTTCAAAAGGCCCAAGAAAATTTCTCTCTTTTTTTTTCATCATTTTTATTTAAACTTGTTTTTTTGAAATAAAAATCTCAGTTTAGCCCAAATCCTTGTCTTCTTCACTTTGGCCAGATCACGGTTTCTCCTCCAAAACCCACGCCAAACATGTCAGATTACCTTAATTTGCCCGATCTCCTTGCCAAATTCTCATTTTTAGCGCTAAGTACCATTTCATTTTCAAAGCACCACTTCACCAAGTTTGATTTCCCTAGACCCACTTCATTTTCAAAGTACCATTTTGCATTTTCCAAATACCACTTCTCCTTTTCCCTTTTGTGATTTCCACTTCACTTAGTCCTGTACACACTAAATACTCCAGATTCCCTTCTACTACTGGTTTTGCCAATGAGACGACCCCATTTCCTGTACTGACGGAGACAAGGGTTATCTTTGGAATATAACATAGAAACAGATAATAGCAGAACAAAATTAAATAAATACACCAGATAATGAACAATAGAATATACTGGATAAAAGTAATCATCAGAGTTACACAGTATACAGGATCTTACTTAGTACAAATACAGTTCAGCTATACATAAATGTCTACAGCAGAAAACAAACAAAATATGTACAATAGGAGCTGAACAGCATAAAAAGAGATAAATGATAGAATCCATCTTCAGCTCCAGCTATCCAGAGAAAGCCAGCTATACCTGAATACAAGGCTGCCCGTGTAGAAAAGGGGGCACCCGAGTTTGAAAATGAAACAAACTACGAGTCAGTCATGGGACCGGTATGAGAAATCTACTCAACACATATATAATATGGCTAATCACAGGACCACGCCACTTTCATGGAACGGGTTTACTCCATTGGATTGCCAGTGCTTTAAAACAAATCATTCTTTTAACCATCGCAATGCTTTTTATAAAAATGAAGCCATTATAAGACTCAGTTCCCATCACACAATGCAACGCAAACCGGAGGATAGAGTTTTTACCTTATAACGGCCAAAATATGCTTGATACGAATAAAACAAAGGCATTTAATATTATTGCTAGTGTTTATATGTTTTGAAAACAATTTCAAATCATAACTATCAATCATAGGCGGCATGGGTACCATATATCATGTCGCCATATATATATACAATCAAAACCGCACAGTCACGTATTTGGAAAATGGATTTCCGTCATGAACCAAGGCAAAAGATAGTCCTTACCGACTTCGTGACTCTCTAGCCCGAGCCACAGGGTCAGAGCGCATCGACCCTTGGAGCGACAGGGCCGGTCCACCGATGTGGATTAAAATTCCTGAACAATACGTTTCCCCGCCCTTTGGGGCGTAAATGAGCCAACGAGTGACTCCATCGGACCCGGATCGTCCGATCTAACCGAGGCGCCTCGCAACAGCAACAACCACACAGGTGAAAAGTATATAAATGTCAGGGCTGGGAGGTCACTGACACCACCATAGCTAGAAAGAAACGCATGCCCTCCCTGAGGTCCTTCTCCCGTTTCTGGTTCATACCGGGGTGTGAGGCTCGCGAATTCACATTTTACACAAAGCTATGCCACACAGGCGGTGCTTTGATCATCACCACAAGGCTTTTCTTTTCAACAGAAGCCCTGATCATTGGCCACTTAGGCATGCCACACTAGAAATTCATGCCATGCGACTGATGTCCATCGATACACAACCTCTGAGCTCGTGCGTCTCAGAGAAGGGCGTTAAGCAAAAGAATAAATTCTCTGCCGCCAAACATATGTATATTTAATAGAGATCAATCAACACAGAATAAAATCCAATGTCAGACACACAGTCCATTTACAAGTCCGTTCTGGGTCTGAACGAAACCGGAGGCACTAAATACCTCGCAAACCCATCGATCACCACGTACGTCTGGATGATCACCACTCATTATCCATATTTCGGGATGCCTCCCAATCAGAACCTCGGTTACCATTCAAACGAGATGAAGATCTCCGGTCTTCGACCATCATCTTCATCTTCGACTTTCAATCGTCAGTCAATTATTTGAAATGAGAATTAACTCGGCCTTTTCAAATAATTCACGTATTTTTAGAATTTCAAATCAATTTATTTCAATGGTTAAATCAATCGACAACACCAACTTGTTCTTTAATGTATTTTTCACACCAAACACATTCAACCATCAAAAGCCACATAAATTGAGCAAATTCAGTTTATTTCCATTCTATATCGTTTATGATATTTTATAACAATTTATCGCTATTTTTATTTATTTTAAAATAGCCAATTTAGTCAAAACGACGCTTCGGGCCACAACGCGGCCGTGGCGTTGTTTTTCTTCAGATTTGATTTACATATATCTGAAAATCTAACCGTTGGATCTTCACAAAATTTACATCATTAGAAAGGTCTTTTCAAAACGAATCCAACGGTTTCAGTTTCGGGAAAATCCGACGGTCGGATCTCCCGGTACAATCGTTTGAAGTTTCGATTTCAAAATACGAACTGCAGCGTCGTTATTCGATTTAATATAATTATATTTATATATATATAAATATAATCGTCTCTGGCGCTGTTTTTCTTCAAATTTGAGTTAAACATTCGCGATAATCCAACCGTTGGATTTTTACAAAGTTGGTGCCGTTGGAAAGATATTTCCAAGGCAAACCCAACGGTTGCGGTTTTGGGAAAATCCAATGGTCGGATTTCCCGCACTAGTTGTTTGAAATCACGGTTTCAAAACACGAACTACACGACCACGTTTCATTTTAATTTTATTTATATATTTATATAAATATAGTTCATTCAACAATTTCAATATCGTTTTCACTTCAAATATTTCACTAACGCCTTTAAATTTTGGAAAGTTTCGCCATAACCTCCTTTGTATGGGAGGGGCTGGGAAAATTCCCAAATAGCCACACGAGCGTCTCATGTCAAAAAGAAAAAGAAAAAGCCAAGCGGCTAGCCAACAGGCTCACAAAATCATCACCCAAACAAAACAGTAAATGTGTACCTATTTGTCGGGCACCAAAATTTTATTCCTCTTCTCTAGCCTATTTGCTATAACCTGTTCAATAAATATGCATGTACATATATACAGTTCTTATCACTTATCATTTTCCATTCGACTTCATATTTGATTCCATTTGGTTTAAAAGCACCATTCATTCTAATGTTGCATGAATAGGCAAAAATCATATCATTAGTTAATTAATGAATATTTCAACTCATGCATATTTATTTGAACGAGTGGCTATTTTTAACACTTCACATTTCAACAATTCATGTATATAATAAGAACGTGATTTTTATTGTAAAACAATTCATTTCAAAACACTATTATTTTATTTAGTCTATATAGATGATAAAAAGGCGATTTTTATTATAAAACAATTTATTTCAAAATATGAATACCATTCAACACATGAATTTCTATTCAACGAATGAATATCGATTCAACACATGAAGGTTTTCTATAGTTTATATACATAGATAAAATTGTGATTTTTATATTTAAAACACGAAGACCATTCAACACATGAATTTCTAATCAACGAATGAATATCGATTCAACACATGAAGGTTTTCTATTCAACGAATAAATATAGTTTCAGCAAATGAAAATAATTCAAACACATGAATATTATTCAAAATTTCGGCAGCATAACGGCATGGTAGTTCAAACCGGGACCGTCCCTAGTACGGCTCCTCGCTCTACCTCAAAACCTCGCGGTTTTTGACAATGGGGATCATGCATCTAGTTCACACGCAGGCGGCATGTATATATTTATTTCATTTCCACAAACTAATCCTATGTGGTTTCAACCAAATATTTCTCAACCACAAACGTGCATTTATCAACCACAATCAATCAATATCAACCACAAACAATCCCAAACAACCATTCGCTATCAATCAATTTTCACACCAATCACAACCAATAAATATCGTCCATGGTTTGTGGACGAGGGGCGTGTATATATATATATATATATATATATATATATATATATATATATATAGCTATTCACTTCTATTTCAACACATGTATAATTTTTTTTCAATGCATATACAACTTATACATCGAACGTACAACTTATACAACGCTTATACATGAGGTGTACAACGCTTATATAACTCATACGTCGATCACATAATTTATACATCATCGTTTTCCTTATCGTTTATAAATTAGAAATCTCACATTGGGTTCCACTCCACCAAAAATAGCAGAAGGCTCAGAAAAATATGCGGTCTCTTCTAGAATGTAGAAGACGTCCACACGGTCACGATGTTTCCTGTTTCATCGAATTTCGTTAACAAACGAAAAAGATATGATTTTTCAAAGTTTGCAATGGTTTTAAACTGTTGAAATCAGTTCAGAAGTTCAAAGCCGTTACCTGCTTGATTTCTTCAAAACTAGGTTTTAGTTCTTCGATCAATCCGTGCAACGATGTCAAGATCCAGTCGTATCACAGTGTAGAGCTTCGAAGCCCGCTCCAGGGGGTGCCAATTGCGTCAGGTGCGATCGCCATGGGGAGGGGCAATCGGCTTCGACGGCGGCGATCTTCTCAGGCGCAGAACTCGATGACGGCGCCACCAGGAAGGTCCAGACGGGTATGGATCTGAAGAGGGAGGCGAGGTCTTCAAAAAGCTCCAAAGGAGGGGGTGCTAATTCGGCGTGGATTCGCCAGAAAATGGACGGGAAAGGAGGAGCGTTCGCCGTCGTCGATCGCGAGGCTTCAGGGTTTTTTATTTATTTATGAAGGAATTATTTGATTGGCCAATATATATATATATATATATATATATATATATATATATATATATTCAAAAATTGGGGTTTCTTAAACGGACAAGAAATCAAACCCAACGACTATCGCCCCTAGCGTTTTACCCCCATTTCGAACACAATGGAATATGTTTCGAAGGCCCATTCAACTGTTTCAGTCAGTTTCCATTCAAATTAAAATATAAAACATTCAATATTTAATTTTAACGTACATTTCAATTTGCCAGGGCCACAAATTGATTCGAAAAATTCCAGAAAAAATAAATCTAGCTATGTTTTGACGATACGATCCCAACAAAACTAGTTTCGTCGAATTCTGAGACCGTTTGCAAAAAGGCCCCATTTCTGGTCGATCCAATTTAACTGTAATTGACCAAAACACATTTTCCTTTACCACACTCACATATTAGCTTCAAAAATTATGAAATTTGAAACCTAGCAATAACTTCACGTCCCGGATCCAACAAAAGTGGTTTCGTCGAATTCCGAGGTCGTATGCAAAATGGCCAATTTCACGGGCTATATAAATTCCATAGCGACCCGTCTGAAAATTCATTTGGCCATAACTTTTGCTTTCCGGTATGAATATTCGATTTTTTAGATTCTTTAGAAAGGTATTCACTAACAGATTTAAATATTTTTGGTTTCACTAAAATCCGTTTTGTTTTGCACCCGGTACAGTCCGACAAAGTTTGAATTCAATTTTTGAAACTGCAGCGCCTTTTCAAGCCTTGTTTATAATTAGAATTAATTATATTCGTTTTCAATTGTCGATTCAAACTCACTTTTCATTGCCATTATTTAAAATATTTATTTTAAATATTTTAAATATTTATTTTAAATATTTAAAATCTATTATTTTAGCCAATTTAAAATTTTTAAATTGGTTCAGATTTTCTGGGTCGTTACAATCTCCCCCACTTAAAACTTTTCGTCGCCGAAAAGGAACAAAGTCGAAAGTGGTTTGATAAATCTACAATCACACAACACAACAACCAATCCAATTGTTTTCAACTTTTCAAAAATATACTAATCAGTTTCTATGCTCTTTTTAAAATCATTCAGACTATAGAATTCAAAAGTGCACATCCATGGAAAGAAAATAACAACAGAATAGAGAACTAATTAGTAATGCAAAGTATGGTAAATGTACCTTACACCGGAGTCAATCAGAGATATCCACCCGGCATCTAGGATAAGCTTTCTGAATGCTCTCCTCAGTTTCCCAAGTACAATCTCGCGGATCTCCACTCTATTCCACTTTGACTAAGTGAACCTTCTTGTTCCTCAGCTCTTTGGTTTCTTTGCCGACGATCTTTAGCGGCTCTTTTCTCACAGCTAATTCTGGAGTAATTTCAATATCCTGCTGAGCTGCTTCTTCCACGATCAAGTCTGGATCATGAACATGCTTTCGAAGTTGAGATATATGAAATACATCATGAACACCAGGAAACCAATCTGGCAATTTAACCCTATAAGCGAGAGTCCTGATCCGTTCCAGAATAGGAAACGGACCAATGAATTTGGGCGCCAACTTTCCAGTTTTACCGAACCGAATTACTCCTCTCATCGGTGATACTTTCAAATATACATAGTCGCCAACAGCAAAGGATATATCTCTTCTTCTTCTATCGGCATAGCTCTTTTGTCGGCTTTGAGTGGCGAGTAATCGCTTCTTAATAAAATTGACTTTGTCGGCAGCTTCTCGAATCATATCGGGACCCAACACAAGTCTATTACCTGGTTCGACCCAACAAGCAGGGGATCAGCATGGTCTACCATACAATGCTTCGAATGGCAACATTGTCAGACTCGCCTGGTAGCTATTGTTATAAGAGAATTCAGCCAAATGCAGATGGTCTTCCCATGATCCACCGAAATCTATAACACAAGCCCGCAATAGATCTTCTAAAATATGATTCACCCTCTCAGTCTGACCGTCTGTCTGAGGATGATAAGCGGTGCTTAAGTTCAACTTCGTTCCCAGCTCGACTTGAAATGCTTCCCAGAATTTGCTAGTGAATATTGTATCTCTATCACTGACTATACTGAGCGGCACTCCATGCAGTCTAACTATTTCCTTGAAGTATATCTGCGCCAGACTCTGAGCAGTTCTGTTTGATCTAACAGGTATGAAATGGCTGGTCTTCGTGAAGCGATCTACGATCACCCAAATACTTTCATTCCCTTTTCTGGTCATCCCTCAGTTGGATACGCTCAAAAATTCTTTCGATAGAACTCATCCAAGCTTGAGTCTGAATAATAGATTCATTGCCCGAGAACTGTGCTCTGTTCAGATTTCAATATCTCTTTAATAGAGCCTCTAGATCGGGTTCTGCATTTCTCCTGTTTCTGACACTCATTTTTCTAGTACTTCTGCAATAGCAGATCAAGTGTCAGGTCACAAAAAAGATATTTCAAAATATAGAGACAAATACTACAATGTAAATGTGTCTACCGGGGTGTATTCCATTCTGCTTTACTCATACTAGGATATTGCTAATCCTATCTGTAATGAGTTACCCGTCCTAGAACACTACTGGTTCCATTTCTGACGAGTTCATTAATATGTTATATTTCAGAACTAAGCTTAACCAAAGCTCTGATACCACGTTGAGACGACCCCATTTCCCGTACTAACGGAGACAAGGGTTATCTTTGGAATATAACATAGAAACAGATAATAGCAGAAAAAATTAAATAAATACACCAGATAATGAACCATAGAATATACTGGATAAAAGTAATCATCAGAGTTACACAGTATACAGGATCTTACTTAGTACAAATACAGTTCAGCTATACATAAATGTCTACAACGGAAAACAAACAAAATATGTACAATAGGAGCTGAACAACATAAAAAGAGATAAATGATAGAATCCATCTTCAGCTCCAGCTATCCAGAGAAAGCCAGCTAAACCTGAATACAAGGCTGCCCGTGTAGAAAAAGGGGCACCCGAGTTTGAAAGTGAAACAAATTACGAATCAGTCATGGGACTGGTATGAGAAATCTACTCAACACATATATAATATGGCTAATCACAGGACCACGCCACTTTCGTGGAACGGGTTTACTCCATTGGATTGCCAGTGCTTTAAAACAAATCATTCTTCTAACCATCGCAATGCTTTTTAGAAAAATGAAGTCATTATAAGGCTCGATTCCCATCACACAATGCAACGCAAACCGAAGGATAGAGTTTTTACCTTATAACGGCCAAAATATGCTTGATACGAATAAAACAAAGGCATTTGATATTATTGCTAGTGTTTATACGTTTTGAAAACAATTTCAAATCATAACTATCAATCATAGGCGGCATGGGTACCATATATCATGTCGCCATATATATATATATATATATATATATATATATATATATATATATATATACACACACAATCAAAACCGCACAATCACGTATTTGGAAATTGGATTTCCGTCATGAACCAAGGCAAAAGATAGTCCTTACCGACTTCATGACTCTCTAGCCCGAGCCACAGGGTCAGAGCGCATCGACCCTTGGAGCGACAGGGCTGGTCCACCGATGTGGATTAAAATTCCTGAACAATATGTTTCCCCGCCCTTTGGGGCATAAATGAGCCAACGAGTGACTCCATCGGACCCGGAGCGTCCGATCTAACCGAGGCGTCTCGCAACAGCAACAACCACACAGGTGAAAAGTATATAAATGTCAGGGCTGGTAGGTCACTGACACCACCCTAGCTAGAAAGAAACGCATGCCCTCCCTGAGGTCCTTCTCCCGTTTCTGGTTCATACCGCGGTGTGAGGCTCGCGAATTCACATTTTACACAAAGCTACGCCACACAGGCGGTGCTTTGATCATCACCACAAGGCTTTGCTTTTCAACAGAAGCCCTGATCATTGGCCACTTAGGCATGACACACTAGCAATTCATGCCATGCGACTGATGTCCATCGATACACAACCTCTGAGCTCGTGCGTCTCAGAGAAGGGCATTAAGCAAAAGAATAAATTCCCACGCCGCCAAATAGATGTATATTTAATAGAGATCAATCAACATACAATAAAATCCAATGTCAGACACACAGTCCATTTATAAGTCCGTTCTGGGTCTGAACGAAACCGGAGGCACTAAATACCTCGCAAACCCATCGATCACCATGTACGTCTGGACGATCACCACTCATTATCCATATTTCGGGATGCCCCCATTCAGGACCTCGGTTACCATCCAAACGAGGTGAAGATCTCCGGTCTTCGACCATCGTCTTCATCTTCGACTTTCAATCGTCGGTCAATTATTTGAAATGAGAATTAACACGGCCCTTTAAAATAATTCATGTATTTTTAGAATTTCAAATCAATTTATTTCAATGGTTAAATCAATCGACAACACCAACTTGTTCTTTAATGTATTTTTCACACCAAACACATTCAACCATCAAAAGCCACATAAATCGAGCAAATTCAGTTTATTTCCATTCTATATCGTTTATGATATTTTATAACAATTTATCGCTATTTTTATTTATTTTAAAATAGCCAATTTAGTCAAAATGACACTTCGGGCCATAACGCGGCCGTGGCGCTATTTTTCTTCAGATTTGATTTACACATATCTGAAAATCTAACCGTTAGATCTTCACAAAATTTACATCATTAGAAAGGTCTTTTCAAAACGAATCCAACGGTTCCAGTTTCGGGAAAATCCGACGGTCGGATCTCCCGGTACAATCGTTTGAAGTTTCGATTTCAAAATACGAACTGCAGCGTCGTTATTTGATTTAATATAATTATATATATATATATATATATAATCGTTTCTGGCGCTGTTTTTCTTTATATTTGAATTAAACATTCCAGACAATCCAACCGTTGGATTTTTACAAAGTTGGTGCCGTTGGAAAGATATTTCCAAGGCGAACCCAAAGGTTGCGGTTTCGGGAATATCCAATGGTCGGATTTCCCGCACTAGTTGTTTGAAATCACGGTTTCAAAACACGAACTGCACGACCACGTTTCGTTTTAATTTTATTTATATTTATATATTTATATAAATATAGTTCATTCAACAATTTCAATATCGTTTTCACTTCAAATATTTCACTAACGCCTTTAAATTTTGGAAAATTTCGCCATAACCTCCTTTGTACGGGAGGGGCTGGGAAAATTCCCAAATAGCCACACGTGCGTCTCATGTCAAAAAGAAAAAGAAAAAGCCAAGCGGCTAGCCAACAGGCTCATAAAATCATCACCCAAACAAAACAGTAAATGTGTACCTATTTGTCGGGCACAAAATTTTTATTCCTCTTCTCTAGCCCCTTTCTATAACCTGTTCAATAAATATGCATGTACATATATACAGTTCTTATCACTTATCACTTATCATTTTCCATTCAACTTCATATTTGATTCCATTTTGTTTAAAAGCACCATTCATTCTAATGTTGCATGCATAGGCAAAAATCATATCATTAGTTAATTAATGAATATTTCAACTCATGCATATTTATTTGAACGAGTGGCTATTTTTAACACTTCACATTTCAACAATTTATGTATATAATAAGAACGTGATTTTTATTGTAAAACAATTCATTTCAAAACACTATTATTTTATTTAGTCTATATAGATGATAAAAAGGCGATTTTTATTATAAAACAATTTATTTCAAAATATGAATACCATTCAACACATGAATTTCTATTCAACGAATGAATATCGATTCAACATATGAAGGTTTTCTATAGTTTATATACATAGATAAAATTGTGATTTTTATATTTAAAACACGAAGACCATTCAACACATGAATTTCTAATCAACGAATGAATATCGATTCAACACATGAAGGTTTTCTATTCAACGAATAAATATAGTTTCAGCTAATGAAAATAATTCAAACACATGAATATTATTCAAAATTTCGGCAGCATAACGGCAGGGTAGTTAAAACCGGGACCGTCCCTAGTACGGCTCCTCGCTCTACCTCAAAACCTCGCGGTTTTTGACAATGGGGATCATGCATCTTGTTCACACGCAGGCGGCATGGATATATTTATTTCATTTCCACAAACTAATCCTATGTGGTTTCAACCAAATATTTCTCAACCACAAACGTGCATTTATCAACCACAATCAATCAATATCAACCACAAACAATCCCAAACAACCATTCGCTATCAATCAATTTTCACACCAATCACAACCAATAAATATCGTCCTTGGTTTGTGGACGAGGGGCGTGTATATATATATATATAGCTATTCACTTCTATTTCAACGCATATATAATTTTTTTTCAACGCATATACAACTTATACAACGAACGTACAACTTATACAACGCTTATACATGAGGTTTACAACGCTTATATAACTCATACATCGATCACATAATTTATACATCGTCGTTTTCCATATCGTTTATAAATTAGAAATCTCACATTGGTTTCAATCCACCAAAAATAGCAGAAGGCTCAGAAAAATATGCGGTCTCTTCTAGAATGTAGAAGACGTCCGCACGGTCATGTTGTTTCCTGTTTCATCGAATTTCGTTAATGGACGAAAAAGATATGATTTTTCAAAGTTTGCAACGGTTTTAAACTGTTGAAATCAGTTCAGAAGTTCAAAGCCGTTACCTGCTTGATTTCTTCAAAACTAGGTTTTAGTTCTTCGATCAATCCGTGCAATGATGTCAAGATCCAGTCGCATCACGGTGTAGAGCTTCAAAGCCCGCTCCAGGGGGTGCCAATCGCGTCAGGTGCGATCGCCGTGGGGAGGGGCAATCGGCTTCGACGGCGGCGATCTTCTCAGGCGCAGAACTCGATGACGGCGCAACCAGGAAGGTCCAGACGGGTATGGATCTGAAGAGGGAGGCGAGGTCTTCAAAAATGTAACAACCCGGAATTTTGGAACTAATTTAAAAAAAAAAATCATTTTAAGGAAATTTTGACAGAAAATGCGTCAGAATTTAAAAATTTCAAAAAAAAAAGAGAAAAAAAGAATTTACATTTTTATTTTAAAAAAAAATGAAATATGTTTTAAAATAAATGTTAGTCTTTATTTAAATGTAAGAACATAAAAATGATTTATTAGACTAATAAAAATATCGCCTTGATTAGAAATGATGATTAAATCAAATTGACAATTTTGGTTAAGAAATTGGTTAGACAAACAAACAACATTTTTATAAACGTCACATTAGTGAAAAAGAACAACATTCTTGTCAAGACTTGATTAGTGAATTTAAATACTCATTTTGGGTTAATATGTTAGTGAGTTAGAAATGAACCTTTTTATTCATTGAAAGGGATTAATTGGAAAATGAACATTTTGATTTATTTAAAAAAAATTGATAAACAAAAATCACTATTTTTATTTGCATTAAAAGTTAATAAACAAAATCACTATTTTTGTTTGAATCAAAAGTTAACAAACAAATTTTCATTTTTGTTTGTGTATTGAGAGTCAACATACAAGATTATCATTTTTATTCATATTAAGAGAATGAAATGAAAGAATATATTTTGTCATTTGAAAATAAAAGACAAGTTTTTAACTTTACTTTGTTTACAAAATAAAACACCAATTTTTACCTTTATTTTGTTTATAAAATAAAAAGCAAGTTTTAATCTTTTATTTTGTTTACAAAATAAAATGCTAATTTTAATCTTTAATCCTGTTTACAAAATAAAATACGAGCTTTACCTTTATTTTTGCGAACATAATAAAATGCATATTTGAAATGTCATTTATGACAATTGACCTATTAGAATCACCACTTATGATAAAGCTCAAAGGGTCATTTATGTTGAGTTATAATCACCATTTATGTTAGTATTCAAAATGACATTTATGTTGAGTTAAAAATACCACTTATGCTAGGATTCAAAATGTCAACTTTTATGTTTGTTCATATTCAAAATACCCTTTTTGTTTGAACAAAGTATAAATAAATAAAAAAATGTCAAAATCTAAATTAACATTTGTCAATTTAATAAAAAGTTAATCTTTTGTTTACAATTTTTATGTAAACAAAAAAAAAATGTCTAAATCAAAATTTACATTTGTTAATTATATAAAAGTTTATCTTTTGTTTACGTTTTACGATGTAAACATAAATGGTTAAATAGATTTTATATTAAATAGGAAGATGTAAAAATAAGATTTTACATTAAAATAAAAATGTGAAAATAGGAAGATTGGAAATAACGAAACTATAATAAATGTTGAATTAATACAATAAAACAAACCAGTTAATTTTGAAATTGGAATATAATGTCGGAATTTAGTATAATGAAACTTTCCTAATAGTTTATTTCAAGTATAAAAAGAAATGTGAAATGAGACATTATGTTAACTTTGTCATGTTTGGAAGGAATGATTAATGAATTGATTGTTTTACAAAGATTAATTGCTCAATTAAAAATGTTAGAAAATTGAATTTGAGATGTATGACACAGGTAATTTATTCCTATGTTAGACTAGGATTAGATGGGTAATTAAATTAAGGATAAATGAAATTGAATACTGTATTCATTTAATTAACCTTTGAAATTTGAATAAATAAAAGGGAAAAATTTAAACCATTCATACCTTTAATTTATTTCCTTTTGGTTCTCTATTCATATCCATTCTTTTACCGCTTCATTTATATTTCTTATTCCTATGTACTTATCCTAATTTCCATTCATTCTTAGAACCACTCCCATTCTTTTTCTTCCTCTTCATATTTACCATTCCTCTTCGATTTTATCTCCAATTAATCCTCAAATCTACGCAGTATCTTCATAAATTTATAATAGCCAAATTGTTAAGCGATGTCAGTCCTTCGATTTCAACGAACGGTGACTCCAGAAGCGGGGCGCAGGGAGAGAGACGATCGATGATGGGTTCTGTGAATTGAACGAAGATGGAAGAAAGGATTAGAGAAATAAAGTTGCAATGGACTCGTCATGGCGAACTCTACAACACAGACCAGATCTGAAATGGACTGATCTACAATTTTTGAAAATTCAAAAACCATCGGTGAGAATTCTAACTCACATCAAAAGGATTTATAAAATTATATTTATTCGATGTAGAAAAATGGGTTATGCGATAAAATTGTTCATGTGATGAAATCAGATCTGTGACTGAAATTATTGTTTGTTGTTTGTATTGATTGCGATGCTGATGTTGTTTAAATCATGCTGCGTTAACAATAAAGTATCATTGTCATTGGTTCATGTTATGTTGGCATTAAAATAACCTTTTTATTAGGATGGTTTTATTAGAATCTTCATGGTAGATAAAGTAAACGTCTTTGTTCGAAATCTTCATGTTAGAAAAATAAACAAATTTGTCATTTATGTTATATTAGAAAATTTTGTTATCTTGTTAGAAGTGTTTTATAATTTTTTTTATTAGGAAAAAAATATATGTCATTTTGTTATAAAATGTTTTAGGAAAATAAAAATCTCAATTTTATTAGACAACGTCATGTTGAAATAGAACTTGTCATTTTTATTGAATTAGTATTGTCTAAATAAAAATGTTCATTTTTATTAAATTAGCATGGTTAAAATCAAACTATCATTTTGGTCAATTAACGTTATGTTAAAAAATAAACATCGCTTTGGTCAAAACAAAATAAAATGTAAAGTTAGAATAAAATAAAATTTTGTGTCATAAAATGTAAAGTTAGAATAAAATATCGTTTGTTACAAAAATGTAATGTTAGATTTAAGAACATTTTCTCATTTAAGTTAGAAAAGTTATGTTGCATATAAAAGAGAACATTTTCTCATTTAAGTTAGAAAATGTTAACATATGAAATCATTTTTTTTGACATTAGGATACGTAAAATAAAAAGAACGGATTTTAATAGTTGAAAAATCATGTATGTCATATATGTTTAATTGGAATGGATAGATTATATATGTCATGTATGTGTGATTTGAATTGACAAATCATAATCGTCATATGTGTTTAATTATAGTTGAAAAATCATGTATGTCGTAAATGTTTAATTAGAATAAACATGCCATTTTTATTAGGGATATATTATGTAAGATAAATTTGTCATTTATGACTGAATTCGTCATTTATGTGAAAATTTAACTTGTCATTTATGTGAAGATTGAAATTGTCATTTATGTCAACATGAATTTGTCTATTCATGTTGAGAGGAGTTTGTCCTTCAAGTTAAATTACTATAATGTCATTTATTAAAAATGTCATTAAATTAGAATGACATTAACACTGGAATGTCACTAGATTAGAATGTTATTAAGTTAGAATGTCATTAGATAAAAAGGGCCATTAGAATACATATGAATCGGAGAGGAGCTTGCCCCTAGCCTCGACTCATGATGGAAATCCAATTTCCAATACGACCTTGCGGTTTTGATTGTAGAACTAGTATTGGCGACATGCTATATGGTAACCATGCCGTCTAGGATTGATACTTATGATTCAAATCTTTTTATTAAAACATATATACACTAATAATAATATCAAATCCGTTTTATACGTATCAAGCATCTTTTGACCATTATACGTATCAAAAATTCGTCTTTTCTTATGAGAAAAAGTAAATAATAGTATGGTGTATGTAAATAAATATTCATTTATATGATATTTGAAACGTAGAAAAATGTTAACATATAAAATACTCTTTTATATGATATAAGAAAATAAACTTATTTTCATAGTAATGTCACAATAGGAATGCAACCTTATTTCCAACGTTTATGTAAAAATATGAATGAAACTTTATTTTTATTTACATAAAAATATGAATGCAACTTTATTTTTATTGTTATGTCAAAAACATGAATGCAAGTTTATTTTAAGCATTTTTAAGTAAAATATGTAAATAAATATATTCGTAGCGTTTCTGATTAAAAATATAAAAAAATTTATATATGGATATTGCACATGAAAGTTGTACATGAAAGTGAATATATAATTAGCGTTATTGAGGAACTTGAAATATTTTCATTATTTACTCAATTAATGGACGATTTAATTAAGAAGATTGTACATTTAAAAAGGATGAAATAAAAAGTTTAAATTGGTAAGATTTCATTCCAATTATAATAATGAAGATTTGAATTGAAAAATCTCGTTTTTATGTTAACTTGTAAATTTAGAAGATTTGATTTTAAAATTTAACATAAATGGATTAATTGAGGAAGATTTCATTTAATATTAAAATGGTAAGTTTTTGATATTACAATTGAAACATCTTGGGAATAGTTTTATGATATTAATATGGAAAGATTAATGTTTACTGAAATGAAAGGATAAGTAAAAGAATGAAAGATATTTTAGAAATTAGATATTCTAAAATATGAAATGTTTTAAAATAATACTTTTAAGAGATAATTATAATGATAATTATTAATTGTTCCTGGACACGAGGTTAGGTCACATTTATGGCGGAAGTCTGCCCGGAACCAACCGGCATATCCAGCAACCATAAATGTTGGGCCTAATGTGAGAGGTCCAAGTGCGCAAATACGAATCGGGTCAAGACACGAGGTTAAGCCCAACCTGTGGTAGAAGTCTGCCCGGAACCAACCGGAATATCCAGCATCCACAAGTTGTAGGCCTAATGTGAGAGGTCTGGCCCGCTATTAAATAATAAAATGTAAAGATAAACATAATAAATGGATAAGGAAAATGAATTGGGCTATTCAGTCCATTTTAAAATAGTAACTCCATTTTAACCCGTATAAATTATGTTATACATTTTATAAAGGAAATCGAAGATGATTAATATTTTATTTAAGATTAAATGAAATACTCTGAAATAAATGATGTCTAATTATATATATTAAATGGGAAATTTATGAAATTTAAATTTGGGTTTATCGTGAATTATGTTTTAAATAACATTTATTCTTTAACCCGAATTTATGATAGAATTAATTCCCTAAAATTTGAATAATCATTTAATAATGACTTTGGAAGATTAAAACTAAATAAGATTTTAATTAAATCTTTAAATAGGATTGAAAGGGAATTAAGTAGTTAAGATCACTGAATTAAGAAAGTGATCGAAAATGGAAAATGAACCATAAAGCAATGAATATTTTCATGTTATAAATGAATAAATGAATGAAAACATGAAATGGTTATATTATTTATATATTTTATATAAATAAAAGTAATGAAACTTTTATTTACATTTCATATGTGAATAAAAAGATGAAAATAAGAATGAAACTTTTATTTACTTTTCACATGTAAATAAAAAGATGAAAATAAGAAGGGAATTTTTATCTACATTTCACATGCGAATAAAAATATAAAAATATGAAATGAAACATGATTTAGAAGCATGAACCGCATATGAAAATTTAACATGTTTTAAAAAGCATGGAGTCGCACATGAAATGCATAATCAAGAAACCGCATATGAAATAAAATTCATGTTTAGAGTAGTATTACTGCATATGTAATGAATGGACGATATATTTATATGCATGAAATAAATGGACAATATTTATACGCATGAAATGAATGGACGATATTTATATTTATAAAAGAATAAATAACGATATAGAATGGTTTGCAAATTTATATATGCGAGAATTATTTGGAAAGTCCGAGTTTACTCTCATTCCAAATAATGATACGACGTTCGAAGAGTTGAAGACGGTGATTGAAGACCGACGATCTTCACATCGAATGGGTGTGTTGCTATTGAGACCCATGATGGGAGTAGCTACCTTGAAGGGGCGAAAGTAGTAGCCGTCCGGATGTAGTGTTGATTGCACGGATTTGACTTTCGCTCAGACCCAGGGCATAAGTTTATAAATGGAATGTATGTCTGACGTTGTAGTCCCTTATACTACATTCGTTGATCTCTCTTAATATATATCTGTTTGGTGGTTAACACCCTTCTCTGAGACATACGAGCTTAGAGGTTATATATTGGTAGAAATTAATGGTATAGTATGGACTGACAATGTGGCATGCTAAGATGCATTGATCAAGGCTTTTGTTGAAAAGCAGGCCTTGTGGTTGATGATCAAAGCACGGCCTGTTTAGGCGTAGCTTTGTGTATAGCGTGACTTCGCGAGCCTCACACCCCGGTATGAGTCAAAAACGGGATATGGACTGCAGGGAGTGCACACGTTTCTTTCTAGCTAGAGTGGTGTCAGCGACCTACCAGCCCTGACATTTTACTTATGTGGATGATGGATTTTGAGGCGCCTCGTTATTTTTATAGGCCGTTGGTGGTCATACTATAGGTCCAAAGGGACCGGGAAGCGTGTGTTCAGGCATAACTAATCCACTGCCCATAGGCGGGGACCGGCCCTGAAGATCCAAGGGTTCACTGCGGGGGATCCTAAGGCATTTGCTAGAGTGTCTCGAATCGGAGAGGAGCTTGCCCCTAGCCTCGACTCATGATGGAAATCCAATTTCCAATACGACCTTGCGGTTTTGATTGTAGAACTAGTATTGGCGACATGCTATATGGTAACCATGCCGTCTAGGATTGATACTTATGATTCAAATCTTTTTATTAAAACATATATACACTAATAATAATATCAAATCCGTTTTATACGTATCAAGCATCTTTTGACCATTATAAGGTAAAACCCTATCCTCTGGTGTGCATTGCATTGTGTGATGGGACTTGGGTCTTATAATGGTTTCATTTTTCCAAAAAGACATTGCGTTATTTCTCGATT
This sequence comes from Allium sativum, assembly GCA_030737875.1. NCBI lineage: Eukaryota > Viridiplantae > Streptophyta > Magnoliopsida > Asparagales > Amaryllidaceae > Allium > Allium sativum. The sequence continues at coordinate 70,668,365 of CM060924.1, forward strand.
TACTTTAGTTTATGCACCGACAATCCATTGGAATAAAACCCGTTCCGCATTAGCGGCGTGGTCCTTGGATTTGTCTTATTAGTTAAATTAGTTTAGAATTCTCACACCAGTCCCATGACTGACTCGTAGTTTGTTTCACTTTGCAAACTCGGGTGCCCTCTTTTCCACACGGGCAGTCGAGTAGCTTTTTGCAGACATCTCTCTCTTTAGCAGGCTCCTGGATCGAAGCCTAAAGCTGTGTCCAGAGCTTAGAAGTCTTCCGCTGTTTAATGTATTAAATCTGTTGTAATTTATCTTCCGCTGTAGTTTACTTTATTTGTACTCTGATATTCTGTACTCTGATGTTATATTATTGTAATGTAATAAAAGTCTGCTGTTATTGTTCTAATATTTTGTATTCCCAAAGTTAACGTATGCGAGTTTTGAAAGGTCTTGGTCGATTTAGCGATCGATTAAGGTCGGGCAAAATCCGTGTCGTTACAGGTGGTATCAGAGCTCTGGTTAGCTCAAATCTTTGGGGTACAACTCGTTAGAACTGAACAAAAGACTCATCAGAGATTGGATTAGTAATGTCCAATAAGAATACTCATTAGAGATAGGATCAGCAGTATCCTAGAATGAGAATACTCATTAGAGATGGGGTTAGTAATGCCCTAGAATGAGTTCAGAGTGATAAGCTTATGATTAGCGTATTTTTGATTATATAATCTATTTTTGAAAATATGATTTTTAAATATATAAAAGTATGTATATTTGATAAGTTAGCCAACAAATGAAATTAATTAAAGTAAAATTAAAATTTAGTTAGTTAATTAAACAACTTTTAGCCTAGTTCCTTTTCGAGGACGAAAAGATTTTAAGTGGGGGAGATTCTAACAACCCGGAATTTTGGAACTAATTTAAAAGAAAAATCATTTTAAGGAAATTTTGACAGAAAATGCATCAGAATTTAAAAATTTCAAAAAAAAAAAAGAGTAAAAAAGAATTTACATTTTTATTTAAAAAAAAAAATGAAATATGTTTTAAAATAAATGTTAGTCTTTATTTAAATGTAAGAACATAAAAATGATTTATTAGACTAATAAAAATATCGCCTTGATTAGAAATGATGATTAAATCAAATTGACAATTTTGGTTAAGAAATTGGTTAGACAAACAAACAACATTTTTATAAACGTCACATTAGTGAAAAAGAACAACATTCTTGTCAAGACTTGATTAGTGAATTTAAATACTCATTTTGGGTTAATATGTTAGTGAGTTAGAAATGAACCTTTTTATTCATTGAAAGGGATTAATTGGAAAATGAACATTTTGATTTATTTAAAAAAAATTGATAAACAAAAATCACTATTTTTATTTGCATTAAAAGTTAATAAACAAAATCACTATTTTTGTTTGAATCAAAAGTTAACAAACAAATTTTCATTTTTGTTTGTGTATTGAGAGTCAACATACAAGATTATCATTTTTATTCATATTAAGAGAATGAAATGAAAGAATATATTTTGTCATTTGAAAATAAAAGACAAGTTTTTAACTTTACTTTGTTTACAAAATAAAACACCAATTTTTACCTTTATTTTGTTTATAAAATAAAAAGCAAGTTTTAATCTTTTATTTTGTTTACAAAATAAAATGCTAATTTTAATCTTTAATCCTGTTTACAAAATAAAATACGAGCTTTACCTTTATTTTTGCGAACATAATAAAATGCATATTTGAAATGTCATTTATGACAATTGACCTATTAGAATCACCACTTATGATAAAGCTCAAAGGGTCATTTATGTTGAGTTATAATCACCATTTATGTTAGTATTCAAAATGACATTTATGTTGAGTTAAAAATACCACTTATGCTAGGATTCAAAATGTCAACTTTTATGTTTGTTCATATTCAAAATACCCTTTTTGTTTGAACAAAGTATAAATAAATAAAAAAATGTCAAAATCTAAATTAACATTTGTCAATTTAATAAAAAGTTAATCTTTTGTTTACAATTTTTATGTAAACAAAAAAAAATGTCTAAATCAAAATTTACATTTGTTAATTATATAAAAGTTTATCTTTTGTTTACGTTTTACGATGTAAACATAAATGGTTAAATAGATTTTATATTAAATAGGAAGATGTAAAAATAAGATTTTACATTAAAATAAAAATGTGAAAATAGGAAGATTGGAAATAACGAAACTATAATAAATGTTGAATTAATACAATAAAACAAACCAGTTAATTTTGAAATTGGAATATAATGTCGGAATTTAGTATAATGAAACTTTCCTAATAGTTTATTTCAAGTATAAAAAGAAATGTGAAATGAGACATTATGTTAACTTTGTCATGTTTGGAAGGAATGATTAATGAATTGATTGTTTTACAAAGATTAATTGCTCAATTAAAAATGTTAGAAAATTGAATTTGAGATGTATGACACAGGTAATTTATTCCTATGTTAGACTAGGATTAGATGGGTAATTAAATTAAGGATAAATGAAATTGAATACTGTATTCATTTAATTAACCTTTGAAATTTGAATAAATAAAAGGGAAAAATTTAAACCATTCATACCTTTAATTTATTTCCTTTTGGTTCTCTATTCATATCCATTCTTTTACCGCTTCATTTATATTTCTTATTCCTATGTACTTATCCTAATTTCCATTCATTCTTAGAACCACTCCCATTCTTTTTCTTCCTCTTCATATTTACCATTCCTCTTCGATTTTATCTCCAATTAATCCTCAAATCTACGCAGTATCTTCATAAATTTATAATAGCCAAATTGTTAAGCGATGTCAGTCCTTCGATTTCAACGAACGGTGACTCCAGAAGCGGGGCGCAGGGAGAGAGACGATCGATGATGGGTTCTGTGAATTGATCGAAGATGGAAGAAAGGATTAGAGAAATAAAGTTGCAATGGACTCGTCATGGCGAACTCTACAACACAGACCAGATCTGAAATGGACTGATCTACAATTTTTGAAAATTCAAAAACCATCGGTGAGAATTCTAACTCACATCAAAAGGATTTATAAAATTATATTTATTCGATGTAGAAAAATGGGTTATGCGATAAAATTGTTCATGTGATGAAATCAGATCTGTGACTGAAATTATTGTTTGTTGTTTGTATTGATTGCGATGCTGATGTTGTTTAAATCATGCTGCGTTAACAATAAAGTATCATTGTCATTGGTTCATGTTATGTTGGCATTAAAATAACCTTTTTATTAGGATGGTTTTATTAGAATCTTCATGGTAGATAAAGTAAACGTCTTTGTTCGAAATCTTCATGTTAGAAAAATAAACAAATTTGTCATTTATGTTATATTAGAAAATTTTGTTATCTTGTTAGAAATGTTTTATAATTTTTTTTTATTAGGAAAAAAATATATGTCATTTTGTTATAAAATGTTTTAGGAAAATAAAAATCTCAATTTTATTAGACAACGTCATGTTGAAATAGAACTTGTCATTTTTATTGAATTAGTATTGACTAAATAAAAATGTTCATTTTTATTAAATTAGCATGGTTAAAATCAAACTATCATTTTGGTCAATTAACGTTATGTTAAAATATAAACATCGCTTTGGTCAAAACAAAATAAAATGTAAAGTTAGAATAAAATAAAATTTTGTGTCATAAAATGTAAAGTTAGAATAAAATATCGTTTGTTACAAAAATGTAATGTTAGATTTAAGAACATTTTCTCATTTAAGTTAGAAAAGTTATGTTGCATATAAAAGAGAACATTTTCTCATTTAAGTTAGAAAATGTTAACATATGAAATCATTTTTTTTGACATTAGGATACGTAAAATAAAAAGAATGGATTTTAATAGTTGAAAAATCATGTATGTCATATATGTTTAATTGGAATGGATAGATTATATATGTCATGTATGTGTGATTTGAATTGACAAATCATAATCGTCATATGTGTTTAATTATAGTTGAAAAATCATGTATGTCGTAAATGTTTAATTAGAATAAACATGCCATTTTTATTAGGGATATATTATGTAAGATAAATTTGTCATTTATGACTGAATTCGTCATTTATGTGAAAATTTAACTTGTCATTTATGTGAAGATTGAAATTGTCATTTATGTCAACATGAATTTGTCTATTCATGTTGAGAGGAGTTTGTCCTTCAAGTTAAATTACTATAATGTCATTTATTAAAAATGTCATTAAATTAGAATGACATTAACACTGGAATGTCACTAGATTAGAATGTTATTAAGTTAGAATGTCATTAGATAAAAAGGGCCATTAGAATACATAGTATGGTGTATGTAAATAAATATTCATTTATATGATATTTGAAACGTAGAAAAATGTTAACATATAAAATACTCTTTTATATGATATAAGAAAATAAACTTATTTTCATAGTAATGTCACAATAGGAATGCAACCTTATTTCCAACGTTTATGTAAAAATATGAATGAAACTTTATTTTTATTTACATAAAAATATGAATGCAACTTTATTTTTATTGTTATGTCAAAAACATGAATGCAAGTTTATTTTAAGCATTTTTAAGTAAAATATGTAAATAAATATATTCGTAGCGTTTCTGATTAAAAATATAAAAAAATTTATATATGGATATTGCACATGAAAGTTGTACATGAAAGTGAATATATAATTAGCGTTATTGAGGAACTTGAAATATTTTCATTATTTACTCAATTAATGGACGATTTAATTAAGAAGATTGTACATTTAAAAAGGATGAAATAAAAAGTTTAAATTGGTAAGATTTCATTCCAATTATAATAATGAAGATTTGAATTGAAAAATCTCGTTTTTATGTTAACTTGTAAATTTAGAAGATTTGATTTTAAAATTTAACATAAATGGATTAATTGAGGAAGATTTCATTTAATATTAAAATGGTAAGTTTTTGATATTACAATTGAAACATCTTGGGAATAGTTTTATGATATTAATATGGAAAGATTAATGTTTACTGAAATGAAAGGATAAGTAAAAGAATGAAAGCTATTTTAGAAATTAGATATTCTAAAATATGAAATGTTTTAAAATAATACTTTTAAGAGATAATTATAATGATAATTATTAATTGTACCTGGACACGAGGTTAGGTCACATTTATGGCGGAAGTCTGCCCGGAACCAACCGGCATATCCAGCAGCCATAAATGTTGGGCCTAATGTGAGAGGTCCAAGTGCGCAAATACGAATCGGGTCAAGACACGAGGTTAAGCCCAACCTGTGGTAGAAGTCTGCCCGGAACCAACCGGCATATCCAGCATCCACAAGTTGTAGGCCTAATGTGAGAGGTCTGGCCCGCTATTAAATAATAAAATGTAAAGATAAACATAATAAATGGATAAGGAAAATGAATTGGGCTATTCAGTCCATTTTAAAATAGTAACTCCATTTTAACCCGTATAAATTATGTTATACATTTTATAAAGGAAATCGAAGATGATTAATATTTTATTTAAGATTAAATGAAATACTCTGAAATAAATGATGTCTAATTATATATATTAAATGGGAAATTTATGAAATTTAAATTTGGGTTTATCGTGAATTATGTTTTAAATAACATTTATTCTTTAACCCGAATTTATGATAGAATTAATTCCCTAAAATTTGAATAATCATTTAATAATGACTTTGGAAGATTAAAACTAAATAAGATTTTAATTAAATCTTTAAATAGGATTGAAAGGGAATTAAGTAGTTAAGATCACTGAATTAAGAAAGTGATCGAAAATGGAAAATGAACCATAAAGCAATGAATATTTTCATGTTATAAATGAATAAATGAATGAAAACATGAAATGGTTATATTATTTATATATTTTATATAAATAAAAGTAATGAAACTTTTATTTACATTTCATATGTGAATAAAAAGATGAAAATAAGAATGAAACTTTTATTTACTTTTCACATGTAAATAAAAAGATGAAAATAAGAAGGGAATTTTTATCTACATTTCACATGCGAATAAAAATATAAAAATATGAAATGAAACATGATTTAGAAGCATGAACCGCATATGAAAATTTAACATGTTTTAAAAAGCATGGAGTCGCATATGAAATGCATAATCAAGAAACCGCATATGAAATAAAAATTCATGTTTAGAGTAGTATTACTGCATATATAATGAATGGACGATATATTTATATGCATGAAATAAATGGACAATATTTATACGCATGAAATGAATGGACGATATTTATATTTATAAAAGAATAAATAACGATATAGAATGGTTTGCAAATTTATATATGCGAGAATTATTTGGAAAGTCCGAGTTTACTCTCATTCCAAATAATGATACGACGTTCGAAGAGTTGAAGACGGTGATTGAAGACCGACGATCTTCACATCGAATGGGTGTGTTGCTATTGAGACCCATGATGGGAGTAGCTACCTTGAAGGGGCGACAGTAGTAGCCGTCCGGACGTAGTGTTGATTGCACGGATTTGACTTTCGCTCAGACCCAGGGCATAAGTTTATAAATGGAATGTATGTCTGACGTTGTAGTCCCTTATACTACATTCGTTGATCTCTCTTAATATATATCTGTTTGGTGGTTAACACCCTTCTCTGAGACATACGAGCTTAGAGGTTATATATTGGTAGAAATTAATGGTATAGTATGGACTGACAATGTGGCATGCTAAGATGCATTGATCAAGGCTTTTGTTGAAAAGCAGGCCTTGTGGTTGATGATCAAAGCACGGCCTGTTTAGGCGTAGCTTTGTGTATAGCGTGACTTCGCGAGCCTCACACCCCGGTATGAGTCAAAAACGGGATATGGACTGCAGGGAGTGCACACGTTTCTTTCTAGCTAGAGTGGTGTCAGCGACCTACCAGCCCTGACATTTTACTTATGTGGATGATGGATTTTGAGGCGCCTCGTTATTTTTATAGGCCGTTGGTGGTCATACTATAGGTCCAAAGGGACCGGGAAGCGTGTGTTCAGGCATAACTAATCCACTGCCCATAGGCGGGGACCGGCCCTGAAGATCCAAGGGTTCACTGCGGGGGATCCTAAGGCATTTGCTAGAGTGTCTCGAATCGGAGAGGAGCTTGCCCCTAGCCTCGACTCATGATGGAAATCCAATTTCCAATACGACCTTGCGGTTTTGATTGTAGAACTAGTATTGGCGACATGCTATATGGTAACCATGCCGTCTAGGATTGATACTTATGATTCAAATCTTTTTATTAAAACATATATACACTAATAATAATATCAAATCCGTTTTATACGTATCAAGCATCTTTTGACCATTATAAGGTAAAACCCTATCCTCTGGTGTGCATTGCATTGTGTGATGGGACTTGGGTCTTATAATGGTTTCATTTTTCCAAAAAGACATTGCGTTATTTCTCGATTTACTTTAGTTTATGCACCGACAATCCATTGGAATAAAACCCGTTCCGCATTAGCGGCGTGGTCCTTGGATTTGTCTTATTAGTTAAATTAGTTTAGAATTCTCACACCAGTCCCATGACTGACTCATAGTTTGTTTCACTTTGCAAACTCGGGTGCCCTCTTTTCCACATGGGCAGTCGAGTAGCTTTTTGCAGACATCTCTCTCTTTAGCAGGATCCTGGATCGAAGCCTAAAGCTGTGTCCAGAGCTTAGAAGTCTTCCGCTGTTTAATGTATTAAATCTGTTGTAATTTATCTTCCGCTGTAGTTTACTTTATTTGTACTCTGATATTCTGTACTCTGATGTTATATTATTGTAATGTAATAAAAGTCTGCTGTTATTGTTCTAATATTTTGTATTCCCAAAGTTAACGTATGCGAGTTTTGAAAGGTCTTGGTCGATTTAGCGATCGATTAAGGTCGGGCAAAATCCGTGTCGTTACAAAAAAGCTCCAAAGGAAGGGGTGCTAATTCAGCGTGGATTCGCCAGAAAATGGACGGGAAAGGAGGAGCGTTCGCCGTCGTCGATCGCGAGGCTTCAGGTTTTTTTTTATTTATTTATGAAGGAATTATTTGATTGGCCGATGTATATATTTATTCAAAAATTGGGGTTTTCTTAAACGGACTCGAAATCAAACCCAACGACTGTCGCCCCTAGCGTTTTACCCCCATTCCAAACACAATGGAATATGTTTCGAAGGCCCATTCGACTGTTTCAGTCAGTTTCCATTCAAATTAAAATATAAAACATTCAATATTTAATTTGAATGTACATTTCAATTTGCCAGGGCCACAAATTGATTCGAAAAATTCCAGAAAAATAAATCTAGCTATGTTTTGACGATACGGTCCCAACAAAACTAGTTTCGTCGAATTCTGAGACCGTTTGCAAAAAGGCCCATTTCTGGTCGATCCAATTTAACTGTAATTGACCAAAACACATTTTCCTTTGCCACGCTCACATATTAGCTTCAAAAATTAGGAAATTTGAAACCTAGCAATAACTTCACATCTCGGATCCAACAAAAGTGGTTTCGTCAAATTCCTAGGTCGTATGCAAAATGGCCAATTTCACGGGCTATATAAATTCCATAGCGACCCTGCTGAAAATTCATTTGGCCATAACTTTTGCTTTCCGCTATGAAAAATTGATTTTTCAGATTCGTTAGAAAGGTATTCACTAACAGATTTAAATATTTTTGGTTTCACTAAAATCCGTTTTGTTTTGCACCCGGTACAGTCCGACAAAGTTTGAATTCAATTTTTGAAACTGCAGCTCCTTTTCAAGCCTTGTTTATAATTAGAATTAATTATATTTGTTTTCAATTGTTGATTCAAACTCACTTTTAATTGCCATTATTTAAAATATTTATTTTAAATATTTAAAATCTATTATTTTAGCCAATTTAATTTTTTTAAATTGGTTCATATTTTCTGGGTCGTTACAGCCAAGTCCTAATTTTCCAACGTACCAAAATCCTGAATGCGGAAAGCGAAACATGAGTGATCATGCTGGAAACCTTGCCGATCTGTGTTTTTTTATTTTGCCAAATCTGCATTTGCCATGACCTTGCTCAACCTTTTCCACTCCTTTCTTTCTTTACCTTTCTTTTCTTTTCTTTTGTATTTCCATTTACGGTTTGTTTCACTTTTTTCTTCTCCTGTTGTCATGACTAGTGCACGGCCTGTGCATTGTGCACACCGTCGATCAGCCAATCCTATAGTCCCCTAACCACCATCAACACACCAGAACCCTACCCAGTGTCACCTCTAACCCATCATTTAAACCATACTCTCTCTCCTTCTCAAAAATGCTTTTCCATTTCCTCATCTCTGAAATAACAAGCTACGGTCGCCCTTATGTCGGACTCCCCCAGTCACCTCCGTCTATCTGGAACGTCAGCGCCACCTCCGATAAACTCCCTGACCTCACGAGCTCCTCCACCCTAAACATTGTTTAACTCGATGCCCTCTTTTGTGCGCAGTTCAATGCCAAAATAACCCCTTCAAACCCCTAGTAAAAACCCTAAATCGAACCCAATTTCCAAATTCATGCTATGGAAAAATTCTTGGACATTTTTCCTATGATCTATCATCCACTACGCCCCTCCGGTTCGGATCGTATCCTCTCCGATCAACTAGGTTGCCAGAAAAAGCCCCAAATGTAATTTCCGTCCATCTCTAGCTATCTCACCAACCTCATCACTAAAAATCATGAAACCACCTCCTAAAATCATATTTTGTAAATACAAATTCATTCGTGTACGTGGAATTTGTATTTTTGATGGTCGAGAAATCTTGTTTAAAGGTCTGGTTCTGTGAAAATGTATATTTCTAGCAACATACTCCTATGTAAAACCTGAAACTACTTTTGTCATACCCTATGATGATATATGAACCACATCCATGTAGAAATCCAACTTTATAAACTTTCAGAATTTAAGTTATAGATTTTTAGAAATACTTCTCCTGTGTTTATGTATACAGGCTGTTTTATATGTTCATCTACAGGTTGTTTGCTAACATGAATTAACATAATATAACACCAATACAAACATATGTACACTAACACTTGTACACATCTAATATTTGTAAGAATAAAGATTTAACAGAAGATACAAAAGAGTTTACTCACATAGATTCTAGCTCCTCTGTTCTTATAATTGTAACGTTCTTTAATGTTGGATATCAATGCTTCGAATGATTTTTTTCCTGAGCTTAAATGTTTTGGTGTGGAGAAATACATGGCTTCAGGTGCTCTTTTATAGGAAAGGTTTCCATATTAAATTATTGGCCTACTTGATACTATATGGAGGTAGGTGCTACAGTATTTTAATGTTACTGTATATGCTAGTTTTTAGACTCCCCATTTCTCTAATGCTATTCGATTTTCTTTCCAGGAAACTTAGGCATAAAGGAAAGAATTATTTACTTGGGATATTTACACATACTCTTGTCTTTATCTCTCCTTCTAAAAGAAAAATCTTTCCAAATCCATACTTCTTAAATGCTGCAGATTTCTTTGATTTGGTTTGCATTTTAAAATGGGTTTTATTGTTTGATATTTTGCTTGAAAGTGTTTAATATTTGCAAGTAGATTTGCTGAGGATTTTTAGGTGATGGCTCTCTCTTACTTAGCTATACTATTCGTGGCTAAATCACATTAAAAGTTTCGACTTTGGCTCACTTTACTTGTTTGTTTTCTATGACTTTGTCTTGGTTGTGGCATTTAATCGAACACGTGATGTACCTATGTGTTGCTATGTTCATTACTTTAGTTTTTAAACCATTCACTCTTTGTTGTTGATTTGTTTCTTCATATAATTCTCTATTTTGTTGTCTATTTGGGTTTCTACATTAGAGATCATCTACATCTCAAGATCATCTTATGTATATTAATCTATGTATTAAGCTATAAGTACATGCATATGTTTTCTATATTAAAACGTTACTTAGTTTTAATACCATACATATATACGTGTTGTATATATGTTCTTATTCAATAGCACACACAAGATTTTAAATTTTAAAATGCTGTCTTAATTTTGGTAAGCAATAAAATCCCAAAATATACATATCTTTACATATGTATACTTTTATACACATACTTACATATTTACTTACTTGTTTTAGTTTGTTTATTAATCAAACTTCTATTTAAATTACCATATTAAGATCAATGTTTATCATTAACAAAGTTGTTTAAAAACTGGGACATTACAGTTGGGACCTTGATCGGGATAATATGACAAGGCACACGAGGAATGCCCAGAGTAAAAATTTACTAATTGCACGACTAGGCTGGTGGTAACGCATAGCCGCGACTACCGCCCACATCGGAAAAACACTCCCAAATCAAGGATGTGTAGCTTTCAAATCAAATCAACCGAGGGACTATAGTAATAAAGGAAGAAGTGTTGCCGATGGGGATAGCAAACCGCACTTGCTTCGGTATAGCCCTGTTTTAGTCATTTTAATTATGATCAGAAGCTCAAGGACATCCATCATCGTTCTCTTTCTTCAAATCCAGTAGCGTTCACCAAACCAACCTACTTCATTCTGGATTGTCTACCACGTACACAGTTGTTAAAGTGGTTTTCGGTATTAGCAGATAGTATGATAATAGCCAATCCCGGTTTCTTTAACAAGCAAACATTTACATTTTTCACACTGTGGTCATTTTAATCACTTTAAAATTCATTTATATGGGATCTCATATTCAAATTTGGAATCAAAATTAAATATCTAACTTTGATTATATTTAATTTTAAAAACTACTCACTTAAATTGCTTTAACCAAATTGTATTAGAAAATCATATCTTAAAGGTCTCAAATTATAATATAAATCAATACTAAAATATTTAACTTCGATTCTATTTCATTTTGAAATAATTCCTCAAAGTGCAAGTTCAAACTATTCATATAATCATACTTTTTACCTTTATAAGAATTCTTTGAAAGTCAATTCATAAAATCCTAAGTTTTGGTTCAAATTCAATTTATAAAATTCAAATCAAATCTTATATCTCAATTCAACATTTCATAACATATTTTATAATTTTAGGTTGTAAAGTTCAAAATCACTACTTATAGATTCGAATCATGTAAAAACATTCTTATAAATTCGATTTATAAAATTTCTAAATTTATATCAAATTGATTTATAAAATTAAGTTCATACATAAGCAATTTGTATATCCAGAATTCACGTTCAGTCATTTTATAATTGAATTCATTTTCATATCAACTATAAATTCAAATTCATTTCCTTCAATTTAGAAATTCAAATCGAAAAATCAATTTACATAATTCATGTTCATTTATTATAAATATTCATATATTAACCCAATTCAAATTCATATATTATATGAATCATATGTTTAAATCAAATATCAATATTTAAATTTAATCCTAAACCTTAAATTTAAATCAACCTTAAATTTAAATCACAAAATCTCAACTTATCCATCTTTAAGTTAATTAATGATGTTTATAAAATATATAAAGATTAAATTTTGAAAAAAAGATTTATATACATATATATATTTTATAAAATATAAAATATATTTTTTCAAGTAATTATCATAATATATTAAATTAAGGTATAAAATACTATTATTACTATCTTTATTAAATTATATAGTTTTAAATTAAATAAAATTATAAGTAAAAATCTTAAATATATATATTTAAATCCATATTTACTCATAAAAATATTTAAAACTATATAATTTAAAATTGACAAAATTTAGGTTAAAAAATCTTTAAATTTATATATATATATATATATAACATAAAATATAGTCTTAAGTTATTGTTTAAATCAAAATTTCCAAATCACTTTACCTCGAAAATATGACCAATGGTGTTCGTACATAATATTCTACCCTATGGTCAAGCAATAGAATACACAAAACACACACACAAACAAAATAAAATCATAAACACAATACTTTTTTATACATATAACACATATACGCACACCACATAGGAAAAGCAAAATAAAAATCACACACAAACACACAGAATACATCACTCTTTCACGTACGTATACATAAAATGTGAAAAACGTACACAGGCAAACAAGCGAAACATAACGCACACACACAACTCAGGTACGCAAATAAAAAAATACGCACACAAGCTGGAGGGAAGGAATTCAGAGGTGAAGTTGCATGCAAGGGGTGGCAATAGGGCTAGAAATTAGAACCGAAAGCCCGAACCGAACTGACCCGAAAAGACTCAAACCCGATGGGTCTTGGGTCGGGTCTGGGTGATAAAAAATATAATAAAGACCCGATAAAACCCAAACCGACCCAAAAGAACCACCAAAAAACTTTGAAATATAAGTAATTGTAGTGTTATTTCCCATCCGGACAGACCTGACTCGAACCGAAGCTTGGGCCGGGTCCAGATTTTTGAAATGTATAGTTTGCACCTGACAAAACCCGACCCGCCGAGACCCGATATCCATCGGGTCGGGTCCGGATCTATCGGATTGGGTCTAATTGCTACCCCTAGGTGGAAAACTGGTACGTTAAAGCATAGGTATGACTTGGGTTCGGGTATTGGAAGGGACACGGGTTGGTGGATAAGGGGTTGGTGCTAATGGGTTCATAGGTTTGGTAGCGCTCGGATCCGGACAGCAGGCATGGCAGGCTTGATGTCGAGGCGAAGGCTGGTGTTGGGCCATCGGTGGTTGAAATTGGAGCAACCTTAGGTGGGTGGCAGTATTAGTGGAGGGATGGGATCAAAGCATGAGGCTGCATGCGATGTGGAAAAAGGATGGAGTGGCTTCATTATTCATAAACCCTTTTCTGTTATCGAAATAGACATGAAGGCAAAACGAAGGAGGAACAAGTTTTTAGCAAAATATAAAGGAAGTGGAAGAGAAAGGACGGTTTAGAGAATGAAAAGGGATGAAGCTTTGGGAATATAAAGGGGACGAGGCTTTTGAGATGAAAAGGGAGAGAGTTTTATTTGTGAAATGAAATGGAATGTGGCTTTCTTTTCTTATATATGTAAATAGTGGCATTGTTTCATTTCTTATTCTTGCATTGGATTTGAACACATGCATGGGAAAAATAAAAACAAAATGAATAATCATGGATGGTTATGACAAGCATTGAAAATATATGTGCCTATTGAAATTTTTTACCCTTTCAAGCGCCATGCGAATGTTACAGACTGGGTTTGCACACCCAAAATGGCTAGAAAAATATGCTAAACTCGAATAGGGAACGTCGAACTCGAATGACTTTGTTTCAAAAATGAACCATGCAAGACTTTTCGCAACTTCGTCGCGAACCGAACACTGAAACTGACAAATGAATATATTGCGGTAATCAGCTCGATGAGACGGACGCAGCGGTATACAGTTTGTAGTATCATGGTGGGCAATTCGAAAATGCATAATGGACACCTTTAAATGAGAATTTGCACGAAAAACAGTTAAACGGAGGTCTAAACATCTATATCGAGAAACGAATTGTATATTAAAGAATAGAACGAGGAAGGAAAATTTTTTCATGTTGGGACATTTTGGTTTCGGAAAGTTTTTTTTTAGCGCAAATTTTGTATCGAATTTTTATTATGCAGCTCGAAACTTCCAATTTTTGCGAAATGGATTGCACCATTAGATTCATGACAACATAGAATATTGTTCATGTTTGTCCGAGCTGGTTTCAGAGAGATTCTACAATCGCTAAAATTTAAACTATTATGCACAGCTTTGCAATGAAAATTGCACGACTGAAAAATTTTCAGATAAACATTTCACAACTGTTATTCCCCACTAAACGTATTTCAAATTCCAAATTCCCTTTACGAAAAATCATAGAATATTTTCAAAATAAAATTTCGATTTAAATCAAAATTTAAAGCGTTTAAGTTCATTAGATTGTAATTAAGGAAAGTCATCTACAACCCCTTTCCTTGCTTATTAATTCAGTGTTTTAGCTTAATATGTTTTAGTTAATTAATAAGCCTATAACATGTTATTTCCAAGATAGTAATTAACAAAAGTAATCTACAACTGTTTACCCTCAGATTGTAATTAACTATAGTAATCTACCACCCATCCCTTTGCTTGTTAATTTAGTGTTTTAACTTAGCTTGATTTAAGTTCATTAATAAGCCTATAATATGTTATTCCCAAAATTGTAATTAACGAAAGTAATCTACAATCTTTTACCCTCGGATTATAACTAAAGAAGGTAATCTGCAACCCCTTTCTTCGCTTATTAGTCTTGTATTTTAACTTAACCTGTTTAAGTTTATTAATAAGCCTATAACATGTAATTCCCTAGATTGTAATTAACGAAAGTAATATACAACCTTTTTCCTTATTACATTTCATTTATTGTCCAATTACATGTTTACAAGTTACAGTAACAAGTTCTACTTAATTTATAATTAAGTCCAACCAATTCCAATTCACTTGTTTTCTGTTAACATGTTACTTAATATATAATCAGGTTCTACTTACATCATTCCATAAGTCTACTTTATTTTTTATTATTTAATCATAACCTCGTCTTACATTGTCATCACAACCTGCTGTTGTTGCTTACTTATTAAATTAGTTCTCTTAACTAAGGTTTATTAATAAGTTCTCTTTTTCATTTATTATAATCCAAGTTATAATTCCATTTGTCCCTAGGACAAGCCAACCTATTATATTACATTCTCACTCATATGATTAATTATAATATGTTCCATTCATTGCATTTTCCTTTGGTTCCTTAACATTAACCAAACTTTTGTTGTTCTACTCTTTCTCTAATTACATTTATGTTCCTTTTTATCATTTCAGGAAAACACTTCGCCCACTTCATTACATCGGTTAACAGAAAAATGTAAAGACCTATTTCCATAATGTACATCATTTAAGATCCGTAATTGCAAGCTATTTGTTTTATTTTTGTTGTGGACACACATGTATATTTTAGTTGATTAATGTGCAATATAGTAAAAGAATACCTATTGCACACTAATCCCTTTTTCTTTTCCTTTCTTGCAACTATGTTCTTAATAATTTTAATGTTATGGAAATGTATCCATTTCCCCAAAATTTAACTAACTCAGTCCACTATTAATTTTTCCTCTTTTATTTGCTGAATTAGATGTTAATTCTGTTTTTCATTAACCACTTTCAATTGTTGTAAATTTTCCATATTGCTGTCAAACTAACATGTTTTCCAAAGTACTATAATTCTTAATTCAAACAGAGAATTAATTGAATAAATTACAACAATAATATAATCAACTTCTTTTAAATAGGATTCGATGCAATTACCACAAATTACAGTTATTTAACATGTTAAAAATTACGGGGAATGTAAACGTTAAATGTACCGTTATCCAAAAGGTATAATTCTAAATCCACTCACCTAACAGCTTTCCATCCTTGAATCTGATTCAGATCCGTGATTCTGTGGTCTTCCTAACCAATCTAGTATTGAAATAACCACTGATTTACAAATCTGATACTAAAACAATGAGTGATGAAAGGAAAAAACCTAAATAATTTAGATTCACAGGATTTACCTCATGTTGACAAGAAATCTGAACTCCTATATTGTAGATCTACATTCTTTATCTTCAAATCTTAGATCAGAATTTCGTAGAGCTAATTTTCTTATTTCTAAAAAATTTGGAGAGGAAAGAAAATGGCAAAGCCGTGGCGTCGTCTCAGAAAATATCAGATGGAGGCTAGGTCCTACTAGTCTATTTATAGGTGTACAGGAAATTCTGGTTTGTCGGATTAATCAACACAAAGCCCGAACCGTTTAAACAAGAAAAACACATCACTCCAAATGCAAATATGGTCCTAGGTGGGTCGACCCCTATGTCGACCCACCTTAAAGGTGTGCCGACCCAGTGACTAGGTCTGAACGTGATTCCAGTGGCTTTTAGTTTTTATTGTAACGTTACCTTTAGTGTTCCTTTTATTTCTTAATATCGCTTGTGTGGATTATTATTTTCCACTTATAACACATATTTGATTTCAAATTTCAAATTTCAAATTTCTGCGCGTATATATGCATGCAGTCTTTTAAATCTTTATTCATCAATAACTTTCCCGTGCAGACTCCGTTTTGGGCAAGTCATATATTAGAACGAATCAAAAAATGGCCACAAACACAATGGTATATGTTTCAGGGCTAAATTTTGAAATCATGAATTATCAATATTTTCGTTTAATATTTATATACTATATATGGTGTTACATTCTCTCCTCCTTAGAAAATTTCGTCCTCGAAATTTGATAAGGATGGAGTGATGTACTTCCATATATAAATTGCAACCATTATGTGTAATCCAATTTTTCAACCATCTGTGCAATTGTGTGAAGTGTAATAATACAACATAATAATACATGAATGTAATGAATTCCTAAGCGGTACCTCCTATATGAATGCAAATTTTCTTGAAAATCTTTTTTGAAAATATGATGCATGCATCCTAAATATACTGGCAATTTCTATATGAATGCAATATTTTAAAAATCAAAATACTTTTTCATCCAGTTTTTCCTACACTCTTACAGAGTAAGAGCGTAGTTCATCCACTTTTTGCATCCAAACCCTACCAACCAACTTTAACTTTGTGAATTGCAGAAAAGTCTAATTTTCTGAATTCGATTTTTTATGTTACAAAATGGTAGAAAACGAAAAACTTTACATCTTCCATTTTTCTATCATGTACATTTTCTATGTGTACTTGGGTTTTTTGCAACTATTATATAAAGACTTCCAATCTTTTATCCAAAAACAGTTTACATAAGAAAATTTTCTTTGTTAGGAATTTTCTTTTCCAACTTACTTTGGAAAAATCCAATATTTTTTATTTCTCGAAACATTCCATTTTTCTCAGTTGTCATATTTGTTGCTTTATTTTTGCAGTTGTCATCATTGTTTGTTTTCTTTTAGTTATGTCATTGCTTTTCTTAGCTTATTTAACTTAATCCATAGATCTAAGCTTAATTTCAAATAAGACTTCTAATTCTTTCAAATAGAAAAGAAAACAAGCTCACTACACAGCTACTATAAATGGAAAAGAATCCTAGGACCATGTCCTCCACTGACAAAGAAAAGTCCAAACTATGGGATCTAAACAACTCGCTTGCCCTCTACCACCTACTTGTCACAACTAATCTTTGTTGTGTACTTATAGTCTTCACAAGCAGCAGCCTAGGCTCTATAGTGTTTATGCACTCTACAGGGGTTTATTGTTATTCCGAAACAATTCTTGCCATATCCACTTTATAGCCTCAAATTATTCCCCGTCTTTCCTAGGTACTAATCCTTACCCACTCCATGATTTAAACACATGGTTTGGCCTCATCATTTCATTTTCCTTCCAAAAATTAAAATCTTCAAGACTTTATCTTTCTTCATTAAAACTTATTTTTGTGGAACCATAAAATGACATTCCATAAAAAGAAACACAAAACTATTCTCTCTTTTTTTCAAATCAAAAAAGCTGGAGTAAACAAAGACAACTATTTCTCAATTAATTTTAAAATTGTTCATTTTCGTGATGCAAGTTCAATTACTTATAATAAGGTATTAATTTATAAACTTACCACATACATCTACTCTATTCTAAATTTTTACATCTTATTTTGTCCATCCACCAAAGTTTATGTCAAAATAATTGTCAAAAGAACAGAGTTTTTTTTCAAAATTTTCCTTACCGAAAATTTTGGTTCTTGACAAAAATGTGATCTTCTCTATGCTCTCTTGTTTAATTCTTTCATAACTTTAAAAACTATCGAGCTATACATGCTCTATGATGTACACATTTTTCAGAAAGAATTCACTTTAGATAACAATTTCATAAGAAATCATCGTTTTCAAAATATACCCCTATTTTATTTTTATTTTTCTCCAAAACCCAATATGTAATTTTCAAATATGTTTCTTACATTATATTTTCAAGAGTTAAAAATACTTCTTTTATTTCAAAAATTGTTTTTACACAATTTAGCTAGTACATATTTTAAAATTGTAAGCTTTTAAAGTCAAAACTTGAAAATACCATAAATTGTCACCTAAAAGCTTTTAAAATTTCAAGTTCTTAAAATTTATCAATTGAACTAGACTCAAAGTAGGTTTCTAACTTATTTAGAGCTTCCTAAATATTCCTACAAAGTCGTTTCTCTCAAATATATATATTTCTAATCCATTTTCCATTTTTTTAAAAACTATTTTCCAATTTATAAGGATCAATTGCCAAACCCACTAATCTAGAATACTAGCATTTCAGATACTAACATATGGGATCCATCTCTTTCCATTACAAAACACATTGTACACCGTTCACCCAAACCACATAATGGTTTCCTATTCTCAAACTTCCATAACCGTGTCTTTAGCGTACATAACTGATATCCAGATTCTTTCCATATGCCTCTCTTCCTAGTTAATGGGTTCCTTTATGGATCTAGGAGTGTGTGTGTATTTTTAAAATACAAATACGTTCACTCGCTATCTATACAGGAATCATAAACCTAAGCTCTTATAATGTAACAACTCGAATTTTTATAGACCGATTTTTTTTTAAATTCCAATTTATTGAAGTTCGAGTTGGCCATCCGGTATCCTGCAGAAAAGACAGAGATAATAAATATATCAGAGCTCAATAATACATCTCACAGTGGAATAAATAAAATATGATAATCAAATATAGCCTTACCGAAATAATAACAATGTCTAACAAATGTCCAATGGATACAAAATCTCTGCCACAAACCTAACCTACGAGTATGTTATGAGGAGAGGGTTAGAACACAAAGTTATTGTGACTGGACAAATCATACATTCTGCAATAACCCTATATATACTGTTTAGTCATGTTTTCTTAATTATTAGCTTATTTTGGTTAATAGTACTTAAGGCTCTACACTCACGTCGTACCCATCTACTCCCCGTTACATTAACCTAATATAAAATATATGTAGCTATACCCCACATCTCAAGGTACTCCCAATAGTACCATCCTCGTACGGTCTCCGCGTTATGCTATAGAAGCGTATACAACATTCATCATACATCGAAAGATGTATGGAAATTCAAATCATCAAGCCACGTAATCACACTGAACCATCATCACATTGTCACTTAAACTACAGATCATCATATCCAAACTCCTCGGTCGAATCAAGTTTTACACATGGTAACCCCTGTTGTCTACGATACACCACCCAGTGCGTATATCTAGACCATCACACGAATGTACTGCCTACCGTACCCCGTGTCTCATAATAAGGCTACATCAAAGGCATGCAACTCGGTTGGGAGCTTTCCATATCTGTAAAGGTCCGCCTCATTAAGCCTACAGTACATATATCCAGAGTACGGTCTGCATTTTCATGGTGGCTATGGCCCCACCCCGGCCCTTCCTACAACTAGTGAAAGACTACATCAAGAATTACGTGATATTCCCCTAGCAAACAATCTAATATCCAATTTGGCATGTCCTGCAACAAACGTCTCGATAGTGAAAGATTGATGGTCTTTAGGTTTAGCTATAGTTTTTATGCATCACACACTGACCGCCAATGACAGGTACCCGACGATTACTATCATGTATTAGTTCTGACCCGCCTCTCCTGAGGTAAACCGCCGAATCACCCAATGCCATCTGCCACAACCTTTTTACTACCAAACTATAGTTGCAGTAAGGGTATACTCACTGGGTGGTACCATACGGACCAAACATCAACGAGTACAACCTGAGCATGCACCGCACATAGGACCACCATGGAGTACCCTACCACGTCCCTCGAAAGTCGTGTGCTTCTCTTCAGCCCCACAGAGAAATCAGACAGGATAACCAAGCAGAATAATCAGATGGATGTGCTCCTCTCGTGTCACAAACATTACGATGATCTACCACATTGGGTTCTTCACCTTCGTACGTGCGGACTGGTCTAAGCGCATCACACTAACGTGTTATTAGACGCTATGTCGAATCTTTTAATTATGCGCTTGCTTTGTCTCATCAGATTACTAATTAACTTAACTACCCAAATATTTCTTTTTAATTCAAGTCACAAGGTTTCCCTGAGACCCTTATATCTCAAAGGAATGGTCCCTTCTCGCTTATTAATCGTACATGTTTAACTTAATCATGCATTTAGTTCAATAGTAAGCCCAGTGACATAACCTATTATATCTTAGATTATAATTAACCAAAGTAATCTATAACCCTTTCCTTGTTTATTAATTTAGCGTTTTAACTTAATATGTTTAAGTTCATTAATAAGCCCATAGCATGTTATACCCTAGATTGTAATTAGCGAAAGTAATCTACAACCTTTTACCCTTAGATCGTAATTAACGAAAGTAATCTACAACCCCTTCCTTTTCTTATTAATTTAGTGTTTTAACTTAACTTGTTTAAGTTTATTAATAAGCCTATAACATGTTATTCCATAGATTTTAATTAACGAAAGTAATCTACAACCTTTTACTCTCGGATTGTAATTAACTAAAGTAATCTACAACCCCTTTGTTCGCTTATTAATTTAGTGCTTTAACTTAACCTGTTTAAGTTCATTAATAAGCCTATAACATGTTATTCCCTAGATTCTAATTAACAAAAGTAGTCTATAAC
Source organism: Allium sativum (assembly GCA_030737875.1). NCBI lineage: Eukaryota > Viridiplantae > Streptophyta > Magnoliopsida > Asparagales > Amaryllidaceae > Allium > Allium sativum. The sequence goes on from CM060924.1 coordinate 70,689,933, forward strand.
CATTTATCCTCGGATTGTAATTAAAGAAAGTAATCTACAACCTCTTTCTTCGCTTATTAATCCAATGTTTTAACTTACTTTGTTTAAGTTCATTAATAAGCCTATAACATGTTATTCCCTAGATTGTAATTAACGAAAGTAATCTACAAACCAAAATTAGCATAGAAACGAGCTTACGACAAAGGGTAGCAAATCGGAACAGGCATAAAGGAATCACCCGCAAGCAAAAGCCAAGCACAGGGTAAAACCGAAAGCACAAGGGAACAACCTGAAAGCCAGGCATCGGAACCATCATTAAAGAAAAACACTCAAAGCCAATACAAAGGAAGGATACCGACAGGCTAGTTCCGGCACGATGGGAAGATAACGGAAGGTCATCTAAAACCAGAAGCTGATGAAGAAAAAGACCAAAGGTCCTACAGGTCGAGACCCGAAAGGACGGAAGGGCTATACGTATTAACTTGCTTAATACCGATACATTGAGAGACAAGAGCATCAAAGATATAAAGTTTAAAATATAAAGTAATCATCCGGGAACCAGTTACAAAGACCCTCAACAGATAATCACCAAGAGGCTACTTTAGTAAACAAGCATCGGAAGCAACCCTCCGGAAAGCCGAGATACACTCCAGGAATCTACAGAAAGGAAAGCTAGAACCTCGAAGAGAGACAAGCTATCCACACCACCGAAAGGGGAGGCGGATCTGGTAACCATCCACTGAATCATGAGGGCAACCTCCACAAAGTGTTAATAGCTAGACCGAGAGCTCATGACCAGAAGCCTATATCCGAAGCCTACATCCAGAAGCCAGAAAGCCTCCCTAAAGCTATCCATATCGATAGGCTTGATATTGATACAAAGAAGACAGTAGAAACTCCAAAGAAAAGCTCCAGTGATAGAGACCATTCCTTCGAGAGTTAAGACTGGCACCCTAAAAAGCAATAAGCAAGGCCAAAAGAGCGGCCGAGAGCCAAAGCAACCGGAACCAATGGGAAAAGTGGCCGACAGGGGCTTCTACTAGCCCAATAGCAAAAGGGCCCCGATTTGTCTATAAATAAGACCCCAGGTGTCTCATTTTGGGCACTGATTTCTTATCCTTGTATTCTCTTTCTCTAGAGAAAACCCTTCCTAAATCAATTTGGTGATTTCTATTGTAATCACTAATGTACTCCAAATCAAAGGTCAATAAAAAGCGGATCGACCCTTAACATATTTTCTTATGAGTTCCTTATGTGATTTCTTAGCTATTTCCTGCACAACCCAATATATGTTTTCTACACGACCACGGGATCCTACTCAATCTTAGACCCTTTCGCAGAGTTCCTGCAGAACCCTTTCCTACAAACCTTTTAGCCTTTTATCAAAGGTTGTACTTAGGGAACCCTTGTCCCAAGATAACCGTTGGTTCTAGAGTCGTTTAAGCTTGATGCTTACCCCACTGAGGGAAAAGTAACCAATCTTTTGGGCTCTAAACCTTGATATCTAGGATACGGTGAACTAACTCAAACACGTGAAAGCAAAATAGCCTCATTTTCCCGTTAGGTCCACTTTCGTAGACCTATCTCCAGTATTGACGAAAAATATCATTAACATTTTGGCACTAGAAGGAGGGCTTGAACCTCCGAACTCATGGTTAACCTTACTTCATATCTAACTATGTTGTTCCGTCCTAGATTGGACTAAGCTTTGAAGAAGCAAGACATTAGTTGAAGATGGTTTGTGCAGGAAGGAAGGAGGAACATGGTTCCAACGCATTTCTCGCCCTGAAAGATAGAACACTACCATGATCTAACATGTTGAACTTGGAATTTGAAAGACCTTCAATCTCAGCTAGGGAAGTGAGTGATAAGCTGGAAATATTGCGGTTAGCCATGCAAATCGACTCCACTAGAGGGGTTATTGAAATGGATTTAATTAAAGGGCCTCCAAGGTGGAACCCTACAAGATAGAGGCCAAATCAATGGTACCGCAAGGATCTAACAGCCTAGTTTAATTCCTTTTGAACCTTCAGGACAATGTAGATCGGAAAAAAGGCAGTCAAGCCACCAAAGGAGTAACCGACTTAGGATGAAACAGGAATCTAACGCTGGTAGGTGATCGAAAACTACCAGGAATGACTTTCTCTAAATAAATAATGAAGGCCATGGTTTCGACTAATACAGAAATGCCTTATTTCACATATGATGGCACTACGGATCTAAAAAGCCACCTTTGTAGGTTTGAAAATTATATGGATGTATACAGCGCTTCCAAGGCACTTCGATGTAGAGTATTCTTAACAACTCTTCGAGAGGAGGCTGGAAGGTGGTGCAGACAATATAACGCCCCAACCATCACATCTTGGAGGCAGTTGTCCACTGCATTCAGCATATAGTTCCATGATTTAAAGGACTCAACGCTAAGCATTGTTGATCTGGTCAATGTTAAGCAGAAATTAGAAGAGTCACTTGCAAGCTATCTGGGGAGGTTTAGAACCAAATCCCTCAGAGTAAAAGGAGTAATGGATGGAAAAAATCTAATAGCCACTCTATCAGAGCTACTTATACCATCTTCCCTTTGGGAAGAACTTGCCCTAAAAGACTGTAAAAGCTTAGCAGATTTTTATTCTAAAGCGTGCAGATTCATTCGTATGGAAAAGATAATCAACACAAAAAAAGATTGGCATAGGAACGAGAGATTGAAAAGCTTGGCTCCAACTCCTTCGTGGAAGATTCTTCAAAGCTAGAACAAGAAATATTGTTCCTATCATATGGCATATGCGCATAAAACCAGCCAATGTCGTGACCTAATGAAGAAGAAACTAAGCAGAAAGAAAAGGAAAGTGGGTTCGAGGGTGGAAAAAAGTAGCCAATAAAAGATGACCGGAAATGTTTCCTCATAATGATGGATTTGAAAGGACTAAGATAGAAAATGGAGAGAAGACTAATCGAATGAAGCCTATGATAGGAGATCCTTCTGTTTTCATTGTCCTCAGGGAAGGGCTATTGTTGTAAGCAAATATTTTAACCTCCAATAAACGGAGTACCTCCTAACTAGTGATAATAATAAGTGCATTATACTAAATAAGAGAGTTAATGCAACTCCCTTAGAAGGCTATCCTTCATTTGCATATCCCCGATCATTTGTATTTTCACATTCATTTTTCATACCATTAAGTTAAAAGAATAAGATTAGGCATCGACCTCCCGATAGGCGGGTAATCAATTGTAGCCAGCCTGGTGAATGGATGAATAACCAAGAGGGCCTAATAAAATTATTCTAATAATTAAGTTGCTTGGTAGTCCCCATAGTGAATGGATTTTGTAAAGAAGATAGTATCCAACAAGGGACGTCAGAGGATAAGCATTAAATTCCTACACTGGTCAGCACAGGCTAAATATTGAGGGGAAATAATACATATCCTCCTATCTAGAAGATATAACCTTTGGGAGGTAGGTTTGGGTGGTTAAAGGAAACACATAAAGATACCTACAAAAAGAAAGGTTGGGAAAAGTAAGTTAACAAAAAAGGATTATTAGCCGCCAACGGTCAATCAAGTAATGGAACATAATAAGGAATATGAAGAGTGTTAACAGATCCATGAAGCCTAAGAGGAGCTGAGAAACTTACTCACCATATCAGGCTTGTGACCTTGCTGCATAAGGTAAAATAAATTTGGATGGCCTACCTTTGGGAGGTAGGTTTGGGTGGTTAAAGGAAACACATAAAGATACCTACGAAAAGAAAGGTTGGGAAAAGTAAGCTAACAAAAAAGGATTATTAGCCGCCAACGGTCAATCAAGTAATGGAACATAATAAGGAATATGAAGAGTGTTAACATATCCATGAAGCCTAAGAGGAGCTAAGAAACTTACTCACCATATCAGGCTTGTGACCTTATTGCATAAGGTAAAATAAACTTGGATGGCCTACAAATGGGGCCAGGAGAAGAGCTGAGTATATGGTGGTAGCAAGCGATTACTTTACTCATTTGAGTTTAAACGGAAACCCTTCTAACTACCATATCGGAGAAAGGTATAAAGAATTTGTGAAAAAGAATACGATCACATTTTGGAGTCTCCTATAAGGCTATACTAAACAACGAGATGCAGCGTAATAATGGAAAACTCACATGGCACTGCGATGAAGATAAAGTTCATAAAAATCTTATCTTCCATAGCAATCCCGAGGGCAAACGGAACCGTTAAGGTATAAGCAAAACCACCAACATAAGAAACGATTGGATCAAGCTAAAGGAAATTGGGTAGGAGAGTTACCCTTAGTACCATGATCGTTGAACCTTCGCCAAGGCAACGACGAGGTGTACACCTCTCTTCTCCAACTTAAGGATGTGAAGCCATGTTCCCAATTGAGGTTGAGTTCCCTCATTATGAAAGGACAGTTTATGCATTTGGGCCTAATCAAGATTTAAAGAGAGATGGAGAGCCCTTAGACTTTAATCAAGGGATGAGAGATGAAAAAACCATTAAAATGACCAAGTGTTAAAAAGAGGAAATGCCAAATACTACGATTCAACGGTTTAGGCTAGAACCTTCAAAATTTTTGGTCTTACCAAAGGAAATAGTTAACGCAAAGATTTTGCCAAAGGGTCAGCTGAGCCTAAGTTGGGAAGAATCCTGGATTATTCACAGGGAAACCATATTTAAAAATAAGGTATCAATGCAAACCAAATGGTAGTCTTACGCCCAAGGAATGAAATGCAAAGCATTCGAAACCACACTTCTCAACAATAAGCACATAAGGAAGACTCTACTCCAGAATATCCATACAATGAGGGTACGGAAACCCTCTCAAATTTTGGAAAAGCTCAAAATAAACCAAGGTGGGTCAAATCACAAATGGTTAAAAACCCTTGTCACCGCCAAGGATGGCAGGGCAAGGCACCCACCGGAGGGAGAGGGTGATATGTTAGTCTTTCTCCATTCCCAAATCAGAGAGGGCTATGTTAAAGCATCAAAAGCGTAAGCCTCCGATCCACACCAGAAATGGTCGCGGTGGAACTTCTATATGAGCATGCCCTGCCTCTACACGAAGAAGAGTATGCCCTGCCTCTGCTCGGGCTAAGCACGTCCTACCTCTGCTCATAGAAGAGCATGTCCTACCTCTGCTTATGTCCTTTGTTTTCACAGAAAGGAATGAAAAAGCACACTCTACCTCTGCTCATAGACGATTACGCTCTGCATCTGCTTCAGCCGAACACGTCATGCCTCTACTCATAGACGAGTACGCTGTACCTCTGTTTGTGCCAATTCCCGCAAAAGGGAATAAATGCTCTGGATCCTCTGCTTACATATAATCCTAACAAAGGAAACAACGCTATGGAGAAGAAGTCTAAGCACATCTCTTTCCTCAACTTACGCATCATCCCGTGGAAGGGAACCAAAATTCGAAGGCACATACAACCAACTCTTGGGGAATAAGGATAAGGTGGCCGATCCAAGCCCATAGAAGTGTCTTTGAATCCAATCCAAAAAGACTGAAGGAATGATTCCTTAAATTTAAAGCAAGAAGGTGATTCTCCGAATCAAAAAACTTAATCGGGAATGGTTCATAACTTCTATTATTCCCAGATGTGGATATCTGATCTTCGATCAAACACCCGAATCTGGGTTGATTCGGGATTTCCTTCATTTCCAAGAGATGGTTTATGGTCTTCAATCCTTATTAACCTAAAACTAGATTGGTTTAAAACTTCCATTATAGCCAGAGGCGAATTTCTAGCCCACTACTAAATACCTAACTCAGGATTGATGTGAAACCTCTATTATTATTAGAAGCATATTTCTGGCCTTCCATCAAACACCCGAATCTGAGTTAGTTTCGTACCTTTACTTTATAACAGAAAAGAATTTCTGGCCCATTACTAAATACCCAACTCAGGATTGATGTGAAACCTCTATTATTATTAGAAGCATATTTCTGGCCTTCCATCAAACACCCGAATCTGAGTTAGTTTCGTACCTTTACTTAATAACAGAAAAGAATTTTGGGTCTTCCATTTGTAACACCTGGACTAAATACCCAACTCAGGATTGATGTGAAACCTCTATTATTATTAGAAGCATATTTTTGGCCTTCCATCAAACACCCGAATCTAAGTTAGTTTAGTACCTTTACTTAATAACAGAAAAGAATTTTGGGTCTTCCATTTGTAACACCTGGATCAGTGGTGGTTCAAAGCTTCTACCGTAGTAAAGGATGGATCCTTAAGTTTTTCTCAAACACCCTAATCCAAAGTATGGATCAAAGCACTATTATCACCAGAAGGGGATTTTTGGAATCTTAACTTTAATACCATAACCGAGGTCGCAAGGTCTTAAATTCCAAGGAATCAACTACCAATACCCTGGACGATGGCCTAATTCTACTGCTTTAGTGCCTTCAAACGAAGATAATGATCTTCCATCTTTGCTCAGGGAGGAGCCCGAATAAGTACTTTATGTTTCCCTAATAGAACCTTGTGGCAAAGGTCATATTGTTCTTAAATGGCCCTTGAAGAAAAAGAAATTCTAAGATTTCTATTAAACAAAGATGCTTTTACTAATAAAAAAGATATGAATAATATTTCCATCCTATCATGCGTCTATTATCATAATGCTAACAACTTCTATATGAAACATGCAGATTACTATGTATGACTTATAAAGCTAACACAAAGCAACCAACATGTAAAGTTCACGTAGAATAGCGCAGCAAGACCCTGGAAAAAGGGACACTCTTGACAAGGGAAGCATCACATATCAGGACAACAATCCCGAACCTCAGTCACAACGATACGACTCCCAATCTCTAAAGGACAGGAACCCTGGATTTAACAACTCTTCTAGATTGAAGATTCCCTAATTGATGCTTGAATAGGCGCTTCAAATTTCTTCAGCTGAAACCTTCCAGTATAAGTCATGTGCCTCAACACCTCATAAGGGAGTTTTTCTATGAACTTGCATAGTGAACAATTGTTATTCTAATATAACCGATTAGTTATCCCTAAAGTTCATTCATCTGCGAAGCTATGAATATTTCACCTAGGTTATGTAAGTCCCCATACACATCTTATGCGGAAAGGTTATGCATCGAACCATGTGTGGCATAATTTGGTAAAATCCTATATAAAGATATTCAAAAAACCCTAGGCCAAAACCCGAAGGGAAATCTTTACGCATAAGTTTATGTTTTTCTGGTTATGTTTCAGAGATTAGATTATAAAATCCTTATTACACGAGTTTAAACCTTGTACCTAAATTCACCAATCCCGTGTCACCCAAGAGGGAATCCCTAAGCTCCCGAGTGCCCATCTGAAGAAATATAAGTGGAAATTTTGTTAGCTCGTAAGGTAAACATAATCCTGAGGTTAAAATTTTAATACTAAATAAAATTTATGTTCAGGTTCATGTTAGTACTTTTGGGATGTATGTGGCTAATATCTCAGCAAAGAAATGCAGGAACCAGGTACAAGCCAGGAATATGCAATTGGTCACTTAGAATGAGGCAAACACCTTGGAAGATCGAGAGACAAAAGGAACGAACAAAAACACCAAGATAAAGTAAGAGGAAGCCATAAAAACAACGACAGTAGTAGGGAATTGAGAAGATACAATTGCAGGAGCACCAGACCAGCAGTCGAAAGAAAGAAGCAAAACCATTGTGCTAACATCGAAACATGGCAAGCGACCCGCCTCATGTCAATATAAAAATAGAGTGTTGTACGTAGACCCAAGGTTTGGCTTGAAAAGTCGAAAATACCCCTTCATAGAGGGGAGAGGAAAATGTTACTACCAAAATTAACACAGATACAAGCTTACGGTGAAGGGGTAGTGGACCACCATAGGCATAAATGAATCACCTGCAAGCAAAAGCCAAGCAAAGAGTAAAACCGAAAGCATAAGAAACAACCTGAAAGCCAGGTAACCGACACCATCATTAAAGAAAAGATCTCGAAGTCAATACAAAGGAAAGATACCGGCAGGGTAGTTCCAGCACGATGGGAAGATAACGAAAGGTCATCTAAAACCTGAAGCCGATGAAGAAAAAACCAAAAATCCTATAGGTCGAGACCCGAAAGGACAGAAGGGCTATCGCTATTAACTTGCTTAATATCAATACATCGAGAGATGGGAGAATCAAAGATACAGAGTTTAAAATATAAGGGAATCATCCGGGAACCAGTTACCGAGGCCCCCATTGGGTGATCACCGAGAGGCTACTTCAGTAAACCGCTAATCAAGCATCGGAAGAAACCCTCTGGAAAGCCGAGATACACTTCAGGAATCTACCAAAGGCAAGTCGGAACCTTGAAGAGAGACAAGCTATCCACACTGATTTTCTTAGTGTCGATACTGACAGGGGAGGCGGATCCGGTAACCATCCAATTGAATCATGAGGGAAAGCTCCACAAAGTGTTAATAGCAAGACTGAGAGCTCATGACTGGAAGCCTATATCCGGAAGACTATATCCAGAAGCCTGAAAGCCTCCCACAGACAGGCTTGGTATTGATACAAAGAAGACAAGGGAAACTCCAAAGAAAAGCTATAGTAACCGAGGCCATTCCTCCGAAAGTCAACACCGGCAACCTAAGAAGCAATAAGCAAGGCCGAAAGAGCAACCGAGAGCCAAAGTAACTGGGACCAAATAGAAAAGCGGTCGACATGGGCTTCTGCTGGCCCAACAGCAAAAGGGGACCCCGATTTGTCTATAAATATGACCCCAGGGGTCTCATTTTGTGGACCGATTTCTCATTTCTTATCCTTGTATTCTCTTTCTCTAGAGAAAATCCTAATTCCTAAATGAATTTGGAGATTTCTATTGTAATCACTTATGTACTCCAAATCAAAGGTCAATAAAGAGCGGATCGACACTTAGCATATTTTCTTATGAGTTGCTTATGTAATTTCTTAGCTATTTCCTACATAACCCATTATAGGTTTTCTATATTAATTGATTATAAAATATATACTAACATCTCTATCTAGAATATATATATATACACACACACACACACACACACATATATATATGCAGGGCTTTGTATATAGGAATTAATACTGAAGACTGTACAGTTTTAGAGATTCAGAATTCAGAGAAAATTCAAGACTTATGAGTAATCAAGAAATCAAGAGTTCAAGATAAATATAGTAATAGAGTGTAGTTTATATGTAAGACCCCGAATAACATTCCAGGTTCAAATTCAAATTCTGAATTTCAAATTCTGAATTTCAAATTCTAATTTTTAAAATTTCAATTCTATTTTCAAAATTCTAATTCTAATTTTAATTAAGTTTATCTATCTTACCTTTGATTTTAAGCTTTAGTTTTACAGTTTATAAGTTTATATATATTTACATAGTTATATACCTTTATACTTTTATATCTATATAGTTTTAAACTTTATAATTTTATAAATATGTTTATATAAAATATATTTATGATTTCATATGTTTTTCTACTTTATAATACTTATTTATATCACTATGTATTTCCAGAACTATATATATCAAAACACTTGAAAAACACTCAAATTTACAAACATATATTTAGATCTACATATATAAAGATGTCGACATACAACTGTCATATTTTCAGTTTTGAAAGGAAGTGACTTTTCACCATTTATAACATTCCAGAAGTGTTGCAACCCTTCAAATTCTTATAAATAGGGGTTGATTTCGATTTTTTATTCATTCTTCTTCTCCATCTTCGTCACTTTTCATTCCTCCATTATTATTTCATATTTTTATGATTTCTACACTTATACTCTGCCGATTTTTATTCTAAATACATTAAACTTCTTCTATTCTCACTCTCTACTCATTACTCTGTGAATCAAAGTGCTATTGAAGAGTTATAGGAATGATGTAATCATTTGGGATTGTTTTGGAATAGTTTGGAAACGGTGTGTTCCTTGTAGCTGTGAAATCAAGGAAGGAAACAGTGTTAACCTTGTAGCCGGGAAATCAAGAGTGGTGGAAACAGTGTTAACCTTATAGCCGTGAAATCAAGGGGATTGTAATTGGATGCTGATAGTAATAAAACTCTGCGCAATCCAACATTGCGTGGGACTAGACGTAGGAGTAATCGAGCCAGTATAAACTCCGTTGTGTTCTTTCCTTTTTTGCATTTTTTTGTATTTGTGTTTGATTCTGTGTCTGTGATCATCTATGTGGTGTGTGATTCATATATTAGATAATATAAGTTTCAAATTTTCTTAAATTCCTTGAAAACACTATTCGCCCCTCTCTAGTGTTATATTTTTGCCTTAATGATCCATTCCACATTCCCTAACAATTGGTATCGGGTAAGGTCTTTCAGAAAGTTCATAATCTGATTTTTGAAAATATTAAATGGAAAATTTTGAAATGATTGTTAACACTAGTGTCAATTCGTGCATCGTATCAATGTTGAAAGAGTTTGCAATCAGTTATGTTGAAAATTCACGTGATCTACTAAAATGTTGTCCAATACAGGGAAAGATGTGTTATATAGCTATTGGAAAATCAAAAGTTGAAAAGATGGGTGAAGTAGCTGTTGAAAATTCAAATTCCGAAATGCTGTGTTACATGGTTGTTGAGAATTCAAATTCTGGCAAACAAATGGTGGAAATCAAGAAGGACAAACGGATACTATATAGTGGTTGTTCGAGACATATGATGAGAAATCCAGAAATACTCAATAATCTAGTATATAATGATGGTGGAATGGTGAAATTTGGTGACAACTCTAATGGATATATTGTTGACATTTGCAATGTCTGTAATTCTGAAGCTCCTACTAGTTCTGATATTTTATTAGTTAGGAATTTAAAACACAATCTACTAAGCATAAGTCAACTTTGTGATAAGGGTCATAAAATAAACTTTGAAAAGGATAAATCCTTTATAGAAGATAGGAATTCAAAAGTAATATTCGAAGGAGATTGAAAGAAAAATATCTATATATTGAGTATGAAAATCTCGATAATCTATGTCTTATGGCTAACATAAGTAACCCTTGTATTTGGCATAAGAGATTTGGTTATATAAATTTCAAACACATCTCTAGGATTTATAAATTAGATTCAATTAGGGGATTACCCAAAATGGAGTTTAAAGTTAATAATTTATGCGACACTTGTTAGTTTGGAAAATTAAAAAGAAGTTCATTTAAATCAAAAGAGGAAATTACAACCTCGAAACCATTAGAGTTAATTCAGATGGATTTACTTGGTTCATCTCAAACCCAATCAATAAACCCTAATGGGTATGTTTACATAGTAGTTGACGATTTTTCTAGATTTACTTGGACTTTGTTTCTTAAAAATAAAGGTGATGCTTTTGAACAATTTAAAACTTTTGATAAAGGGATTCAAAGCTTATTATCTCTAAAAATCAAAACAATACGTAGTAACCATGGCGGAGAATTCGAGAATGAAATTTCTGAAAATTTTTGTAATAAAAGTGGAATAACCCAAATTTTTTCTGTCCCTAGAACCCCCCAACAAAACGAAGTAGTTGAACGTAAAAATATAATGATACAAGAGTGTTCGAGAACTATGTTATCTGAAAGTAATCTACCAAGAAATTTTTGGGCTGAGGCAGTTGCAACAGCTTGCTATATTTTAAATAGAATTTCAATCCGACCCTTAACTCATAAAACACCATATCGACTTTTGTATAATAAGAAACCAAAAGTATCATAATTCAAAATATTTGTAAGTAAATGTTTTATATTTAATACTAAAGAAAATTTAGATAAATTTGACTCAAAATCCGATAAAGGAATATTTATTGGATATTCAGCAAGAAGTAAGGCACATAGAGTTTTTATTTCAAGAACCAATACTATAGAAGAAACTTTAAACGTATCATTTGATGAAAATTATAAAAGTATAACACAACACAACGAAGATGAATGTGAAAATGAAGTTAATGAAACAAAAAATGAAGATAGTCAACCAAATAAACGAAATAGATTACTAATAGACCACCCTCTAGAAAATATCTTAGGAGATATTGAATTTGTCGTTAGGACTCGTAATCAATTAAATAATATGAGTAATTATGCATTTATTTCAACTATAGAACCTAAGTATCCAAAGGAATCATCATCTGATGATTCATGGATCCTTGTCATGCAAGAAGAACTGAATCAGTTTACTAGGAATGATGTGTGGGAACTTGTTCCTAGACCAGAGGATAAAAATATAATAAGAACTAAATGGGTTTATAAAAATAAAATGAATGAACACGGTGACATCGTAAGAAATAAGGCACGATTAGTAGCACAAGGTTATACTCAAGAAGAAGGAATAGATTATGATGAAATTTTTGCCCTCGTAGCTAGTTTAGAAGCAATTAGGATATTACTAGCCTTTGCAAACCATAGTAATGTCAAATTATATCAAATGTATGTTAAAAGTGCTTTTCTAAATGGATTTGTTAAAGAAAACGTATATGTAGAGCAACCACCTCTTTTTTAAGACGAAAAATTACCAAATCACGTATATAAGTTAAAGAAAGCGTTATATGGATTAAAAACAGGCTCCTAAGGCTTGGTATGATAGAATAAGAAATTACTTATTACAATAAAACTTTGAAATAGGAGAATTAGATAAAACCTTTTTTATTAAAAGAAGTTATAAAAATATACAACTAGTGCAAATATATGTTGACGATATAATTTTCAGATTGACAAATAACAAAATGAATAAAGAATTTTCAGATATTATGACCAAAGAATTTGAGATGAGTCATATGGGAGAACTAACATTCTTCTTTGGATTATAAATTCGTCAATTAAAGAACGGAATTTTTATTAATCAAGAAAAATAAGCAAGAGATTTAGTTAATAAATATAATTTAACAACAACTAATGGGAAACCACCATCAATGACAATTAATATAGCTTTAACTAAAGATGATACGTCAAAAGATATTGATTAAAAATTATATAGAGGAATGATGGGATCGCTATTATATATAACCGCTAGTAGACCAGATATAATGCATAGTGTATGTATCTGTGCAAGATATCAATCGAAACCCAAGAAAACACATTTAAAGGCTATAAGGCGTATTCTAAGATATGTAAAACATACGTCAGACTTTAGATCATTTTATCCTAAGGTTGATTCTTTCAATTTAATTTCTTATTGTGACGCAGATTATGCGAGATGTAAATTCGATCGTAAAAGCACTGGTGGAACATGTCATTTCTTAGGTCATTCACTAGTCTCGTGGTTTAGTAAAAAAGAAAAATAATGTATCTTTGTCAACAACTAAAGCAAAATATATCTCTGCTGCTTTGGCTTGTTCACAAGCAATATATATGCAACAAGCTCTAGGTGATTTTGGATTAACAATAAATAAATCACCAATATACTGTGATAATACGAGCGTTATAAATATATCTAAGAACCCAACTCATCATTCAAGAACTAAACATATCGATATACGACATCATTTTCTGAGAGATAATGTAAGTAAAGAGAAAATTTCACTCGAATTTATAGAAATGGATAAACAAATAGCAGATATATTAACAAAATCATTAAATGAAGCAAACTTTACTAAATTTAGAGGAGAATTGGGTATTTATTTATTAAGTGAAATAGAATAATTAAATATATTAATATATAAGAATAACATTGAAAATCAGAGAAATAAAATGAAAAACACAAGTATGTCGACATACATAGAAGCCTATATCGATATATAACTGCCAGATTTCAAAAATTAATTACCACCAAACGTTAGTTACAATAACCATTTTGTGACGACTCCAAATCCCCGTACGACGGTGGCAAGGGTAATCTTTGGAATATAACACATAAACAGATAACAACAGAACAGAAATAAACAAATACACCAGACAATGCACAAATAACACACTGGATAAATGTAATCATCAGAGTTATAATGTATACAGGATCATACTTAGTACAAAATACAGTTCAGCTATACATAAATGTCTACAGCGGAATCAAAATATAATATGTACAATAGGAGCTGAACAACATAAAACGAGATAAATGATAGAATCCATCTTCAGCTCCAGCTATCCAGAAAGAGCCTGCTAAAACCTGAATACAAGGCTGCCCGTGTAGAAATAGGGGCACCTGAGTTTGCAAGTGAAACGAACTACGAGTCAGTCATGGGACTGGTATGAGAATTCTACTTTAACTTATTTTATAATATGGCCAATCACAAGACCACACTGCTAACGCAGAACGGGTTTACTCCATTGGATTGCCAGTGCTTTAAAAACAAGTAAATCTTTTAAACATCGCAATGCTTTTTATAAAAATGAAGCCATTATAAGACACAGTTCCCATCACACAAAGCAAAGCAAACCAGCGGATAGAGTTTTACCTTATAATGGCCAAAATATGCTTGATACGAGTAAAACAAATCATTTGATATTATTGCTAGTGTTTATATGTTTCAAAAACAAGTTCAATCATAACTATCAATCATATACGGCATGGGTACCATATATCATGTCGTCATATATAGGTATACAATCAAAACCACACGGTGTCGTATTTGGAAACTGGATTTCCGTCATGAACCAAGGAAAGGGATCGTCCTTACCGCTTCGAGATGCTCTAGCCCGCCCCTTAGGATCAGAGCTCGAGTGACCCTTGGATCGTCAGGGCCGGTCCACTCGATGTGGATTAAAATGCCTGAACACTGCGTTTCCCCGCCCTTTGGGGCGTAAATGAGTCCTATGACTCCATCGGATCCACATAGTCACCGATATATCCGAGGCGCCTCGCAATCCAACAACCACACAGGTGAAAATAATATAAATGTCAGGGCTGATAGGTCACTGATACCACCCTAGCTAGAAGGAAACACATGTCCTCCCTGATGTCCTCTCCTATTTCTGGCTCATACCGGGGTATGAGGCTCGCGAATCAGTGCTATACACAAAGCTATGCCACACAGGCGGTGCTTTGATCATCAACCACAAGACTTTTCTTTTCAATAGAAGCCTTGATCCTTTGCATTTCAGCATGCCACACAGGCAATTCACGCCATGCAACTGATGGCTATCAATCACACAGAATGCAATCCAATGTCAGACACACAGTCCATTTACAAGTCCGTCCTGGGTCTGAACGAAACCGGAGGCACCTTATTCCTCGTATATCCGGTCGATCTCCAAGTACGTCTGGACGATCACCACTTATTATCTATATCTTGGGATGCCTCCCAATCAAGACATCAGTAATCATCCAAACGATGTGAAGATCTCCAGTCTTCAACCACCATCTTCATCATCGACTTCTTATCGTCGATCAATTATTTGAAATGAGATTTAACTCGGCCTATTCAAATAATTCACGTATATTTAGAATTTAAATCAGTTCATTTCATGATTAAGTTATTCGACATCCATATTCAGTTCATTAATGTAAATTTCATGCCAAACACATTCAACCATCATAATATCCAATACACATAGTAAATTCAGTTTATTTCCATTTCATATCGTTAATAATATTTTATAACGATTTTTCGCTATTTTTATTTATTTAAAAATAGCTCATTTTATTTAAACGACGCTTCAGGCCATATGGCGGCCATGGCGCTGTTTTTCTTCAGATTTGATTTACATATATCTGAAAATCCAACCATTGGATCTTTACAAATTTTATATCATTAGAAAGATCTTTTCAAAACAAAACCAATGGTTCCAGTTTTGGGAAAAATCCGACGGTCGGATCTCCCGGTACAATCGTTTGAAGTTACGATTTCAAAATACGAACTGCATCATTGTTATTCGATTTATTTTAATTATATATACATACATATATATATATATATATATAAATATAATCGATTTTGGCGCTGTTTTTCTTCATATTTGAATTAAACATTCCAGACAATCCAACCACTGGATCTTTACAAAGTTGGTGTCGTTGGAAAGATATTTCCAAAGCGAACCCAATAGTTTCGGTTTCGGAATAATCCGATGATCGGATCTCCCGCAATAATCGTTTGAAATCACGGTTTCAAAATACGAACTGCAGCTTCGTTATTCAATTTATTTTAATTAATTAATTATATATATATTTAATCCATTCTTCGATTTCAAAACCATATTCACTTCATATATTTGATAAAAATGTTATTTTTATCCAACAGATATTTATTTCAACACATCACTATTTTTAACAATTCATATATATAATAA
This sequence comes from Allium sativum, assembly GCA_030737875.1. Lineage (NCBI taxonomy): Eukaryota > Viridiplantae > Streptophyta > Magnoliopsida > Asparagales > Amaryllidaceae > Allium > Allium sativum. Next base: position 70,706,105 of record CM060924.1, read on the forward strand.
AAATGTGATTTTTATTGTCAAACAATTTATTTCAAAACACGATTATTTTATATACTTCATATAGATGATAAAAATGTGATTTTTTATTGTAAAACAATTTTTTTCAAAACTCGATTATTTTATATTGTTTATACATAAGGTAAACGTGTTATTTTTGTTGTAAAACAATTTATTTCAAAACGCAATTATTTTATATAGTTTATACATAAGGTAAAGGTTTTTTTTATTGTAAAACAATTTATGCAATACATGGAGGTCATTCAACACATGAATTTTATTCAACACATGAATTTCTATTCAACACATGAATATAGTTTCAACACGTGAATATGGTTTCAACACGTGAATATGGTTTCAACACGTGAATTTTATTCAACATATGAATATAGTTTCAACACACGAAAATAATTCTAACACGTGAATATTATTGAAAATTTCGACAGCATAATGGGAGGGTAGTTAAAACTGGCACCATCCCGAGTATGGCACCTCGCTTTACCTTAAAGCCTCGCAGCTTTTGATAGTGGGGATTTCAATATCTAGTTCGTACGCAGACGAATTTTCCCATATACTAATCCTATTGGGATTTCAACCACAATCAATCATTTCCAATCAACCATTCATGATATTCACCAAATTTCACATCAACCTAATCCAAACAATATCACAACCAATATATATCGTCCATGGTCTGTGGACGAGGGGAGTATATATATATATATATATATATATATATATATATATATATATATATATATATATATATACGTATATAAGTATATTTCGATTTCATTTCAATATATTTCAATATCATTCAACGCATATATAATTTTTACAACGCATATATAACTTATACATCGAACATACAACTTATACAACGCTTATACATGAGGTGTACAATGCTTATATAACTCATACATCGACTATATACTTTATATATCGTCATTTCCATATCGTTTATAATTCAGAAATCTCACTTTGGTTTCGCGATGCCAAAAATTGTAGAAGGCTCTAAAAAATCTCCAGTCTCTTCTAGAATGTAGACGACGTCGCCACGGTCCCGATGTCTCTTGTTTCACTGGATTTCGACCACACATGAAAAAGATATGATTTTTTTCCTAAAATCAAGTTTTGCAACACTTTTATATGTTGAAATTTGTTTAAATAATTACCTGATTATATCATGTCGTCATTTCCCCATAACCTTCCGAACTAGGGTTCGGATTTGAGTTCAATTCGTGATGTTAGGCCTCGATCAGCTTGCGCCACACTGACGGGGGAGGAAGGGCGCACGTGCGCCGCAGAGGGGCCCACTTCGGTGGTCAGGTGGAGACACGACGGCGGTTGGAAGCTCCAACCTTCGGAGGCGCGATTCACGAGGGTGGCACGACAATAGGGTAAGCGACGGGTATGGATTCGAAGCTCTCCTCGAGCTCTACAAAATCCTCCACACGAGCACCTGATTTCGTTGAGAGATTTAAGTGGAAATGAGGAGAGAAGGGGGAGATGCTTTTCCGTCGTTCGCTGTATATGGTGATGGGTTTTTCCTGGAACCGAGAAAGTGAGAGAACGAATTCTATTTGCCGGTGTATTATAATTTATTATTTAATTTATTTAATTTATTTAATTCGGAAAATACTACTTTATCCGTACGAACTCCAATTCAAACCCAACGACTGTCATCCCTAGCTAAATACCCTTATTCCGAACACAATAGGATATGTTTCGTAAGCCCATTCGACTGTTTCGGTCAGTTTCTCTTCAAATTAAACTATAAAACATTCAATATTTGATTTGAACGTATATTTCAGTTTGTGGGGCCACATACTGATCCCTAAAATTCCAGAAAAATAAATCTAGCTATATTTTGACGATACGTTCCCAACAAAACTAGTTTCGTCGAATTCTGAGACTGTTTGAAAAACGACCATTTTCTGTTCGATCCAATTTAACTGAAATCAACCAAACACATTTTCCTTCGCCACACTCAGATACTAACTTCAAAAATTATGGAATTTGAAACCTAGCAATAATTTGACATCCCGGATCCAACAAAATTGGTTTCGTCAAAAACAGAGGTTGTTTGCAAAATGTCCATTTTCACGGGCTATATAAACTCTATAGCGACCTTTCTGAAAATTCATTTGGCCATAACTTTTGATTCCCGCTATGAAATTTTGATTTTTCAGATTCGTTAGAAAGATAATCATAAACAGATTTAAATATTTTTGGTTTCACTAAAATCCATTTTATTTTGCACCCAGTACAGTCAGTCAAAGTTTGAATTCAAATTTTGAAACTGCCGCGCCATTTCAGGCCTTGTTTATAATTAAAATAAATATATTTATTTTCAAACATCGATTCAAATTGACCTTTCATCATTATTATTTAAAATAATTTATTTTAAATATTTAAAATCCACTAAAATAGACAAATTAAATTTTTTTAATTGGTTCAGATTTTCAGGGTTGCTATAATCTCCCCCACTTAAAATCTTTTCGTCCCCGAAAAGGAACGAAGTCGAAAGTTGTTTAATTAACCAACTCAACATTCATTCTGGCTTCCATTCTTCATCTTTTCAGTTTCTAAGAATTTTCCAATTCTTCAAAAATTTGGCTAACACCCTAAATTTTCGAAAAATTTCGCCATAACCTCCTTTGTACGGGGAGGAGTTTGGAAGTTTATTGGGTCGTATTAGGTACCCAATAAATCCTAATAAGCATACACATATTTATAGTGATATATTCTAGTGTCCACGGGGGAGTGTGTATAGATAATAACTCCAGAGAATAAATTCTTGTCACCCCATAAATAGTTTTTGTGGCTTAATGACTAGAGAGACATGTTTATTGTCATCTCCGAAACCGTGTGGGGTTGGCAATTTACCGTTAAATTTTATATTGTAACAACACGAAAATCTGGGCCAGTTTAAATTTTTTATTTTGGCAATTTTAGCGGATTTTGATTATTTAAAATGAATTATTTTAAATAATAACGACGAGAAATTTCTTTTGAATAAAATTCAAATGTATATATTTATATAGCTCAACGTTAGAATATAAATAATTATTTATATATAAAAAAGGAATTGAAAATGGCGCGGTAGTTCGATAATTCGATTTCAAAATTCAAATGAATGTACAGGGTGCAAAACAAACCGGATTTTAGTTAAACCAAAAATATTTGAATCTAATTGATAATATCTTTCCAACGAATCCGAAAAATCAAAATTTCATAGCGGGAATCAAAAGTTATGGCCAAATGAATTTTCAGAATAGTCGCTATGGAATTCTGGCCCTTAAAAATGGAAATTTTGCAAACGACCTCGGATTTCGACGAAACTACTTTTGTTGGATCCGTGATGTCAGGTTATTACTAGATTCCAAATTTCATAATTTTTCGAATCAATATGTGAGCGTGGTTAAGTAAAAACGCATTTGACCATTTTTAGTTGATTTTAATCGACTGGAAATTGGCCATTTTTCAAACGGTCTCAGAATTTGACGAAACTAGTTTTGTTAGGACCGTATCGTCAATACGAAGCTAGAAAATATTTTTCTGGAATTTTTAGAGTTCGTATGTGACCCCGGTAAATTGAAATGCGCGTTCAAATTCAATATATAGAGTTATATGTTGATTTTGACGAAAACTGATCGATATGATCGAATCAGCCTACGATACATATCCCATTGTGTTCGGAATGGGGGTAATTAGCTATGGACGACAGGTGGTGGGCCTCATTTCGAGGTCGAAATAAAAAGTCAACATAAATTGGAAATAAAATAATATTAAAAAAAATTAAAACTTCCTCTCTCTTCCTATTATCACTCAGCGCCCCCCTTTTTTCGAAATCATTTCAACAGGAAAAAAAAACCCATTCCGTGTTATACGGCGTGGTCCCTTGATTCACCTAACTTTGAAAATAAAGATTAATAATTGTTTTAGTTCTCACACCAGTCCCATGACTGACCTGGAGTTTATCGTTTTAACCTAAACTCTGGGTGCCCTTATTTTGACACGGGCAGCTAGTAGTTTTGGTTTTGCAGATTTATATTCACCGGATCCTGGTTTACAGCTGGAATGATATCCGAAAAGCTTTGTATCCGTATATCTCTTCTAGTTGGGTATTGTATTATTTTTCGCTGCTATGTAATGTATTGTAATATCTGATATTTATCGAATGAAATATTCATTTATACTCTGTATATTCTTGTATTTGATGGAATTGTTGTAATATACAATGAAATGTTCTTCCGTCTGCGTTCTATTTTGTCATGTTCTCAAAACAATCAGGCTTTTCGAACGGTCTGGGTCGGTTTAGCGACTGATTCGGATCGAGCGAAATTCCTTGTTGTCACATATATAGTCCATATCTGTCATCAGTTCAACCTGTAATATATAGTCCATATCCGTCATCAGCTCAACTTGTAATATATAGTCCATATCTGTCATCAGTTCAACCTGTAATATATAGTCATCGCCATACAAGCCTCTCGCCCGTATGGTAAATCTTCAATCTCGTCACATAAGCTCCAAATAATTATGTGGTATATGATGAAGGATGCTATCTTCAAGAAGTATGCCACCTTCAAGAAGTATGCCATGCAGTGTAGTTCAAAATTAATTATTACTATCCTATGGCAGCGACATTTATTATTACACACAAAACAACCAGCACTCCGCATCCAATGGCACTCACAGGATTTGATATAATAATAAAATTGTGCATCCAACTCATTAAGGTTTACCTATTTGTCGGGCACGCAAATAAATTCTTTACTCAACAGCGAATCCATTTACCTGTTCAAACATATATAATGTACATGTATATATTTCTAATCAATTTTCTAATCAGTTCAATGTGTGATTTAATCGAATAAATTTACCCTTCATTCTCTTATTAATTTAATTAATCATCATTTCAACAGTTTGATCAATCAAATTCCCAACCACACAACACAAACAACAATCAATTTATTTTTAACTCTTCAAAAACATACTAATTAATTCATATACTCTTTTTAAATCATTCAGACTATATAATTAAAAAGTTTACATCCATGAAAAGAAAGTAACAACCAAGTAGAGAACATAGTGGAAATTGCAAAATATGGTCAATGTACCTTGCACCAGAGTCAATCAGAGATATCCACCCTGCACTTGGGATAAGCTTTCTTAATGCTCTCCTCAGTTTCCCAAGTACAATCTCGCGGATCTCCACTCCATTGCACTTTGACTAAGTGAACCTTCTTGCTCCTTAGCTCTTTAGTTTCTTTGCCAATAATCTTTATCGGCTCTCTTCTCACAGCTAATTCTGGAGTAATTTCCAAATCCCATTGCGCGGCTTCTTCCACGACTAATTCTGGGTCATGTACATGCTTTCTAAGTTGAGAAACATGAAATACATCATGTACTCCAGGAAACCAGTCAGGTAATTGAACTCTATAAGCAAGAGTTCCAATCCGTTCAAGAATAGGGAATAGACCAATAAATCTAGGTGCCAACTTCCTAGTTTTGCCAAACCTGACTACTCCCCTCATCGGAGAAACCCGTAGATACACATAGTCACCAACAGAAAAAGCCAAATCTCTTCTCCTCGAATCAACATAACTCTTCTGTCTGCTTTGAGCGACGAGTAATCGTTTTTTAATGAAATCGACTTTGTCTGCAACTTCACGGATCATACCAGGTTCCAATACGAGTCTATTACCAGGTTCAACCCAACAAGCGGGGGATCTGCACGGTCTACCATACAATGCTTCAAATGGTGACATTGTTAGGCTCGCTTGGTAGTTGTTGTTGTATGAGAACTCGACCAAATGCAAATGGTCTTCCCATGATCCGCCAAAATCAATAACACAAGCCCGCAGTAAATATTCTAGTATGCGATTCACCCTCTCAGTTTGACCACCTGTCTGAGGATGATAGGCGGTGCTTAGATTCAGCTTTGTCCCCAATTCTACTTGAAATGCCTCCTAGAATTTGCTAGTAAATATTGGATCTCTATCACTAACTATACTGGTTGGTACTCCATGTAGCTTAACAATTTCTTTGAAATAAATCTGTGCTAGACTTTGAGCAGTTCTATTGGATCTGACAGGTATAAAATGGGCGGTCTTCGTGAAGCGATCTACGATCACCCAAATACTGTCATTTCCTTTCTTGATTCTGGGCAAACCATCTATGAAGTCCATGGAAATATGTTCCCACTTCCAACCTAGAATGTCCAATGGTTGCAACAATCCGGCAAGTTTCTGTTGGTCGCTTTTGACTAGTTGGCGAGTAAAGCACCTGCTAACATATAAAAAAATGTCTCTCTTCATCGATCTCCACCAGAATGTACGCTTAATATCATTATACATTTTTCTCACTCCTGGATGGATACTAAGCTTTGAGTTGTGGCATTCATCCAGTACTTCCCTCCGGAGCTCAGAAATGTTAGGAACACAAATTCGACCTTTTAGCCTTAGAACCCCTTGGTTATCAATCTGGAAACTCAAGGGTTTGCCTTTCTGTATTCTTTCTCTGATCCTTTGAATGAAGTGATCGTCCTTCTGAAAAGCAGATATTTTATCAATCAATGAAGTCGTAATAATAAAACTGGCGATTATTACATTATTTCTACTTAGCGCATCAGCCACAACATTGGCTTTCCCTGGAGTGTACAAAATCTCAAAATTGTATGCTGCAAGAAATTCTAGCCAATGCTGCTGCCTCAGATTCAAGTCTTTCTGGGTGAAAAAATACTTCAATGGCTGATGGTCTGTATACAGTTCGAATTTCTCACACAAAAGATAGTGCCTCCAGATTTTCAAAGCAAGTACGATGGCTAACAACTCAAGATCATGAGTAACGTAATTTTTCTCATGTGGTTTCAGCTGACGGCTAGCATAAGCAACCACTTGACCTCTTTTGCATTAATACTGCACCAAGGCCTTCTCTAGAGGCATCTGCCCAGACTTTCAAGTCTTGATTGCCATCGATAATCGTTAATACTGGAGCAGTTGTTAATCTTAATTTTAACTTCTGAAAAGCCTCCTCACATTCGGGAGTCCACTTGAATCTTGTGTGCTTCTTTGTAAGCTTTGTTAAGGAACTAGATATCTTCGAAAAATCTTTAACGAACTTCCGATAATAACTAGCCAATCCAAGAAAACTTCGGACTTTTGTGGGAGTACTAGGCTGCTTCCAATTCTGAATAGCGGTGATTTTACCGGGATCCACAGAAATTCCTTCCTTTGATACTACGTGGCCAAGAAACTTGACTTCTTGCCAGAATATACATTTGGAAAGTTTGGCCTTTAAGTTGTTCTTTCTGAGAATTTCCAATACTTATTCCAAATGTTTCGCGTGCTCGCTCTCTGACTTAGAGAAGATCAATATGTCATCAATGAAAATCAGAACAAATTTATTCAAGACTTCTCTGAATACCCTGTTCATCAGATCGACAAAATACGCTGGAGCGTTACATAAGCCGAACGGCATTACTAACCACTCATAGAATAAATCGGGACCTCTGAGTGCTGTCATAGAAACACACTCTTCGGCAATACGAAGCTGATGGAAGCCTGTAGCTAGGTCCATCCCTGAAAATACTTGTGCGCCATTCAATCGATCTAACAAATCATCAATCCGCGGCAATGGGTATTTATTCTTTAATGTCTGCTTGTTCAAGTCACGATAATCCACACATAGTCGAAGAGTACCGTCTGACTTTGGGACAAACACCACTGCTGCTCCCCAATCAGAGAGACTAGGCCTGATCAGACCCTTCCATACAAGTTGTCGAGTTTGATTGTCTAATTCTTCTTTCTCCTTTAGAGTCATTCTACGAATAGCATGCACTATTGGCCTTGCATTCGGAATTAAAGCGATCTTGAAATCAATTTCTCTCCGTGGAGGTAAGCTAACAACTTCTTCGAACACATCCGCATAATTCTTGACATTAGGAATATTTTCTATGACGGCCTGAATATTTTTTGTGACTACAGGGATATTTTCTATTTGCGTAGGAGAAACATCTAGAGCTGACCAAAAGTCTTTTCTATCCGAATTCGGACCTTCGCATGGTATGGTTACATAATTCCCTGATTTAATCTTTGCCCTAACAACTCTCTCGGTGCATTTAACCTCTGCTTCATATTTGGTTAACCAATCCAATCCTAAAATAAGATCGAATTCAGTAAAATTCATGATGACAGAGATGGTAGGCAACTTATAACAGGAAAAAGAGACAGGCACCCCGCAAATCCAACTAAGATTGAGGGAACCCCCAACCAGATTATGGACAGTGATGGGTTCTTTGAGCTTTTTCAATTTCAAATCCAACTTCTTAATGACATTCTTTGCAATAAAGCTTCGTGACGCGCCTGTATCAAACAGTACTTTAACTGGAATACCTTTGACAGTAAGCGTGCCTTCTAAAACATCTGGCCTTTCCTAACTAGATGAGGATGCAGGAACTTCTGCCACTTCATTTACCTGTACCGCTTTAGATTTCCTGAATAGCTGGCAAGCCTTTGAGAGGTGACCGGTCCCATGGCATTGACTGCATTTTCTATTCTCTTGAAACTTGCCTTTGGGTTCAGATTTATCCTTCTTTCGTTTGTTCCAAGATTTGCAACTTACCGCCAAATGTCCCTGCCTATTGCAGCTCGAGCATGTGGCAGTCGTTCTTGGTCCTTCCTCGGATTTAACCTCTTTCCTATTGACTCTAGGTTTCTTTCTGACCCCAGCCATCGTACTGGCCTCGGGCTGTGTACTTGTCTCTGGGCTATTAGTTTCAAATTTCTTTTATTGCTAGAACTGACTTCCTCTTCATCGACAAAAAGGCCTCGCTTATCTAGATCTTCACACTGATAAGCCATGTATATCATTTCAGAAAAAGGGAGCTTCACATGCCTCATTATACTACTTTGGTACTTTCTTTGGAGCCCGTTAATAAACCTCAGATTCTTCCTCTTCGGATTTTGAATTAGATGAGGGGCAAAATGAGAAAGTTCATTGAATCTTTTATGATATTCTGGAATATTCATATCTCCTTGTATCAGATAGTGGAATTCATCACATAACCTCTCAGTTGCTTCTAGAGGAGTAAATCTCTCTATGAAAATCTCTTTAAATCTATCCCAGGTAATATTACCTTCTGGATTATCTTTAATAACTGTTTCCCACTAGATTAAAGCTTCATCTTTGAGTGCCCAAGATGCCACTAATCTTTTCTGATCATCTCTCAGCTGGAAACGTTCAAAAATTCTTTCAGCAGAACTCATCCAAGCTTGAGTTTGAATAATGGATTCATTTCCCGAGAATTGTACTCCACCCAGATTTTGATATCTCTTTAATAGAGCTTCTATATCTGATCCTGGCTGTGGGAGCACGATTGGCTCATTAGATTGTTGAACCATAGAATTCCTTCTTCTGTTTCTGCCACTCGTTTTTCTATGTCTGCAAATGGAAGACAAAGTGTCAGGTCAACAGAAAAGATATTTTTAAAACATAGAGACATATACTTGAATGTAAATGTGTTTATCAGGGTGTATCTCATTCTGCTACACTCATTCTAGGATATTACTGATCCTATCTGAAATGAGTGATCCATCGTAGAACACTACTAGTTCTATTTCTGACGAGTTCGTTAATATGTTATATTCCAGAACTAAGCTTAACCAAAGCTCCGATACCACGTTATGACGACCCCAAACCCCCGTACGACGGTGGCAAGGGTAATCTTTGGAATATAACACATAAACAGATAACAGTAAAACAGAAATAAATAAATACACCAGATAATGCACAAATAATACACTGGATAAACATAATCATTAGAGTTACACAGTATACAAGATCATACTTACTGCCAAATACAGTTCAGCTATACATAAATATCTACAGTGGAATCAAAACATTATATGTACAACAGGAGCTGAACAACATAAAAAGAGATAAATGATAGAATCCATCTTTAGCTCCAGCTATCCAGAAAGAGCCTGTTAAAACCTGAATACAAGGCTTCCCATGTAGAAATAGGGGCACCCGAGTTTGCAAGTGAAACAAACTACAAGTCAGTCATGAGACTGGTATGAGAATTCTACTTTAACTTGTTTTATAATATGGCCAATCACAGGACCACGCCGCTAACGCGGAACGGGTTTACTCCATTGGATTGCCAGTGCTTTGAAACAAGTAAATCTTTTAAACATCGCAATGTTTTTTATAAAAATGAAGCCATTATAAGACTCAATTCCCATCACACAATGCAATACAAACCGGAGGATAGAGTTTTACCTTATAATGGCCAAAGTATGCTTGATACGAGCAAAACAAATCATTTGATATTATTGCTAGTGTTTATATGTTTCCAAAACAATTTCAATCATAACTATCAATCATAGACGGCATGGGTACCATATATCATGTCACCATATATAGGTATACAATCAAAACCGCACGGTGTCGTATCTGGAAATTGGATTTCCGTCATGAACCAAGGCAAGGGATCATCCTTACCGCTTCGAGACGCTCTAGCCCGCCCCACAAGATCAAAGCTCGAGTGACCCTTGGATCGTCAGGGCCGGTCCACTCGATGTGGATTAAAATGCCTGAACACTGCGTTTCCCCGCCCTTTGGGGCGTAAATGAGTCCTATGACTCCATCGGCTCCACATAGTCACCGATATATCCGAGGCGCCTCACAATCCAACAACCGCACAGGTGAAAATAATATAAATGTCAGGGCTGGTAGGTCACTGACACCACCCTAGCTAGAAGGAAACGCATGTCCTCCCTGATGTCCTCTCCCGTTTTTGACTCATACCAGGGTGTGAGGCTCGCGAATCAACGCTATACACAAAGCTATGCCATACAGGTGGTGCTTTTATCATCAACCACAAGACTTTGCTTTTCAACAGAAGCCTTGAGCCTTTGCATCTCAGCATGCCACACAGGCAATTCGCGCCATGCAACTGATGGCTATCAATCACACAGAATGAAATCCAATGTCAGACACACAGTCCATTTACAAGTCCGTCCTGGGTCTGAACGAAACCGGAGCCACCTTATTCCTCATATATCTGGTTGATCTCCAAGTACGTCTGGACGATCACCACTTATTATCTATATCTTGGGATGCCTCCCAATCAAGACATCAGTAATCATCCAAATGATGTGAAGATCTCCGGTCTTCTACCACCGACTTCATCATCGACTTCTTATCGTCGATCAATTATTTGAAATGAGATTTAACTTGGCCTTTTCAAATAATTCACGTATATTTAGAATTTAAATCAATTCATTTCATGGTTAAGTTATTCGACATCCATATTAAGTTCATTAATGTAAATTTCATGCCAAACACATTCAACCATCAGAATATCCAATACACAGAGTAAATTCAGTTTATTTCCATTCCATATCGTTGATAATATTTTATAATAATTTTTTGCTATTTTTATTTATTTAAAAATAGCTCATTTTATTTAAACGACGCTTTAGGCCATATGGTGGCCATGGCGCTGTTTTTCTTCAGATTTGATTTACACATATCTGAAAATCCAACCATTGGATCTTTACAAATTTTATATCATTAGAAAGATCTTTTCAAAATGAATCCAACGGTTCCAGTTTTGGGAAAATCCGATGTCGGATCTCCCGGTACAATCGTTTGAAGTTACGATTTCAAAATATGAACTGCAGCATCGTTATTCGATTTATTTTAAGTATATATATATATAAATATAATCGATTCTGGCATTGTTTTTCTTCAGATTTGAACTAAACATTCCAGACAATCCAACCGCTGGATCTTTACAAAGTTGGTGTCGTTGGAAAGATATTTCCAAAGCGAACCCAACGGTTACGGTTTCGGGATAATCCGATGGTCGGATCTCCTGCAATAATCGTTTGAAATCACGGTTTCAATATACGAACTGCAGCTTCGTTATTCGATTTATTTTAATTATATATATAGTCCATTCTTCGATTTCAAAACCATATTCACTTCATATATTTGATAAAAATGATATTTTTATCCAACAGATATTTATTTCAACACATCACTATTTTTAACAATTCATATATGTAATAAAAATGTGATTTTTAGTGTCAAACAATTTATTTCAAAACACGATTATTTTATATACTTCATATAGATGATAAAAATGTGATTTTTATTGTAAAACAATTTATTTCAAAACGCGATTATTTTATTTAGTTTACAAATAAGGTAAAGGTGTTATTTTTATTTTAAAATAATTTATTTCAAAACACGATTATTTTATATAGTTTATACATAAGGTAAAGGTGTTATTTTTTTTATTGTAAAACAATTTATTCAATACATGAAGGTCATTCAGCACATGAATTTCTATTCAACACATGAATATAGTTTCAACACATGAATATGGTTTCAACACATGAATTTTATTCAACACATGAATATAGTTTCAACACATGAAAATAATTCTAACACGTGAATATTATTGAAAATTTCAATAGCATAACGGCAGGGTAGTTAAAACCCGCACCGTCCCGAGTACAGCTCCTCGCTTTACCTAAAAGCCTCACAGCTTTTGACAATGGGGATTTCAATATCTAGTTCGTATGCAGACGAATTTTCCCATATATTAATCCTATTTGGATTTCGACCACAATCAATCATTTATGATATTCACCAAATTTCACATCAACCAAATCCAAACAATATCACAACCAATATATATCGTCCATGGTCTGTGGACGAGGGGAGTATATATATATATATATATATATATATATATATATCGATATACGTATATAACTATATTTCGATTTCATTTCAATATATTTCAATATCATTCAACGCATATATAATTTTTATAATGCATATATAACTTATACATCGAACATACAACTTATACAACGCTTATACATAAGGTGTACAACGCTTATATAACTCATACATCGACTATATACTTTATATACGATCATTTCCATATCGTTTATAATTCAGAAATCTCACATTGGTTTTCGCAATGCCAAAAATTGTAGAAGGCTCTAAAAAATCTCCGGTCTCTTCTAGAATGTAGACGATGTCGCCACGGTCCCGGTGTCTCTTGTTTCACTGGATTCGACCACACATGATATGATTTTTTTTCTTCCTAAAATCAAGTTTTGCAACACTTTTATATGTTGAAATTTATTTAAATAATTACCTGATTATGTCAGGTCGTCGTTTCCCCTTAACCTTCTGAACTAGGGTTCAGATTTGTGTTCAATCTGTGATGTTAGGCCTCGATCAACTTGCGCCACACTGACGGGGGAGGAAGGGCGCACGTGCGCCGGTAGAGGGGCCCACTTCGGTGGTCAGGTGCAGACACGGCGACGGTTGGAAGCTCCAACCTTCGGAGGCGCGATTCAAGAGGGTGGCACGACAATAGGGTAAGCGACGGGTATGGATTTGAAGCTCTCCTCGAGCTCTACAAAATCCTCCACACGAGCACCTAATTTCGTTGAGAGATTTAAGTGGAAATGAGGAGAGAAGGGGAGATGCTTTTCCGTCCTTTGCTGTGTATGGTGTCGGGTTTTTCCTGGAACCGAGAAAGTGAGGGAAGGAATTCTATTGGCCGGTGTATTATAATTTATTATTTAATTTATTTAATTCGAAAAATACCACTTTATCCATACAAACTCCAATTCAAGCCCAACGACTGTTGTCCCTAGCTAAATACCCTCATTCTGAACACAATGGGATATGTTTCATAAGCCCATTCGACTGTTTCGGTCAGTTTCTCTTCAAATTAAAATATAAAACATTCAATATTTGATTTGAACGTACATTTCATTTTTCCGGGGCCACGTACTAATCCCTAAAATTCCGGAAAAATAAATCTAGCTATATTTTGACGATACGGTCCCAACAAAACTAGTTTCGTCGAATTCTGAGATCGTTTGAAAAATGGCCAATTTCTGGTCGATCCAATTTAACCGAAATCAACCAAACACATTTTCCTTCGCTACGCTCACAGACTAAATTAAAAAATTATGGAATTTGAAACCTAGCAATAATTTGACATCCCGCATCCAACAAAAGTGGTTTCGTTGAAAACCGAGGTCGTTTGCAAAATGTCCATTTTCACGGGCTATATAAACTCTATAGCGACCTTTCTGAAAATTCATTTGGCCATAACTTTTGATTCCCGCTATGAAATTTTGATTTTTCAGATTCGTTAGAAAGATAATAATAAATAGATTTAAATATTTTTGTTTTCATTTAAATCCGATTTATTTTGCACCCGGTACAATCAATCAAAGTTTGAATTCAAATTTTGAAACTGCCGCGCCATTTCAGGCCTTGTTTATAATTAAAATAATATATTTATTTTCAAACATCGATTCAAATTGACTTTTCGTCGTTATTATTTAAAATAATTTATTTTAAATATTTAAAATCCACTAAAATAGCCAAATTAAAATTTTTAAATTGGTTCAGATTTTCCGGGTTGTTACACATTTAAACTCTCCACTTCGAATTTTCTTCTTCATTCTGTTATTTCACTTCTGTAAAAAATCAATGCCAAAATAAATCATGGCCTCCACTAATTATAACAACCAAATTAACCCCGAATCATCCGCTGGACCATCCAAAGGTCCTTTCCAATGTTCTATCCTCTCTCGTATAATCAAAATAGAAGAGAAAATGGAATATACTCTTTAAATGCTTGCTGAGATTCGAGTGCTTCCAATTCAGATAAGTCAAAAGAAAATTAGACAAGGAAAGATGATGAGTATCTTTATAAGTTTGTAATAGATAATCGAGCGAATCTAATCATCATCGAAGATGATAATCAAGCAATGGAAGAAGAAGTAGAGGAAAAAGAGGAGGAGGAAGAAATGATGGAAGAAGAGGAACCAAAAGAGGTACAACAAGAAGTCACGGAAGAGGATGATTATGTTGTATACGTTGATGAAGTCTTGTTCGATCAACATGGAAATATTATTGAATGAAATGGGGATTTTTTTGCCTTCATTACCCAAACTGTCCAACCCATAAGTCTCCTATCGTCAAGGTTAAATAGAATCTAATTTTCTTTTTGTTTCTTTTCGTTTATTCGATGTACTACTGTATAGTAAGTTATGTAATTTATTTTCATGTGTATCGCTTGTATTGAAAAACAATGATTAATATATTTCTTGCTTTATCTTTAATAAGAATTTCATTAGTGTGTTATATAGGCACAAATTTAGGGGGAGTCATATATATTAACTATGTTGATCACAAGTAATATATTTAAGTGCTTTAGTATAGAATAATAATACGATATAGATAATATAGGATTTAGAGGGAGTACTTTTAAAATTTCCTTTTGATAATGCTAAAGGGGAGAAATTATAAAATATAGACTTAGTTTAGTAGTATATATAAGATTCGTATCGACAAGAGGAGTATTAGAAGGATCAGCATCAAAATGTATGAACATGCATGGATATCTTATAAACAATGGTTGTCATCATCAAAAAAGGGGAGATTGTTGGAGAATGGAGTTTTGATGACAACAACATTATTTCAATATTAATTGATTATAAAATATATACTAACATCTCTATCTAGAACACACACACACACACACACACACACACACATATATATATATATATATATATATATATGCATGGATTTGTATATAGGAATTAGTATCGAAGACTGTACAGTTTTAGAGATTCAAGAGATTCAAAATTCAGAGAAATTTCAAGACTCGTGAGTAATCAAGAAATCAAGAGTTCAAAAGTTCAAGATAAATATAGTAATAGAGTCTAGTTTATATGTAAGACTCTACATAGCACTCCAGGTTCAAATTCAAATTCTGATTTGTAAATTTAAAATTCTATTTTCAAAATTCAAATTCTATATTTAATTAAATTTTTCTATCTTACCTTTGATTTTAAACTTGAGTTTTAAAGTTTATATATATTTATATAGTTATATACTTTTATGTCTATATAGTTTTAAACATTTTTTTTGGTAAGGCCAATCGGTTTTTATAGTGTTCCGTAACACTGTTTTATTTAAAAAACAGAGAATACATGGGTTTACAGGTGATATACATGTTGTATATCAGCTAGTACCTCCACATAGGAAGTCATGGTACAACTTTCCAAAATACACAGTTTCTAGTTCAACTTTACTATTTTCTTACATTAGTTATCACATTCAGAATCACTCAAAGCTACACTGTCTAAAGAAAGTCAGCTATCCATTCTCTTGTAAGTTTCTTAGCATCTCTTCCTTCATGCTCTGAGTGACAGGCGTTTTTGGGCCTCCTTTTTCATTATAGCTAGTAGATGCCCAATCAGAAATGATATCTGGGGTTCTCTCCTTGTAAGCCAGAGTAGCAGCAATATGCTCATATGGGTTGGTAGGAGTTTGCTTGACTTTGATAGTTGGAGAATGTCGCACCTTCTTCATGCCACTAGCTATGATTCCTTTGTGGCATAGATGACACTGTCCAATTGTTCAAGAACAAAGGTAGAGAGGTAAGCATTGAAGTTCTTCGCTTTCGCCTCTGAAACAAGATACTCAGTCGTGTTCACTTACTTTTATAGCTAACTTAGATTGTATGATGTTTGAGATTGTCTGTATATCAACTTTATAGCTACTATGTGAGACGTTCTAGCAGTTCTAATGTCACACTTAATAGTGCAGCTTGTCATTCACTGTTGGAGTTTTTCCATAGTAAACTCTTATTGGCAAACAATGGGTACATTTGAGGCCAAGGAACTCTTCGCTACGGTAGGTGAAGATGGTTCACCTTGAAAAAGAACTTGATCAAGATGATCATCTACAACCATTTCAGAAGCCTGCACATTATCTTTACTATTATCATGCCCAACATGACCAACTTCTACCACTTCATAATCTTCCACAAGATCATTAATTTTATCATGGTCAACATGAGAAGCAGCTGCCACATCAGAGACTTCGACGGTATCATTAAACTTACCTTGAATTTTCACTATCAATTCTTCTCCACAACTAACTTTTGAACTCCCAAAATCTTTTAATAACATTGCATCTACCACTTCAATCTCTCCATCCTCTAAACCAGTTTCACCTTCATTAGTTACCATATCATTTCTAACTTCACTGTCCTTATTAATGTATTCAAGCATGCCGAAACTGTTCGTAGAATTTATCTCCTGTTCCCATTGGTTTAAGATAGTTTTACTCTGTGGTAAATCCTTGTTTTGATTACTCATATTGAGCCGTTCACTAGTATTTCTCTTCTCCTATTTGTATCTTTTCTCCAAACCTCATTCCTCCTGATATGAATACCATATTTTCCCTCATTCCTGCCAGTGTGCTCCTTACTGTTAGAAACATTTTTATCTACCTGCTTGAAGCTGTCAACAGAAGAGTTCGGCACAACACTGCTTTTCCCGACCTTAGAGATGTTATCCCCTTGACAAAAAACACCTTTCAGGTTCTTACACTGATCCGTTATGTGCCCAAAGCATTTACATAAGGTACATACCTCTGGTTGCCAAAGATAGTGTACATAAACAGTTTGTTCACCTCCATCAGGAAAACCAACCAGAAACTCATTAACCAACGGCTCGTCTGGGGTTACTTCCACCATACATTTAGCATACTTGAGCCTTTCCAATCTTTCAGTTGAGTTATCCATGCACATAAACTTTCCCATTCGCATCGCTAGCCAGCAAATTCCAACCTTTGTCCAAGCATACAACAGTAGGTTCCTCAATTTAATCTACACAAGGACACTCTTTATCAAGCTAGCATCACTTCCAATATTTATGTCCCATGGTTTTATAATAAACAGTTTATTATGTATTACTACCGGATCAGCCCGAGCTATTCTATTTCGATCCTCACTGTTTGATAACAAAAAGAAAAATATGCTACTAGTAAACCTTACTTTAATCCCCCTTGCGGATTCCATAGTCGCTGCAAATGATTCACAACAGCGTAGTAGTTCAATGGCTTACCAAGGAAGAGTCCCTCTAGGTAATTTTGCTATTGCTCCTTTGCAGCTTAGAGAATATTCTCAGAAGGAATCACCACCTTACCCTTGAATTCGAGTGATAACAATGGCAGTGAAAACGATCCAGCATTTTTCGGCTTGGCAGAGAACAATAAGGAACATCATTTGGATTTCTCTTCAGTGCTCTCAATTGGTTTACCAAGAGTGGAGCTCGGGTCAAAAGGGTGGGCGGAGGTATCAGGAAGGTCAGACGGCGGGAGGTGTAGAGGAGATTGAAGGGGGGTGGCTGATTGATTTGTGAGGAGGCAGAAAAAGGGGCGAAAATCAGGCTAGATGGGAAAAACTAGGTGGCAGACATGATAGGTGAACCATGCTATATATATATAGTTTTAAACTTTATAATTTCATAAATATGTTTATATAAAGTATATTTTTGATTTCATATGTTTTTCTACTTTATAATACTTATTTATATCACTATGTTTTAGTTCAAGAATTTCCAGAATTTCATATATATATATATATATATATATATATCAAAACAGTTGAAAAACACTCAAATTCAAATTTACAAACACATATTTCGACATACATATATAAGGTTGCCAACATACAACTGTCATATTTTCAGTTTTGAAAGGAAGTGTCTTTTAACCATTTGTAATGTTCCAGAAGTGTTGAAACCTTTCAAATCTTATAAAGATGGGTTGATTTCGAACTTTTATTAATTCTTCTTCCCCATCTTCATCCCTTTTCATTCCTCCAATATTATTTCATATTATTTTGGTTTCCACACTTATACTCTATAGATTTCTATTCTAGATACATAAAACTTCTTCTCTTCTCACTCTCTACTCATTATCCTCTGAATCAAAGTGTCATTGCAGAGTTAAAGGGCTGGTGTAATCATTTGGGATTGTTTTAGGATAGTTTGTAAATGGTGTGTTCCTTGTAGTCGTGAAATCGAAGAAGGAAATGGTGTTAACCTTGTAGCCGGGAAATCAAGGGTGGTGGAAATGGTGTTAACCTTGTATCCGTGAAATCAAGGGGATTGTAATTGGATATTTATAGGAATAAAACTCTGCGCAATCCAACGTTGCGTAGGACTTGACATCAGAGTATTCCGAACCAGTATAAAATCTGGTGTGTTCTTTCCTTTTCTGCATTTTATTTTTTTATTTCTTTGTTTGCGTTTGATTTTGTGTCTGTGATCATCTCTGTGGTGTGTGATTCATGTAGTAGATCATATTAGTTTTGGATTTTCTTAAATTCCTTGAAAACACTATTCACCCCCTATAGTGTTAGTTTTTGCCTTAGCAATCCATTCAACATTCCCTAACATTTAGCCTTTTATCGAAGGTTGTGCTTAGGGAACCCTTGTCCTAAGATAACTGTTGGTTCTAGAGTCGCTTAAGCGTGATGCTCACCCCACTGAGGGAAGAGTAACTAGAATTTCGGGCCCTAAACCTTGATATCTAGGAAACGATGAACTAAATCAGACTCGTGAAAGCTAAATAGCCCTAATTTTCCATTAGGTCCAATTCCGTAGACCTATCTCCGGCGTTCACGAAAAATATCGTTAACAACAACCTTTTTCCTTATTCCATGACATTTTTGTCCAAATGCATGTTTACAAGTTACAATAACATGTTCTGCATAATGTATAATTATGTCTAACCTATTCCAATTCACTGGTTCTCTCTTAATATGTTACTTAATATATACTTAAGTACAACTTTTGCATTCTATAAGTCTACTTTATTCTTTCTTATTTAATCATAATTTCATCTTACACTGTCATCACAACTTGCTATTTTTGCTTACTTATTAACTTAGTTCTCTTAACTAAGATTTATAAATAAGTTCTCTTTTCATTTATTATAACCCATATTATAATTCTTCTTGTCCCTTGGACATGCCTACCAATTATATTACATTCTCACTCATATGATTAATGATAATAGTTATATTCCCCGTTCATCGCATTTTCCTTTGGTTCCTTAACATTAATCAAACTTTTACTATTGTAATATTTAATTAATTAACATCATGTTCCTTTTTATCATTTGAGGAAAACACTTCACCCACTTCATTACATTGGCTAACAGAAAAATATAAAGATCTATTTGCATAATGCACATCAATCAAAATTCGTAGTTTCAAGCTATTTCTTTTATTTTCATTGTGGACACACATGTATATTTTATTTGATTAGTGTGCAGTACAACAAAAGAACCCCTATTGCACACTAATCCCTTTTTCCTTTCTTTTCTTGCAACTATGTTCTTAATAATTTTATCGTTATGGAAATGTATCCATTTCCCCAAAATCCAACTAACTCAGTCCACTACTAACTTTTTCCCTTTTTATTTTCTGAGTTAGTGTTAATTCCTGTTTTTCATTTACCGCTTTCAATTGCAGTAAATTTTCCATATTACTGTCAAACTAACATGTTTTCCAAATTACTGTAATTCTTAGACCAAATAGAAAGTTAATTGAACAAATTACAACAAAAATATTCTCAACTTCTTTTAAATAGGATTCAACGCAATTACCACAAATTATAGTTATTTAGCATGTTAAGAATTATGGATAATGTAAACAGTAAATATATCGTTATCCAAAAGATATAATTCTAAATCCACTCACCTGATAGCTTTCCAATCCTTTAATCTGATTCAAATCTGCGATTCTGTGGTCTTCCTAATCGAGTCTTGTATCAAAATAACCACAGATTTACAAATACGATACTTAAAGAATAAGGGAAGAAAGAAACCTAATTAGTTCATATTCACAGGATTTACCTTACGTTGACAAGAAGTATGAACACCTATATTATAGATCTACATTCTTTTTATTTAAATCTAGAATCAAAATTTCCTAAAGATAGTTTTCTAATTTTTGAAATATTTTAAGAGGAAGGAAAATGGCAGAGCCTTGGCGTCGTCTTAGAAAATATAAGTTGAAGGCTAGGCCCTGCTAGTCTATTTATAGGTGTATAAAAAATTTTGGTCTGTCGGATTAATCAACATAAAATCTAAACTGTTTAAACAAGAAAAAAACGCAATTCCAAATGCAGATCTAGCCCTGGTGGGTCAACCCCTGTGTCGACCCACATTAACGGTTTGTCGACACCTGTGTCGACCCACCTTAAAGGTGTGTCGATCCCTAGGGTTGGCCCATAGGTCGACCCAAGTATGCTCTTGGTCGACTAAGTGCCTGGCTCTGAACGTGATTCCAGCGGCATTTAATTTTTATTATAACGTTACCTGTAACATTCTTTTTATTTCTTTATATCGCTTATGTGGATTATTATTTTCCAATTATAACCCATATCTGATTTCAAATTTCAAATTCATGCGCATATATATGCCGCTACAAAAATAGGGCAATTTTCTAACCTAGAATTCCGTACGCCATCTCATTGCCGTGTTGGCGCGACGTAGGGAAAACGTAAACACATGTGGAGATGTATGGACGGTGTAGGGAGCTACGCGACCTTGTAGTTTAATAAGTTGAATTTCTCTACGCTTCGCCTATGCTGGACAGTTATTAACTTTTGTAGTTTATATTGAAAATATAATTAAAATTTTCATTAAATGATATTAACATACGTAACTAAAATAAAAGTGTATGCATGTATATATATATATATATTAAATTTAAATTATAATAATTATCTTTTAAATGTTTAACTAAAAAGAATAATAATTAAATTTAATAAGTTGGAGTACTAAAGTTAATAGTCTGAAATATGAAAAATTAAATATAAGGTGTCATGGTAGTAAACAAAAATACTTTTCTTCTCTTCAAAAATATTAAAAAAAGAACCAAAAAAACAGAAACCCTAAACCGATTCGTCGCTCGCATCACCGCCACCAACAGCAAGTCAACAGCCAACCGCATCTAACAACAACCCAATCACATCCACGCTATTGCCCTTATTCCTCCATCTGCGCCTTGCTACTGCTGTAGTTTGAGACGAACTCGATTACAATTCAAAACAAAACTGAGAGCAAAGATTGACAACCGGGTTCTTTACTTTGCTTTAATATTGTTGCTTGAACTATTATGTTCGAAACTTAAGTGATCAAAATACTAAATTTCAGACAACATTTAATAGAGAAGAGAGCAATGATTTGTTGACCAGTTATTTTTTCATTTATAGATATTGTTGAAATAAAATATGTATTTTTTGGTGGACTTTTTTCTTGTTTCCGGCTATGGATTCAAAATGCTTGAATCCACGCTAGGGCTAGGGATTCTTTGGTTTCGTTTTCACATATTTTTCCCCTTTTTTCAGTGGACTTAACTGTATCAGCGTACTCTATTTGCATCCAAGTGTCAAGCAATTGGTCATCATATAAATTATGTGTTACAGGTACTTATATTTTGGTTAATCGTGATGGTGGTTGGCAGTAATGTTCAAAATAATATCTTAATTTGTGAGAAAAAGTTATGTTAGGTTCACATAGTGCCAATGTACTCGTTTCTCAAGCATAAATTAATTTTTAGCATTTTTTTAAACTTACTAGTTTTATTTTCTTAAAAATTTCATTTTAAGTTATGCTATAAAGAAAGTCAAATGTTACGTCTAGAATGGAAAGGAATTTGGTTTAGTACGTACATTTCAATTCATCTCTCCAATTCCTTATAACAAAACTTATAATTACAAAACAGAGTCTTGCTATATCATTATTTAGTTATACACACTTATTGTATTTTAATACCATATGTAAGGTTCATATAAATAAACAAGATGCTAAAATAATTTTGTTTGAAGAAATTAATGGATGTCACATACTCAACGCTGAGTATGACCATACACATATATAAGTATTATTTACATAAGAGTTAATGATCATCTCATTTTGTTTATATTCCAACTTAATGACCTGTAAGAAGTACTATTTAGTGCAAGAACAGATTTTTTTATTCACAACTTGAGGTTTCAGTGAAGATGAAAATGTCATTGTAAACCATGACAATATAGTTATTATCATTTATCTTTTCCCCACTTGGAATATTTTTCTTTTGCTTATAGAAGCGCAAACATCACAAAGGAAATGAATGTGGTTCAATTATTGCAAATTACAGCTCAATTACTAATAAATAAATAAATGTTGCAATGAACCATGTCTAATAGAACAATTATTGTACCTACCAAAAGTTACCAATAAATAAATATATGTTTTAAGGCATCACACATCTGCATTTGCAATTGCAAAGGCAGTGCACACGTGCCTTTGCAATTGCAAAGGCACATTTGCTGCCTTTGCAATTGTAATTTTTGCATTGCTTTTTTTTACTTTTTTTGGGCATGATTTGTGTTGCCTGCTTGTGCATTTCTTTGATATTTAAGTCTTCATTTCCATTTGTGTATTTTAAAAGCATAGAAGATTGGAAGAGGGTTCAAAAACATTGTTGTGTTTATTTGTTTTGCATCATTTGTAAATTTGTGATTCCATTGTGACATTTGCGTTTTGCATGTCTGTAAAACACACTGTTCTGCATTTTTTGTCATGTGCAATGTGCTTCCTTAAATTGTGGTTGTTTATTTATTTTTTGTTCTGCATAGGTGATCCATTATCTAAGCGTTTATTTTGTTTTGTTCTGCTAGGTATAGAGTTTCAAATGACATAGAGAAATTTGTGGAGGAGGTAAAATAGCTAAGAAGTAAAAATCAAGAAATGAATGTCACAATTAACAAACTACAAGGGGATTTAGGTTCCATGCAAGAGGAGATGAATTCTATGCAAGAGTTTATACAAGGGTTGAGGCAGGAACAAGTATCGCAGATATGACATACTTTATGGGTTATTCTTATTTTGGCAGTGGGTTTGATGGTCTATTTGTATAAGGTACATTATATAATGTTTGAATTAGATGAAACGACCATGTTTGAGTTATTTAGCTACTTTATTTTTTTTGTTGGGCATGATTTGGTTTAAATACATTTGTAGCAAGTTTATGGTAATTTGACCATGATATCCATTATACGTCAATGTTTTTATTGATATATATTGTTACGATTTTGCATGTGTTTTGTATTATACAATTTTATTATGATGTCTGGTAGATGAAGATAAATATAAAAGAACCATATTGACTTTTGGTGTACGATGGCATAGGGAATGCGTATGGAATGGGTAAGGAAAATCTAATTTTTGCACTTTAAACAAAAGAAGGCTAGGCATAGGGAATGCGTATGGAAGAGGGCGTAGGGAATGTGTATGGAATTAGGCGTAAGGAATGCGATGTAGGGAAGGCGTATGAAACTTGGCATAGGGAAGGTGTATGAATGCAGGCGTAGGGACGACGTATGGAACTTGGCGTAGGAAATGCGTAGGCATGCATGCATAGGGAACTCATAGGGAATTTTTGCGATGTGCTATTTTCCAACTTCTTTTTTGGAGTAGGGATGGCGTAGGGAATTTTTTTTCCCTATGCAGTTCCTACGCCAAATTGGCATATGGAATTCAGATTTCTTTTGTAGTGTGCATACATTCTTTTAAATCTTTATTCGTTGATAGCTTTCCAATACAGACTCCATTTTGGGCAGGTCATATATCGAAACGAATCAGAAAATTGCTACTAACGCAATGGTATTTGTTTTTGGGCTAAATTATGAAATCATAAATTATTGATATTTTGGTTTAATACTTATATAAAATACAGGGTGTTACAAGAGCAGAAAGTCAACACCGGAACAAGAGAATGGCTTATATGCTATCAACACCAATAAAGAGAAGCAAACAGCTTGGTGTCGATGCCAAGAAAATGGAAATAAAGGAATGATGCTGATAGTAACTTGCAATAAGCAATGGCTTGGTATCGATGTCGAATTATGAAGACAAAATCATGAAGATGATACCGAAAGTCATTACATTAAGCAACAAGAACGAAAGCAAATGCGGAGAGCCAGTACCACCCGAGGTGAATCTGAACGTAAAAAAAATGAAGATCAGTTAAATCGGCACTGAATGCACAAACTAAGAGTGCGAGACCGAAGCCAACTCAGGAGGAGGAGCAGAGTCATTGACACCAAAACGAAGCTATCCACACCAACTTTCTTAATGTCGATACCATTGTACGAAGGCGGTACCAAAAACCAAATCAACTGAAGCGGGACAACATCAAGAGATTGCTACTGAAGCCAGGGATACTAAAACCGAAGTCACCGAAAGTGGGCCGACACCAAAGCTAGAAACCACAAAGATGGGACAATACCAGAGGATTGATGCGGAACCGAAGCTTCCCAATCGCTACCAAATGGGGCCCAGTTCTTCTATAAATAAGACCTTAGGGACACATTTTGAGTGGGACTTCTCTTCATACCAAAATTTTGTACTCATTTCTAAGAGACAAAACCCTAATTTAGAAATCAATTCAGGGATTTCTCTTGTAGTCTTCTATGTACTCTATCAATGGATCAATAAAGAGAATACTTAGCATCCATTACCAATTACATTTGTCTTCAACCTATTAATTCAAGTTCAAACCCTTAACTTGGGAATAATTACCAAATCATCCACAATGAACAATTTAGCTCAAACTAGCAATGATCTTATAAAGCCCTTATCCCAAGGTAATTTTTTCCTATGTACTGAGGTGTGATTCTCACCTTTTGGAGGAAGAGTAACTAATCTTCCAATTTGAGATAATTGATATCTTGGAAATGGTGAATTAAGTTGAGCCTGGGAGAACTAAATTACACCCAGGGCATACCATAAGCTTACATTTTGGCGTTGAAAATTTTTATTGTTAACATTTTGATGCTAGAAGAAGGGCTTGAACCTCCAACCTTGTGGTTAACAGCCACATCCCTAGTTATTCCATCTTGTTGGTTAAACATTGAGGTGATAGACCATGGATAAAAGGTCTTAACAAGGATCTTCTGAACCTCGAATGGCTACATCAGACATCATTGATCCAAGGGTTATTGAAGAACAAAGGTTAAGAATGGAAGCTTGTGAATCATGAGTAAGAAAACTAAAGTAGAATAGTACGACCCCAATCGTTGGAGCGTTAACCCTTTTCATATAGGACTAGCTCCTATCTTTGCTTTAAGTGGCTCTACATCAAAGGAATACAATTTATTCTCTTATATAAAAGAAGCCATCTATGCATATGCTAAGAGAAATATATTCGAGCAAGGAATGATGAAGATTTCAACCGCTCTACTTCAAAATTGTCTAAGAAAATTGCATTTCATCCCCAAAATATGTTGAAAATAAAACTTGAAGATAAAGGTGAAGCAATAAAGTTAAGTAACAAAAGGGTTAAGTTTCGAAGTCAAAAGGAATCCTTTAAGTCAAGATTTCCTAAAGAATGCAATCTTACCACATCAATCGAGAATATCTACTACCTAACTAAACCTGAGCTTAACTTTTGGCCATCGTTAAAGAAGAAACCCAAATATGAAACGAAATTAAGAGGACCATACTGTCATTACCATATGATAAATGAACATGAAACCAACCACTGTAAGATTCTTGAAGGCATGATTATCAAGTTATTTAATCATGGCCAACTATACAAATATGTAAAGAAGACTTAACCAGTTCTACTAAAGGATTCCTTAAAGGAGGAATGTATACATGGTCAAGAGTATGAGAAACTCCTTAAAATTTGGAACCACCCAAAATGGGTGAAGCTACCAACGATGTAGAAAACCCTTGTCCATGCCAAGATGGTCAGGGAAAGGCGTCTCCTGAAGGGAGGAGGTGTGTAAACCTTTAACCATGCCCAAACTAGAAAAGGCTAGGTAAAGCATCAAAAGGGTAAGCCTCCGTCCCCGGACTGGAGCATTTAAACTCTTGCTTCCGCCTACAATGGCTTAGGGAAGGCATCTCTCGGTAGGGGTGGGTGTAAGCCTTTATCCATGAGCAAATCAAAAAGGGCCTGGGTAAAACATCATAAAACCCTTACCTGCACCTACGATGGCCAGGGTAAGGCACCCCTTAGAGGGGGTGGTGTGTAAGCCTCTATCCGTGCCTATGATGGCCAAGGTAGAGCATCAAAGGAGTAAGCCTTTATCCGCGCCTATGATGGCCAAAGTAAAGCATCTAAGCCCTTATCACCACATACGATGGCCAGGGTAAGGAGCCTCATGGAAGGAGGTTGGGTAAGTCCTTGGGACCTGCTTGAGAATAAGCTAGTCAAGTGCACCAGACACACAAAACCTAGAGAGTGGCTCACAAGGCTGAAACGGGAGATCAAAGCCCAACAATGGCTCACAAATCAAATTAAAGCCCAGAGAGTGTCTCATAAGGCTGAAACGACCAATCTAAGCCCGACAGTGGCTAACAAAGCTGAAATGGAAACTCAAAGTAGAAACTATAAATATCCAAATTTGGGTTTCGGTTCGGAACTTCTATTATTACCAGATATGGATTTCTGATCATCTATTATAAATATCAAAATCTAGGTTTCGGCTTGGGACTTCTATTATTGTCAGAAATAGATTTCTGGTCTTCTATTATAAGTACCTGAATCTGGATTTTAGTTCAAGACTTATACTATTTCCTTCTGGTCTTCAGTTATAAATACCTGAATCTGGGTTTCAGTTTGGGACTTCTATTATTGCCAAATATGGATTTCTGGTCTTCTATTAAATACCCGAATTTGGGTTTCGGGACATCTATTACTGCAAGATATAAATTTCTAGTCTTCTATTATAAATAAACGAATTTGGGTTTCGGTTCAGGACTTCTATTATTGCTAGATATGGAATTGTAATCTTTTATTATAAATACCCAATCTGGGTTTCAGTTCGGGACTTCTATTATTGCCAGATATGGCTTTCTGGTCTTCTATTAAATACCCGATCTGGGTTTCAAGATATCTATTATTTTCAAATGTGAATTCATGGTCTTCTATTATTAAATACCTGAATCTGGGTTTTGGGATTACTATTACTGCCATATGTGGATTTCCGGTCTTCTATTACAAATGCCCGAATATGGGCCTCAGAGCTTCTATCTATGTTTCCAAAAGAGGATTTCTGGATTTTATTTTAATACCCTAATCTTGGTCTTGAGACGGTAATTCCTATTTCCTAAGAATGTTTTACTAGAATTCTATTACACAAACTCAGATCAGAATTTTAAACCTTTTCCTCATATTTCCAGATAGATATTCTGAACTTATAGTACTTTCATAAATGAATTCTTATATTTACATTATCTTAATACCAGAATCGGGGTTATGGGTTTTCCATTCCCATTTCTGAAAGAGGATTTTTTGTCAACACCCAGGTTGGTATCTCGTTTCTTCTACATAGAACCTTCGGACTAAGGTTATAATTTCTCACTCCTCATACATAAAGGCTTTCTAAACTTATATTATGCAAAATTGTTGTTCTTTATTCTAGTAAAATATAAAATACGAGTGATCGCATTACTTTATCTCAAGTTTCATATATTACTTGATTTCAATCTAGATAGTGTCTCATAAAAGCTGAGCAAGTTATCAGATGCATCCTACTCCAAGAAAAAGACTAACACAAAGTGTTGTGCTGAGTTCTATATAGAAAAATGCAGAAGAAATCCTAGATGAGGATATTCAGAACACTGACAAAGGTTATATATCAGGTAATATCCACATAATTTACAAAGTTATTTTACATAATTATTTGAAGTCGTGCCACATATTATCAAGTACAAAAGTTGGATCTTAATATCATAGTAACATTGAATATCATATACATCCTTTTTTCGATTATCATCAGTTGAAGGAGGGTTAATAACTTGATGAATTGCGATACATAGGAGCTCTTTAAGCTTTCGCTCCTTTTTCCTAATCTCATCGGAACTATCTATGGATCTAATTTGAAACTTTAAAGCTCTATTGAAAGCTCTACCCATAGCTTTTAAAGTTTTATTCTCTTTCTCCAAATCAACGACACGCTTTTCAAGTCATACTTCTCCTTTTGTAATTGTTTGGTTCGAGTGATGTAATAATTAATACGTTGAAGCGTTTCATCCTTATACGTTGCTTCATAATAATTCTTGATTTCAGCTTTGACCTTTCTGCACCACCTAGCAACGAATGGCTCATCTAATCCTCGAGGGAGATTTATCAAGTGTGGAAATTTTCCACTATTGGGTTTTTTGACCTAGTCGTGGTTTTTGAAGGTATAGGTGCAACTATATTAGGGGAAGTAATCCCCAAGGAAAACTCCCTATTAGAGATTGCGGAATGGATGGATTGTTAAGGCAAAACTAACACTATAGGCGGTGAATAGTGTTTATGAGAATTTAAACAAAATCTAAAACTTATATGATCTTCTATATGAATCAAACACCACAGAAACGATCACAGACACAGAATCAAATGAAAACACAAATATAAACAAAAATAAAATGCAGAAAAGGAAAGAACACACCGGATTTTATACTGGTTCGGAATTGCTCCTACGTCTAGTCCCACGCAACGCTGGATTGCGTAGAGTTTTATTACTGTATCAATATCCAATTACAATCCTCTTCTTGATTTCATGGCTACAAGGGTAACACTGATTCCACACACTTGATCAAGTATACTCTCCTTGATTTCACGGCTACAAGGGTCACACCAATTCCACCCCCTTGGTTTGACGGCTACAAGGGCCACACCGATTACCCTATCACTTCCCCAATGATTACAGTAGCCTTATAACTCTTCAATAGCACTTTCATTCAGAGAGTAACGAGTAGAGAGTGAGAAGAGAAGAAGTTTTATGTAAATAGAATTGAACTCGGCAGAGTACAGATGTAGAAATCATAAAAACAAGAAAATATAATGGTGTAAAGAAAGGATATGAAGAATGAGAAAAACAATTGTGAATTTTTTTTCGAAATCAGCCTTTATTTATAACATTTGAAAGGTTGCAATGTTTCTGGAGCGTCACAAATAGTGAAAAGACACTTCCTTTCAATTTTCAAAAAGTGACAGTTATATGTCGACATAGGGTAAAATGTATGTCAATGTATCCTTGTTCAAAATTAATTTTTGAGCAATTTTTCAAGTGTTTTGATATATATATATATATATATATATATAATTCTAGAAATTCTTGAATTTAAACATAGTGTTATAAATGAATATTACAAAGTACAAAATCCTATAAAAATATAAATATAAACTATATAGTATATAAAAAATTATAAACTATAAAACTTAAGCTTTAAAAAACAAAAGTAAAGAAAACCGAATAGAGAAGATCGAGATTAAAGATAGAGTTTGAAAACAAAAACTGAAAAACAGAATTTGAACTTGAATTTGAATTTGAACCTGGAGTGAAATTCAGAGTCTTACATAAACCAGACTCTATTACTATATTTACCTTGAACTCTTGAATACTCATGAGTCTTGAATCATCTCTGAATTCTTTTTTTGAAAACAAAAATGTGTGATCTTCTGAATCATCTCTGAATTCTGAATCTCTAATATCTTTAAACTGTACAGTCTTCAGTAATAATTCCTGTATATAAATCCTGCATACGTATATATATATATATATATTCTAGGTAAAGGTGTTAGTATATATATTTTATAATCAATTAATATTGAAATAAGGTTGT
The DNA here is from genome assembly GCA_030737875.1 of Allium sativum. Lineage (NCBI taxonomy): Eukaryota > Viridiplantae > Streptophyta > Magnoliopsida > Asparagales > Amaryllidaceae > Allium > Allium sativum. The sequence continues at coordinate 70,736,648 of CM060924.1, forward strand.
TACATCGAAACCCCATTCTCTAACAATCTCCCCCTTTTTGACGATGATAACCTTAGTTTATAAAATATATATTCATACCTGTTCATACCTATTGATGATGATCCTCCAATACTCCCATTGTCTATATGATCCTATATTTTATAATTTATCCCCCTTTGGCATTATCAAAAAGAAATTCTAAAAATACTCCCCCTAAATCCTATAACTATCTAAATAATTTCTACATTAAAGTAAAATACTCCCCCTCAGTCCTAAATCTATCTATATAATCCTATAGGATTATCAATCATCAATACAAACCAATACAAGTATTATTATTACATATGTCTGATGTCATATATGCAAACCAAATCAAAGCACACTACACCATATGTTTAATATGTACAAGTTTTTGATCCAAGTTAAACATATTCACACAAATCAATCAAATCAAACCAACCATACCGAACAATTAAACGTTTATTGGGACTTCTACCCAACCGTCTTCTCCAAAGATTGGATTCTTCTTGATGACTTCCCAATCTTCAACTTCTTTTGTTGGTGGTGCTTTTGCGAGATTATTATCTTCATCTCTGAAAAGAGAGGAGATTAGCCACCGAATTGCATCAAAATGCTTCTTTTGCTGTTCAAACATCTTTATTTTTCTTAATTCAAGACGACGTTGGTTGCATAGAATTATAAAGAGAATGTTCTGGATGGAATTCAACGTTTCTTCAAGATTTTCGCTTAAGTTATTGATTGGATTTGTCATGAATTTAAGAGGAAATGAATTAGGAAGACGGAGAAATAGAATAATGAAATTTTCTGGAAGAAATAGGCTTGAATAGGGTCTGGAATTCGTTGGATTTTGAATGCATATGAGTTAGTTATTTAATTTTAAAATTTGAAAATATTTGAAAATCTAATAGTTATATGTCGACATACATTTATTGGATATACTCAAGAAGAAGGAATATATTACATTGAAACTTTTACCCCTGTAGCAATATTAGAAGCCATTAGGATTTTACTTGCCTTTGCGAACCATAATAATTTCAAATTATGTCAAATGAGTGTCAAAAGTGGTTTTCTAAATGGATTTGTTAAAGAAGACGTATATGTAGAGCAACCACCTTTATTTGAAGACGAAAAATTACCAAATCACGTATATAAGTTAAAGAAAGCGTTATATGGATTAAAATAAGGTCCTAGGGCTTGGTATGATAGATTAAGAAATTATTTGTTACAATCCAATTTTGAAATAGGAAAACTAGACAATACCTTGTTTATTAAGAAAAATAGTAAAGATATACAATTAGTACAAATATATGTTGACGACATAATTTTTGGATCAACAAACGAGAAGATGAATAAAGAATTTTAGATATTATGATCAAAGAATTCGAAATGCGTCATATGGGAGAACTAATGTTCTTCTTAAAATTACAAATTCGTCAATTAAAGAATGGAATATTTATTAATCAAGAAAAATACACAAGAGATCTAATTAATAAATATAATCTAACTACAACTAATGGGAGACCAACACCAATAGCGACTAATATAACATTAAGTAAAGATGATACATCTAAAGACGTTGATCAAAAATTATATAGAGGAATGAAAGGATCGTTACTATATATAACTGCTAGTGCACCAGATATAATGCATAGTGTATGTCTCTATGCAAGATATTCACAACCTAAGGAAACACGTTTAAAAGCCGTAAAATGTATTCTAAGGTATGTAGAGCATACATCAAACTTTGGATTATTTTATCCTAAGGATGATTCATTCGACTTAGTTTCTTATTGTGACGCTGACTATATGGGGTGTAAATATGATCGTAAAAGTACTAGTGGAACATGTCGCTTCTTAGGACATTCACTAGTCTCGTGGTTTAGTAAAAAGTAAAATACTGTATCTTTGTCAACAACTGAGGCAGAATATATCTCTGCTGCTTTGGCTTGTTCACAAGTAATATATATGTAACAAACTCTAATGATTTTCGATTAAATATAAATAAATCACCAATATTCTAGGATAATTTGAGTTCTATAAATATTTCTAAAAATCCAATTCATCATTCAAGAGCTAAACATATCGATATACTACATCATTTTCTAAGAGATAACATAAGTAAAGAGAAATTTTCACTTGAATTTATAGAAACAGATAAAATATAGCAGATATATTAACAAAACCATTGAATGAAGAAAAAATTACTAAATTTAGAAGAGAATTAGGCATATGTTAATCAAGTGAGTTAGAATAATTAAATATTTTTTTTTGAAAATTGGTACGCTTTATTACCTTAAAGAAAAGTACATAGCAAGGTTAGTACACTGACCTGAGTTACATAAACATACATAAAATACAATACAAAAGCTATAAAAGAAGAAGTAAATAAGACCCATGATGAGATCAGAGAGTCCCACTATAAGTGCCCGCCTGCACTTAAACAACCGTACGCCATGTTCTTTTCACAGTCACAACCCACCCGGTTGTAACTGGCCATATGTAGAAATCTGATGAAAAATATATGTAATGTCGAACAAAACCCAAATGAAATTTTGAGTGGAAATCCCAAATCAAAAAACTACTTCATTCTGTTGCTCCAATCTCTGTCACTTTAAAGTTATGAATCATGAAATTACCAAACTACTTAATCTAATAGCCCAGTTGAATCTGGTACATGAACTATTTCCTTGAACCAACCCATATCGGCACCAATAGACATGTAAACATCTTCCTTTTACTGAATACACTCGGCCAAAGATCTTCAATTACAATTTGTGTGTCATCCAAACAACTATCTGTAGACTATTTTCTAAAACCTGGTTCTCAAAAGCATAAATTGGTTCACATGCCATTGTAAACCAGATGTAGAATTGCCAAGCCAACAGTATATGAGTGTGTAAAAACACTGACACAAATTTGATCAGATTTCAGTATTGATCTTTTGACCATGCAAATCGTAATTACATCCAACAAGAAAGATGTAAGACAGTTCAACTATTGGTACTGTTCCAGAAGAAAATCCAATCACAGATCGGAAAGGAACTTCGAGATGAACATATGAAACAACGCTTATTATCCAAAATTCTTCAAATTGGTATACCAATAATTATCACCAGTTGTTACTTCTAGAAGCTAATTCAATGACTAATGACAAAGCACCCCGATTTAATCAAGAACAAAAAGATTAAGACCATACCATGCGTCTTGCAACACAATAAAATTGAAGTCTCATAATATCCTTTTGTTTATCCGGAAACCTTCCATGAATCACTACAAAATCCAAAACGTTAAATAATCCAAAACGTTAAATAATCCAAAACGTTAAGTAAACTAACGCCTTTGTCCCATGAAATTAAAATTCTTACCATTTCACCTCCTCAAGCCTTCAGAAAAATTATTATTTTGAATAATTGGAGAGATCGGTTGGTGGAGAAGGGAATTGAAAATGCAGTAACGCCAACGATATCAGAACCCATTTCCTAAGTGGCTTGATTCTCCATATTCAGAATACTTCCCTAATTTCATAGACGGACGAAGGTAGCACTGACCAGGATCTGGCGGTTGTGATGAAAAGCATAATGCTTGGATTAAGATGCGACAGATCCAAAACCGATCTGTAGAAATCCAATCTGAGCATTTGAGATGCGCTAATTCCCAGTCAAATCATTGCGGTGAGTGGATTAAATTGGGTGCATAAACCGCTGAAGATTTTCGAGAAGTAATTTTACTATGGATCACCATTTCCTTTCCCAATGGGAAAGGAAACGGACCGTTACTATCAGAGAATAATTAAATACACTAATATATATAACTTATATTAAAAATTAGGAAAATAAAATTTAAAAGACAAGTATGTTGACATACATTTATGTATATGTCGATATATAACTACCAAAATTTTAAAATTAATTCCCACCAAAAGTTAGTTACAATAATCATTTATATTCTTTACTTTGACTTTTCTTCTTCATTTTTATTTCTCACTTCTGTAAAAACTCCAAACTAAAATAAATAATGCCCTCCACCAATTTAAACACCTAAATCAATCCCAATTCATCCGCTGAACCATCTGAAGGTCCTTTTCAACGATTTATGCTATCACGTGTCCTCAAAATTGAAGAAAAGATGGAGTATACTCTGCAAATGCTCGCTGAAATATGGGTACTTCAAATTCGGATGAGCCAAGAGCAAAATAGGCAAGGAAAAGTGATAAGGAGTCTTCTTAATTTCATAACGGATAATCAGGCTAATCTAATTATCATCAAAGATGATAATGAACCTATGAAAGAAGAGGAGGAACCAGAAGAAGAGATAATGGAGGAAGAGGAACCTGAGGAGGAACAATAGGAAGTCTCAAATGAGGAGGATCAAGTCGTTTGCATAGGTGAAGTTCTATATGATCATAATGTAAATATGATTGAAAGAAATGGAGAATTTTGTCTTCATTACCTAAATTGTCTTACCCACAAGTCCCCTATAGTTAAGGACAAGTAGAATATAGGTTTTGATTCGATCCTTGTCGTATATTTTCGTTCCTTTTCGATATATAATATGTACATATAATATTGTTTGTAAAACAATGTTTAATATATTGCTTGTTTTGTATAACATAAGTTTTCTATTACTTTGTTATATAGGCAAGAATTTAGGGGAAGTCGCTTATATAATCACAAATTATACACTTAATATAATTTGGATAATTATAAAATTTAGGGGGAGTTGTTTTAGATAAAGGCAAATGGGGAAAAAATATAAAATATAGAATTAGTTTATTGGATTCATATAGACAGGAGGAGTATTAGAAGGATCATCATAAACAGGTATGTACAGGTATGAATATATATTTTATAAACTAAGTTTGTCATCATTAAAATAGGCAGATTGTTGGAGAATGGATTTTGTTGACAACAACCTTATTTCAATATTAATTGATTATAACATATGTACTAACACCTTTATCTAATATACACACACACACACATGCAGGATTTATATATAGGAATTATTACTGAAGACTGTATAGTTTAAAGATTTAAGAGATTCATAATTTTGAGATGATTCAAAACTCATGAGTAATCAAGATTTCAAGAGTTCAAGATTTCAAGTTAAATATAGTAATAATACCTAGTTTATGTAAGACTCTAAATAGCACTCCAGGTTCAAATTCAAATTCTATTTTTCAATTTCTGATTTCAAATTCTATCTTCAATCTCTATCTTCTCTATTCTACTTTCTTTACTTTACTTTTGATTTTAAATTTAAGTTTTAAAGTTTATAAGTTTCATATATTATACACTTTATATTTATATAGTTTTAACTTTATAATTTTATAAATATGTTTATATAGATTATTTATGTTTTCATATGATCTTCTACTTTATAATATTCATTTATAACATTATGTTTTAATTCAAGAATTTTCAGAATTACATATATATCGAAATCCTTCAAAAATGCTCAAAATTTAGTTTTACACATGCATATGTCGACATACGTTTATGCCCATGTTGACATATAACTGCTTTTTGAAAATTGAAAGGAACTGTCTTTTCACTATTTGTGATACTCCAGAAATGTTGCAACCTTTCAAATGTTATAAACAGAGGTTAATTTCGAATTATTTCACAATTCTTCTTCTCCATCTTCAGCTCCTTTCTTTACACCATTATATTTTCTTATTTTTATGATTTCTACACGTATACTCTACTGAATTCATTTCTATATACATAAAAATTCTTCTCTTCTCACTCTCTACTCTTTACTCTCTGAATCAAAGTTCTATTGAAAAGTTATAAGGCTATTGTAATCATTTGGAAAGTGTTTAGGTAATCGGTGTGAACCTTATAGCCGTGAAATCAAGGAGGTTGGAATCAGTGTGACCCTTGTAGCTGTGAAATCAAGGAGAGTATACTTGATAAGGTGTGTGGAATCGGTGTTACCCTTGTAGCCATGAAATGAAGGAGAGGATTGTAATTGGATATTGATATAGTAATAAAACTTTACGCAATCCAGCATTGCATGAGACTGGATGTACAAGCAATTCCGAACTAGTATAAAATCCGGTGTGTTCTTTCCTTTGCTACATTTTATTTTTGTTTATATCTGTGTTTGTATTTGATTTTGTGTCTGTGATTGTTTCTATGGTGTTTGATTCATATAGTAGATCATATAAGTTTTAGAATTTGTTTAAATTCTCAAAAACACTATTCACCCCTCTCTAGTGTTAGTTTTGCCTAAACGATCCATTCCGCAACCCCTAACACTCCCAATCTTTACAACTTGCTTTTGCATTGTCTAGCTCAATCTTCAAGTCATAAATGCTGAAGCAGTTCACTCATCTCTTCATCAAAGTTGATGGAAGGGTGGCCTTTATCAATCCCTTGAATTCAAGGACGGTTTTATCCTTCTCTTTCAGTTAACTTTCTAATGCAACTATGTGCTCATTCAAATGTTTAATGGCCAACTTTTGAATTAAGACTGCTCTTTCTCGAGATGGAGTAGGTGTAATTTTGGGAGTGTCCCTTCGCTCTGCAACTATTAGTGATTCATCCCTGGATTAGGAGGGTGAAATTTTGGACTGACTTCCCTATGTACAACAAATCAAAATACAACTATTCACAAATTCTGTCTACATATAAGATTGTGCTTGTTATTATCATGAAAAACTTATTATACAAACTTTTAGATATATCTAGTTAAGTTTTAAACTACTTTGGTAACACACACACCAAAGATTACAATGATCGATCCTGTTTGTCAAGATTCCTATTGTTTAGGCTACATATCAATTCAACATATTGATTTTTAAGTCTCTTTAAGATTATTTTCTGGTTACCACCCAAATCGTTGAAGGGAAGTTGAGGGTATCTATGGAAAGAATCTTTGGAAACTACATATTTGTGGAGAACACGATTTTGCCATAACATAAAATGAGATAGAAATCATGGATATAAGAAGCTATCATTAGAAGTATGCATTCATAATTCTACTGTTTTACAGATATTCATCTTGTTCATACAAAATCGACTTTTTGTATAATTCATAAATAAATATATTCTTCTTATACTTAAGATTTTCTGGGGGTAAGTCCCTAGGAATTGAATGAACCCTTAGCAGGTTCCAGCAAAACCCAGGGTGGAGGTCAACTACATGATCATCTAGGCATCATTTGTGGAGACATCAAAGTAAACCACCACTAAACTCCCTCAAGAAAGAGAAATCTACTATTTCAAATTGATTATAGACCTTATGCATAAAATATATCAATATATCCATATCTTCTATCAGCATCCATTTGCAGCCTTTAATTTCGGCCCTGCCTCATGTTCTTTAAAAGACGTAAGTTTTGAAGAACTTTTATCAAGATCATAATATTTTTGGGATAAATAATTATAGTCTTCCATCATTTTATCTTGCTCTATACGAGATCGTGTTATTACCTTTTGTTTCCTATCTAACTCAGCCTTGTAAAATGAGGCAATGTTTTTCCTTATCTATAAATTATAGGGAATTAGTTACCATGAATTCAAGAGGGAAGAAAGCAGTTCAAAAGTGAAAGTTGTACCTAAGAAATAGAGAGTGTTGTCTGAGTAGGTTATTCTTTTTCTTTTTTCCCTTTTGTCGGAGGGACCAATATCCTTAGTAGAAGTTTCCACCAGATCTTGAGTAATATGGGCATCTAAAGGATCAGGGTTTGCATCCTTGGAACCATGGGTACCACCGGTAGAAGAAGGAGGGTTGTCGTCTCCTCCGCCAAGGTCATCGTGAAGGTATTTATTTCTAGGACCAAGATCATCGCCATCATTTCCATCATCATTGTCATCCTCGTCATTGTCGATAGCAGTAGTATCACCTTCCTCCTCTTCGTCATATGGGTCATAATCATCAGAAAGGCCTTCAATATAAAAAAGCTTCTCAGGCTCCATTATATCTTTCTTAGAAACTTGAATCCACTGCTTGGTTTGCTCAGTCTTATTCACAACTTTGCCCGCAATGGAAGGAGCAACTGAAGGGAATTCAATATCGAGATATTTCTAATAATTATCAGAATATACCAAGAAAAGAGCATCTTCATAAGAGTTTAAAATTTGCCTATGGGAAATAGTATTCCATGAATGAAGTAATTATTTCTTTGGCCTCAGAAATTATTCACGAAATTGGAGAGTGCAGCTTGATCCTTGGAAAGACGGTCTTCTTTCTCCTTTAACTTTTCAGCATGGTTGGCTACCATTCGTGCCTTTTCATCTGTGAGATCTTGCTGAGATAAATCAAGAGCCATAACTTTATTAGAAAGAAGGTTTTTAGATTTTCTTTCTTCCAGGAGTTCCGACTTAACTTTCTATATAGATGTTTTAAGCTCCCAGCACTCTTTCTCGTGTTCATTCTTCGCCACATCCAAAACATTGACTTTGAACTCCAAGACAAATTTCTCCTCTTTAAGTTTTGCAATTTTGGAGGAAGACTTGGAAGTAACCTTCTGAAGGGAGAACCATCTTTAATTAATTGGAAAGAGGAAAGCAAAATCAGCATTTATGTAAGAACAAAAGATAAAAGAAAATAAGAGAAACAAGGTTATACTAGAAGCTGTTGCTTGACGAGAGATTGTCGCAAGCTCATCAAGTCCGAAGATGAAGAGGGCGGTGAGACATTAGTAATATTTTCAAAGGAAAGAGCAAGCCTTACAATCTCATCAAATTCTTGAGTCTGTAAAAGAAGACCTTGAAGGATTGGCATGTTTAGAAGATGGACGCAAATTTAGCTTATGCCCCACTGAATCCAAAATTTTTGAGAATCGCATCCATCTCATATTGTGATTGGATGAGAGAATGTTATTGAACATTTATAGTTTCTTGTTGAGGGGTAGAGGAGCTACTTGAGTTCGGTTCATTCGTAATTTGTTGCTTACCTATGGTTCTGCCAGGTGATATTGTTCCATAAAAGCACACCAGCATAATGATTAGAAGAGTAAAACAAACAATTTACTTGAAGCTAGCATAAACCATTTACGAGCTTAAAACACTAGTGGAAACTCATCATATGTAGTTATTTAACATTCTCATAGAAAATTTAAGCATGTCATTGGTCATTGAAGTTGGATTTTTCACAAAAAAAAACATAATGTCGTAACATTATGCTTATTATAAATGTGATTAAGTTTTTAGTATCAGATGTGCTAGTAATAACAAAACTGAAATCAAAGACAGCTCAAGTTCTTTGTGTCGGAGAGGCCGAAACTAAATAGCTTACTATCTATACCAAAAACATACGTGACACCAAATAAGCTTAGGATTTGGTGCTGATGAAATCAAAACCAAGAATATCTCAGTATCGGTAATGGTATGACAGGCACCCAAAAAAAAGCTAAATCAATTTTGAAACTAAAAAGAAACATGAATTTCAATGTTGGTAAATGCGAAACGGAAAGGATTTGATAACAAATATTTTGATTTCATTGGTATCAAAGAACATTTTCATCCTTATAATAGTAATTAGAATTCTTCATTTCCCACATAGTAAATTTTGCATCTTAAACCAAAAAACATATAGCTTTTGATTATCGATGTAGCGACCCAGATTTTTCAGCATTTTGAATTTGGATATTTAAATTGGTTTTAAATATTTTATTGGAATATTTATGGTTTTAATATTTAATTCGTTTATTAAAACGACAATAGAACGTTTAATTCATATTTAATTCAAAATGAGCCCGTAACAGGCGCGGTAGTTCGTAAAATTGAGTTTTGAACTTTAATTGAATATACAGAATCCGTTTTATATCGGAATTCTATGAAACAAGAAACGTGGGAATCTATTCGATTATAATTTTCTAACAAAAGAGAAAAAATGAGATTTAATCGTATATATTGTAAGTTATGTCCAAATCAAAATTTAAAATAGTCGCTATGGGATTATTAATAAATTATAACGTATATTTTATCAATTTAAAAGGAATTTCTGTGTATTTCGAATATCGCTAAGCCTGAAAATGTTAATATTAAGTTAAAATTTCACATTTTGTTAAATCCGAAGTGATATGTCATTTTATTTGAAAATATACGGGAATAATAATAATAAATTATTGTTTGATTTAATTGTTTTGTAAATCCATTTATATTTTAACAATTAAATAATTATTTTTCCAAACGAACATCGTTTTCGATGAAACGAATTTTATTGGAATGCGTATAATTAGTTATTGTTATATTTCCAGTTTGGAGCCAAACAGAGTTGTTTTGTCGGTAACCGAAATTTAAAAGTAAATCGATGGATAAATTGGGATCTAAATAGCGCCGTTCTTACAAACGAAGACTATTTTCAATGAAATTAATTTTAGTAGGACTGTAATGTCAAATTATACTTAGCGCCCATTTTCGTAAATCTTTGAAGTTGGTGTTTAGCGGTGCATACATTTAACGATAACATAAATAACGGTACCATATAAATAAAACTACCCTATTTCCATGTAAAACATAATGCAGCTACCTTAATATATATATATATATATATATATATGCAACTACCTATCGAACAGGCTAGTGAAAAGAAACAATGCGCCTATTCTATATGTTTCTGCGCAGCATGCCAACCTATAGATTTTGTTTCAGCCTGCCTTACCATTAACATGGACGTGAAAACACATGCACGTCTCTCTAGAACAACCTAAATACAACGCCTTCAGAAATTAAGGGTGAGTAAGGAAAGCATGAACATAAATATATGAAATGACATGGATTACCATATAAAATTAGCTGATGTGTAAATGACAGCCTATATTTTAACTCATACATCTACCTGAGCTATGAATGAAATATCAGTACTAGTCTACCCAATTCTGTATAGCTCAACCCACGACCTGTTTCATCAAATTAAATTAAGTGCTGCCTACCTTAGGATAGGATGCAGACCTACACTTCCTTTGTGTGGAAGCCAAACCAACAATATTGTGCTCTCCAAACCACTGAAGCCGTGCGTGCCAAGACATCTTCATCTATAAATACACGCATATCATCTTCATCTCGTTTTAGCAATTAAAAAAAATACTCACTCACGAACTCGCCATTTTTTTGGTTCTCCGCAACTACACATAGAAATTTTCAAATATTTCAAAACATATTATATAACTCCTAAAAATTTAACTGCGAAGGATATTGGAGATGAAGCCATATGCCACTTCGTGAAGTTGATAGTGGCAGTGTACATGAGTGACGGGCTGGAGGAGGATCTGCCGAACAAGGATGTGCAGTAGCGGGTGGAGTTAGACCAACCGGAGGAATGGGAGCAAGGCTATTTAGTTGTAGATGAAAATGTGAAGCCAGCTGGGTAATGGCAGAGGGGAATTTAGAGAATGTCAGGGTTTATCGAATGAAGATAGCAATGGGTTGATGGGCATTGTTGATGGTGCACGGCATGTATATGGTTGGGGTTTCAAAGGATAGAAAAGGTACTGTATATGTGCTTATACATTAGTGGATAGGATGAAGTTAATACGGGCGGATCAGAAAGTGAGGAAGGCGGGCTCAAGAGTGAACCGTGAACAGCAGCATGGGGATTGGTTCTTGAGTAAATGGCGTAAGGACAGGAGTGAGATGTCAGACGACTCTCCGGTGGTGGCCTTTGAGGATCTGTAGGTGAACAAGGGGTGATCAGGTGACGTTAAGTGTTTTGGGTTGATGAGTTGAGGTGTAACGTGCGCACGGGATGAACACAAGAATTGGTGGTTGGTCCATATGGACGTGTATGGATAGGTGGGGATTTGTGGGCACGGTTGCGTGAAAAGCAATGTCAGGTGGGAAGGCCAAAGTCAGTTGGTTACTAGAAGTTGGCATATGAATGGAACATGGAGGAGATTAGCGGAAAGAAAAAGGGGATAAAGAAGGATCAAAAAGGGTAGGCGTAAATTGTGTGTTGAATGGTCTCCAACGTGGCAGGAGAACAAGTGTGAAGGGAAGCATCGGAAAAAGGAGAAACTTGGATACGTGGGCCGTAATTTGCATTGGGCCAGTTATGGGTGAGCTCATTATTATAAGGGAAAGAAAAAAAACTAAAATAAAAATAAAGTGGAGATGGAAACCCTTTAGATGATTTCATCGTGAAGGAGCAAGTGAGCACTAGGAAGGAAGCATATAAGAAGAATAACAGGAAGCATGTAGACCCGATTATATTGAGGTAAGGGCCATAAAATAAATAAATATTTAAGTTTAATTTAAATAAAATGTTTATAGAATTGTTAATATCATATCTCGGTTAAACGTTAATATATTTTCGAATGGTTGGTCTCGTTGGAACCATCGGGACGGAGGCTACGAAATGGAGCTGATTTGGTCAACCCAGGAAACAATGGAAATTTTTAATTAAATTAAATGCCAGTTTAATTTAATTAAAAAAACGCATTGGAATGACAAAACAAAACCAAGGTGGGTTAAACTCACTCAGTTCTCCCACTTATATCTTTATAAGTCAGGTTTTATGTTGTGTGCTTTGTTTGCTAATTGCTGATTGATTTGATGACTGTTTAGATGTTGGTTAAATATTTTACATTTATTATTTAAATTAAACGGTTGTTTAATTTAAATGAAATGACATTGTTATTTTTAACGATGATTTCCAAACAAGGTAACTTACCTTGTTGGTTACGTTTACAAAAAAATATAAACATATTTAAGTTAAGATGGATGCTTGAATTATTATTATTGGTTGACCACTATCAGTTGAAACCACTATCAGTTGAATTGATTATTTATTTGCATATGATCATTATATGAACTGTTGAACCCATATGATTGGATTTTGAATTGGTTGTTGTTTGTAAACCCAAATTCAACATTTGTTTGATTATTAACCAATAGGTGATATTGGTTAAGGAATTTATAGCAGATGGCCAAAATACAAACTGTTTTATGGAGATTGATTTACCGTCAGGTATATCGATAGAAACGAAGTTATGAAATTTATTTATAACCGAATATAGTTTTTTAATATATTATTTTAATTGGGTTTATAAAAAGTAAATAAACCAACCTTATATACATTAATTACTTTAACCACCAATTACCATTTTTGGTACCAAAATCTATCCATGTGCGAAGCACGTGCCTCATATTAATTATTAGATGATTCTTATATTTACAAGGCTGGTTAGTGAGTGAGCGGATATTAATGTAATGTTAATAACCGAGGTTAATTATTTTTAAGAAGCAATTTAAAATGAGATTATATTGATTTGATTACTATTTATTTAATAATAATCAAATGGAATTATTTAAAATTAATTTAATTTGAAATTTATTTAAATGGAAAGACGAACTGAGATTTGATTAATGAATTAATCATGTGTAGAGTTGACTAAGTCAACTATATTACTCGAAATTGAATTATGTAATTAGTTATTAATTTAATGGTAATAATTAATGGATAATTAAACCATTTTTAAATGTTGATATTGGTTAAATGATGATCAAAGTGGTATCTTGGGATTTAAAATGTATAAATGAAGGGGTATGAAGTTTTAAACCATTGTTTATAGTAAAGTGATGTTTTTAAGAAAGTTTACATAAATGATAATATAGATTAAGTTTAATTCAAAATTAAAATTAAATCCTTATTGAGGTTTATTTTATAAAATCCAATTAGTTGGACGGAGTTATAAAACCCAAGATTTATTGAATGTATTACTGGAACGAGTTATTAGAAATGGTTTATAAATATAATAAACATCCAAGATATGAAATTAAGAATATAGAACCTATTTTGAGATTAGTTGAGATAAATGATTTTCTGACTATTGATCAGATATTGGTTTCGGCCTTCGGGGTTGATATGTAGGGGATTATTTTCTTATTGATTTACGGTTAGGTACTAATGGAACTTTAAATGGAAATCGAAATGGGAATCCAAATTTGAGATAAAGAAGTGAGGCACGTCAAGTTATAAAGATACGACCTGGATTTGTTATATTAAATAAGAGATGATGTTTCAACAAGAGACAACTAAAATGGGACTTTGGTTTGATATTGGGAATGAATATCGGTTTGGTATTACAACTGATATCCATCTTAAGATAAGAACGATGTTGATCAAGGTCTGAGAGGTAATTAAAATACCCCAATTGAACAACTTCAGGATTTTCGAAAGATGATGTTAGTTGAAATAGTAGAAGTATAAAAAGTAATATATTTTGGGGAATAATAATGTATCGTTATTTGAGGAACGTGAGATTTTACAGTGGGATTCTGAAATAAAGAAATTAGAAGGGCTTGAGAATACGAAGTGATATTTTAAATTTAAAAATAAAAATAAAAGGAGTTTTTGGAAAGTATAACGATATGTTTAAAGTAAGGAATAAATTTATTCTAAAGCGGACAATTATTTTGTTAAATAACGAGGAAAAGGAGATTCTGTAAGGATCATTTTACGATGATGAGTTGAATCGACTCTGCAAATATAGATATTAAGTAATCTGATAAAAATGTTTGAAATGATAACTAATGGGAAATAGGGAATGAAACTAGATATGGTTTTAAGATATTATTCTAAATAATAAATAAATGATCTGAAAGCATTAATATATTAAAGCTAATACATTATTTTGGTATTACAACTGCTATTCTATTTTTAATGGACAAATGATGCTATATTATAAACCAATGATCTATTTTATTTTTATGATTGTTTATTTTGATAGTTAAATAACCGACTACCAAAATCATAACCAATGCGTTGTTAGTATGGAAAGACCGGGATCGAATTTATTCGAAAACCATTCCGACCAACAAATACGTAAACGAAGAAGATATCTGATGCTGATTAAGAAGGAGCAATTGAAGACCGTAAATCTTCATGAGTGGGGGAATTATTGTTGAATGTCTCTGGCTGATCTCTAGGGATATATATTTGACAATGATTCTGTCATAATTGAAATCTACAGATTGCGAGGACTGCTTGCTACTGACCCATGGGGTGATTCCTATATTGGATGTAGTAGGAGGGTACCTTCGGTTCATCCTGTTCCTGGATGACTTTACGGATGAATGTCTGACAGAGTAATTGCTGAAAACCATGTACGTTGATTTTTACCAATATACTGAGTGGTGGCAAAGAGGGGCACTTCTTTTATACCCAGAGTTTATTTATGGACGTCAATTAGTGATTTGACGGATCTGACGATGTGACATTCAAAGTGAACAGTGGCCAGATGTTCCAAAAGTCGATTATAACCTCAAGCCTCACAATCGGTAAATCGCAAAAATCGGGCTGGCAGCATAGCTATGTAGGTCGCACCCATTAGGGTGTATAATCACCTATCTAGAGAAATTCCTTTTTTGCTTCTTTAATCTATCGATGCTGTCCATTTTCGGGAAACGGTGGGTAGCTCCCAACTGTTGGTGATATACATTCGATACACTCAAGCGAAATGAGTGGTCGATCATGTATGGGCCAGGTTGCAAGACATTCTTGTTGAACCCAGTGTATTCGCCTCTAGAGATACACTATCGGCAGGTGGTTCCATACCTTGTCATGGCCGGAATCCAATCTCCAATAAGCGACCGCGGTTTTGTTTGTATAATATATATGTGGAGCGTGAGATGCAAGCGTTCTGCTAGATTTTATTTATTTGTATTTAGACACTATTATAATATCAAAATAATATTGTTTTCAAAAATGTTTTGGGTTATCGTAAGGTAAAACCATCCATATTTATGTGTGGATTTGGTCTTACGATTATCTTTTTCTTTCAAAAGGATTTTGAACTTTAAAATCAAGATGGATGATATTGTCAACTTAGCGAGTTTTTCTCACTCTGGTTCACCAGACTGACCCGGTGTTTTGTAAATGCTCGGGTTAGACCGGGATGTACAGGGTCAGGTTATCAGATACTGTGGAGTCTAAAGACGAGCAGAAGGTGTTCAGACATATGATATTATCTAGTCTTATTCCGCAGTGTGTTTTATATAAGAACAAGTAATTATAACTGCCCAAATGTGTTCATGTACTCTGATGACTGTAAGTTTTATTTTAAAGCTCTCTATAAAGTTTATTTATGTACTATATTTTGTTCCGCTGCGATGTGAGACTCTATGTTGTGATTCTTCTTCTTATTCTTCTATTCTAATATTTCTTTCTTCCTTTTCTCACCCTCTAACTTCTTTCTTTAGCACCCTAGATTATTCGGTACTTGAGTTGGACACGAGATGTATAAATGTCTGGATTCAAGTGTCGATTTTTCCCAGGTCGCTACAGTTGGTATCAGAGCAATAGTTTAGAAATAACCTTGGCTTTGTGGTGTAACTCGATAGAGATGGGGTTAGTAATACCTTAGATCGTGATTGAGTGTATATATATGAAAGCGTATTTGTTAATTTTATACCCAAATGTTTTGTATTGTGTTGTTTGATCGGTTCAAGTTGAATTGATAAATTGATGAATATTGTTTCGTAAAGCGGGTAAATAAAATAATTTTTCAATTGGAATTGTGAATTTGAACGGTTTAATAAAACCAAAAGAGAAATTAAAATATGGAAATTGTGAATTAGAATTCTGATAGGAATGAAATGAATCAGAATTTAACTTAACTCTAAGTTAAAATGAAAATCCGAAGATGAAAAGTAAAATAATTGAAAGATTAATTAGTTAATTGAATATGGATTCAATGAGTTTGGGTTAGGTTGATTGTTTGTTTATTGGATGTTAGAATGGTTGTCAGTAAAGTTCATCGACCATTGAATGAATTCAATTTGGATTATAAATTATAATGCTTTAATAAAACCAGATGAGAATTTAAAATATAAAATTTATGAGTAAGAATTAAAAAAATGGAATTAAATAAGTCAAAATTTAACTAAAAACTAAGTTAAATTTGGAATGGTTTGGTTATGTTAAGTGTTGATTATTTGTTCGTTGAATGTTAGACTGATTGTATGAAATTCAACAATAGTTAAATAAATTGGAAACTAAGAAAATGAGTTCCAGTGTAATGGGCCGGAAAAAAAATCAAAATGGAATAAAACAGAAATGAGTTAACCATATATCTATTATTGGCATTATATATTGGGTTAGGTACAGATACTAGAAGGCTATGAGAATCGGCTTGACTACAGAGCTTGAAGTACATGTTGGAAGGTGAAGAACTATTAGTTGTGGTGCTTCGTGATTAGAGTTTGATTGCCCGACAAATAGGCAAACCTCAATTTTATTGGTTGAGTGTTGATTTTACCCCTGAGTTGGGTAGCCACTTGGCTTTGTTTTCTTTTGATCGATATATGATGCCGGAGTGGCAAGTTGTAGTTGTTTGGATCGAACAATACGAAAGAGGTGCTGGAAAATTTTTCGGAAAATTTTAAAACTTAGAATATTTGTTGATAATTATTTTGAAAATAAATTGGGCTCGATGCATTTTTTTAACTTAGCAATTTCAAGGACGAAATTCTTTTAAGGCGAAAGAATGTAATGACCCAGATTTTTCAGCATTTTGAATTCAGATATTTAAATTGGTTTTAAATATTTTAATGGAATATTTATTGTTTTAATATTTAATTCATTTATTAAAACAACAATAGAACGTTTAATTCATAATTGATTTAAAATGAGCCCGTAATAGGCGCGGTAGTTCGTAAAATTGAGTTTTGAACTTTAACTGAATATACAGAATCCGTTTTGTATCGGAATTCTGTGAAACAAGAAACGTGAGAATCTATTCGATTATAATTTTCTAACAAAAGAGAAAAATTTAGATTTAATCATATATATTGTAAGTTATGTCCAAACCAAAATTTAAAATAGTCGCTATGGAATCATTAATAAATTATAATGTATATTTAATAAAATTAAAGGGAATTTATGTGTATTTCGAATATTGCTAAGCCCGAAAATGTTAATATTAAGTTAAAATTTCACATTTTGTTAAATCCGAAGTGATATGTCATTTTATTGGAAAATATACGGAAATAATAATAATATATTATTATTCGATTTTATTGTTTTGTAAATCCATTTATGTTTTAACGATATTATATAAGCCAAGTAAATAATTATTTTCCCAAACGACCACCGTTTTCGACGAAACAAATTTTATTAGAATGCAAATAATTAGTTATTGTTATATTTCCAGTTTGGAGCCAAACAGAGTTGTTTTGTCCATAGACGAAATTTAAAAGTAAATCGATGGATAAATTGGGATCTAAATAGCGCCGTTTTTACAAACGGAGACCGTTTTCAATGAAATTAGTTTTATTAGGACCGTAATGTCAAATTATACTTAGCGAACATTTTCGTAAATCTTTGAAGTTGGTGTTTAGCGGTGCATACATTTAACGGTAACATAAATAACGATACCATATAAATAAACCTACCCTATTTCCACGTAAAACATAATGCAGCTACCTTAAATATATATATATATATATATATATATATATATATATGCAGCTATCTATCGAACATGCTAGGGAAAAGAAACCATGCGCCTATTCTATATGTTTCTCCGCAACATGCCAACCTATAAATTTTGTTTCAGCCTGCCTTACCATCAACATGGACATGAAAACACATTCACGTCTCCCAAGAACAACCTTAATATAACGCCTTCAGAAAGTAAGGGAGAGTAAGGAAAGCATGAACATAAATATATGAAATGACATGGACTACCAAATAAAATTAGCTGATGTGTAAATGACAGCCTATATTTTAACTCATACATCTACTTGAGCTATGAATGAAATATCAGTACCAGCCTACCCAATTCTGTACAGCTCAACCCACGACCTGCTTCATCAAATTAAATTAAGTGCTTCCTACCTTAGGATAGGATGCAGACCTACACTTCCTTTGCATGGAAGCCAAACCAACAATACTGTGCTCTCCAAACCACTGAAGCTGTGCATGCGAAGACATCTTCATCTATAAATACGCGCATACCATCTTCATCTCGTTTTAGCAATTAAAACAATACTGACTCACGAACTCGCCATTTTTTTGGTTCTCTGCAACTACACACAGAAATTTTCAGATATTTCAAAACATATTATATAACTCTTAAAAATTTAACTACGAAGGATATTGGAGATTGAGCCATATGCCACTTCGCGAAGTTGATAGTGGCAGTGTACAGGAGTGACGGGCTGGAGGAGGATCTGTTGAACAAGGATGTGCAGCAGCGGGTAGAGTTAGACCAACCGGAGGAATGGGCGCAAGGCTATTTAGTTATAGAAGAAAATGTGAAGTCAGCTGGGTAATGGCAGTAGCGAAGTGAGAGCAGGTCGGGGTTTATCGAATGAAGACAGCAGTGGGTCGACGGGCATTGTTGATGGTGCACGACATGTATATGGTTGGGGTTTCAAAGGATAGAAAAGGTACTGTATATGTGCTTATACATTAGTGGATAGGATGAAGTTAATATGGGCGGATCAGAAAGTGAGGAAGGCGGGCTCAAGAGTGAACCGTGAACAGCAGCATGGGGATAGGTTCTTGAGTAAATGGCGTAAGGACCGGATTGAGATGTCAGACGACTCTCCGGTGGTGGCCTTTAAGGATCTGTATGTGAACAAGGGTGGTCAGGTGACGTTAAGTGTTTTGGGTTGATGAGTTAAGGTGTAACGCGCGCACGGGAAGAACAAAAGAATCAGTGGCTGGTGCATATGGACATGTATGGATGGGTGGGGATTTGTGGGAACGGTTGCGTGAAAAGCAGTGTCAGGTGGGAAGGCCAAAATATAAACTGTTTTATAGAGATTGATTTACCGTCAGGTATATCGATAGAAATGAATTTATGAAATTTATTTATAACTGAATACAGATTTTTAATATATTATTTTAATTGGGTTTATAAAAAGGAAATAAACCAACCTTATATACATTAATTAGTTTAACCACCAATTACCATTTTTGGTACCAAAATCTATCTGTGTGCGAAGCACGAACCTCATATCAATTATTAGATGATTCATATATTTACAAGACTGGTTAGTGAGTGAGCGGATATTAATGTAATGTTAATAACCGAGTTTAATTATTTTTAAGAAGCAATTTAAAATGAGATTATATTGATTTGATTACTATTTATTTAATAATAATCAAATGGAATTATTTAAAATTAATTTTTAAATTTATTTAAATGGAAAGACGAACTGAGATTTGATTAATGAATTAATCATGTGTAGAGTTGACTAAGTCAACTATATTACTCGAAATTGAATTATGTAATTAGTTATTAATTTAATGGTAATAGTTAATGGATAATTAAACCATTTTTAAATGTTGATATTGGTTAAATGATGATCAAAGTGGTATCTTGGGATTTAAAATGTATAAATGAAGGGGTATGAAGTTTTAAACCATTGTTTATAGTAAAGTGATGTTTTTAAGCAAGTTTATATAAATAATATAGATTAAGTTTAATTCAAAATTTAAATTAAATCCTTATTGAGGTTTATTTTATAAAATCCAATTAGTTGGACGGAGTTATAAAACCCAAGATTTATGGAATGCATTACTGGAACGAGTTATTAGAAATGGTTTATAAATATAATAAACATCCAGGATATGACATTAAGAATATAGAACCTATTTGGAGATTAGTTGAGATAAATGATTTTCTGACTATTGATCTGATGTTGGTTTCGGCCTTCGGGGTTAATATGTAGGGGATTATTTTCTTGCTGATTTACGGTTAGGAATTAATGGAAGTTTAAAATGGAAGTCGAAATGGGAATCCAAATTTGAGATAATGAAGTGAGGCAAGATAAGTTATAAAGATACGACCTGGATTTGTTATATTAAATAAGAGATGATGTTTCACATAAGGACAACTAAAATGGGATTTTGGTTTGATATTGGGAATGAATATCGGTTTGGTATTACAACTGATATCTATCTTAAGATAAGAACGATGTTGATCAAGGTCTGAGAGGTAATTAAAATACCCCAACTTGAACAACTACAGGATTTTCGAATGATGATGTTAGTTGAAATAGTGCAAGTATAAGAAGTAATTTATTCTAGGGAATAATAATGTATCGTAATTTTAGGAACGTGAGATTTTACAGTGGGATTCTGAAATAAAGAAATAAGAAGGGGATTGAGAATACGAAGTGATATTTTAAATTTAAAAATAAAAATAAAAGGAGTTTTTGGAAAGTATAACGATATGTTTAAAGTATGGGGATGAGATGTAAAATGACTTTATTCTAAAGGGATAAGTGACAATTATTTTGAAAAATAACGAGAAAAAGGAGATTCTGTAAGGATCATTTTACAATGATGAGTTGAATCGATTCTGCAAATATAGATATTAAGTAATGTGGTAAAAATGTTTGAAATGATAACTAATGGGAAATAGGGAATGAAACTAGATATGGTTTTACGGTATTGTTCTAAATAATAAATAAATGATTTTAAAGCATTAATATATTAAACCTAATACATTATTTTGGTATTTCAACTGCTATTCTATTTTTAATGGCCAAATGATGCTATATTATAAACCAATGGATCTATTTTATTTTTATGACTGTTTACTTTGATAGTTAAATAACCGACTATCAAAATCATAACCAATGCGTTGTTGGTATGGAAAGACCGGGATTGAATTTATTTGAAAACCATTCCGACCAACAAATACGTAAATGAATAAGATATCAGATGCTGATTAAGATGGAGCAATTGAAGACCATATATCTTCATAGTGGGGGAACTATTGTTGAATGTCTCTGGCTGATCTCTAGGGATATATATTTGATAATGATTCTGCCATAATTGAAATCTACAGATTGCGAGGACTACTCGCTACTGATCCATGGGGTGATTCCTATATTGGATGTAGTAGGAGGGTACCTTCGGTTCGTCCTGTTCCTGGATGACTTGTATGGATGAATGTCTGACAGAGTAATTGCTGAAAACCATGTACTTTGATTTTTACAAATATACTGAGTGGTGGCAAAGAGGGGCACTTCTTTTATACCTAGAGTTTATTTGTGGACGTCAATTAGTGATTTGACGGATCTGACGATGTGGCCTTCAATGTGAACGGTGGCAAGATGTTCCAAAAGTCGATTATAACTTCAAGCCTCACAACCGGTAAATGACAAAAATCGGGCAGGCAGCATGGCTATGTGGGTCGCACCCATTTGGGTGTATAATCACCTATCTAGAGAAATTCCTTTTTGCTTCTTTAATCTATCGATGTTGTCCAATTTCGGGAAACGGTGGGTAGCTCCCAACCGTTGGTGATATACATTCGATACACTCAAGCGAAATGAGTGGTCGGTCATGTGTGGGCCGAGTTTCAAGACGTTCTTGTTGAACCCAGTGTATTCGCCTCTAGAGATACATTATCGGCAGGTGGTTCCATACCTTGTCACAGCCGGAATCCAATCTCTAATAAGCAACCGCGGTTTTGTTTGTATGATATATATGTGGAGCGTGAGATGCAAGCGTTCTGCTAGATTTTATTTATTTGTATTTAGACACTGTTATAATATCAAAATAATATTGTTTTCAAAAATGTTTTGGGTTATCGTAAGGTAAAACCATCCATATTTATGTGTAGATTTGGTCTTACGATTATCTTTTTCTTTCAAAAGGATTTTGAACTTTAAAATCAAGATGGATGATATTATAAACTTAGCGAGTTTTTCTCACTCTGGTTCACCAGACTGACCCAATGTTTTGTAAATGCTCGGGTTAGACTGAGATGTACAGGTTTAGGTTATCAGATACTGTGAAGCCTATAGACGAGCTGAAGGTGTTCGGACATATGATATTATCTAGTCTTATTCCGCAGTGTGTTGTATATGAGGACAGGTAATTATAACTGTCCAAACGTGTTGATGTACTCTGATGACTGTAAGTTTTATTTTAAAGCTCTCTATAAAGTTTATTTATGTATTATATTTTGTTCCGCTGCGATGTGAGACTCTATGTTGTGATTCTTCTTCTTATTCTTCTATTCTAATATTGCTTTCTTCCTTTTCTCACCGTTTAACTTCTTTCTTTAGCACTCTAGATTATTCGGTACTTGAGTTGGAGACGAGATGTATAAATGTCTGGATTCAAGTGTCGAATTTTCCCAGATCGCTACAATCGAAAATTGGAGGTGGAATGTTTTGATGATTCACAATTAATATCTTATTTAAGCTAAACATCAGTATGTTTGATTTCATCTTAATGAGAAATAAAAATTTACTTAACCTCGATTGAATTTATAATCGAGCATAAAATAAGGCAATTCTCATATTTTAACTTCAATTTGATTTACATAAATCAAAAACTTACATGGAGAGGATCGAGTCTCCATTCCTGGAAGCTTACAGAATTTTGAAGAAAATTAATTCTCGTTCGAGTTATATTACTTGCAGGAGAAGAAATTAAAGAAGAATGTGACACCCACGTTCATTAGTGTCATTTTTTATCAGAATGCATTAAGTTCCGTGAAGCGTTATAGGTAAATGGAAACAAAATCTCACGAGATAGATATATAAATAGTAGCGAAAATTTAAAACTTTATTTTTCAGTAGAAAACATCGTAGTCTCAAATCCAGTTACAACATCAGACTAAAATACTGGAACAAAATACATCAAACAAAAACATATGTCTTGCGCTAAAAACCATCAGAGTACATAAATGTAAAATCATAATCCCCATAAGTAGCCATAACAAAATAGACAAATAGTCAAAGCGATACATCAAAGAAGATCCATATCCAAGCAGAAACGGAAGAGAGACAAAGTCCAAGTCATGCCTGAGTGTTCCCACCCTGAGAACATTGAAGGGGATCCACTAGTAAACACTTATCATGTCTCAAACACATGTTTATATCCATTGGTTTTCTACCTAAAGGTCGAAGATTTGATCAATAGGATACACACGAATGATGGAAGCAAGTACTAATAAAAGCTTGGAAAAAGAATTTAAGAATATACTCTCGAAAAGGAAAGGGTATGAATCGCGAATCTTATCTTCAGTTTCCCAAGTTGCATCCTCGCAGTCTTCTCCCCATTCCACTTTTATTAACTTAACCTCTCAATTGCGCAGCTTCTTAACTTCTGATCCAAGTATTCGGGTAGGAACTCGTCTAACTATTGCCTCTTTCTCTACCTCCACTTCCTTAAGCATGCTCGGATCAACCACTTCTTTCGAATTGTGAAGACATTTCCGCAAATGGGAAACATGGAAGACATCGTGAACACCAACCAATCTCTCTTGTAATCTCACCCTATAGGCCATTTGACCTATCCTCTCCACTACAGGAAATAGCCCTACAAACCTTGGTGCCAATTTCCCTACAGACCAAAAGTGAACCACATTCCTCAAGGGTGATACTCTGATGAAAACCATGTCTCCTACCTCGAACTCAATGTCATTCCTTCTCTTATCTGCATAGGAATTCGACCTGTCCTTAGCTGTCTTCATACGTCGGCGGATAAGGTCAATCTTTTCTGAAGTCTCTTTAACCATCTCAGGTCCAAGTAGAAGCCTATCCGTAGACTCCCACCAATAAGTCGATGATCCACAACGTCATCCGTGTAGTGCCTCGAATGGTGCCATGCCAATACTAGTCTGATAGCTATTGTTGTAGGCGAACCCTGCCAGTGGGAGGTGCTCCTCCAAAGTCCCTCTGAAGTCTAGGATAATAAACAGCCTTAAAAGATCCTCTAAAACTCTATTCACCCTCTCAGTCTGTCCAGCGGTCTGAGGATGATATGCGGCGCTTAAACATAACTGTGTTCCTGGTGCCTCTTGCAATCTCTTCCAGAATTCACTAGTGAAGATGGTATCACATCACTCACTATGCTAGAAGGTACTCCATGTAGACGGACTATCTCACGAAGATAAACTGATGCTAAACATGTTGTCGTTCTCTTGCTCTTAACATGAATGAAATGAGCGCTCTTAGTAAGCCTGTCTACTATAACCCAGATACTGGTGTTGCCTTTCCTCGATCTAGGAAAACCATCAATGAAATCCATAGAGACACTCTCTCACTTCCATTGTCAGACATCCAAAGGATGAAGCAAACCACCAGGCTTCTTTTGTTCAGCTTTTACTTGTTGGCAAAAAAAACATCAAGCTACAAACTCTGCTACACCTTTCTTCACCCCAGCCCAAAAAATAATTCTCTTTATGTCTCGGTACATCTTATCGCCGCCCGGATGGATAGTTATCCGAGAATGATGGATTCCTTAAGGGTTGTCCTCAACAAATCTCCAATTAGGGGAACACAAAACCTACCATCTCGTCGTAGCCACCCTTTATCATCTATGGAATATCTACTAAGATGACTAGAATTCTCCCCTCTACCGAGTCTATCCAAGATGTCTACTATCTGTGGGTCCTCTCGCTGCGAAGATCCTATCCGATCCATAAGAGTAGGTTGCACCTCTAGAGATGCCAACAAACCAAGTGTACAATCCGTAGATGGCCTAAAATCGAAGGTCGATATGTACACCAAACTCCGCCTCTCTGCGAATAGAGGACTCAAGGTCATCCTCTGCCTACTCAACGCGTCCGCCATTACATTATCTTTGCCTGGGGGTAGAAGCAATCTAAAAGTCATAGGATGCTAGGAACTCCATCCTTCTTCGCTGTCTCAAATTGAGATCCTTCTGCGAGAACAAATATTTGAGCGACTTATGGTCCGTGTATAACTCAAACCTTTCTCCTAAGAGATAATGCCGTCAAGTCTTAACTACAAACACTATAGCAACCAACTCTAGATCATGGGTAGGGTAGTTCCTCTCATGAACTCTCAATTGTCTACTATCATAGCATACTACCCTTCCCTTTTGCATCAAGACGACACCAAGCCCTGTACCACATGCATCAGTGTACACTGTGAACACCTTGCTCCCATCAGGCAATGTCAGAACTGGGGTTGTTGTCAGAGCCCTCATCAACCGTTGAAAAGCGTCCTCATAATCAATACTCCAACCAAAGGTCAGATTCTTCTTCGTCAATCTGGTGAGTGGGGCTAATATCTTTGCGAGGTCCTTGATAAATTTCCTATAGTGGCCCGCTTAACCAAGAAAACTTCTCACCTCCATTGCATTCTTTGGAACCTTCCAATCTTGAACTGCAACTACTTTCATGGATCCACTGTTATCCCATCCTTGGATACCATATGCCCTAGAAATCTCACCTCCTTTCTACAAAAGTGACACCTGGAGATTTCGCCTTAAGCTGGTGTGCTTTGACAACCCTCAAGACCTATCCTAGATGTAGGGCATGCTCTTCTTCTCTCTTCGAGAAAATCAGGATGTCATCCACAAAACCACAACGAACTTATTCAATAACTCCCTAAACACCCTATTTATTAGGTCCACAAAATACGCGGGTGCATTCGTCAACCCAAAAGGCATGATTACTCACTCAAAGAAGCCATATGGAGTTCTGAAAACGGTCTTATCTTGTATTATCCTCGGCCACACTCAATTGATGAAATCCCGTGGCTAAATCTAACTGCAAGAAAATAGATGCGCCAATAAGCTGGTCAAGAAGATCATCTATCCTTGGGAGTGGGTGGCTATTCTTCATGGTGAGCTTATTCAACTCCCTGTAATCTACACATAGACAAAGTGAGACATCTATTTGCTCCAAATTTGGGATCAAACACCAAGGGTGTAAAAGTTACACTTCACTGATTTGGTAAGAATATGGAACCGCGTAATCGGAAAATAAATGGATAAAAGCAAGTAAGAACACAAAGGAATTTTTATAGTGGTTTGATTCTCTATGAATCTATATCCACTTTCAATCAATTCTAATTATGATATTCAAGCTTACAACATATGAATTTTCCCTCATTACAATCATTTCTCTCTTTCAACTCTATTTATGATCTAACTTCTCTTAAATTGGCGAGGAGTTGGCGGAGTCTCTAGTTTAATAGTAGTAGAAGTATAGATCTTCAATCCTTTAAGTGTTTTGGCCTTTCTTTGTGATTTTGTAAGAGTTTTGCGTTAGATCCGGATTTAGAATGAATTAGAGAAGATATGAAATTTCTTGAATTATGTTGGAGTGATTCATCTTATAGCTTGAATGAGATTGAAGGTGCTTAGATTCAATTGTAGAAAGCTCTCTTGATCATTGATTTGGATTTGATCTTCATGAAGTTGGAAAAGTGTTGATGAATCCATAGAGGTCATTAGGGAAGTTGTAGATGAGCTTTGAATTCGACGGAGTCTCCATGTAGGAATGAATTTTCGGTCCCCTTCTCAAGTGAATTATGAGGGGTATTTATAGGTGATTTTAGCCCGGGTGGCAATTCTGTAATTATGCAGAAAAACGCCATGACTTAATTTCGACATGACTTAACTCGCCATGACTTCATCTCGCCATGGTGAGATGCGGTACGACTTTCGGTGGCACCTTGGTAAATACGCGGATACAGCTGGAATGTGGTATGAAACAGCCTGGCGTCAGCTCGACCCACGGCATGCGACATGAAGCTCGCAAAAATGGTTCTTGAGACATGGATTAATGGTAATCGTTGTCATCTTTGCAATACCCACGACTTGATTATTTCCAATCCCATTTATGTGATGAAAGCTATTCTTCATTCACTCCCCCTCTGCAAACGTATTGCATATGGCAATTTAAATATGTATTCTCGAATGGGTCTGCATGCCACATATCTTGTCAGACACTTGAGTATTTGATTCACATTAATGTGCTACGACTTGGTTCTCATAACATAACTACATGCTTCTTGCACCATGAGGATTTGAGCGACATGATTAACATATGAATTAAAACTCCATTCTATGACATGACTCTAAATGGACCAAGTGGTTTCAACATAACTTCTGGGTAACTCCATGCTTCGTGGTATATAAATAAGGATCTCAACTGTATATTCCATGTGGCGTTTGTATGGGCGAAGAACACTTGTTGTATATTAATTTATCCATGCATCTTGAGAGGAATGTCCAGGAATCCTCCTTTCTTGTCACGGCATGATTCATTATGTGTAAAACCAAGGACGACATAGCTTTGTCTCACGACATGAACTTGCGGCATGGCATGGACTTTGGGTAACGGCTTGCTTTCAAGTGGATCTCGTGGCGCATGACATCAGCTTCCACACGACATGCTTTCTTATGGCACAACCTGCTTGCGAGATGGAATTCATGGACCTGACGGCATGATTAACTCCAACAACACGATATGGTTATATAAATATAGCTTTATGCCAGCTGTCCACAACTTCATCATATGAAGGCATCATGATTTATACGGATGACGTGAGCCCTTTTATCATTCACGTTTTGACCACACTTAACTTTTGGATTCCATGCAGCATTGGTGATCTGTCTGCATGTCGTATTGGTCACAAGCCATCATGACGTGCTCATGTATTGCATTCATGTCGGATTTATATTTTAACTTCATATTGCCAACGACTTGAATGGTTCTGTCAATGTCTTGGCATAGCGCATGTGAATGGTTCAGTCATGTCGTAACCTCGACGACATGAACTAGTTGCTTTTCTTCATACATTGCGACTTGATAGTGCCACGTCTTGTTTTGCAATGGTATGATTTCTCCTTGTATTGTCCACGTGGACTCGGGATGAAGTATTTCATATACTTTTCATACGTGTTGACTTACTAACGGTTTGTATACCGTACGACATGAACAACTTTATTTGGAGCGAGGCTTGCGACTTCCATGGAGCGCGATATGGAATGAACGACATGACTTTATATGAGAGGATTATATCCTCGTTCCATGTCGCCTAAACGATATGAGTTATGTCGCGGTACGCCATAGCTTTAAGTCGTGCAGATGAATTGGTCTAAGTCGTGTGGACGATCTATCCCAAGTCGTGTGAACCAGGTTGAGCCATGTCGTGTTAACAACTTGGAACTATATCGCGTTGACAACTTGGTTGTAGGCGGACAACTTAGGTGTTGCGTCATGCTGACTCATTATACTCATGTCGTCGTGAATGGCTTGACGCCATGGCGGGCAGAACGCCTTGAGGCCATGGTGTCATAATAGTATTTAGTGAAACTACTCGGTCCTTTGTGTATTATACCATCAGCATTTTTCTGAACCACGTTGAACTAACGGGGTTAACATTTGCCCCTCGAAATTTGTATTTTTTGCTTGCGAGAAATGCGGGCTTCGAAATAAACATCGCTGTTGATATTTTGCATAAGGATCCAGTTATAGCTTTTTGCTTGCTAAACAAAATCGTGCCCCGAACTTCATGGTACCTGCTCTGTAATTAAAACAAGCATTCGCACGATTTTGGACTTATACTTTGTAATTAATCGCCCACATCAATAACAGATTAGTTTAATTATTAGAAAATGAATTATAGAGAATTTTATTTTGAATTGAATAACGTGTCCGCACAGAATTATTTTATCCAACGGTTCATAACTCACTGAATACTATCCATGCAAATACGATATTCAAATTCGAATTCGCATTTTACGATTAAAATCAACTAATCGACTGAAGTCGACTGTGGATTTCAAATGCTATTGTTTTAAAGTCTCATATGTTGGTTTACGATACTTCTCAATTGAGAAATACGTATCTGAGAAATTTTTGATTATTGGTGCCCTTGTCTAGGGGATTTTATCCTTCATTACGAGGTAGACTTTTATAGCCCAAATTTTGCCTGTTTTGTCGGTCAGTTCTGACACCGGAGACTCCATTAGATGCCATTATTCGACGATTTGTCTTCTTCTTCCCAGATTAATGTAGCAGCCTGGAAGTTAGGAGATTCATATATTCTTCCCTCATAAACTTGATCATCTGGAAGCCTGCTAAAATGGTCTGGCAATGTACCATCTTGTCTACTCGAATTGTTATGATCACTCATGTTGGACCATATCGTGTTGTCATGCTTGACCAACATGTGGGTTTAAGCATGCTCATCCCATTATTTGAACATATATTGGTTCGTGTATGCACATTAGTTGAAGATTTTCCTGTGTTAGGGCCTTTGTATGTCATTGTATTTTCTGTATTACTAAACTTTGTTCGATTCGACTCCATGGATTCTGCTCGAGGCTTGGAACGCTGGAAAGTGTTGACTTGTGATAACAGGACCGAGTCTAATTTTTCATAGTCTGAACATTGTCTAATAGTTCAAAACTAGGTCTACCCAAATCGTAACCAGCACCTGTAGTTTGTATTTGAAAGCTGCATACTTCCAATTTGAAGCAGTTGGGTGATATTTTGATAACTTGTAAAGTACAAATTAGAGATCATGATCGGGCTTGTATGCCCTCAAGCCTTATTGAATTACTAATTTGATGAAGTGAGCTTGGAATGGGCTTTGGACATTCAGTGCTATAGATGGGTTCACAAAATGGCCTTGCATACCAATATGTACTTTGGAATCTGCAGTGTGCTTTGACATTGGGTTGCTTTAAATCCGGTAATCATATGTTTGTCGTGTTGAGATTCAATCGCAGCTTTTTATATGTTCTGAACTCCCTCATGTCAACACACCACCCGAGCTTTAGCTTAATACACACTTCGAGGCTTTGGGTTGATGTCGCGATCTTAAGCTTTAGATCGCTACCAGGATTGGGGCTCTTAGGTCGTTAAATTAGTCAAGCTCGTCATTGCGTCCTACGCTTTAGATCATTAGTGGCCTAAAGTTTTCACTCGTCAATATAACCTTTTAAATCATGGGATGACTCAAACTCCTCAATTATGGGGCAACCCAATCCTTTGAGTGATTTGAACAATTTGCTCGGCTCACAATATGGGGACTTGAGATGACCAAACGTCTTATGAGCTTGAAATGTTGCAACACCCTTGAAATGTTGCAACACCCTTAACCTTTGAATAGTTGAGTGACCTATCCTTTGAGCGGCCTAAGCTTTTAAGCCTTTAAACGACTTAAGACTTTTAGGTTGTTGAAAAATTTGGGCTTTAAGCCATGGAGCAACCTAATTGTCACGTCGTTGAGAGATTTATTTGATACTCGATGCTTGTTTTGAAGTACATTATATTTGAGCACTCTAGAACTTGAACAATCCACATCTATGTCTTGAGAGTTGAACACCTCGTGCCCTGTTTCCTGTCCGTACTTTGTTGAAAGATGAAGTTCCAAGAGCAGAGTGGATACCAGACGGAAGTTTTTGGTCATTGTTACGGAAAGTAGATCGCTTTTGCTTAGACTGAAACTTTAACTTGGGTTTCCAAAGTTAAAACAGGTGTAGTTTTTGGGTTTTTAGTGAACCGATTTCTAGTTATCCATTGTCCTTTTGGCAATTTGTGACTGTTCACCTTTTAGCTTTGCCACAATAATTTGGTTGGACTCAGAAATCTCAGTACATAACTCCTGAACAGGATAATGATACATGTTGTCTTTATCTTATTTTGATGGATGGTGGTGTAACACTGTCTCAATTTCATCGGAGGATCTCCCTTAGCACTGGCGACCTTTTAGGGAACCTGTAATGAATAACTTCTACGCACATTTGACGACAAATTCATTGTCGATTGCTCAAGGCGACAACGGGTTAGTTTAGTAAAAGGAGACAAATCATGAGAAATATTCATAGACTTGAATGTGTTATCAATGTGAAGCTTCTTTTTATTTAGGAGTTTATGACTTGGTAGATATAGTTCACACTGATAATACACTTAATTTGCTTAGCGACAATACTCGAGATTTGTCAGTCCTAGTTTTGGACTGCGAATTCTAAGTATTATCTTTCAAATTATCACTGTATTAGGTTCAATACCTATGAAATGTGCGCACCTGACCATTTGTCTGATGTAATTCCGAATTTGGCTTACCCTGTTTAACTATTAGTGATGCCCCAGTCCGCTTGACTCGTGTTCTTAGCCAACCTTCTTGGGTAGTCATGACCGTAGGATTTTTGGTAAATCGAGTAGCTTATGTGCATCACCTAATAAGTTGTGTTAGGTTAGCATTTCATACAATGCTTTTGCGGTGTTCATCCTGAGGACCTTGAGTCTTGGAATTGGGTTTTCATAATTTGAACGTTGCTCATTAATAAATTTGCATCTTGCATTACTTTTGCATTTGCTCATATCATCCTTTTCGCAGTCCAAGAAGCACTGTTGTATATTGCAACCTTACGGTTTTGTTGTTTCTTTCAATCATGTTTGACAGAGTTTATCATGCTAGGCTGGACAAAACTTTGAATTTTCGCCTCACATCTGTTTACCCCAGCGCATAGTCATTGCTCAACCTTACTTATAACTCATGTTGACAATGTTGATGGATACTAGCTTCAATTCCTAGAGAAGTACTATCGTTTTATAGGATTATGCATATTATCGTAATTGCTTTTAGCATCATTTATTTTCGGGCTTGAAGCAGAGTATTATCGGGTTTTTCGAGTTATATACGATTAGAGCTTTGTAGTCAAAGAGGCTTTCATGTTGAGGCGCTTTAGATTTCTTGGCCAAGGAATTCATTCCCACAAGAGATCGATTTTGATCTACCTTGACCAATGTACCTACCCTTTCTTCTCCTCGGGACTAGTCGATGTTTAACTAATTAAACTTTCAAGGTCGCCTTTTACTGACGTATCAAGTCATATTGATTTTTTCGCAATTTCCGGATGCTCTTTTTTGAAGCAGAAGTCTTTTTGACGAGCTTCTAAGGATGGATCTCCCGTTGTTTGCGCACTTTGGCTTATGTATTTCTGATTATACTTGCCTTTTTGTTGAGTATAAATCGGTTTTTTGTATATTGCGATGTCGTGGTGAACCCGTGATATGTCTTCCGGATATTGTTCAGTTCTTAGTATGGTCATGCTACTCTTTTATTATAGGTTGTCACGAATTGCGTAAGATGGATACAATTAATTTTTCCAAATTTCCATGATTTAGATTGTCATACTAGAAGCTTCTAACTTATTGGCAGAAGTATTTTGCTTTTATCGACTTATTTAGAACTTGTGAGCATGCCAATGCACCTAGGAAACCCGGATTTAGTAGCTGACTATGTGCTTGAGTATTTGAAGGCTATCAATGAGCAAGATAAAACTAAGAGGTTTCTTATCGCAGACGAATATCTTTGTGAATTCAGACTACCTGCACCGGCTCGATTCTTTCTCTGCTGAGGGATTATTTTTGCTTTTCGTTGTGTGCCCAAAGCATTGGATGCCCCAGGCCTCTGATAGAAGTGCTGCATTGGAAAATTCCATTGGAGAGTTTTGTTAAGACTTGCTTTTGTTGTGCTTTTTGGTTTAGCATTCCGCATCTGTTCCCTTTTCATGCTCACAACACAAATTTTAAACTGTGAGTCATCTGTTTTTGCAATGCTTTACATTATTATAACGATTCCGTGGTACTTTTAGCGAGTTGGTTTTTTCAATTGTAGCCATGAACCTTTAACTTCAAAACTGTGAAGAATTTGTGATATGTGTTAAGAAGTGAGCATTGCTGAATCCCTTAATGCGGTGGTAATGCCCCCATACCAAAATTTGTCAAAGGATTTGAAGATTAGGTGTGGCATTGTGTGTCCGACTTCATTTGGAATTTCTTGATCGTGTGTTTTTACCATTATTGAATTTTTGACGTGATTACGATTAAAAGCTTCCAGTTTGGTCGATCCTACTCATGCCTTTTTTATAAAGATGAATTCTGTTTTTATGCCCCTGCGTGAGGGGTATTATATTTTATATGTTCAATCATATTTCTCGCTAACCTGACAGTTCAGGCCCTTTGGAGGTTAGATTTAAACATGTGCCCCCGGAGAGGTCTTATATTTTATCATGTTCAATCATATTTCTCATCAACTTGGCACTCCAGGCTTTTCGGAAATTAGATTTGAACATGTGCCCCCAGAGAGGTCTTGGTATTTTCGGAAATCCATATTCATTGTAACTGAACAAGCCAGTCACTTGTAGAATTTGTCGGATGCCTTCGAAGAAGGTCTTTGGGTCCGTCACTATCCGAATTTGGAAGATTCAGCTTATGATCAGATGCCCTCGAAGGGGTCTTTGATCCGTTGTTCGTTGAGTCTGAATAATTCAAACGCTTGCCTATCATGTCGGACGCCTCCGAGGAAGTCTTTGGGTCTGTCAGTAACTGGGTTTGAAGGACCCAGAATCAATTGTTGGATTTGAAGATCCAGCATCTGAGTGGATGCCTCCAATGAAGTCTTTGAAAACCCTGTGTTTATATCGCTATCCGTCCATGTATTAATGGCGTCGGCGATGAACCGGGTGCCCCTCGGTGAGGTTTTGGGTTTAAAAGCCCAGTGCTTGTATCGCTATCCAGCCATATCTTAATGGCGTCGGCGATGAACCAGGTGCCCCTCGGGGAGGTCTTTGGTTTAAAAAGCCCGATGTTTGTATCGCTATCCAGCCATATCTTAATGGCATTGGCGATGAACCAGGTGCCCCTCGGGGAGTTCTTTGGTTTAGGGTTGCGTTGTTTCACAGGGCAGACACTAGTTCATTTATCGGGTTCTGCCACGATTTGTTAGAACTAGGGCCAGGGACCTTGCAATTAAGAAGGCACCCCTTCGATGAAACTTACAACTTGTTTTGTAACCTGAATGTTACATCACCTGGCTGTTCAGTCCCTGATTCCCCTTATTTGCTAGGTTGTGCTCCACACCATCGTGTTTGCCGTGAATAATGTTTCAAGTACTGAGTAGTGAGCACTTGAGCTATCCCACTCAGGATGTGCTCCAATGGTCACCAGGTTCTGCTAGGATACGGATGTGTTAACGTTCTTTTTAGAAGACGGTAGCTTCAACTGGTCCCTTCTTCTTTTCTCCTTTGTCAGTGAACTTCAGCGATGAAACCGGCTAAAGCCTATCCATTTATAGTTCTTCAAGGATGGTAAGTGATGTAATATTGGCTAAGCTCAATATCCTACTTTAATTATCCTTCCGTAGCTTATGAGCGGAAGAGAACTTTCTTTAGCGGCTCATCGGTAAGAACTTTGATAGAATGGGCTTGGTAGTATGGCCTTTTCTTCTTTGAGGCAGTAAGCAGACAATATGCTAACTTCTCCAACTTAGGATAATTCAGCTTTGCCCTGGTAAGCTTTTTGTTAATGTAGTATACTGACCATGGTACTTTTCCTCGGAGAAATGTCCTTCGAGTGAAACTTATAACTTTTTAGTTTATTTATTGTGAAATTTGCTCACTGTTCGTCCCTTCGTAATTCCTTCCTTCTACTTTTCAAGGAAGTACTCTTTATCTCTATACTTAGATATATTTGTCACTTGGACTGGTGTTCTTAGGGATCGTGAAAAAGGCTTTGACGATCTTGTTAAGTGCACTGCTCGACTTCCCTTTTCGATTTTCCAAATGGTGCATTACATTTTCATTTTACATGCGGAATGATGCTCGTTGTACCCGACGCTTGGAATATCATTGTCGAGGCATGTTATAAATATCACTCAGACTTGTTGAACCATAAGGAAGTCAACATTCCTTGAACCGTATGGTGTTTATCTTGGTAAGTGACATGAAGTTGGAGATTTGATGTTTCCAACTTCCTACTTTAAGTAGTACCTCTTTAATGGAATATGCAGCTCTATGACACAGTGCCCATTTGCTATGCTTTTCATCGTCCGACTCTGGATAAATTTTTCATTTGATTTGCAAAGTGGCACTTCACATCACCAGGTTTACTCCATATGATGCTTTCGGTACCCAACACTTGGGCTGTCCAAATGGGGTATGCTAACTAGGGTCGTCAGAATTTATCAGACCGCGAGCCAGTAAGCGTCCTGCAGTATTAAATCGATTTTAGTGACTTTCGATATAATGGAATAATTGAAGTACAACAAATGCAGACTTCTTATTATATGAAAATCGACATAGTAATTGCTCAATTACAATTTCCCTTTTTACCATAGGAGGTTAATATTTTTAAAGGGAAGCATAATAACTTTTCATAAGAACTAAGTAGTATTTTTATGTAGAGTGTTGTCACAAGCGGTCATTATTCCGGATTCCCAATATTGAAACTTCATCAAAGGTCGACAGTTTGTTGATGCCATTCAGATGCTCTTGGCTGATAACATATGACCTTTGCCGGTTTGTGTAACAACCTGTATTTTCAATAACCTGTTATAACATAAATGGAGGCAGAATTAAACTGTAAAATCTGAATCAAGGGAAACGGGCTATGCCATTGCGTTCGTCTCGGAAAAATACGCGAAATAGAGTCCGAGTTTTCGAAAATCGGAGTCCGTATGACCAAGATATGGCCTCGCGAAGTTTCACGAAAAATTCCCAAATTAAAGTATACTTAATTAAGTGAAATGGGTTGCGCAGAGATATATATATATATATATATGTATTGATATATATATATATATATAATTGAAAATTAAATAAATAAATATGCAAAAATGTTCAAAACAGCGAATTGGGAGAGGGGAATAACCGAACCGGCCGATTTTTGAGGTCGACCCAAGCCCGCTGGGTCGACTAGGGGTTAATCCAGGGTGTTTGGCTGTCAACCCGTGGGCCGATTCGCTCAAATGCAGATTTTGCATTTGGATGGTTCTCATGGTTCATCTTTAATCTAAAGGCCCTAGATGGTTCCTACACTTGACTTCTTCCCCAAGACATGCTTTGATGGCTTGGATTGAATCTAGGTTTAATCCTATGGCCTAAAACACTTGCCTAATCTATAAATAAGACCCTAACCTATCCTAAATCCTCATTATTCATTCATGCAACTAAACTATGGCAAAATCAATCCTCTCATGGCCTCCACTCTCTTCATAAATTCCTAAATCAAATTTCTAAGAGATTTCCATGCATACAAGTGTATTTAGGCTTGTATGATCCTCTTTAGCTTGCATTAAAGTCTTGTTTCTCTATTGGCATCATAAAGGAGGAGTCTTGATCAAGTTTGCTTGCATTTTGGGGTTTTAATTTGTTGCATAAGGGGTTTCTTACATTTGCTATACTCATTTGAGTCCACATAAGCATTGTAAGCCTTTCCCTACTCTTAGATATTAACTATGAAGTTAAATGTTCATGTAGAAAGTTTGGGTTTGATCATTGAGAATGATGCATGCTAACATGTTATGCAAGTTTATGAAGTCATTATCTTGATCTTATGAGCAAAAAGCTACAACCTTTATGTTGAAATGTTGCATTATGCAACATGAGAACCTTCATAATCTTCTTGTCAACTTGCATATGAAATCATAACCCTTATATGATGAT
Organism: Allium sativum; assembly: GCA_030737875.1. Classification (NCBI taxonomy): domain Eukaryota; kingdom Viridiplantae; phylum Streptophyta; class Magnoliopsida; order Asparagales; family Amaryllidaceae; genus Allium; species Allium sativum. The sequence continues at coordinate 70,773,794 of CM060924.1, forward strand.
ATATGCGAGTTACTAGTCATCATTCTATGTCTTTAGTCACCATGATTCGTTTATGTGCCAAGTTTGGGTTTATGCATGTTTTTGAGGTGTAAGAATGTAACATGCAAGCTAATGAACACATTTGTGCCTCATTTGCCACCATGATTAACTTGTGGCTTAATACCCATTTTTGTCATTCCTTTGCCAAGTCTCTTCTTTTAATCCATTACGTTGTTGCGAACGTATATGCGAGTTTAAAAGCGTTGGGTTATGTTATGGGTAATTTCTAATGACATGAAAATACAACTTGAAAACATGGCTTGAAATATAACATGGAAGTTGACATGTAAGTATGCATAAAAACATAAGCTTGGGAATTTACCTATTAAGTTAGGTCTACCCTTTGGGAATTTACCTATTAAGTTAGGTCTATCCAAATGCTTGAAAAACTTGTAACATGTTTTGGAAACATGATGAACATGACACTTAGATAATATAAGTGTGGACAACTCGAGGTTGGGTTGAGTTTGCAACGTAAAACTACCCGAAACCGACCGGCCTAACTAGTAGTTGCAAACAATAGAACCCAATGTGAGAAGTTGGTCATGTTGTGCTTGAACCCAAGGTTAGACCAAGTTGTGGTGTAAAGCTACCCGGAACCGACCGGCTTAACTAGTAACCACAACAAAGTCTAATGTGAGAGGTTGGGGTGCATTAAGTAATTAATGTCACATGATAGGGTTAAGTTAATTTGATTAATAACTCTTAACCAAATATGACATGGATAAAGGGGTTAAGTAAATTGGTTAGGCTAATGATACTTAACAAAACATGACAAGGTTGGGTAGGTTAAGTGATTTGATTTTCCTAATGACGCTTAACCATTTTTATACGACTAGTGGACGGGGATTAAGTTAACCAACACTTAATCAATCCAACATGATAATTTGGCAAGGTTAAGTAAGTTTTCTTAATGACACTTAACCATACAAGATGATTAGGGGATGGGGTTAAGTAATTTGCACCTAACTAATCCGACACGGTAATTAGATGGGGTTAAGTAATCCACACTTAACTAATCTAAACACGGTAATTCGATGGGGTTAAGTTAAACACTTAACCAATTTAAACTCGGTAATTCAATGAGGTTAAGTAACCAATACTTAACCAACTTAACGCGATAATTTAATGGGGTTAAGCAACTTATACTTAACCAATTATACATGATGATTTGATGGGGTTAAGTAACTTACACTTAACCAATCTAATACGCGGACCTGATAAGGTTAAGTCACAAGACCTTTTTGGAATATACTTAACCATTGTAGTACGATTAGAGGATGGGGTTAAGCCAACCTATACTTAACCAATCCGACTCGATAATTTGATGGGATTAAGATAATCTATGCTTAATCGATCTAGCAAGATAATCCGATAGGATTAAGGTAAGCTAGTACTTGACCAATTTGACTTGATAGGGTTAAGTCATGAGCCTCTGGGTACACTTAACCAACTTGTGGGACTAAGTCTTGAACTTAAATACTTAGCCAATCTTTGACGTGATTCGTGGGCGGGTTAAGTCATGGACTTGAATGATAACACTTAACCCAATAGACAAACCCTAGCTAGAAGAACTAGGTAGAAAACCGTGGTTAATCAAGGATAACGGGAAAGGAAGCTAAGTGGTAAACCTTAGTTAAGGGTAACTAAGTAATAATTCTTAGCTAAGGACATAGGACTAATTCTCAAAACGATGAGTAACCTGATACGGTAGGTCATCGCTTAGTATACGAGGGGGAGCAAGTTATCTGACTTGGATAAAAGCTCCAGCGCACTGGGTGCCGAAGTGGAAGCTTCGGGGGACGTGAGGATATTCTTGGGATCCCTCTGTGGGCTGCCAGGTAATTATACTAGGCCCATGAGAGGTTAAGGTCTGCGTTAGAAGGACCAAGAGTATGCCTTGGTTGCTATGCGAGCAACCTAAAGACTGGGATGGATTAGCGTGGAGTCGACGATTCTTGTTTTTGCCCTGGATAGCACATCGCCGACTACCTACCATCTTTAGTCAATCGTGTACGTGCGGAAAGGCAGAGAACCCCCAACAGACCATGTGCTTGCTATCGAGTCATGGGTGAGGTTGGCCCGTAGGAAAGTGGGCTATAGTGGGGCCGGGGAGTGGTTCTTATACATGATTTTTCTTGGATTGCCTTTCAGTAGTTGAGGGAGGGGTCACGTGGGACCATAGCCACGGGTACAAAAACAGACCTTGATATCTGCATCGGTAGACGATTTAAAGCTCCCGACCGAGTTCCGTATTTCTTGATTTGCCCTGGCACGGAACTCGGATGGCACATTGGGGAACATGTGCATCTAGACATGGAAAACGATTCACGATACATACGTGGGATCAAGGGCGCGGTTGACGGGTGGCGTAATCCCTAGTGGTCCTAGGTGGCCAAAACCCAAACCGAGACACGGAAACGTTCATTAGGTAGCAGAATCCCTAGCGGTCCTAGGTGGCATAAATCCTAAGTGGACGCGCGATAGTTCATGGTAAGGAAACACAACTAGATCAAGGGTTGCAGTCCAAAACAACTTCAAGGATAAACCGTTTACATGGAAAGCCCGTACAGCCTACGGCAAAGGACTGAACTTATACATGGAAAGAAACATATGAGTTGAGTAACCTATATATGAGGCATAATAGGTTGACATGGACCATTACACGACTTTTGAGTAAGGGTCATTCACGGATAACACGTAATACAGTTGGGGTAATAGTACGGTAGGTGCAGAGCGGATATACAGGATAGATGCCATGGGACGTTATACACGATAGATATCTTGGGATATTATACTTGATAGAAACCTGACAATGTGATACCTTGTTTTATCTTGACACCGTAGTTTATCACGACACCCTAGTTTATCTGAGTTCAGTAGTTCATCCTGTTATTTTGATTTAGCTTATCTATCTTGTTATCATGCTTATGTTCATCTCAGTTTCTCATGTCAGTTAACTTTACTAGTTTTTATACTAATAGTAGATAGGGCTTACTCAGTCTTTTTGACTGACCCGTTTTGTTTCGCCTCTTTTCTTCCGTTTCCCTCCCCCCAGGTTACAGGGAGGAAATACTGTTGGTTAGTTCAGACTTCTTCTGCTTGAAGGTCATCATGGATGGCTTGGACTTTTCTTGGTTGTGGCTACTTTACTGTTTTTACTTGGGGAATAATTTATGAAAATGTCTTTATGCTTCTTTATTATTGCAAGACAGGTTTTGATGTACTCTGATGTAAAAGGCTTTAGACCTTACTTATTAATGAATTTATGAAAGTTCGATTTTACTTCCGCTATTTTATATGTTCTGTCTTGTGATATTTCTGTGCATGTTTACCAATAATGCCCCTCTAAAGCTAGTGCATTCCTTTGCGAGTGACTCTAGCGGAGGCGGGGTGTTACACGTGGTATCAGAGCAGAAGGTTACCAGACTGGGCAAAAGTTTTTAAAGACCTTCTGAAAACTATTTGAAAAAAACCGTTTACAAAGAAGCATTTTTCAAGAAAATTTTCTTTTAAAAGAAAAAGGCTATTCCCCAAAGGCCATTAGCACTATCCTTGTTTCCTTAATTGAGTCTCTTTTCCTTTCTTTCCTCCATCTGTAGTCACAGTAGTTTTAACTGCGACTAGTCTTTTCTACCTACGAAAGTGCTTTCCATACGATGGAGGTGGTTCTCGAGAGACCAGTGGCCGCGTTATAAGAAAGGATCGTGAGAAAGAAGGATAAAGGATACGAGCTTAAGGATGAGCAACTTGTTGGTATGGCTTAGTCCTCAAAGGAGGGAGAAAGAGGAACAATGAAACCCATGACGAGAGAGTACCTTTGGCATGGTAAAACGGGGTGGATAGTTAAGTATTATGGGACAAGGACAAGATCATCGGGAGGGTAATAGTGTGCTCTCATTTCTAGGGTACCTCGGAAGGAGGGTAACGATCTTGTTAAAAGTTTAGCTCTTCTTTTCTATCATCCCGCCAAGACTTTGTTTTGATCCCCGCATCATTTAAGTCCGCTTCGGTAGTTGAGTCTCTGCACCTTAAGTACTAACGTAATAGAGAATCCCATTTTTGTCTCAAAGTCCTATTGGAGAATCAGTCCATTTATACATGACTTGTTTGGATTTGGGAATGTCTATGCCAAGTGTTGAGTTTGGAAATAATGCTTATGTTTATAAGCTATGGATGGATTCTAGGGATGAAGTGGTTATCCAGTAGGGGGTGCCACTCTTGGTTTTGATAGGAGGGTAGTTAGACCTTTTGACTAGCCTTGGTAATGCCCTCGAAGTATCGTGTAACCTTTTTGAGGTTCTGTCATGACTAGTTACTTAGAATCCCTTGATGCCTTTATTGGAAATTTGAAGCCCGATCGAGTGGTGTTCGCCAATAAGATGGATGGTTTACTTCATTTATGCATGGGTTATAGAGATCATCCTAGTAAGTGCGCATGATAACCTGGTTGACATCTGTTTACTTTCAAGAGAAAGTTCTTCTACATGGAATACCTTATAGTATATAAACGAGATCCAAGATTCACAAGTGAATTTTGGAAAGCTTGCATGAGATCATGAGTACGCAGTCATGTTTGCGCCAAGTGTGCAAGTGGAACGAGAGGCGACGAAGAAATGAGTTCCAGCTCATGTTATGGAAACAGGAAATAGGAAGCTACGAAATCGCGAAGTTAAAAGACGGTCAAGGCACAATGGAATTAAGCTCGAGGAAATACGACTCTGATGGTCAAAGACTATATACGCGCATGATATCTCTTTTGGGAGTATATCCTTGATCCCTGTTTTCTGTAGAGCTTACTTGTAGGCTATCTTTTGTGGACATCCTCTCGGTCCTATTTTCTGTTACAAACCCCGTAAGGAGTTTGTCTTGTTTTTCTTCTCGACCCTGTTCCAGGGAATCCTAGGTAGAACCCTATGGATGTAAACATGTATTTGAAACATGTTATGATTGATATGGTTGCAAGTGGTTGTAAGTGGTTGCTCGTGGATGCGCGAATACACATTAGATACTAGCTCGACTCGGTCACATTTCATATTGCATATGCATGAGTATTTATACTTGTTTATGGATGAAATCGAATGTATTATCATGCGGTTGTTGCATATGAATGAATGATTGTGCACGCATATAGTATCTATATGACTAGGACTATTTGCATACATGTTGGATTCATGGCACTATACATATTTTGCATTAGAAAGATTATTCAGGCCTGATCATTAGCATTAGCTAAGGAACATGTACACACACGTTTTGCATATATTCATACAGCATTAGAAATCATCTAAGGACAATGGTTGCTTGTGGATGATGTTTTGAGTAGATGGATGATGGATGGTAGGATATGTTCTTCCTAACTTGGAGATTTCGGGGACGAAATCCTAAAAGGTGGGGAGAATGTAACAACCCGTATTTTCAATAACCTGTTATAACATAAATGGAGGCAGAATTAAACTGTAAAATCTGAATCAAGGGAAACGGGCTAGGCCATTGCGTTCGTCTCGGAAAAATACGCGAAATAGAGTCCGAGTTTTCGAAAATCGGAGTCCGTATGACCAAGATATGGCCTCGCGAAGTTTCACGAAAAATTCCCAAATTAAAGTATACTTAATTAAGTGAAATGGGTTGCATAGAGAAATATATATATATATATATATATATTGATATATATATGTATAATTGAAAATTAAATAAATAAATATGCAAAAATGTTCAAAACAGCGAATTGGGAGAGGGGAATAACCGAACCGGCCGATTTTTGAGGTCGACCCGAGCTCGCTGGGTCGACTAGGGGTTAATCCAGGGTGTTTGGCTGTCAACCCGTGGGCCGATTCGCTCAAATGCAGATTTTGCATTTGGATGGTTCTCATGGTTCATCTTTAATCTAAAGGCCCTAGATGGTTCCTACACTTGACTTCTTCCCCAAGACATGCTTTGATGGCTTGGATTGAATCTAGGTTTAATCCTATGGCCTAAAACACTTGCCTAATCTATAAATAAGACCCTAACCTATCCTAAATCCTCATTATTCATTCATGCAACTAAACTATGGCAAAATCAATCCTCTCATGGCCTCCACTCTCTTCATAAATCCCTAAATCAAATTTCTAAGAGATTTCCATGCATACAAGTGTATTTAGGCTTGTATGATCCTCTTTAGCTTGCATTAAAGTCTTGTTTCTCTATTGGCATCATAAAGGAGGAGTCTTGATCAAGTTTGCTTGCATTTTGGGGTTTTAATTTGTTGCATAAGGGGTTTCTTACATTTGCTATACTCATTTGAGTCCACATAAGCATTGTAAGCCTTTCCCTACTCTTAGATATTAACTATGAAGTTAAATGTTCATGTAGAAAGTTTGGGTTTGATCATTGAGAATGATGCATGCTAACATGTTATGCAAGTTTATGAAGTCATTATCTTGATCTTATGAGCAAAAAGCTACAACCTTTATGTTGAAATGTTGCATTATGCAACATGAGAACCTTCATAATCTTCTTGTCAACTTGCATATGAAATCATAACCCTTATATGATGATATATGCGAGTTACTAGTCATCATTCTATGTCTTTAGTCACCATGATTCGTTTATGTGCCAAGTTTGGGTTTATGCATGTTTTTGAGGTGTAAGAATGTAACATGCAAGCTAATGAACACATTTGTGCCTCATTGGCCACCATGATTAACTTGTGGCTTAATACCCATTTTTGTCATTCCTTTGCCAAGTCTCTTCTTTTAATCCATTACGTTGTTGCGAACGTATATGCGAGTTTAAAAGCGTTGGGTTATGTTATGGGTAATTTCTAATGACATGAAAATACAACTTGAAAACATGGCTTGAAATATAACATGGAAGTTGACATGTAAGTATGCATAAAAACATAAGCTTGGGAATTTACCTATTAAGTTAGGTCTACCCTTTGGGAATTTACCTATTAAGTTAGGTCTACCCAAATGCTTGAAAAACTTGTAACATGTTTTGGAAACATGATGAACATGACACTTAGATAATATAAGTGTGGCCAACTCGAGGTTGGGTTGAGTTTGCAACGTAAAACTACCCGGAACCGACCGGCCTAACTAGTAGTTGCAAACAATAGGACCCAATGTGAGAAGTTGGTCATGTTGTGCTTGAACCCAAGGTTAGACCAAGTTGTGGTGTAAAGCTACCCGGAACCGACCGGCTTAACTAGTAACCACAACAAAGTCTAATGTGAGAGGTTGGGGTGCATTAAGTAATTAATGTCACATGATAGGGTTAAGTTAATTTGATTAATAACTCTTAACCAAATATGACATGGATAAAGGGGTTAAGTAAATTGGTTAGGCTAATGATACTTAACAAAACATGACAAGGTTGGGTAGGTTAAGTGATTTGATTTGCCTAATGATGCTTAACCATTTTTATACGACTAGTGGACGGGGATTAAGTTAACCAACACTTAATCAATCCAACATGATAATTTGGCAAGGTTAAGTAAGTTTTCTTAATGACACTTAACCATACAAGATGATTAGGGGATGGGGTTAAGTAATTTGCACCTAACTAATCCGACACGGTAATTAGATGGGGTTAAGTAATCCACACTTAACTAATCTAAACACGGTAATTCGATGGGGTTAAGTTAAACACTTAACCAATTTAAACTCGGTAATTCAATGAGGTTAAGTAACCAATACTTAACCAACTTAACGTGATAATTTAATGGGGTTAAGCAACTTATACTTAACCAATTATACATGATGATTTGATGGGGTTAAGTAACTTACACTTAACCAATCTAATACGCGGACCTGATAAGGTTAAGTCACAAGACCTTTTTGGAATATACTTAACCATTGTAGTACGATTAGAGGATGGGGTTAAGCCAACCTATACTTAACCAATCCGACTCGATAATTTGATGGGATTAAGATAATCTATGCTTAATCGATCTAGCAAGATAATCCGATAGGATTAAGGTAAGCTAGTACTTGACCAATTTGACTTGATAGGGTTAAGTCATGAGCCTCTGGGTACACTTAACCAACTTGTGGGACTAAGTCTTGAACTTAAATACTTAGCCAATCTTTGACGTGATTCGTGGGCGGGTTAAGTCATGGACTTGAATGATAACACTTAACCCAATAGACAAACCCTAGCTAGAAGAACTAGGTAGAAAACCGTGGTTAATCAAGGATAACGGGAAAGGAAGCTAAGTGGTAAACCTTAGTTAAGGGTAACTAAGTAATAATTCTTAGCTAAGGACATAGGACTAATTCTCAAAACGATGAGTAACCTGATACGTTAGGTCATCGCTTAGTATACGAGGGGGAGCAAGTTATCTGACTTGGATAAAAGCTCCAGCGCACTGGGTGCCGAAGTGGAAGCTTCGGGGGACGTGAGGATATTCTTGGGATCCCTCTGTGGGCTGCCAGGTAATTATACTAGGCCCATGAGAGGTTAAGGTCTGCGTTAGAAGGACCAAGAGTATGCCTTGGTTGCTATGCGAGCAACCTAAAGACTAGGATGGATTAGCGTGGAGTCGACGATTCTTGTTTTTGCCCTGGATAGCTCATCGCCGACTACCTACCATCTTTAGTCAATCGTGTACGTGCGGAAAGGCAGGGAACACCCAACAGACCATGTGCTTGCTATCGAGTCATGGGTGAGGTTGGCCCGTAGGAAAGTGGGCTATAGTGGGGCCGGGGAGTGGTTCTTATACATGATTTTTCTTGGATTGCCTTTCAGTAGTTGAGGGAGGGGTCACGTGGGACCATAGCCACGGGTACAAAAACAGACCTTGATATCTGCATCGGTAGATGATTTAAAGCTCCCGACCGAGTTCCGTATTTCTTGATTTGCCCTGGCACGGAACTCGGATGGCACATTGGGGAACATGTGCATCTAGACATGGAAAACGATTCACGATACATACGTGGGATCAAGGGCGCGGTTGACGGGTGGCGTAATCCCTAGTGGTCCTTGGTGGCCAAAACCCAAACCGAGACACGGAAACGTTCATTAGGTAGCAGAATCCCTAGCGGTCCTAGGTGGCATAAATCCTAAGTGGACGCGCGATAGTTCATGGTAAGGAAACACAACTAGATCAAGGGTTGCAGTCCAAAACAACTTCAAGGATAAACCGTTTACATGGGAAAGCCCGTACAGCCTACGGCAAAGGACTGAACTTATACATGGAAAGAAACATATGAGTTGAGTAACCTATATATGCGGCATATTAAGTTGACATGGACCATTACACGACTTTTGAGTAAGGGTCATTCACGGATAACACGTAATACAGTTGGGGTACTAGTACGGTAGGTGCAGAGCGGATATACATGATAGATGCCATGGGACGTTATACGCGATAGATATCTTGGGATATTATACTTGATAGAAACCTGACAATGTGATACCTTGTTTTATCTTGACACCGTAGTTTATCACGACACCCTAGTTTATCTGAGTTCAGTAGTTCATCCTGTTATTTTGATTTATCTTATCTGTCTTGTTATCATGCTTATGTTCATCTCAGTTTCTCATGTCAGTTAACTTTACTAGTTTTTATACTAATAGTAGATAGGGCTTACTCAGTCTTTTTGAATGACCCGTTTTGTTTCGCCTCTTTTCTTCCATTCCCCCCTCAGGTTACAGGGAGGAAATACTGTTGGTTAGTTCAGACTTCTTCTGCTTGAAGGTCATCATGGATGGCTTGGACTTTTCTTGGCTGTGGCTACTTTACTGTTTTTACTTGGGGAATAATTTATGAAAATGTCTTTATGCTTCTTTATTATTGCAAGACAGGTTTTGATGTACTCTGATGTAAAAGGCTTTAGACCTTACTTATTAATGAATTTATGAAAGTTCGATTTTACTTCCGCTATTTTATATGTTCTGTCTTGTGATATTTCTGTGCATGTTTACCAATAATGCCCCTCTAAAGCTAGTGCATTCCTTTGCGAGTGACCCTAGCGGAGGCGGGGTGTTACAGTTTGACTCAAATATTTCAACACTGGCTTTTACTGAGTTTCGGTATGGAAGTGTCGGGCGATCATTGGATGAACAGGAGCTTGTAATTCCATTGGGATCATTGCCTCCGTCGGGTTATACTCTTGAGAACTTGCATAGCTTTGCATCTTCCCCTAACTTTTATTGTCTGAGCGAGAACTATTCGCCGTAATATTGAACGTAGCCTCTGCACGGTTACTCGTTGGAGCCTCTCCACTTGGGCTTGATCGTTTGACGGATATGCTTCGCTTTTGTGGACTTGAAAGAGGATTTGTCGTATGCGGTTTCCTGACATATTTTTGCAGCTTGCTCTTCCTAACCAACATCTCGATTGAGCTTTTCAGATGTCTGCAATCATTAGTATCATGACCAGGTTGGTTGTGATAATGGCAGAAACCTCCAGATGTCGCTGCTTTGTTTGAGATTTTTAATATTGTTGGTGGCTTTGGAAAGAACCCTACGCCTTTAGTGGCAAAGAACACGTTCTCCGAGGTATCATTTAATGGAGTTAATTCTTTAGACTTGAAAAAGTGAAATCTCTTGTTCGCTTTTTCCCCTTTGTCTCCATATGTTCTTTTTCGCCCTCCGACATCCTTCTTGTGGCTTACTGGATAGGTAGGGGAGGAAGGTTGCCTGGACTTGCTTTCCTTATTATCATGATGACCACAATTCTCTATATGAAAATCTGAAACAGTAAGGTACATGCTCCTTTCCACACCAAGTTGTTCTGCATGGTTTGTGAGGCTGGCTTGAGTGGTTTCGAGAGCCCTTATTTGATTCAGAAACATCTCATTTGAAGCATCTATTTTCTGGTGCAAACTGGTCATAGCGGCAACAAATTCTCTTTGAGTTACATAATCCCTTGGAGTTTCATTCGCGGTTAGATTGTTGGCTTGGGAATTGACGTGAGTATCCATAATAGCATTGTTAAAGGTTCCTACATGCTTAATGCTATTTCCTGGGATAGGTTCCTTGTATTTGCATTGTTCCATGGGATAGACATCGGCCCTTTTCTTTGACTGGAGTTGTTTGAACACTTCGAGATTTGTTTTGAAATCTTCAATGTTGGTTTCATTTCTAATATTCGATTGAACATCAACTTCATTTACCTCGTGATCGTGATTATGATCTAACACCAACAAGTGTGAATTTCCATTTAAGTCGATTTCAATTTTGCGAGGTGCATCTTGGGAGTTCTTCACAAATTGTTGCAGACGGTTCTTCCTAATCAACTCTTCAATCAATAATTTCAGATGTCTGCATTCGTTGGTGCTGTGGCCCGGCTGATTATGATACCGACAGAACTTCCCGGATTTAGTCAGATGGTCATTCATTTTTATTGGCCGAGGCTCTGGGTAATCTTGTGCGTCCTTTGTGGCAAGGTAGATGTTCTCGGGAGTGTTATTCAGAGGAGTTAACTCAGACGAGTCAAGAATGCAAAATTTTTTATTGGATTTGTGGTGGTTTCCGCTGTTGGCTCGCCTCTGCCCCTGAGTATTCTTTTGATCGCACTGAGTAGCAGCACTTTTGGGATATTCAAGAATTTGGTTACCACCGATGATCTGAAGAGGTATAGGGTGGTCGTCCACTATCATGTACTCCTCTGCCTTCTTATAGAACTTGTCAAGCGTAGTCGGTTCCTTCATCTTTATCCATCTTCCGAATTCGCTTGTTATGTCTATAGCGTCGAGTAAAGCCATGAGAATTATGCGTGGCTCTGGATTCCTCACTTTAGACAAGGCAACATTGAATCGACTGAGGAAGGCTTTGACAGTTTCCCCTGGATTCTGCTTCATTTATGAAAGTGTTACAGCATCCTTGGCTTTAGTAGTGTAGAGGCGGAACTGCTCCTAGAACTTTTTGGTGAGGTCAGAAAATCGATCGATAGACTTAGGTGGTAGCTTTGTGAACCATAATGATGCGGCACCTTCTAAGTAGAGAGGAAAGTACGTGCATCTCATCTCATCGGTCGCCTTAGCTGCACTCATATGCTATTCATATTTGAATAGGAAGTAGTTCGGATCAACGATACCGTTGTACGGAGGCAGAGTCGGAGGATTGAACTTCTTCGGACATTCTGCTCCAAGGATTCTTTCAGTGAATGGAGTCCTATCGAGAGAGAAGTACCATTTTCTTTCGTCGTCCTTGCTAGCTTGACTCTTTTTCGTGGCTCGTTTTTTCATGTCTGAAATGTATTCTTCAGTGCTATGGTGCTCTGTGAAGCTGAGCTCTTTACCAAATGTTCGTCTAGGCATATGATCTCGATTAGAGAGCCTGGGCCTTTGTCTTCTCGACGAAGAGGTGCCCCTATGATAGGATTATTGGCTTTTCAAGCATTCGCTTCGGAATGGTTCTTAGCTTTTGATCTCAACTCTTCTATGTTAACTTCGTCCCTGTTACTTGCCCAATCATAATCGTCTTCCATATTGTCGTTGCAGTTATGATCGGAAGCGGGCGATTTATCATTCTCCTCGAGATCCACATGCACTTTTGGAGGGGCTTGAATTGGTTGAGCATTTAGAAGAGCGTTCATTTTTTTCATTAGAGCATCATTAGCATCCATCAAAGTTTTATTTGAAGTTTCGATTCTGCAGTTCACGTTGGTAATAGCGGCATTTAGTTCATTTCTAGTCACACCAGCTCCACTAATCGAGTTTTCACCAACATCGAAATTGTTAGTAAGCGGTGTTTCTTCATGAATAACATCATCTGTTTCTATCACGGTTTTTCTAACGGTCTTCTTAGACTTTTCCATGATTTCGGAGAAGGATGCAACTTAGAGCTTTAATGCAAGGATCTCAATTTTGGGAGAGTGCGAGAAGAGGTAGGTGATGTGAGCGCGGCCCCACGGTGGGCACCAAATGTTTGCTCCAAATTTGGGATCAAACACCAAGGGTATAAAAGTTACACTTCACTGATTCGGTAAGAATATGGAACCACGTAATCGCAAAATAAACGGATAAAAGCAAGTAAGTACACAAAGGAATTTTTATAGTGGTTCGATTGTCTATGAATCTACATCCACTTTCAATCAATTCTCATTATGATATTCAAGCTTACAACATATGAATTTTCCCTCATTACAATCATTTCTCTCTTTCAACTCTATTTATGATCTAACTTCTCTTAAATTGGCGAGGAGTTAGCGGAGTCTATAGTTTAATAGTAGTAGAAGTATGGATCTTCAATCCTTTAAGTGCTTTGGCATTTCTTTGTGATTTTGTAAGAGTTTTGTGTTAGATCCAGATTTAGAATGAATTAGAGAAGATATGAAATTGCTGGAATGATGTTGGAGTGATTCATCTTGTAGCTTGAATGAGATTGAAGGTGCTTAGATTCAATTGTAGAAAGCTCTCATGATCATTGATTTGGATTTGATCTTCATGAAGTTGGAAAAGTGTTGATGAATCCATAGAGGCCATTAGGGAAGTTGTAGATGAGCTTTGAATTCGATGGAGTCTCCTTGTAGGAATGTATTTTCGGTCCCCCTCTCAAGTGAATTATGAGGGGTAATTAAAGGTGATTTTAGCCCGGGTGGCAATTATGTAATTATGCAGAAAAACACCACGACTCAATTTCGACATGACTTAACTCGCCATGACTTCATCTCGCCATGGTGAGATGCGGTATGACTTTCGGTGGCACCTTGGTAAATACGCGTATACAGCTGGAATGTGGTATGAAACAGCCTGCCGTCAGCTCGGCCCACGACATGCGACATGAAGCTCGCAAAAATGGTTCTTGCGACATGGATTGATGGCACTCGTTGTCATCTTTGCAATATCCACGACTTGATTATTTCCAATCCCATTTATGTGATGACAGCTATTCTTCATTCACTCCCCCTCTGCACACGTATTGCATATGGCAATTTAAATATGTATTCTCGAATGGGTCCGCATGCCACATATCTTCCCAGACACTTGAGTATTTGATTCACATTAATGTGCTACGACTTGGTTCTCAGAACATTACGACATGCTTCTTGCGCCATGAGGATTTGAGCGACACGATTAACATATGAATTAAAACTCCATTCTACGACATGACTCTAAATGGACCAAGTGGTTTCAACATAACTTCTGGGTAACTCCATGCTTCGTGGTATATAAATAAGGATCTCAACTGTATATTCCACATGGCATTTGTAGGGCGAAGAACACTTGTTGTATATTAATTTATCCATGCATCTTGAGAGGAATGTCCACGAATCCTCCTTTCTTGTCATGGCATGATTTCATTATGTGTAAAACCAAGGACGGCATGGCTTTGTCTCACGACATGAACTTGCGGCACAGCATGGGCTTTGGGTAACGGCTTGCTTTCAAGTGGATCACGTGGCGCATGACATCAACTTCCACATGACATGCTTTCTTATGGCACAACCTGCTTGCGAGATGGAATACATGGACCTGACGGCATGATTAACTCCAACAGCACGATATGGTTATATAAATATAGCTTTATGCCAACTGTCCACAACTTCATCATATGAAGGCATCATGATTTATACGGATGACGTGAGCCCTTTTATCATTCACGGTTTGACCACACTTCACTTTTGGATTCCATGCAGCATTGGTGATTTGTCTTCATGTCGTATTGGTCACAAGCCATCATGTCGTGCTCATTTATTTCATTCATGTCGGATTCATATTTTAACTTCATATTGCCAACGACTTGAATGGTTCTGTCAACATCTTGGCATAGCGCATGTGAATGGTTCGGTCATGTCGTAACCTCGACGACATGAACTAGTTGCTTTTCTTCATACATTGCGGCTTGATAGTGCCACGTCTTGTTTTGCAATCGTATGATTTCTCCTTGTATTGTCCACGTGGACTCGGGCTGAAGTATTTCATATACTTTTCATACGTGTTGACATACTAACGGTTTGTATACCGTACGACATGAATAACTTTATTTGGAGCGAGCCTTGCGACTTCCATGGAGCGCGATATGGAATGAACGACATGACTTTATATGAGAGGATTATATCCTCATTCCATGTCGCCTAAATGATATGAGTTATGTCGCACTACGCCATAGCTTTAAGTCGTGCGGATGACTTGGTCTAAGTCGTATGAATGATCTATCCCAAGTCGTGTGAACTAGGTTGAGCCATGTCGTGTTAACAACTTGGAACTATATCGCATTGACAACTTGGTTGTAGGCGGACGACTTAGGTGTTGCGTCATGCTGACTCGTTATACTTATGTCGTCGTGAACGGCTTGACGCCATGGCGGGCTGAACGCCTTGAGGCTGTGGTGTCAGAATAGTATTTTGTGAAACTACTTGGTCCTTTGTGTATTATTCCATCAACAATTTTCTGAACTGCGTTGAACTAACGTGTTAACAACATCCTCCTTGGTTGCGAAGACAACTGGAGCACCCCATAATGAAATACTTCGCCTAATATACCCCTTCTCAAGTAGTTCCCATACTTTCTTACTAAGTTCCCTCTCCCTAGAAGACATGTGGTGCTCAGGCAATGCGACTGGCTTCGCATTATCCACCAAGTATATCTTGAAATCAATCTCCCGCTTCGGAGGTAAGCCCCTAACCTCATTGAAAAAACATCCGTATATACATAGACTATGGGTATATATAGCAAATCATCGATTGTAGCATCAAGTGATTCTAGAAAGCTAAGCATGACATACCCCTTTGGGTCATAGGAAATCTCAAGAGTCCTCCCATGGCAAGTCAGAAGTCTAATGACCCTCCCCTCACAATCTAGGATGGCACCATACATGGCTAGCCAATCCATCCATAGAATCAGACTATAGCCCATAAAACCAAGCACATACGCGTCGCACTCGAACTCGATGCCCAACATAGATATCCAAAAACCCCGATATATCATAGACAGATGAGCCGTGCCCCCAATGGGGTTTGAGACGATAACGGGATCAGAAACAATACTAGTACTAAGGTGCGGAGACTGAACCACATAATCATATGTAAAAGAATGAGAAGCGCCAGAATCAAAAAGAGTCCTAACTAGATGATCGAAAAGAGAAATCAAACTTCAACAAAAACTTTCCTATCTCTGTCCAGTCCACTAGCCTCGAGATCATGTATCTGACCTCTAGAAGGTCCTGCCCTTTACCCCTGTCCTTGCTTCTTTGGGCATTCCCTAGTATAGTGTCCAACTTCACCATAGGTGAAACAAGCATTCTTCCTTTTTCTGCAATCCTTGACCAGATGACCCAGGGTCCCACAACCATGGCATTCCTTCTTGTTATGAGCTTTGTCGTTCTGTCCACCCTTCTTTTGTTGTTATTTCTTGGTCCACACCTTCTTGTTTTGCGTCTCATCGATCTTGACCTCTTTCTTCTCATCCTTGCCCTCTTCATGCATCAATGCCATGTCAACCCCTTTCAAAAGTTGCTCCCATAGGTATATGAGATAATGCCAATGCTTGGAGAGGTTGATTCAATCCTCGAGCAAACCTTAAAGCTTTCTTGTGTGGGGTATTCACCAATTCCAGACCAAACCTTGCCAGTTAATTGAACTTATTGACGTACTCTTTAACAGACATGCTTCCTTGCATAAGTGCCAAGAATCTCTTCATCTGCATACTCTCTTTTTCCTAAGAAAGAAACTTTGTCTCGAACCTCTATCGGAAATCAGCCCAGGTATCTACTAGACGCCCTGCTTGTGTCACTTCCCACCAGAATGAAGCGTCGTCCTTAAGTTACCATGCAGCCAACTGTATATTTCTACGGTCGTCGACCTCAAAAAGTCCAAATAAGTTCTCTGTCTCTCGAAGCCAATTCCATCTTCCACAAAGCTTTCAGTTCCATAGAATGGTTTTCCTCCCTAGCACAGAAGTCCTTGCATATCTTAGAGAAACTATCTACTCGCGGAGGAGGTGAAGGAACATCGGCTATTGCTGGGGGAGGGGCATCTCCTTGGCCTCTGGTAGGTGTCGTAACCTCAAGATGTCTATGGAACCAAGCCGGTATCGGAACACCCTCGGGAAGATTTAGTTCCCGAGACTTATTTATCTTATGCGTATACAAACTTCAAACCATAATATCTTCTTCATACGATGTTCGTTTTACGCAAACATGGTGTCTATCTTAAGCAAAATTCCGAGGAATGCAATGGCACAGTCTGTTTTACTTAATTCAAAATAGTTAATTAAGTATTCCTTAGTTTATCATCTTAATGAGTTATAAAATTATGGGGTGTTACACTTTCATTTTTGTTCATTTTCCATTTTTTAGCTTGCTCGAAATCTTTAACTCTATCTCATTTATTTTCTTCCAAGTTTTTGTATGAGTAGTAGCTCATACTTTTACTCCGTTTTTTTGCTTCTTTTTTAAATGCAGCATATTTTATGCTTGCATCCTTCTATTTTATTTTTTGTCACTAAGCATTAAATCTTCTTAATAGTTGTTTACTATTAAACTTTTAATTTAGATAAAATTTGATCTTTTTATTAATATCTATTTATACTGTGGGTTATATTCAAAATTTCAAATCAAGATTGATTAATGAACCAAAAGAATTTGAACGTCTTAGTTTTGCTATGTAAAAATGTCTTAATGTGGAAAAATAGGAATAAGGATGGATTGATGGTACTTATTGAAAATAAATTAGTGTGTAACCTTTTTTTATTTAAAATGTTTCAATGCTAAATCTTTTCTCATTTAATTATATATTTCTAATTACTTCCTATGAACTACTTTTAAGGTTGAAAAAATCAAGCTCTATCTTTTATAGGATTATTGTAGCGGCAACCACCTAGAATTGATTTATACTATGGTCAAGAAGAAAAGTAAGGTATAAACCATTTTTTCCACTGATTGGTTTAGAGTATAGTCTCTCTAAAAGAATATTTCAAAGTAAGATCCTTTTTCATTCAATTATGTATTTCTTTCTAACTACTTCTTGGGAACTTCTTTTAACGCTGGAAAAATTCAAGTTCTATCTTTCAATGATTACTTTTGTGGCAATCAACTATATCTTAGGCTATATTTAAAAAGTAAAATTCTTAGAGATGTATGAGCTATTCTCTTTCTCCACTACTTATGATGATATTATTTTTGAAATATAAAACCAATAATCATAGAGGAAGCATACTCATTTAAATGAAAAGAATCCATCAGTGCAAAATGTTGTGGCTCCAAACTGTTTATATGTTATAGTAATTTTCAACGAGAAAAGGAAAGAACACAAAAAGACATGCCAACCTCGTACTTATGGCATTTAAAAATAACATCACAGTATGGTTGTAACAACTTTGTTAACATTAGACAATGTTATTCTTTACTTAAACATTGTAATAACTTTATTTGATCAATGTTTTTTTCTTCTGCGGATGGTTTACCAGCTGTTGTGTTGTATAGGGATGTAGAAGACTGGATGATCATACTATAATACTATACCAAAAGTTGCACATAATACATGCTTTCTTTTGGAGACCATTTGGGATTATTATATCAGAGAGATAAATAAGTCTGGATTCATCAAAAGCAAATCAATGTCGGTAAATGTCATACTTTCTTATTTCCATGTTAACTTTACTTTTCTCCATTTTGGCTATAGTTATAAAATGAGCCAGTTAAGTATAATCAATTAACATTCATATTTTGAAACCATTTTTGCTTTTGTCTCTGCATTTTGGCCTTACTGTTAGAACTATGTTGCTTAATATAAAGGAAATATCAATGGGTTTTTTTTCCAACTATATGGATAGTACTGTTATAGCTGTGCTATTTAAGAATTCTAACTAGGTCTCAAACATAACTTGTGCATTCATTTTTTTCTATGGTACCACTTCACCATATTTACATTTTAATCTATATTTATAAAAATAAATTCATGGATTTTTTTAGTTTAATGTTAGGTTTTTTTTATTCTATAAAACGTAAGGTTTTGGTTTAAACTAATTGTTCATGGAAATTATTACAATATAAAAAACTTAACATTGGATATGAAATTTTTATAATGAATTTACTTTTTCTTCAATAAACACTCATTGTTTCAATGATTGATTTGGGTGTACTGAGATTCTAGAATAAAATCGTCTTCAATATTACTTATATTTTCACGTTAAAATACCATAATGTAAATATTTGTGTTCTATTTCCTTCAAATACTGAACATAACACTTAAAGAATGGATTTTATTTTTCTCACCTATGAAGTTTTAATAAATTATGCTATAGAGATATGTGACCATTTATGTAATGTTAAATCGGTTCAATTAAATAACATACTTAGGGGTGAGTGATTTGCTTCATTTTTACATATGTAGTTAAGGAGATTAAGTGAAATGGACTTATTTGCTTCGAATTAAATGTGAAAATTATTTCACATTAGATATAAGGTTCTTAATTATTTGGTCTAATAACATAATTATGAGATTTTTTATTCAAAGAGTAACTGTGGTTCGTTTTTACAATTGTTTCACTATTTGACATTACCTTTTGACTCAGTCTATCAAATAATTTTTATTCGGAATTTCAAAATTGATACATATCCTACCTTTTGGTTGCCAAAACTATTTCATTTCATATTTATTAAGTTATAACATTTATTGTTTGAAAATGATGATTTTTTTTTTAAAATTCGATTAAAGAGTAAAATAACATTGTAATAGGATCATGACGGAAGTTTAAAGGTAGTTTGAAACATCGCGAAATTGGTTACCATTAAAGTAAAATAACAAGTTGATGATCAAAATAGTGCAAATGTTGTATCTTCATTACATGTATTATATTATAGATATAATTACTTCTTTAATCTAATGCCTTGACTTCACTATTAATGTATCTTCACTACGCCTTCAGTGGGAAATTGCTACCTTAGGTTAAGTCGTTACCTTGTTATCACATAGTGACAACCTACTCTTAAGTTAGAAATTATTTCAAACAAACTTTGTTAAAAAATTCAAAATATTCATATCAATAAAAAAATTCTAAAAAATTGTTAATTTGTTAAATATTAATGTAGCCATAGATAAATGTTTCGTCATTTTTTAATGTCCACACCAAATAAAAGAATATTGGGACATCGAACAAACAAAGGCGTACATGCTTGATGGTTAGTTGTCTAAAAATTTGGAAATAGATAAGATACCTTAATATTTAGGATGAATACCTTTACATAAAAGAAAAAAACTAAAAGCAAATAAATTAAGGTGTAAAATTTAAATACTATTACTTGAGTAATCTTAGGTTTTGCTTAATTTTGCAAGATCGACTCAAAATATAATTATCAGATATATCCTAGCCTTACATCAGAATTTAGTCATATTTTATAGAAAATAGTGTTTTCTATTAGTTAGTGTTGCTAAGAAACATGCATCTCACATCAAGCATTGCACAATAATGAACTTTAATATATGGATTAATAACAAAACAATACTGCGACATTCATGCATTTTAAAACGTTCACATAAACCAATCACCAAACAATAGTTTTTTAAGAGAATGTAGGTGATTTCGCATTAGTTTCGACTTTTAGTGGGTTCACTCGTGTTTAAAAGGATAAGCTACACCAAGAAAAGTTATATATAAAAAGGAAAAGATACGAAGCTAAACTGTGGAGGGAAGTTGAAAATGACATTTAGATTGGTAGTGGTTATAATATTTAATGTGACTTCTTCAAATCTTTAAACCATGAAAAGATTTTAATTTACCCTGCAAATTTATAAAAAAGTAGTACACAATGATGTAATGAACTATAACTTCATGCGGAAATTTTTTAGCCCACTTCAAAGCAACACACTGTTTTTGAAATATTGCATCATCTTGGTTTTCTTTAAATAATAATATAATACGTCTTTCATTAGTTATATATAATCAGTGTGGTGCTAAGGGCACCCCAATATGCTCTTCCTAATACCACAACTAAAGAATACCACAAAATAATACATTCCCCTCTTTCAAATACCAAACAATTAAAAATGGGCTACCACCGTATTTTTCCTATTTCTCCATCTCTGCCATTGCGTTCAAAAACCCTAAATTACATTCGATCAGAAAAACCTTCATCTTCGACTTCAACCGACTCCGACTAATTTCGACTATACCTAAACAAACTTACCCCAATATAAATTACTATATCATGGTTTTAGACTTTTTAGATCACCAAAAAATTGAAAGATTACCGTACGAATTTGAATTTCCTACGAAAAACGTATAGAAGACAACGATTGATTATCAATAAGAGAGATTGGGGTTTTCAGATTAGTGCTGAATACGTGATTAGTTCGGCAAATAATGGTTAAGTGAGAGATGAAAATGGAGAGGTAATGTGGTATTAGAAAGCATACAAAATTTATTAAGTTTTATTTTTTTAATTGCGGTATTAGGAAGAACATATTAGGGTTCCCATAACACCACAATATAATCAATATATTCACTAATGGTTAGTATTTAGAGAATTAACACTTCTTTACCATCGTGGTTTCTCCCTATTCTAACATTGTTCTAACTAAACTGATGCATTTTGGATTTATGAGGCTTATGTACCACATTTTTGATTTCAGAAAATAGAAACAAGAGACATATATACAAGATAAGAGTTGTATCAATTTTCATACATATTAAAATTTATGCTTCCGACTCAAAAGCATTTGTCTAACGACCCAAATTTTTGACCATTTAATTAAACATTTAGTTTTTTTAAATGTTGTTTTTGAATTTAATAACGTGAATTTAATAATTTTGAATAATTTATTGATATTAATAATATAATCATATTTTGATTTCGAAATAGCCGGAAAAGGTTGAATTCGCAATACTGTATGAAATGGCAATATATAATAATATAATTCAGATTGGTTTTGAATTATTATAATGAAACAGTTTATTTAACGATGTTTGAACATTTAATTTATAATTTAATTATAAACGAACCTGTAACAGCGCGGTAGTTCATAATATTATGTTTTGAACTTTAATTGGACATACATGATCCAATATAAGTCGGATTTCTTTGAAACAGGAAACGTCCAAACCTATTAGATAATATTTTTCTAATGGAAGAAAAAAATAGAGTTTTCATGTTGTAGATTCTGTGTTACATCCAAATTAAATTTTCAAATAGTCTCTATGAAAAATCATTTTTTAAATTATAACATTTTTTATATATAATAAAGGAATTTTGTATGAAATTAATATCGTTTTAACCTGAAATTTCAATGTTTGAAACCGAAATCAACTTATTTTGAAACTAGATGAAAATTTGTCTTAATGCGTTCGAATATAATAATACATTATTGTATTGAGATATATGGTTTAATTTAAATTAGACCTTGAAATTTGGTCTAGCATGTTTAAAATAATAGTTAAACCTAATAAACTCGACTGCAGCATTTTGATTAAAATCCGGAACTGCGAAATATTTTGAAATTAAATAATAAGCATAGTGTTTCTTTCGTAATTTTATCAAAATCCATCACAATTCTTCGCACATGCCTAAATCCGTAGACATCTTGGTATTCGCATAGGCATTGTTCCATATCTTCGAAGATTTGATTAAAAATCCTTGTAAAAACCTGATCCAAAAATCTCAACAAATTCAACACATGCTTCTGCACAAATCTTATCATATTTACAGGAATTTATCTCTTTTTGTTCAACAATTTCGGTTGCTTGGTTGATATCTTAAAGAGGAAAGATATACTGTACCTAATCTTCTGCACATAAAGATAAATTATATATCTCAACCAACCTTGTTCTTTTTTTTAGTCAAAAATCTCATCTCAAATATATTTTCGTACCCTATCTTTAACAGTAGAGAGACATGTGCAAATTCTTAGCAATGTAAACGTGGCAAAATCTCTCGCATGTACATCCAAGGACCATAATTATCTTCTGAAATCTTTATCATATCCTCTGCAAAATCGTATGCATTCTTAAAAATAAAACCTTACCTACTAAAATTTCATACGACGGTCAAAGATTTTAGCATTATATATTTTTTTGCTTTTCAAAACAGCACTGACATTATCATGGACCACGATTCTCTCCTTGTTTCTCAGCGAAGCAAACAATAATCAAATAATATTAATATTAGTCTGTCTTCCCCCTTCATAAATATACAGCACCTTCATCCTGTTTTTTTTTTCAAAACCCAACTGCTAAAATAAAATAAAATAGACGAAAGTTTTTAATCCATTTCAAGAACAGCCGATCTGAAAAATAAATAAATAAATTCTTGTTTGCTCTCATATAAACGCTGCCTCGAACAGAAGGCCTACTCTTATTCTTCGAGGCATTGTGGTTGTCAAGAAGGCTGCTCAGGTCGTAGAAGCAGGCATGACGGCGGTCTGAGGCTTGGTGGCTACCAGCGCCGCCGACCATGGAGTTGGAATGATGGGGGCATTTGGCTCGAATGGGAAAAAAGGGACTTTGGGTTATATTTTTGTATGAGGTGGAGCTAACTTTGTTGCATCCGCATGCACAGTTTTGCATGGAAGAAAAGGAAAATGAAGAGGATAGAATGGAGGGTATTGGGAGGGGAAGATCAATGTTTGCTGCTTATTATGTGGAGAAGGCCATGAAATGGGGTTCAAACATGTGGTCTGAAGCATGAAGTTGGACGCGGGAATAAGGATGAAACTGTGGGTCTGTAAGGGGTCGATGGACCCGGTGCAGTTCAAAGGCGGTGGACGAGGCATCCGCCGAAGAGTTGGCGTGGGTTCCTGTCGACGGCAGGACGGGGCGCAGACGGTTTAGATAGAGGGGAAGTGTGAAGGGAAGATGGAACATAGGCGGGATGGGGGGGTGGCGAGCAGTGTGCATGCAGATGGGATTAAGTGTGCATGGTATAGGCTTGGGGCGGTTGCAGTGCGTGGAAGGGAAAGTGGTCACGAAGGGAGGGGGTCTAATTCACGTATGGAAGAAGAAGACTATGTAGAGAAGTTGTTGTGTGGGTATTGCGTGAATGGGAGCATGGCACGCATGGATGTATTAGTGTCTTTATATATTTTCAGTACAAGAAGAGTATCGGGGGAAGAGCACGGTGGTACTATTTGTTGGTATACATTGTGGGTGACAGAGAAAATATTGGTACATACCGTGGAAATGGGGGGTTGCAGCGTAAGTGTGAATGAAAAATCAAAGGTATTGGGCTTAGCATTCTGCCCGAATAGAAGCAAAGGGCCGACGAATAGTTTAATAGGAATAGTTAAACAATAATTATTTAAATTTAATGAATGTCCTTAGAAGTTAATTAATCTTTAATTAATGGTATTTTAAAATGATTATCGAATTATTTACTTTTATTAAAGTTAATTATTATTTAATAACCTTTTTAAAAAGGGGTTGATTATCTATTTTTATTTAATCAAAAAATTAACTACATCTATTGTAGTTAATGTTGAAGTTAATTACTATTTAATTAATGATAATTAAAGTGATTATCTTTTTAACTAGAATTCATTTTAAAGGGCGATCAAGTGGTAAAATTATCTTGCTTGAACTCAGAAAAGGATTTTTGTGCAAGAATTGGATAATAAATCCAAATATGATAAACAAGTTTTAGAAATCTCGAGATAAGGCGATGTTTTAAGATAAGAGTTATTTAATTAAGTAAAATGAATTCAATTGGAATATGATTGCGAGTAATGAATTAGTAATTGATTAGATAATGGTAAATGGGTTAATATTCAAAAATCCAGAGGTATAAATGAAATTATATTAACCGTTTAAGTTTTAAAGACATGGTTTGTGAATATTTACTTATAAGCAAAATAAGTGAAGAGATTATAATTGAAAGATGATTTCAAATGTAAGAAATGACATATAAAACCATATTTGAGATAAAATTATTAATAAGATTTTTATGATGATTTAATGTCGGTTTTTGAAATTATAAACTTTTACTATCTTAATATAAGAATGTTGTCGATCAAGGTCTGAGAGGTAACTAAGATAACCCAACTTGAACGGCTTCACTATTATTGAGAGATGATATTAGTTTGTAACGATTAAAGGTAGTACAAAGGAGATATGGGATTATATATTAAAATATTCCCAAAAAAAAAGAAAAAAAGGGTTTGGAAAGGATAGCGATAGTTTGAGATAAAGGAAATAATGGAAAAAAATTGGTAATATAAAATTGATTATCGTTTCAAAAAACCGAAACAAAGGAGATTTGGCAAGATAATTATATAATCGATTTTAAATCGGTAGAATGGTTTTAATGCAATGTTTTATATAATGGGTCTGAGTTGTCGATGTACTTAACAATACTATTATGATTTGATAATTAAATAACAGACTGTCAAGTCAATATTCCTTATGACCCTTTTGACGAGT
This sequence comes from Allium sativum, assembly GCA_030737875.1. Lineage (NCBI taxonomy): Eukaryota > Viridiplantae > Streptophyta > Magnoliopsida > Asparagales > Amaryllidaceae > Allium > Allium sativum. Next base: position 70,799,116 of record CM060924.1, read on the forward strand.
TTTTTCGAAGAGACCGGGATGGGAACTAAACCCAAAACCACTTCGAATCAACTAGGCATTCGCGAGTAACTTGCAAGCTTATTAAGATGGAGCGTTGAAGACCGGTGATCATCATGAGCGGAAGAGCTACTTGTTAAGTTTCTCTGGTCTGGTCCTCCTGTAACGACCCGGAAAATTTTCGACTTAGAAAATCGACATAAACTCAATGTCGACCATTCAAATCGGAAATACCAGAACGTTAATAGAAAGAAGTTAAAGGGTAAGAATAGATAAGATAGAAAATTAGAATAGAAGAAGAAGACAACTACAACATCAGAGTAAACATGAATCTCACAGAGGAGTGAATAAAATATAGTATACAACATAACTTTGAAACGCAAATCTGCATTTGTATATTAGAGTACAACACTTACATCACAGCAGAAATAAACAATAGCTATAAAATGTTGCTGAAGCCTCCAGCTCCAAGCTTCTTCTAGTGTATCTGTAAATCCTGACTTCTTGACTACCCGTACAAAATTGGGTACCCAAGAGTTTAGGGAAAACAAAACAAAATAAACTATGGGTCAGTCATGTGACTGGTGTGAGTAAACTCCAACCATTTGTTTAACTTTTAAAATCCTTTTAAAAGAAAGAATAATAGTAAGACCGATCCACAAATAAACACGGATGGTTATTACCTTACGATAACCCCAAATATTCTTTTAAAAGTCATATCTTCTGATATTATCATAATGTTTAAATCAAATAAATAGAAATCTAGCAGAACGCTTTCATCTCACGTTCTACATATATAATATACAATCAAAAACCGCAGACTCTTATTGGGTAATGGATTTCCAACTATGACAAGGTATGGAACCACCTTCCGATCAGTGTACTCTAGAAGCGATACACTGGAGTTCAACAAGAACTTCTTGTAACTCGACCACACATGATCAGCCATTCATTTCGCTTGAATGTTCCGAATATATTGTCACATTATGGTTGGTATACCAACATAACCATTCCCGGGAGATACAAAATTGAAAGAAGTAACAAATATGAATATTCTCTAGATGATGACAATATACCTTAATTGGATGCGACCCACTTAGCCATACTACCCGCCCGATTGCTGTCATTTCCTAGTTGATGAGGCTTGAGGTCATAACATATTTTTTTAACAGATCCCTCCTTCATTTACTTTGAATGCCACATCGTCATACCCGTCAAATCACAACTTGATTTCCCCAAAAATACCACGGGTATAAGCTAAGAGAAACAAATTCCTCCGCCACCAACATAAATACTTTTGAACGATCAACTTACGCGATCTACCAGATATACTCTGTCAGACATTCATCCTTTCTAGTTGTCCTCGAACTAGATAATCTGAAGGCACTATTCTGTAAATCTATCTTAGGCAATTTCTACCTAGAATTTACTGAACAACCCTTGCATAGCTGCGTCTTCAATTATCTTCATCATATTTGATTCGAAACGCTAATGCCATATGGAGTGGTTTTCAGATAGTATATCTAATCCTGGTCACTCCGTATTGACAACGAAAATGGTCAAAATCTTTGATAGTCGGTGATTTAACTACCAAAGGAAAACAGGTGTACAAACAACGGTCGTATTTCCAAATCGAAATCTTATCTACCAATCATCATTTCATTTCCCAATTTCCCATTTATCGTTTCCATATATTCATAAATTCCTTATTTTCTAAAATTAGAAAATATACGTTCTTAACTTTGGAAAACGTTTCCATTTCTGATTTACGCATCAATATCTTCCCACCTCTATCAGTCTCTAACTGTGAACTAGTAAGAGAACAACTTCCCAAGTATAAGCTCCAAAGGCCGAAACAAATATCAGATCAGTACCTAGAAAGCCACTTATCTCAACTAATTTCCAGTCAATTTCTAGTTTCAGTTATTCCATTTAAATTCCTAATTCAAACACCAAATCCCTTTATAATATTTTATTTGCAAAATATTTACTTTAATCTAATTTTTCACATAGAATTTTCATATAAACTTATTTTATACTTCTAACACTAAAATCTCATTTAATTCCCTTTGAAAATGCTAAGTTCAAATTCCATTAAAAACATCGGTGTTAAAACCGATTTTCACTCCTCTATATAAATTCAGATTTATATATCCAACTTATCCAATGATAAATATTTTATTTAATTTATAAACATCGTTTATAAATTTATCTTTCCAATTTATATATGTTAAAACAGATTTGTATTTAATATCTACTTTAAATCCATATCATGTTATACCCGTGTGCGAGACATGGGTGTAAATCTTCCTAATGTAAAATTCTCCTTTTATAAAGTTCTATTCATTTTCCAAATATTTCCTTTTATAAAATTCTTTCCATTTTACAAATATTCCCTTTTATAATTCTATTTATTTTCCAAATAAATATTCCTTTTATAATTCTATTTATTTTCCAAATAAATATTCCTTTTATAATTCTATTTATTTTCCAAATAAATATTCCATTTTTCAATATCATATTTATTTCCTATAAATATTTCATTTCCAAAATACACTTTGAAATTTTCATTTTTACATTCCAGTATTTCTTATGGTATTTAAAATACCAATTAACCAGGCCAATGTTGTCATAATCAATCACAAGTTTTATATCACATCATATATCACAATATATGAAAACAAACAGCATTATAAATACCGAGGAATCCAGTTGGATCCCTCCAACCTGTTTCCCTGCATCACAAATGTTAAACAATATAAATAACATCGATTTCATTTCAATATGAAATATTCTGATAAACAAAATCAATATTTGATTAACGATTTATATATAAATATGTATGTATGTATATTGTTATCTATAATTTCAACCAATATATCAGCAATTCAACCAAACAATCAACACACAGCAATCAATCATCATTTAGCAACACTAGATTATATTTACAAAAATATAAATTGGCAAAGTTATTGAGTTTTACTCACATTGGACGATCATCGTTAAATAACGATAACTGTCGGTAGATTCAGACAGAAAATTTATTTCGCTATAAATTGTAACGAGCTCCAATTCACTCCTAGTCAGTTCCATTTCGTAGTCCACGTCCATACGATCCCAACGCGACATACGGCTCGTCAATCTGAGTTCGGATGCACGAGATACAACATTTAAAAGTTTGTATATGAATTTAATTAAATATAAACTTAATTAAATTATTAATCGGGCTTTATGTATTTAAAGTCGGCCCAACCAGAATAGAATTTGACCCGTTCCCTAATACACCTTCTTCTCCAAACAAATTTGCGTGCTCCAATAGTTAACGCAAGAAATAAAAATGGCTATCACCAATTTCAACTTCAACCCGCGGCACCATTTCTCCATGTAAAATCAAACAAAAGGTACGAAAATTCTTCTTACCAATAAATCTTCCCTCTACACTTCTGGCTTCTCATTCGCATGGCGTTCTCATCATTTCTAAATATTCCAACAGCTCTTTTATTTCCAAACTTACGGTCCCCTACTGCTCCTTCATTTCACAATGCCATGACCGATCTTCAAAACATCCATACTCCCATGTCGCTCCATCATCTCGCGTGAGACCACCACTGTTTAAACTCTCCTTCTACCTGCACCTCAATAACCAACTCGCACTCTCCTGTACTTTGCGTCAAAGCTTTCTTCAGTCCGCTACAGGGAAACTGCGAACTCCACACAACATTTCTACAACATGCCTTCCTTCTTTAACTCTCCATTTCATTTTACAGTACCACGCAAGCTTTCATATATTTTCCCACTATAAGCCGCACCCTCCATTTATCCCAAATTTTCCCCTCTTCTTGTTTTTCTTCACGTCCCCCTCTCCATCTTGACACCATCACCAACTCGCGACTGCCCACTTGACCGATGTCCGCCACTTGCTATTCCTTTTACCATTTTTGCAAGCTATTCCACCTGCTAAACTTCCTCCATTCATTACTTTTTTTAAATTTCCATAAATAAGTCGAAACTGCTAAAAAACCAAAGGAAACCGGAATGAAATGTATACGTGTTTATAGAATTAATTCCTTCATGGAGAAGGAACAATAGAAAGTAGGGATGCATGATGTATAGGATAGAAGCGAAGCGACAATTCATATTTGGATAGACAGTAGATTTAGAGCGCATGAGTTTTCACTTCGTTTGAAAAGGGACTGCTATACGCTAACTTAGTGGCTAAGGAAAACTAGTTATGTTATATATATTTGTTTTATACATCATTTATTTTATCATGTTTAGTTCGAATAGTTCCCTAAATTTTTATCTGCCAATTTAATGATTTGAAATGCGTATGGTATCGGAAATTTCAACATTTACTAGATTTCAGAAACCGTTACTTAAAGCTTTGTTAATCGTATAATGATCTGCTATCGATAGAATTAAAAATACCATTGTAACGAGCATCGTGCCACGATCCCAAAAATATAATAATATAGACAAGTTGGCTTGTTCTGTGAAACCCCAAAATGCTGATATAGGGTGCAAAATACTCCAAATAAAAAGTGACTTATTTTCCACATTAAAATTATAGTAAAATTCAAAAAAATAAATTATAACTACGTCTCAAATAACCTGTCTAAATTTTGAAGCCAATATTTAATTAAAATTAAATATATCGTTATGGTTTATAAACGATTCGATAGCGACCATTCGAAAATTTGATTTGGACATAACTTACAATCTATGATACAAAATCTCCATTTTTCTCTTCCATTAGAAAATTATCGTTCAATAGATTTGAATGTTTCTTGTTTCGAAGAAATCCAACTTATAACGGATCCTGTATACTCAGTTGAAATTCAAATCGTAATATTTCGAACTGCCGCGACATTACGAGCTCGATTATAATTTATATTATAATTAATACGTTTAACTGTCGTTTAAATAATATATTCGTTATTCTAAATTCAAATATAAACTCAAATAATATCTTAAACCATCCAATATACTCACTATTGCGAGTTCAACTATTTCTGACTGTTTTGGAAATAATTATATCATTTCATTATTTATATTAATTAAATATTCCACTTGATTTAAATCAAATCATTAAATCACCAAATTACTATTCAAATAATTTAAATAAATAAATTATTTAAATCCTTTAAAATACGGGACATTACATTCTTTCCCCCTTAAAAGAATTTCGTCCCCGAAATTAATAAGCCAAAAAAATGTTACAACTCCATTAACTACTAGGTTAAAAATCTTTTATCTTACTCCTTATCTTCAATTTCAACCGAACCAATTAATTAAAATATTAATTTATTCCTATTAACGAATATTTTCAAAAATTCCGAAAATTTCCTATCACTCGAAATCTACGATTTTTTTTGGCAGCGTCTCCTTTGCACGCCTCAATCGGTACAGCTACAACTCGCCTCTTTAGACCTTCTCCAATCCAAAAGAAAATCAAACAGCCAAGCGGCTTGCCAAACTGGCTCATAAATCTCATACTCAGTATAAAATATAGCTGGTACCTTTTTTTCGGCGTTCAACTCTGTCTCTTTTGTTCACTATCAAATCAGTATATATCCATGCATAACCAATTGATTTCCAATCAATTAAACTTCAAATCCAATCTTCGCTTATCTCCAAACCAAATTCGATTTCAAACTCCAATTCCAATCTCAATTTCAACCCTTAATTTATCAATCCAATCACATCCCAAATTACTATTTAACAATGTAATTCCATTCCAGATTATCTCCAATCCAATTTTATTTAACTTAGTTTACGTTAAATTCTAATTTATTTAACATCCTAAGTCACATTTAAGTTTCAAATTTCAAAATCCTGGTTTTTATTTCAAATCAGTGTGAAATTATATATAATAATAATTCAAAAGAAAATCTTTGGCAGTAATCTGTCACTTAGAAACTCGACAATAAACACTGATGATGCTGCAGTCATCATCAAAATTATTTTCCAGTTATCGAAGTGAGTTCAACACTATATCATTTCAAAACTCATTTTTAAAACATTTCCATTTTGAAATTACTTCAAAATATCTTTTTCGATGCCCGAAAATCATTTCCAAATTTCCTAGGATTTTTAATTTTCCATATATTAAATCTCAAATTCATTCTCAAAACTTTTCCAAGTTTCCAGAATTTTTTTATTTTCAATTCCTACTTATATTCAGATTTAATTCATATGAATCTATATATACTTTTATACGAATTCTAATTGGTTATTTATAACCTTACTCGATTATAATATCAAGCAACACATCCATTACATATCATAATTATTCTAATATCAAATCATTCATTTATATCAAAATAAAGTTTTAGGTAAAATTATTTCATTTACCCCCTTTTCAAAACATACCGTGTCAGTTCATTGTACTCGAGCATTTAGAAACCCCTATCGACCTTGTGGTGCCCCATTGTCGATCCAGAATTCATAATCCACTCAACCAATAAATCCCCATAATATAAAACCATTTTTAATTAATCTACAAATACGTTCACTCGTATATATACGCTCAAACTCAATCTAGGATATTACTAACCCCATCTCTTAGTTACGCCACAGAGCCAAGGTAATTACATAACCTTCAACTCTGATACCACTGTAACGATCCAGAAAATTTTCGACCTAGAAAATCGACATAAACTCAATGTCGACCATTCAAATCGGAAATACCAGAACGTTAATAGAAAGAAGTTAGAGGGTGAGAATAGATAAGATAGAAAATTAGAATAGAAGAAGAATAAGACAACTACAACATCAGAGTAAACACGAATCTCACAGCGGAACGAATAAAATATAGTATACAACATAACTTTGAAACACAAATCTACATTTTTATATTAGTGTACAGCACTTACATCATAATAGAAATAAACACAGATGGTTTTTACCTTACGATAACCCCAAAAATTCTTTTAAAAATCCATGCTCTTCTGGTATTATCATAATGTCTAAATCAGATAAATAGAAATCTAGTAGAACGCTTTCATCTCATGCTCTACATATATAATATACAATCAGAACCACGTACTCTTATTGGGTAATGGATTTCCAACTATGATAAGGTATGGAACCACCTTCCTATCAGTGTACTCTAGAAGAGATACACTGGAGTTCAACAAGAGCATCTTGTAACTCGACCACACATGAACGACCATTCATTTGCTTGAATGTTCCGAATATATTGTCACCTTATAGTTGTTATACCAACATAACCGTTCCTGGGAGATACAGAATTGAAAGAAGTAACAAATATGAATATTCTCCAGATGGTGACAATATACCCTAATTGGGTGCGACCCACTTATCCATGCTGCCTGCCCGATTTCTGTCATTTCCCATTTGATGAGGATTGAGGTCATAATGTATTTTTTTAACAGATCCCTCCTTCATTTACTTTGAATACCACATCCGTCATACCCATCAAATCACAAATTGATTTCCCCAAAAATACCATGGGTATAAGCTATGAGAAACGAATTCCTCTGCCACCAACGTAAATACGTTTGAACGATCAACTTACGCGATCTACCAAATATACCCTATCAGACATTCGTCCATTCAAGTTGTCCTGGGACTAGACAATCTGAAGGCACTATTCTGTAAATCAATCTTAGGCAATTTCTACCTAGGATTTATGAAACACCCCACCTCCGTTAGGGTCACTCTCAAAGGGAATGCCCTAATTTTGGTGGAGGTTTATAAGTATAAGTCACAGATATACAAGACAGATATAAGAACACATATTTGTAAACAGCGGAAAATCAACAACTTTTATTTCATAAAAGCAAATACGTGCTACAACAACATCACCATAATTGTCTTACATCTTTTCCAAAACATAACATAACACTTTCATAATCTGTCTTGATTACATTATTTAAAGAAGCATAAATAAAACATAGATAAACTGCAAAAGCCCCATAGAGTTTGTCCAAAGCCATAGTTTCAAACGAAAAGGTCCAAGCAATACATTTCTCTTCTTCAAGCTGGATGTTAAGGCTGGTCAAGCTGCTGTGTTCCCTCCCTGTGGACCTGGGGGGGGGGGGGGAACGGAAGAAAAGAAGACGAAAGAAAAGTAGAGTCAGACATAAAGCCTGAGTAAGTTTAGTACTATTTTGTCTATGAATAAAGAACTGGGTATGATAAGTATAAACAAGAAGTGGGAAAGCACTATAATCTTGGTTAAGTTGTCTAGGGTCGAATATACTATCGTACCCCATGTTAATCTCTGAACCCATATAAACTAGTTTCCAACTGGCACCCCATAAATCAGGGTGATGTGATCCATTCTATGACGATCGGCTCCTACTCGCATAGTTACATGTGTCTTACGGCCCCCGATGTTGTAGTTACCTATGCTGGTCCCACCATGGGGTGTATCAAGTCCCATGGCGGCGGCCCGACACAACCTTAGAATGCACAGGTATGCTACTGGTGCCCAGTGCTTTATTTTTCTGCGCCGGAGTGTGTGCACGCCCGCACCCCGTTAGAACCTACACTGCTACACCACCGCCGTCGATTTGACCTCTTACAATCAGCCCAGTAATCGTGCCCCACCCTGCCTAGTTTCAGGGTATCCTGATACACCTTCTAGGGTTACTGCTGAAAAGGGTCCCCCGTTACTAGGTTTTCTATCTCTAGCCAACATGCTAAGTTGGTTAAGTGTTTTCTAACCTAACCCCCACCAGTCCGTTTAGTTTAGCATGTTCCATTTTGATTAAGTCTTTAGTTCACTTAATCCTAACAATTCTGACTCAGCCTTAATTGTCTTATTAAGGCCCTGACCTCTCACATTAGACAGGTATTGTTGTGGCTGCCTGTTGCCGGTTGGTTCCGGGCAGTCTTACGCCACAACTCAGTCTAACCTCGGGTCCTTATTGGGCTCCATGTTTAACCTCCCACATTGGATAGGTATTGTTGTGACTACTGGACAGCCGGGCGGTTCCGGGCAGGTTTACATCACAACTCAATCCAACCTCGGGTTAAACACATCGTATGTTCTACATATTTTGTCTTTCTTCTTTATTTTCTTATATTTAAATGTTTGCGGCCCATTATTAAGTTAATGGTGTAAAGGTTACACCAATCATGGGCCCAACCCATACTTGAATTTGGGCCCTTCTATTTTATATTTTCATTCATTAGTAATTTTAACCCAACGTTATTTTCCCCCGTTTAACACGTCCGTTTATTATATATATGTTGGGCTTAGCCTTTTAAAGCCCAACTTAGCCATGCAAAAAGGGGAGGCTTAAAGCGTGATTACATGCACGAAAAGGGGAATGTGAGCGCATGAACTTGCAATATGACGTTGGAAATACAAAATAGAAATTGGTGTACTTGCATAGTAGTGACATATACTTTGGTCATAAAGCATAAGTGACATGAATCAAACCATGTAAACTTGTAGTTAAGTTAAGAATATCACTATCGACACATAGGCTTAACTACAACATAAACCTATATTTTTATTCAGGCATAATGTCAAACATAAGCAAATCATGTTCATAAGACTACTACATGTTTACAAAGGTGCCTACTTTTGTGACTAATACAAAAGTACAGTTAAATTTGTTCACATAACCATGGCATAAATATTTCTAACATGAAATCATGTTTTTTACTTTAGTCATGCAAACTTGCAAAAAGGGATTTTGAATCTAACCTAGCTATGTACCACATATGTCATCATATAATTCTTGTAAACAATATAGACTTAATTATGCAAAATATCAATCATAGCCTAGTCATATTCATAAGTTTGCAAATAGGTTTTCTAGTACAAAAGCATGTCTTAATACATAGATCATGATGCCAAATTTTTCAACATAATTCCATATGGACTATGATAACCCAAACTTATTCCAATTACTTCACAAAAATGATGTTTGTATAAAAATACACATTATGATGGCATAGTAGCAAAACCCCAAACTTGCATGAGTTTCAATTAATCAACTACATACATGTAGCTTCAATATGGATTACATAATTTGCGAATATTCCAAACGTATACTTGCATAAAACTACCGCATGTAGTTTTTCATAATTGAATAACATAATTCGAGAATATCCAAACGTATACAATATTCCAAATCGATAAGAATGCACAAATATGAATTACTTTATCGCCACAAATCAAGTATACAAACCAACACAGTTATTTGTTCATACCAAAGTAATACTCTACTTACAATGGTGAGGCGAATTCTCAAATTTAGGGATTTGAAGATGCGGTTTGATTTGATTGAGTTGCTTTATGCCTTAGAATTTGCCTCCTAATCCTCTCTCCAATTGGTGGCTACCCCTAGTCGTTCCTCAGCAACATGGCGGCTTTGTTCTTATTTTTGAATGAATAGATTAGGGTTGAGTCTAGGGTTGTTTTTATAGGGGTAATGAACTGATTAGGGCCATTGATGTTGCTTGGATTGATCGTAGCCATTCATCCTAAGGAGAGACCAATTAGAGCTTGCCACCTAGCCCTAATGACAAAGCAGACCACAGAAAATCGACCAACATAGAATAGGCTAGCCAGGTTGGACTGGGTTTGACCTGGCTCTGGACCAGGTCGACATGTCTGTCGACAGCCCTGTCGACAGCCCTGTCGACCTGGTTAGGCCAGGTCGACAGCCCAGTCGACCTGGGTGCGTTAGGCGGGTGTTTTTCCGCCCTGGCCCATTGGGCCCCATTTTAGAATTTTTAAATTGTTTTATTCTGTTTGAATTTTAAACTTAATTCAAAAACTTCCGAAGGCCATATCTTCTTCATACGGACTCCGTTTTTTGAAAACTCGGACTCTATTTCGCGTATTTTTCCGAGACGAACGCAATGGCGTATCCCATTTCCCTTAGTTCTTTGATTTGAAATTAATTATACTTTAATTTATGAATTTCACAGTTATAGAATTCGCGGGGTGTTACAATTTACTGAACAACCCTTGCATAACTCCATCTTCAATTATCTTCATCAAATTTTATTTGAAACGCTAATGCCATACAGAGTGGTTTTCAGATAATATATCTGATCCCAGTCTCTCCGTATTGAAAACAGAAATGGTCAAAATCTTTGATAGTCGGTGATTTAACTATCAAAGGAAAACATGTGTACAAACAAAGGTCGTATTTCCAAATGGAAATCTTACCGATCAATCATCATTTCATTTCACAAGTTCCCATTTATCGTTTCCATATATTCATAAATTTCTTATTTTCTAAAATTAGAAAATATACGTTCTTAACTTTGGAAAACGTTTCCATTTTTGATTCACGCATCAGTATCTTCCCACCTTTATCGGTCTCTAACTGTAAACTAGTAAGAGAACAACTTCCCAAGTACAAACCCCGAAGGCCGAAACCAACATCAGATCAGTACCCAGAAAGCCATTCAACTCAACTAATTTCCAGTCAGTTTCGAATTTCAGTAATTCCATTTAAATTCCTAATTCAAACCCTAAATCCCTTTATAATATTTTATTTGCAAAATATTTACTTTAATCTAATTTTTCACATAGAATGTGAATAATATTTCTATATAATCAAACAGTTTGATTTCGTATTATAAAAATAATATCCCAAATCCAATTTCTTTTCATACTTCTATTTATAGAATTTTCATATAAAACTTATTTTATAATTCTAACTCTAAAATCTCATTTAATTACCTTTAAAAATGCTAAGTTCAAATTCCATTAAATACATCGGTGTTAAAACCGATTTTCACTCCTTTATATAAATTCAGATTTATATATCTAATTTATCCAATGATAAATATTTTATTTTATTTATAAACATCGTTTATAAATTTATCTTCCCAGTTTATATATGTTAAAACAGATTTGTATTTAATATCTACTTTAAATCCATATCATCTTATACCCATGTGCGAGACACGGGTGTAAATCATCGTAAAGTAAAATTCTCCTTTTATAAAATTCTATTCATTTTCCAAATATTTCCTATTATAAAATTCTTTCCATTTTACAAAATTTCCTTTTATAATTCTATTTATTTTCCAAATAAATGTTCCTTTTATAATTCTATTTATTTTTTAAATAAATATTCCATTTTTCAATATCATATTTATTTCCTATAAATATTTCATTTTCAAAATACACTTTGAAAATTCCATTTTTACATTCCAGTATTTCTTATTATATTTAAAATACCAATTAACTAGACCAGTGTCATCATTAATCACAAGTTTTATATCATATCATATATCACAATATATGAAAACAAACAGTATTATAAATATTGAGGAATCCAGTTAGATCCCTCCAACCTATTTCCCTGCATCACAGATGTCAAACAATATAAATAACATCGATTTCATTTCAATATGAAATATTCTGATAAACAGAATCAATATTCGATTAACAATTTATATATATATTGTTATCTATAATTTCAACCAATAAATCAGCAATTCAACCAAACAATCAACACACAACAATCAATCATCGTTTATCAACACTAGATTATATTTACAAAAATATAAACTAGCAAATTTAGTGAGTTTTACTCACATTGGACGATCATCATTAAATAACAATAACTGTCGGTTGATTCAGACAGGCAATTTATTTCGCTATAAATTGTAACGAGTTCCAATTCACTACTAGTCAGTTCCATTTCGTAGCCCCCGACCATACGATCCCAACGCGACAAACGGCTTATCAATCTGAGTTCGAATGCACGAGATACAACATTTAAAAGTTTGTATATGAATTTAATTAAATATAAACTTAATTAAATTATTAGTCGGGCTTTACCTATTTAAAGTCGGCCCAACCAGAACAGAATTTGACCCGCTCCCTGATACACCTTCTTCTCCAAACAAATCTGCATGCTCCAATAATTAACGCAAGAAATCAAAATGGCTATCACCAATTTCAACTTTAACCCGCGACACCATTTCTCCACGTAAAATCAAACAAAGGGTACGAAAATTCTTCTTACCAATAAATCTTCCTTCTACACTTCTGGCTTCTCATTCACATGGTGTTCTCATCATTTCTAAATATTCCAATAGCTCTTTATTTTCAAACTTGCGGTCCCTTACTGCTCCTTCATTTCACAATGCCATGACCGATTTTCAAAACGTGCGTACTCCCATGTCGCTCCATCATCTCGCGTGAGACCACCACTATTTAAACTCTCCTTCTACCTGCACCTCAATAACTAACTCGCACTCTCCTGTACTTCGCGTCAAAGCCTTTCTTCAGTCCGCTACAAGGAAATTGCGAACTCCACACAACATTTCTACAACGTGCCTTCCACCTTTAACTCTCCATTTCGTTTTACAGTACCATGCAAGCTTTCATATAAAATTCGCACCCTCCATTTATCCCATATTTTTACTTCTTCTTGTTTTTCTTCACGTCCCCCTCTCAATCTTGATACCATCACCAACTCGCGACTGCCCACTTAACCGACATCTACTACTTGCTATTGCTTTTACCATTTTCGCAAGCTATTCCACCTGCTAAACTTCCGCCATTCATTACTTTTTTTTTCCATGAAGAAGTTGAAACTGCTGAAAACCAAAGGAAACCAGAATGAAGTGTATACGTATTTATAGAATTAATTCCTTCATGGCGAAGGTACAATAGACACTAGGGATGCAGGACGTATAGGATAGCAGCGAAGCGACAATTCATATTAGGATAGACAATAGATTTAGAGTAGACACCGCATGAGTTTTCACTTCGTTTGAAAAGGAACTGTTGTACGTTAACCTAGTGGCTAAGGAAAACTAGTTATGTTATATATATTTGTTTTATACATCATTCATTATATCTTGTTTAGTTTGAATGGTTCCCTAAATTTTTATCTGCCAATTTAATGATTTGAAATGCGTATGGTACAGGAAATTTCAACATTTATTAGATTTCGGTACCCGTTACTTAAAGCTTTGTTAATCGTACAACGATCTGCCATCGACAGAATTAAAGATACCGTGGTAACGAGCATCGTGCCACAATCCCAAAAATATAATAATATAGACAAGTTGGCTTATTCTGTGAAACACCAAAATGCTGATATAGGGTGCAAAATACTCCAAATAAAAAGTGATTTATTTCCCAAATTAAAAATTACAGTAAAATTCAAAAAAATAAATTATAACTACATCTCAAATATCCTAAATTCGAAACCAATATTTAATTAAAATTAAATATATTGTTATGGTTTATAAACGATTCCATAATGACTATTTGAAAATTTGATTTGGGCATAACTTTCAATATATAATACGAAATCTCATTTTTCTCTTCTGTTAGAAAAATATCGTTCAATAGATTCGAATGTTTCTTGTTTCGAAGAAATCCGACTTATAACGGATCCTGTATACTCAGTTGAAATTCAAATCGTAATATTTCGAACTACCGTGACATTACGAGCTCGATTATAATTTATATTATAATTAATTCGTTCAACAGTCATTTAAATAATATATTCGTTATTCTAAATTCGAATATAAACTCAAATAATATCTTAAACCATCCAATATACTCACTATTGCGAATTCAACTATTTCTGACTGTTTTGGAAATAATTATATCATTTCATTATTTGTATTAATTAAATATTCCACTTGATTTAAATCAAATCATTAAATCGCCAAATTACTATTCAAATAACTTAAATAAATAAATTATTTAAATCGTTCAAAATACGGGACATTACACCGCCAGAGTTATGTTGACTTATGATTCTGTCATGATTGGAATCTTTGGATTGCAAGGACTTCTCGCTACTAATTCTTGGGTGATACCTATATAGGATGTGCTAGGAGGGTGCCTTCGGGCATCCTGTTCCTGAATGACTTGTAAGGATGAATGTCTGACAGAGTATTTCCTGAAACTCACGTACATTGATTTTCACAAATATACCAAGTTTGGTGGAAGAGAAATTCTCTTGCTTAACACCCAGAGTATATTTGTGGACGTCAATTAGTGATTTGATGGATCTGATAATGTGGCATTCAAAGTAAAAGAGAAGTGTTGTTCTAAAAAGATAAACGTGACCTCAAGCCTCATCAACCGGGAAATGGCAGAAATCGGGTAGGTTGCACGGCTAGTTGGGTAACACCCAAGCAGGTTATATCATTACCTGATCTGGAGAAATAAAATGCCTCGGTTGTTCCTTTTATGTATGCTTTCGGTTGGTTGGCCCCCAACCGTGGTAATGATATATTCGGTCCACTCAAGTTAAATTAGTGACCGGTCATGTTTGGCCTGGGTTGGAAGATGTTCTTGTTGAACCCCGATGTATTCATCTCCATAGGTACACTGATCGGGAGGTGGTCCCATACTTTGCCATAGTCAGAATCCAAACTCCAATATGCGCCTTGCAGTTTTTGATTATAGTTGGAATCCAAACTCCAATAAACGCCTTGCGGTTTTTGATTTTATAATGAATATGTAGAGCGTGAGATGCAAGCTTTCTGCTAGATGGTTATTTATTTGTGGTTTGATAGACATTATTATAATATCACTGGATTTTGATATATCAAAATGTTTTAGGTTATAGTAAGGTAAAAACTGTCCATGTTTATGTGTGAATTGATCTTACTATTATCCTTTTCTTTCAAAAGGTTTTTTTAAAAAAAAGTCAAGCAAGTTGTTTGTATTATGGATTTATCACTGGAAGTATTCCAGACTGATCCAGGTGAATTATGCTTTGCATCAAATGTGCTCAGGTCAGACCGAGTATATTTCAGGTTAGAGTTCGCTTGGAGTTTTCAGGAGCTGGAAGTAGGAGGCC
Organism: Allium sativum; assembly: GCA_030737875.1. Classification (NCBI taxonomy): domain Eukaryota; kingdom Viridiplantae; phylum Streptophyta; class Magnoliopsida; order Asparagales; family Amaryllidaceae; genus Allium; species Allium sativum. Next base: position 70,814,898 of record CM060924.1, read on the forward strand.
TCACCGTTAGTTATTTAAAATTATTTTCCGCTATATCAGATATATGATGTACTCTGATGATTGGTATGTATACACAGTTTCTATTTTTATAAAGAGAATTAACGTATTATATTTTATTCGTTCTGCTGTGAGATTCTGATGTGTTCTTCTTTTCTTCTATTCTAATATTTCTTTCTTTCTACTTCTTACCTTCTAATTTCTTCTATTAGCAATCTGGGATTTGATACTCGGGTTTTTGGCAAGTTATAGAAGATTGTGTATTATTGTCGAAAATTCGAGCGTCAAATTTTCCGGGTTGTTAGAGTTGGTATCAGAGCATAAGGTTTAGTAACCTTCGCTCTATGGCGTAACTCAATAGAGATGGGGTTAGTAATACCCTAAGTTGAGTTTGAATGTATATATATGAGAGTGCGTATTTGTAATTGGTTATAAAATTATTTTTTATATTATTTTGCCAAATTATATTTTAATATTAAAATAATCTTCTCAAAATATGGTAATATCGGTTTGTTTGATTGATTTGAATAAGATTTCAAATTATATTATTAAATTGGAATGGTTTATATAAGGAGATTTCATCTTTGAAATCAAGTAAACGGTAATTGAATGGAAGACAATAAGTTATCAACCAATTGATATTAAAAACCGTAGTGGAAGCAACAAGTAAATATTAATGTTGAATTTAAATGATTTGGTTGAGTTGTTATACATTGCTTATTTGTTGTAGTTTGAATGGGTTAAATGGGAATTCATCAACGGTTTGAATCAAAGTTGAATGAATTAAAAAGTTAAAGTAAATGAATTCCGATATAATAAGTTTGAATAAAATCACTTATGAATTAAAAATAAAAGATTTAGCCTGTGATGGCGCCACATGTTTGGATTTGCACTCGTATAGTACACCTGATGACTAATGAAATATTGTTTCATATATTGTTACTCTCATGATAATTTGAGATGAGAACAGGTATAAGGAAGTTATAAGAATAAAATTGGCTTGTGTAGATAACGTATAAGTTGAGAAGTATGCTTAATAATGCTCGCAAAAAAAAGGACGTTTACGCGAAAATACAAAATTTGGGTTTTGGATTTTGTTTTCTGGCCATATGGGTCGATGTATATATTTTTGTTGAACCTGCAATATCACAGAAGTCCCTCCATACAGGGGAGAATCTACCAAAAAATTTCCAAGAATTTAATATATTAATTTTTTTTGAAGAGTTTTGGAAAAAAATTGGATTTTTGAAACCAATTGGATTAGCTTTGGGAATAGAACAGAAGTTTTAACTAAATGATTTTTGAAAAGATAATGGCTTTGTAACCTTCTTTTTACCTTAGTAATATTGGGGATGAAATTCTTTTAAGGGGAAAGGAATGTAAGGGCTCAGATTTTTAACCATTTATTTAAACATTTAAATTATTTTTAAATGTTGTTTTTGAATTTAATAACATGAATTTAATAATTTTGAATATTTTATTAATATTAATAATATAATAATATTTTGATTCTGGAATAGCCGGAAAAGGGCTGAACTCGCAATACTATATGAAATGGCAATATATAAGAATATAATTCAGATTAGTTTTGAATTATTACAATGAAATTATTTATTTAACGATGTTTGAACATTTAATTTATAATTTAATTATTAACGAACCTGTAACGGCGCGGTAGTTCGTTATATTACGTTTTGAACTTTAATTGGACATATAAGATCCAATATAAGCCGGATTTCTTTGAAACAAGAAACTCCAGGCCTATTGGATAATATTTTTCTAATGGAAGAGAAAGATAGAGTTTTCATGTTATAGATTTTGTGTTACGTCCAAATCAAATTTTCAAATAGTCATTATGAAAATTCATTTTTTAAATTATAACATTTTATATATATAATAAAGGAATTTTAGTATGAAATTAATATCATTTTAACCTGAAATTAATGTTTGAAATCGACTTATTTTGAAACTAGATGAAAATTTGTTTGAATGCGTCCGAATATAATAATTTATTATTATATTTAGATATATGGTTTATTTTAATTTAAATTAGACCTTGAAATTTGCTCTGACATGTTTAAAATAATAGTTAAACCTAATAACGTCAACTGCAACATTTTGATTAAAATATGGAACCGCGAAATATTTTGAAATTAAATAATAAGCGTAGTTGCTTTCGTAATTTTATCAGAATCCATCACAAATCTTTGCATATGCCTAAATTCGTAGACATCTTGGTATCCGCATATGCATTGTTCCATATCTTCAAAGATTTGCTTAAAAATCCTTGCAAAAACCTGATCTAAAAATCTCAACAAATCCTACACATGCTTTCTGCACAAATCTTATCAAATTTATAGGAATTTTATCTCTTTTTGTTCAACAATTTTGGTTACTTGGTCAGCATCTTAAAGAGGAAAGATATACCATACCTAATCTTCTGCACATAAATATAAATTATATATCTCAACCAATCTTGTTCTTTTCTTTAGTCTAAACATCTTAAATATATTTTCGTACCCTATCTTTAGCAGTAGAGAGACATGTGCAAATTCTTAGCAATGTAAACGTGACAAAATCTCTTGCATGTACATCTAAGAACCATATGCATTCTTAAAAAAAAAAACATACCTGCTAAAATTTCATACGCTGGTCAAAGATTTTGGCATGATATATTTTTTTGCTTCTGAAAACAGCACTGACATTATCACGTTTCTCTTATTTCATTGGACCACGATTCTCCCCTTGTTTCTCAGCGAAGCAAACAATAATAAAATAATATTAATATTAGTCTGTCTTCCCCCTTTGTAAATGCACAACACCTTCATCCTGTTTTTTTTGAAACCCAACAACTAAAATAAAATATAAAAGAAATGGAAGTTTCAAATCCATTTCAAGAACAGCCGATTTAAAAAATAATTAAATAAATTCTTGTCTGCTCTCATATAAATGCTGCTTCGAACAGAAGGCCTTCTCTTATTTTTCGAGGCGTTGTGGTTGTCAAGAAGGCTGCTCAGGTGGGGGAAGCGGGGTGATGGCGGTCTGGGACCTGGTGTCTACCAGCATCGGCGACCATGGAGTTGGAATGATGGTGGCATTTGGCTTGAATGGGAAAAAGGGTACTTTGGGTTATATTTTTGTATGAGGTGGAGCTAACTTTGTTGCATCCGCACGCACAATTTTGAACGGCAGAAAAGGAAAATGAAGAGGAGAGAATGGAGGGCATTGTGAGGGGAAGATCAATGTTTGCTACCTGTTATGTGGAGAATGCCTGAAATGGGGTTCAAACATGCGGTCTGAAGCATGGAGCTGGACGCGGGAATGAGGATGAAGTTGTGGGTCTGGAAGGGGTCAATGGACGCGATGAAGTTCAAAGGCGGAGGATGAGGCAGCCACCGGAGAGTTGGCGTGGGTCATGTTTAGCTTGGGTTGCAAGATGTTCTTGTTGAACCCGTGTATTCATCTTCAGAGGTACACTGATCGGTAGGTGGTCCCATACCTTGCCATAATTGGAATTCAAACTCCAATAAGCGCCTTGCGGTTTTTTTATAGTTGGAATCCAAACTCCAATAAGCGCCTTGTGGTTTTTTTTATTATAGTTGGAATCCAAACTCCAATAAGCGCCTTGCGGTTTTTGATTTTACAATGAATATGTAGAGCATGAGATGCAAACGTTCTGTTAGATGGTTATTTATTTGTGGTTTGATAGACATTATTACAATAATACTGGATTTTTATATATCAAACTGTTTAAGGTTATAGTAAGGTAAAAACCATCCGTTTTTATGTGTGTATCGGTCTTACTATTATCCTTTTCTTTCAAAAGGTTTAAAAAAAAAGTTGAGCAAGTTATTTGTATTATGGACTTATCACTGAAAGTATTCCAGATTGATCCGGGTGAATTTTGCTTTGCTTCAAATGTGCTCGGGTCAGACCGAACGTATTTCCAGGTTAGAGTTCGCTTGGAGTTTTTAGGAGCTGGAAGCAGGAGGCTTCACCGTTAGTTATTTAAAATTATTTTTCGCTGTATCAGATATATGATGTACTCCGATGATTGGTATGTATTTACAGTTTCTATTTGTATAAAGAGATTTAACATATTATATTTTATTTGTTCCGCTGTGAAATTCTGACATACTCTTCTTTTCTTCTATTCTAATATTTCTTTCTTTCTACTTCTCATCTTCTAATTTCTTTTATTAACAATCTGGGATTTGATACTCAGGTTTTTGGCAAGTTATAAAGGATTATGTATTGTTGTCGAAAATTCGAGCGTCAAATTTTCTGGGTCGTTACAGTTTGTTGAGTTGATCACAGTTTGCACCCAACCATATATCCTACCTCATGTAAAAATCCTAATTTGTTCTTTTCGATTTGGTCTCTAAATTGCTAATTAGACACAAAAATCTTTCCTGGATCAGTCATCTTTGTAATGGATGTATTTTCATTTGATAGGGTTTTCTCATGTAGGTCATTAATTTTTCATTAATTATTGTTGTTTTCTTACAGTTCTTTGAACTAATCCCATTATTATGTAATTTTAAGCTAATTTTTTATAATTAATTAGGCTTCTGCCGGTTCTAGTTGGTGCAACTATCGGCATGTCAGCAAGCAAGTTAGCTATTTGCAATCTTAGCTTGAGGGTAATTCCTTTCGATTAGGTTTATTTCTTGTTATCGAATCAACGATAAGTTAATTTTATCGTTGATTTGTTTACAATAAATTGACATATATCGTTTCTATTCTTTTCGGACATCTATAAGATTTGGAGTTGTTGGGGAATTAATTTTGTAACGACCCGTATTTTACGTATCGACCGATCGTAAAATAATTATATTTTATACCCTATTGGTCGGATCATCCTCAGATTTTAGTATGTCATTCATATGATGTAAGACATGTCCATGATTTTTGTAGAATTCAAATATGACCAGTTTGCCTTAAGTTTACTACTTGGGCCATAACTTTTGATAGGGATCAAATAAGGTGCTTTAGTCTATTCCATTGGATCGAAATGGTTGTTTATGATTTCGTAGATTTGTCACATAAAGGATTTGGATCAGCAGTTTGGGAGGAATCGTTGTTTTAAGGTTCAGCTTGTGTTAGGCAGACTAGTTAGCAGCTATGGGCTGATTAAACAAACCCATTAGATCAAGGCCAGTGGATATAAATAGGAGGACTTGGGGAGAGAACTAGGATTACTCTCTTTGCTCTAATTTTTTGGTTGGGCATCTGCGATTCTCCAGGTTTAGCCTAAAACCCTGTTTCTCCATTTTTCTTCAATCAAATTCAGTAGACTGCATCTAGAAGATAGATCATCATTAGAGGAGAGTAGATCATCATTAAAGAGGATTAGATCACATCATATTGCATTAAATTCAAGTGGTTTCAGCGCTGTCCATATCTGATCTCATTGAATCTACATCAAATCTAGAAATTGGTGAGCGATAGATATCTCCCACACGGAAGCTACAGATGTTGGTAAATTAGGATCATATTCATTTGTTTAATATTAAAATCACCTTAGATATGATCATATATGTTTAGCTCAGACCTAAAAATCCTAGGAAACCTAATTTGATCATATCGGCCGGATAATTAATAAGTTAGCCATGTTTATTCATATGTTTAGATCCAAATCATGCTAGATCTCATGTTTATGATATGTTTATGCTATGTTTATGAATTGTTCATGTTGATCATTGCTGTATGGATTGATGTTTGTTTTGATTGAATTAATTGCATTGTTTGAGTTGTATATTAGATTGCTTGCCATATAATCATAGGATTGAAGAACAGAGCAAATCAGAGGTTCAGATGATCCCTTTTAGGCAAAACTTGGCAGAGGCGCTCTGCATGACGTGAAATTGGGGCTCGAAAAATAGCATGTCCATACAAGCTAAGGACATAGGCCGACACCGAACTATGAAGGTCGGCACCTACCTATGGGGAAGGGTCTGTAACGACCCGTATTCTACGTATCATAGGATCGTAGAATATTTACTTCTTTCACATATGAAGTCGTATGGTCATGTAATTTTGGGAGACGACTATTGGGGTCATTTCCCATGTTCATGATTTTTCCCGATTTTTAAATGACCATTTTACCCCTAGTTGGCACTGTTTTGGCCATAACTTTTGACTGGAAAGGGATTTTGACCTGAAACCACTTCCATTGGCTCTGGATGATGGTTTACAATTCCGTAGAGTGGTCACATTAGCCAAACGGACTCACCGTTTGGGAGATATGGCTGAAACAAGTTTCAGATGGTGAAAAACAGCTTAATTGGGCTTAACCGGGTAATTAACAGCTAGGCCCAATGGGGGATTTCGGGATTAGGGTAAGGAGGAGGCTGAAACCAGTTAGAGAACGATTTTATTCTCATTTCCCAGCCGCCACTTTCTTTCTTGTAACCCTAGCAATGGCCTCCAACACCCAAATCACCTTCTAATCACTTTCTAATCAAGTTTTGGCTTAATCTACATCAAATTAAGGAGAGAAGACACGAAAGCAAGGCTAGAGCTGCTGTTAGACGTTAGAATTCACCCAAATCAGCGAGGTTTCAGTTCTGAGAATTTCATTTGTGGCCAAGGTGAGTGATTAGCATCGTTTTGACACTAATTACAGTTAATTAAGGGTAATTAGTGAAGGTTAGCGAATTTATACACTAATAAATTCTGGAAAAATGTCTATAAATTTGAAAATAATATTTTATGCCTTTGGTAGGGATTTGGTTTAATTTGATTAAGTTCTGTTAACCCTATAATTAGTTTTGTTTAAACATGCTTAAGGGGTTTTGGGTATATTTGATCTATTTTGACATGTAAATTCATTGTTTTGGTGTTTGTGGTTAGTTTGCTATGTTGCTATGACTGTTTGACATGATTTGTGATTGATTAGTATAGTTAGATTTGTCAAAAACGTCGTCGAATGGCGTAAACAAGTTGCTGGAAAAAGTTGCAGAAAGTTGTGCAGGGTTTCGGATCTAATCGGATATGGGCTCGGATCGGATTGGAGACCTGGGCAAGGAACCTGACCCGAACTGGAGTCTGGCACAAACGAGGCTAGGCAAAAAGGAAGGCCATGTTAGTTAAGCTTGGGATCGGACCGACTGGGAGACGAAGGGCTCGGATCGGAACTTGACACTTGGGAGGACTGGCAAGAGGGAAGGTCACGTTAATTGAACTGGGATCGGATCAGATGAGGAAGGAGGGATCGGATCGGAGCACGTGAAGAACGAGGGAGTGGATCGGAGCGGAAGCACGAACTGAAAGGGAGATGGCACTCGACCCGACCCAGAGGAGAACACCCGACCCGACCCGAAGTGGAATACCCGACCCGAACCGATGCGACGCTGTGGACCCGAACCGAACCGCTACAGGAGAAGACTACGAACCGACCCGAAGTGGAATACCCGACCTGAACCGATGGCTAGAAGGAGAACCCGACCCGAACCAGTATTGACCAATAACCTGAGTGCAAAGGTAGTCCAATATGGGAAGTTAGAGCTCAGGATCCAGTTGGGAAACGATGAGTTCACTTCATGATTGGGCTTTGCTGCGGGACGTGTGCCATGGGGCAGTCGATGTTTATGACTTTGGATCACTATGTATGGGAAGTACGTGAACGGATTCAAGGCTGAAATGGCCTAGGTACAACTAAAGAGCTATAGACCAATGAAGTGGGGTCATTTGTAAAGATTTGGTCCTGACTCCATGCGGTAAGCTTGGTAGTAGCAATAGTTGTACAAGTCGAACTCCGTCACTACTTCGATGGGTCTAGTGATTGACAGTGGTGGACGTCGTCTGCTTTACGTACTGAGTGAGAGATGTGAGGAAGGTTGCTATGGATGATTTGTTTGCTATCATTATGACATGCACACCCCACCCCCGTATTCTTACACTATTTATTATGGCACCTTAGAGTATTGTACGGTATGTGGTACTAACTCTTTGGTTGCAGGTCCAGGTTTAGGTATGGTTTAGTATACCTGTTATTGTTCTGTTTAGATGCTTATCGCTCATACCAGGCTTTATGTCTGACCCAGAGTTTTATGTCTCCTCTTATTACTCTGGGTGCTCACACGAGCAGACTAGAGACAGGTTAGCTGGTGATGCACGGGTAGATGATCCAGATACGAGCAGGAGGCTTTCACGTAATATATATATAGTATTCTCCCTGTGTTGTTGAAGATCACTACTTGGGCAATAGTGGTGCATCTTCTACTTTAGCTTTCTTTTGTTTAGAGACAGTAAATTTGGAAAGTTGTAATAAGCTGTATTTGGATTTCCGCTGCTCTGATGTTGATGTTGATTTTAGTTATCAGCTTATGCACTGTCTCACCTGTTTTATGTCAAGTATGTTATTATTATTATATTTTACTCCATGCGCTGTGAGACATTCTACAGGTTCTTGATTAGTTCGTTCCCTTCTTTCCTTTCTCCTGACGACCGTCCCGTGCTAGTCAGGCATGTGTACAATGCACTTTCGGAGGAAATGCAGGCTGGTGCGGGGCGGGCCGTCACCCTTGGTATCAGAGCTCTAGGTTGCGTAGTTAACCTAGGGAAGTTATCAGGGAGAGATAGTATACGTATACGAGAGAGCGTATTTGTGATTACTTTGGTTTTTAGAAAGCTATATATATATACTATTAGTAGTATAAGAATGAAGTTTTGCTGCACTAGCACCACTATGGGGTCGTTAATCGTTTCTTTTTCAGATTGACGATGAGCCGATATGTTAGAGGTACCGGTAGAGGGGCCAATAATGGGAATGCTGCCGACATGAGGACGATGTTTACTGACCTCATGAGAGAGATGCTTAGGGATGTACAGAGGGCAGCTCCCAATGGTGGAAATGGTGGTGGTCCAATAGTGCAGGCACCGAGAATCGACTTCGCCAAGCTAAATAAGGATTATACTAGCCTTGGTGGGAAGCCGTTCCACGGAACGGAGTCGGCTACGGATGTTCAAGATTGGTTGGATAGTTGCGAACGTATCTTCGAGGATTTGGGTATCGAGGATGCGATGAAAAGAAAGCTAGCGTCCCGTCAGCTGCAAGGGCGGGCAACGAATTGGTGGAATGCTATAAAGGCAGCTACTCCCAAAGATCAGATTACTTGGGAGAAGTTTAAGGCTCGCTTTAGCGAGAAGTTCATTCCAGCTGCTCAGAAGTCAGTGCTGTTTAAGAAATTCTTGGAGCTCAAGAAGAATGGCAGGGCTGTCTCGGAGTATATTGCTGAATTCGACACTTTGTCAAAATATGGGTTATCTCTTATTGATACTACCGAGAAGAAGAATGAGAAATTCATAACTGGTTTGGATCAGTACTTGGGGGAAAGGCTTATTAACCACATCGATGAGACGTTTGAGTCGATTATGGGGAAAGCATTGAGATCAGAAAGTCTATACCCTAAGCTGAAGACTGAAGTTGCAACCGCAGATGAGCCAAAGCCACAAGCAAGTGGTGGAGGCAAGGGTGGTTCCCAGAATAAGAGAAAGCAGAATCAGACTAAGGATGGCCAGAAGAAAAAGAATAAGCAAGATGTTGAGTGCTTCAGCTGTGGAAAGAAGGGTCATTATGCTAGTAATTGTCGGGCCAAGCCAGCGGATAGGAAGTGCTTTAACTATGGCCAAATGGGACACCACAAGGACAAGTGTCCGCAAACCCCCAAAGAAAAGCAAATGGTGAAAGCATATGCTCTTAATGCTATTCCTTCTTCGTCGAATGTCCCAACTGCGGCGGAGAAGGGAAAGAATGTCGTCATTCAAGGTATGCTTTCTGTTTATGATGTTCCTGTTAGAGTTTTGTTTGATACCGGAGCTTCCAGTTCTTTCAAATCTAGTGACCTGGTAGATAGGTTGGGATTGGAGCCCGAGATTGTCGATAGACCTTTAGGAGTGACGAACCCGATTGGTGGTTCGACTAGCCTTAGCATGATTTGTCGTAATGTGGTCTTATCGAGTCATGGATGCATGTTTGTTTGTGATTGCTTTGTTTTGGGCTTTACTGGGTTTGGCATTATTTTGGGAGTAGATTGGCTCCAAAGATACGGGGTGGTGGTAGACTGTGAGGGCTTTTTGGTGACAGCTAGAGCGGGTGATGGGCGGAGGATAGTGTTTGGTGGTCTACCCAGTGAGGGGGTATTGGCTAGTTTTCTAAACTCCCTCGACATTCCTCATAGTGAGTTGTCAGGTTTGCCCGTGTTTGGCCAGTATCCGGATGTTTTCGAGGAAGTGACCGGGCTTCCACCACACCGAGAGATTGAGTTCCGTATTTATTTGGTAAAAGATGCCAGACCTATAGTGATGCCACTTCGTCGTATGGCACCAAGGGAGCAGCGAGAGCTCGAGGTGCAAGTCAGCGATCTTTTGAAGAAGGGATTTATCAGAAGGAGTGTTTCTGAATGGGGAGCACCAGTTGTGTTTGCTTCCAAGGCGGATGGTTCCCTTCGTTTGTGTGTAGACTACCGCGAGTTGAATAAAGTGACGAGGAAGAATAAGTATCCTCTACCGCGGATAGATGATTTGTTCGATCAGTTGAGTGGCGCGAGAGTATTTTCTCAGTTGGATCTCGCGACGGGTTTTCATCAGCTTAGAGTGGAAGCTGAGAGTATAGCTAAAATGGCATTTCGGACACCGTCCGGATTTTATGAGTGGTTGGTCATGCCATTCGGGCTGACCAATGCCCCAGCATATTTTGTGGATCTTATGAATAGGGTATTCAGAGATCAGTTGAATAAGTTTGTCCTTGTGTTCGTTGATGATATTTTGGTCTACTCGAGGACAGAGGAAGAACACAAGGAACATTTAAGAATAGTGATGGAGGTGTTGAGAAAACACCAATTGAAAGCAAAGTTCTCTAAGTGTCACTTCTAGAAGAGGGAAGTGAGGTTCTTGGGCCATGTTGTATCAGAGAATGGTATTGCCGTGGACCTGGCGAAGGTGGCTACGGTACAGGATTGGCCTACGCCCAAGAATGCAACGGATGTAAGAAATTTCTTAGGGTTAGCTGGATAGTATCGTAAGTTTATCCAAGGTTTCTCCAAGATAGCAGCACCATTGACCCAGTTGACCAAGAAGAATCAAGCTTTTGTCTGGGATGAAAGGTGCGAGAATGCATTCAAGAGTCTAAAGGACAAGTTGACATGCGCACCAGTGTTAGTCATTCCTAAGGGGAATGAAGAGATGACGGTATACACGGATACCTGTGGTACCGGACTGGGTGCTGTATTGATGCAAGGCGGTAGGGTTGTAGCTTATGCAAGTCAGCAATTGAAACCGCACGAGAAAAGATACCCTACCCATGATTTGGAGTTGGTAGCGATCGTGTTCGCGTTGAAGATGTGGAGACACTATCTCTTGGGAGAAAGATTTGAGTTGTTTACAGATCATAAGTCGTTGAAGTATCTCTTCTCCCAGAAGGATCTAAATCTCCGGCAACAAAGGTGGTTAGAATTCTTGGCTTCCTATGATTTTGACATCGCATTTACACCAGGAAAGGGCAATGTGGTAGCTGATGCATTGAGTAGGAGACATGCCAGTTTAGGGGCTATGTTTCTTGAATGGAAGCAACTGGAGTATATCACGGGGTTTGATTTCAGACCAAAGTGCGAATTGAATCCAGAAATGTTAGCAAGTTTGCAACGACCCAGCGATTTTCGGCCCCGAAAATCGATATAAATACCATGACCGTATCTTATACCGATCCTCCAAGCACCGAAAAACACTGGATAGTTTTAGAAAGAATTTAGAGGGTGAGATAAGAAAGAAAGAAATATTAGAATAGAAGAAAGAAGAAGAACACATCAGAATCTCACAGCGGAACGAATAAATATAATATAACAAATCTTTTATACAAAAACTGTATAAAACATACCAATCATCAGAGTACTGCATATATCAGACACAGCGGAAATAAACTCTATATAACTAGCGGTGAAGCCTCCTGCTTCCAGCTTCTGAAATTCCAAGCGAAACCTAACCTGGAACATACTCGGTCTGACCCGAGCACATTTGGTTTAAAACAAAAATACACCGGGTCAGTCTGGAACACTATTAGTGATAAATTCACAACACACACTTGCTTAACTTTGGAAAATCCTTTCGAAATCAAAGGATAATAGTAAGACCAGTCCACATATAAACACGGACGGTTTTTACCTTACTATAACCCAAAACACTTTTGAACTCATAGCTTGATCTGATATTATCATAATGTCTAAGTACAAATGAATATCAATCTAGAGGAACGCTTGCATCTCACGCTCCCCATATTTAGTATACAAACCAAAAACCGCAAGCGCTTATTTGATTTTGGATTTCCAACTTGACAAGGTATGGGACCACCTTCCGCACGTGTATCTCTAGAGGCGAATACACTGGGTTCAACAAGAACGTCTTGCAACCCGGCCCTCACATGACCGACCACTCATTTCGCTTGAGTGTATCGAATGTATATCACCGACGGTTGGGATCAGCAACCGCCACCCGAATAGGGTCAGCATCGAATACAGATTAAGAAGCAATAGGAATTTCTCTAGATAGGTGATCATACATCCTAATGGGTGCGACCCACATAGCCATGCTGCCTGCCCGATTTTTGTCATTTCCCGGTTGATGAGGCTTGAGGCTAGAATTTTATCTCCAGAACATCTGGCCATCATTCACTTTGAATGCCACATCGTCAGATCCGCCAGGACACACTTGATTGACGTCCACAAAAATACTCTAGTCATCTGGCTAGAGAATAACCATTTTTCCGCCATCAACTATGGTACGTTTTGGAGAAATCAACACATGTAATTCCTTTTGGAAATATTCTGTCAGACATCCGTCCATACACGTCATCCAGGAACAGGATGAACCGAAGGCACTCTCCTACTGCATCACATATAGGAATCACCCCATGGATCAGTAGCGAGAAGTCCTTGCAAATCCGTAGATTCAACCACGACAGAATCACAAATCGAATAACTCTGGTTGCAATCCAGAGAGATTCAACCAGTGGTCCTTCCGTTTATGAAGATCCACGGTCTTCACTTGCTCCGTCTTCAATTGACGTCTTCACGTACTTGTTGGTCGGAATGGTTTTCGAATATAAATTCGATCCCGGTCTTTCCATGCCAACAATCGTATTGGTCTGGTTTTGATAGTCGGTGTTTTAACTATCAAACAACAAATGTGTGAATACAACAAGTTTTCTGATTCAGTACTTGGCATGACTTGGACTCTTAAAATATATTTAACAAAATCGTTACTTAACTCTAATATTCGACTTAACTCTACTCACTTGACTCTAGATCGCAGCGATCACAATGGTTACGCCTGATTCCCTTAGGAAACATCCGACCGCTGTAGGCTATCTACAGCCCTGCGAATTACGCTAGCAGTCGTATACAATAGCAACTCTTTTGACTAACTCTAACTCAAATATTATATTTGATCAATTCTATTTGAATAAACGATATTTACTATAATTTGAAAACAATATTCTTAATTCTTTTGGAATTATATATTTCCCAAAACTTACATTAGAGTTCGATAATTCTTGTATAAGAAAAACCAATTTCAACACCTTTACTTACTTCAAACTAATACCATCCCTTGATAATAGTAAAGCCAGTCAAGTTGGGGTATTTTAGTTACCTCTCAGACCTTGATCGACCCGTTCTTACCTTAGAATAATATCAGTTCGTCACTTAAACATTGATATTCAAATCCCGTTTGCCACTTTGATTTCAATCTAGTTTACAACATCGTTTCCTTCATTTGAAATCCTCTTTTCAAAAATCCTCTTACTTAATTCGTTTGATTGAGTAAGTCCTCGTTCCAACCACGACCTTTAACTTATCATTTTGGTTTTAAAACCCTCTTCAAAACCTCGCTTGGGTTTCCTTATACACAATTAAACAACTTCTTATATTTCATTTTAAACCCTTACCATTACCATATTTCAATTATATTATCATCTCTCTTAAAACATTTACTTTCAATTGAATTCACTTTATTTAATTAAGTGAAATCTTACTTAAATCTCAACATTTACTTTTCCAATTCATTTACAAAGCTCATTTGTACACTTGGGTTGAAAATCCTTTATAATGCCCTATTTGACTTCAATCGAACTTATCACCACTTAATAACGTCTGACCTGAATTTCAATTAAAAACCCTTACATCAAATCATTTTTTATAAAAATAATGATTAGCCTTAACATTTACCATATGGAAATAGTTGACCTTGTCACTAACCAAAAATAGAATAATTATTCCTTTTAAAGCTGATTAAATAATGATTTACTTATTATCATTAACCAATTTATCATTTCATTTATAACTTGATTAAAATATTTATTTATAAATTTCTAATTTAATTAATTATATAAAATGACTGAAAAGCTTCAGTTCACTTATATAATACTTTATAACTTTCAAACTGCGTCGTTTCATCGAACGGTCAAACGACGTCTAAACAACATATTTTAGGCCATTCACTGCCAATTACCCAATCAACACTGTCGGTTGATTTTAAACACAACACGGGTGAATATTTGTTCATCCATCACACTCAAACAGGTTTTGGTGTCAGACAGCCCAAACAATTCATATATATGCATACCAACCAAAATATACAGTTTATTTGAGGAACCCGGTCGGATTCCTCCAACCCGTCCTTCTCTGCATCACAGATGTCAGTTGATAAAAATAAACAAATTAAATAAATGACGAGATATAAATAACTGCAACTATCACACAATAACAACCAATTTTTATCCATCGCATCCAATCAACCAATTTATACTGTTAACTGTAAAATATACTTTACTGTGAATATACCACATCACAGTATTCCAGAAGGTGTGAGAATTAACTCAGCTGAGTTTGATTTGTCGGTAAATCAGCTCATTTCTTGTCAAATTGAACTGCGTTTAATTCATTTGAAAAAATCCAGTCGCTGTCTGCCCTGCTCTGCCCTTATCCATCGCGTAGTACACGTTTTTACGGTTCTGCTGTTTTTCGTTTCGTCGAAATCTGATTTCGTGTGTACTCGAAATTAATAATCGAAGTTTATATAAATATTTAAATTAATTAAACCTTAAAAACCTTTAAATACAAATTGGGCCTTACCATTAAATCGTTCAGCCCATTATGTTTTCTGACCCGCTTCCACTCCCCTTCTATAACTCTCGAAACTCCTCTCAAACCCTTATTTCTCAAAACAAATCGGCCGCCTCCAAATACAGAAAAAGAACGAAACCCTAGGTCCATAAAACTCGCATCACCTCCATCCCTGACCACCGTGACGCCCCGTTGTTGCCTCGGCCTCATCCTCAGTTGCTTCGCCATCCCCAGAGATCGAAGACCGAACGAAAAAGCTAAGTGATTTTTCCCAAAATCTAATTTCTGTTTTGATTTTCTGTTTTGATTGTTGTTTGAATTCGATTTTTCTTCGTTGTTGTGTTCCGAAACAATGAATATGAATGCCTATTTATAGTCGAATTGATCGCTGTGCTTTTCGAATTGTTATATCCTAGTTATAGGCTTAGTTGCCTGAACCCTAGGTGTTGTTTCCCATTCGTTTCTAGCTGTGTTTTGGTCGGATTGTGGTTGATGGAGACATTATTGTTGCGTGATGTTTACTCGTAAATACATAGATTTACGGATGGATTTTTGTGTATCTGTGAATTGTCACTTCGTTCAGAAATTGGAGGATTCATCTATGCCCTTGTATTCGATTTTTAAAAGAGTGGTATAGGCTTGTCTTGTTTGTACGGTTTTGTTCAAATTGAAATTTCAGAGATTTTATTTCCTCTATGTTCATGTACTTACATTGAGCTGTTCCTATGTAGTACTGAATTATGTATATATAGATATACACACATACAGCTGTTTCGATTTGGTGATGTAAGAATTTGATTTCTGTACTATTCAATTTCTGAAAATTTGGGTTTTCTACTGTTGCTTTATTGGCAAGAACATGGCATGCCGTCCCTTTTGGTTGTATTGTCCATTCATACCAATACAATATGTAGCTTAGGCACAGCTATGCATTGTCCTGTTCACATGGTCTGTATATTTCATTTTTCTTTCGTATTGTCTTGTCTATGTACATACAACTATTGGAATGCTGATTTCATTTGCAGATTTGAACGATGACAGTATATATGTAGGATACCCCTTAGTATAGGTTTGTAAAAAAAACAGGTATTAGCTGTTTCGATTCTGTAGTTTTGATGGAACCATACATACATTTGCTTTGATAGTACAACACATATATCAGCATTTGCTTTGCTGTAAAATCTGAGTTTTTTTTTGTGTGGTATCCTTGACATTAGGATTCTATAGATGTCTATATGGTTTCTAGCTACTTATAGCTGTTCTTTCCTTTCCTTTTCAAATCTTTCGACTTCATACATATTATTATTAGCTATTAATAGCTGTATTTTCCTCTTTCCAGGTTGCTTTTACGGATGGAGGAATTGTTGAAATCGTATGATGACAGCAGAGATCTTTGTGGATTTAGGATAGGACTTTTGCATACCTTTTTTCTCTTTTCTTTTTTTTCTCTTTTTTCTTTCTTCTTTCTTTTCATGTTTGGATGTATTGTAAAATAAGGTAAAACAGTTGCATATTGTACTGTTATAGGATTGTATATTAAATGTTGATTTGAATTTTACTGTAAATTTAACTATGGTCCTTACTCTCATATTTGTATAGTCCTTGTTTTGTATTGTTTCTAACGCCATTGTCTAACTGGTATGACAATTCGACTGTAATTAAAGAGTCGCACATAAGAATTTTGCATAGCGCAACTCGAAGTTATGTTGGCATGTAATGATACATACTACCTAGGACGTGTATATGAGCGCCAAGAAAATATAGGCGTTGGTAAAGAGAAAATGGTGTTAAACTCTTGTGACGAGTAAATGGATTCACCGTTTCTTCATCTGGTTGTTTTTAGTTTATGGCATTTTATTAAACCTGTCTAGAAGATGACATTTGTGGTGCGAGAGGAAGATAACTTGAACTTTGGATGACTTGATCTAAACTACATAGCTAACGGTATATGCCACTAATACACAACAATTTCGTAGAGAGTTTGTTGGTAGCTAATAAGGATGGAACCAAAATTCTATTTATAGAATCTCTCATCTATTACTAATGGTTTCCAACGAAATGGACTGTTTTGATATTTGTACAAAACTTACCTTACCATTTCATATGGTATTACAATTCCAGCATTTTCCGCCTATTTCAAAATTAAATCATTGTTTTCTTATCCATATTAACGTCAAATTAATATTCGAAAATATTATTTAACTATTGAAATTCCAAAACAATTATAAATATAAATTAAATAATTGGTTACGAAAACACGGGACGTTACATTCCTTCCCCCTTAAAATAATTTCGTCCTCGAAATGGCTAAGGTATGAAAATGTTGTAAATCCCAAAAATTTTCTCTCTTTTCTCAATTTATTATTATTATTATTATTATTATTATTATTATTATTATTATTATTTTTTCATCAACCCATGGATGAAATATATTCAACCAGTCTAATAAGCACACAAAAATCAACCAATAATCAAGGCGCAACAACCCAATCAAATCAACTAAGTTCATATCCAAAATCATTATTTAACTTAATTCAACATACTTGAATATCAACCAATTTATATTCACTTTAATTTTATTGTTCATTAAATTTTCAGATTCGAATTAACTTTATCTAATTACCAGATTATCTCTTAATTTAATTTTAATATGAAAATTATTTAATTCGATTTCACTTAACTTAGTTTAGTTTCAATTCAAAATTTGAATTTCATTCAAATCAATCAACACACGATATTTCATAAAATTATTTCTTTTCCATAGGAAAATTAAATTTCGGGTAAAATTATTTCATCTACCCCCTTATTCAAAACAATATCGTGTTCCCTATCAGTTCAACGCTTTTCAACACTTGAACCGATCAGCAACGCAATACAAAACATTTGTATATAAAATCTACAAATACGCTCTCATATATATATACTCAAACTCAATCTAGGGTGTTACTAACCCTATCTTTATTGAGTTATGCCACAGAGCCAAGGTTATTACTAAACCAATAGCTCTGATACCACTGCAATGACCCAGCGATTTTCGGCCCCGAAAATCGATATAAATACCATGACCGTATCTTATACCGATCCTCCAAGCACCCGAAAAACACTGGATAGTTTTAAAAAGAATTTAGAGGGTGAGATAAGAAAGAAAGAAATATTAGAATAGAAGAAAGAAGAAGATCACATCAGAATCTCACAGCGGAACGAATAAAAATAATATAACAAATCTTTTATACAGAAACTGTATAGAACATACCAATCATCAGAGTACTGCATATATCAGACACAGCGGAAATAAACTCTATATAACTAGCGGTGAAGCCTCCTGCTTCCAGCTTCTGAAATTCCAAGCGAAACCTAACCTGGAACATACTCGGTCTGACCCGAGCACATTTGGTTTAAAACAAAAATACACCGGGTCAGTCTGGAACACTATTAGTGATAAATTCACAACACACACTTGCTTAACTTTGGAAAATCCTTTCGAAATCAAAGGATAATAGTAAGACCAGTCCACATATAAACACGGACGGTTTTTACCTTACTATAACCCAAAACACTTTTGAACTCATAGCTTGATCTGATATTATCATAATGTCTAAGTACAAATGAATATCAATCTAGAGGAACGCTTGCATCTCACGCTCCCCATATTTAGTATACAAACCAAAAACCGCGAGCGCTTAGTTGATTTTGGATTTCCAACTTGACAAGGTATGGGACCACCTTCTGCACGTGTATCTCTAGAGGCGAATACACTGGGTTCAACAAGAATGTCTTGCAACCCGGCCCTCACATGACCGACCACTCATTTCGCTTGAGTGTATCGAATGTATATCACCGACGGTTGGGATCAGCAACCGCCACCCGAATAGGGTCAGCATCGAATACAGATTAAGAAGCAATAGGAATTTCTCTAGATAGGTGATCATACATCCTAATGGGTGCGACCCACATAGCCATGCTGCCTGCCCGATTTTTGTCATTTCCCGGTTGATGAGGCTTGAGGCTAGAATTTTATCTCCAGAACATCTGGCCATCATTCACTTTGAATGCCACATCGTCAGATCCGCCAGGACACACTTGATTGACGTCCACAAAAATACTCTAGTCATCTGGCTAGAGAATAACCATTTTTCCGCCATCAACTATGGTACGTTTTGGAGAAATCAACACATGTAATTCCTTTTGGAAATATTCTGTCAGACATCCGTCCATACACGTCATCCAGGAACAGGATGAACCGAAGGCACTCTCCTACTGCATCACATATAGGAATCACCCCATGGATCAATAGCGAGAAGTCCTTGCAAATCCGTAGATTCAACCACGACAGAATCACAAATCGAATAACTCTGGTTGCAATCCAGAGAGATTCAACCAGTGGTCCTTCCGTTTATGAAGATCCACGGTCTTCACTTGCTCCGTCTTCAATTGACGTCTTCACGTACTTGTTGGTCGGAATGGTTTTCGAATATAAATTCGATCCCGGTCTTTCCATGCCAACAATCGTATTGGTCTGGTTTTGATAGTCGGTGTTTTAACTATCAAACAACAAATGTGTGAATACAACAAGTTTTCTGATTCAGTACTTGGCATGACTTGGACTCTTAAAATATATTTAACAAAATCGTTACTTAACTCTAATATTCGACTTAACTCTACTCACTTGACTCTAGATCGCAGCGATCACAATGGTTACGCCTGATTCCCTTAGGAAACATCCGACCGCTGTAGGCTATCTACAGCCCTGCGAATTACGCTAGCAGTCGTATACAATGGCAACTCTTTTGACTAACTCTAACTCAAATATTATATTTGATCAATTCTATTTGAATAAACGATATTTACTATAATTTGAAAACAATATTCTTAATTCTTTTGGAATTATATATTTCCCAAAACTTACATTAGAGTTCGATAATTCTTGTATAAGAAAAACCAATTTCAACACCTTTACTTACTTCAAACTAATACCATCCCTTGATAATAGTAAAGCCAGTCAAGTTGGGGTATTTTAGTTACCTCTCAGACCTTGATCGACCCGTTCTTACCTTAGAATAATATCAGTTCGTCACTTAAACATTGATATTCAAATCCCGTTTGCCACTTTGATTTCAATCTAGTTTACAACATCGTTTCCTTCATTTGAAATCCTCTTTTCAAAAATCCTCTTACTTAATTCGTTTGATTGAGTAAGTCCTCGTTCCAACCACGACCTTTAACTTATCATTTTGGTTTTAAAACCCTCTTCAAAACCTCGCTTGGATTTCCTTATACACAATTAAACAACTTCTTATATTTCATTTTAAACCCTTACCATTACCATATTTCAATTATATTATCATCTCTCTTAAAACATTTACTTTCAATTGAATTCACTTTATTTAATTAAGTGAAATCTTACTTAAATCTCAACATTTACTTTCCAATTCATTTACAAAGATCATTTGTACACTTGGGTTGAAAATCCTTTATAATGCCCTATTTGACTTCAATCGAACTTATCACCACTTAATAACGTCTGACCTGAATTTCAATTAAAAACCCTTACATCAAATCATTTTTTATAAAAATAATGATTAGCCTTAACATTTACCATATGGAAATAGTTGACCTTGTCACTAACCAAAAATAGAATAATTATTCCTTTTAAAGCTGATTAAATAATGATTTACTTATTATCATTAACCAATTTATCATTTCATTTATAACTTGATTAAAATATTTATTTATAAATTTCTAATTTAATTAATTATATAAAATGACTGAAAAGCTTCAGTTCACTTATATAATACTTTATAACTTTCAAACTGCGTCGTTTCATCGAACGGTCAAACGACGTCTAAACAACATATTTTAGGCCATTCACTGCCAATTACCCAATCAACACTGTCGGTTGATTTTAAACACAACACGGGTGAATATTTGTTCATCCATCACACTCAAACAGGTTTTGGTGTCAGACAGCCCAAACAATTCATATATATGCATACCAACCAAAATATACAGTTTATTTGAGGAACCCGGTCGGATTCCTCCAACCCGTCCTTCTCTGCATCACAGATGTCAGTTGATAAAAATAAACAAATTAAATAAATGACGAGATATAAATAACTGCAACTATCACACAATAACAACCAATTTTTATCCATCGCATCCAATCAACCAATTTATACTGTTAACTGTAAAATATACTTTACTGTGAATATACCACATCACAGTATTCCAGAAGGTGTGAGAATTAACTCAGCTGAGTTTGATTTGTCGGTAAATCAGCTCATTTCTTGTCAAATTGAACTGCGTTTAATTCATTTGAAAAAATCCAGTCGCTGTCTGCCCTGCTCTGCCCTTATCCATCGCGTAGTACACGTTTTTACGGTTCTGCTGTTTTTCGTTTCGTCGAAATCTGATTTCGTGTGTACTCGAAATTAATAATCGAAGTTTATATAAATATTTAAATTAATTAAACCTTAAAAACCTTTAAATACAAATTGGGCCTTACCATTAAATCGTTCAGCCCATTATGTTTTCTGACCCGCTTCCACTCCCCTTCTATAACTCTCGAAACTCCTCTCAAACCCTTATTTCTCAAAACAAATCGGCCGCCTCCAAATACAGAAAAAGAACGAAACCCTAGGTCCATAAAACTCGCATCGCCTCCATCCCTGACCACCGTGACGCCCCGTTGTTGCCTCGGCCTCATCCTCAGTTGCTTCGCCATCCCCAGAGATCGAAGACCGAACGAAAAAGCTAAGTGATTTTTCCCAAAATCTAATTTCTGTTTTGATTTTCTGTTTTGATTGTTGTTTGAATTCGATTTTTCTTCGTTGTTGTGTTCCGAAACAATGAATATGAATGCCTATTTATAGTCGAATTGATCGCTGTGCTTTTCGAATTGTTATATCCTAGTTATAGGCTTAGTTGCCTGAACCCTAGGTGTTGTTTCCCATTCGTTTCTAGCTGTGTTTTGGTCGGATTGTGGTTGATGGAGACATTATTGTTGCGTGATGTTTACTCGTAAATACATAGATTTACGGATGGATTTTTGTGTATCTGTGAATTGTCACTTCGTTCAGAAATTGGAGGATTCATCTATGCCCTTGTATTCGATTTTTAAAAGAGTGGTATAGGCTTGTCTTGTTTGTACGGTTTTGTTCAAATTGAAATTTCAGAGATTTTATTTCCTCTATGTTCATGTACTTACATTGAGCTGTTCCTATGTAGTACTGAATTATGTATATATAGATATACACACATACAGCTGTTTCGATTTGATGATGTAAGAATTTGATTTCTGTACTATTCAATTTCTGAAAATTTGGGTTTTCTACTGTTGCTTTATTGGCAAGAACATGGCATGCCGTCCCTTTTGGTTGTATTGTCCATTCATACCAATACAATATGTAGCTTAGGCACAGCTATGCATTGTCCTGTTCACATGGTCTGTATATTTCATTTTTATTTCGTATTGTCTTGTCTATGTACATACAACTATTGGAATGCTGATTTCATTTGCAGATTTGAACGATGACAGTATATATGTAGGATACCCCTTAGTATAGGTTTGTAAAAAAAAACAGGTATTAGCTGTTTCGATTCTGTAGTTTTGATGGAACCATACATACATTTGCTTTGATAGTACAACACATATATCAGCATTTGCTTTGCTGTAAAATCTGAGTTTTTTTTTGTGGTATCCTTGACATTGGGATTCTATAGATGTCTATATGGTTTCTAGCTACTTATAGCTGTTCTTTCCTTTCCTTTTCAAATCTTTCGACTTCATACATATTATTATTAGCTATTAATAGCTGTATTTTCCTCTTTCCAGGTTGCTTTTACGGATGGAGGAATTGTTGAAATCGTATGATGACAGCAGAGATCTTTGTGGATTTAGGATAGGACTTTTGCATACCTTTTTTCTCTTTTCTTTTTTTTCTCTTTTTTCTTTCTTCTTTCTTTTCATGTTTGGATGTATTGTAAAATAAGGTAAAACAGTTGCATATTGTACTGTTATAGTATTGTATATTAAATGTTGATTTGAATTTTACTGTAAATTTAACTATGGTCCTTACTCTCATATTTGTATAGTCCTTGTTTTGTATTGTATTGTTTCTAACGCCATTGTCCAACTGGTATGACAATTCGACTGTAATTAAAGAGTCGCACATAAGAATTTTGCATAGCGCAACTCGAAGTTATGTTGGCATGTAATGATACATACTACCTAGGACGTGTATATGAGCGCCAAGAAAATATAGGCGTTGGTAAAGAGAAAATGGTGTTAAACTCTTGTGACGAGTAAATGGATTCACCGTTTCTTCATCTGGTTGTTTTTAGTTTATGGCATTTTATTAAACCTGTCTAGAAGATGACATTTGTGGTGCGAGAGGAAGATAACTTGAACTTTGGATGACTTGATCTAAACTACATAGCTAACGGTATATGCCACTAATACACAACAATTTCGTAGAGAGTTTGTTGGTAGCTAATAAGGATGGAACCAAAATTCTATTTATAGAATCTCTCATCTATTACTAATGGTTTCCAACGAAATGGACTGTTTTGATATTTGTACAAAACTTACCTTACCATTTCATATGGTATTACAATTCCAGCATTTTCCGCCTATTTCAAAATTAAATCATTGTTTTCTTATCCATATTAACGTCAAATTAATATTCGAAAATATTATTTAACTATTGAAATTCCAAAACAATTATAAATATAAATTAAATAATTGGTTACGAAAACACGGGACGTTACATTCCTTCCCCCTTAAAATAATTTCGTCCTCGAAATGGCTAAGGTATGAAAATGTTGTAAATCCCAAAAATTTTCTCTCTTTTCTCAATTTATTATTATTATTATTATTATTATTATTATTTTTTTCATCAACCCATAGATGAAATATATTCAACCAGTCTAATAAGCACACAAAAATCAACCAATAATCAAGGCGCAACAACCCAATCAAATCAACTAAGTTCATATCCAAAATCATTATTTAACTTAATTCAACATACTTGAATATCAACCAATTTATATTCACTTTAATTTTATTGTTCATTAAATTTTCAAATTCGAATTAACTTTATCTAATTACCACATTATCTCTTAATTTAATTTTAATATGAAAATTATTTAATTCGATTTCACTTAACTTAGTTTAGTTTCAATTCAAAATTTAAATTTCATTCAAATCAATCAACACAAGATATTTCATAAAATTATTTCTTTTCCATAGGAAAATTAAATTTTGGGTAAAATTATTTCATCTACACCCTTATTCAAAACAATATCGTGTTCCCTATCAGTTCAACGCTTTTCAACACTTGAACCGATCAGCAACGCAATACAAAACATTTGTATATAAAATCTACAAATACACTCTCATATATATATACTCAAACTCAATTTAGGGTGTTACTAACCCTATCTTTATTGAGTTATGCCACAGAGCCAAGGTTATTACTAAACCAATAGCTCTGATACCACTGCAACGACCCAGCGATTTTCGGCCCCGAAAATCGATATAAATACCATGACCGTATCTTATACCGATCCTCCAAGCACCGAAAAACACTGGATAGTTTTAGAAAGAATTTAGAGGGTGAGATAAGAAAGAAAGAAATATTAGAATAGAAGAAAGAAGAAGAACACATCAGAATCTCACAGCGGAACGAATAAATATAATATAACAAATCTTTTATACAAAAACTGTATAAAACATACCAATCATCAGAGTACTGCATATATCAGACACAGCGGAAATAAACTCTATATAACTAGCGGTGAAGCCTCCTGCTTCCAGCTTCTGAAATTCCAAGCGAAACCTAACCTGGAACATACTCGGTCTGACCCGAGCACATTTGGTTTAAAACAAAAATACACCGGGTCAGTCTGGAACACTATTAGTGATAAATTCACAACACACACTTGCTTAACATTGGAAAATCCTTTCGAAATCAAAGGATAATAGTAAGACCAGTCCACATATAAACACGGACGGTTTTTACCTTACTATAACCCAAAACACTTTTGAACTCATAGCTTGATCTGATATTATCATAAGGTCTAAGTACAAATGAATATCAATCTAGAGGAACGCTTGCATCTCACGCTCCCCATATTTAGTATACAAACCAAAAACCGCGAGCGCTTATTTGATTTTGGATTTCCAACTTGACAAGGTATGGGACCACCTTCCACACGTGTATCTCTAGAGGCGAATACACTGGGTTCAACAAGAACGTCTTGCAACCCGGCCCTCACATGACCGACCACTCATTTCGCTTGAGTGTATCGAATGTATATCACCGACGGTTGGGATCAGCAACCGCCACCCGAATAGGGTCAGCATCGAATACAGATTAAGAAGCAATAGGAATTTCTCTAGATAGGTGATCATACATCCTAATGGGTGCGACCCACATAGCCATGCTGCCTGCCCGATTTTTGTCATTTCCCGGTTGATGAGGCTTGAGGCTAGAATTTTATCTCCAGAACATCTGGCCATCATTCACTTTGAATGCCACATCGTCAGATCCGCCAGGACACACTTGATTGACGTCCACAAAAATACTCTAGTCATCTTGCTAGAGAATAACCATTTTTCCGCCATCAACTATGGTACGTTTTGGAGAAATCAACACATGTAATTCCTTTTGGAAATATTCTGTCAGACATCCGTCCATACACGTCATCCAGGAACAGGATGAACCGAAGGCACTCTCCTACTGCATCACATATAGGAATCACCCCATGGATCAGTAGCGAGAAGTCCTTGCAAATCCGTAGATTCAACCACGACAGAATCACAAATCGACTAACTCTGGTTGCAATCCAGAGAGATTCAACCAGTGGTCCTTCCGTTTATGAAGATCCACGGTCTTCACTTGCTCCGTCTTCAATTGACGTCTTTACGTACTTGTTGGTCGGAATGGTTTTCGAATATAAATTCGATCCCGGTCTTTCCATGCCAACAATCGTATTGGTCTGGTTTTGATAGTCGGTGTTTTAACTATCAAACAACAAATGTGTGAATACAACAAGTTTTCTGATTCAGTACTTGGCATGACTTGGACTCTTAAAATATATTTAACAAAATCGTTACTTAACTCTAATATTCGACTTAACTCTACTCACTTGACTCTAGATCGCAGCGATCACAATGGTTACGCCTGATTCCCTTAGGAAACATCCGACCGCTGTAGGCTATCTGCAGCCCTGCGAATTACGCTAGCAGTCATATACAATGGCAACTCTTTTGACTAACTCTAACTCAAATATTATATTTGATCAATTCTAATTGAATAAACGATATTTACTATAATTTGAAAACAATATTCTTAATTCTTTTGGAATTATATATTTCCCAAAACTTACATTAGAGTTCGATAATTCTTGTATAAGAAAAACCAATTTCAACACCTTTACTTACTTCAAACTAATACCATCCCTTGATAATAGTAAAGCCAGTCAAGTTGGGGTATTTTAGTTACCTCTCAGACCTTGATCGACCCGTTCTTACCTTAAAATAATATCAGTTCGTCACTTAAACATTGATATTCAAATCCCGTTTGCCACTTTGATTTCAATCTAGTTTACAACATCGTTTCCTTCATTTGAAATCCTCATTTCAAAAATCCTCTTACTTAATTCGTTTGATTGAGTAAGTCCTCGTTCCAACCACGACCTTTAACTTATCATTTTGGTTTTAAAACCCTCTTCAAAACCTCGCTTGGATTTCCTTATACACAATTAAACAACTTCTTATATTTCATTTAAAACCCTTACCATTACCATATTTCAATTATATTATCATCTCTCTTAAAACATTTACTTTCAATTGAATTCACTTTATTTAATTAAGTGAAATCTTACTTAAATCTCAACATTTACTTTTCCAATTCATTTACAAAGATCATTTGTACACTTGGGTTGAAAATCCTTTATAATGCCCTATTTGACTTCAATCGAACTTATCACCACTTAATAACGTCTGACCTGAATTTCAATTAAAAACCCTTACATCAAATCATTTTTTATAAAAATAATGATTAGCCTTAACATTTACCATATGGAAATAGTTGACCTTGTCACTAACCAAAAATAGAATAATTATTCCTTTTAAAGCTGATTAAATAATGATTTACTTATTATCATTAACCAATTTATCATTTCATTTATAACTTGATTAAAATATTTATTTATAAATTTCTAATTTAATTAATTATATAAAATGACTGAAAAGCTTCAGTTCACTTATATAATACTTTATAACTTTCAAACTGCGTCGTTTCATCGAACGGTCAAACGACGTCTAAACAACATATTTTAGGCCATTCACTGCCAATTACCCAATCAACACTGTCGGTTGATTTTAAACACAACACGGGTGAATATTTGTTCATCCATCACACTCAAACAGGTTTTGGTGTCAGACAGCCCAAACAATTCATATATATGCATACCAACCAAAATATACAGTTTATTTGAGGAACCCGGTCGGATTCCTCCAACCCGTCCTTCTCTGCATCACAGATGTCAGTTGATAAAAATAAACAAATTAAATAAATGACGAGATATAAATAACTGCAACTATCACACAATAACAACCAATTTTTATCCATCGCATCCAATCAACCAATTTATACTGTTAACTGTAAAATATACTTTACTGTGAATATACCACATCACAGTATTCCAGAAGGTGTGAGAATTAACTCAGCTGAGTTTGATTTGTCGGTAAATCAGCTCATTTCTTGTCAAATTGAACTGCGTTTAATTCATTTGAAAAAATCCAGTCGCTGTCTGCCCTGCTCTGCCCTTATCCATCGCGTAGTACACGTTTTTACGGTTCTGCTGTTTTTCGTTTCGTCGAAATCTGATTTCGTGTGTACTCGAAATTAATAATCGAAGTTTATATAAATATTTAAATTAATTAAACCTTAAAAACCTTTAAATACAAATTGGGCCTTACCATTAAATCGTTCAGCCCATTATGTTTTCTGACCCGCTTCCACTCCCCTTCTATAACTCTCGAAACTCCTCTCAAACCCTTATTTCTCAAAACAAATCGGCCGCCTCCAAATACAGAAAAAGAACGAAACCCTAGGTCCATAAAACTCGCATCGCCTCCATCCCTGACCACCGTGACGCCCCGTTGTTGCCTCGGCCTCATCCTCAGTTGCTTCGCCATCCCCAGAGATCGAAGACCGAACGAAAAAGCTAAGTGATTTTTCCCAAAATCTAATTTCTGTTTTGATTTTCTGTTTTGATTGTTGTTTGAATTCGATTTTTCTTCGTTGTTGTGTTCCGAAACAATGAATATGAATGCCTATTTATAGTCGAATTGATCGCTGTGCTTTTCGAATTGTTATATCCTAGTTATAGGCTTAGTTGCCTGAACCCTAGGTGTTGTTTCCCATTCGTTTCTAGCTGTGTTTTGGTCGGATTGTGGTTGATGGAGACATTATTGTTGCGTGATGTTTACTCGTAAATACATAGATTTACGGATGGATTTTTGTGTATCTGTGAATTGTCACTTCGTTCAGAAATTGGAGGATTCATCTATGCCCTTGTATTCGATTTTTAAAAGAGTGGTATAGGCTTGTCTTGTTTGTACGGTTTTGTTCAAATTGAAATTTCAGAGATTTTATTTCCTCTATGTTCATGTACTTACATTGAGCTGTTCTTATGTAGTACTGAATTATGTATATATAGATATACACACATACAGCTGTTTCGATTTGATGATGTAAGAATTTGATTTCTGTACTATTCAATTTCTGAAAATTTGGGTTTTCTACTGTTGCTTTATTGGCAAGAACATGGCATGCCGTCCCTTTTGGTTGTATTGTCCATTCATACCAATACAATATGTAGCTTAGGCACAGCTATGCATTGTCCTGTTCACATGGTCTGTATATTTCATTTTTCTTTCGTATTGTCTTGTCTATGTACATACAACTATTGGAATGCTGATTTCATTTGCAGATTTGAACGATGACAGTATATATGTAGGATACCCCTTAGTATAGGTTTGTAAAAAAAAACAGGTATTAGCTGTTTCGATTCTGTAGTTTTGATGGAACCATACATACATTTGCTTTGATAGTACAACACATATATCAGCATTTGCTTTGCTGTAAAATCTGAGTTTTTTTTTGTGGTATCCTTGACATTGGGATTCTATAGATGTCTATATGGTTTCTAGCTACTTATAGCTGTTCTTTCCTTTCCTTTTCAAATCTTTCGACTTCATACATATTATTATTAGCTATTAATAGCTGTATTTTCCTCTTTCCAGGTTGCTTTTACGGATGGAGGAATTGTTGAAATCGTATGATGACAGCAGAGATCTTTGTGGATTTAGGATAGGACTTTTGCATACCTTTTTTCTCTTTTCTTTTTTTTCTCTTTTTTCTTTCTTCTTTCTTTTCATGTTTGGATGTATTGTAAAATAAGGTAAAACAGTTGCATATTGTACTGTTATAGGATTGTATATTAAATGTTGATTTGAATTTTACTGTAAATTTAACTATGGTCCTTACTCTCATATTTGTATAGTCCTTGTTTTGTATTGTTTCTAACGCCATTGTCCAACTGGTATGACAATTCGACTGTAATTAAAGAGTCGCACATAAGAATTTTGCATAGCGCAACTCGAAGTTATGTTGGCATGTAATGATACATACTACCTAGGACGTGTATATGAGCGCCAAGAAAATATAGGCGTTGGTAAAGAGAAAATGGTGTTAAACTCTTGTGACGAGTAAATGGATTCACCGTTTCTTCATCTGGTTGTTTTTAGTTTATGGCATTTTATTAAACCTGTCTAGAAGATGACATTTGTGGTGCGAGAGGAAGATAACTTGAACTTTGGATGACTTGATCTAAACTACATAGCTAACGGTATATGCCACTAATACACAACAATTTCGTAGAGAGTTTGTTGGTAGCTAATAAGGATGGAACCAAAATTCTATTTATAGAATCTCTCATCTATTACTAATGGTTTCCAACGAAATGGACTGTTTTGATATTTGTACAAAACTTACCTTACCATTTCATATGGTATTACAATTCCAGCATTTTCCGCCTATTTCGAAATTAAATCATTGTTTTCTTATCCATATTAACGTCAAATTAATATTCGAAAATATTATTTAATTATTGAAATTCCAAAACAATTATAAATATAAATTAAATAATTGGTTACGAAAACACGGGACGTTACATTCCTTCCCCCTTAAAATAATTTCGTCCTCGAAATGGCTAAGGTATGAAAATGTTGTAAATCCCAAAAATTTTCTCTCTTTTCTCAATTTATTATTATTATTATTATTATTATTATTATTTTTTCATCAACCCATGGATGAAATATATTCAACCAGTCTAATAAGCACACAAAAATCAACCAATAATCAAGGCGCAACAACCCAATCAAATCAACTAAGTTCATATCCAAAATCATTATTTAACTTAATTCAACATACTTGAATATCAACCAATTTATATTCACTTTAATTTTATTGTTCATTAAATTTTCAAATTCGAATTAACTTTATCTAATTACCACATTATCTCTTAATTTAATTTTAATATGAAAATTATTTAATTCGATTTCACTTAACTTAGTTTAGTTTCAATTCAAAATTTGAATTTCATTCAAATCAATCAACACACGATATTTCATAAAATTATTTCTTTTCCATAGGAAAATTAAATTTCGGGTAAAATTATTTCATCTACCCCCTTATTCAAAACAATATCGTGTTCCCTATCAGTTCAACGCTTTTCAACACTTGAACCGATCAGCAACGCAATACAAAACATTTGTATATAAAATCTACAAATACACTCTCATATATATATACTCAAACTCAATCTAGGGTGTTACTAACCCTATCTTTATTGAGTTATGCCACAGAGCCAAGGTTATTACTAAACCAATAGCTCTGATACCACTGCAACGACCCAGCGATTTTCGGCCCCGAAAATCGATATAAATACCATGACCGTATCTTATACCGATCCTCCAAGCACCGAAAAACACTGGATAGTTTTAGAAAGAATTTAGAGGGTGAGATAAGAAAGAAAGAAATATTAGAATAGAAGAAAGAAGAAGAACACATCAGAATCTCACAGCGGAACGAATAAATATAATATAACAAATCTTTTATACAAAAACTGTATAAAACATACCAATCATCAGAGTACTGCATATATCAGACACAGCGGAAATAAACTCTATATAACTAGCGGTGAAGCCTCCTGCTTCCAGCTTCTGAAATTCCAAGCGAAACCTAACCTGGAACATACTTGGTCTGACCCGAGCACATTTGGTTTAAAACAAAAATACACCGGGTCAGTCTGGAACACTATTAGTGATAAATTCACAACACACACTTGCTTAACTTTGGAAAATCCTTTCGAAATCAAAGGATAATAGTAAGACCAGTCCACATATAAACACGGACGGTTTTTACCTTACTATAACCCAAAACACTTTTGAACTCATAGCTTGATCTGATATTATCATAATGTCTAAGTACAAATGAATATCAATCTAGAGGAACGCTTGCATCTCACGCTCCCCATATTTAGTATACAAACCAAAAACCGCGAGCGCTTATTTGATTTTGGATTTCCAACTTGACAAGGTATGGGACCACCTTCCGCACGTGTATCTCTAGAGGCGAATACACTGGGTTCAACAAGAACGTCTTGCAACCCGGCCCTCACATGACCGACCACTCATTTCGCTTGAGTGTATCGAATGTATATCACCGACGGTTGGGATCAGCAACCGCCACCCGAATAGGGTCAGCATCGAATACAGATTAAGAAGCAATAGGAATTTCTCTAGATAGGTGATCATACATCCTAATGGGTGCGACCCACATAGCCATGCTGCCTGCCCGATTTTTGTCATTTCCCGGTTGATGAGGCTTGAGGCTAGAATTTTATCTCCAGAACATCTGGCCATCATTCACTTTGAATGCCACATCGTCAGATCCGCCAGGACACACTTGATTGACGTCCACAAAAATACTCTAGTCATCTGGCTAGAGAATAACCATTTTTCCGCCATCAACTATGGTACGTTTTGGAGAAATCAACACATGTAATTCCTTTTGGAAATATTCTGTCAGACATCCGTCCATACACGTCATCCAGGAACAGAATGAACCGAAGGCACTCTCCTACTGCATCACATATAGGAATCACCCCATGGATCAGTAGCGAGAAGTCCTTGCAAATCCGTAGATTCAACCACGACAGAATCACAAATCGAATAACTCTGGTTGCAATCCAGAGAGATTCAACCAGTGGTCCTTCCGTTTATGAAGATCCACGGTCTTCACTTGCTCCGTCTTCAATTGACGTCTTCACGTACTTGTTGGTCGGAATGGTTTTCGAATATAAATTCGATCCCGGTCTTTCCATGCCAACAATCGTATTGGTCTGGTTTTGATAGTCGGTGTTTTAACTATCAAACAACAAATGTGTGAATACAACAAGTTTTCTGATTCAGTACTTGGCATGACTTGGACTCTTAAAATATATTTAACAAAATCGTTACTTAACTCTAATATTCGACTTAACTCTACTCACTTGACTCTAGATCGCAGCGATCACAATGGTTATGCCTGATTCCCTTAGGAAACATCCGACCGCTGTAGGCTATCTGCAGCCCTGCGAATTACGCTAGCAGTCATATACAATGGCAACTCTTTTGACTAACTCTAACTCAAATATTATATTTGATCAATTCTAATTGAATAAATGATATTTACTATAATTTGAAAACAATATTCTTAATTCTTTTGGAATTATATATTTCCCAAAACTTACATTAGAGTTCGATAATTCTTGTATAAGAAAAACCAATTTCAACACCTTTACTTACTTCAAACTAATACCATCCCTTGATGATAGTAAAGCCAGTCAAGTTGGGGTATTTTAGTTACCTCTCAGACCTTGATCGACCCGTTCTTACCTTAAAATAATATCAGTTCGTCACTTAAACATTGATATTCAAATCCCGTTTGCCACTTTGATTTCAATCTAGTTTACAACATCGTTTCCTTCATTTGAAATCCTCATTTCAAAAATCCTCTTACTTAATTCGTTTGATTGAGTAAGTCCTCGTTCCAACCACGACCTTTAACTTATCATTTTGGTTTTAAAACCCTCTTCAAAACCTCGCTTGGATTTCCTTATACACAATTAAACAACTTCTTATATTTCATTTTAAACCCTTACCATTACCATATTTCAATTATATTATCATCTCTCTTAAAACATTTACTTTCAATTGAATTCACTTTATTTAATTAAGTGAAATCTTACTTAAATCTCAACATTTACTTTTCCAATTCATTTACAAAGATCATTTGTACACTTGGGTTGAAAATCCTTTATAATGCCCTATTTGACTTCAATCGAACTTATCACCACTTAATAACGTCTGACCTGAATTTCAATTAAAAACCCTTACATCAAATCATTTTTTATAAAAATAATGATTAGCCTTAACATTTACCATATGGAAATAGTTGACCTTGTCACTAACCAAAAATAGAATAATTATTCCTTTTAAAGCTGATTAAATAATGATTTACTTATTATCATTAACCAATTTATCATTTCATTTATAACTTGATTAAAATATTTATTTATAAATTTCTAATTTAATTAATTATATAAAATGACTGAAAAGCTTCAGTTCACTTATATAATACTTTATAACTTTCAAACTGCGTCGTTTCATCGAACGGTCAAACGACGTCTAAACAACATATTTTAGGCCATTCACTGCCAATTACCCAATCAACACTGTCGGTTGATTTTAAACACAACACGGGTGAATATTTGTTCATCCATCACACTCAAACAGGTTTTGGTGTCAGACAGCCCAAACAATTCATATATATGCATACCAACCAAAATATACAGTTTATTTGAGGAACCCGGTCGGATTCCTCCAACCCGTCCTTCTCTGCATCACAGATGTCAGTTGATAAAAATAAACAAATTAAATAAATGACGAGATATAAATAACTGCAACTATCACACAATAACAACCAATTTTTATCCATCGCATCCAATCAACCAATTTATACTGTTAACTGTAAAATATACTTTACTGTGAATATACCACATCACAGTATTCCAGAAGGTGTGAGAATTAACTCAGCTGAGTTTGATTTGTCGGTAAATCAGCTCATTTCTTGTCAAATTGAACTGCGTTTAATTCATTTGAAAAAATCCAGTCGCTGTCTGCCCTGCTCTGCCCTTATCCATCGCGTAGTACATGTTTTTACGGTTCTGCTGTTTTTCGTTTCGTCGAAATCTGATTTCGTGTGTACTCGAAATTAATAATCGAAGTTTATATAAATATTTAAATTAATTAAACCTTAAAAACCTTTAAATACAAATTGGGCCTTACCATTAAATCGTTCAGCCCATTATGTTTTCTGACCCGCTTCCACTCCCCTTCTATAACTCTCGAAACTCCTCTCAAACCCTTATTTCTCAAAACAAATCGGCCGCCTCCAAATACAGAAAAAGAACGAAACCCTAGGTCCATAAAACTCGCATCGCCTCCATCCCTGACCACCGTGACGCCCCGTTGTTGCCTCGGCCTCATCCTCAGTTGCTTCGCCATCCCCAGAGATCGAAGATCGAACGAAAAAGCTAAGTGATTTTTCCCAAAATCTAATTTCTGTTTTGATTTTCTGTTTTGATTGTTGTTTGAATTCGATTTTTCTTCGTTGTTGTGTTCCGAAACAATGAATATGAATGCCTATTTATAGTCGAATTGATCGCTGTGCTTTTCGAATTGTTATATCCTAGTTATAGGCTTAGTTGCCTGAACCCTAGGTATTGTTTCCCATTCGTTTCTAGCTGTGTTTTGGTCGGATTGTGGTTGATGGAGACATTATTGTTGCGTGATGTTTACTCGTAAATACATAGATTTACGGATGGATTTTTGTGTATCTGTGAATTGTCACTTCGTTCAGAAATTGGAGGATTCATCTATGCCCTTGTATTCGATTTTTAAAAGAGTGGTATAGGCTTGTCTTGTTTGTACGGTTTTGTTCAAATTGAAATTTCAGAGATTTTATTTCCTCTATGTTCATGTACTTACATTGAGCTGTTCCTATGTAGTACTGAATTATGTATATATAGATATACACACATACAGCTGTTTCGATTTGATGATGTAAGAATTTGATTTCTGTACTATTCAATTTCTGAAAATTTGGGTTTTCTACTGTTGCTTTATTGGCAAGAACATGGCATGCCGTCCCTTTTGGTTGTATTGTCCATTCATACCAATACAATATGTAGCTTAGGCACAGCTATGCATTGTCCTGTTCACATGGTCTGTATATTTCATTTTTCTTTCGTATTGTCTTGTCTATGTACATACAACTATTGGAATGCTGATTTCATTTGCAGATTTGAACGATGACAGTATATATGTAGGATACCCCTTAGTATAGGTTTGTAAAAAAAACAGGTATTATCTGTTTCGATTCTGTAGTTTTGATGGAACCATACATACATTTGCTTTGATAGTACAACACATATATCAGCATTTGCTTTGCTGTAAAATCTGAGTTTTTTTTTTGGTGGTATCCTTGACATTGGGATTCTATAGATGTCTATATGGTTTCTAGCTACTTATAGCTGTTCTTTCCTTTCCTTTTCAAATCTTTCGACTTCATACATATTATTATTAGCTATTAATAGCTGTATTTTCCTCTTTCCAGGTTGCTTTTACGGATGGAGGAATTGTTGAAATCGTATGATGACAGCAGAGATCTTTGTGGATTTAGGATAGGACTTTTGCATACCTTTTTTCTCTTTTCTTTTTTTTTATCTTTTTTCTTTCTTCTTTCTTCTTTCTTTTCATGTTTGGATGTATTGTAAAATAAGGTAAAACAGTTGCATATTGTACTGTTATAGGATTGTATATTAAATGTTGATTTGAATTTTACTGTAAATTTAACTATGGTCCTTACTCTCATATTTGTATAGTCCTTGTTTTGTATTGTTTCTAACGCCATTGTCCAACTGGTATGACAATTCGACTGTAATTAAAGAGTCGCACATAAGAATTTTGCATAGCGCAACTCGAAGTTATGTTGGCATGTAATGATACATACTACCTAGGACGTGTATATGAGCGCCAAGAAAATATAGGCGTTGGTAAAGAGAAAATGGTGTTAAACTCTTGTGACGAGTAAATGGATTCACCGTTTCTTCATCTGGTTGTTTTTAGTTTATGGCATTTTATTAAACCTGTCTAGAAGATGACATTTGTGGTGCGAGAGGAAGATAACTTGAACTTTGGATGACTTGATCTAAACTACATAGCTAACGGTATATGCCACTAATACACAACAATTTCGTAGAGAGTTTGTTGGTAGCTAATAAGGATGGAACCAAAATTCTATTTATAGAATCTCTCATCTATTACTAATGGTTTCCAACGAAATGGACTGTTTTGATATTTGTACAAAACTTACCTTACCATTTCATATGGTATTACAATTCCAGCATTTTCCGCCTATTTCGAAATTAAATCATTGTTTTCTTATCCATATTAACGTCAAATTAATATTCGAAAATATTATTTAACTATTGAAATTCCAAAACAATTATAAATATAAATTAAATAATTGGTTACGAAAACACGGGACGTTACAAAGTTTGACGGTCAGACCCACTTTGATTGAGCGGATCGGCTCTAGTCAGAGGGACGATCCTAACCTATTGGAAATCATCTCCAAGTTAGAGATGGGTATCGATGAGGAGATGAATAAGTATGGGCTTGATCGAGATGGATGGCATAGAAAGAATGGAAAGCTTGTTGTACCCAATGTCAATGGATTGAGAGATGAAGTGCTTAGAGAATGTCATCACTCAAAACTGACTATACACCCCGGTGGTAATAAGATGTATCGAGACATGAAGCAGACCTACTACTGGGAAGGGATGAAAAGAGATGTTAGGAAGTTTATATCCAAATGTATGAATTGCCAGCTCGTTAAAGCCGAGCAAAAGAAGCCTAGTGGGTTGTTACAGCCCTTAGAAATTCCCGAATGGAAATTGGAGCAAGTCTCGATGGATTTCATCGATGGTTTACCAAGGACTAGATCGGGACATGATAGAATTTGGGTGATTGTGGACCGATTGACTAAAAGTGCAAGATTTATACCAGTTAAATCGACTAGAACGGCAGCCAAGTTGGTAGAATTGTATATGAAGTGGGTAGTGAGATTTCATGGAGTACCTAAAAGCATTGTGAGTGACCGAGACCCGTTGTTCACTAGTGGGTTTTGGAAGAGCTTACAAGAGGCTCTAGGGTCAGAGTTACATCTCAGTACCGCATATCATCCTCAGACCGACGGTCAGACGGAGAGGGTGAATCGTATTTTGGAAGACCTCTTGAGGGCATGTATATTGGATTTTGGTGGATCATGGGATGACCATTTGCACCTAGTTGAGTTTGCATATAATAATAGCTACCAGTCCAGTATCGGTATGACTCGTTTGAAACTTTGTATGGAAGACCATGCAACTCACCATCATGTTGGATAGAGACTGGCGAGAAATTTATGCTTGGACCAGATATGGTGAGGGAAACTTCAGATAAGATCAAGGTCATTCAACAACGAATTAAAGCTGCCCAAGATAGGAAGAAGAGTTATGCTGATAAGAGGGGAAGAGACTTAAGATTCTCCGTTGGTGGCTTGGTGTTTATCAAGATTTCTCCGTTGAAGAGCGTAATACGATTTGGTAGGGGAGGCAAGTTGGCACCAAGATTTGTTAGCCCATTCCCTGTTCTTGAACTAGTCGGGAATTTGGCATATAGAGTTGGCTTACCAGAGAAGATGGCGGTAGTTCACAACGTATTTCATGTTTCCCAACTAAGGAAGTTTGTTCACGACCCAGATATGACTATTTCACCTGATCAGTTAGAGGACTTCGAAGTAAAACCCGAGGCGGTTGGGAACCGCAAGCCGGCCTGTATTGTCGAGCATGACATGAAGCAACTTCGAAGGAAGGCGGTGAAGCTAGTCAAGGTTCAGTGGGGCGAGGACGAGAATGATTGTACTTGGGAGGCAGAGGAGAACATTAGGAAGACACACCCAGAACTCTTTGCCTGGTAAGATTTTGACTTCGATTTAGTTTTCCGCATGCTAGGATAGGCTTGTTTGCTTGTTTTGCATGTTTGATTGTTGTATGTGGCTGTTAGGCATGCGGGATCTTTTGTATGTTTTAGGTTAAGGAATTTCGGGGACGAAATTTCTTAAGAGGGGGGGGGGGGAGTGTAACGACCCGTATTCTACGTATCATAGGATCGTAGAATATTTATTTCTTTCACATATGAAGTCGTATGGTCATGTAGCTTTGGGAGTCGACTATTGGGGTCATTTCCCATGTTCATGATTTTTCCCGATTTTTAAATGACCATTTTACCCCTAGTTGGCACTGTTTTGGCCATAACTTTTGACTGGAAAGGAATTTTGACCTGAAACTACTTCCATTGGCTCTGGATGATGGTTTACAATTCCGTAGAGTGGTCACATTAGCCAAACGGACTCACCGTTTGGGAGATATGGCTGAAACAAGTTTCAGATGGTGAAAAACAGCTTAATTGGGCTTAACCGGGTAATTAACAGCTAGGCCCAATGGGGGATTTCGGGATTAGGGTAAGGAGGAGGCTGAAATCAGTTAGAGAACGATTTTATTCTCATTTTCCAGCCGCCACTTTCTTTCTTGCAACCCTAGCAATGGCCTCCAACACCCAAATCACCTTCTAATCACTTTCTAATCAAGTTTTGGCTTAATCTACATCAAATTAAGGAGAGAAGACACGAAAGCAAGGCTAGAGCTGCTGTTAGACATTAGAATTCACCTAAATCAGCGAGGTTTCAGTTTTGAGAATTTCATTTATGGCCAAGGTGAGTGATTAGCATCGTTTTGACACTAATTACAGTTAATTAACGGTAATTAGTGAAGGTTAGCGAATTTATACACTAATAAATTCTGGAAAAATGTCTATAAATTTGAAAATAATATTTTCTGCCTCTGGTAGGGATTTGGTTTAATTTGATTAAGTTCTGTTAACCCTATAATTAGTTTTGCTTAAACATGCTTAAGGGGTTTTGGGTATACTTGATCTATTTTGACATGTAAATTCATTGTTTTGGTGTTTGTGGTTAGTTTGCTATGTTGCTATGACTGTTTGACATGATTTGTGATTGATTAGTATAGTTAGATTTGTCAAAACCGTCGTCGAATGGCATAAACAAGTTGCTGGAAAAAGTTGTAGAAAGTTGTGTAGGGTTTCGGATCAGATCGGATATGGGCTCGGATCGGATTGGAGACCTGGGCAAGGAACCCGACCCGAACTGGAGTCTGGCACAAACGAGGCTAGGCAAAAAGGAAGGCCATGTTGGTTAAGCTGGGGATCAGACCGACTGGGAGACGAAGGGCTCGGATCGGAACTTGACACTTGGGAGGACTAGCAAGAGGGAAGGTCACGTTAATTGAACTAAGATCGGATCAGATGAGGAAGGAGGGATCAGATCGGAGCACGTGAAGAACGAGGGAGCGGATCGGAGCGGAAGCACGAACTGGAAGGGAGATGGCACCCGACCCAACCCAGAGGAGAACACCCGACCCGACCCGAAGTGGAATACCTGACCCGAACCGATGCGACGCTGTGGACCCGAACCGAACCGCTACAGGAGAAGACTACGAACCGACCCGAAGTGGAATACCCGACCCGAACCGATGGCTAGAAGGAGAACCCGACCCGACCCAGTATTGACCAATAACCCGAGATGCAAAGGTAGTCCAATATGGGAAGTTAGAGCTCAGGATCCAGTTGGGAACCGATAAATTCATTTCATGATTGGACTTTGCTGCGGGACGTGTGCCAAGGGGCAGTCGATGTTTATGACTTTGGATCACTATGTATGGGAAGTACGTGAACGGATTCAAGGCTGAAATGGCCTAGGTACAACTAAAGAGCTATAGACCAATGAAGTGGGGTCATTTGTAAAGATTTGGTCATGACTCCATGCGGTAAGCTTGGTAGTAGCAATAGTTGTACAAGTCGAACTCCGTCACTACTTCGATGGGTCTAGTGATTGACAGTGGTGGACATCGTATGCTTTACGTACTGAGTGAGAGATGTGAGGATGGTTGCTATGGATGATTTGTTTGCTATCATTATGACATGCACACCCCACCCCCGTATTCTTACACTATTTATTATGGCACCTTAGAGTATTGTACGGTATGTGGTACTAACTCTTTGGTTGCAGGTCCAGGTTTAGGTATGGTTTAGTATACCTGTTATTGTTCTGTTTAGATGCTTATCGCTCATACCAGGCTTTATGTCTGACCCAGAGTTTTATGTCTCCTCTTATTACTCTGGGTGCTCACACGAGCAGACTAGAGACTGGTTAGCTGGTGATGCACGGGTAGATGATCCGGAGACGAGTAGGAGGCTTTCACGTAATATATATATAGTATTCTCCCTGTGTTGTTGAAGATCACTGCTTGGGCATTAGTGGTGCATCTTCTACTTTAGCTTTCTTTTGTTTAGAGACAGTAAATTTGGAAAGTTGTAATAAGCTGTATTTGGATTTCCGCTGCTCTGATGTTGATGTTGATTTTAGTTATCAGCTTATGCACTGTCTCACCTGTTTTATGTCAAGTATGTTATTATTATTATATTTTACTCCATGCGCTGTGAGACATTCTACAGGTTCTTGATTAGTTCGTTCCCTTCTTTCCTTTCTCCTGACGACCGTCCCGTGCTAGTTGGGCATGTATACAGCGCACTTTCGGAGGAAATGCAGGCTGGTGCGGAGCGGGCCGTCACAGGGTCGTATGGTGCTGGATTTTGGTGTAGCTTAGCATTCGTAAGTCGAGGCTACTGGTGAAATTTTAGATCATTTGTAGTTGATTTGTGATGGGTCAAAGGAAAATTAATCGAGATATGAGTGGACCGGCAGAAGCTTCAAAAACGAGCGTCGAGAGATTGGACCGGAAGGATGCATCGAAACATGAAAGGATATGGGGCCAACCATTTAGCCAAATTGGGTAAGTGGGAGGGTTGGCACCGATCCATGAGGGTCGGCATCGACCCATGTGGGTAGGCTCGAGAGAGGTGATTTTTTAGAGCTTTTTTATCTTGACTTCCTGATGTTGATGGTGGAGTTTAGATTGAAATAGACTTCAGATGATTGATGTGCAACTCAAAGATGGATGGTGCTTCGATTGTGAACTCGCGATGGAGTAGTCGGAGGTAGATTGATGTGAAACTGGTTGTGAATCGATATAAGACCCAGTACAATGGTGGATTGATAGAATGTGGGTCAATCATAAATGATAATGGAGCGGCTCGAGTATTGGATTGAGTCACCAAAGTAAAAGGCATGACAAATTTGATGTGCCAAGGAATCATTGGTTATCGAAGTGTTCTAGTGAACCCATAGCAGAGGTGTTGTAGGGATGCCCATTAGGATCAGACTTGCGAGATCGAGTACCCTGGGAAGTCATGATGGGCCTATTTGTCGAGAATGGGAAAAGACAAACATACGAGTCACAATGGCGTATGGTAGTTTGGAAAGAACCAGGGTTTTTCCATTAGCCTTTTTGAATGGTGAAATGCAAGCTCGATAATTAATGGATTCACGGCTGTAGACGGTAATAGCTAGGATATTGGATGTTATGACTAATTATGTGTGCTTTCTTCTCTGTTTTCTCTGGGTAGGCTATCACCGTAGGTTGTCGAGGGGAAGCGACATTGGGAATTATCCTTTCCTATTTTTGGTGTGACCCATGATGAATGGTTTTCACTTGTTAGCCTGTTGGTTGTTGGGCAGATCGGTTGGTCGATCCTCTTATATTCATATTATCCTATGTAACTGTTGTTTACTTATTTATCGCTCATTAAGACCGTTGTCTGACTCAAGATTTTATGTTTCCTTCTTATTACCTTGGGTTGTTCACCAATTTGATAGTGGACAGACTGAGTAGCAGGTAACATGTTTGTTGCCGGTGTTGTTGTGCGGTGGCGAGCAATAGGCTGACGTATCATTACTATCTACTGTTTACTATTTCTTTTCTATTTGCTCTATATGTTGATGTTATTGAGACTCTAAGGGATGTAGTGAGTCATATTGTATTCAAAGATTCATGTACCTTGAAGTATTGTACTCAAAATTCAATGGTTTTAATGAAGATTTGATTCCCTGTTCAGTTGTGCTCATTACAATATCCTATTGTATATTTTATTTTTATATATAAGCCATGTGTTTTGAGTCATTAAAAAGGTTCTTTTTCGAATTATTCTTCCATTACGATCGTCCTGGATTGGCCTGGCACATTGTACAACGTACTTCTCCTCGGTTTTGTGCGGGAGGTACGGGGCGGTCGTCACATTTGGTATCAGAGCTTTGGTTAGTCTATTTTACTCAATGTTCACGAGCTTATAAACGTATGAGAGATGTATTTGTAATTTTAATGGATGATTACTATGTTATATATACGTATATAGTATAGTATAGTAGGTTAGTAGGCACTTGAACACCAATGCGGCCTTCTCTTAATGTGAATTGACTCTCGTTTCAAAGTAAGGATGAGTCGACCAACTTCGAGACACGCAGCTTGGAATGAGCCT
Organism: Allium sativum; assembly: GCA_030737875.1. Taxonomy (NCBI): domain Eukaryota; kingdom Viridiplantae; phylum Streptophyta; class Magnoliopsida; order Asparagales; family Amaryllidaceae; genus Allium; species Allium sativum. Next base: position 70,857,744 of record CM060924.1, read on the forward strand.
GCGACTGGAAGGGTAGGCGAAGATAGCCAGTCGGGAGTTGCAACTTCTATGCCCAATTATCTTGTTATGTTCGAGGCCATGATGGCAGCAATCATGAGGAGGATGCCCACTCCAGGAGCGATAGCAGAGCAATGTGTTCCTATGCAGGCACCTAGGGTTATTGATGTTGCGAAGCTCTGCAAGGACTACACTTCTCTAGGTGGCAAGTTGTTTATTGGGACGAAACCAGTCGTTGAAGTCAAGAATTGGTTGGATACTTATGTTCGAATTTTTCGAGACCTGGAAATCGACGATGCAACGAAGAGGAAGCTTGCAACGAGGCAACTGCAAGGTCGAGCGATAGATTGGTGGAGACTCTGGAGGACCATTTAACTTGGGATCAGTTTACAACCAAGTTTGAAGAGAAATTCATTTTTACGGTCCAGAAATCGATAATGTTTAAGAAGTTTGTTAAGATTAAACAAGGAGGTCGACCAGTGTTTGAGTATGTGAAGGAGTTAGAGGCTTTATCTAAGTTTGCTCGATCGTATATTGAGACTCCTTACCAGAAGAATGAGAAATTTATCTTGGGATTAAATGAGAACATTGGAAAACAATTAGTTGACCATATCGATGACTCTTTTTAGAAGTTGGTTGAAAAGGCCTTAAAGAAGGAGAGTTTGTTTCCGTAAAGGTTTGAGGCTGTTGTTGAAAACAAAAAGGAAGATTTGAAACCACAGCAAGGTGATGATAATAGGAAAAGTGAAATGGTAAACGGAAACAACAGCTAGGAAAGAAAATCCAGAAGAAGCCAAAGGGCGAGGTTACCTGTTATAATTATCAACAAAAAGACCATCTTTCCAAGAATTATAATAACACGAAGGTGGAAAAAATGCTTTAACTGCGATAAGCCCGGGCATATTATAAGGAATTGTCCGAAACCACCAAAGAATAAACAGGTTGTGAGGGCGTATGCTTTGGATGTTGTGTTGTCTTCCTCGAGGGTCCTACAACGGAGTAGAAAGGTGGTTAGTGTTGTTGTGCAAGGTATAGTTTCTTTGAGAGGTGTTTCAGTTTGACTTTTGTTTGATACTGGAGCATCACACTCTTTTATTTGTAATGATGTTTGCAAGTTGGGCGTAGTACCTGAGATTGTTGATAGACTATTAGTCGTGACTAATCTAGTAGGGGTTCATATAGTCTTTGAATGCTTTGTCATGGTCTAATTTTATCGAGTCATGGTTGCTCTTTTGTATGTAATTGTTTTGTTTTGAATTTTGCCTTGTTTGGGATTGTTTTGGGTATGGATTGGCTCAAGAAGTACGCTGCTATTGTTGATTGCAAAATGCTCGAGGTGACAATCAATAATATGGAAGGGCTAACGATTGTGTACATTGTCTACCAAAGGATGAAGTTCTGGTTAGCTTTTTATATTCGCTTTTGATTCCACGGGATGGGTTGTCACCAATCATATGAGAGATTTTTGACGTGTTTGATGAAGTTAGTGGGTTGCCGCTGCATCAAAAGATTGAGTTTCGGATTGACTTAGTGGATGAAGCCAGACATATTGTTAGGCCTATGAGGCGGGTGGCGCCTAAGGAATAGCGAGAGTTAGAGTGCAACTGAACAATCTTTTGCGTAAGGGATTTATTCGGAGAAGTCTATCCGATTGGGGTGCACCAGTTGTGTTTGCAACCAAGGCGGATGGATCATTGCGATTATGCATGGATTACCATAAGATGAATAAGATGACCAAGAAGAATAAGTAACCTTTGCCGAGAATAGATTACTTGTTTGATCAGCTTCACGAAGCCATGGTGTTTTCCCAAATGGATTTGGCGATGGGATTTCACCAATTGAGAGTAGCTAGGGATAGTGTGCCAAAGACTGCTTTTAAGACACTATCCAGATTTTATAAGTGGCTGGTAATGTCGTTTGGACTGACTAACACGTTAGCATATTTTATGGATCTTATGACTCGAGTTTTCAAAGATCTGTTGAATTAGTTTGTACTTGTGTTCATGGATGACATATAGGTTTACTCAAAGGATGTGGAAGAACATAAGACGCACTTGAGAATTGTTTTGGAAATCTTGTGAAAACATCAGTGTAGGGCTAAATTTTTGAAGTGTCACTGGAATGAAGGGTGAGGTTCTTGTGTCACGTCGTATCTGGACAAGGAATAGCGGTGGGTCCCGCTAAGGTAGCAGTAATCGAAGATTGGGATCGACCCAAGAATGCGATGGGTATTCGAAGTTTCCTTGGTTTAGCTTAATATTATTGACGATTTATCAAGGATTTCTCTAAGATAGCTGCACCATTAAACGGATTGATGAAGAAGAATCAGGTCTCCGCGTGGGATGCAAAGTGTGATCAATCTTTTGGAGTTTTGAAAGAAAGATTGACAAGTGCTCCTGTGTTAAATGTTCCAAATGGGAATGAAGAGATGGTAGTATATACCGATGCATGTGTCACTGGACTTGGGGGCGGTGCTAATACAAAAGGATAGGGTTATGGCTTATGCGAGTCGACAACTAAAGCCGCATGAAAGGAATTACCTAACTCATGATTTAGATTTAGCTGTGATAGTGTTTGCTCTGAATATTTGGAGACATTATTTGTTGGGAGTTAGGTTTGAACTGTTTGCGAATCATAAGTCGTTGAAGTATCTTTTCTCCCAGAAGGATTTGAATCTTTGACAGCAACGATGGTTAGAGTTTTTTGCGTTATATGATTTTGGAATAGCCTATACTCCAGGAAAGCGTAATGCAGTGGCCAATGCGTTAAGTAGAAGACATGCTAGTTTTGGAGCCATGTTTTCAGAATGGAAACATCTCAAGTATTTGACTAGATATGACTTTAGACCTCATTGTGAGTTAAAAGCCGAAATGTTAGCTAGCTTATAGATTAGAGCGACTCTCATCGAAAGGAATAGAGAAAGACATAAGCTAGAAGGTAAGCTTATGGAAATCATTCGAGGTTAGAGATGAGAGTAGAACCAGATGAGATTAAGAATTTCGAATTCGATCGAGAAGGTTGGCTTCATAAGAATAGGCGACTGGTTGTTCCTAATATAGATGGATTGAGAGATGAGGTTCCTAGGGAATGTCATCACTCTAGATTGATGATACATTCAGGAAGGAATAAGATGTATCGAGATATGAGGCGAGCCTATTATTGGGAAGGCATGAAAAGGGGTGTCGGGAAATTTATTTCGAAGTGTGTGAACTGTTAGTTGGTTAAGGCTAAGTAGATGAAGCTGAGCGAATTGTTACAACCACTGAAATTCCTATGTGGAAATGGGAGAAAGTATTGATGGATTTCATTGACGGATTACATAGGACAAGAGAAAGAAATGATAGCATCTGGGTTGTTGTGGATCGCCTGACTAAAGCCGCAAGGTTTATTCATGTAAAATCAACTATGACGACATCAGGGTTAGCTGAATTATATCTTAAATGGATAGTTCGATTCCATGGTGTTACTAAGAGTATCATTAATGCTTGAGAATTGTTATTCACCAGTGGATTTTGGAAGAGTTTGCAAGAGACATTAGGAACCGAGCTATGCTTGAGTACGGCTTATCATCCCTAGATAGATGATCAGACCAAAAGGATTAATAAGTATTGGAAGATCTCCTTAGATCTTTTGTATTGGATTTTGGAGGATCATGGGAAGACCATCTGCACCTAGTCGAGTTTTCTTATAATAACAGTTACCAGTCAAGTATTGGAATGGCACCATATGAGGCATTGTATGGTAGACCGTGTAATTCTTCATCTTGTTGGTTAGAAATGGGCGGGAAGTTGGTACATGGGCTTGAGATGATAAGAGAAACTACGAATAATATTAAAGTCATTCGACAATGAATGAAGACATCTCAAGATCATTAGAAAAGTTATGCCGACAAGCGATAAAAGGATTTGGAAATGTCAGTTGGAGATATGGTATTTGTTGAGATTTCACCTCCAAGGAGTATTGTTCACTCTAAAAGGAGTGGAAAGTTAGCACCAAGATTTGTTGGGCCGTTTCCGATTATCGAGCGTATTGGGAAGCTCGCCTATAGATTGGAATTACTTGAGAAGATAGGGAGTGTGAATAATGTGTTTCATGTATCGTTTCTACGAAAGTTCATGCACGACTCAAATGTTACAGTACCTCCAGATCAGCTTGAAGATTTTGAAGTTGAGCCTGAAGTTTCTAGGCCTCGTAAGCCACTTCGCATTCTAGGAAATGACACGAAACAGCTAAGAGGAAGGTTGTTAAGCTAGTCAAGGTACAATGGAGAGAGAACAACGACGATTGCACGTAGGAAACAGAAGAGAGTATGAAGTTGCCCCATCCAGAACTCTTCAACTGGTATGTCCTATATATCGTATGTTACTTATGCTATTGTGTCTTGTGTTATTAGAATTCTGCACGCTAGGATACGATTTTGATTGCGTTGATTGTTTTTTTGGCATAGCCGACTGGTTTTTAAAGTGACCGCAAACACTTTTATTATTACCAATCATAAGTACAAGTAAAACAGGAGGTTAGTGGTGGCCAGCCTACTACAAATTTGGTTGTTAAGGTGGACCGTCCACCGTCATCCTATCTAGGTTAGAGTACATGAGCTAGACAATTATCTAGACTACTATAAGCTCCACACAGGGAGACACATAGTTATTATACTTTATAATTCACAAGTAAATTACAAAGATAATTACATTCTTACAGACCATAATAAGAGAACAAAAAGATATATGCAAGGTACATCCCTTGCTCCAAGCCATAAAGCACAGTGTAAACATTTGACATGTTAGGCCACTAGAGCTGCTCCTAAGATTTTCCAATTTGTCAAGTTATGGTTCAAGAAAAGGGTTACTCGAGCCTCGAAAAAGCAGGTGACAAGACCAAATAGCTTCCAAATATGAGAAAATAGCCTTAGACAGCACTGTAGCAGAGTACACCACCATCATCAAGCCAAATAGACATTGGAGCACCTGCTTGAAAATACTTACACAAAAAGACTATCAACAATTCCACAGTTCAGAGCCGAAACTTCTCATGTAGCAGAGATTGTTGATACCCAAAGGCAAATATAAACAAGCAAGCAACAGAAGTCTTTGCATGTTACATCCATGGCAGGCGTTCAGGCAAGATTGAATAGTCCTAAAGCATGGGTCAAGACAGCTTGAAAAGGCAGGACGTCAAGCCAACAACATCGAGGGTGTTAACTTCACATGTGTCATTGTCAGACTCCTACCAAGACACACTAAAAACCCAGCTTGGTCCATGAAAACAAATTGAAAATGTGCACTTCAAAGCTCCTCCTTGCCAATGAAAAAAAATCCAAAAATACTTATCTAACAACTCAAATCCAAACCATAGTCTAGAGACATTACTACTTCCAAGACGAAACTACTGAACCCATTGAATACCCAAAATCACGCAGTAAACCATCACAAATTGAACAAGTCTGTTACCAAAAATTAACCACCAAGCTAGGAAAAATAAACGTATTACTCAGTATTTAAGCAAACAAACTTATCATGTCGACATGTGAATTACAACGAGAAGGTGAGCGTTGCTGTGTATCAGAAGTACTCCACAAAAGTAGCAATCTCCCAAAAGCCGCAAGTAGTACCATCAGTTGAATAATTAGCCAAAATTGGCTAATAGTTGCCTGAAGTGTCGCCGTGCAACTATTGGAAGAGAACCTGAGCAAGGTTAGAGCTTGAGTTGGAGAAAAGGCATTGATTGAAATAAATAGGGACAAGGTGGAGCTCGAATATGGGTTAAATCTGAAAGAGAAAAACAAACGGGCTTGAGAACTATTACCTATACGAAAGCAGGCAGTGTGTGGAGAGAAGCGTTTGAAAGTGAGGCTGAAGGAAGAAAGTTTGAGGAGAGAAACGAGATAAGGGTTAATTGCCTGTCGCCATTAACAATAGTTCTCAAGCTCGAGACCTATGATTGCGTGGATCGTTGAATGCTAGATTAGATGGTAGGTTGCCTACTCATGGAAGGTAGGCATGTGGGATGTTGTGTTTGCTCGTGTTTTCTTGGGAGTTCCGACGCGAAATTCCTAAAGGGAGAAAATGTAACAACCCGTATTTTAGGTATGGACCGATCGAAAAATAATTATATTTTATTTCCTAATGGTCGGATCATTCTCAGATTTTAGTATGTCATTCATGGGGATGTAAGACATGTCCATGATTTTTTCGAATTCAGATATGACCATTTTACCCTTAAGTTTACTACTTGGGCCATAATTTTTGGTAGGGATCGAATCAAGTGCTAAGATCAATTCCATCCAATCAGAATGGTTGTTTACAATTTTGTAGAGTGGTCACATGAAGGATTTGGTTTAGCGGTTTGCGAGGAACCGCTGTTTTAAGGTTTAGTTTGTGTTAGGCAGACTAGTCAACAACTAATATGCTGATTAGCCAAACGCATTAGACCTATGCCAGCGGATGTAAATAAGGGGACTTAGGGAGAGAACTGGGGTTACTCTCTTCATTTTAAGTTTTAGGTTGTGCATCTGTGATTCTCCAGGTTCAGCCTAAAACCCTATTTCTCCAATTTTCTTCAATCAGATTCATTGTAGATTGCATCTAGAAGATAAATCATCAGAGGAGGAGAGTAGATCATAATCAAACAGGATTAGATCCCTTCATATTGCATCAAATTCACGGGGTTTAAGCGCTGTCCAGATCTAATCTCATTGAATCTACATCAAATATAGAATTGGATAGTGATAGATATCTCTCACAAGAAAGCTACTGATTATGTGGGTAAATTAGGATCATATTCATGTGTTTCATGTTAAAATCACCTTAGATCTGATCATATATGTTTAGCTCAGACTAGAAATCCTAGGAAACCTAATTTGATCATATTAACCAGAAAATTAATAAGTTAGTTATGTTTATTCATATATTTAGATCCAAATCATGTTAGATCTCATGTTTATGATATGTTTATGCCATGCTTATGAATTGTTCATGTTTGTATGATCATTGATATATGGATTGATGTTTGTTTTGATTGCATTGCTTGAGTTGTATATTAGATTATTTGTAGTAGAATCATAGGTTTGATAAATAGAGCAAATCAGAGATTCAGACGAAACTTGGTGGAGGTGCTCTCGAAGACGTGAAATTGGGGCTTAAAAAATTGCATGTCCATACAAGCTAATGACATGGGTCGGTAACGACCCATGAAGGTCGGCACTGACCCATGGGGAAGGGTTGTAGGGTGCTGGATTTTTGTATGTAGCTTTGTTTTGGTAAGTCGAGGCTACTGGTGAAATTTTGGATCATTCGAAGTTGATTTATGATGGGTCGAAGGCAGATTACTTGAGATATGAATGGACTGGCAGAAGCTTCAGAAACAAGCGTCGAAACGATTGGAGATTGGACTGGAAGGATGCACTCGGAACATGAAAGATATGTGGATCAACCACTTAGCCAAATTAGCTAAGTGAGAGGGTCGGTACCAACCCATAGGGGGTGGCCCCAGGAGAGATGAATTTTTGGGGGCTTGTTTCTCTTGACTTCCTGATGTTGGTAGTGGAGTTTGGATTGAAATGAACTTCACATGATTGATGTGCAATTCAAAGATGGATGGTGCTTCGATTGTGAACTCGCGATGGAGTGGTCGGAGCCAGATTGATGTGAAACTTGTCGTGAATCGATATATGACCCAGTACGATGACGGATTGATAGAATATGGGTCAATCATAAATGATAATGGAATTGCTCGAGAATTATATTAAGTCGCCAAAGTGGAAGGCTCGATAGATTTGATGTGCTAAGGAATCGTTGGTTATCGAAATGTTCTAGTGGACTCAAAGCAGGGGTATCACGGGGACACCCATTAGGATCATATTCGCGAGATCATGTACCTTGGCCAGTCATGATGGGCCTAGTTGTCGAGAATGAGAAAAGTCAAACATACGACTCACGATGGCGTATGGTAGTTTGGCTAGAACCGAGGTTTTTCCATTAGCCTTTTTGATTGCTGAAATGCAAATTCGATAATCAATGGATTCAAGTTGTATACGGTGATAACTAGGATATTGGATGTTATGGATGTTATGATTTATTATATGTGCTTTCTTCTCTGTTTTCTATGTGTAGGCTATTACCATAGATTGTCGAGGGGAAGCGAGATTGGGGATTGTCCTTTCCTATTTCTAATGTGAATCGTGATGAATAGTTTTCACATGATAGCTTGTTGGTTGCTGAACAGATCGGTTGGTTGGTCCGCTACCTATATTCATATTATCCTATGTAACTGTTGTTAGCTATTTTATCGCTCACTAAGAATGTTGTCTGACTCAAGGATTTATGTTTCCCTCTTATTACCTTGGGTTGTTCACCAATTTGATGGTGGGAAGACTAAGTAGAAGGTAGCAGGTTTGGTGTCGGTGTTGCTGTGCGGTGGCGAGCAGGAGGATGGCGTATTATTACTATCAACTATTTAGCTATTTATTTCCTATTTCCATTGTATGTTGATGTTATTGAGACTCTGAGGGATGTACTGAGGCATATTGTATCTAGAGATTCATGTACCGAGAAGTATTGTGTCTAAGATTCTATGGTTTCAACGAAGATTTGATTCTCTGTTCAGTTGTGCTTCATTACTATATCCTGTTGTATATTTATTATTATGTATTATCCATGCGTTGTGAGTTATAAGATAGATTCTGTTTCGAACTATTCCACCCTAATGGTTGTCCTATATCGGCCTGGCACGTCGTACATCGCACTTCTCCTCAGTTTTGTGTGAGAGGTACGGGAGGTCGTCACAAATTTGGTGCATCATGGATAAGGGAAAGCATTTATCCTGCAATTTTTTTGTGTATTATTCACATACTTTGAATTCCCAATGCCAATTTACTATTTAATTGTCCTATTGTTATTATAAAGGAGCAACCCAATGTTATATCCTTCCAGGCATCTTTAGTGTGGTATACAAAAAGGTCTCTTACCCATGGGAGATGCAATTGTTTTAGTATATCTCATGTATTCATTTTGTTAGGATGCATGGATTATTCATTTTTTTATGATGCACGTATAGGAAAGGTGCATATCAAATGAAGGATTCGACATAATTTTACATATAATTCCCTTATTATCAAAAATTAATGAAAAAATCATGGAGGATAACTTAAAAGATCACTAAAGCATTGTGGTTAAAAATGTGTCATGAATTATTATATAAAGGACATCTTTTTATAGTAATACGTTAAATTATATATTCTTGCTATAGTAATTAACAAATGTAGAATTTAGTACGTTAACCAAATCTTAATTGTAGAATGTAAAAATGTATAGGTTTGTAAGCCTTTTTTGCTGAATTAAATCGGCCAAAAACTTACATTGGAAATAATTTAAATATCAATCAAATCTTTCTAATCAGACTTCCATTGGTAAAAAGGTGGCAGATACAAGTGTGCATATGATGTGTACTGTACTTAGGATAACATTCCTTCTTTAAAATTCTGTTTCCTTTTGTAGTCTGTACTCCATATGAAATATGACAAGCAACATATATAAAACCCTATTTTATGACAATGCCTAGAAACGTAGTTTGTGTGAAGTAAATTATGTTCTCATTTTCTCATAACTTAATCAAACCTAATGGTTATTTGCAAGAATTAAAGTATGCGAGCTTATTTCATAATTATTCATCATAAAGTTATTTTGCATCCATGATCATTCAATTTGGTAGAAACTAAATTCACATATTTTTTAATAAAACAAGTTAGAATAGGGGAACTTCATATTTTATGCTTTGCATTTCTTTTTTAACATTGAGTTTATTTAACTATTCAGAATAGGTTGTTGTTTAGGGCTTGCATGCCATTGGTGGTTACATGATATTGTTTTGATGTATAACTACACCAATTTGATGTCATTTTACGCTTTTTCTGCATGCTACGGATTGTAGTTGTGATGCCAGCCTCTATTTGCTAACCACGACCGGCGCCGGAACTGCTGCCCTGCTACTGTCGCACCGCTCGCTAAGCCCTTGGTTTTGGGGATTTGAAATTTGAGTTGCGTTTTTCCTTGAAGACGACAGTGAGTGGAAATACATTAGAAGAATACAGTAATATGAATCTGACATTTTGTCAGATTTGTTTAAAAATTATTATTTTCCAATCTATTCAGGATCCTTAATTTCCAATTAAAATTTGAAGATGGCTGTTATAGGAATTTTTTGGGCTAGGGGTGGAATTTCGGGTTTGTTGGTGGTTCACTTATGAAAACTTAATACACTCTGAAAACTTTTTGCAACTCAATCCATTTATCTTAGATGGCAATCAATTATTGTTCTGCTTATAATTTTCAAAATGATTTCAGGTTAAAATCAATTACATTTGGTTTATACTTACCTTTTATTGTAAAGTAAAAGTTTGTAGTTACAAACCATCCATGTCGAAACATAATGTATCATTCCCTCTACACCGATAGTCAGATAATGTAATTGCAACCTTTAAGGAATTTTCTGATAGTGATTTTGTGTCCTTTATAATATATCATTCTCAATTATGCTTGAGTTTTCATGATTGGAGTAACTGAACCATTCATCAAGTATTTTTATCTAGAAAACCAAACATACAAGCTGTTAACTGGGTACCCATGTTATGGGTGTAACTGAGCTTTCAAAATAGCTTTGTTTTGTTTTCTCCTCTTCTTCAATCCAACAAAGTGGTATCAGAGCTTGGTTGAAACTATGGCACTTTTATTTTCCCATCGTTCGTTCTCACGAAAGAAAACTTCGAAAAGTGGAGTAACAAAAAGAAAGAAGAGTTAATCTCTAAAGGATTATGGGAGATTGTTAGTATGGCTACGAATGGCCAAAATATGTTAAAAACATGACGGAGAAAGAGAGTAAAGCATTTGTGAGTTTGATAAGGAAAGATCATCAAGCACATGTTTTGATGAGTGAGAACGTTGATGGAGAAGCATGGAGTCATATTCATAGAGAAAAATCCGCAAAAGATTCGTGGAATTTATTGAAAGAGGTGTATGCAATGGATAACACAAAAGTAGAAGAAGAAGATGAAGAAGAGGTCGAAGAGGTAGAAGAAGAGGATGAAAATAGAGGAGTTGAAAATGAAGATATTGGGAGTGAAGAAATTGAGGATGACAGTGAAAATGAAAATATAAAGAATGAAGAGATTGAATACGAAGATGAAGAAAATCAAGAAGTTACTACATATTTTAATAACAAATCCAATGAAGAAGAACATGAAGAAGACAAAGTTGAAGAGAATGAAAAAGAAGAAGAGGCTGTGACTAACGTTACTACTGAAGAAAGGGACAACAAGGAAGAAATAGTGCAAAAGAACAACCCAGTGTTGATCGGAGAGCCTGGAGTTCAAAAGATACAGAGTTTAACCAAGGTAAAAGAAGACGTAAAATTGAAACCAAAACAAGAAATTAGGTTTGCGAACAAGGTCCATGAAGCCAAGGAACTGTCAAATGAACTCGTCGCTGCTGCCGTTGCTCAAATCGAGGTAGCAAAAGAATACGAGCTCAAAACTTTAGAAAATTTGGAAGATGTTCATAAGGAGTTGGATGAGAAGAGAGAAGCTTTGAGAATAGCAATGGAGAAATCTGGAAAATCTCAAGAAGGGAAGTTAGAGGCAGAACAAGTTTTAAAAAAGAGAAGAGCTAGCAATGCTGCAAAAAGAGGCAATAGTAATATTCCGCCTAAAAGTCCTGCTGGAAGCTTTGAAGAACTGAAAAGTTTTGTGAACGAAAATACTGAAAATCCAGGGCCTAACGTGAAGGTGTACATGGAACGTAAAGAGGGTAATGTGAATGAGGTGAAGGCACAGAAGAAGACCACAATTATGAAAGTCTGGATAATATCTCTATTCTTACCAAAATGCGTAAGATACAAATCAATCAAAGCCCAGATGTTCTCAGAAGATTTGAAGTTTGAAGAAAAGATTTAAAATGATTAAAGAATTGGGTTTAAGGGGGGATGTTGGAAAGTAAACCCAATTTATTGTCATTTCGTAATTTGTTGTGTCTTTTAAGTCAAGAGTTATGTCTGTTAGTTTAAGAGTCATGTCCATTAAGTGATGCGTCTATTCATAAATTGGTGTGTCTATTATTAAGTAATGTTTATTGGTAAAAGGTCATGTCAATTAGTGAAATGGTGTCTATTGAGTTGTAAGGTCGTGCAGACCACTCTATACATATGGGTGGTCATTTTGTGTGGTTGTAAGAGAAAGTGAAAGCAAAAAAAGAAAGAAATTAAGGAGTGCTAAAATTTTAATATTGTTTTGTTTTCTCCTCTTTTTCAATCCAACAATGGGTATAACTGAGCTTTCAAAATAGCTTTGTATTTAAAAATGGAACCACTTGGCTTCACTCATCTAAAATTTACGACAATACATTCATCTCTTATTTTTCTTAAATTGAGTCTACTACCTTGTGTCTTTTAAGTGTATCAATTAAAACTTCTTTTACCATCCAAACCTGTATACAATGTTTTTTTCTATGGTTTCATGAACGGTGAAGAAGATTAATCCTTCTTCAGACTAAACAATATATATTTACTGTATTCCGAAATTGTATTTTTCATAAGATATTTGTGTAGAGCATTGATCTATAGATCACATGGATTTTAACTAATTTCTTTTTCCATTATGCAGTTGTGTTGCTGTAACACAACAACATTGTCAGACTATATAGATTAGGGCTGTTATGGTAAATTTACCAGTACCGTACCAATACCAAGTAATTGGTACAAAAAAATTGAGCCACTTTGGTTTACCTATGTTATCGGTATGGTAACGGTAAATTTACCATTGTTAACGGTAAATATAGCGGTAAAGAAAAGTCAAAACCAGTGGTAACGAAATATTTACCAATTATATTAAATTCATTTTTCATTATTAGAACAAACCTTAACAATAGACACTTTTAACGATACGTCGTGGTTTTTGAGAAGATTTTGTAGTATTATTTATGATGATGATTCTTTTAAAGTTTTGTTAGGCTCAAAGTTTGAGATTATAAATGTTATTATCTCATATTATTGTAAATAAGTTGTGATAGATCAAGAAATACTTAGATGTCAACTAAAACATGTCGTAATACTAATATAAATATCATAGAGTAATAATAAAAAACAAGATAATTGTTTTTTTTTTTCAAATTTTAGTGCAACGAAATTTGAATGTTTGTTGTACTGGTAAATTTCTCATTACCAGCCAACGGTATACCAGTTTATCGGTATACCAATGAATATTTAGCATTGGTAACGGTAAATTATCGGTAGTTATTTTTGACTTACCAGTGGTACTGGTACGGTAATGATTCTCATGTATCGGTAGCGGTTACCATTACCATAACAGCCTTAATAGAGATAGCCCAATCCAATTTAACAACAATGATCATTTGGCTTGCTCCGACTGTAATGAACGAAGGACTGCCCATCATTTTTAAATTGGGTGGTTCACGATTATTCTTTTTATCCCACCATGTATTGTACCCTTCTGTTTTTAAACTCAACACATCTTGTGTTTTTCTGACTTGCTTGCATGCAAACACTTATATTGTATAATATGCAATTGTACTTTCTGTTCAAAACATGATCCTTTAATTCAATATTGATTGGTTGAGGTCCGTGAGGACTTCATATTATTCTGTACATAGCGTAGGAAAAAAAGTGCGAACCCTTTTATTCGCTTATTCATTGCATAAATTTTTAATTAAGCATGTTGGTTTAACAACTCATTTTTAGTTTTTCATCATGCAACTAATTCCATGTTACAAATATTGTCTTCTAATATTCTGATGAAAATTTTCATAATTTTTTTCCGAATATTATCTTCTAAATAGAGGGTGGAAGGGGATGTAAACCCTTAGGTGAAGGTGTAGGAGTAACGCCCTCCGTTGATGGTTATGACGGTATTGAAATGGTTGATTTTGTTGGCTGTTGATTCTGAAATCAACCGCTAATAGTAGCATCCACTAACAAACAGTTATGTTCGTTCAAATGAAAAGGTACCCTCTGGCGAATAAATGTATCATTTCTTTTATAAGTACATGTTCCACTAACATAAAGATTCACTTTTACTTTATTTTTAAAATTCTAAACAAGTATCATCAAAAAAGCTTTTGACTGCTCTTCCGGTCTATACAAGTCATTAAAACTTGCATAGATTATTTCCATCATATTCTGAAAAAAGGTTTTTTTATCAACCTGCTGTAATAGAGAGGAAAAATATTTATAATAGATAGCGATTAATTTGTGCATTGGAGCAATTAATGTTTTATATTATCTGTCAACACCATATCCAACCAAAATTTAATTATCTCTATAGCCAAACAAAACCATACACAATCCACAAAAACTTTAGAACCTACGGCAGATGATATGTTAGGAAGAAATAGTAAATTCTGCAAATGCAAAAATACTTCTCTATATAGCTTACAAAATAAGAATAAATCACATCTTTGTTTGTTAACACAACCATTGAAAATTAAACATAATTAGACAATAACAAGTTAAATGAAAAATTGGCAACCAAATTAGGAGTGATCCATATGCATAACACGGGTCCACACTCATGTGTGTGTATATTGATAATATACAAATTATGATGATCCAATATATACATACACACACATATATACTAATATATATATATATATATATACATATATACTAGTATATTATATTACTTATATATTATATATATACATCTATACATATATACTAATATATATATATATATATATATATATATATATATATATATATATATATATATATATATATGAGGAGCGTTCAATGGCACCCCAAATCGTTAGCACCCCAAAAGACCCCTATATAAACCAAGCATTTATATTAGTTTAAGTCGGTGGAGAGTGAGAGACTGAATGGAGGGGGAGAGAAACGGGATATGTGGTGGAAATCAAGGGACATTTAGGGGTGCTGCACTGTTTGGGGTGTCATTGAACGCTCGCCTATATATATATATATATAATACAAAATATATATTATAATATACATATACATATATACATACACACACATATACTAATATATATACATATATACTAGTATATGATATTACTTAAAATATATACATCTATACATATATAGTAATATATACATACATATATATATGTAATATAAAATATATATTATAGTATACATAAATATAATATATATAAACATTATGGTTAACCAACTTAACCAATTCAAATTATCTTAACTAAACAACATTAATCGATAAATTTGATTAATTGAACATTCGGTTAACCGATGGTTCAGTTAACCTATGGTTCGTTTAACCGAAAATATTAATCGATTGTTGCGGTTAACCGGCCACGCCTACCCCTACATAGCGAAGTCCAACTTGGAAGCCACCCCGATGTTTCTCATCTGGATCTTTGGTGATAACTTCCTATTTGGCTTTCCTCTTGTCTAGGGCTTAGGCTGGTCGTATTGGAGTTCATATTTCGAAGAACATGTTTGTATCTACGAAGAAACACCATGCCATGTACCACCACACATAACCATTTTTCCTTGCTTCCTTCTACGTCAGCCCAGCTCAGGTTCGACCTAGTCGAACCAGACTTGGGTTACTATATCCAGATCAAGTTAGTTGATCCGGACTTGGATGGCCATATACAGATTTACTTAGTCAGTCTTGAATTAGTCAACCTGGATCCAAATCGACTATATCAAATTTGGATTGAGCATTTTATCAACCCAAGTCCGATTCGAATATCAAACTGGAGGCTCTTCCTTTTGCACCCCTTGGCCAACTTCTAACTCATTCCTAGTTGAACTGGAACCATCTCCCTTGATCCAACCGGGTTTGTAAGAATCATAAGTTAGTCATTTGAACTCCAATCAACTTAAAACTTGGCCTTGAACCTCGTGGGATCTTCCTTGTCGTCCCCATAAACTTTCATGTCGATTCGACCCTATTGGCATGGCTCGACATAATCAAAACAGACATGGCTGAATCATAATCTACATCATCTTCTAAGTGATTTTTAGCATCGTTTTTCCCATTCGATGGCATTCGCATACATCCTTGCATTTTAGGCAATGTCTCAACATACCAAACACACTCAACAACGTTTAGATATATCAAACAAGATTAAACACCCAAAGAAGCATATATTCCTCTAATCCCTTCTATTTCTGGATTCACAAATCATTTCCAGATCAACGCAAACTTATATTTGTGTCATCATATGATTAATAACGAATTATAAGCATTTTTCCATATTTTTATAAAGTGTTTACATGCAAATCTACCTTTATTAGTGAGTAGAACACTATTTACTCACCTTTATCACCTATAAAAAGTTTAGATCCAAATTGGAGAATATTTGCCTAGGATCCCAAGGTGTTGCAGTAGCTCTTGCCTTATTTTAATGTAAATTTGACTTAATCCTTAGTTAAAATGGTTGTTTGGCTAATTAAAGGGTAGTTTAATGTTGATTTAAGAGGTAGAGGCCATTAAAGGGTGCAGGAATCTATTTTGGGAGTGGTGAAAAGATTAGGAAAAGGTTCTCATATCCCTTCAACCCTCACAAGCCATCATACTCAAAATGGGTTGTGGGCCCCACTTGTGACTAACCAGCCGAATTAAGTCATCTCAACCTTATTTCAGCCATTCCTCCCCAATAGTAAGTCAATATGTGACACATCAGGTCCGTTAATGTCACTCTTTAACAGAATGCATTTAGTTCCATGAAGCGTTATAGGTAAACAGAAACAAAAATCTCACAAGCTGGACATATAAAATAGCAGCGGAGATTTTAAACTTTATTTTCAAACAGAAAACATCGTGGTCCAAAACCCAATTACAACATTAGTCTGAAATACTGAAAACTAGTTACATCAAATAAAAGTATCTGCCTTGTACTAAAATCATCAGAGTACATTAATATAAAATCATAGTCCCCAAAAAGAGTCATATCAGAGTAGACAAATAGTCAAAGCAGTACATCTAAGTAGTGCCAAGCAGAAATAGAAGTGAGAGGTTCCTAATAAAGCCTGAGTGTTCCTGCCCTGAGAAACTGTGGGGGAGGGGGGGGGGGGGAGGGGGAGGGGGCAAGGAAGAGAAAGAAAAAGGAAACAAAATGGGTTAGACATAAAGTTTGGCGAGACCGGTTACTTTTAGCATACAAATAAGTAAAAGCATCATGACAGTCATATAAATTGAATGAGAGATGACAATATCATGCAACAGATATAACCGGATAAGCAGAATGAACTGAATAGATTACGCTTCTCAAATACTTTTCTCTGCACCAATACTAGTATAACAGATATGATCCTAACAAAAACATATGGTAGATTCAGGGATACTTCTAGTAACGGGTTTTATCCCAAACAGTAATAACAGGTACCCCAACAGAAATATCAGGTGTTACACCAACCAGTAACAATAGGAACCTAAACAAGCAGGGCTAGGTGCACCCTAATTTCTATGCCCAATCGTTCGGCTCTCTATCCCATAAATAGCTTATGTCGGTCCCACAGTAGGATGTATCACTTCCTAAAGTGGCAACCCCTCGAAAGACATAGCCATCTACTAGTGTTATAGCGACTTATTATCCCTAATAAATCCAGAACTATGCACGCACATGACTCCGTCGGAACGTGCTATCAGAACACCTCTACCCAGATGAATCTCTGATAATCAGCTCAGTAAGCGTGCCCTGACCGCTACCTAGTTCGGGGTTCCCCTTTGATACCAGAATGGGTTATTGACTGATACGAGTCTTATGCCACAGATGACGCAAGCCACCCCTTAGGCATGTATCCCACTACTTGGATTTTTGACAGGTTATGCCTAACAGTTTAGCAAGCCCGCATAACCCTAACATATAAAAGATGTTAATTTTGTCGGGTTCGTATGACCCTCCCCCCTAAACATATTTAATAGATTTACTCTACCCCACAAATCCAAACATGTTTACTTAACCCCCACACAATTTAACAGGTTCTTACAACCCCCACAGATTTAAACAGGTTAAGCATTACAGGTTAATAAGTTCATTACATGTTCCGCTTAATAAATTAAGCCTATAGATTTACATGCCCCAACCCTCAAGCAATAATTCGCAGTTATAAGATACATCCCAAATTTAGTCATATATCGCAGTATAGGTTATGCCCCCAAATCCCGGTCATGATTCATAATACAAGTTATGCCCTAATTTGTCTTTCCCAAACATTCCCAATTTCGTCCATTGGCATATTTCAGCGATAGGCCTAGGCTTGAAGGTAGCCTAGGCTATAAAAATAAAAAACGGAAAGAGCGAGAGAAGAGAACATAAATAGGCATAATAACAGAATAGGCATATGATAACAGAAATGGGCATATCAGAAATAGGCATAGAAGAACTGAACAGTAGATCAAGTGTACATGTAATGGTTGATCTGTTTTAAGTACGAATCAGATTCTTAACATGCATAGGTTTAGATCCAGATTTATAAATATGTCAGGATTACTTGTTAAATGTTTATATCTAAAAATAACCTGAACTCACAGAGACTAGATCTAAAGAACAGAGAATAACAAGCAGATGTTGTAGAAGAATTTCTTGTATGTGTATAAGATGTTGTAGAAGAAAATAAGCTAGTTCAATCCAGGTTGGGGCAACATCTCGTTGGGGTAAATCAATAGAAATGGGGTCCTATATATAGCCTAAAGTTAGCAAACCTAACCCAGAAAATCGTCCACATTCAGCCAAAGAATTCGCCTAGATCTGTATTGGATCGACCCACCCCCTAGGTCGACCCAGCCGGGTCTTGGGGCGACCCCAAAGTCTCGTTCCAGATTTTCCCTGCTTTTCTCTGTTTTGAATAATTTTGAGAGAATTTTAATTGATTTATATATATATATAATTTCCTTACACGTATACAAACTTCTCGGCTTAATAATTCCCTCATACGATGTCCGTTTTATGCAAACTTAGAGTTTATCTTAAGTAGAATCCTGAGACGAACACAATGGCACGGTCCATTTTACTTAATTCCAAATTTTTAATTAAGTATTCTTTAGTTTATCATTATAGTGCACATTAAAATTACGGGGTGCTACATAGTATGCTTAATGTGACCACTATACGGAATGGATAACCATCATCTGGATCCAACAAAAGTTGTTTCAGGTTTAAATTATTTATCAATCAGAAGTTATATTCAAAACAAGATCCATCAAGGGTAAAATGGTCACATTAAAAATCCTACCAAAGTAATGAAGATAAGGAATGGACCAATTAGCCATTTTCCAAAGCTATACAGTCATACGACCTCATGTGTAAATAATATAAAATTATATGATCCTCTGATACATAGAATATGAGTCCTTACATTCTTTCCGCCTTAAGAAATTTCATCCTCAAAATTCCATAAACAAAGAATAGAATTGTCCCACATACCTATCAATCG
This sequence comes from Allium sativum, assembly GCA_030737875.1. Lineage (NCBI taxonomy): Eukaryota > Viridiplantae > Streptophyta > Magnoliopsida > Asparagales > Amaryllidaceae > Allium > Allium sativum. The sequence goes on from CM060924.1 coordinate 70,877,172, forward strand.
TCCACAAGGAATCAAACACACATGGCAAATATGATAGCAAAATAATTCAAGCTTATCCTAACATGTGGGATTCAAAACATGAAGACAGATGATATCATGAGTGAAAATGTAAGAGTGATGCATTAAAATCTTAACAAGTAAAGAGCACTAGATATGACGTCCTCATGCTCTCCTCGTTCTTCTAAGTACAATCACTCTCACTTTCACCCCACTGAACCTTGACAAGCTTTAATGGTTTCCTTCTAAGTTGTTTCATATCTGTCCAACGATAAGAATAGGTTTACGAGCTATAGTAGCTTTTGATTCCACTTCGATATCGTCCAACTGACCTGATGTGATAATTGCATTGGGATCGTGCATAAACTTTCTCAAATAGGAAATGTGGAACACATTGTGTACCCAGTCATCTTCTGAGGTAGCTCAACTCTATATGCCAGGTTTCCAACTCTCTTAAGGACTGGAAATGGACCAACAAACCTTAATGTCGACTTTCCCTTACTACCAAGCCGAATTGCATTTCTCGATGGAGAAATGTTTACATACACCAAACAACCGACAGAGAATTCCAAGTCTCTCTGTTTTTTAACAGCATAGCTCTTTTTCCTATCTTGAGCAGCCTTCATCCATTACCGAATAACTTCAATTTTCTCTAAAGTCTCTCTAACTATATATGGCCCAAGTATCAGTTTATCACCTGCCTCCAACCAAGATGAAGGAGAGTTGCATGACCTACTGTATAAATCTTCATACGAAGCTTGCCAATGCTTAGCTGATAGCTATTATTGTATGAAAACTCAACTAAATGCAAATAGTCATACCACGAACCTCTAAAATCTAGGATACAAGTTCTCAGGAGGTCTTCCAATATGCGATTTACCCTATTAGTATGACCACCGGTTTGGGGATGGTAAGCGGTACTGAGATGTAACTCGGATCCCAAAGCTTCTTGTAAGCTCTCCCAAAATCCACCGATAAATAATGGATCTCGGTTGCGTACTATGCCTTCCCGTACTCCATAGGATCGTACAACCCATTTCACACATAACTCTGCTAGCTTGGTTACCGTCCTATTTAACTTGACGAGTACAAATCTGGCTCTCTTGGTCAATCGATCCACGACAACCCAAATACTATCATGTACCGTCCGCGTCCTTGGCAACCCATCAATGAAGTCCATTGAGACTTGCTCCCATTTCCACTCAATAACTTCTAGCGACTGTAACAAACCACTAAGTTTCTTTTTCTCAGCCTTAGCTAACTGGCAATTCATGCACTTTGAGATAAATGTCCTAACATCCTTCTTCATACCTTCCCAGTAACAGTCCTTCTTAATGTCATGGTACATCTTATTGTTATGGGGATGTACAGTCAACTTCAAGTGATGACACTCTCGAAGCGCTTCATCCCCCAACCCATCGACATTGGGTACAACAATCATCCATTCTTCCAAATTCAACCATTTTAGTCGAGTCCATGCACTCTCATATTCTTAATATCCCTATCGGTCTCAAACTCCAACAATTTAGGTTCTCTCTATTGGCTAGAACTAGTCTGTTCAATCAAAATTGGTCTGATCGTTAAGCGTGCTAACAATTATGGCTTTATCTCATATTTGGGTCTGAAGTCCTAACCAACAATATACTCTAGTTGCTTTCATTCTAGGAACATTTCCCCAAAACTGGAATGTCTCCTATTTAATGCATCAGTGATTGCATTATCCTTTATTGGGGTGTATGTGATGTTAAAATCATAGGAAGCTAAAAAAATTCCAGCCATCATTATTGATGGAGGTTTAAATTTTTCTACGAGAAAAGATACTTCGATGACTTATGGTTGGTGAAAAATTCAAATCTTCCTCCCAAGAGATAATGTCTCCACATTTTCAATGCAAACACAAAAACTACCAATTCCAAATCACGAGTGGTGTATCTCTTCTCGTGAGGTTTAGTTGTCGATTAGCGTAAGCAACAACTTTACCCCTTGAATTAACATTGCACCTAACCCAGTGCCACAAGCATCCATGTCTACCGTCATTTCTTCATTTCCCTTCGGGATAATCAACACCGAGGAACACATCAAATTTTCCTTTAGTCTTACAAAAGCATGCTCGTCTAGCACCCCAGACAAAAGCCAGATTCTTCTTAGTTAATTGATTTAACAGCGCTGCTATCTTGGAGAAATCCTAGATAAACTTTCGATAATCCCCAACTAATCCCAAGAAACTCCTCACTTTATTTGCATTCTTGGGTGTAGTCTGATCCTATGTTGTCGCTACCTTTGCAGGGTCCACAGCAATACCATTCTCTGAAACAACATAGATGAAGAACCCCACCTCTCTCCTCCAGAAGTGACACTTAGAAAATTTAGCTTTAAGCCAATGATTCCTCAACACCTCCAAGACAATCCTCAAGTGTTCCTTGTGTTCTTCCTCGATCTATGAGTAAACCAAAATATCATCAACGAACACATGTACAAACTTATTTAATTGATCCATAATGGCATAATTCATGAGATCTACAAAATATGCTAGTGTGTTGGTTAACCCGAACGGAATGGCCAACCACTCCAAAAACTAGATGACATTTGAAACATTGTTTTAGGTACACTCTCATTTACTATTAGTAGCTGATGAAATCCTATCGCAAGATCTAACTGAGAAAATATTCGCGCACCATTCAACTAATCAAATAAATTATCTATTCACGAAAGAGAACACCTATTTTTTCTTGTCACCTTATTTAGCTCACGGCAGTCTACTCATAAATGAAGGGAACCATCAGCTTTAGTTGCAAAGTCCACTGGTGCCCCCCACTCAGAAATACTGCTCTACATAAACACCTTTCTTAAGAGATCAATAACTTGCATCTCGAGCTCTCGTTGCTTCCTTAGTGTCATCCATTAAAGAGGCATTACTATAGGTCTAGCATCTTTCACCAAATCAATACGAAACTCCTTGTGTGGGGAAGTCTGGTCACCTCCTTAATTATGTCTAGATAATCACAAGCAATAGGCACACCCAATAACTCATCATGCAGAATATCGAGCGAATACAGAAAACTTGACATCATTTCATTACCAGGTAGACGTCCCAACACCACCCTTCACCCGTCATCCGCCCCAATAGTCATAGAAGACCTCTCACAGTCGACCACCACCCTGTGCCTCTGATGCAAATCAACTCCAAGAACAATACCAAACCCAGTAAAGCCTAAAATATAGCAGTCACACACGAAAATACATATGACTCGACAAGACCAGCCCACGACAAATCATGAAAAAGCTAGTAAATCCGCTGATCGGGTTTGTCACCACTAAAGGTTGGTCAACAATTTCGGGCTCCAATCCAAACTTATCTACCAGGTCATTAGATATGAAGTAATGGGAAACCCAGGTATCAAAATACTTGAGTTGGAATATCATAAACTGAAAGCATACCTTGGATGACGATACCTGTTAATGATATTTTTTGTCAACACCGGATATGGGTCTACGGAAATGACCACCATGGAAAAAGCATCACGCGATTAAGGGCCTGACGACTTGGGAGAAAATATTCTGATGATCCTGCCGCATCCCCAAATTCATACAGGGGTATACTGTAAAGTAACATAGCATGCGGAATAGGTAAAGACACACCATTTTATAGTGGTTCGATTCCTTGGGAATCTATGTCCACTTTAACAGCTTTTACTAGTTTTATTCATGGGGGGAGAGGAGGTTATAGGAGAAATCCCTCAAATTAATTTATGGACTTGGGATTTTTTTCTTCTTAGAATAAGAGAAGAAGATTGTCCAAGAATTCCACCCACTTTTGGTGTTACCCTGGAGTCTTATTTATAGAAGGCTTGAAGACCCTTTCGTTATAGGGCTATTGGGCCGATAAGAGCTTTGTCAGCCACCTTTTTCTTTGGTTTCAGGCATCAGGCTCTCGGTTGCTTTTGCAGTACTGGTCATGGCCTTCGAAGTAGGGCTTCCATTGTTCGCCACTTATTTTGAGATGGTCATGAATTTGCTGATATGGCGCCTTCCGGAAGGTATTTGGATTTCTTGGTGGCTGCTTTCGGTTGTATGCCCTCGGTGGTTAACTCTTGGCCATTCTGCGAATACTTAGAGAAGCTCGTTTTTCCGATGTTTCCCCGTCCTGTCGCGTCGGTATCCAAGGGGCTAATGTCGGCGCACCCTCTCGCACTTTTAGATTCCTGTTGTCGGGATTCTCTCATTTATTTTCCTTAGTTTGCTGACTCAGCTCCTTTTCCTTTTGTTACAGGGTATCCCTATCAGATATGCTCTGCCGGATAGACTGTGTCGGAAATTTATGGGCTTCGAATTCTCTTCCCTTAAGGAGGCGGGGTCGGCATGGCTCTTAGGTCACCCTTTCGTACTCATATTCACTGAATACCCTTTTCACCACTAGATGGTAGCGAGGATGTGTTTCGGTTGACATTTAACTTTGGAACTTTTTTCCCTATCATTTCCTCTTCTTGGCCCTTGGTCCTGTTTCCAAAAAGACCATTGGGTGCTTATGGTTATCCGATACCCCTTCATTGTTATTCTATTTCACTGTCAATTTTTGGTAGTAACATTTACCCCTCCCCCTCTAATGAAGGGGTATCTTTGAATTTTCAAGTCGAACTCCCTGCCCCTTCCGCGGTATCCTTCGATCTCTTTTAACTGAAGTCTTAATTGGATTTTCTTCGCGAGATTCGTATTAGTTCTAACCCTGATTTTTTTAATAGGAAGGGATAGTGAGGCACAACAAAATTTGGTGTTACACTTAAATACATACAACAACCAGAGCATAGTAATACTTCCATTACAATTCATGAACAAATGTGCACACAAACAGGGTCCACACAGGAGCCGAGATTTTTCATGCAAAATGAGGAAAACACTTACCAGACTCCAACTACATCATCCACCTGCTGCGTGTTCTACTGCCTAAGCGGTCATGTAGTGGTTCGGTAAACTCATAATGATCAAGCTCCACTAGGAGGTGCTCAAGACCTGAGCTTTCCACATCGCCGTGCCTTTATTCTGTTACATCCAAGGGGCCTGTCACTTCCTTGTCCTTGCTGGTATTCCCAGCAAAGCTCTCCTCGATGTCGCCATTGAAACTCACATTTTCCAGTACCATGTTGATAACGCCATTTTTTTGTTCACATCTTCAGAATCGAAAGCTCTTCCTCGTCCTCGCTTGACTGTTCCTCTTCATCTTCATTGAAATTTGAAAGAATCGTTAAGGGATTTGAAGAAGACAATCCACCACTGCTAAGGTCATCAACAAACTTCATCCTTCTCCTCGGCTTCTAGACCCTTAGGAACCCATTCCTGTCTTTTCTAAACACCACATTTTTGAATCTAGCGGGTTCAATAGGATCATTGGGATTTCCGAGAAATTTGCTAACTTCAATTTCATGATAAGAAGTCCGGGTAAAGAGCCTTACTAGTGACGGAACGTATACCGGAGTGGGAACTTCTATTTCTACTTTAAGATACGTGAAATCGGCCACATCCAAAGTGTCTTCTTGTATTCTTAAGACCTTTCCAACGTTTTACAGTATGATCTTCATCATCTTGAAATTATGGAATATGATGGGGAGATTCTTTAAATTGACTCAAAGGACCGCCTCCTGTTTTGGTTTTGTCGAGCCATAATTGAGGCTCCATGGCTGAATGTATAGGGTACCCCTGTTGCTTGTAATGGAGTAGAAATCCCCATAAAGAAATTTCTTGGAAATTTAACCATGAAATCATTCCCAAACTTCTTAAGGTTCCATTCCAATGAATACAGGTACTAGAATTCCCATTTTAAAGCTCACTCGATGCTGTTGATTGAGAATTTATCGGAGAAAATTAAGATGATCGCCCACGAGCTGAAGCGCTGCAAATTCTCATCAGGAACAAGTGGCGTCATATTGATCTCGTTTGCTGTTTTCATGCTTGCTTGAAGAGAATGTGTTTGATCGCTAAAACCCCTTATGTCCTATCTTTATGTTTGAAGAAAATAATCGGGTCTCTAAAATCCTTGATCCAATGGTTGAAATTCGTGCATCGAATGTGTGTATTATGTATGTATATTTTTATATGACATGACCATGCTCAGAGTTTTAGAATACGAAGAGGCCTTTGCAGCAGATAATAATGACTTTTCACGCCTCGATCTTAGGGACAAGGTTCTTTAACCAATAAAATCTTCTTCACTAAGAGTAGGTGTCACAGATTATTGTGGGATGTCATTAACTCTAAGTGTGGTTATTTGCACCTAGATATGTTGGACATGAAATGTGTACCATCTACCGATGTATTTGTGCTACAACAATTATTAGATAAACGAGTGTAAGAACATGACAAAAACATGAGTTGAACGATCTTTCCTGAGCAAGTTAGCATCCTGTAGGCTTGCACCTAACGATGTAAAGAGAATGCATCCCAGTCATACAATGATTGGTTTATCTGTCTCTGCGTAACCACAGGCGTCGAAAATGGTCCAGACTCCGGCAATAACGGATGACTGGGGCGGCCTTCGTCTTCGGGCTGAACTCGGATTCGGGTGATTAATTAAAGACAGCACCCCCCTTGGGTATTAAATAGAGGTCCCGAACCAAACCTAGATTCGGGCATTTAAATAGATAGGAAACTGGCACCTCTTCCGGTATTAAATAGAAGTCCCGAACCAAACCCAGATTCAGGTGTTAAATAGATAGAAGATCAGAACCTCTTCCGGTATTAAATAAAAGTCCTGAACCAAACCCAGATTTGGGTGTTAAATAGATAGAAGACCGGAACCTCTTCCGGTATTAAATAGAAGTCATTAAATAGAAGTCCCGAACCAAACCCAAATTCAGGTGTTAAATAGATAGAAGACCGGAACCTCTTCCGGTATTAAATAGAAGTCCCGAACCAAAACCAGATTCAGGTATTAAATAGATTGAAGACCGGAACCTCTTCCGGTATTAAATATAAGTCCCGAACCAAACCCAGATTCGGGTATTAAATAGATAGAAGACCGGAACCTCTTCCAATATTAAATAGAAGTCCCGAACCAAACCCAGATTCGGGTATTAAATAGATAGAAGACCTGAACCTCTTCTGGTATTAAATAGAAGTCCCGAACCAAACACAGATTCGGGTATTTGAATAGATAGAAAACCGGAACCTCTCCGGTATTAAATAGAACTCCCGAACCAAACCCAGACTCGGATATTAAATAGATAGAAGACTGGAACCTCTTCCGGTATTAAATAGAAGTCGGAGTCTATTTCGATTCCGTTCATCTGAGTGTAGATTGTGCGCGTCTTTGAGTGCTCCCTTCAAGCTTTCTTCATGCTTTTGTTTCCCCTAAGCTTTTGTGTTCTTCTAGCTTTCATTTTCTTTAAGCTTTCGTTTTCTTCAAGCTTTTGTTTTCATCAAGCTTTCGCTTTCTTCAAGCTTTCACTCCCTTTTGCAGGATGATATTTGAGCAGAGGCTGTACGTGCTCCAGATGCTCCCTTCGAGCTTTTTCTTCCTTCTTAGGGATGGAATTTGAGCAGAGGATGCACATGCTCCGGATGCTCCCTTCGAGCTTTTTCTCCCTTATTTGGGATGGAATTTGAGTAGAGGATGTACGTGCTCCTGATGCTCCCTTCGTGCTTTTTCTCCCTTCTCCGGGATGAAAACGTACTCCCCTTTGGAGTATTGGTTAAAACATACCCATATAGGGCATTGGTTAGAACGTACCCATGAAGGGCATTGGTTAGAATGTACTCAAGAGCATTGGTTAGAATGTACCCATGTAGGGAATTAGTTAGAACGTACCCAAGAAGGGCATTGGCTAGAACATACTCAAGAGCATTGGTTGGGTGAGCATACGGCTCATAGAGCATACGGCTCGCGTCGCTATGAGCATATAGCTCGTGTAGCGTGAAAATGCTAAGAGCGGAATCGTGGTTCCACGGATGGGCAAAGCACCTATGGCCCTCTAAGGTATTGTGAAAATTGTATCCACACAAAGCTTTGCAAGCCCGCGAGATCAGTCAAATGTCGCACGGTTACTTAGCTTGAGCATCTTGGTTTAAAAGATGCTAAACTATCACTAGGTACAAAACAAAATTATTCTGTCAGAACTTACAGTGCCAAGGAATCCTTAGAGGAACCCCTCGACGTTGTAATGCTTTCCGGCACACCATTCAAAGTAAAACAACATAGCCAATCAAACAATTATCCATTACACCTTGCAGAAAAATCTTATACTCACCTTAGACTCAAAGATTTAGCTACTCTAGGTGCTACCTTAAACTCCTTATTTGCTTAAAGAGCAAGGATTGGGTACGAAGAAGGGTTATCTAGACTAAGGTCTTAAGCTAACTTTGTCACTATAGAAGCCTTAAACAGGCACATAGCCCTTAGTATGACTATCTAGGTACAAACCACACAATGCACATACAAGCAAGCATTCATAAGTTGGAAATTGAGGTAGCAGCAACTACCCGATCCGGAAGGAGTTTCCTCTAGGAGCTTACTTGATACCTAGCATTCCTTCCGAAATGCAGGGCATGAAAGCGTCGCATGTCTTGACGATTGGCAACTGCGACAAGTGCGGGTTCCTGGACATTTAGAGTAGTAGTCCTTTGACCCATAATTGTAGCTATTCCCATGGGTGGAGCCGAAGGTTCTGAGTCCGGAAGATACCTTCCTACTTACGGAATCAAGACCTTTTGCCACAAGAATTAGCAAACCTTGTTTTGGGGGGGAATAGGTGTAGGAGAGGACCCGACTGTTGGGTTATTCGACATGAAGTTGAGTGGTTGTTGAGTTGGCTTCTTTTCGTCATTGGTATCTCCCTCTAGGTGTCCTTTCAGGATGAGATTCTGCATTACACCTTCCAATACCTTGCATTTGTCAGTTTGATGTCCATTTCTCTTGTGATATTCGTAATACTTCCCTCCTTTAAATAGTTCTAGATGGTTTTTTGATTTGAAAGGCACCGAGAAGTTGATTTTCTCCTTCATTGCTGCATATAGGTGTGATATAGGTTTGCTTAAGGTGATAATGTTGGTGTTTGGTTCCTTTTCCCTTAGGTCCTTTTGATCTTCGTGAAATCTAGGCCCCCATCCCGACGGTCCTGGGGAGTGTGAGGCTTCTTGTCGTCATTGTAACAAACAGAACTCCCTCTCGGATGATACAACTCTTCCATACGGGCAAAGGTGTTTGCTCGATGGTAAAATTCTAGTAAGTCTTTACATCCTCGTATGTATAATTCTTTCCATAAATTTGTTCCTTCAACTAGTCCTGAATGGATGGCAATAAGCTTATCGCGGCTACTCATACCCTCTGCTCTTGAAGCTTCAGCATTGAATCGCTTTATGTAGTCAGTTATAGATTCCTCTGGTCCTTTCTTTAGGCCTATAACGGTTGAGTAATTCACCACTGGGTTCCTATGGCTACAAAATTGTATAGAGAAATTAAGGGAGAGTTGCTTCCAAGAACTGATTTCTTTCTTCTGGTATTGGCGGTACCATTTAGCGGTTGTTTCCTGCAGTGTCAAAGGAAATATTCAGCGTCGAATTGTTTCTGACGCATCATGGAAATCCATATAACTTTCGAATGCAACAAGGTGTTCTTCTTGGTCTATAGCTCCATCATATATAAATAGCGGGGCCTTTATGTTGGATGGAGTTTCAGTGGTTCTCTTCCTTTCGCCCCCCGGTGGTGACGGACTTTTGTTCATGTTCGAGTTATTTGCTTCACTTGACACTCGATTGTTGCCTAGTGAAACTGGATTACTCTGTAGGTCCGCTAGAGGTTCAATGGGGCTCTCAGACTCTTGAGGTGCCATTATTCTTGACTCTGCTTCATGGGGCAATGTGCCTAAGGCCCACCGGGCCAAGTCGGCTTCAATAATCCTCCTGGTAGTATCGATTTGTGTTGCCAAAAGTAATATTTTTGTCTCGTCGTATACCCCTTTTAATATCAGGGTTGGAGGTCCCTCCATTTCTGATTTAGCCGGATCAGTGTGTTGACTGGATGGAGGTCTTGCTCTATTGTTAAATTCGAGGGGGGGGGTATCTCCGCCTCAAACTTTGTTCGATAGGCTTCCATTTCAAAGGCTCTCCAAGTTGAATTTTCTCCAACGGACCTCCAAGTAGCATCAAGCTGCAAAGTCAAATATACTACTTCCAATTCATCATTCTTCTCCTTTATCAGACTTGGGGCCTTCCTCACTCTTAAATCTATCGAGCCGGCATTTGAAAGGACACTAAATTTTACATCCGAGGACAAGTGGGAGCCCCGCTCCATGCTTTCCTGCTGTGCATCCATTCCAACCAATTCTCAAGGACGTCTTGCAAGGCTCTCCTTGTTTATCTCTATTTATTCAAATCTAGTCCAATCCAGGACGGAACATCCCAGGTAGATATGTGTGGCTGTAAACCACAAGGTCGGAGGTTCAGGCCCAGATATTTTTCGTTAACACTGGATATGGGTCTATGGAAACGATCGTGGAAAAAGCGCCAGGCGGCTAAGGGCCTGAAGGCTTGGGCAAAAATATTCTGATGATCCAATCGCATCACGAAATTCACACAGGGGTATACTGTAAAATAACGTAGCATGAGGAAAAGGTAAAGGCACACAATTTTATAGTGGTTCGATTCCTAGGAAATCTACGTCCACTTTAACAGCTTTTATGGTTTTATTCATGGAGGAGGAGGAGGAAGTTACATGAGAAATCCCTCAAATTAATTTACAGACTTGGGATTTTTTTTCCTAAGAATAAGAGAAGAAGATTGTCTAAGAATTCCTCCCCATTTCGGTGTTAATCCTAGGGTCATATTTATAGGAGGCTTGAGGACTCTTTCTCTATAGGGCTATTGGGCCTATAAGAGCTTTGTTGGTCGCCTTTTTCTTTGGTTTTGAGCGTTAGGCTCTCGGTTGCTTTTGCAGTACTGATCATGGCCTTCGAAGTAGGGCTTCCATTGTTCACCACTTCTTTTTAGATGGGCATTAATTTGTTGATACGGCGCCTTCCGGAAGGTATTTGGATTTCTTGGTGGCTGCTTTCAGTTGTATGCCCTCGGCGGTTAACTCCTGATTATTATGCTGCTGCTCAGAGAAGCTCGTTTTTTCCGATGTTTCCCCGTCATGTCGCGTCGGTATCCAAGGAGCTAATGTCAACGCACCATCTCTCCCTTCTAGGTTCCTATTGTCGGGATTCTCTCCTTTCTTTACCTTAGTTTGCTGACTCAGCTCCTTTTCCTTTTGTTACAGGGTATCCTTATCGGATATGCCCTATCGGATAGACTGTATCGGAAATTTGTGGGCTTTGAATTCTCTTCCCTTAAGGAGGCGGGTTAGCGTGGCTCTTAGATCACCTTTTCCTACTCATATTCACTAAATACCCTTTTCACCACTAGTTGGTAGCGAGTTTGGGTTTCGGTTAACATTTCCCTTTGGAACTTTTTTCCCTGTTGTTGCCTCTTCTTAGCCCTTGGTCCTGTTTCCTAAAAGCCATTGGATACTAATGGTTATCCCCTTGGCTATTATTCTATTTCACTGTCAATTTTTGGTAGTACCAATACCATTTCCCTTTTCAGCTATTGTTGGAGCTTTTGACAAAGAACGAACAACATTAATGGCATGTGCTTTCACCAAATACTTGTCTATTGGCAGCTCTAGGCAGTCCATTTGAATATGCGCTTCTTTGTTGCAGTCAAAGCATTTCTCCCCTTGCTCCACAATTGTTGGAAAAGTGGCATTTTCCTTCCATACGAATAATGAGTCGCCTCAGACTTAAGTTGTTTTTTATGCCCATCCTTCTCTTAGAAAGATTTTCTCTTATTAGGAAAATTTTCCTTACCTCCATCGCTCAACTACAGCTTTGGCTTCTTGCTTGAAACAACAAGAACAACAATTTCAGTCTTTAACTTAGGGTAAAGACTTTCCAATCTTAGATCTTTTTCAATGATAGACTCAAAAGTCTCGTCGATATGATTGATAAGCCTCCCCCAAGTAGTCATATAAACTAGTGATAAACTTCTCGTTCTTCTTCTCGGGAGTTTCGAGTAAAATCATTCCATACTTCGTTACAACATCGAATTCAACAATATATTCGGAGATGGTCCAATAACCTTGCTTTAGCTCAGCGAACCTCCTAAACTAATTCCGACTTCTAGGCAGCCGAAATGAATTACTCACTGGAACAAGCTTTGAATTGATCCCCAGTGATCTGATCCTTGGGAGTAGCAGCTTTAATGGAATTCCACTAGTTCTTAGCCTTGCCTTAAAGCTGACACGAAGCTAACCTCCTCGACATAGCATCATCGAATCCAAGATCCTCGAATATGCATTTGCAGGTATCAAACCAATCCTGGACTTCCATAGCCGGCTTGGTTCCATGGAACGGTTTACTACATAGACTGATAAAGTCTTTACTAAGCTTAGCAAATTGGCCCTGGGCGCCTGCACTAGTGCACCATTATCCTCAACAACATTTGGAATAGCTCCTTGAGCATTCCTAAGCATTTCTCTCATGTGTACATACGAAGAGTATTATCATTGTTTGTTCTTGATCTTGCTCCTTCCTTATCTCTAGAAGTGGAGTGTTCTTCGCATGACGACTCATCGTTCAATCTGTAAAGAAGTTGATTAATAGCCTTTCTAAGGAATTTAGCAGTGCATGTGCAGTGCAAGTTCATCCTTAAGTATACTAAAACTATATATATTGATACAGTTTGAAAATAAAAGTATTAAAAGTATGCATTCTCATATAAACACTCTTCCCCTGGTTCTTCCCACTTAGGTTAACCACATAACATAAGCTCTGATGCCGATTGTGAAGACCACCCTGTGCTAGTCGATATCAAACGAGTTGCACTGTGATGGTGCTTGATTAATGCAAGGCGATCATCAAGATTGAATAAGAAAACACATACAACCTGTCATATATCTCATAACGCATGGAACAAAGTATAATAATAACATAAGGCATGTTATAAAATAGGCGATTCTGAATGAATCATAATTTCAAAGTGGAAAATCCATATCATAGCAATGCATCAGATAGTCAGATATAGATACATCTCCAAAATATTATCTCTACAATATACTACAATGCCCAAAGTTGTGATCAAAAGAAATAAACAAGGATAAGAGTACATATATAATACATGGAAGCCTTCTGCTCATCTCCAGATAACTACCCGAGCACACCAACCTGTCTTTAGTTTGCTCGTTTAAGAGTACCCAGAGTAATAAGAAGCAATGCATAAACCCCAAGTCAGACAAAAGCTAATGTAAGCGATAGTAATCCCAATCACTGTATAGGGTAATAACATAGGTATGAAGAATCATACCTGACCTGTCCTTACACCCAAAGAGTAAGCACATAAAATCATGCACTCTGCTCCATGATAATTTCAATAGTGAGTGTCAATGGAAGTGTGTGTGGCATAATGGCATCAAATATCCAAACATAGCATCTATGAAACACCCCACCTCCGTTAAGGTCACTCACAAAGGGAATGCCTTAACTTTGGTGGAGGTTTATAAGTAAAAGTCACAGATAAACACAAGACAGATATAAATACACATATTTTAAACAGCGGAAAACAACCAAGCTTTTATTTCATCAATACGTGTTCAAACAAAGCATTTCCATAATTGTCTCAAAATACTTCCAACATTACAACCTCATTACTGTCTTGATTATTAAAGAAGAATGTAACATAAATAAAGTAACAAAAATCCCCATAGTGATATCCAAAGCCATAGTTCGAGAAAAAGAGATCCAAACCATACATCTACGGTCTTGAAGCTTGCAAAGAGTCTGACTAAGCTGAGTTGTTTCCTCCCTGTGGACCTTGGGGGGGGGGCGAAAGAAAAGAAGACGAAAAGAAAATAGAGTCGGACATAAAGCCTGAGTAAATCTAGTGACTCTTCAGTATGCGAATAAGAAAAAGGGCATGATAGATATAAACTGAAAACAATAAAGTATCACAAGCTAAGGAAGTGTAGTTTAGAATCGAATGTACTATCGCACCCACACTATATCTCTGCACCTTCTTGAGCTTATTCTAACTGGCACCCCATGCAAAGGGTGAAGTGATCCCCATTTTCTAAAGATCGGCTCCTACTCACATAAACATATGTGTCATACGACCCCCAAGAACAGTAGATACCTATGCTGGTCCCACCATGGGGTGTATCAAGACCCATGGTGGCGACCCCGACACAAACCTTAGAATACATAGGTTATACTACTGGTGCCCCAGTGCCTTGTTTGTCTGCTCTGGAGTGTGTGCACGCCCGCACCCCATTAGACCCTACACTGTGCACCCACCACCGTCGTTTTAACCGCTTACAATCAGCCCAGTAATCATGCCCCACCCTGCCTAGTTTCAGGGTACCATGATACCTAACTTGGGTTACTGCTGAAACGGGTCCCTCGTTACTAGGATTTTCAAGTCTAACATGTTAAGTGGTCAAGTGTCTGTATTTACCTAACCTCACCCATCAATTCTTGTTAACATGTTGAATTTGTTAAGTGTTTTTAGTTGACTTAACCCTACCATCTGTCCTTAGCCTCTTAAAGCACCTGACCACTCACATTTGACAGATATTGCTATGGTTACTGGATGTGCCGGTCGGTTCCGGGCAGGTTTACACCGTAGCTCAGTCTAACCTCGGGTCCTTATTGGGCTCAATGCTTAACCACCCACATTGGATATGTATTATTGTGACTACTGGACAGCCGGGCGGGTCCAGGCAGGTTTACGTCACAACTCAATCCAACCTCGGGTTAAGCATACCATGTTTTCTAAATTTACATATTTTATCACTTCTCAATTTTATATGTAAAAGTCATGTCCTTTATTCTTGGGTATAACAATTCATACCGCTTAAATGTCATTGTCGTTGGCATGTGCCAAACATGCCAACATATATTTTTCATGTTTTACACCCAACATTATTACCCCCGTTTGTACGTTCGCAACATTATAGCAAATGTTGGGCTCGACACAATTCAGCCCAACTTTATAAACGTGAGAAAAGGGGAAATCAAGAACATGTAATATTTTACAATACATAAAGGTGTGTGGTGCATGAACTTGCAATTTAGCGATTCAACTAACATAAATTATGGGTCATGTGAACTTGCATTCAAATCAGAGTATAACTAAGTACGTGACATATGAAATGGCATAGTTTAGGCTTATACAAACTTGGGTTTAGACATGTTTAACTTGGCATAATATCAACCACAAAACTAACATGTTGTATATTCACCAAAATGTCCAATTTTAACATCTAATCATATAGCCTATTTCAACATGAACTTGCATATTTTATGTAACCCAAACGATACTTAACATAGATCCAATTATACTTGCAAATAAACATAAGAATGTGTTCATAGGTTTTGGGTCATGTAGGCATAAAAGGTCTCAAATCTAGAACATGTTTACATAAGCCTTAATTTAGACTTAGAGAATGTATATAGCCCATGCCATAGACATAAACATAAAGGGATCAAATTCTAGTTTTTGCCACAAACTTGCAAGTGCCATTATTTTCATATACAATTGTTCATAGGCTTGCATCAATCAATTTAGGCCACAAATATCAATACACAAGTCATGACAGAATCATTACAATACTCAGAATTTATATCATTATTATACAATAACACAATTCTATTTTCATTTACATCGAATCACGTCACAGTTTTATTCATATTCTGAAAGGTCACTATACTTACAACGAATGCAGAATCTTGAATTTTGGATTCTGAATTCTGAAATTGAGATGCGTTCCTTTGGGTAGATTAATGTTGCGTTGATTAATTTGATTAAGCTTTAGTCTTCTTCTTAATTTGATTCGTCTCTAAGCTCCTCTCTCTTGACGGCTACGCTCAATTTCTTCCTGGCAGCTTGACGACTCCAATCTTATTTTTTTTATATGAATTTTAGTTGAGACTTAGGGTGTATATATAGATTTTTAAATTGTTTTGAGCCGTCAGATGAAGACAAGAGGAATCTAGAACATACAAAGTCCAAAGAGCCAATCAAGAGGTGACATGTCAGCCCTAATGACACACCGAGCCACAGAAATTCGAGCCAAACCCAGCCAGCCAGGTCGACCAGGTAGGTCGACTGGCAGGTCGACACTATGGTCGACCTGGGGTGACCAGGTCGACACCATGGTCGACCCTATGGACGACCTGGTCCCTGGGCGGGAATTTTCCTGCCCAGCCCAGTTTGAACCTGTTTTTTTGAATTTTGAACAAAAAAACCGAGCTGTTTGAATTTTAAATTTTATTCTGAAACTTCCGAAGGTCCTTCATAAGGAGTCTGATTCACGCAAACTCAAACTCTATCTCAAGCAGAACTCCGAGACGAACGCAATGGCGTAACCCATTTCCCTTAATTCTTTCATTTAGAATTAATTACACTTTAATTTATGAAGCTTAATGTTATAGAATTCACGGGGTGTTACATTCTCCCCCCTTAAAAGGATTTCGTCCCTGAAATCTTCAAGTTAGGAAGAACGTATATCCTACCATCCAACCGTCCATCTACTCAACCAACAAACACAGGTGTCCACTGTCCTTAAAAGACTTCTAATGCTTCATGATCATATGCATAGTGTGTGTACATGTCCTTATCTAATGCAGAAATCAGGCGGTCTACTGATTCAGTTGACCTCCTTAATGCGAATCATGTAAGTGTCATGAATCCATTATGTATGCAAATTTTTCCTACTCATAATTCTACATGAGTGCACAACTATTCATACAAATGCGACAACCATATGACTGCATATCAAGTTACAACCATATATAAATGAGAATACATATATGCATATGCAATATGAAGTGACTGAGCCGATCTAAAACCTAGGGGGTGTGTGTGTATGCATCCACGAGCAACCACTAGCAATCACTAGCAACCAATTGCAGCCATCATCCATAACATGTTTTCAAATACATGTTCGCATCCATTTGTTTTCTACCTGGGAGTTAGGAAAAGGACCGAGGAGATATACCTAAAAAATAGATAAAGCATAACTTAAGGAAAAAGAGAGATCAAAGATGTACCCTCAAAAAGAAAAGGGTAGGCAACACGTATTCTGTCCTCAGTTTCCCAAGTCGTGTCTTCCTCGGCGTCGCTCCACTGAACTTTAACGAGTTTGACTTCGCGGTTGCGTTGCTTTTTCACTTCAGTTCCTAAGATGCGGGTTGGAACTCTCCTCACAGTTGCTTCACATTCCACTTCGGCTTCTTCTAGAATGCTAGGTTCCACCACTTCCGAAGACTCATG
The DNA here is from genome assembly GCA_030737875.1 of Allium sativum. NCBI lineage: Eukaryota > Viridiplantae > Streptophyta > Magnoliopsida > Asparagales > Amaryllidaceae > Allium > Allium sativum. The sequence goes on from CM060924.1 coordinate 70,894,464, forward strand.
CAAACACTTCCGAAGGTGAGCAACATGAAAGACGTTGTGAACTCTGGCCAGTCTCTCGGGTAGCTTTAATCTATAGGCCATCTTCCCAACCTTCTCGATGATAGGAAACGGCCCTACAAATCTTGGTGCTAACTTTCCTGTGGATCCAAAGCGAACGACGTTCCTTAAAGGAGATACCTTAAGGAAAACCCTGTCCCCAACCTCAAACTCAAGGTCGGTCCTTCTTTTGTCGGCGTAGGATTTTTGTCTGTCTTGGGCTGTCTTCATCCTTCTCCATATCAAGTCCACTTTCTCTGAAGTCTCTCGAATCATGTCCGGCCCGAGTATAAGTTTATCTGTAGACTCCCACCAACAAGTTGGTGATCTGCACGGTCTTCCATACAGAGCTTTGAAGGGTGCCATGCCTATGGTAGCTTGGTAGCTGTTGTTGTAGGCAAATTCCACTAAAGGAAGGTGGTCCTCCCATGTCCCTCCAAAGTCAAGAATGCAAAGTCTTAAAAGATCCTCTAAAACTCTATTCACCCTTTCCGTCTGGCCATCAGTTTGGGGGTGATAGGCCGTGCTCAAACATAACTGTGTACCTACAGCTTCTTGCAGACTCCGCCAAAACTCGCTTGTGAAGATTGGGTCTCGGTCACTAACAATGCTGGAGGGTATCCCATGGAGTCGAACTATCTCCTTAAGGTAAAGAGACGCTAGGGATGAGGCAGTCCTTCTACTCTTGACAGGTAAAAAGTGGGCGCTTTTTGTAAGCCTATCCACTATTACCCAAATGCTAGTATTGCCCCTTCTCGACCTAGGCAGCCCATCAACGAAGTCCATTGAAATACTATCCCACTTCCACTGTGGGACCTCTAAAGGATGAAGTAGTCCTCTAGGCTTCTTTTGTTCCGCCTTGACCTGTTGGCAGGTCATGCACTTAGAAACGAAATCTGCCACGTCCTTATTCATGTCGTTCCAAAAGAAAGTTCTTTTTATATCCTTGTACGTCTTATCACCACCAGGGTGTATAGTCATCTTGGAATGATGCACTTCCTCGAGAACCTTCTTTGTCAACTCCCTTGCTTGTGGGATGCATAATCTTCCATCTCGCCTCAGCCAACCCTTATCATTGATGGTGTATCTATTGAGGTGACTAGAAGTCTCACCCCTAATAAGTTTATCAATCACATCAACAAGCTGAGGGTCTTCACGTCGTGCAGCCCCTATTGAGTCCAAGAGAGTAGGGCGTACTTCGATAGATGCTAACAAGCCCGGTACAAAATCAGAGGAGGGCCTAAAGTTAAAACTGGCTATATACTCCAAGCTTTGCCTTTCTACAAAGAGCAGGCTTAGGGTCAGTTTCTTTCGGCTCAACGCGTCTGCTACTACGTTGCCTTTGCCGGGAGTATAGGAAATTTCAAAATCATACGAGGCAAGGAACTCCATCCACCTTTGCTGCCTCAAGTTAAGATCCTTCTGCGAGAAGAGATATTTCAATGATTTATGGTCAGTGTATAACTCGAACTTCTCACCTAGGAGATAATGGCGCCAAGACTTAAGTGCAAAGACGATGGCGGCCAACTCAAGATCGTGGGTTGGGTAGTTCATTTCATGAACTTTCAATTGTATTCCACCATAAGCTACTACCCTTTCTTCTTGCATTAGAACAGCGCCTAGTCCCGTTCCACATGCATCTGTGTATACTGTGAACAATTTGCTTCCGTCAGGCAGAGTTAGAACTGGAGCTGTTATAAGAGCCCTTTTTAGGCGTTGGAAAGCAATGTCACAGTCCGAATCCTAAGCAAATACTAGATTCTTCTTTGTTAGCCTTGTGAGTCGAGCTGAAATTTTCGCGAAATCCCTAATGAATTTTCGGTAAAAACCTGCTAGCCCAAGAAAGCTTCGGACTTCGGTTGCATTTCTTGGTGTCTTCCAATCTTGCACTGCCACCACTTTTGCGGGGTCCACCGCCAACCCTTCTTTGGACACTATATGCCCAAGAAATCTTACTTCTTCTCTCCAAAAGTGGCACTTGGAGAATTTGGCTTTTAGCTGATGAACTCGAAGAGTTTCCATGATTTCTTTCAGATGTTGAGCATGTTCTTCCCCATTCTTTGAGAAGATCAAGATATCATCTACGAAGACAACCACAAATTTGTTGAGGAATTCTCTGAACACTCTGCTCATTAGGTCTACGAAATAAGCGGGTGCGTTTGTCATGCCGAAAGGCATGACAAGCCACTCGAAGAAACCGTCTAGGGTTCTGAATGCCATTTTATCAATGTTGTCTTCAGCTACTCTTAACTGATGGAACCCAGTTGCCAGATCAAGTTGGGAGAAGACTGACGCACCTACAAGCTGATCAAACAAATCGTCGATTCGGGGAAGAGGGTGCCTATTTTTCTTGGTCAATTTGTTTAACTCCCTATAGTCGACGCAAAGGCGAAGCGAACCGTCTGCTTTGGTTGCGAACACCATTGGAGCACACCATTCCGAAATGCTCCGTCTAATGAACCCCTTTTCGACAAGTTCTTTAACCTGCTTACTGAGCTCCTTTCTCTCCTTTGGAGCCATGTGTTTGACAGGTAAAGCTACAGGCTTTGCATTATCCATAAGATATATGCGGAAGTCTATTTCCCGCCTCGGAGGTAAGCCCTTCACCTCCTCAAAGACGTCTGGATATTCCCAGACTACTCTAACTGACTGCAAATTATCATCAGAAGCATCAAGCGACTCTAGATAACTAAGCATAACAACATTCAAGGGATTACAAGAAATTTGTAGAGTGTTACCAAGCCGAGTCAAGAGTCTAACTACTCTTTTCTCACAATCAAGAATGGCACCATTACCGAATAACCAGTCCATGCCTAAGATCAAACCATATCCCGAGACGCCCAAAACAAAGGCATTACAACTAAACTCAAAGCTGAGAATAGAGATTTTCAAACCCAAACCATTGACAAGTAAGCGGAGCCCCCAATTGGATATGAAACTACTAAGGGATCCTCTACCATACTAGTGTCTAGATGCAGAGATTCTACTAAGGCAGATGAAATAAAGGAGTGTGATGCGCCAGAGTCAAAAAGTGTGCGAACTGGATGATCATAAAGATAGACTACACTTTCTACAGAAATATTTCTACATAAAGTTCTCAAGATAGGATTGAGAAGATAAGTAGGATAAAACAAAGCATCTAGTAGAAGAAGTTAAAGAGGTACCCCCAGAAGGTCCTGCTTGCGGGCCTTGCCCTTGCTTCTTAGGGTAGTTCTTGCTGATATGTCCAATATCACCACACTGAAAGCATGCTCCCATCTTCCTCTTCTTCTTTCTACAATCCTGGACTATATGCCCAACAATGCCACAAAAATAACATTTCCTTTTCTCACGTGCCTTATTATTATTGTTGTGGTCCTTTCCTCCTTGACCATTATCCGTCTTCTTATTCTGCGATTCTTCCGCTTGCTGTTTCACGTAGAGGAGGAGGAGGAGTAAAAGCGTCTGTAGTTGGGGAGTAAGGACCCCAGACATGCTGAAACAGAAAGGAAAGATTCAAAATGAAGGATAGAGAGAGATAGTGCACATGGATTTGGGGGATTATGCCTTTTTAAAAATATAACATTTTTTTCTTGAAAAATGCTTCTTTAAACTTTCTTTTGAAAACAATTTCAAAAACTTTTATCTTATTTGGTAAACCTATGCTCTGATACCAAATGAAACACCCCACCTCCGTTAAGGTCACTCACAAAGGGAATGCCTTAACTTTGGTGGAGTTTTATAAGTAAAAGTCACAGATAAACACAAGACATATATAAATACACATATTTTAAACAGTGGAAAACAACCAGGCTTTTATTTCACCAATATGTGTTCAAACAAAGCATTTCCATAATTGTCTCAAAATACTTCCAACATTAAAACCTCATTACTGTCTTGATTATTAAAGAAGCATGTAACATAAATAAAGTAACAAAAATCCCCATAGTGATATCCAAAGCCATAGTCCGAGCAAAAGAGATCCAAACCATACATCTACGGTCTTGAAGCTTGCAAAGAGTCTGACTAAGCTGAGTTGTTTCCTCCCTGTGGACCTAGGGGGGGACGAAAGAAAAGAAGACGAAAAGAAAATAGAGTCAGACATAAAGCCTGAGTAAATCTAGTGACTCTTTAGTATGTGAATAAGAAAAAGGGTATGATAGATATAAACTGAAAACAGTAAAGTATCACAAGCTAAGGAAGTGTAGTTTGGAATCGAATGTACTATCGCACCCACACTATATCTCTACACCTTCTTGAGCTTATTCTAACTGGCACCCCATGCTGAGGGTGAAGTGATCCTCATTTTCTAAAGATCGGCTCCTACTTGCATAAACATATGTGTCATACGGCCACCAAGAACTATAGATACCTATGTTGGTCCCACTATGGGGTGTATCAAGACCCATGGTGGTGGCCCCGACACAAACCTTAGAATACATAGGTTATATTACTGGTGCCCCAGTGCCCTGTTTTTCTGCTCCGGAGTGTGTGCACGCCCACACCCCATGAGAACCTACACTGTGCACCCACCGCAATCAGCCCAGTAATCGTGCCCCACCCTGCCTAGTTTCAGGGTACCATGATACCTAACTTGGGTTACTGCTGAAACCTGTCCCTTGTTACTAGGGTTTTCTAGTCAAACATGTTAAGTGGTTAAGTGTCTGTATTTACCTAACCTCACCCATCAATTCTTGTTAACAAGTTGAATTTGGTTAAGTGTTTTTAGTTGACTTAACCCTACCATCTGTCCTTAGCCTCTTAAAGCACCTGACCACTAACATTAGACAGATATTGCTACGGTTACTGGATGTGCCGGTCGGTTCCGGGCAAGTTTACACCATAGCTCGGTCTAACCTCAGGTCCTTATTGGGCTCAATGCTTAACCACCCACATTGGATAGGTATTGTTGTGACTACTGGACAGCCGGGCGGGTCCGGGCAGGTTTACGTCACAACTCAATCCAACCTCGGGTTAAGCATACCGTGTTTTCTAAATTTACATATTTTATCACTTCTCAATTTTATATGTAAAAGTCATGTCCTTTATTCTTGGGTATAACAATTAATACCACTTAAATGTCATTGTCGTTGGCATGTGCCAAACATGCCAACATATATTTTTCATGTTTTACACCCAACGTTATTACCCCCGTTTGTACGTTCGCAACATTATAGCAAATGTTGGGCTCAACACAATTCAGCCCAACTTTATAAACGTGAGAAAAGGGGAAATCAAGAACATGTAATATTTTGCAATACATAAAGGTGTGTGGCGCATGAACTTGCAATTTAGCGATTCAACTAACATAAATTATGGGTCATGTGAACTTGAATTCAAATCAGAGTATTACTAAGTAGGTGACATATGAAATGGCATAGTTTAGGCTTATACAAACTTGGGTTTAAACATGTTTAACTTGGCATAATGTCAACCACAAAACTAACATGTTGTGTATTCACCAAAATGTCCAATTTTAACATCTAATCATATAGCCTATTTCAACAAGAACTTGCATATTTTATGTAACCCAAACGATACTTAACATAGATCCAGTTATACTTGCAAATAAACATAAGAATGTGTTCATAGGTTTTGGGTCATGTAGGCATAAAAGGTCTCAAATCTAGAACATGTTTACATAAGCCTTAATTTAGACTTAGAGAATGTATATAGTCCATGCCATAGACATAAACATAAAGGGATCAAATTCTAGTTTTTGCCACAAACTTGCAAGTGCCATTATTTTCATATACAATTGTTCAAAAGGCTTGCATCAATCAATTTAGGCCACAAATATCAATACACAAGTCATGACAGAATCATTACAATACACAGAATTTATATCATTATTATACAATAACACAATTCTATTTTCATTTACATCGAATCACGTCACAGTTTTATTCATATTCTGAAAGGTCACTATACTTACAACGAATGCAGAATCTGGAATTCTGGATTCTGAATTCTGAAATTGAGATGCGTTCCTTTAGGTAGATTAACTTTGCGTTGATTAATTTGATTAAGCTTTAGTCTTCTTCTTAATTTGATTCGTCTCTAAGCTCCTCTCTCTTGACGGCTACGCTCAATTCCTTCCTGGCAGCATGACTACTCCAATCTTATTTTTTTTTGTGAATTTTAATTGAGACTTAGGGTGTATATATAGATTTTTAAATTGTTTTGAGCCGTCAGATGAAGACAGGAGGAATCTAGACCATACAAAGTCCAAAGAGCCAATCAAGAGGTGACATGTCAGCCCTAATGACACACCGAGTCATAGAAATTCGAGCCAGACCCAGCCAGCCAGGTCGACCAGGTAGGTCGACCACTAGGTCGACACTATGGTCAACCTGGGGTGACCAGGTCGACACCATGGTTGGCCTTATGGTCGACCTGGTCCCTGGGCGGGAATTTTCCCGTCCAGCCCAGTTTGAACCTGTTTTTTCGAATTTTGAACTTGAAACCGAGCTGTTTGAATTTTATATTTTATTCTGAAACTTCCGAAGGTCATAACTCCTTCATACGGAGTCTGATTCATGCAAACTCAGACTCTATCTCAAGCAGAATTCCAAGACGAACGCAATGGCGTAACCCATTTCCCTTAATTCTTTCATTTAGAATTAATTACACTTTAATTTGTGAAGCTTAATGTTATAGAATTCTCGGGGTGTTACAATCTATCCTTACGTTCACTAACTCCGTACATAAAACATGTGATGCATAGTACTAGGGCCACCAACCCTATCGAGGCACATATAGGCTCTACATCGACGAGCTCTACCAAACTCCTACTATGTCCTACCTTGACTGACTATGATGTACAACCCTACCCAATCCAAACATTGATAGGCTTTGGGGTCCGGACAGATCAAGTTTTATGTCGATGAACTCTATTTATCGCTGTGCCTCCCATAAGAAGGTGCATCCCACTCCTAATCATCATCTATCCCTTCACGCATGTGCCTTCAATGAAATCCAACCTGGAAGTCGCTTCGATGGTCCTAATACGAAGCCTTGGTGATAACTCCCCATTTAGATTTTCCTTGCATCTCGGGCTTAGGATGGTCGTATTGGAGTTCATCTTCCAACGAATGCGATTTTTGTCATAAAGAAACACACACGATGCACCACCACACAAAACCCTTTTTCCTTACTTCCTTCTGGATTGACCTAGCTCTAGTTCGACTAAGTCGAATCAGACTTGGGTTACCATTTACGAATCGACTTAGTCAATCCAGACTTAGATTGGTCAAATCAGACTTAGTTGACCTAGATCGACTATATTGATCCGGACTCGAGCATTTTATCGAGTCGAGGTCTGTTTTGAATATCAAACCAAAAGATCTTCCCTTTGCACCACTTGGCAAACCTCTAACTCATTCATAGCCGAAACAGAACCATCTCTCTTGGTCGAACCTATTTTTCAAGCGCGATAACTTGGTCTCTGCAACTCCAATCGACTTAAAACATAGCTTAGAGCCTTCTAGGAGCTCCCTTGTCATCCCTACAAACTTTCATGCCAATCTTATTATGTTGACCCGGTTGGACATAGTCGGGCATGACATGGCCGAATCAGAATCCACAGCATCTTCTTAGTGATTTCTATAAGCCTATTTCGCTATTTGACGGCGTTTGCATCCATCTTACATTCCTAGGTAATGTATCAACATGCCAAATACACTCAAGCAATATTCAGATCAATTAGACAAGAACAAACACCCAAAGAAGCATATATTCCCAAACCCCTTCAATTCCAGGATTCACAAATCATGCCCACGTTAACCTAAACTTATGTATGTGTCGTCATATTATTAATAACGAATTATAAGAATTTTTCTATATTTTATAAGGTGCATAAATGCTAATCTGCCCTAATTAGTGAATAAGAGAACTATTTACTTACCTTAATCACCCATAAAAGTGCTAGATCCAAGTTAGAGAATATTTGGCTTGGATTCCTAGGTGTTGCAACAACTTTTATCTTGTTTTGATGTTGATTTGACTTGATCCTTACTTAAAATGGTTGTTTGGATAATTAAAGGGTGTTTTAATGTTCATTTAAGAGATGAAGGCTATTAAAGGGTGTAGAAATATATTTTAAGAGTGGTGAAATAATTAGGAGAAGGTTCTCATATCCCTTCTAAACCCACAAAGCACCAAACCCAAATGGGTTGTGGGCCTGCACCCGCTAATGACTAACCGGCCTAGTTAAGCCATCTGAATCTTATTTAAGACATTCCTCCCAAATGGTAAGTTCATTTTCTTAACTGACCACTGTACGGAATGGGAAACAATCCTTCAAATCCAATAAAAGTTGTTTCAAGTATAATTTTTTTATCAATTAAATGTTATGTTCAAAACAAGATTCATCAAGGGTAAAATGGTTACATTAAAATCCTACAAAAATAGTGAAGATAGGAAATGATCCTATTAGTTATTTCCCAAAGTTATATAGTCATACGACCTCATATGTAAATAATATAAATATTCTATGATTCTCCGATACGTATAATACAACTCGTTAAAAAGCTATTTGTATGCCAAACAACCTATATTATATATATATATATATATATGAAAACCAAAATAGATACAAATACGTACTCTCTTGTATATTTTAACTCTCGATTTGATAAGGCATAGGTTAAACAACACAACCTTGCGCTAATACCACATGTGACAATCGCCACACGCCACTGATGCCGATATAACATAATAATGCATTATACAAGCACTCGGTTAGTTAAAGCTGTTGTCAAGAGAAAGAAATAGCAGAAAATAAGAGGAAGGTGTAATGACCCAAATTTCCGTTACATCAAAGTTGACTATATACATCATACGTCCAACCCAAATATCACAAAAATACGAAACATTTTTTTTAGAAGAAAGAGGTAGAAGAAGAAGAACAGAAATAACAACACAGAATCTCACATTGCAGCGGAACAAAATATAATATATCATAATTTTTGAAATAAAAAATTTCAACTGTATAACATACATTTATCAGAGTACAACACTTACAACACAGCGGAACAAAACTCTATATAACTAACGCTGAAGCCTCCTGCTCCAAGCTCCTTTAGATAGATTTGAAAAATCCTGATCTACTTTACTGCCCATACAAATTTAGGCACCCAAGATTTTAGGTAGAACAAAACAAATAAACTCCGGGTCAGTCACGGGACTGGTATGAGTAAACAGTTTAAAACAGTTTCAGAAAACTAAATGATATCTCATAAGACCACGCCGTATAACACGGAACGGGTTTTTCTCTTATGAGAATCCAAACACTTGATTTAACATTTCAAAATCCCTTTTGAAAGGAACGATAATCTTTATATCAAAACTCTTTTGATATTATAATAATGTCTAAATCAAGTAGATAACAATCTAGTGGAACGTTTGCATCTCACGTTCCACATATACAATCAAAACCGCAAGCACGTATTGGGTAATGGATTTCCAACTATGACAAGGTATGGATCCACCTTCTGCTGGTATATCTCTAGAGGAGAATACACCGAGTTTAACAAGAACATCTTGCAACTCAGCCACACATGACCGACCACTCATTTGGCTTGAGTGTATCGAATGTATATCACCAACGGTTGGGATCAGCAACCGTTTCCCGAATGGGACAGCATCGACAATAGATTTTTAGAAATAAATGAAACTCTAGATCAGGTGATTCTACACCCTAATAGATGCGACCTACATAGCCATGCTGCCTGCCCGATTTCTGTCATTTACCGGTTGTTGAGGCCAGAGGCTACGATTTCTTATCACATCAAATTCACTTCGAATGCCACATCGTCAAATCCATCAAATCATCGATTGACGTCCTCAACAGTACATTACGTGTTAGCTAAAAGAAGTTTGCTTCTCCGCTTCCACTCTTGGTATGGTTGAAGAAATCAATGTACGTGACCTTTCTGGAAATACTCTGTCAGACATTCATCCATACAAGTCACCCAGAAACATGATGAACCGAAGGCACAATTTCTATTAATAGAAAATATCCTTGCACTCTACTCCGTCTTCGATTATCTTTATATAATCTGATTCGCATGCTACTGCCAATACGGAGTGGTTCTTCGGATAATAATCCAACCGGTCTCTCCATATTGACAACGATGGTCAAAACTTCGATAGTCTGTGATTTAACTATCGAATAAAAACAAGTGTTCCGATAGTCGATGATTTAACTATCGAAGAAAACAAGTGTTCATCCAATTATCAAACAAATCACTGAGCCCTTAATTAATATTCCATTAATTTAATCACTTCTCTATTTCTTTATCAATATTTGTTAACCAAATATTTTCAATAACCATATTGGCCTTTTACGTTATTTGGAAAACATTTCCGAATATCGCCTTCCTTTATTTTCTAAACTTAGAAAATATCTTCTATTTATAATTGGAAAATATTCAAGTTACTTATCTCTTTCCGATCTCGTTTATTTCTATACTTAGGAAATATTGTTTATTATATTTCCAAGCTTACACTTATTTGGGTTAAAACGGATGTTGTGTAAAACATCGTTACGACAACCCAAATACTATATTCAACTAACTCTTATCCAACATTGACCTTCGAGCCTGAAATCTTACTATTTATTTGTTAATAATGAAATCAATCAAGTTGAGGTATAACTACCTCTCAGAACTTGACTGAATAACATTTATAACGTCAAAACAGATATGATTACTTACTCGAATAATCAATACCATACAACTACTGATTCACTTTTAAACACGTATACACTTCCTCTATAAACTTCTATTCTACTAGATTTTATTCTAGACTTCCATTTTGATTATACTATTCTATTTTCAAGTTCGTTTCCTTATCGACTTCTATGTATATCGATACGTTGATTTCTAATTATCAAATTATCTTAAAAATATTCTAACTCCTTAAATTCCTGGAAAAATTCGCCATAACCTCCTTTGTACCGGTAGCTTCGGGATATTTCTAATAGCCTCCCATGGCCCTTACCAATCGAAAAAGAAAAAAGAAAAGCTAAGCGGCTAGCCGATACGGCGCATAAAATCTCATATATGAATTAAATACGTACCTTTTTGTATGGCATTCTATTTATATACCTTCTAACACTTTATTCCAAACCCGTCTCCTGTATAGATATACCTGCCCAATCTATTTTAACTATACCAATCGTTTTAACTAAATTTGTTAATTAAATTTGTTAATTTACTCCTTTAGTCCATTTTACTTTTATATATGAATATAACTTGTCAAATATATTTTAACTACTCATGAACCAAATCTAATTCTTTATTCAAATTCCATTTGAATACTATATTCGAATCCTATATCCAAATCTATTTGAATTCTCTTTATTCAAATTCCAAATTCAATTCTATGCATTATTTAAAAACAACGTTTATAACTTCACTTAAAATCCCCCATTATATATTTATAAACAGAGTTTATAAATTCAATTCAAATCCCACCTTTTCATTTATAAACAGAGTTTATAAATTCAATTCAAATCCCACCTTTTCATTTATAAACAGAGTTTATAAATTCAATTCAAATCCCACAACTTAATTTATAAACAGAGTTTATAAATTCAATTCAAATCCCATATCTTAATTTATAAACAGAGTTTATAAATTCAATTCAAATTCCGTCTTTTCATCTATAAACAGAGTTTATAAATTCAATTACTTGTTTTATATATCTTCAAAAAAGTTAATATTTTCTATAGTTTTATTAAAAATTCAAATTCTATTTATAAAAATAGAACTCCCTTTTTTAAATCTCAAATACCCTTTCAGGGTATTTTATAAATCAATATTCCAAACCCCAATGATAATTTAAACAATCAAATCAACCAATTTTCAATCATTTGATTTTTAACACATCATATATGAATATATATGAAATCAAACAAACAAACAAACAACAAACAGATAATATATATTTTTGAGGAATCCAGTTGGATTCCTCCAACCTGTTTTTTTCTTGCATCCAAAGACGTTAGTCAACATAGTAATACCCATCCTGCTTTGAGGCAGGATATTGTGGTATGAAGGTCATCCACTATCATAGCATGGGGGCGTATAGGGTAATCATCCGCTATGGTACCGCGAGCATCCGCTAATGAAACTGCGGGAATCCAACCAATCATCAATCCAATATATATATATATCCTAAATAACTAATATATATTTTAAAACAATCAGACAACATTCAAACAAGCACAGACAACTATTTTTAACTATATAAAAATAATTTATAAATAAAAGGTGAGATTTACTCACCGAATTTGCAGTTGTCGAATATCTTGTAACTTTTCATATCGTTGTTCATGAATCACCTCGAATTAATTCGTACCTGCGATAAATTTTATTTTAAATTTACCGATTAAATGTTTTATTTATTTAAATTAACTATTTAAATAAATAAATTACTTTTCTATATTTCCTTCTTTACTAACTAACTTCCTTTATATAATTATATTATATAAACTAAATTTTACTTTAATTGGTTTTCAAATTGTATAAACTAAATCTCCTTATAAATTTTGAATTAAAAAGAATCAAAATTTACCTTAACAGTCCATTCCCTTTCTCCTTGAATTAACAAATTCGAGCACTGTCTACATCCTTTCACCAACCATGAACATGCCTTTCCTATCTCAGATTCACTGTAATCGGTCAATGCCTGCACTCCGGTTGGTTAACGCGAAGTCGAATCCTTCCACTGTTGAATCCCATCGAGCTCCAGGACAAAAGTCGCGACCTCCTTCTTTGCTACCAGAATCTCCACACTCCATGTCGAAGTGCCCTCCTGCCAACCTGAGGTTCGCCAGTGAACTCGCGTTCTACCTCTGACCCAAGAGACATCGCAACTACCAGTACAGTTCGAACCTCCACTAATTCTCTTACCAACGTCAGATCGCACCTCATCGTTCCCAACATCGACACCCACCTCCCCTTTAATGAATCACGACAACCCCTTGGGTTGAAAAGAAACTAGCTGAACCCTAAAAACCCATCGCAACTGTCGACGAAGGTGAAGGCTCGAAAGGTTGGATTAAGGCCGATACGATTTGGGGTTTTTATTTGGTTGAATGGAGAAACAAAAATAAAGGTACGCTGGCCATTTTTCATTTCAATTTGAAGCTGTCAGATTTGATTTTTGAAGAAGGAAAAGCAAATGAATGGTGGGAGTGCGATTATATAAGGAAGGATGGGGTTATAGAATCAAACAGCAATGGCGAATGAAATGAGGAGGAGAGAAAGGCACCATTCTGCTTTGGTTCGTGGAGATAATGAACCCACCGTTGTTTTGTTTTGGTCCATACAACACAAGGATCTATTTTATTTTAAATTTGTTTAAAAACTGTATCCTTTTATTTAAATTAGCACCTGATTCCGAACTCCTTTTTAAACACAGTAACTGGCATTTCTAGGGTAACACCCCTATTTCGGACACACTGGGATATGTCACGAAGTCCAATTCGATCATTTGTTGAAGATATTAATTTAAATTGATATAATTTAAATTTCAATCTATTTATTCTCCTTGATAATAATTAAATATTATTACCGTTAAAATTTCATATTAATTATTTAAACTGTTTTCAATTCAAATTAAAATTTGAATTCAACTAAGTCCATCTTTGTATTCTGTTATTTTAATATATTCGATATTAAATCGAAATTGATTATTAAATCGATAACTTAATAAAAAAATTCCATTTATATTGTCCACCCAATATTTAAATCCGTATTAAATATTTTAAAATTAACCCATAAGGATCCGGGTCATTACAATCTTCCCCACTTAAAATAATTTCGTCCTCGAAATTGCTAAGGTAGAAAAGTGCTACAAACCCATTTATCTTTTCAAAACTTATTGATGTTGATACTCAACATTTCAAACTTCCTTACGTAACTCTCTTTCGAATAAATCCATATTTGATTACTCCTCCCTTCGAATAACTATATTCGATAATCTCTCTTTCGAATAACTAGATTCGAAAACCGTTCTTCGAATAAACTATATTCAATTTACTCTATTTCTCTATTCGAATAAACTTAATTCGATTAACTCCATTTGAATAACTATAGTTCGATTTAACTTTATTGATTAACTCTTTTCACTTAACTCCTTCCGAATAAGCTATATTCGATAACTCCTTTAACTCTATTCGAATAAACTATATTCGATAAACTCCTTTAATTCTATTTGAATAACTAATATTCGATAACTCCTTTTATTCTATTCGAATAACTAATATTCGATAACTCCTTTTAACTTAATTTGAATAACTAATATTCGATAAATTCTAATTGAATAACTAATATTCAATTAACACTACGGATTAACCCTAACTGGTTAACTCTAACTGGTTAATTCTTACTCTAATCGATTTATTCTAACTCTAATCGATTATTTCTAACTCTAATCGACTTCTCCTATTCGAATAACTCCTATTAGATAACGTTTATTCATTTATAAAGATTTACTTTTAGTATCGGTTCTTCACTTTATAAATGTTCTCTTTAATAACTTTACTTCACTTATACAAGTGTTGTGTACCCCTTCTATTTAAAACTATTGGTGCTAAAAACCAATATCTCTTCTCTATATAAGTTCTGACTTATATATTCCATCTATCGAATGATAAATATTTAATTTAATTTATAAATTGTTATTTATAAATTAATCTTTTCTATTTATCCGTTAAAAACAGATTTCCATTTTCTATTCATCTTCTGAATATTCCTTTGATTAAATTCTATTTATTTAACAAATAAATATCTCATTTATAACATTCTATTTATTTTATATAAATAAATATTTCCATTGAATCTATTTGTAAATGTTTTACAAATATTCCCTTCTAAATTCTATTTCTAAATGTTTTTACAAATATTTCTCCATCTATTTGTTTGCACATAACTTCCTTTGTATTTGTGTTACAAATATATTTTCTTTATTCACACCCAGTTCATATTTCATTCACATTGATTTTACTCAATTTATTCATTTCGATCCATTTAACTTACTTAAGTTAAATTTAATTTCAATCATTCAAATTCCCATTAACTAGTTGCTAATTAACCGTTTTGCCTATTCCACCCTTTTTATTTGAATATAACTTGTTCAAATATATGTCAACTTAATTATAAACTAATCTAATTATATTTTCAACTCGAGTTATATATTCGATTTTGAATATAAATTCTCAATTTCTTTCACTTATCCAAAAACCCAAGTTCGATTCAAATTTCCTTTAACTAATTATTTTTCAATTTAGTTAATTCTATTTAACCGTTTAAAATATGATTTTTGTCTTAAAAATCATTTCACTTACTTCACTGGAGTTCATATTTATTTTATATCTCCAGTCTGGATTTTTCTAATGCCAATTCGGATTTTATTTCCTAAAAATCCTTTTATTTATTTAATTAAACCGTTATGGTTTTATAATGGTTCTAGCGCTGCTTTTCTAAAAATTTGATTTTGACATAACTCAAAATCTATACGACGAAATCCATGTTTTTCTCTTTCATTAGAAAACTATTGCTCAATCGGTCCCGACGATTCTTGTTTCACAGAATTCCGACTTCAATTGAGTTCTGTATACTAAATTGAAGTTAGAATCACCAATTTACGAACTGCCACGTTACAGCAAGCTCGTTTTTATTATATTTATAAATATAAACGTTTTAACTTTGTTTATAATAATTTCCACTCTATTCTGATATATTTTTAATATATATCAAATCCAATTTTCCATTTCAACATAATATTCCCGATCTATTTCACTTCTAATATTCAAATCCTATATATTTACAATATTCACATTCCATTTGAATTTCTTTATTCAAACTCTATATTTGAATTTCCTTTATATTTGCAATATTCAAATTCCATTTGAATTTCTTATCTTCAATTTCTATTTGAAATCCTTTGTATTTAAATTCTATTTTAACTCCTTTGAATTTAAATTCTATTTCAAACTTTATATTTTCTTTGAATTCTAATATTCAACCTCCACTTTATATTCTCTTTGAAATTCTATTTAACCAAATTCCATTTGAATTCTAATATTCAAATCTCTATTTGACTTTTCTTTATTCAAATCTATTTGAATTCCTTTGAATTCAAATTCCATTTCAATTTTTCTTATACAATTTCTATTTGAATTTTCTTTATTCAAATCCTATTTAAATTTCTATGTTCAAATTCTATATTTGAATTCCCTTATATTTTACTTCTATTTGAAATCTATATTCCAATTCCCATTTCACTTCTATTTGAAATCTATATTCCAATTCCCATTTCAAAATTCCTTTGAAGTAATATAAATATATACATATATTAAAATCTATCCCAAATTCAAAACATTTGAATTTTCAAACAACATGTTTCTTTTCTAACAAATTTCCATCAAACCTTTTCTAAGGCAGCAATTCATCACTTAGAAACTCGAAAATGAACACTGATGATGTTGCGACCATCATCAGAATTATTTCCCAGCTACTGAATGAGTTCAGTACTATATTTCTTTCAAACTCCATTTAGAAAAATATTTCCCAAACCCCCAGGATTTTAAATTCTGAATTCTGGTTGGAATTCAATTTCAATTTATCACATTTGTATATTTGATTTCATATACAAATTCTATTGGTTATATATCTATTTCTGTTTTATAATCTAATTTGATTATAATCCTAACAATCAACTCAACTATTTAAAAACAATATCGTGTCCAATCTCCTGTTCAAGTGTTTATAAACTCCTATCGACATCGTGGCGTCCCACGATTCGATCAGAATTCATAATCCACTCAACAGACTAGTCAACACAATATAAAATAGTTTTTATATCAAATAACAAATATGCTCTCTCGTATATATATACACTCAACTCTATCTAGGATACTACTGATCCTATCTCTAATGAGCACATTCCAACAAGCCTAGGTATTTGGTCAACCTAAGCTCTGATACCAACTGTAATGACCCATATTTCCGTAACATCAGAGTTGACTATATACATCATAGGTCCAACCCAAATATCACGAAAATACGAAACATTTTTTTTAGATGAAGAACAAAAATAACAACACAGAATCTCACATCGCAGCGGAACAAAATATAAAATATCATAACTTTTGAAATACAAAATTTCAAATGTATAACATACATTTATCAGAGTACAACACTTACAACACAGCGGAACAAAACTCTATATAACTAACGCTGAAGCCTCCTGCTCCAAGCTCCTTTAGATAGATCTGAAAAATCCAGAACTACTTGACTGCTCGTACAAATTTAGGCACCCAAGAGTTTACGTAGAACAAAACAAATAAACCCCAGGTCAGTCATGGGACTGGTATGAGTAAACAGTTTAAAACAGTTTCAGAAAACTAAATGATATCTCATAAGACCACGCCGTATAACACGGAACGGGTTTTTCCCTTATGAGAATCCAAACACTTGATTTAACATTTCAAAATCCCTTTTGAAAGGAACGATAATCTTTATATCAAAACTCTTTTGATATTATAATAATGTCTAAATCAAGTAGATAACAATCTAATGGAACGTTTGCATCCCACGTTCCACATATACAATCAAAACCGCAAGCACGTATTGGGTAATGGATTTCCAACTATGACAAGGTATGGAACTACCTTCCGCTAGTATATCTCTAGAGGAGAATACACTGAGTTTAACAAGAACATCTTGCAACTCAGCCACACATGACCGACCACTCATTTGGCTTGAGTGTATCGAATGTATATCACCAACGGTTGGGATCAACAACCGTTTCCCGAATGGGACAGCATCGACAATAGATTTTTAGAAATAAATGAAACTCTAGATCAGGTGATTCTACACCCTAATAGGTCCGACCTACATAGCCATGCTGCCTGCCCGATTTCTGTCATTTTCCGGTTGTTGAGGCCAGAGGCTACGATTTCTCATCACATCAGATTCACTTCGAATGCCACATCGTCAAATCCATCAAATCACCGATTGACGTCCTCAATAGTACATTACGTGTTAGCTAAAAGAAGTTTGCTTCTCCGCTTCCACTCTTGGTACGGTTGAAGAAATCAATGTACGTGACCTTTCTGGAAATACTCTGTCAGACATTCATCCATACAAGTCACCCAGGAATAGGATGAACCGAAGGCACAATTTCTATTAATAGAAAAAGTCCTTGCACTCTACTCCGTCTTCGATTATCTTTTTATAATCTGATTCGCACGCTACTGCCAATACGGAGTGGTTCTTCGGATAATAATCCAACCGGTCTCTCCATATTGACACCGATGGTCAAAACTTCGATAGTCTGTGATTTAACTATCGAATAAAAACAAGTGTTTCGATAGTCGATGATTTAACTATCGAAGAAAACAAGTGTTCATCCAATTATCAAACAAATCACTGAGCCCTTAATTAATATTCCATTAATTTAATCACTTCTCTATTTCTTTATCAATATTTGTTAACCAAATATTTTTCAATTACCATATTGGCCTTTTACGTTATTTGGAAAACATTTCCGAATATCGCCTTCCTTTATTTTCTAAACTTAGAAAATATCTTCTATTTATAATTGGAAAATATTCAAATTACTTATCTCTTTCCGATCTCGTTTATTTCTATACTTAGGATATATTGTTTATTATATTTCCAAGCTTACACTTATTTGGGTTAAAACGGATGTTGTGTAAAACATCGTTACGACAACCCAAATACTATATTCAACTAACTCTTATCCAACATTGACCTTCGAGCCTGAAATCTTACTATTTATTTGTTAATAATGAAATCAATCAAGTTGGGGTATAACTACCTCTCAGACCTTGACTGAATAACATTTATAACGTCAAAACAGATATGATTACTTGCTCGAATAATCAATACCATACAACTACTGATTCACTTTTAAACACGTATACACTTCCTCTATAAACTTTTATTCTACTAGATTTTATTCTAGACTTCCTTTTTGATTATACTATTCTATTTTCAAGTTCGTTTCCTTATCAACTTCTATATATATATCGATACGTTGATTTCTAATTATCAAATTATCATAAAAATATTCTAACTCCTTAAATTCCTGGAAAAATTCGCCATAACCTCCTTTGTACCGGGAGCTTCGGGATATTTCGAATAGCCTCCCATGGCCCTTACCAATCCAAAAAGAAAAAGAAAAGCCAAGCAGCTAGCCGATACGGCGTATAAAATCTCATATATGAATTAAATACGTACCTTTTTGTCGGGCATTCTATTTATATACCTTTTAACACTTTATTCTAAACCTGTCTCCTGTATATATATACCTGCCCAATCTATTTTAACTATACCAATCGTTTTAACTAAATTTGTTAATTAAATTTGTTAATTTACTCCTTTAGTCTATTTTACTTTTATATTTGAATTTAACATGTCAAATATATTTTAACTACTCATGAACCAAATCTAATTCTTTATTCAAATTCCATTTGAATACTATATTCAAATCCTATGGTTTAAATTCCATTTGAATACTATATTAAAATCCTATATCCAAATCTATTTGAATTCTCTTTATTCAAATTCCAAATTCAATTCTATGCATTACTTATAAACAACGTTTATAACTTCACTTAAAATCCCCCATTATATATTTATAAACAGAGTTTATAAATTCAATTCAAATCCCGCCTTTTCATTTATAAACAGAGTTTATAAATTCAATTCAAATCCCACCTTTTCATTTATAAACAGAGTTTATAAATTCAATTCAAATCCCATATCTTAATTTATAAACAGAGTTTATAAATTCAATTCAAATCCCATATCTTAATTTATAAACAGAGTTTATAAATTCAATTCAAATCCCATCTTTTCATTTATAAACAGAGTTTATAAATTCAATTACTTGTTTTATATATCTTCAAAACAAGTTAATATTTTCTATAGTTTTATTAAAAATTCAAATTCTATTTATAAAAATAGAATTCCCTTTTTTAAATCTCAAATACCCTTTCAGGGTATTTTATAAATCAATATTCCAAACCCCAGTGATAATTTAAACAATCAAATCAACCAATTTTCAATCATTTGATTTTTAACACATCATATATGAATATATATGAAATCAAACAAACAAACAACAAACAGATAATATATATTTTTGAGGAATCCAATTGGATTCCTCCAAACTGTATTTTTCCTGCATCCAAAGACGTTAGTCAACATAGTAATACCCATCCTGGTTCGAGGTAGGATATTGCGGTATGAAGGTCATCCACTATCATAGCGTGGGGCGTATAGGGTAATCATCCGCTATTGTACCGCGGGCATCCGCTAATGAAACTGCGGGAATCCAACCAATCATCAACCCAATATATATATATATATATATATATATATATATCCTAAATAACTAATATATATTTTAAAACAATCAGACAGCATTCAAACAAGCACAGACAATTATTTTTAACTATATAAAAATAATTTCTAAATAAAAGGTGAGATTTACTCACCGAATTTGCAGTTGTCGAATATCCTGTAACTTTTCATATCGTTGTTCATGAATCACCTCGAATGAATTCATACCTGCGATAAATTTTATTTTAAATTTACCGATTAAATGTTTTATTTATTTAAATTAACTATATAAATAAATAAATTACTTTTCTATATTTCCTTCTTTACTAACTAACTTCCTTTATATAATTATATTATATAAACTAAATTTTACTTTAGTTGGTTTTCAAATTGTATAAACTAAATCTCCTTATAAATTTTGAATTAAAAAGAATCAAAATTTACCTTAACAGTCCATTCCCTTTCTCCTTGAATTAACAAATTCGAGCACTGTCTACATCCTTTCACCCACCATGAACATGCCTTTCCTATCTCAGATTCACTGTAATCGGTCAATGCCCGCACTCCGGTTGGTTAACGCGAAGTCGTATCCTTCCACTGTTGAATCCCATCGAGCTCCAGGACAAAAGTCGCGACCTCCTTCTTTGCTACCGGAATCTCCACACTCCATGTCGAAGTTCCCTCCTGCCAACCTGAGGTTCGCCAGTGAACTCGCGTTCTACCTCTAACCCAAGAGACATCGCAACTACCAGTACAGTTCGAACCTCCTCTAATTCTCTTACCAACGTCAGATCGCACCTCATCATTCCCAACATCGACACCCACCTCCCCTTTAATGAATCGCGACAACCCCTAGGGTTGAAAAGAAACTAGCTGAACCCTGAAAACCCATCGCAACTGTCGACGAAGGTGAAGGCTCGAAAGGTTGGATTAAGGTCGATACAATTTGGGGTTTTTATTTGGTTGAATGGAGAAACAAAAATAAAGGTACGCCGGCCATTTTTCATTTCAATTTGAAGCTGTCGGATTTGATTTTCGAAGAAGGAAAAGTAAATGAAAGGTGGGAGTGCAACTATATAAGGAAGGATGGGGTTTTAGAATCAAACAGCAATGCCGAATGAAATGAGGAGGAGAGAAGGCCACCATTCTGCTTTGGTTCGTGGAGATAAAGAACCCATCGTTGTTTTGTTTTGGTCCATACAACACAAGGATCTATTTTATTTTAAATTTGTTTAAAAACTGTATCCTTTTATTTAAATTAGCACCTGATTCTGAACTCCTTTTTAAACACAGTAACTGGCATTTCTAGGGTAACACCCCTATTGCGGACACATTGGGATATGTCACGAAGTCCAATTCGATCATCTGTTCAAGATATTAATTTAAATTGATATAATTTAAATTTCAAACTATTTATTCTCCTTGATAATAATTAAATATTATTACCGTTAAAATTTCATATTAGTTATTTGAACTATTTTCAATTCAAATTAAAATTTGAATTCAACTAAGTCCATCTTCGTATTCTGTTATTTTAATATATTCGATATTAAATCGAAATTGATTATTTAATCGATAACTTAATAAAAAATTCCATTTATATTATCCACCCAATATTTAAATCCGTATTAAATATTTTAAAATTAATCCATAAGGATCCGGGTCATTACCGAAGGGAAAGGAAGGAAATGGAGGAGAAGAGAAAGAAAAAACATAAAACTCAATCATAACACTAGTCATATATCTCATAATGTATGTATAACAGTAACAATCACAGATATAAAATAGGTGAGCCATAATGACTATATAAACCATATAATCATATTATACAGGATCATGCAGTTATACAGAACAATAATAGAGTTTATACAAGAGGTAAATAAACCCAACTAATAAACTGTCTCTAAAAGAATACATTGCACTATTAAGGCTCTAGAGTGTCACACAGTAGGATATAAAATAATAATACAAGTATAAATAGGAAACACGCCTCCTCCTGTTAATCCATCTGCACAGCTTCGAGTAATGCTCACACCTGTTGCATGATCTGCTCATCAGCCTCGTCAATGAGCATCCAAGGTAATAATAAAAAAAATAAAACCTTAGGTCAGATGGTGTGAGTGATAAATAAATCTCAAATTGCTATAAAAGTCGTAATAGTATATATGGCATGAAGTGTATAGAGAATCAAACTAGTCCTGCCCCTCCATTAGCGCATAATAGTCGATATATGCTACACTATGATAAACATCATATAAAGAGGGTGTGATAGATGTCTAAGCACTACATGTTGATAGACAAACAAACAAACAACCATTGCATCCACAATCCATCTTCACATTCACTCACTCAATGCACTGGATACATGGTAATGCTCTCGTTCCTTGGTACTCAAATCCATGCCACTCAATCGACTAGGAACTAAGTTGTACCGACGCACAACCCAATGTAACTACCCGAACATGGTCCAGGTGAAATGCCATAAGTTTCCTGAACCTGGAGATAAGGACCCCCGACTTGGTCCAGTGGCATCATACCCACTACCAATTCTACTTGAATACCCACCGAACATGCATATCGATGATCCCTTTGCACAATAAACCCGCAACAGAGTCTATCCTAGGACTAGACTGCTCTTTAGTAGCTCCCTCACGATCCATTATCCCTACTCAACATCTCGAAATATAGCTATCTATTGTTGAAGCCACTGCTTCCCATCATGGAATCACTATCATTGGGTAGCGAATCAATGTGTCAGAGCAGCACATCCTTGTCTCATGCCAAAGCCATTAGTCGAAGAGGCATGGCATCGAAACCAATTTTGAATGAAATATCATATCATGATTCCTGAAGTCGCATCGTCATCGATGTCAATTTGATCAAAATGCCCAATAACAATAGTAGTCACATCGACTATTCCATAGTAATCGATAACAAACACTAGGATCATATATTTAACCAAAATTGGTTAAACACACATCTAATAAAACGTCTAGCATTAATTTTGAAATCCAACTCATCGCCAAGCTTATTCCTTGTCTTCAGATCTGCCACCGAGCTCTATTGCCACTTTGTCTTTTAATCCCTTATTATCTTTTTACTAATCATTTACTAGATCCAACTATCCTAAGAAATATGCTTTATAAAAACACTTTGAAACATTAATTAAATATTGTATAAACAAACACATTTCAATGATAAACAATATAGCTCACCTTAATCAAATTAGCCCAAACTAGCTCTAAAGGTAGAGCTCATCAATACGAGTCCAAGGAAGGAAACGACGTCCAAATCCGGTCTTGCAAGCAAAAAATATGAATTAAATAAGTTACCAAATTATAAATAATTAACAACATCATTAGTTATCACTAATTACATGTCATTAAGCACTAATCATGTTTCATAATCATGCCTAGGTTCGAACAAAACCCGACTTCGTTCACCTCCTTAAATCGAATGTTCCCACCACCACATTCTATTAGAAGTCGCTGCAACCCTGCTGCCGCCTCCACCTCTCCACGTCGAGCCACCATGCCAAGTGTCGAACCACCAAAGGCCCCAGACCGCCTCCAGCTTGAAGATGAAAGGAATTGAGTTTTTACCGATTTCTCGTGTTATAGGTCGTTGTACCACTTATAACCACCTAGCGTCGCTATCCTTCCACCTTGTGCACATTTTTCCTTTAAACACTTGTAATGTCTCGCATTTTTGGTGTTCAGATATTTAATATATTTTATTATTTTAAATATCGGTTTAGAATTTTAATGGATTTATAATATATAATTCGATTATATAACGAAGGCTGAACGTTAAATTTATATTTCATTATAAAACTAACTCGTAAACGCCGTGGTATTTCGTAATTTACAATTTGAAATTCCTGTGTATTGGTACGAACATAAAACACTCAACAAAAATTAACGATGAAATTAAATGATCATACGAAATAGAATGTTCAAACCAACGCGTTGCTTACCTTAGGATGAGGCCCGTGCTTCGCACACAGGAAATTATTCGATATACTATATAGACCTTAAAAATATTTTCTGTTCAAACGACCTTTGTTTTCGACAAAACAAGTTTTATTGGAATATGCATCACTAATTATTGCTATGTTTTCAGTTTGGAGGCAATCGGAGTTATTTCATCGGTGCGTGAAATTTTAAGGGTGAACCGATGGATCAAAATAACGTCGTTGTGCAAACGGAGTCCGTTTTCAATGAAATTTGTTTTGTTGACACCGGAACGTTAAGATGTAGTGGTATGTCCAATCTCATTGCGTTTGAGGTTCGTGTGTTACGGTGCAATTATAAAACATTTAACGAAAGTTGTCGGTACAGTTTAATAGCGGGTTTTAAACAAACGTACCTAGAACGCATCAAAAACCAAATAAATATTGAAGCGGATACTCCACTGAAAAGCTAAGAAGTATGACATATCTTAGCCTTTTTGCCTAGCCTATGAACTGTGTACATTGTAAGGCCTAATCAAATATAAAGGGATGCAGTCTATGCACGTAGAATTGTTGGAAATAAGGTACCCCATTTTGTATCAAATGATGCTTCACATCAAATAAAAGAAAAAGCTGACGAACGTAGTCCCTTTTTTGCAAACTTAGGATGCTGAAGCAACCTCACGATTCAGGAACAAAGCAAAACACATGCGACCGTACTACACTGTAATGCACAACTATTCTATGCAGTGTTGTATTACAAAAACCATTGAGTAATTTCTCCATCAAACTTTCTTTCAACTATTCAACTATTTCAATCATTCATCCACAACAACTATTCAACTATTTCCTCTACTACAACTACTATCAAGTGGTATCAGAGCTTCGTTCGTTCGCATATTGGGTGAAAAAACATTGCAACAATTAAAAGCTATGGCAAACATTGCTCAATCTCCATCACCTTCTGTCCCTATTTTTGCCGGTGAAAATTATGATTTTTGAAGCATAAAAATGAAGACATTTCTTAGCTCTCAAGATCTATGGGATATTGTAGATGAAGGGTTCACTATTCCTGAAGATACTTCAACTCTTAGCCAAGCTCAGAAAAAGGAGATAAAGGAAAATAAACTAAAAAATTCAAAAGCGTTAAGTTTTCTACAACAAGCGGTGACCGACGCTATCTTTCCTAGAATAATGGGAGCTTCAAACGCCAAAGAAGCATGGACCACATTACAGGAGGAGTTTCAAGGAAGTGCAAAGGTACGCGCCATTAAACTTCAAACATTAAGGCGTGAGTTTGAATTAATAAAAATGAAGGAGTCGGATACCGTAAAGGATTATTACTCCAAAATAAAAGAACTCTATTGGCATTTTATAGTTCAGAGAGCTACATAGTTTGTTCACAAAACCAATTGGTTTTGTGAACAAACTATGTAGCTCTCTAAACTATAAAAATGCCAACAGTGGTATCAGAGCCCAGGTCAACTAATTCAACTAGTTCAACTAATACGTATGTGCTTAACCGCCATACGTGCGCCACTCCATCCAAAATAGCATGATCACGTAGATGGCTCAAATACGCCACACGTGAAGGGGGAGTGATGAAAATATAAGTCCCACACCGGGAAATGTTCAACTAAAAATCCTGGATATATACTAAGAAGCTACAGTTCACATCAACCAATTGGTTTTGTGAACAAACTATGTAGCTCTCTAAACTATAAAAAAGGCCAACAAATGTCTTAGTCGGTGTAAACGAGGACACAGCTGTACCTATATTCAAATAGCATGCACCGATTACAATATGTTGAACTTCACATGCTACTGCTTGTATTCCCAGTCCTAACGAAAACTGAAAACTCAATGCAACTACTTTCTTCTACTATTAGCTACAAGCTCAATCAAATGAAAATACGTACATGCAAATCCCATCAATTTAATACATCTTCCTATACCTTGTGTTTTCAAGAATACAGCTGCAGCCTAATGAAATGAAAACCCGCAGCTACCCTATTAACATGCACACCACATGCTTATGTGTTAAGTATTAATTTGCACATACTTCTTCTGAGAACCCTCTTCTCCTAACCTAACTGCATATTGTTTTACCCTATGCACATGCCTATCGAAAGGAAGGAAACATATCTATTCAAAAATCTACTACTATCTTGTGTCTTCAAATTGTACGACCTAAATGCTGCATACCTGCTACCTAAAACGTAAGGGCCAGGGAGCCTTTTCCTATAAATATGTACCAATCTTCGCTAATTTTCTTCATTCCACTTCTCTTCGCATTTATATATCTCGTTCTACTTCTCTTCAATATGCCAAAAAAGATCGAAACAATAAATAGGAAGGAAAAAAATATATGAAACAAAGAAGATCCCCAAACCTCATTTCAAAGGCAGAACAGGAAACACGCATGGCTCGATATTATAAACATGGAAGGGGCCATGCTTGGAGGCTGGAGGCGAGCTGAGAACGTGAGAGACGAGTGGGGTTGGCTTAGGAAGATCAGAATGCGGAGGAGTGTTGAAAAGGTGGCATGTGGTAGGAGCAGTAAAGATGTGCACGATGTGTGGTCTGGCGGAGAGTGTTGTGGTACTAGATTTGGTTCGAAATGTATAAATATTGTGAGCAAATGAAGAAGTATGGTCTTGAGGTGGGTGGACAGGAAGGAGAACGTGACCGCAAGTAAACAAGGTGGGGAAAGGAGGCTCTATTTTGCGGTAACATAGAATGGAGTGGGAAGTTGGTGTGAAATGGGGTGTTCTAGTTTAACGTATAACTATGAAACAGTTGGCGGTGGGTGTTTGTTTCAGAAATGGTAGTCACATTCTGTAGAGGGGTTTGAGGTGAGGTGGCATGAGTTGCGGTGTGACTGAGTGGTTTTGGTGGGAGGGCAGAATGGAAAGGGGTGGTGAAGGGCTTATACGGATTAACGAAGTGTTCAGGAGGAAGCTATGAGTGAAGATGGGAGTGTGAAGAATGTAGAGTGGAAATAGAGCAGGGGTGAAAGGGTGTGCGTGCGTGAGATGGTTTAGTTCTTGGGTAGCATCGAAATGGAAAGTGGCAAGGATGAAGTAAAGTTTAACTGTGTGAAATCAGTGGGGAGGGCTGTCGTAACAGTGATCGTTGGGTCAGAGGGGTCATGACGCACCGACAAAAGCTTGTTTTTGGGCGGAGGAACTATATTCAAAGACAGGAAAGGAGACCATAATGAAAAGTAAGTATATATGTGTTGGTGAATACTTGTATATTAAGTTAGTGATACACGTGGCCTGTGCTTTAAACTTTTGCGTAATCATGTTAAATACAAAAATGCAGTAGTGTGTATCAAAGCCTGGGATTATTACGTGACCAAGTAATTCTCGTGACTAATCCTGGTAGGCTGAGGTATAATGCGAGGGTTTTAATCCTTCTACAATATGCCTAATCTAGTTATTAATTACCTGAACAAGATTATAAATGTGCCAAGTCTATCATGTGATTTCTAATATGCTGAAGCTTTTATATAACATACGGGTTGGAAATGCCTAATCCAGTTTAGAAAACTTAACCAGTGTTTAATTAGGATAAACTTAAATAAGAATTTAAGTAAATATATATTATTATGGTTTTAATATGTTAATAGAAAATAATGTATAAAATTATAACTGTGTTATGCAGTAATGTAATGGGTTGAAACAAGTAGCGTCGGAACCGTATCGACGAGTATGACGATGAAGCTGGTTTGGTCAGAATTGATAGTATCGGAATTTTTAATTAAAAAGGATGGTCTCAACGATGGATAAGAATCAAGGTGAGTTCAGCTCACTCAAATTTTACCCTTCTTATATTTATATACGTTGGGTTTAAATATTTGTTTGCTATGATTGTTATTTGTTTGATGGAAGCTTAATATATATTTATATGCGGTGATAGAACCGATTAAATTAAACTTCCATTTAATTTAATCTAAACAAATCGTTACTTTTAACGGTTGTAACCGATGGAGGTAACTTACCTCATTGGTCACGTTTATAATAATATAAACATGTTAAATTTATTGATGAATGTTTGGATTACTGCTATTGTTCGATGTTATTCAAATAAATGATATCGTTTGAAATAACATATTTGGATGCAGGGAAAAACAGGTTAGAGGGATCCAAATGGATTCCTCAAATTTATTGTTTATATTACAATTACATGAACTGTTTACCCCATATGAATGGATGATGGATTGAATCATTGATTGTTGAATCTAAATTCAACGTTTTTTGTTTAACCAATAGACAGTACTAGTTGAGTAATTGGTAGCAGTTGACCCAAAAATATATCATTTTATAAATATTAATTTACCGTCAGGTGAATCAACGGTAATGAAGTTATAAATTATATTTTATAACTGAAGATGGGTTGAAATCAATATATTTGAATAAAGGTTTTCAATAAAAGGAAATTTATATGTACTATTTATTATTTAAATTTTAAGAAGTTATTAAATGATTTTGTAAAAGTAAACTCTTATGTAATATGATTTGTAACCAGATAAGCAGAAATTAATGAAATGATTAAGAAATGGGATTATTCGTTTAAAAGGAACAATTAAACGAAATTATTTAAATTAATTATATTATTAATTAACCGACTGTGTAGTATCACGCTACACACCCGTCTTCCTCAAAAAATTTATATTATTAATTAATTTAAAAGAATGACTAATTGGAGTTTATTAACAAGATAAGCATGGTTTGAACTGATGAAGTTAACTAATTTAATTAATTATTTGATTAATTTATTAATTAATTAAATAGTTTAACGAATATTTATTTTAAATTTAATAAGATTTAAAAAGAAATTTCTGTTTAATTAAGTTAAATAAGAAATTAACTATTTATATAATAGTTAATGATGATGTAATTATTATTTTTAATGAATAATAATTTAAGTGATCAATTCATAAAAGGGATTCTTTAAGGTGAGCAATCAAAGTTGATATTGGAACACAATTGGATTTTTGAAAAGTGTTGATGAACGATTTTATATTAAAACCGAGTTTTATAGCTAAGTTATGAAAGAGATTTTAGCCAAGACGATAGCTTAAAGTAAGTGTTTGAATTAAGGAAAGAAAGGCGTGATAAAAAGGGTTTTATATTAAATCCGAGTTTTGTAAACAATGTTATAAAAAGAGTATGAGGCAAAAAAGTTAAGATTAAATTAACGTTATTTAATTCTGGAAGTATAAGAGGCAATTTAAATTCGCTTATTAAATAAGAGATGAGGTTTCATCAGTTATAACTAAAACGAGATTTGGTTTGATATTGGGAATAAATATCGGTTTTGGTATTACAACTGATATATATCTTAAGATAAGAATGATGTTGATCAAGGTCTGAGAGGTAATTTAAAATACCCCAACTTGAACGACTTCAGGATTATCGAAAGATGATATTAGTTGTAGTGGTGAAGACGTTAAAAGGAATTTATTTTGAGAAATAATAATGTAATGGTAGTTGAAGAATTTGGAATATACATAATAGATTCCAAAATAAAAAGAAATTAAAACGGGCTTAAGAATATGAAATGATATTTCCATAGAAAAGGAAACAAAGGAGATTTGTGAATATATAACGATGTTTTCAAAGTAAGAAGATATGATTTAGAATGGGTTTATTCTAAAAAGGATAAGTGACGAGTATAGTGTTCAAATGAGGAAACCAAAGGAGAGGTTGTAACGATTGTTTTACAAATAACAAGTTGAATCGATAATAAATAATAAATGGCGTTGTTGTTAATGTTTTGAAATAATAGTAAAATAGAAATTGGATATAGTTATTAAATAATTTATAAATATTAGATTGAAAGGGTTTTGGGAAGATTAAAATATTGAAATGAGAACTGAATACCATGTTTATAAATATGGAATGTTTTTAGAAGTTAAAATTAACCATTCGTTAATTATTTATAAATAAAAAGGTCCAGGTGATGCTAGATACTGAACCAGTAAATCTATCTTTATTTTCATTGAATGGTTTTATTTGATAGTTAAATAACCGACTATCAAATCTGGCTAATACGATTGTTGGTACGGAAAGACCGAGATCGAATTTATATTCGAAAACCATTCCGACCAATGAATCCGTAAATGTTGAAGATATCAGATGTTGATCAAGACGGAGCAGTTGAAGACCGTGGATCTTCATAAAACGGGGGAATTACTTGTAAACTCTGGTTTAGCGGCCAGAGAAATAATGTGACTCTATCGTGGTTAAAATCCACGGATTGTAAGGACTACTCGCT
Organism: Allium sativum; assembly: GCA_030737875.1. Lineage (NCBI taxonomy): Eukaryota > Viridiplantae > Streptophyta > Magnoliopsida > Asparagales > Amaryllidaceae > Allium > Allium sativum. Next base: position 70,925,103 of record CM060924.1, read on the forward strand.
AAATCTATAGGGTGATTCCTAGGATGTGATAGGAGAGTGCCTTCGGTTCATCCTGTTCTTGGATGGCTGGTATGGACGAATGTCTGACTGAATATTTCTTAAGAGTCACGTACATTGATTTTTACAAACGTACTCCTATTTGGTGACGCTAACACCCAGGGTATTTTTGTCGGTGTCAATTAGTGATTTGGAGGATCTGACAATGTGGCATTCAAAGTGAATGGTGGTGTGCTACCTGGGAAAGAAAAATTATAACCTCAAGCCTCACAACTGGGAAATGACAAAAATCGGGCAGGCAGCATGGCTATGTGGGTCGCACCCATTAGGGTGTATAATCATCTATCTAGAGAAATTCCTTTTGCTTCTTTAATCTATCGATGCTGTCCCTTTCGGGAAACGGTTGCTGATCCCAACAGTTGCTGATATACATTCGATATACTCAACCGAAATGAGTGGTCGGCCATGTGTGGGCCGGGTTGCAAGACGTTCTTGTTCAACCCAGTGTATTCGCCTCTAGAGATACACTATCGGCAGGTGGTTCCATACCTTGTCATAGTCGGAGTCCAGTCTCCAATAAGCACCCGCAGTTTTGATTGTATACTATATATGTGGAGCGTGAGATGCAAGCGTTCCGCTAGATGGATATTTAATTATATCTAGACACCATTATAATATCAAAGATATTGATTTCAAAATGTTTTGGGTTATCGTATGGTAAAAACCGTCCGTATTTATGTGTGGATTTGGTCTTACAATTATCCCTTTCTTTTGAAAAGATTTTCGAACTTTAAAATCAAGTTGGATGATTCACCTTAAACTTTGCGAGTTGTTCTCACTCTGGTTCACGCGACTGACCCGATATTTGTAATGCTCAGGTTAGACCGGGTTGTACAGGTCCGGGTTATCGGATACTGCGAAGTCCAGAGATGAGCTGGAGATGTTCAGAAGTATGATATCTAGTATTTATTCCGCTGTGTGATTGTATATAAGGACAGATTATTATAACTGTCCGGATGGGTTATATACTCTAATGATTGTAAGTACATTTCAAGCTCTCAATAAAGATTTATTTATATATATTATATTTTGTTCTACTGCGATGTGAGACTCTGATTCTGTTGTGTTATCTTCTTCTTATTTCTTCTATTCTAAAAATTCTTTATTTCTTACCTAATCCTCTAAATTCTTTCTATTGGCATCTGGGTTTCCAGTACAACTTGGGCTGGACTGGTGTGGTTTGGTCAGCTCAAAGGGTACCGAAAATTCGGGTAATCACAATTGGTATCAGAGCAATGGTTTAATAATAACCTTGTCTCTGTGGTGTAACTCGATAGAGATGGGGTTAGTAATACCCTAGATCGAGTTTGAGTGTATATATTTGAGAGTACGTATTTGTAAATTTTATAAAAATGTTTTATATTGTGTTATTTGATCAGTTCCATCTTGAACTGGCAACTGACACGATATTATTTTGTAAAGATTGTCAAATGAAATAATTTTGACCAGATTATATGTTTGTATATAAAAGAAATGATTTTATCAAATTTTTCGGGATGTTGGTTTGTTTGACAAACTAGATGGAATTCAAATTGGGAATTTGAAATGACTTAATATAGAATAGGTAATCTCAATATGAAATGAATAAATGAGATTGTATGAATTAGAATTCAACAAATAAAGGTTAAATGGAAATGTCTAGATCAGAATGTAACTTGGAGCTAAGTTAAATAAAAACAAAATGGACTAAAATAGATGAATTTTGAAATAAAATCAGATTTTGAATTGTAAAATGAAAGTAAAATAGTTTTGTAAAATAACGAGTTAATTGACTGAAGAGTTAAAATTTTACTTGGTTAAGTGGATAGAGTTAAATAAATATTGATTTAGGATTTGGAAATTGAATGAACAATAATGGAAATCAATCGGATATTGATCGACTAATATTTAAGCAACTTAAATCCAAGTGAATATTAATTTTGAATATAATTTCAATTAATAGGGATAATTCGTTTGTGTATTGATTTTTGTTGTGCATTGTTTGATTGATTGTTTATTGGATTAGATGAATATAAAATCATCAAATGGTTTAATAATAAGTGTTAATGAATTGGTTGTCGATTTATAATAAATTTGATTTTTTAAAAATTAATCGGGTTCATAGCATTTCTTCTTACTTGAGTAATTTCGGGGACGAAATTCTTTTAAGGGGGAAGGAATGTAACATCCCGCATTTTTGGTTTTCTGATATTTAATATATTTTATTATTTTAAATATCGGTTTAGAATTTTAATGGATTTATAATATGTAATTCGATTATATAATGAAGGCTAAACGTTAAATTTGTATTTCATTATAAACCTAACTCGTAAACGCTGTGGTATTTCGTAATTTACAATTTGAAATTCCTGTATATCGGTATGAACATAAAACACTCAACGAAAATTGATGATGAAATTAAATGATCATACGAAATAGAACGTTCAAACCAACACGTTGCTTACCTTAGGATGAGGCCCGTGCTTCGGACACACAAAATTATTCGATATACTATATAGACATTAAAAATATTTTCTATTCAAACGACCTCTGTTTTCGATGAAACAAGTTTTATTGGAATACATATCGCTAATTATTGCTATATTTCCAGTTTGGAGGCAATCAGAGTTGTTTCATCGGTGCGTGAAATTTTAAGGGTGAACCGATTGATCAAAATAATGTCGTTGTGCAAATGGAGTCCGTTTTCAATGAAATTTGTTTTATTGACACCGGAACGTTAAGATGTAGTGGCATGTCCAATCTCGTTGCGTTTGAATTTGTCTGTTGCGGTGCAATTATAAAACGTTCAACGACAGTTGACGGTACAATTTAATAGCGGTTTATAAACAAACGTACCCATAATGCATCAAAAACAAAATAAATATTGAAGCGTTTACTCCACTGAAAAGCTAAGAAGTATGATATATCCTAGCCTTTTTGCCTAGCCTATGAGTTGTGTACATTGTAAGGCCTATTCAAATATAAAGGGATGCAGTCTAGCACATAGAATTGTTGGAAACAAGGTACCCTATTTTATACCAAATGATGATGCACATCAAATAAAAGACAACGCTGACGAACGTAGTCCCTTTTTTGCAAACTTAGGATGCTGAAGCAACCTCACCATTCAGGAACAAAGCGAAGCACATTTGATTGTACTACACTGTAATGCAAAGCTATTCTATGCAATGTCTTAGTCGGTGTAAACGAGGACACAGCTGTACCTATATTCAAATAGCATGCACCGATTACAATATGTTAAACTTCACATGCTACTACTTGTATTCCCAGACCTAACGAAAACTGAAAACTCAATGCATCTACTTTCTTCTACTATTAGCTACACGCTCAATCAAATGAAAATACGTACATGCAAATCCCATCAATTTAATACGTCTGCCTATAACTTGTGTTTTCAAGAATAGTCGCTGCCTAATGAAATGAAAACTCGCAGCTACCCTATTATCATGCACATCATATGCTTATGTGTTAAGTATTAATCTGCACATACTTCTTCTGAGAACCCTCTTCTCCTAACCTAACTGCATATTGTTTTACCCTATGCACATGCCTATCGAAAGGAAGGAAACACATCTATTCAAAAATCTACTAGTGTTTTGTGTCTTCAAATCATACGACCTAAATGCTGCATACCTGCTACTTAAAACGTAAGGGCCAAGGATCCTTTGCCTATAAATATGTACCCATCTTCGCTAATTTTCTTCATTCCACTTCTCTTCGCATTTATATATCTCATTCTACTTCTCTTCAACATGCCAAAACAGGTCGAAACAATATATAGGAAGGAAAAAATATATGAAACAAAGAAGATCTGCAAACCTCATTTCAAAGGAAGAACAGGAAACACTCATGGCTCGATATTATAAACATGGAAGGGGGAATGCTTGGAGGCTGGAGGCGAGCTGAGAACGTGGGAGACGAGTGGGGTTGGCTTGGGAAGATCGGAATGCAGAGGAGTGTTGAAAAGGTGGCATGTGGTGGGAGCGGTGAAGATGTGCACGATGTGTGGTCTGGCGGAGAGTGCTATGGTACTAGATTTGGTTCGAAATGTATAGATACAGTGAGCAAATGAAGAAGTGTGGTCTCGTGGTGGGTGGACAGGAAGCAGAATGTGACCGCAAGTAAACAAGGTGGGGAAAGTAGGCTCTATTTTGTGGTAACATATAAAATTGGACGTTCATATGATCAGAGTTAGATGAAACTTGGCAGAGGAGCTTTGGAAAATAAAGGGAAGCAACATGAAAATTTTCGCGTTGAATCTCGCTAAATACATGGACCAGAATCGATCCACGCTCGATGGACTGGTACCGATTCATGTTGATTGTTCGATGGTGATGATTTTTGTAGCCTGGCATCATGGTGGTACATCGAGTCTACGTGCAAATTTTCGAGATATGCGGATGTGGTTCGAGATGGGTCGAAGTTGATCATTCGAACATTGATCGATGGACTGACAGGAGAATCCATCAGAAAGGAATCTTGGTTGGAGAATGGAATGGTAGGAAGCACTCGAAGATACGATGGTGATTGACTAGAACTTTCCCGAAAACCGGTAAAGTATATGGACATAACCCATCCATCATTCTCGGTGGTATTGGTTTCATTTTTGGGGAGCTCGGTTGTGGTGGCTTCTAGGAGTTGCTGATGAAGTTTGGTATGTGGTTGGAGTTAGATTGATGTGATACTTGTCATGGTATGATGTACGATCTAGTAAGATGATAGGTTGACTCAGGTGGGAGTCGATCGAGGATGATAATGAAATTGGTTTCAGAAGTCGCTTGAACTAAAGATGTAATAGCCGAGAAGGAAGGCTCGACTTATTTGAAGTGTCAAGGAATCATTATTTATTGAAGGTTCTAGCATACTCAAAATGTAGGTATTATGGGGATGCCTATTAGGATCAAGTACCCCGGGTCGAGCTCTGAGATTGATCTAGTTGTCTCGGATTGAGGCAAGCATACACAAGACAGAAGTATTGTAGTCTGACTAGAACTAGGGTTTTCCGTTATCCCTTGACGGATGGAAATAGCCAGTCATTCGATGATTGATGTATTCAAGTCTTTAGTCCGTGATAGCTAGAATATTGGTTGCTATGGATGCTATGATTGATTATATGAGTTCTTCCCTGTTTTCTCTGGGTAGACTAACTGTAGGTCGTCAAAGAGAAGTGGGATTGGGGGATATCCTTTCCTATTCTGGAGCTGCATATGATAGATGATTATCTTGTGCAAATTCTGTTTATGCTAAGACGGATCAGATGATTAAACTGTCTATACTCATATATCTTGTGTAACTAGTGTTAGTTATTTTATCGCTTACTAAGACTGTTGTCTTACTCAATATTTTTTGTTTCCCTCTTATTTCCTTGGGCTTCTCATTAACGTTGATAGTGAGCAGACTAAGATAGCAGGTTGTAGGTTTTGGTGCCAATGATGTTGTGCGGTGACGAGCAGGAGGCTGGTGTATTTCTTTTACCTATTATATAGATGTTTTTTTCATTTTCGTTATCTGTTGAGATTTTATGGATACTCTGAGAGATATGTGGTGAGGCTTGATGTGCAAATTATCTATTTATACAGTTGATTTGTACCGGTGACTTTGAGATGTTATAGAGATTTGAGTTTCTGCTCTTGTATGCTTCACTACTATATACTTTTGTATATTTTCCTATTATAGGTTATCCACGCAATGTGAGTTACACGACGTGTTTATTTCGAGTTATTATTCCTTGATGATCGTCCCATACTGGCCTAGAATGACATACAGTGCACTTCTTCGTAGTTTGGACTTTGGAGCAGGAGTTATGGGGCGGTCGTCATATTTGGTATTATAGCAAGTTTAATCAATTTTACCCAAAGTTCATGAGTGTAAAAGTGTATGAGAGACATACTTGTAATTTTTAATGGATGATTACTATACTATATTATATACTTTAGTAGGTTAGTAAGCACTTTAACACCATTGAAGCCTTTATATAATGTGAATTGATCATTCTCGTTTCAAGCAGAGAATGAATCGACGATCTTCAACACATGCTGCTAGGGATGAGCCTGCTACTGGAGGGGTAGGCAAGGGTTACCAATTGGGAGCTACAGCTGCTATGCCCAATTATCCTGCTATGCCGAGGCCATGATGGCAGTGATCATGAGAATGATACTTACTCTAAAAGTGACAATAAAGCATGGTGTTCCTATGCAGGCACCTAAGGTTGTTGATTTCGCTAAGCTCTACAAGAATTATACTTCTCTGTGTAGCAAGACGTTTATTGGTATGGAACCTACTATCAAGATTCAGAATTGCTTGGATACTTGTGTTTAGGTTTTTGGAGATTTAGGAATTGTAGATGTGACTAAGAGGAATCATACATTGAGGCAACAACAAGGTCTGGCTATGATTTGGTAGAACTCTATTACTTTGGAGACTCCAGAGGACCATATCACTTGTGATCAGTTTAGAACTAAGTTTGAAGAGAAGTTCATTTCTATGGATAATCTTTAATAATTTTCTTGGATTTAAGGAATGAGTAGACCGATGTTTGAGTATATGGTAGAGTTTGAAGCTTTATCTAAGTAAGATCATTCGTATGTTGAGACTCCTTATCAGAAGAACTGGAAGTCTGTATTAGGTCTGGATGACGGACTTAGGAAACAATTGATTGACTATATTGATAATTCTTATGAGAAGCTAGTCGAGAAGGATTTGATAAAGGAGATTTTTTTTTTCCATAGAGGGTAGAGGTTGTTGTTGAGAATAAGGAGGAGTTAAAGCCACAACAAGGTAATGGAAATAAGAAAAGCAGAATGGTAAATGAAAACAGCAAGATAAGAATAGCCAAAAGAAACTAAAGGGTGAGGTTACTTGCTATAACTATCAAGAGAAGGGGTATTATTCCAAGGATGTAAGAATGCTAAGATGGAAAGGAAGTTCTTTAACTATGATAAACCTAGGCATATGTAGAAGGACTGTTCAGAAATACCAAAGGATAAGAAGGTTAGGGAGTGTATGCTTTGGATGTTGTGCCATCTTCCTCGAGGGATCCGACAGCTATGGAAAAAGGGAAGAGTTATTGTGCAAGGCAAGCTTTTTATTAGAGACGTTTCAATTCAAGTTTTCTTTGATACTAGAGCATCGCATTCTTTCATCTGTAATGAGCTTGTTTGCAAGTTAGGTCTAGAACCTAAAATTGTTGATAAACCATTGGTTGTGACTAATCCAATAGGGGGTTCATCTAGTCTTTGTATGCTTCGTCGTGGTCTAGTTTAATCGAGTCATTGTTGCTCTTTTGTGTTCGACTGTTTTGTTTTGAACTTCGCAGGGTTTGGAATTATTTTGGGTATGGACTAGTTCAAGAGGTATGCGACTATTGTGGATTGCAAGAGGCTTGAGGTGACAATCAGGAATATGGAATGGCGAATGATGGTAATATGTTGTCTACCAGAGGATGGAGTTCTAGTTAGCTTTTAATATTTTCTTGTGATTCCATGAGATAGGTTGTCATTTGTGCCAATCGTTCGAGAGTTTCCTGATGTTTTTGATGAGATCAGAGGATTGTCGCTGCATCAAGAGATTGAGTTTCGGATTGATCTAGCGAAAGGGGTCAGACCTATTGTTATGCCTCTTAAAAGGATGGCGCCTAAGGAATAACGAGAGTTAGAGGTGCAAGTGAACGATCTTTTGAGTAAGGGTTTCATTCAGAGACGTGTAACTGAATGGGATGCATCAGTTGTGTTTGAGACCAAGGCCGATGGATCGTTGCGATTGTGCATAGATTATCGTGAGCTGAATAAGGCAACCAAGAATAACAAGTGTCCGTTGCCCACTTTAGATGATGTAACAACTTGGTTTTAGTCAATTACCTACTATAGTGATTAATGAATTATAATGGGTATTTTTGTTAGTTAATAATGGAGTCCATGTTTTGAAAAAACTAAATTGTGTTTGGTCGGGGAGATTGGAAATTTATCAATTTAAAAGTGAAAATTTGAGAGGAGAATATTTGGTTATCGTTGGGTCCTGGTGAAATATGTATGTATGTATGTATGTATGTATGTATGTATGTATATATACGCACACACATGGATGCATATACATGTATTGATAAGCGTGAAGTAAAGATAAATAAGATTTTCTTTTATCCATGAGAATTTAAGAGGCAAATTAACATAAAAATATATATGTGCATATTTGTTTTTGAGATAAGTAAAATTAAATGCCTAGATGAAGAGCAAGTGTTAAAAATATTTTGTAAATGGGTTCTGCGACAAAATATAAATATTTAAGATTTTTGGGCAAATTTGTTGAGGTAAGTTGTAAATGCGAGTAAAGATTGAATTTAATGTTTAGCGATGGTTCTTAAGTATTTTGTGGGAATAAAATAAAAAATGTTGATTTTACTGCAAAAATCAAAACGGATGTGTTGAAAAATTAATTTTTATAAGTTGCTAAAACTTTTTCGTATGCAAAATAAAGCTTTTGTTCTTTAAAACATTTAAATTGTCAATGTTTCTAAAGCATTAAAATTTGTTTGCAAATGTTAAAATTTATAAATCTCAATAATTAATAACTAGAAATAATTTTAAAAGAAGTAATTAAACTTGTTTTAATACTCTTACTGCGTGTAAATGATAGAATGAGCAACAAACAATGGTTGTTAGTGTGTAAAAAAGGGTTTAACATGGCATAATCAGCTTAAGGGATGTTAATTGCCTAATTAAGGCATAAATCTCCATTAGTGGCTTCATTTGACTTAAGGGGCTTTTAATTTGATAATTAAAGTGGGATGTTTCTAGAAAAAGGAAGGAGAATACGTATTCTTCCTCCTTTCCTTCTTCTTCTCAAACGAAAGAACGAGAGAAAAAACTCAAGAAAAACTAATTTTCTACCCAAGCCATAAATTTTAATTCTCAAATTAGTGTAGTTAAAGAGAAAATGAAGATCTTCAACGGGTAATCCCTCTAAAACCAAGCCTCAATTCATCTCCAATCTCTGATTGTAATTATTTTTTACAGTATTTGATGTCATAGCCATTGCATGTTACTGTAAAAGCTTCAGCAGGCTTTGAGAAGGTCAATTAAAAGCCCAAGTACCAAATTTGCATCAAATTCTTACTGTTGGTTCTCTTTTAGGTGAGTGAATCTCACAACTTCTAATTGAAATCATTTACAAGTGATATTCTATGAATTTATTGAGTTTTTGATATAATTTATTCGATTTGGTGAGATACCATAGTGGGTTATTTCTAAGTACTTCACATCTCATATGCCTAAAAATGTATTGTAGTAAAACAAGCGTATATTTCACATTTCTTATCCGATTTAGGTTAATTTTTTTTTACATAAACTAGACTCAATAAGCAATATTTTCTACTTAGATTGATTTTCGTAATTTTTCCATTTGATAGGCCTGAAACATATTTCAAAATGATGGTATAATTCTATCTTTTGCCTAATTTTCTAAGTTGAAATATGAAATTTTTTTGTCATAACTTTTGAACCACCGACCGGAATTTGATTATCTTGGTAAACCCGGAAAGCTTAGAAACTAAGCTACAACTTTCATTTGGCATGTTTTTATATATTCTAAAGTTTTCTTGGCTAAAATCATGATTGTGCTCACTGTTCAGTCGAGTATATGGCAACAGGATGAGTTTAAGATTGATAATAAAATCATCATAAATTTTGAACTGCTGATCAGAATTTTATTATCTTGGTCATTCCGGAAAGCTTAGAAATATATCTACAACTTTCTGTTTATATGTTTTGCCAGATTTTGAAGTCCTCTATGCTAAAATCGTATTTTTTGTCTCTATCCTGAAGAGTCCATAGCAACAGGCAGTGTTTTAGATTGTTAGTAGAACGATCATAACTTTTAAACTACTGATCAGAATTCAATTATCTTGAACATTCTAGAAAGCTAGAATTATATGCAACTAATTTTGTTCAGAGTGTTTTTAAATGTCTTGATGTTTGCTAGTGCGAAATAGTGGATTTTGACCATTATCTTGCATTTTGCTTCATGTTGTTGTTGCATTGGTCATTCCAAAAATGCTTAAAATTGTTTTGCATCTTCTTGATGTTAATGATCGTCATGTGAATGGCATTTCCAGCAATGAAAGTCGCATTTAACTATGATTCATATTATTGAATCGATATCATTTCGGGACAAAATCGATGGTGTAATCTCGTTGAATCTTGTCGTCTTTGTACACATTTTCAAAACTAGTTTTAATAAATATTTCCAAATGATTTACGAAATTAACCACTAATTATTGTAATTTTTTTTTTTGTATTTTATTAATATAAAACATATATTATCCCGCTATAGAGGGAAAGTTTTCTAAGTTAATGATTACGTATACTATTTGGAAAATTGTTATATAACTTGATTTCATCTAAAGTTATTCTCTAAATTTATAAAACTATACATGGACTATTGCACCTTTCGAGAAGACGTGTTTGCAATTAAACGTTATTGTAAACCATGTGGTATGGGACACATAGGTATATAATATCGGTTAATTTCATATTCGGCAATCGAAACAAAAATTGATGTTTTCCCATGTTGGCTATTTTCGTTGAAGTTAGGTATTCCTGTTGTTTTTGTAGGTTTTCTATGTTATTTTGAGATTCCTAATGTGGAGTAGACATAAATTGTGGTAAATCGATTAGTGAAACGTGCGGTATGGGACGTAATGATTTCACTTTTTGAGTTACTATTTGTAAGTTTGTGACACATCTTGTTGTTGTGTCAGTACTAGACTCGAGAGGAGCCTTATATATATATATATATATATATGCATTTACTCGATCAAAGTGGTCAAGTATACCAAACCGAGAAGGATTATGGTCAAATTATGTAGGACTAAGACGAGTCATATACTCGACCAAGACATGTTGTAGTATGGGTGCACACTAGGCCGAGACAGGTCATTGTATTAATTATCCTCGACCGTGATAGGTTGGGCCTGCTTGATCATAACGGGTCACAATAGAAATCTGTTGGACCAAGACGGGTCATCTCACTCGATCGAGCAGAACGTAGTGAATTGCGTATATAAAGTACTTGGGATGTAATTCTTTCTATTGATGGTGGTGCAACTTGGTCGCCATAGAATCTATCCTCATAATTGTATTAATGCAGGGCAAACTGTTGTTTTGGATCCATATATGTGTATCGTTGATTCTTAGCCTTTAGGCTATTAGGTGTTATTTTATATGGAGCAACCTTATTGCTTTAAGACCAGTGGCTAGTTTTTATCAAGGAGTGTTAAAGATGCTTTAAATCTATTTGTGTTATCTTGTTGATCCTTAGTCTTTCTTGGCTAGTTGTTGATAATTCATGAAATGTTCACTTCTGGTGAACAAACTCATATGCGGGTATAAGTCACATACTTGACGATGATGATTATGTTATTTCTTCATTTTTGATATATTCTGGTCTTGGAATTTCTTGTGGTCATCAATTTGTGTGAATCTTTAGTTTTCACGACGTGGAGTTTTCACATCATATTACCCTTTAGAGAATATCACTTATATGTGCTTATTATTTATTATATGATCTCCTAATATTTCAACTAGACTGACCCGTGTGTGTTAATGCTCGGGTCAAACCCAGTATTTGCAGGTAATTATGGCAGTAGTTCTTTACTTGTAGCTTTCCCTTTGTGAGGGACTTCTTTGCTTTATATTTCTTGGACAAGTTTTGTTGTACTCATATTCGTGCTTGACACCTTTTGATGTGTGTGTGTGTATATATATATATATTCTTTTGTGGGAATGTAACAGTGTATATGTATTTGTACTACACCTAACGTGTATAAAAATTATATATATGTGTCTGTGTTCTGTTATGTGATCCATGATTTGTTATATTATATCTGTCTTGTTCTGAATCGATCCTAAAACCCTAGTAATATTGTATTAAGTAAGTGATAAGTATGTCGAACCACAAATGAAAAAAAAACTAGAGCCTTCATCGACGTACTTAAGACTTGTTTAATACAAAATCACAAGAGGTCGCTCTTATCTAGCCCTATTCTCCGCTTTAATAGATAGTATTACTCTGTAATACTCTTTATTAAGGTGGGTCTCGGGGTGGAGCCTTACAGATTACTTGTTTGATCAACTTTACGAAGCCAAGGTGTTTTCCCAAATGCATTTGGCGATGGGATTTCACCAGCTATAGTGGCTAGGGATAGTGTGCCGAAGACTTCTCTTAGGACACCATCCATATTTTATGAGTGGATGGTGATGTCATTTGGATTGACTAGTGCACCAACATATTTCATGGATCTTATAAATCAGGTTTTCAGGGATCGATTGAACAAGTTCGTACTTGTGTTCATGGATGATATGTTGGTTTATTTCAGGACCGAGGAAGAACACACGATGCACTTGAGAATTTTTTTGGAAACTTGCTAAAGCATAGCTGAGGGTTAAGTTTTTGAAGTGTCAATTCTGGAAGGAAGAAGTGATATTCTTGAGCCATCTCGTATCAGGACAAGGAACAGTAGTGGATCATGCTAAAGTGGCAGCGATATACGATTGGGATCGACCCAAGAGTGCGACGGTTTTAAGGAATTTCCTTGGTTTAGATAGATACTATCGATGATTTATTAAAGATTTCTCTTAGATAGTTGCACCATTAACTGGATTAACGGAGAAAAATAAGGCCTTTGCGTGGACAGCAAAGTGTGAGCAATCTTTCATAATTTTGAAAGAAAGATTGACGGGTGCTCTTATGTTGACTATTCTGAGTGGGAATGAAGAGATAGTGGTATATACTGACGCATGTGGTAACAGACTTAGAGCGGTGCTAACGCAAAAGGATAGAGTTGTGGCTTACACGAGTCGACAACTGAAGCTGCAAGAAAGGAATAACCTGACTCACGATTTATAACTAGTGACTATAGCGTTGCTCTGAAGATTTGGATGCATTATTTGTTGGGAGTTAGCTCTGGGTTGTTTACGGAACATAAGTCATTGATGTACCTTTTCTCCTAGAGGGATTTAAATCTTCAGCAGCAGCGATGGTTAGTGTTTCTGGCGTCATATGACTTCGGAAAAGCCTACACTCGGTAATGCAGTAGCCGATGTGTTAAGTAAAAGACATGCCAGTTTGGGAGCCACGTTTTCAGAATGGAAGCATCAGGAGTATTTGGTCGAATTTGATTTCAGATCTCATTGTGGGTCAGAGCCTGAGATGATAGCAAGCTTATTGATTTGACTGACTCTCATCGGATGGATTGGCGAAAGCCAGAAGCGAGATGCCAAGCTTGTGGAGATTATATATAGAACAGAAATAAGAGTGGAACTACAGGAGATTAAGGATTTCAAAGTCGATAGAGATAGTTGGCTTCGTAGGAGTGGGCGATTGGTTGTTCCTGATATGGAGGGATTGGGAGATGAGGTTCTAAGGGAATGCCACTTGTTCTGGTGGTAAGAAGATGTATCAAGATATGAAGCGAGTTTACTACTGGGAAGGTATGAAGAGAGATGTCGGGAAATTTATCTCGAAGTGTATGAACTGACAGTTGGTTAAAGCTGGGAAGAAGAAGCCAAATGTATTGTTATAGCCATTGGAAGTACCCACATGAATGGGAACAAGTATCGATGGATCATCTAGGACAAGGGAAGGAAATGATATGAAATAGCCTGCATTTTACATATCGAAGGATCGTAAAATATTTTTATTTTATTCCCGAAGGGTTGGATCATTCTCATATTTTAATATGTTGCTTATGGGGATGTGAGGCATATACATAATTTTTACTAATTTTTTTTGTGACCATTTGCCACTATCGGTCTTGTACATGATATAACTTTTGACTCAGGTCAAATCAGGTGTTGAGGCCTATGCCGATGGAAAGGAAATGATGGTTGCCTTTCCATAGAGTGGTCACATTAAAGATTTGGCTCAGTGGTTTGGGAGAAATCGTTGTTTTAAGGATTTCAATTGGTTGTTCAGGTTTGGTAAGCCATAATGGGCTGATTTGGGGAGGCCCATTAGTGGGCTAGTGGAGGCTATAAATAGGGGTGAGAGGTATGGAGAATAGTTTACTTTCTACATTCTCTCATTTGGTGGCCTTGTGTTCCTCTTTCCTCTATCACCATTAAAATCGAGATCTAAGGGAAGGGAATCCAAGACCTACACCATTTAAAGCTAGATCTACATCATTTGAAGTGAGAGTTCACCGAATCGAATGATTTGGATCAAGTTCTTCGCTGTCCAGAGTCTAATTTCACTGTTTTTGTTTTGATTTGGAGAAATGGTGAGTGATATGCATCTCTCACATGGATTCAATCAAGTATATGAATGTTTGATCATGTTTTTGGTCAAATTCAAGTCGTTTTCTTTAGATCTACATCATAGTAAGCTTATTTTCGTATGAATCGCCATAGGATCTAATTTAGCAACATAAAACCGGTAATATCTATGCTATTTCATAAGTTTATGCAATTTAGATCCATCGTTTTGTTCATATGTTTATTTATTATGATTTTGATGAAATTTACATAACTTTTGATGAAAATTGTCATTTTCATGTTGTTATTGATTTCATAACATACTTGTGGTTGCATTGGATGAATCAGATGAGTTGGTTTCGTTGGATTGGTCATTTGGCAAAGTTTTGGTTGAATTCGGGGTGAATTGGATCGTCCAGGTTTTGGGTCAGTCTAGAGCTGGTCGGTAGTTATGTGGCTAGGGGAGCAAGTCAGGGTTTGGTCGGTCGGCAGCAATACGGGTCGGTCGAGACTCAGGTGAAGTTGGGTCGGTCGGTCTGAATATGTTGAGATGGGTCGGGTCGGTCTGTTGCATATGGGTCGGTCGGTCCGAATATGTCGAGATGGGTCGGGTCGGTCGATTTCATATGGGTCGGTCGCTCCGAAAATGTTGAGATCGGTTGGGTCGGTTGGCCCATGGAGATCTGGTTGAGGAGGAATGGGTCGGTCAGGATGATCGGGACGGTCAGTCTTGATGAAGAGCCTGGTCGGTCGTTCATGGTGGAAGAGCCTGGTCGATCGGTCGTTGTTTTTGGCTGGTTTGGAAGGATTTCGGGTCAGTTGTGCATGTAATGGATGGGTCGGTCACTTATGATCGGTCGAGCACACATAGGGTCATTTCTTAATTTTTTATTTTTCGGTTATGACTCAGATTTGAACAATAGGGTCCGAAAAAAATATTTTTCGGGGGTTACCCCCCCGAACCCCAGCCGCAGCGCAGTGATGTAATTTGGATCGATGATGTTGTGACTTCAAAGTAAGTTCAAGTGGGAATATTTGAAGTGTTGAATGTGTTCGTTGAACGGCGTATAACAATGAATGAGGCGACAACTCAAAGGTTGTGAGTTGGTGGATAATGGTTGCTCGAGAAAGTTGCTTGAGCTATGAAAAGTCGTCGAGTTAGATGACTAGAGATGCGAAGACTGAGAGATTATCGTTGTCGTAAGTTCTAGCTGGCTCAAAGCAAGGGTACATTAAGGGCACCTAAAAGACTGGTGGTAGGTCGAGTACCTAGGGTATCGTTGAAAGGCCTAGTTGTCAAGGTTGGACAAAAATACGTATCGTGGAAAGGCGAATGGAGTTTATGCTAGAATTGGGGTTACCATTAGCCCTTTATATATGGCAAGGTTGGCCGTCATACGATTAATGATGGTTTCAAAGCAGGATTGATAGTGATAGCCAGAGTCAGTCATGGATGATTGGTTGCTCTGTTTATACCATCTCATGTCGATTGTCCAACTTCGAAGGAGATGTTCCTTGGGTGCTTGTCTGATATTGGTTTAGGCCTCTGGGCTTGTATTTGAGGGATGTTGAGTTCGATTAGTATGATTTACATGAGATATATATAATTTGGATGTCATAAGTGCTTTGCTATAATTGAGTGGGTGTTCTGGTTTCCATGGATGTATGGAAGAAATGTTATTGTAAAGGTTATCAATGTCCGATATGGGAAAGATAGGGTTGAGTTCTCTGGCGTTGTGGGTAGATTAGTATGTTTATCTATCCATTTTCATATACTTTATTGTTGATGTTTGTTAGTTGTTTTATCGCTCACTAAGACTGTTGCTTGACTCAAGGTTTTATGTTTCCCTATTATTACCTTGGGTTGTTCATCCGGTTGTGGATGGGTAGAATAGGTGGCAGGTGACAGGTGATGGCTTAGTGAGGACAATGTGGCTGTTCGGAGGCGAGCAGGAGGCTGGTATACTATCTTTCTACTATATAGTATTTGGATTTCTGCTGTTTGTTATTCTATGAGTGTTGTAGTGAGGCAATTTGTATAAACACTATTGTTGTAGTCTAAGTGTATGGATATTACTTTTTACTTGTTATGAAAGTCTAGTGTTTTATGCTTCACTAATAATACCTGTTGTATATGTTTTATTATATTTAATCCTTGCAATGTGAGTTCTACGACAGGTTCCGATTGTGTTTACCTACTCTGATGATCATCCAAAACTGCCGTGCACATCTTTCAGCGCATTATTCTTCTTGTTTAGTGCAGGGGTTGTGGGCGGTAGTCACTTTTGGTATCAGAGCTCTAGTTAACGATTTTAGCCAAAGTTCGAAGACATAATTATGTATGAGAGACGCATTTGTAGATTTTAGTTGGATGTATACTGTATGATATTATATAGTATGGTAGCATTTGTACTTCTTTAGCAGCTTTTCTTGCAATTGGATAATCATTCTAATTTGCAGATTTAGAATGAGTCGACGTGCTTCAAAACATACTACTAGGGAAGGGGTTGTGCCTGGAAGGGGTAATGGCGGTACACTAGACTACCCGGCCATGTATGGGGCCATGATGAAAGCATTCTTGCGAAGGGTACTCGCTCTAGTGGCAACCACGGTAGATGTAGGTGTTCAGTTGCCTAGGGTTATGGATTTTGCAAAGTTGTGCAAAGATTATACATCTCTAGGAGGGAAACCATTCAAAGGAACTAAGCCAGCTGAAGAGGTTCAGAGGTGGATGGATTCTTGTGTCCTTATTTTTGGGGACTCGGGGTTGGAGGATGCAATTAAGAGAAATATTGCATCAAGGCAGTTGCTGGGTAGGGCCATAGAGTGGTCGAATTCTTTTACACTTGAGACTCCAGAAGAGGAGATTCCATAGGAGCAATTCCAAGCTAAGTTTGAAGTAAAGTTTATCTCCATTGCTCATAAGTCAGCTTTGTTCAAGAAGTTCGTAGAGCTAAAACAGAACAGTTGTTCTGTGCTTGATTATGTTTCTGATTTCGTGGCCTTGTCCAGATATGCTCGTTCATACACTGACACACCATATCAAAAGAAAGAGAAGTTTGTCATAGGTCTGGATACCTATATTGGAAGGTTGTTGGTGGATCATCATAATGATCCATTTAAGAAGATCATGGAAAAAATTGTTCGCCATGAGAGCTTGTTTCTTAGGGAAGCGAATGTTGCCGCTGCAACTTAGGAAGTTTAGAAAGCACAATAGGGTGGTAATAATTAGAAGAGGAAGCAGCAACAGCAGAAAGGAAAGGATGGCCTGAAGAAGTCTAAGAGTGAGGTGGTTTGCTTAAACTGCCAATAGAAGGGTCATTACTCGAATGAGTGCAAGAATCCCAAAGCTGAGAAGAAGTGCTTCAAGTGTGGAAGGCCTGGGCATGAGAAGAAAGACTGTCCCAAATCAGCTAAGGGCAAGCAGGTTGTGAAGGCATATTCTTTGGAAGTCGTGTCGTCTTCTCCAAGAGCTCCTACTGCAGAGGAGAAGGGAAAGGGTGTCGTTGTTCAAGGTACTCTTTCACTTAATGGTGTTTCCGTTCTTATGTTGTTTGATACTAGAGCGTTGCATTCATTCATTTGCAATAAGCTTGTGTGCCTTTTGGGTTTGGAACCCGAGATTTGTGATAGACCATTGATCGTGACTAATCCAGTTGGGGGTTTGTCCAGTCTGTGCATGTTGTGTCGTGATTTAGTGTTGTCGAGTCATAGTTTCTCTTTTGTGTGTAATTGCTTTGTTCTTAACTTTGCTAGGTTTGGGATCATCATGGGCATGGATTGGCTCAAGAGGTATGCATCAAGGGAGAATTGTGAGAAGCTGAGGTGAGAGTGGGGGATGTGGAAGGGTGCAAGGTGTTGATTGTATGTAAGCATGAAGTTGGGGTCTTCATAAGCTATCTATATTCGCTTGTGATTCCATAGGAAGACTTGTCATCTGTGCTGATTGCTAATGAGTATAAGGATGTCTTTAACAAGGTCAATGGGTTACCGCTGCATCATAATATCGAGTTTAGGATCGATTTGGTCGAGAGTGCTAGACCAATCGTTATGCCTCTTAGGAGAATTACGCCTGAGGAACATCGATAGTTAGGGGTGCAAGTTCGTGACCTTTTAGGAAAGGGATTCATTCGGAGAAGTGTTTCCGAGTGGGGTGCACCAGTCGTGTTTGCTACCAAGGCTAATGGCTCGTTGAGATTGTGTGTGGACTATCGTGAGCTGAACAAGGTGACCAAAAAGAACAAGTATCCGCTGCCAAGGATAAATGACTTGTCGGATCAGCTTTATGAGGCCAAATGTTTTCTCAGATGAATTTGGCAATGGGATTTCACCAGTTGAGAGTGGCGAAGGATAGCGTGCCAAAGACTACTTTTAGGACACCATCCGGTTTCTTCGAATGGTTAGTGATGCCATTCGGATGGACTAACGGGTTAGCATATATTGGGGATCCTATTAATAGAGTTTTCAGAGATCAGTTGAACAAGTTCGTGCTTGTGTTCATGGACGATATTCTGGATTACTCCCAGAACGAGGAAGAACATACGACGCACTTAAGAGTTGTGTTGGAAGTCTTGCGAAAGCATCGGCTACGAGTTAAGTTTACAAAGCGCCACTTCTGGAAAAGCGAAGTGAGGTTCTTAGGCCATGTTGTTTCTGGAGATGGTATAGCGGTTGGCCCCGCTAATGTGACAGCAATCCAGGACTGGGATCGACCTAAGAGTGCGACGAATGTTTGGAGTTTCCTTGGGTTGGCTGGTTATTACCGACGGTTTATCAAGGATTTCTCCAAGATAGCTGCACCATTAACAGGATTGACGAGGAAGAACCAATTGTTCACATGGGATGCAAAGTGTGAGCAAGCATTTGGAATCTTGAAGGTGAAACTGACGATTGCTACTGTGATGACTATTCCAAGTGGGAATGAAAAGATGGTTTTGTATATCGATGCATGTGGTACTGGATTTGGAGCATTGCTAATGCAGAAGGATAAGATTGTGGCCTACGCAAGTCGACAGCTGAAGCCGCATGAGAGAAATTACCCAACTCATGATTTGGAGTTGGCGGCGACTGTGTTTGCTCTGAAGACGTGGAGGCATTACCAGTTGGGAGTTCGATTCGACTAGTTTACGGATCATAAGTCATTGAAGTATATTTTCTCCTAAAAGGATTTGAATCTTCGGCGGCAATGATGGTTAGAGTTTCTAGCATCGTATGATTTTGGTATAGCCTATACTCCGGGTAAAGGTAACGCAGTTGCAGATGAGTTAAGTCGAAGACACGCAAGTTCAGGGGCGATGTTTTCGGAATGGAAAAGCCTTGAGTATTTGGCAAGGTTCAATTTCAGGTCAGGGTACGAGTTAAAACCTAAAATGTTAGCAAGCTTATCGATAAGACCTACTCTAATTGAAAGGATTGACGAGAGCCAAAAGTGAGATGTGAAGCTTGTCGAGTTTATCCAGAAGCTAAAACCAGAGAATAAAGAGTTCGAAGTCAATCGAGAAGGTTGGCTTCGAAAACAAGGGCGATCAGTTGTTCCTGATATCGACGGATTGAGAGATGAGGTCCTGAGAGAATGTCATCACTCAAAGTTGACAATTCATCCCGGTGATAATAAGATGTATCAGGACATGAAGCGAATCTAATACTGGGAGGCGATGAAGCAAGATATTGGAAAGTTCATTTCCAAGTGCATGAACTATCAGTTGGTGAAAGATGAGCAGAAAAAGCCGAGTGGAATGCTTCAGCCATTGGACGTTCCTACACGGAAGTGGGAGCAGATATCGATGGACTGCCTAGAACCAGGGCTGGAAACAAAGGAATTTGGGTCATCGTGGATCGCTTGACCAAAAGTGCAAGGTTCATTCCTGTCAAGTCGACTAGGACAACATCAAAATTGGCTGAACTTTATGTGAAATGGATAGTTCGATTCCATGGTATCCCAAAGTGCATAGTAAGTGACCGAGATCCATTGTTCGCAAGTGGATTTTGGAAGAGTTTGCAGGAAGCTTTGGGAACCGAGTTGTGTTTAAGTGCACCTTATCATCACTAAACTGATGGTCAAATCGAGAGGGTTAACCGAGTTTTAAAAGATCTCTTGAAGGCTTGTATGTTAGACTTCGGAGGATCGCTGGAAGACCATCTACATCTGGTTGAGTTTGCATATAATAATAGCTACCAGTCGAGTATTGGGATGGCACCATACGAGGCGTTGTATGGTAGATGATTTAATTCTTCGGCATGTTGGTTAGAAACTTGAGATAAGTTGGTACTTGGGCTAGAGATGATAAGAGAAACCTCGGATTGTATCAAGAACGCTCAGTAATGAATGAATGCAGCCCAAGATCGTCAAAAAAGTTATGTTGACAAGCGTCGAAAGGTTTTGGAATTTGACGTTGTCGATATGGTTTTTTGTAAGGTATTCGCCCTTGAAGCATGTGGTTCGATTCAGAAATAAGGGAAAGTTATCTCCAAGGTTTGTTGGACAATTTCCGATAGACGAGCGAATTGGAAAGCTCACATATAGATTGAAGTTACCCGAGAAGATTTCAAGTGTGCATAATGTTTTCCATGTGTTGTTTCTACGGAAATTCGTGCATGATTCGAATGTGGTGGTATTTCCAGAGCAGTACGAAGACCTAGAGGTCGAGACCGCAGTTACGAGACCTCATAAGCCACTTCGTGTTGTGGGGAATGACACGAAAGAGCTTAAGAGGAAGATGGTTAAGCTAGCCAAGGTACAACGGAGTTAGAATGGTGAAGATTGTAAGTGGGAGACGAAAGAGAATATGAAGGCGACCCATCCAGAACTCTTCGTTGGCTTGACCCGTTAGTATTATACTGCCTTACATCATTGTAACTTGTACTGTTATCTTTGTGTTAGAATTCCGCATGCTAGGATAAGGCTACGGATGCATGGCTTGATGGCTGCTAGTTTAGGTGATAGAATTGGCTGCTCATGGATGACAGCTATGCGGAATTGCTGTGGTTGCTTATGTTTTTTGGGATTTCAGGGGCGAAATTCCTAAAGGGGGAGAATGTAATAGCCTGCATTTTACGTATCAGAGGATCGTAAAATATTTTTATTTTATTCCTTGAGGGTTGGATCATTCTCTTATTTTAATATGTTGCTTATGTGGATGTGAGGCATGTCCACAATTTTTATCAATTTTGTTTACAACCATTTTACCCTTATCGGTCTAGTATAGGGTATAACTTTTGACTTAGGTTGAATCAGGGTTGAGACATGTGCCATTGAAAAGGAAACGGTGGTTGTCTTTCCATAAAGCGGTCATACTAAATATTTGGCTCAGTGGTTTGGGAGGAATCGCTGTTTTAAGGTTTTTAAGTTGGTTGTTCAGGTTTGGTAAGCCATAATTGGCTGATTTGGGGAGGCCCATTAGTGGGCTAGTGGAGGCTATAAACAGGAGGTGAGAGATATGGAGAATAGTTTACTTTCTCCATTCTCTCATTTGGTGGCTTTGTGTTCCCCCTTCCTCTAACACCTTTCCACCATTAAAATCGAGATCTAAGGGAAGGGATCCAAGATCTACACCATTTGAAGCAATATGTACATCATTTGAAGTGACAGTACATCGAATCGAATGATTTGGATCCAGTTCTTCACTGTTCGGAATCTAATTTCACCGTTTTTGCTTTGATTTGGAATTGGTGAGTGATATGCATCTCCCACACGGATTAAATCAAGTATACGAATGTTTGATCATGTTTTTCATCAAATTCAAGTCATTGTGCTTCGATCTACATCATGGTAAGCTTATTTTCATATGAATCTCCATAGGATCTAATTTAGCAACTTAAAACCAATAATTTCTATGTTATTTCATATGTTCATGCAAGTTAGATCCATCGTTTTGTTCATATGTTCATTTATCATGATTTAGGTGAAATTTACATAACTTTTGAAGAAAACTATCATTTTCATGTTGTTATTGATTTCATAACATGCTTGGGGCTGTATTAGATGAATCAGATTAGTTGATTTCGTTGAATTGGTCATTTGTTGAAGTTTTGGTTAAATTCGGGGTGAACTGGATATGTCCAGGTTTTGGGTCGGTCGGAAGTGGGTCGGTCTGGAGCTGGTCGGTCGTTATGTGGCTTCGGGAGCAAGTCAAGGTTGGGTCGGTCAGCAGCAATACGGGTCGCTCGTGACTCAAGTGAAGTTGGGTCGGTCGTGATTGTGGTTATTTGCTTGGCCTCTGCCCACTTCGTAAAGTAATTCACAGCCACGATTGCATATTTTGCTCTGCCTTTGGCGATGGGGAGGCTCCCAGTGATGTCAATTCCCCATATGGCAAATGGATATAGGATCACCATCGAGGTGAGTTGGTTGGGAGGAGCTCTAGGAATACTTGCAGATTTTTATCACTTATCACAGCTCGTGAATAATCAATTGCGTCTTTATTTATGGTAGGCCAGAAGTAGCAATATTGTCATATCTTCTTTGCTAGTGTCTGTCCTCCAATGTGATCACCATAATCTCCTTTATAAACTTCCCTCAATACACTCTTGATGTCGGAATGGGCTATGCACCAGAGAAAAGGTACCAAGAACCCCCTTCTATAAAGCATGCCACGTTGCATAACGTACCTTGATGCTTTGCAAACGAGTGCACGTCTTTGACTTTTCCTCTGTGAATGAATTTCATGCTGCAAGAAATTCTTTATGGGGGTCATCTAGGATTCTCTTTCAGGTTCATCCTCCAAGGCTTGGTCAAATTCCATTTGATCAATGCTTGGGGTTTCGAGTGCCTCAACCTGGATCGCTTTTGTCTCTTTTGGATTGTCGGAACTGTTTAACTTGGCAAATCTATCGGCCTTTTGATTTTCTGCTCGCGGAATATTGGAAATGCTATTGCATTCCAATCCGTCTAGCAACTCCTTGATCCGTTCAAGGTAGGCTGCAAGTCGTGGCCAATTTGTTTGAATCTCCTTCCGAACCTGAAACACAACAATCTGAGAGTCACAATAAATATCCAATGCTACTGCTCCCAATTCCCCAGTGAGTTTCAGCCTGGCAATCAGGGCTTCGTACTCGGAGTCATTGTTGGTAGGGAAAATTCAATCGTAAGACACAATAAATTGATCATCCCGTAGGAGTTACTAGTACAGCTCCAACGCCAGATCGTCGATCGTTGCGGGCACCATCTATGTACAACTTCCAAGTGTTGGATTCCAATTTGGATTCCAAAGGGCCAGCTTCCTCATCCAACACGTCCTCCTCAAGGATGGTGAATTTAGCTATGAAGTCTGCCAATGCATTGCCTCTAAATAGATTTCCTTGGGTGGAAATTGAGGTCGAATTGGCTTAGTTCAATGCTCCACTTGAGCAGTCCTCCAAATGCCTTAGGTCGTTGATGGACCTGTCGTAGCGGATAATCAGTGTATATCATAATTGGATGAGCCTGGAAGTAATGGCAGAACTTCCTCGAAGCGATTAATAGGCTGTAAGCAAGCTTCTCAATCTTTGGGTAGTTGCATTTCGCAGCTTCCATCTTCTTACTTATATAATACACCGGTCTTTGTACCTTATCCTCCTCTCGAACAAGAGCTGAACTGATTGCATGTGATGATACCGCCAAGTATATGAACAAGTCTTCATGATCTACCAACTTGGACAGTATCGGTGGTCTCTCCAAATGGTATAGTAAGTTCTGAAAGGCTCTAAGAAATCCGAGGTTCATTCGAAATTGCGCTTTCCTCGCTTTATTAAGTCGAAGAAAGGAATGCACTTATTATTGTCCCTGGAAATAAATCTACTCAGTGCTGCAACTTTCCCCGCCAAACTTTGCACATCCTTAATTCTTCGTGGTTTGCAAATATTTCTTATCGCTACAAAATATTTCTTATCGCTGCATTCCGGTCTGGGTTGATTTCATTCCCATGATAATGAAACATAAAAACTTCCCTGACACAACTTCGAATGAGCATTTCAAAGGTTTTATTTCCCATCCCGTAATGCCGAAGGATATTGAACTTTTCTGCCAAGTCTGAAATGTGGTCAGCTGACCGCCTAGACTTCACGAGTATGTCATCAACGTAAACTTCCATGGATTTCTTAATTTGATTATGGAACATTCAATTTACTAGACATTGGTATATTGTCCCGACATTCTTCAATCCAAAAGGCATGACGACATAACAGTATAGCCCGCGGTCTGTGATAAAACTTGTATATTCCTGGTCTGGCACATGCATTGGGATCTGGTTGTATCCAGAGTATGCATCCATAAATGAAAGAATTTCATATCTGGCCGTTGAATCTACCAATTGGTCGATTCTTGGAAGCAGAAAGCTATCTTTTGGGAAAGCCTTGTTCAAATCTGAAAAATCGATGCACGGTCACCACATTCCATTGGCTTTCTTGATGAGAATTGGGTTCGATATCCAGTTAGGATATGTGGCATCTCGAATAAAGAAATTTCTTTCCATCTTTTCAACTGCCGCTTTTAAAGCCACAGACCTTTCTAGGCCAAGCATATGCCTTTTCTATTTAACCGGGACACTCTTCGGGTTGATTCAGCGAGTGGATCATAATAGATGGAAAAATCCCACACATGTCAGCATGGATCCACGCAAATATGTCCAAATTGGCTCATAGGAAGTCTGTCGGTTCTCTTGTCCGAAGGTAATCTAAATGAGATCCGATTTTCAAGACCTTGGTCGGGTCGTCGCCAATCGGAATGTCCGTGGTTGTCTCGTTAGGCATCTCTCTTCTACATCCTGGTTCCTTGTCCTCTTTGGGATCAATATCCTCGGACTGATATTCGGGCGACTATGATAGGGATATTTCCCTTACTTGCGACACTGAAGCCTCTTTAGTGGGAGATGAGATATTGTTGGGCTCTAGATCATCTCCATTGAGGATCATCCTCCACTCTGCTGAATAGCAAGCTCTCCCTGTCACCTGGTACCCGCGGACCATTCCTATCCTAGATTCGGTTGGGAACTTTAGCAATAGGCATCAAGGTGCAATGTAGGCACTAAAATCTACCGGAGCTGGTCATCACAAAGCACATTATAAGAGGAGTCTATGTTCATCACAAGAAACGGGAGAATCTGCACCCTCCTATAGTCTCCCTTGCCAAGTTCCATTGGAAATTCAACTGCTCCTACCGGTGTAGTTGTCGAACCGTTAAAGTCGCGTATCCACGCAGTGTAGGATTTTAGATCTCTAGCTTCTAACTTCATCTGGGCAAAAGCTTTCTTGAACAGGATAATAATGGAACTTCCACAGTTAACCAAGATCTTTCGTATCGTCACCGGGCAATTCATAGCTGATATCACCAAAAAGATCTATACTTAGAGTTTTCACTACCAAGCTTTATCAACCATGGAATATAATGTCGTCCACCTTTTTTCTATTTAATTGGTGTAACATCCTCAAGAACACTACATTCCCCTACATCAAGATGCTTTGCGGCATTGACATGTTGTTCCATGGTTATGGTACTAAAACGGGTTAGGCCCTCCGATGACGGTGTTGATGACTATTCCTTTTTCCTTCTGACGTGTAGTGGCTATGGGATTCGCCTGACCTTGGTTCAGAGTAGAACCTCATTGCCCGCGTCCCTCAAGGAAAATTAATACTCGTCAAGCTTCCCTACACATTGCAGTCTTTTTATCACATCTATCAGGTGTCAGCATTCGTTTGTTGAATGGCCATAGGTTTCATGAAATAGGAAAAACTTTTTAGTTTTTCGTTCTTTCTCAATAGAATCCCTTGACATGGGTTTCTTGTACTGCATCACATTGCAGGAATCCATATAGATGTTCTCCAAGGTGTCATTTAACAGTGTGTAGCTTTCAAAGGATTCAAACAGGATCGCTTCTTAGAGTCACCCTTCCGATTTCTATTTCTTTTATCCATCCCCTTTGTTCGGATTGCCGACATTAACTTCAACCCTACCAGAACTATCATTGGTCTACTTTATAGCGATGTTGCTCTGAATATCCTCTCTTACTACTTCGCTGGATCTTCTTTTTCTGTCTAAGTATACTGATCGACGCTAGTAAAGCGCGATGTTTGTAATAAAATTCTGCAAGCGCACAGGTGTGTAGCATACAGGGAGGTAAATTAAAATTAAATTATTTATCTAATCTCTTGGGCGAGTTAGACGATTTTCGAGGTTGGTTTTTGAAGACAATAAAAATTGAAACTGCGATCCGATTCAGAACAAATCTAATTGAACCGACGATCAAATCACAACTATCAATTGGAAATTAAAATGCAAAACAGAAATAAAATGCAGAAAGTAAAATTGCAGGAAAAGAAGAACAATAAAAAATAAATTAGGATTGTCGTTGAAACTAATCAAACAACTAATCACTAACAAAAAATGTAAAATACAATTGGTGTTCTTCCAAAACTAATTGTGAAGACAACACCGATTGCTAAGAAAAAGAAAAATGCAGAAATAATAAAAAGAAGAAGAACTGGTATTAATGGAGAAGAGAATATAGAATAGGATAGGATAGGATATTTGTTACAATGGGTATACATGTGCTTTTATAGGTGAAATTGGCCAAACGCTAATCAGATTTGTATGAATATATGGGCCTCTTTTCCAAGAATTATTATCATATCACATGCCTTTCTTGACTAAGCTTGTTTGGAAGTAGTCTCTAAGAATATCTGCGCATATCATGGTGAATACCTTCCATATCTTCCAAATCTTCCATGTGGCTAATTGATTGACAAAAGATTTGCATGTGATTAATTCTTCCAAACATGGACTCATGTTAGACTCCAAAAGCATATAAGAAAAATCTTCCATATCTTCCATGTGGCTAATATGAACACAAACATCTTCCAATGACATCTTTTGAGATCTTTTCTACCATTCTTCTTCTAATGTGACCAATGTGAACACATCTAGTCTCCAATGAAAGCTCTTATGCAATTCTTCAAGTAAATGGCATTTATTCTTCACTTTTAAGGATGATGAGGTCTGGTCAACATATCTATAAAAACAACAAGAAAATATCGAGCATAACATTTATTTACATACAAAAAAGATAAAATATAGGTGCATAAATTAACATATTTCTATGCTGATCAAATACCCCCACACTTATCTTTTACTCGTCCTCGAGTAAAACAAAAAAATGAAAAACTAACTAGATAGGTCACACTTTCGTAGGAAACACGATCGCATTGAGCGTATGCAACAAGCCGTTAAACCTATAGGTGTCCCTAGTAGGACGAGTAGTGTCTCGTGAGGGTTTTTAGCGGATACTACCCACAAAATCCAAATGCAGTATGCTATGGTTCTAATGTAACTACATGAATGCAGAGGACTTATGCAATTGAAAACAAAAAATGAAAACATGATTTGTTTCTGAAGTGGTACAACAAATTAAGTTAACAGTTTCTAATCAGTTGATTGTACTTTAAATACCTCAACTTGTCACAAAATTTCAATATAAATCAAGTTTTCAAATGCTAAATTCCAGTTTGGCCAGTTAGTTCGGTCGATAACATAGTGCAGCCATGAAATAAATTCTTAGTTTGCTTGGCACAGTTTGTAAAGTGGTATTATTATTTTCTCATGTATGGCTAGTCAAATCAATAAGGTCAAGAAGTGTTTGGGCATCATCGCTTATTCTTTATTCTATAAAATTTTAAAATTTATGATTAAGTACATACACCTAACTTAGAAGACCAAGGTTTACCACCCATGCACTGCCTCGCGGACTAACGGAGAGTGGGTAAAGAGCTTGGCGGATTGTGTAGGCCGACTTTGACTTTGTCAACAACGTGCCGGTAATCCTTAGGTGTCCAATCTCATAAAACGAGACCAAGATATTCCAACGCTGACTTTGTCAACAACGTGTCGGATAGAGCTTGGCGGGTTTGCACACCAACGCTTGATATACAAGCAATGTTGGATACCCTTGGATTACTATTATTATTATTGAATTTATAAGCACAAAAAGAGAGTTACGCGAATTCAACTTAACACAACTTAGTTTTAAAGGTTTGACAAGCCATTATAAGTATTTTAAGTCCTCCACTTATTTAAACAAAGTCTACAATATAGAATAGATTTCATGGCCATCACCTAAGAATCTCCCTATGTACCGGTTACACTATTATCCCTCAAAATTAAACTTTTCATTATATTTCAAATTCGAACTTAGCTGAGAGAGAAAATTACTATCAACTGGCTAAAAATTGTAAACTTATTTTGTTGTATCAATTGAAAATGAGTCATGTTTCAAAAAAAATGGCATGTTACTACAGTCTAAAATGCATGATGGTCCTACATGAAAAGAAAGAAAGAAAAATTAAAGAAAAATCAAAAGAATGCAATGCAGACTCCCCCCCACACTAGAACTAAACAGTGTCCACACTGTAAACGTTTCCTAAATTTGAAAGATAAAACCCATAGATGGATTAGATGCAAAATGATTTGCAGAATGAAATGCAGCCTAACTATATGTAAGAATGGATCATATGTACAATGATATATGTGTTTACGATGCATGCGATGCAAAGAATTCCACCAACTTTTTCCCCCACACTTGGTTCTAGCCCGATGAATCCCATTCCCACTATGTCTACGCATATGTTCTAATAAGCAAAGGTTTTTGAAAACCATCTCATCTTTATACCTAGATTTATAGCCCAGTAAATGAATGTTCAGGGTCGTCCTAACATGAAGTTTTTCAACAAAGCTAACATTCCAAAAATAGTTCATGTGTTCAACAAATTTATCAGTGTAATTTTTCAAGAATTTGTGATCGTATCTAAATTCAGTGAAATTTGAATTCTGAGTGTTGTTCAAGACTATGTGATCACATTTCTCAATTTCATTCATTGGCAACGTATTTTTGACACTGACAACTTCAAATTCGTTGGAAGTTTCTTCAAAGTTAAAATTTTCAAACTTGGATTCGTGGTTTGGTTCTATTTCACCCTCATTTGGCAATTCATCCTTATACAATCCAAAAGATTCATGTTCATTAAAATTCTTCTCCAACTCTGAGTTTTTGAAAAATTCAACATTTTCATTTTGTTCAATTTCAAAAATTTCAAGTTTCTCGCAGCCTGAAAGAGGAAGGTCAAAATCTAAGCTTAAATCTTTTTTCTGAAAAGAGTTGAAGTCCAAATCATTTGTTGAATTTTGAAAAACTTCAGCAAGATGATTACTCACAATTTCCAAAGTCGTTATTTGAAAATTTTCAATGTCAGTAGAAATAGGATTATTTTCTGATTCATCGCTTGTTTGAATTTGATTTTGTTGCTCGAGTTGTTCTTTATAAGACGCCATTAAACAAAGAAGTTCATCCATCTTTTTATTTAGCCTTTCTGCCCTCTCATCAAAGTGACATTCTTCGGAATCGTTGATTTGAGAGCTCTCATTTTGGATTTCTTGATTCTCAAAATTGTAGTCCACATCAATTTCACAATCAAAATTATTTCCAATGTGTTGGTTGTTTGAATTTTCAGAAAAATGGTATTGGAAATCATTTTGATTTTGAAAATTATGTTCGTAACCAAAACTGTCGAAATTCGAGGGAAAATTACAATTTTGGTCATATTCAAAATGTGGATATGGGTTGTAATTTTGAAAATTTTGATCGATTTGAAAATCATTTTCAGAATTATTTCCGAATTGGTTTCCCACCCCATATTGATGTTGATCAAAGGTATGTTGCGATTCAAAGCCGTTTTGATGTGGATGTGGCCCATAATCGAAATTATTGAAATTTGAATTGAAGTCGTCATTTCGATCATAACTTTGAAATTGTTGGTCATTTGAAAATTTTGAAAATTGTTGACATTTTGCTCGCGAAATTTTGGAAAATTTTGCTTCATGAGTTGTAATTCAAAATCATACTCTTCAAGCGGACGTCTACTTCGACTATTATCCCACAATTCTCTCAAAGATTTTTTTTTGAATTAGACATTTGAAATGAAATCACGGCAAGACAGAAATTATTCTCAATTCAAAATAATATAAAATAATGAGTTGTGCTCTATAAATTAACTGACTCAATTGGAAGGGGGAAGAGGGTCTTATGTCCGTTCACGTATAGTATAAATACTAAGGGATACGACCAATGTTTTACGGGTAGTATGCAACCTCTTTTGCTAAAAGTTCAATAAATTGAACTAATATATATCCGCGATCCAATTATACGAGACAGTCAACTTCACAAAACACCACTTTTCAATTATATTATTTTGAAAAATTAAAATTTTATTATTGAAAAACGATGAGATTGATGATAGTAGCAATGGAAATTCGTTCCTCACCAAATATGTTCAGAAAATTCAGTCACAGAACAGTCACAGAATAAATTGTAGAAAATTAAAAATTGTACATAGCAAGCCGCTACCCCTACAGAATTTTTTTACAACAATTGTCTATATTTTTTTTCTTTGCAACAGAGCACCTGTAGAGTTAAAAGAAATTTACAGTGGGGTATGGCTGTCCATCCAGAAAAAATGAGTAGCGTCAATGATTGAAATCTCACTATTTGCAATTTCTTTTGATTTCTGAAATCTTGATTTGTTGCTTGAACTCCAGTCACCTTGTCCTTAGTTCGAAATCTCTTTTTTTTTTTGGTTTTTTTTTTTTTGAATGAATTGAATAACAAAAAAAAAAAGCACAAGAAAAAGAAACAAAGGAATTAACAAAAAAAAAACAAGCTAACTTTTTGGAGAAGATGGTGCTGAAGTGTGGATTGAAAAAAAAAACTGTGGTGAAATGAGATTATGTGAGAGGAAGGGGTATTTGATTTGAGGGAAGAAATGAAGCAGGGAAAAATAATTGAAAAAAAAAAGAATGAATCTTTTTATGACCTTCCCTTTTTTTATTATTGTTGAAAAAGTGGACAAATAGGAAAGAAACAAATGACAAAAAAAAATGGGAAGAGAGATTTCAGGAAAGAAAGAGAATTGTAAAGGAAGGAAGGAAAGTAATTGTAAAAGATTTGTAAAAGAAATTGAGAAGGGAAAGCAATAAAAGAGAAGACAAAAACAGAAAGAATTTTTTTTCTTTTGTTTATTGTTGTAAAATTAGAAGAGGATTTTTTTTTTGAAAAGAAAGGGAATTTGTAAGAGAAGAAAAGAAATCAAATGTATTGAGAACAAGAAAGACAAAAGAAGAAAGGAAAAAAAATTGCAAAAGAGGAATCTTTTTTTTTTGAAATTTGTTAAAAGAAAAAGAATGTAGATGATTGGAAAGAAAGTGGAAAGATGGAAAGAATAAAGGAAAATTGAAAGCTGATTTTTTTTTTAATGAAGGAGAGAGCCGGAAAGAAATAAATGAAAAAAAATGGAAAGAGAGATTGTCGGAGGTGAATGAAAACAGCAATTGGAAAGAAATAAAAAAAAGAACGCAAGTTTTTTTTTATGAAAATTTGAACAAGAAGAAAGGGAAAGAAATGAATGGTAAAAACCCAAACAAAAAAAGGAAAAAATAAATAAAAGAGGATGGAAATAAGAGAAAAAAAGCAAGGTTTTTTGAGTAGAGAGGAAGGGTAGAAGAAATTGAGGAAAGAAATAAAAGCAGACAAAAACAAGAAAGAAATCAAAGTAGACAGAGAAGAAATTGCAAAAGTTTTTTTTTTAGAAAGTTGTAGACAAAAGATGGAAACAAATAAAAAGAAAAGGAAAGGGAAAAGAAAATTGTGAAAATCAGCAAGGTGGTAGAAAGATGGAAAGAAATTGAAGAAAAATTAGCAACTTTCTTTTTTTGTATATATTTTTTTCTTCTTGAAGGAATTAGATTGGAAGAAATGCAAAATAAAAAAAAGGAAAGAAATAAATGAAAAAAAAGGAGAATTAAAAGAAAAAGTGGCAAGATTTTTTTTCTTGTCTTAGAGATTATGATATCAGTATGTGATACACAATCAACTAATCAAGATTTTTATCTATATATATCTACAAGAAAACAATAGGAAAATAAAAGAGAATTTGGCAAGATTTTTTTTTACAAAATCAAACAAAAAGAAAAAAAACTAACACGAATCAGAAATTAAATAAATAATAAAATTCAATTGTTACCTCCCCGGCAACGGCGCCAAAAACTTGATCGACGCTAGTAAAGCGCGATATTTGTAATAAAATTCTGCAAGCGCACAGGTGTGTAGCATACAGGTCGAACACAGGGAGGTAAATTAAAATTAAATTATTTATCTAATCTCTTGGGCGAGTTAGACGATTTTCAAGGTTGGTTTTTGAAGACAATAAAAATTGAAACTGCGATCCGATTCAGAACAAATCTAATTGAACCGACGATCAAATCACAACTATCAATTGGAAATTAAAATGCAAAACAGAAATAAAATGCAGAAAGTAAAATTGCAGGAAAAGAAGAACAACAAAAAATAAATTAGGATTGTCGTTGAAACTAATCAAACAACTAATCACTAACAAAAAATGTAAAATACAATTGGTGTTCTTCCAAAACTAATTGTGAAGACAACATCGATTGCTAAGAAAAAGAAAATGCAGAAATAATAAAAAGAAGAAGAACTGGTATTAATGGAGAAGAGAATATAGAATAGGATAGGATATTTGTTACAATGGGTATACATGTGCTTTTATAGGTGAAATTAGCCAAACGCTAATCAGATTTGTATGAATATATGGGCCTCTTTTCCAAGAATTATTATCATATCACATGCCTTTCTTGACTAAGCTTGTTTGGAAATAGTCTCTAAGAATATCTGCGCATATCATGGTGAATACCTTCCATATCTTCCAAATCTTCCATGTGGCTAATTGAATGACAAAAGATTTGCATGTGATTAATTCTTCCAAACATGGACTCATGTTAGACTCCAAAAGCATATAAGAAAAATCTTCCATATCTTCCATGTGGCTAATGTGAACACAAACATCTTCCAATGACATCTTTTGAGATCTTTTCTACCATTCTTCTTCTAATGTGACCAATGTGAACACATCTAGTCTCCAATGAAAGCTCTTATGCAATTCTACAAGTAAATGGCATTTATTCTTCACTTTAAGGATGATGAGGTCTGGTCAACATATCTATAAAAACAACAAGAAAATACCCAGCGTAACATTTATTTGTATACAAAAAAGATAAAATATAGCTGCATAAATTAACATATTTCTATGCTGATCATATACTTCCTCTTATCGTAGATGTATATTTGCTTTTTCATGAAATAATTCAATGGCCGGAGGGGTTTTCCGACCAAGTACCTCCCAAATTCAGTATCTTTGTCTACCATGTCTATCATCGCCATTAAAATAGTCTCGGAGTTGGGGTTGCTCACCTTGGTGACAGCCATACAAAAACTGTCCAAATATCCCCTAAGGGTCCAAGAGCTTGTTTAACCATCGAGAGTTCTATGATACTCTTAAATTTCTTGGCAAGCAATCAGAATTGATTCGGAAACTTTTGGCTCAAATCCTTGAAGTTAGGAACCGACCGAGGCGAAAATCTAGTGAACCACATCATAATGACATCCTCTAGGTATATTGGAAAAGCTTTACGCATTATAGCATCGGGGGCCGCTGCAGCATTCATATACCATGGGTAACACATCAGATGCTTTCGTGGATTAGTTCTTCCTGAATAACAGTTCATCGTGGGAAAATTGAATCACCTCAGGAATTACACCTCCACGATACCGTTGGTGTATAACGTGTGGCTATGCTATATACCCCAGTCTTCATTGGTATAGCCCCGATTGTCATTCATTATTTGACATACCTTGGCTGCCAACTCTGCATCGGTCAATGCATGCTCTAGTTCAGCACATACATCTCTTTGAAATCCTTTTGCTCGTTTTTCAGGCAACATCGTATGAGTCACCGTCTGGATAGAGTTTCCTTCCCTCTTATGATCCCAGTCATTCATAAGACGAGTGGGTTGGAGAAAGTGAGCTTGAGCGGTCGGACAGTGCCTTGGTCCCTAGGAAGAACATGGGATTCACGCGTTGGCAAAAGCATAGGTTTTGCTAGGCTAAGATCATTATGACCAAGACGGATTTCCGCGTCTTCTCGAGAATCTAATGAACTGAATCAGACTTGTCGAAGATTTTTAGGCCTTTCAAGAGGTGCCCTTTGATGTGGACCGTTCATTCTCCTCGGAGGAAGATGAATTTTCTACTACATGGCGATGGGTAAGAGATAGTGTTCTCTGTCTTTGGAATTCTTCCCACTACTTGGTTATTGTATCCATATTATCTCGAATTGCAGCATTATCCCGACTTTGAGCATCTAGGGTTGCATTGGTCTCTTCCAACCTAGAGAGCAAGCGTGTGATGTCATTTTGCGAAACAGGTGCAGATGGAGGAGGTTGACTACTGGTCGAAGCTACATCTCCAGAATTCAACTGGTCGGGCTAGGTCGAATTTGCTGAAATCGTCGAAAATGTCGAAGGTGATGAAAACAAGGACTATTTCTTTGGACTTGGTGATCTGAAAAGTGTTCTCTGTGGAAGCACCAAAATGTTGGACCAAAAACTGACTATAACACCTAATTGACTAGATTTTGAAGAGAATAACGAAGAAATATAAACTAAAAACAAATAAAACAAGCAAACACATGAGATTTATAGTGATTCAGTGTTAACGAGTCTACGTCCACTTTATAATCTTTGTATTTAGCGGGGAATTACAAGTACAATGCTTAGAAACTCTCAATACTCAAATTACAATCAAATCCTTCTCTCAAGTATTGAAATTCACTAAGAAACTCGATAAATTGCTTGCGGGTCGAGTCTTAATGGAGGCAGAGCATCGAGCATCCAACTTTTAAGTGGCCAAAATATCCCTTTGTATTGATTGGGTCAGGTATTTATAGGCGATGGTCAAGGCATTTTGGAGGGAATGGCTACATGGTTCGTGTCTTTATCCCTGGGTTTATAGTAGGTTAGTGGAGGTCAGTTCAGATGGTTCGTGGGTTGCAAACCGTGGTTGCGTGGCTCCCATCGCGATCATATAGGAGATAGTGGTGCTAGTGGGGAGTTACCCAAGCAACATGGAAATTTGGGGTCGGGTTTGTTGGTTCTAGATTAACCCTAGAGGGGAGGTGAACAGGGTTTATTGGATTAATTCGAGATATTAAAAATATCACGGTACTGATTGTAGCAGGGAAAATAAACGCATAAAATTAATAACATTGATTTTACCTAGCTTCGGCAAACCCTGCCTACTGCTGCATTTCCCAAGGTTTTTTTACTAGAATTAAAACAATCTCTACGCTTACAAAATCCCTGTAAACTCGCGACACCTTCTCACAACTGTTCTAATCCTACGCTCAAAACTCTGTACTGATCTAGTTCCCTAAGATCAGATTTTCCCGAATTACACTCCCGTAACTTGTAGACCCTAATTAAATTCCAATAACTAGAAGATCCTAGTTTTTACCGAAAAACTATAAAACAAATTGGATGATTTACAACACAAAATAAAAAACAGTTATAAAATAAAAAAAAAACCTTTAATCATAAAACAAGCCGAACCCTTTTATCTCCTTTGAAATACTTTGCTTCAAAAAATGTCGACGAGATAAAAGAATAGGGTTTTCCTTTTACCACAAATCACGACGCGATTTAAACTTTTCTTCAGAAAATTTGCTCTATTGTTCTACGAGAATGATTGTTCTTAGTTTTTTGAATTGGGAGTACTTGCAGTCAAAAATTTCTGTGAGTTCTTTGAATTTATTTTTAGATTTGCTCTCAAATTGTTGCCTTTTTTTTTGATGCAAGCCTGTGATGATTTGGTGTAGTTTATATAGGGTAAAGCAAACCTTTAAACATCTCTGATTTTCTCGATGATTTGATTATGGTTGTTGCGCGATTTTGTTGCCTTGATTTGGATTGAATCGGCTTTGAGTTCCCTTTGTTTCCTTGATTGAGTGCCGCGAATTTGCTTGATGATTCCTGGAAATTATTTTCAGATTTGCAAATTGATTTGCAATATATCATTGCCCAAAATTGAATCGTGATTTTGTCAAAAAAACTGTCTGATTGACAAAAACATTTCCAAAAAAATGTTTTGCCAAATTCAATCCTGGACGAAAATAAATGAATTTCGACCAATTTGGAATTTTTTAAAAGTTTCTTGCCAAATTTGTACATTTGAAATCTGGAAATACAACTTGGCATGTCGAATTGATTTGTTGAACACTTCCTATGTATGCATGTTCGAACAATTGGAAATAATCCTTTGTGAGTGCGGAATTCTGGAAAGATTCTTTGCTATATTAAACGCTGTTCAAAACTGGGAACCAATAAAATGTATGTCTTGCCCAAAAATGAATTTTGATGCTTTGATGTAAAATAAAGCTCAAACAAATATTGTTTCTGCAAAGTTTTTTGCATATTGTTCTTGCCCATGAATTTGTCAATTAATTTTCTGGAACCATAAAAAAAGGCCAAATATTGATTCGTGGTATTTGCCAAAATTTCTCAAGAATTTTTTCCATACATCTTGCATGCAGATTTGTGTTCGTTTATTTGTTTGTAAAACGTCTCTAGTCCCTTCGAGCTGTTCAGAGTTGAAATGCTTGAGTCTCTCTATTTGCCTTGTCTTTGAACATGTTTGAATTCTTATTTAATTTGTCATGTATTCCAGATTTAAAACTTGCAATTTCCTACGGGCATTTAATTGAAAAGAAACAAGACTATATGCATTGTTTTACTACTTACCCTTTTGTATACTGTCTTACTTCACCATGCATGCTTCATTGACACATGTTGTTCCATTTTCATCTGTGAACAGTTAAGTATACTGCTCCATTTTGGTTTCCAATTTGTGTTCACGTGCATGCATAGGAGTCTGCCATGTATACATGTGTGTGTATGTATATATATTTTCCTTCCTTGTTGTTGCTTGGCATGTCATCCATGTAAACTTGGCCATTTGCCTTGCTATAATGCCATTTTGCCTCTCTACTTGGTACATTTGAACCATTGTGCATGAGCATGAATTTTTATGGCTAAGCAACGGCTTGACTATCCATATTTTGCTGCACTTGTTTATCTTGTACAATTGGACTTTTTGTTGTGTATACATGAGTATATTGTTGCGTTCACCGTTGAGTGTACATGACTTTGTTGTTTGGCTTTGGCTTGACCATTGTGTACTTGAAGCTGTGCGCATGCTTGAACCTTGCTTATTCACTTGCCTGAACTTGCCACTGGAATTTGTTGGTATGTCTTGACTCATACGTGTACATGGGTTGCACCATGTTTTATCGGGCTTGAACACTGCTCAGCCATCTTTGATGTTGCACCATATTTTTCTTGACCCATGTTGCTCTGGCTTGTATTTATGTGCATTTGTATCCATGTATATATATATATGTATATATACACGTGTGTGTAATATATACATGTGTGTATATATGTGTGACACTCCATATTACATTGCTGAGCCTTGATTTGTTGCACTTATTTGTTCATAGATAATTGCAACATGAAAGTGTTGTCAAAATTCATCTGAACATTTCATTCTCGATATACTTGCCCTGGCAGTTGTCCCTGCACAAAATATATGTGTATATACATACACATGTATATGTATACATGTATCGTGCATGTGCAATTTATATATGTGAGCAATAGTGATATACTGTCTACCTTGTGGTATTTATAGTGAATCAATGTGAATATCACAAGTAGTCTAGATACGGATGGATGGATATATAAATCAGATCAACTCATGAAATATGATAAGAAAACACATAAAAATTTTGAGCTAAATAAATTTTAAAATAAAATTACATTTGCTAGAACTAAAAAATATTTTGTTCTAGATTACTATGTGTGTTTCTGTGATAGGTAAGCAGAAGACTGAACTAATAGAGAAGCAGGCAGAGAACAAGTGTGTCAGTGTCAGTGTATGTGCCAATGAATGTATATGAGTGGCTGAGAGATACTAAATGTATATGAGTTTGTACAATCTGAGTGAATGTAGCGAGGAACAATGTAACAAAAGAAATTGAAATCGATTGTACTGTATTACAACGAGATGTAAAAATAATGGAGTTGTAAGAATGTACTATTGAAATTTTGAAATAAAATATTATATTCAAATAAAATAATGTTTGAATATTTAAATTCTTGTGCAGTAGTATTCTATTTAAATATAAATATTTAATTATGTTTA
This sequence comes from Allium sativum, assembly GCA_030737875.1. NCBI lineage: Eukaryota > Viridiplantae > Streptophyta > Magnoliopsida > Asparagales > Amaryllidaceae > Allium > Allium sativum. The sequence continues at coordinate 70,963,528 of CM060924.1, forward strand.
TGATGTAGCATAACAGTACAATTGTAAACACATTTATAATTTTAAATATATGTTTTTATCATCAAAAAAGTCATAGAATTGTTAGATACAACAATCTCCCCCTTTTAATGATGACAAACATATGATAAGATTTTGAATATAATAAATGTGTTTAACTGTGAATGTTTGAACTTCCTCTATACGTATGCTTCCCCAAAATAGAACTCCCTCTAAATATGTGCATGAGTGAAAAGAAAAAATGAATTGAAATTTTAATATTAAAATATTTAAGGAATATTCACTCATCGATCGAAATTTTAACCCATTCTCCCCCTTTTGTTATAATTAAAAGGATACAGAAATTAAAAAAGTGATGAAAAATTGACCAGAAATATAAAATCAGCTCAAGAGAGAGAATGTTCATCATAAATTTCAACCAATCAAACAAAAATCATAATATTCTAAGAATAGAAGCAAATTTCACAGTGTAGAGTGATGGATTTATGATGAAATTTATAAAAATAGAGAGTTTTTAAAATATATTATCCAACTATTTTCATTTTTTTTAAAACTAGCACAAAACAGCGATGGATTTGGACTGCTATTATAAATTCAACTTAAGTGACGCAATCGAATAATCTCAAATCCCAATAGCTATCAATCAACAAATCATAATATATCATAAAATATTAACACATTTCACAAGTTACAAAATGGATTGATAGGTTGGATTTTACCCACCAAGGAGGATTTCATATAAATTTTTATTTATTTATTTTCCTTTTTGCTTTAAGAGCGCACTGACCACGCACATCCAGATCTTAGATATTTAAATGAGGCCAGTTACAACTTAAATTATAAGTAATTTTTTAATCATGCCTGAACAGAACTTGGATTTTTAATTGAGGTTAGAGAAACAATTATGTATATTATATTTATCATTTTCCTTTTAAAAAAATCTCCTCACTATATAAAACCAATATGGTTGATAGAAATATGGTAGGTACAGAAATGATTGTGAAATAAATTTCTAAATTAATCATTTTATAAGATATGCTTAACTGTACCACGATCTTTGAAAATTTTCAATTATCTCTTTTTCTGAAAAATAATACAGTTGCATTTCCATCACAAATTCTGAAACCGTAAGCTTAAGATGATTTAAAAGAACATTGAACTCTCTACAATAATATAAAATCATGATGGATGGTAGAAGGATGATAGACTAAGAAGATGTTTGTGAAATAAACGCCAATTCAAAGATAATATAAAAACTGTTCAATCATCATGAAAATTAAAATACAAAATTCTTGTTGTTGTGAAATATATTATAGTCACAACTCATCACAATTTCAAAATTCTAATAATAATTTTGATGAGTTCTAAATACAGTTCAATTTTGGTAATTGATTTCAATTTCTAAATAAATAATCAATAAATGATTTTAAAATTGAAAATCAATTACAAGTGACATTTAGAAGAATCTATACAAAAATGAGAAATGGTTTAAGAACAATTCAAATATATGAATAAGAAAATTTTCAAACACTTCTAGAACTAATTAAACAGGTTTACATTACCCCAACAGATTTAAACAGGTTTACTTAACCCATTATATTAAACAAGTTTGCATAACCCCAATAGATTTAACGGGTTCCTTACGGTTTCATTAACATGTTCTTCTTAATCTTTAAATTATTCCCACAGATTTATATGCCCCTCCAGTCACAATTCACAGTATAAGATATGCCCCTAAATTTTAGTCATATTTCACAGTATAGGTTATTCCCCAAATTCCAGTCATGATCCATAGTACAAGATATGCCCAATTATCATCCCCGATCATTCCCAATATAACCCAATTTCGTTTGTACGCATATTTCAGCGTCATCGGCCTAGGCAAAGCTAGCCTAGGCTATAAAATTAAAAGGGAATGAGAGAGAGAAGAGGAACGAAAATAGGAATAAAATAACAAAAATAGGCATATGATAACAGAAATAAACATATAATAACTGAGATGGGCATACGACAGTAGAAATAGGCATATGAGAATTGAACAACAAATCAGGTGTAAAGATGAATACATGTAATAATAACAGAATTTTTTAGGTATGAATCAGATTTTAATAGGCATAGGTTCATATCTAGATTTATAAACATGTCAGGGTTACTGTTAAATTTCTATATCTAAAAGTAACATGAACTCACAGAGAATGGACTTAAAGAACAGAGAATAATATGCAGATGTTGTATAAGAGATTCTTGTGTATGTATATAGGCTTATGTTGGAGAAGATAGGTTGATTCAATCCAACCCGGGGCAGCATCTCATTGTCTCCATCGTTTTATGTGTAGAAAAACAATAGAAATGTTGTTCTATATATAGCCTACCTTCAATGAACCCAGTCACAAATGTTTCCAAAAACGCTCAAAGAATTCTGCCAGATCCCGGTTGGGTCGACCTACCCTCACCTGGGTCGACCCCTGGGTTGACCCATAGGTCGACCCACGTGGCCTTGGGTCGACCTAGCCCAGGCGTAGGTCAGACCCAACGGGTCTCGTTCCCGCCTAGTTTTTCCGCTTGCTGTTTGAATTTTATCTGAATTTCTGAGTTGTTTTGTTTATACATAAAGCTCTTATATGTATACAAACTTCTAACCTTAATAACTTAATCATACGATGTCCGTTTTACGCAAACCCGGAGTCTATCTTAACCAGAATTCCGAGAAGAACACAATGGTACAGTCCATTTTACTTAATTCCCAATATTTAACTAAGTATTCCTTAGTTTATTGTTAATAGTGTCTTATAGAATTCTAGAGTGTTACATTCTCCCCTACTTAAAGAATTTTGTCCCCGAAATCTCTAAGTTAAAAAGAATGTTCATCCTGACATCCATCGATCATCTACTCATCCATCAATCACAGGCATCCATTATCCTTAATAGTTGTCTAATGCTTATATGAGTATATGCAAAGGTGTGTGTATTTGTCACTATGCTAATGCGAAAATTAGGCGGTCTACTAATTCAGTCGACCTCCTTAATGCAACATATATCTATGCCATGAATCCAAAACGTATGCAAATAGTCATAGTACATTATGTAAACTCTATATGTGTGCACAATCACCATCCAAATGCAACATCCATATGATGATACATCCATTTCCATCCATTTAAAAAAATGCACACACATCCATATGCGGTATGAGAGTGCATTGAGCCAATCTAGTGCCTAGTGTGCGTATATGCATCCACGAGTAACCACTAGAAAACACTTGCATCCACTTGCATCCATCAAACATAACATGTCTCAAACACATGTTTACATCCATTGGTTTCCTACCTAAAGGTTGAAGATTTGATCGATAGGATAAACTTAATCGACAAAAGCAAGTAAAAATAAAAGCTTGGAAAAATAAGTTAAGGACATACCCTTAAAAAGGAAAGTGTACAAAGCGCGAATATTATCTTCAGTCTCCCTAGTCGCATCCTTGTTGTTTTCTCCCCATTGAACTTTCATCAGCTTGACCTCTCTGTTGCGAAATTTCTTAACCTATGATCCAAGTATACGGGTAGGAACTCGTCTAAATGTCGCCTCTCTATCTACCTCCACTTCCTCAAGCATTCTCGGCTCAACTACCTCTGTTATATCACGTAGACATTTCCGCAAATGGGAAACATGAAAAACATCATGGTCACCTGCCAATCTCTCTGGTAGCTTCACCTTATAGGCCATTTGACCTATCCTCTCCACTATGGGAAATGGCCCTACAAATTTTGGAACCAATTTCCCTACAGACCCAAAGCGAACCACATTCCTCAAAGGTGATACTTTGATGAAAACCATGTCTCCCACGTCAAACTCAATATCAATCCTTCTCTTATCTGCGTAGGATTTTTGCCTGTCCTGAGTTGTCTTCATACGTCTGCGGATAAGATCGATTTATCTGAAGTCTCTCTAATGATCTCTGATTCAAGCAGAAGCCTATCTGTAGACTCCCACCAACAAGTCGGTGATCTACAAGGTCGTCAATACAATGCCTCGAAGGGTGCCATGCCTATACTAGATGGGCAACTGTTGTTGTAGGCGAACTCAAACGACGAGAGATGCTCCTCCCAAGTCCCTCCAAAGTATAGGATACATAGCCTCAAAAGATCCTCAAGAACTCTACTTACCCTCTCTGTCTGTCCATCGGTCTGAGGGTGATATGCAGTGCTCAAACATAACTGCGTACCTAATGCCTCTTGCAAGCTCTTCCAAAACTCACTAGTGAAGATGGGGTCACGATCGTTCACTATGCTAAAAGGAACTTGTAAATCCCTCAAAAATCCATAAGCACATTGAGTTACAAAGACCGGGAAAAGGATATGAAACAAACATCATCAGGGTCGGTCGGGCACAATGTTATCCGAGGCACTTAAACGACTCGCAATGGATAGGATGCAACTGTGCAGAGCGAGATCTAAACATCAAGCCTAGGACAAGTCAATCGTACAGTACGGCCGAGAATAATGGCATGACATATTATGAGTAGTGCGGCTCAATAGAGATAAAGTCCGTATATCATATAAAGGCCGCCCATAACGCGAAAGACACTTGGCTTGATGTCAAAGTTCGGTCGTACGTATCAAAGAAGGAAGTCAAGATTGCACGTATATTTGACAAACAACGCATGGGTGACAACTCCTATCGCTCGTGTGTCCTTACTAATCGAACACCAACACTTTGGTCAGATGCCACCTACCGCTCGGTCATACGTCAGTTATTAGAAAGAGCACGCTTACATCTAAAAATGCAAGCCTTAGTCAGTCACCTCCAAGCTAAAAGGATCGCTACCCGTTTACTCCGTGTTTATCCGTAAAAAGACCGAGCCTGTGATAGAACTGCAAAACAAGCACCCACGACATCTTAAATGACCATGTCTTCAACCAAAGTTGGATGCAAATCGTGATTCAGACGCGGAGGCAAAGGTCGGTCATTCATACTAGAACAAAGCCGCTCAAATACCAAAATAAAGCAAGTCGCCTATTCAACATAGGCGAGAGCGACCTCACAACACAGCTATAAGGGTGAACGGCGCCATACAAAGATGGCAAAAGGACGAACGCTCTCGAGCCAAGAAGGTCGGTCGCGCAGGGTACAAAAGAGAATTGATTCCAGTCCCGCATTCTTCTCTTATAAAGCTACCCAAAGCGTTCTCTCTTATAAAGTCGCCCGCTCAGCTATCCAAAGCACTCGCTCCTATGGAACCACTTGCACACGACAACTGGATATAGCTATGGACAGCTGGCTACAGATAAGCAGGGGTATGATTGCAGTTAATGGGATGAGCAACCCACAGCCTACATATACAGATTTCAGATCATTTCCTGAGGGGAGCTCACCTATAAATACGTCACAGCTTCCAACATAGAGGGGATCCCAATCTTGGAAACCACAAAGTGCTGCTAAATTCTGTCCTCAATCACTCCTTAAATATTCTGAAAAGGAATCATCATTTCCATGCCTCGAAGTTCCATCACTCATCTGTCCATGGCGTCGAGCACAATCTTATAATCAGGGGAAATGGAAATATCTACATTCTCAATCACTTACCCATCCTTCTCCTCTCCATATTCTACCATTCTCTTGCAAAACTCTGGGATTGAAATCTGGGAATGAGAGTATGTTGGTTGGACATAAAGATGTATGAAAAAAGAAAGTTGATGTATTTTGTAATCCTCATTATAAGAATGCAAGCTATCTTCATAGTCGGCGTAGGCCTAGTTTACGGCTAAACCACTCTAAATCTCATCTCTTTTTTAACTTCCTCGCATTTTCATTTTCAATTGTTGTTAAACACGGCTTCATTTATTTCCTTACCACATTGGTGAAGTACAGCTTTAGTACCTTGGGTTTTTAGACCAATTTTGGTGTAAACATTTTGGCGCCAACCGTGGGGCCATGTTTTCTTCTTTCCCCATTCAAATCCAACAAGATTTTCTGAGAAAAACTATGTTCGGAATCACGAACATGCTCACGGAAGTAACTGTCATAGTCAACAGCCTTGACAATAGTATTAACACAATCACGCCATCTGCCACCCACTTCGGGGCAGGAGGGCCGCCTGAAATTGAAGAAATTGTAACCAGGAAGGAATTGGAAGAAGCGATGACAGGATTGATGAGTCGAATAACTATTGCAAACAATGCGATGATGAAGAAACTCGAGTCAATACTCGCATTCAAGCTGCCACCGTAAAATCCATGCTGAGTGTCACTTGTTCCTCGCTAGCCCGAACGAATTGCGAGCTAGAAGCAGAATTCTCTGCTTCAAGCTCAAGAGAGCAGGATTCCACTCAGAGAGTAGCGCTTCACACCAATCTGAATTATGAAGAGGACAAAGCACCTGTGCACAGTCACTCACACGACGCAATCGCGAAACGGAAAGACAGCCCCACTGTCATAAGGGTGTCCCTTCCAAAAGAAGGCCCAAATTCCTTGACTCCAGTTCACGAGGACACATCTAGATCAAAATTTGGTAATGAAGAAGGCGCTCAATCCGCGGAACAGAGAAAGGAACGGAAATACATCTTAAGAATGGTGCCAGCAATCGTGAAGGAAAGCCTAAAGAAAGAGGATGATAAAAAAGAATGGGAGTCCTTCCCGACAAAAACCCCACTCACTGAAAGGGTTAAGAAGACTATATATCGAAAAAAATTCGAACCTCCAACATTATAGTCCTATAATGGGACAAGTGACCCTAATATATTTCTGTGTAAGTATGACCAGTATATGAATGGGGCATGCGCTACTGATGAAATCAAGTGTTTATATTTCCAAACTTATCTAGAAGGGTGGCATATCTATGGTTCACAGAGCTACCGCCACTGTCTGTGGACAATTTCGCAACCTTAGCTAAACTATTCAATAAGCAGTTCAAATTCCAGGCGCTCAGAACTCGGGATGTTATGGAGCTAAATGAACTACAACAAAGACAAGGAGAGTCCATCAAAGCCTTTCTCACTCGCTTTGATACGGCAGTAGCTAAAGTCAAGAATTTTGAACCCCGCCTAGTCTTAATGGCTATGAAGGGGGCATATGTAAAGAAACCGAATTAGGGCAGTGGATCAAGAAGAAGAAACCAAGTACACTCGAACAATTACTCAACAAAGCTAAAAAATATGCAAGTATTGAAGAAAAATTGAAATATGGGCAGATAGAGAAGAAAGGAAATACGTAAAGTAGCTCTGATAGTCAAAAAAGGAGCAATGAAGGAAAAGACAGTCGAGCAAAAAAGAAACTACGCTTTTTCAAGAATTCTGAATTCACTCCCCTTAATAATACCATTGGAAATATCTTTATGGAAACTAAGAACACCGAGAGATGTCTGGTCCTGAAAAAAAAGGCAGGTCAAAGATGTCGCTAAGAAGTCAGGAAGAATCTGTCAATTCCACAAACAGCCAGGACATGATACCAACGATTGCAGGCACTTGAAGTCAGTAATCGAGGGATTAATCAGAAAAAACCATTTGCAACAATATGTACAAGATCATGAATGTTATTCTGGCTCTCCGCAAACAAGGGGCAACATGCCTTGAAGAAAAGGGCTAAACCGATCCAAAGCGGACGCTCACCTTAAACACCGGCCACCGATGTCTTGATAATGGAACATTAAACTAAAATTCCCATTACCTTGCTTTACTACCCTGGTTTTATCATGATACTAAATTTTTTTTATCCTGCTTTGTTATTCACTATGTTCATGTTAAGCAATGGTTTACCTGCAAAAACTTTGAGCGTCAGAAATCCATTATGTGTCTACCTGAGTAGCATGCTTATTGGTCCATACTAAACAAACGATCTCTTAGAATGTAGGCATGGTGAAAGCAATCCATCATACATAGCAGAACTGTGATGAAAAGTCCTAGGACACACCTTAAACAAAGCAGCCTGGGAATCATAAATGTCGGGCAAGATCAAATAGGAATGAATAGACACATCACCTCAAAAGAACAAGCTATTCTAAGGCAAACGACAAGTCGAAAGGCTGCATCTCTCATTATGGAATATGCTGAATTCTTAGCAAACACACATTCAAGGGATTGGCATCGGGCTTCGTCAAAAATACAGGAATATTACCAAATCTATCCCTCGGATAAAAATTGTTAGTCCCAAAGAGGCACCTTGTCAGGTGTAGGACACGAATTCCTTAAAACTAAAACTAAATTCGGTGACAAGGATTAGTGTCCACCTCCTAAGGGCAATGCAATATAAAAACACCTAGGCCGGAAAACACCAGTCCTAGTGTCAGAAGGTCCCATAAAAATGCTGGAAAGACCAGCACAAACAGAAATCCTAGCCGCAAGGGGGTAACAGAAATCCTAGCCGCAAGGGGGTAACAGAAATCCTAACTTAAAGGGGGTATCCATTCTAGAACCTTTTTGAATAATTAAAACAATCCTATCAAACAGGGCCTAGAATGGATCGAAAACTTATAACCCAAGACCTCCCCAGGGGACACATATTCAAAACCAGTCTCCGAAGGGCTTGGATTACCAGGTAAGTTAGGAGCGGGGTTGAATACAACTTAATAAAAGATATCAAACACGCTTATAATAATACAGATGCATAGAAACCTTCGGTAAATAACAAACTTCAAGGCTTGAGTAAATATAAATCTAAAAAAAATCGGGCGCAACCATGCAATTAACAAAGCGCTCGACCAAATATATAAATCGAAAAATAAAGGTGCAGCGTGTGACGCACTAACGTAAAGATAACTGAGTTACATAACAAAAACCGCGGTACGTTAAGGTCCAAAGCAGGCCATAAAAAGTCACAAACGTAAGCATACGATAATAAGCATGGCTGGCTCCCGCATACACAATCCAGGCTAAATGTATCATCCTAAATTGAAATCAAAAATAACAAAAGGGTAAAACATCAACAAGCCACAACATTCAGATGAGGTAAGCAATGATCTTCTCCCTGGATTCAAGAGCCTTGACAAGTTCGAGCCTGTCTTTTTCTAAAGCATGAAGTCGATCAACATTATCTTTATTTTCCTTCTGAAGATCTTCAACAAGAGAATGCCAGGCACCTAATTGCTTTACAACATAATCTATGACATTTATGGTAAGGTCTTCGACCAGACTCGGACGTGCCTACAACTAATTGAACCCATTCAATATGCAATCCTTCATGGCATCCATTTTTCCTGCAATATCCATTTATCAGATGGGTCTATGTACACATCAGAATGCGTGCTAGCTGGGCACCAACCCTCAAATTGCTCAGCAAGTTCAGGATGGCAAGGGTTGGGAACACAAAGAGGTCTCTGAACGGTTGCAGGATCTAGAGTGATAGACGAAGAAGCCACAGTGGACGACCAAGAGCAATCTAAACATCTAGGACAAGAAGTTCATTCAATGAACGATGACTTTGAGTATCATTTGCACCGTGGATCTTTTTACCTTGAAGAATCTTTTTGCTACCAGCCCTCCCCATCGACTTCTTATTAAGCCTCTGGACATGAAGAATTCCATCCTCGGACGACCTATTTCAAATAAAGATCAATATAGGCTCAAACAACAACCATGAAAAACAAGCATGGCCCAGCCAGACTCAGATACAAATGGAAGCATTTCAACCAGAGAATCCTGGGGCATTTCATCAAACAACTTGTGAGCAATATCGGTATTATGATTTCAAAAAACCATCAGACGGTTCGGGTTCCTCAAGATAATTACGGAAACTGTATCCTTGCCAAAATCCCAAATTTACATCTAACTCAGTTAGGCCACACTTAGAACATCCTAGCTTGGAAATGTACGAGTACTCATACAAAACAAGCCAAATAAAGGGAAAACTCACCCAAAAAGATCATGGCGTCTCGGAGCCAAAAGGAAGTTGCTAAAATAAACAGGTGTTACTGCGAACACTAGGAAAATAATGAGATAGGGAAGACAAAACCTTTTGAAGAAAAGTCAAGGCAGAAACAGCAAATAAGTATTACCTGGTAAAACCTTCGGGGATGCACGGCTACGATCGAAAATTTTCTCGAAGAGGGTAAAAGTAGAATAAAAAAAGGTAAAAATTAAATAAGAAGGAAGATTAAAAGGCTTATATCCAGAGCATTCTCGCCACGTCAGCTTAGTGCTCGATCGCACAAATAGGTGTCCATTCAAGTTCCAGCTGGCATCCCGTAATTCAACTATGCGTACAATAAAGAAGAGATACATCAATCTTGTCGCTCACAGAAAGGGACAATACCAGTCCACCACAACGGAACAATCCAAAGTTTCGCACAAACGACCCCTCGACGAAACAAGGGAAACCTACCAAGCCATATTGCGATAAGCCATGATGAAGCCAGTAATACCTTGATAAACGGAAATAATGGACTTCGAGGGGCAAGTGTTAATCCCCCAAAAATCCATACGCACATTGAGTTACAAAGATCGGGCAAAGGATACAAAACGGACATCATCAGGGTCAGTCGTGCACAATGTTATCCGAGGCACTTAAACGACTCACAATGGATAGGACGCAACCATGCAGAGCGAGATCCAAACATCAAACCCAGGATAAGTCAATCGTCTAGTACGACCGAGAATAATGGCACGACATATTATGAGTAGTGCGGCTCAATAGAGAAAACTCCGCATATCATATAAAGGCCGCCCACAACGCGGAAGACACTTGGCTTGATGTCAAAGTTCGGTTGTTCGTACCAAAGCGGGAAGTTAAGATCGCGTGTATATTTGACAAACCGCGCATGGGTGACAACTCCTATCGCTCGTGTATCCTTACTAATCGAACACCAAAACTTTGGTCAGATACCACCTACCATTCGGTCATACGTCAGTTTTTAGAAAGAGCACGCTTACATCTAAAAATGCAAGCCTTAGTCAGTCACCTCCAAGCTAAAAGGATCGTCGCCCGCTTACTCTGTGTTTATCCATCAAAAGACCAAGCCTGTGATAGAACTACAAAACAAGCACTCGCGACATCTTAAATGACCATGTCTTCAATCAATGTTAGACACAAATCGTGATTCAGGCGTGGAGGCGAAGGTCGGTCGTTCATACTGAAACAAAGCCACTCAAATACCAAAATAAAGCAAGTCGCCCATTCAACATAGGCATGAGCGACCTCACAACACAGCCATAAGGGTGAACGGCGCCATACAAAGGCGACAAAAGGACGAACGCTCTTGAGCCAAGAAGGTCGGTCGCGCAGGGTAAAACGAGAATTGATTCCAGTCCCGCATTCTACTCTTATAAAGCTACCCAAAGCGTTCGTTCCTGTAAAGTCGCCCGCTTGGCTATCCGAAGCACTCGCTCCTGTGGAACCGCTCGCACACGACAACTAGATACAGCTACGGACAGTTGGCTATAGATAGGCAGGGGTATGATTGCATTTAATGGGATGAGCAACCCACATCCTTCATATACAGATTTCATATCATTTCTCGATGGGAGCTCACCTATAAATACGTCATAGCTGCCAACATAGAGGGGATCCCAATCTTGGAAACCACAAAGTGCTGCTAAATTATTTCCTCAATCACTCCTTAAACATTCTGAAAAGGGATCATCATTTCCATGCCTCGAAGTTCCATCACTCATCTGGCCATGGCGTCGAGCACAATCTTATAATCAGGGGAAACATAAATATTTACATTCTCAATCACTTACCCATCCTTCTCCTCTGCAGATTCTACCATTCTCTTACAAAACTTTGGGATTGAAATGTGAGAACGAGAGTATGTTGGTTGGACATAAAGATGTATGAAAAGAGAAAGTTGATGTACTTTGTAATCCTTATTATAAGAATGCAAGCTATCTTCATAGTGGATGTAGGCCTAGTTTACGGCTGAACCACTCTAAATATCGTCTTTGTTTTAACTTCCTCGCGTTTTCATTTTCAATTGTTGTTAAACACGGTTCCATTTATTTCCTTACCACATTGGTGAAGTACAGCTTTAGTACCTTGGATGTTTAGACCAATTTTGGTGTAAACAGTACTCCATGTAGACGGACTACCTCACGAAGATAAACAGATGCCAACCATGCTGCCATCCTCTTACTCTTAACAGGAATGAAATGAGTGCTCTTAGTAAGCCTATCCAATATAACCCATATATTGGTGTTGCTTTTCCTCAATCTAGGAAAACCATCATTGAAATCCATAGAGATGCTCTCCTACTTCAACTGTGGGACCTCCAGAGGATGAAGCAAACCGCCAGGCTTTTTCTGTTCAGCTTTAACTTGCTGGAAAACCAAGCATTGAGAGACAAAATCCACTACATCTTTCTTCATCCCAGCCCAAAAGAAAACCCTCTTCATATCTCTATACATCTTATCGACGCCCAGATGGATAGCCATTCTAGAATGATGGGCTTCCTTAAGGATTTTCTTCAACAGATTTCCAACTCGTTGAACACAAAGCCTTCCATCCCTTCGTAACCACCCTTTATCATCAGTGGAGTATCTACTAAGGTGACTAGAAGTGTCCCCTCTACTGAGCCTATCCAAGATGCCTGCTATCTGTAGGTCCTCGCACTGTGAAGATCTTATATGATCCATAAGATTAGGTTGCACCTCTAAGGATGCCAACAAACCAGGTGTAAGATCCGTAGATGGCCTAAAATCGAAGGTCGATATGTACTCCAAACTCAGCCTCTCTACGAATAGGAGACTCAAAGTCATCCTCTACCTACTCAACGCGTCCGCCACTACATTAACCTTGCCAGGGGTATAAGCAATCTCAAAGTCATAGGATGCCAGGAACTCCATCCATCTCTTCTGTCTTAATTAAGATCCCTCTAAGAAAACAGATACTTGAGCGACTTATGGTCCGTGTATAACTCGAACCTCTCTCCAAGCAGATAATGCCGACAAGTCTTAAGTGCAAAAACTATAGCAGCCAACTCCAAATCATGGGTAGAGTAGTTCTTCTCGTGAACTCTCAACTGTCTACTACCATAGCATACTTCCCTTCCCTCCTGCATCAAGACAACACCAAGCCCTATACCAAAGGCATTAGTGTAAACTATAAAAATTTTGTTCCCATCATGCAATGTCAAAATTGGAGCTGTTGACAGAGCCCTTTTCAACCGCTGGAAAGCATCATCACAGTCAATGCTCTAAGAAAAGGTCAGATTCTTCTTCATCAGTATGGTGAGTGGGGCTGATATCTTTGTGAAGCCCTTGATAAACTTCCTATAATAACCCTCTAAACTGAGAAAACTCCTCACCTCCATTGAATTCTTTGGAATCTTCCAATCTTGAACTGCAACTACTTTTGTGGGGTCCACCGCTATCCTATCCTTGGAGACCACAATGCCCTAGAAATCTCACCTCCTTTCTCCAAAAGTGACACTTGGAGAATTTTGCCTTAAGCTAGTGTGCTTTGAGGGTACTCAAAACCTATCCTAAATGGAGGGCATGTTCTTCCTCGCTCTTCGAGAAAACCAGAATGTCATCCACAAAGACCACCACGAACTTATTTAGGAACTTACTAAACATCCTGCTCATCGGCTCCACAAAATATGCGGGTGCATTAGTCAACCCAAAAGGCATGCCTGGCCACTCAAAGAAACCATCTGGAGTTTTGAAAGCAGTCTTATCCATACTGTCCTCGGCCACCCTCAACTAATGAAATCCCGTGGCCAAATCTAACTCTGAGAAAATAGATGCGCCAACAAGTTGGTCAAACAGATCATCAATCCTCGGGAGTGGGTGCCTATTCTTTTTGGTGAGCTTGTTCAACTGTCTGTAATCCACCCATAGACGAAGCGAACCATCCGACTTGGTGGTGAAGACGACTGGAGCACCCCACTCTGATACGTTTTGCCTAATAAACCCCTTCTCAAATAGTTCCCCTACTTGCTTGCTAATCTACCTCTTTTCCCTTGGAGCCATGTGGCGCACAGGCAATGCAACTGGCATTGTTTTGTCCACCAAGTATATCCGGAAATCAATTTCGTGCCTCGTAGGTAAGCCTCGAACCTCATCAAAAACATCTGGATACTCATAAACTATGGGTACAGATTGCAGATCATCGGCTGAAGCATTAAGTGGGTCATAGGAGATCTTGAGAGTCCTCCCACAGTAAGTCAAAAGTCTAACGACTCTCCTTTCACAATCTAGAATGGCACCATACATGGCTAGCTAATCCATCCTTAGAGTCAGACCACAGACCATAAAACCAAGCACATATGCATCGCACTCGAACTCGACGCCCAACACAGATATCCTCAAACCCCGACATATCATAGAAAGATGTGTTGTGCCCCCAATGGGGTTTGAGACAATAACGGGGTCAGAAACAATACTAGTAATAAGGTGCAGAGACTCAACCAAAGAATCAGATATAAAAGAATGAGAAGTGCTGGAATCAGAAAGAGTCCTAACTAGATGATCAGAAAGAGAAATTAAAAATTCAACAGAAACTTAACTACCTCTGTCTGGTCTACTAGCCTTGAGAGCTTGCACCTGCCCTTTGCCCTATCCTTGCTTCTTCGGTCACTCCATAGTATAGTTTCCGACTTCACCACAGTAGAAACAAGCATTCTTCCTTTTTCTGTAGTCTTTGACTAAATGATCCGTGCTACCACAACTATGACATTTCTTCTTCCCCTGAGCCTTATCACTCTTTCCACCCATCTTTTGCGGTTCTTTCTTAGGACACGCTTTCTTGTTCTATGTCTCATCAGTCTTTGCCTTTTTCTTCTCGCTTTTATCCTCTTTGCGCATCAATGCCATATCAACGAGCTTCTAGAAAGTTGCCCTCATCGGAATATGAGACATTGCCAATCCATGGAGAGGTTGATTCAATCCACTTGCAAATCTCAAAGCTTTCTTGTATAGGGTATTTGCTAGCTCCAGACCAAACCTTGCCAATTGAATGAACTTCTTGACATATTCTTTAACAAACATGCCTCCTTGCTTAAGTGCTAGAAATCTCTCCATTTGCACACACTCTTCTGCCTGAGAAAGGAACTTCGTCTCGAATCTCTATCAGAAATCATCCCAAGTATCAAGTGGACGCCCTACTTGCGTCATTTCCCACCAAAACGAAGCCTCGTCTTTAAGCTGCCATGCTGCCAACTGTATCTTTCTATTGTCATCACATCAAAAAGCCCAAACAAATTCCCTGTCTCACACAACCAATTTCGTGCTTCCACAAAGCTTTATGTTCCACGGAATGGTTTTCCTCCCTTAGCGCAAAAGTCCTTGCATATCTTAGAGAAATTATCCGCTCGCGGAGGAAGATAAATAACATCTGCATCTGGCGGAGGCGCGTCCCCTTTGCCTCCGGAAGACGTCGTAGCCTCAAGATATCTACGGAACCAAACTGGTATCTGAATGCCCTCAGGGAAATTCGGTTCCCCAGACATGCTGAAAAGAAAAGAAAGGAGTTCAAATAGAGAATTGAAAGATTTTTATATGGATTTAGGGAATATGTTTTTCAAAACTAACTTTTCTTTGAAAACACTTTCGTATTGAAACTTTTTGGAAATAATTTTCAAAACCTTTTCATCTGATCTTGTAAACTTTGGCTCTAATACCAAGTATGACACCCCACGTCTGCTAATGTCACTCTTTATCAAAATGCATTAAGTTCCATGAAGTGTTATAGGTAAACAAAAATAGAATATCATAAGATAGATATAAAATAGACCGGAAATTTAAAACTTCATTATTTTGTAGAAAAATATTGTAATCTTACAACTAGTTACAATTCAGGCATAAAATACTGAAACTGAGTACATCAAAACAAAACATATGTCTTGCACTAAAAACCATCATAGCACATAAATGTAAAATCATAATCCTTAGTAATAGCCATAATTAAGTAGACAAGTAGTTAAAGTGATACATCAAAGCAGATCCAAATATAAGCAGAAGTAGAAGAGAGAATTCTAATCAAGCCTGAGCGTTCCCACCCTGAGAACCTGGGGGCAGGAAAAGGGAGAAAAGGAAACAAAATGGGTCAGACATAAAGTCTAGCGAATCTAGTGACTTTTAGCATATAAAGAAATAAAAGTATAATGATGGGTATATAAACTGGATGAGATATAACGGTAGGATACGGTAGGTATAAACATGCTGAACATAATAAATTAAGCTTCTCAAATACTTCTCTCTACGCTGATACTAGTATAATAGATATGAGACAGGATTAGGTATCCCCTAATTACTTTAACAGAAACAGTATGATCCCAACATAAACATATTGATATCTTTAGGTGTTCTCTAGTTTCATAATGGGTTTTACCCCCAAACGTAAATAACGGGTACCTTAATAGAATATGACAGGTGTTACCCTAACCAAAAATAACAGGCACCCCAAAAGAAACAGACAGGACTAGATGTACCCTACTTACTATCCCCAAGCGATTGGCTCCCTAACTTGTAAATACCCTATGTCGGCCCCACAGTAGGGTGTATTACTTCCTAAAGTAGCAACCTACAAAAGGATACAGACCTATTTACTGGTGCTACAATGACTTATTTTCCCCTGCAGGCCGAACTCATGCACGCACATGACTCCGTTGGAATGCGCCGGTACATACCCACTTTCAGATGAACCTCATATAATCAGTTCAGTGTGTGTTCCCTGAACCATACATAGTGCAGGGTCCCTGTTTAATACCAGATTGGGTTACTGACTGATATGGATCTCATACAGTAGATGACACAAGTCAACCCTAAACTTATGTCCCCTAACTAACTAGGATTTTTTAAAGGTTAAGCCTAAGATTAACAGGTTCGCCTAACCCCCCTAGGTTAACAGGTTAAGTTTCACAGGTTAACAGGTTTAGTTTACCCCCAACAATTTTAAACAGACTTATTTAACCCCAACTGATTAAACAGGTTTACTTAACCCCAATAGATTAAACAGGTTTACATTTCCCTAACAGATTTAAACAGGTTTACTTAACCCTAACAGATTAAACAGGTTTGCATAATCCCAACAGATTTAACAGGTTCCTTACGGTTTCATTAACATGTTTCGCTGAATCTTTAAATTAAGCTTACAGATTTATATGCCACTCCAGTCATAATTCATAGTATAAGATATTCCCACAAATTTTAGTCATATTTCACAGTATAGGTTATTCCCCAAATTTCAGTCATGATCCATAGTATAAGATATGTCCACAAATTATCATCCCCAATCATTCCCAATTTAACCCAATTTCGTTCGTACACATATTTTAGTGTCATTGGCCTAGGCTCGAAGATAGCCTAGGCTATAAAAATAAAAAGGGAATGAGAGAGAGAAGAGGAATAGAAATGGGCATAAAATAACAGAAATAGGCATATGATAACAGAAATAAACATATAATAACTGAGATGGGCATATGATAGTAGAAATAGACATATCAGAAATAGGCATATGAGAACTGAACAACAGATCAGGTGCATAGAAGAACACGTGTAATAATAACAGAACTGTTTAGGTATGAATGAGATTCTAATGGGCGTAGGTTCAGATCCAGATTTATAAACATGTCAGGGTTACTATTAAATTTCTATGCCTAAAAGTAACATGAACTCACAGAGATTGGATCTAAAGAACAGAGAATAATATGCAGATTTGTAGAAGAGATTCTTGTGTATGTATATAGGCTGATGTTGGAGAAAATAAGATGATTCAGTCCAAGCTGGGGCGACATCTCATTTCTCCATCATTTTAGGTATAGAAAAACAATAGGAATGTTGTCCTATATATAGCCTACCTTCAACGAACCTAGTCACAAATGTGTACAGAAACGCTCAAAGAATTCGGCCACATCCCAGTTGAGTCGACCCACCCTCACCTGGGTCGACCCATAGGTCAACCCAGCCTAGGCGTGGGTCAAATCCAACGGGTCTAGTTCCCGCCTAGTTTTGCCACTCGATGTTTGAATTTTATTTGAATTTTTGAGTTGTTTTGTTTATACATAAAGCTCTTATATGTATACAAACTTCTAACCTTAATAACTTTCTTATACGATGTTCGTTTTACGCAAACCCGAAGTCTATCTTAACCAGAATTCCGAGACGAACACAATAGTACGGTCTATTTTACTTGATTCCCAAAATTTAATTAAGTATTCCTTAGTTTATTGTTAATGGTGTCTTATAGAATTATGGGGTGTTACAGAAATTTTGAAATTTCCAATCTTGCTTTCAAGATCTTTCAAAATCAATTCAGTTTTCAACAAGTTTTGTTTTTCAGCAAATTCTTACTCGAAATTTTTGGTAGTCTTAAAATTTTCAAATTCCTTTTGCAAATTTTTTTTTACACTTTCAAGCTCAATCTTGTTCTCTTTTAAAATCAGAATCTAATTTTAAAGCTTTTGAATATTTTCATTTAGATGAACAAGATTATTTTCCGAATTCAAACAATTTTTACAAACAGATTTTGAAGACTTCTTGTCATTTTTAAGTTTTGACTCAAAAATATTATTTTTCCTGATCAACTCAAGTTTTTCAGATTTCAGAGGTTTATTTTTAGATTTCAGACTATCAACCACATTTGTTAATTCAGTACAAAAATGAACTAAGTCCTCATATGGGAAATCTTCTGTTTCATTTTCTATTCAGTCCCGATCATCTGAATTTTCACCTGTACAACCAGTTAAGCAAAAATATGAATCCGAGTTGATATTCTGTGATGTTGAGCTGTTGTTGTCAATTCCTCCATACTTTGTATTGAGAGTTTCCCAGATTTCCTGTGAAGTCAAACAATGGGGGATAAGGTTATATTGGTCATCATCAATATAAGGATATAAAATATGAGTAGCCCGAGAATTAAATCCAATGTCATTCCTACCTACCATATCATACCCATTGATAACAATATTTCAACATTTACTATTAGCAGATTTTAAATAAGATTC
The DNA here is from genome assembly GCA_030737875.1 of Allium sativum. Taxonomy (NCBI): domain Eukaryota; kingdom Viridiplantae; phylum Streptophyta; class Magnoliopsida; order Asparagales; family Amaryllidaceae; genus Allium; species Allium sativum. The sequence goes on from CM060924.1 coordinate 70,982,392, forward strand.
CATTTCTGATTTCCAACTTAAAAAGTCTGTACCATTAAAAATAGTTGGAATACGACTGGACTAACCCTCACTAGATTAATAACTAGAAATTTTGACTCTAGAATTAAGAAAATACCAGGCTCTGATACCACCTGCTAAATCTAGATAAACCCGGAAAGGGGTGAATAGGGTTTACTGGATTAATTAAAGACATTAAAAATATCACAGTACTGATTGCAGCAAAGAAAATAAATGCAAAAAATAAACAACACAGATTTTACCCAACTTCGGCAAACCCTGCCTACTGCTACATTCCCCAAAGTTTTTTAATAGAATAAAAATAATCTCTATGCTTGCGATATCCCTGTAAACTCACATACCTGCTCACAAATATTCTAATCCTACGCTCAAAACCCTGTACTAATCTAGAACCCTAAGAACAGATTTTCCCGAATTACAATCCTGTAACTCGTAGACCCTAGTTAAAATCCTATAACTAGAAGACCCTAGTTTTTACAAAAAAAAAAAAAACTAGAAAACAAGTTAGATGATTTACAAAACAAAATAAAAAATAATTATAAAATAAAAACCCTCTTTAATCATAAAACAAGCCGACCCCTTTATCTCATTTGAATACTTTGCTTCAAAAAATGTCGACCGAGCTAAAAGATTAGGGTTTTCCCTTTGCCCTAAATCACGACGCGATTTCAAACTTTTCTTCTGAAAATTTGCTCTAATGTTTCTCAAGAATGATTGTTCTTGGTTGTTCAAATTGGGAGTACTTGCGATAGAAATTTTTTGCGAGTTCTCTGAATTGATTTTTAGATTTGCTTTCGAATTGTTGCTTTTTTTCGATGTAAGCCTGTGATGGTTTGGTGTAGTTTATATAGGGTAAAACAAACCCTTAAACATCTCTGATTCCCTTTATGATTTGATTCTGATTGTTGCGTGATTTCATTGCCTTGATTTGGATTGAATCGGCTTTGAGTTCCCTTTGTTTCCTTGATTGAATGCCGTGAATTTGCTTGATGATTTCTGGAAATAATTTTCAAATTTGCGAATTGATTTGCAATATATCATTGCCAAAAATCAAACTGTGATTTTGTTAAAATAAAACTGTCTGATTGAGAAAATCATTTCCAAAAAAAACTGTTTTACCAAATTCAATCCTGGAAGCAAATAAATGAATTTCGACAATTTTGGAATTCTTTAAAAGTTGCTTGCTAAATTTGTACATTTGAAATTAGGAAATATAACTTGGCATGTCGAATTGATTTGTTGAACACTTCCCACGTATGTATGTTCAAACAGCTGGAAATAATCCTTTGTGAATGTTGAATGTTGGAATGATCCTTTGCCATAATAAACACTGCTCAAAACTGGGAACCAATAAAATGTTTGTCTTGCCCAACAATGAATTTCGATGATCTGATGTAAAATATAGTTCATACAAATATTGTTTTATGAAAGTTTTTTGCAAATTTTTTTTGCCTATGAATTTCTCAATTAATTTTATGGAACCATAAAAAAGCCAAATATTAATTCCTAATATTTTCACAAATTGCATAAGAATTCTTTCTATACATCTTGCATGCAGATTTATATTCGTTTATTTGTTTGTAAAAAGATCGTTGGTCGCTAGCCTGATTTGTTCGGACTTGTGCATGCTTGTACACATATATGTATTTGTGCACTGTTTCAAATTTCCCTTTGCATAGATTTGTGAAAATTCCGTTCGAGATGTTCATAGTTTAAATGCTTGAGTCCCTCTCTTTGCCTTGTCTTTGAACATGTTTGAATTCTCCTTCAATTTGTTTTGCATTCCAGATCTAAAGCTTGCAATTTCCTATGGGCATTTAATTGAAAAGAAACAAGACTATATGCATTGTTTTACTACTTGCCCTTTTGCATACTGTCTTACTTCACCATGCATGCTCCATGCACACGTGTTGTTCCATTTTCGTATGTGCACAGTTATGTATATTGCTCCATGTTGATTTATTGTTTGTTTTCACGTGAATGCATATGAGACTGCCATGTATACATGTATATATATTTGCATGCCTTGTTGTTGCTATGCATGTCATCCATGTATACTCGACCATCTGCCTTGCTGTTATGCCATTTTGCCTCTCTGATTTGTACATTTGAACCATTGTGCATGAGCATGAATTTTTATGGTGAGCCACGGCTTGACCATCCATATTTTGATGCACATTTTATCTTGTACACTTGGACTCTTTGTTGTGTATACATGAGTATATTGTTGCGTTCATTGTTGAACGTACAGACTTTGCTGTGTGGCTTTGGCTTGACCATTGTGCACTTGACCATTGTGTCCCTGGCAGACCATATTGTCCATGCACAAAATATATGTGTATATACATACACATGTATGTGTATACATGTATCGTGCATGTGCAGTTTATATATGTGAGCGCTAGAGATATACTGTCTACGTAACGTCCCGCCTTTTTGACTACTTCAAATTGGTAATTAAATCAACTTAAAATGTTCAAATCGACGAATAGTTATATAGCTTACATAGTTTAAAAACAGTATCAACACAAAATAAATAAATAACACGGTATTGAATAACAAAATAAAATTATATACATAATCAGAATTTTCTGACACAAGATTTTTCTTCTACAGCGGAACCTAAACAAAATTCGAATACAAGAAAATATTACTATTTTAATAACTTCAAAGTGTGCATGTCTTCGAATACATAGCTTCAGCGGTTTTCAAATCCTAAGCTATAATCTTTAAGACTGTATTGCTCGGGTCTAACCCGAGCGTTCCATGCAAAAACATAAACACTCGAGTCAGGATTAATCATTTGTTCAAGTAAATTAATCTCAATATAAACTAAAATAAATAGTTTATTCTACAATTTATTAAATTTCCTAGTACATCGAACCCATGAGAAACTACCAAAGCATAGCACACAAATCTGAATAGCATGTATATTTATGTATACACATATGCTGATGATACGTATATACACATATGATAGTACATATATACACATATGCATCGACCACCACATATATACAAAAATAATGCTTCGACTAAAAAAGAATTTCACAATGGGTACGGGGTAGTTTATGCAACTTAGCCAGAGGGACGACTAATGCACAGGGTCTAAACAAAGTATGGCCAAGTGATCGATATATCACAGTACATAATAGTGTGGCCAAGCTATCAATATATTGCAATAATCAAATATAGACAAGTGAAATCAATATATTACAGTAAGTAAAGATGTGGCAAAGTGATCAGGTTACTTCATTTGCAAAAATACTATAACATATTCCAGGTTGCCAACATGTCAATACCATAAGCACAAGATGGAGTGGAGCTAAGTGTAATAGTCATATGAATATTCATATATACATGTATATGTATATGCAGTGAAACACATAAGGCATGGTAAGAAACTAAACGAAAACAGATATAGCATCTACTTTTAAATCATGTCAATATCAATCATCGACTCAAGCCTAGAAGAAGTGGTAGCACATTAAAATATATGCAAAGAAAGTAGTTGAAAGAAATCCATTAGCGATGGATTCCATTCTACCCTCCTTAGAGACTATATCCTTAATGCATGAAACAGTAATGATAAAGAAAATTAAGAAAGAAAAAAAATCTTCTTCTGTTAGAGATATGCACCTTAAAACATTTATTGAATGTGAAACGTATTTACATGGAAAATCAAGGACCAAAAGCAACATAGGAGAACATCGATGCAAATAGAGAAGTAAAGTGAACAGCAAATTCCTAAGGCAGAATAGAAATACAAGGTGCATGGCCAAGTAGTACATGCCAGCAAGACAAGGAAACATATGTGCACCAAAGAAAAGTGAGGTGAACATTCATGTGGAACAGGAAGATAATGAACAATATCAACAAGTTTAGACTAACAATGTGAAATAAATGCAAACAGGGAAATAGAGACAGTTATAATCGGTGTATAGCCAAGGTAATGTCAGTTTGCACAAATACAAAGCACATAGAAAAGAAGAAGTATAGTATCTGATTTTATTTTATTTGAAAAGAAATTTTGAGGTGCCACAGAACATTCTGTTGTTCTTAGTAATTCTCATCCGTCAAATATTAATACTGACTACATTCTAGGTGCTCAAAACGAGTCATTCCATTACTTAGAAGATAGTTAACACTTAAACTGTAACAACTCAATGGATTTATGCATGGAAAGTTTTCTTTAAAACCATATATGTATTGAATAATATATTTTCTTAAAATATAAAGGGGAGCAGTGGAGATCAATCTGAAAGTTGTTTTCTTTCAAACCATATATGTATTGAATAATACATTTTTCTCTTTATAACCAGGCAAAAACGAATAAATCAAATGTATGTTTCATTTTAACATTTAAACAGTAGGCAATGTCAAAGGCGAAGATTGGTATGCAACCGAATTGTAAACTAATTATGTCTTCCAGGGTTCAGCATTTCCCAAGAAAAATGTAATCTCAATTTTTAAATTTAGTAACAGTTTTAGCAAAAACAAATGTAATTTCAACTCAAAACAGTTTGAAGCAACCGCATATATAAGCGAAGTAATATAGGTCTACATACACATGTTTATGTGTGCGTGTGTGTGTGTGTGTGTGTATATATATATATATATGCATACGTAACCATACTGGCTTAACATATACACAGTCCTATATTTCGAATTCCGATAGCCTGGTGGTTGATTCTCATAAGTTCATTACTCAGTATGGAATGTATATCATAATACATGTATATACCTATATATATAAGTGTATAGGCATATGATTAGGTGCAAGGAAATATATTAGGTAAGTTAATACTATTTGACCAATATAAGGGTAAATTAATTGGTGACATACATGCCAACTAGTGGAAATGAGTAGTTTAGACCATCATACCAGTATAAATACACCAAGCTTAGTGATTTACTAAGGTAAATCGAAATGCTATTGAGATAGCATTATACACATATACACATACCGACGTATGTGTATACATACATATATATATTTAAATTTTTGCATGCCATTTCTAATAAAATATGCACAAAAACTGTCATAACTACAAGATCCAAACAAACATGTGATAGGGTACCAATCAGTGCCGCGGCCAAGTTTAAGCAAGGGGCCAACTCACATAACTACTATATTCTAGTATCATACTTAAATCAATATACTTGAAACTGAAAATAAATCGTGAGATATATCTCACCTTAAACAGTGGCGAGAGAACGAGGTGGTGGCAGCAGCGAGGCGTCTATCCCGACCTAAGTTGGTGTCCTGACTTGCGACAAGCTAGGGTTCGACTGGAGGTGCCCACGGGTTTTGGTGGCGGCCACGTCGTTGCGTTTCTTGTATACATCTAGGCACGGATCTCGAGGGGGTGAATTCGGTCACGACAGGTCTTGGAAGAAGGAGGAACTCACAATTGATTTTCGGAGGCTAGTGGTTTGGATGAAGGGTTTCTGATGGTGCGTGATGGCTTCGATTTTGCAAGAAAGAGGAGGCGTGGATTTTCGTGGAGATGGAGAAAATTTGGGTGTAACGGTAGCCATTAAAATGGGAAAAGCCCAAGCTTTCAGCTGAAGGAAATGAGGGAAAATTGATTTTTTGTTGGTTGGAGTAATCGACCATGGATTTTATAGAGCATAAAAAGATAAGAACCACGTTCGATCAATAGCTTATAGGTTAGCTGCGAATATCAAAAAGTAGGTCGGTGTAGATATATCTGGGGTAGGTTTTATTTGATTAAATTAAATAATATCTTTTACCCCGAATTATCCCTGAACGGTCAATATTTGAACCATCAACATAAACCCCAAACGGGACAAAAATTATGCGTGTCTCTACGTCTTCGCGTTCTGAATTCAATAAAACTATTCCGGTGTAAACCGACTTTGTCTGTTATTCTAAATTTTAAATTATTTGTCAGTTCACTTCTTTAATTCCATTTGTTCACTAATGATTGTGTTCGTTTCCAAATTTGAAATGTGAAGTTTCAGTTTCTTTATATATATACGATATACACATATTCAAGCCAATTTCCATATAGTCTGAATAAAATCTCCGATTTGTTTAACGTTAATTAACGTTTATTTTTAAATTAACCAACTTATATCTTTAGTCAAATTTCCAATCCAATTCAAATAACCAACCAAATTTGATTCAAATATTCAACATGAATATTCGATTCTTGATAAGTCAATCTGAATTAAATATTGAATCCAATTCATACGCAAAATCATATATTTGATTTTTAATTTCTAACTCAAGTATCGATATAAATATTACTATTAATGGTTAATTCTCGAATTAATTCCATATTTAGTTATCGAAATTTCTGGGACATTACAATCTCCCCATTTAAAACTTTCATCCCCGAAAAGGAAAGATCGTTAGAGTTATGCCAATGTATACTTCAAATTCTTCCACAACAATTTTAAATATCAGTATTTAAGTTATCGATCCACTTTTATTTATCCATCATATTAATTTATTCGGAAAAATCAAATTCCCTTTCTTATAATCAGAGATCAGTTTTGATCAACCATAATTTTCTTCATCTTCCAAATTGGGTTTCATTTATTTTCATGATTTTTAAACCATATTCAATTTTCCTAGATCAATTTCTATTTCAAATTATTTTGAGATATCTCCCAATTTCTCATTCCAAGAGATTCAAAATCATATAATTCCTTTTTAAAACCAATCTCTATTAGGAATTCAAATTCTGCATAAGTTGGATTTATGCATCTCAAATTATTTCAAATTCTTTATAAACCTCATCTCACTATTTATCCATCGTTCAACATATTCATTACAATCCAAATCCAACCAAATCTCCTTACAATCCATTTAATCGTTCCCACCACTCATTGAAGAGTGTAATTATCATTTTCTTTCAAGTCACATATTGTCGACTTGATTTTTTTTATAAAATTTGAAATCTTTTATAATCTTAATCCATAACACGAAATTCATGCAAAACTATCCTTACTAGTATTACAAAGCTATGGATTGGAAAATATTTCAAAATTCTCTTTATTAACTTATTAAATTAGGTATATTTTAAATTTTAATTTATTGATTTAATAACTCGAAATTTGGAAAATCTATTGTCATTCTCATAGATGTTAGGCATACGCAGGCCAGGCACATGACTAAAATCTCGAAGTACTAAATATCCTTAATTCAACTCCTAGTGAAAAATATTTCAAAAATTCTTTTAAAAACTGATACGGAAAGTACCAATGTGATATTGATTTGTTGATTGTTCAAGAATCACAGGTACACAATTGTTTTATTTGGATCCCTAAAAAACATCCGTATCCACAGGAAATCACTTCCTTGTGAATTTCGTCATGGATAGATCAACGGAAGATATTTACGAATTAAAAGAAAAACTGAGGTCACTGAGCGTTGAACGACACTTTTCTAGGAATTAGAAAAGCGCAAATTTTGAAATAAATTACTGCAAGCACAAGTATGTAGTATGCAGGTCGAACACAGGGAGGAAACTTAAATCAAATTATTTATATAATTTCTTGGGCTAGCTAGATGAAGTTTGGAGGTTGGGTCGAAAAAACAATAAAATTTGAAACTGCAATAAAATTATTGAATTGAATACAGATCTGAATCTAATCAAATCTATATTTAGTCCAATATGACCTAGGAAAGCAAATAAAAAGCAGAAATTAAAATTGTAAAAATAAAATAGCAAACAAAGAATAAAATTAGAATTACCATTGAATCTAATCAGAAGGTCAATCACTAATGAAAAATAAATGAAAAAGAGAAGTAGTGTTCTACCAAATCTAATTGTATAGACAACACTAATTGCTAAGAAAATAAAAAATTGTAGAAAAGAGAAAAGAAGAAAACTAAACTAGATTAATGGTAGAAGAATTACCAAAGAAAAAGGACAAATGTTTACAATGGGTATACATGTGTATTTATAGCTGAGTTGCAAACCTTAATCATCTAAATGGACCTCCTCATCAAAGATTGTGATATGATCCTCAACTTATCCCTCTTCGTCATGTGTCCATTAGAAGATTTTCAAAGATCTTTTCTTTCAATCTCTTTCAAAAGCAAATATACTAGCCCAATGTGAACACAATTAGCCTCCAATGACAGCTCCCTATGCAATTCTTCATGTATATGTCATATATTCTTCACTTTTAAGGCTGTATAAGGCTTGAACAACTCATCTGTAAAAACAACAAAATAATACCCAACATAATATTTATTTATATACAAAAGGAAAAAATATAGGTGTATAAAATAACATATTTCCATGTTGATCAAATACCCCACACTTATCTTTTACTCGCCCTCGAGTAAAAAAATGAAAAACTAAACTAGATTGGCCACACTTTCGTAGGAAACACTATCGCATTGAATGTATGCAACAAGCCGTTAAACCTCTAAGTGTCCCTAGTAAGATGAGTGGTGTCTCGTGAGGGTTTTCAGCGGATACTACCCACAAAATCCAAATGCAGTATGTTATGGTTATAATGCAACTACATGAGTGCAATGGACATATGCAAATGAAAACAAAAATGAAAACACAACTTGTTTCAGTAAAGTGGTACAACAAGGTAAATTAACAACTTTTAGCTAGTTGGTTGTATTTTAGATACCTCAATTTGTCACAAGTTTTCAGCATAATTCGAGTTTTCAATGTTAAATTCTTGTTTGGCTAGTTGATTCGGTTGATAACATAGTGCAACCATGAAATAAATTCTTAGTTTGCTTGTCACAGTTTGTAAAGTGGTATTCTAATTTCCTTGTGTATGATTAGTCAAATCAATAAGGTCAAGGAGTGCTTGGGAATCGTCGCTTGTTCTCTATCTCTATAAAAATTAAAATTTATGATTAATTACATACACCTAACTTAAAAGACCAAGGTATACAACCCATGACAGATGGAATAGAGCTTGGCGGATTGTGCAGACCGACGCTGACTTTATCAACAACATGTCGGTAATCCTTAGGCGTCCAACTCATAAAATGAGACCAAGATATACTGACGCTAACTTTGTCAACAACATGTCGGATATAGCTTGGCGGGTTTGCACACCAACGCTTGATTTACAAGCAATGTTGGATACCCTTGAATTACTATTATTATTATTATTGAAAATATAAGAACAAGAGAGAGTTACACGAACTCATCTTAACACAACTTAGTTTTTAAATTCGAAAAGCCAATATAAGTATTTTTAAGTCCTACACCCATTAAACAAAGACTACAATTTAGAATAAACTTCATGGCTATCACCTAAGAATCTCTATATGTGTCAGTTACACTATTATCCCTCAATTAACTTTTCATTATATTTCTTATTCGATCTTAGTTGAGAGCAAAAAAAATACTATTAACTGACTAACAATTGTTAATTTATTTTATTGTATCAATCTAAAATGAGTCATGTTTCAAAAAAAAATGTCATGTTACTATGATCTAAAACGCATGATGGTCCTATATGAAAAGAAAGAAAAAGAAAAATAAAGAAAAATAACAGGATGTAATGCAGACTCCTCCCCCCACACTTGTTCTAAACAGTGTCCATACTGTGAACACGTTTTCTAAATGTGGAAGATAGCACCCAAAGATGGATGAGATGCAAAATTATTTGTAGAATGAAATGCAGTCTAACTATATGTAAGAATGGATAATATATACAATTATATATGTGTTTGCGATGCATGCGATGCAAAGAATGCCACCAACTTTTTTTTTCACACTTGGTTCTAGCCATATGAATCCCATTCCCACTAAGTCTAGGCATGTTTTCTAATAAGCAAAGGTTTTTAAAAACCATACCATCTTTATACCTAGATTTTAAGTCCAGTAGATAAATGTCCAGTGTCATCCTAACCCGAAGTTTTCCTATAAAAATAATGTTTCCAAGATGATTCATGTGTTCCACAAATTTATCAGTGTAATTGTCCAAAAAATTGTGATCGTATATAAACTCAGTTGCAATCGTGAAATTTAAATTCTGAGTGTTGTTCAAGACTATGTGATCACATTTCTCAGTTTTATTAGTTGGCAATGTATTTCCGACACTGACAATTTCAAGTTCGTTTGAAACCTCAAAATTGAAAATTTTAAACTTGGGTGACTTGATTTTGTTTCATCCTCATTTGGCAACTCATCCTCATATAATCCAAAAAATTAATGTTCATTGAAATCCTTCTCAAATTTTGAGTTTTTGAAAAAATTCAACATTTTTATTTTGTTCAATTTCTAAAATTTCAAGTTTCTCGCAGCCTAAAAGAGAAAGATCAAAATTTGAGCTTAAATCATTTTCCTGAAAAGAGTTGAAATCCAAATCATTTATTGAATTGTGGACAACTTCATTTAGATGGTTATTCTCAATTTCAAAAGTTGTTATTTGAAAATTTTCACTGTTAGTAAAAATTGAATTATTTTCCGATTCAATGCCTATTTGATTTTATTGCTTGCGTTGTTCTCCAAAAGATGTCATTAAACAAAGAAGTTCATCAATCTATGTATCTAGCCTTTCGACCCTCTCTCTAGGAATGTTAAGATGATATTCTTCAGAATCGTTGATTTGATAGCTCTCATTTTGGATTCCTTGATTCTTAAAAAATTGAATTTTCAGAAAAATGACATGATGTTGGAAACCATTTTGATTTTGAAAATTAGCTTCGTAACCAAAACTGTTAAAGTTAGAGGGAAAATTGCAATTTCGATCATTCTCAAGATGTTGATATGGGTTGTAATTTTGAAAACTTTGATCAATTTGAAAATCATATTCATTTTCAAAATTATTTTCGAATTGGTTTACAACCCCATATTGATGTTGATCAAAGGTATATTGCGATTCAAAGCTATTTTGATATGGATGTGCCTCATAACCAAAATTACTAAAATTTGAATCGGAATTGCCAGTTCGATTACATCTATGATTTTGAAAATGTTGGTCATTTGGAAAATTTTGAAAATTGTTGGCATTGGGCTCATGAAATTTCGAAATTTTTTGCTTTATGAATTGTAAATCATACTCATAATCGTCGAGTCGACGAGATCCTCTCAGGTTATTAAACCACAATTCTCTCAAGGATTTTTTTGAATCATACATTTGAATGATGTCAAGGGAAGACATAAATTATTCTCACTTCAAAATAATGTAAAATACTAGGCTGTGCTCTATTAATTAACTGACTCAATTAGACGGGGGAAGAGGGTCTCATGGTCGTTCACGTATAGTATAAATACTAAGGGATACGACCAATGTTTTACGGGTAGTATGTAACCTCTTTTGCTAGAAGTTCAATAAATTGAACTACTATATATCTGCGATCCAATTATACGAGACAGTCAACTTCACAAAGCACCACTTTTCAATTATATTATTTTATATGAGCTCGTATTTTCCTATAATCAATGTTTAATGGATTTTAAAGTTGAAACCAATGAAAGTGATGATTTAAGCTATGGAAATTCAATCCTAACAAACTGATTCAAAAATTTCAATCAGAAAAACAGTCACATAATAATAATTTGCAGAAATAAAAAATGGGTACAAGCAAGCCGTTCCCACTGTTGAAGATTTTGACAATCAATTTCTATATATTTTTCAAGCAGCAACAAACCCTATAGAGTTTAGAAAATTTAACATTAGGGTATGCCTGTCCGTCCAAAATAATTGATAGCGTGAACCCTTAGATCCTTCTTGTAGCTTGAATTCTTTTATCGCTTTTGATTTTTTATTTGCATTTTTTTTCTAAAACGAAAACAAATAAACAGACAAAAAGAAGAAAAGAAAACTGGAAGGGAACTTGGAGATTTTTCTATTTAAAAAAATCTAGAATAAAAAAATAAACTAACTAAGCTAAAACAAACAAAAAACAAAAACATCGAAAAAAAAACTCGGGTTCTAAAAACGATTTCAAAATAGTGCAAACCTTACCAAGTTTAAACCCACTGACCTAAACACGCACTAAAGAAAATGCCAAGAAAAAAAAAACCATGGTAGCACTATAAAAACATGAACGTTCCCCTTGGTGAAAAACAAAATCGATCTGAGAAGGTTAAGCATGCCTCTCTAAATTAGAAGTCGCTACTTGTTTCCTCACAACCAAAAAATTGGAAACCGATAATCCCAAAAAAAAGTGGAAACTCCTGAAACAACCAATTAGCAGAATCGCGTCTTTTTTTCATAAAGAATAATTCACATGATAATCAAAATAAAAAAAATCGTTTCCCTTCGTGAATCAGTTTGGATTTGACTTCTCGAATTGGGTATGCGAGTTTGTGATTTGTGGTGAATCTGGTTTTTGCGACGATTGTGAGAGGGAGTAGTTTGAGTTGATGGTCTGTTGATGATGTGATGCGTGGTTGAGGTTGTGGTGAAGATCGGCAGAGGGGTACGGGGAGTTTTTGTTTGCTGAAGTAGTTTGAACAACGGTTGGGAGGATGATGTTGCAGGTGGGATATGTTGAAGAAGAGGAGGATGACTGGAAGGTTGTGGCTCGGTTTGGAAGGGATGTGGTGTTGATGGTGTTATGGACATGGAGGATGATGCTTTTGGGTTGCACTGTGGTAGGGGAGATGATTGACGATCGGTTAGTGTAGTATGGTATTGGGGAATATTTGGCTTGCCGATAAGAGTGGTGTAGGTTGATGGATTTGTTGTATTGTAGTGAGAAGAAGGTTTGGTTGGCTTTGCAAGGATGTGGGTTGATCAGAGTTGATCAAAAGGGGGGAACTATGATATTGATGATGGCAGAAGTCTGAGTTTGAACTTGGTATCGGAAGTGGTAGTAAAGATGATGAACGGTGTAAGGTTGGTCAACGGTTTGTGAACTAACTGTAGGGAATTAGAAGGCAGAGGAGAGAGAGACATTGCAAAAGAGATTTTTTTTTTTTGAATTTGTAAAAGAAGGAAAAGAAGTAATTGTATTAAAAATTGGAAAAGAGGAATAAAAAGGAAAGAAATGAAAAAATATTTTTTTTTCTTTTTTTGAAAATTGTAAAGGGAAAGAAAAAAAATTGTACAAAGAAAGGAAAGAAATAGATGGGAAAAGAGAAACAAAAAGGAAAAAAATGGGAAAGAGGAAAGAAATAAGAAAAAAAATGGTAAGATTTTTTTTCTTGTTTAGAAGATTATGGTATCAAGTCTAACCAATAAAGAATTTTTCTTCTATATATACAAGAAAAAAAGGAAAATAAAATAAAATAACACGAATTTGAAATTAAATAAATAATAAAATTTAATTGTTGCCTCCTAGACAATGGCACCAAAAACATGATCGACACTTTTCTAGGAATTAGAAATGCATAAATTTTGAAATAAATAATGCGAGCGCACATGTGTGTAGTATGCAGGTCGAACACAAGGAGGAAACTTAAATCAAATTATTTATATAATTTCTTGGGCGAGCTAGACGAAGTTTGGAGGCTGGGTATAAAAAACAATAAAAATTGAAACTGTAATAAAACTATTATTGAATTGAATACAGATCTGAATCTAATCAAATCTATATTTAATCCAATATGACCTAGGAAAGCAAATAAAAAGAAGAAATTAAAATTGCAAAAATAAAATAGCAAACAGAGAATAAAATTAGAATTACCGTTGAATCTAATCGGACGGTCATAGTGCTCTCCCAAATCTAATTGTGTAGACAACACTAATTGCTAAGAAAATGAAAAATTGCAGAAAAGAGAAAAGAAGAAAAATAAACTAGATTAATGGTAGAAGAATTACAAAAGAAACGGACAAATGTTTACAATGGGTATACATATGTATTTACAGCTGAGTTGCAAACCCTAATCATCCAAATGGGCATCCTCCTCAAAGATTGTGGTATGATCCTCAACTTATCCCTTTTCGCCATGTGTCCATAAGAAGATTTTCGAAGATCTTTTCTTTCATTTTCTTTCAAAAGCAAATATGCTAGCCCAATGTGAACACAATTAGCCTCCAATGACAGCTCCCTATGCAATTCTTCATGTATATGGCGTACATTCTTCATTTTAAGGCTGTGTATGGCTTGAACAACTCATCTGTAAAAACTTCAAATAATACCCAACATAATATTTATTTATATACAAAAGGACTAAATATATGTGCATAAAATAACATATTCCTATGTTGATCAAGCGTCGACTGCTCTATCTCAGGGTCACGAAAACAAGTCATCAAATTATGGAGATAAATCAAGTCACGAGGATCAATCAAGTAACAAAGACAAATCAAGTAATGACAAATCATGTCACGACGACACAGTGCTGCATCAAACAGGTGGCACCACATCACTAAGATATCTCAAACATCACATGGCTCCATTCTACCTTTAGTAGCTCTAGTGGTTACATCTCTTTCACTTGTAGGTATGTCATGTGGACCGCATGTATACAATGGTTACGCCGGGTCCCCCAAGAAACATCCACACCCTTATGCTTTCACAGCTCTGTGGATTACCATTATTACGACTGTAGATCGCAATAGACATAATGGTTACGTTTGGTTCCCCCAAGAAACATCCGTTTGTCGTAGGCCATCTACAACCCTGCGAATTACGCTACACGGTCGTGTTCTTACACGAACTGACAACTCAAGAGTTTTACGTCCGGACAACCTACTACCACCAGCAACACATCTCATTGAGCCCGAAATTCAAAGGAGGAAGGTACTTTCCTTATTTTGACTTGAAAACATACATTACTTTATTTCATACTTATAAGCCATACTTATGTCAACATACATAAGATTTCCTTTTCAAATCATATTTCCAAACATCTCATTCTTATATAAATTCCATTGTATAAAATTTCATTTCAAATCGATTACCAGCCAATCCAGTAGTTTTCAAATTCACTATATTCTCGTATATCTTTCACATAAGCTTCGAAACTTTTGTATTTAATATCCAAAATCGAATATCCTCAAATTTCCTTAATTAGGATATCTTTCCAAACTCCGATTTATGAATCTATTGGTTATAGATCAAGTTTCCAATTATCTAATTTATCGCTTAACGCAAATGTTTATGCTCCCAAAATTTCAAAAATTTTCATTCTAATACCAAATTACATTTACGCGCTATTATTCTTCCATATTCACATCTTCGACCGTAAATTAGCAAGCGAACAACTCCCTAAGAAACAATCCTGAAGGCCGAAACCAACATCAGATCAGCACTCTGGAAATTATTCAACTTAACTAATCTCCAGTCAATTTCTAATTTCTTTAACTCCATTTCTTAATTTATTATCAAATCATTTCTTACACAATTCTCAGATTCAATTTACAAATTCACTTCTCTTACATTCTGTCGCCCCTCGTTCTCGGTGTGCGGCTTTTGTTCTTCAGTTCTTGCCATTTTGATTTATCAAAACTCGTTAGTCTCTCACGATCTTTTGAAAACATTTCCAATTATTATATTCACTTTCTATAATACTATAAAATCACTAACTACCATTGGAAACATTTCCATATATTCACAAATCTTTATTTTCTATAAGAAACATACCTTATTCTCATGGGAAAACATTTCTAAATTCATTATTTGGATTACACAAATGTTTAAATAAAACATTGTTATTCCCACTCAAATGTTGTCACTTATTAACTTACTCCAACCCTTGATATCAAACCTTAATTATTTCTTAGTCAACAATGAAGTTAATCAAGTTGGGGTATAATTACCTCTCAGACCTTAACTGAACAACATTATTAACTTTGAAATAGATAAAGTTCACCTCTTTGAATACCAACAAAACATTTACTCTCGTAGTTTACGAATTCAAAATAAGAATTTATTTCTTTTACAATAATTCACGCCTTCAAAATATTTAATTTTAAAAATATACTTTATTCTTTGACCTGAATATATAAATAATTAATTTTTATTAAAAATAGAAAGTAAATAATATTTTCCTGAAATTTAACATAATTGATTCCCATAAATAACTTCCTTTCGAATAGCCTCTTATTCGATAATATATTCCGAACTTCGAAAAAATCTCATTTGTTTTATATTTTGAACTTCAGAATAATTTCACCATAATGGTCCACTCCATTTCCTTTTTCACAATCTTCATTTACAATTCTCTTCTTATTAATTAATTAACCAATTTATATTTACTATCGAATTCATATGTTCGATCATGCCTTATTGGTTCGAAACCAATTATAACCTATCTTGCCAAGTTCTGAATAATTCAAACAAAATACAATTTGACACAATCAAAATTCAATTACAACCTTTTCGATTCTTATTTTCATTAATTTGTATTCAAATATTGAAATAAAATTCAATGTTTTATTCTTGAAACGATTCCAAATTTTCAATCAATTTTAAATTTCTTTGATTGCTAAAACACACTATTGACTCGTTAATTCTTTTATACTTATTTTCATTTGATACCATTCGATGATGGATTCGAGATTCAAACCTAAGGCACTTATCTAAGAACATCTCTGGCAAAGCTAGACTCGAAGACTGAGGATTTCGGAAGAAAATTTTTAAATCTCAAAATAAATATTTATTTCTGTTGTATCAATTCTAAAATATTAGTTTTCAAAATATATAATATTTCCAAAATAATTTCCCTTCCAAAAAATTTATTTTTAAAATTATTTACACTTTCCAAAATTTATATTTCAAAATCTTCTTATTTTCAAAATCAACTTTTTCTAATGTCGATTCTTCTGATTTAAAACCCGATAAGCTATGCTTTGAATAAACCAAAGCTCTGATATCACTTGTAACGTCCCGGCTTTTTAACCATTTCAAATCGGTAATTGAACCAGCTTAAAATGTTCAAATCGATGGATTGTTATTTAGCTTACAGAGTTTAAAGACAGTATCAACACAGAAAGCACATAATAAATAAATAACACGGTATTGAACAACAAAATAAACTTATATATATAATCAGAATTTTCTGATACAAGATTTTTCTTATACAGCGGAATCTAAACAAAATTTGAATACAAGAAAATATTACTGTTTTAAAAACTTCAGAGTGCGCATGTCTTTGAATCCCCAGCTTCACCAGTCTTCAAATCCTAAGTTGTAATATTTAAGTCTGTATTGCTCGGGTCTGACCCGAGTGTTCCATGCAAAAACATAAAACACTCGAGTTAGAATTAACCATTTGTTCAAGTAAATTAATTTCAATAGAAACTGAAATAAACAGTTAATCCTACAATTTATCAAATTTCCTAGTACATTGAACCCGTGAGAAATTACCAAAGCATAGCACACAAATCTGAACAACATGTACATTTATGTATACACGTATGCCAATGATACGTATATACATATACGATAGTACACATATACATATATGCATCGGACACCACATATATACAGAAATAACGCTTCTACTAAACAAGAATTTCGGAACGGGTACAGGGTAGTTTATGCGACTTAACCAGAGGGACGACTAATGCACGGGGTCTAAACAAAGTGTGGCCAAGTGATTAATATATTACAATACATAATAGTGTGGCCAAGCTATCTGTGACACCTCACGTCCGTTAATGTCACTCTTTTGGAATGCATTAAGTTCCATGAAGCGTTATAGGTAAATAGAAACAGAAACATCACAAGACAGATATAAAATAACATCGAAATTTTAATATTTTTTTTTTTGATGCAAAAAGGTAGTGAATCGCAAGATTCATGCCTTCTTTCATTAAACATAAAGCTAATACAACGTGATGTTCATTACAGCATACGTACTACAAATATTTACAAGAATATGTACAGTCCAAAAAATATCACATGCACGCAGGCATGGCATTACAGTAGCCAAAATATACATAAAACATCCCCATAACAGCTAATATCCCCAACTGTCTAAAGCCAAAAAGGATGAAGCAGCATCAAGCTCGCCTGCCACGAGCTCTGTCCATGACTCTTGCGCCAATGGTGTCCACAAACTAGACTTCTTCGCTGCCTGACAATTGAGAAACAAATTTGAGAATGTAGTAGATAACAGAATTAGGCGATTTCATTTTACATTTAAACTTGCATGAGTTTCGTTTATGCCATAAAATCCAAACATAAGCAAAATTCAAGACAGTAAATAATTGTCGCATGGGTGTATCAGGGAGTGAAACAAAAATGGTGTGCCAAAAGTGGAATTGGTCAGTGATGAAGTCAGACTAATCTAAACAAACATTAAGGCTGACCAAACACTTCATCCAAACATAGTAAGCGAAATCGCATTCGACGAACAAATGCAGGTAAGTCTCTACATTGTCAGCGCAAAAGACATAGCCCCCATCAATATGAACTCCTTTTTGTCGAAATCTGGTCACCGTATTTAGCCTATTATGCATGGTTGTCCACATATGAATTTTGAATTTAGTAGGTATTGCTTTAAAGCTCCACATGCATTCAAAACCAACGTAACTCCTTCCTGCAAAGTTCATCATCTTATAAAGCTGGTAAACACGAAAAGATTTGTTAATCCCCTCAATTTTCTAGACAAATTCATCATCTTCAACATCCGAAAGTTGAATATCCTCAAGCAAATGAATCAAACAAAATAGCTGAGTCAATGTGCTACCATCCAAGAGACGGCAGAAAGTCAGCCTCCATTTGAAGTTGGCCGCATTCATGTTATACATTTCATTGACTATAAAATTCTTATTGCAAGCAATATCAAAAAGGTCAGCAAATTCAACTTTCAAAGGAATTGGAAGCAGCCAACAATCAAACCAGAACGATGCATTGCGTCCGTTCTTAACTACGATGCCCGCACCAATTTTAATCTAGTGTATATTTGACATAACACCACGCCAAAAAGCCAAACAATGAGAGGCATCCGCGTTCCAATCAAATCTTCCTCTATAACAAGTGTTTAAAATCCACTCTTTCCAAAGAACTTTCTTGTCACTTAACATTGTCCACGGCCATTTGCAAAGTAAAGCTGAGTTCATGTATCTCAAATTTAAAACTCCCATGCCACCCTGATCTTTGGATTTGCAAACCTGATCCCACGGCACGAGACAACTAACTTTACGTGTGTCCTTTGTTCCAGTCCAGAAGAAATTGCGACGAACAACGTCAATTTTTTTGACCAACCATCCAGGACAAGAGTAGAAAGATAGCCAGTACAAAGGGATAGCAAAAAGAACATAATTCACCAACACAAGTCTACCAGCCTTGGATAAGCAGCTTCCTTTCCATCTCGCCAATCTCTGATCAACTTCGTCAATAACGAATTGCTAGTCCCGCTTCATCAATCTTTTTGGACGAATGCAAGCCCCGAGATAATTGAGAGGAAATGAATCCACCTTACAATTGAGCATTTCGACACATTTCCTGTTCACATCAACACTACAACCCAGAGTATAAAAACTACTCTTATGAAAATTAATTTTTAAGCCGGATAAACTTTCAAAAGCATAATGCAAAATTTTTAAAGAGGCAATGTATTTGCAATCTGAATTGCTAAAAATGATAGTATCATTAGCATATTGCAAAGAATTGATACCCCCAATGATATGATCCCGTCC
The DNA here is from genome assembly GCA_030737875.1 of Allium sativum. Lineage (NCBI taxonomy): Eukaryota > Viridiplantae > Streptophyta > Magnoliopsida > Asparagales > Amaryllidaceae > Allium > Allium sativum. Next base: position 71,001,913 of record CM060924.1, read on the forward strand.
AAAGCTCTGGAGGATATCATTAGTGCTTGCCAACTGAAGAATCCGAAAAAAGACATCTGCTGCCAAATCAAAAAGAAGAGGGGAAAGAGGATCTCCTTGACGCAAGCCACGCTTGGAGACAATAGTATTGCCCGCCACACCATTCACACAAATATTTGATCTGCTTGAAGTTAAAATACTATGAATCCAGTCTATCCATCTATCAGGAAAACCTCTCGCATGAAGCAAATCCATGATGACCCTCAAATCAATGGAATCAAAGGCCTTAGCAAAGTCCAGTTTCAAAATTGCACAAGGCACATTATGTCGGTCACTGTGAGAGATGACTTCCTGAACAAGCGCTGCTCCATTATAAATAAATCTTCCTTTGATAAATGCCATCTGCGAAATGTCAATGAGATCTTCCATTTTCACTTTTAACCAATTCGCGAGAACTTTAGTAATCAGCTTAAAGCTACTATTCAAAAGGCTAATAGGTCGAAAGTCCGCAGCAGAGACATTTCCTTCTTTTTTTTGGTATCAAAACCACATTTGCATACCCAAGAAAATCTAACCTCAAAGAGCCATCATGAAATTCTTTGAAAATGCTAACGACATCATGTTTAATTAGATGCCAGTATTTCTTGTAAAAAGAATTTGGAAAACCATCAGGTCCAGGGGCTTTATCACCGGGCATCTCGTTTAAGGCTGCTACTATTTCTTCCTCCGAGAACTCCGAGTCAATGCCACTTAAATCAACATTTGATGGATACAACATGCTCCAATTTACATTCACCCGATTCTCATTTCTTTCTCCAAAGATACCCCTGTAATACTCGGTAAATACTTCTCCTATCTTCTGCTAATCACAAATTTCTTCTCTATCCTTCCAAATGCTACAAATCGTATTCGTTCTCCGTCTTCCATTCGCAACTTTATGGAAATAACTCGTGCTACTATCACCAAATTTCAGCCATTGAGATCTCGATCTCTGCTTCCAAAATATCTCCTCTTGATCAATCGTAGTGAGAAGCTCCTTCTCTTTATTCTTTAACAAAGTTCGCTCAGCTTCATCCAAATTTCTTGATTCCTATAACAAATTTAAGCTCCATAATCCCAGCTTCAAGTCTTTGTTTTTTAATTCTAATATTGCCGAAGACTTCTCTATTCCATTTGGATAAAAAAATTCGCAGAAGTCTCATCTTTCTACAAAAGTTGCTAGCCGCATCACCGAAGCTACGAAACTCCAACCATTTTTGATGAAGCATCTCATCAAAATTTGGCTCAATGCACCACATATTTTCAAATTTAAAAAAGTTTTCCTTTTTAAAGCAGCGTTTGTGTCAAGGACCACTGGGCAATGATCAGAAATTAGGGACGAAAGGCCTTTTTGGATAGTTAGGGGGTGCAGATCTTCAAAATCAAAGTTAATGAGGAAACGGTCAAGACTAAATAAGGTAGGAGGGGTTTTACCGTCACTCCATGTAAACATTCTATTGGTCATGGTTAAGTTAATTAAGCCACAATCACCAACAAAATCACTGAAGTCATTCATATCACCCAAGCTAGATGTTTTCTCAACATTTCTCTGAAAAGAAAATCTAGTAACATTAAAGTCGCCGCCAATTATGATAAACCAAGCCCTCCTCCCATAAGGTCATTCTTTCACGTCTAGTGTTGGATCCATAAACATTAGAATAGAAGTACAAAATATCGGTAGATTTACATTCAAGAGCCACATGCAGACAATAAGTTTGTTTAATTTCTTGCTTTACAGCCCATGAAGCGCTATTCCAGCCAGTAAATATACCACCAGAAGACCCCACAACGGAAATAAAAGCCCATTCATCAATAACTCCCTACCACAAACATTTAAAAATAAATGGTTCAGGGTTTTCAATTTTAGTCTCTTGCAGCATAATGATATCAGGTTTTACAGATTTGAGATAATTCTTAACCCTAAGGCACTTATCAAAAGTTCCAAGGCCTCTAACATTCCAGGTGACAATTATCATAGTGAAACATTAGCCCTCTCGATTTCTTTATTCTTAATATCACTAATCACATCATCATTCAAAACAATGCCAGAATTACTTGCAAGAGCATTCATTTGATCACTATTCAAATTATTAAGATTAGCAGGAACAAAAAATGCTACCTGCCATTGGGTGACCCATTCCTTGTGCACTGCAAAGCAGCATAAGACTCCTTGATCCATAGCACGTTTACCTCTACCCCTTGATGTTGAGCAATCGCCAGAGCTGGCTGGAGCAATAGCCAAATCCCCATTCAAATTCGGATCTTGTGCCTCATTGTCCATAACATGTTCATCAAACGCGTCACCATCACCATGCACCTCATTCCCCTCCTCAAAATCATTCAAACCAATCCCTTTATCCCCATTAACAGAAACGATGTGTCTAGAATCATTGCCAACACCCACAATGTTACCAGCGGCATCAACCTCCTTTGCAACCCCATCATCAAAACGAACCACATAATTATCATTGTTTCCCCTCGCTTCCACAGTACCTCCTTCATCATTGGACGAAAAGTCGGACAAAGGATTACGAACATCTCCAACATGCATTTTGGCACCCCTATCTTCGCTACACATAACTTTAAGCTTCCTATCGCTGCCAGTTGCAAAAACTTTCTGTTTGAAAAGAGGAACATTGATTTTGGGCGCTGAATCCTTCTCACATATCTGAATCTGCACCCCATGCGAGAAACCCTCGACTGGAACTACCACTGACAAAGGCAGTGGCTTGCCCACTTCTTTTGTTAACTTAGCTCGCAAACAAGTATAGTCCGCATCATGGATTGCTCCATATTGCACCCTCTCCACATCACCAATGTCAGCCAAGGCTGCTTAGAGAACATCTAGTTTATGACAAACAATTGGCGCGTCCTTCATACAAATCCAGATGGTTTCCTTCTCCCTCGATACGCTGCCAAACCTCGGATTCCACCGCTTCAAACAAATATTCCCCATGGTCAAGTTGAAAGTGCATTGAAAGTTAACAGTCAGCAAGTGCAATGGGAATCAAACAATAAATACGTCACCCATGCGTTTAACATTCCAGTCCCAAGATGGGGCACGGCGACCAAATTTGGTTTACAGTAGCTCTTCAATCTGACAAATAGAGAAGGATCCACTCACAATAGAGATAGTAACCATCGATCTAGCCCAATTGAACGATTTTTGAAATTGATTTGCAGAGATGTGAATACAGGATCTATTATCAGCCATTTTTTGGGGATGGAATATGGTGAGACTTGCAATTAAATCCCTTATGCCCATTTTTATGGCATTTAAAATAAATAACTGGATTTCGACATGATCGTGCCCAGTGATCGTCGATCCACACCTGAAGTAGCCATTTTTTGATTTGATAGTATGAAGAATTTCATTATAGCTGTTATGGATACGAGGAGACGGTTTCGGTATTGGTCTTTTATATTTTAAAAGATTCAGATATGGATTTTGCTTTACAGCTGGCCGAAGCAACATATCCTTAAAGATGGATTAGCAGAAACATTGTTAATATTCTCAATGTTTTCAACATTCAAAGATGAGATTTGTGAGGAGAAAGATGACTTTAGAGAAGAAAAAGCGTGTTTTGAAATTTTAAAAAACGATCGCCATGAGATCGCCATTTTTTTAAAACACTTTATTATAATATTTAAAACTTATTTAATAGAAAAGCTTCGTGGTCCAAACCCAATCACATAATAAGTCTGAAATACCAAAAACTCATTACATCAACATAAAACTCTGTCTTGTACTAAAAATCATCATTAGAGTGCAATAATACATAAAAGAGAATAATTCTCAAAATATAGCCATAGTAGAGAAGATACGAAACCAAACGGTACATCTGGGTAGCTCCAAGCGGAAGGAAAGAAGAATCCTGATCAAGCTTGAGAATTCCCACCTTGAGAACCTAGGGGGAAATAGAAGAAAAAGAAGAGGAAACAAAATAGGTCAGACATAAAGTCTGGCGAGTCCAGTTACTTTTATCATATAAATAAGTAAAAGCATCATGATAGGCATATAAACTGGATATAGCAGTATCAAAAGACAAGTATAACAGAATGAATAGGATAAACATAAAAGGATAGGTTACGCTTCTCTAACACTTTCCTCTGCACCAATACTAGTATATTAAAACAATATGATCCCTACAAAAACAGATGAGACTTAGGTGTACTTCTAGTGACGGGGTTTACCCCCAACAAGAATAATGTCCAACCCAACAGAAATGACAAATGTTACCCCCAACAAGAATAAAGGGCTTCTACACAAGCAAGACTAGATGTACCCTAATTACTACCCCAATCGATTGGCTCCCAACACTGTAGATACTTGTGTTGGCCCCACAGTAGGATGTATCACTTCCTAAAGTGACAACCTGTTCAACTACAAGGAGCACAACAATATCTACTGATGCCACAACGTCTTAATTTTCCACGAACAAGCCAGAACCATGCATGCACATGACTCCGTTGGATCCTGAACTGTTGACACCCTCTCCTTTTTGTATTTCTTACAATCAATTCAGTAAGCATGCCTTGACCCCGACCTAGTTCGGGGTGCTTCGTTTGATACCAAGATGGGTAACTAACTGATAAGGGTCCCACACAGACAATACAAGCTACCCTCCTAGGCTTGTATCCCCACTACTAGGATTTTGACAGATTATGTCTATTGTATAACCCCTACAAATATTACAGGTTAAGTTTGTCGATTTTATATAACCCTCGCACATAGTAACTTAAGCCCCTCCCACTGTTTCAAGCAAGTTTACTTAACCCCTACTCAATTTGACATGTTTATATAACCACACAGATTTAGACAAGTTAAGTATTTCTGGTTAACAGATTCTTGTCATTTTTCATTGATGTTCCTTAAGGCAGTAGACCCCTCACATTAAGTCAACTACTTGTGATTGCTGGATATGCCGAGTGGTTCCAGACAGACTTCTACCACAAGCTACACTTAACCTCATGTCTTATCACCGTTATGCTTACATTTATGCCCTCGACCTCTCACATTAGATTAACCACTTGTGGCTTTTGGATATGTCGGGCAGTTCCGGGCAGACTTCTACCACAAGTGCAATATAACCTTGTGTCGAAGTGCAATTACACTTTCTAATTACTGTAATTTAGGCGTATTCATTTCTAGCCAATTATTCATGTTCATTGTTGATTATGCCGAAATTCAAGTCTTAGATCACATTATATTTTTTGCCCCAAAATCACTACACAAATTAAGCCCGCAATCCCAATACAAATTATGCCTCAATTTTGCGCGTTCGCATATTTTAGTGATAGACCTAGGCTCGAAGGTAGCCAAGCTATAAAAATAAAAGGGGAAAGAGGAAGGGAAGAGAACCATAATAGGCATAATAACAACCAGGCATATAATGATAAAATTGACAATACAACAAGATAGGCATATAATGACAGAATTGGGCATATGATAATTATAGATCTGATGTACAAATAATTGTAGATCTGATATGATTCAAGTTATAACAGACATAGGCTTAGATCCATCTTATAGACATGTCAAGATTACTTTTTAAATGTTTATATATAAAAATAACATAAATTCATTGTGACTAGATCTAAAGAACAAAGGAATGATTGTAGATGTTGTAGCATAGATCCTTGAATACGTCTAACTCCAGTTGTTGTTGAAGAATAGGCTGGTCAATCTAGGTTGGGGCAGCATCTCATTGTCTCCATTATTTTTTATGTGTAAAAACAATAGAAATGAGGTCCTATTTATAGCCTAGAGTCAATGAATCTTGCATAGAAATCAGTCCACATTCACAAAAATTGATCTTCCCAGATCTGATAGGGGTTGACCCTGGGGTCGATATAGGGGTCGACACCCCTGAGAGGGGTCGACCCATGGGTCGACACCCATAGGGGATGGGGTGGACTCCTAACACGCCGATTTCCCCCCTTTTTCCTGCCTTGATTTCGAATTTTCTGAATATGTTTTATTGCTTTGTATATGTATAATTCTCTTGCATGTATACAAACTTGTAAGCTTAATAACTTCTTCATACGATGTCCGTTTTACGTAAACTCGGAGTCTACCTTATGCAGAATTCCGAGACGAACGCAATGGCATAGCCATTTTTCTTAGTTCCAAAATTAAATTAATTATTCTTTAATTTTTCAATATAATGTGTTGTAAAATTACGGGGTGTTACATTCTCCCCTTCTTAAAGGATTTCGTCCCCTAAATCTCTAAGTTAAGAAGAATGTACATCCGAACATCCACATCCATCTACTTATACACCATTCACAGGAAATCACTGTCTTAAAGATTTCTAATGCTTATATGAACATATGCAAAGGTGTGTGTATATGTCCTTGTACTAATTCGAAAGATCAAGCGGTTTACTGATTCAGTCGACCTCCTTAATGCAATGTATGTCAGTGCCATGAACCCAATATGTATGCAAATAATCCTAATTTAATTGCTATATGCGTGCACAATCGTCTATCCTAATGCAACATCCATGTGATGGTACACCCATTTCATTCTTAAAAGAAGAAAGATGCACATGCATCCATAGGTGGTAAGAGTGTGATTGAGTCGATTTAGTGCCTAATGTGTGTGTATATGCATCCACGAGCAACCACTAGCAAACACTTGCATTCACTTGCATCCATCAAACATAACATGTCTCAAACACATGTTTACATCCATTATATTTCTACCTAAAGGTCGAAGATTCGATCGATAGGATATACTTAAATGACAGAAGCAAGTTCAAATAAAAGCTTTGGAAAAGAAGTTAAGAACATACCCTTAAAAAGAAAAGGGTACGAAGCGCGAATCTTGTCTTCATTCTCCCAAGTTGCATCCTCATGGTCATCTCCCCACTGAACTTTCATCAGCTTGATGTCTCGGTTGCATAGTTTCTTAACCTCTGATCCAAGAATACGGATAAGAACTCGTCTAACTGTCGCTTCCCATTTCACCTCTACTTCCTCAAGCATACTCGACTCAACTACCTCTGTGGTATCATGCAAGCACTTTCGTAAATGAGAAAGGTGGAAAACATCATGAACACCGAACAATCTCTCTGGTAGATTTAATCTATAGGCCATTTGGCCAATCCTTTATGTTATCGGAAATGGTCCTACAAATCATGGTGCCAATTTCCCTATAGATCTAAAGCGAACCACATTCTGCAATGGTGATACGTTGATGAAAACCATGTCTACCACCTCAAACTCGATACCAGCCCTCCTTTTATCTGCATAGGACATCTGCCAGTCCTGAGTTGTCTTCATTCGCCTTGTAATAAGATCAAACTTTTCTGAAGTTTCCTTGATCATGCCCGGTCCAAGTAGAAGCCTTTCTGATAGACTCCCACCAACAAGTCAGTGATCTACATGGTCGTCCATACAATGCTTCCAAGGGTGCCATGCCAATACTAGCCTGATAGCTGTTGTTGTAGGCGAACTCCACCAATGGAAAATGCTCTTCCTATGTCCCTCCGAAGTCTAGGATACACAACCTTAAAAGATCCTCAAGAACTCTATTCACCCTTTCTGTTTGTTAATCAGTCTGAGGGTGATAAGCGGTGCTCAAACACAACTGTGTACCTACTGCCTCTTGCAAGCTCCTCCAAAATTCGCTAGTGAATATGGGGTCGCGATCACTTAGGATACTGGAAGGTACTCCATGTAGACGGACTATCTCACGAAGATAAACTGAGGCCAACCATGATTTCATCCTCTTACTCTAAACGGGAATAAAATGAGCACTCTTAGTAATCCTGTCAACTATAACCCAAATACTGGTATTGCTTTTCCTCGATCTAGGCAAACCGTCAATGAAATCCATAGAGACGCTCTCCCATTTCCACTGCGGGACCTCCAAAGGATAAAGTAAACCACCGGGCTTCTTCTGCTCAGCTTTGACTTGCTGGAAAATCAAACATCGAGAAACAAACTCTACTGCATTTTTCTTCATCCCAGCCCAAAATTAAACCCTTTTCATACCCCCATACATCTTATCACCACCGGGATGAATAGTCATCCTAGAATAATGGGCTTCCTCAAGGACTGTTTTTAACAAATTCCCGACTCGAGGAACACAAAGCCTCCCATCTCGTTGCAACCACCCTCTATCATCTATTGAGTATCTACTGAGGTGTTTGGAAGTTTCCCCTCTACTAAGCTTGTCCAAAATATCCGCTATATGTGGGTCTTCTTGCTGCGATGCTCCTATCTAATCCAAAAGAGTAGGTTGCACCTCCAATGATGCCAATAAACCATGTGTGAACTTGGTAGAGGGCCTAAAATCAAAAGTCGATATATACTCCAAGCTCTGCCTCTCTACAAACAGAGGACTCAAAGTCATCCTCTGACTACTCAGTGCATCCACCATCACGTTACCCTTGCCAGGGGTATAAGCAATCTCGAAGTCATAGGATGCTAGGAACTTCATCCATCTCTGTTGCCTCAAATTGAGATCCTTCTGTGAGAACAAGTACTTGAGAGATTTATGATCTGTATACAACTCGAACTTCTCTCCAAGAAAATAATGGCGCTAAGACTTAAGTGCAAATACGATTGTGGCTAACTCCAAATCGTGGGCAGGGTAGTTTATCTCATGAAACCTTAACTGTCTCCCTCCATAGCATACTACCCTTCCCTCGTACATTAGAACACCAAGCCTTGTACCACTTGCATCAGTGTATACTCTGAACACTTTGTTCCCATCAGGCAATGTCAAGACTGGGGCTGTTGTCAGAACCCTCTTCAATCGTTGAAAAGCATCCTGACAGTCTACATCCTAAGAAAATGTCAGATTTTTCTTTGTCAGTCTAATGAGTAGGGCTGATATCTTTGCGAAGTCCTTGATGAACTTCCTATAATAGCCTGCTAAACCAAGAAAACTTCTCACCTCCGTTGCATTCTTTGGAACCTGCCAATCTTGAACTGCAACTACCTTCGAGGGATATACTGCTATCCCTTCCTTAGAGACCACATGCCCTAAAAATCTCACATCTTTTCTCTAAAAATGACATTTGAAGAAGTTCCCCTTAAGTTGATGTGCTTGGAGGGTCTTCATAACCTCCCTTATATGTTGGGCATGCTCTTCGTCGCTCTTCGAGAAAATCAAGATGTCATCCATAAAGACCACAACGAACTTATTTAGGAACTCCCAAACGTACTCATCAAATCTACAAAATAGGCGGGTGCATTCATCAAACCAAAAGCATGACGAGCCACTCGAAGAAACCAATTGGAGTTCTAAAGGCAGTCTTGTCTATACTTTCCTGGACCACCCTCAACTGATGGAACCCCGTGGCCAGTCTAAATGGGAGAAAACAGATGCACCAACAAGTTGGTCAAATAGATCATCTATCCTCAGGAGTGGGTGTATATATTTCTTAGAGAGCTTATTCAACTACCTATAATCCACGCATAAGCGAACCATCCGCCTTAGTTACGAATACCTCCGGAGCACTCCATTCACATATGCTTCGCCTAATAAACCCTTTTTCAAATAACTCCTTTACTTGCTTGCTAAGCACCATTCTCTCTCTCTTAGAGCCATGTGGCGCACAGGCAATGCAATTGGCTTTGCATTGTCCACCAAGTATATATCGAAATCAATCTCGCGCCTTGGAGGTAAGCCTAGAACCTCCTCAAAAGCATCAGGATACTCACATACTAATGGTATAGATCGTAAATCATCAATAGATGCATCAAATGACACTAGGAAACTAAGCATGACAGACCCTTTAGGGTCACAAGAAATCTCGAGGGTCCTACCATGGCAAGTCAAAAGTCTAACGACCCTCCTCTCACAATATAGAATGACACCATACATGACTAGCCAATCCATCCCTAGAATCAAACCGTAGCCCATGAAACCAAGCACATATGCGTCGCACTCAAACTCAATGCCCAACACAGATATTCTCAAACCCCTACAAATCATAGACAAATGAGCCATACCTCCTATCTGGTTTGAGACGACAATGGGATCCACAATCATACTAGTACTAGGGTGCAGAGACTCAACCACAGAATCAGATATAAAAGAATGTGAAGCGCCATAATCAAAAAGAGTTCTAATAGGATGATCGGAAAGAGAAATCAAACCTTTAACAGAAATTTTCCTACCCCTATCTAGTACATCAACCACGAGAGCATGCACATGCCCTACAGAAGGTCCTTCCCTTAGGCTATGTCCTTGCTTCTTTGGGCAATCCTTAATAAAATGTCCTTCTTCTCCACATAGGAAACAGCCACCCTTCCTTTTTCTGCAATCTTTGCTCAAATAACCCACGCATCCATAATTAAAACACTTCCTCTTTTCTCGGGCTTTGTTGTTCTTTCCGCCCTCCTTTTGCTGTTGTTGCTCCTTCTTGGGCCACACTTTCTTGTTCTGTGTCTCCTTAGTCTTTACCTCCACCTTTCCGCCTTTATCTTCCTCATGCATCAATGTCATATCTACGAGTCTCTCAAAAGTTGCTCCCATCGGAATATGAGACATAGCCAACCCATGAAGGGGTTCATTCAATCCTCTAGCTAATATCAAAGCTTTCTTATGCGGGGTATTTACTAGCTCCAAACCAAACCTTACCAATTGATTAAATTTATTAACATACTCCCTGACAGACACGCTTCCTTGCTTAAATGCCAAAAACCTTTCCATTTGCATACTTTGCTCGACTTGAGAAATAAACTTCATCTCTAACCTCTGTCGGAAATCGCCCTAAGTCTCAACTGAACGTCCCGCATGTGTCACTTTCCACCAGAACGAGGCCTCATCTTTCAGCTGCCAAATGGCTAACTGAATCCTCCTACGATCATCAACCTCAAAGATCCCAAACAAATCCTCTATCTCTTTAAGCCAATTCCTTGCCTTTACAAAAGTCTCAATTCCTTGGAATGGCTTTCCGCCCATAGCACAAAAATCCTAGCATATCTTAGAGAAATTATCAGCATGCGGAGGAGGAGGAGGAGGAACAGCAGTTGCACCTAGGGGAGGAGCGTCTGCTTGGCCTTCAGTAGGTGACATAACCTCCAGATACCTACGAAACCAAGCCGGTATCTTCACGCCCCTAAGAATATTAGGTTCCCCAAATATGCTGAAAAGAAAAGAAGAAGGGGTTCAAATAAAGAATAGAAAGATATTTCATATGGCTTTGGGGAATATGTCTTTCAAAGCAGACTTTTCTTTTGAAAACGCTTTCTATTAAAACCTTTTTGAAAACAATTTTCAAAATCATTTATCCGATCCGGTAATCTTCAACTCTGATACCAAGTGTGACAACTCACATCATTTAATGTCACTCTTTTGGAATGCATTAAGTTTCGTGAAGCGTTATAGGTAAAAAGAAACAGAAACATCATAAGATATATATAAAATAACAGCGGAATTTAAAGCTTTATTTAATAGAAAATCTTCGTGGTCCAAACCCATTACATAATAACTATGAAATACCAAAAACTCATTACATTAACATAAAACTCTGTCTTGTACCAAAAATCATCAAAGTTCAAACTGTAACACCCCACCCCGAGACCCACATTAACAAAGAAAATTACATGGTAATTCTGTTTGCTAATGTGGAGAATATGGCTGGTTAGGGGCAACCAACTATAACATTGTCTCAACTATATACTGAACATGCCGACAAATGTTATATTATTATTATTATTATTATTCTATCAAGTGGATCGACGTATTCATTAAATAATTGAGACAAAGCTATATATTGTTACGGATCTATCAAAACAAAACACTATAACTAAATGAATATATCATCTCAAAACAGTAACAAATACATGTACATACATACATACATATATATATGCATGCTTACATATACAATGATACATCTCAATATATTACAAATATACAGTAAAGTGATATGGAGACCACTCAATATACGAAAAGTAAAGATTAAACTCTCGACAATATGCCACAAGAATGTGAACAATCCCAAAGTGATGAGTCAGTCTCAAAAGATAGAACCAAGAACAAGCTACATAAAAGAGAATAATTCCCAAAATATAGCCATAGTAGAGAAGATACGAAACCAAACGGTAATCTAGGTAGCTCCAAGCGGAAAGAAAGAAAAAATCATGATCAAGCTTGAGAATTCCCACCCTGAGAACCCGGAGGGGTCCAGGGGGGACAGAAGAGAAAGAAGAGGAAACAAAATAGGTCAGACATAAAGTCTGGCGAATCCTGCTACTTTTATCATATAAATAAGTAAAAGCATCATAACAAGCATATAAACTGGATATAGTAGTATCAAAAGACAAGTATAACAGAATGAATAGGATAAACATAAAAGGATAGATTACACTTCTATAACACTTTCCTCTGCACCAATATAGTATACTAAAACAATATGATCCCTATAGAAACAGACGGTAGACTTAGGTGTATTTCTAGTGATTGGTTTTACCCCAAACAAAAGTAATGTCCAGCCCAACAAAAATGACAGATGTTACCCCCAACAAGAATAATGGGCTTCCACACAAGCTAGACTAGATGTATCCTAATTACTACCCCAATCGATCGGCTCCCTACACTGTAGATACTTGTGTTGGCCCCATAGTAGGATGTATCACTTCCTAAAGTAGCAACCCGTTCAACTACAAGGTGCATAACAATATCTACTGATGCCACAACGTCTTAATTTTCCACGAACAAGCCAGAACCATGCACGCACATGACTCCATTGGATCTTGCACTGTTGAAACCCTCTCCTTTTTGAACCTCTAACAATCAATTCAGTAACCGTGCCCTGACCCTGACTTAGTTCGAGGTGCTTCGTTTGATACCAAGATGGGTTATTGACTGATAAGGGTCCCACACAGATGATACAAGCTACCCTCCTAGGCTTGTATCCCCACTACTAGGATTTTGATAGGTTATGTCTATTGCATAACCCCTACATATAATAAAGGTTAAGTTTGTCGGTTTTATATAACCCTCCCACATAGTAACTTAACCTTCTCCCACTGTTTCAAGCAAGTTTACTTAACCCCTACTCAATTTAACATGTTTATATAACCATACAGGCTAAGTATTTCTGGTTAACAGATTCTTGTTGTTTTTCATTCATGTCTGTTAAGGCAGTAGACCCTTCACATTAAGTCGACTACTTGTGATTGTTGGATATGTCGGGCGGTTTCGGACAGACTTCTACCACAAGCTAGACTTAACCTCGTGTCTTAGCATCGTTATGCTTACATTTATGCCCTAGACCTCCCACATTAGATTAACCACTTGTGGGTGCTGGATATGCCGGGCGGTTCCGGGCAAACTTCTACCACAAGTGCAACCTAACCTCGTTTCGAAGTGCAGTTACACTTTCTAAATACTGTAATTTAAGCGTATTCATTTCTAGCCAATTATTCCCGTTCATCATTGATTATGCCCAAATTTAAGTCTTAGATCACATTATATGTTTCACCCCAAAATCACTACACAAATTTTGCCCACAATCCCAATAAAATTATGCCCCAATATTAACGTTTCCCATCGTTCCCAATTTCTCACATTCGCATATTTCAGTGATAGGTCTAGGCTCGAAGGTAGCCTGGCTATAAAAATAAAAACGGAAAGAGGAAGGGAAGAGAACTAGAATAGGCATAATAACGAATAACATATGATGATAAAATTGACCAATACAACAAGATCGACATATAATGGCAGAATTGGGCATATGAGAATTATAGATCTGGTGTACAAATAATGGTAGATCTGATATGATTCAAGTTACTAACAGACATAGGCTTAGATCCATCTTATAGACAAGTCAAGATTATTTTTTGAATGTTTATATTTAAAAATAACATAAACTCTCTGTGACTGGATCTAAAAAATAGAGGATTGATTGTAGATGTTGTAGCACAGATCCTTGAATACGTCTAAATCCCATTGTTGTTGAAGAATAGGCTAATCAATTTAGGTTGGTGCAGCATCTCATTGTCTCCATTGTATTTTATGTGTAAAAAAAATAGAAATAGGGTCCTATTTATAACCCAGGGTCAATGAATATGGCAGAGAAATCAGTCCACGTTCACAGAAATTGATCTACTAAGATTTGATAGCGATCGACACACCTGTGGAGGGGTTGACCCATGGGTCGACACCCATAGGGGATGGGGTCGGCCCCTAATGGGCCGATTTCCCCTCCTTTTCCCACCTTGATTTCGAATTTTCTGAATATGTTTTATTAATATGTGTATGTATAATTCTCTTGCGCGTATACAAACTTCTAGGCTTAATAACTTCTTCATATAATGTCCGTTTTACGCAAACTCGGAGTCTACCTTAAGCAGAATTCTGTGACGAACGCAATGGCGCTGCCCATTTTTCTTAATTCCCAATATTAAATTAAGTATTCTTTAGTTTGTCATTATAATGTGTTATAAAATTATGGGGTGTTACACTATCAATATACTGCAGTAATCAAATATGGCCAAGTGAAATCAATATACAAGTAAGTAAAGATGTGGTAAAGTGATCAGGTTACTATATTTGCAAAAATACTATAACATAATCCAGGTTGCCAACATGTCAATACCATAAGCACAAGATGGAGTGGAGCTAAGTATAGTAGTCATATGAATAATCATATATACATGTATATGTATATGCAGTGAAACACATAAGGCATGGTAAGAAGCTATACGACAACTGATATGGCATCTACTTTTAAATCATGTCGTTATCAGTCATCGACTCAAGCCTAGAAGCAGGGCAGCACATTAAAATATCATGCAAAGAAAGTAGCTGAAAGAAATCCATTAGTGATGGATTCCATTCTACCCTCCTTAGAGACTATAGGCTTAATGCATGAAACAGTAATGATAAAGCAAATTACGAAAGAAAAAAAAACTTCTTCAGTTAGAGATATGCACCTTAAAACACTTATTGAATGTGAAACGTATTTACATGGAAAAGCAAGGACCAAAATCATCACAAGTGAACATCGATGCAAATAGTGAAGCAAGGTGAACAATAAATGCCTAAGACATAATAGAAATACAAGGTGCATGGCCAAGTAGTACATGCCAGCAAGACAAGGAAATATATGTGCACCAAAGAAAAGTGAGGTGAACATTCATGTAGAAAAGGAAGACAATGAACAATATCAACAAGTTTAGACTAACAATGTGAAATAAATGAACTGAGGAAAACAGAGACATTTAGAACCAGTGTATGACCGAGGTAATGTCAGTATGCACAAATACAAAGCGCATAGAAAAGAAGAAGTCTAGTATCTGATTTTATTTTCTTTTGAAAAGAAATTTTGAGGTGAAACAAAACATTCCATTGTTCACAGTAATTCTCATCCATCAAATATTAATACTGACTGCATTCTAGGTGCTCAAAACGAGTCATTCCATTACTTAGAAGACAGTTAACACTTAAACTGTAACAACTCAATGGACTTATGTAGGGAAAGTTTTCTTTAAAACATATATGTATTGAATAATACATTTTCTCAAAATATAAAGGAGAGCAGTGGAGATCAATCTGAAAGCAGTTTTCTTTAAAACCAGATATGTATTGAATAATACATTTTCCTCTTTATAACCAAGCAAACAGGAATTAATCAAATGTATGTTTCATTTTAACATTTAAACAGTAGGCTACGTCAAAGGCGAAGTTCAGTATGCAACCGATTTGTAAACTAATTATGTCTTCCAGGGTTCAACATTTCCCAAAAACAAATGTAATCTCAATTTTTAAATTTACTAACAGCTTTTAGCAAAAACAAATGTAATTTCAACTCTAAGCAGTTTGAAGCAACTGCATATATAAGCAAAATAATATAGGTCTATATGTACATGTATGTGTGTGTGTGTATAGAGAGAGAGATGCATACATGACCTTACTGGCTTAACATATACACAGTCCTATATTTTGAATTCCGATAGCCTAGTGGTTGATTCACATAAGTTCATTACTCGGTCTGGAATGTACATCATAACACATGTATATACCTATATATATGTATATATATATATATATATATATATATAAGTATATAGGCATATGATTAGGTGCAGGGAAATAGATTAGGTAAGTTAAGACCATTTGACCAATATAGGGCTAAATCAATTGGTGACATACATGCCAACTAGTGGAAATGGGTAGTTTAGACCATCATACCGGTATAAATACATCAAGCTTAGTGATTTACTATTGTAAATTGAAATGCTATTGAGATAGCATTATACACATATACAAATACCTACTTATGTGTATACATACATATATATTTAAATTTTTTGCATGCCATTTCTAATAAAATATGCACCCAAACTGTCGTAACCACAAGATCTAAACAAACATGTGACATGGTACTAATCAATGCCGCAGCCAAACTTAAGCAAGGGCCCAACTCACATAACTACTATATTCCAATATCATACTTAAATCAATATACTTGAAACTTAAGATAAATCATGAGATAAATCTCACCTTTAACAGTGACGAGAGAACAAGGTGGTGGCAGCAGCGAGGCGTCGGTCCCGACCTAAGTTGGTGGCCTGACTTACGACAAACTGGGGTTCGACTGGAGGTGCACACGGGTTCAGGTGGCGGCCACATCAATTCGTTTCTTGTATACGGTTAGGCATGGATCTCGAAGGTGTGAATTCGGTCGCGACAGGTCTTGGAGGAAGGAGGAACTCACAATTGATTTTCGGATGCTAGTAATTTGGATGAAGGGTTTCCAATGGTGCGCGATGGCTCTAATTTTGCAAGGAAGAGGAGGCATGGATTTTTCATGGAGATAGAGAAAATTTAGGTGGAGCGGCAACGATTAAAATGGGAAAAGCCCAAGCTTTCAACTGAAGGAAATTGGGGGAAATTGATTTTGTGTTAGTTGGAGCAATCGACCATGGATTTTATAGAGTAGAAAAAGATAAGAACCACGTTAATGTAAATTTAACTGGATATAATCAACTTTTTTTATAGAATTACCATGACATAATAGATTAGTGAATCAATGTTTGTAGAAATGGAGAGATTCTCAATTATGAAAAAATCAATAGAGAAAAAAGCCGGCTACCAGACTCGAACCAATGACCATCGCATTTACAAATGCGATGCTCTAACCTCTGAGCTACTTCTAGGTTGGCTACGAATATCAAAAAGAAGGTCGACGTAGATATATCTATGGTGAGTTTTATTTGTTTAAATTAAATAATATCTTTTACCCTAAATTATTGTTGAACACTCAATATTTGAACCATCAACACAAACCCCAAATGCGACAAAAATTATACGTGTCTCTACGTCTTCGCGTTTTGAATTCAATAAAATTATTCTGGTTGTAAACCCACTTCATCTATTATTTTAAATTTTAAATTATTTGTTGGTTCACCGATTTAATTTCGTTTGTTCACCAATGATTGTGTTCGTTGTTGGATCTGGATTAACCCTAGAGTGGGGGTGAGTAGGGTTTATCACAGTTTTTACGAGATATTAAAAATTCACATAACACATAATGCAGTAGAAATAAAAATATAGAAAGTAAATGATACAAGATATACCCAACTTCAGCAAAACCCTGCCTACTACAGCATTCCTAAGGTTCTACTAGGTAATAGAATAAATCCCGCTTACAAGACCATGTAAACTCGTGAACCCCTCGCTCCTATTCTAATCCTACGCTCAAAAACCTAGACTGATCTAATCCCCTAGATCAGATTTCCCCTGATTACAACTCTGTAACTAGCAACCCTAGTTTTTACAGACTCTAGTAAACTGCCAGTTAACACCCTAACTGGTTTCTCTAGAATTTTATAGACTCTAGAAACTGTTCAGACAGTTTACAAAAAGAAATTGAAATTACAACAAAAATTAAATCAAAACCCTATATTTAAAAAGGAAAAATAATCCTCCTTTAACCACTTGAAGTTGGCCGGCCCCTTTTGATTTGCGTCCACCCTTCCTTGTTATTATCCGATCACTTCTTCTTTTGGAGAAAAAATGGCGGCGGCTGGGGTTTTATTAATTCTTCCGAAATCTCGATCGTTTGTATCTGGAATCAAATCTTTGATGCTTCGAAATACTATGGGTGGATTTGTTACTTTGATTTGGGGATTATTGCGATCGAAAACCATTCGTGAAAAACATGAGTTCTCTATATTTTCTTTCTCTGAAATGTTTGTTGTTTTTCCTATGTTTTTAGCCAATGATGATTTTTGTTTAAACAGAATAATTAAATCCTATTACTTCTTTGATTTCCTTATATGACTGGGCTAATTTGTGTTATGTTTTCCTCTATTGATTACATAGTGAATTGCCATGATTTTCGAGATGAACCTAGACATGATTCGACTGATTTTGTGGTTTCCTCTTTTGACACACTCAATTATAATTTGATTCCTTCACATTTAAAAGCTTGCGTGATTTATGGTGATGAAATTGAACTTGATTGTGGCCTTTAAAAACAGATTTTCCCTTTTGACTTTGAAATCATACGGTATTGATTAAAAAGTCAATTCTGGAAATTATTTGATTTGTTGTCCCCTTTAGAACGACTGCCAAAAACTGTTTGTTTCATTTCTTGAAATAAAAATGAAACCTTTCCTTGTATGTCAAACTGAATTTCTGGAGTTAAATCTCAAAAAAAAAAAAGCCCAGAAAAAAAAATCTGTCTAAAACTGGAAAAAACTTGAAAATGTTTTCTTGCTCTTATCATGATTTCAGGAATTCATGAATCATTTCAGTAAATGTTTGTAGCTCATGTTGATTGCATTATTGCCTGCAAATCTGGAAATGAATTGCCTTGATAACTTTGTATATTTTGAAACCAGAAATGACTATTTTTCAAAAATGTTTTGCTATTAAATTGAGGCTTGCCTCTTTCATTGATTGTATGCAAATTTGAGAATTTCTTGGCATTTCTGGAAAGTGTTTGAAGTTGAATTTGCTTGTGCACATTTATTTTCTTTGACTCTTCTTGCATCTGTGTCAATCCTTCATTACTGCTTTGCATTTGACACATGATCATTCATGTATATTGCCTTGGCTTTGTAGCTCAACCAGAATTGGTATAGCTTTTGTATTTTCTGCAATTTGATTACCATGTTGCTCCATATATGAAACTTGTACATGCTTGCTTGTGCATGCTCGAGCACTTGAGCCATAAGCATATTCCATGCAGACTTGCCTTGACCATATATACACAGCTTCTTGTTGACATTAATCTTGTTGCTTCACTTGCCATTAAATTTTCATAGCTTGTGCTCATAACTGCTTAGAAGTTTCACCGCTGTAGTTATGTATTCCTGTTTGTGCATTTGAATCTTGCTGGTTGACCACATTGAGTTGAATCTGCACTTGTCTTAACCATGAGTTGTATGAGCTAGTTGGACTTAACTTAATTCATTTAGTCCATGCTGCCTGTTTTTTATACTTCACCCATCCCATAAATACTCGTATCATCCATGAAGTTTTAAGATGAAGATTATCACTGTTTTGTGGGCTTTGCTGCTGTGTATTCACATGCCTTGAATTGATCTGCTATTGGTATGTTTGCTGTTTTAAAAAAAAACTGGTATGTCTTGTTTGACACTTGCTTTAGAGTTGATTTGCCATGTTTAAAATCACTTGATCTTAAGTGATCCATGTTGTCCACACTTGATCACATGTGTTTGCTGATCTGAACCATTTCGACATTGAGCTGTTTCCTTGTTCTTGTATACATGCATTTCTGTTGCACTGTCCACTTGAGTGTGCACTGAGTTGAGATAGTCCACGTGGCTACTCCTCAGTTGCACAGTGGATTGGTGAGGCAGTGCACACGTGTATAACGTGTGTATATGCAGCCATACAGACAATTTTTCCTGTCCCTACATTGAGATATATATATATATATATGTATGTTGTCTGCCTTGTGGTATTTACAGTGTGTAACACCCCGTATTTTTGTTAACACTGATATTCACTAATTAAAGAATAATTAATCTCAGATGTGAGAATTAAGGGAAACGGGTTGCGCCATTGTGTTCGTCTCGGAATTATGGTTGAGATAGAGTCCGAGTTTGCATGAATTGGACTTCGTATGAAGAAGTTATGGCGAACGGAAGTTTCAGAAAATTCAAAACAAATTTCAAATTTCAAAAATTCAGAGTCAAACAAGCTAGGCGGGAAAATTCCCGCTAGGGCCAGGTTGACCAGGGGGTCGACCTGGGGGTCGATCTACCCTGACTAGGTCGACCATAGTGTCGACGTGAGGGTCGACCTGCCCACCCCCCCCCCCCTCGCTGGCAGATTTGATTTATGACCTATAGATGACTGTGTGCTGACTCATTAGGGTTTCTGAACTGCTCTGATTGGCTGGGATTAATTCTGGGTTGATCGAACAGCTTAAACTAATCCTAAACTCTATAAAAACACCTATAGACCCAAACCCTAAAATCAAAATAAAATTGGATTCATGGCCTCCATGCCATCACTTAGCAACTCAGCATAGCCGCCACCAATTAGAGAGGAAGAAAGCAAATCAAATTCAATCCTTTTGAACTCTAGCAACGAATCTTCATCAAAGGAGCGCTAATTCAACTCCAGAAATCAGAATTCAGAACTCAAGACTACTTTTGAGTTGTGAGTTCGATAGTTGAAACACCCCACCTCCGTTAGGGTCACTCACAAAGGGAATGCCCTAATTTTGGTGGAGGTTTTTAAGTATAAGTCACAGATACACAAGACAGATATAAATACACATATTTTTAAACAGCGGAAAACACAACAACTTTTATTTCATCAAAATACGTGTCATACAAACCATACCATTATTTTCTTATAATACTTCCAAAAACATTACATTTCCATAACTATCTTGATTTTCAAAGAAGCATAAAAAAATCATAAATAAAGCAGCAAAATCCCCATAGTGATGTCCAAAGCCATGATCCAAACAAAAGAGATCCAAACCGTACATCTACTGTCTTCAAGCTTGCAAAAGAGTCTGACTAAGCTGAGTTGTTTCCTCCCTGTGGACCTGGGGGGAAACGAAAGAAAAGAAGACGAAAAGAAAAATGGAGTCAGACATAAAGCCTAAGTAAATCTAGTGACTTTTCAGTATATGAATAAGAAAAGGATATGATAGACATAAACTGAAAATAGGATAGTATCATAACTAAGTGAGTGTAGCCCAAAATCGAATATACTATCGAACCCACACTATATCTCTGCATTTACTAGGATTATTCTAACTGGCACCCCATGCTGAAGGTGAAGTGATCCTTTTTTTTTTACTAAAGATCGGCTCCTACTCGTACGTGTGTCTTACGGCTACCCCAAGAAGTGTAGATACCTATGCTGGTCCCACCATGGGGTGTATCAAGACCCATGGTGGCGGCCCCGACACAATTACTAGAAGACATAGGTTATACTACTGGTGCCCCCAGTGGCCTACTTGTCTGCTCCGGAGTGCGTTCACGACCACACACCGTTAGACCTACACTATGCACCCAACATTTGCCATTATTTGACCACTTACATTCAGCCCAGTAATCGTGCCCCACCTTGCCTAGTTTCAGGGTACCGTTGATACCTAAATTGGGTTACTGCTGAAACGGGTCCCTACATTACCAGGGTTTTCTAGTCAAACATGTTAAGTGGTTAAGTGTCTGTATATACCTAACCCCACCCATCAATATTTGTTAACATGTTAAATCTTTGGTTAAGTGTTTTCAGTTGACTTAACCCTACCACCTGTCCTTAACCTTTTAGAGCGCCGACCACTCACATTAGACAGATATCACTACGGTTACTGGATGTGCCGGTTGGTTCCGGGCAGGTTTAAACCGTAGTTCACTCTAACCTCGAGTCTTTATTGGGCTCAATGTTCAACCACCCACATTGGATAGGTATTGTTGTGACTACTGGACAGCCGGGCGGGTCCGGGCAGATTTACGTCACAACTTAATCCAACCTCGGGTTAAACATATCGTGTTTTCTAAATTTACATTTCACCATTCAATTTAATATGTAAATGTCATGTCGTCTTTTAATTTGGGTATAACAATTTATACCGCTAAAATGCCACAGTCGTTGGCACGCGCCAAACATGCCAACATAATTATTATATCATGTTTTTACACCCAACGTTATTACCCCCGTTTGTACGTACTAATGTTGGGCTCGACACAATTCAGCCCAACTTGATAAACGTGAGAAAAGGGGAAATTCAGAACATATAATATTTCTATGATACATAGAAGGTGTAGCGCATGAACTTGTAAATTGGCGTTAACATAAACATTGGATCATGTGAACTTGCATTCAAAATTGGCATACAACTAAATGGGTGTCACATAAGATGGCATATGTAGACTTATACAAACTTGGGTTTTAACATATTAACTTGGCATAATGTCGAACACAAAACTAGCATGTTGTAAATTAACCCAAAAATGTCCAAATCTAATATATAGTCTATTTCCACACGAACTTGCATAGTTTATGTAGCCCAAACTGCATTTAACATAGTTCTAATCATACTTGTAATGGATCTAAGATGTATACATAAGTGTTGAGTCATGTAGCATAAAGAATCTCAGATCTAGGGTGTGTTTACATAAGTATATGGCCCATGATATCAACATAAACATAAAGGGGATATTAACATAAACATGAGAGGGTTCTAATCATAGACTTTGCCACAAACTTGCAATTACCATTACTTTCATATACAAACGTATAATAAACTTGCATCGATCCATTTATGCCACAAATCAATACACCAAAAACAATCACGATAGAAACATTACAATACACAAGATCTACATCATTATAATGATACAATTCTATTCCTAATTACATCGTATCACATCATAATTTTATTCAGATTCTGAAAGACCACTATACTTACAACGTGTGACGAATTCTTCTTTTCTGATTTCTATTTTCTGAATTTGGAGATGCTCTCCTTTGGGTAGCAATTTGTTGATTGATTTGATTAGACTTTAGTTTGCGTCTTAGTTTGATTCTTGGCGGCTACGATCAACTCCTTCCCGACAGCATAACGACTCCTCTCTTATTTTCTTATGTGAATTAGTTAAGTCTTAGAGTGTATTTATAGAGTTTTCAAGTAGTTTTGAGCCGTCAGATGCAAGCAGGGAGGAAAATCAGACCGTACAGCACACCAGAAGTCGAACCAGGGTCAGACCCACCTGGTCAGGCTGAGTAGGCAAGTCGACTTGCAGGTCGACACCCAAGTCGACTGCGTAGTCGACCTGGGGGGGCCAGGTCGACTGCCCAGTCGACACTAATGTCGACCTGGTCACTGGGCGGAATTTTTCCCGCCCAGCACAGTTTGAACTCGAAATTTCAAATTTTAAACCTGTTCTGAGCTGTTTTTGAATTCAAATTTATTCTGAAACTTCCGGAGGTCGTAACTCCTTCATACGGAGTCCGTTTCACGCAAACTCGGACTCTATCTTAACCAGAATTCCGAGACGAACGCAATGACGTAAGCATTTCCCTTAATTCTTTTATTAGAATTAATTATACTTTAATTTATGAATTTCACTGTTATAGAATATACGGGGTGTTACATTCTCCCCCACTTAAAAGGATTTCATCCCCGAAATATTCAAGTTAGGAAGAATGTATATCCTACCATCCAATCGTCCATCTACTCAACCAACAAACACAGGTGTCCATTGTCCTTAAAGACTTCTAATGCTTTATGATCATATGCATTGTGTGTGTATATGTCCTTATCTAATGCAGAAATCAGGCGGTCCACTGATTCAGTTGACCTCCTAAATGCGAATCATGTAAGTGTCATGAATCCATCATGTATGCAAATTTTTCCTACTCATAATTCTACATGAGTGCACAACAATTCATACAAATGCGACAACCATATGATAACATATAAAATTTCAACCACATATGAGCGAGAATACATACATGCATATGCAATATGAAGTGACTGAGCCGATCTAAAACCTAGGGTGTGTGTGTATATGCATCCACGAGCAACCACTAGCAATCACTTGCAATCACTTACAGCCATAATCCATAACATGTTTTCAAATACATGCTTGCATCCATTTGTTTTCTACCTAAGGAGTTAAGGAGAAAGGGTCGAGGAAATATGCCTAAAAGATAGATAAAGCATAATTTAAGGAAAAAGAGGGATCAAAGATGTACCCTCAAAAAGAAAAGGGTAGGCAGCGCGTATTCTGTCCTCAGTTTCCCAAGTCGCGTCTTCCCCGGCGTTGCTTCACTGAACTTTGACGAGCTTGACTTCGCGATTGAATATCTTTTTCACTTCAGTTCCTAAGATACGTGTTGGAACTCTTCTTACTGTTGCTTCACGTTCCACTTCGGCTTCTTCTAGAATGCTAGGCTCCACTATTTCAGCAGACTCGTGCAAACACTTTCGGAGGTGAGAAACATGAAAGACGTTGTGAACTCCGGCCAGTCTCTCGGGTAGCTCTAATCTATAGGCCATCTTCCCAACCTTCTCGATGATAGGAAATGGTACTACAAACCTCGATGCTAGCTTTCAAGTGGATCCAAAGCGAACGACGTTCCTTAGAGGAGATACCTTAAGAAAAACCCTGTCCCCAACCTCAAACTCAAGGTCGGTCCTTCTCTTATCTGCGTACGATTTTTGTCTGTCCTGGGCTGTCTTCATCCTTCTTCGTATCAAGTCTACTTTCTCTGAAGTCTCTCGAATCATGTCTGGCCCAAGTATAAGTTTATCCGTGGACTCCCACCAACAAGTTGGTGATTTGCACGGTCTCCCATACAATGCTTCGAAGGGCGCCATACCGATAGTGGCTTGGTAGTTGTTATTGTAGGCGAATTCTACCGAAGGAAGATGCTCTTCCCATGTCCCTCCAAAGTCAAGAACGCAAAGTCTCAAAAGATCCTCTAAAACTCTATTTACCCTTTCCGTCTGGACATCGGTTTGGGGGTGATAGGCCGTGCTCAGACATAACTGTGTGCCTACAGCTTCTTGCAGACTCCGCCAAAATTCGCTTGTGAAGATAGGGTCCCGGTCACTAACAATACTGGAAGGTATCCCATGGAGTCGAACTATTTCCTTGAGATAAAGAGATGCTAGAGATGAGGCAGTCCTTCTACTCTTGATAGGTAAAAAGTGGGCGCTTTTTGTAAGCCTATCCACTATTACCCAAATGCTAGTATTGCTTCTTCTTGACCTAGGCAGTCCATCAATGAAGTCCATCGAAATATTATCCCACTTCCACTGTGGGACCTCTAGGGGGTGAAGTAGTCCTCCAGGCCTTTTCTGTTCCGCCTTGACCTGTTGGCATATCATACACTTGGAAACGAAATCTGCCACGTCCTTCTTCATGCCGTTCCAAAAGAAAACTCTTTTCATGTCCTTGTACATTTTATCCCCGCCTGGGTGTATTGTCATCTTGGAATGGTGTGCTTCCTCAAGAACCTTCTTTATCAACTCTCTTGCTTGTGGGATGCACAATCTTCCATCGCATCTCAGCCAGCCTTTATCGTCGATAGAGTACCTATTGAGGTGACTAGAAGTCTCGCCCCCAATAAGTTTATCAATCATATCAACAAGCTGAGGGTCTTCACGTTGTGCAGCCCCTATTGAGTCCACTAGAGTCAGGCGTACTTCGAGAGATGCTAGCAAACCCGATACAAAATCGGAGGAGGGCCTAAAGTTAAAACTGGCTGTATACTCCAAGCTTTGCCTTTCTACAAAGAGCGGGCTTAGGGTCAGTTTCTTTCGGCTCAACGCGTCTGCCACTACGTTGCCTTTGCCAGGAGTATAGGAAATTTTAAAATCATACGAGGCAAGAAACTCCATCCACCTGTGCTGCCTCAAGTTAAGATCTTTCTGCGAGAAGAGATATTATGGTCAGTGTATAATTCGAACTTCTCACCTAGGAGATAATGTCGCCAAGACTTAAGTGCAAAGACGATGGCGGCTAACTCAAGATCGTGGGTCGGGTAGTTCTTTTCATGAACTTTCAATTGCCTTCCACCATAAGCTACTACCCTCCCTTCTTGCATTAGAACGGCGCCTAGTCCCGTTCCACATGCATCTGTATAAACTGTGAACAGTTTGCTTCCGTCAGGCAGAATTAGAACTGGGATTGTTGTAAGAGCCCTTTTCAGGCGTTGGAAAGCCAACTCGCAATCCAAGTCCCAATTGAACACTAGATTCTTCTTTGTCAGCCTTGTGAGTGGAGCTGAGATTTTTGCAAAATCCCTTATGAACTTTCGATAGAAACCGGCTAGCCCAAGAAAGCTTCGGACTTCGGTTGCATTCTTTAGTGCCTTCCAGTCCTGTACTGCAACTACCTTTGCGGGGTCCATGGCCAACCCTTCTTTGGATACAGCATGCCCAAGAAATCTTACTTCTTCCCTCCAAAAATGGCATTTTGAAAACTTTGCCTTTAGCTGATGTGCTAGGAGAGTATCCATGATTTCTTTCAGATGTTGAGCATGCTCTTCCTCATTCTTTGAAAAGATCAAGATATCGTCTACGAAGACAACCACAAATTTGTTGAGGAATTCTCTGAACACTCTGCTCCTTAGGTCCACGAAGTAAGCGGGTGCATTTGTCAGGCCGAAAGGCATGAAAAGCCACTCAAAGAAACCGTCTGGGGTTCTGAACACCGTTTTATCAATACTATCCTCGGCTACTCTTAGCTGATGGAACCCAGTTGCCAGATCAAATTGGGAGAAAACTGACGCACCTACAAGCTGATCAAACAAAGAGTCGATTCGGGGAAGAGGGTGCCTATTTTTCTTGGTCAATTTGTTTAACTCCCTATAGTCAACGCAAAGGCGAAGCGAACCGTCTACTTTGGTTGCGAACACCGCTGGAGCACCCCATTCTGAAATGCTCCTTTGAATGAACCCCTTCTCGAGAAGTTCTTTAACCTGCTTACTGAGCTCCTTTCTCTCTTTAGGAGCCATATGTCTGACAGGTAAAGCTACGGGCTTTGCATTATCCACAAGATAGATACGGAAGTCTACTTCCCGCTTCGGAGGTAAGCCTTTCACCTCCTCGAAGACATCCGGATATTCCCGGACTACTCTAACCGACTGCAAATTCTCATCGGAAGCATCAAGCGACTCTAGATAACTAAGCATAACAGCATTCAAAGGATTACAGGAGATTTCTAGAATGTTACCAAGCCGAGTCAAGAGTCTAACTACTTTCTTCTCACAATCAAGAATGGCACCGTTACTGGATAACCAGTCCATGCCTAAGATCAAACCATATCCCGAGAAGCCTAGGACAAAGGCATTACAACTAAACTCAACACTGAGAATAGAGATTTTCAAACCCAAACAAACCATTGACAAGTAAGTGGAGCCCCCAATTGGTTTTGAAACTACTGAGGGATCCTCAACCATACTAGTGTCTATGTGTAGAGATTCTACTAAAGCAGATGAAATAAAGGAGTGTGATGCACCAGAGTCGAAAAGTGTACGAACTGGATGATCATAAAGATAGACTACACTTTCTACAGAAATATTTCTACCTCAAGTTCCCAAGATAGGATTGAGAAGATAAGCAAGATAAAAAAAAGCATCTAGGAGAAGAAGTTAAAGATATACCCCCAGAAGGTCCTGCTTGCGGGCATTGCCCTTTCTCCTTAGGGAAGTTCTTGCTGATATGTCCAATATCACCACACTGAAAGCACGCTCCCATCTTCATCTTCTTCTTTCTACAATCCTGGACTAAATGCCTAATGATGCCACAGAAATAACATTTCCTTTTTTCACGTGTCTTGTTATTATTGTTGTGGTCCTTTCCTCCTTGACTATTATCCATCTTCTTGTTCTGCGATTCTTCTGCTCGCTGTTTCACGTAGAGGAGGAGGAGTAAAAGCGTCTGTAGCTAGGGAGTAAGGTCCCCAGACATGCTGAAACGAAAAGGAAAGATTCAAAACGAAGGATAGAGAGAGATAGAGTACATGGCTTCGGGGGTATGCCTTTCTAAAATATAACACTTTTTCTAAAAATGCTTCTTTAAATTTTCTTATGAAAACAATTTCAAAAACTCTTATCTTATCTAGTAAACCTATGCTCTGATACCAAGTGAAACACCCCACCTCCGTTAGGGTCACTCACAAAGGGAATGCCCTAATTTTGGTGGAGGTTTTTAAGTATAAGTCACAGATACACAAGACAGATATAAATACACATATTTTTAAACAGCGGAAAACACAACAACTTTTATTTCATCAAAATACGTGTCATACAAACCATACCATAATTGTCTTACAATACTTCCAAAAACATTACATTTCCATAACTGTCTTGATTTTCAAAGAAGCATAAAAAACATAAATAAAGCAGCAAAATCCCCATAGTGATGTCCAAAGCCATGATCCAAAAAAAAGAGTTCCAAACCGTACATCTACTGTCTTCAAGCTTGCAAAAGAGTCTGACTAAGCTGAGTTGTTTCCTCCCTGTGGACTTGGGGGGGGGGGGAACGAAAGAAAAGAAGACGAAAAGAAAAATGGAGTCAGGCATAAAGCCTGAGTAAATCTAGTGACTTTTCGGTATATGAATAAAAAAGGATATGATAGACATAAACTGAAAACAGGATAGTATCATAACTAAGTGAGTGTAGCCAAAAATCGAATATACTATCGAACCCACACTATATCTTTGCATTTACTAGGATTATTCTAACCAGCACCCCATGCTGAGGGTGAAGTGATCCTTTTTTTTTTACTAAAGATCGGCTCCTACTCGTACGTGTGTCTTACGGCTACCCCAAGAAGTGTAGATACCTATGTTGGTCCCACCATGGGGTGTATCAAGACCCATGGTGGCGACCCCGACACAATTACTAGAAGACATAGGTTATACTACTGGTGCCCCCAGTGCCCTGCTTGTCTGCTCCGGAGTGCGTACACGACCACACACCGTTAGACCTACACTGTGCACCCAACATTTGCGGTTATTTGACCGCTTACATTCAGCCCAGTAATCGTGCCCCACCCTGCCTAGTTTCAGGGTACCGTTGATACCTAAATTGGGTTACTGCTGAAACGGGTCCCTACGTTACCAGGGTTTTCTAGTCAAACATGTTAAGTGGTTAAGTGTCTGTATATACCTAACCCCACCCATCAATATTTGTTAACATGTTGAATCTTTGGTTAAGTGTTTTCAGTTGACTTAACCCTACCACCTGTCCTTAACCTTTTAGAGCGTCGATCACTCACATTAAACAGATATCACTATGGTTACTGGATGTGCCGGTTGGTTCCGGGCAGGTTTACACCGTAGTTCAGTCTAACCTTGGGTCTTTATTAGGCTCAATGTTCAACCACCCACATTGGATAGGTATTGTTGTGACTACTGGACAGCCGGGCGGGTCCGGGCAGATTTACGTCACAACTCAATCCAACCTCGGGTTAAACATATCGTGTTTTCTAAATTTACATTTCACCATTCAATTTAATATGTAAATGTCATGTCGTCTTTTAATTTGGGTATAACAATTTATACCGCTAAAATGCCACAGTTGTTGGCACGCGCCAAACATGCCAACATATTTATTATATCATGTTTTTACACCCAACGTTATTACCCCCGTTTGTACGTACTAATGTTGGGCTCGACACAATTCAGCCCAACTTGATAAACGTGAGAAAAGGGGAAATTCAGAACATATAATATTTCTATGATACATAGAAGGTGTAGCGCATGAACTTGCAAATTGGCGTTAATATAAACATTGGATCATGTGAACTTGCATTCAAAATTGGCATACAACTAAATGGGTGTCACATAGGATGGCATATGTAGACTTATACAAACTTGGGTTTTAACATATTAACTTGGCATAATGTCGAACACAAAACTAGCATGTTGTAAATTAACCCAAAAATGTCCAAATCTAATATATAGTCTATTTCCACATGAACTTGCATAGTTTATGTAGCCCAAACTGCATTTAACATAGTTCTAATCATACTTGTAATGGATCTAAGATGTATACATAAGTTTTGAGTCATGTAGCATAAAGGATCTCAGATCTAGGGTGTGTTTACATAAGTATATGGCCCATGATATCAACATAAACATAAAGGGGATATTAACATAAACATGAGAGGGTTCTAATCATAGACTTTGCCACAAACTTGCAATTACCATTACTTTCATATACGAATGTATAATAAACTTGCATCGATCCATTTATGCCACAAATCAATACACCAAAAACAATCACGATAGAAACATTACAATACACAAGATCTACATCATTATAATGATACAATTCTATTCCCAATTACATCGTATCACATCATAATTTTATTCAGATTCTGAAAGACCACTATACTTACAACGTGTGACGAATTCTTGTTTTCTGATTTCTGATTTCTGAATTTGGAGATGCTCTCCTTCGGGTAGCAATTTGTTGATTGATTTGATTAGACTTTAGTTTGCTTCTTAGTTTGATTCTTGGCGGCTA
The DNA here is from genome assembly GCA_030737875.1 of Allium sativum. Classification (NCBI taxonomy): domain Eukaryota; kingdom Viridiplantae; phylum Streptophyta; class Magnoliopsida; order Asparagales; family Amaryllidaceae; genus Allium; species Allium sativum. Next base: position 71,032,392 of record CM060924.1, read on the forward strand.
CGATCAACTCCTTCCCGACAGCATGACGACTCCTCTCTTATTTTCTTATGTGATTTAGTTGAGTCTTAGAGTGTATTTATAGAGTTTTCAAGTAGTTTTGAGCCTTAGATCAAATATTATACTACTATATCTATTATTATATCTATTATCTATTATAGTATATTTTTTCTACGACCAATCAATTACTTAAAATAAATGAAAGTATTCGAAAATGAAAACCTTATATTATAATTATAAAGAACTTTCTAAATTTTCTATTGATCTACTGAATAACATAAAATTATGCATAAACAAAGAACAAAAAAGAAGAAAGAAATTATGTATTATTTCATTTCCATATTGATCGAGACTGTGTTGTTGCGCCAGCGGAAGGATAGCTATACTGATTCGGTATACTCGAAATACACCTTTGGTACAAAATTGACGATCTCACAAAAAAGATGCCATATCAGTGGTTTATTTTCCTTCGAACCAGGGTCAGACCCACCTGGTCAGGCCGACCAGGCAAGTCGACCTGCTGGTCGACACCCAAGTCGACTGCGTAGTCGACCTGGGGGGCCCAGGTCGACTGCCCAGTCGACACTAATGTCAACCTGGTCACTGGGCGAGATTTTTCCCGCCCAGCCCAGTTTGAACTCGAAATTTCAAATTTTAAACCTGTTCTAAGCTGTTTTTGAATTCAAATTTTTTCTGAAACTTCCGGAGGTCGTAACTCCTTCATACGGAGTCCGTTTCATGCAAACTCGGACTCTATCTTAACCAGAATTCCAAGGCGATCGCAATGGCTTAAGCCATTTCCCTTAATTCTTTCATTAGAATTAATTATACTTTAATTTATGAATTTCACTGTTATAGAATATACGGGGTGTTACAATAGTTTTAACAAGATAATTAATAAATGAATTGGATTGAGTTATAATGCGGATAATTTGGATGTGATATGAATTGTTGATTTCATGTTGTAATTATGTTGTAGAATTATGTTGTAATTTCTATGATATTATGTTATGATGATATCATCTACGATGTAAAGTTATGATGCTATCACCCATGTTATAATCCTATGATTGGCTTATGTCTAGTTGAATTATCATGTTTCTTATGCTAGTTTGTTATATTGATTCATATGATAAATCAGATGTAGGAAAGTTTAGATGTTGATTCAAACATGAACCATATACAAGTTTGTGTAGAATTATATGTGACCTCACATGGCTATGGCACCTAGTTTATGTGAGAATTTAATTAAAAGTTAGGCTATGACATATGCTACTTTACATGTCTACACCTTTGTTGCAATGTATGAATCACATATGTAAGTTTATGAGTTGGATATGAATCATGTTATGCAAGTTTAGGATTATTACCTATGCAAATTTTGAACTATTACATATGATATTTATGCAAGTTTGTGGCCAATATTTCATCAAGTTCACACCTTAGATTTGGATCCATGACATATGATGTTTATGCAAGTTTGTGGCCATTATCTCATCAAGTTCACACCTTTAGATTTGGTTCTATGACATATGTTGTTTATGCAAGTTGTAACTTTGGCCTATGCAAGTTTTAGATGTAGAACATCATTCACATATGCAAGTTCACCCCTATGTTAGATTTGTGATGTTTTCCTTTATTTTATGAGTTAGACTATTCGAGTCTAACATATATTTTTACGAACAAACGTACTACGTGGGGGTAAAGGGGATAATATTAAAAATATTTAATTGGCATAAATGCCTTAAAAAGGCATAAAATATAATTGTGGTGAAAATTGGTATGATTTTACATACCCTAAATGGATGGACATAATTGAGTCAATTATGGACATCGTTAATTGATTGATAATTTGAATAGGGAAAGTAATTCAAATTTTTGGAATGATTAATTAGGAGTAATTAATCGTCTAAGACACGAGGTTAGGCTCTTTTTTGGTGTAAGACTGCCCGGACCCGCTCGGCAAATCCAGCTGCCACAAATGTCAGTCTAATGTGAGAGGTCTTAGGCATAAACTAAATACGTAACAATTGTAAAGACACGAGGTTAGGCTCTTTTGTGGTGTAAGACTGCCCGGACCCGCCCGGCAAATCCAGCTGCCACAAATGCCAGTCTAATGTGAGAGGTCTTTATGAGGTTACGGTCTTAATGAATTAAGAAACACTTAACCAGATAAGCATGTAGTGGGACATGAGGGGGTTAAGTGGGTGCCTTCGGTGGCATGTGGAATCTAGTGGGTGCCTTGGGTGGCATTTGGAAATACGATTAGAAACACTTAACCAAAATTGGAACATGTAATTGGAACATGTAATTGAAACATGAATAAGAAGTGGGTTAAGTGGGATGTACTAGAGGGGACCAAGCTTAGGTGGATAGCTTGTGTCAAGTAATGAGGGCCCGTTTCAACCAGTAACCCATACGTATCTTTGTGGGCTCGACCCAAGTCAAGGACGGGACACGCATACTGGGCTTGACCGTAAGAGGCCAAAGCGAGTTAGCGATGGCAACGCAAGTCCAACGGGTTCATATGCGTGTGTGGACCCGGGCTGGTAGGTAAGACGTTGTTGCATCGTGTAGGTATAAGCCATGCATTCTTGGTGGTATCGGGTTGCCACTTTGGGGAGTGATACACCCCACTGTGGGGCCAGCACGAGTATCTACGAATTAGGGAGCCGATCGCTTGGGGTAGTGGGTACACCTAGTGGAGATAGGGGCAGACGGCACCTAAGAAGGTAGCTAGGGGTGCACGAAACTACCAATATCATTATTTAGTCTGTAGGCGAGATCAACCTTAGGATGACTAGTGGTGGTGCAGTATACTAGTGGCGGTGCAGTATAGCAATTATCCTATAGTGTTGGTGTCCCCCCCCAAGGTGCTCAGGTTGGAACTAGCACCAGTGGAGCTTGATTTTGGACTGCTTTTAGAAGATTTCTTGGACCGCTGAAGTAAAGTTCAGCTTCTCTTTATTTATGGCTATTTTAATGTTGGGGATTATGTCTTCTAGTTTATGTACTTTGTTTTATCAAGATGGATATGGTGTACTTGACTTTGGTTTATGGTTTTGATGATGTAATCAGACATATGGGTTTATCCGCTGCAATGAAATAAAGTTTTAGTTTTCAAGTACTGTTTATATCTTTCTTGTTGTGATTTTCTGTTCTATACTTACTTAAAACGCTCCATAGAAGTTAATGCATTCCCTTTGTGACTGACATTAATGGACGTGGGGGGTTACACATGGTATCAGAGCTGAAGGTTACCAGAACAGATATGAATTTTTGAAAAATTATTTTTCAAAGCAATTTGTATACAGAAGTACTTTCAAAAGTATGATTTAAGGAAAAGTATTTTCATGAGAAAAATATATTTTAGAAAGCATAACCCCAAGAGCCATATATCTTTCCTTCAGTCCTTTTTGTATTGAATCTTTCCTTTTTCATTTCAGCATGTCTGAAGCATCTGAGATACCAGAGGGCGTTCATGTGCCCGGTTGGTTTCGTCAATATCTTGAGGCTAGGGCCGCCGCCGCAGGTTCAGCAAATCCTCCTTCTCCTCCTCGTGTCGATAATTTCGCAAAGATATGTAAGGACTTTAGAGCAACGGGTGGAAAACCTTTTCATGGGATGGAGACATTTGTTGAAGCTCGTAACTGGCTAAAGGAGGTGGAAGAATTGTTTAGAATCTTTGAAGTGGATGATGGAAGGAAAGTCCAGCTAGCTGCGTGGCTAATGAAGGATGAGGCCTCGTTTTGGTGGGAGGTCACTAATGGACGACGCCCAGTCGATACATGGCCAGATTTTAGGCAGAGGTTTGAGGCGAAGTTTCTCTCACAGGCTGAAGAGAATCTATACATGGAAAGGTTTTTGTCACTGAAGCAAGGGAATCTGTCGTTGAAAGAGTACGTTAACAAATTCAACCAATTAGCAAGGTTTGGCTTAGACTTGGCGAACACTCCAGAAAAGAAGGCCCTAAGATTTGTTAAGGGTTTAAACGAGCCGCTTCATGGGTTAGCTATGATCCACATTCCCATGGGGGCTACCTTTGAGAGGTTAGTTGACATGGCACTCATGCATGAAGAAGAGAAGGGCGCCAATGCTAATAAGGCACACGAGAAGAAAGGGGATCAAAAGAAGCCGCAACAGCAACAACAGAACAAGAAAGGTGGCAAAGGCAACAATGCTAAGGGAAAGAAGAAGTGCTTTAATTGTGGGACACCAGGCCATCTAAGCAAAGATTGTAGGAAGAAAAAGAAGACTGGTTGTTTCCACTGTGGCGAAGCGGGACATCTTATTAAGGACTGCCCAAAGAATGGGTAGAGGGCAGGGTCTACCTCGGGAGGACAGGTGCAAGCTCTTATGGCACCCGGGCAGGCAAGGGGACAAGTTCAGGCTCTCGTGGTCCCACCGCTGCAAGAACGAGGTAGAGCAATTTCTGTTGAAAGTTTAGTTTTTCTGTTTGATCATCCTGTCTGTACTTTATTTGATTCTGGAGCATCGCATTTGTTTATTTCTACATCATTAGTTGAGACAATGCACCTAGATACTAGTCTAGTTACTGATCCCTTAGTAGTCTCAAATCCTATTGGTGGTTCGGCTCATCTTTCTATGATTTGTTGGGATTTGAGAGTGTTTATATTGGGTGTTGAGTTTGAGTGCAATGCTTTTGTTCTTGGCTTCATGGGCTACGGTTTAATTCTAGGTATGGATTGGCTAACTAGATATGGGGCCATCCTAGATTGTGAAAGAAGGGTAGTTAGATTGTTGACTCGTTCGGGAAAGACCCTTGATATTTCTTGTGACCCTAGAGGTCCAGTAATGCTTAGTTACCTAGAATCCCTTGACGCATCCGATGATGATTTACATTCTGTTCCCATAGTCCATGAATATGCTGATGTCTTCGACGAGGTGAGGGGTTTACCCCCAAAACGTGAGATAGACTTTCGAATATATCTAGTGGACAATGCAAAGCCAATTGCATTGCCAGTGCGCCATATGGCTCCTAGAGAGAGAAGAGAACTCAGTAAGCAAGTGAAAGAATTGCTTGAGAAGGGGTTCATCAGACGTAGTATATCGGAGTGGGGTACTCCAGTAGTGTTTGCCACGAAGGCGGATGGGTCCCTTAGACTTTGTGTGGACTATAGAGAACTCAATAAGCTTACTAAGAAGAATAGACACCCACTGCCGAGGATTGACGATCTTTTTGATCAATTAGTTGACGCCTCAGTGTTTTCGCAGTTGGACTTAGCCACTGGTTTCCATCAGTTGAGAGTGGCTGAGGATAGCATAGACAAGACTGCCTTTAGGACTCCAGACGGTTTCTTCGAGTGGCTGGTGATGCCCTTCGGTTTGACAAACGCCCCCGCATATTTTGTTGATTTGATGAGTAGGGTGTTTAGGGAGTACCTTAATAAATTCGTGGTAGTCTTTGTAAATGACATCTTGATCTTTTCTAAGAGCGAAGAAGAGCATGCCCTACATCTTAGGGAAGTGTTGGAGACTCTTCAAGCGCATAGCCTTAAAGTTAAGTTTTCTAAATGTCACTTTTGGAGGAAAGAAGTGCGATTCTTAGGGAACGTGGTTTCCAAAGAAGGGATAGCCGTGGATCCCGCGAAGATAGTGGCCATCCAAGATTGGAAGGTTCCTAAAAATGCTACCGAGGTGAGAAGTTTCTTAGGGTTGGCTGGCTACTATAGGAAGTTCATCAAAGACTTCGCAAAAATATCAGCTTCATTAACACGCTTGACGAAGAAGAACTTAGTTTTCATGTGGGACGTAGATTGTGATGATGCGTTCCAACGTTTAAAGAGAGCTTTGACCACAGCCCCAGTCTTAGTGTTGCCAGATGGGAGTAAGCCATTTACCGTTTATACCGACGCTTGTGGGACAGGACTAGGCGCAGTCTTAATGCAAGAGGGAAGGGTAATAGCCTGTGGTGGAAGGCAGTTGAGAGTGCACGAAAGAAATTACCCTACACATGACCTAGAGTTGGCCGCTATTGTTTTCGCGCTTAAGTCTTGGCGTCATTATCTTCTTAGCGAGAAATTCGAATTGTTCACTGACCAAAAATCGCTAAAATACTTATTCTCTCAGAAGGACTTGAACTTAAGGCAACAAAGGTGGATGGAGTTCTTAGCATCCTACGACTTCGAGATAACATATACCCCTGGCAAGGGTAACGTGGTGGCAGATGCCTTAAGTAGAAAAAGATTATCCTTGAGTTCGTTGTTTGTTAAGCGGCGAAGTTTAGAGTTCATCTCTACGTTTGACTTTACGCCTTCCATTGACTTTGTACCTGGTTTGCTAGCATCCTTAGAGGTCAGACCTACGCTTTTGGGATGGATTGGCGAGGCACAGCGAGACGACCCACAGTTGGTTGAGTTAGTAGAAAGGCTCAAAGGAGGGGAGTCATCGAGCCATCTCCGTAGGTATACCCTAGATGATAAGGGTTGGTTGCGTAGGGACGGTAGACTTTGTGTACCACGGGACGAGAATCTAAGAAAGACCATTGTTGATGATGCCCATCGTTCGAAGATGACCATTCATCCCGATGGGGACAAGATGTACATGGACATGAGACAAGTTTACTTTTGGGCCGGCATGAAGAAAAATGTGGCTGAGTATGTCGCTAGATGCTTGGTGTGCCAACAAGTAAAAGCAGAGCAAAAGAAGCCCGGTGGATTGCTTCACCCATTGGAGGTCCCACAATGGAAGTGGGAAAGCGTCTCGATGGACTTTACTGACGGATTACCAAGATCAAAGAAAGGTAATACGGGGATTTCGGTCGTGGTAGACAGACTTACTAAGAGCGCCCATTTCATTCCCGTGAAGAGTAAGAGGACTGCTCCATGGTTAGCCTCCGTATACATTCGAGAGATAGTTCGTTTGCACGGTGTTCCTTCTAGCATAGTGAGCGACCGCGATCCTATTTTCACTAGCAAATTTTGGAAAAGCTTGCAAGAGGAGGTAGGGACTCAGTTATGTTTGAGCACCGCATATCATCCTCAGACAGACGGCCAGACCGAGAGGGTGAATCGTATTCTAGAGGACTTATTGAGGTTGCGTGTCTTAGATTTCGGAGGTACATGGGAGGAACATCTTCCGTTGGTAGAGTTCGCATATAATAATAGCTTTCAGTCTAGCATTGGCATGGCACCGTTCGAAGCTCTTTATGGATGGCCGTATCATTCGCCTACATGTTGGTAGGAATCTACGGATAAGATCTTGCTTGGACCCGATATGATTAGAGAGACTTCGGAGAAGATCGATTTGATTCGAAGGAGGATGAAGACGGCGCAAGATAGACAGAAATCTTATGCGGACAAGAGGAGGTCAGATCTTGAGTTTGATGTTGGGGACATGGTCTTTGTCAAGGTGTCTCCATTACGGAACGTCGTTCGCTTTGGGTCCGTTGGGAAGTTAGCACCAAGGTACGTAGGACCGTTTCCTATTAAGGAAAGGATTGGGCAGATGGCGTATAGAGTAGAGTTGCCCGAGAGACTTAGTGGTGTACACGACGTATTCCATGTATCACATTTGAGGAAGTGCTTGCACGAGACCGCGGAAGTGGTAGAGCCGAGCTTGCTTAGAGAGGTGGAGATCGAGCGTGATGCGACGATTCGACGAGCTCCTACGCGCATTCTTGGGTCGGAGATTAAAAAGTTGAGGAATCGAGAGGTCAGACTGGTCAAAGTGCAATGGGGAGATGATGAGAGCAACGCTACTTGGGAGACGGAAGCGAAGATGCGTTCATAAATACCCTTTTCTTTTCGAGGGTGTGTCTTTTAATTTCTCCTTTATCGCTTATCTCGTACTTATCTTATCTTTAGTATGTCCTCTCGTTAGTATCTTTGACCTTTAGATAGGATAGTCCTATAGTTGAAACATGTGTTTGAAACATGTTATGTATGATGGATGCAAGTGGATGCAAGTTGTAACAACCCGTATTTTTGAATAACATTATATAACGTAAATCAAGGCAGAATTAAATGTTAAAATCTGAATTAAGGGAAACGGGCTGTGCCATTGCGTTCGTCTCGGAAAAATACGCGAAATAGAGTCCGAGTTTTCGAAAATCGGAGTCCGTAAGACCAAGTTATGGCCCGTCAAAGTTTTCAGAAAATTTCAAGTTCAAAAACAGTTCAAATTTGAATTCAGAATTCAATTTCAGCCCAAGCAGGACAGGCGGGAAAATTCCCGCCAGCCCCAAGTCGACTGGGGAGTCGACTTGGGAGTTGACACACCCCAGGTAGTGTCGACTGCCCAGTCGACACCCCTGTCGACTTGGGTGGTCGGCCAGTCTGGCCTGATGCACCTGTTTTGGCTCATGGGTCATGTTTTGTTGGCTTGTGACGTGATTAGATGGCTCAGATCTAAACTAGGGTTAATCCTATGGCCTAAACTACCCTAAACTTCTATATAAGCACCCCTAGACCTAGCCTAAACCCTCATAATTCAATCCTACAACGAAGTTATGCCAAAATGCTCCCTAACCATGGCCTCCATCTTCATATCATGACCTCCATCTTCCTCATGAGAGCTTGAGAGCTTCTAAGGCAAAAAGGAGCCATCTTTCTTCATCAAATCGAAGGAGCTACTTATTCTCAAGGCTATTTGTGTTGCTACATCATTCCTAGAGCTTCTACAACATCTCTTTCTTGTTCTATAGTGTTCTAGTGCTCATAGCCACGCTTTGTAAGCCCTACTCTACTCTTAGATCTAAACTATGAACTTAATATGACATGTAGCAAGTTGAAATGAGACTTTTGTGTTATGCTTGCCTTGGATTTCATGCATAGATTCATTCATAACCCTTTTGATCTATGTTTGTGGACCTAATGTTTACCTATCATGAATCTAATACCATTTATGTTCACTTTTGGGTGGAAAGCTATGAGCTTTATGTGGTGATTGTGCATAAATGCAACATAGAACCCCTCATGACCTTGATATTAACTTGCCATGATGGACCTATATGCTAATCTCAAGTTTATCACCCTATTTTGCTAAGTTTAATACCATACATGTGTAGATTGGAGTTGGACCTAAGTGCAATATTGGCCTTGAACCTATCATTGTATGCATAGATCTATTCATGCTTCTCTTGATTTATGATTGTGGATCTATCATGAACCTTGTACCTTACATGTTGACTTTTGGGAAAAATGCTATGAAATGGATTATGGCTTATGCATGTTAACAAACCTTAACCCCTCATGTTCCTTAACACGCATATGATGATATTGAACCTATTTGCTATGCCCAAGTTAGGATTGTCACCCTATGTCAACTATTACCATGTTACCACCCTATTTGCTAATTATGCTATCATACATGTTTATGGCCAAATCACCCTTATGCTATTATGCATGCTTGTGGCCAAATCACCCTTATGCTATTATGCATGCTTGAGGCCAAAGCATCCTTATGCTATTTGATATGTTTGAGGCCAAGTCACCTTTTATGCTATCATACATGTTGAAGCCATATGCTAGTATGTTGAACGCCTTTGCCTCAAGTATCACCATGTTTAACTTGTGATAGCCTTTGCCATCTTGTCACATTCTTATGTTCCCCTTTTTGATCTATTTGTGTTGATGCGAACTTACGTGCGATGGGGTTACGTTATGGGTAAACTTAAATGACATGAAACATGACTTGAAAATATGACATGAGATTATGCTTGAAAACATGAACATGGACATGACATGTAGAAAACATGAAAGTGGCCAACTCGAGGTTGGATTGAGTTTGTAGCATAAATCTACCCGGAACCGACCGGCTTAACTAGTGGCTACAAACAATAGGACCCAATGTGAGTAGTTAGTCATATCGCACTTAAAACCCGAGGTTAGACTAGGTTGTGGTGTAAACTACCCGGACCCGCCCGGCTTAACTAGTAACCACAACAAAGTCTAATGTGAGAGGTTGGGGTGCATTAAGTAAATTAATGCCACATGATAGGGTTAATTCATGGACTACTTGAATACTTAACCAATTAAACACGATGGATTGGTAGGGTTAAGTCATGGACTACTTGAATATACTTAACCAGTTGAACACGATGTATTGATAGGGTTAAGTCATGAACTGCTTGGATACACTTGACCAACTCAATACATGGTTAGGATAGGGTTAACCACACTTAAACCATTTAAAACCCTAGTTACGTGGTCCTTTTCAGCAGTAACCTACTTGGGAGTATCTGGATACCCTGGACTAGGATAGGGTGGGGCACGATTACTGACTGATTGTAAAAGACCAAAAGAGACGGCTGAATAGTGCACCGATTGTTCAGGCGGACCATGGTCGTGCACATTAAGTCCGGAGTTGAACATGGGCACCGGTAGGTTTAGACTGTGCGTGCTTGATTTGTGTCTGTGGTTTACACCTTAGGGTTGGATACATCCTAGGGTGGACCTTGCACAGTTAACTACATTCCATGATTAGGCCGTATGACACCGATACACGACGAGTTAGGCTTATAGGGAGCCGATCGACTAGACTGAGTAGTTGGACCTTGATTTAGGTCATCTCATGAGTTTGGGCCAACATTGGGCTAAGGGGTCATTTCTTGTTTATACTTGACATGGATTAGAATACTAGTACACTTGGTGCAAGTTAAACTTGTATATGCGATGCCACTCTTGTTAACTTTTCACCATGCCTGTTATCATCCTATGTTTCACCTCTGTTTTACATGTCCAGTTAACTTTATTAGATTTTATACTAATAGTAGGTAGGACTTACCAGTCTTTTTGACTGACCTGTTTTCCTTTTGCCTCTTTTCTTCCGTCCCCCCCCCCTCCCCCAGGTTCTCAGGGTGGGAACACTAGCACCTAGCTTGGATCTTTAGCTTGCTTCCTGGATAGCTCATGTACGGTTTGGACTTGAGCTTTGCTATGGCGACACTACTGTTATCTTTGGGGAATACTTTACTTATGTCATTTTTCAACTTATGTTTTCTAGACTTTGCTTTGTGGGAAAATGATGACTAAGTACTTTGATGTAACTTGACTATGGTTTTGAAGTAGTAATTTTATCCGCTGCTTTATTTTCTCTGTTTTACTCATATGTTCTGTCTTGTGATATCTTCATGCATGTTTACCTTGACCAACACCCCTCCAAAGCCAGTGTACTTGCTTAGAGTGACCCTGGCGGAGGTGGGGTGTTACATTTGGTATCAGAGCATAAGGTTTACGAGATTGAACAAAAGGTTTTTAAAACTTACCTTTTGAAAAACTATTTTCAAAATTGATTATAAAGAAGTATTTTCCAAGAAAAGTCTAGTTTATTTTAAAAGGCTATTCCCCAAAAGCCATTAGCACTATCCTTTGTTTCCTCGTTCTCAATCTATCTTTTTCTTCGTTTCAGTATGGCCGATAATTTTGCCATTCTGGAGGGCGTACCAGTACCTATTTGGTTTAGAAGGTACATGGAGGCAAGGGCGAATGAAGCCGGCCCCGTGAACATTCCTCCTCCTTCCCCCATGGCTAACATTCCTCCTCCTCCTCCTCAGCATCCGCAAGCGGATTTCACGAAGATTTGCAAGGACTTAAAGGCGATGGGTGGCAAGAATTTTGTTGGGACGGAGACTTTTGTTGAGGCAAGAAACTGGTTAAAGGAAACTGAAGACCTCTTTGCTATCTTTGATATATAAGACCGTAGGAAATTTCTGTTAGCGGTATGGCTGTTGAAAGGGGAAGCTGCATATTGGTGGGTAGTCACCACCACTACTAGGCCAATTCAGACTTGGGATGACTTTAGGAGAAGGTTTGGACTGAGGTTTCTATCATCGACAGAAGAGAACCTTCAGATGGAGAGGTTCCTATCACTAAAGCAAGGGGACATGACCATTAGGGAATAAGTGGAAGTGGAACGAGAGGCAACGGTGAAATGAGTTCTAACTCATATTTTGGAAATAAGAATTAAGAGCTACTAAATTGTGAAGTCAAAAGACGGTTAAGGCACGATAGGATTAAGCTCAAGAAAATGCGACTTAGAAGATTGAAGACCAGATACGCGCATCATATCTCTTTTTAAGAGTATATCCTTGATCCCTATTATCCTGTAGAGCTTACTCGCATGCTATCTTTTAAGTATATCCTCTCGGTCCTATTCTCAATCTTAGTTCTGTTGAAAACCCCATAAGGAGTATGACTCGCCTATTTGTGATATATAGTTGGGGTGAAGATGTCTGTCAAGTTGACCAAACTATTTGGGCTTTATGGGATATGGGTCATAGTTGATAGACTTATGAAGAGTGCTCACTTTATTCCGGTGAAGAGCAAGAGGACCGCATCATGGCTAGCATCTGTTTATCTTCGAGAGATAGTGCGGTTACATGGAGTTCCTTCTAGCATAGTTAGCAATCGTGACCCAATCTTCACTAGCCAATTCTGGAATAGTTTGCAAGAAGCGATGGGTACGCAATTGAATCTAAGTACAGCCTATCACCCACAGACGGATGGCCAGACCGAAAGGGTGAATAGGGTACTAGAAGATCTGTTGAGGCTATGCATTCTTGACTTTGGTGGTACTTGGGAAGACCACCTTCCTCTCGTAGAGCTTGCTTATAATAACAGCTACCAAGCAAGCATAGGGATGGCACCAATTGAACCTTTGTATGGGAGGTCGTGCAAGTCACCAACATGTTGGTGGGAGACGACGGATAAACTCATACTTGGGCCTGACATGATAAGGGACACATCCGAGAAGGTTGAGTTGATTCGAAGGCGGATGAAAACGGCCCAAGACAGACAGAAATCCTATGCGGACAAGCGAAGGACAGACTTAGAGTTTGAAGTTGGAGATATGGTCTTTGTGAAGGTTTCTCCTTTGCGAAATGTGGTTCGTTTTGGAGCAGTTGGGAAGCTGGCACCAAGGTTCGTAGGACCCTTCCCCATCATCGAGAGGATTGGGCAAATGGCTTATAGAGTGGAACTGCCCGAGAAGCTGGCCGGAGTGCGCAATGTTTTTCATGTATCGCATCTCCGAAAGTGCCTACATGAGTCAGCCGAGGTAGTTGAGCCTAGCATTCTTGAAGACATGGAGGTAGAAAAAGAGGCAACTTTGAGATGAGCTTCGATTCGTATCTTGGGAACGGAGATCAAGAAACTGAGGAATCGAGAAGTCAAGTTAGTGAAGGTTCAGTGGAGTGAAGCCGATGAAGATGCAATTTGGGAAACCGAGGAGAAGATGTGTGGGCTTTATCCATTTCTTTTTGAGGGTACATTCTCAATCTCTTTTCTTAGTTAGCATATCTTTCTTTTGCTATCCATGTTTATCTTGTTATCTCGTTAACCGTGTCATGAGAACCTTAGGTAGAAACCCTTTGGATGAAACATGTATTTGAAACATGTTATGCTTGATGTTTACAAGTGGTTGCAAGTGGATACTCGTGGATGCATGATACACACTAGACACTAAGATTGGCTCACACACTTTCATATTGCATATGCATGAGTGCTTATACTTATTCATGGCTGAAACTTGTTATGCTATCACATGGATGTTGCATATGGATGAATGTTATGTGCACTCATGTAGAAATTATGAATTATGTTAGGAATTTGCATACATATGGACTCATTTCACTAACATACTTTGCATTAAGGAGGTTTACTGAATCAGTAACCGCCTGATTTTCGCATTAGATAAGTACATATACACACACCTTTCGCATATGATCATACAGCATTTAGAATCTTTCAGGACAATGACTGCTCGTGGATGATGTTTTGAGTAGATGGATGATGGATGGTAGGATACGTTCTTCCTAACTTGAAGATTTCGGGGACGAAATCCTTTAAGGTGGGGAGAATGTAACAACCCGTATTTTTGAATAACATGTTATAACGTAAATCAAGGCAGAATTAAATTTTAAAATCTGAATCAAGGGAAACGAAATGTGCCATTGCGTTTGTCTCGAAAAAATACGCGAAATAGAGTCCGAGTTTTCGAAAATCGGAGTACATATGACCAAGTTATGGCCCGTCAAAGTTTTCAGAAAATTTCAAGTTCAAAAACAGTTCAAATTTGAATTCAGAATTCAAATTCAGCCCAAGCAGGACAGGCGGAAAAATTCCCGCCAACCCCAAGTCGACTGGGGAGTCGACTTGGGAGTCGACACACCCCAGGTGGTGTCGACTGCCCAGTCGACACCCCTGTCGACTTGGGTGGTCGGCCAGTCTGGCCTGATGCACCTGTTTTGGCTCATGGGTCATGTTTTGTTGGCTTGTGACGTGATTAGACGGCTCAGATCTAAACTAGGGTTAATCCTATGGCCTAAACTACCCTAAACTTCTATATAAGCACCCCTAGACCTAGCCTAAACCCTCATAATTCAATCCTACAACGAAGTTATGCCAAAATGCTCCCTAACCATGGCCTCCATCTTCATATCATGACATTCATCTTCCTCATGAGAGCTTCTAAGGCAAAAAGGAGCCATCTTTCTTCATCAAATCGAAAGAGAGACTTATTCTCAAGGCTATTTGTGTTGCTACATCATTCCTAGAGCTTCTACAACATCTCTATCTTGTTTTATTGTGTTCTAGTGCTTATAGCCACGCTTTGTAAGCCCTACTCTACTCTTAGATCTAAACAATGAACTTAATATGACATGTAGCAAGTTGAAATGAGACTTTTGTGTTATGCTTGCCTTGGATTTCTTGCATAGATTCATTCATAACCCTTTTGATCTATGTTTGTGGACCTAATGTTTACCTATCATGAATCTAGTACCATTTATGTTGACTTTTGGGTGGAAAGCTATGAGCTTTATGTGGTGATTGTGCATAAATGCAACATATAACCCCTCATGACCTTGATATTAACTTGCCATGATGGACCTATATGCTAATCTCAAGTTTATCACCCTATTTTGCTAAATTTAATACCATACATGTGTAGATTGGAGTTGGACCTAACGCAATATTGGCCTTGAACCTATCATTGTATGCATAGATCTATTCATGCCTCTCTTGATTTATGACTGTGGATCTATCATGAACCTTGTACCTTACATGTTGACTTTTGGGAAAAATGTTATGAAATGGATTATGGCTTATGCATGTTAACAAACCTTAACCCCTCATGTTCCTTAACATGCATATGATGATATTGAACCTATTTGCTATGCACAAGTTAGGATTGTCACCCTATGTCAACTATTACCATGTTACCACCCTATTTGCTAATTATGCTATCATACATGTTTATGGCCAAATCACCCTTATGCTATTATGCATGCTTGTGGCCAAATCACCCTTATGCTATTATGCATGCTTGAGGCCAAAGCACCCTTATGATATTTGATATGTTTGAGGCCAAGTCACCTTTTATGCTATCATACATGTTGAAGCCATATGCTAGTATGTTGAACACCTTTGCCTCAAGTATCACCATGTTTAACTTGTGATAGCCTTTGCCATCTTGTCACATTCTTATGTTCCCCTTTTTGATCTATTTGTGTTGATGCGAACTTACGTGCGATGGGGTTACGTTATGGGTAAACTTAAATGACATGAAACATGACTTGAAAATATGACATGAGATTATGCTTGAAAACATGAACATGGACATGACATGTAGAAAACATGAAAGTGGCCAACTCGAGGTTGGGTTGAGTTTGTAGCATAAATCTACCCGGAACCGACCGGCTTAACTAGTGGCTACAAACAATAGGACCCAATGTGAGTAGTTGGTCATATCGCACTTAAAACCCGAGGTTAGACTAGGTTGTGGTGTAAACTACCCGGACAGGCCCGGCTTAACTAGTGACCACAACAAAGTATAATGTGAGAGGTTGGGGTGCATTAAGTAAATTAATGCCACATGATAGGGTTAAGTCATGGACTACTTGAATACTTAACCAATTAAACACGATGGATTGGTAGGGTTAAGTCATGGACTACTTGAATATACTTAACCAGTTGAACACGATGTATTGATAGGGTTAAGTCATGAACTGCTTGGATACACTTGACCAACTCAATACATGGTTAGGATAGGGTTAACCACACTTAACCCATTTAAAACCCTAGTTACGTGGTCCTTTTCAGTAGTAACCTACTTGGGAGTATCTGGATACCCTGGACTAGGCTAGGGTGGGGCACGATTACTGACTGATTGTAAGAGACCAAAAGAGACGGCTGAATAGTGCACCGGTTGTTCAGGCGGACCATGGTCGTGCACATTAAGTCCGGAGTTGAACATGGGCACCGGTAGGTTTAGACTATGCGTGCTTGATTTGTGTCTGTGGTTTACACCTTAGGGCTGGATACACCCTAGGATGGACCTTGCACAGTTAACTACATTCCATGATTAGGCCGTATGACACCGATACACGACGAGTTAGGCTTATAGGGAGCCGATCGACTAGACCGAGTAGTTGGACATTGATTTAGGTCATCTCATGAGTTTGGGCCAACATTGGGCTAAGGGATCATTTCTTGTTCATACTTGACATGGATTAGAATACTAGTACACTTGGTGCAACTTAACCTTGTATATGCGATGCCACTCTTGTTAACTTTTCACCATTCCTATTATCATCCTATGTTTCACCTCTGTTTTACATGTCCAGTTAACTTTATTAGTTTTTATACTAATAGTAGGTAGGACTTACCAGTCTTTTTGACTGACCTGTTTTCCTTTCGCCTCTTTTCTTCCGTTCCCCCCCCCCCAGGTTCTCAAGGTGGGCACACTAGCACCTAGCTTGGATCTTTAGCTTGCTTCCTGGATAGCTCATGTACGGTTTGGACTTGAGCTTTGCTATGGCGACACTACTGTTATCTTTGGGGAATACTTTACTTATGTCATTTTTCAGTTTATGTTTTCTAGACTTTGTTTTGTGGGAAAATGATGACTAAGTACTTTGATGTAACTTGACTATGGTTTTGAAATAGTAATTTTATCCAGTGCTTTATTTACTCTGTTTTACTCATATGTTCTATCTTGTGATATCTTCATGCATGTTTACCTTGACCAACACGCCTCCAAAGCCAGTGTACTTGCTTAGAGTGACCCTGGTGGAGGTGGGGTGTTGCACACACTTAAGGCACACCTTTAGATGTGATATCTTCATGCATGTTATGTATGATGGATGCAAGTGGATGCAAGTGTTTGCTAGTGGTTGCTCGTGGATGCATATACACACACTTAAGGCACTAGATCGGCTCAGTCACTTCATGTTGCATATTGCATATAAATGTGTGTACATATTTAAGAAATGGATGTATAATGGTTGTACCATCATATGGATTTTGCATTTTGGTGAATGGTTGTGCACACATGTAGAAATAATATGTATCAATAATGTTCTTCGCATACATAATGGACGCATGGCACTATCATGGTTTGCATTAAGGAGGTCAACTGAATCAGTAGACCGCCTTATTTTGCATTAAATAAGGATCATATACACACACTTCTTGCATATGTTCATACAACATTAGAAATTTTATAAGGACAATGGATGCCTGTGTTTGATGGTTGAGTAGATGGTTGTTTGGATGTTAGGATATGCATTCTCCTTAACTTAGAGATTTCGGGGGCGAAATCCTTTAAGGAGGGGAGAATGTAACACCCCGTATTTTTGTTAACACTAATATTCACAAATTAAAGAATAATTAATCTCAGACGGGAGAATTAAGGGAAACGGGTTGCGCCATTGTGTTCGTCTCGGAAAACTGGTTGAGATAGAGTCTGAGTTTGCGTGAATTTGACTTCGTATGAAGAAGTTATGGCGATCGGAAGTTTTAGAAAATTCAAAACAGATTTCAAATTTCAAAAATTCAGAGTCAAACAGGCTAGGCGGGAAAATTCCCGCCAGGGCGAGGTCGACAGGGGGTCGACCTACCCTGACCAGGTCGACCATAGTGTCAACCTGCCCCCCCCCCCCCCCGGGGCAGATTTGATTTATGACCTATAGATGACTGTGTGCTGACTCATTAGGGTTTCTGAACTGCTCTGATTGGCTGGGATTAATTCTGGGTTGATCAGACGGCTTAAACTAATCCTAAACTCTATAAAACACCTATAGACCCAAACCCTAAAATCAAAATAAAATTGGATTCATGGCCTCCATGTCGTCACCTAGCAACTCAGCATAGCCGCCACGAATTAGAGAGGAAGAAAGCAAATCAAATTCAATCCTTTTCAACTCTAACAATGAATCTTCATCAAAGGAGCGCTAATTCAACTCCAGAAATCAGAATTCAGAACTCAAGACTGCTTTTGAGTTGTGAGTTCGATAGTTTTAACAAGATAATTAATAAATGAATTGGATTGAGTTATAATGCGGATAATTTGGATGTGATATGAATTGTTGATTTCATGTTGTAATTATGTTGTAGAATTATGTTGTAATTTCTATGATATTATGTTATGATGATATCATCTACGATGTAAAGTTATGATGCTATCACCCATGTTATAATCCTATGATTGGCTTATGTCTAGTTGAATTATCATGTTTCTTATGCTAGTTTGTTATATTGATTCATATGATAAATTAGATGTAGGAAAATTTAGATGTTGATTCAAACATGAACCATATACAAGTTTGGGTAGAATTATATGTGACCTTACATGACTATGGCACCTAGTTTATGTGAGAATTTAAATAAAAGTTAGGCTATGACATATGCTACTTTACATGTCTACACCAATGTGCGATGTATGAATCACATATGTAAGTTTATGAGTTGGATATGAATCATGTTATGCAAGTTTAGGATTATTACCTATGCAAATATAGAACTATGTCATATGTTATTTATGCAAGTTTGTGGCCAATATTTCATCAAGTTCACACCTTAGATTTGGATCCATGACATATGATGTTTATGCAAGTTTGTGGCCATTATCTCATCAAGTTCACACCTCTAGATTTGGTTCTATGACATATGTTGTTTATGCAAGTTGTAACTTTGGCCTATGCAAGTTTTAGATGTAGAACATCATTCACATATGCAAGTTCACCCCTATGTTAGATTTGTGATGTTTTCCTTTATTTTATGAGTTAGACTATTCGAGTCTAACATATATTTTTATGAACAAACGTACTACGTGGGGTAAAGTGGGTAATATTAAAAATATTTAATTGGCATAAATGCCTTAAAAAGGCATAAAATATAATTGTGGTGAAAATTGGTATGATTTTACATACCATAAATGGATGGACATAATTGAGTCAATTATGGACATCGTTAATTGATTGATAATTTGAATAGGGAAAGTAATTCAAATTTTGGGAATGATTAATTAGGAGTAATTAATCATCTAAGACACGAGGTTAGGCTCTTTTGTGGTGTAAGACTTCCTGGACCCGCCCGACAAATCCAGCTGCCACAAATGTCAGTCTAGTGTGAGAGGTCTTAGGCATAAACTAAATACATAACAATTGTAAAGACACGAGGTTAGGCTCTTTTGTGGTGTAAGACTGCCCGGACCCGCCCGGCAAATCCAGCTGCCACAAATGCCAGTCTAATGTGAGAGATCTTTATGAGGTTACGGTCTTAATGAATTAAGAAACACTTAACCAGATAAGAATGTAGTGGGACATGAGGAGGTTAAGTAGGTGCCTTGGGTGGCATGTGGAATCTAGTGGGTGCCTTGGGTGGCATTTGGAAATACGATTAGAAACACTTAACCAAAATTGGAACATGTAATTGAAACATGAATAAGAAGTGGGTTAAGTGGGATGTACTAGAGGGGACCAAGCTTAGGTGGATAGCTTGTGTCAAGTAATGGGGGCCCGTTTCAACCAGTAACCCATGCGTATCTTTGTGGGCTCGACCCAAGTCGAGGACGGAACACGCATACTGGGCTTGACTATAAGAGGCCAAACCGGGTTAGCGGTGGCAACGCAAGTCCAACGGGTTCATATGCGTGTGTGGACCCGGGCTGGTAGGTAAGACGTTGTTGCATCGTGTAGGGATAAGCCGTGCATTCTTGGTGGTATCGGGTTGCCACTTTGGGGAGTGATACACCCACTATGGGGCCAACACAGGAATCTACGAGTTAGGGAGCCGATCGCTTGGGGGTAGCGGGTACACCTAGTGGAGATAGGGGCAGACGTCACCTATGAAGGTAGCTAGGGGTGCACGAAACTACCAATATCATTATTAAGTCTGTAGGCGGGATCAACCTTAGGATGACTAGTGGTGGTGCAGTATACTAGTGGCGGTCCAGTATAGCAATTATCCTATAGTGTTGGTGTAATTTAGTAAATTTATCTTAGTGGGTTAGGTGCGCTTTAACGATATCGTTGTTCATCTTGTTTCCTTGTTTACTCTGTCATACTCAATGGTTCATGATCATTTCCTTATTTTCCAACTTATGCCTTAGCCTAGTTACTTTGTTAATTGTATTGTTAGAATTATCGCACTCGCCAGACTTTATGTCTGACCCCCTTTTTTTCCATCTCTTTCCTTCCCCCCTCCCCCCCCGGTTGGAACTAGCACCAGTGGAGCTTGATTTTGGACTGCTTTTAAAAGATTTCTTGGACCGCTGAAGTAAAGTTCAGCTTCTCTTTATTTATGGCTATTTTAATGTTGGGGATTATGTCTTTCAGTTTATGTACTTTGTTTTATCAAGATGGATATGATGTACTTGACTTTGGTTTATGGTTTTGACGATGTAATCAAACATATGGGTTTATGAGCTGCAATGAAATAAAGTTTTAATTTTCAAGTACTGTTTATATCTGTCTTGTTGTGATTTTATGTTCTATACTTACTTAAAACGCTCCATAGAAGTTAATGCATTCCCTTTGTGAGTGACATTAATGGACGTGGGGTGTTACACAGTGTATCACTATGAATATCACAAGTTGTCTATACACAGTCGAATGGATATAAAAAATCAGATCGAGTCAGAAAAATGATGAGAAAACACACCAGAAAACTGAGGCAAACAAAATTTTTAAAATTAAAAAGTATATCTTCTAGAATATGAAATTATTTCTGTTCCACATACCGTGTGTGTTTCTTTATATGACAGGTATAGATGATTGGATTGGCTGAAGGATGCTGTGAAGACAGAAGATTGAGTATAGTGTGTAGTGTTAATTAATGTGTCTGTATATTGGAATGTAAACTGAGTGAGTGAATGTATAATTGAGTGTTTGTAGTGAGGAGCTTTGTATGAATTTGAATGTGAAATGAAATGTATTTCAGTGAATTATAGTGTGTTGTACAAATAGTGGAGTTGTAAATCTGTACTGTTTTAAATATTGAAATAAAATATTATATTTAAATAAAATACTCTTTGAATATTTAAATTCATGTACAATAGTATTCTGTTTAAATATAAATATTATATTCCTGTTTGTGATGTGTATATGAAACAGTACAGTACAAACACATTAATAATAATTTATATTGGTTGTTATCATCAAACAAAAATCGTATAATTGTGTATACAAAAATGTTATATACAACAATCTCCCCCTTTTGATGACGACAAACAAATATTAAGATTTTGAATATAATAAATGTGTTTCACAGTGAAGAACTGAACTCCCCTTATTTGAAAGCTCCCCTTACAATAGAAACTCCCCCTATAACTGTGCATGAGTGAAAAAAGAATGAAAAATGAAACTTTCAATATTAAAATATTTATATAATATTCACTCATAAATCAAAATCTCAATCCATTCTCCCCCTTTTGTTATCATCAAAAGGATTCAGAATTCAAAATATAGATGAAAATTGACTAAAAAAATTATATAATTTCAATTAAGAGGAGGAACGATCATCATAAATCTCAATCAGTCAAACCAAAATCATAATAAACTGAGAACTAGTATCATATTTCACATTGTAGAATGATGGATTTACGATGAAATTATAAAAATGGAGAGAGTTAAAAAATATGAATATTTTCCAATTATTTCCAATTTTTTTTTATAAAATTGAGCTAAAAAACAGTGATGGATTTGGACTGTAATTAATAATTCAATTTAAGTGACAAAATCAGATAGTCTCAAATCCCAGTAGTTATCAATCAACAAATCTTAATACT
Source organism: Allium sativum (assembly GCA_030737875.1). Classification (NCBI taxonomy): domain Eukaryota; kingdom Viridiplantae; phylum Streptophyta; class Magnoliopsida; order Asparagales; family Amaryllidaceae; genus Allium; species Allium sativum. Next base: position 71,054,418 of record CM060924.1, read on the forward strand.
TCATAAAATATTAACACATTTCACAAGCTAAAAATGGATTGATAAACTGATTTTTATACACCAAGGAGAATCTCAAATTAATTTATATTTAGCACATTATTTCCTTTTTCTTTTTCTTTTATTTTATTTAAGAGCACACTGACCACGCATAACCAGAGCTTGGATTTTTAAATGAGGTCAGTCGCAACTTAAATTATAAGTTGTCTCTTAACCATGCATGACCGGAGCTTGGATTTTTAAATGAGGTTAGAGACACACTTATATATTAATTATATATTTATCATTTCAGCTTTAAAAGGAAAAAACTCCTTGGTATATAAAACCAATATGGATGATAGAAATGTGGTAGGCACAGAAATGGACTGTGAAATAAATTTCTAAATTAATTATATTATTGAAATGTGCTCGACTGTATCGGGATCATTGAAAATTTTCAATTATCACTTATTCTAAATAATAATATAACCACAATTCCATCACAAATATTTCCATTATTTATTCAAAATGATTTTTTTTTTAAATATTAAACTCTCCACATTAATATAAAATCACGATGAATGGCAAAAATATGATAGATAATGAAGATGGTCGTGAAATAATTGCCAATTCAAAGATATTATAATAACTGTTTAACCATCATGAAAATCTAAATAAAATCTCCTCTTGTTGTGAAATATACTGCAATCACAATTCATCACAATTTCAAAATCTGTTAATAATTTTGATGAGTTATAAGTACGGTTCAATTTGGATATAGATTTCAATTTCTGAATGAATAATCGATAACTAATTTTAAAATTGAAAATCAATTACAAGAGGTAAATGAAAGATCTATATAAGACATGAGAGATTAAAAATATATCAAGCAAAAACAAATTCAGCACTTCTAAATTGATACCACTTGATGTCTCTATTAATGAGGATTGTAATAAGACATTGGAGACAAACAAGGATATCTCAGACAACAGAATTTTTATTCATAAAGCCCAATCAATCAAATTTAGCACACAAATTTCATTTATCAGAGCAGTAACCAATTTTGATCAAAACAAGCAGTTTCAAAATCATTTTCAAAAGAGATTCCTTTTATCAGAGCAGCAGACCAAAATTTTTATCAAAGCAAGCAGTTACCAAAAAATTTCAAGTCAATATCAGGGCAGCACAAACAGTTTCAAAGCAAAACTTGTCAGGATGATGGTCACATAAGATGATTCATGATCCAAGATTAAATATATGGTTTATTTTAAATCATTTGAAGGGATACGAAAATATCAGTATTAAATGAATCAATCACACCATATTATGAATTTCAGGTTCGAGATGTGTGAGATTCAAGAAATCAATAGTTTCAAATGATTTAAACAGTCAAATATTTAAATCAAATAATCATGAAATGACATTAAGTTTCAAGGATCGTTTTTTTTTAAAAGAATTTTTCCAAGTATTTCTGACAAGTGCAAAAGTAATTTCAGATCATTTACTTCAAGCTTGAGAGATATAATTCATGATCCAAAAATTAAGAAATAATTTATTTGAAATCACTTGAATCAATGTTAAATTTTGAGATATAATGCGTCAGTCACACAAGATTAATAATTTCAAATTTAAGAGGTGTGCGAGATTCAAAATATCAAAAATTTCAGATGATTTCAAACAAACAAATTTCAACCATAATGACCATGAATAAAGATGAATTTCAAGATGTATCACTGATTCAAGATAATTCAAAATATCCAAGCCAATCTGAAAAATAATGAAATTATCACAACTGAGAAGTAGCAGTGTGCTGTAATGAGTATAATATGTCAAGCTTTTCTAAAATGAATTGGAAGAAACTCAAAACAATAGAGGTGTGTGAAATTCCATTAAATTTTCAGATCTTCAAAAATTTAGAATTCAAATTAACAGTGTTCAAGATTTGATAAGAATACATCAACACTGTTATGGATTCAGAAATCAGAAAATAAATTCAAAACAATTGCAGATATTTACAAATTTAAATTGAAGATATGGAAAAGACTAAAACATCAGAGTTCTATTTAAATGAAGCGAATTTCCATAAAAAATATGAATTCTGCAATTTGAAGTTAATGAAGCTCAGAGAAGAACAAAAAAAATAACAGTGACAACTCAAAAACAAAAACAAAAAATAGAAAGGATAGAAGGAGGAATAAACAAAGAAAATAAAAACATAGAATATTTACAAAGATGAGTTCAGAGATTATACCTGAAATCCATGTAAAACAGAATCGCTGACTCAACAAACTTGGCTTAAGGAACTGTGAATAATTTGATGATATGAAGCAATTTGAATTCAGTTTCTCTTTCGCAAAGCAGTTCCTCAGCCTCCACCGGTACCTAACAGTTCAAGGAATCGAGTGGTCTAACAAAATTAGTAAAACCACTCACAGTTGTATTCATATGTTTTGGTACCCAAATCTGTTTGTATAACAATCCATCAGAATTTACCAAAGTTCCTTTAGGGACCCAAATCTATTTGAATTTATATGAATTCACTTTATTTCTTTTTGGGGTCCAAAATGGATTAGATAGACTGTTATCAAACAATTTCTTATCACGTTTGTGATTCAAAAAAAAATTGAAATTTCTAGAGTTCAACTTTTCAAAACTATCCATCTTGAAGCAACTTGAGGGGTTTTTAAAACCGTTTGAATTGACATTTTCTAAAACATTATTTTTCCCAAAGCCAATACCATATTTATTTCCAATAGAAACTTGATTTTGCAACAACATATTCAACTATTTTTCCCCATTAGAAAATTTATCCAAAGTTGATTCTAATCGTTGAATTTTGGATTTAAGATCACTGTTTTCTTTTATTAAATCAGAACATCGATTATTAGTTATCTTTCTTTCAATATCATGTTGTTTCAAAACCAAATTTTCAGATTCAAGTAATTTGATTTTGGCTTGGGACTCAGAGATCTCAGATTCAAATCGTTTTTGGTTTTCAGACTCAAATTTCTTAGATTTTTCAATCTTGTTTTCAAGTTCTTTCGAAACCAAATCCGTTTTCAACAAATTTTGTTTTTCAGCAAATTCATATTCGGAATTTTTGGTAGTCTTAAAATTTTCAAATTTCATTTGTAAAAAGTTGTTTGTACTTTCAAGCTCAATCTTGTTCTCTTTTAAAATCATAATTTCATTTTCAAGCTTTTGAATATTTTTATTTTGATGAATAACTAGAGTTTGAAGATTTCTTGACCTTCCCAAGTTTTGATTCCAAAATATTATTTTTGCTGATCAACTCAAGCTTTTCAGATATTAGAATTTTATTTTTGTATTTTAGATTCTCAGCAGATTTAGTTAAACCATTTAAGCGATGAATTAAATCTTTATAAGAAAGATCTCCTGTTGAGTCTTCATCTGAATTTCCATCTGTACAACCTGTTAAGTACAAATCTGAAGCTGAGATGACTTTCTGGGGTTTTGACCAATTGTCAGTTTTTCCATACAGCGCATTGAGAGTCTGCTAGATTTCCTGCGCAGTTAAACAATGGGAAATAAGGCTAAATTGTACATCATCAATATAAGAATATAAAATATGAGTAGCGCATAAATTAAATTCAATATCAACCCTATTTATATTATCATACCCATTTATAATACTATCCCAACATTTAATATCAACAGATTTTAAATAGTATTTCATTTCTGATTTCCAATTTAAAAAATCTATACCATTAAAAATAGATGGAATATGACTGGACTAACTCTCTATGGACTGACAACTAGGGATCACCATTACTCTAGAGTTAAACAAAAATACCTGCTCTGATACCAATTGTTGGATCCAGATTAACCCGGGGGGGGGGGGGGGGGGGTGAATAGGGTTTATCACAGTTTTTACGAGATATTAAAAATTCACAAAACACAGAATGCAACAAAATAAAATACAGAAAATAATTGACACAAGATATACCCAGCTTCGACAAAATCCTACCTACTGCTACATTTCTAAGGTTTCTACTAGGTAATAGAATAGATCCCACTTACAAGACCATGTAAACTTGCGAACCCCTCGCTCCAATTCTAATCCTACGCTCAAAACCCTAGACTGGTCTAATCCCCCAGATCAGATTTCCCCTGATTACAACTCCGTAACCAGTAACCCTAGTTTTTACATACTCTAGTAAACTGCCAGTTAACACCCTAACTGGTTTCCCTAGAATTTTACAGACTCTATAAACTGTTCAGATGGTTCACAAAAAGAAATTGAAATTACAACAAAATTTAAAATCAAAACCCTATATTTAAAAAGGAAAAATGATCTCCCTTTAATCATTTGAAGTTGGCCGGCCCCTTTTGATTTGTGTCCACCCTTCTTTGTTATTATCCGATCACTTCCTCTTTTGGAGAAAAAATGGCGGCGGCTAGGGTTTTATTAAATCTTCCCAAATCTCGATCGTTTGTATCTGGAATCATATCTCTGAGGCTTCGAAATACTATGGATGGATTTGTTACTTTGATTTGGGGATTATTGCGATCGAAAACCACTCGTGAAAAACGTGAGTTCTCTGTATTTTCTTTCTCTGAAATGTTTGTTGTTTTTCCTATATTTTTATCCGGTGATGATTTGTGTTTAAATAGGATAATTAAATCCTATTACTTCTATGATTTCCTTATATGACTGGGCTGATTTGTGTTATGTTTTCCTCTTTTGATTACACTGTGAATTGCCATGATTTTCGAGATGAACCTAGACATGATTCGATTGATTTCTTGGTTTCCTCTTTTAACATACTCGATTTTAATTTGATTCCTTGGCATTGAAAAGCTTGTGTGATTTACTGTGATGAAATTGAACTTGATTGTGGCCTTTAAAAATAGATTTTCCCTTTTGACTTTGAAATCACACGGTATTGATTAAAAAGTAAATTCTGGAAATTATTTGATTTGCTGTCCCCTTTAGAACAATTGCCAAAAACTATTTGTTTCATTTCTTGAAATAAAAATGAAACCTTTCCTTGTATGTCAAACTGAATTTCTGGAGTTAAATATCGAAAAATTTCTTGCCCAGAAAAAACACATCTGTCTAAAACTAGAAACAAACTTGAAAATGTTTTCTTGCTCTTATCATGATTTCAGGAATTCATGAATCATTTTAGTAAATGTTTGTAGCTCATGTTGATTGCATTATTTCCTGCAAACCTGGAAATGAATTGCCTTGATAACTTTGTATATTTTGAAACCAGAAATGACTATTTTTAAAAACTGTTTTGCTATTAAATTGAGGCTTGCCCCTTTTATTGATTGTATGCAAATTTGAAAATTTATTGGCATTTCTGGAAAGTGTTTGAAGTTGAATTTGCTTGTGCACATTTATTTTCTTCCACTCTTCTTGCATCTGTGTCAATCCTTCATTACTGCTTTGCATTTGACACATGATCATTCATGTATATTGCCTTAGCTTTGTAGCTCGACCAGAATTGGTATAGCTTTTGTATTTTTTGCAGTTTGATCACCATGATGCTCCATATATGAAACTTGTACATGCTTGCTTGTGCATGCTTGAGCACTTGAGCCATAAACATATTCCACGCAGACTTGCCTTAACAATATATACATAGCTTCTTGTTGACATTAATCCTGTTGCTTCACTTACCATTAAATTTGCATGGCTTGGGCACATAACTGCTCGGAAGTTTCAACGTTGTAGTTATGTACTCCTGTTTGTGCATTTGAATCTTGTTGCTTGAACACATTGAGTTGAATCTGCACTTGTCTTAACCATGAGTCGTATGAGCTAGTTGGACTCGACTTGTTCATTTAGTCTATGCTGCATGTTTTGTATACTTCACCCATCCCATGAATACTCATATCATCCATGCAGTTTTGAGATGAATATTACCATTGTTTTGGTAGCTTTACTGCTGTGTGTTCACATGCCTTGAATTGATGTGCCATTGATATGTTTGCTATTTTAGAAAAAAACTGACCTATCATGTTTGACACTTTCTCTTGAGTTGATTTGCCATATTTAAAATCACTTGATCTTAAGTGATCCATGCTGTCCACACTTGATCACATGTGTTTGCTGATCTGAACCATTTTGACATTGAGTTGTTTCCTTGTTCTTTTATACATCCATTTCTGTTGCACTGTCCACTTGAGTGTGCACTGAGTCGAGATGGTCCACGTGGCTACTTCTTAGTTGCACACTGGATTGGCGAGGCAGTGCACACGTGTGTGTGTGTGTGTATACACACACACGTGTGTACATGCAGCCATCAAGACAAGTTTTCCTGTCCCTACATTGATATGTGTGTGTTGTCTGCCTTGTGGTATTTACAGTGTATCACTGTGAATATCACAAGCTGTCTAGACACAGTCGGATGGATAAGAAAAATCAGATTGAGTCAGAAAAATGATGAGAAAACACACCAGAAAACTGAGGCAAATAAATTTTTTTAAAATAGAAATTATATCTGCTAGAATATGAAATTATTTCTGTTCCAAATACTCTGTGTTTCTATATATGACAGGTGTAGATAACTGGACTAACTGAAGGATGTTGTGAAGACAGAAGACTAAGTGTAGTGTGTAGTGTTAATTAATGTGTCTGTATATTAAAATGTAAACTGAGTGTGTGAATGTATAATCGAGTGTTTGTAGTGAGGAGCTTTGTATGACTTTGAATGTGAAATGAAATGTATTTCAGTGAATTACAGTGTGTTGAACAAATAGTGGATTTGTAAATCTATACTGTTTTAAATATTTAAATAAAATATTATATTTAAATAAAATACTCTTTGAATATTTAAATTCGTGTACAATAGTATTCTATTTAAATATAAATATTATATTCCTGTCTGTGATGTATATATGAAACAGTACAGTACAAACACATTAATAATAATATATATTTGGTTTTTATCATCAAACAAAAATCATATAATTGTGTATACAACAATGTTATATACAATATTCGTTTCCAAATTTGAAATGTGAAGTTGTAATTTCTTTATATATACGATATACACATATTCAAGCCAATTTCTATATATTCTAAATAAAATCTATGATTTGTTTAACGTTACTTAATGTTTATTTTTAAATTCAACAACTTATATCTTTAGTCAAATTTCCAATCTAATTCAAATATCCAACCAAATTTAATTCAAATATTCAATAATGAATATTCGATTCTTAACCAATCAATCTGAATTAATTGTTGAATCCAATTCGTACTCAAAATCATATATTTCATTTTTAATTTCTAACTCAAGTATTGATATAAATATTATTATCAATAGTTAATTTTCAAATTAATTCCATATTTAGTTATCGAAATTTATAGGACGTTACAGTCTACCCTATGGTATTTACAATGAATCAATGTGAACATCACATGTAGTCTAAACATTGATGGATGGATATATAAATCAGATCAAGTCATGAAATATAATGAGAAAACACATCGAAATTCTGAAGAAAATAAATTTTAAAATAAAATTATATCCGTTGAATTAAAAAATATTTTATTCCAGATTACCATGTGTATTTCTATGATAGGTAAGCAGAAGACTGGAATGATAGAGAAGCAGGCAGAGGACAAGTGTGTCAGTGTATGTGCCAATGAATGTATATGAGTGGTTGAGATATACTGAATTTATACAAGTTTGTACAATCTGAGTGAATGTAGCTGAGTGCTGTAATGAGGAACAATGTAACAAAAGAAGTTGAAATTGAATGTACTGTATTATAGTGAGATGTACAAATAGTGGGGTAGTAAGATTGTACAATTGAAATGTTGAAATAAAATATTATATTCAAATAAAATAATGTTTGAATATTTAAATTCTTGTGCAGTAGTATTCTATTTAAATATAAATATTTAATTATGTTTATAATGTAGTATAACAGTACAATTGTAAACACATTTATAATGATAAATATATGTTTGTTATCATCAAACAAAAATCATAGAATTGTTAGATTCAACAACGTTGGTTCAAATACATTCGACTTAGAGGCCACCGAACCGAGGCACTTGATTTCTGTTCGACCCGAAGCCTTTGCTCTTGAATGGGCATGAATCTTATCCTCCAATACCCATGGTCACGATTGTTTGGACTTTAGGTGGCCTAGTCAAAAAATAGGCCAACATGTTCCTCCTACCAAGATCCCTTTATCTATGCCTATTTTGAAATGAGTTCTAAAATCACATTCGTGCTCCATTACAAAGTCTAGACTTGATACTCTAGTTGTCTAGGAGTCTGATCCTTTTGTAGTTATTGCTACTTATCCTTTAGTTGCCCATCTAGCTCATGTACCATCTTTCACTCATTCTACTGCTCATGTGGACATTTTATGGGGTGCTGACGGGAGCGTATGGATCCACGCTACAATAGGAATGAGGAATGATCCTGCAACCGATAAACTCCATAAGTTTATAAGAGAGAAAGGCAAATCTTGGCTTCTTAGGTATCATGCGTAGGGAAAAAGGTACAACTTTGATGATTGCTGAAAAAGTAGGCCAATGCAACTGGCAGATGTTCTTACATTCATTTAGGATAGGAAACCCTTGTACACTCCGTTCTTAAGATGTTACGATCCATTTCTTGCTACCTATTTCTCTGCCATTCGACATGTCATAGTCCCAGGTACTTATGTTAACATCAGTAATGATAAGGGACTCTTGAGGTCTCTCGTTGCTTATTAGTTTAGACGTGTTAATCTGACTCCTGTCCTTTTTTTGGTATCCACTGCTCTAGCTACTTTAAACCCAGTCTTTAGTAGTTTGACTATCAGTCTAACTTCTATACTTTCATGTATTTTGTTACTTGTTGTAATGAAAAGTGGATGACCCACTATAAAAACCGTTCAGGCTTGCCTAGAAATGTCAAGAAGAAGAAATAGTATAGTTTCGCTTAAGTCTCCAGAAAATAGAAAAAAGGATTATGCCTTAATTTATAGATGTAAGAATCAACATCATATGTCCAGTCAAAATATATTAAATCTAGGCCATTAAGTTGCGTCACAATTTAGCCATTAGATCATAAGCAGTTGGTCGTCTCTTTCATAGGGTCGACTACCTTAGGTCAACTGCTACAAAAGCAGGTCATTTTGTGGACCCTAGTTAATTAAAATAATTTTTTACTTCGATTATTTTCATTCTGTATTTGTTTTTGGTCTGTATATTCTTTATAAGAACTTCGTTCGTGAAACCCCAAATATGAAAGTTGCTTAAAATTTTGGCACGAACGCAATTACATAAGTTCCCTAATCAAATTCCTTTGTTTGCACATATTTCATGTTTTGAACCGAAATAACTAATTAAATTAACTAACATCAATATTACATGGTGCTACACACTCATAATAAAGCAAGTTGCACAAATGTTTTTTAATGAGATTTTCAAATTGTATGGCATGCCTACAACTATTATTAGTGACAGGTACTCGATATTTCTTAACCATTTCTTATTCACCTTACAAGGTTGCATACTAGCTCAACATCCATAATCTGAAGGCAAACGTACTAAAATTATAAACAAGAATGTAATTTTTTACTTAAGATGCTTCATTCGCTACAATCCTAATAACTGAACTGCTTAGTTAACAATGGTAGAATTCTCGTATAACACGCCATGGAAGAGTCCACTAAGATGATCAATTTGGAATTGTATATGTCAAGCAACCCCAACATTATTATCTTATAAGCCTAATACTGCAAAAGTACACAAGTGGATGAACATTTATTTTCAAGAGACAATACTATGCAGTTCCTAAAAGACAACCTTCAACTTGCACAACAAAGAATTATACATATAGTGATGCTAATGGGACATACATAAAATTTGAAGTTGATGATTGGGTCTACCTAAAAATCTAACCATATGGAACATCAGTCAACTCTTCTACATTTGAAAACTATCTTCTAAATAATATGACCCACTCAAGATTGTACAAAAGATAATTGTAGTTGCTTATAAATTAGAACTCCCACCTAAAAGATAAAATTCATCATATATATATCACAATTCCCAACTAAAGAAGTGAGTGGAACCACATATAATTATTCAATGTGATACCCCTTCTTACAAGGAAACATTAGTGAACAAAGCACAACATGTTATTGATCAAAGATTAATACAATGAAATAACAATATAATGGTTTAGATTTTGATAAAATGAAAAAATAAACCACTCTTCGAAGCAACTTGGGGAGATTAATGGGATATCATTAAGAAAAATTCTACTCTAAACTTTGAGACAAGGGTTAGATTTAAAGGGGAGGGGAGTTGTTACACTAAGAGATCTGATAGAGCACCTGATCAACATCAAAGCTGAAGAACCATTTTGCCAAACAGGTTGGGAAAACAAGATCAACTCTTCATCCTAACCATCTAAAATCAGTAGAAGGATATCCAAAGGCTTGGAGGAGATATGGAAACAACAAGAAGCAAGCCGCAGCACCAGATTAAAGAAAGAAGATGAGATTTGATGTTGTGCACGTGCAAAGCTGGGTTGACTTATAAATACTTAGGCTAGGTATAATCACACGATTTTATGTAATTCGATAAGAATACGATGGAGTTGTTATCTGAAACTCTAGTCTGAATTAATCTCTTAGCGGCCACATATATAAATGGTTATCACAACATGTAATATATATGAGAATTGAATCAGTGATAAAACTATCAAAATTTCACTTTATACATTTCTCATGGTATTCTTTGTTATTGCTATTATATATTTATTTGTTACTTCACCTCCTTCTTTATGATATTCTCTAACTCTACCACCTTTTAATCGTTTATTAAGTTCTTGGATCAATTTCTGATCATCTATCACCTACACTGCCTCTCTCGCCATGACTAACACTCTGCTCAAATTCTGAAGAACAAGGAGCTAATAGTTTCAGTTTACAAATTTGAATTTAGACCTCGTATGGTCTAATTTTCTATTTTTTGAAATTTAATTACTTAAATTTACTTAAATATATATATATATATATATATATTTTATTTACTTAAATTTCAAAAAGTTGATTTATCATCCTAGCTCCAAATTGAACCCAACGACTGTCGCCCCTAGCACATTGCCCCCCTTTCGAACATAATGGGATATGTTTCGTAACCCAATTCAGCCGTTACGATCATTTTCTGTTAAATTTAAAATATAAATCATTATATTTTAAATTCAAACGCACATTTTAATTTACTGGGCTCACATACTGACTCTGAAAACTCCAGAAAAATTATTTCTATCTTTGTATTGATGATATGGTCCTAACAAAAATAATTTCATCAAAGTTGAAGACCGTTTGATAAATGACCATTTTCTGGTCGATCCAATTTGACTATAAGTGTCAAAACACGTTTTCCTTTGCCACGCTCACATATTGATTTCATAAATTATGAAAATTGGAATCTAGCAATAATTCGACATCTCGAATCCAACAAAAGTGGTTTCATCGAAAACGGAGGTCGTTTGCAAAATGGCTATTTTTAAGGGCTATATTTTCCATAGCGACTATTCTGAATTTTCAACTGGGAATAACTTTTTATTCCCGCTATGAAATTAAATTTTTCAGATTCGTTGGAAAGATATTTTCAAATAGATCCCAATATTTCTGGTTTCACTAAAATCCGGTTTATTTTGAATCCTGTACATTCATCTGAAATTTGAAATCAAATTTTCGAACTGCCGCGCCATTTCAGGCTCGTTATATAATTAAAATAAAATTATTCGCTTTCACTTCGTCAAAAATAAATTTTACGTCGTTATTATTTAAAATAAACCATCTTAAATATTCAAAATCCGTTAAAATCGCCAAAATAAAATTTTTAAATTGGTTCTGATTTTCCGGGTTGTTACAATCTCCCCTTCTCAAAAAGGAACGGAGCTAAAAGTTGTATAACTAACCAACTCAACTTTCAGTTTGGCTTTCATTCTTGGGCATTTCTAACCCCATCTCTATCGAGTTTCTCATTCTAGGATACTACTGACCCTATCTCTAATGAGTTTTCTTTCATAGGATATTACTAATCCAATCTCCGATGAGTCTTTTGTCCAGTTCTAACGAATTGCACCCCAAAGATTTGAGTTAACCAAAGCTCTGATACCATAAGTAATGATACGGATTTTTCCCGGACCTAATCGTTCGTTAAACTGACCAAGACCGTTCGAATCCCGCATACGCTAACTCTGGGCATACAACACATCTGAACAAATAATAGAAGACTTTTATAAACATCATAATAATGTTACATCAGAGTACATAATATCAGAGTATATCTAAATATAATCAATACAACGGAAGATGATTTTACAAAAATGTAATACAATGCACAGCGGAAATATAAAATAACACAGCGGAAGACGATAAATGCACTGGACACAACTTTAAGCTTCAATCCAAAATCCTGCTCAAAATAAGTATCTGCAAAACAAACTACTCGACTACCCATGTGGAAAATAGGGGCACCCGAGTTTGCAAAGTGAAACAAACTACGAGTCAGTCATGGGACTGGTGTGAGAAATTCTACAGTTAAAATTGAATTATCAAAATGATAAGGCAAATCACAGGACCACGCCGCTAAGGCGGAACGGGTTTACCCCCATGAATGCCAGTGTATAGACAACAATAAGTAATAGAGATATGCATCTACTATGCATCAACCAACATGCAATATCCCAGTCTACCCATTTAGATTAATCACCAAACTTAGATTTTCCAAATCCAATTCAATTTACAGAAGTTATTCCTTTGGATTTTATTCCCGATTTCTTATTTCAAATCATTTTGAAAAGCTTTTATATCAAAGTAGATTTCACTTTGGGATCTCAAATCAAATCATTTGGAAATAGGAATTCCAAAACAAATGCATACAAACAAGTATGCAACCAAATATCGGGCTCCCTTTAGACAAGGCTGGGCAAGTACCTAAGTAACTCATATATATATATATATATATATATATATATATATATATATATATATACATGGAGCAGGCTACACACTGAACACTCACCCTAAGGCATTGGATCCCTCCCATACTTTTGGTAGACCGGGTTACCAAATCTTTAGCCACATACCAAATCATTTCATATCCCGAGTAGGGAAAATCATTTCACAACATAATAATCACAAGTACTTTCATAATATAGTACTTCACATCAGCAGTTCACACATATGATTAGTCACTATTAATCACATAACCTTTGAGCTCATATGTCTCAAAGAAGAGTGTTAAACAAGAGAATAAATTCTCCGCCACCAAATAGATACATCATCAATAGCAACTAATCGGATACGCGATGAACCACAATGTAAAACTATAATACATTTCCAAATCATTTTAGAAATCATCAGGTTTTAGGCCTCGAAATCCTTTCTGTTTTATAAAACATTCCCTGTCCAAAATCGAGAATATATTTCTTTTCACTTAAGAAAAACATCATTTCAAAATCATTCATTAAATTTGAAATGAACATATCGCTAAACACCTTATCGTCAAATCGTGAAGTGTTTGACAAGGCGTTAGCATACAGATATTTCTACCCAACCCAATGCTAAATGTAAAAGCATATTTTGCTCATAAACGGGTCGAGCACAATCCAAACAATCAATCAATCCAATTTGACATTAAATATAAGGTTTTGAATAGAGATAGTATCAACTTATATTCAACATCAAATCCTGAAACCAACAGATATCATATCGGGAATAACGATATCGATATCTTCCAAATTCCCATCACAATATCCGTATAATCACAGAATCCAATATCGAAATATTCCGAAGATTATTTCCATTCCAAACCATTCCAATTTATTCGTTGGAAAATTCTGGTTATTTAAAACCATTTCTCAATCCAATTTATTTATTTAAAAATAATTGGATTATAATTCGAGTTAATAACTAGTTCATTTCAATAAAAATAAATTTTTATCTTTTCAAATATGGAATTTTTCATCCCAATTCTTTTCAAATCATTTCTTTTGATTTTACATAAATTATTAATATTTTTAATAAATTTATCAAGGCCCGTACAATCGATTTCCATAAACGATCATCGAACTGCACTTACAACGACCTTTTCCTATTTTGATTTGGACATAATTCCAAATCTAACCGTTAGATTTCAAATCTCTAATATTCATTGGAAATCTCTTTTCAATACGAACCCAACGGTTCCGGTTTTAGGAGAATCCGACGGTCGGATCTTCCATAACGTCAATTCAAAGTCAATGGTCGAAATTCGCGAACGGTCGCTACGCGGCGCGTTCTATTCAGGCCATATAATATATACATAATATATATATATATATATTATATTTCGTTGATTTCCATTTTAAAACGTATTTTATAAATCGTTTGAAAACGATTTCAATTTCAATTTTGGCTTAAGTTCTTCAACTTTTCAATTTGTAAGAACTTTCTAATTTTTCAAAAATTTGGCTAACACCCTAAATTTTCGAAAAATTTCGTCATAACCTCCCCTGCGCGGGAGCACCGAGAAAATCCCGAAATCACCATACAGGCCTTTCCAATCCAAAAAGAAAAAGAAACAACCAAGCGGCTAGCCAATCGGCTCATAGAATCATCATACCGCAAACAAAACAGTAAATATGTACCTATTTGTCGGGCATACAATTTTATTCCTCTTCTCTAGCCTCCTTGCTATGACCTATTCAATATATCATATATGTATATTTTCATACAACGCCCATATATATATTTTCATACGACGCTTTTATATATATTCATTCAACGCATATATAATTTCACACAACGCATATATAAGCCAAACATAATATTATTAGCGAACTAATAATATTTCCATCGCATGACAATTTTATATATTCCATATATACGCTAAAAATGATAATTTTAGCGAACTAGTATTTATTTCAAGGTATGACTATTTTATATACTCATATATGTGTTAAAAATGTTATTTTTAACAAACTAGAATCCATTTCAACGTATGACTATTTTATTATTTTACATACATGATAAAAATGTTATTTTTATCGTTCACAGAATTTATTTCAAACATGAATATTTCATATACTTCATACGTACAATAAAAATGTTATTTTTATTGTTCAAACAATTTATTCAACATATGAATGTTTGATTTACTTCATATATACGATAAAATGTGAATTTTATCGTTCAAACAATTTATTCAACATATGAATATTTTTATATACTTCATTTCACATCACCAACCAAATTCACACAAACAAATCAATCCAAACCCACAACCAAGCAAACAAGTCGTCCATGGTCTGTGGACGACGGGGAGTAGTTTATATATGCAGTTATAAAATAAATAACTGAACAGAAAATTTTAGTGAGGAGTTCTCACCAAGAAGCTAAACCAAACGTCGCGACTCTTCATATGTAGAAAATCTTCGCCGTGTTTCCACCGAGATCTGTTTCATACGATTTTTATTTTAAAAATCACATTTTTAGTTCAACGCTACATATATAAAAATCATATTTTTATTACTCTACATAAATAAAAATCATATTTTTATATTCTTCTCTTCATGATAAAAATCATATTTTTATATTCTTCTATTTTAAAACAATGAAGGTATATATTTTTAAAACAATGCTTGTGTATACTTTTATAACAATGCTTGTATATATTTTTATTCTATGTTAAACAATGCTATGTATATTTATAAAAAATCACTTTTTTCCCATGTAAAACAATGCTATATATATTTATAAAAATCACTTTTTTCCTATGTAAAACTATGCTATGTATATTTATAAAAAAAACATTTTTTTTCCTACGTGAAACAATGCTATGTATATTTATAAAAAAATCACTTTTTTTTCCTATGTAAAACAATGCTATGTATATTTATAAAAATCACTTTTTTCCTATGTAAAACAATGATATGTATATTTATAAAAATCACCTTTTTCCTATGTGAATACATAGAAAAAAAATCACCTTTTTCTTACATCAATACATAGAAAAAAATCACATTTTTCTAACATGAATACATAGAAAAAAATCACCTTTTTCTTACATGAATACATAGAAAAAAAATCACCTTTTTCTTACATGAATACATAGAAAAAAATCACCGTTTTCTTACATCAATACATAGAAAAAAAATCACCTTTTCTTACATGTAATGAATAGAAATAAAAATAGCAACTCACTGTGAAATAGGGGAGGGGGATGGCTGAGGAGGTGAGGCGCCGTAGGCTGAAGGTGGCGGCAGACCTACAGTGGTCTCGGCGGCGGTCTTTTTCGGGTTTGGGGCTGATTTGGAGTGGTAGAAGAAGGAGAAGGAAGTTGGGGGGGGGGGAGGGAGAGGGCGGTCGTCGGAGGTAGGGGTGGCGGAGGGAGGTGGGCGGCGGTGCTGGAGGGGGCGCTGGAGCTAAGCGATGTGGCCGCTCTTCTCTTTCTTTCTTTTCTTCAGATTCGTTCGAATGTGAAAGAGAAGGGGGGGCATTGACTGAGTGGAGAAAGAAAGGGGAGGGGTTTTATATAAATAAATATATATATATATTTTATTTACTTAAATTTCAAAAAGTTGAATTATCATCCTAGCTCCAAATCGAACCCAACGACTGTCACCCCTGGCACATTACCTCCCTTTCGAATATAATGGGATATGTTTCGTAACCTAATTTAGCCGTTACGATCATTTTCCGTTAAATTTAAAATATAAATCATTATATTTTAAATTCAAACGCAAATTTTAATTTACTGAGGTCACATACTAACTATGAAAAATTCCAGAAAAATTATTTCTAGCTTCGTATTGACGATACGGTCCTAACAAAACTAATTTTGTCAAAGTTGAAGACCGTTTGAAAAATAGCCATTTTCTGGTCGATCCAATTTGACTATAAGTGTCAAAACACGCTTTCCTTTGCCATTCTCACATATCGATTTCGTAAATTATGAAAATTGGAATCTAGCAATAATTCGACATCCCGGATCCAACAAAAGTGGTTTCATTGAAAATGGAGGTCGTTTGCAAAATGGCTATTTTTAAGGGCTATATTTTCCATAACGACTATTCTGAATTTTCAACTGGGAATAATTTTTTATTCCCGCTATGAAATTTTGATTTTTCAGATTCGTTGGAAAGATAATTTCAAATAGATCCCAATATTTCTGGTTTCTCTAAAATCCGGTTTATTTTGAATCTTGTACATTCATCTGAAATTTGAAATCAAATTTTCGAACTACCGCGCCATTTCAGGCTCGTTATATAATTAAAATAAAATTATTCGCTTTTACTTCATCGAAAATAAATTTTACGTCGTTATTATTTAAAATAAACCATTTTAAATATTCAAAATCCGTTAAAATCGCCAAAATAAAAATTTTAAATTGGTTCTGATTTTTCGGGTTGTTACAAAATTCAATTTAGTTAATGTAATCAAACGCTTGTGACTAAGAATTGATTTTTCGAATATGTTGGAGGGAAAACAAACCAAAAATGGATTACATAATTTATAAAATGAATTGATCATGAAAGATGGAAGAAATCATTATTTTTTATACAAAAGAAACTAATTAATTAATCACAAGTGAATATCATAATGATTTCAGTAGTGTATATTTATTTATAATAACTTTTTATTGAATTAAAGAATATTCATTAATATCAAATATAGCTAATTAATGATAATACAAAATGAAGGTTAGAAAAGTCATTTGCTTTTTTCAATATAAACAAATTGGTTTAACTGAATTCATCTTCGAATTAATTAAACTATGCTAACCAGCGTGTAAGGCGAAAAAGGCAGGTTGCATCTAGTGAGGCTTCCTAAAACATTTTGCTATTATAACAAAAATGATTTTTTTAATCAAAGTTAAAGAATAGTATATTTAGGGGGAATTGGAGGATTTCAGGGCGGTAATATGGTAATTTGATACTTGGTCCATCCTAACTTTATATATGTGGTGTATGATTTGACAAAAATCCTTGGATGTGTCTATTAGGACCCCGATAATTGCTCTTCATCCCTCGTTCAAAATACAAAATTAATAATTCTAGTTTTGCCTTTGAATAATAATTACGTATTTTTATTAAATGTAATTAATAATTATACTTGTTGTTCATTATGATACTGATCAAAATCGACCAACATGCGAGGACAATGTCGGTTGATTTAACAACCCTTGCCTCTTTTTAGATGTTGCTTGATTGACATGAAAATGTGTTTTTTATGCTCCTATATCTTATCTTTTGTATATAAATAAAATATTACTTGAGTATTATTTTGTCACTTTTACAGATATGTCGACTATGCCACATGCAGTTAGAAAAATAGAAAATAAAGACCAAAATGATGTGTATATACACACGAAGACTTGTAGATGAAGATCTCACGTCAACTTCCTTTTTGGATAAGAGAATAATTGGTAGAAGGGCTATGCACCTCACAAATCCATAAAGAATTGTCAAGGAAGCAAGAGGAAAAGAGGAAAGACCCAAATTTACTAGATTTCACTAAGGACAATTTGTAATTCTCATTGTAAACTCTTTTGTGATTTCCCTAAGGCCCATTTGTTGTTGTATTAGGGTTAGGGTTAGGGTTGGCTATCTATCCTATAAATACCCTTGTATTCTCATTGTAAAAATCATCTTGGAATCAATAAAGTTTTCTTCTTTTTCTCTTTTCTGCATTTTTTAACTTTTTCTTAGCAATTAGCGTTGTCTACACAATTAGATTTGGTAGTAACTATTTGTATTTTTCACTTATTTTTATTAGTGATTGATCGTTTGATTAGTTTCAATGATAATCCTAATTGTTGCAATTTCAATTGTTCTATTTTCATCAAAATCTCAAAAGTCGTCTAACTCGCCCACGAAATTCTATAAATAATAATTTTTAATTTGCCTCCCTGTGATTCGACCTGCATATTAGACGATCTGTGCGCTTGCAGAATTTATTTTAAAATTTGCGCTTTCCTAATTAATAGAAAAGTGTCAATCAAGTTTTTGGCGCCGTTACCGGGAGGTAACATTTAAATTTTATTATTTATTCAATTTCCGTTTCGTGTTAGTTTTTATTTTATTTTATTTTCCTTTTTTTTCTTGTATATATTGAAGAAAAATTCTTGATTAGTTAGATTTGGTATTGTTAATTGATACTATAATCTTGTAAGCAAGAGAAAAAAAAACTTGCCAGATTTTCTTAATTTTTATTTTTTTATTTTTCCCCCCTTTTCATTTTTTTTTCCTTTTATATTTTCTTTTTTCTCTCTTCATTTATTCCTTCTTTCCATATATTCCTTCTTTCCTTTTTTTTGTTGTTCATTTATTTTGCCAAATTTTCCAATTTTTCTTTAATTTCTTTCCATCTATTCCTTCCTTCCTTTTACTTCTTTCCAATTGTCAATACACTGGTTTTTAATCTTCTGCAACAATAAAAAAAAACATTGCATTGTTCTATTGATTTCTTTCCAATTGCAATTTTTTTCCCCTTCCTACCAAATCTTCCTTTCCGTCTTTATTTCTTTCTGATCCTTCCAATTACAAGTTGCTTGATTTTTTTTTCATAATTCCTTCCCGTCTATATTTCTTTCCAATTTTTTTTACATTTATTTCTTTCTTCCCTTTTCTTTCATATTTTACATTTCTTCCCTTTTCTTTCCTGTTTTACATTTCTTCCTTTCTACAAATTCTTCCCTCTTATAAACTTTTTCATACTTTCAACAATTCTAAAAAAAAAAACAACAACCGCTTTCGCAGTTCTTCTTCTTCTTGCATAACCCACGCACCCAAATCCAGCATCGCAACTTCCTGAACCTCCACAAACACTCCAGTCACCAACCATCTCCCATTCATCGACACCCCAACAAGTCTGTCCACACCCCAAACCCAAGAGAATAAGAATAAGGAGGCGCGATTTGTTTCCGAGTTTGAAATTTTTTTGGAAAATTCTTTTTTCCACCCACGCGTGATTTGCTTCTGAAAAGGAAGGGACGTCTTCTTTTGTTTCTGAGGGAGAGGGTTAAGGGGGGGGGGTGTGTGTTTCAGCATTGAGAATACTTAAATTGGTTTGAGGAAATTGATTTGTTTCCCACTTTCTTTGATTCTTGAAGCTTTTGCGTGATTTGTTTCCTATAACATAAAAGAGGAGGTGCGATTTCAAAATTTTCAGTCAATTTGGGGAAAGAAATTTTGAGTCAATTGCATTTTGGTTTGGGACTTTATTTATTTACTTGGCAATTGATTATTTTTGTTTGCTTGGGTAACTTTATCTATCCACATTGACTGCAAGTGTTTGATTGCATCACTTTGGGTTGAGTAGGAGCCTCAATTTTTTTAAGGCTTAGCCTTCGCATTATCTTTAGTTGATTTTTTTTTCTTAGTTCAATATTTTTAGTTGTCTGGTCTGTTTTCTTTTAGTTCCAATTCAGTTTTTTTTTCTTTTTCTTTTTCTTTTTCTTTTCTTCTCTCATTTATTTTTATTCGTTTTCTTTTCTTCAAAAAAAAGAAAAAAAGAAATCCAGTCAATTCAAGGGCCAAATCGAATAAGGAATACATGGGTCAAGCAATGTGCAATTTGCAAAATTTGAATTGCTAGGTTTTCTTTAAGTCGGGTTCATTTTTTTTAGGTAGTCTGTTAATATATTTTTTCCTTCCTAGTATAGCTTTTGTTTGAATTCCCTTTTTTTTCCCATTTTCCGTTTTTTCCGCTTTCAAAAAAAAAAATCTTTCTAACCACAGGCCAAGGCGAACATAGTTCAAGCAAACAAACAAGAAATCAGAGGTGAGGCGATTGCAAACGGTTGATAAAATTATCAGTGATATTCAATTTCTCTGGAAGGACAGCCATACCCTGCTGTAAAATTTTCTGAACTCTACAGGTGCTACAAAATATAGAAATTTCTTATAAAAATCTTCTATAGGGGCAGCGGCTTGCTTGTATAATATTTTAATTTTCAGCAATTATTATTGTCTGATTGTTGTAATTGGTTGAAATTTCCATAATTGAAATCATCACTCTTGTCATTTTCATTAATAAATTTGATTTGATTTGCAAATATTTAGCTACAAGAGTGTATTTTTTTGAAATTGATTATCTCAAGGGTTTGATCGCGGAAATATATTAGTTCAATTTATTGAACTTCTAGCAAAAGAGGTTGCTTACTACCCGTAAAACATTGGTCGTATCCCTTAGTATTTATACTATACGTGAATGACCATAAGACTCTCTTCTCTCTTCAAATCGAGATTATCAACTAATAAGATATAGCTGAGTACGTTATTTATTTTGTAATAAGAGCTACGTGTGTCAACCTTAAGTTTTGGATTTTCTATACTCAACAACGATGAGTGAAAAGAGTTTTTGCCACCATAATTCTCCTAGGGATTTTGAGATTGACACGATTCAAACAACAATTGATGAAACCTCTAATGAAACTTCTAAAGCCTTGAAAATGTGTCTGGAACATTTCAACTCTGATTTGGATGAGTTCGAATACATTTCTGAACTAAATGAACTCCTTGACTCAAAACCCTCGTCACCTGAATCTAACAAAGGAATGTTGACAAATGTTAGCTCCCAAGAACTTACTAAGTTAGACCTCAAACCCCTGTCACAAGACCTTGAGTATGCTTACTTGGACTCTACAGAAAATTTTCCAATGATCTTGGCCTTTGATCTGACCGAGGACCAAGAAGAAAAACCTTTGAAAATTTTATGGGATAATCTGCATCTGAATTGTATAAATAATTGGCATGACACAATTTTCATTGGAAAGATTTTCATTTCAAAATTCACTCACATGCCTGTTACACCTCACAAATCAAATAAGAAATCATTATGTGTCATTCTCGATAGAGGCAAGTATAAGGGAAAAAGGAAATCGCATTTTCCACATAACATTCATCGTCATCCTAGATTTCACTTTGCATATGATTGGCATTCATATATAGTTGCTAAACTTCATTTCATGTTACAAATAATTCTGCAACTCATTCACCTTTGGGTACGATCTTTCAAATTTAGAAAAAAATTACTGTGTGGACACTGTTTAGATCTAGTGCGGGGGGAGTCTGCATTGCATTCATTTTTATTTTTCTTTATTTTTCCCTATTTATTTCATGCATTAGATAGAACCAACATACATTTTAGATCGTAGTAACATACCATAATTTTTTGTTTTTGAAATACGACTCATTTTAAATTGATACAACAAAATAAGTTAACAATTGTTAGTCAGTTGATAGTATTTTTTTTCTCTTAACTTAGGTCGAATAAGAAATATAATGAAAAGTTGAATTTTGAGAGATAATAATATAATCGGTATATAGGGAGATTCTTAGGTGATGGCCATGAAGTTTATTCTAAATTGTAGTCTTTGTTTAATTTGTGGAGGACTTAAAATACTTATATTGGCTTTTTGAATCTTTAAAACTAAGTTGTGTTAAGCTGAAATCGTGTAACTCTATCTTTTCTTATATTTTCAATAGCAATCCAAGGGTATCCAACATTGCTTGTATATCTAGCGTTGGTTTGCAAACCCGCTAAATTCTATCTGACATGTTGTTGACAAAGTCAGCGTCGAAATATCTTAGTCTCATTTTATGAGTTGGGCACCTAAGGATTACCGACATGTTGTTGACAAAATCAGCGTTCGTCTGCACAATCCGCCAAGCTCTGTCCCAACTCTCCGTTAGTCCACAAGGCAGTGTATGGGTGGTATACCTTGGTCTTTTAAGTTAGGTGTATGTAATTAATCATAAATTTTAACTTTTATAGAGATAGAGAATAAGCGATGATGCCAAACACTTCTTGACCTTATTGATTTGAATAGTCATACACAAGGAATTTTGAATACCACTTTGCGAACTGTGACAAACAAACTAAGAATTTATTTCATGGCTGCACTATGTTATCGACTGAACCAATTGGCCAAACTGGAATTTAACATTTGGAAACTTGAATTGTGTTGAAAATTTGTGATAAGTTGAGGTATCTAAAATAAAATCAACTGACTAGAAATTGTCAACTTAATTTGTTGAACCACTTTCCTAAAATAAGTCGTGTTTTCATTTTTTTTCATTTGCATATGTCTGTTTCATTCACGTAGTTATATTAGAACCATAGCATACTGCATTTGGATTTTGTGGGTAGTATCAGCTGAAAACCCTCACGAGACACCACTCGTCCTACCGGGGACACCTAGAGGTTTAACAAGCTTGTTGCATACGCTCAATGTAATCGTGTTTCCTATGAAAATGTGACCAATCAAGTTTAGCTTTTCATTTCTTGCTCTACTCGAGGTCGAGTAAAAGATAAGTGCAGGGGTATTTGATTGACATGAAAATGTGTTTATTTTATGCTCCTATATCTTATCTTTTGTATATAAATAAAATATTACTTGGGTATTATTTTGTCACTTTTACAGATATGCCGACTATGCCACATGCAGTCAGAAAAATAGAAAATGAAGACCAAAATGATGTGTATATACATACGAAGACTTGCAGATAAAGATCTCACATCAATTTCCTTTTTGGACAAGAGAATAATTGGTAGAAGGGCTATGCATATCACAAATCAATGAAGAATTGTCGAGGAAGCAAGATGAAAAGAGGAAAGATCCAAATTTACTAGATTTCACTAAGGCACATTTGTAGTTCTCATTGTAAACTCTTTTGTGATTTCCCTAAGGCCCATTTGTTGTTGTATTAGGGTTAGGGTTGGCTATCTATCCTATAAATATCCTTGTATTCTCATTGTAAAAATCATCTTGGAATCAATAAAGTTTTCTTCTTTTTCTCTTTTCTGCATTTTTTAGCTTTTTCTTAGCAATTAGTGTAGTCTACGTAATTAGATTTGGTAGAACACTATTTGTATTTTTCACTTATTTTCATTCACGATTGATCGTTTGATTAGTTTCAATAATAATCCTAATTGTTGCAATTTCAATTGTTCTATTTTCAACAAAATCTCAAAAGTCGTCTAACATGCCCACGAAATTCTATAAATAATAATTTTTAATTTGCCTCCCTGTGATTCGACCTGCATATTACACGATCTGTGCGCTTGTAGAATTTATTTTAAAATTTGCGCTTTTCTAATTAATAGAAAAGTGTCAATCACTGCTGTTTAGATCTTTTTTTTGCACATTTGTTTCCTTGTTGTTTGCCTCTTTTTCATTGTATATAGGCTATGAAATTGCTAGGGTTTCGATGGAGAAAAGAAAATCAGTAAAAGGAGTAAAAAGAAAAGGAAAAGATAATAAAAGGATAAGGGTAATTTAAGAATAAACGAAATGAAAGAAGGGAAAACTGGACTATTTTTTTTTTTTTGGAAACTAATGGGGTGAAAAAAGGAAATTGCAGAATGACAATAAATCTGGTCAAAATCCTTCTTGTCATAATTGCACCTTTGTTTTAAAACTAAAGGCGTTGGTGATATTCAAAAACCATGTAAAGGCGCTAAAGCGAAAGAAAGAAATAGGGATGAGCAAATGGTTTGTTCGAAAATCGATCAAGAATGTTGAAACCAATATAACAATTCAAGAAATTTAAACCAAACCAAACCAATATTTTTAAAACCAAAACCAATCGAATCGATTGCTTCAGTTCGGTTTATTTGGATTATCTTAAAATAAATATATCTTCTAGATATTGATATAACATGGGATTTAAATAACTAATTGAGTTTATAAGATGCAAATATTTTAGAAAACAAACACTTCTTCTAAAATTGTTAATACAAAACTAGAGAAAAATAATATCATTATGAAAATATTGCAAATAATAGTCATGTTAGTGGAAATTTTAAATTAAAAATAAATTAATTTCCAAATTTGGTCTGGTTTGGTTTTCAAATATTAAAAGCCAAACCTGACTAATAAACCGAAGTAACATAAAAATAAAAGGGGTATTTAGTTTTAAGGACACATTCCGCCAAAAAATTAGATCAAAGAACAACAAAGTTCGATTATTAAATGAAGGACAAAGACCAAATTGTATTATATCAATATGGAGTTCACTTTACTTTATCATAATTACTAAACTAATTAAAAATAAAAAATTGCCCTCAAAATAGAAAGAAAAAAGTGATTTCAAAATTATTTTAGTTGATTGATGCTATTATAAAACATATAGAAATAATCAGCTCGGAAAGCTAAATGAATATAGCTTTATTACTTAAAAATATAATATTATATTGTATCACCCAAATACAAAATTAAGTCATTTTAAAGCAAATCTCATTTGCACCATAAAAAAGCTATATCGTAAATAATGAAGCTATATGCATACAGCGTTCCATCCTGGATTTTTTATATTCATTTTTTCCCATATTTACGATACCAAAAAAAATTCATAATTAATTTTAAATTTTATAATCACAGAAAAGTATTTTTGTATTAATTTTTATTATTTGTGAAATGTCGACGTGTGACCTTAGTTTAAAATATTTGGACATTTTCCAATTAAATCATGAAAGTTGTCTTTGATTTACATTGCGAAAGTCGCTTGTCCGTAGATCTAATTTTGTTTTAAAATGTGTCCTTGAAATAAATATCCACAAAATAAAAATAAAAACAACCAGTTAACTTATAAAATCAAACCAAACCAACCGCACTTAATTGGTATGATTGGTTTAATCAGTTTTAACCAATAGATGCTCACTTTTTACAGAGTCGGTTCTGGAGTTTGGAGTGCCCAGTGCGATTTATTGAAGGATGCCCCACGTTGTAATGTTTAAACAAGGGTTTTAAACAAAATTTGTATTTGTAAGCAATTTAAATTATTTTTCAAAAACTCAATGCTAGTACGAACTAACATTGGAACACACAAACAAGACAAATGAAAATAACATTCTTATAATGCAAAAAGTTATTTATAACTAATTGGTTCAAATATAAAGAATTTGTACATACAAGACTTGAACGAAAAATCACAATCAAATCAGTTTGTATATCTCATTTCAAATTTAAAAAAAAAAAAAGTCAATTTTTTCAATGAAGTAGAAGAGAATCCAAAATTTGTTCTTTCTTTTCTATTGTTAATTTTCTATAGCGAATAGCACATGTTCTCATCTTATGTAAAATTTGAGTACAATTATGTAAGGCAAATTTCAAATCAATTTGTTGAAGAAAAAAAGCCCACAGTAAAATCAGTTTATTCTATCTTCTTTAAAATTTCTAACCGAAAAAAATCAATGCATAAAAAATAAAACATAGCATTTAGGAATTAGGGTTCCTTATTTGAAATATCCAATCATTTTACTCAATTTTCCCCGTAGTTTCTAACTGAAATAAATCAATGCATAAAAAATAAAAGATATAAATTAGGGTTTCTTACTTCAATTGGAGCTTCTTACTTAAGCGGCGCCTCTGAAGAAATCAAGCTGCGATTCACTCTTTACCAAAAAATTTGTTTCTTCCCTGTTTTATAATTCGCTCTCCTTCTTTCAGCCACTTCCAATTTCTGTTCAGCGCTAAGTAAGAGTTTTTCTTCTTCCGTCGTTTCCTATCAGATCGCGACCACGAAATAATGTCCTCGTGGGTTTTAAGCCCCGTGCGATGGCCCAATTTGCAATGGGCCAAAGCAGGCTTTGACTTTTTAGGAAGAAACATAAATATTTCTTCTAAAAAAAAAGCGCTCAAGAAAATTAAATTTTGAGTGTGCAGCCCACAATCACCGACTCACCACACAAAATCAAGCGCCGGCTCCGTTTAAAGGAGGAGGAAAAAAAAAACCTTCCTGCGACGTGATATCTTCCGCCTGTGATCGCCAACACCTGCCGTCGCCTGCGCCTGCTCCAACCGCTGATCTTGCCTTCTGTTGATATTTCTCAGTCCTCTCCCGCCTTCAAACTCGTGCTTTCCTTCTCAGTGGTATGTCCTTTACTTGTTTGATTTAATTCAGTTAAGTTTGTAGTTTAATGATATTTAAACTGATTTGTGTTAAATTTGTTTGAAAATTTAAAACTGATTTGTTGAAATTTCAGTTTTACAAATTAAAATCTGTCAAAAAGTAAAGAAAAAAAAAAAAAAAGGAAAAGAACCGAGTTTTAGGCAACATTTTGAAACTGATCTGTTTAAAGCATCAAATTTTAAACCAATTTGAATTTTTTTTTTTTTTTTTGCATAACATTTTTATTATGTTTTTTTTAATATAAAATAAGTCTCAAAATTTTAAAATAAAATGTATAAGCCGATTTGAAGTAAAAAATAAAATAAAAATAAAAATGCAAGCATATGCAATTTTCTATTGCCAAAATTGCATATTCAGTAGTTGTTTTGGCTGCAGTTTTTACAGTGCAGCAACACGGAAAAAGTGCTTCAAAGACGCACAAAAAAAACACTGCACTTTTTTGTTGCCTTTTCGCCTTGAATACAATGATATTAGCAAAATTTAGCTGATAATGCGAAAGCGAACATGAGAGGAGTCACTGGCTTTTGATATGTAGTAATTTGCTTCTCTGCTTGTGAATTCATTGGTTAATTAATGCTAATAGTTCATTATCTAGTGAATTCTTATTAATTCATTACCTGCTAATGGTTTTTATAATTTAATAATATTATTATACTAGGGTGAACCCATGCTACGCACACGGGTTTTACCTTATAATTTGTGGTATAACATTTAAATTAGCATTTTGTTTGTAATCATTTGAGAAATGCTTTCATACAAACTATCATCATATGAAACACATTAAATCACTCAATAGCTATTGTGGAAGCTTCCTTATGTGTATGATATGTTCCTAGTACAAATTTGTAATAGTCTGCTTCATCACAAACATAAATTTTGCCCATCCATTACCGAAGCATTAAC
This sequence comes from Allium sativum, assembly GCA_030737875.1. NCBI lineage: Eukaryota > Viridiplantae > Streptophyta > Magnoliopsida > Asparagales > Amaryllidaceae > Allium > Allium sativum. The sequence goes on from CM060924.1 coordinate 71,082,200, forward strand.
AATATCATTTGTAATATAATTAGTATTTGGTCACTTACTAAATTATTATTTGGTCACCTACTAAATTATTATTTAGCCATGTAATAATCAGGACTAAAACATCATTGACGTACTGAATAGAACTAAAACACATTAAACTATATGCATGCAACAATTTTGGAACGTTGTCATGCTAAATGTTGATGAAAAAGTGTTCAACTAAATTTTGTACTGCCAGACCCATATCAAAGACCAAATTCTAATGAGAAAAGCTCCGTCTACACATAATTCTACATTACATGGGTAAATTTTCTTTTATTCACCCTGCATTTTAGCAAAATTAGAAGTAAAATAAAATCTTAAACGATTCTGCTCAAGTTTCTTAATCTACACAAAATTTCAAAGCAAAGAGAAATGTCAATATAGTAACCATTTTCTGACTACACATTAAAAATATAATACAGTAGGAATACATAACACTGTTACTTCCACAACTGCCTGATTTATCCAAAATCTGAAGCAAGAACTTGAATCATCCCACCTAATTTATATGTTATATTTGATGCTGCTAGCAAAACAGGTATAGATGCAAGCACATTTAGCATAGTAACGCTTCTAAGAGGAAAAACTGTCAAAACACATCAACATAAAATGTATCATTCATCTTACATATTACAGTCAATAATGGTCGCTCTAGATGTTTGTACTCAAAAAAAAAAAATAGTATTAACAAAAAATTGAATAAAACGTTTACTGAATTAAAGCCTGTCATCTTTGGACTTGTTGAGAGAACTTGAGAAAGATGTTAACAGATGATGTCTTAAAATAAATCATTAGAATCATTTTTTTTTAATGCAAACTTATTGGTTATAATTTTGCATTGCATTGTTAACGGCCAGGGCATTGAAAAGGATATTTTTAAGCTAGATTCACCTTGAGTTAGGTCAAAAATTATATCTTCAAGTAATTGCTCTAGAAACCAAGGTCTAATTGGTGCATTCTGCACTTGCACAGTAGCATATGGAAATAGACTAATTTGAATATTTTTGTTAAATTTATACGTGATCGATAAAGTTCAATTTCTGTAATATTGTAAACCTCATTTGTATAGAAGCATGAAAACCCTTTGTCTAGGAACATATGAAATGAGTTGGAGCTCATAATAATATACTTCAATTAAAAAAAAAAAATTGTAATTTTCAGTTTCAGTATAGAAATTTAAAATGATCTGCAAATACATGTTGGGTTTATAACATGAAATATTATCTGATTTTATGTTTTTATTTGTTACCACGAATTAGTAACTATATTTTGATGTTCAAGTAGGCTAAAGAGAAATTATCGTCTACACAATCTTTCACATAATGTTAACATGTTATCGTAAGCTTAAACAATGGTACCACACATAGACTGAGAAAAATAGATTTAACATTTTTTTTTGTATGTACAGTACACAAATCATCATTAGCTTTGGATGTACATATAGAATAACCGTAAAAATAGTACTAAGTGTCGTGAGAGTGCTAATTGGAACCAAAAAAATTCAATCCAGTTACAAATAATTTTTCCACACAGCAATTTTAATTTAATGACTGTTGTCAAATTTGAAACCCATTAACCATTAAAATTATGCTTTTGTAATGCAAATGTAAAAAGTCAGCATGTCCAGTTATGAGCTTGCTGTATGCGCCCCAATAAATATAAAAATAAAAATAAAAGAACCGAAACCAAGACCACCACTATTACTTAGGCACAAAATCCAAGAAAGTTCGACATTTGGCAGTAGACAAAAAAATACATATAATATAGGTTCAACTTTTCAGTGAATCAAAGCTACTAACTATTTCTACAATTTACTAATAATAGTTTGGCAAGCATTTCCCACTGTCTCTTTGGTTTCAAATAATGGTTCCATTGGTAGTATCTAAACATTCAAATCAAACAATTCATAATTTGTAAACGATAAATGTGGTCCAGATAGAGAAATATATGAATCGATGCGTATGGGTATGTCATTTTATGTTTTGGTTAGTTGCACAAATGAAGAAACATAATCAAATAGAAAAAATGAATCAATGCTTATGGATGTGTCATTTGAGATGTTATATTATGTTTCAGTTAGTTGCACAAATGAAGAAATATGATAATCAATTTATGTATCATCCTGCTACATTTGTGTATATAGTAAATAGTATATGATAAAGTAACTTAAAGCAAATAAATTAAGATATGTGATACTGACTCCGTTTCCCTATAATTTCTTTCAAATTAATTAACATATGTTGGTTCTGTTTATCAGTCAAAGCTTTAATCCTACAAATTACTTGCTAGGAGTGTTAAAAAACCAAATTGTGTGATATTAGAAGATGTATACCTTGAATATTTGATGGTTATAAGAGAAAGCATTTAGTAAGCATGTTTGTTATCATATGTTCGGCTTTTCGAATGGTGGATCCACAACAATTACTGCATAACTACAGATGATAAAAAACTTGTTCTTTAAATTAAATAGCGGTGAGAAAAATATTTTCTTTTTCAATATTGTATGTAACATGACCTATAGCTTATGCATTACACTGCTTGATTGATGGTAAAACCCAATGAAATAATTCTTCAGTAGCAGTACGTTAATAAAGAGTTTAATTAATATCCAAAAAAGGAATTCGTGGTGTTGGATAATAGTAAAGTAATGCAATGTACATACATTAAAATATATGAAGCAAATCAGAGTTTACTTGAGTTGTTTGATAATTTTTAGTTTGTAAGATATAGCTATTGAGAAGACCACCTTACATAATTCACCACGTGAAAATTAGATATGGAATACTGGAACCACATTATGAATATTGATTAAGGACTCCTGTCCAAAGATACTTGGAAGATTTTTATGCCTTTGGTGGTAGATGGTAATTTTCTTCTACAAACTTGGATGTACGAAGCGCAACAATAATCACCTCATATTTGATTACTAATAAGCTACCATGAGGAAAAGCAAGCACTTCTATAAGATTAGAAATGAACTTCCACAGCTACGTAAGAAAACAGTTCAACAAAAAAGAAACCTGTAACTATTTTCACTAATAATGTTCGGTTTAGTCATTTTTTGTAAATTTAGTTTGAAAATAAGGTTATTTGCTTATTACATTCGGAAGAAAGAAACAGATCCTAATTTTCACTAATCTGTTATCCAAAATGAAACTGATAGAATTGGGTAACCACGTAATTGATTATTTACTCACTATATGAAGCTTCATCCTAGTTGGTCCTTAAGAATGATTAGATGGCACTTGCGTTGTTAGTTCTCTGAGTCATTGCATGGACATGAAGTATGTAAATTATATAATTTGAATAAAAATACAGTTAGAAGAAACATAGTAGTCAAGGCGCTAAGGCGCTAAGGCGCAAGCATTGAGCCTGGGGCTTTTCTGAGCCTTGGGCTTTTTTGTGTGCCTTTTATATGAGTTTGATCTGCTATTTTACTAACTGCAAATTAATTTGTAAACCATATTTTGTAATTCATTCAATTATTTACATATTCTATTAATAAGATTTAAATTTTAAACCGTATTTTATAATTTATTGAACAATTAAATTTTTTATTTAACTGTTTATAAACAAAAAAAAAAAAAAAAATTAGCAAAAAAAGCGCCTTAAACTGCAAAAAGGCGCACCCAAACCGCAAAAAGGCGCAAACCTTGAGCCTTGGGCTTTTCTGCGCTTAGGCGCGCCTAAGCGCGCGCCTTGATAACTATGAGAAGAAAAATTAAATTACAACAGATGACCACACCATTTAAGGCTAAAAAATATTTTGAGGCTGAAAGAAGTTATCATACAAAGAACACGAGTTTATAATGATGATGGTTTTAGTAAGAGAAGTCAAGGTAAATGCACTAAAGCCAGTATCTCATAATAATGTGGTTAAGTTGGTTCTTGGTTGTTATACACAGAACGCACAGCTAAATTTTCCTTATGTTCTCGCATTTTACTACCATAATATGCATTAAAGTGGCAGTAAGATAACATATCTTTCATATGATGAAATTTTTTAGGCCCAACTATTAAGCTTAAAGCAAAGGGAAAAGTTTAGAGTAAGCTATACCAACTTCAAAGGAATACGCAATTTAAAACAATATGTGGTTTTCATATGAAGATCAATGTAGATTTGTTTGAGGCAAGTCAAAGTCAAAAAAAAAAAAAAAAAAAAAAAAAAAAAGAAAAAAAAAAGGAAAAAAAATAAAAGGGTCCAAATACAAAGCCAGACATGGAGATCTAGCAAATAAGAGAATCAAGTGTAGAGGTACTCAAAGATATTAATGAAAAGTTTTCCCAAACATAAGAAAGTGTTAGTTAGGCATAGTTTCTAGCTTTAGTACGTTGGATGTAGCTCACCAAAGTGGGCAGCAAACATTCTTATATGCCTACAGTGCAAGAATTTGATACATCGAAGCAAACTTAAGTCAAATGAACACATATTCATATAACTTATGTGATATATAATATTGTCTTTAGTATGGTTAGTTTAGTTTAGATTATAGAGAAAATTTATGAGCTCTGATTATAGCAATAACCCAATAATAAATTTGCCAAAGTGCCACATGTGCTTTTAAGCTTTTAAGAGAAAAGAATATCCTATATAAAGTAGGATTATTATTAATTATAATAAGAAGCACAATATGACATATGTATATATAAATTCATTGTTAGTTGAAAAAAGTCAAGATGCACTATCATCAATGCATCTGCATTTTCAAAAATACTTCAGATGCATCTTTTATCCAAAATCAAGGAAAAGTTAAAAATAGTGGATAACTTAGATCACAACATAAAATTTACAAATAAAATAGGCTAGACTCTTTTTATACATCAAGATTAAACTACCGTTTTGAGAAACCTATGCGCTATAGAAAGAAATGGACAGAATAAAGATAAAAACTATTGAACATATATATGAAATCCAATGGGCTGGATAAGAATAATAGTAGATTAAATTAAGCATACCATGTAATCTATAAAAATTAAAAAAAGTAGAGGATACACAATACAGATTACATACATAAAAACGAAAGCTTTCCTCATTTGGGAAGATGAAAAGAGTAAAACTGTGACTATTATGACGGTGTTTTAATCAATCAAGTTAACCACTAATAACTTATCTAATGACATCTCAATCTCCCATTAATGGTTATAATAGTACTCTGTTATGTTGTGAATATTATTGTCAAAGAGGCACGATTAAGCATTTTTCTAATTAGAAAAAACAATAAAAAAATTCATACACAACTATAGCCATTTTAATTATGTTGGAATGTGAAACTTATTTCAATTGGCAAATTTCAAATTACAAACATCATATGTTGGCATAAGCACCGCATATCATTTGGTCTGAAGCTGGAGTGGTACATTGCTCACCACCAACATCAAAAGGATTTATAGAATTAATTAATAAATGTTAGGAATTCAGCATTTTCTGTGTTATCTTTGGTTGAAAAAGCGTATGCAAGCAGATTTGTTTTATAAGTATGTAAAAAACCTAACTATCATTTATTAAAACCACCAGTAGTCAATAATTTTTCATCAATTGAAATCCGTAGTAAATTAATGTATACATTTATGCTGGGGTCAAACTACATACAAAAAATAAGTAAACCCATTAGTAGATTTAGCTTGAGAATATTTAGATCGATCTATTGGCAGTACAACATATGAACATGCAAAAACAAGAAGCAGAAAGTAGAAAATCAAAAATACCTCGAAGTTACTTGAGCTGGAGAGCTTTAACTATAAATACTTTATGCAGTATAAGCACCTACAAATAACAACATTTCACATGTATGGGAAATAATGATAAAAGAGTTTGGTTACTTAAAAACATTAGCATCCTTTTTTCTTATTCTTTTTACATGCAAGATAATGCACATTTCTCAATTGTAAATATTAAGTGAACACACATATAGAACAACTTATTTAATGACTCTCTCAAAGCTAAATATATAATATTTAACCATATTTGGTCTTGATTCAACAAAAAATGTATGTCATTTATACTGAAAAAGGTAACCACCTTATAACTTGTTAAATACGTTCAAATGAGCGTGTAGATTAAGTTTTTTCATACTGTCACAAAAAAGGAAATTAAAAAAACATTTACCCGGTGATTTATTTAACACAAAGAAAACAGGACATATATGCAATTTATAACGCGCTAATAATGCAAGAAAGTTAGAATGTACACAACACAATTCAATATTATTTATATAATGCGAATTACCGTAAAATTATAGGCTATGGAACCTATAATAGTTCGAATTCTGATTTTAACTCGTGACTTCCGAGGGTTAAAAATTAATCTATTAAACAAATGAATGTCCTCAACGTTGTCCCAAAAATTTCAAAATTAAGAATCATTATATTGAAGTAGATTAAGTTGAACAGTCTAAATGCAGCAAGAGCTTTCATCGTAATAACCAAGTTCTTTAAGTATATCTTCAAAATTTTGTTCAGAAGTTGAATTTGACAGTTGTTTGTGAATAAATGGTTCATATGATATCATAACCCTATACTTTTTTTTCCTAACGTTAAACTAGGTTAAATGAGTAACCTTAATGCCTTGGCGACCTTTGTTTATGGCGCTTGCAGATAGTTGAATAATGGGAAAAATGAATTTTCATCTCATCTAATGTATTCGGAACTTGGTTGAGAAAAAAAATCACCTTTGCAAACCACACGTTCAGATAGTGCTCACATTTAGCTGTTCTCTGCGGATAAAAGGTAAACTATAGAAAATATTGCATGAATTGTGTTAGTAATCAAGGGACACATTTTTATGCCAAGAAAGAAAAATAGGACGGAGAAGAGGGAAAGGCGGTACAGGAGATTACCTGCTGGCAAAAGTGGAAGCTTTGAACCAATCCCCAAAAGCATACGGCCGTGGATGGAAAAGCGCCACAACGCCCAATGAAGAAGTGAGGAAAAAGGCAAGCAAATCCAATGCATGACGAGTGACGACACAGTAGCCGAACGTCAGGCAATTTTATGAAGCCAACATCGGTGTCAGATGACTTCAAATTAGGTTTAGGCACTATTGGGGGAGGAGGAGACCATTAAATTTATTTCGAAATTAGGGTTGGGGGTTATTGCGTGAGGAGGAAAAGATGATTTCAAATTAGGGTTGGGCATCACTGAATGAGAAAGATCATGTAGATTAGATTCTTGAAGAGCAGAAACACAAAGGCTGAAACGACAAATTTACTGAAGGGGGAAAATAATATATTTGGTGACTGTTGGGTTTTACGAAACTCTAGATGGCTTGTGAGCTTTTGAAACTAGACTCAGTAATTATAATATAGTATAGATAAATTATCTAGCAATAGTTCTATGTCGGGTGATTACTACGACCCCATGATATCGTATCTTAAATACAAATTCGTATTTCTCATCTTCCCACCTCCGGTTGTTGTAGCACTGCCAAATATTTAGTTATGGTTATATATGGATGGTTGTGATTTTCTTTTAAAAGTTTGAATATTTGAAAACAAATTATGGGCTATCACTCTCTAACCATTTCAAATTGGGACCTGTTTTTTGGATTGAGATAGAGCAAACAAACACCACTGTTTTGTTTTGGATTGAGAGGATAACTGAAATGAGAACAGTTATCATTAAACCACCTGCGGTTGGTTTTTAGATCAACGCCATCACCCTAATTGGCCAGTTATTTCTGGAATCAAGATTTCTTGAAAAGGGGAAAAAAACCATTTTACTATATATTTAGTGTTTGCTTGTTGAAGATGGATCAATCATGGTTTTTTTTTCCTGCAAAATTATTAAATTAGTGTAAATGCAGAAATCATATTTATCTTAATGCATATAATCTTCGTATTACTTCTAGATGCAGTCTGCAATTTCTGATCAGAGAAAGCGGGGATTGGAAGCTCTAGAACGAAGATTTGCCTCCGATAAATCCAAAGCCAATCAGCAAGAGAACCAAAGTAATCAAAAGAGTAAAAAAAGTTACCCAAATGAAGAAGTAGGAGTGAACCTAAGTAATAAAAAGGTCCAGGTAAATAATCCACACGAAGAAGCAGAAGCGGTTAAAGCGAGTCATGCCTCCATTGTTACTCCTTTATCAAAGCAAAGTAAGTAATGGGATTTTTTTTTTTTTAAAAAAAAAAATTTATATTGTTTGGTTTTGATGAATGGTCCTCATTTATGGCAGTACTTTTACTTGTAAAATAAAAGTTCCAAGAAGCAAACCAGGTAAAATCGGTTTTGCTTAGATCATGCCATGCATTGTTACTTGGTAACATGTTGCAGTTGCTATGTGCTGTATATACTGATTCTGGGAACCATGACGATTTAAATATTATTACATCTCAATATTATTATAAAGTATGACTTTTCTGAATTTGATATTATTTGTTCTTCAGGGAATGTTAAATTTACTGGTTATAACAACAGGCGAGAGCTTCCTGGAGTACTACGTAAGTGCTTTTCCTATTTACATTTTGTGTTCTCAATATATATAATTCTTATTGCTAATCTCTCACTGTTTGTAATTTCTTATTTTATAGGAGAAGATGCCCACCCCGTCTATCTTTCAATTTCAGAAACTATACATGAAAATCTTGTAGCCAAATCTAGTGAGGTAAAGAAAATGATAGTTCTTCATATTATTTGATCTGGCATGTCTCTGTGCTGTAAATTTAATAATTACTTTTGTCACATCATTGCGATTTCTGTGAATCCAGTTTATATCAAATACAATATACAGATATAGATGCTCATCATGTCTGTGGTGACACAATGGAGTTTGTCATGCTACGTTGCATATTTTATTAGTTTATATGTGTACAGGTTTGGAGCATTGTGTGATTATGACATTATGTTCATGTTTTGTACATGTTACTCGTAGCACTTATCATCATATTTTATTCATTTAAGTCCATTTCATGTATATGTTATGCAGAATTAGAATTACTTTCCTTAATTGTTAAATTAGGTAAATCTTTTTCTTTTTCCTATATTATTCTAAACTATTATTTAATTTTAAATCAATATTCATATCATAATGTTTACAAGCTGTTAAGCATCCATTTTATTATATGCAGACTATAGAAAAAAAAAAAAAATGGATTCATATATCTATTCCAGTGGGCAAAAAAAGAGGATGCATCACATTGTTATGTTGATTTTTTTTGAGGAAAAACATGATTTTTTTTTTTAATGCATGGAAACATGTGAAATAGTTTGTAACACTCACCATGTAAACTATATATAAAAATAAAAAAACTCAAAATAATCTTTAGCCATTTCACAAATTAAAATAACACTCGCTATGCAAATTTCAATGCATCATAATAACATGCATAAATATTGTTGTAATAAAGTAGTAAGTCAGACAATCATCCATAACAACATATGCATATAATTCAAACCTTGATGATAACAGCTCCATGCCCTATTTTCTTAGCGATATTTCATGTTTCCATCAAGGTTTGAAATCATGGTTCTATTGTGATTCTAGGAATTTTGATCAAATTTGTAATTTTCAGAGATTTGGTTTAAGTTTCAAGTTTGAGTTTCAATTATTTATTTTCATATAGTTACATGTATATTGGTTTGATTAGTTGGAATGAGATGTATAATTTATATGTAGTTGAAAAATAAGATGTAAATGAATAATATTGATTAATTATAAGAATTTGTAATACTAACAAATATTTATTCATTTATTGATTACTTCATATTTAACTTTTCTAGTATGCTGTTCGTTAACTTTGTGATTGTGTGTTTTCAAAGTTAAAATATCAAAATTTGAATATTCAATATGTTTGGAACTCAAATTAATTCTTCTTTTGTTCTTCTTCTATAAAATTTGAGTTTTAGTAGTTTTTTCATTGAACTGGAGTTTTGGTTTGGTTTGTCTTCTGTTTGGTCCCTACTAAAACCCGAAGGGAGCAACTGGAATCTTGGAGTTTTAGTTGAAACTTCAAACCTTGGTTTCCCACTTTCCGTACTCATATCAATAAGTATGCTATTGCTAAGCTTTTCCTTTTTTTCTTTTGTGTATGCGCGTGCGTGTTCCACTTAAATTAGGAAAATATCAACTATTATTTACCTTCCTGGTCAAGGCTATGAGCCATTTGGATGCAAATTCAGAAGATGGTTAAGACGTTTGACCGCTATATCACAGAATGTTGTTTGTTATGTTTGATTTATTCGAAATACGTAGCACCATATATAATACAATTTTCAATTAATCATGGAACAGCTCTCAAACAAAGATGTTGTCAGTAAGGTTGTGGTTGATCTTCTTCAGCATGGTGATAGTGGATTCAAATATACCAAAGGTAGGGTGGCCATGAACATTGATAACTTTGTTCAGCTTGATAATTTTGTTGCAAAAGATTCCTCTTTGATGGATGCTCGTGTGAAGGCCTTACAAAGTCACTCAAAACGATCTAAACAGCACATGACCATGCGACAACATCGAAAGTGTGGATCTCTTGCTTTACCACAGGAATTCCACAGGTAACTAATATTTGCCACACGAAATTATCAGTGGTTTTTTCTTTTTTCAAAACATTGGGGATATAATTCAACAGTATCGGACTGTCCACACTGGATTCTTGTCTTTACTTTCCGTAGGTCTGCAACTCATTTACTCAATATTCTTTTATCCCATTTGCTCAATATTTATATTTTTTCAGTCTTTCCTCTGTAATTAATCAATTTTTTTCCTCAAGGGTAAAATGGTTACTAGGATTAGGGATACAAATACTGAAATTTTCTAGAATTATTTTATAAAATGCAATCTACAAAGAAACGGTGAGATGTGGAGAAGGATTGTAGGATATTTATACTTAGTTTAGTCGTAACTGAATTACGTGAATAACACATGTTGATTGTAGTGGTTTAGAATTGTTGATATGTACATCCATTGCCGTAATTGGAAATTAGTCGAATACTATCTGACAATCTTTAATTTATTGCAGTTTTAGCCTGTTCAAACCAATGCATGAAATGTGGGAAGAGTACATCAGCAAGGTTCTTAAAGCTGTCAAGTATGGTCTATATCTGATAATCGTTTCAGTTGTGATATTTCCCCATAATATTGACAAATACACACTTTGTTAACTCATATTTCTTTTGCTGCTTGCAGAGAAAAACAGTTAGCTCAGGTCCTTCTCGAAGCAGATTTGCATGGTGCTTTCATGTTAGGTATTATATTGCAAGTTTCGTAATTAACTTATTCATGAGCTATTTGTGAAATGTTTTAATGTGCCTTTTCTCTTTCAGTTGCTGGCAGTAAGATCATTTCGTATAAGGGTATAAGCGGCATTATGATTCGAGAAACTGCTAATACTTTTGGGTTGGTTACAGAAGAAAACCTGTTTAAAGGTGCTTTTGATACTTCTATAATTTTGTTCAATACACTGCTGCATGGACAGACAGACATGATAGTCAAGAGCATACTATGTCAGGTTGCATGCATAAAATACCGTTATATCTTAAATGTACAGTCCTTGACCAGAACAGTCTAAAATGTTTAGTATTTAATTGGCTTTCATTAAGTACTTATAGTCTGCTTATAAAAACATCATTTAGAAATCTTTCTATTTATAGGTAGCATGTATCTTTAGATCATAATGGGCAATCTGAATTTTTTTGGCTTAGCATTTTTTATGCGTTGTTTAATTACAATCTAACTGAATAGGATACTTAAGTTGGATGAAATTTCTCATTTTGTTCTGTTCTGCAGTTGTTCCTAAAAAGGGATCTGTATTTATATTCCAAGCTGGTTGTTGGAAAGTAACCTTGCATGGGGACAATCTCGAGGAAAGAAACATCGGCACTGCTTCCAGGGCAATATCATAAAACTAGTGGCTGGTTTTCTTGCAGATGAGGCCATTGTAAGTTTAGTTCCTTCTCAGCTACAGCCAATGTTAATCTTACTTAATAATTTGACATGACTATTTTGATCACAATAAAATTATATACAACTTTTTTTGGGGCCCTTTCTTGTTTTTTATTTTATTTTCTACCTACGATTGCGTGGAATGCTTGTCAATGAAAAAGGCTAATAACTTTATTAGGGCAGTCAAAAATACATCCAAACCGAACCCAGTTAACTACAACCAGTTAACTACAAATAAATTGGGCTCAAAGTCCAGTTATTTATATGGTTATGTTGGGCTAAACCGCTAAACCCAATTAATCTCTTGGTTTAGATGGGTTGAACCATTGAACCGGTTATTTCATCTAACGTATAATTGAGAAAAGGGTTCTTTCTGTTCATCTCCACGATCTGTATGCTGTTCGGTTTAGACCGCTGTTCTCTCTGATTTTTTAGCTCTAGCTGATACCTTCATAATCAACGCCTTATCTGATTCGTATGCAACTCGAGGTTCACTTTTCTCTCTCCTTCTTCCTTTTGATTTTTAAATATTTGCCTTTGATACGTGCATGTATTGCTGATTTATGATTTGTTGTTGATTTTCATCTTGCATAGTCAATCATCCGCATGTATATCTTTAATATCAGACGAGACTTCATAGTGGTTATTCACTACACTGTATGGAGCAATGGATCCTTAAGTGGTGAGTTCATGGCTTTGTACAGCATGTTTTGTTGGAAGCTATGGCAGTATTTCTTTGCAACTGGCACTATGTGAAACATTAGGCTAGTTATTTACTGTTAGCATTGTTCAAATTCTGCAATGGTGTGCTGCATTCTCTAACTGGAATGCCACAGCACAGCACACTTCATTTCCATTAAAAGATAGTTGGTTTCTTTTTCAAAAATATCATTAGAAGGATTTGAATCATAAGCTATGACTGCACATATATGAACCTTTTCCCGTTTGATTGGGTAGTAAATGTTGAATACTTTTGAATGTTTTACATACTTAATATTGCTTCGAGCAATCAATATATTAATTCTGTATTTCAAAATCATAATTTATCCTGGTTGTTAATGAGTTTTCCTAAATCCGTAGAACTATCAAGGTGTTAAATTATTTTATCAAATCGGTGTTAGTCTATTGTGATTGCTATACATATGTTTAACTTTTTGTTTGCAGACTGTTATACCACTTCATATAATTATAACAACTGAACTCTTATCAAGTTTTTGTGATTCTTTAGTAAGTTTGCTTCTCAGTCACCGTAGTTTAAAATATTAATTCTAACGTTTCCATTTACAGGATTATATAATTCTTTCATGATTAATTTTAATTTTTTACAACTTAATTAAGTTATCATCATCCTATTGAATTGTTTATGTATGCTGGTTTGTCGTAACCTCGATTCATGAGGTTGTATGATACTTGGTTATTTCTGGATGGTGTATTTTTTTTAGCTGGTTTAATCTTAGAATGCATTTGTGAAATGTTGACCAAGATTTGAGATGGTATATCTGAAATGCTGTCAAATATGAAGAAAACAATCATAATCTTAAAAGCCCCGATGATAGTTTAAATATTATTTTAGAAATCATCATTTGTTTGTGGGTGATCGCAATAAAAAATTGAGTTGAAAAGTGAGCTAAAAAGTGTGACAGAAGTTTGTGCTTTTGAAGCTGCTTATGTATCATTAAAGAAGCAACCTTTAGAGGATACCATACCAGTGGTTTACCCAGTGGACATGATTGTTTTCGAATTGAATGCATCTGTGACTCGAAGTGACCGTGCAAAGCGGTGACAAGATGCAATTGTATAGTGTAAAGCGATAAAAATAGAGGAGCAAAGAGAAAGAAAATTCTGTACGCATTTAAGCTTTGACCATAAACGCAATTTGTTGGCCATTGTTAGTTTGTCTCTCTTTTGGATAACCTGCTGTGAGATACATTCAGTTCTTGACTGTGTTTGGTCATAATCAGAATCAATGCTATGGTGGTATATCCTTACGCTTCTTGACCTCTATTCGTGATTCCTTATCTTTCACTCTTCTCAGATGCAGGTTTGCCAAACAAGTATTTGGGCATAAGGACTGAGGTGAAACTGCATTAGCAAAGGCATCTCCTGATCATGTTTTCTAAAGCTTGGAATTAACTGCGAGTGTTTTGCAGTAAATCTATCTCAGCTGGAAGCCTGGAAGAGGTTACAGTATGTTATACTGTGATAGAATGTGTTTTAAATTTTAAAAACTGGAATGCTATTAATGAGTTTGACAAACCGAGCTATTGTATATGCTCTAAACCATTTTGTTCAATTCTTACAAGTACTATACCCTACTGATTTCTTGGAATTCACCAGGTCATGATACAAGTAATGTGAGGCTGATGAATTATATTACCTTTAATCTTGACTCCTAGAGCTATACCAGATATTGCCTGAAAACAATAACCGAGTCATTGTGTGTCGATTCGAGCATGGTTATCCTGTAGATATACCAAATAGGGCTGCACACAACCCATATCCAACCCGACCCAACCCACCAACCCATATAAACCCAACCCAACCCATCCTAGTTCGGGTTGGATATGAGTTACAATTTGTAACCCATACTATATGCGGGTCGGGTTTGACATTTTGTTCAACCCAACCTCATTTTAACCCAACCCAAACCTATTTAAAAAAAAAACTAATTTAATATCCATCCAATTAAAATTAGAATAGTATAATCCTAGAATAATGTTTATGTATTCTATAATAAATGTGCAAAAAAATATTTCATGTCAATCCAAACTAGATAGAATTTGATAAATATATTTTAAAGAGCATTTTAATGTATTTTAAAATGAAACACTTGCTCAACTATGTAGTAAATTAATTTCATATGATGTGTTTTACAATGAAATTTTAATTATATGTCTTGTAATGAATCGGTTATTTTAAATGCATTATGCTAGCTAAAATCTGATATATTATGCTGAATATTTTGATATAATTTTTAGAAAAAATCCCACATATTCTCATTTTTTATTGTATTCAAGTGATCCAACTCAACCTTACTTAACCCGATCCAACCCATACTTCAACCCAACCCATATTCAACCTCATATAGGGTCGGGTACGGGTTAAACTACCTTAAACCCATACTTATGCGGGTCGGATAAAGTATTTGGTCTAACCCGACCCAACCCATACTTTGTGCAGCCCTAATACCAAACCATTGCCATAAGTTGATTTCCATTATGAGCATGTTCCAAAGTTTGTGGTATATATTTGATGTCGTGTTGGTATTGTTTTAATTTTTTTTATATCGGCCTTGGTACATGAATTCTCTACTTCAAGTGAATCACGTTACTCTTTTTATTTGTGTTAAATGTCATTGTAATGAGATGGCATTCTTACGTGATATTGCAGGATGTTTGAAATCAAGAGACCTAAATGGGGGAAAAGACAATCAGTTGTCTCCATGATTCAATAAATGGGTGTAAAATTTAGTGAGCTGGGTTGAGTTGGCCTATTTAATATAATAAAGTGTGATGCTAAGGACATCCTAACATGTTCTTCCTAATACCGCAATTAAAAAAATAAAACTCATTAAATTTTGTATGCTTCATAATACCATATTACCTTTTCATTATAATCTCTCACTTAATCATTATTTGTCGAACTAATCACGTACTACGCTAATCCAAAAACCCTAATCTCTCGTAATCGTTGTCTTCTTCGCTTCTCTTACGGAAAAATTCAAATACGTACAATAATCTCTCAATTGTTTGGTGATCTAAAAACTCAAATCTTTCACTTTCTCTTCTAGTTTGCTTAATTTAAACCTTATTCATGGCTGTTGTATATTCCTCGGAATTGCGGCGTCGAATTTGTTAGTTGATTATAGATCTAGGCTTTAGGTCGTTGGTCGGTTTTAGAAATGAAAACGAACGAATATCGAACGAAATAGAAATAAGGTAAAACAATGTTTAGTCTCTATTTTTAAGTGCGTGGTATTAAGAAGAGTGTAATACTAATTCTTGTGGTATTTATTAGGAAAAACATATTGAGGTGTCCTTAGCACCTTACTTAATAAATGAGTGTAATAGATGGGATTTTGTTTTCCTTTAAACGGATTGGATTAGCTCTCAAACCATTTGTCAGTCCTATTCAAAAGCTATGCAAAAATTCATTAAGTAATTCCAAATATATAAGTACGCATAAGAAAAGAAACGTTTTATGTTTTATGTACTGTATCTCTGTGATATGGTCTTCTGTATTTATGCATTAGACGATATCTCTATATTTATGAGTAAATGGAAATTTAATATATTATTTTAATTTTTTTAAGCAATGTTTAGCTTTGTGGGTCGAGGGCTGTGAAGTAAAAGCAGATACAGAAATATAAAGCTCTTTTTTACTTGGGTCAACTTAGGTGACGTCAAGTGCATGTAGAAAACTACATAAACAATAATTAGTGTTTGAAGCTTATGGATTTCTTGCACATGATTATGCTTGCTTTGTGATATGAAGTTGTTTTGATTTTGGAATAGGACGACAAAGAAAAGAAGATGAAGAGGAAAACGTTAGTACTAAAATGAGAAATGTGATTAACATTTCCATTTTTATACTCTTCATATTCAATGGTCTTGCGTCCGGTCGTCTGAATCAAGGCAGTTGTTTTTCAACAATAATTTCCTTCGATGATTTGGAATAGTCATGTTTTGTTGAATCGACAAATTTGCAACGTTTTAAAGTCGCGTCCATTCAAACAAAGTTTGTAACATTTCACATTTGTTACAAAAAGCCACATCCATTTAGACATGTTTGAATTCAAACAAACAAAGATAAAATGATACAATCTTTATTAGATCTGCATCCGTGCTTGACTCGATCAGGTACGAGACATGTGGGCGACACAAAATTATATCCCTAAAGACTAATATAGGTTGATAAAAAATGACATATAAACAAGATTACTCTTTTATTTTAGCAATGTGGGACTTTAAATATATCTTGATTCACCTCTTCATTACAAGGATATCTAACAATCTCTCACATGATTGGTGATATATGCTTCTCTCACAAAGGGAACTATCACAATACATATGGAAAAAATATATTATACCGAGGATAAATAAATAATTTACTTCGTACTTTTCTTAGTTAAAACTTATCGAATATGTTTGGCGAGTTGGTGAATTATTTCATATTGAATCGTCAACCATTGATGTGTAATCAGAAAATAAACTTTACGAAGCACTGTTTCTGTTCACATCCATTTTCTTGATTGCGTTCATTTTGGTTCTGAACAAATTAAGCCGATCTTGCAGGTGTTTTAGAAAATTTAAGCCTTATCATTTCATAGAACCGACTCAGCTCACACCGACATACATGATCACATCCATCAAAAGTATTCTACATGCACCTCACTAGATGTTTTTCAAGATATGGACAACATTAAAAGAAAAGCTTAACCTTTTATAATACTTATGTAGGCATGCATTTTATTATGCACCATCACAATGGATATAAATAAGTTAAAATCTTTACTTCTTGAGTTACCTAGCACTGCTTCGCATATTTATCCTAGTTTGTAGAATCTTCAGTCGCTAGGATAGGTTTCCGTATAAAGTAACTCTTGTTGATTGTATGCTTTTAAGCTTATTTCCCGTGATGCATAGTCCATTTTCTCTTTTGATAAACCTTAGTAAACGAATCTGTCAGATTATCTTTTGTTCGTACATAATCAATAAAGATAGTTCCATTTGAGAGTAGCGACTCACCGTGTTATGGTGTCTATGAATGTTATACAAAGTTTTGCGCTTTACTTAGCGGTGCTTAATTAATGCAGTGGATACATACATATGGTCGATACAAGTTTGGATCAAAATGAAATATCTTTTAAAATTTGACAAAACCATTCTGCTTCTTCGCCTGCTCTCTCTAAAACAATGAACTCAAATTGCATAGTGAATCGACCTATGCATATCTGTTTTGTAAATTTCTATGACACAATTGCTTCTGCTAGGGTAAAGAAATAACCACTTATTGATTTAGATTCCTCTAAATTTGAAATCCAGTTTGTATCATTATATTCCTTCTAAGACAACAAGATATTTTTCTTAATGTAAGGAATAGTTTGTCGTATTATTTAGATATCTCAACAGGCACTTTCCATTTCCCTCCTTGAGTTACTTGTATACTTGCTCAATTGACTTAATGCATAAGCTGCACTTTATAAGGTACATTAGACAATCAATTAAATGAGAGTATTCCAATTACATCGTACTCTCATAAGTGTTTTTATGCAAAACTTTGATGTATTATATATAAGGTGTTCTTACTACTTTGATTCCATAATCATGGAATTTTCCAATCACTTTATCTACTTAGTGTGATTGAGATAATTCGATTCCATCAAGAGTTTTTATTACTTTACTCTACAAAATAACGTTAACTACTCCTAAGACTTTCACGTAGAAATTGTGGATTAACATTGTAATAGCCTGCATTTTACGTACCGGAGGATCGTAAAATATTTTTATTTAATTCCCATGAGGGTTGGATCATTCTGATATTTTGATATGCTGGTTATGGGGATGCGAGACATGTCCATAATTTTTATCAATTTTATTTGACCATTGCCCCTGTCAGTTTTGTATAGCGCATAACTTTTGAATGGGACCGAACCAGGTGCTGAGATCGTTTTCATTGCAAAAGAAATGGTGTTGCAGTAACACCCCTAAGTCCCACATCGTAGAAGCCTGTGTGAAGTGGGTACTTATATAGTAGAGCCCATCTCTTACTAAATGCCGAGGCCTTTTGAGGAACAAAACCCCACACTTATACGGTGACTAAGTTGGGGACAATATCTTGCGTGAACGGAGGTGCGGGTTGTTACAATGGTATCAGAGCCAATACCCAGCCGAAATTGTGGCTCCTGTGTGGACCACAGCGCCTGGGTGAGGTGTTTGTGAGTCAACGGGGACGTTGGCTTTGTAGGAGGGGAGAATGTAACACCCCTAAGTCCCACATCGTAGAAGCCTGTGTGAAGTGGGTACTTATATAGTAAATCCCATCTCTTACTAAACGCTGAGGCCTTTTGAGGAACAAAACCCCACACCTATACGGTGGCTAAGTTGAGGACAATATCTTGTGTGAACGGAGGTAAGGGTTGTTACAGTTTCCAATTCCATAGAGTGGTCACATTAAAGATTTGGCTCAGCAGTTTGGGAGGAATCGTTGTTTTAGTATTTCACAATTACTATTCAGGTTTTGCAAACCATTGATGGACTGATTTGGGGTGATCTATTAGTGGGCTGGTGGGAGACTATAAATAGGGGGTTAGAAGTATGAAGAATAGTTTACTGTCTTCGTTCTCTCATTTGGTTGAGCTCGTGATCCTCCTTGCTCAATCAAATACATCTTTGCACCATTAAAATTCTAGATATAAGGAAGAAGATTAAATATCTACATCAATCGAAGCTAGATCTACATCAAGTGGAGGAAGATCGCACCAAATCAAGTGATTTAGAGATAGATCTTCGATGTTCGGATTCGTGATTCCTTGTTTTTAAGCTTGTTTGAAGATTTGGTGAGTGATAAGCATCTCTCACACGGATTCAATCAAGAATATGGGTTGTTTGATCTTAATTTCATCATATTAAGTTGTTTTCACCTTGATCTACATCATGATAAGTATATTTACATTTGAATCACTATAGGATCTAATCTAGCAACTTAAAACCGGTAGTTCTGATGTTAATCCATATGTTTGTGCAAGTTAGATCCATTTTTGATGGGGGAACCTGGGAGAGTCAGGTTGTGGGATGGTCTGAACGACCTAGTGATGGGTCGGTTTCAACGATGGACAACCTGACTGATGTGGACCATAATTGATGATATTTTTGGTTCAGTGATGAATGTGACTTCGAGGTGTATTCAAGTGGGAATGTTCGAAGTGATGTGATGTGTTCATTAATCGTAATGTAACGAATGAGAAGACGGCTCAAGGTGTGAGTTCGTGGATAATGGTTGCTCGAGAAGTGACTTGAGCTTATGAACAGTCATCGGGTTGGATGACTAGAGATATCGAAGGCCGAGAGATTATCGTTGTCGTAAGTTTTAGCGGACTCAAAGCAGGGGTATAATAAGGACGTCTAAAATACTAGAAGTGACCAGTCCAGTACCCTGGGAAGCTCGACGAGCCTAGATACGTTTCGTCGTATATCGTATGGAGTTTTTCTAGAACTAGGGTTTACCATTAGCCCCTAACAATTGATGGCAAGGTGTTTAGCCGGTTATATGATTAACGATGGTTTCAAAGCAGGATTGGCAGTGATAGCTAGATTCATGGATAATGATTGTTTTGCTTGTATCGTCTTGTGTAGATTATTCGAAGTCGAAGGACATATCTCTTGGGTGCTTGTCTGATGTTGGTTTAGGACTTCGGGGCTTGTGCATGGGAGATGTCGATATCGATTAGGATGATATACGTTTAATAACTGATTATCATGAACGTATTGTTGTTCTAAATGCTTGTTGTAAAGGCTGCCACTCTCGGATGTGGGGAAGACGAGGTTGGGTTCTTCTTTGGTGTTTTGGTAGATTGGTTGGTTAATTTATCTTTTCTCATATACTTTATTGATGATATTAGATAGCTATTTTATCACTCACTAAGACTGTTGTCTGACTCAAGTTTTTATGTTTTCTCTTATTAACTTGGGTTGTTCATCCGGTTTTGGGTGGACGGACTAAGTAGCAAGTTATAGGTAACAGAGTGTAGTGAGGCGAGGATGAAGAGCGATGACGAGTAGGAGGCTTGCGTACTAGTTTCAATATTATTGCCCATTGTATATGTTCTATTATATTTTATCCTTGCGCTGTGAGTTATACGACAGGTTCCGCTTGTGTTTTATTACTCTGATGATTGTCCATAGCTGCCTGGCACACCTTTTAGCTCATTATTCCTCTTGTTTAGTGCAGGAGTTGTGGGCGATCCTCACATTCGGTATCATAGCTGTGGTTATCGATTTTAGCCAAAGTTCAAGGACGTAATTACGTATGAGAGACGTATTTGTAGATTTCTGATGGATGCATACTGTATATGAGTGTATAGTATAGTTGCATTTGAACTCCATTGGCAGTTTTTCTCGTGCATGGACTAATCATTCTATATTACATATTTAGAATGAGTCGACGACCATCAAGACACGTTGCTAGGGAGGAGACCGTTTCTGGAGAGGGAAATGAAGATATACCAGACTATCCAGCTATGTTCAAGGCTATGATGGCAGCGATCATGAGGCGGACTCCTGCTCTAGATACAACCGTGGTGGATGTATATAACGACCCGTATTTTAGAAATATAATAATTAATTTATTTAATTATATAAATAGTGATTTAGAGAATATAATGGTCGTTTAATTAAATAACTTTGAATATTTAATTAAAATAATAATTAAATAATATATTTAATTCTGAAATAACCAGAATTTGTGGAATTCACAATATAATGTGAACTGGACAATGTATAATATATAATTCAGTTTAGAGTTGAAATATATTAACGAATATATTATATAAACGAAGTTTGAACGTATAATTATATTATAATTTAGCCCGAAATGGCGCTACAGCTCGTTATTTGGCGATTCAAACTTCAATTGAATATATAGAAGCCGTTTTAAGTCGGATTTCTGTGAAACAAGAAACGTTAGGAGCCAGTGAAGTATATTTTTCTAGTGGAAGAGGAAAATTGAGATTTCGTCGTGTAGATTTTGATTTACGTCCAAATCAAATTTTAGAAAAGTCGCTGTGGAATTCCTTTATAATTTATAACGATATATAAAAGGAATTTCATTATAAATCGAATGTCGATTTAATCGGGATTTGAAATATCAAGTTAGAAATTCATACAGAAATATTCTAGAGCTGTATGATATTCTTTTGTGAATATATACGATAATATCTATTTATAAATATTAAATTTAATTGTTTTTAAACATAATTATATATTTAAAAGGTTATTTAGAGCTTTAAAAATAGCCATAATTTCCGTGATTTTTGAAGTCAGAATGTGGCCGTGCTGAATTTTAATGTGAAAAACAGTCGATAATTTGACCTTTAAAAATACGATGTGTGAGCAAACGGAGTCGGAATTCGACGAAACCAGTTTCTTTGGGTTCGTAATGTCAAACTGTAGCTACATGTCCAGTTTCGTGATTTTTGGGTATCGTATGTGACTACAGGAATTTTTAAATGATAAGTTTAGTTAATTATCAAACATAAATGAATATAAAAATATTAAAGCTTCACTATAAATACCATACCCCATTCCTTAACCTAACTCATTTCCTTCAGAAGTCAACAGAAATCGCGCCTTTGTTTTCTTTTCTTTTTTTTGTCCCAAACGTAAATTCTGGAACTTCGAAAATCAAGAACAATTCATACAAAAATCCAAAAATCACAAAGCTCCTTTCTTTGAATTCCTGAGACCCCCATCTTCACGCTGACACTATCCTTGTTCTGTGCGAAAGTGATTTCTCGAGTTCGAATTTTACACAGTAAACCTAGGGTTCATTGTGGGAGGGCGTAGAGGGCTCGATGTTTGATTTTGAGGTTGCAGTAGAGTTTAAGGGATTGAATGGCTTGTGTGTGCTAAATCTTGGGGAGTTCGATGTAAAGATTGATCGATCCTGTGCTGGGCATTTTGCGTCGCGAGCAGAAGTGGAGCGTGCAAAAATTGGTGTGAGTTCCTCATTTTGGGGTTGGGATGATTAAGGATTTGATGAGGAGTGTTATGATAATTTCTGTTTGATTTTCCATTTGGTATTGAAGGCGAACGATGGGGTACATGCATTCGAAATGGCCATTTGGATGTCGATGTGTTCTTCATGAGAAGAAAAGGGGTGAGCGGGGGTTTAAGTGAGGTTAATTGGTGATTAGGTTAATTATGTATGTAATATATATAGTTAATTGTGTTAAAATATATTGAAGTATGGAGGTAAAGGAGTGGATGGAAAGTACGGTAATGGTGTTGCAGGGAGCAACGACTATCTTTATTTGAGGAAGAAGGGCACGGTGAAGGGTAGATGGATTTATGTATAGGGTTCGTTGTTACCAGCTTAAGCTGTTAGGGGATGTAAATGATGAGGATGATCCAAGTTTGATCATACTGGAGGGAGAAAATTTTTGTTTTCGGAACTTAGAGGCGAACAACAAGGCTCACGGCTATGAAATGAAGTCGGAGTTCATTTTTGGGTGTGAAGGATTTCTGATGGGCCGAAATGCAAAAGGGGTGAGCCCAATTGTTTTAAAAAAAAAGAAATGAAATTCAAGTTAATTTTAAATAGCGTATTAACTTGTATTATACATATCTTTTGCATACGTAATCAGAATTGAGAAAAACAAGATCCGCTGGGATCGTATGGACGGACACTACATGATGGAACTGACTGGAAGTCCATCGGAGCTCGTTACAATTATAGCAAAATAAATTGTCCGTCTAAATCAAGCGATGGTTATCGTTATTAACGATGATCGTCCAATGTGACTAAAACTCACCAACTCTGAATAGTTAAATTTTTATAACGTATTCTTAGAACTGATAATTATCTGTTGTTTGATGTGTGTTAACTGTTTGGTTGAATTGCTTATGTATTGGTTGAAAGTATAGATAACGATATATATATATATATATAAATCGTTAATCGAATATTGATTCTGTTTATTAGAATATTTTATATTCGTGTTGTTTAACATCTGTGATGCAGGGAAACAGGTTGGAGGGATCCAACAGGATTCCTCAATATTTATAATACTGTTTGTTTTCATATATTGTGTTATATGATGTGATGTATAATATGTGATTGATTATAATGACACTGGTCCTGTTATTTGGTACTGTTGAATACCAAAAGAAATATTGGAATAGAAAAGGGAAATTTCAAACTGTGTATTGAAACCAAATATTTATAAAATCAAGGGATTTTATAAAAAGGAATTTAATAAAGAAAATATTTATAAAATCAAAGAATTTTATAAAAAGGATTATTTACTTAGAAAGTAAATAAAGGAATAAAAAGGATTATTTACTTAGAAAGTAAATAGAATTATAAAAGGAATATCTATTTAGAAGATAAATAGAATAATCATAAAAGGAAATTTTCAATGTTATA
Source organism: Allium sativum (assembly GCA_030737875.1). Classification (NCBI taxonomy): domain Eukaryota; kingdom Viridiplantae; phylum Streptophyta; class Magnoliopsida; order Asparagales; family Amaryllidaceae; genus Allium; species Allium sativum. The sequence continues at coordinate 71,106,240 of CM060924.1, forward strand.
TTGAAAAGGAAATATTTATAAAATCAAAGGATTTTATAAAAAGAAATATTTATTTGTTAAATAAAAAGAAATGGAAAAGAAATATTTATTTGTTAAATAAATAGAAAGATGAAAAGGAAATATTTGTAAATATTTACAAATAAAATAGAAAGGGAAATATTTGTAAAACATTTACAAATAGAATTGAAAAAAAATTATTTATCTGGAAAATAAATAAAAGGAATTTATTTGGGAAAATAAATAAAAGGAAATATTTATTTATGAAATAAATAGAGTTATAAAAAGGAAAATTGGCAGATATAAAGGAAAGGGAAAAGATTTATTTAAAGTGAGATTAAATAGAAATCTATTTTAATAGGTGAATTGGGAAGATTAATTTACAAACAATACTTTATAAATTAAGTAAAATATTTATCATTGGATAAATGGAATATATAAGTCAGGACTTAAATAGAGAAGTAAGAATCGATTTCAACATCGATATTTGAAACTGAATATGGACGTAGAGTTAACCAAAGGAGTTAATCAAAATGTGTTAATCAAAATGAGTTAGAGGAGTTAATCGATTTGAGTTAGAGTTAACCAGTTAGAGTTAACCAGTTAGAGTTAATCACTTAGAGTTAACCAGTTAGAGTTAACCAGTTAGAGTTAATCACTTAGAGTTAACCAGTTAGAGATAATCAGTTAAAATAATCAAGTTAAGATTATCGAGTTAAGATTAACAAGTTACCAAGTTAAGGTAATTGAGTTATAGTGTATTCAAAGTAGAGTTATCAAATACCACTTATTCAAAGTAGAGTTATCAAATACCACTTATTCGAAGTAGAGTTATCAAATACCACTTATTCGAAGTAGAGTTATCAAATATTAGTTATTCGAAAGGAGTTATTGAATCTAGTTATTCGAAAGGAGTTACCGAATCTAGTTATTCGAAAGGAGTTAATTGAATATAGTTTATTCGAATAAAATTAAAGGAGTTAATCGAATATAGTTTATTCGAATATAATTAAAGGAGTTAATCGAATATTGTTTATTCAAATAGAATTAAAGGATTTAATCGAATATAGTTAAAGGAGTTATCGAATATAGTTTATTCGAAAGGAGTTAAGTGAAAAGAGTTAATCAAATAGGGTTAACTGATTAGGGTTAAATCGAAAAGAGTTAATCGAAAAGAGTTAATCCAATAGAGTTAATTGAATAGAGTTAATCGAATATAGTTTATTTGAATAAAGGTTTTCGAATCTAGTTATTCGTAAGAGAGATTATCAAATATAGTTATTCGAAGGGAAGAGTTATCGAATAGAGATTTATTCGAAAGAGAATTACGTAAGGAAGTTTGTTAAAGATTTAAAAGATAAACTTGGACTATTTCGAAGTTAAAACGTTGCTCAGTTAAGGTCAGAGAGGTAATTATACCCCAACTTAATTGACTTCCTTCTTAACTAAGGAATGGTAAGGTTTGATAGTGAATGATGGTTAAGTGAATTTAGTAAATGGTTTGTGTTGGCATAGCAATGTTTTATTTAAACATCTGCTTAAATCCAATGAAGGAGCTTCGGAAATGTTTTCCAAATAAGAAATCAGAAATGTTTTCTAATATAGAAAACAGGCAATGGAAATGTTTTCCATTGTTAATAACGTATATTATCTAAAATTAGAAAATAAGAAATGTTGAATATATGGAAACAGGAGACAAGAAATTTATGAACTAAAGAGATAAATGTTAAATGATGATTTATCGATATAATTTCCATTTGGAAATAATATCGTTGTTTTCCCACGTGTTTTTCTTTGATAGTTAACTCACCCACTATCGAAGTTTTCAACCATTTTAACGTTGTTAATATGGAGAGACCGGTTGGATTATTATCCGAAGAACCACTCCGTATTGGCATAAGCGTTGCGAATCATATATGCCAAAGATGATTGAAGGCAGAGTAAAGTGCAAGGGCTGTTGTATAAATCTTAGGTCAAGATTGCCTAAGATGGTCGTACTGAATAGTGCCTTTGGTTTGTCTAGTCCCAGGACGATCTGTATGGAAGAATGGCTGACAGAGTATATTTAATAGATCGCGTGAGTTGATCTCTTCAAACGTATTTACGTTTGGTGGTGGAGGAATTCGTTTCTCTTAGCTGTATACCCATTGTATTTTTGGGGAAATTAATTTGTGATTTGGCGGGTATGATGATGTGACATTCAAAGTGAATAATTTTCTGATCTGTCAGAGATAGGCGTGGCCTCTAGCCTCACAACTGGGAAATGGCAAAAATCGGGCAGGCAGCATGGCTATTTAGGTCGCACCTATTAGGGTGTATAACCACATGATCTAAAGTTTCATTTACTCCTAAAAATGTATTGTCGATGTTGTCCCATTCGGGAAATGGTTGCTGATCCCAACCGTTGGTGATATACATTCGATACACTCAAGCGAAATGAGTGGTCGGTCACGTGTGGCCGGGTTGCAAGATATTCTTGTTGAACCCATTGTATTCCTCTCTAGAGGTACACTAGCGAAAGGTGGTTCCATACCTTGTCATAGTTGGAAATCCATTACCCAATATGTACTTGCAGTTTTGATTGTATACTATATATGTAGAACGTGAGATGAAAGCGTTTCTGCTAGATGATTATTATATTGTGGTTGATAGACATTATTATATTATCAAAGAGTTTTGATATAAAGATTAATTTGGATCCTCATAAGGGAAAACCCGTTCTGTTATACGGCGTGGTCTTATGAGATATCGTTCATGTTCCCAAACTGTTTTAAACTGTTTTACTCATACCAGTCCCATGACTGGCCCGGAGTTTATTTTTTTTGTTTTCCCTAAACTCTTGGGTGCCCAATTCTGTACGAGCAGTCAAGTAGCCGGGATTTACAGATATACTTGAAGAGCTGGAGCAGGAGGCTTCAGAATTATATAACTATGGTTATTTCCGTTGTGTTGTAAGTGTTGTACTTTGGAAATGATATGTTTATTCAAGTACATATTTATATTTCAAAGTTATGTTATATATTTTATGTTACTCATTCCGCTGTGAGGTTCGTGTTACGCTGATGTTGTGTTGTTCTTCTTCTTCTTCAATTCTAAGTTTCTATCTTATCTATCCTCACCCTCTAACTTCTTTCATTAACTACCGGTATTTTCGATCCTTGATGTTCAATATGTGTTGTATATCAGATAACCAAGATCGACTTTTTCCGGGATGTTATAGTTGGTATCAGAGCATAAGGTTAAGTAATTACTTTGGCTCTGTGGCGTGACTCAGTAGAGATGGGGTTAGTAACACCCTAGATTGAGTTGAGTGTATATATGCGAGTGAACGTATTTGTTATTTGATATAAAAATGGTTTTATATTGTGATGATTTATTAGTTGAGTGGCTTATGAATTCTAGTCGATGGTGGGGAACCACAATATCGATAGGGATTTATAAACACTCGAATACGATGAACCAACATGGTACGTTTTGAAAAGAGGGTAAAAGAAATAATTTTACCCAAATTGTATTTTTGATATAAAGGAATTATATTGAAATGATTATATTATATTGGTTATATTGGTTGTTATTATAATCGAGTAAGATTATAAAAAGTGAAATGGTTATGTATATAACCAAATAATATTCGTATAAGTGTTACGAAATGAATTAAATCTGAATTTGAATCAAAATTGAAATTAAAACCCTGGAAATTTGGAACAGAGTTTGTAAATAGACTTGGATTAAATATATGTAAATTTTAAGATCCTGGGAGATTTTAAATTATATTCCAAGCATTTGTGAATGATATTTTGAACTGATTTCAGAATAAAAGTATTTAAGACTGATTTTGAAAGTGATATAGTATTGAACTCACTTCAATAGTTGGGAAATAACCCTGATGATGAATCGCGACATCATTAGCGTTAATTTTTGAGTATGTAAGTGATGGATTACTACCAAAGATTTTGTTTTTGAATTGTTTTGAGAAAAACAAGTTGTTTGAAATCCTAAAAAGGAAAGTTTGATTTTGAGAAAAGAAAAGCTGTTTAAAACTCCCAGGAATAGAATGTGAATTAAAAACAAATTTAAATAAAAAATTGTGGAAATAAATTGGACTTGAATTGAAAGCCAATTGAGTGGAATTTTAAATTGAATTAGAATGATATCGAGAAGATTGGATTTGTAAGATAAGGAGTTGAAATAGAATTGGTTTGAATAAATCAAGATTTGGAATCGAGAATAAAAATCGGGCTTGAAATGATATTTGGCTCGGATATAAGCGAATGGTTGTGTTGGAGATAAAAGTGATTGGAGATTGATTGGGAAGACAATGGTATATGCTGAATTAACAACAGATGTAAATGATATAGTGATATGCCCGACAAAAAGGTACAAGTTTATTTTATATGAGTTTGGTGATTTATGAGCCTGTTTGACAAGCCGCTTGGCTGTTTAGTTTTCTTTTGGGTTAGAGATGGCCCAAAGAGGCGAGTTGTAGTTGCACCGATTGAGCCGTACAAAGGAGGTGCTACCAGAATTTTTTCGAAAAGTTAAGGTGTTAGAAAATTTTCATGATTTTTGAAAATTTTCGTTGATAAGAATTAATTAATAATTTAATTGAAATTAAATTGGTTCAGTTGAAACTGAAGTTAAGAAGTGAAAAAATAAGTTCTAACCAGTCAATAGAGTTTGTTTTCCACCTTAGCACTTTCGAGGACGAAATTATTTTAAGGGGGGAAGAATGTAACGATCCGTATTTTAGAGATATAATAATTATTTTATCTAATTATATAAATAGTGATTTAGAGAACATAATGGTCGTTTAATTAAATAACTTTGAATATTTAATTAAAATAATAATTAAATATTATATTTAATTATGAAATAATCAGAATTTGTGGAATTCACAATATAATGTGAACTGGACAATGTATAATATATAATTCAGTTTAGAGTTGAAATATATTAACGAATATATTATATAAACGAAGTTTGAATGTATAATTATATTATAATTATAATCGATCTCGAAATGGCGCTACAGTTCGTTATTTGGTGATTCGAACTTCAATTGAATATACAAAAGCCAATTTGAGTTGGATTTCTGTGAAACAAGAAATGTTAGGAGCTGGTGAAGTATATTTTTCTAGTGAAAGAGGAAAATCGAGATTTCGTCGTGTAGATTTTGATTTATGTCCAAATCAAATTTTAGAAAAGTTGCTGTGGAATTCCTTTATAATTTATAACGATATATAAAAGGAATTTCATTATAAATGGAATATCGATTTAATCGGGATTTGAAATACCAAGTTAGAAATTCATATAGGAGTATTCTAGAGTTGTATGATATTCTGTTGTGGATATATACGATAATATTTATTTATAAATATTAAATTTAATTGTTTTTAAATATATTTATATATTTAAAAGGGTTATTTAGAGCTTTAAAAATAGCCAGTTTTGCAAACGACCTCAGAGTTCGACGAAACTAATTTTGTTGGATCCGAAATATTAAATTATTGCTAGATTTCAATTTCCGTGATTTTTGAAGTCAATATGTGGTCGTGCTGGATTTTAATGTGAAAACTATTCGATAATTTGACCTTTAAAAATATGCTATGTGAGCAAACAGAGTCGGAATTTGACGAAACTAGTTTCGTTGGGTTCGTAATGTCGAACTATAGCTGCATGTCCAGTTTCGTGATTTTTGGGTATCGTATGTGACTACAGAAATTTTTAAATGATTAGTTTAGTTAATTATCACACATAAATGAATATAAAAATATTAAAGCTTCACTATAAGTAACATACCCCATTCCTTAACCTAATTCATTTCCTTCAGAAGTCAACAAAAATCGCGCCTCCGTTTTCTTTTCTTTTTTTTCTCCCAAACGTAAATTTTGGAACTTCAAAAATCAAGAACAATTCATACAAAAATCCTAAAATCACAAAGCTCCTTTCTTTGAATTCCTGAGACCCCCATCTTCATGCTGACACTATCCTTGTTGGGTGTGAAAGTGATTTCTCGAGTTCGAATTTCACACAGTAAACCTAGGGTTCATTGTGGGAGGGCATAGAGGGCTCAATGTTTGATTATGAGGTTGCAGTAGAGTTTAAGAGATTGAATGGCTTGTGTGTGCCAAATCTTGGGGAGTTCGGTGCAAAGATTGATCGATCCTATACTGGGCATTTTCCGTCACGAGCAAAAAGGAACGTGCAAAAATTGGTGCGAGTTCCTCATTTTGGGGTTGGGATGATTAAGGATTTGATGAGGAGTGTTGTGATAATTTCCGTTTGATTTTCCATTTGGTATTGAAGGCGAATGATGGGGTACAGGCACTCGAAATGGCCATTTGGATGTCGTTGTGTTCTTCTTGAGAAGAAAAGGGGTGAGTAGGGGTTTAAGTGAGGTTAATTGGTGATTAGGTTAATTATGTGATATATATAGTCAATAGTATTAAAATATATTGTAGTATGGAGGTAAAGGAGTGGATGGAAAGTGCGGTAATGGTGTTGCAGGGAGCAACGACTATCTTTGTCTGAGGAAGAAGGGCACAGTGAAGGGTAGATGAATTTATGTATCAGGTTTGTTGTTACCAGCTTATAAGCTGTTGGGGGATGCAAATGATGAGGATGATCCAAGTTTGATCATACTGGAGTGAGAAATTTTTTGTTTTCGGAACTTAGAGGTGAACAACAAGGCTCACGGGTATGAAATGAAGTCGGAGTTCATTTTTGGGTTTGAAGTATTTCTGATGGGTCGAAATGCAAAAGGGGTGAGCCCAATTGTTTAAAAAAAAATAAGAAATGTAATTCGAGTTAATTTTAAATAGCGTATTAACTTGTATAATACATATCTTTTGCATACATAATCAGAATTGAGCAAAACAAGATCCGTTGGGATCGTATGGACGGACACTACATGATGGAACTGACTGGAAGTCCATCGGAGCTCGTTACAATTTATAAAAAAATAATTTGTTTGTCTAAATCAAGTGATGGTTATCGTTATTAACGATGATCGTCCAATGTGAGTAAAACTCACCAACTCTGAACAGTTATATTATTATAACGTATTCTTAACCTGATAATTATCTGTTTTTTGATGTGTGTTAACTGTTTGGTTGAATTGCTTATGTATTGGTTGAAAGTATAGATAACGATATACATATATATATATATATAAATCGTTAATCGAATATTGATTCTGTTTATTAGAATATTTTATATTCGTGTTGTTTAACATCCGTGATGCAGGAAAACAGGTTGGAGGGATCCAATAGGATTCCTTAATATTTATAATACTGTTTGTTTTCATATATTTTGTTATATGTTGTGATGTATAATCTATGATTGATTATAATGACACTGGTCCTGTTATTTGGTACTGTTGAATACCAAAAGAAATATTGGAATAGAAAAGGGAAATTTCAAACTGTGTATTGAAACCAAATATTTATAAAATCAAGGGATTTTATAAAAAGGAATTTAATAAAGAAAATATTTATAAAATCAAAGAATTTTATAAAAAGGATTATTTACTTAGAAAGTAAATAAAGGAATAAAAAGGATTATTTACTTAGAAAGTAAACAGAATTATAAAAGGAATATCTATTTAGAAGATAAATAAAATAATCATAAAAGGAATTCTTCAATGTTATATTGAAAAGGAAATATTTATAAAATCAAAGGATTTTATTAAAGAAATATTTATCTGTTAAATAAATAGAATCGGAAAAGAAACATTTATTTGTTAAATAAATAGAAAGATGAAAAGGAAATATTTGTAAATATTTACAAATAAAATAGAAAGGGAAATATTTTGTAAACATTTACAAATAGAATTGAAAAAGAATTATTTATCTGGAAAATAAATAAAAGGAATTTATTTGGGAAAATAAATAAAAGGAAATATTTATTTATGAAACAAATAGAGTTATAAAAATGAAAATTGGCAGGATATAAAGGAAAGGGAAAAGATTTATTTAAAGTGAGATTAAATAGAAATCTGTTTTAACAGATGAACTGGGAAGATTAATTTATAAACAATACTTTATAAATTAAGAAAAATATTTATCATTGGATAAATGGAATATATAAGTCAGGACTTATATAGAGAAGTAAGAATCGATTTCAACATCGATATTTGAAACTGAATATGGACGTAGAGTTAACCAAAGGAGTTAATCAAAATGTGTTAGGAGTTAATCGATTTGAGTTAGAGTTAACCAGTTAGAGTTAATCACTTAGAGTTAACCAGTTAGAGTTAACCAGTTAGAGTTATTCACTTAGAGTTAACCAATTAGAGATAATCAGTTATGATTATCGAGTTAAGTAATCGAGTTAAGATAATCGAGTTAAGATAATCGAGTTAAGATTATCAAGTTACCAAGTTAAGGTAATCGAGTTATAGTTTATTCGAAGTAGAGTTATCAAATACCACTTATTCGAAGTAGAGTTATCAAATACCACTTATTCGAAGTAGAGTTATCAAATACTACTTATTTGAAGTAGAGTTATCAAATATTAGTTATTCGAAAGGAGTTATCGAATCTAGTTATTCGAAAGGAGTTATCGGATCTAGTTATTCAAAAAGAGTTAATTGAATATAGTTTATTCGAATAGAATTGAAGGAGTTAATCGAATATAGTTTATTCGAATAGAATTAAAGGAGTTAATCGAATATAGTTTATTCGAATAGAATTAAAGGAGTTAATTGAATATAGTTTATTCGAAAGGAGTCAAAGGAGTTATCGAATAGAGTTTATTCGAAAGGAGTTAAGTGAAAAGAGTTAATCAAATAAAGTTAATTGATTAGAGTTAAAACGAAAAGGGTTAATCGAAAAGAGTTAGTCCAATAGAGTTAATCCATTAGAGTTAATTGAATAGAGTTAATCGAATATAGTTTATTCGAATAAAGGTTTTCGAATCTAGTTATTCGTAAGAGAGATTATCGAATATAGTTATTTGAAGGGAGGAGTTATAGAATAGAGATTTATTCGAAAGAGAGTTACGTAAGGAAGTTTGTTAAAGATTTAAAATATAAACTTCGACTATTTCGAAGTTAAAACGTCGTTCAGTTAAGGTCTGAGAGGTAATTTACCCCAACTTGATCGACTTCCTTCTTAACTAAGGAATGGTAAGGTTTGATAGTGAATGATGGTTAAGTGAATTTAGTAAATGGTTTGAGTTGGCATAGCGATGTTTTATTTAAACATCTGTTTAAATCCAATGAAGGAGCTTTGGAAATGTTTTCCAAATAAGAAATCAGAAATGTTTTCTAATATAGAAAACAGGCAATGGAAATGTTTTCCATTGTTAATAACGTATATTTTCTAAAATTAGAAAATAAGAAATGTTGAATATATGGAAACAAGAGACAAGAAATTTATGAACTAAAGAGATAAATGTTAAATGATGATTGATCGATATAATTTCCATTTGGAAATAATATCGTTGTTTGCACATGTGTTTTTCTTTGGTAGTTAACTCACCGACTATCGAAGTTTTCCACCATTTTAACATTGTTAATATGAAGAGACCGGTTGGATTATTATCCGAAGAACTACTCCATATTGGCATAAGCGTTGCGAATCATATATGCCAAAGATAATTGAAGACAGAGTAAAGTGCAAGGGCTGTTGTATAAATCTTAAGTAAAGATTGCCTAAGATGGTTGTACTAAATAGTGCCTTCGGTTTGTCCAGGACGATTTGTATGGAAGAATGTCTGACAGAGTATATTTAATAGATCGCGTAAGTTGTTCTCTTCAAATGTATTTACGTTTGGTGGTGGAGGAATTCGTTTCTCTTAGCTGTATACCAATTGTATTTTTGGGGAAATTAATTTGTGATTTGGCAGGTATGACGATGTGACATTCAAAGTGAATAATTGTGTGATCTATCAGAGATAAGCATGGCCTCTAGCCTCACAACTGGGAAATGACAAAAATCGGGCAGGCAACATGGCTATGTAGGTCGCACCTATTAGGGTGTATAATCACCTGATCTAGAGTTTCATTTACTTCTAAAAATCTATTGTCGATGCTTTCCCATTCGGGAAATGGTTGCTGATCCCAACCGTTGGTGATATACATCCGATACACTCAAGCGAAATGAGTGGTTGGTCATGTGTGGTCGGGTTGCAAGATGTTCTTGTTGAACCCAGTGTATTCCTCTCTAGAGGTACACTAGCGAAAGGTGGTTCCATACCTTGTCATAGTTGGAAATCCATTACCCAATACGTGCTTGCAGTTTTGATTGTATACTATATATGTAGAGCATGAGATGAAGGCGTTTCTGCTAGATGATTATTATATTGTGGTTGATAGACACTATTATAATATCAAAGAGTTTTGGTATAAAGATTAATTTGGATCCTCATAAGGGAAAACCCATTCCGTTATACGGCATGGTCTTATGAGATACCGTTCATGTTCTCAAACTGTTTTACTCATTCCAGTCCCATGACTGACCCGGAGTTTATTTTGTTTTCCCTAAACTCTTGGGTGCCCAATTTTGTATGGGCAGTCAAGTAGACGGGATTTACAGATATACTTGAAGAGCTGGAGCAGGAGGCTTCGGAATTATATAGCTATGGTTATTTCCGTTGTGTTGTAAGTGTTGTACTTTGGAAATGATATGTATATTCAAGTACAGATTTATATTTCAAAGTTATGTTATATATTATATGTTATTCGTTCCACTATAAGGTTCGTATTACTCTGATGTTGTGTTGTTCTTCTTCTTCTATTCTAAGTTTCTATCTTATCTATCCTCACCCTCTAACTTCTTTCATTAACTACCAGTGTTTTCGATCCTTGGATGTTCGATATGTATTGTATATCGGATAACTAAGATCGACTTTTTCCGGGACGTTACAATGTAGGAGTTCAAGTGCAGGTGCCTAGAGCCGTGGACTTCGCAAAGCTATGCAAAGATTTCACCACTCTATGAGGGAAGCGGTTTAAAGGGACGAAACCGATTGAAGAGATCCACGGGTGGTTGGATACTTTTGTTAGGATCTTTGAAGACTTAGGAACTGGTGACGCAACTAAGAGGAATCTTGCATTAAGACAGCAACAGGGCAGAGCCATGGACTGGTGGAACTCTATTTCTCTAGAGACTCCAGAGGATGTTATTTCATGGGAGCAGTTACATGTCAAGTTCGAGACGAAGTTTGTTTCTACCGTCCAGTAGTCTATTCTGTTTAAGAGATTTTTCGATCTTAAACAGAATGGTCGACTAGTGCTTGAGTATGTTAGGGATTGCAGAATGGATCGTTAAGGCAAAATTAACACTAAAGCGGGGGGAGGGGGGTGAGTAGTGTTTTTGAAAAATTAAACAAAACCTAAAACTTATATTATCTACTATATGAATCAAACACCACAGAAACAATCACAGACACATAATCAAATATAAACAGAAATAAAATGTAGAAAAGGAAAGAACACACTGGATTTTATACTGGTTCAGAATTGCTCCTATGTCCAGTCCCACACAACGCTGAATTGCGAAGAGTTTTATTACTATATCAATATTCAATTACAATCCTCTCTTGATTTCACGGCTACAAGGGATACCACCGATTCCACACACATTTGATCAAGTATACTCTCCTTGATTTCATGGCTACAAGGGATACCACCGATCCCACACACACTTGATCAAGTATACTCTCCTTGATTTCACGGCTACAAGGGTAACACCGATTCCGTTCTCCTTGATTTCACGGCTACAAGGGTAACACCGATTACATACACTTCCCAAATGATTACAATAGCCTTATGACTCTTCAATATCACTTTGATTAATGAGTAGAGAGTGAGAAGAGAAGAAGTTTTATGTAAATAGAATTGAATTCGGCAGAGTATAAGTGTAGAAATCATAAAAATAAGACGGTATAATGGTGTAAAGAAAGGAGGTGAAGATGGAGAAAAAGAAAGATGAAAAATTCGCAATCAACCCATATTAATAAGATTTAAAAGGTTGCAATGTGTCTGGAGCGTCACAAATAGTGAAAAGACACTTCCTTTCAATTTTCAAAAAGTGACAGTTATATGTCGATATAAGCATGTGTAAAATTAAATTTTGAGCAATTTTCAAGTGTATATATATATGTATAATTCTGGAAATTCTTAAATTAAAACATAGTGTTATAAATAAGTATTATAAAGTGGAAAAACATATACAAACATAAATATAAGATATATGAACATATTTATAAAATTATAGAGTTTAAAACTATAAATATAAAGTATATAAAGTATAAATATATAAAACTTATAAAGTATAAACTTATAAAACTTAAGTCTAAAATCAAAGTAAAGTAAGAAAATGAAATAGAGAAGATGGAGATTGAAGATAGGATTTGAAAATAGAATTTGAAATCAGAAACTGAAAAACAGAATTTGAATTTGAGTTTGAACCTGGAGTGCTATTAAGAGTCTTACATAAACTAGAATCTATTACTATATCTATCTTTAACTCTTGAAATCTTGATTACTCATGAGTCTTGAATAATCTTTGAATTCTGAATCTCTAACATCTTTAAACTGTACAGTCTTCAGTATAAATTCCTGCATATAGATCCTGCATATATGTATGTGTGTGTATATATATATATTCTAGATAAAAGTGTTAGTATATATTTTATAATCAATAAATATTGAAATAATGTTGTTGTCATCAGAACTCCATTCTCCAATAGTCTCCCCCTTTCTGATGGTGACAACCTTAGTTTATAAAATATCATGCATGTTGATGATGATCCTTCTAATACTCCCCATGTCTATATGAATCCTATAAACCATGTCTATATTTTATAGTTTCTCCCCCTTTGGCATTATCAAAAAGGAATTCTAAGACTATCTCCCCTAAATCCTGTAACTATCTAAATAATTCCTAAACTAAAGTAAAATATTCCCCCTTTATTCGAATATAATAATTATCAATCATTAATACGCACCGATCAAGTATTATAATTACATATGTTTGATGTCATATATACAAACCAAATCGAGCACACCACACCATATGTTTAATATATATACAAGTTTTAAGTTATAGAATACAAATCAAGCAAATTTTAACAAATAAATCAACAATGTCAAATCAACCATACCAACCAATTAAATGTTTCTTGGGATTTCTACCCAACCATCTTCTCTAAAGATTGGATCCTTCTTGATGACTTTCCAATCTTCGTCTTCTTTGGTTAGTAGTGCCTTAGCGAGATTGTTATCTTCATCTTTGAAAAGAGAGGAGATTGGCCACCAAATTGCATCAAAATGATTCTCTTGCTGTTCAAACATCTTTATTTGACTTAATTCAAGATGACGCTGTTTTCGTAGAATTATAGAGAGAATGTTTTTGAAGGAATTCAATGTTTCTTCAAAATTTTCGCTTAAGTTATGGATTGGATTTTCCATGATTTTGAGAGGAAATGAATAAGGAAGAAGGAAAAATGAGTTAATGAAATTTTCTGGAAGAAATAATCTTATATAGGGTCTGGAATTCGTTGGATTTTGAATGGATATGAGTTAGTTATTTAATTTTAAAATTTGAAAAAATTTGAAAATTTGGCAGTTATACGTCGACATATACATAAATGTATGTCGACATACTTGTCTTTTAAATTTTATTTTTCTGATTTTTAATGTAATATATATATATATATAAGTATACTTAATTATCCAAACTCACTTAATGAACATATGCCTAATTCTCTTCTAAATTTAGTCGTTTAATGGTTTTGTTAATATATATGCTATTTGTTTATCTGTTTTTATTAATTCGAGTGAAATTTTCTCTTTACTTACGTTATCTCTTAGAAAATGATATCGTATATCGATATGTTTAGTTCTTGAATGATGATTTGGATTTTTAGAAATATTTATAACACTCATATTATCGCAATATATCAGTGATTTATTTATATAATCCAAAATCATTTAGAGTGTTGCATATATATTACTTGTGAACAAGCCAAAGCAACAGAGATATATTCTGTTTCAGTTCTTGACAAGGATACATTATTTTGCTTCTTATTAAACAACGAGACTAGTGAATGTCCTAAGAAGTGAATGTTCCATTTGTACTTTTACGACATAATCAGCGTCACAATAAGAAACTAAGTCGAATGAATCATCCTTAAGATAAAATAATCCAAATTCTGATGTATGCTTTACATACCTTGGAATACGTTTTACTGCTTTCAAATGTGTTTTCTTAGGTTGCGATTGATTTTTTGCATAGAGACATACACTATGCATTATATCTAGTCTACTAGCGGTTATATATGGTAACGATCCTTTAACACCACGCAAATTCTATAACGCTAAGCTTCACAAATTAAAGTATAATTAATTATAAATGATGAAATCAAGGGAAATGGGTTACGCCATTGCGTTCGTCTCGAAATTCTGCTTGAGATAGAGTCCAAGTTTGCGTAAAACGAATATCGTATGAAGAAGATATGGACGAACGAAGTTGGGCAGAAAAACCAGAAAACGGGTCAGAATGCACTTGCGCACTTGGGAAGTGCGCCAGAACAGAAATGAACTGGCGCACTTGGGAAGTGCGCCAGTACATTTCTAGCCTGGCGCACCTGCCAAGTGCGCCCAGGTCAGAATGACCTGCTGGTCAGGTCCTGGCTAGCCTGATCAGGGTCTGGTCGAATTCTGAGGCTTGGCCGAGTCACTAGGGCTTACATGTCACTTTCTGATTGGCTTCTCTTGAGATGGATGGTCTGGATTCACTCTAGCTTCATCGACGGCTCTAATTAGATTGAAATTCTATAAATACAACTCAAATCTAACCCTAAACTCACACAAATAATAGAATACAAAAGCCGTCATGCTGCTGGAAAGGAACTAGGAATGGCCGCCAATTAGAAAGCCTAGAGACAAGCCAACACTAAAGCTTAGAGACGAATCAAACTAAGAATAAGATAAAAGTTTAATCAAAATTAATCAATGCAATGTTAGTCTACCCAAAGGAGCGCATCTCAGTTTTAGAATTCAGAATCCAGAATTCAAGATTCTGCATTCGTTGTAAGTATAGTAACCTTTCAGAATATGAATAAAAATTGTGATGTGATTCGATGTGAATGAAAATAGAATTGTTTTATTGTGTTGTATAAATTCTATGTGTTGCGATGGTTCTATCATGACTTGTGTATTGACATTTGTGGCATAAATTGATTGATGCAAGCCTATTGAACAATTGTATATGAAAACAATGGAACTTGCAAGTTTGTGGCAAAAATTAGAATTTGATCATTTTATGCATATGGAAATGGCATGGACTATGTATATTCCCTTAGTCTAAATTAGAATTTATGTAAACCTGTTCTAGATTTGAAACTTGTTATGCCCACATGACCCAAAACCTATGATATCATTTTCATGTCTATTTGCAAGTATAATTGAATCTATGTTAAGCATCGTTTGGGTTTCATAAATTATGCAAGTTCATGTTTATTTGCAAGTGTAATTGGATCTATGTTAAGTATCATTTGTGTTTCAAAAACTATGCAAGTTCATATTGAAAAAGGCTATGTGATTAGATGTTATAATTGGACCTTTTGGTGGATATACATCATGCTAGTTTTGTGGTTGATATTATGCCAAGTTAAACATATTTAAACACAAGTTGTGTATGCCTAAACTATGCCATTTCATATGTCACTTTGATTTGAATGCAAGTTCAAATGACCCATCATTTATGTTAGTATAGCTAAATTGCAAGTTCATGTACCACACACCCTTATATGTTGTCAAATATTACATGTTCCTGATTTCCCCTTTTTTTCTTACACTTATAAAGTTGGGCTGAATTGTGTCAAGCCCAACATTTGTTATAACGTTGCGAACGTAGAAACGGGGGTAATAACGTTCAGTGTAAAACATTAAAATATATGTTGGCATGTTTGGCACATGCCAATGACAACGACATTTAAAGCGATATGAATTGTTATACCCAAAAATAAAAGATATGACATTTACATATATAATTGAGAAGTAATAAAATATGTAAATTTAGAAAACACGATATGCTTAACCCGAGGTTGGATTGAGTTGTGATGTAAACCTGCCCGAACCCGCCCGGCTGTCCAGTAGTCACAACAATACATATCCAATATGGGTGGTTAAGCATTGAGCCCAATAAGGACCCGAGGTTAGACTGAGCTACGGTGTAAACCTGCCCGAAACCGACCGGCACATCCAGTAACCATAGCAATACCTGTCTAATGTGAGTGGTTTGGTGCTCCTAAGTGGCTAAGGACAGATGGTAGGGTTAAGTCAACTATAACACTTAACCAAATTCAACATGTTAACAAGAATTGATGGGTGGGGTTAGGTAAATACAGACACTTAACCACTTAACATGTTTGACTAGAAAATCCTGGTAACGAGGGACCCGCTTTAGCAGTAACCCAAGTTAGGTATCAACGGTACCCTGAAACTAGGTAGGGTGGGGCACGATTACTGGGCTGATTGTAAGCGGTCAAACGACGATGGTGGGTGCACAATGCAGGTCTAACGGGGTGCGGGCGTGCACACACTCCGGAGCAGACAACCAGGGCACTGGGGACACCAGTAGTATAACCTATGCCTTCTAGAATTTGTGTCGGGCCACCACCATGGGTCTTGATACACCCCATGGTGGGACCAACATAGGTATCTACAATTCTTGGGGGGGGGGGGCGTTTGACACATGTTAACGCGAGTAGGAGCCGATCTTTAAATAAAGTTGGGGATCACTTCACGTCACCATGGGGTGCCAGTTAGAGTAAACTCTAGTAGATGCAGAGAAATAGTATGGGTGCGATAGTACATTCGACACTTCCTTAGCATGTGACACCATCCTATTTTCAGTATATATCTATCATGCCCTTTTCTTATTCACATACTGAAGAGTTACTAGATTTACTCAGGCTTTATGTCAGACCCTATTTTCTTTTTGTCTTCTTTTCTTTTGTCCCCCCCCCCAGTCCACAGGGAGGAAACAACTCAGTTCAGTCAGGCTCTGTACAAGCTCCAAGAACGTAGATGTATGATTTGGGTCTCTTTTGCTCAGACTATGGCTTTGGATATCACTATGGGGATTTTTGTCACTTTATTTATGTTTTCTGCTTCTTTAATTATCAAGACAGTAATGATGTTGTAATGTTGGAAGTATTTTGAGACAATGTTTGGTTTTGAACACGTATTGATGAATAAAAGTCTGTTGGTTTCCGCTGTTTAAAATATGTGTATTTATATCTGTCTTGAGTTTATCTGTGGCTTTTACTTATAAACCTCCACCAAAATTAAGGCATTCCCTTTGTGAGTGACCTTAACGGAGGTGGGGTGTTTCAGATCCTATCATCCCTCTATATAGTTTTTGATTAATGTCTTTAGATGTATCATCTTTACTTAATACTCTATTAGCCGCCATCGGTGTCGGTCTCCCATTAGTTGTTGTTAGATTATGTTTATTAATTAGATATCTTGCATATTTTTCTTGATTAATAAATATTCCATTTTTTAATTGACAATTTGTAATCCTAAGAAGAATGTTAGTTCTCTCATATGACTCATTTCGAATTCTTGGGTCATAAAATCTGAAAATTCTTTATTCGTCTTATCGTTTGTTGATCCGAAAATTATATCATTAACGTATATTTGTACTAATTGTATATCTTTACTATTTTTCTTAATAAATAAGGTATTATCTAATTTTCCTATTTCAAAATTGGATTGTAACAAATAATTTCTTAATATATCATACCAATCCCTAGGAGCCTTGTGACGATCCCAAAACCCCGTGACACGGTGTTAAGGATAATCATTGGAATATAACACATTAATCATCATTAACAGATCACAGATAATAGCATAAACAGAAAATAGAATAATTTACACACATATGACAGTGGAATCATATAGATATCATCACATCAGAGAAGCACAGTACAGGATACAACTTAGTGAATAATGATACATAATCAGTCACCATCGCCTGAGGCGGAATCATACATAAAGAGTACACAAAAGGAATATCAGTCTACATCGCCAGTGGCGGAATCATAATATAGATACAATATTGGCGGAGAAAATCCAAGTCAGCACGGTGTAGTCAAGCCTCGCCATGAGCCAAAAGGTGCGTCAGAAACCTGTAACTAGGCTGCCCGTGTGAAAATGAGGGCACCCGAGTTTGCAAGGTGAAACAAACTACGAGTCAGTCATGGGACTGGTATGAGAAATCTACTCAACTTATTAACAACAATAATAAGGCAAATCAAAGGACCACACCACTTTCGCGGAACGGGTTTACTCCAATGAGTGCCAGTGCATGAAATAAAATAAATGATTAAATCAACGCAATGCTTTTTATAAAATGGAGCCATTATAAGACTCAGGTCCCATCACACAATGCAACGCAAGCCGGAGGATAGAGTTTTTACCTTATAATGGCCAAAAATGATTCATACGAATAAAACAAAAGTGCTTGATATTATTACTAGTGCATATATGTTTCAAAAGCAGTTCAATCATAAATATCAATCCTAGGCGGCATAGCTACCATCTACTATGTCGCCGTACTAGTAATACAATCACATCCGCAAATTTCGTATTGGAAATTGGATTCCTTCATGAGTCGAGGCAAGGGGCAAGCTCCTCTCCGATTCGAGACACTCTAGCAAATGTCCCAGGACCCCACTATGATCCTTGGATCTTCAGGGCCGGTCCTCTCTTACTTTTGAGGATTAGTTATTCCTGAACACACGTTTCCCGGTCCTTACAGACCTATATCGAGGCGCCTCGCATTCCAACAACCACACAGGTGAAAAGTATATATAATGTCAGGGCTGGTAGGTCACTGACACCACCTTAGCTAGAAAGAAACGTCGTGCTCTCCCTGCAGTCACTCTCCCGTTTTTGACTCATACCGAGGTGTGAGGCTCACGAATTCACGTTATACACCAAGCTACGTCACACAGACCATGCTTGGATCATCAACCACAAGACTTTGCTTTGCAACAGAAGCCTTGATCATATGCCACTTAGGCGTGCCACACAGGCAATCCACTCCATGCGACTGATTTCTGTCAATACATAACCTCTAAGCTCGTACGTCTCAGAGAAGTGCGTTAAGCAAGAGAATAAATTCTCTGCCGCCAAACAGATATATATTTAACAGAGATCAGTCAACACAAAACAAAATCCAATGTCAGACACACAGTCCATTTAGAAGTCCGTTCTGGGTCTGAACGAAACCGGAGGCACCAATTCCTCGCATATCCGTACAATCAACAATATGTTTGGATGGCTACTACTTCAATTCCTTCATGGTAGCTACTCCAATCACGAGCATCAATAGCGCCCATCCATCCAATGTGGAGATCGTCGGTCTTCAACCATCTTCGACTCTTCGACTTCTCAACGTCGATCGATTATTTGAAATGAGATAAACTCGGCCTTTTCAAATAATCCACGTATATTTAGATTTTCAAACCAATTAATCACATGGTTGAACTATTCAACATTCACATTTCAGTTATTTAGTTAAAATTTTCATGTCAAATACATTCAGCCATCACATCTTAAGCAAACACCACAAAATTGGTTCATTTTCACTCTATATCGTCTATAGCACTTTATAACGATATATCGCCATTTTTATTTAATTTAAAACGGCCATATTTAATTAAACGACGTTTCAGGTCATGTCGATGCACTGGCGCTGCTTTCCACTAATTTTGTTTTACACATATCTGAAAATCTAACCGTTGGATCTTCACAAATTTTACATCATTAGGAAGGTCATTTCAAAACGAATCCAACGGTTCCAGTTTTGGGAAAATCCAACGGTCGGATCTTCCACACTAACCATTTGAAGTTACGATTTCAATTTATGAACTGCAGCGTCGTTATTCGATTTAATTTAATTATATTTATATATATATATATAAATATAATCGTTTCTGGCGCTGTTTTTCTTCAGTTTTGAATTAAACATTCAAGACAATCCAACCGTCGGATCTTCACAAAGTTAGTGCCGTTGGAAAGATATTTCCAAGGCGAACCCAACGGTTGAGGTTTCGGGTAAATCCAATGGTCGGATCTTCCGCACTAGTCGTTTGAAATCACGGTTTCAAAAAACGAACTGCACGGCCATGTTTCGTTTTAATTCTATTTATATTTATATATTTATATAAATATAGCTCATTCAAAATTTCCTATATCGTTTCCACTTCAATTATTTCACTAACGCCTTAAATTTTTGGAAAATTTCGCCATAACCTCCTTTGTACGGGAGGGTCTGGGAAAATTCCCAAATAGCCACACGGGCGTCTCATATCAAAAAGAAAAAGGAAAAAAGCCAAGCGGCTAGCCAACAGCCTCATAAAATCATCACCCAAACAAAGCGGTAAATGTGTACCTATTTGTCGGGCACAAAATTCTATTTCTCTTCTCTAGCCCCTTTTGCTTTAACCTGTTCAATAGATATGCATGTACATATATACAATTTCTAACATTTATCATTTTCCATTCAATTTCATATTTGATTTGCTTTGGTTTAAAAACACCATTCATTCGAATGTTGCATGCATAGGCTAAAATCATATCATTAGCTAGTTAATGTATATTTCAACTCATGCACGTTTATTTGAACAAGTGGCTATTTTTAACACTTCACATTTCAAAGATGATAATTTTGGCGAACTAAAGTAGATTTCAACACATGACTATTTTATTTAGTTCCTATGCATGTTAAAAATAATATTTCTATCACAAATATTTGTTTCAACGTCCGCATATCTTTAGCATATCACACATATGATAAAAATGATATTTTTATCATTTAAAATATTTATTCAACCAATGTATGGTTTCAACACTTCATAGTTTCAATAAAAATGTAATTTTTATCGTTCAATCTTTTTATTCAACACATGAACCTTTCCACTACACACACTTCTCAACAAATGAGCATTTCCACACATGGACATCTTATTTATGTTGTTCTTATTAGAAAGATGAAATTTTGATTGTTGAAACTATTTATATAAGGCGAATATTTTGCATACTTCATATATATATAAAAATGTGATTTTTATTGATTAAACACTCCATTCATTCACAAATGAATTTAATTTTCATACAACACTTTTCAACACATGAATATTTCCACACATGGACATAGTTTCATATATGACTTTAATTTCTATGCATGAAAATAATTTCAACATATGAAAATAATTCTAACACACAAAGATTATTCAAAATTTCGGCAGCATAACGGCAGGGTAGTTAAAACCGGCACCTCCCTAGTACGGCTCCTCGCTCTACCTTAAAACCTCGCGGTTTTTGACAATGGGGATTCATGCATCTAATTCGCACGCAGGCGGCATGTTTATTTTTATTTCCACAAATATTTTCAATTCATTTCAATCACCAATGGGTATTTTTCAACCACAACCAAACAATATCAACCACAAACAATTATTCAACCCATTCGTATTTTTCACCCAATATTTCACACCAATTCACCACAATAAATATCGTCCATGGTTTGTGGACGAGGGGAGAATATATATATAATATATAATATATATTTGCTATATTTCACTTGCATTTCAACACATATATCAATTATTCTATGCATGTAAAAATTCATACTTCGCTCATATAGCTTACACTACGCATGTACATGAGGTATACAACACGTATGTAATTTATATTTCGCTTATATAAATTATACACGACATTTTCCATTCAATTTCACGTTAATTTAGATTTCTCACCTTGGTTTTCTGAGCGCTAAAAATCGATACGATGTCAGAAAATCCCGCAGCTTCTTCTATTGGGTAGAGAGCTTCCTTGCGGTCTCGATGTTTCCTGTTTCATCGAATTTCGTCAACACACCAAAAAGATATGATTTTTCAAAGTGTAAAGATCAAAGAAAAACGCACTTTCAGAAAGCTTCAAAACTAGGTTTGCGGTTTTCGCGAGAACCGGGACACGAGGGGACGATCAGGAAGTTGGAGGTGGAAGAGCTTCGAGAGAGCTACAGGCACGCGGTGGTCTGGTGGGACTCGGTGGCGCAGAACGACGGCGGCGGCGGCTTGAAGGTCGGAAGTTTGGAGGTGGATATCTCGGCGTAGAGGCGACGATAGGGGGAGCTCCTTATATGGATTTGAAGAGGGGAGGGAGAACTACAAAAAGTTGAACTGGGGGAGGAGCTAATTCTGGCCGTGGCGATCGGAAATCGCCTGGGAAGGTGAAAGAGGGCTTCCGCCGTCGATGTCGGGGTCGGGGGGGGGGGGTTTCTGTTATTTTTTTTTAATTATGAATAGAAAAATATGATTGGCCGAGACTATATTAAAATTTTTAAATAGTGTTTTCTTAAACGAACTCCTTTTTAAATCCAACGACTGTCGCCCCTAGCTAAATACCCCCGTTCCGGACATAATGGGATATGTGTCGTAGGCCAATTCGACTGTTACAGTCAGTTATTTTTCAAATTAAAGTATAAAACATTTTATTTTTAACTCTGAACGCACATTTCAATTTTCCAGGGCCACAAACTGATTCGAAAAATTCCAAAAAAATAAATCTAGCTATGTTTTGACGCTACGGTCCCAACAAAACTAGTTTCGTCGAATTCTGAGGTCGTTTGAAAAATGGCCATTTTCTGGTCGATCCAATTTAACAGAAATCGACCAAACACATTTTCTTTTGCCACGCTCACATACTAGCTTCAAAAATTATGAAATTTGAAACCTAGTAATAGTTTGACATCCCGGACCCAACAAAAGTGGTTTCGTCGAATTCCGAGGTCGTATGCAAAATATCAATTTTCCAGGGCTATATATTCTATATACCGACTCTTCTGAAAATTCATTCGGCCATAACTTTTAATTCCCGTTATGAAACTTCGATTTGTCAGATTCGTTAGAAAGGTATTGACTAACAGATTTAAATATTTTTGGTTTCGCTAAAATACGTTATATTTTCCACCCTGCATAGTCAGTCAAAGTTTGAATTCAAATTTTCAAACTGACTCACTATTTCTAATTCACTATTTTATTGAAATATTCTATTTCAATGGTTCAAATTGCTTTGAAATAATCAATTTAAAAATTTTAAATTGGCTCGCATTTTCCGGGTTATTACAATCTCCCCTACTTAAACCTTTCCGTCCTCGAAAAGGAAACAACAGTAAAGTAGGAAATAAAATGTAAATGCAAAGTATTGTAAAGGTACCTTGCACCGGAGTTAGTCAGAGATATCCACTCTGCATTTGGGGTAAGCTTGCTTAATGCTTTCCTCAGTTTCCCAAGTACAGTCTCTAGGATCACTGCTCCACTGCACTTTAACTAAATGAACCTTTTTGCTTCTGAGTTCTCTAGTTTCTTTGCCAACAATTTTTAATGGCTCTCTTTTGAGTGCTAATTCTGGAGTTATCTCCACATCCCGTTGCGCTGCTTCTTCAACAACAAGATCCGGATCATGCACATGTCTCCTAAGTTGAGATACGTGAAAAACATTGTGCACTCCAGGCAACCAATCTGGCAATTGAACCCTATAAGCAAGAGTTTCAATTCGCTCAAGTATAGGAAAGGGACCAATAAATCTCGGTGCCAACTTCCCAGTCTTGCCAAATCTGATTACTCCTCTCATCGGAGAAACCTTTAAATAAACATGATCACCAACAGCAAATGTCAAATCTCTCCTTCTAGAGTCTGCATAAATTTTCTGTCGGCTTTGGGCGGTTTTCAATCGCTTCTTGATGAAATCCACTTTATCAGATGCTTCCCTAATCATATCGGGTCCTAGCACAAGTCTGTTGCCAGGTTCTACCCAACATGCTGGAGATCTGCAGGGTCTGCCATATAATGCTTCAAATGGTGACATTCTCAAACTTGCTTGATAGCTATTGTTATATGAGAATTCTGCCAAATGCAAATGATCTTCCCATGACCCACCAAAATCGATTATACAAGCCCGCAATAAATCTTCTAGAATTCTATTCACCCGCTCAGTTTGGCCATCTGTTTGTGGGTGATAAGCGGTGCTCATATTCAATTTCGTTCCCAATTCTGTCTGGAAAGCCTCCCAGAACTTGCTAGTAAATAGGGGATCTCTATCACTAACTATGCTGATGGGAATTCCATGCAGCTTTACAATTTCTTTGAAATATATCTGTGCTAGACTTTGGGCAGTTCTATTGGATCTGACAGGTATAAAATGGGCAGTCTTCGTGAAGCAATCTACGATTACCCAAATGCTGTCATTACCTTTCTTGGTTCGCGGCAAACCATCTATGAAATCCATGGAAATCTGTTCCCATTTCCAGCCTGGGACTTCCAACGGTTGCAACAATCCAGCTAGCTTCTGTTGGTCACTCTTGACCAATTGACAAGTAGGGCATCTGCTAACATACAAAGAAATATCTCTTTTCATTGCCTTCCACTAGAAAGTGCGTTTGATATCGTTGTACATTTAACTCACCCCAGGATGGATGCAAAATTTGGACTTATGGCATTCGTCCAGCACTTCTCTTCGAAGGCCTGGAATATTTGGGATGCAAATCCTATTATTTAACCTGAGAACCCCCTTATTGTCAATACGGAAGCTCGTGGTTTCACCTTCCTTGACTCTCTTACTGATTCTCTGAATGAATTCATCGTCTTTCTGAAGGGCTGAAATCCTATGAATCAATCCAGGTGTAATTATAAGATGGGCAACGATTGCGGTCTTTCTACTAAGTGCATCCGCTACTACATTAGCTTTCCCCGGCGTATACAGGATATCAAGATCATACGCTGCAAGAAATTCTAGCCAACGCTGCTGTCTCAGATTCAGATCTTTCTGGGTATATAAATACTTCAATGATTGATGATCTGTGTACAGTATAAATTTTTCGCCCAATAAGTAATGCCTCCAGATTTTCAAGGAAAAAACGATGGCTAGCAACTCAAGATCATGAGTCACATAATTCTTCTCATGCGGTTTCAATTGGCGGCTTGCATAAGCGACTACTTGGCCTCTCTGCATTAACACTGCCCCAAGACCTCTAATAGAAGCATCTGTCCAAACCGTTAAATCCTGATTGCCATCAATAATAGTTAACACTGGAGCGGTGGTCAGCTTCGATTTCAATTCCTGGAAAGCTTCTTCCCAGTCGGAAGTCCACTTAAACTTCTCATGTTTCTTTGTGAGCTTCGTTAACGGACCAGATATCTTCGAAAAATCCTTAACGAACTTTCGATAATAACTAGCCAACCCCATAAAACTTCTAACTTCTGTGGGAGTAGTGGGTTGTTTCCAGTCTTGAATCGCTATTATTTTGCTTGGGTCAACAGAAATTCCTTTCTCTGACACGACATGGCCAAGAAATTTAACTTCTTCTTGCCAGAAGACACATTTAGAGAATTTGGCTTTGAAGACGTTCTTCCTTAGAATCTCCAATACTTGTTCTAAGTGTTTTTCATGCTCGGGTTTTGATTTGGAGTAGATTAAAATATCATCGATGAATACGAGGACAAATTTATTCAGAACTCCCCTGAACACTCTATTCATTAGATCGACAAAGTATGCTGGAGCGTTGCATAGGCCAAACGGCATTACTAACCATTCATAAAATATGTCTGGGCCTCTGAAAGCGGTCAAAGGAACACACTCTTCTGCTATTCTCAATTGATGAAAACCTGTAGTTAGGTCCATTCGGGAAAATACTTTCGCCCCATTCAATTGGTCCAGCAAGTCATCGATGCGGGGTAATGGATATTTATTTTTAAGCGTCTGTTTGTTGAGGTCTCGGTAATCAACACATAATCTAAGAGTACCGTCTGACTTCGGGACAAACACAACAGCTGCACCCCAATTAGAAAAACTAGGTCTGATTAGACCCTTCCACAATAGTTGACGAGTTTGGTCGCCTAATTCTTCTTTTTCTTTCGGAGTCATTCTACGAATTGGATGCACCACTGGTCTGGCATTGGGAATTAGATCGATTCGGAATTCTATTTCTCATTGCGGAGGTAAGTTTTCAACTTCTTCAAACACATCCGCATAGTTGCTAACAATCGGAATCTTTTCCATGGAAGTGGGGATAAGTTCTAATGCCGACCAAAATTCTTCTCTATTCGGATTCGAACCATGACAGGGAACCGTAATATATCCAAGCTTCGTTCGAATTTTGACGATTCTTTCCGCACAATTCACTTCGGCTTCATATTTCGTTAACCATTCTAACCCCAGGATAACGTCGAATTCGGGAAAATCCATAACAATTAAATTGAAAGGAAACTTGTAGGAAGAATAAGAGATTGGCACTTTACAACAGGAATTGGGAGTAATAGGACCCCCTATCGGGTTATGAACTTCAACCGATTCTTTAAGCTTTCGTTGTTTTAACTTTAATTTATGCACTGTGTTTTTAGCAATAAAACTACGCGATGCACCTGTGTCAAATAATACAGAAACAGGAATATTTTTAATTGTAAGGGTACCTCCCAAAACATCGGGTTTACCTGCTCCGTCGGAAGCAGCTGGCGGGCTAGACCCGTCATAGACATGAGCTACAGTAGCTTTCTTCAACAAAGGACAATCCTTGACCAGATGATCGGTCTTGCGACAATTGAAGCACGAGCGAGGGTTCTGAGAGCCTTGGCTCGAGCCTTGAGAATTTGTTTTCTGTCTCTTTGGAGCTGTGCAGACGTTTGAGTAGTGCCCCGGCTTACCACAGTTAAAGCAACTTCCTCTTGGCGGCTTGCCAGTCTGAGGTTTGGAAGATGCTGCTTGGCTTGACTCGCCCTGATTTACAGCTGGCTTGCGCTTGTTTCCGGCTTGGCTTCTAGCGCGATCCTGATCCAGATGCCTTTGATCCAGGTCTTCATAGTTGCATGTCATTTCCACTAGCTCATTGAAATCTAGCTTGACATGGGCCATGGCTCTATCATGATATTGTCGTCTTAGTCCAAAGATAAACCTCTTATTTTTGGATTTCGCAGTGGCAACGAGCTCTGGAGCATAGGGCGACAGCATTGTAAATTTGTTCAGATAATCTTGCACGGAAAGATCCCCTTGCTGGAGATTGGCGAAGTCATCGTGCATTCTTTCTAGAGCTTGTTCTGGGACATATTTCTCCTTGAAGAGTTCTTTAAATCCATCCCATGTTCTCCCAGCTTCTCTATTCCCGGCGGTAAGAGATTCCCACCATAACTCGGCTTGTTCCTGCATAAGCCAAGCGCCCATAACAGCTTTGTCTTCGTCTCCTAGCCTTAGGCCTTCAAGAATTTTCTCGCATGTTTTGAGCCATGCAAGGGCCTCTATTACGGTGCCAGTTCCCGAGAAGGTCTTGCCTCCTAAGTTCTTATATCTCTTAGCTACTCGGTCGAGCTTGAAGTATTGAGCTGCCGGAGGTTGTATCAAAGGTCCTTCTTGAGCTGGGATTTCTCCCCTTCCTCGGCCTCGGCCGGCACGGCCTCCTCTCGCGGCGGCTGCTCTGGTAGCCATCTGTCAAATTCTGTATAAGTAACGAAAAAAAGTCAGCTAACCGAAATGATAGTCTATTGCATAATTAAGCAGAAATTCTACGGAAAGATAACGATGGACTGATCAATTGTTTTTGCTATTCTGCTCAGCTCATTCTAGGACTTTACCAGTCCTATCTCTAATGAGCGACTCGCCTTAGAATACTACTGATTCTATTTTGACGAAGTGTTTAATGTGTTAGACTCCAGAACTAAGGTTAACTAAAGCTCTGATACCAGCTGTGACGATCCCAAAACCCCGTGACACGGTGTTAAGGATAATCATTGGAATATAACACATTAATCATCATTAGCAGATCACAGATAATAGCATAAACAGAAAATAGAATAATTTACACACATATGACAGCGGAATCATATAGATATCATCACATCAGAGAAGCACAGTACAGGATACAACTTAGTGTATAATGATACATAATCAGTCACCATCGCCTGAGGCGGAATCATACATAAAGAGTACACAAAAGGAATATCAGTCTACATCGCCAGTGGCGGAATCATAATATAGATACAATATTGGCGGAGAAAATCCAAGTCAGCACGGTGTAGTCAAGCCTCGCCATGAGCCAAAAGGTGCGTCAGAAACCTGTAACTAGGCTGCCCGTGTGAAAATGAGGGCACCCGAGTTTGCAAGGTGAAACAAACTACGAGTCAGTCATGGGACTGGTATGAGAAATCTACTCAACTTATTAACAACAATAATAAGGCAAATCAAAGGACCACGCCACTTTCGCGGAATGGGTTTACTCCAATGAGTGCCAGTGCATGAAATAAAATAAATGATTAAATCAACGCAATGCTTTTTATAAAATGGAGCCATTATAAGACTCAGGTCCCATCACACAATGCAACGCAAGCCGGAGGATAGAGTTTTTACCTTATAATGGCCAAAAATGCTTCATACGAATAAAACAAAAGTGTTTGATATTATTACTAGTGCATATATGTTTCAAAAGCAGTTCAATCATAAATATCAATCCTAGGCGGCATAGCTACCATCTACTATGTCGCCGTACTAGTAATACAATCACATCCGCAAATTTCGTATTGGAAATTGGATTCCTTCATGAGTCGAGGCAAGGGGCAAGCTCCTCTCCGATTCGAGACACTCTAGCAAATGTCCCAGGACCCCACTATGATCCTTGGATCTTCAGGGCCGGTCCTCTCTTACTTTTGAGGATTAGTTATTCCTGAACACACGTTTCCCGGTCCTTACAGACCTATATCGAGGCGCCTCGCATTCCAACAACCACACAGGTGAAAAGTATATATAATGTCAGGGCTGGTAGGTCACTGACACCACCTTAGCTAGAAAGAAACGTCGTGCTCTCCCTGCAGTCACTCTCCCGTTTTTGACTCATACCGAGGTGTGAGGCTCATGAATTCACGTTATACACCAAGCTACGTCACACAGACCATGCTTGGATCATCAACCACAAGACTTTGCTTTGCAACAGAAGCCTTGATCATATGCCACTTAGGCGTGCCACACAGGCAATCCACTCCATACGACTGATTTCTGTCAATACATAACCTCTAAGCTCGTACGTCTCAGAGAAGGGCATTAAGCAAGAGAATAAATTCTCTGCCGCCAAACAGATATATATTTAACAGAGATCAGTCAACACAAAACAAAATCCAATGTCAGACACACAGTCCATTTACAAGTCCGTTCTGGGTCTGAACGAATCCGGAGGCACCAATTCCTCGCATATCCGTACAATCAACAATATGTTTGGACGGCTACTACTTCATTTCCTTCATGGTAGCTACTCCAATCATGAGCATCAGTAGCGCCCATCCATCCAATGTGGAGATCGTCGGTCTTCAACCATCTTCGACTCTTCGACTTCTCAACGTCGATCGATTATTTGAAATGAGATAAACTCGGCCTTTTCAAATAATCCACGTATATTTAGATTTTCAAACCAATTAATCACATGGTTGAACTATTCAACATTCACATTTCAGTTATTTAGTTAAAATTTTCATGTCAAATACATTCAGCCATCACATCTCAAGCAAACACCACAAAATTGGTTCATTTTCACTCTATATCGTCTATAGCACTTTATAACGATATATCGCCATTTTTATTTAATTTAAAACGGCCATATTTAATTAAACGACGTTTCAGGTCATGTCGATGCACTGGCGCTGCTTTCCACTAATTTTGTTTTACACATATCTGAAAATCTAACCGTTGGATCTTCACAAATTTTACATCATTAGGAAGGTCATTTCAAAACGAATCCAACGGTTCCAGTTTTGGGAAAATCCGACGGTCGGATCTTCCACACTAACCATTTGAAGTTACGATTTCAATTTACGAACTGCAGCGTCGTTATTCGATTTAATTTAATTATATTTATATTTATATATATATATAAATATAATCGTTTCTGGCGCTGTTTTTCTTCAGTTTTGAATTAAACATTCAAGACAATCCAACCGTCGGATCTTCACAAAGTTAGTGCCGTTGGAAAGATATTTCCAAGGCGAACCCAACGGTTGAGGTTTCGAGTAAATCCAATGGTCGGATCTTCCGCACTAGTCGTTTGAAATCACGGTTTCAAAAAACGAACTGCACGGCCACGTTTCGTTTTAATTCTATTTATATTTATATATTTATATAAATATAGCTCATTCAAAATTTCCTATATCGTTTCCACTTCAATTATTTCACTAACGCCTTAAATTTTTGGAAAATTTCGCCATAACCTCCTTTGTACGGGAGGGTCTGGGAAAATTCCCAAATAGCCACACGGGCGTCTCATATCAAAAAGAAAAAGGAAAAAAGCCAAGCGGCTAGCCAACAGGCTCATAAAATCATCACCCAAACAAAGCGGTAAATGTGTACCTATTTGTCGGGCACAAAATTCTATTTCTCTTCTCTAGCCCCTTTTGCTTTAACCTGTTCAATAGATATGCATGTACATATATACAATTTCTAACATTTATCATTTTCCATTCAATTTCATATTTGATTTGCTTTGGTTTAAAAACACCATTCATTCGAATGTTGCATGCATAGGCTAAAATCATATCATTAGCTAGTTAATGTATATTTCAACTCATGCACGTTTATTTGAACAAGTGGCTATTTTTAACACTTCACATTTCAAAGATGATAATTTTGGCGAACTAAAGTAGATTTCAACACATGACTATTTTATTTAGTTCCTATGCATGTTAAAAATAATATTTCTATCACAAATATTTGTTTCAACGTCCGCATATCTTTAGCATATCACACATATGATAAAAATGATATTTTTATCATTTAAAATATTTATTCAACCAATGTATGGTTTCAACACTTCATAGTTTCAATAAAAATGTAATTTTTATCGTTCAGTCTTTTTATTCAACACATGAACCTTTCCACTACACACACTTCTCAACAAATGAGCATTTCCACACATGGACATCTTATTTATGTTGTTCTTATTAGAAAGATGAAATTTTGATTGTTGAAACTATTTATATAAGGCGAATATTTTGCATACTTCATATATATATAAAAATGTGATTTTTATTGATTAAACACTCCATTCATTCACAAATGAATTTAATTTTCATACAACACTTTTCAACACATGAATATTTCCACACATGGACATAGTTTCATATATGACTTTAATTTCTATGCATGAAAATAATTTCAACATATGAAAATAATTCTAACACACAAAGATTATTCAAAATTTCGGCAGCATAACGGCAGGGTAGTTAAAACCGGCACCTCCCTAGTACGGCTCCTCGCTCTACCTTAAAACCTCGCGGTTTTTGACAATGGGGATTCATGCATCTAATTCGCACGCAGGCGGCATGTTTATTTTTATTTCCACAAATATTTTCAATTCATTTCAATCACCAATGGGTATTTTTCAACCACAACCAAACAATATCAACCACAAACAATTATTCAACCCATTCGTATTTTTCACCCAATATTTCACACCAATTCACCACAATAAATATCGTCCATGGTTTGTGGACGAGGGGAGAATATATATATAATATATAATATATATTTTCTATATTTCACTTGCATTTCAACACATATATCAATTATTCTATGCATGTAAAAATTCATACTTCGCTCATATAGCTTACACTACGCATGTACATGAGGTATACAACACGTATGTAATTTATATTTCGCTTATATAAATTATACACGACATTTTCCATTCAATTTCACGTTAATTTAGATTTCTCACCTTGGTTTTCTGAGCGCTAAAAATCGATACGATGTCAGAAAAATCCGCAGCTTCTTCTATTGGGTAGAGAGCTTCCTTGCGGTCTCGATGTTTCCTGTTTCATCGAATTTCGTCAACACACCAAAAAGATATGATTTTTCAAAGTGTAAAGATCAAAGAAAAACGCACTTTCAGAAAGCTTCAAAACTAGGTTTGCGGTTTTCGCGAGAACCGGGACACGAGGGGACGATCAGGAAGTTGGAGGTGGAAGAGCTTCGAGAGAGCTACAGGCGCGCGGTGGTCTGGTGGGACTCGGTGGCGCAGAACGGCGGCGGCGGCGGCTTGAAGGTCGGAAGTTTAGAGGTGGATATCTCGGCGTAGAGGCGACGATAGGGGGAGCTCCTTATATGGATTTGAAGAGGGGAGGGAGAACTACAAAAAGTTGAACTGGGGGAGGAGCTAATTCTGGCCGTGGCGATCGGAAATCGCCTAGGAAGGTTAAAGAGGGCTTCCGCCGTCGATGTCGGGGTCGGGGGGGGGGGGGGGGGGGGGTTCTGTTTTTTATTATTATTATGAATAGAAAATTATGATTGGCCGAGACTATATTAAAATTTTTAAATAGTGTTTTCTTAAACGAACTCCTTTTTAAACCCAACGACTGTCGCCCCTAGCTAAATACCCCCGTTCCGGACACAATGGGATATGTGTCATAGGCCAATTCGACTGTTACAGTCAGTTATTTTTCAAATTAAAGTATAAAACATTTTATTTTTAACTCTGAACGCACATTTCAATTTGCCAGGGCCACAAACTGATTCGAAAAATTCCAGAAAAATAAATCTAGCTATGTTTTGACGCTACGGTCCCAACAAAACTAGTTTCGTCAAATTCTGAGGTCGTTTGAAAAATGGCCATTTTCTGGTCAATCCAATTTAATAGAAATCGACCAAACACATTTTCTTTTGCCACGCTCACATACTAGCTTCAAAAATTATGAAATTTGAAACCTAGCAATAGTTTGACATCCCGGACCCAACAAAAGTGGTTTCGTCGAATTCCGAGGTCGTATGCAAAATATCAATTTTCCAGGGCTATATATTCTATATACCGACTCTTCTGAAAATTCATTCGGCCATAACTTTTGATTCCCGTTATGAAACTTCGATTTTTCAGATTCGTTAGAAAGGTATTGACTAACAGATTTAAATATTTTTGGTTTCGCTAAAATCCGTTATATTTTCCACCCTGCATAGTCAGTCAAAGTTTGAATTCAAATTTTCAAACTGACTCACTATTTCTAATTCACTATTTTATTGAAATATTCTATTTCAATGGTTCAAATTGCTTTGAAATAATCAATTTAAAAATTTTAAATTGGCTCGCATTTTCCGGGTTATTACAAGCCTGTTTTAATCCATATAATGCTTTCTTTAACTTATATACATGATTTGTGATTTTTTGTCTTCAAATAGAGGTGGTTGCTCTACATATACGTATTCTTTAACAAATCCATTCAATAAAGCACTTTTTACATCCATTTGATATAATTTTAAATTATTATGGTTTGCAAAAGCTATTAAAATTCTAATGGCTTCTAATCTTGCTACCGGGCAAAAGTTTCACCGTAATTTGTTCCTTCTTCTTGAGTATAACCTTGTGCTACTAGACGTGCCTTATTTATTACAACCTCACCATGTTCAGTCATTTTATTTTTGTAAACCTATTTGGTTTCTATTATAGTCTTATCCTTGGGTCTAGGAACAAGTTCCCATACATCATTCTTAGTAAACTGATTTAGTTCTTCTTGCATAGCAAGTATCCATGAATCATCAGAAGATGCTTCCTTTGGATTATTAGGTTCAACAGTTAAAATGAATGCAGTATTACTCATATTATTTAAATGATTACGGGTTCTAACAATGGGTTCAATATCTTCTAAGATATTTGCTACAGGATGGTCTCTAAGTAATCTAATTCTTTTATTTGGTTGGTTATCTTTATGATTTATTTCATTAATTTCATTTTCACATTCATCTTGATTGTTTTAAGTTATACTTTTATAATTTTCTACAAAAGATACGCTTATGTTTATTCTATGGTATTGGTTCTAGTATTGAAAACTCTGTATGTTTACTTCTTTCTGAATATCTAATAATTATTCCTTTATCGGACGAGTCAAACTTGTCTAAATTGTCTTTAGTATTAAATATAAAATATTTACTTCCAAGTATTTTAAAATATGACACTTTTGGTTTCTTATTATACAAAAGTTTATAAGAAGTTTTATGAGTTAAAGGTCTAACTGATATTCTATTTAAAATATAGCAAGTTGTTGCAACTGTCTCAGCCCAAAAATTTCTTGGTAAATTACTATCAGATAACATAGTTCTCGTACACTCTTGTATCGTCCTATTTTTACATTCAACAACTCCATTTTGTTGATGAGTTCTAGGAATAGAAAAATTATGGGTTATTCTTTTTTTATTACAAAGTTTTTCAAAATTTCTGTTTTCGAATTCTCTACCATGATCACTACGTATTGTTTTGATTTTTAGTGATAATAAGTTTTGAATTCTTTTAGAAAAAGTTTTATATTGATCAAAAGCAACACTTTTATTTTTAAGAAACAATGTCCAAGTGAATCTAGAAAAATCATCGACTATTACGTAAACATATATATTATGATTTATTGATTGAATTTGAGATAGACCAAATAAATCCATTGAATTAACTATAATGGTTTCGAGGTAGTAATATCCTCTTTTTATTTAAATGAACTTCTCTTTAATTTTCCAAATTGACAAGCGTCACATAGGTAATCTCATTTTAAATGAACTCCTCTATCGCCTACCCCTCCGCCACCCTCCTCAAATCGCGCGCCACCACCCCCCTCATCCACTGACGAGCGCGACATCCCCCCCAATATTCACTGTAAGTTTTTTTTATTTCATTTATTTGTTTATTTTTGTTTTGTTTTAATTCATTTTAAATGTTTAGCTTAGGTTAATCAGTTTAAAAACTGATTTTTAGTATGTAGATTTTTAATTTACAAGAGAATAGATTTTTAATTTACAAAAGAAATGATTTTTATGTTTAGACATAGAATAAAATATATAATTTTAGATTATAAAAAGAATCAAAATATGATTTTTATATTTTTAAAGTATTAAAAATATAATCTTTATTATGTAGAAGGTGTAAAAATATGATTTTTGTTTATGTAGAGAATTAAAAATATAATTTTTACATGATAGGAATATTAGAAATATAATCTTTATAATTGAAAAGGCGAAATCTTTATAATTGAAAAGGCAAAATCTTTATAATTGAAAAGGCGAAATCTTTATATGAATAATAGCGTGATAAAAATAGAATTTTTTATATATTGAATAGCGAAGTAAAAATTCGATTTTTATATATTGAATAGCGAAGTAAAACTTCGATTTTTATATATTGAATAGCAAAGTAAAAATTCGATTTTTATATATTGAATAGCGAAGTAAAAATTCGATTTTTATATATCGAGTAGCGTAGTAAAAATTCGATTTTTATATATTGAATAGCAAAGTAAAAATTCGATTTTTATATATTGAATAGCAAAGTAAAAATTCGATTTTTATATATTGAATAGCGAAGTAAAAATTCGATTTTTATATACTGAATAGCAAAGTAAAAATTCGATTTTTATATATTGAATAGCGAAGTAAAAATTCGATTTTTACATATGTAGTGACTACGGGCGACGAAAGTGACGAAAGGCGAGAACGAGAAGACTTCTACAAAAGAAGAGTCAAGATGATTGGATAGCTATTGGTGAGAACTTCTCACCTTTCAAAATTTCTTTTTCTAGTTATATATATATACTAGGATGCAGACGGTGTTTAGTAGCACCCGAAACAATCATCCACAGACCATGGACTTGTTTGTTTGGTTGCATAGATTAGTTGGATTATTTGATTTGAATTGAATTGTTTGGTGAAATGGAAATGATTTGATTGATGTGTGAATGGCGTGGGCCTTCACTAGACCGGGGATAAGGCTAGGCCTTGTCCCGTTTCTAGTATCGTGCCGTTATGCCGCCGAAATTTTCTAAAATAAGTTAGAAAAATAAAAATATCATTTTATTTTGTAAATGAACTGAATAAAAATTCATGTGTTAAAAAAAAATTATCGTTAAAAATATAATTTTTAACGTGAATGTGAATAAATAAATATTCATTTACAAACCGGACGGTTTGTTTAGGTACACCTATTTGAAGGACATTGATTGGGACGATAAATTTTACACATCGCCCAACTGCACAAATAAAATCTGTGTTTGTTGATTTGAAACCCCACACGGGTGTTGGGATGAAATTTGAAGTTCACTCATCCTGATTGATTAAATATGTCGATCGATTGATTGACAGGCTGTTATAAGCGTTAATATCTATATTTGATGCTTATACAGTGTAGTGCACTTTGGATGATCGTTGATTATTTATCGTTGCTATTATATACATGTGTTGTATGGAATCCATATAGTTAACGCTATATGGTAATTGATTGGGCCTCATTCCAATTTAGAAAATAAAGAATATTATAAAACAAAGGTTCATGTGTTGACAATACTCATCCGTTGAGATTAGTCATGTGTTGAACGAAATATTTTAACAATAAAATTTACATCTTTATCATATATAGAATTAGAAATCAACTGGAAAATAGATGAGATGAGTGGTCTCCTGGATATTGATCTGATGTTGGTTTCGGCCTTCGGGGTTAATATTCAGGGAATCGTTCTCTTACTAGTTTACGGTTGGAGTCTGATTTGAAATCAAACGATAGATACCATAATTTTTATAAAATATATTAAATAACAAAAATAGTCACACGTGGACAGTACTCATTCGTTGAGATTAGTCATGTGTTGACAAAAATATAGATTCACGTATTGAATAGCATAGATATTCATTTGTTGAATAGAACAACGGGATTATCGTAATATATAAAGCCGTGTTGATTAGAGATGCACTATTTTGACGCGAATGATATTTATATCGATTATATTCGTTTTTAAATTTGATTTGAATTGAATTTGAACAGAATAGAAAATGAATTCGATTTGAATAGAAAACCAATTTGATTCGATTTGAATAGAAAAAGAATTGAATTTAAATTGAATAGAAAACGAATTGAATTTAAATTGAATAGAAAACGAATTGAATTTAAATTGAATAGAAAACGAATTTGATTTAAATTGAATATAAAACGAATTTGATTTAAATTGAATAGAAAATGAATTTGATTTCAATTGAATATAAAACGAATTTGATTTCAATTGAATATAAATGAATTTGATTTAAATTGAATATAAAACGAATTTGATTTCAATTGAATATAACCAATTTGATTTAAATTGAATAGAAAACCAATTTGATTTGAATTGAATAGAAAACGAATTGAATTTAAATTGAATAGAAAACGAATTGAATTTAAATTGAATAGAAAACGAATTGAATTTAAATTGAATAGAAAACAAAATGAATTCGAATTGAATAGAAAATGAAATGAATTCGAATCGAATTAAAATCGATTTGAATTGAAATCAAATAGAAATGAAAGTAAAAAGGATTTATAATAGAAAATTCAATTTTGATTTGAATTTGAAATAAAGGATGAAATTGTTTTTGAAACGAATTCAAAACTATTTATAAAATTCGTTCTAAACAGAAATCGACGAAATATATATTATATATATAATATAATGGCCGGAATAGAACGCGCCGCGCCGCGGCAGTTCGCGAATTTCAACCACTTACTTCGAACGGACATTACGGGAGATCCGACCGTCGGATTCTCCTAAAACCAGAACCGTTGGGTTCGTATCGAAAAGAGCTTTCTAACGAATATTAGAAATTTGAAATCTATCGGTCGGATTTGGAGATACGTCCAAATCGAATTCGAAAAAGGTCGCTGTAAGTGCAGTTCGATGACTGTTGACGGAAATCGACTGTACGGGCCTTGATAAAATTATTAAAAATAGTAATAATTTGTGTAAAATCATAAGAAATGATTTGGGAAAAATTGGGATGAAAAACTCCATGTTTGAAAAGATAAAAATAGATTTTTATTGAAATGAACTAGTTTTGAACTAAAATTAAAATCCATTTATTTTTAAATAAATAAATTGGATTTGAAATGGGTTTTAAATAGAATTGATTAGTGGGTTTATCGTGAAGGGTGTTTTAAATAACACTTGTTTTTTAACCCGATAATAAATAGAATGTGATTTGGGTTTATCGTGAACTATGTTTTAAATGACATTAGTTCTTTAACTCAGAAAAAGGAGTTTTAAGGAATCTGCAATTAGATTGAAATGCGAATTGATAATTTAAATTATCAAATTTGGAAAATGAGCGAGAATGGAGTATCACCAGTTTTGCTCCAAAGCGATAGTTAAATCTTTAATAAGATTTGAACGTGAAATGGTAATTAATTTTACCAATAACACCGTGGTGTTAGATATGGAGTATTACCAGTTTTTCTTCATGGGATAAATAGGTTGGGATTGGGAAATAAAATAAATAATTACTTCGGTGTGGTTCGCTAATCTCGACTAGTTTGGAAAAACCATAATTTGGTTTGCTACGACATCCAATGGAAGATTAAAGAATAAATTTTAAAGAATTTATCTTGGATAAAATTAATGGGAACTTTTCCCTAAAAATGTGAAATTTGGAAACTAGTTGTAGGTTAGTTAAGAAGAATGGTTTCCTGGGTATTGATCTGAAGTTGGTTAGAATGGTTTCCTGGGTATTGATCTGAAGTTGGTTTCGGCCTTCGGGGTTAATATTTGGGGAATTGCTCTCTTGCTAATTTGCGGTTAGTGACTAATGAATTGGAATGAGGCGTATGTTGTGTTTGTGTAACATTTGTTTTTAATATACGCGAGTTGTTCGGAAAGACCGGGTTTATACCCATTCTGAATAACCGATTCGACGATATGTCGAAGATGAAGACGGTGGTTGAAGACCGGAAATCTTCACATCGTTTGGATAATTACCGATGATCCTGATTGGGCTGTAAACCCAAGAGGATGGAAATAGTTGGTGGTCGTCCAGACGTACCTGGAGATCGATGGATATGCGAGGAAAGTGCCTCCGGTTTCGTTCAGACCCAGAACGAACTTGTAAATGGATTATGTGTCTGACATTGGATTTTATTCTGTGTTGATTGATTTCTGTTAAATATATATCTGTTTGGCAGCGGAGAATTTATTCTCTTGCTTAACGCCCTTCTCTGAGACATACGAGCTTAGAGGTTGTATATCGATAGATATCAATCGCATGACATGAATTGCCTGTGTGGTACGCTGAGTTGCATGGATCAAGGCTTCTGTTGAAAAGCAAAGTCTTGTGGTCGATGATCAAAGCACGGCCTACGTGGCAGCTTTATGTATAACGTGAATTCGCGAGCCTCACACCTCGGTATGAGTCAAAAATGGGATGAGGACCTAAGGAGTGCACGACGTTTCTTTCTAGCTATGTGTGGTGTCAGTGACCTACCAGCCCTGACATTTACATACTTTTCACCTTTGTGGTTTGGATGCGAGGCGCCTCGATTATAGGTCCTATAGGGCCGGGAAACGTGTGTTCAGGAATAATTAATCCTCAAACGTAAGAGAGGACCGGTCTTGGAGGATCCCAGGGTTATCCAGAGTGTGTAGTCCTGAGGCATTTGCTAGAGTGTCTCGAAGCGGAGAGG
The DNA here is from genome assembly GCA_030737875.1 of Allium sativum. NCBI lineage: Eukaryota > Viridiplantae > Streptophyta > Magnoliopsida > Asparagales > Amaryllidaceae > Allium > Allium sativum. The sequence continues at coordinate 71,145,731 of CM060924.1, forward strand.
AGCTTGCCCCTTGCCTCGACTTATGACAGAAATCCAATTTCCAATACATGTATTTCGGCTTTATTTGTAGAGCCTAGTATGGCGACATAGTGGTATGGGGCACTTATGCCGTCTATGATTTATATTTATGATTGAAACTGTTTTGACACTATACACTTATTATAGTATCAAATGATTTGTTTTAAACGTACCAAGCATGTTTGGCTGTTATAAGGTAAAACCCTATCCTCCGGCTTGCGTTGCATTGTGTGATGGGACCTGGGTCTTATAATAGCTTCATTTTTCGAAAAAGCATTGCGTTGTTCACTCTATGCACTGGTATTCTTGGGAGGAAACCCGTTCCGTGTTATAGGCGTGGTCCCTTGAATTACTTTCTTTAAAAATAAAGATTTAATAACTGTTTTAGTTCTCACACCAGTCACATGACTGACCTGGAGTTTATTATTTTAACCTAAACTCTGGGTGCCCCTATTTTCGACACGGGCAGCTAGTACTTTTGGTTTTTGCAGATTTACATTCACAGGATCCTGGTTTACAGCTGGAATGATATCAGGAAAGCTCTGTATCCGTATATCTCCTTCAGTTGTGCTATGTATTATTTTTCCGCTGCTATGTAATTTATTGTAATCTCTGATATTTATCGAATGTAATTTATTCATTTATACTCTGTATATTCTTGTATCTGATGGAATTATTGTAATAACTATGAAATGTTCTTCCGTCTGCGTTCTGATTTGTCCTGTTCTCAAAACGATCAGGGGTTTCGAACGGTTCAGATCGGTTTAACGACTGATTCAGATCGAGCGAAATTCCCGGCCGTCACATTTGGTATCAGAGCTTTGGTTTACAGAGCTCGAGAACAAGACACATTAGAACCATACGAAAGAATTCATCAGATATTGGATTAGTAATATCCAATTAGAATGACTCGTTAGAGATAGGATCAGTAGTATCCTAGAACGAGTGTGAAGAGTATATTTTTCAAATGAAAACAATTTTGTTTTGAAAATTTAAATCGTTTTAAACGTATTTGATTATTTATTTATTTTGAATTTGGACAATCTGGTATATAAAGGTTTTGCATATACGCGTCATGAACGTATATTCGAAGTTTTAATATATTAGATAGATATAGAGTCACACTCTAGTCGCCCGGACATGGTCCTGATGATGAAGTATACCATCACCAGTATTTATTTTCGAGTGACGAAGGTGTGATATTTATATGTTTCCATTTAGACTGGTGTGAGAACCAAAATTTATATAGGTAGATTTATTGTTGTGAATTGGCATCAAAACATGATTTTTGACTATATATCAAAATTTATGAATTTGAAACGTTAAATCCACTAATAGATTGATGTTTGTGTTGTTTGTTTGATAATTTTGAACCATTATGCCTAATAGAATCAAATAGTGAATTATATTGAAATTGGTCGCATTTGCTTGCATATACATATACTTACATTGAATAGGTCATAGCAAGGAGGCTAGAGCAGAGAATAAAATTTGTTTTCCTGACAAATAGGTACATATTTACTACAATTTACTGTTTTGTTTGGGTGATGATGATTTTATGAGCCTATTGGATAGCCGCTTGGCTTTTTCTTTTTCTTTTTGAGATCAGAAGGCCTATAAGGCAATTTCGGGATTTTCCCGTGGCTCCCGGTGCAGGGGAGGTTATGGCGAAATTTTTCGAAAATTTAGGGTGTTAGCCAAATTTTTGAAAATTTGAAAATTCTCAGAAACTGAAAAGTTGGAGAATGGAAGCCTGATCGAACGTAGAGTTGACTAATCAAACCACTTTCGACTTTGTTCCTTTTCGGGGACGAAAAGTTTTAAGTGGGGGAGATTGTAATAACCCGGAAAATCTGGGCCAGTTTAAATTTTTTATTTTGGCAATTTTAATGGATTTTGAAGATTTAAAATAGATTTTTTTAAATAATATTGACGAGAAATTTATTTTGAATATATTTAGAACGTATATATTTATACGCGTCATCGTTAGAAAATAAATAATTATATATAATTATAAATAGAACTGAAAATGGCGCGGTAGTTCGATAATTCGATTTCAAACTTCAATTGAACATACCGGGTGCAAAACAATCCGGATTTTAGTGAAACCAAAAATAATAGGATCTAATTGGTAATATCTTTCCAACGAATCCGAGAAATCGAAATTTCATAGCGGGAATCAAAAGATACGTTCAGTTGAAAATTCTGAATAGTCGCTATGGAATTCAGGCCCTTAAAAATAGACATTTTGCAAACGACCTCGGATTTCGACGAAACCACTTTTGTTGGGTCCGTGATGTCAAATTATTTTTAGATTCCAAATTTCATAATTTTTCGAATCAATATGTGAGCGTGGAAAAGGAAAACGTGTTTGACCAGTTTTAGTTGATTTTAATCAACTGGAAAATGCCCATTTTTCCAACGGTGTCAGAATTCGACGAAACTAGTTTTGTTAAGACCGTATCGTCAATACAAAGCTAGAAAATATTTTTCGAGAATTTTTCGAGTTAGTATGTGACCCCAGTAAATTGAAATGCACGTACAAATTCAATATATAGAGTATATGTTGATTTTGGCGGAAACTGATCGAAACGATCGAATCAGCCTACGATACATATCCCATTGTGTTCGGAATGGGGGTAATTAGCTATGAACGACAGGCGGTGGGCCTCGTTTAGAGGTCGTATGTAAAAGTCAACTTTTTAAAGCTAAATAATTAAAAATTTAGAAAACCCTCTCTCCTCTTCCCTTTATTCTTTTTGCCCCCCCCCCCCCCGTCAGATTCATTCAGAAGAAAGAAAAAAGGAAAAAAAAGAAGAATAAAAGAAAAAAATCGATCCTCGCGATCCGCCCAGGGGCGTTCCCGCCCACCGCGCGAGGCGCGCTCCCCCCCCCTCAGCAACCTCCGCCTCCCACTAAACTCGCCCCCCTCGACTTCCGTTCAGGCCCCCCGTCCATCGAAGACCACCGCAACCGACACCCCCTCCATCGCCTACCCCTCCACCACCCTCCTCAAATCGCGCGCCACCACCCCCCCTCATCCACTGACGAGCGCGACAGCCCCCCAATATTCACTGTAAGTTTTTTTTATTTCATTTATTTGTTTATTTTTGTTTTGTTTTAATTCATTTTAAATGTTTAGCTTAGGTTAATCAGTTTAAAAACTGATTTTTAGTATGTAGATTTTTAATTTACAAGAGAATAGATTTTTAATTTACAAAAGAAATGATTTTTATGTTTAGACATAGAATAAAATATATAATTTTAGATTATAAAAAGAATCAAAATATGATTTTTATATTTTTAAAGTATTAAAAATATAATCTTTATTATGTAGAAGGTGTAAAAATATGATAATTGTTTATGTAGAGAATTAAAAATATAATTTTTACATAATAGGAATATTAGAAATATAATCTTTATAATTGAAAAGGCGAAATCTTTATAATTGAAAAGGCGAAATCTTTATATGAATAATAGCGTGATAAAAATAGAATTTTTATATATTGAATAGCGAAGTAAAAAATTCGATTTTTATATATTGAATAGCGAAGTAAAAATTCGATTTTTATATATTGAATAGCGAAGTAAAAATTCGATTTTTATATATTGAATAGCAAAGTAAAAAATCGATTTTTATATATTGAATAGCGAAGTAAAAATTCGATTTTTATATATCGAATAGCGTAGTAAAAATTCGATTTTTATATATCAAATAGCAAAGTAAAAATTTGATTTTTATATATTGAATAGCAAAGTAAAAATTCGATTTTTATATATTGAATAGCGAAGTAAAAATTCGATTTTTATATATTGAATAGCAAAGTAAAAATTCGATTTTTATATATTGAATAGCGAAGTAAAAATTCAATTTTTACATATGTAGTGACTACGGGCGACGAAAGTGACGAAAGGCGAGAACGACGAAGACTTCTACAAAAGAAGAGTCAAGATGATTGGATAGCTATTGGTGAGAACTTCTCACCTTTCAAAATTTCTTTTTCTAGTTATATATATATATACTAGGATGCAGACGGTATTTAGTAGCACCCGACACAATCGTCCACAGACCATGGACTTGTTTGTTTGGTTGCATAGATTAGTTGGATTATTTGATTTGAATTGAATTGTTTGGTGAAATGGAAATGATTTGATTGATGTGTGAATGGCGTGGGCCTTCACTAGACCGGGGATAAGGCTAGGCCTTGTCCCGTTTCTAGTATCGTGCCGTTATGCCGCCGAAATTTTCTAAAATAAGTTAGAAAAAAAATCATTTTTATTTTGTAAATGAACTGAATAGAATCACACTTTTTTAGGACGGATTGGTGAGGCACAGCGAGATGACCCACAGATGGTTGAGTTAGTAGAGAAGCTCATAAGGGGGGAGTCGTCCAGCCATTTGAGTAGGTACACCCTAGATGGTAAGGGATGGTTGTGTAGAGACGGTAGACTTTGTGTACCGCAAGACGAGGGTTTGAGGAAGGCTATACTTGATGATGCACATCGGTCGAAGATGACCATTCATCCCGGTGGGGACAAGATGTACCAAGACATGAAGCGAGTTTTCTTTTGGGCCGGTATGAAGAAAGACGCGGCCGAGTATGTCAACAAGTAAAAGCGGAGCAAAAGAAACCCGGTGGGTTGCTTCACCCATTAGAGGTTCCGCTATGGAAGTGGGATAGTATCTCGATGGATTACCGAGATCGAGGAAGGGTAATACGGGAATTTGGGTTGTGGTAGACAGACTTACTAAGAGTGCCCATTTTATACCCGTGGAGAGTATGAGAACTGCTCCATGGCTAGCTTCAGTTTACATTCGAGAGATCATTAGATTGCATAGTGTACCTTCCAGTATAGTGAGCGATCGAGATCCTATCTTCACTAGAGAGTTTTGGAAGAGTTTGCAAGAGGCGGTAGGGACTCAGTTGTGTTTGAGTACCGCATATCATCCTCAGACGGACGGCCAGACCGAGAGGGTGAATCGTATTTTAGAAGACCTTTTGAGGCTATGTATCTTAGATTTTGGAGGTACATGAGAAGAGCATCTTCCATTGGTGGAGTTGCCCGACAGACTTAGTGGTGTACATGATGTATTCCATGTGAGGAAATGCCTACATGAGACCGCAGAGGTGGTAGAGCCGAGCTTGCTTAGAGAAGTAGAGATAGAGCGTGATGCGACTATTCGACGAGCTCCTACACGCATCCTTGGGTCAGAGATTAAGAGGTTGAGAAACAGGGAGGTTCAACTAGTCAAAATGCAATGGGGAGAAGATGAGAGCAACGCTACTTGGGAGACGGAAGCGAAAATGCGTTCATTATACCCATTCCTTTTTGAGGGTATGTCTTTTAACTTCTCCTTTATCGTTTGTCTAGTACTTATCTTATCTTTAGTATGTCCTCTTGTTAGTGCCTTTGACCTTTAGATAGGGTAAACCTATGGTTGAAACATGTGTTTGAGACATGTTATGATTGATGGATGCATGTGGATGCAAGTGTTTGCTAGTGGTTGCTCGTGGATGCATATACACACACTCTAGACACTAGATCGGCTTAGTCACTTCATATTGCATATTGCATATAATTGTGTGTAGGTAGCTATATTTATGGATGTATAATGATTGTGTTATCATATGGATGATGCATTTCGGTGAATGATTGTGCACTCATGTAGATATTGTATGTGTCGATAGGGTTCTCTCGCATACATAATGGATGCATGGCACTATCATGGTTTGCATATGTTCATACATTAGATAGGGAACATATACACACACTTTTTGCATATGCTCATACATCAGTAGAAATTGTTTTAAGGACAATGGATGCCCGTGTTTGATGGATTGAGTAGATGGTTGTTTGGATGGTAGGATATGCATTCTCCTTAACTTGGAGATTTCGGGGACGAAATCCTTTAAGGAGGGGAGAATGTAACACCCTGAATTTCAGTTAACACTGATATTCACTAATTACGGAATTAATAATCTCAGATGTGAGAATCAGGGGAAACGGGTTACGTCATTGTGTTCGTCTCGGAAAAATACGCGAAATAGAGTCCGAAATTTTGTAAATCGGAGTCCGTATGACCCGGTTAAGGCCCAAAGAAGTTTTCGGGAAATTTGAATTTCGAAACATGCAGAAATGGGGGCCAGGCGGGAAAACTCCCGCCCAGCCAAGTCGACTTGGCTGTCGATAGGGCTGTCGACTTGCCTGTCGACATGCCTGTCGACTGGGCAGTCGACAGGGCTGTCGACTGGCCCTGTCGGCTGATTCTGGCCTGGGTGCACCTGGTTGAGTTTTGGGCTGGGTTGGAGGGCTTGGGACGAAATCTGACGGACCTAAACTAACCTAGGGTTAATCTAAGGGTCTAAAACACAACCTAATCCTATAAATACACCCTAAGACTACCCTAATCCATACTAAAATAGAATCTATGCCATCATGCCGCCAAAATGCAACTTAGAAGGAGCCTCCACTAATTTGTGAAGAGGATTGCAAGCTAATCAACTACTAATCCACCTCTACTTCAACTCTAGCAACTATCTAAGGAGCTAATCTTGGAGTTTGTGAGTTTCTATCACTTTAATAACCAATTGTTAAACTAAGTAGATGAGATGTGATAAGATCATATGGTTTTGCTTGCGGATCAATGGGTTTTAGGTCATATGTTATGATGCTAGTTTGCTAATCACTATGTTTAACACTTATTCATGATGACACTATGTTTATGCAAGTTAAGTGTTTGGGTTTATGCATGTTAAATGGTGGGTTTTATGCATGCTAAGTATTTGGTTTTATGCATGCTAAGTGTTTGGTTTTATGCAAGTTATGATGCAAGTTCATATGCAAGTTATGATGCAAGTTCATATGCAAGTTTGTCTCTTTTTATGATATGCATAATATATGCAAGTTTGCCTCTAAGTATGGCATGTTATGCAAGTTCATATGCAAGTTATGATGCAAGTTCATATGCAAGTTATGATGCAAGTTCATATGCAAGTTTGTCTCTTTGTATGACATAAGTACATGTGCAAGTTCATCCCTTTTAGACCTATGACATGTATGCAAGTTGACACCTTTATGATAGGTCGATGACATGAACATTTAAGCAAGTTACCATCTTTATGACATATGTGATTCATGCAAGTTTGGGTTGGTTATTTATGCAAGTTGGGTTTATGGTCATATATGCAAGTTGACACCTTTTAAACCCATGATAAAGTTATATGCTATGTTGGTTAAACCCATGACATTTGTGATGAATCTTCCCTTTATTATGTCATGTTATGAGAACGAATTACGTGGGGAACGATGGGGTTAATATGCATGTTAATAAAATGGTGTGAAATGGGTATGCTTAAGCATAACATAAAGTGAATGGACATAATTGGGAATTTACCTATTAAGTTAGGTCAACCCATATTATGGAATTGGGAATTTACCTATTAAGTTAGGTCTACCCATATTATGGAATTGGGAATTTACCTATTGAGTTAGGTCTACCCATATTCTTGAAATTTGTAATTAATTAGGGATAATTAGTACAAATTATGGGGGTAATTAATTAGGTGTAATTAATCGACTATGACACGAGGTTGGACCCTTTTGTAGCATGAGACTGCCCGGAACCGACCGGCAAATCCAGCGGCTACAAATGATTGGCCCAATGTGAGAGGTCTTAGTCATAAACTAAATACGTGACAAGTGTAAAGACACGAGGTTTGACTCTGTTATGGTGTAAGGCTGCCCGGAACCAACCGGCATATCCAGCTGCCATAAAAGACAGTCTAATGTGAGAGGTCTTTACAAAGGTTACGATCTTAATTAATTAAGAAACACTTAACCAAACTAGCATGTAGTAGGGCATGAGGGGTTAAGTGGGTGCCTTGGGTGGCATGTAGTCACTAGTGGGGGTGCCTTGGGTGGCATAAGGAAACTAGTGGGTTGCCTTGGGTGGCAATAGAAAATACGATTAGAATACTTAGCCAAAGTGGAACATGTAATTAAACATGATTAAAGGGTTAAGTAAGTGCCTTGGGTGGCATGTGGGAATCAAGTAAGTGCCTTGGGTGGCATGTGGAAATCTAGTGGGTGCCTTAAGTGGTAATTGAAATATGATTAAATGACAAGCTTAAGTAGTAGCTTGTGGGGGCCTTAAGTGGCAATTGAAATATGATTAAATGAAAAGCTTAAGTAGTAGCTTGTGGGGGCCTTAAGTGGCAATTGAAATATGATTAAATGACAAGCTTAAGTAGTAGCTTGTGGGGGCCTTGAGTGGCAATTGAAATATGATTAGATGACTTAACCAAACCTTAACATGTAAGTGGGCATGATTTTAAAAAGGGGTTAAGTGGGATGCACTAGATAAAATGACAAGCTTAAGTAGTAGCTTGTGGGGGCCCATTTCAACCAATATCCCAAACATATCTTTGTGGGGTCGACCCAAGTCGAGGACGGGACACGCGTATTGGGCTTGACTATAAGAAGCCAAAACGGGGTAGCGGTGGCAACGCAAGTCCAACGGGTTTCATATGCGTGTGTGGACCCGGGCTGGTAAGTAAGACGTTGTTGCATCGTGTAGGTATAAGCCGTGCACCGTTGATATTATCAGGTTGCCACTTTGGGGAATGATACACCCCACTGTGGGGCCAGCACGGGTATCTTCGTTAGGGAGCCGATCGCTTGGGGAGTAGTGGGTACACCTAGTGGAGATAGGGGCAGACGGCATGTAACACCCCACCTCCGCCAGGGTGGCTCTTTCGAGCGACTCTGACTTTGGTGGGGCGTTTTAAAACAAGGTAAATGTGCATAATGATATAGCAAGGCAGGACATGACATATATATACATATAAATAAACAGAGTAAGTAGATAGATGAAACAGCGGAAGAATTTTAAACCATTCAAAAACAAGTCTGCTACATCATAATGTCAATTTCCCAAGTAAACAAGTCTAGTACATAAAATGACATCATCTGAACTGAAAAGGAAAAACATAAAAGTAGCTATCCCCAAAGTGGAAGAAACCATAGCGAGCCCAAGTCCAAAGCATACATGAGCTATCCAAGACAGCAGCTAAGATCCAAGCTAGGCTCCTGTATTCCCTCCCTGAGAACCTGGGGGGGGGGGGGGGAAAGGAAGAAAAGAGGCGAAACAAAACGGGTCAGTCAAAAAGACTGAGTAAGCCCTGCTACGATCAGTCTATAAACTAATAAAGTTAACATCATGATGGGAACTGAGATGATCATAGATAACAACATACTGGCCTGGTAAATTAACTACGAGATAGATAGAGGTGTCATCGCATAAAACATGGCTAAGTTTTGCACCACGGTGTACTAGCAACCTAACATAACAGGTATTGATCCCTTGGCCCAAGCTTTGGCCCAATAACATGAGGTGACCTTAATACAAGGTCCAGCCCAACGGTCTAGTCGATCGGCTCCCTATAAACCTAACACGTCAAGTGTTGGTGTCCATACGGCCCACATGGATGTAGTTAGACTGTGTTGGGTCCACCTTTGGGTGTATCAAGCCCTCGGGTGTCAAACCCAAACACTTAAGCAATAATGCACAGTCTAAGCCTACTGGTACCCGTGCCTCGAGTTTGTCCAACATCGGACTACGTGCACGTCCGTAGCCCGCCGGACCCGCACCGCTGTACCACTCAGCCGTCGCTTTGGTCGCTTACATCAGTCCAGTAATCGTGCCCCGCCCTATCCTAGCTGTAGGGTTGTGGTGATACCAAACTGAGATTACTGCTGGAACAGACCACGCTGCTAGGGTTTTCTAAGAGGGTTAAGTGCGATTTAACCCTTCACTAATCACGGATTAAATTGCTTAAGTGTAACTTAACCCCATTCTAATCCCTCGAACCCCCAATTGGATTAAACTGGTTAAGTGTAACCAATAGTTCACACTTAACCCCATTTCAATCCTTCTAATCCCCAAGTTGGTTAAGTATTAGTGGACCCTGACTTAACCCTAATCATGAGGCATTAATTAATTTAATGCACCTTAACCTCTCACATTAGACCTTGTTGTGGTTACTAGTTAGGCCGGGCGGGTCCGGGTAGCTTTACACCACAACTTGGTCTAACCTCGGGTCTTGGCACCCCATGACCAACTTCTCACATTGGGTCCTATTGTTTGTAGCCACTAGTTAAGCCGGTCGGTTCCGGGTAGAATTACGCTACAAACTCAACCCAACCTCGAGTTGGCCACACTTATGTTTTCTAAGTGTCATGTCCACTTTATTTCAAAACATAATTACAAGTCAACAATTACTTGGGTAGACCTAACTTAATAGGTAAATTCCCAAGGGGTAGACCTAACTTGATAGGTAAATTCCCAATCTTATATTTTCATGTATTTTAAGTTTACCCAAACCCCCCAACGTCATTCTATCGCTTACATATTCGTAATAACGCATAAAGGATCGGAAGAGGGAACTTGGCACAACATACATGATGGACTTGCATATCACAACAAACACACATAACATGTTAGACTTGCACAACTTAGCATCGTGAACTTGCATATTACCATAAACGTGCATAACATGTTAAACTTGCGTAGCTTAGCATAGTGAACTTGCATATTGCCATAAACATGCATAACTTGTCAAACATGCACAACTTGTCATTTTAAACTTGCATAAGCATGCATAACTTATAAAACATGCATAACATGGCATAGTGAACTTGCATAAACATGCATAACTTGTCAAACATGCACAACTTGTCAAATATGCGCAACTTGTCATTTTAAACTTGCATAAATATGCATAACTTGTTAAACTTGCAAATCATGGCTTAGTAAACTTGCATAAACATGCATAACTTGTTAAACTTGCAAATCATGGCTTAGTATACATGCATAACTCAATTAACTTGCAAATCATGGCTTAGTACACTTGCATAAACATGCATAACTCAATAAACTTGCAAATCATGGCTTAGTATACATGCATAACTCAATTAACTTGCAAATCATGGCTTAGTACACTTGCATAAACATGCATAACTCAATAAACATACAAATCATGGCTTAGCAAACTTGCATAAACATGCAAAGCTTATCAAACATGCATAAACCCCAACTTTCATCACACATTAACTTTAGAGTTTCTAAAATGAAGGTAAGAGGGCTTACAATGCTTAGGCGGACTCAAATGAGTATAGCAAATGTAAGAAACCCCTTATGCAACTAATTTAAAACCCCCAAATGCAAGAAAACTTGATCAAGACTCCTACTTTATGATGCCAATAGAGAAACAAGCGTTTAATGCAAGCTAAGGAGGATCATACAAGCCTAAATACCCTTGTATGCATGGAAATCTCTTAGGGATTTGTTTAGGAATTGTATGAAGAGGGTGGAGGCCATGAGAGGATGGATTTTGGCATAGTTTAGTTGCTAGATTGAATAATGAGTGATTTAGGGTAGGTTAGGGTCTTATTTATAGAAGATTAGGGTGTTTTTAGCCCTAGGATTAACCTTAGGTTAGTTTTGGCCCGTCAGATCTCGGAATTCTCTAGAACCAAGCCACAAGACCAAGCCCAAACCAAAATGGTGCGCCAGGCAACATTGCCTGGCTACCCCCTGTCGATAGGGCTGTCGACAGGGCAGTCGACATGCCAAGACCCCTGTCGACAGGCCTGTCGACATGGGGTCCTGGGCGGGAATTTTTCCCGCCTTCCCAGTTTGCCCTAACCCTAGTTTCTTAATTTAAAATTTAAATCTGTTTTTACTTAGGAATTTTCTGCAAACTTCAATGGGCCTTAACTGGGTCATACGGACTCCGATTTTCGAAAACTCGGACTCTATTTCGCGTATTTTTCCGAGACGAACGCAATGGCATAGCCCGTTTCCCTTGATTCCCATTTTATAATTTAATTCTGCCTCAATTTATGTTATAACAGATTATTGAAAATACGGGTTGTTACATTCTCCCCTCCTTAAAGGGATTTCGTCCCCGAAATCTTCAAGTTAGGAAGAACGTATCCTACCATCCAATCATCCATCTACTCAAAGCATCATCCACGAGCAATCATTGTCCTTAAAGAATTATAAATGTGGTATGAACATATGCAAAGGTGTGTGTATATGTACTTACCTAATGCAAAAAAAAAAAAAAAATCAGGCGGTTACTGATACAGTAAACCTCCTTAATGCATATGTATGTAAATCAGGCGATTACTGATACAGTAAACCTCCTTAATGCATATGTATGTCAGTGAAATGAATCCATATGTATGCAAATTCCTAAATTCATAGTATCTATATGAGTGCACATAACATTCACCCATATGCAACATCCATGTGATAACACACAATTTCCATCCATGAATAAGCATAAACACTCATGCATATGCAATATGAGGAGTGTGCGAGCCGATCTAGTGCCTAATCGTGTATAATGCATCCACGAGCAACCACTTGCAAACACTTGCAACCACTTGCAACCATCAAGCATAACATGTTTCAAATACATGTTTCATCAAAAGGGTTTCTACCTAAGGTTCTCATGACAAGATAGACACGATAAACTAGATAAACTAGATAAACTAGATAAACTCCTTTTTGGATTACAAGAAATCCATTCAAACTTTGACATATAGTACTAACCGATGAGTCTTAACCCCCTTATGGAGTTTACAACAGAAATAAGATCGAGAATGGGACCGAGAGGATATATACAAAAGATAACTTGCAAGCAAGCTCCACAGAAAAACAAGGATCAAGGATGCACTCTTAAAAAGAGATATGATGCGCGTATCTAGTCTTCACTCTTCTTAGTCACGTTTCCTTGAGCTTAACTCCACTGTGCTTTGACTATCTTTCACTTCATGATTCCTTGGCTTCCTAACTCCTATTTCCCAAATTCGAGTTGGGGCTCATTTCATTATCGCCTCTCGTCTTTCTTTTCCACTTATTCTTCCTTCTGTATACTTGGCTTAAACATACTATAACCTCATGATTTCATGCAAGCTCTCCAAAATTCACTTAGTGAATCCTGGATCTCGTCCACACGCAGCAGAACTTTTCTTGAAAATACCAATCCACGTTGCCAATTGCCCCTTATAAACGTGATTTCCTATAACTCAGGCTTAATCGAAATGAACCATCCGCCTATGAGTGATAGGCCATACCTAGATTCAATTGCCTATCCATGGCTTCCTGTAGGCTATTTCAAAACTGGCCAACTTCTTGAGGATAAACCGTTGCTAACCATGATGTAGTCCTCTCGCTCTTCACGGACTGAAATGAGCACTCTTCGTGAGTCTACCTATTATGACCCACATACCCGTACTCCCTTCTAGGTAGTCCATCCACATAATCTATCGAGATGTTTTCACACTTCCCTTGCGGAACCTCCAATGGAGATAACGGCCCGCTGGGCTCCTATGACTTGGCCTTAACCTGGTGGCACAACATGCATCCTGAGACCAACTCGGCCACCTCCTCGAGTGATGCGTATCTTCAAGAACCTTCTTTACCAAGTCTTCCACTCGAGGAACACCTAATCTCTCATCGCGCCTTAGTCATCCCTTGTCATCTATAATATATCTAACGAGGTGACTTAACATCTCACCTCGAATCAACTGGTCCATGTTCTTGACTAACTGCGGGTCTTCTTCCTGTGAAACCCCCTTCTTGATCCAGAAGAGTAAGTCTAAGCCCCGGGAATGCCGACTAACTAGCCAAACGGAGGAAGCTTCTTACTTCAATTGCCCTCCTCAGAGTTTTCCGGTCTTAACCCGCAACCACTTTAGCGGAACCCACCGCTAAGCCTTGCTTAGGAACTATGTGCCCAAGAAATCCAACTTCTTTCCTCCAAGATGGCATTAGGAGAACTTGACCTTCCACTGGAGGCCCTAAGCGTATCCATCTCCTCCTTGAGATGTATAGCATGTTCTTCCTCGTTCTTTTGAGGAGATCAAAATATCGTCTATGACGACCATGACAAACTTGTTCAAGGACTCCCTAAACACCCTACCCATCAAGTTCACGTAATATGTGGGTGCGTTAGTCAAGCCAAATAGCATGACTAGCCATTCTAAAAATCCATCTAGAGTCCTAAACGCAGTCTTGTCAATTCCATCCTCAGCCATCCTAAGCTGATGGAATCTGGTAGATAGATTAAAAGAAAACAGATGCTCCTACAAGCTGATCAAACAAATCATTGATCCTTGGTAACGGTTATCTATTCCTCTCACGATAATCAACACATAAGCGAAACAAACTGTCCACATCAGTAACGAATACTACTGGAGCACCCTACTCGAAAATACTTCGTCTCAGGAAGTTCTTCTCAAGCAACTCCTTGACTTGCTTTCTTAACTCTCACCTCGTGAGGTCATGTGCCTAACCGGCCACGAAACTGGCTTGGTATTACCAACCAGATAATGCGGAAATCTATCCCACGTCTATGGGTAACCCCTTTTCTGTCCCCCAAGATATCAGGATATTCTCGGACCACCCTCACAGATTGCAAACTATCGATAGACGAGTTGAGGGACTCAAGATAACAATCATGACGGGACCCATAGGGTTGCTAGAAATTTCTAGGGTATTACCGAGGCGAGTCATGAGCCTCACAACCCTATATACAAAAACCCAGAATGGCTCCAAAACAGGACAACCCTTCCATGCCCAAAACCAACCCATATCCCCTGAAACCGAGAATAAAACATCCCACGAGAATTCTATACTCAAGATAGAAATTTTCAAATCCACTCAGACCACAGACAAACGGGCAGAACCCCCAATTGGATTTGAAACACATACGGGATCATCAACTAAGCTAGTACTAAGGTGCAAACTATCAACAAGATCAGATGAAATAAAACTATGCGATGTGCCAGAACCAAACAAAGTACGAATCAGGGAAAGTCAGAAAATGTAAACAAGATTTCCACAGAAACACTACCTCTATCATAAGCTGGAAGAACGGTGCTGAGGGGATGAACTCGCCCTCCAGATAGTCCTGCACACTGAGTCTGGCCTTGCCCTTGTTTCCTCGGGCAATCCTTGCTGAGATGTCCAAACTCACCACAAATGAAGCATTCGCCCCGCTTTCTCTTTTCCTTCTTCCTACATTCCCTGGCTATATGTCCAACTTTACCACAGAAATTGCATTTCCTATTCCCTCTTGGCTTGTTCTTGCGGTTGTTGTTGTTCTTGCCCCGTTTCCCGGAATTTACTCTCTTGTCTTGAGACTCATTCGCCTTGACCTCTTTCTTGTCATTGTTATCTTCTTCTTGAAGTAGGGCCAAATTCACCAAATTCTCGAAAGTCGCCCCCAAGGGTATATGAGACATGGCCAAACCATGTAATGGCTCGTTTAATCCTACAGCAAAGTGTAGGGCCTTCTTCTGAGCTGTATTAACCAAGTCTAAATCGACACGAGCCAGTTGATTAAACTTATCTATGTATTCCCTAATAGTCATGTCCCCTTGCTTCAGTGATAAGAATCTCAGTCCAAACCTTCCTCTAAAGTCATCCCAAGTCTCAATTGGCCTGGTTGCAGTGGTGACTACCCACCAACGTGCAGCTTCTTCCTTTAGCAACCATACTGCTAATAAAACTTTCCTGCGGTCACCTATATCAAAGGAGGCTAAAAGATCTTCGGTCTCTTTCAACCAATTCCTTGCTTCTACAAAAGTCTCTGTTCCATTAAAATTTTTGCCACCCATCATCTTAAAGTTCTTGCAAGTTTCCGCAAAATCCGCTTGTGGAGGCTGAGGGGGAAGAGGAACATCAGCTACGGGAGGAGGGGGAGGAACAGCGGCCTCGACTGGGAAGACAACATTAGGGACACCCGGGACCGGTGCCGTGACTTCTAAGTACCGACGAAACCAATCGGGTATCGTTACTCCTTCGGGCAAGATGAGATTATCAGACATGCTGGAAACGAAAAGAAAAGAGTTCAAACGAGGAGTCAAAGGATAGTGCTAATGGCTTTTGGGGAATAGCCTTTTAGAACAACTAGACTTTTCTTTGGAAAATACTTTATACTTGGTTTTGAAAATAGTTTTTCTTTTCAAAAGTTTTAAAAACCTTTTTATCCCTTCTCGTAAACCATATGCTCTGATACCAAATGTAACACCCCACCTCCGCCAGGGTGGCTCTTTCGAGCGACTCTGACTTTGGTGGGGCGTTTTAAAACAAGGTAAATGTGCATAATGATATAGCAAGGCAGGACATGACATATATATACATATAAATAAACAGAGTAAGTAGATAGATGAAACAGCGGAAGAATTTTAAACCATTCAAAAACAAGTCTGCTACATCATAATGTCAATTTCCCAAGTAAACAAGTCTAGTACATAAAATGACATCACCTGAACTGAAAAGGAAAAACATAAAAGTAGCTATCCCCAAAGTGGAAGAAACCATAGCGAGCCCAAGTCCAAAGCATACATGAGCTATCCAAGAAAGCAGCTAAGATCCAAGCTAGGCTCCTGTATTCCCTCCTTGAGAACCTGGGGGGGGGGGGAAACGGAAGAAAAGAGGCGAAACAAAACGGGTCAGTCAAAAAGACTGAGTAAGCCCTGCTACGATCAGTCTATAAACTAATAAAGTTAACATCATGACGGGAACTGAGATGATCATAGATAACAACATACTGGCCTGGTAAATTAACTACGAGATAGATAGAGGTGTCATCGCATAAAACATGGCTAAGTTTTGCACCACGGTGTACTAGCAACCCAACATAACAGGTATTGATCCCTTGGCCCAAGCTTTGGCCCAATAACATGAGGTGACCTTAATACAAGGTCCAGCCCAACGGTCTAGTCGATCGGCTCCCTATAAACCTAACACGTCAAGTGTTGGTGTCCATACGGCCCACATGGATGTAGTTAGACTGTGCTGGGTCCACCTTTGGGTGTATCAAGCCCTCGGGTGTCAACCCCAGACACTTAAGCAATAATGCACAGTCTAAGCCTACTGGTACCCGTGCCTCGAGTCCGTCCAACATCGGACTACGTGCACGTCCGTAGCCCGCCGGACCCGCACCGCTGTACCACTCAGCCGTCGCTTTGGTCGCTTACATCAGTCCAGTAATCGTGCCCCGCCCTATCCTAGCTGTAGGGTTGTGGTGATACCAAACTGGGATTACTGCTGGAACAGACCACGCTGCTAGGGTTTTCTAAGAGGGTTAAGTGCGATTTAACCCTTCACTAATCACGGATTAAATTGGTTAAGTGTAACTTAACCCCATTCTAATCCCTCGAACCCCCAATTGGATTAAACTGGTTAAGTGTAACCAATAGTTCACACTTAACCCCATTTCAATCCTTCTAATCCCCAAGTTGGTTAAGTATTAGTGGACCCTGACTTAACCCTAATCATGAGGCATTAATTAATTTAATGCACCTTAACCTCTCACATTAGACCTTGTTGTGGTTACTAGTTAGGCCGGGCGGGTCCGGGTAGCTTTACACCACAACTTGGTCTAACCTCGGGTCTTGGCACCCCATGACCAACTTCTCACATTGGGTCCTATTGTTTGTAGCCACTAGTTAAGCCGGTCGGTTCCGGGTAGAATTACGCTACAAACTCAACCCAACCTCGAGTTGGCCACACTTATGTTTTCTAAGTGTCATGTCCACTTTATTTCAAAACATAATTACAAGTCAACAATTACTTGGGTAGACCTAACTTAATAGGTAAATTCCCAAGGGGTAGACCTAACTTAATAGGTAAATTCCCAATCTTATATTTTCATGTATTTTAAGTTTACCCAAACCCCCCAACGTCATTCTATCGCTTACATATTCGTAATAACGCATAAAGGATCGGAAGAGGGAACTTGGCACAACATACATGATGGACTTGCATATCACAACAAACACACATAACATGTTAGACTTGCACAACTTAGCATCGTGAACTTGCATATTACCATAAACGTGCATAACATGTTAAACTTGCGTAGCTTAGCATAGTGAACTTGCATATTGCCATAAACATGCATAACTTGTCAAACATGCACAACTTGTCATTTTAAACTTGCATAAGCATGCATAACTTATAAAACATGCATAACATGGCATAGTGAACTTGCATAAACATGCATAACTTGTCAAACATGCACAACTTGTCAAATATGCGCAACTTGTCATTTTAAACTTGCATAAATATGCATAACTTGTTAAACTTGCAAATCATGGCTTAGTAAACTTGCATAAACATGCATAACTTGTTAAACTTGCAAATCATGGCTTAGTATACATGCATAACTCAATTAACTTGCAAATCATGGCTTAGTACACTTGCATAAACATGCATAACTCAATAAACTTGCAAATCATGGCTTAGTATACATGCATAACTCAATTAACTTGCAAATCATGGCTTAGTACACTTGCATAAACATGCATAACTCAATAAACATACAAATCATGGCTTAGCAAACTTGCATAAACATGCATAGCTTATCAAACATGCATAAACCCCAACTTTCATCACACATTAACTTTAGAGTTTCTAAAATGAAGGTAAGAGGGCTTACAATGCTTAGGCGGACTCAAATGAGTATAGCAAATGTAAGAAACCCCTTATGCAACTAATTTAAAACCCCCAAATGCAAGCAAACTTGATCAAGACTCCTCCTTTATGATGCCAATAGAGAAACAAGCCTTTAATGCAAGCTAAGGAGGATCATACAAGCCTAAATACCCTTGTATGCATGGAAATCTCTTAGGGATTTGTTTAGGAATTGTATGAAGAGGGTGGAGGCCATGAGAGGATGGATTTTGGCATAGTTTAGTTGCTAGATTGAATAATGAGTGATTTAGGGTAGGTTAGGGTCTTATTTATAGAAGATTAGGGTGTTTTTAGCCC
This sequence comes from Allium sativum, assembly GCA_030737875.1. Classification (NCBI taxonomy): domain Eukaryota; kingdom Viridiplantae; phylum Streptophyta; class Magnoliopsida; order Asparagales; family Amaryllidaceae; genus Allium; species Allium sativum. The sequence goes on from CM060924.1 coordinate 71,164,602, forward strand.
TAGGATTAACCTTAGGTTAGTTTTGGCCCGTCAGATCTCGGAATTCTCTAGAACCAAGCCACAAGACCAAGCCCAAACCAAAATGGTGCGCCAGGCAACATTGCCTGGCTACCCCCTGTCGACAGGGCTGTCGACAGGGCAGTCGACATGCCAAGACCCCTGTCGACAGGCCTGTCGACATGGGGTCCTGGGCGGGAATTTTTCCCGCCTTCCCAGTTTGCCCTAACCCTAGTTTCTTAATTTAAAATTTAAATCTGTTTTTACTTAGGAATTTTCTGCAAACTTCAATGGGCCTTAACTGGGTCATACGGACTCCGATTTTCGAAAACTCGGACTCTATTTCGCGTATTTTTCCGAGACGAACGCAATGGCATAGCCCGTTTCCCTTGATTCCCATTTTATAATTTAATTCTGCCTCAATTTATGTTATAACAGATTATTGAAAATACGGGTTGTTACATTCTCCCCTCCTTAAAGGGATTTCGTCCCCGAAATCTTCAAGTTAGGAAGAACGTATCCTACCATCCAATCATCCATCTACTCAAAGCATCATCCACGAGCAATCATTGTCCTTAAAGAATTCTAAATGTGGTATGAACATATGCAGAGGTGTGTGTATATGTACTTACCTAATGCAAAAAAAAAAAAAATCAGGCGGTTACTGATACAGTAAACCTCCTTAATGCATATGTATGTAAATCAGGCGATTACTGATACAGTAAACCTCCTTAATGCATATGTATGTCAGTGAAATGAATCCATATGTATGCAAATTCCTAAATTCATAGTATCTATATGAGTGCACATAACATTCACCCATATGCAACATCCATGTGATAACACACAATTTCCATCCATGAATAAGCATAAACACTCATGCATATGCAATATGAGGAGTGTGCGAGCCGATCTAGTGCCTAATCGTGTATAATGCATCCACGAGCAACCACTTGCAAACACTTGCAACCACTTGCAACCATCAAGCATAACATGTTTCAAATACATGTTTCATCAAAAGGGTTTCTACCTAAGGTTCTCATGACAAGATAGACACGATAAACTAGATAAACTAGATAAACTCCTTTTTGGATTACAAGAAATCCATTCAAACTTTGACATATAGTACTAACCGATGAGTCTTAACCCCCTTATGGAGTTTACAACAGAAATAAGATCGAGAATGGGACCGAGAGGATATATACAAAAGATAACTTGCAAGCAAGCTCCACAGAAAAACAAGGATCAAGGATGCACTCTTAAAAAGAGATATGATGCGCGTATCTAGTCTTCACTCTTCTTAGTCACGTTTCCTTGAGCTTAACTCCACTGTGCTTTGACTATCTTTCACTTCATGATTCCTTGGCTTCCTAACTCCTATTTCCCAAATTCGAGTTGGGGCTCATTTCATTATCGCCTCTCGTCTTTCTTTTCCACTTATTCTTCCTTCTGTATACTTGGCTTAAACATACTATAACCTCATGATTTCATGCAAGCTCTCCAAAATTCACTTAGTGAATCCTGGATCTCGTCCACACGCAGCAGAACTTTTCTTGAAAATACCAATCCACGTTGCCAATTGCCCCTTATAAACGTGATTTCCTATAACTCAGGCTTAATCGAAATGAACCATCCGCCTATGAGTGATAGGCCATACCTAGATTCAATTGCCTATCCATGGCTTCCTGTAGGCTATTTCAAAACTGGCCAACTTCTTGAGGATAAACCGTTGCTAACCATGATGTAGTCCTCTCGCTCTTCACGGACTGAAATGAGCACTCTTCGTGAGTCTACCTATTATGACCCACATACCCGTACTCCCTTCTAGGTAGTCCATCCACATAATCTATCGAGATGTTTTCACACTTCCCTTGCGGAACCTCCAATGGAGATAACGGCCCGCTGGGCTCCTATGACTTGGCCTTAACCTGGTGGCACAACATGCATCCTGAGACCAACTCGGCCACCTCCTCGAGTGATGTGTATCTTCAAGAACCTTCTTTACCAAGTCTTCCACTCGAGGAACACCTAATCTCTCATCGCGCCTTAGTCATCCCTTGTCATCTATAATATATCTAACGAGGTGACTTAACATCTCGCCTCGAATCAACTGGTCCATGTTCTTGACTAACTGCGGGTCTTCTTCCTGTGAAACCCCCTTCTTGATCCAGAAAAGTAAGTCTAAGCCCCGGGAATGCCGACTAACTAGCCAAACGGAGGAAGCTTCTTACTTCAATTGCCCTCCTCAGAGTTTTCCGGTCTTAACCCGCAACCACTTTAGCGGAACCCACCGCTAAGCCTTGCTTAGGAACTATGTGCCCAAGAAATCCAACTTCTTTCCTCCAAGATGACATTTGGAGAACTTGACCTTCCACTGGAGGCCCTAAGCGTATCCATCTCCTCCTTGAGATGTATAGCATGTTCTTCCTCGTTCTTTTGAGGAGATCAAAATATCGTCTATGACGACCATGACAAACTTGTTCAAGGACTCCCTAAACACCCTACCCATCAAGTTCACGTAATATGTGGGTGCGTTAGTCAAGCCAAATAGCATGACTAGCCATTCTAAAAATCCATCTAGAGTCCTAAACGCAGTCTTGTCAATTCCATCCTCAGCCATCCTAAGCTGATGGAATCCGGTAGCTAGATTAAAAGAAAACAGATGCTCCTACAAGCTGATCAAACAAATCATTGATCCTTGGTAACGGTTATCTATTCCTCTCACGATAATCAACACATAAGCGAAACAAACTGTCCACATCAGTAACGAATACTACTGGAGCACCCTACTCGAAAATACTTCGTCTCAGGAAGTTCTTCTCAAGCAACTCCTTGACTTGCTTTCTTAACTCTCACCTCGTGAGGTCATGTGCCTAACCGGCCACGAAACTGGCTTGGTATTACCAACCAGATAATGCGGAAATCTATCCCACGTCTATGGGTAACCCCTTTTCTGTCCCCCAAGATATCAGGATATTCTCGGACCACCCTCACAGATTGCAAACTATCGATAGACGAGTTGAGGGACTCAAGATAACAATCATGACGGGACCCATAGGGTTGCTAGAAATTTCTAGGGTATTACCGAGGCGAGTCATGAGCCTCACAACCCTATATACAAAAACCCAGAATGGCTCCAAAACAGGACAACCCTTCCATGCCCAAAACCAACCCATATCCCCTGAAACCGAGAATAAAACATCCCACGAGAATTCTATACTCAAGATAGAAATTTTCAAATCCACTCAGACCACAGACAAACGGGCAGAACCCCCAATTGGATTTGAAACACATACGGGATCATCAACTAAGCTAGTACTAAGGTGCAAACTATCAACAAGATCAGATGAAATAAAACTATGCGATGTGCCAGAACCAAACAAAGTACGAATCAGGGAAAGTCAGAAAATGTAAACAAGATTTCCACAGAAACACTACCTCTATCATAAGCTGGAAGAACGGTGCTGAGGGGATGAACTCGCCCTCCAGATAGTCCTGCACACTGAGTCTGGCCTTGCCCTTGTTTCCTCGGGCAATCCTTGCTGAGATGTCCAAACTCACCACAAATGAAGCATTCGCCCCGCTTTCTCTTTTCCTTCTTCCTACATTCCCTGGCTATATGTCCAACTTTACCACAGAAATTGCATTTCCTATTCCCTCTTGGCTTGTTCTTGCGGTTGTTGTTGTTCTTGCCCCGTTTCCCGGAATTTACTCTCTTGTCTTGAGACTCATTCGCCTTGACCTCTTTCTTGTCATTGTTATCTTCTTCTTGAAGTAGGGCCAAATTCACCAAATTCTCGAAAGTCGCCCCCAAGGGTATATGAGACATGGCCAAACCATGTAATGGCTCGTTTAATCCTAGAGCAAAGTGTAGGGCCTTCTTCTGAGCTGTATTAACCAAGTCTAAATCGACACGAGCCAGTTGATTAAACTTATCTATGTATTCCCTAATAGTCATGTCCCCTTGCTTCAGTGATAAGAATCTCAGTCCAAACCTTCCTCTAAAGTCATCCCAAGTCTCAATTGGCCTGGTTGCAGTGGTGACTACCCACCAACGTGCAGCTTCTTCCTTTAGCAACCATACTGCTAATAAAACTTTCCTGCGGTCACCTATATCAAAGGAGGCTAAAAGATCTTCGGTCTCTTTCAACCAATTCCTTGCTTCTACAAAAGTCTCTGTTCCATTAAAATTTTTGCCACCCATCATCTTAAAGTTCTTGCAAGTTTCCGCAAAATCCGCTTGTGGAGGCTGAGGGGGAAGAGGAACATCAGCTACGGGAGGAGGGGGAGGAACAGCGGCCTTGACTGGGAAGACAACATTAGGGACACCCGGGACCGGTGCCGTGACTTCTAAGTACCGACGAAACCAATCGGGTATCGTTACTCCTTCGGGCAAGATGAGATTATCAGACATGCTGGAAACGAAAAGAAAAGAGTTCAAACGAGGAGTCAAAGGATAGTGCTAATGGCTTTTGGGGAATAGCCTTTTAAAACAACTAGACTTTTCTTTGGAAAATACTTTATACTTGGTTTTGAAAATAGTTTTTCTTTTCAAAAGTTTTAAAAACCTTTTTATCCCTTCTCGTAAACCATATGCTCTGATACCAAATGTAACACCCCACCTCCGCCAGGGTGGCTCTTTCGAGCGACTCTGACTTTGGTGGGGCGTTTTAAAACAAGGTAAATGTGCATAATGATATAGCAAGGCAGGACATGACATATATATACATATAAATAAACAGAGTAAGTAGATAGATGAAACAGCGGAAGAATTTTAAACCATTCAAAAACAAGTCTGCTACATCATAATGTCAATTTCCCAAGTAAACAAGTCTAGTACATAAAATGACATCACCTGAACTGAAAAGGAAAAACATAAAAGTAGCTATCCCCAAAGTGGAAGAAACCATAGCGAGCCCAAGTCCAAAGCATACATGAGCTATCCAAGAAAGCAGCTAAGATCCAAGCTAGGCTCCTGTATTCCCTCCCTGAGAACCTGGGGGGGGGGAAACGGAAGAAAAGAGGCGAAACAAAACGGGTCAGTCAAAAAGACTGAGTAAGCCCTGCTACGATCAGTCTATAAACTAATAAAGTTAACATCATGACGGGAACTGAGATGATCATAGATAACAACATACTGGCCTGGTAAATTAACTACGAGATAGATAGAGGTGTCATCGCATAAAACATGGCTAAGTTTTGCACCACGGTGTACTAGCAACCCAACATAACAGGTATTGATCCCTTGGCCCAAGCTTTGGCCCAATAACATGAGGTGACCTTAATACAAGGTCCAGCCCAACGGTCTAGTCGATCGACTCCCTATAAACCTAACACGTCAAGTGTTGGTGTCCATACGGCCCACATGGATGTAGTTAGACTGTGCTGGGTCCACCTTTGGGTGTATCAAGCCCTCGGGTGTCAACCCCAGACACTTAAGCAATAATGCACAGTCTAAGCCTACTGGTACCCGTGCCTCGAGTTTGTCCAACATCGGACTACGTGCACGTCCGTAGCCCGCCGGACCCGCACCGCTGTACCACTCAGCCGTCGCTTTGGTCGCTTACATCAGTCCAGTAATCGTGCCCCGCCCTATCCTAGCTGTAGGGTTGTGGTGATACCAAACTGGGATTACTGCTGGAACAGACCACGCTGCTAGGGTTTTCTAAGAGGGTTAAGTGCGATTTAACCCTTCACTAATCACATATTAAATTGGTTAAGTGTAACTTAACCCCATTCTAATCCCTCGAACCCCCAATTGGATTAAACTGGTTAAGTGTAACCAATAGTTCACACTTAACCCCATTTCAATCCTTCTAATCCCCAAGTTGGTTAAGTATTAGTGGACCCTGACTTAACCCTAATCATGAGGCATTAATTAATTTAATGCACCTTAACCTCTCACATTAGACCTTGTTGTGGTTACTAGTTAGGCCGGGCGGGTCCGGGTAGCTTTACACCACAACTTGGTCTAACCTCGGGTCTTGGCACCCCATGACCAACTTCTCACATTGGGTCCTATTGTTTGTAGCCACTAGTTAAGCCGGTCGGTTCCGGGTAGAATTACGCTACAAACTCAACCCAACCTCGAGTTGGCCACACTTATGTTTTCTAAGTGTCATGTCCACTTTATTTCAAAACATAATTACAAGTCAACAATTACTTGGGTAGACCTAACTTAATAGGTAAATTCCCAAGGGGTAGACCTAACTTAATAGGTAAATTCCCAATCTTATATTTTCATGTATTTTAAGTTTACCCAAACCCCCCAACGTCATTCTATCGCTTACATATTCGTAATAACGCATAAAGGATCGGAAGAGGGAACTTGGCACAACATACATGATGGACTTGCATATCACAACAAACACACATAACATGTTAGACTTGCACAACTTAGCATCGTGAACTTGCATATTACCATAAACGTGCATAACATGTTAAACTTGCGTAGCTTAGCATAGTGAACTTGCATATTGCCATAAACATGCATAACTTGTCAAACATGCACAACTTGTCATTTTAAACTTGCATAAGCATGCATAACTTATAAAACATGCATAACATGGCATAGTGAACTTGCATAAACATGCATAACTTGTCAAACATGCACAACTTGTCAAATATGCGCAACTTGTCATTTTAAACTTGCATAAATATGCATAACTTGTTAAACTTGCAAATCATGGCTTAGTAAACTTGCATAAACATGCATAACTTGTTAAACTTGCAAATCATGGCTTAGTATACATGCATAACTCAATTAACTTGCAAATCATGGCTTAGTACACTTGCATAAACATGCATAACTCAATAAACTTGCAAATCATGGCTTAGTATACATGCATAACTCAATTAACTTGCAAATCATGGCTTAGTACACTTGCATAAACATGCATAACTCAATAAACATACAAATCATGGCTTAGCAAACTTGCATAAACATGCATAGCTTATCAAACATGCATAAACCCCAACTTTCATCACACATTAACTTTAGAGTTTCTAAAATGAAGGTAAGAGGGCTTACAATGCTTAGGCGGACTCAAATGAGTATAGCAAATGTAAGAAACCCCTTATGCAACTAATTTAAAACCCCCAAATGCAAGCAAACTTGATCAAGACTCCTCCTTTATGATGCCAATAGAGAAACAAGCCTTTAATGCAAGCTAAGGAGGATCATACAAGCCTAAATACCCTTGTATGCATGGAAATCTCTTAGGGATTTGTTTAGGAATTGTATGAAGAGGGTGGAGGCCATGAGAGGATGGATTTTGGCATAGTTTAGTTGCTATATTGAATAATGAGTGATTTAGGGTAGGTTAGGGTCTTATTTATAGAAGATTAGGGTGTTTTTAGCCCTAGGATTAACCCTAGGTTAGTTTTGGCCCGTCAGATCTCGGAATTCTCTAGAACCAAGCCACAAGACCAAGTCCAAACCAAAATGGTGCGCCAGGCAACATTGCCTGGCTACCCCCTGTCGACAGGGCTGTCGACAGGGCAGTCGACATGCCAAGACCCCTGTCGACAGGCCTGTCGACATGGGGTCCTGGGCGGGAATTTTTCCCGCCTGCCCAGTTTGCCCTAACCCTAGTTTCTTAATTTTAAATTTAAATCTGTTTTTACTTAGGAATTTTCTGCAAACTTCAATGGGCCTTAACTGGGTCATACGGACTCCGATTTTCGAAAACTCGGACTCTATTTCGCGTATTTTTCCAAGACGAACGCAATGGCATAGCCCGTTTCCCTTGATTCCCATTTTATAATTTAATTCTGCCTCAATTTATATTATAACAGATTATTGAAAATACGGGTTGTTACACGGCACCTATGTAGTCAGCTAGGGGTACACGAAACTACTATTAAAAATTACTAAGTACACTTAGTGGGATCAACCTTAAGTAGGAATTACCCTTGGGTGGGTAAAACTGGTGTGGTGCAGTGTAGGAATTACCCTTGGGTGGGTAGATCTGGGGTGGTGCAATATAGTAATTATCCTTGGGTGGATAGGCGCGTCTTTACGGTTATCTTAGTTCATCCTAAGTCTAGTTGGCTGCTTAGTGTAACCATTTATCCCCAGTCGTTACCGTATATCAAGCTTACGTCTTACTCTGGTTACTTTAATGATTGTATTGTTAAAGTTGTAGGACACGCTCAGACTTATGTCTGACCCCGTTGTTTTTATCTTTTTCCCAACCCTCAGGTTATCAGAGTGGGCCTAGCACTAGTGGGCTTTGATCGGACTGCTTTATCTATCTTTTGGAGCTTGGACCGTGGATGTAAAGCTCAGTTTATCTTTTCTAGTATGGCTATTAAGTTATGTAGTGGGATTATGTACTTTTGTTTTATCAGGATGGATATTATGTACTTGACTCTTGTTTATGGTTTTGGTGTAACCAAACTTGTTTTACTTTCCACTGCAATAAAATGATGTTTTAAATTCTCAAGTATTACTTATATCTGTCTTGTTGTAATTTTTCTGTTCTATATTCACTTAAAATACTCCACCGATGTAATGGCATTCCCATAGTGAGTGACCGTAGCGGGTGTGGGGTGTTACACATGGTATCAGAGCTTAAGGTTACCAGAACAGATAATTTTTTTAGAAAAACAATTTTCTAAGAATATTTTTGAAAGGAGTATTTTCAAAAACATGTCTTTTAAGAGAAAAGTTTTTGAAAGAAAAGCATAATCCCCGATAGCCATATCTTTATCTTTCGAATTCTCCGTTTTGAATCTCTTCCTCTCTCGTTTTGAGTTTCCCCTCCGTGTATAGATGATCTTTCTAAGATAGATAAGAATGGAAAACCACTTCAAGGGACTTAGACATTTGTCGGATTAGAAGTTGGTTTAAGAAGGAGGAGGACTTGTAGGTACCTATGGAATAGACGATGGGAGGAAGGCTCAAATAGTTGTTTGGTTAATAAAGGACGAAACCTCATTGATGGGAGGTTACGAGTGGAGAATGGGAAGAAGAAGGCTAGTAGTTATCCTTTTGGGAGGAATAGGACACCTTATTAGGATTGTCCAAGGAGGCAAGGGCAAGGTACGGAATCTTCTGGAGGGTAGTTGTATTCCCTCACGGCTAGTGTACCAGATGGGGATAGGACCGTCTAGGTTGGAATTTGGATTTCTTTATTATTCGGTTCGAACTTTATTTGATTCTGACGCATCGAGTTCGTTTATCTCATCATTGTTAGTTGAGTCACTGCACTTAGACACCAGTTTAGTTGATGATCCCTTAGTTGTTTCAAACCCAATTGGGGCTCCATGATGTGTTTGGGTTTGAAAGTTTCTATACTTAGCGTTGAGTTTAGATGTGATGCTTTTTGGGCTTCACGGGCTATGGGTTAGTTTTGGGCATGGACTGGTTATCCAGTAGGGGTGCCGTTCTTGATTTTGAAGGGAGAGTTGTTAGGTTTATGACCCGCTTGGGTAACACTCTCGAGATCTCTTGTAATCCCATGGAATCTGTTATGCTAAGTTATCTAGAATCGCTTGACACGTCGGTTGAGAGTTTGCGATCTGTTAGAGTGGTCCGGGAATAATCGGATGTGTTTGAGGAGGTGAAGGGCTTACCTCCGGAGCGGGAGATTGACTTCCGAATATATCTGGTAGACAATGCCAAACCAGTATCTTGGCCAGTGTGCCACATGGCTCCTCGTGAGTGGAGGGAACTCCATAAGCAAGTAGGCGATTTGCTTGAGAAGGGGTTCATAAGACGAAGTATATTGGAGTGGGGTGCTCCAGTAGTTTTTGCCATGAAGGAGGATGGGTCCCTCAGACTTTGTGTAGGCTAAAGAGAACTAAATAAACTCACAAAGAAGAATAGACACCCATTGCCGAGGATTGATGATCTCTTTGATCAGTTAGTTGGCGCCTCAGTATTTTCTCCGTTGGACTTAGCCACGGGGTTTCGTCAGTTGAGAGTGGCTGAGGATAGTAGAAAGAAGACTGCCTTTTGGACTCCGGATGGGTTTTTATGAGTGGCTGGTGATGCCATTTGGTTTGACGAACGCCCCCGCATACTTTATTGATTTGATGAGAAGGGTGTTCAGGGAGTACCTAAATAAGTTCGTGATGGTCTTTGTAAATGACATCTTGGTCTTTTCTAGGAGCGAAATAAGTTTTCGTATGTGCTCAATAGGTTGAGCAAAGCCAGTTATGTGATAAACGGTGGTTTTGGAGCGAGACTGGCGAGGACATCTAGAGTTGGACAAGGGCTTAATTATTTAGCCGTTTTTACTAGTATCATCTCACGTAGGTCGTCTGAATTCGAAGGAGGTATCCCTTGGGTGTTTGTCTGATATTGGTTTAGGCCTTTGGGGCTTGCATTTGGGGGATGTCGAGTTCGACTAGGGTGGTCTGCGTGAGAGATGGACAGTTGTGATGATTTTTGAAGGGGTAATATCCTGGTTTTCTCTAAAAGTGGAGAAGAGCATGCCCTACATCTTAGGGAAGTGTTGGAGACTCTTCGAGCGCATAGTCTTAGGACAGCAAAAGTGGATGGGATTCTTAGCATCCTATGAGTTTGAGATAGCGTATACCCCTGGCAAGGGTAACGGGGTAGCGGACGCCTTAAGTAGAAAAAGGTTGTTCTTGAATTCACTGTTCGTTGAACGACGGAGCTTAGAGTTTATTTCTATGTTTGACTTTAGACCTTCCATTGACTTTGTACCCGGTTTGCTAGCCTCCTTGGAGGTTAGGCCTACTCTTTTAGGACGGATTGGCGAGGCACAGCGAGATGACCCACAGTTGGTTGAGTTAGTAGAGAAGCTCATAAGGGGGAGTCGTCCAGCCATTTGAGTAGGTACACCCTAGATGGTAAGGGGTGGTTGTGTAGAGACGGTAGACTTTGTGTACCGCAAGACGAGGGTTTGAGGAAGGCTATACTTGATGATGCACATCGGTCGAAGACGACCATTCATCCCGGTGGGGACAAGATGTACCAAGACATGAAGCGAGTTTTCTTTTGGGCCGGTATGAAGAAAGACGCGGCCGAGTATGTCAACAAGTAAAAGCGGAGCAAAAGAAACCCGGTGGGTTGCTTCACCCATTAGAGGTTCCGCTATGGAAGTGGGATAGTATCTCGATGGATTACCGAGATCGAGGAAGGGTAATACGGGAATTTGGGTTGTGGTAGACAGACTTACTAAGAGCGCCCATTTTATACCCGTGGAGAGTAAGAGAACTGCTCCATGGCTAGCTTCAGTTTACATTCGAGAGATCATTAGATTGCATGGTGTACCTTCCAGTATAGTGAGCGATCGAGATCCTATCTTCACTAGAGAGTTTTGGAAGAGTTTGCAAGAGGCGGTAGGGACTCAGTTGTGTTTGAGTACCGCATATCATCCTCAGACGGACGGCCAGACCGAGAGGGTGAATCGTATTTTAGAAGACCTTTTGAGGCTATGTATCTTAGATTTTGGAGGTACATGAGAAGAGCATCTTCCATTGGTGGAGTTTCCCGACAGACTTAGTGGTGTACATGATGTATTCCATGTGAGGAAGTGCCTACATGAGACCGCAGAGGTGGTAGAGCCGAGCTTGCTTAGAGAAGTAGAGATAGAGCGTGATGCGACTATTCGACGAGCTCCTACACGCATCCTTGGGTCAGAGATTAAGAGGTTGAGAAACAGAGAGGTTCAACTAGTCAAAATGCAATGGGGAGAAGATGAGAGCAACGCTACTTGGGAGACGGAAGCGAAAATGCATTCATTATACCCATTCCTTTTTGAGGGTATGTCTTTTAACTTCTCCTTTATCGTTTGTCTAGTACTTATCTTATCTTTAGTATGTCCTCTTGTTAGTGCCTTTGACCTTTAGATAGGGTAAACCTATGGTTGAAACATGTGTTTGAGACATGTTATGATTGATGGATGCATGTGGATGCAAGTGTTTGCTAGTGGTTGCTCGTGGATGCATATACACACACTCTAGACACTAGATCGGCTCAGTCACTTCATATTGCATATTGCATATAATTGTGTGTAGGTAGCTATATTTATGGATGTATAATGATTGTGTTATCATATGGATGATGCATTTCGGTGAATGATTGTGCACTCATGTAGATATTGTATGTGTCGATAGGGTTCTCTCGCATACATAATGGATGCATGGCACTATCATGGTTTGCATATGTTCATACATTAGATAGGGAACATATACACACACTTTTTGCATATGCTCATACATCAGTAGAAATTGTTTTAAGGACAATGGATGCCCGTGTTTGATGGATTGAGTAGATGGTTGTTTGGATGGTAGGATATGCATTCTCCTTAACTTGGAGATTTCGGGGACGAAATCCTTTAAGGAGGGGAGAATGTAACACCCCGAATTTCAGTTAACACTGATATTCACTAATTATGGAATTAATAATCTCAGATGTGAGAATTAGGGGAAACGGGTTACGTCATTGTGTTCGTCTCGGAAAAATACGCGAAATAGAGTCCGAAATTTTGTAAATCGGAGTCCGTATGACCCGGTTAAGGCCCAAAGAAGTTTTCGGGAAATTTGAATTTCGAAACATGCAGAAATGGGGGCCAGGCAGGAAAACTCCCGCCCAGCCAAGTCGACTTGGCTGTCGACAGGGCTGTCGACTTGCCTGTCGACATGCCTGTCGACTGGGCAGTCGACAGGGCTGTCGACTGGCCCTGTCGGCTGATTCTGGCCTGGGTGCACCTGGCTGAGTTTTGGGCTGGGTTGGAGGGCTTGGGACGAAATCTGACGGACCTAAACTAACCTAGGGTTAATCTAAGGGTCTAAAACACAACCTAATCCTATAAATACACCCTAAGACTACCCTAATCCATACTAAAAATAGAATTTATGCCATTATGCCGCCAAAATGCAACTTAGAAGGAGCCTCCACTAATTTGTGAAGAGGATTGCAAGCTAATCAACTACTAATCCACCTCTACTTCAACTCTAGCAACTATCTAAGGAGCTAATCTTGGAGTTTGTGAGTTTCTATCACTTTAATAACCAATTGTTAAACTAAGTAGATGAGATGTGATGAGATCATATGGTTTTGCTTGCGGATCAATGGGTTTTAGGTCATATGTTATGATGCTAGTTTGCTAATCACTATGTTTAACACTTATTCATGATGACACTATGTTTATGCAAGTTAAGTGTTTGGGTTTATGCATGTTAAATGGTGGGTTTTAGGCATGCTAAGTATTTGGTTTTATGCATGCTAAGTGTTTGGTTTTATGCAAATTTTGATACAAGTTCATATGCAAGTTATGATGCAAGTTCATATGCAAGTTATGATGCAAGTTCATATGCAAGTTTGTCTCTTTTTATGATATGCATAATATATGCAAGTTTGCCTCTAAGTATGGCATGTTATGCAAGTTCATATGCAAGTTATGATGCAAGTTCATATGCAAGTTATGATGCAAGTTCATATGCAAGTTATGATGCAAGTTCATATGCAAGTTTGTCTCTTTGTATGACATAAGTACATGTGCAAGTTCATCCCTTTTAGACCTATGACATGTATGCAAGTTGACACCTTTATGATAGGTCGATGACATGAACATTTAAGAAAGTTACCATCTTTATGACATATGTGATTCATGCATGTTTGGGTTGGTTATTTATGCAAGTTTGGGTTTATGGTCATATATGCAAGTTGACACCTTTTAAACCCATGATAAAGTTATATGCTATGTTGGTTAAACCCATGACATTTGTGATGAATCTTCCCTTTATTATGTCATGTTATGAGAACGAATTACGTGGGGAACGATGGGGTTAATATGCATGTTAATAAAATGGTGTGAAATGGGTATGCTTAAGCATAACATAAAGTGAATGGACATAATTGGGAATTTACCTATTAAGTTAGGTCTACCCATATTATGGAATTGGGAATTTACCTATTAAGTTAGGTCTACCCATATTATGGAATTGGGAATTTACCTATTGAGTTAGGTCTACCCATATTCTTGAAATTTGCAATTAATTAGGGATAATTAGTACAAATTATGGGGGTAATTAATTAGGTGTAATTAATCGACTAAGACACGAGGTTGGACCCTTTTGTAGCATGAGACTGCCCGGAACCGACCGGCAAATCCAGCGGCTACAAATGATTGGCCCAATGTGAGAGGTCTTAGTCATAAACTAAATACGTGACAAGTGTAAAGACACGAGGTTAGACTCTGTTATGGTGTAAGGCTGCCCGGAACCAACCGGCATATCCAGCTGCCATAAAAGACAGTCTAATGTGAGAGGTCTTTACAAAGGTTACGATCTTAATTAATTAAGAAACACTTAACCAAACTAGCATGTAGTAGGGCATGAGGGGTTAAGTGGGTGCCTTGGGTGGCATGTAGTCACTAGTGGGGGTGCCTTGGGTGGCATAAGGAAACTAGTGGGTTGCCTTGGGTGGCAATAGAAAATACAATTAGAATACTTAGCCAAAGTGGAACATGTAATTAAACATGATTAAAGGGTTAAGTAAGTGCCTTGGGTGGCATGTGGGAATCAAGTAAGTGCCTTGGGTGGCATGTGGAAATCTAGTGGGTGCCTTAAGTGGTAATTGAAATATGATTAAATGACAAGCTTAAGTAGTAGCTTGTGGGGGCCTTAAGTGGTAATTGAAATATGATTAAATGACAAGCTTAAGTAGTAGCTTGTGGGGGCCTTAAGTGGCAATTGAAATATGATTAAATGACAAGCTTAAGTAGTAGCTTGTGGGGGCCTTGAGTGGCAATTGAAATATGATTAGATGACTTAACCAAACCTTAACATGTAAGTGGGCATGATTTTAAAAGGGGTTAAGTGGGATGCACTAGATAAAATGACAAGCTTAAGTAGTAGCTTGTGGGGGCCCATTTCAACCAATATCCCAAACATATCTTTGTGGGGTCGACCCAAGTCGAGGACGGGACACGCATATTGGGCTTGACTATAAGAGGCCAAAACGGGGTAGCGGTGGCAACGCAAGTCCAACGGGTTTCATATGCGTCTGTGGACCCGGGCTGGTAAGTAAGACGTTGTTGCATCGTGTAGGTATAAGCCGTGCACCATTGATATTATCAGGTTGCCACTTTGGGGAATGATACACCCCACTGTGGGGCCAGCACGGGTATCTACGTTAGGGAGCCGATCGCTTGGGGAGTAGTGGGTACACCTAGTGGAGATAGGGGCAGACGACACCTATGTAGTCAGCTAGGGGTACACGAAACTACTATTAAAAATTACTAAGTACACTTAGTGGGATCAACCTTAAGTAGGAATTACCCTTGGGTGGGTAAAACTGGTGTGGTGCAGTGTAGGAATTACCCTTGGGTGGGTAGATCTGGGGTGGTGCAATATAGTAATTATCCTTGGGTGGATAGGCGCGTCTTTACGGTTATCTTAGTTCATCCTAAGTCTAGTTGGCTGCTTAGTGTAACCATTTATCCCCAGTCGTTACCGTATATCAAGCCTACGTCTTACTCTGGTTACTTTAATGATTGTATTGTTAAAGTTGTAGGACTCGCTCAGACTTATGTCTGACCCCGTTGTTTTTATCTTTTTACCAACCCTCAGGTTATCAGAGTGGGCCTAGCACTAGTGGGCTTTGATCGGACTGCTTTATCTATCTTTTGGAGCTTGGACCGTGGATGTAAAGCTCAGTTTATCTTTTCTAGTATGGCTATTAAGTTATGTAGTGGGATTATGTACTTTTGTTTTATCAGGATGGATATTATGTACTTGACTCTTGTTTATGGTTTTGGTGTAACCAAACATGTTTTACTTTCCGCTACAATAAAATGATGTTTTAAATTCTCAAGTATTACTTATATCTGTCTTGTTGTAATTTTTCTGTTCTATATTCACTTAAAATACTCCACCGATGTTATGGCATTCACATAGTGAGTGACCGTAGCAGGTGTGGGGTGTTACATCTAGTGCATATATATGTATATATATAAATATATGTACATAAAAAGATATGAATAAATGGCAATGATGGTAATTAAATATCTAACTCGTAAAATAAGAAAGGAAGGGATGTAATGGACTGAGTTAGTGTGATGCGAAGGAAAAGTGATGTATTTCCCTAAATGACCTATTTCTAAGAACGTGGTTGCAAGTAAGCCACAGTAAATAAAGTAAGAAAAAGGAAAGAAATTACTTTCCACCACGGATTTAGATGGGGATACATTGTGAAAATAAATCACTGATTCGTTCTATAAATCAAACTGATATGGTGCATGAAGTGTTTGCCTTAATAAAATAAGGAACATATATTACAGTGAATGAAGAATAATGGATTACAGCAGTAAATGATTTGGTATAAGCGAGGGATGATAATAACCTATTATAAATAAATAACATTAATGAAAATGTTTTATAATAGGTACACTTATCCTAGGGACAAGTGAAAATTATAACTTAGGTTATAATATACTAGCAAGGAAATCGGATAAATGGTGAAATGAGATAAGAGACACT
The DNA here is from genome assembly GCA_030737875.1 of Allium sativum. Taxonomy (NCBI): domain Eukaryota; kingdom Viridiplantae; phylum Streptophyta; class Magnoliopsida; order Asparagales; family Amaryllidaceae; genus Allium; species Allium sativum. The sequence continues at coordinate 71,181,060 of CM060924.1, forward strand.
TAATTGTAAATTAAGTAATCAATAAATGGGGAAAACCTGAAACCAGTTGAGAAAAGGGGGAAAATATTTGAAATATAAGAAGTTGTACAAATTATAAATTAAATAATCTGTAAACTTGGAAGTCTGAAACCCGCTGATAAGAATAACATGTTTAGATTTGTTCTAGGGACAAGAGGAATTATAACATAGGTTATAATAAATGTGTAGAGGAACTTATTAATGGGCCTTAGTTAAGAGAACTAAGTTAATAAGTAAACAATGATAAGTTGTAGTGACGATGTAAATTGGAATTATGATTAAATGAGCAAGAAAGAGGAAAACTTATAAAGTAAGTTATATTTAATCATAAATAGTGACTGACATGTTAAACAGAAAACGTGTGAATTGGGATGTACTTAATTACATTTTAAGTAGAACATGTTATTGTAATGATGAAATCAAACAAGAATATAAAAAAATGTTGGATTACAGACCTTGGACCACAATCAAGAAATCAACATGTTGTGGGCTTATTAATTGTTTTCACCAAAAATGGTTCAAACACCAAAGGTACAAGGATTGTACTTTACCAATATGTTTAGAAAATAAGTGGAGCTGCACTCAACAATAATTGAAAGTAAAAAATGCAAAGGAAACAAAATGGAGACGAGATTTTAGAGTGGTTCAGCCTTGTGTTAGGCCTACATCCACTGTGAATGGAATTTGCATTACCATGATGATGATTACAAGACATATCAACTCTCGCTCTTTATACATCTTTCTATTCTCTCAATGTATCCTCACTTTTACATACAAATCTTGCTGAGATTCACATGATTCAATGGAGGAATTGCAGAATCCATGATGAAGAAGGACGGCTAAGTGACAGAGGAGGAGGACGTCTTTGATCTTTTTGCACTTATAGGATTTAATCGGATGCCATGGTCAAATGGATGAAGGATCTTTGGGTGACAATGATGATCATGGCTGAATTGTTTAAGGAATGGCTAAGGATGGAATTTAGCAGCACTTCGTGGTGTCTGGAGGTCCCCCTTCTACCTTGGCATCCATAGCTTATTTATATGTGAGCCTCTCTCGAAGAAATGTATTTGAGTTCCCCCTTGTAAGTTACAGATCGCCTACCTTATTAATCACAAACATGCCCCCGCTTAGCTGTAGCCAACCGGTGACATCTCTTTCCAGCTTTCCTGTGCGAGTGACTTTGCAAGAGTGAGCGACCGCATAGGTTTGGGTATACTGAATAGGCGGGCGAGCGATGAGTGTACATGCGACCTGTCAAAGCTTCCTGGCTTGTACAAGAATGATTGACTGATGGATGACATTTGGTTGATGCAGCTTGTTTGATTATGAACGGGCGAACGGTACCGTAGTCTGAGATGTAACTATGACCCTTTAAGAACTGATATCCATCCGACTGGCGAGTAGCATCTGGTATTAACAGCTGATCGAGTATCGAGTGGCCGATGGAAGTTGCATTCTATGAGCGGAAATGGAATATGTGTGCAACCTCTGATTTTCTTTGCATTTCGTGCTGTGCACGATCGATCAGTTTATTATAAACGAACGATTGCAGAACATATCATGTGACCGATCCTGATTGTGCTGAGCGGACGACTCAACTCACTTTTTCTTTGCCATGTTTAACCTTGGAGCTAACGCTTGAACCTTATTCTATGCGATCGCCCCTTACCCCTTGTAACTGTCCAAGTGTACTAGGTGGAGCTAGATACGACCGACCTTAACGACGTTTGTCCCACGATTTTCATACAAACTTAATATACCAATATGTGTGTAGGTTTTAAGGGATCAACAGTCCATATTGTATGGATTAACATTTACCCCTCGAAGTTTGTATTCATTGAAGATAATGCAAGCTTCGATTTGAACAATTCTGACTTGTGTTAGGTCGCTTTATGCTCCAGGTCGTATAATCTCACGAATTGCTTTTGGGCTTTTAGCTTGAGTTTGTCCTATTTACTTTCCACCCGTATATTATTCTTTGACTCACGCCGTCATCCTTTTTTATATTTCCCCTTTTCTTTTACTTCAATCTTACTGTTGGCGTCTCATTGAGGTAAAGTTTTAACCATCATTGATTCTTCAGCGAATTCGACTGGCCAAACTACTCAAACTTGAAGCTTCACGACTCAGGTTTTATTTTGATTTTATTTTTTTTCTTTTAAATAGGCTTTAAAGGTCGTCGGTTATTTGCGATGCTCTCTACTGGTGATGATTACGCTTTGATGATAATTTTGCGTCCTCTTACTGTTCACCAACAATCTTAGTCTGCAAATCCATGTCTTGTTATATCTCTAAAAGTCGGAAACACGTTTGTTATATGTCTTTAATTGTTGTGCTTTTAATAGTTTGCAAAGGGTACTCCAAATTAGGTTGTTTCCATCCCCTTGGGCCCAATTCGTAATCAGCTTCATTTTTCCCTTAGGTCCGAGGATGAATCTTTCTTTGCTACAAAGACTTAAGAGAAAAAGGGTGGAGAAGATCCATAGGGAGAGGAAGAAGAAGAAGATGTATCCAAACGGAGGCAGTCTTAGGAAATGCCCCAAGGTGGACATGTCGACATGCCCCGAGCTGGACAAGTCTTCCGTGCCACACACTCAAACCAGCTCTCTTCAACCACCTTTGACTTCTCCATTTCCCATTTCAACCTCTGCGGATCTTCAAGCGATTGTGCAAAGGCCTCGTTGTGCCCCCGATCCATGAAATCCGGTGCTTGCTACACGATTAGAGGGTTGGTGTCTGCAAGACACAGATCTTGATTTGGAAGTAGACCCATACAACAGTTGGATCGTGGCGGGCATGATAGACGCCATGAAGGACTTTACGTTGGCTCAGCTTGACACCATCAAAGATCATATGAAGGAGGGAATTGATACGGTCAGGAATCATGCTGTGAGACGGTTGGGTGCCTGGCATATGCTTGCTTATGATCTCCAAAGATTGAACAGGAAGAACATTAGATGGATCTGTACTTAAGAGAATGATAAGGCTGAGCTTATCAAGGTCCTTGAATCACTACATCTTTCTTCTAAGGAAAAGTGAAACCAAGCAGATCTGGTAATAAGAGGAAATGGAACCGTGGGCTACGATTATCTTGCTTTGTCTTTTATCCCAAGCTTTTGACCGGTTGTATATGTGGGTGTCGGCCCTCGCTAACTACTTTTATGTTGGTTTGTGTTTGAAACTTCTGTGTTGGACTTGTGATATGGGGGTGGTAATGCATTCTGGTTGTTGTACTCTAAGCCTTCGCTTTAACTATGTCGTACTTTTACTTTGCATTAAGATCCAGTAACAGTTTTTTTTCCAGTGCTGAGATGATCCATGCTTTATATCATTATCTTTCGTTAGGTCAGATGTTTTACAATATCGATGATCAATCGAACGTTTGCTATTCCCTACATCCGAGGTTTTGAATGCTATGCAGACTTAATATTCATTCCTCACATCTGACCTTCCAGATGTTACGCGAATGGATTGATCTTTTTTTAATTACAAACATGCCCTGCTTAGCTGTAGCCAACTGGCGACAGTTGTTTCCAGTTGTCTTGGACGAGTGGCTTCATACGAGCGAATAGATGCATAGGAACAAGTGATTGCATCAGTCCTGGCATATTGAACAAATGGGCAGGCAATAAGTGCATAGCCGCGACTTGTCAAGGCTTCCTGGTTAGTGTAAGAATGGTCGACCAGATCTTATTGAGCCTTTTGCTACTTCCTGGTTGGAGCATCTGTGTTTGATGGTAGATGGGCGACCGGTTGAAACTTGTAAAGATATTGTATGTGCGAACACTCTTAGCATCTTTGCGTTTCCTGCCATGAGCGACCGACTTCTTTAAGCATAGACGACCAACTCTCTTTGCTACGCTTGTTCTCTATTCTCTAGGTTACGCGCAAACAACCCTTGGATATCAGAACGGGCGATCCATATTTTAGGTACGAATCTCCTAAGCTTGCCGAGGTTGCCTTGCCCTTTGGCATATTCGAGCCTAACTGATGACTAGTGCGGGACCCATCAACTTCGATGTTATGTTTTCTTCGCTGATATGCTCAGCTTTGGTTATGTGAGACTATCTTCTACTTTATCCGAACGATCTAAATATCTTAGGGCGTTCATGTAAGTCTAAACTCTGCAGTGATTGTCTTATGCGTTTTGTGAAGATTTGATACACCAATTAGGGATAAACATTTTTTGATCTTCGAAGTTCGTGATTTCCTAGTTTTATGGAAGATTACGGACTTCGAAAGAAGAAAGAAAAGAAAGACTGTAGTAGTTAATGAATTAAATCTTCATTTTCTAAGGGGTTACATGGCTCTTGATTGTTCTTGATTGACCAAGATCAAGTCGCTCACATTGCCAGGCATGACATGATGGTTCGAGAGAGTTAGCTTTCGGGGGTTAACATACTCGTTTAGCCGGTTCATCTTGATTTTGATGAGGCTGACGTGGCAAGAACATTGTGGACTAGCTTTCTTAATATGCCTTCTCCATTCCATCTTTTCCTGAAGAAATCTTTTGATTGCAGCACTATTCTGGAGGACTTTACATGGTAATCCATACTCTTTAACTTTTGCCTTGGTTTTCCTTAAAAAAATCTATGTTCTCTTAGCTCACTATTCTGTTTCATGCTTCCAGTAACTTTCTGTTGATTAAGCCAACTTTTCTTTCGATCCAAAATACCATGATTTTTTTTGGGTGAGGTTTCACTTTTTACCTTGTCTTGCTTTGCTCGAGTAGTTGCCGATTTCATAAATAGTTTAGAGCTAAGGAGTTCTTAAGTGAGGTTCGATCAGTTTGAATATGGATTGGGAATTTGGAAACAATTAGGTCGGTTTGATGAAGATATTGCTTCAATGTGAACCTGGATGAAATGTAACTTCCTTCTTTTTTTTAAGAGAACTTTGACTTTGATTTTGCCTATAAGCCGTTCGCTGGAATGCCCCAGACATTGCTGGCTTAAACCAAGCGGAGCTTCCGCTGGCGTTTAAGCTTAGTTGGGCTGTGACGGCCCGCCCCGCACCAGTCGACATTTCCCTGAAATGCGCTGTACAGATGTCCAACAGCACGGGACGGTCGTCAAAGAAAGGGAAAGAAGGGAATTAGAACTAGCAAGGAACCTGTAGTATATCTCACAGCGCATGGAACAAAATATAATAATAACATAACTTTGACATAAAACAGGTGAGACAGTTCATAAGCTGAAAACTAAACCATCGTAGCAGCGGAAAATCCAAAATACAGCTTATGTTTCACATCATCATTATTACAACTTTTAAAACTTTCTCTAAAGAAAAATAAGAAAGGTTCACTAGTAATGCCCAAAGCAGTGACACAGGGAGATTATATATATATACACATATATATCATACGTAGAAGCCTCCTGCTCGTCTCCGGTACAACTACACGTGTATCATCACCTGACCTGTCTCTAGTCTGCCTGTTTAAGAGCACCCAGAGTAATAAGAAGAGACATAAAAATCTGGGTCAGACAAAAGTCTAGCATGAGCGATAAGCAGCAAAACAGAACAATAATAGGTATACTAAACCATACCTGAACCTGCAACCAAAGAGTAAGCACAACAAGATGTACAATACTCTAAGGTGACAACTAACATATGGTGTAAAGATACGGGGGAGGGGTGTGCATGTCATAGTGAGGGCAAACAATCAAGCATAATAACCATCCTCACATCTCTCACTCAGTGCGTGAAGCATACGATATCCACCGCTTTGATCACCCAAATCCTTGATATGATCACTCTGCCCCATGGAGTCATAGAGGCTCCACTGCACTGATCCATAGCCAATATCTGTCTCTCAGTGGTGAATCAAAGCTATAGACATCGATAACCCCTTTGCACACGCCCCACGGCAAAGTCCAACTGATGAAGTTAACTCGTTGGTTCCCAACTGGATCCTGAGTTATACTTCCTATTTGGACTACCTTTGCATCTCGGGTTTTGGTCATCATCCCGTTCGCACTTCATTTTCCTTTCAGTTTGTTTGTTGTCCAAGCTCGAAGATCAGTTCGTGATTCATTCTGGTCATCGGTTCGTGGCTCTCCCCGGCATCAGATCGTGGTTCCAACTCCAAGTCGTGATCCTCCTTCCCTGCATTGGCTCATGGTCCTGTCCTCTCCAGCTCATGACTGACTTGTGGACTCCATCTGGGTCGTGATATAGTGGCTCCAAGCTCTAGGTGGTTCGTGGCTCCAAGCTCTAGGTCAACTCGTGATTCTCGAAGTGGATCAGTTCGTGATGATACATGTGGCTCGTGGTGAGGGGTGTCACGATCAGGTCGGTTCGTAGGGGAGGGGGGCGATTCGATCTTGTTCCTGCACAACTTTCCTGCGACTTCCAACGGCTATTTTTACGCCACACGATGACGTTTTCGACCATTCTAACTGTTCTAAACAAACATAAAACATGCCAAACAGTCATAGCAACATGTAAAATTATCCACAAACACCAAAACCATAATTTAACATGTATATAGAGATTAAACATACCCAAAAACCCATGTTTTCCCCTTAATCATGTTTAAACATAACTAATGATAGGATTAGCAAAACATATCCAAATTAACCCAAATTCCTAACAGAGGCCTAAAATAATATTTTAGAATTTCTAAATATTTTTCTAGAATTTAATAATGTATAATTTCGTTAATTAACACTAATCATCCCTAATTAACCATAATTTAGTGAAAAACAATGCAAATCACTCAACTTTGCCACAAATAAAATATCAAATCTGAAAAATCCACTGTTTGGGTTGAATTCTAATGCCTAGCAGCAGCTTTGACTCTAATTTGGTGATATTTCTCCTTGATTTGACGTAGATTAGCTTAATCCTCGATTAGAGAACGATTTGGGATGAAATTAGAAGGTGGAGGCCATTGTTAGGGTTTCTAAGAGGTAAATGGCGGCTAGAAAACTAAAATAAAATGAAAACCTAACTCATTTCACCTTCCCCGTAACCTCCTGAAATGGGTTATGGGTCCATTTGCTAATTACCCTAATCAGCCCACTTAAGCAGTTTTTCACCTTCTAAACTTTGTTTCAGTCATATCTCCTAAACGGTGAGTCCATTTGATAAATGTAACCACTCTATGGAAATGTAAACTATCATCTGAATCCAATGGAAGTGGTTTCAGGTCAAAACTCCATATCAATCAAAAATTATAGCCGAAACAAGATCAGCTAGGGGTAAAATGGTCATTTAAAAATCGGCAAAAATCATGAACATGGGAAATGACCACAATAGACATTCCCCAAAGTTACACGACTATACGGGCTCATACGAAAAAGAAATAAATATTCTACGATCCTCCGATGCGTAGAATGCGGGTCGTTACATTCTCACCCTTTAAGAAATATCGCCCTCGAAATTCCTCAACTAAGAAACAACCAATGGGTCCCGCATGCCTATCAGCCATATCTCAAAATCAAACATACAAAACAAACAAAAAAAACCTATCCTAGCATGCGGAAAGGCTAAATCGAAATGAAAACCTTACCAGGCAAAGAGTTCTGGATACGTCTCCTTAATGCTCTCCTCTGTCTCCCAAGTACAGTCATTCTCATCTTTGCCCTACTAAACCTTGACTAGATTCACCGCTTTCCTTCGAAGTTTCTTCGTAGTTGCTCGACAATACGAATCGGCTTGCGGTTCCCAACCGCCTCGAGTTCAAGTTCGATATATCCAACTGATCAGGTGAAATAGCCACATTGGGGTCATGCACGAACTTCCTTAATTGGGAAACATGAAATACGTTATGAACTCCCGCCATCTTGTCTTGCAACTCAACTTTATATGCCAAATTCCCAACTTGTTCGAGAACTGGGAATTGGCCAACAAATCTTGGTGTTAACTTGCCTCTCCTACCAAATCGAATCACGCTCTTTAACGGAGAAATCTTGATAAACACCAAGTCGCCAACGGAGAATTTTATATCTCTTTGCCTCTTATCAGCATAACTCTTCTACCTATCCTGAGCAGCCTTCATTCGTCGTTGGATAACCTTGATCTTATCAGAGGTTTCTCTTATCACATCTGGCCCAAGCACAAATTTCTCACCAGTTTCTAACCAATATGGCGGTGAGTTGCACGGTCTCCCGTACAATGCTTCATATGGAGCCATACCAATACTGGATTGATAACTGTTATTATATGCAAACTCTATAAGATGCAAATGGTCATCTCATGATCCACCAAAATCCAATATACAAGCTCTCAAGAGATCTTCTAATATACGATTCACCCTCTCTATTTACCCATCGGTTTGAGGATGATACGTGGTACTAAGATGTAATCCTGATCCTAAAGCCTCTTGTAAGCTCTTCCAAAATCTACTAGTGAACAACGGATCTCGGTCACTTACAATGCCTTTGGGTACTACATGAAATCTCACTACCCACTTCATATATAGTTCCGCTAACTTAGTTGTAGTTCTATTCGACTTGATGGGCATAAACCTTGCACTCTTGGTCAATCGGTCCACAATTACCCAGATGCTATCATGGCCTGATCTAGTCCTTGGTAACCCATCAATGAGCAGTTCATGCATTTTGATATAAACTTCCCAATGTCTCTTTTCATCCCTTGCTAGTAGTAGGTCTGCTTCATGTCTCGATGCATTTTATTACCACCGGGATGTACAGTCAGTTTTGAGAGATGACATCCTCTAAGCACTTCATCTCTCAATCCATTGACATTGGGTACAACCAGTCTCCCATTCTTCCTGAGACATCCATCTCGATCAAGCACATACTTGTTTATCTCCTCGTCGATTCCCATTTCTAACTTGGAGATGATTTCTAATAGACTAGGATCGTCCGTCTGACTGCAACCAATCCGCTCAATCAAAATGGGTCTAACCGTCAAACTTGCTAGTATTTCTGGATCCAATTCGCACTTTGGTATGAAATCATACCCTGCGATATATTCCAGTTGCTTCTATTCAAGAAACATATCCCCTAAACTCGCATGTCTCCTACTCAATGCATCAGCTACTGCATTGCCCTTTCCTGGTGTATATGCGATATTGAAATCATAGGAAGCCAAGAATTCTAACCATCTCTACTGACGGAGATTTAAATACTTATGAGAGAAAAGATACTTTAATGATTTATGATTAGTAAACAACTCGAATCTTTCTCTAAAGAGATAATGTCTCCACATCTTCAGCGCGAATACGATCGCTTCAAATTGCAAATCATGGGTAGGATATCTTTTCTCATGTGGCTTCAATTGTCGACTAGCATAAGCTACAACCCTACCTCCTTGCATCAATACAACATCTAGTCCGATACCACATGCATCTATGTATATTGTCATCTCTTCATTCCCTTTAGGAATGACTAACACTGGCGTATGCGTCAACTTTTCCTTTAGACTCTTAAATGCATTTTCACAATTTCCGTCCTAGATGAAGGCTTGATTCTTCTTAGTCAACTGAGTTAATGGTGCCGCTATCTAGGGGAAGTCTTGGATAAACTTACGATAATATCCAGCTATTCCCAAGAAACTTATTACGTCTGTTGCAATCTTGGGCGTAGACCAATCTTGTACCGTAGCCACCTTCGCAGGATCCACAGCAATGCCATTCTCTGAAACAACATGGCCCAAGGATCTCACTTCCCTCCTCCAGAAGTGACACTTAGAAAACTTCGCTATCAATTGGTGTTTCCTCAACACCTCCATCACTATCCTCAAATGTTCCTTGTGTTCTTCCTCTGTCCTCGAGTAAACCAAGATAGCATTTACGAACACAAGAACAAACTTATTCAATTGATCCCTGAATACCCTATTCATAAGATCCACAAAATATGCTGATGCATTGGTCATCCCGAATGGCTTGACCAACCACTCATAGAATCCAAACGGTATCCGAAAGGAAGTTTTAGGAATACTCTCAGCTGCTACTTAGAGCTAATAAAATCCTATCGCGAGATCTAATTGGGAAAAAACTCTTGCTCCCTCCAGTTGATCAAACAAATCATCTATCCGCAGAAGAGGATACTTATTCTTCTTAGTCACTTTATTCAACTCGCGATAGTCCACACATAAACGAAGGGAAACATTTTCCTTAGTAGCAAATAAAATTGTTGCTCCCCACTCGGAGACGCTTCTTCTGATAAATCCCTTCTTCAAAAGATTGCTTACTTGCACCCCGAGCTCTCGCTACTCTCTTGGTGCCATACGACGAAGTGGCATCACTATAGGCCTGACATCTTTCACTAAATCAATACGGAACTCAATCTCTCGGTGTGGTGAAAGTCCAGTCACTTCCTCAAAGATATCCAGATACTGGCCAACCAGGGGAATTCATGCTAACTCGTCCTGCGGGATGTCAAGGGAATTTAGAAAACTAGCCATTACCTCATCACTAGGTAGGCCACTAAACACTACCCTCCGCCCATCATTCGCCCTAATAGTCACCGAAAATCCCTCACAGTCTACCACCACCCCATATCTTTGGAGCCAATCGACTCCCAAAATAAAGCCCAAAACAAAGAAATCACAAGCAAAGATACATCCATGACTCGATAAGACCAAATTTCGACAAATCATGATAAGGCTAGTCGAACCACTAATCGGGTTCGTCACAACTAAAGGTCTATCGACTATCTCGGGTTCCAGTCCCAACCTATCTACCAGGTCACTAGATATGAAGGAATGGGAAGCCCTAGTATCAAACAATACTCGAAAAGGAGCATCATAAATAGAAAGCATACCTTGAATGAAGACATTCTTTCCTTCCTCCACCGTAGTTGGGGCATTCGACGAAGAAGGAGCAGCATTAATAGCATATGCTTTCACAATCTGCTTCTCTTTAGGGCGTTGCGGACATTTATCCTTGTGATATCCCACTTGGCCATAGTTGATGCACTTCTTGTCTGCTTGCTTTGCTCGACGTTCTTTTGCACAATGGCCCTTCTTGCCACAGCTAAAGCACCCAACATATTTCTTATTCTTCTTCTGACTATCCTTAGCTTGGTTCTGACTCTGCTTCCTTTTATTTTGAGAATTATTCTTGCCTTCACCGCTTGCCTACGGCTTTGGCCCCTCTATAGATGTAACAGCGACTTCAGTCTTGGGCTTAGGATAAAGGCTCTCTGACCTCAATGCTTTTCCAATAATTGATTCAAAAAGTCTCATCAATATGGTTTATAAGCCTTTCCCCTAAGTATTGATCTAAGCCTATTATGAACTTCTCATTCTTCTTCTCGGGAATGTCAATGAGGGATAATCCATACTTCGATAAAGTATCGAACTCAACAACATACTCCGAGAATGCCCTACCATTCTGTTTAAGCTCCAAGAACTTCCTAAACAACTCTAACTTCTGGGCAGCTGGGATAAACTTATCACTGAATCGAGCCTTAAACTGATCCCAAGTAACTTTGATCCTCAGGGGTAGCTTCCTTAATAGCATTCCACCAATTCATAGTCTGTCCTTGCAGTTGGCGGAATGCTAGCTTTCACTTCATCGTGTCCTCGATTCCCAGATCCTCGAAGATACACTCACAACTATCAAGCCAATCTTGAACTTCTCTAGCCGATTCCGTTCCGTGGAAGGGCTTCCCACTAAGACTAGTGTAGTCCTTACAGAGCTTGGCGAAACCAGCCCTAGGCACACGCATTGCTGCACCAACACCATTTGCTGCATTAGGAGCTGCCTTATGAACATCCCTAAACATCTCTCTCATGAAGTCAGTGAACATCGTTCTCATACCAGGAGCATGCCGATTATTGGCTCCTGAACCAGTATTCCTCGTATATCGGCTCATCGTTTAATCTGTAAGGAGAAAACGATTAACCATCTCTTCAGTGGTGCCAGTGCTATGCGACTCCATCCCTAGATATACTAATAGTATATATATATATAGCTTTTTGAAAACCCAAAATACCACAAATACGCACTCTCATATATGCAACCTAGAGCTTTGATACCAAGTGTGACGGCCCACCCCGCACCAGCTGACATTTCCTTGAAATGCGCTGTACAGATGTCCAACCAGCACGTGATGGTCATCAAAGAAAGGAAAAGAAAGGAATTTGAACTAGAAAGGAACCTATAGTATATCTCACATCGCAAGGAACAAAATATAATAATAACATAACTTTGACATAAAACAGGTGAGATAGTGCATAAGCTGAAAACTAAACCATCATAGCAGCGGGAAATCCAAAATACAGCTTACGTTCCACATCATCATTATTACAACTTTTAAAACTGTCTCCAAAGCAAAATAAGAAAGGTTCACTACTAATGACCAAAGTAGTGACCAGCAGTGACACAGTGAGATTATATATATATATATATATATATATATATATATATATGTAGAAGCATTCTGCTCGTCTCCGGTACAGCTACTCGTGTATGATCACCTGACCTATCTACAGTCTGTCCGTTTAAGAGCACCTAGAGTAATAAGAAGAGTCATAAAACTCTGGATCAGACAAAAGTTTGGTATGAGCGATAAGCAGCAAAACAGAACAATAGTAGGTATACTAGACCATACCTGAACTTGGACCTGCAACCAAAGAGTTAGCACAACAAGATGTACAATACTCTATGGTGACACTAACATATGGTGTAAAGATACGAGGCAGGGTGTGCAGGTCATAGTGATGGCAAACAATCAAGCATAGCAACCATCTTCACATCTGTCACTCAGTGCGTAAAGCATACGATATCCACCGCTTTGATCAACTAAATCCTTGCTATGATCACTCTGCCCCATGGAGTCATAGCGGCTCCACTGCACTGATCCATAGCCAATATCCGTCTCTTAGTGGTGAGTCAAAGCTATAGACATCGATAACCCCTTTGCACACATCCCACGGCAAAGTCCAACTTATGAAGTTAACTCATTGGTTCCTAACTGGATCCTGAGTTCTACTTCCTATTTGGACTACCTTTGCATCTCGAGTTTTGGTCATCATCTCGTTCGCACTTCATTTTCCTTTCAGTTTGTTCGCTGTCCAAGCTCAAAGATTGGTTTGTGATTCACCCTAGTCATCGGTTCATGGCTCTCCCTAGCATCAGATCGTGGTTCCAACTCCAGGTCATGATCCTCCTTCCCTGCATTGGCTCGTGGTCCTGTCCTCTCCTGCTCGTGACCGGCTCGTGGACTCCATCTAGGTCGTGATATAATGGCTCGATTCGTGGAGGATATGGCGGCTCGTGAAAGGTGGTTCGTGGCTCCAAGCTCTAGGTCAACTCGTGATTCTCGAAGTTGATTGATTCATGATGATATAGGTGGCTCGTGGTGAGGGGTGTCACGATTGGGTCGGTTCGTAGGGGAGGGGGCGATCCGATCCAGTTCCTGCACAACTTTCCTGCTACTTCCAGCGACTGTTTTTACACCACATGACGACGTTTTCGACCATTCTAACTGTTCTAAACAACCATAAAACATGCCAAACAGCCATAACAACATGTAAAATCATCCATAAACACCAAAACCATAATTTAACACGTATATAGATATCAAACATAACCAAAAACCCATGTTTTCCCCTTAATCATGTTTAAGCATAACTAATGATGGGACTAGCAAAACATATATCCAAATTAACACTAATTCCTAACAGAGGCCTAAAATAATATTTTAGAATTTCTAAATATTTTTCCAGAATTTAATAATGTATAATTTCGTTGATTAACCCTAATCACCCCTAATTAACCATAATTTAGTGAAAAACAATGCAAATCACTCACCTTAGCCACAAATAAAATATCAAATCTAAAAACTCCACTATTTAGGTCGAATTCTATTGCCTAGCGGTAGCTCAGAATCTGATTTGGTGCTATTTCTCCTTGATTTGACGTAGATTAGCTTAATCCTTGATTAGAGAGCGATTTGGGATGAAATTAGAAGGTAGAGGCCATTGCTAGGGTTTATAAGAGGCAAATGGTGGCTAGAAAACTGAAATTGAATGAAGACCTAACTAATTTCAGCCTCCCCATAACCCTAATCCCGAAATGGGTTATGGGCCCATTTGCTAATTACCCTAATCAGCCCACTTAAGCAGTTTTTCACCTTCTAAACCTTGTTTCAGCCATATCTCCCAAACGGTGAGTCCATTTGATTACTGTGACCACTCTACCGAAATGTAAACCATCATCTAAATCCAATGAAAGTGCTTTCAGTTCAAAACTCCTTACCAATCAAAAGTTATAGCCGAAACAAGATCAGCTAGGGGCAAAATGGTCATTAAAAAATCGGCAAAAATCGTGAAATGGGAAATGGCCCCAATAGTCGTTCTCCAAAGTTACACGACTGTACGGCCTCATGCGAAAAATAAATAAATATTCTACGATCCTCCGATGCGTAGAATGCGGGTCGTTACATGGGCTGTTCTGATAGTCATCCAAACTTCAGATTGAAATGGCCTTTTTGTGTCCGACATATACTGAAATATCTTTTGTTCTTCTCTTCCGGCTCAAGGATGAAATTCTTTATGTCAAAAAGACCGAGGAAGAAAATAGTGAAGAAGGTTGGCCAAAGAAATAGGCTGAAGAGTTGAAGAAATTTAGGCAAAAGTGATTCCTGGAGATGTCGTTCGCTGGATGAACCTCTCGTCCCGGATATTCAAGTTGATTCTACCCAACCCCCATTGGCTTTTCCATCCCTTACCTCAAACTCTGCCGATCTTCAAACAACCGTTCGTTGGCCTCTTTACGTTCCTACTCCATGTCATCCAACACTTGCTGAACGATTCGAGGGTTGGTGCTTAGAAGGTATATACCCTGACTTCGACATAGACCCATATGATAAATGGATTGTTGCTGGCAAGATGGATGCTATGAAAGATTACGTGCTGGCTGAATTTAACTAGTTGGAGGTGCGCCCGAATTTGATTGGAGGCCTTATTGTAGAAGTCAGGGATTACATTGTAAAGCGATTGGGTGCTTTGCACACTCTTGCTAGCGATCTTCAGAGGTTGAACAGAAAGAACACCGGCAACATCCATGCTTTGGAGAAAGACAAGTGTGAGCTTATCAAGGCCCTTGAATCCCGGGTGAGGGACACTGCTTTTTCCACCTGAAAATTATAACTGGCTAGATTTGTCTCTAATTATTCCTACCGTTTGTCTTAATGTGCCGTGTTTAGACTGGCTTATTTATACGAGTGCCAGCCCTGTTGATTACCATATGCTTTGTTGGTGATTTTATGACTGATTTAGGCCTTGGTTCATGGTACTATAATTTTCCTTTACATATACATATATGGTTTAATTATCTTCTCGTTGGTGCGCTGTGCGTTGCATCTTCATTGTTGTTCATTTATATGGTATAGTACTTTGTTAATCGTATGACTGCGCCCGACTTATGGCGTGTAAGATTATCGTCAGATTCGTTGTAATCTTAGATATTCATGCGTTTACCCATGTTTTAGTAACTTGTTAATTCAAATCCTTCGAAATTTGTACTTGAAAATGTGCCCTCGGAGAGGTTTATGCTTTCCATATTTAATTTGCATTTTTCGCTTGATTAAACACGCTTTCTTATATATATATATATATATATATATATATATATATATATATATACGTATTTGTTTTTAAAATGTATTCAACCTCACTCCTCACTGACTCGGTGACCCAAGCCCTTTGGAGACTGGTCCTGAGTACGTGCCCCCATGGGAGGACTTGGGTTTCAAGTTTTCAATCCATTCTAGGTCCTTGCTCGATCTGGTTATTTTAAATTCAAGAAAGACCTAGAATGAATACCCCCTATCAGTTAGGATTTCTGATACCCCCTTTCGGCTAGGATTTCTGAATTGTTTCGTTACCCCCTTTCGGCTAGGATTTCCGATACCCCTTTCGGCTAGGATTTCTGAATTGTTTTGTTACCCCCTTTCAGCTAGGATTTCTGATACACTGGCCTTTCCAGCTTTATGCTTCATCCCGCGAGGTGGACACTAATTCTTCTTATTGAGTTTTAGCTTGATTTAAAGACTTCGTATCCTGCACCTAACAAGGTGCCTCTTTTGGGACTAACAATTTTCATCCATGGGACAAATTTGATAGTTTTCTTTGTAATTTTCCTCAAAGCTTGATGCGGACTTCTCCTATGGACGTTTGCTAAGAGTTTGGCGTGTTCCATAGTGATAAGTGTGGCCTTCTGACTTGGAAACAAAGTGAAAAGTGCAGCCTTCTAACCTGGAGCTTGTTTGCTACGTCTTTCAAGAACAATTTATTCTTTCAAATCGAAGTGCTTATTTATCCAACTCAATTTGCATGATATTTTTTGGCTCCCAAGTTGTTTTGCTTGAAACATGTTTTTGGAAACCTTGCAGTATGGTTTTAGCTGTCAATTGGTGACCACTCCGATCATGTCTACATTTAAGAAACCGATTTTTAGAATGAGCTTACACCTATGTTTGTCGGGTAAGTTCATGACTTTTATTTTGTATGGCATTTTGCTGGTAAACTACTATCGATTACTTTCATGAAATAGCAAGTAACAAAGTAGAATAGAGTGACTTAAGTAATAAGGCGAGATAGAAACAATAAAATAAGGTAAAGCGATAGAAGTTGTTCTTTCGGGGTTGCTGACACTAGTAGGATGACTTTTGGTCCTTAGGTAAGTATTGGTTTTGGATTGGCATGAGTGATCCACCCATTACTTATTTCCCCTTGCATGCACAGGGTTGATGCAGTGTTCATTAGCTCATATATATTGCTGTGAACGATTCCTCCTAATCATCCCCTCAATTAATGATTTTAAATGCCTGCAATCATTTGTATCGTGCTCTGGCTGGTTATGAAATTGAAAAAACCTTCCTGATCTCATAGCGGCGTTTTTGACTTGCATTTGTTTAGAGATTGGATATTTTTCTGTATCCTTAGTTGCTATGGAAATGTTCCCTATGGTGTCATTGCGGGGAGTGAGCTCATAATTCTTGAAGAAGCGAAGCTTCTTCTTAGCCCGGTTATCTTTTTCTTCGTTGTTCCTCTTCCGACTATTAAATTCACTTTGTGTACCATCTTTCCTCTTTTGTTGTTCTCATACTGGATTCTCTTCAGCATTGATACATTCTTCGGCTTTATTAAGTAGTTCTCGAGCGTGCTTGGTTTTTCGTTCTTACTCCACCGTCCTAACTTGGTCTTTTTACATATTGCCCCCTTCAAAGCCATCAGCACTAGTCGGGGTTCACAATTTTCAACTTCAGCCACTGCCATGTTAAAGCGGGTGAGAAAACCTTTGACGGATTCTCCTGATCTTTGATGTATTTCACTTAGCTCCATGACATCCCGTATTCTTGATATTTGGAATCTGAATTGCTTGCTGAACAATTTAGCCAAGGTAGCAAAATCGTCCACAGACTTCGGTGGTAATTTTGTGAACCAGGGGTAGGCCACTCCTTCTAGATAAGTTAGAAAGTATGCCCCGTTCATATGCTGATCGTATCTGCACAGGAACGTATTGGGGTCGCTTGTTCCTTCGTAGGGTTGCAACATTGGAGGTTTAAATTCCTATGGATATATAGCCATTTTGATTCTTTCGTTTAGTGGGGTCTTAGTAGGAGAAAAATCCTACTCCTTTCGATTATCTTTTTTCCTCAGGCCATCCTTCACAATTTCGCATGCCATTTCTAAAATATATTCCTGCTTCTTGCCCTGGCCTATGGAACAAGCGCCTTCTTCCTTGCCAAATTCTTGCTTAAGTGTGTAACTACAATATGGAGACGGGGAATATGGGCTTTCCTTTGAGAGGAACGTCCCTTTTGTAGTATCATTTACCCATTGAGAAGTTGTGTCACTGGGGTGGTTGCGCATTGCTTTAGCTATTCCATGATCCATATTAACATGATATGTGTCTTTGTGAACAGAATTTTGCTATTTCACGCCTGAAGTAGAGGATTATGCACCGTATTCCTAACTTGTTCGGGCGGGTAGAAAAAAGCGGCACTTAGTGTGGCTTTTGCGGTAACGGCTTGTATAGCAAGCATTGACTCAAGTTTTTTCATCATTGCATCATTTGCAATGGTTATCTGACTTACCAGTCCCGCCATCGCTTCTTCTAGTTCTTTTTTGGTTATGGCTTCCTCAATTTCTGATAGTTCTCTGACCTCAAATCAGATGGTGGGCGACGCGACAAAATTAACATTGTTGATGAGGTCGTCGATTTCGTCGATAGTTTCCTCCACCATGCTCGGGATTCAAGCAAAGTTTCTCTTAAGATATCTCGCTGGACTTCAACAAGAAAAGATGCAATTACGGCCCCACGGTGGACGCCAAATGTTTTCACCAAAAACGGTTCAAACACCAAAGTTAGAAGGATTGTATTTTACCAATATGTTTATAAAATAAGTGGAGCAACACTCAACAACAATTGAAAGTAAAAATGCGAAGGAAACAAAATAAAGACGAGGTTTTAGAGTGGTTCAGCCTTGTGTTAGGCCTACATCCACTGTGAATAAAGGAATTTGCATTATCATGATGATGATTACAAGACATATCAACTCTCGCTCTTTATACATCTTTCTATTCTCTCAATGTATCCTCACTTTTACATACAAATCACACTGAAATTTACAGGATTCAATGGAGGAATGGCATAATCCATGATGAAGAAGGATGAACAGGTGACGAAGGAGGAGGACGTCTTTGATCTTTTTGCACTTATAGGATTTCAACGGATGCCATGGTCGAATGGATGAAAGATCTTCGGGTGACAATAATGATCATGGCTGAATTGTTTAAGGAATGGCTAAGGATGAAATTTAGCAGCGCTTCGTGGTGGCCGGAGGTCCCCCTTCTACATTGGCAGCCATGGCTTATTTATAGGTGAGCCTCTCTTGAAGAAATGAATCGGAGTTCTCCCTTGTAGGTTACATATCGCCTGCCTTATTAATCAAGAACATGCCCCAGCTTAGCTATAGCCAACTGGTGACAGTTGTTTCCAGCTTTCCTGTGCGAGTAACTTTACAAGAGTGAGCGACCACATAGGTCTGGGTATATTGAATGGGCGGGCGAGTGATGAGTGTACATGCGACATGTCAAAAGCTTCCTGGCTTGCACAAGAATGATTGACCGATAGATGACATTTGGTTGATGCGGCTTGTTTGATTATGAACGGGCGAACGGTACCGTAGTCTGAGATGTAAGTATGACATTTTGAGAACTGATATCCATCCGATTGGCAAGCAGCATATAGTATTAATAGCTAATCGAGTATCGAGTGGGCGATTGGAGTTTCATTCTATGAGCGGAAACAGAATATATATGCAACCTCTGATTTTCTTTGCATTTCCTGCTGTGCACGATCGAACAATTTATTATGAACGAATGACTGAAGAATAGATCATGTGACCGATCCTGACTGTGTTGAGCGGATGACTCAACTCGCTTTTTCTTTGCCATGTTTAACCTTGGAGTTAGCGCTTGAACCTTATTTTTTGCGATCGTCCCTTACCACTTGTAACTATCCAAGTGTACTGGGTAGAACTAGATACAACCGACCTTAACGACATTTGTCCCACAATTTTCATACAGACTTAATACACCAAAATGTGTGTGGTTTTTAAGGGATCAACGATCCATATTGTATGGATTAACATTAATAAATTTAAATGGGTTAAGTTATATAACTGAAATTAACAAGCAAGAGGAACATGGTAACTTGATTAAGAATTCAATATGAATAGGAATAACCAAGTTAAATGGAAACCTGATGAGGTAAGGCAAGCGCGCAAAAGAATGATTAGACATAGGGTCTAACAACATATTAAAGTGAGCCGCTTGGACCAGTCAGCTCGTTTGAGGGTGAACAACCCAACGGGGTAGATTATCGTGGTGTTATAAGGCATGAGGGAAGCACACATTCATCTGATTATTCTGTCGGCTCTGAAGGATTGGAAGGGGAAGCACGCGGCTTTCTGAGATACGTAAGGTGATCCTAGTAGTCTTCTGTGTAGTGGTAGATGTTTAGGCTATGCTCGCAGAGGTTGGGTCTGCGCATAACTACTAGGTGGGTGGGCCTTGACTGCAAGAGTAGCATTGCAGTCAGAATGCTGTGACATGGTGACACCAGGGTGATTCGGCGGTCGCCTCAACGGGGAGGCGAAGGGTCACGACCAACAAGGATAGTTGATCATCAGATACCTGTCATCAACTGCCAATGGGATGCGGAAAGACTAGAGCTAAAACCAATAGACCATTCACCCTTCACTATCGAGGTATGGTGGTTGAGGGAAAACACCAACTGGACGTTTAGATTGCTTGTTAGGGGCCAGTCGTTTAGCTCTAGTCGTCTTTACTAGTTGAGGGAGGGGCCGAGGTGGGGCCGTATCCACCATGTAAACAGACCCTAGGGATATCTATATATAAAGGCTCTTAAAGACGGGCTTGTACAGATATGGAAAAACACCCGACCGAGTTCCGTGTTTCTTGTATCACTCTGCCACGGAACTCGGTGCACATTAGAGGACGTGCAGTTAAGGCATCGAGCTACAATTGAAGATATGTACGTGGGACAGTCTAGATACATGCATGTCGGCTTTGGGTTGTGTATCGTAGACTTGAGGGCATTACTCCGGTATGAATTTTGATTCGATCGACGATGGCAGTCTGTACGCTTACGTAGCGTAGTAGCGACAGATATATGTGGAACATGACATTGTTATGTAGAGATCCGTACATCATTCTGGCATAGGATGAGGGACTGCGTTCATTTCTGTGGTATTACGGTGGGGACCGTGCGAGTGGGGTACCAAGGGGTGTGACTCAGTATTGAGGGTACTTACATATATACTGTATTAGGTTAATTCACTGGGGAGTAAATGGGTATGACATGTTTGTGTAAGCCTTGAGTGCTGTTAACCCAAGTAACATAATAAATAAGAAAATATGATTGAACGATATATGTAGTGTTATCCAAAGTGTATAATTTAAATCCAGTCACTAGAACTTGTGTTCTGACCCCCTCCTCATAACATACTTGTAGGTTAGATTTGTGGCAGAGACATGATAGCCTTTGGTACTGGTTAGGCAGTATTATTAATGCAGTAAGATTATATTTTGATTATATTATATTTTATCCATTCCGCTGTGAGATAATTTCTGAGCTCTGACATGTTTTATGTCTCTGTCTTTTCTGCAGTATACCTAGGCACAACAACTTGAGTTTCGATAGATTGAAATTTTGAAAAAAAAATCGGTCTATCGGAATTCGGATTGTTACAAGTCGGTTTGAATGTGTGGCTTCGGGTTGGTTAGTGTGGACGGCTTCAGGTCGTGAAGCTTTAGAAAGAAGTGGGTCGTCCTAAAAGTCAGGTTGTTAGGAACCTGGGGTAGTCAGGTCGTTGGGAGCCTGGGAGAGTCAGGTCGTCGGGAACCTGGGTGAGTCAACTCGTAGGATGGTCTGAACGACCTAGTAATGGGTCGGTTTCGGGGACGGACGACCTGGCTGATGTGAACAATTATTGATGATATTTTTGGTTCAATGATGAATGTGACTTCGAAGTATATTAAAGTAGGAATGTTCGAAGTGATGTGATGTGTTCGTTGATCGTCGTAATGAAACGAATGAGAAGACAACTCAAGGTGGTGAGTTCATGGATATTGGTTGCTCGAGAAGTGACTTGAGCTTATGAATAGTCATCAGGTTGGATAGCTAGAGACATCGAAGGCCAAGAGATTATCGTTGTTTAAGTTCTAGCGGACTCAAAGTATGGGTATAATAGGGACGCCTAAAAGACTAGAAGTGACTGGTTGAGTACCCTGGGCAGCTCGACGGGCCAAGATACGTTTCGTAGAATGGCATACAGAGTTTTGCTAGAACTGGGGTTTTCCATTAGCCCTTGGTAGTTGATGGTAAGGTGTTTAGTCGATCATAAGATTAACGATGGTTTCAAAGCAGGATTGACAGTGATAGCCAAAGTCATGGATGATAATTGTTTAGCTTGTATCGTCTTGCGTAGAATATTCGAAGTCGAAGGAGATATCTCTTGGGTGCTTGTCTGATGCTGGTATAGGCCTTCGAGGCTTGTACTTGGGAGATATCGATATCTATTATTATGGTCTATGCTTGATAAGTGATTGCCATGAATGTACTATTGTTCTAAATGATTATTGTAAAGGCTATCACTGTCGGATGTGGGAAGACGAGGTTGGGTTCTTCTCTGGTGTTTTGGTTGGTTAATCGACTTATTCCCATATACTTTGATGTTAGATAGTTGTTTTATTGCTCACTAAGACTGTTGTCTGAATCAGGGTTTTATATTTCCTTTTATTATCTTGGGCTGTTCATCCGATTTTGGATGGGCATACTAAGTAGCAGCTTACAGGTAGCAGAGCTTAGTGAGGCAAGGATGAAGAGTGATGATGAGTAGGAGGCTTGCGTTCCAGTTTAACCATTATTTCCTACTGTATATGTTATATTATATTTTATCCTTGCGTTGTGAGTTATACGACATGTTCCGCTTGTGTTATCTTACTCTAATGATCGTCCATAGCTGCCAAGCATAACTTTCAGCGCATTATTCCTCTTACTTAGTGCAGGAATTATGGGCGGTCATCACAAACATTTTCTTTATGGTCTCTATAGCATTAATTTATTACCAAGGACCAGCTTATCATCTACACTACATGTAGACAAATTAAAACATATGATAAACCAACTTTTTTTGTAATATAACTTTTGTTTATACGAAAACCATTTTTCATCATGACACTATCAAATTTCGCGTGCCACTGTCTTGGAGCTATTTTAAGTCCGTATAATATTTTACTAATCTACCAACTTTACTCTCAATTCCTTTGGAAATTAAATCTTCTGGTTGGTTTATGTTTATCTCCTTGTCCATATGTTCATTTAAGAATGTTGTTTTAACATTAATTTGATGGATATTTGTATTATAAGTAGATGTGATTACTGTTAACATTCCTATAAAGGTTATTCATGCAACAGGTGAATAAGTGTTCTGAATTGTATTTTACGTTTTGAAGGATTGTATAATAACTTTATTTAGTTAATGTGGTCTTATCATTCTAATATTTTAGGATATATTTCTTTGTGATGTTTTACATATCCATAAATTTTTTCGAATCTTTTTATGACCATTTTCCATTTAGTTAGTCTTATTTTGACCATAGTTTTTTCATAGGAGTTAAATTAAACACTAACATGTCTCATTACTTCGGGATGGTGGTTTCTCATTCTTTAGAGTGGTTACATTAAGAAATCGGGTAAGCAGCTTGGAAAAGGTGTAGTTTTAAGTTTTAAAAGCTGTTGGCAAGAATGAGAAAACTGCATACGGGTTGAAATTGGTAAGCACATTAGTCTAACCTCCTTTGGCTACAGAAATGGATAAAGGGATTAATTTCTGGTTTCTCCCTCATTCTTCTGGACCTAAGTCTAGTTTAGTTCATTCCCAAATTCACAAATCTCACTACTTAATAGCTAATCCAGAAATAGGCTACGTTGATAAATTATTTCCCTTTTGGTTTCTTCTCTTGGATGTGAGCTGGGCCCTACCGCCACTTAATGCTTCAACACTTGTAGTAAACCTTATCTTAGGAAATAATTCTCCCTACGTAATTAACTATCGCCATGAATTCCTTTGGTTAATGATATCTCACATAGTTATATATATATATATATATATATATATATATATATATATATATATATATGACTGCTGGAAAGTGCAGACTTGTGTCGAATAAGGCAACTAACCTTACACATCATTAACTTACTAAGTCTTATGCTTATTTCTAATTATATTAATTCTAGATTAACTAGAATAAAATAAGGAAAACTTATAACTTTCTATCCAAGGATGTTTAATTATTCATTTCCTTATTGGCTTAGCATTTACTACGAAAACCAATACCCATTAATCCCCTCTTTATTCCATTTATTATTTCTATTAAGATTGCTGCCATTTATGACCCTAACAATCATATTTCTTAAGGCATTAGTTATCCAATTTATTACCATTTATATCAGTCCCATTTAAAGTTCTAATCAAATGTTTGTAACTCCCAAACATTTCTATATTAATTTAATTCCATTTAATTCTCATATATGTATATATGTATAAGTTTATTACTTATTTATTTCTCAAATTGGAGTTACAATCCCTATTCCTAATCAAAATTTAAATTGTAACCACTTAGGCATTTATTTCCTATTCAATTCATTTCCCCAAAGCATACGTGGTTACTATATTTATTACCTTATTCATGACCTTTTCATTTATAGCAAATCAACTCCACATTTTTTGTTATAACGGTCTTAATGTTGATTTCTATTTAGAATTGGTTTTATCATCCATATGTATCCCATAAAACGAAAACTATTCAAATTCGACCACATAACAAAAAACATTTATATAATAACGTTATTAACGTAGATTTAGACGGATAGTATTAAAATGTGTATATGTGTATATATATATATATTAGTGAAAATTAGGCATGTATTTAACATAGTTACTAATCTTTATATTATTATTATTTACTAGTAATGTTTTGGTCAAAACGAATGACCAAAACAACCATTTTTGTGTTTAAGCTTTTTTAAGATTCAAAATCTTATAAAAAGTTTAATAACCATAATTATTGTAAATTTTGCCTAAGATATTTAAAAAGGATTGTTAAAGGGACTCCACTTTTGGTTAAGGGGGGGACAAATTTTAATATATTGTATAATTGTTATGGGGAGGAAAAAATAAATTAGCCTCCCCTTAAACATATAAATTAAAATTCCGATATTAACCCCTATAATTTTCATTAATATAAAACTTAAACCTTAATTAATGCTAACATTTTAATGCTGCACATAAAAATAAAATATCTACATAGTTAATGTAATCAGACACAAGAAAGTTTCATGAGTGATCAGAATGCATCAGATTAGGTAATTAATTGTAATTTTACAATTTTGAATTGGTATGATTAATTTACAATAAATGTAGAATTCTTTTTTTGATCTAGTATGTTGTATCGAATTTGTAAAATTGAGATGTTTAGTGATTCGCACGTTTGTTACTTACGCTGAATTTATTAAGTTAGGATTTGACATAAGCGACGAGTCAGGGATAGTTATGTCGTTTTTTTTTTTTTAAATAAACCAGACCACCCCTTAACAAAAATAAATTAAGTTGGAGTCCCTTAAAATTATCCCCTTCTTAACCAAACATGGAGTCCCTTTAACAATCCCCTATTTAAAAGAGGAATATCGACATATTTCAAATCACAAGAAATATGAAATAGTATATTTCTTGCTGATTTCAAGTAATGCCTTTTTATCTAAAAAGAACAAAAAGGGTATATTTACAATAACTAAGCATAATCTCAAACTATATCAAACACAAAAGGACTATTATTCTTGCAAGAACTGCACAAGCCACAAATCAACACCCAAATACTATGCATCTGGAGTAAAATACTACACATATAATAATAATTTTTGGGACCGGTTTCCAGATTCGAGGTTTTTACAATAGCCACAAACAATCTAAGAATAATTGTAGACAGTATGATATTATTAAACTAAAAGGCCTACATATGCACACCTAGTTCACATTCATATTATTTTAGAGTTGATAAAAACAAACAAATCTGATAACTTTTAGGCATATATTCAAATTCATCACAAACGAATTATATAAGTTATTATAAACAATGAATATATTTCCCGCTCACCTGAAAGCAATCCAAATCTGAATTTTAACATAGCTTTTAGGCTTACAATTCCCAAACCTTACAGATTTACAATTTATTTACAAAGGGGATTCACAACGCTGATTTAGATTTGTAGATCTAAAAGAAGAATAGGAAAAGAAGAAGGAAATTTAAATATAAGAATTACTTAATCGAAGAACCAACACTTTTTACATAAATTTGAGTTCGATCTCTCCAGTTCTTATTGATTTGATTTGTGTATGTTTATATTTTATGTTTTAAAAGAAATTATAGGATTGAGAATCGCAGGGCTTTGTTGTTTCCTCTAGATAATATGAGCAAAAGAGTGGGGATCTAGATCTTTATTAATAAGCGTTAAAATGACCCTGAACTGTTAGATTAAATTCCAGAAAATTCCATCCATTTATATAAATTTTTATAATAACTTAACCTTAGCCGCCACTTCCTATGTTGACAATTATTAGTAAGATCTTAAGACATACAGATTTTAATCATTTAGTTATCTAGGCGTGGAATTTATGAAACACCTTACTGAAAGAAGATGAAAAGACCATATATACTAATTATGACATTAGCACTGCTATTATCCCCTTAACAAAAGTACCAGTAAATGAAACTGACAAACAATTATAATGCTAAAAACCATTAAGAGTAAATGACAGAGTACCACATCACGATGAGCACCTTCTCCAAACTGTTCAAATATAATAGTACTAACTAGCACAATTAAAGATTCCACTCACAATAATTTTCTCCTCCTCCTATTGAAAATAAAACAGAAGTTACCGTTGAAACAGGCTCAGTTTTCAACAGCATTTAAGTGGAGGACAAAATTATCAAATAAATTATCAAATAAAAGTCATGTACACATAAGTAAATACAAAATGAGGAATCAAAAGACATAATAGATAGATCTCGATAGGCAAAAGATATATAGAATAATAAAAAAAAGAATCATAAACATAAGCATAGAAAGCTACATCAGAGATCACTAATATCATCATCACACACACACACAAATATATATATATATAACATGATATAGAACAACATCAGATATCACAAACAACACCAGATACACACACACATACATATATATATATATATATGTGTGTGTGTGTGTGTGTGTGTGCGCGTGTTTGTGTGTGTGCGCGTGTGCGTGTGTGTGTATGTGTGTATATGTATGTATATATATTATATATATATATATTTTGAAAATTGGTTCACTTTATTGCAAAAACCAATCATATACTTCGTTTATATGCTTCATCAAAACCTTATGCCCTCCTAACCCAAATGGGTGCGACATAAGGGAAAAGAGCACATATAAACTCCATATATTAACAATACAAAGTCTCAAAATCATCATTACAACAAACCACTCACCACACACTCCTGTCACTCTCAAAATAAAAAGAAAGCGTTGAAACAACAAAAAAAGTAATATATAAACCTTCAACTAGTATCAAGTAAATAAATGCCCCATTTCCTTAAAAACAACTTCTTCTCCAAAGAAAACTTTGTCTTGCTTCCATTATTCTTCACCAAATACATCACATCTTTTTCTATAATTCCAAGCTTGATCTCCTTAGGCATGCTTTTGCTTTCAAACTGTTTGGAGTTTCTCTCATGCCACAACTGATATATAGTAGCAGTATATGCTGCACAAACAACATCAAAATCTTGATCCTTTTCCTTAAAGCTATCCAGCAGTTTTTCAGCTTCAAATTCCAGAGAGCCACCTGCATATGCATGTAAACCCATCTTTGCAAGTACTGAGTCCCAAATAAATTTCGAATACTCACACAAAAAGAATAAATGGCTTATAGACTCCTCACCATTGTTACACAGTAAACATACATTTTCTAAAATAACACCAAACCTCATCAGCCTATCTTTGGTATTGAGTCTATCATGCATTTCCAAAAAAGAGATAAATGCCATTCTCTTTGCATTTTTTGTGTGCCATATAACCTTCACAAATCTCTTAATTTCTCGTTTTCTTCTAACAAAGTTCCATGCCTTATGAAATACGAATTCTCCATCTTCACCCCATTGATAAAAATCCTTTTGTGCCTTCACATTTAATACAATAAACATTATCTCCTGATGAATCTCCCTAATAGCTGCATGAATACCACTCTCAATTTTGCCATTTCTAATAATATCACACACTCTTTCATCATATCTACCAATGTTATGAAATCTAGACAAGCCAAGAATATCAACCAAGCATTTACAATTTAACTATGGTTCACACCATAAAGAAGTAGTAGAACCATCCACAATCACCTTATTAAAGAACTGTATACCACGTTTCCTGAGTCTTAAAATAGTTTTCCAATTGCTCGATGAATTGTTATCAACCTTCATAGTCCAAAAAGAATTATCCTTGAAATATCTTTGTTTCATCCAATTGCACCATAATGAATCACTACTCAAAAATTTCAACATCATTTTAATCCATGCAGCTTTTTTCAGAACTGTAAAAGATTTTATACCTATTCCTCCTTCAGATTTAGGTGAACACAGTTTATCCTAACTTACCTTATTCTAGGCTCCTCCCCAAAAAAATCACAACACATCATATGCAGCTTATCAATAGTATGTTCGGGAATTTGATAAACAAACAGCCAATACAAAACAGTAGGAGTAACAATGGATTGGATAAGCTCGGCTCTTCCAGCAAAACTTAAAAATTTAGCATCCCAGGCTTGTATTTTAGATTGAATTCGATGCAGTAATGATTGACAATCTGTGTAGTGAATATAATTTGATGAAAAAGGGACTCCTAGATATTTAATAGGGAGTTGATTAGTCTGAACCCCAAAAATGGATGAAACATCTCTTGTATTTCGAGTAAATTTACTAAAATATAACTTGGTTTTATTTTCACTAACTGATAGACCACATTACTTCTTCAGTTTACCAAAAATTTCACTCAACACATTAGCAAACACAGGTAAGCACTTTCCAAAAATCATAAGATAATCTGCGTATTGAAGGTGTGACACAACAGGCTCAGACTTAAAAACTGATATGAATTTCGGATCCACTACTGCCTCATTCATACAAAAGGTAAAAAAACTCCATTGTAATTGAGAATAGGTATGGAGACAATGGGTCTCCCTGTCTTAAGCTTCTATTTGAATTAAAATAACCCTTCGGCACTCCTTGAATTAAAACAGAGTATGATGGAGACGAGATACACCCATATATCACATTTATAAGATGGACTGGAAATCCCATTCTACTCATTAAATGGCAAATAAATTCTCTATTCATCATATCATAGGCTTTATGAAGGTCAACTTTCACACGGAGTTTATTAACCCCTTCTTTTTTAAAGTCTCTTTACAATTCATGCGCAAGGAGGATGTTATCACCAATATATCTCGATGGAATAAAAGCACATTGATCTGGTGAAATCAAAGAGGGCAAATACCACTTAATCCTATATATATATATATATATATTTATGTGTGTGTGTATGCTTATATAAACATGTTAGCGAAACATGATATAAAATAACTAAGCAGATAAAATATAAATAACCAGGAATCAATAATTGAGAATAGAAGATACTGATAAAGAATTGGAATTGGAAGAATAATTAAATTTGAAAATATAGATACGAGATCTAACGAAAGTAAGAAAAAAATTAAAGTCATCGAGCTTGTTGAGTTTATAAAAAGGATTTGATAACCAATTAAAAAAATATACATCAAATTATTAATATTAATATCTAGATTATGAAAAGCATATTGTTTCTTTCAAGCTATATATACTAGCAAATAATTAAGAAAATAGCATCACACACACACATATATATATATCTGTTGCAAGTATTAAAAAGAAACCTATAAGAATTTCAGTAATAATCATAATCAAAGTGGTCAAAGTTAAAGGGAAAATTGAAAAGATTGAAAAAACTAGATAAAACAAACTTAGTAATAGAACAATCAAAATATAAATGATCAATATCTTCTAAATGATTATTACAAAAACAACAATTTTTATTAATAATTACATTTTTCATCTTAAGTAATTCAATAGTATTAAGTTTACCATGTAAAATAACCCACATATGTAATTTAGTTTTAGGAGGACCATTGGCTTTCTAGAGACAATTGAAAATTTTATTTTTAATCCCAAAAAAACAAAGAAAATTATAAAGCGATTTAGAAGAGCAGGACTCATTTTTATCTCAACTCCAATGATACATGTCTTTCTCATGATCAAACTTATATAAATCAAGTCCAGTACAAAGTAGGCGAACTGTTTAAGAGTGATACCAACAAGAGCATGATTGAAGCTAAAATTCCAAGGGAAAACCTGATCCTGATTGTAGATGTCCATAATCAAATTATTTTAAAATTATAAATATCATATAATTCTTCAAACTCAATTTTTAAGGGAATAGTAGAAATCCAACAATCATCCCAAAATGAAATATTATTATCAGAATGTACAATATGGCTAATACCTATTTTATAAATTTCAAAATAATGAATTATAGACTTCCAAAAATGAGAAATATTATTAGGATTATTAAAGGAACCAAGGCTAAGATTAAAATTACCATTATACCATTGATTCGAAATTAATTCTTTGCATAAACAATTTAGGTTACAATCATTAAATTTCCACATCTATTTGCATAATAGGGAAATACTAAGATTGTATATATTTAAAATACCTAATCCTCCCTCACTTTTTGGTTTATTAACAGTATTCCATTGGATCAAACATTTGGATCAGGAAAAAAAATTATCCCCATATTAGAGAAAATTTCTTCTAATCCTATCAATTTTCTCAATGACCCAATTGGGGAAGCAATAAAATGACATCCATAAATGGGTAGAGCGGACAATACCGAGTTAATTAATACTACTCTACCCGCTCTTGAAAGGAATCTACTATTCCAACTAGATAGTTTGTTACTAATTTTATCTATAATGGTGTTCCAATCTTCATGTTTTAATTCCTTAGGCCTTATGAAAAACCCAAGATATTCAATAGAAAATTTCATTAAATTGACTAAATTTTCAACATTATGATAGTCATTAAGAACTAAAACTGAACTTTTATCAAAATTAATTTTTAAATCAGAAAGTAACTCAAAACTATATAGAATAAATTTAAGAGAAATAATGGATTTACGTAAATGATAAGATAAAATCAAGGTATCATCCGCAAATTGTAAAATGGAAATACCCTCAGTAGTAATATCTCTACCAATATAGTCTAGCACGCCATTCCTGGTTGTAAGCTTAATAATTTTAGAAAAAACATCAGCAGCTAAATTAAATAAATAAGGAGATAATGGATCTCCTTGCCTTTAGCCATATTTAGACCGAATTTTACCTCTAGGGATACCATTAACAAGTATATTAGAACTACTAGATTTTAAAAGAAGCCAAATTCATCCAATCCACCTATTACTAAATCCTCTAGCCATTAAAAGGCCCTAACGAAAGTACTAATCAGTGGAAGCAAAAGATTTAGCAAAATCAAGTTTAAGAACAACACAAGTCATGTTATTTTTACAATAGTAATTAATGTATTCCTGCACTGTAGCAACCCCATCGGAGATATTCCTACCCTTTATAAAAGCAGACTGAGAATTTACTGATTAATTCATTCATTTTAGAACTTAATCTGTTAGATAAAATTTTAGAAATAATTTTAATAGAGCAGTTTAGTAAAGAAATAGGTTTAAATTCCTTTATGAGATCAGCCCCAATTTTCTTATGAATTAAAACATCATCAGCAGAGTTAAATCTACAAAGTTACATATTTCCTTTAAAAAATTCATTAGAAAGATAAATTAATTTGTCTTTTAAAACATCCCAAAAAGTAATATAGAACGAAAGAGGAAAACTATCAGGCCTAGAGGCTTTGTCCGGGGGCATGTCTTCAATAGCTTTTAAACTCTCCGATTTAGTAAATGAGTTATCTAAGCCATTTAAGTCGACAAAATTACTCTCATTATACAGTAGACTCCAGTTAGCCTTAACTCTACGATAATTAAATTTACCAAAAATACCTTTATAACAATAAGTAAATTTTCTATTGAGATTTAACTGATTAGAAATTTCATTATCGTTAACTAAAATATAATTAATAGTGTTACATCTTTTCTACCATTAGAAACTTTAAGAAGAAATTGTATTTTTATCTTCATCATCCATCCAATTAACCCTAGATCTTTACTTCCACATAATTTCCTCTTGCAACAAGATTTTGTTAAGTTCTTCTTTGAGATTGTGAAGAACATTTTTCTCTGAAATATTTCATAATCTATTTTCTTCAATTTTATTTAAACATAATACATCTCCTAAATTTTTGACTTTTTTAAGTTTAATATTACCAAAAACTTCACGATTCCATTTTTAAAGAAAAATTCTAAGTTCTTTAAATTTACAAACCAAGACTTTTGCAATGTTATTTGAAAAGGTAATATTGTAATAACTCATAGAAAGCCATTTATGATAAAGAAAAGGAGGAAGAGTAGAGCAATAAACTTTATAATATCCTTTATATTATATTTATATATTATATATATATATTTACAATGAATATTATTGCTTGGAATGTAAGGGGTTTTAATTAGGGCTGTCAATTTTCTACACGACCCGTGACCCGACCCGAAACTCGCACGGAAATTAGCAGGTTAACCAGACCCGTTTAGCTAGCGGGTCATTTTTGGGTCAACCCTAATTTGACCCGTTTATAAACGGGTGGGTTTAGGGTTGACCCGCTAACCCGATTTTGACCCGCCAAACCCGATTATATGTTGTATCTCTTCCATACTGTTAGTCTTTTATGTACACTGTTAGTGTTAATCTTTTATGTATCTAGTAATCAGTATGCTCGTATATGTAAGCTGCTATATTTTACTAATTTATTTTTGTATGTTGTTAGTTACATTTTACTTATAACAATTGTATCTGTTCCATACTAGTAGTCTTTAATTTATGCAATATAGGAATATGTACTTATGTATAGAAAATGATTTTTGGATATGGTGATTTCATGCTTTATATATATGTTGTCTGTTGGTGACTTTGCAACTTGTTGCATGTTGGTGATTTGGCTCTTTTGTTGCTTATATTAGTAGGCAATATCTATCAATGGGTTAAACAGGTAAACCCGACCCAACACAACCCGACACGACCCATTTAGTTAAACGGGTTACGCAGGTCGGGTCGGGCCAACCCGTTTATAAACGGGTCGGGTTAGGGTTGGGAAAATATGACCCGTTTAATAAACGGGTTGACCCGACCCGTTTATAAATCAACCCGTACCCGACTTGACCCGACCCGAACCCGACCCGACACGATCCATTGACAGCCCTAGTTTTAATTCCCCTGAAAGAAAATTAGATTTTTCTAATCTTATTGCTTATAATAAACCATGTATAGTTGGTATATTAGAACGTAAGATGGGTAATTCTAGTATTAGTGAGTTTCATATGAGGTATATGGCTAATTGGGGCATTACTGATAACAATATAACAGATGACAAAGGTAGGATAATTGTCATTTGGGATTATTCTATTTGGGATTTATTTAAACACTTTATCAATCCCCAATATATTCACTGTGTTTATAATAACAAAGGTGGGTTAGTTATTAATGTGACTTTTGTATATGCTTACAATATTGAAAAAGATAGATTTATTCTCTGGAATCACCTTGAGTTATTTAATAAAACAATCAAATCCCGTTGGATTATCTTAGGTGATTTCAATTCTATTGTTAGAGCTTCTGAAAAGAGAGGTGGTAATAATATTCCTCTTCAAAAATTATAGTTTTTTCTATTTTTATTTCAAAACTAGTTTAATTGAACCTATTTTGAAGGGTAACAAGTTTACTTGGGAATCTGGGGAATTTAGAAATATCTATTGTAAACTGGATAGAGTGCTTCTAAATCACTCTTTCAGTAAATTATTTCCCAATTTTCATGTTAGACTCTTGCTCAAGCAACTGGTGATCATACCCTATTCAAGTTTTTTTTGATTCCAAGCCTAATGTTAATTTCAATTTTCCTTTTAGGTATAAAAATGGCTGAGCTCTTGATAATGATTACAAATCTGTTGTCCAAAGTTGTTTTAACAACAATTCATTTTATGGCACCACACAATATAAACTGAAACAGTTATTAACTAGTGCCAAGAACAATTTAAAAAAAGGAACAGTAGTAAAAAGGTAAACCATATCTCTGCTACTAGATTGGAATGTGAGAAACTTCAAAATATTATAGAATTTGATAGTTCTAAAAGAGATACTGTCAATAAGTTCTTCTAGTTGTAGAAAAATTTTAAGGATGCACTTCACATTGAAATAGTTAACCTCAGACAAAAGTCTGCAATTGACTGGCTTTCAAAGGGAGACACATGCAATAAGTTCTTTTATGCCCAAATGTCTAGCAGAAAGCATAGGAATGACATTGGTAAAATTATTAACAGTAAGGGTGATATTGTGAATGATGTAGCTCAGCTTAAAAAGGAAGACATTGATTACTTTACTGATTTATATAACACTGAGGATAGTCATATTAATTTCCCTAGAATTTGCCCTAAATTTATCTTAAATAATAGATGTACTGAAATATTTCTTGCTCTAGTCTTAGTGCATGATATTAAAACTATTATCTTCAATGCTAATGCTAATGGCTTTGGTGCAAAAAAATTCAAAATGCATTAGGACGATATTAAGAACATGATTTATGATGCTGTGAATGAATTTTTTCTTTCTGGGAAAATTATGAAAAATTTGAACATATTCTCATTACTTTAATTCCAAAGATTAAAGTGTCAAATTCCTTGAGTGATTACAGGCCTATTGCTTGCTGTAATTTTATTTATAAAATTATTGCCAACATTTTAAGCAATAGAATAAAAGTTTTTCTGCAGTTTATCATATCTAAAAATCAGAGTGCTTTTATTCTTGGGAGACTTATTAGTGAAAACACTTTACTTGCTCTTGAAATGCTCAGAAACTTTAATCAGGGGTCTAAAAACAAGATGTGTATTTACGTAAAGCTTCTGACAAGATCAATAGAAAATTTATCATACATGTTATGAAACAATTTGGTTTTGATTTCTAGTTTTGTGCCTTGGTTGAAGAATGCATTTCTAATGTTACCTTTTCTATTCTCATTAATGGTTCTCCCGGTGGGTTTATAAAAAGCAGTAGAGGCATAAGGCAAGGGGATCCTTTATCCCCTTATTTGTTTACTATTGTTATGGAATATATATCTTATCAAATCAGATCTGAGATTATCTCTAAAAATATCAAGCCTATTAATAGAATTATGCCTTATATTTCTCATCTTCTATATGATGATGACTTGCTTATTTTTTTAAATGCAGATATGGATAATGCTATTATTATTAAAAATATTTTCAGAAATATGGAGTTGTATGTTGGGTTAAAGATTGATGAGAGCATGAGTAAAATATATTTCAGTAATCATTGCAATGATAAGGATAGGATTCATAATTTCCTGAATTTTCAAGAGGGCAAACTTCCAGTTAAATATTTAGGGCTACCTCTTAGTGAAAATCATATTAAAGATAAAGATTGCACAAAGCTACAAGAGATTATTCAAAGTAAAATAGACACTTGGTCTAGCAAAAATCTGTCTATAGCTGGAAGAGTTGAACTCACCCATACTGTTCTGGATGTGGTGTCATAATATTCCTATCAAAATCATTGAAAAAATTAAGAGGATTTGTGCCAACTTCATTTGTAATGGTAAATATCATAAGGTTGCTTGGATTGTCATTACTAAATCAAAAGAATATGGAGGTTTAGGCCTTAGGAATTTTAAAGACATTAATGAAGCCTGCAATCTCAAACTGTTCTGGAAATTTATAGAGGGGAAATCTCTATGGGCTAAATGGATGAAAGCAGAAATCTCTATGGGCTAAATGGATGAAAGCAAATATATTATTTCATTATTCCCATACTTGGAAAAGCATTTTAAAATCTAGGGATATTGGGAAGACTTTGATATCTAGAAAGTTCAAGGATGCAACAATACAAGTTTATCGTTTGATCCTTGGATCAACAATAAATCACTTGTGGAATTATAAGGCTGGAATAACCTTAGTATTTTTGGTGGATCAGACAAATTTTTTTCTCATATTATTGATAATAATGTTTGGAAATCTAAGAATCATGAAGCTACTCATATATATAGGTCTGCTATTAATAAACTTGAGATTTATAATAATACTGAACAGAATAGTTGGATTTGGAATCTATCTTATAAGGAGAAATTCTCGTTTAAGAATACGTGGAGTTACATCAAAATTAATGAGAGTGAGGTTAATTGGCATCAAATTGTTTGGAATAATTCAAATTGTCCAAAAATGGCCTATTGCACATATTTTTCTATCACGGACAAGTTACCTGCAGGGGACAGATGTTCTAAATGGAGCAAAAAGGAGATTTCAAAATGTCTTCTTTGCAAAGAAGATATGGAATATATAAAACATTTATTTTTCAACTATACATATTCAATGAAAATTTGGTTTATTGCTAAGAGGAAGCTCAAGATTGATCCTAAAATCAACATCCAAAATATTAGAGATAGCATTGACTATTTTATGCAGGCATTTAGAGCCAAAAAGGATATCATGAACAAAGCTAGTATGATTCTAACTACTGTTATC
The DNA here is from genome assembly GCA_030737875.1 of Allium sativum. NCBI lineage: Eukaryota > Viridiplantae > Streptophyta > Magnoliopsida > Asparagales > Amaryllidaceae > Allium > Allium sativum. Next base: position 71,217,439 of record CM060924.1, read on the forward strand.
TATTCTCTATGGAAAGAGGAATAACAGACTTCACAACAACAAAGAGGCTGACTACTTCCAATTATGGAGACAAATAGAAACAGATTGCAACATTATTCTCCTCAAGGCCATCAAAAATATCAACAATAAGTGTAACAGCATTAATACTTGTGAGCTAGAAAACTATGAAAATAGAGCTGAAGCATACTTACAAGGAGGGAAATATCCTATTGATATATCAAAGGGTAGAATTACTAACAACAACTCCAACAACCTTGACAGGCACTGAATGGCAGATGCAATTAACATAACATCAGGCTCCCTTCTTGAAGAGTCAAGCACTGCCATGCACATCAGAGATATTCATGTAAAGGGAAGTAAAAAACTTAGTTAATAATACTATTAATTATTCAACTGAGAACATTTTTCTGTCCAATATATACCTGATTTATGCAGGCTTGATAAAGGTGTCCCCAACAGTGTTCCTGATGTCAGATACACTAAAGTTAACAGCCTCGCCAATCACTGATACACAAAAAGGCACTGGATGGCTACTGAGAAACTCCAATACATCAGATTCCCTTCTTGGAATCCCAAAAAACATATTTCTTTCCAAATATATAAAGGGAAGTATGATTAAAAGTATTGACAGCGAATTTAATTATTGAAAGAGCAAATTTGATAACCAAAAACTACTTGTGCAATACAGATCGGAAGAATGGACCTCCAACGGTGCTTCTGAAGATAGATTTGTAGAAAAGTATGAAGCTTGGAGCATCAAAGACATAGATGAACAAAGAGTTGGTGAAAGTCACTATGTTAGCAAGCTCAAAAACAAAAAACACCACTTATCTTGCTGGTGTAAAGGAGCCTGTAGTACATCTAATAGCAGAGATCGAGTTACTCCAAGGATTGAAGCGGATCGAAAGCTGTTCGAAGGCAGTAAGATGGACGAGAAGGACAAGAAAATCAACTGGAAACCACCATAGGGTTTCTCGCCTTTGAATCTTGTCAATCTGAAGTTTCAATGAGAAGATTGAGAATATCTAAGGCAGTTGCCATTATTTTCAAGATGTTATAACCCTAGCTTACGATGTCGGCTAGGGTTTTGAGAGCATATTTTGTGTCTTCATATGATGGAGTGTATATACCACGTTTTCGTGGGCTGGGCCTTAGGCCATTTTTTATCCGTTTAAAAAAAAGCCCATTATCATCTACATGTTGACTATGCACAACCATCCCAACGATATTCGTGACCACAATATTATCATCAACCGAATCATTAACAATTTGAGTAGCGGTATCAACATTATAATCACTAGTATAATGGTCACAAGGCAACCCATCTTCATTGTTATCATCAGTGAATCTAGCTCGATCAGTCTTGAATACTGTGATTTTATTGGCAATATCATCACAAACTGGGAATACACTCAATATTTCTTTAAAATTGCCATTCTTGGACTTTTCAGCAGATAGCCTAATCTCAACACCAGTATTAATACTGGCATACCTATCATTAGCATCAAGTTGAGGGATGATACCACCACTGGCCAAGATAGCATGAACTGAAAATGCTTTATCTATATGTGAACACCACTTAACACTCGAGCTTCCTTCCAAAAGATCATTCTCAGTTGCCATGAGATCATTACAAGTATTATTTTCATCATAATTCTCCTCATTGCAATTACCAGAAACAAAAACAAGGTCTTAGGAAGCATCAAGACACGTTTATATCCATCCTCAAAAGCTTCTACATCGTGAATGTAAGTACATGTATCATCAGTCAACACATAACCTTCATTCTTTGACAAGCTATCTTGCCTCATACAAATACGATCACTCTCAACACTCCCCAAAAAATCCACACTATTTTCCAACAATACACCAGTACAACCAGAACCAGCCGTACTCCCTAAAAAATTAACAGCTTCCCGAAAGTAATTAGGGGCAGCAACGTTCAACATATTACCCTTAAACCCATATGATATGCCTTGTACTAAATCAATATAGTCATCATCAATCCTTCTCAAAAAATCGTCACCACTTCCAAACAACAAAGTAGTAATAACCTTATCCATCATACCCGACCATAAAAAAGCATATAACCATTTTAAGTTGTACACTTAAATTAACAAAACATAGAATTCAACATGCAAAGTTAAAATACAAAAAAAATGATCAACTTTGCTCTCAATTTGCATACGCATCTCTATCATCACAAGCTATTCTTCTATCAATGTAAATGTACTCCCAACTACTTACATCCATAACACGAGCCGTGAACCATTTTGAATAAATAGGTGGAACCAGGTGCTTAGGCTCCATTTTTACCTACGATCACATGAGTTATAAAAAGAAATGAACGTTAAATTAAAATTTGTACTAACCTTAAAGAAGTATACATGAAAAAAATGATCTCGATTAACAGAAGCTATAGCAATTTCCATACGTTGTACTAGGGGAGGCACCATCCCTTTCGATGGAGGTATTGTCAGCATAAGTCTTTCACTAATGCTAAATATGACGACGTTATAGCTAGTTGCAATAATATAACCTACATCGGACATTGACATCCACTTTTCCATTGGCGTAAATCCTTCATCTTCATGCATTAGACTTTGAGAAGACTTGTGCTTTTGCCATGCTCTATGAGCACGCAATAATACAAACTTTGATTTTCATGCAATTCTTTGTATAACTCTCTCCTAATTTGACTCCAGCTTTATTCTCCCATACCAAGCAAAGCGGCCATCATTTATACCCATAGTTACGGTCTGATCAGACGTCAATAATATCAATAACAAAAAGCTTCAACTCCGACAGTATTTAATGCAAATAAGTTCTCATGCCTTCGCTTTTTTTCCAAACCGTTAAAAAAATGATATCGTACGTTAACATGTAACTGATTTGTATTCAAAGCTAAAATAATACGTATTTACGTAACTTTTTCGGTTCACGAATTAAAATTTTATCAGCACGAGCCTTTTTTGAAGTGCATGAATTTTGCGAATCCATACTTTCGACGAGCTCAAATGACGAAGGCATCCTTTTTGTTGATGTATGAGCACTTCTTTTGCTATGTGTACTTATTTTGCTTTTTGGAGATGCGAGAGAGAAGATGTACGTGGTTTCACAATCTCTAACATTTTCTTATAGATTTTCATTTGGTAAGGAGTTTCCATCTTTTTCACATCTCTTGTATAAGTGCTTCCATTTTTTGCACAAGTCCCATAGTTTTATTTCCGCTTTTCCTATAAGATGTAGTCTTGACCAATGAAGTCTACCATCTCAAGCGGTATTGCGGTACAGGCCCAAGACGAGCTAACTCATGCACACAAGACAATCCGTAAGTTCTACGAATGACACATCTGCATAATAATTCTTCGTCACCAACGTCTTTTATTCTATGTATTTCTGAATGAATCAAATTAAGCGCCTCGATAGAAACAATGCCCCGTAAATTTTTGAACTCTCGAATATGAAATATGTGCTTTACTTTTGTTAAATTTTGCTCGAATGACGCTTTAAGGATGGTAAATGAGAGTTCCAATAACGTATGCATCTTTGTCCAACCTTGTTCGAAATTGCATAGACAACTAGTTAAATATGTTTTTTAATTTCGAATGAGCCGACTCAGCCCTGCATAAGACATGCATAAATGATTACAACAAAGCTAATTATTATGTTGAATAAATATGACCAAAGTAAAATATAACAATACTGATTAGAAGTATAATTTCCGAAATGCATGCAGTCTTCCGTCCATGCTTGAACAAACCAATCTTTATATGTATCCAACTAAGTCTCATGAATATATCTCAAAAGTGAAGTATGACTTGCATACTTTTCATGCTACACTTGAAGATTCTCATTATAAGTAACAACATGTTTTGAACATACCAGCTCATTCAAATCAAATAAAAATGACTTTTTCTCTTCATGCTCCATTCCTTTCACTTTCTTTTGCATATGCATTAGAACATTATTTTTAATGTGTCATGTGCATAACATATGCGCGGAACTCGGAAACACAATTCCAATAGCATTTACTAATGTTGTCTCTCTATCGGAAATGAAAACTGATGGTAATTCTACTTCATAATCAATCATAACTGATTTCAAATGCCTTAAAGCCCATATATAATTTTCCTCGGTTTTCGCAACTAAATACGCAATTGCAATACAGAATGTAAGACATTCTGTACCTATTGGTTTTATATGTGCAATCTAATATAATAACTCTGAGGAATGTACGTAGAAAACCCATGCTGACGGGATGTGCCCAAAAAATATCTTAATAATATATGTTTCGTCTAACGTTCTATGGTGCCATTCAAATAACCAAACTGTTTCAATTTACTAAGCAAATATTGAACTTGAGAACGCCCCGCAAGCTCTATAGCATTTTTTGCTTTGATTACGTTGTAAATCGTCATGATTGTGGTTAAATTTGAAGGATTATTTCTTTTATTGATCGCTAATTTTTTTTCGGTTTTACCAAGTTTCTACGCATCTCAGTAACTAATTAACTTCGTCTCATTTTCTGTTAGTCGATCAATATATGAATGACATTCCATATGTTTCAATTCAAAATGACTATGAACACCATTAACAACCTATAATCACCAATCTTCTAAAGTTTCACCTTTAAGCTTAAAGGGGCGTAGCACTTTTTTGTATGCATCAATCTCACGTTCTTCGGGCTTTTATCCTTTCGCTTCTGGTAAGCACCATTCGTTCACAACCAAATGTAATTCTAGGGTTTTAGACCGAAGCGCCAGTATTCGATTTTAGTATTATGATAACAAAGCCAAGGCATTTTCCCATATCACGAACCCAAGTGATATTTTTTTTTCTAGATGGAAATGTTGCATTCAAAATATAAAACACTACGTTAATTGAAATGATAAACAAATGTTTAAAAAAATATGTGTTCGAATATTTTTTTTGCCTTTTTGTCATAGTATTGCTCTGTAAATACATGATAAAGCAGAAAACCACGTATAAAATAAACGTGGAAATATAGGTAACCATGAAAGTACTATACGTGGAAGACTGGTTGTCCACAAAAATATATTACGTGGTTTATCAAAGTACCCAAAAATAAAATCATGCATAAAAAAAGTGTATTCAATGGTTTAAGATACTAGTTCAAACATTAACCGTAACCAACTTACATCATATGTCGTGAATTCGTTTGAATAATCCAAAATTAGTTCATCATGTAATTTTTCATCACTTCGGGATGACACGATCTGCAAAAAAAAAAAATAGAAAGTATAAACTAAATGTTCAAAAAGAAAAGAAATGATGTGCTATACATATAATTCATGGATAGTTCAATTTCCACGATGGTATATCACGTGGATAGTTCGATTTCCATGTTGGACGTATACGTGGTTTATTATTTGTTCTCGTGTTTCTCCTGCGTGGTCTTACTACGATTCCCTCATTTTCAGATTCATCGGTTGTTTTGAACTTATTTCCAAAAATTGAAAATAAAAAATCATAAATTTTGAATTACCTGTTGTGATTGTAATAAGAAATCATCTTCTCCTTCAAAATCCATCAAATAATTGTTTACAATTGAATTTTTTCTTCATTATTTTTAAGAACTAGGGTTTTGAGCATCGATGTTTTCATACAGTGAGAAAAGTATGTTATTGTTCAAAACAGATGAGAAGAAAGTGAGACGGTAACACGATAAGTGTAGTTTTGCTCAAAAATTAATTAATTTTAGGGGGGGAGGGGTCTACTAACTAAAAACATGGGTTGGAATACAATTTTCCTTTTTTACTCTTGTTGATCAAAAAAAGGAAGGAACATTGAAAGCTTTTATGCCCAAAAAAATCACAGGAAAAGCAATGTATTTTCTCTCTACAATTTGCAATCCTGTGAAAGCGATCCCCACACCTAAAAAAAGATCTTTATATTTTTTCCCCAAATCCAAGGCTTTTTTAGATAGTCTAGATGAAGCACGGGAAGTAGAAATGGGAAGAAAATATGCGACAGCGGATGCATATGAATGATTTATGTTGGATAAAGAGGAAAAATTAGCAGAGGAAGAAGACCTAAATGTCGAAAATGAATAAAAAAGACGAGGCATCATTAAAATGTTGAAGATTTTTTCTAAATTAATTTGATATCTGGAGTTTTTTAAATTAAACAATAATTTATTTGAATGAAATTAACTTGATTAGTTTATAATTGAAATTAAAATTGGATTTAAAAAACAATTAAAATTGGATTTAAATAAAAGAAACTTGATTTATAAAGTTATTTTGAATTCTATTTTGATTTGAAACAAAGTTAATAAACTTTTTAATTTAATTTGAAGTAAATAAACGGAAACTGAATAATTTAAAATATTAATGAACCAGGTAAAATAGCAAATTTTCAAACGGTCTTTGTTGTAAGGTTTAAAATTTCATAATCATCAGATGTGTCGTTTAATCGTGCGAATTTAAACGTGTAGAAAATTAGGCGTACAATTTAATTAGAATAATGAGATTTTAAGTGCAACCGCTATAGATGATGGAATTGGGCTTCGCCGTTAGTCTCATTGCGTCCAGAAGACCTTAAAACCTATATATAGACTGTGAGTAAGCCTAATTTGGACTCCGGCCCGTTTTTGGCATTATAACACGTAAAACAAGAGAAGTTGATATTAAAATATTATTATACCCTAATCTATTACACTGTCGCCCCCTTTTCTATTTCAATGGCCACAAAATTTGAATCTTTCTCCCTTAATTGTTCTCAATCCATTTAACGATTCAGTAAACTTCCAAAATGAAAATCGTAAAGCTTGAGAAGATCTTTCAATTCATACGGGTGATGACACGAATGGAGCAAAGATGGAGATGCAGGAGGCCCACGTTCATAGTAGCCTTAGTCGTGGATTCTGGGTCAAGATGGCCACTGAGTTTTCTCAAATTTGGGGCATGAGTGGGGTTTGTGAAGGCTGTCTTGGATAGTTTCCAATTAGAGTTCGGTTGTCATAGGAGAGCGCATGATCAAAATATTCAAACGGGTTTTGGGTTCGCTCGTTTGCTTGGAACCAGATAATGCGATGGAGAAGAAAGACATCATGAAAATATTTGGCTATTCAACCTATGTTCTACTTAATTTCATATGAAAATACAACTTTAAATATCCTGACTATATGTAAAATTGTAAATGTAGAAGTTCCATCGCATTATGTAGAAAATTGGTGTAGACAATGCCAACAAAACCAAGATGGTCTGAGTTCATCGAATATAAGAGTGTGACTTCCCGTAATGGTAATGGGGCATTTAGATAGAGTTTTTTGCTTTATGATTTTTGATTAATTGTTTTGTAGTTAATTAATTATTTGTTTTGTTGAGTAATATGCATTTAATTGAAATGAAACAATAGTTAAAAAACTGAAATACCCGCATATAATTATACAGTACTAGCAAATACAAATTAAATAATACAATCAATAATGCAGCTATGCTGTAACGATTTCATCTCTTATGTTATATCTAGTGGAAATTTGCGTGAAGGGCTTACTAGTCTGGTCCAATTTGTTTTAAGGACACAGCTTCATCAAAATTATTTTGAAGGACAAAAATTAAGGTGCTGCTTATTTCACAAACCCGTTTGCCCCTTTCTTAAATTGAAAATTCGGTCTTCATTAAACAATTAAAAAGAAGATTTCTCAAATTGAAAATTTGCTCAAAAAATTCGTTTTCCCCAATTTTATCATGCCGCGATTTCAAAATTTGGTCTCTCAAATTTGTCAAAATGTTTAGGCGATTTTCGATTTCGTGCTACGACTATTAATTTTGTCAGGTGAGGTTTATGTTCTTTGTTTTTATTTCTATTTTGAAATTCGAAATCAATCTAATACCTTTACGAGATTGAAGGGGCGATTTTCTTTGTTTTTTTTTCAATTTTATCAGGCTGTTTTCATCATTTTGAATTGAATATTCGATTATAATTCTATCAAGTGATTTCTAACTTTTAGATGAAACCAAAATTGTCGTACAATACATCATTATCTCATTTTTTGTTCTTGATTTTTTTTATGTTGTGCAGTTCTATCAAGGCGAGATGTAATTCAAAGTTCAAGCAGTCATTTACAGTATCAGGTTGCTGAAAGGTACGGTGTTTTTCTTATTAAATATTGTGCTTTCGTTAATTTATAGAATGCATTGGTAATTCATATCTGGATGGCATTGGATTTTTGAATTCAATTTGGATGAATGAAAAGAATTATAATGGAAATGTACTATGGAAAAGGTAAAATGGGTTTAATGTTTTGTTAGTAGGTGATTTGTTTATTCGAATAATATAACGGATGTTATATGACTAAAAAAGATAATTGGTTTTATCTATTTTAGACAGTGTAATAAATGGAGATATATTATGGAAAAGTATTATAATGTTTATTCAAATAACATAACAGATGTTATAGGAATATAAAAAATAATTACTTTTATCTTTTTTTAATTGTAGTAAAACATTATAAAACATTGGTCTACTGTTACATAGTACTGCTTCAAATATAGTGCATATATGATTTAGAAGTTCTTAAATGAGGTATACAAATGATTTGAGCAACATATAGAAAAGAGAAAAGCATATATGTTTTAGAAGTTCGAACATATGTCTTTGTATTGTATGCATGAATTATGTTTCTACTGCTTTTTATGTTAATATTTTTATCTTTTAGAAGTTCTTACATAAGATAAAAGCATATATGTTTTATGTTAATATTTTTATGCATGAATTATGAACATAAGTCTTTTTATGTTTTAGAAGTTCGACATATATGTTTATAAGTTCGAACATATGGTTCGACTGCTTTTTAGAGAAAGATAAATCATTTTATCTTTTATCGATAACATTTTTAATTCACATGAATTTACTAATGATTTTGTAATGGTTGATGTTCAAACTTTATTGATGAATTTGATGTTGAATTTCTAATGGCTGATGATGTTATTTAGATGACTGAGCATGAGTTGTAATCTATAATATGATTCTACTGCTTTTTGTAGAAAGATAAATCATTTTATCTTTTACTGATAATTTTTTTAAGGTCATGACATAATTTGTTATTAATAGTATATTGTCTCTAATAGATAATTTGTTATGCATTTGTTTTATATTTCAAATTTTATTGTCTTTTTTTGCATCTAATAGATAATTTCTAGTCTGAATGTAGTTTGTTCATATAAAAAGTTTTGGTACTAAAAAGATAAATATTTTTATCTTTTTTATCAAATGCGATGCTCTTATAAAGAAAATACAAAATGTTATATTTCTAATTAAAAATATATTTATCAATTAGTTTTTAACTCAAAAATAGTGTTAAGATATAATGCTATACATGTTTTTAAAATAATTATTTCAAGCTAGAATTTAAGCTGCTTAAAAAGATAAACAAGTTTATCTTTTCTAGAATATTTTTATACAAAAATGCATGTTACACGATAACACACACACACTAATAATTTAGGTACTACATTGATTGATATGCTTTAGTTTACTTCTAACCGGTGTTGTAATTGAATTTTCATTTATTTTGATGTTACTGCTATTGGATCGGCCTGCCGTGTACATGTTGAACCGTCTGAATAAAAAAATACAAAATTGTATTGCATGCAAAATAGCATTAACATGAAGTTGCAACACAATATAACTAAGCTACAACTGTATCCCCAGAATGATTGGAATGCTTTGAATTATTCTGTAATTTGCTATTTGGCAGCCATGATGCTACTGTATTTGTTGCAGTCAGTTGTATCTGTATCTTGTCTGTTATGTGAATTGTTTTATAGGCCGAGATTGTGGTGGTCTCGTTGTTTTATATGCAAGAAGCAACATAATATGAATGTTGTAATTAGTTATTACTACGCACGTTTGAAGCTGTGTGTACTGAAATAATGTTGTTTTGAAGCATTGTGTTTATTTGAAGTTTTTTTTTCTTGCACTTAGCAAGCGTTAGTTATCTATGTGTGGTTGTGATTCACATCAACAATTTATACCTCCTACTTGCAGTATCATTTTGTCCAGACTAAAAAAAAGATATATGCATTTATCTTTTTCACAAAACATATAGCAATATATACTGTTATATTATATTCACAAAAGAAACACCAATATATATTGGAATCTAATAATATATTACACTTACATAAATAGTATGAGATTTGTACAAACAATAATTTGCTGACATATCATTTATGCTGACAAACAAAACATAATTAAGCATTCACAAGAAATAAATTTGAGAAAGATATATACTTTTATCTTTTCATTAATATTCCACTTTTTTTCTCATTAGCAAGCCTAAAGCTTCCAAACAGCATCGAAATCAAAATACACTATAAAAGTGCCAATATATACAACTTAGTATGAGTCTACACTTATAGTGGCAAGATACAATTTGTTATGGAAACACTTTTGTACATTTAGACTCCACCATGCAATCTGTTGCTGAAGGGGCAGTGTTATGTGGAGACAGTGGAGAAGTTTAGTACACCAAGTATACCTCGTATCCTGTCAATGGAAAGTACTGTCATGAGGTTGCTCCTGGAATTGTTCTTGCATGCATCAAGAGTCATGCAAATTGGTATAAGAAGTATATTGTTCAAGTCCTCTCGGTATGTATTGACTTTTTTTTGCATTGGTATAAGTGGTACATTTGAAGTGAACCTGCTACATTTATATTCCTTTTTTTGTATTGGTTTTCTATAATGATCATGCAGAAAACTTGGTGGTGAATAATAATGTATCAGTAACAAAAATAGCAAAGAGACATTGATTGCATGAACTGAACTGTAATTGAAATCATCTCACTACAATGGTGCTTGTAATTGAATTGATGTTTAAAACTGTTATTTAATATAAAGAAAAAGATAAATGTTTTTATCTTTTTAGTTTTTTAAGCACAAATATCATATAAATTTCCAGCTAGTCCATACGCCAACAAAAACTGGCAATTAATCTCACACACCAACAAAATGGAAGCAGAAAAATGTTATAAGGTAGAAAAAAAATATGAATTTATAATTTCACAAAACTAAAAACTGTGTATACCAAATAACAATTAAACTAAAAAAATTGCATATAACAAAAATTAATTAGAAACATTTGAGCAACAGTACAAAATACACAATTATTCAAGTATTTAACTAAAATATTCAAAGAACAATCAATAAAATACATTGTATTAAACACTCTATTCAATTATTCAACAAACACTCGGCCCTTGTTGTAAAATGAATTTATTGAGGGAAATAAGCTAATACACACATTTATCATTTGTGAAATACATTTGTCTTTCTCAAAAACCATGAGCAGTAAAAATGCTAAAAACACTATTATCTCTATATTGGACCTTAATTAACAAAAAATTTGCAAAGACAGACTACATTAAAGATACTTTTTTATCCGACTATTAAAAAAAGATAAAACCATATATCTTTTGCAATCAAATCATATATCTTTTGCAATCATCTTTTCCGGATAAAAGATATATGGTTTATTAAATTGTCCTGCAATCAGAATATTTAGTTGCATATATCTTGTTTATGTTGTACACACATTAAAAATAGTAAATTAACAGAATAATTCTAATCATTTTATATCTAAAAAATAGATGCAATTATCTTTTTTAAATCTGAAATAAAATAATATATTCAATGTATCTTATCTTTTATCTTTTAGTAAAAGATAAATGCAATTATATTTTTAAAATCAGAAATAAAATAAAATATTCTACTTAACATTTAAAAATGGTTAATTACAAAAATGCGGATCAAAAGTTCAGTTTTATCATTAACGTTGCATATTTGCAACTAACAATTATAAATGATATATATATATATATATATTCAACTATCTTTTTTAAAAATGGGGTTTAGTTTTGAAAAGATTGATGCAACTATCTTTTTTAAATCTGAAATAAAATAAGATATTCTACTAAATGTTGTCGTATAGAAAAAAATATTACTTGTTAAAAAAGATAATGTATTTATCTTATTTCCCACATGATCAATATAAAATTGATGCATGGCTTTACAAAGGTAAATGTATATATCTTTTTAATGTTTGTACTATTTTATTAAAAATTGATTCATGTCGAGCTTATGAATGGATTACAACCCAAAAATCATACACAATACTGATACCTATCAAATCATAGGCAAAAACAGCATAGATCAACAAATAAGAACTCAGAAAATGTAAATAGTATAAAAGATAAGTTCTTTTTTATCTTTTGTTATTTTGTTTAACACAAAAGTATAGTCTATACAGTGAAGCTTGAAACGACCTGAACTTCCTCTATCGGGAAATCCCGGATTACTTTGAGAACACGACACACCAGACACAAACAATAGAACATTTCATTGCTATTACAATAATTACATTAGAGTTTAAGAATGTACCAGAGTTCAAATAAATAATATACATTGAAAAATATCAGAGATTTAAATTATAATGCAGTAGAAAAATAATACATAAGAATGATGTGCAGTGGAGGGCATCAACTACAACAACTGAAAGAAATATACGGATACAAAGCTTTCCGAATATAGCTCCAGCTGTAAATCCAGGATCATGTGTAAAGAAATATCTGCAAATACCAAAACTACTAGTTTCCCGTGTGGAAAATATGGGCACCCAGAGTTTAGGTAGAAACAATAAACTCTGAGTCAGTCATGGGACTGGTGTGAGAACTAAAACAATTATTAAATCTTTATTTTAAAAGTTGGTAAAATCATGGGACCACGCCATATAACATGGAACGGGTTACTCCACATGAATCTCAATTTAAAATTAACAATGCATTGCTTTTTGGAAAATGAAGCTATTATAAGACTCATGTCCCATCACACAATGCAACGCAAGCCGGAGGATAGAGTTTTCCCTTATAATAGCCAAACATGCTTGGTACGTTTTAAAACAATTCTCATTTGATACTATAAGTGCATAGTGTCAAAAACAACTTCAATATAAATGTATCAATCCTAGATGACATACCTACCATATACTATATCGCCAAACTAGTTTTACAGCTAAAACCGAACGATGTCGTATTGGAAATTAAATTTCCATCTACGAGTCGAGGCTAGGGGTGGATCCTCACCGATTCGAGATACTCTAGCAAATGCCTCAAGATTACACACTCTGGGCATCCCTTGGATGCTTCAGAACCGGTCCACACTTACTTTGGTGGATTAGTTATTCCTGAACACACGTTTCCCGGTCCTACTGGACCTATCTCTGAGCCACTAAGGAGTCAATATCTGAGGTGTCTCGCAATCCATCATCCACATAAGTAAAAATGTCTGCGCTCCATACCATGACACCACTTATACCTAGAAAGAAACGTCGTGCACTCCCTGTAGTCGTTATCCCGTTTTTGACTCATACCGGGTATGAGGCTCGCGAATTAACATTATAAACAAAGCTATGCTACTTAAAGCCATGCTTTGATCATAAGCCACAAGACTCTGCTTTTCAACAAAAGCCTTGATCATTTGCATCTTAGCATGCCACATTCACAATCCACGCCATGCAACTGATATCTATCTATATATAACCTCTAAGCTCGTACTTCTCAGAGAAAGGTGTTAAGCAAGAGAATAAATTCTCCGCCACCAAACAAATATATATTTAATAGAAATCAATCAACACAGAATAAAATCCAAAGTCAGATAGACATTTATTTACAAGTCCGTTCGGGGTCTAAACGAAACCGGAGGCACCTTATTCCTCATCCCATATGTCTAATACAGGAGAGAGGTCCTCGCATATCCGGTTGATCTCCAAGTACGTTTGGACAATCATCACTTATTACCTTGTCTTGGGTGTACAGCCCAATCAAGGCATCGGTAATCATCCATACGATGTGAAGATCTCCGATCTTCAACCACTGTCTTCATTGTCAACTTTTAATCGTCGTATTAATTATTCAGAATGGGACAAACCCGGTTTTCCCAAATAACTCGCGTTTTTTATAATCAATAATCAAGTGACGTAAAAACACATCATACGCCTCATTCCAATCCAGAATATTCGTTTATTCAAATATTCACCTTTTTAGGAAAAGGTTCGCATTAATTTCATCAAAGATGAATTCTTTGAAATTTATTCTTTAATCTTCCTTTCGATATCATTTTCAAAAGATTTTATTAACTGGTCGGGATTATCGAGCCTTACCGAAGTAATCATTGTAGGATCTAAATTAACCCTAGAGGGGGGGTGAATAGGGTTTATTGCAAATTAAGTATATTTAAAATAATTGCAGAAATAAAAAATCACACACAGAAAATACCCAGCTTCGGCAAAAACTATGCCTACTGCTGCATTCAAGGTTTCTACTAGGAATTTTAAACAATCTCTTCGCTTACAGACTCTTGTAAACTTGCGACCTTCGCTCCCGACTGTTAAAACCCTACGCTCAAGACCTTGACACAACACGACCTCTTATGTTGTGATTTTTCAAACTACTCACACTTGTAGTTATTGACTTTAAGGAATAAAAAATTTTTTAAACAAAACAAAAAATAAAAGGAAAATGAAACCCTAGGTTTTATCTATTTAGGGTTATCCCCTTTTAACATAAAAAGGCGGCTGCCTTTTTATTATTGCTTCACCACTTTTTGTTTGGCTCGATCTCCTTCCTTAAAAATGGCGGCGTCTCTTGAGAGATTCCTAGGGTTTCTTCAGTCTTCCCCCAAATCTCTGCGCTTGAGTGATGGAGATGCGGTTCTTTGATGCGCGACTTCGATGTTGCTTTCAAATGCTTCGATTTGGGTCCAAGTTGTTTACTTGTTCTCTGGTATGATTTTTAATTCGAGTTTCTCTTTGATTGTGCTTGAACTTGGATGATAATTGCCGATGAGGATTGGTGTTTAAATAGGATTGAAATTCGATATATTAGCTCTGATTTCGTCTTGGACTTGATTTGATATATTCGAAAATTTTGGAGCTTGAAATCTTCTGGAATTCTGATGATTTCTTCGATTCGAATTTTGTGGAGTAATTTGCGTTTATCCTATATACTTTATACTTCAATTTCCTGCTTTTAAATCAATCCCTTGATTTTTTTTGAAATTTGAAATTTTCAAACTTGTATGTGAATTCCTGAATACTCACATTCGATCTTACGTTTTGAACTTGAGTTTTCTGCCTTTGATTTCTGAACCTTTTGAACTGTACTTAGAATTATTCAAACAACCTTATTTAAAAAAAACGAAATGCTTCTTTTAATTCGCCAGTACATAATGCATGTCTTTGTGGTGGAGATGTTTAACTTGATAAGAACAGATACTTGAATTCTTTGATGTTGCGTCTGCCTCCCCATTGTAATTGAAACTGTTTAGCACTTTGAATATTTTTGCTTGAGCAATTTGCTCTTGTTCACTTCTGTTGATCAAAATGGGTACTGTACTTTAATCTTGCATGTTGTCGCTTTGGGCTTCTATGTCCTTGTTTGTATTACTGGCATATACATGCTAAACTGTTGCCATCTAAACTTTAAACTTTGAACTGATTAAAGAAAATACTATGGTTGATCTTGCATGACTCTGTATGTTGCTTTACCCCTGAGTGTTTGTGCATGTGTGTTCTTTAGCTGCTCCACTGTTTTGAGTTCCTGTGACTATTATGTTGACTTGTACCTTGCTTGACCCCTTGCATGTACCTTAATGTGCTCATCCTCCATTGTTGAATATTCGTAACTTAATAATGCTGGACTTGATTATTATTAGTTGTGCATTTATGAACCTAGTTGTATCTTGCTCTGCTCGAGTACTGCTTTGCACCTTGTATTTGAAACCTGGTTGTGTGCACCAATGTCATGTCTGTATTGCTGTTCACTTTCATGCATTGAATTGCTTCATGTAGTACTTGCTTTCTTGCTTGACTTTAAAAACTATACTTGAACTTGCCAAACTTTTTAATTTATGTCGCACTTGATGTTTGCCTTTTAACATTAATACCCATGTTTTCATATACACAAACCAGTGTAAATACACCATTGATACTCCATGTTTCCATGAACCTGTTTTATCACTTGCATAATGCACCACACCCTTGGGCCTTGCATGTCTGACTTGTACATCTATGTTGTGTTCTTCTCTTTTATTATCCACTTGAGCTTTTCACTACACTCTTATGTTGACAGATTGCTCGACCATAGATATTGAGCTGCGGCTCGACCATTATGTCCGACCCTTGCACTTGATCACTTTTTCATTCATGTTGCATTGATTTTCTTTCTTGGACTTGTATTTGATTTTCCTATTGTTGATTGTACACTGGGTTGAGATGGTCTTTTTGGCTACTCCTCAGTCGCGATACTGGATTGGCGTGGCAGTGCACACGTGTATTCACGTGTGTATATGCAGCCATCCAGACGAGTTTTCCTGTTCCTGCATATCAGACAAAGTCTAGAAAAATGATGAGAAACACACTGTAATTCTGAGGCAAATAAAATTTTAAAAATAAATTTTTATTTGCTTTTATTTTATTTTATTTTTGTTGCAGTCTACTGTGTGTTCTTTTTGTGACAGGTATGAAGTCAGGATTTGACTGAAGGTTGTGTAGACAGTAGATGGACGATAGAAGACAGTAAAAAAAATGTCAATGTATGAAAGTGTTTGTATGTGCAGTTGTATAGAGTGAGTGACAGAGTTGTATGAATGAAATGTAATATGTCAAATAGTGGAGTAAAAAGATGTACTTTTGATATTGAAATAAAATATTTTTATAAAATACTGTGTGATTGTTCAAATTTCTGTATCAGTGTATTTACAAACACATTCAATAATAAAAATATATTTGGTTGTTATCATCAAACAAAAATCATATAATTGTGTATACAACACTGTTATATACAACAATCTCCCCCTTTTGATGATGACAAACAAATAAAAGATTTTGAATGTGTGAATGTGTTTGATAACGTGAGGTATGTTACTCCCCCTATTTGTATGCTCCCCCTACAACTAAGCTTCCCTTATTGATGCACATAGATTTGAAAATTTTGAAATGAATTAATCAATCCTAAATTTTAAAATATTCTATAAATGTTTACTCATCCATCAAAATCTTGATCATTCTCCCCCTTTTGTTATCATCAAAAGAATAACAATAAATTAAAATGGTGATGAATATAAACTAGAAATATAAATTCGGATCAAGAGGATAATATTTCGTAAATCTCATTGAATCAAACAAAAATCATAATATTTTTTGAGTCAGAGACAAATTTCACTTTCAGAATGAATGGATTTACTATGGATTTTATAGAATTAGGAGAGTCCAATACTTGAATATAAAATTTAAAGGTTTCAAATATGCTTATAAAATATGTTAAGCACTTTCTAACCACGCATAGCCCAAAGGTCTTTTAAATGGGGTTAGTAGTAACTTAACTTTATCCTCTCTGATGAGTTCCATCCATGCACAGCCCGAAGGTCTTTTAAGTGAGAATGAAAGCACATAGAGATTAAGGTATTTCACCCACACATAACCGCGAGGACTTTTAAATGGGAGTGAGTACCAAGGATATTATTATTTATTTATTTATTTATTTCTAAATTTCAAGAATAATTTGAACTCCCCAAATTAAATAAAACCATGATGAGTGACAGAAGTATGGTAGATATAGAAGATGGTCGTGAAATAAGCTTTAATTCAAAAAAATATTATAAAATCTGTCCAATCATCATGAGATTTAAAATATTTCCTTATGATGAAAATATATTATAGTCAATACTCATCACAATTTCAAGATCTGTCATAATTTCAACGATTTCCAAAGTAGTTCAAATGATCAATCATTTAACTTTTGAATAACCACTTAAGAAATTTTATTTTATTATTATTATATATATATATACACATATATATATATATATTTTAAAAAAAAATGGATAATGATTAATCTATTTCTATAATTCCCAAATCTAAGCGTAATCGTGAAAATCTATCTTCGGGAAGAGGTTTTGTAAAGATATCAGCAAGTTGACCATCAGTTGTAATAAACTCAATACAAATATCTTCTCGTGAAATGTGATCTCTAATAAAATGATGTCTCACATCTATGTGTTTAGTGCGTGAATGGTGAACAGGATTATTAGACAAGTCTATAGCACTTTTACTATCACATTTTAGTGGTACTTTTTTATAAATTAGGCCAAAGTCTGAAAGAGTTTGCATCATCCATAATATTTGTGCACAACAACTTCCCAAAGCAATGTATTCAGCCTCAGTTGTGGATAAAGCAACACAATTTTGTTTCCGACTTGACCATGAGACTAACGAGTGTCCTAGCATAAAACAAGTTCCACTAGTGCTTTTTCTATCAACAAGAGAACCAGCATAATCAGCATCAGAATATCCGATTAGTTTGAAATTATTGCATGCGGGGTACCATAAACCAAATTTGTGTGTGTGCAAAAGATATCTTAAAATTCTTTTTGTGGCTTTTAAATGAGATTCTTTTGGGTTGGATTGAAAGCGAGCACATAAACAAACAGCAAACATAATATCAGGCCTAGATGCAGTGAGATAAAGAAGTGAACCAATTATTCCACGATATTTCTTCTGATCAACTGCAACTCCTTTCTCGTCTTTGTCAAGCTTGGTTGAAGGACTCATCGGTGTTCTGAGTGGTTTTGCATTTTCTAGTCCAAATTTTTTCAGCAATTCAGCAATGTATTTTGTTTGTGATATGAAAATCCCCTTGGAGCTTTGTTTAATTTGAAATCCAAGGAAATATTTTAATTCTCCTACCAAGCTCATTTCGAATTTATCCTGCATGACTTTTTCAAATTTCTCACACAAACAATCGTTAGTAGCACCATATATAATATCATCAACATAAATTTGGACAATTAAAAAATCATCACCTTCATGTAATAGAAACAATGTAGTGTCAGCACTGCCTTTTTTAAATCCGTTTTCCAAAAGATATGCACTCAAACAATCGTACCAAGCTCTAGGAGCTTGTTTAAGACCATATAATGCTTTTTCAAGTTTGAATACATGGTTTGGAAATTCATAATTTTCAAAACCGGGGGGTTGTTCCACAAAAACTTCTTCTTTTAATTCTCCATTTAAAAATGCACTTTTTACGTCCATTTGTTTTAGTTTGAAACCTTTATAACATGCGAAACTAAGCAAAATTCTAATGGCTTCTAACCTAGCTACTGGTGCAAATGTTTCATCAAAATCAATGCCTTCAATTTGATTATATCCTTTTGCAACCAACCTAGCTTTGTTTCTAATTAAATTACCGGATTCATCAAGTTTATTTTTGAACACCCATTTAGTTCCCACTACTGGATAGTCATTCGGTCTAGGAACTAATTTCCAAACTTTATTCCGTTCAAATTGATTAAGTTCTTCTTGCATCGCTAAAATCCAACTTTCATCATTAAGTGCAATTTCAACATTTTTAGGTTCGACTTCTGAGATGAAACAACTGTGAATACAAAAAGTACAGATATCTTTATTAAATGATGAACGAGTTCGTATACCTGCCGTTGGATTTCCTATCACCAATTCTGGAGGATGGTTGGTTTTGAATTTCAACTTTTCGACTTCAAATGTTTGTTTTGTTTGATCATCACTTCCAGTCTTCTCTTTGCTATTTTCTTTTTCACCCTCATGTGTAATTTCCTCATCGTTTTTCTCTTTTTCCATCGTATCCAGATCTGATTCATCAAATTTCACGTTTATGGTTTCAACAATGGTTTTTGATCGCTTGTTGAAAATTCGATAAGCCTTGCTTCTTGACGAGTAACCCATGAAAATTCCCTCGTCAGCCTTTGATTCAAACTTACCAAGATGATCACCTGTATTAAGAAGATAACAAGGGCATCCAAACACTCTAAAATATGAAATGTTAGGCTTTCTGTCAAACCACAATTCATAGGATGTTTTGTTAAGTATTGGTCTAATCATTACTCTGTTCATTACATGGCAGGATGTATTAACTGCCTCTGCCCAAAAAGTCAAAGGTAAATTATATTCACTTAACATAGATCTAGCCAATTCCTGTAATGTACGATTTTTCCTTTCGACTACCCCATTTTGCTGGGGTGTTCGAGGAGCAGAAAATTCGTGTTTAAAACCATTTTCTTCACAAAAATTTTCAAAATCCAAATTTTCAAATTCACCACCATGATCACTTCTTAAAGTTTTTATTGAAACACCTTTTTCATTTTGAACGAGTTTTGCAAACTTTGAAAAGTAATCAAAAGTTTCGGATTTTTTGGCTAGAAAATAAACCCATGTAAATCTAGAATAATCATCAATTAACACGTAACAATATCTTTTTCCATTTAAGCTAGCAATTTCATTTGGTCCAAATAAATCCATGTGAATCAGTTCAAGTACCCTATTAGTGCTAACAACATTTTTGGGACGAAATGATGAACGACTGAATTTTCCCATAGCACATGATTTACATACTTTATTATTTTTATATTTCTGATGTGGTAGACCTCTTACCAATTCTTTTGATTCAAGTTTTTCCAAGAGACTCATACTAGCGTGACCCAATCTCCTATGCCATAAGAATACTTCTTCATCCGTAGCTACTAAACATCGTGAGAGAGTCAAATCATCAAATGAAATAGTATAGACATTTCCTTTTCTTTTTCCCGTGAACACAATATTGTTTGTGGATTTTTCAATAATCTTGCAGGATTCATTATCAAATATCACACTCATTCCTTTGTCACATAGTTGGCTTATGGAAATTAGATTATGATGCAAGTTTTCAACATATAAAACATCAGTTAAGGAGAAGGTACTATTACCTACTTTACCTTTACCGATAATTTTACATTTTCTGTTATCGCCCATTATCACACTTCCTCCTTTATATTTTTCAAGGCTAAGGAACTTTGATTTATCTCCTGTCATATGTTTGGAACAACCTGAATCCAAGTACCATTCTTGTTGTTCCTTAGCCCGCCAACATACCTACACATAAGAAGAAGAGAATGACCTAGAGAAACTCATAGGTCTAATAAAATTAGTAACTGACAAATTTTGATTTTGAACAACAGATCCTTTTGGAATCCAAATTTGTTTGTTTTTATTAAATCCAAATCTATTACAATTACTCGTCAACCCTTTTGGAACCCAAATTTGTATGAATTTTTTATTATTGTTCCTATTTTGACATTTTTCATAGCTATGTCCAATTTTTCCACATTTTGTACATTTAGGAAAAACACTTCCACCCTTCGCATTATCATTCATATTAACGTATGTTTTCCCAAATCCTAATCCTTTTCTATTATTAGCATATAATTGGTTTCCAAGCAACATTCTAAATGACTTTTCCCCTTTTGAAAACTTACTCAATGTTATTTCCAGATTTTTTACTTTGGTTTTAAGTGCTTCATTTTCATTTACAAGAGAAGTACATCTGTTAATAAAGTTCTTTCTTTTCGTGTCATCACTTTCTCTTAAAGCCAAGTGTTCTTGTTTTAATTTTTCAAAATTTGCCTTAAATTCTGTTTGCTCTTGTTTTAATAACTTGCAGTTTTCACAATCAAGGTTTGTCATTTTTCCAAGCTCATCTTCTAACCTATTGTTTTCATGGACCAATTTTAACCTATCAGATTTTAATTTCTTGATTTTTAGTTCAAGTGAATCAACGGTTTTGGTGAGATTATGACACATTAAAATTAAATCTTTATAAGAGTAATTTGGTACCTCAGTGGAATCATCTTCGCTACTGTCTGGATCTGACTGTGCCATAAGGCATAAATTGGCTTCCTCTTTTTCACTGTCAGAGTCTTCTTCTTCTCCTTCTTCATCGTCCCATGTAGCTTCAAAGGCTTTCTTTTTCTTCTTCTTCTTCTTTCTGTCTTTCTGAAGTAATGGGCAATTTGGTTTGATATGGCCAGGTTTATTGCAGTTGTAACATATGACTTCATCATCTGAATTGTCGGAATTCTTGGATTTGTTGGATTTTGAACTCTTCTTTCGTGACTTGTATTTTTTGTTAGTCCATTTTTTAAGAACCATGGCCAACTCTTCGATAGGATTCTCAGTTTCATCGTTACTTTCAACAGTGTTACTTAGAGCAATTGTCTTTTTCTTTGATTCTGAATCATCGCGTCCTTCTTTGGCTTTTAACTCCATTTCATAAGCAATCAGATTTCCAATCAATTCTTCTATTTTCAACTTATTTAGATCTTTTGATTCTTGAATAGCAGTTACTTTGGCTTCGAAATTCATTGGCAGTACTCTCAGTATCTAGCATATTAATTCTACTTCAGTGTAGACTTTTCCAAGAGCCCTTGCATTATAAATCAGTGTGGAGAATCGACCATACATCTCTTTTATATCTTCGTCTTTTCGCATCGTGAAATTTTCATATTCGTTGCAGAGTAGTGCAAGACGAGATTCCTTGACCTGAGATGTTCCTTCATGTGTAACTTCCAAAGTATGCCAAATTTCCTGCGCAGTTGAACAGTGAGATATACGGTTAAATTCAGTTTTATCAAGAGCACAAATTAAAGCATTCATTGCTTTGGCATCAGTTGAGAATAATTTTTTATCATTAGCATCCCACTTATCTTTTGGTTTAGGAATTTCAATATCATTGATAATCGTAACTGGAGGTTTATAGCCTGTTTCAACGATATCCCATACATCATAATCAACTGAACTTAAGTAAATTTTCATCCTAGCTTTCCAATAAGCATAATCAGTTCCATTAAACATTGGTGGCCTAGCTATGGACTGACCCTCAGAAAAAGCGTTGTTAGACAAATTCATGACTCTAGAGTTAAAAAAACCTTGCTCTGATACCACTTGTAGGATCTAAATTAACCCTAGAGGGGGGGTGAATAGGGTTTATTGCAAATTAAGTATATTTAAAATAATTGCAGAAATAAAAAATCACACACAAAAAATACCCAGCTTTGGCAAAAACTATGCCTACTGCTGCATTCAAGGTTTCTACTAGGAATTTTAAACAATCTCTTCGCTTACAGACTCTTGTAAACTTGCGACCTTCGCTCCCGACTGTTAAAACCCTACGCTCAAGACCTTGACACAACACGACCTCTTATGTTGTGATTTTTCAAACTACTCACACTTGTAGTTATTGACTTTAAGGAATAAAAAATTTTTTAAACAAAACAAAAAATAAAAGGAAAATGAAACCCTAGGTTTTATCTATTTAGGGTTATCCCCTTTTAACATAAAAAGGCGGCTCCCTTTTTATTATTGCTTCACCACTTTTTGTTTGGCTCGATCTCCTTCCTTAAAAATGGCGGCGTCTCTTGAGAGATTCCTAGGGTTTCTTTAGTCTTCCCCCAAATCTCTGCGCTTGAGTGATGGAGATGCGGTCCTTTGATGCGCGACTTCGATGTTGCTTTCAAATGCTTCGATTTGGGTCCAAGTTGTTTACTTGTTCTCTGGTATGATTTTTAATTCGAGTTTCTCTTTGATTGTGCTTGAACTTGGATGATAATTGCCGATGAGGATTGGTGTTTAAATAGGATTGAAATTCGATATATTAGCTCTGATTTCGTCTTGGACTTGATTTGATATATTCGAAAATTTTGGAGCTTGAAATCTTCTGGAATTCTGATGATTTCTTCGATTCAAATTTTGTGGAGTAATTTGCGTTTATCCTATATACTTTATACTTCAATTTCCTGCTTTTAAATCAATCCCTTGATTTTTTTTGAAATTTGAAATTTTCAAACTTGTATGTGAATTCCTGAATACTCGCATTCGATCTTACGTTTTGAACTTGAGTTTTCTGCCTTTGATTTCTGAACCTTTTGAACTGTACTTAGAATTATTCAAACAACCTTATTTAAAAAAAACGAAATGCTTCTTTTAATTCGCCAGTACATAATGCATGTCTTTGTGGTGGAGATGTTTAACTTGATAAGAACAGATACTTGAATTCTTTGATGTTGCGTCTGCCTCCCCATTGTAATTGAAACTGTTTAGCACTTTGAATATTTTTGCTTGAGCAATTTGCTCTTGTTCACTTCTGTTGATCAAAATGGGTACTGTACTTTAATCTTGCATGTTGTCGCTTTGGGCTTCTATGTCCTTGTTTGTATTACTGGCATATACATGCTAAACTGTTGCCATCTAAACTTTAAACTTTGAACTGATTAAAGAAAATACTATGGTTGATCTTGCATGACTCTGTATGTTGCTTTACCCCTGAGTGTTTGTGCATGTGTGTTCTTTAGCTGCTCCACTGTTTTGAGTTCCTGTGACTATTATGTTGACTTGTACCTTGCTTGACCCCCTGCATGTACCTTAATGTGCTCATCCTCCATTGTTGAATATTCGTAACTTAATAATGCTGGACTTGATTATTATTAGTTGTGCATTTATGAACCTAGTTGTATCTTGCTCTGCTCGAGTACTGCTTTGCACCTTGTATTTGAAACCTGGTTGTGTGCACCAATGTCATGTCTGTATTGCTGTTCACTTTCATGCATTGAATTGCTTCATGTAGTACTTGCTTTCTTGCTTGACTTTAAAAACTATACTTGAACTTGCCAAACTTTTTAATTTATGTCGCACTTGATGTTTGCCTTTTAACATTGATACCCATGTTTTCATATACACAAACCAGTGTAAATACACCATTGATACTCCATGTTTCCATGAACCTGTTTTATCACTTGCATAATGCACCACACCCTTGGGCCTTGCATGTCTGACTTGTACATCTATGTTGTGTTCTTCTCTTTTATTATCCACTTGAGCTTTTCACTACACTCTTATGTTGATAGATTGCTCGACCATAGATATTGAGCTGCGGCTCGACCATTATGTCCGACCCTTGCACTTGATCACTTTTTCATTCATGTTGCATTGATTTTCTTTCTTGGACTTGTATTTGATTTTCCTATTGTTGATTGTACACTGGGTTGAGATGGTCTTTTTGGCTACTCCTCAGTCGCGATACTGGATTGGCGTGGCAGTGCACACGTGTATTCACGTGTGTATATGCAGCCATCCAGACGAGTTTTCCTGTTCCTGCATATCAGACAAAGTCTAGAAAAATGATGAGAAACACACTGTAATTCTGAGGCAAATAAAATTTTAAAAATAAATTTTTATTTGCTTTTATTTTATTTTATTTTTGTTGCAGTCTACTGTGTGTTCTTTTTGTGACAGGTATGAAGTCAGGATTTGACTGAAGGTTGTGTAGACAGAAGATGGACGATAGAAGACAGTAAAAAAAATGTCAATGTATGAAAGTGTTTGTATGTGCAGTTGTATAGAGTGAGTGACAGAGTTGTATGAATGAAATGTAATATGTCAAATAGTGGAGTAAAAAGATGTACTTTTGATATTGAAATAAAATATTTTTATAAAATACTGTGTGATTGTTCAAATTTCTGTATCAGTGTATTTACAAACACATTCAATAATAAAAATATATTTGGTTGTTATCATCAAACAAAAATCATATAATTGTGTATACAACACTGTTATATACAACAATCATTTATTTTATTTATCCAATCCCAACCTATTCATCCCATGGAGCAAAACTGGTAGTACTCCATATCTAACCCCCACTATGTTATTGGTAAAATTAATTACCATTTCTCGTTTCAAATCTAATTAAAGATTTAACTATCGCCTGGAGTAAAACTGGTGGTACTCCATTCTCGATCACTTCTCAAATTTGGCAAATTTAATTACCACATTAACTTTTCAATCTAATTAAAGATTCATTAAAACACTGCTTAGTTTTAATCTCCAAAAATCAATATTTAGTGATTATTCAAATTTAGGAAATAAATCCCATCCTTAACTGGGTTAAAGGACGAATGTCCTTTAAAACATCGTTCACGATATACCCAAAATCATCTTCCATCAAAATGGAATCCACACGGAAATCATAACAGTGTATAATTGATATAAATTCCCGTATCATACTAATAATATAAATGAAATAGCAGCAAAGCCCTTTAAATTCCATATATAGTAACGGTCTTCATTCACCGAAGTTCATCTCGATTATTACCAAATCGAATTCCATTCAATTCCAATTTAATCTATTAAATTGGAAAACTTTACTTTGAAAATTTTCTGTTAAATATTAATAAAAGATTTATAAATTCCAAATCATATCTTCACCGTTAATTGGGTTAAAGAACGAATGTTATTTAAAACACAGTTCACGATAAACCCAAAAACCCATTCTTTTATTCAATTCCAATTAAATATTAATTAATTGGTAAAATTCACTAAATCTTAATTAAAAGATCTATTCTTTTCTCATCGGGGTTTAAGAATAGTGTTATTAATGACACCATTCATGACAAAACCAAAATCCAATTTGATATTAAATACAAGGCTCTGAATATAAATTATATCGGCTTATATACAATATCAAATTCTTAAACCAACAAATATCGTATTGGGAATAACGATATATGTATCTTCCAAATTCCTCCACAATATCCGTATAATCACGGAATCCGATATCGATATATTCAGAAGATAATTTCCATTCAAATCCATTCCAATTTATTAGTTGGAAAATTCTGGTTATCTTAAAAACCCATTTAAAATCCAATTTATTGATTTAAAACCATTGGATTGTTCTTTTAGTTAATAACCAGTTCATTTAGATAAAAATATATTTTTATCTTTTCAAAACATGATTTTTTTTTCATCTAAAATCTTTCCAAATCATTTATTACGATTTTACACAATTTTTCCATATTTTTAATAATTTTATTAAGACCATTACAGTCGGTTTCCAATAACGGTCACCGAACTGCATCCGTAGCTACTTTTTTTGAAATTAATTTGGATATATCTTAAAATCCGACCATTCAAATTTAAATCTCTTCTATTCTTTGGAAAGCTATTTTCGATACGAACCCAACGATTCTAGTTTTAGGAAAATCCGCTGGTCGGATCTCCCGTTACATCAATTTGAAGTTAATGGTCGAAATTCGCGAACGGTCGCTGTGCGGCGCATTCTATTCAGGCCATTTAATATGTATAACATATATATCATCGATTTCCATTTAAAACGCATTTTATAAATTTGTTTATAAATTCATTTCAAAACGATCTCAACTTCATTTTCAGTTTTAATCAAAATTGAACATTCTACATAATTATAATTTTAAAATGATAATATTTTCAAAATATCAGATTTTGAAATTAATTCTTTTCAATATTCATAATAAAATGAATAGAATCGATTGATAAACTCATTCGGGTTAAAATGGCGAATATCTACTTACTCGGCTTCATATATTCCAATATTTACGTGTCTGTCCAAAATCGGGCATCAAAATCATATTTTAATTCTTCACTGAATATTATTCTAAAATATTTGTTCTTTTAAAATATTGATAAGTAATCAATTACCATATAATTTTAGTTATATGGATTTCATACATCGCATGTATTCTACAATAATGATAAATAATCATTCCACATTGAAACATCATCCAGAGTGTAATTTACTACTATATAAGCACTAAATAATTAAATAACGCTTATCACAGTCTATCGATCAACCGATTGACATATAGCAGAGATGTGAATAAATTATCATCCCAGACCCAAGTGGCGTTTCCAAACAATAGTCGATTCAAAATAATCATTGGTTAATAAATTTAACCAGTTCTAATTCGATTTGAATTATTTGTCAAATAAGCCAATTTTCACTGTTTAAATTATAAATAGATATTTATAATTTAATTTCAACTACCACAAAATAATATTAAATTATTTTTAATATTTTAAACATTTCAGCATCACAATCAAAACACAATACAGTCAATTAAATCGTCCATAGTATGTGGACGAGGGAGGTGAGCTAACAGGTACCGTATACAATTTAAAATGATTAAAACTGATAAAAACCTACACTGGCAATTCTATATATTTTTATACATGAATACAATAACATGATAAAATATAATTTAGTCAGAATGAGTTCTCACATTCGTTTCCACTCCGCCATTCTTTTATTTCTGAATTCCTATACGGTTTGAATTTAAATTTGTCTCTAAGTCTGATTTGTTCCGTTTTGATTCTAGTCAGTTCCATGTTGTAGAGCTCTTCGACACGGTTCCAATGCACTTTGTTTTGTCCGATTCCGACCTCGTATCACAAAGATATGATAACTTATACATTCCATTACATTAATTATATAATTATTTAAATAATTAACTAATTAATACCTTAAGTACATCGGTTAACCCTTCTTCCCCGTTTCCTGTATAACGTCGAACCTTTCCCCTCCCCTTTATCCAATTTGCGCTGCCACCACAGGGGTTCGGACCCCCCATCACCAATGCCTCGTCGAAGACCATCCCGCCGCCGCCTCGGGGGTCCTCGGCCACTAGAATTTGTGCTCAAACGAGCAAGCTTCAAGCTTGGAATTCGTAAAATCCGCTTCACCAATCTCCATCATCTCCGTATAGGTTTGAAGAGTAGGAAAATCTCTTCGATTTTCGTTTAAACTTCATCAGTTAATTTGAAGTGGATTGAAATATTTTAGGGATTGAAAATGGAATGGTTTCGGCTGTCCCTTTGAAAACAGCGGCGGGTTCTGATATCCAAGATCAGGGATTTGATTCTCCAAAGGGTATTTATATAAAATTTTATATTATTTAATTCAATTAGTAATCAAATGGGAAGTTTAACGATTTGAACCCAAAATCAAACCCAACGAATGTCGCCCTAACCAAATACCCCATTCCCGACACAATAGGATATGTTTCGTAAGCCAATTCGACTGTTTCGATCAGTTTTTATCAAAATTAAAATATAAATCAACATATATTGAATTTAAACATACATTTTAATTTATCGGGGCCACATACTGACTTCGAAAATTACAAAAAAATAAATCTGGCTATGTTTTGATGATACGGTCCTAACAAAACTAATTTCGTCAAATTTGGAGATCGTTTGAAAAATGGCCATTTTCCAGTGGGTTAAATTCAAAATGAAATTACCAAACACATTTATATTTACCACGCTCACATATTAATTCCAAAAATTGTGAAATTTGAAACCTGACAATCATTTGACATTCCGGATCCAACAAAGTGGTTTCGTTGAAAACGGAGGTCGTTTGAAAAATGGCTATTTTAAGGGTTATATATTATATAATTATTTATATTTGTCTAATCGGCTGTGTAATTGCGCGCTACACATCCGTCTTTCTAAAAAAAGGGCTATATATTATATTAAAATATATATAAATTCCATAGCGATTATTTTGAATTTTAAACTGGACATAACTTTCACTTTATATTATGAAATTTGAATTTTTCACATTCGTTAGAAAGATATAATTAAACAGATTCTAGTGTTTTAGGTTTTACTGAAATCTGATTTATTTTGATCTCTGTACATTCATTTGAAATTTAAAATCAAATTTTCAAACTACCATGCCATTTCAAACTCTAATTATAATTAAAATAAATTTATATGTTTTAACTTTGATTTAAATAAATTTTAAATTGTTAATATTTAAAATAAATCATTTTAAATATTCAAAATCCATTAAAATAGCTAAAATAAAAAAATTAAATTGGTTCAGAAATTCTGGGTTGTTACAAAGCTGCTGATATGTATTGATTGTATAATACAACATAACATAAGAAAGATACATACATTTATCTTTTCAACGACATTTGGTATTTATCCATTCATATTTCCCACCACTCGTATCATATACAACAGGTAACATGGCACGCCTTTATGACTTTATGAAACAACAAGTGAAAATAGCAAATTAATAGAACAATTGTAATCATTTTTAAATCTAAAAAATAGATGCAATTATCTTTTTTAAATCCGATATAAAATAAGATATTCAATGTAACTTATCTTTTAGTAAAAAGATAAATGCAATTATATTTTAAAAATCATAAATAAAATGAGATATTCTACTAAACATTTAAAAATTGTTGATTACACAAATGTAATTTTGGAATCAAAAGTTCAGTTTTATCAATAACATTGCACATTTGCAACTAATAATTAATACATGACATATATATATATATTCAACTAACTTTTTTAAATCTAAAGTTCAATTTTGAAAAGACGGATGCAACTATCTTTTTTAAATCTGAAATAAAATAAAATATTCTACTAAATGTTGTTGAATGGAAAAAATATTACTTGTTTAAATAAATAAATGTATTTATCTTATTTCCTACATTATCAATATTAAGTTGATGTATGGCTTTAAAAAGGTAAATGTGTATATCTTTTTAATGTTTATACTATTTTAATAGGATAAACACAATTATCTTTTTAAATAAGTTATATGTTTTTATTAAAAACTAATATACATATTAATTTTTTAACGAAAATTGTGAAATTATATTTTTGTATATACTTAGAAGTTTTTTTTTTCAAAAAAATATCAGCTTATTTTTTAATGTATATATAATCTTCAGCATTACTTTATGTAATAAAGTAGACAAAAGATAAACATATTTATCTTTTTAAACAGTTTATGTTTTTCCCATGAGATTTATACATATTAGTATTCTCAATAAGATTGTAAATCTATTATACTTTTTGAAATATGTTTATTATTTTAAGTACTTCATGGAATAACTTATTTTTTCATATGTAAACAACTAAACCAAAAGATATGTATATTTATCTTTTAAGTAATTTATGTTTCAAAATAAATTGTTTTGTTCAATCATTTCCTTTTTGCTTCAAATTAATTGATCATGCAGATGATAATTAAAATTTTATATTAAAGCTGCACTTATAGTACACAAGTCAAAAACTGCTAATATATACACAACCTTAGCAGCAGTACTCCATGCCTTCAAACTTAAAATCATATCTCTTCAAACAATATGGTGCAAAGTAATAAACATAAAACAGTGCCTTTACATGAAAAGATAAATGCAATTATCTTTTAAAACCTTTACTGTTGAAAAAATATTGATTTAATTTTCAATAAAAAAAAGATAAATATATGTTTAAGTATCTGTCATTCTTTATGTGATTCAACTGATACACTAGTTAATGTTGCTTCATTTACCTTGAATGATATATATCTTTTTAAATTATTGAACGAAATACATGTATAACATTGAAATGATTGTGTAACTTTTTAAAATGCCAAATAAGGTAACATTAATAGATTTTTTACATGTTTAATGCACCACAAATTTCTTTTCTACATGTTTAATATCAGTACTCAGTGAATACAAACAATTGATGAACCACAACTTCAATCAGCAATCATTAAAAAAATCACAAATTAAAGAACTATAAACAATAAAATGTAATTGGTAAAGGAGTATTTACTTGTTCAGTAATCAGCAGATCCAAATCATTGCAAATCATCAGCGTAGACTATCTGTGTATAGATATTCAGTTCTAGGTAAGACGATCTGATTTCTTCAACAAATAATCAAAGTCGGCTACACGATTTGTAGACAAATCAGCTTTGAAAACCCTATTTTTTATTTTCGTTTGAAACTTTGATTTTGAGTACCGATAGTGATTTAAGAAATTTTGGCCTGGAAAATAATTAATTGGAACATATGTCCTTAAAATTAATTGGTTGAAGGAAGTAAGCCCTTATTGTAAAATGCTCCTTATATCTAGCTATTGGCATTTTGGTGTTTTAATGTAGTAAAACCCCTTCACGTGCTCTAGAAGCTCTACCTGGCGTACTACAGTATTCCTCTAGTTAATTTTCTATAACCAGATGGGACCCATCGTCATAAGTCATAAAATCTAGGTCATCCATGTTGTGTATTTGTATGTAATTGTGTATATTCATTGTAGCTACGAAAACTTTTACTTGCATTCGAATGAATAATATGTTGGCGTATTCTTCAAAACGATGAACTTTTTTTTTTCATAATTCAAATGTTTTCTCAATTATCATACGTAAACTCGAATGGTAGAAATTAAAATTTTCATTTACCGATTTCGGTCGATTTGAAGTTTTCTGAAAATGATGAATATGATATATAACATTACAATACGATGGTAAATACTCATTTTGGAGCGAAATACTTGAATCAATTATGTAATATTGTTAAGTTGGAGTACGAGGTAAGCTTAAGCTTCTATCATGTACTATTGCATTAGAAATTCAACTACGTATGCAGTATCCTTCCAACCAGCTACATCATAGATAAATTGTAAATAGAATGAGCATGTGGCTAAGATGTTCTGTGTAGAATGTCCTTTTCAACCTATATAAGGTACAACTCGAACTTGAGGTAGATGTCTCATTACATGTGTATCATCTATTGCATAAACACTGTTTTAAAAATATAGATAGTATCAGTTTGAACATCTAATTTTATCAGGAACAATATTGAATTGAGGGTCAATCGGTTTTATAATATCTGGAGTGAATAATTTTACAGTATCTAAAGCAACATGAAAACAATCTGAAATTGTGCTACTTAAACATTAAAAATCTTTCGGTCATATATCTGTTGGAGAGCGCTACAGTTGTATTGTACACAAATATAGCTACTGTTTCTCGTATTTCTACGCCTTCCATTGTAATCAAATCATTTTGTAGTTTATCGCATAACGAGAGAAAACAAAAAATTTTCATTTGAAAATTCTGTCAACAGCGTTCTTGATGGCCATGATATTTGTCTTCCACTCACATTGGAATGTTAAATTTCGATATGTGCATCCGGTAAATTTCTCTTCTTCTTATACGTAAACATGCTCCAATAACAACTACATGTTGTAAACCTTGATTGTCGGAATTTTTTTTATGAATCAACCATTATTTTTTATTAGTAGAACACCTACATTAGCTGTTTTGGCTAGGTTGGGTTACGGACGCGTCTGTAACTTGACCTAGGCATGCATTCGTAACCCAATCGGAGCAACATGGCTAGATGAACATACCCTAAGTTACTTAGATTGTTGCAACACGTGGTAGGAACAGAGACGGTTTGGTTATTGTAGTATGATGTTCATGTATTGAATATTTGTATGTTTTTATTCTTAATCAGGACATGTGGTTGAATTAGTAATTGGTGTTTGAATCTGTGTTTAAATTTGAATTTCTATTATTGTTGAGAAAATATTAAATATAAAATACTTACTGATTATATTTAGGGAATTCTTATTTGTGTCCACAAAATTTGTTAATTTATCATCATAAGTTGACTTTATTAAGTTTATCCACCAATCTATTTGTAAGTTAATCCACCGTGGATTAACTAATAAATGGTGGATTTACTAACAAACAAACAGTAAACAACATACACTAGCAACATTTCAACTATCAAGAACTGAAGCATCATCATCATGAACTCTCTACATATCAGCAGAAGAAAGCCTTCATTAGATGATGAACGTAAACACTGCAGCCTTATCTTCAATAGCAATATCACCAACATGATAAACACCCTCAAAGATCATAAATATATAAAGCCCATGACAACAAAACAGAACCAAGTAAACCCGAAATCTGAAGCAAGACCCAAAGCAAACAATCTCCACATGCCAACAAGAAAAACCAATATAGAGCATTTATATGCACCAACAAACCGAATGATACAATCAGTAGCTAAACACTGATAATAAAACCCACAGCAATGCAAACCTCTAGAATAAAACTGAAAGTACAACTAACAAGGCCTACTACAAATCAAAAATCATTTCAACTAACAACTGCTTAACATACTCCCAGTGAAGATCTCCAAAGAATCACAACATGCAAATATAAGGCGCAGAGGAAAAAAAAAACAGTTCATGCACTAGGAAACAACAACAACCAAGAAAAAAAAAAAAACAAACAAACCAAAGATGGAAGAGGCACCAAACAGACTATCCAGCTCAACCAAAAACATATTTAATGTTCATGATGTTTGGTACATGAGTATGTGGTTTTCTTTTTTCTTTCTTTCCTTTTTTTTTTTTTGTGAAAAAAAAAACTTACAAATGCGAATATATCCAGGCGTTATGCACGATATATAAAATGCAAATAACATTTCATATCAACAACCAATTGCACAAAACTAAAAGAATGGTCAATCAAATAATAATTTCGTGCTATTTCCTAATCTTTCCATCAATGCCACTGAGTAACCAAATCTGAACCATGTTAGCTAATGCAAAAGAAAGCTTATCATTCACTACAAAAAAACAGATAACTAAAGACTGTAAATTACTAACTGAATTGTTTCAGTCACTAGTTAAATACTAATCAAAGACTGAAAAAAACAGTTTTTAATTTCATAAATTTGAAACTGAAGTTCAGATTCAAATCAGTTGCAAGCAATAAAAGTGCAAAAGAGACTGAACTTTTTATAAATTGAGTCACTAATTGATGGTTCTACGAAAGAATTTGTAGCCGTTCAGATTTTACTTTGCTTGCTGATCCAATGGCCAAATGTTGTTATCCGAACCATTATATTCAAAACTATAGCAGCCAAATTAATTCTTATTTTTAATAAACACTTTTTCCTTTCGAATTCACCAACTCTTCCACCTTCTCCTTAAATTACGGTTCCAATAAATCCACTATACTTTCTAGTTTTCTTCATTCTGTCTTCGTCCTCTTATTTTTCTTATCAATCCATCAGCCGCTTCCCAAAGCCATCCTACACTCCTTCATCCACTAGCAAACCTCTTCCTTCCCTTCCCTCTACCTACCTCGCCCAGACCCACTCGGCCTCCAGGTAACGCAGGAGTGAGACGGCCTTTAGAGAGCAAGTACGAGTATTTTCCCGAAGAGATCGAGAGGTTGCTCTGCTCCGCTAGAGAGATGGAGCTTTAAGTTGTTGGCGTCTCCTTCCGTATCGGTAAAATAAAAACAACCCAACATTATATAATATATATTCACATTATCTCATTTAGATTCCTTAGTTGCAGGCGCTTCTGCAACAATATTTGAAATGTTCAATGCAGTGATTGAGTCAGCGAGAGCAGTTTTCGACACTGCGAAAAAGTCGGTGGATCAAGAATGACCATCCTAAAATAGGCGGAGGATTCATTGTAGCCTGTCATTTTGAAAAGGCAGGAGAAGCGAGCAATGCTTCGATAAAATCGCGTTTTGGGGACAAGAAAGATCTGGGAGTGATGCAGAACCAGGTAGATACTTTGCATACACTGCAGGGACACTAGCGACATGCATAATAGGCAAAACGCAAAAGCATAAGGGAAAATAAGAGGAAGTATTGGATAAATGATGGTATATGTGGGTCCATGAGCAGCATCAAAAAGGACGCTGTGAATGTGGAAGTAGTACCTTTGCGTGAGAAAGATGATGGGAAGATGTATATGTCAACTGTGTTTGGACTGACATGTGATTCACTTGATATTGTTGGGAGCGAGCTGTGGTTGCCAGACATGTAGGTAGGAGAGTGGATGGTGTCGGCTAATATGGGGCTTTAGCCAAGGCCATGGGCTCCTTGTTTAATGGGTTTTCAACCCTGGATATAAAAGTTTATTTGGTTTGTTCTAGGAATCCGATCATGTTTGGGGGTTGAGGCTGAGCATATACATCTTTGGTTATCAATGTTTTTTGTGTTATTTTTTGGAGATTGATACTCAAAAGAAAGAAGAAAAATAATGGAAAATCTAAGAAGATCGTGGAAAGGTTGATTACATGTTGAGATGTTTGTAGTTTCTATATTTGAATTTCTGATGTTGAGAAGTTATTTGTGGTTTCATGATGTTAATATGTCACTGGTATAAAATTTAATCTTATAATCAATTTACAACATCTTTTCCACTCTTGTGTCTGAAAATATATACGATTCTATTATATATAGCTTCTTTTGTAATTTAGTGTTTTATGTATGGTACCATTATTTGAAATATGTTAACGACACAGTTGTTCATACAAAATTCATATATATATAATTAATGAAATATGAATTAAATTATGAATAGATTAAAATGATAAATATTTTTTAGTATAATTTGAGACCGATCGGAAACCGCGCTTCAGTCTTTAACAAAATTTGAAACTGAAATATCAGTCTTTAGAATTTAAGATTGAAAATTCAGTTTCAAATTTTAGTTGCGACTTAAGAAGCAAAGACTGAAAATTCGGTCTTTAGTCAGTCTTTTCATACATTATAAAGACTGAATTGCTTAATTAAAAACTGAAATTTTCAGTCTTTATATCAACTATTTTTAGTAGTGTGAAGCAGTGGGATAAGCCTTATGCTCGTCCACTATCACTTGTCCCGCTGTTGTAACCAAGCACATGATCTGACATGAACATACATTGGTTTGCTTGAAGGTTCATATGGTAGAGCCATTGTCTATGATATTTAGTTATCCTGAATCCATTGGTACAACTGCAGTAGCACTACTGCTAGCCTTAACTTTACTGCACAGGTTGGGCTGAAACTCAAGTCTTGCTTACCGTCGTGTTGAAGTTGTGTAGCTTTTAGCTTTGAGCTGAATACGTACAAACTTGAATTGGATGAGTTTCCTGTATCTCTATTTCCAATCAGTTATCATCTTAATTATTACCTGTGGTTGTGCATAGCTCATCCGTGGCATTTTGTATGATGGTTGAAATACTTGTGCATCAATTCAAATTACTTCAGGTCAGCAATCAAAAATTAAAAATTTAGGACTCAATGTTAGTTTTTACAGAAACTTTATAAATAGTTTTTACACTGTAACTTTAGACTTATTTTTAGAAAAGATTATGGTGGATTAACTTTTGAAATAGAGCAGACTGATCAACAGATAGGCCACAGATAGTTTCCAAGAAAATAAAAAAAGATTGCTTAGATTGTTAAAAGAAACAAAGTGACTTGATGATGTACTTGAAGGGGCAGTACTCCATTTGATTCCATTCATATATTGTTCCCTTTTCTGCAAGCACAGTGCTCTTCTTTTATAATTTATTAGCAAATGATCCGCATAATTTTCAAAATGGTTAGGCTTCTTAATTATTATATGGGTCCAATATAGTACTGGCTCTACATGTATCATATATGTGTAGAACTCTCCGTACTGTTTACATTTATCAATAGTTTTGACATATATCGTGCATACTTGACTAACATATATAAATTACACTCTAAATTTATTTGCATATCAAAGCTCATATGGAGAGCGGGCCACCTACATGTGGAAAATTAACAGTAATTTTATATGTGGCAATACGTACGTGAAGTAGGCAGTGAAATAATCTTAAATATTTTAAGCTTCACATATTGCATTATATTTTAATATTATGTTTACACTGTCTAAGCGCCATCAATTACATAACTATATACATTTATGCCTTTATTTATTTATGCATTAAAAACATTTTTTAGTTCCCTTTGTCATGGGAGTGGTAGGTCATTTTTGTGATCGGATCCTAAATAAATGTTTTGAAATTTTTGTTGCTCTACCTTGAGATTTTGATGTCTCTGATTGTTTTATACCATAAAGACTAGATGGAGTATGTATATTTATACCAAACCTAGTAATAACCAATCGTAGTGAACAAAACTTACTAAAAAAATAATAAAGCTGGAAAGCCCGAAAAGAAAGCCAGAAAATGGTGCAGCACATGTAATTGGGGATGCAGATTTCATGTATGGAGCTCGACTTGCAGCATTATTGTGCCAAGACTCGGCTCTCTTTGCCATAAAATAGAACCCGTAAGAAAGAAACAATGAGAACCCGTGAGAAGATGATAAGAGAACCTGTTACAAGATGATATAAGTATCGTGGATGAACTAATCAAATTTAATTAGTTATACACACTATAAAAATAGGTACCATTCTTAATATCTAGAGTGTATTAACTAATATGATATGTGGATGTAATTAAATTTCCCTTAAATTTATTATTTAATGATTAATAGTTATCAATCAAGGCTATATGCTGCTCAAATACTTCAGACTCAACCTATAAGCAATATCTGATCAAACTTTTTTTGCAAACACCATAATAACTAATTTTGAATCCTTAGGGGTCTGTCCTTGGTGTGGCGAGCGAATGAAATGAAGGCATCGACCAAGTTAAGAACTGAACGGTTAGAATTGAATGAGTAGACGATTTGTTTGTGTGATTTTGAACGAAAAATTGAGCGGTGTAATTAGGGTTAATAGTGAGTGGAGTATTGAACGGTGTATTAAACGGTTAAACTGTTTGTATTTTTTATATAGTAGAAATTTTGTAACACAAAATATGTTTTGCAGAATATCGATATATATTAATAACCGATAAAAATACATTGGTAAAAGAAATGCAAATACATTAACAACTATCAAAATATTTATATATGTCTATTATGTCATTCTACTGCAATTAATTCGTCTCTTATCAAATCACTAAGTATGGTCACTTCATTAACTTCTCATTCCACGTGTTTAGTATTGCCCGCTATCCTATTTTTTCATATTTTGATATTCTTCATGATATTCGTCCGGTACAAGATAAAATTTATCATCAAATTCCATGAAACTTGGATCGCCGTTATTATATATCCTTATAAAATTACGTAGTCATTGTGGCAACAACTACTTTTACTCGAGTTTCTATCATTTATAACTATGTTAAAAAAATTGACATCTTGTGCAGTCCCTTCCCACCTGACCATCAAATCAATAAATTGTAAATCGAATGAGCAAACTGCTATGATATTTTGGATAACATGTCATTTTTGTCCAATGTACGATAGAATTTTGTCTGAAGGTAAGTGCGTCGTTGCCAGAGTACCATTTTTAACGTCTATGCAATTCTTAAAATAAGGATAATATCGGTTTAAATTTGTAATTTGTTATTGAATAGTGCTCTTTATCCAATAACAGTACACTTTCTAAAACAGTATGAAAATATACTGAAACTGTGCTACTCGACCTTTAAAACCTTTGGCTTAATTTTCTGTTTGATAGCGGCACAGTAATTGTGTTTAAAAAATATGATAACTACTTCTTTAATATATGTGATGTTGTAGCCAAACCATAATTTTGCAGCATATCACACAACGAGAGAAAACAAATTTTTTTCACATGAAAATTTCTTGGACATCGTTCGACATATACCCATTGAGTATTTCTTCT
Organism: Allium sativum; assembly: GCA_030737875.1. Lineage (NCBI taxonomy): Eukaryota > Viridiplantae > Streptophyta > Magnoliopsida > Asparagales > Amaryllidaceae > Allium > Allium sativum. The sequence continues at coordinate 71,256,466 of CM060924.1, forward strand.
ACCCACTTTATATCTGTAAATGTTGATGTTTGTTTTTATCGGATTCGGGTCCTTCTTCTACTGCTGTTCTCTCTCAAAACGATTAAATATAATCCTCTAAATCTTCACAGTCGATATCATGTTCGAAGCCGAACATTATGCGTTTATAAGTTGAATAACGTAGAGTGGTGTTGAGGATGGGAGGAGTGGTTCAACCACAACGGTTAACCGCTCACTAATGACTTGTAAACTCGAAACTCTACTCCAATTTGCCCGCGTACCAAGATAAAATTCTGCTCTCAAGCAGTGGAACGCTCCTCTGCTATCCAAGCTTAAGCTAAGCTTCATGCCTGTTAACAACTAGTTATCAACAAATTCAAACAGAGTACTTAAAACGAAAATGCTTTAGGTACAAGCGAAACTTCAGCGATTTAAAATATCCGTTCACATGCAGTCATATATAATATTCAACAGGAAAAAAGCTGTATTCTCTATGAAGCTGCGAAGTCATTATCAAGCAGATTCGAAAACAACAGCGCCCATAAAAGGCAGAAATCTTTATACCTAATATTTGATACAACAGTACAGTACCCACAATCATTCGAAATAACTAACTTGCTCTTTTTCTGTTTTAAATTCATGCATATCTCTCCTCCAACTAACCATGAAATTATTCTTATTCTTTATTCCAAAATATTATTCCATTTCTCCCTTATAAGTTTCAAACTAATCCTATCATTTAGGTCTCATTCATGGTCCTTGAAACCAAACATAAAATATTGTTCATTCTTACTGTAAGAATTAAAAGAGTTAGAACATATGGGTCTTGTTTTTAATGGTGAAAAGAGGGAAGAAGAGGAGAGAGGCGAATGCCGAACTCCAGAAAGGGAGGAGTACAAAATAAAGGCACTTTCGTGTCCTCCGCCTCCGAAGAAACCAAAGGCATGTCCTACTCCGTCTAGCGATGTCCGAGGATCCAACAAGGAAATTTTCATCTCCCCTGAAATTGATAGCTTCTTCTCTACATGTAAACGATAGTCTTAATGTTATTATATAATGTTGTTATATGGATTTTTTTTTTTTTTTTTTTTTTCTAATATTAATCATCTATGTTGTCCCACTAATTTGCAATGAGCTCTTGTCACAGAAGTAGCATCAGCTTTCATGCCTCTTCCTATATATTCAATTTTTCTTGCAAGCACATTTAGTATACATATTCATCTATAGTAAATAGTTTTTACATAAATAAAATTAATCCGAGCAACCATGGAATATAAATGCTGTTTTCTGAGATAATCATTTTCAATTTTTTCTGCACGCAGTATTTACAGTTTGGATGAATAGTAACATAATGATAATAGCTTAATAGAAAATAAACAAAGTTGTATATTATGGACGTAAAATTTACTCATGAAGCAGCTGGTAGCTTGTATGGTTGAGTATTAACAAAAAAACCATGAACAGTGTTCCTTGACCCTTTCAGTTTAGGATTCTATAAATTTTACTCTAGCTACCAATATGAGTCGGTCATTTCCACTGTTTTAATCCATTTGCCATCTTCTATTTTGTCAAATTTAAAAAGACTGATGCATTTTTTTTGTCTACAATACACTAAAAATACATATTCACAACTGTAAAAACAGTTAAAAATAAGTCTTATAACTATCAAAAGCAAACCATTGAAAACAATAACCTTATTCTAGACTCTAGTACAACTCGAGATATCGAATATTCTATCACAGCTGCTTTTGCAAAATATTCTAAACAGAATTCCAAGTATTGTACTAACACAAATCCATTTAGACTACCAAAAACAAAAAAAACTGCTTAAGTCAAAATAAAATATAAACAAATTCAACAAGAAAACATTATTACAGTAAGGCAAATAGTGATGAGTAAACAACTCTGATATACTTGATCTGTAAGTAGTATGAAACTCAAAACTCTCCAAAGAGTGAAACACCTTTAGAAAAAGGCAATGCATCAACTGCAAAGCAAACTGGAACCGGTAGTCCGAATCAGAGCAGTTCTTCTATGTCGCTTCAGATGTCACAACCCCTCAATCTCCAACCAACAACTCTATTGACAGCTGCAATCATCAAATGAAGTCAATACAGTAGTGTAAACATAGCTGATAGTCAAAATCAAAGACCAATTGAATATCGAGGGACTGTTTAGCAACTCAATAGGTTTATTGTTAAATTTGACATCTTGTATCTTTAAAACCAGCATTTTATTTGGTCTTACTTGAAATATACACAATTGAAGTTGCACTACATTGTCACCCAATTATACAATGGCAATTCATGTATTGCACCTGACAACTTACGAAATTTCAGAGGAAAAGAAGAAAGTTCAATCTGCAGCATCAAACATAGGGAGCCTCAAAATATACTAGAAAAGTGTTTAAATTCATAAACATGTCCTCACTATGAGTGAGTTCAAGTCTTAACAAGGATTGCAACTGATCAAGGAGATATATAGTACACTCACTGTTCATAATTCTATCACAAAAAACTTAAGATACGTTCAGTATAAACCAAACCAATGTTTTAAAGACCAAACTCAATCTCGGTTCGAGTGCGGCTAACCTTCGAACTTGGAACGTCATGCCTCTGAAAATGAAATAACATTACGCGTACACAAACCCGCGGTTTAACCTGAAAACTCTTTAAGAACCACTAGACCGACCTCTTTGAAACTCATGGTTGTTCAAATTTGGAAAAAAAAAAAAAAAAAACCCGCTTCACGCTTCGTTTATTGGCATAATAAATTTAACAAATAATCCCATAAAAATTGTCATTAAATTTGGATGATATAATTCATTATTAGTGTACATTTTACGAGTTATTATTGAATTGATCCTTATAAAAAATTAGTAAATTTGCAGCTTTACTATGATATGTTGTAATATAATTATTATAATTAGATATCATATAATATACTACATTTTACGAATTATTGTTGAATTAATCCTCTTTCATTATAAAAAATTAGTAAATTTACAGCTTTACTATGATATGTTGTTATATAATTATTTCAAATAGGTAATATATAATATACCACATAGCATGTAGATTGAAGATGAAAATCGAAACCATGACATTTTACATCATGTCAACTTTTATTACAAATAAACTATTAGCATGGTTCTTACGATTTTACGTTTAAATCAAAAAATTAAAAATAAACTATTAGCACGGTTCTTACGATCTGACCGGTTGAATCATGAGAACCTTCGACCTTGCACTTCCACGGTTCGACTTATGGTTCGTTCTTGCAACTATGAACCAAATAGAGAAAGTATTAGAGGAATGAAACATAGAGAGAGAACACTGAATGCTGCTTAGTCATAAATATTCCGATGAACTGACGCATTATGAAGCTCATTATAAGCATAACACAAAAAAATTAAAAGCAAAACATCGCTGTGAGAAGCATTATAAGATATGAACAATGCTCTGCCTAGTCGTTCCCCAATATAATCCAAAATTCAACATGAATTTATGTCAAGTATTCAATTTGAGTTGAGTACAAATTTATTTATGTATATCGTTCAATCAAATTCAAGAGAGATACAAATACAACACACAGGTTGAGTTGAGCATTTTGGCGATCTGCAGCATGCTTCTGCAGCTGAGCTTTTTGGTGATTTTGTAACAAATAAAAAATAAATATTAAACTCTAACAAGCTACCCCATTTACCAGAACATGGTTTTCTCTTCTTTGTTTAATTCGAAACCAGTTCGTTTGATTAAAACATTAACAGACGTTGAAAATTGAGCAAAACAGAGAATACGTTGGATTGTTAATGAGCATCTTCGGTTTTGTTTATGAGAATGTTTTAAAATCGAAAATTTCATATATAATTTCAAAACAAATAAAATAAAATCATCAAATTAAACCCAAATAGAGCCATATAAAAAGAAGGGAAAAATATACCAAAGGGAAAGGCGTAACCAGCAGGCTTATCCCGCATGAGGGATGCTGACGTCGTCATTCGAAGCCTCAAGCAAGCAGTTCAAATCCAGCTGCATCGAACTGGAGTTAGACTCTGGACACGATAAGGGTTTCAGCTCGAGGCAGCGTCTTCTCTTCGGAACAATTCATCATAGAGGCTAGATCCGTTCTATCGGGTTTGAGTTTAGATGATGTTAGCAGGTCTCTTATCGGCTTTGGGTCAGGGTTTGGAGGAAGAACGTTTGAGAATGGGGATTAACATTATCAGTTAGAGGCAGTGCCGACTGGGGAAGAAGTGGGAAGATTTGCCTTGCCATTGCGCTGCAGCAGTCTAAATCCGCGCTTGAGGAGGAAATAAAAAGTGTAGTAGCAGGGCTCTCTGTCTGGCATTCTTAATTCTGCAATTTAAAAAATAAAACTCATTAACTCATTAAATTTTGTATGCTTCTTAATACCAAATTAACCCACATTAACTGTTTATTCTAATATCTCGCTCAATCGTTGTTTGCCGAACTAATCACGTACTAAGCTAATCCAAAACCCTAATCCTTCATAATCGTCTTCTTCGCACAACTTGTGGGAAAAATCAAATTTATACGGTAATATCTCAGTTGTTCGGTGATCTGAAAACCCTAATCTCTCACTTTCTTTTCTAGTTTGCTTAATTCAAACCTTATTCACGGCTATTGTATATTACTCGGCATTGCGGCGTCGAATTCGTTGATCGACTATAGATCTAGGGTTTAGCTCGTTGATCGGTTTTAGAAATGAGGACGAACGAATATCAAGTGAAATAGAAATAGGCTAAAATAGTGTGGTAGCCCCTATTTTTTAAGCACGTAGTATTAAGAAGAGTGTATGAAACGACCCGCAAATCCGGCTATCTGAGTTGACTAAATACACCACACGTCCAACCCAAATAACACAGAAATACGACTCATTATTAGAAAGAAGATAGAGGGTGAGAATAGATAAGATAGAAAACTTAGAATAGGAGAAAAAACGAAGATCACAACTCACAGCGGAACGAAAAAAATATATTATATAACATAACCTTTGAAATACAAATCTGTTTGTTACATATATACATACCATCATCAGAGTACACATAACATTTGATCCAACGGAAGTAACTCTAAATAACTAACGTTGAAGCCTCCAGCTTCAAGCTCCTCCAAGTGTATCTGTAAAAGCCTGAAACACTTGACTGCCCGTACAAATTTGGGCACCCAAGAGTTTAGGAAAAACAAAACAAAACAAACTCTGGGTCAGTCATGGGACTGGTGTGAGTAAACTCCAACCACTTGTTTAACCTTCAAAACCCTTTTCGAAAGAAAAGATAATAGTAAGACCAGCCCACACATAAACACGGACGGTTTTTACCTTACTATAACCCAAAACACTTTAATATCAAATCCAGTGATATTATAGTAATGTCTACATCAAATTAAATAACCAAATAGCAGAACGCTTGCATCTCACGCTCCACATATATAGTATAAAATCAAAAACCGCATGGCGCTTATTGGAGATTGGATTTCCAACATGACAAGGTATGGAACCACCTTCCGATGATGTATCTCTAGAGGCGAATACACCTGGGTTCAACAAGAACGTCTTGCAACCCGGCCCACACATGACCGACCACTCATTTCGCTTGAGTGTATCGAATGTATATCACCAACGGTTGGACTCAAACCACCGTTTCCCGAATGGGCAGAATCGATAGATTTAGAAACAAAAGGAATTTCTCTAGATAGGTGATTATACACCCTAATGGGTGCGACCCACATAGCCATGCTGCCTGCCCGATTTTTGTCCTTTCCCGGTTGTTGAGGCCTGAGGCTACGCATACTTACCATTCCTTGATAACACAATCACTTTGAATGCCACATTGTCAGATCCGTTAATCACTAGTTGAGTTTGCACAAATATTCTGGATATTATGCTAAGGGATAAATCCGTTGCAACCATATATATTCATACAGACCAACCCATTGGATCATTGGAAATACTCTGTCAGACATTCGTCCATATACGTTCGTTCTGGGATTGAACGAAACCGAAGGCACTATTTCTATAAATAGAAAAGCCCTTGCACTTCACTCCGTCTTCAATATATTCAGCATACTTGGTTCGCAACGCTTATGCCGATACGGAGTGGTTCTTCGGATAATAATCCAACCGGTCTCTCCATATTGACAACGATGGTCAAAAACTTCGATAGTCTGTGATTTAACTATCGAATAAAAACAAGTGTTCAATCAACATATCAAACAAATCACTGGGCTCTTAAATTAATATTTCATTAATTAACCACTTCTCTATTTTCTCTATCAATATTTGTTAACCAAATATTTTCAATAATCATTCTTGGCTCTTATGCTAGTTGGAAAACGTTTCCAAACATTAACTTCTTTTATTTCTATATATTAGCAAATATCTCTATTTGCAATTGAAAATAATTTCAATCACTTATCTCTATCCCCTTTTCAACCTTCGATTCTTATATTCACTTTACTATCGAATTCAATACGTCGATACAGTGATTTCAAATTATCAAAATATCTTAAAAATATTCTAACTCCTTAAATTTCCGGAAAATTTCGCCATAACCTCCCCTGTATCGGGAGCATCGGGAAATTTCAAATAGCATCCCGGTATCTTCTAATCTCAAAAAGAAAAAGAAGAAGCCAAACGGCTAGCCGATACGGCGCATAAAACCTCATATATGAATTAAACATGTACCTTTTTGTCGAGCACATAAATTTAAATCTTCATATACTCCATCCCATATCTGTTTAACACCTGTTCACCTGTTTCCAATTCAATTCAATACCATCTAATCGTTTGAATTCAGTTTCGCCCGTTTATTCTTTAAATTGGCCATTTTGCCTATTTCACTTCTTGTGAACATAACATGCTCGAACAAAATATTTAACTCGTTCATAACCAAATCGAATTTCAATTTCAATTCTAGTTCGCTGTTTGATTTCGAATATAAATTTTCAAATCGAATTCACTTATTTAAAGCTCGATATTCATTCGAAATCTCGTTAACTAATTTCTATTCGAATTAGTTAACTCTATTCAATAAATCAAAAATCTGATTTCTATTTCAAAAATCATATTCATTTACACAACTTGAATTCGCATATATTTTACAACTCGGCTCTGGAATTTCCTAAATAGAAACTTCGGATTTTCTTGCTTAAAATCCTTTTATAATATTAAATAAACCATTATGGTCGTTAAATAGTTCTGGCGCTGTTTTTCTGAAAATTTGATTTTGACATATCTCAAAATCTATACGACGAAATTTATATTTTTCTCTTTCATTAGAAAACTATTATCAAACCGGTCCTGACGTTTCTTGTTTCGAAGAATTCCGACTTCAATTGAATTCTGTATACTCGATTGAAGTTCGAGTCGCCAATTTACGAACTGCAGCGCTGCGGCGAGTTCGTTTTAATTATATTTATATATATAAAACTTTAAACTTCGTTTTAAAATGAATTCAACTTCGTTTCAGCTTTATTTGGATTCCTTGATTCAAATTCCAATCTCACTTTGAATTCCATATTCAAATTTCAATCCCTTTCTATTTGATATTCAAATTCAATACTTAAATTTCTATTTGAATTCCCTATATTCAAATTCAATACTTGAATTCATTAGAATTCTTTTATTCAAACTTTATACTTAAGTTCCATTTGAACTTCTATATTTCCATTTCTATATTTGAATTCTATTGAAGTTCAAATATTTAAATTCCTTTTTAAATTCTATATTCAAAATTCCATAGTTAAAAACCCATTTGAATTTCATATTCAAATTCCTTATCACCATTTGAATTTCTAATATTCAAATTCGTTTGAATTCCCTTGAATTCAAATCTCATTTCAAAACCCTTGGATTCCCTATTTGAAATCCTATTTGAAATTCCATTTCCCATTCTACTTTGAAATTCTATTTTCGAAGTTTATTTCAAATTCTATTTTCGAAGTTTATTTCAAATTCTATTCAATTCTTCTTTGAAATTCTATATTTCAAATTCTATTTTGAAATTCTACATTCAAATCTCTATTTGAATTTCTTTATTCGAATTCCTTCGAATTCAAATTATAATTTAATTCCTTGAATTCAAATTCTACTTTTCATTCTAATCTCGTCTATTCAAGTTCTATTTGAACTTCTATTTGAATTTCTAATATTCAATCTCCCTTTAAAATTCAAATATTTAAACTCCTTTTAAAATTCAAATATTTAAACTCCTTTTAAAATTCAAATGTTATATTCAAATTTCATTGAGTTATATATATTTAAAATTTTCATTTCACATCCTGTTTCGAAATTTTATTTCAAATCTCAATTTCACGCTTGTATTTCTATTTTTGAATTATCAATTGATAATTCTTTTCACTTCATTAATAACTTCGTTATAAAAGAACTATTTATAAATTTCGTTTATAAAGAAACTACTTGTTTATTTTTAAAAAAACAAGTTTATATTTTTATTCCCATTCAAAATTCAAATTCTATTTAAAAATAGAATTTCCCTTTTTTTAAATTTCAAATATCCTTTTTACGATATTTTTAAATATCATTACTTAAGCCCAGTGATAAAACACATAAAGCAACCAAATATTTATTTTTCTAACACATCATATATAACAATATATATGCAAACAAATAAACAAACAGATAATATATTTTTGAGGAATCCTGTTGGATTCCTCCAACCTGTTTTCCTGCATCCACAGATGTTAGCACATAAATAATACCTATTCTGCTTCGTGGCAGAATATCGTGGTATAGAAGGTCATCCACTAATCATAGCGTGGGGCGTATAGGGTAATCATCCGCTAATGGTACCGCGGGCATCCGCTAATGAGACTGCGGGAATTCAACCAATCAATCAACCCAATATATATATATATAATAACCTAAATAACTAATATATATAAAATAACCAGAAAGCATTCACACAAGCAACAGACAATTATTTTTAATGATATAAAAATAATTCTAAAGGTGAGTGAGATTTACTCACCGGTCATGTAATTCGTCGAGTACCCCATTTGAGCTTATCGTATAGATTTCACGATTCCTTTGTACCTCTGTTGTCAATGTAAACAATATAAATATATTTCAGTTTTTGAACTTCACTAATTTAATTTAAATTAATTACTCATATGTAAATTAAATTCCAATTTAATCCTTAACTACTTAGTTTACAGATTTTATCCTTTACTGACTAATTTCTATATATTTAATCTATTTCCAATTAAATAAATTAATTTGCTTTAAATAAATTTCCAAATTAATAGTAAACACCATTTCCTTTTCTCTCAACAATGTACGAATTCAGTTCTAACTAATATGCTAATTCCTATAAGTTATTCAAATTGATTAAATCAACTACCAATTTAAATTAAGAAAAATATACCTTAAATTCTCTAATTAAATTCCCCTTTTTCTTTCTTCGGTCCCTGTTTCCCTTCCTGAACCCATCGATGACCCCTCTTCTCCATAACTGTAATCGAAATGGCTCATCATCCAATCGCACCTTCCCAGTTCACAGATGTTCCACTTCGCAGACCTCACCAGATTTCATCGTCGCCTTATTCGAGTAACCGCACCTCGACTTCTTCCATAGGCAGCTCCCTCTTCTCCTGTAAACACGAGCGCCCCCTTCCATTTGAACGCTTCATCTTCGCGACCCCCTTTCTCACTAAATCCTTAGGTCGAACTCGAGCCTGACGTTGCGGGGTACTCCAGATCCAAGAAAGAGTGGATCGCAACCCCCCCCCCCCTCGCCATTAGCACAAATCGCGGCTTCCCCCTAGGTTGCGTCGAGCTCCAGGAATTCACGGATTGAATCTCGATTTTGATTTCAAAGTCCCTTTTTTTTTTTTTATTTAGAAGAGGTTCGGTTTACAGATTTTAAATGAAAAAGAAAATAAAAGGGGTAGTCGCGATTTTTATAGAAGGAGGAGGGAGACAGGAGGTACACGGCCATTAATTTGATGTCTTCCTTGTTGGCTTGTAAACGAAAGAGGAGGCCATTTTTCCAGCTCGAGGTAGTTAAGGTCTGCGTGATTTCAATTTTAGGTCGGCTTCATTCAGGGTATAGGGTGGCTGTTGATTAAATTTTATTTTAAAAAAAAAACTAAAATATCTCACAGTCCTTTATTCTGAACCGCTATTCTAACTTAACGACCGGTGTTTCCAGATTATAACGTTATTTTGAATTTAACGAAATATACTGTATAAAAATAACATATTAAAATAATATGATTTGAATTCAAAACAAATAAATTCCTTAAAAATAAATTACTATCATTATCTTTCGAATTTAATTAAAATTCATATTAACCATTTGAATCACTCAGAATCTATTATAAATTCAAATGGAATTATTTCAGTTCTCGTCTTTCGAAAATTATATATATATATACGAAATAAATCATATATTGATCACTAATTGGTAATTCAATATAAAAATTCTTTTATATTACTAATTCAATATTTAAAAACCATACTAAATATTTAGAATAAACTGTCAAAAAATCTGGGTCGTTACATTCTTCCCCCCTTAAAATAATTTCGTCCTCGAAATTGCTAAGATAGGAAAAATACTATGAACTCACTGCTTTTCAATAATTCACTTATGTTGACACTCAACTCCTCATATTTCAACAAATTAACTCTAACCAAAACTTTTGGTCTTCACACATTTGATTCGAATGATCTACGATCAATCCATTTATATCCAATCTATATTCTATTAAACCAATTCAAATTGATTTTAATTAATTCATTCACTTCGACCTATTTAACTTGTTTAAGTTAAATTTTAATTCCAGAATTCCAATCCCTGGGCTTTTCATTTCAAATTCTTTTTGAAATCCCATAAATATATACATATATTTACTTTCATCACAAATTCAAAATATTTGAATTTTCAATCTACTTATGCTCTTTCAAAACAAATTTCCATCAAAAACTTTTCTAAGGTAGCAATCCGTCACTTAGAACTCGAAAATGAACACTGATGATGTTGCAATCATTATCAGAATTATTTCCCAGCCACTGAAGTGAGTTCAGTGCTTAATCACTTTCAAAATCCACTCAAATATGGTTTTGATTCAAAACCCTTGCAAAACAAAGCTATACTTTAGAAAATATTTTTCAACTCCCCAGGATTTTGAATTCTAAATTCTGGTTTGAATTTAATTCTAATTCATCTCATTTGTATATTTAATTTCTATACAAATTCTATTTTGGTTATAAATAACCATTCTAAATTTATAATCTCGTCTGATTATAATCCTAACAATCAACACATCCATATAATATAATAATAATTCTAGAAAATTATTCTTTCTATATCAAAATAGAAATTTGGGTAAAATAATTTCACCCACTTTAAAACAATATCATGTCGTATTTTCTGTTCAAGTGTTTAGAAATCCCTATCGACTTCGTGGCGTCCCACGATTCGACCAGAATTCACAAACCACTCAACAGACTAGCCAACACAATATAAAACAATTTTTATATCAACTAACAAATACGCTCTCTCGTATATATACGCTCAACTCATTCTAGGGTACTACTGACCCTATCTCTAATGAGCACACGCCACACAAGCCTAGGTATTCACTCAACCTAAGCTCTGATACCAACTGAAACGGCCCTAGGCTTTGCAACCATCAGGCAGTGGGCTAACCTCCCACCGTGACATCCAGTGATACCTCAGAACTGATTTTACGGCCAGCCTCTCGACTTCACAACCAACCCACATTGTCGGGAGATGTAGGGGTAAGAGTCTCCCGTTCGCCACCAAACACGAAGCGAGAACCCCCTATCATCCGTACCAATTAAGCAACCAGCTCTGATACCAACTGAAACGACCCGCAAATCCGGCTATCTGAGTTGACTAAATACACCACACGTCCAACCCAAATAACACAGAAATACGACTCATTATTAGAAAGAAGATAGAGGGTGAGAATAGATAAGATAGAAAACTTAGAATAGGAGAAAAAACGAAGATCACAACTCACAGCGGAACGAAAAAAATATATTATATAACATAACCTTTGAAATACAAATCTGTTTGTTACATATATACATACCATCATCAGAGTACACATAACATTTGATCCAACGGAAGTAACTCTAAATAACTAACGTTGAAGCCTCCAGCTTCAAGCTCCTCCAAGTGTATCTGTAAAAGCCTGAAACACTTGACTGCCCGTACAAATTTGGGCACCCAAGAGTTTAGGAAAAACAAAACAAAACAAACTCTGGGTCAGTCATGGGACTGGTGTGAGTAAACTCCAACCACTTGTTTAACCTTCAAAACCCTTTTCGAAAGAAAAGATAATAGTAAGACCAGCCCACACATAAACACGGACGGTTTTTACCTTACTATAACCCAAAACACTTTAATATCAAATCCAGTGATATTATAGTAATGTCTACATCAAATTAAATAACCAAATAGCAGAACGCTTGCATCTCACGCTCCACATATATAGTATAAAATCAAAAACCGCATGGCGCTTATTGGAGATTGGATTTCCAACATGACAAGGTATGGAACCACCTTCCGATGATGTATCTCTAGAGGCGAATACACCTGGGTTCAACAAGAACGTCTTGCAACCCGGCCCACACATGACCGACCACTCATTTCGCTTGAGTGTATCGAATGTATATCACCAACGGTTGGACTCAAACCACCGTTTCCCGAATGGGCAGAATCGATAGATTTAGAAACAAAAGGAATTTCTCTAGATAGGTGATTATACACCCTAATGGGTGCGACCCACATAGCCATGCTGCCTGCCCGATTTTTGTCCTTTCCCGGTTGTTGAGGCCTGAGGCTACGCATACTTACCATTCCTTGATAACACAATCACTTTGAATGCCACATTGTCAGATCCGTTAATCACTAGTTGAGTTTGCACAAATATTCTGGATATTATGCTAAGGGATAAATCCGTTGCAACCATATATATTCATACAGACCAACCCATTGGATCATTGGAAATACTCTGTCAGACATTCGTCCATATACGTTCGTTCTGGGATTGAACGAAACCGAAGGCACTATTTCTATAAATAGAAAAGCCCTTGCACTTCACTCCGTCTTCAATATATTCAGCATACTTGGTTCGCAACGCTTATGCCGATACGGAGTGGTTCTTCGGATAATAATCCAACCGGTCTCTCCATATTGACAACGATGGTCAAAAACTTCGATAGTCTGTGATTTAACTATCGAATAAAAACAAGTGTTCAATCAACATATCAAACAAATCACTGGGCTCTTAAATTAATATTTCATTAATTAACCACTTCTCTATTTTCTCTATCAATATTTGTTAACCAAATATTTTCAATAATCATTCTTGGCTCTTATGCTAGTTGGAAAACGTTTCCAAACATTAACTTCTTTTATTTCTATATATTAGCAAATATCTCTATTTGCAATTGAAAATAATTTCAATCACTTATCTCTATCCCCTTTTCAACCTTCGATTCTTATATTCACTTTACTATCGAATTCAATACGTCGATACAGTGATTTCAAATTATCAAAATATCTTAAAAATATTCTAACTCCTTAAATTTCCGGAAAATTTCGCCATAACCTCCCCTGTATCGGGAGCATCGGGAAATTTCAAATAGCATCCCGGTATCTTCTAATCTCAAAAAGAAAAAGAAGAAGCCAAACGGCTAGCCGATACGGCGCATAAAACCTCATATATGAATTAAACATGTACCTTTTTGTCGAGCACATAAATTTAAATCTTCATATACTCCATCCCATATCTGTTTAACACCTGTTCACCTGTTTCCAATTCAATTCAATACCATCTAATCGTTTGAATTCAGTTTCGCCCGTTTATTCTTTAAATTGGCCATTTTGCCTATTTCACTTCTTGTGAACATAACATGCTCGAACAAAATATTTAACTCGTTCATAACCAAATCGAATTTCAATTTCAATTCTAGTTCGCTGTTTGATTTCGAATATAAATTTTCAAATCGAATTCACTTATTTAAAGCTCGATATTCATTCGAAATCTCGTTAACTAATTTCTATTCGAATTAGTTAACTCTATTCAATAAATCAAAAATCTGATTTCTATTTCAAAAATCATATTCATTTACACAACTTGAATTCGCATATATTTTACAACTCGGCTCTGGAATTTCCTAAATAGAAACTTCGGATTTTCTTGCTTAAAATCCTTTTATAATATTAAATAAACCATTATGGTCGTTAAATAGTTCTGGCGCTGTTTTTCTGAAAATTTGATTTTGACATATCTCAAAATCTATACGACGAAATTTATATTTTTCTCTTTCATTAGAAAACTATTATCAAACCGGTCCTGACGTTTCTTGTTTCGAAGAATTCCGACTTCAATTGAATTCTGTATACTCGATTGAAGTTCGAGTCGCCAATTTACGAACTGCAGCGCTGCGGCGAGTTCGTTTTAATTATATTTATATATATAAAACTTTAAACTTCGTTTTAAAATGAATTCAACTTCGTTTCAGCTTTATTTGGATTCCTTGATTCAAATTCCAATCTCACTTTGAATTCCATATTCAAATTTCAATCCCTTTCTATTTGATATTCAAATTCAATACTTAAATTTCTATTTGAATTCCCTATATTCAAATTCAATACTTGAATTCATTAGAATTCTTTTATTCAAACTTTATACTTAAGTTCCATTTGAACTTCTATATTTCCATTTCTATATTTGAATTCTATTGAAGTTCAAATATTTAAATTCCTTTTTAAATTCTATATTCAAAATTCCATAGTTAAAAACCCATTTGAATTTCATATTCAAATTCCTTATCACCATTTGAATTTCTAATATTCAAATTCGTTTGAATTCCCTTGAATTCAAATCTCATTTCAAAACCCTTGGATTCCCTATTTGAAATCCTATTTGAAATTCCATTTCCCATTCTACTTTGAAATTCTATTTTCGAAGTTTATTTCAAATTCTATTTTCGAAGTTTATTTCAAATTCTATTCAATTCTTCTTTGAAATTCTATATTTCAAATTCTATTTTGAAATTCTACATTCAAATCTCTATTTGAATTTCTTTATTCGAATTCCTTCGAATTCAAATTATAATTTAATTCCTTGAATTCAAATTCTACTTTTCATTCTAATCTCGTCTATTCAAGTTCTATTTGAACTTCTATTTGAATTTCTAATATTCAATCTCCCTTTAAAATTCAAATATTTAAACTCCTTTTAAAATTCAAATATTTAAACTCCTTTTAAAATTCAAATGTTATATTCAAATTTCATTGAGTTATATATATTTAAAATTTTCATTTCACATCCTGTTTCGAAATTTTATTTCAAATCTCAATTTCACGCTTGTATTTCTATTTTTGAATTATCAATTGATAATTCTTTTCACTTCATTAATAACTTCGTTATAAAAGAACTATTTATAAATTTCGTTTATAAAGAAACTACTTGTTTATTTTTAAAAAAACAAGTTTATATTTTTATTCCCATTCAAAATTCAAATTCTATTTAAAAATAGAATTTCCCTTTTTTTAAATTTCAAATATCCTTTTTACGATATTTTTAAATATCATTACTTAAGCCCAGTGATAAAACACATAAAGCAACCAAATATTTATTTTTCTAACACATCATATATAACAATATATATGCAAACAAATAAACAAACAGATAATATATTTTTGAGGAATCCTGTTGGATTCCTCCAACCTGTTTTCCTGCATCCACAGATGTTAGCACATAAATAATACCTATTCTGCTTCGTGGCAGAATATCGTGGTATAGAAGGTCATCCACTAATCATAGCGTGGGGCGTATAGGGTAATCATCCGCTAATGGTACCGCGGGCATCCGCTAATGAGACTGCGGGAATTCAACCAATCAATCAACCCAATATATATATATATAATAACCTAAATAACTAATATATATAAAATAACCAGAAAGCATTCACACAAGCAACAGACAATTATTTTTAATGATATAAAAATAATTCTAAAGGTGAGTGAGATTTACTCACCGGTCATGTAATTCGTCGAGTACCCCATTTGAGCTTATCGTATAGATTTCACGATTCCTTTGTACCTCTGTTGTCAATGTAAACAATATAAATATATTTCAGTTTTTGAACTTCACTAATTTAATTTAAATTAATTACTCATATGTAAATTAAATTCCAATTTAATCCTTAACTACTTAGTTTACAGATTTTATCCTTTACTGACTAATTTCTATATATTTAATCTATTTCCAATTAAATAAATTAATTTGCTTTAAATAAATTTCCAAATTAATAGTAAACACCATTTCCTTTTCTCTCAACAATGTACGAATTCAGTTCTAACTAATATGCTAATTCCTATAAGTTATTCAAATTGATTAAATCAACTACCAATTTAAATTAAGAAAAATATACCTTAAATTCTCTAATTAAATTCCCCTTTTTCTTTCTTCGGTCCCTGTTTCCCTTCCTGAACCCATCGATGACCCCTCTTCTCCATAACTGTAATCGAAATGGCTCATCATCCAATCGCACCTTCCCAGTTCACAGATGTTCCACTTCGCAGACCTCACCAGATTTCATCGTCGCCTTATTCGAGTAACCGCACCTCGACTTCTTCCATAGGCAGCTCCCTCTTCTCCTGTAAACACGAGCGCCCCCTTCCATTTGAACGCTTCATCTTCGCGACCCCCTTTCTCACTAAATCCTTAGGTCGAACTCGAGCCTGACGTTGCGGGGTACTCCAGATCCAAGAAAGAGTGGATCGCAACCCCCCCCTCGCCATTAGCACAAATCGCGGCTTCCCCCTAGGTTGCGTCGAGCTCCAGGAATTCACGGATTGAATCTCGATTTTGATTTCAAAGTCCCTTTTTTTTTTTTTTATTTAGAAGAGGTTCGGTTTACAGATTTTAAATGAAAAAGAAAATAAAAGGGGTAGTCGCGATTTTTATAGAAGGAGGAGGGAGACAGGAGGTACACGGCCATTAATTTGATGTCTTCCTTGTTGGCTTGTAAACGAAAGAGGAGGCCATTTTTCCAGCTCGAGGTAGTTAAGGTCTGCGTGATTTCAATTTTAGGTCGGCTTCATTCAGGGTATAGGGTGGCTGTTGATTAAATTTTATTTTAAAAAAAAAACTAAAATATCTCACAGTCCTTTATTCTGAACCGCTATTCTAACTTAACGACCGGTGTTTCCAGATTATAACGTTATTTTGAATTTAACGAAATATACTGTATAAAAATAACATATTAAAATAATATGATTTGAATTCAAAACAAATAAATTCCTTAAAAATAAATTACTATCATTATCTTTCGAATTTAATTAAAATTCATATTAACCATTTGAATCACTCAGAATCTATTATAAATTCAAATGGAATTATTTCAGTTCTCGTCTTTCGAAAATTATATATATATATACGAAATAAATCATATATTGATCACTAATTGGTAATTCAATATAAAAATTCTTTTATATTACTAATTCAATATTTAAAAACCATACTAAATATTTAGAATAAACTGTCAAAAAATCTGGGTCGTTACAGTGTAATACTAATTCATGTGGTATTTTTTAGTCGTGCTATTAGGAAGAACATATTGGGATGCCCTTAGCACCACACAATAAAAATGGGGATTGTTCAAGCTTTTATTTTTGAGTGAAAATCCCTAAACGGTAAACTGAACACTGTTTAGGGATCTGTAATTAAAAAGTATAAAAAAGTAACCGTTAAACGGGTCCCATTTAACGTTTATTTTTATTTTTATTTTATTTTCCCCACTCAAACTGGATGGGTGGGGATTGTTGACGCTTTTTTCTGACTTCTCACCCTTGAACCCACGCTGTTGCTGGGAGTGCTCTTATAAGTGGAATAGTAGTGTCCATTATATCCGAAAATTTGGTATGAAGCCAAAGAGAAGTATGGTTTTGGAGCCAACAAAATTTGTATGCCTTCAAGTTTTAACCATTAACATTCTAAAAGCATGTACAATGTATTAAACATGTAAAGTCTAATTTTATAGAGAACATTTTATTTTATGTATCCACAACGTCAAACCAATGTTATTATACAACACTTCAAAAGAAAAAAAAATCTCCAATACAAAATGTTATTTAAACAATAATTTGACACTTCTATCCAATCAAGTTGTGGCAAATAATATATTTATTTCATTTAGTTATATTTAATTAATTTTTATTAATTTCACATTGTCAAATACAATGCTCGCAACTAGACATTACAATTAACAATGTCATTTGTATTGTGTGCTACATCATATTAACATTCTATTTCACATTAACATTGGAGATAAAATTTCACTTGAAATTGTCAAGTGTTTATGTGTAATATATTTAACATGACAATCACAATAACATTAAGTATCGTTCGGAAGCTCTAACGTTGTACACTACTATTGGCATCCGTTGGAAGTTCTAAAGTAACCAGCTCATAAATGACATGTTTTGCTTATTAAAGTAAATCAATATGTTGACGTTAGACCTGTGCCTCCTTTTGTAAATATTTTAATATTGTCAAACCTAATTAAATTTCAATTTGTTTAATCTTACAAAATCCATAGCTTGTGCAAAACAAGTACGGTTTCAGATGTGAATTTTTATGTTATGATCAAATTGAAGTTCTCTACATTACGAAGTGTCGTATAATTCTATTGGTGATGGCCAATTGAAATGACCAAACATCTTATGGTCGCAAACATTCAGCATCTGGCCAAAGGGCTTTATTCTGCATCCAGCCTAGGGGTGTTGCTCTATGTACCTCAGCGACCTGACTTCTGTTAGTATGGGAGTTATGGTCGACCCAACCACGACATTATGATCGACCACTGCTGTTCGAGGAGTTGCCCTTGCACCTCCACCTAAGGGGTTGCCACCCATATAGACCCCCTTCATTCTGGCAAACATCTTAAATAATTACATTTTTCATATTATATATGAATTTCATTGTTGTATTTTAAAGACAATAAGTTTATATGTATTTCAATTTCTGTATTGTTATTTCATTTTAGTTAGACGCATAGTACACAATAAAATAAATAATTAACTACAAAAAAGTTAAATTAAAAATTAAAAATTAAATACTACGCTCAAAACCCATTCAAAGCAACAAATGCATACTTGTTCATCAACAACCTCGCTCAATGCCCCGCGTGTTCACCGCAAAAGCACCTTGAATGTGGTCCAACGTATGAGCATCTGAAAAATCAAAATCCATCCTAATCCGCATACAAAATATAAAAAATTATCTAATATCTAAAAAACAAGCATGGATATGGTCATAGACGCATCCGATAATTATTTGTACGTCCTTAGCTAAGATTATAGTTAAATTTCATGCATTTTAATAGATAAAATGATTACCATTTTTTATTTGACACCAATAAATAATTTGAATATATGTACATAAAGATCAATATTTTGCTGCACAAAATTATGTTTCTTAGCATTTTTTATATCTTTAATAAAAAATTGATTTATAATAAATGGAATTGTTCTACTTATTTGTTTAGATTTATTACTAGCATTAGTTAATGTAGACTTCTAACTGTTATTTTACTTTATTATTATTATCAAATTAAATATTATCTATTTTGAAAAGATCATCACTAAATATTAATTACCAGTATTTAATAGTGAGTTTTATAAATTATTAAATAAATATTTAGTGTTTAATAATTATTTATTGGCTATTGATTATTAATCTAGTAATTATTAGTTAATTATTTATTATTAATTGGTTGTTAACTACTAATTATTAATAAGAATTATGCCATTTTTCAAATTAATTATTAACTTTTACTATTTAGTTGCAATTATTAATTATAATATATTAATAGTTAATTATTATTATCAAACTATTGCTTATTTATATTTTTTATTGATTATTATTTATTAATATTTTTATTAATTTTTTACTTTTGTTTAACCTTGATTTCAACTTTTAATTATAATTTAATATCGATTTTTAACTTTAACTATTATTTAATTAATATTAATTATAATAAAAATATTATATTTTAATTATTATTTTGTATTAATTAGTAGTAATTAATATTTATTAATTAAATAGTTATTATTTATTAATTATTAATTAATTATCATTTATTGAAAAATTATTAATCACTGATTAATTATTAATTACTAATTATTACTAAGATCTACTTCAGATTTCAAACTAATTACTAATTATTATTATTTAGCAGTAATTACTAATTATTATATATTTATATTTAATTACACTTGTATTTAAGTATTATTTATAATAATATTACTTATTAATTATTAAAAAATTATTTATTACTAACTTTTGTATGAATTATCAATAGCTAATCACTACATAATAAATATTTCTTTAGAATTATTAAATTTCAATTATTAATCTTAGCTATTGCTCTTTAATTATTAATATTCTTTTTTGGCAAAGTCAACTAGTTTTTATATTGATCCGTAACACTTTTTATCATAACAAATAATAAATATAGATAGGTACATGAGATAAAAATCGCCTAACTACTACATTCGGTTTTAAAGTGGACCGACCACTATATACTAACCTAGTTTATAGTATAGAAGCTAGACAAAATGTGTAGAATAATAAGTAACACCTAGCACCTTAGTAGGTGCAGCACATCACAATAGGTTACCATAAGGAAGACCCGACATACACGACCATAACAGTTGCCTAATGCAATTACAATATGACGTTTCCACGTAGGGAAGGAAATTACACTAAACTAAAATATTATTCCATTTCTCCCTTATAAGTTTCAAACTAATTCTGTCACTTGGTTCTTATTCATTGTCCTTGAAACCAAACATAAAACATTATTCATTCTTATTGAAGTAGTTAAAAGAGTTAGAACATATGGGCCTTGTTTTTAATGGAGAAAAGAGGGAAGAAGAGGAAAGAGGTGAATGCCGAACTCCAGAAAGGGAGGAGTATAGAATAAGGGCTCTGTAATAACCCGAAAATCTGGGCCAGTTTAAATTTTTTATTTTGGCGAATTTTGATTATTTAAAATGAATTAATTTAAATAAAATAGACGAGAAATTTATTTTTAATATAATTCGAACGTATATATTATATACGTCGTCGTTAGAATAGAAATATTTATATATAAGTATAAATAGAATTGAAAATGGCGCGGTAGTTCGATAATTCGATTTCAAACTTCAATTGAATGTACCGGGTGCAAAACAATCCGGATTTTAGTGAAACCAAAACATTAAGATCTAATTGGTAATATCTTTCCAACGAATCCGAATAATCAAGATTTCATAGCGGGAATCAAAAGATATGTCCAGTTGAAAATTCTGAATAGTCGCTATGGAATTCAAGCCCTTAAAAATGGACATTTTGCAAATGACCTCGGATTTCGACGAAACCAGTTTTGTTGGGTCCGTGGTGTCAAGTTATTGCTAGGTTCCAAATTTCATAATTTTTCGAATCAATATGTGAGCGTGGCAAAGGAAAATGTGTTTTGACCATTTTAGTTGATTTTAATCGACTGGAAATTGGCCATTTTTCATACGGTCTCAGAATTCGACGAAACTAGTTTTGTTAGGACCGTATCGTCAATACGAAGCTAGAAAATATTTTTCTGGAATTTTTCTAGTTAGTATGTGACCCCGGTAAATTGAAATGTGTGTTCAAAATCAATATATATATTTATATTTTGATTTTGACGGAATCTGATCGAAACAGCCGAACCGGCTCACCGGACATATCCCATTGTGTTCGGAATATGGGTATTTGGCTAGGGCGACAGTCGTTTGGTTGGATTTGGAGTTCGGACGTGTAAATTCACCACGAAATCATTAAAAGAATTAAATATTAATACATCTCCTATATAATACCCTACCAGTCAAACCCCGGTCAAAGAAAGCCTTAACCCCTTTATACGCAGCCGCCCCCAATTGCAAATCCGACGCCCCATATCGCTCAAGATTTTGGATTCGAATAACTTCCAATCCGCCGAATGAAAATTAAAACTCATAAAGGAAAATCAAAATATGCTCCAAGATCTGTAAATCCACATAAGTTTCATCGTTTATTGTGTGGCATCGAGTGAGAAATTTCATCTCAAAGCGTCGTCGGTCGAAGGGGTTTTCCGGCTGCTGGGCGGAATCGAATGGTGCGCGGTCAGGGCTGCAGAGAGGCGATGGCACAACGGTTCTTGTGGGGCACTCTGATGATGGTAGCGACGGCTCTGGTGGCATGCGTTAGGGGATACAGCTATCCAGTGAAGTCGACAGTGCTCCAAAACGATTAAAACCGTGAGTTTGTTTTACTTTATTTTAATTTGTTTAATTAAGTTAAACCTTAAACAGAAATTAAAAATTATAGATGGTAGAAATATAAATATAAAAGGACATTGTTTTTTTTATATGAAATATAAATAGATCTGTCTTTAATATATAGATAGAATTGTTTTAAAAATATATTTATTTTATTATGAAATTATGATTTTTATATATACATAGTTTTGAAATGAAAATATAACTTTTATATATATGCCATTGGAATGAGAGAAAAAAAACGATCTTTACATATATAGTTTTTAATTAGCAAAGCCATGATTTTTAAATTAGCAAAGATTAAATTTTTATATTTAGATAAAGAATTGATTTTTGTAAGGTGAAAATATAAATTTTATATAAGGAAAGATTTGATCTTTATAAACAATATGAAAAGAGATTATTTTAAATCATAAAGATGTGATTTTTCATTGTATAAAAATTTGATTTTTATATGATGTAGAGAATAAAAATTTGATTTTTATATGATGTAGAGAATAAAAATATAATTCGCACAATAAAGATGTAATTTTTATATGTAGAAACAATAAAGATGTAATTTTTATATTGTAGAAACAATAAAGATGTAATTTTTATATATGTAGTGGCTACGGGCAACGAAGATGACGAAGATGCGATAGCGATGAGGATTTCTATAAATGAAGAGCCGTGGTTTTGGATAGCTATCGGTGAGAACTTCTCACCTTTCAATTTAAATTTTCTAGTTATATATATATATATATATATACTAGGATGCAGACGGTGCTTAGTAGCACCTGACACCCGTCATCCACAGACCATGGATGGCTTGTTTGTTAAATTGTTTGGTTGTGTAGTTGGTTAAATTATTTGGTTTGAATTGTGTGGTGAAATGAATTGATATGATTGATGTGTGAATGGCGTGGGCCTTCACTAGACCGGGGATAAGGCTAGGCCTCGTCCCGTTTCTAGTATCGTGCCGTTATGCCGCCGAAATTTTCTAAAATAAGTTAGAAAAATAAAAATATCATTTTATTTAAAGAATGAACTGAATAGAAATTCATATTTTGGAATAAAATGTTTTGTCGTTAAAAATATAATTTTTAACGTGAATGTGAATAAATAAATATTCATTTACAAACCAGACGGTTTGTTTATGTACACCTATTTGAAGGACATTGATTGGGTCGATAAATTTTACACATCGCCCAACAGCACAAATAAAATATGTGTTTGATTGTTCGAAACCCCACACGGGTGTTGGGATGAAATTTGAAGTTCACTCATCCTGATTGATTAAATATGTCGATCGATTGATTGACAGGCTGTTATAAGCGTTAGATATCTATATTTGATGCTTATACAGTGCAGTGCACTTTGGTTGATGGTTGATTATTTTTCAATGCTATTATATGTGTGTAATGTATGAAAATCCATATAATTGACTTTATATGGTAATTGATTGGGCCTCATTCCAATTTGAAAAATAAAGAATATTATAAAATAAAAGTTCATGTGTTGACAATTTCATCCATTGAGATTGGTCATGTGTTGAACGAAATATTTTGATAATAAAATTTACATCTTTATCGATATAAAATAAAAGTTCATGTGTTGACAATTTCATCCATTGAGATTGGTCATGTGTTGAACGAAATATTTTGATAATAAAATTTACATCTTTATAATATAAAATAAAGGTTCATGTGTTGACAATTTCATCCATTGAGATTGGTCATGTGTTGAACGAAATATTTTGATAATAAAATTTACATCTTTATCGATATAAAATAAAGGTTCATGTGTTGACAGTTTCATCCATTGAGATTGGTCATGTGTTGAACGAAATATTTTAGTAATAAAATTTACATCTTTATAATATAAAATAAAGGTTCATGTGTTGACAGTACTCATCCATTGAGATTGGTCATGTGTTGAACAAAATATTTTGATAATAACAACTTTTTTGAAAAAGAGAAATATTTGAAATAGAATATTTGAAAATAGAAATTTATGAAGCCGTGTTGATTAGATTGACGCCATTTTGACGTGAACGATATTCATATCGATTTTAAACGATTTCGAAATAAAATGAATTGAAAACGATTTCGAAATGAATTGAATTGAAAACGATTTCGAAATGAAATGAATTGAAAACGATTTCGAAATGAATTGAATTGAAAACGATTTCGAAATGAATTGAAAACGAAGTCTAATTTAATTGAAAGCGAATTGAAATGAATTCAAATTAAACTGAAATTTGAATTGAATAGAAAGGAATTTTAAAACGAATTTATAAAGAAGAATTCAATTTTGATTTGAATTGAAATGGAAGTTGAAATTGCTTTTGAAACGAATGTAAAACTATTTATATAATTCGTTTTAAATAGAAATCGACGAAATATATATTATATATATAATATAATGGCCTGAATAGAACGCGCCGCGCCGCGGCAGTTCGTGAATTTCGACCATTTATTTCAAACGGACATTACGGGAGATCCGACCGTCGGATTCTCCTAAAACCGGAACCGTTGGGTTCGTATCGAAAAGAGCTTTCTAACGAATATTAGAAATTTGAAATCTAACGGTTGGATTTGGAATTATGTCCAAATCAAATTTGAAAAAGGTCGCTGTAAGTGCAGTTCGATGGCCATTGATGGAAATCGACTGTACGGGCCTAGATAAAATTATTAAAAATAGTAATAATTTATGTAAAATCATAAGAAATGATTTAGAAAGAATTGGGATGAAAAACTCCATATTTGAAAAGATAAAAATAGATTTTTATCGAAATGAACTAGTTTTGAACTAGAAATATAATTCTATTTATTTTTAAATAAATAAATTGAATTT
This sequence comes from Allium sativum, assembly GCA_030737875.1. Classification (NCBI taxonomy): domain Eukaryota; kingdom Viridiplantae; phylum Streptophyta; class Magnoliopsida; order Asparagales; family Amaryllidaceae; genus Allium; species Allium sativum. The sequence continues at coordinate 71,281,646 of CM060924.1, forward strand.
GAAAAGGGTTTTAAAAATAACCAGAATTTCCAATGATTGCATTGGAGTGGATTTGAATCGAAATTGTCTTTGGAATATTTTGATGTTGGAATTCGTGATTATACAGATGTTGTTATGGAAATTTGAAAGATATGTTTATATCGTTATTTCCAATATGACATTTGTTAATCGTAGAATTTGATATTGAATATAAGCCGATATATTTTCTATTCAGAGCCTTATATTGAATATCAAATGTGATTTGGGTTTGTCGTGAATGGTGTCTTCACTAACACTGTTCTTGAACCCAGTTGAGAAAAGATTAAATCTTTTTATTTAGATTTAATGAAGTGTACCAATTAAATAATATTTAATTGGAATTGAATTGGTATTGATTTTTGGGTTTATCGTGAACAGTGTTTTAAATAACACTTGTTCTTTAACCCGATAATTAATGGAATGTGATTTTGGGTTTATCGTGAACTGTGTTTTAAATGACACTGATTCTTTAACCCAGTTAACGATTAAAACTAAGTGGAGTTTTAATGAATCTTCAATTAGATTAAAATAATCGAAATGGAGTATCACCAGTTTTACTCCAGGCGATAGTTAAATCTTTAATTAGATTTGAACGTGAAATAGTAATTGAATTTACCGATTACACTGTGGTGTTAGATATGAAGTATTACCAGTTTTACTTCATGGGATTAATAGGTTGGGATTGGGAAATTAAAACAAATGATTACTTCGGTAAGTTTCGTTAATCCCGGCTAGTTGTATCGAAATTCAAAAGAGTAGATTAAAGATAAATTCAAGGAATTTATCTTTGATAAAATTAATGGGAACCTTTCCCTATGAATGTGAAATTTAGAAACTAACTGTCGGTTAGCCAAGCAGAATGGTTTTCTGGATATTGATCTGATGTTGGTTTCGGCCTTCGGGGTTTATATTTGGGAAATTATTCTCTTGATTAATTTACGGTTAGTGACTGATGAATTGGAATGAGGCGTATGTTGTGTTTGTGTAACACTTATTTAAAATATACGCGAGTTATTCGGAAAGACCGGGTTTATCCCATTTTGGATAACTGATACGACGATAAGTCGTAGATGAAGACGATGGTCGAAGACCGGAGTTCTTCACGTCGTTTGGGTGATTACTGATGACCTTGATTGGGCTGTACACCCAAGAAGATGGAAACAGTTGGTGATCGTCCAGACGTACTTGGAGATCGATGGATATGCGGGGTACTAGGTGCCTCCGGTTTCGTTCAGACCCAGAACGGACTTGTAAATAGACTGTGTGTCTGACATTGGATTTTAGTCTGTGTGATTGATCTCTATTAAATATATATCTGTTTGGCGGCGGAGAATTTATTCTCTTGCTTAACGCCCTTCTCTGAGACGTACGAGCTCAGGGGTTATATATTGATGGATATCAAACGCATGGAGTGAATTGCCTGTGTGGCATGCCTAAGTGGCAATTGATCGAGGCTTCTGTTGAAAAGCAAAGTCTTGTGGTGATGATCAAAGCACGGCCTTTGTGGCGTAGCTTTGTGTAACGTTTACTTCGTGAGTTTCGCACCCCGGTTCTGAACCAAAAACGGGAGAGGACCTCAGGGAGGGCATGCGTTTCCTTCTAGCTAAAAAGTGGCGTCGGTGGTTTTACATGCCCTGACGAGTTTGACTTATGTGGTTGTTGCTGTTGCGAGGCGCCTCGGATTGATCGGTCGTTCTCGAACCGATGGAGTTATTTAGTTGGCTCATTTACGCCCCAAAGGGTGGGGAAACGTAGTGTTCAGGCATTTTAATCCACATCGGTGGACCGGCCCTGACGATCCAAAGGCTTGACTGAGTACTTGCCTGAGACACGGGCTAGAGCGTCTCGAATCGGTTGAGGACTATCTTTTGCCTCGGTTCATAGACGGAAATCCAATTTCCAAATACGTGCCATTTGCGGTTTTATTTGTAAACCTATATATGGCGACATAGTGGCATGGGACGCTCATGCCGCCTATGATTGATACTTATGATTTGAAGTGTTTTATACACTATGCACTTATAATAGTACCAAACGATTTGTTTTAAACGTATCAAGCATTCTTTGGCTGTTATAAGGGAAAACCCTATCCTCGGCTGCGTTGCATTGTGTGATGGGACCTGGGTCTTATAACAGCTTAATTTTTCTTTATTTAGCATTGCACTGTTTGTTTTATGCACCGGTATTCTTGGGAGGAAACCCGTTCCGTGTTATACGGCGTGGTCCCTTGATTTACCTAACTTTAAATTAAAGATTAATAACTGTTTTAGTTCTCACACCAGTCACATGACTGACCTGGAGTTTATTGTTTTAACCTAAACTCTGGGTGCCCTTATTTTGACACGGGCAGCTAGTAGTTTTGGTTTTGCAGATTTATATTCACAGGATCCTGGTTTACAGTTGGAACGATATCCGGAAAGCTTTGTATCCGTATATCTCATTCTAGTTGTGTATATTATTAATTTTCCGCTGCTATGTATTTAAATGTAATTTAAATCTCTGATATTTCTGTGTAATATTCGTTTATACTTTGTATATTCTTGTAATCTGGTGCATTGTTGTAATATACAATGAAATGTTCTTCTGTATGCGTTCTGTTTTGTCCTGTTCTCAAACGATAGGGCGTTTTCGAACGGCCTGGATCGGTTTAGCGACTGGTTCAGACCGAGCGAAATTCCTTGCCGTCACAGTTCGTATCAGAGCTTTGGTTTACAAAGCTCAGAGAACAAGACACATTAGAACCATACGAAAGAATTCATCAGATATTGGATTAGTAATATCCAACGGGAATGACTCGTTAGAGATGGGATCAATAGTATCCTAGAACGAGTGTGAAGAGTATATTTTTCAAATGAAAACAAATTTTGTTTTGAAAATTTAAAATCAATTTTTCGTATTTGATTATATATTTATATTGATTTGGACAATTCAGTATATAAAGAATTTGCATATACGCCTTGCAAACGTATATTCAAAGTTTTAATATATTGGATAGATATAGCATCACACTCTAGTCGCCCGGGGATGATGCTGATAATTGTGATCACATTATCAGTATTTATATTCGAGTGACGAAAGTGAGATTTCTATATATTTCCATTAGACTGGTGTGAGAACCAAAATTAGATAGGGCCTATTGTTGTGATTTGGCATCAAAAATCTGATTTTTGACTATGTATCAAAATTATCAATTTCGAAACGTTAATCCACTAATTGATTGATGTTTGTGTTGTTTGTTTAGTTGTTTGCTAATTTTGAACCATTTAGCCTAATTGAATCAAATATTGAATTGTAGTGAAAATTGGTCGCATTTGCTTGCATATACATATACTTATATTGAACAGGTCATAGCAAGGAGGCTAGAGCCGAAGAATAAAATTTGTTTGCCCGACAAATAGGTACATGTTTACTAAATAATTTACTGTTTTGTTTGGGTGATGATGATTTTATGAGCCTATTGGCTAGCCGCTTGGCTTTTTCTTTTTCTTTTTGAGATCTGAGGGACCGGGGAAGCTATTTGAAATTCCCCGATGCTCCCGGTGCAGGGGAGGTTATGGCGAAATTTTTCAAAAATTTAGGGTGTTAGCCAAATTTTTGAAATTTTGAAAATTCTCAGAAACTAAAGAGTTGGAGAATGGAAGCCAGATCGAGCGTAGTGTTGATAAATCAAACCACTTTCGACTTTGTTCCTTTTCGGGGACGAAAAGTTTTAAGTGGGGGAGATTGTAATAACCCGAAAATCTGGGCCAGTTTAAAATTTTTATTTTGGCGAATTTTGATTATTTAAAATGAATTATTTTAAATAAAATAGACGAGAAATTTATTTTTAATATAATTCGAACGTATATATTATATACGTCGTCGTTAGAATAGAAATATTTATATATAAATATAAATAGAATTGAAAATGGCGCGGTAGTTCGATAATTCGATTTCAAACTTCAATTGAATGTACCGGGTGCAAAACAATCCGGATTTTAGTGAAACCAAAACATTAGGATCTAATTGGTAATATCTTTCCAACGAATCCGAATAATCAAGATTTCATAGCGGGAATCAAAAGATATGTCCAGTTGAAAATTCTGAATAGTCGCTATGGAATTCAGGCCCTTAAAAATGGACATTTTGCAAATGACCTCGGATTTCGATGAAACCAATTTTGTTGGGTCCGTGGTGTCAAGTTATTGCTAGGTTCCAAATTTCATAATTTTTCGAATCAATATGTGAGCGTGGCAAAGGAAAACGTGTTTTGACCATTTCAGTTGATTTTAATCGACTGGAAATTGGCCATTTTTCATACGGTCTCAGAATTCGACGAAACTAGTTTTGTTAGGACCGTATCGTCAATACGAAGCTAGAAAATATTTTTCTGGAATTTTTCTAGTTAGTATGTGACCCCGGTAAATTGAAATGTGTGTTCAAAATCAATATATATATTTATATTTTGATTTTGACGGAATCTGATCGAAACAGCCGAACCGGCTCACCGGACATATCCCATTGTGTTCGGAATATGGGTATTTGGCTAGGGCGATAGTCGTTTGGTTGGATTTGGAGTTCGGACGTGTAAATTCACCACGAAATCATTAAAAGAATTAAATATTAATACATCTCCTATATAATTCCCTACCAATCAAACCCCGGTCAAAGAAAGCCTTAACCCCTTTATACGCAGCCGCCCCCAATTGCAAATCCGATGCCCCAAATCGCTCAAGATTTTGGATTCGAATAACTTCCAATCCGCCGAATGAAAATTAAAACTCCAAAAGGAAAATCAAAATATGCTCCAAGATCTGTAAATCCACATAAGCTTCATCGTTTATTGTGTGGCATCGAGTGAGAAATTTCATCTCAAAGCGTCGTCGGTCGAAGGGGTTTTCCGGCTGCTGGGCGGAATCGAATGGTGCGCGGTCAGGGCTGCAGAGAGGCGATGGCACGACGGTTCTTGTGGGGCACTCTGATGATGGTAGCGACGGCTCTGGTGGCATGCGTTAGGGGATACAGCTATCCAGTGAAGTCGACGGTGCTCCAAAACGATTAAAACCGTGAGTTTGTTTTACTTTATTTTAATTTGTTTAATTAAGTTAAACCTTAAACAGAAATTAAAAATTATAGATGGTAGAAATATAAATATAAAAGGACATTGTTTTTTTTATATGAAATATAAATAGATCGGTCTTTAATATATAGATAGAATTGTTTTAAAAATATATTTATTTTATTATGAAATTATGATTTTTATATATACATAGTTTTGAAATGAAAATATAACTTTTATATATATGCCACTGGAATGAGGGAAAAAAAAACGATCTTTACATATATAGTTTTTAATTAGCAAAGCCATGATTTTTAAATTAGCAAAGAATAAATTTTTATATTTAGATAAAGAATTGATTTTTGTAAGGTGAAAATATAAATTTTATATAAGGAAAGATTTGATCTTTATAAACAATATGAAAAGAGATTATTTTAAATCATAAAGATGTGATTTTTCATTGTATAAAAATTTGATTTTTATATGATGTAGAGAATAAAAATTTGATTTTTATATGATGTAGAGAATAAAAATATAATTCGCACAATAAAGATGTAATTTTTATATGTAGAAACAATAAAGATGTAATTTTTATATTGTAGAAACAATAAAGATGTAATTTTTATATATGTAGTGGCTACGGGCAACGAAGATGCGATAGCGATGAGGATTTCTATAAATGAAGAGCCGTGGTTTTGGATAGCTATCGGTGAGAACTTCTCACCTTTCAATTTAAATTTTCTAGTTATATATATATATATATATATATACTAGGATGCAGACGGTGCTTAGTAGCACCTGACACCCGTCATCCACGGACCATGGATGTAACACCCCGAATTTCAATTAACACTAATGGTTAGAAATTAAAGTATAATAAATCTCAGATGTGGGAATTAGGGGAAACGGGCTACGTCATTACGTTCGTCTCGGAAAAATACGCGAAATAGAGTCCGAGTTTTCGAAAATCGGAGTCCGTATGGCCCAGTTAAGGCCCAATGAAGTTTGCAGAAAATTTAAAACGAAAACAGATTTAAAAATTCAAATATTCAGATTTGGGCTGGGCCAGGCGGGGTCAGGCGGGAAGCTTCCCGCCCAGCCCATGTCGACAGGGCTGTCGACAGGCCTGTCGACAGGGGTGTCGACATGCCTGTCGACTTGCCTGTCGACAGGGCCCAGGCGCCCAGTGAACCTGGGTGCACCAGGTTGCACCAGGTTGGGTTTCAGGCTGGCTAGGAGGGCTGGTTCTAGAGATTTCCTAAATCTAAGGGTCCTAATCTAATCTAGGGTTAATCTAAGGGCCTAAAACACTTTCTAATCCTATAAATAAGACCCTAACCCTACCCTAATTCATTCATAATTAAACCTAGTAACTAAACTATGGCAAAATGCTAGCTCTCATGGCCTCCACTAATTTTATGAAGAGGGTTGCATGCTAATCACTCTCAAATCAACCTCTAATCTCTTCTTAGCATCTTAATCTTCTTTATTTGGTGTGCAAAGTTGCTAGTTGTGAGTTTCTATCACTTTGATGATCTTTTGGTAAACTAATTAGATGAGATGTGATGAGATTTATGGTTTTGTATGTGGATTAATGAGCTTTGAATCATATGATATGATGTTAGCATTAATCTTATGTTTATGCATGTTGAGTATGTATGTTTATGCATGTTGAGTATGTAAGTTTATGCAAGTTTAATATGATGTATGTTATGTTTGCATGATGCTAAATATGCAAGTTGTGGGCTATGTAATCATATGCATATTATGCAAGTTACATGTTTGTTAATATGCAAGTTACATGTTTGTTAATATGCAAGTTACATGTTTGTTAATATGCAAGTTACATGTATGTAAATATGCAAGTTACATGTTTGTTAATATGCAAGTTACATGTTTGTCAATATGCAAGTTACATGTAAGTAAATATGCAAGTTACATGTTTGTTAATATGCAAGTTACATGTTTGTTAATATGCAAGTTACATGTATGTAAATATGCAAGTTACATGTTTGTTAATATGCAAGTTACATGTATGTAAATATGCAAGTTATATGTTTGTTAATATGCAAGTTCATGATGACACATTATGCAAGTCTATGAGTTAATATGCAAGTTTGTTATGCAAGTGAATATGTAAGTTATGTGACATATTATATGCAAGTTATGTGACATGTTATGCAAGTGCATGTGCAAGTTATGTGATTGTTAATATGCAAGATGGCACCTTTGAAACATGTTCATTCATATGCAAGTTGACACCTTTTATATGTGTTATATCATGAGAACGAAATTACGTGGGAACGATGGGGTAATTAAATGCATAAGTTAATAGGATTGTGTGAAATTAATATAATTATGCATAACTCAAAATAAATAAACATAGTATGGGAATTTGCCTATTTGGTTAGGTGTACCCATACTATGTGTTGGGAATTTACCTATTGAGTTAGGTCTACCCCATGGGAATTTACCTATTGAGTTAGGTCTACCCATGTTAAGAAAAGCTTGACATTAATTAGGGATAATTAATATGGGGGTGATTAATTAGGTGTAATTAATCGACTAAGACACGAGGTTGGACTCATTTGTAGTGTAAAACTGCCCGGACCCGACCGGCTTAACCAGTTGCTACAAATGTCAGCCCAATGTGAGAGGTCTTAGGCACAAATTAAAAACGTGATTAAGGTAAAGATACGAGGTTAGACTCTGTTATGACGTAAGACTGCCCGGATTCTACCGGCTTAACCAGGCGGTCATAACAGTCAGTCTAATGTGGGAGGTCTTTACGGGAGATCACGGTCTTAATTAATTAAGAAACACTTAACCATTATAGCATGTAGTGGGACATGAGGGGTTAAGTGGGTGCCTTGGGTGGCATGTGGAATCTTAAGTGGGTTGCCTTGGGTGGCAATAGAAAATACGATTAGTATACTTAACCAAGAGAAACATGTAATTAAACATGATTAAAGGGTTAAGTGGGATACACTAGATATTTGACAAGCTTAAGTGGGTAGCTTGTGGGGGCCCATTTCAACCAATATCCCAAACGTATCTTTGTGGGCTCGACCCATGTCGAGTGACGGGACACGCATATTGGGCTTGATTATAAGAGGCCAAAACGGGTTAGCGGTGGCAACGCAAGTCCAACGGTCTTCATATGCGTGAGTGGGCCCGGGTTGGTAGATAAGCCGTTGTTGCATCGTGTAGATATAAGCCGTGCACCGTTAATTATATCGGGTTGCCACGTTGGGGAATGGTACACCCCATGGTGGGGCCAGCACGGGTATCTACGTTAGGGAGCCGATCGAATGGGGAGTAGTGTGTACACCTAGTGGATTGTAGGGCCCCGTGGCGCCTACTTGGTCACCTAGGGGTACGTAAGTACTATTAAGTTAATTTTATAAGCCATGGGTGGAATCAACCTTTAAGTTAGGAACGACTGGTGTGGTGCAGTTTAGTAATATACCTTAGGAAGGGTAGATGCGTCTTTATCCTTATCTTAGTTTAGTTGATTGCTTAGGGCAGCTATTCATCCCTATATGTTACCGTATATCAATTCATGTCTTCTCTGGTTACTTTAACGATTGTATTGTTAAAGTTATAGGACTCGCTCAGACTTATGTCTGACCCCGTTGTTTTTATCTTTTTCCCAACCCTCAGGTCCTGTGGTGGATCCTAGCAGTAGTGGAGCTTGATCGGATTGCGGTTCCAGTCTTTAGGAGCTTGGATAGATGTAAAGCTCCAGTTATCCAGTTATCTTTTCTTTTGTTTTGGCTATTGTATGAGAGTGGGATTATGTATTTCTTTATTTTGATGGATATTGTACTTGACTTTTATTATGGGTTTATGATGTAACCAGACATGTTTTACTTCCGCTGTTATGAGATGATGTTTTAAAATTCCAAGTACTATTTATATCTGTCTTGTTGTAATTTTTCTGTTCTATATTCACTAAAATACTCCACCGATGTTATGGCATTCCCTTTGTGAGTGATCATAGCGGGAGTGGGGTGTTACACGTGGTATCAGAGCTTAAGGTTACCAGAACAGATAAAATTTTTGAAAAAAAAAACTATTTTCTAAGAGTATTTTCGAAGAAAGTATTTTCAAAAACATGTCTTTTAAGAGAAAAAGTTTTTGAAAAAGAAAAGCATAATCCCCAATAGCCATATCCTTATCTTTCGGAATCTCCTTTTTGAATCTTTCCTCTTTCGTTTCAGCATGGCTGAAGATCTTAACATCCCGGAGGGTTTAGTTATACCATTATGGTATAGGAGGTTGCAAGAGGCTAGGGCCGCGGCTGCGGGTCCAGCCAATGCTACTACACCAGAGACAACCGCTCCTCCTCCTCAGCCTAGAGTGGATAATTTTGCTAAGGTTTGCAAGGAGTTCAAGGCAATAGGAGGAAAACCTTTTCTAGGTTCAGAGACCTTCGTAGAGGCTAGAGATTGGCTTAAGGAAGTGGAAGAGCTGCTAGATATCTTTGAAGTGGAAGAGGGAAAGAAAGTCAAGTTGGCGGCTTGGTTGATGAAGGGAGAGGCCTCATTCTGGTGGGAGGTCACTAACGGAGAACGCCCTGTTGACTCTTGGGCAGATTTTAAGCAAAGGTTTGGGGCTAAGTTTCTCTCAAGGGCGGAGGAGAATCTGTTTATGGAGAAGTTCTTGAATTTGAAGCAAGGGAATCTCACGGTGAAAGAATATGTCAACAAATTCAATCAATTAGCAAGATTTGGCATAGAGTTGGTGAATACACCGGAGAAGAAGGCTTTGAGGTTCGTTAAAGGCTTGAACGAACCATTGCAAGGAATAGCTATGACTCACATTCCTATGGGGGCCACCTTTGAGAAGCTTGTCTACATGGCACTTATGCATGAGGATGATAAGAATTCTAAGGCACCAGAGAAAAAGGGGGATCAGAAGAAACCGCAACAACAACAAGGCAAGGGTGGAAAAGGCAATGGTGACAAGAAGAAGACAAAGAAGAAGTGCTTCAATTGTGGTACACCAGGGCACCTCAGTAAGGATTGTCGCAAAAAGAAGAAGACCGGTTGCTTTCATTGTGGTGAAGCGGGGCATCTTGTGAAAAACTGCCCAAAGAAGGGGCAGAAGACGGGGTCTACCTCAGGAGGTCAGGTGCAAGCTCTTATAGCACCACCTCAGTCAGGGGGGCAAGTTCAGGTTCTCTCAGTTCCACCGATTCAGCAGAGAGGTAGAACTATTTCCGTTGAAAGTCTGGTTTTTCTGTTTGATCATCCAGTACGTACTTTGTTTGACTCTGGCGCATCGCATTCTTTTATCTCATCATCGTTAGTTGAGTCACTGCACTTAGACACCAGTCTAGTTGATGATCCCTTGGTTGTTTCAAACCCAATTGGGGGCTCTATATATCTGTCTATGATATGTTTGGGTTTGAAGATTTCTATACTTAGCGTTGAGTTTAGATGTGATGCTTTTGTATTGGGCTTCACGGGCTATGGGTTGATTTTGGGCATGGACTGGTTATCCAGTAATGGTGCCGTTCTTGATTGTGAAAGGAGAGTTGTCAGGCTTATGACCCGCTTGGGTAATACTCTCGAGATCTCTTGTAATCCCATGGAAGCTGTTTTGCTAAGTTATCTTGAATCGCTCGATGCTTCGGTCGAGAGTTTGCGTTCAGTCAGAGTGGTCCGGGAATATCCGGATGTGTTTGAAGAAGTGAAGGGTTTGCCTCCGAAGCGGGAGATAGATTTCCGAATTTATTTGGTGGATAATGCCAAACCAGTGTCTTTGCCAGTGCGCCACATGGCTCCTCGTGAGAGAAGAGAACTTCATAAGCAAGTAGGGGAGTTGCTTGAGAAGGGGTTCATAAGGCGAAGTATATCGGAGTGGGGAGCTCCAGTTGTGTTTGCCACGAAGGCGGATGGGTCCCTCAGACTTTGTGTGGATTATAGAGAACTTAATAAGCTCACAAAGAAGAATAGACACCCATTACCAAGGATAGATGATCTCTTTGATCAGTTAGTTGGCGCCTCAGTGTTTTCACAGATGGATTTAGCTACGGGGTTTCATCAGTTGAGAGTGGCGGAGGACAGTATAGAGAAGACTGCTTTCCGGACTCCGGATGGTTTTTATGAGTGGCTAGTAATGCCATTTGGGTTGACAAACGCCCCTGCATACTTTGTTGATCTCATGAGTAGAGTGTTCAGAGAGTATCTGAATAAGTTTGTAGTAGTTTTTGTGGATGACATCTTGGTCTTTTCCAAGAGTGAAGAAGAGCATGCCTTACATCTCAGGGAAGTGTTGAAGACTCTTCGAGCACATAGTCTTAAAGCTAAGTTCTCTAAATGTCATTTTTGGAGAAGAGAAGTGCGATTCTTAGGGCATGTGGTCTCTAAGGAAGGGATAGCTGTGGATCCCGCAAAGATAGTATCTATCCAGGATTGGAAAGTTCCTAAAAATGCTACTGAGGTAAGAAGTTTCTTGGGGTTGGCAGGATATTATAGGAAGTTCATTAAAGACTTCGCGAAGATATCAGCCCCATTAACCCGCTTGACGAAGAAGAATCTGGTTTTCTCATGGGACGTAGATTGTGATGATGCTTTCCGACGGTTAAAGAGAGCTTTGACCACCGCTCCAGTTTTAGTGCTCCCAGATGGGAGTAAGCCGTTTGTTGTTTATACGGATGCTTGTGGAACAGGATTGGGCGCAGTCTTGATGCAGGAGGGAAGGGTAATAGCCTATGGAGGGAGACAATTGAGAGTGCATGAGAAGAATTACCCTACCCATGATCTAGAGTTGGCTGCGATTGTTTTCGCACTTAAATCTTGGCGCCATTATCTTCTTGGTGAGAGATTCGAGTTGTTCACTGACCATAAATCATTGAAGTACTTATTCTCTCAGAAGGATTTAAATTTAAGACAGCAAAGGTGGATGGAGTTCTTAGCATCCTATGATTTCGAGATAGCGTATACTCCTGGCAAGGGTAACGTGGTGGCGGACGCCTTGAGTAGAAAAAGGCTATCTTTGAGTCCATTGTTGGTGGAACGGCGAAGCTTGGAGTTTCTTTCTTTGTTCGACTTCAGACCTTCTGTTGACTTTGTACCTGGTTTGTTGGCATCCTTGGAAGTTAGACCTACCCTTTTGGGACGGATTGGCGAGGCTCAGCGAGACGACCCACAGTTGGTTGAGTTGGTAGAGAAGCTTATAAGAGGGGAGTCGTCCAGCCATTTGGGTAGATACACCATAGATGATAAGGGATGGTTGTATAGAGACGGTAGACTTTGTGTACCGCAAGATGAGGGTTTGAAGAAGACTATTTTGGATGATGCACATCGTTCCAGAATGACTATTCATCCCGGTGGAGACAAAATGTACCAAGACATGAAGAGAGTTTTCTTCTGGGCCGGTATGAAGAAAGATGTGGCCGAGTATGTGGCTAGATGCTTGGTATGCCAACAAGTTAAAGCGGAGCAAAGGAAACCCGGTGGGTTGCTACACCCATTGGAGGTTCCGCAATGGAAGTGGGATAGTGTCTCGATGGATTTCATCGATGGGTTACCGAGATCGAGGAAGGGCAATACGGGAATTTGGGTTGTGGTGGACAGACTTACCAAGAGTGCCCATTTTATACCCGTGAAGAGTAAGAGGACCGCTCCATGGCTTGCTTCAGTCTATGTTAGAGAGATTGTTAGATTGCATGGCGTACCATCCAGCATTGTGAGTGATCGAGATCCTATCTTCACTAGTGAGTTTTGGAGAAGTTTGCAAGAGGCGGTAGGGACTCAGTTGTGTTTGAGCACCGCATATCATCCTCAGACGGACGGCCAGACCGAGAGGGTGAACCGTATCTTAGAAGATCTCTTGAGGCTTTGTATCTTAGATTTTGGAGGTACATGGGAAGAACATCTTCCTTTGGTAGAGTTCGCATATAATAACAGCTTTCAGTCCAGTATTGGCATGGCACCTTTCGAAGCTCTTTATGGAAGGCCTTGTCGATCTCCTACATGTTGGTGGGAATCTACGGATAAGATCTTGCTTGGGCCAGATATGGTTAGAGAGACTTCAGAGAAGATTGATTTGATTCGTAGAAGGATGAAGGCAGCGCAAGATAGACAGAAATCTTATGCGGATCAGAGAAGAACGGATCTTGAGTTTGAGGTTGGGGATATGGTTTTTGTCAAAGTATCTCCATTGAGAAATGTTGTTCGCTTTGGGTCCGTTGGGAAGTTAGCACCGAGATTTGTTGGGCCGTTTCCTATTAAGGAAAGGATTGGACGAATGGCATATAGGGTGGAGTTACCCGACAGACTTAGTGGTGTTCACGATGTATTCCATGTATCACATTTGAGGAAGTGCTTACATGAGACCGCAGAGGTGGTAGAGCCGAGCTTGCTTAGAGATGTAGAGGTAGAGCGTGATGCGACGATTCGACGAGCTCCTACTCGCATCCTTGGGTCAGAAACTAGGAAGTTGAGGAATAGAGAAGTTCAGCTAGTGAAAGTGCAATGGGGAGATGACGAAAGCAATGCTACTTGGGAGACGGAAGCAAAGATGCGTTCTTTGTATCCATTTCTTTTTGAGAGTATGTCTTTTAACTTCTCCTTTATCGCTTGTCTAGTACTTATCTTATCTTTAGTATATCCTCTCGCTAGTACCTATGACCTTTAGATAGGGTAAAACCTATGGTTGAAACATGTGTTTGAAACATGTTATGGTTGATGGATGCATGTGGATGCAATTGATTGCTAGTGGTTGCTCGTGGACGCATATACACACACATTAGGCACTAGATCGGCTCAGACACTTCATGTTGCATATTGCATAAATGGATGTGGTAGATAAAATTCATGGATGTATCATGGCTGTGTTATCATATGGATGATGCATTTTTGTGTATGGTTGTGCACGCATGTAGAAATTTGTATGTGTCAATAGGGTTTCGCATACATATTGGATGCATGGCACTATCATGGTTTGCATTAAGGAGGTCGACTGAATCAGTAGACCGCCTGATTTTGCATTAGTATACGGACATATACACACACTTTCTGCATATGTTCATACATCATTAGAAGTTTCTAAGGACAATGGTTGCTTGTGGTTGATGATTTAGTAGATGGTTGTTTGGTTGGTAGGATACGTTCTTCTTAACTTAGAGATTTCGAGGGCGAAATCCTTTAAGTAGGGGAGAATGTAACACCCCGAATTTCAATTAACACTAATGGTTAGAAATTAAAGTATAATAAATCTCAGATGTGGGAATTAGGGGAAACGGGCTACGTCATTACGTTCGTCTCGGAAAAATACGCGAAATAGAGTCCGAGTTTTCGAAAATCGGAGTCCGTATGGCCCAGTTAAGGCCCAATGAAGTTTGCAGAAAATTTAAAACGAAAACAGATTTAAAAATTCAAATATTCAGATTTGGGCTGGGCCAGGCGGGGTCAGGCGGGAAGCTTCCCGCCCAGCCCATGTCGACAGGGCTGTCGACAGGCCTGTCGACAGGGGTGTCGACATGCCTGTCGACTTGCCTGTCGACAGGGCCCAGGCGCCCAGTGAACCTGGGTGCACCAGGTTGCACCAGGTTGGGTTTCAGGCTGGCTAGGAGGGCTGGTTCTAGAGATTTCCTATATCTAAGGGTCCTAATCTAATCTAGGGTTAATCTAAGGGCCTAAAACACTTTCTAATCCTATAAATAAGACCCTAACCCTACCCTAATTCATTCATAATTAAACCTAGTAACTAAACTATGGCAAAATGCTAGCTCTCATGGCCTCCACTAATTTTATGAAGAGGGTTGCATGCTAATCACTCTCAAATCAACCTCTAATCTCTTCTTAGCATCTTAATCTTCTTTATTTGGTGTGCAAAGTTGCTAGTTGTGAGTTTCTATCACTTTGATGATCTTTTGGTAAACTAATTAGATGAGATGTGATGAGATTTATGGTTTTGTATGTGGATTAATGAGCTTTGAATCATATGATATGATGTTAGCATTAATCTTATGTTTATGCATGTTGAGTATGTATGTTTATGCATGTTGAGTATGTAAGTTTATGCAAGTTTAATATGATGTATGTTATGTTATGTTTGCATGATGCTAAATATGCAAGTTGTGGGCTATGTAATCATATGCATATTATGCAAGTTACATGTTTGTTAATATGCAAGTTACATGTTTGTTAATATGCAAGTTACATGTTTGTTAATATGCAAGTTACATGTATGTAAATATGCAAGTTACATGTTTGTTAATATGCAAGTTACATGTTTGTCAATATGCAAGTTACATGTAAGTAAATATGCAAGTTACATGTTTGTTAATATGCAAGTTACATGTTTGTTAATATGCAAGTTACATGTATGTAAATATGCAAGTTACATGTTTGTTAATATGCAAGTTACATGTATGTAAATATGCAAGTTATATGTTTGTTAATATGCAAGTTCATGATGACACATTATGCAAGTCTATGAGTTAATATGCAAGTTTGTTATGCAAGTGAATATGTAAGTTATGTGACATATTATATGCAAGTTATGTGACATGTTATGCAAGTGCATGTGCAAGTTATGTGATTGTTAATATGCAAGATGGCACCTTTGAAACATGTTCATTCATATGCAAGTTGACACCTTTTATATGTGTTATATCATGAGAACGAAATTACGTGGGAACGATGGGGTAATTAAATGCATAAGTTAATAGGATTGTGTGAAATTAATATAATTATGCATAACTCAAAATAAATAAACATAGTATGGGAATTTGCCTATTTGGTTAGGTGTACCCATACTATGTGTTGGGAATTTACCTATTGAGTTAGGTCTACCCCATGGGAATTTACCTATTGAGTTAGGTCTACCCATGTTAAGAAAAGCTTGACATTAATTAGGGATAATTAATATGGGGGTGATTAATTAGGTGTAATTAATCGACTAAGACACGAGGTTGGACTCATTTGTAGTGTAAAACTGCCCGGACCCGACCGGCTTAACCAGTTGCTACAAATGTCAGCCCAATGTGAGAGGTCTTAGGCACAAATTAAAAACGTGATTAAGGTAAAGATACGAGGTTAGACTCTGTTATGACGTAAGACTGCCCGGATTCTACCGGCTTAACCAGGCGGTCATAACAGTCAGTCTAATGTGGGAGGTCTTTACGGGAGATCACGGTCTTAATTAATTAAGAAACACTTAACCATTATAGCATGTAGTGGGACATGAGGGGTTAAGTGGGTGCCTTGGGTGGCATGTGGAATCTTAAGTGGGTTGCCTTGGGTGGCAATAGAAAATACGATTAGTATACTTAACCAAGAGAAACATGTAATTAAACATGATTAAAGGGTTAAGTGGGATACACTAGATATTTGACAAGCTTAAGTGGGTAGCTTGTGGGGGCCCATTTCAACCAATATCCCAAACGTATCTTTGTGGGCTCGACCCATGTCGAGTGACGGGACACGCATATTGGGCTTGATTATAAGAGGCCAAAACGGGTTAGCGGTGGCAACGCAAGTCCAACGGGCTTCATATGCGTGAGTGGGCCCGGGTTGGTAGATAAGCCGTTGTTGCATCGTGTAGATATAAGCTGTGCACCGTTAATTATATCGGGTTGCCACGTTGGGGAATGGTACACCCCATGGTGGGGCCAGCACGGGTATCTACGTTAGGGAGCCGATCGAATGGGGAGTAGTGTGTACACCTAGTGGATTGTAGGGCCCCGTGGCGCCTACTTGGTCACCTAGGGGTACGTAAGTACTATTAAGTTAATTTTATAAGCCATGGGTGGAATCAACCTTTAAGTTAGGAACGACTGGTGTGGTGCAGTTTAGTAATATACCTTAGGAAGGGTAGATGCGTCTTTATCCTTATCTTAGTTTAGTTGATTGCTTAGGGCAGCTATTCATCCCTATATGTTACCGTATATCAATTCATGTCTTCTCTGGTTACTTTAACGATTGTATTGTTAAAGTTATAGGACTCGCTCAGACTTATGTCTGACCCCGTTGTTTTTATCTTTTTCCCAACCCTCAGGTCCTGTGGTGGATCCTAGCAGTAGTGGAGCTTGATCGGATTGCGGTTCCAGTCTTTAGGAGCTTGGATAGATGTAAAGCTCCAGTTATCCAGTTATCTTTTCTTTTGTTTTGGCTATTGTATGAGAGTGGGATTATGTATTTCTTTATTTTGATGGATATTGTACTTGACTTTTATTATGGGTTTATGATGTAACCAGACATGTTTTACTTCCGCTGTTATGAGATGATGTTTTAAAATTCCAAGTACTATTTATATCTGTCTTGTTGTAATTTTTCTGTTCTATATTCACTAAAATACTCCACCGATGTTATGGCATTCCCTTTGTGAGTGATCATAGCGGGAGTGGGGTGTTACAATGGATGGCTTGTTTGTTAAATTGTTTGGTTGTGTAGTTGGTTAAATTATTTGGTTTGAATTGTGTGGTGAAATGAATTGATATGACTGATGTGTGAATGGCGTGGGCCTTAACTAGACCGGGGATAAGGCTAGGCCTCGTCCCGTTTCTAGTATCGTGCCGTTATGCCGCCGAAATTTTCTAAAATAAGTTAGAAAAATAAAAATATCATTTTATTTAAAGAATGAACTGAATAGAAATTCATATTTTGGAATAAAATGTTTTGTCGTTAAAAATATAATTTTTAACGTGAATGTGAATAAATAAATATTCATTTACAAACCAGACGGTTTGTTTATGTACACCTATTTGAAGGACATTGATTGGGTCGATAACTTTTACACATCGCCCAACAGCACAAATAAAATATGTGTTTGATTGTTTGAAACCCCACACGGGTGTTGGGATGAAATTTGAAGTTCACTCATCCTGATTGATTAAATATGTCGATCGATTGATTGACAGGCTGTTATAAGCGTTAGATATCTATATTTGATGCTTATACAGTGCAGTGCACTTTGGTTGATGGTTGATTATTTTTCAATGCTATTATATGTGTGTAATGTATGAAAATCCATATAATTAACTTTATATGGTAATTGATTGGGCCTCATTCCAATTTGAAAAATAAAGAATATTATAAAATAAAAGTTCATGTGTTGACAATTTCATCCATTGAGATTGGTCATGTGTTGAACGAAATATTTTGATAATAAAATTTACATCTTTATCGATATAAAATAAAAGTTCATGTGTTGACAATTTCATCCATTGAGATTGGTCATGTGTTGAACGAAATATTTTGATAATAAAATTTACATCTTTATAATATAAAATAAAGGTTCATGTGTTGACAATTTCATCCATTAAGATTGGCCATGTGTTGAACGAAATATTTTGATAATAAAATTTACATCTTTATCGATATAAAATAAAGGTTCATGTGTTGACAGTTTCATCCATTGAGATTGGTCATGTGTTGAACGAAATATTTTAGTAATAAAATTTACATCTTTATAATATAAAATAAAGGTTCATGTGTTGACAGTACTCATCCATTGAGATTGGTCATGTGTTGAACGAAATATTTTGATAATAACAACTATTTTGAAAAAGAGAAATATTTGAAATAGAATATTTGAAAATAGAAATTTATGAAGCCGTGTTGATTAGATTGACGCCATTTTGACGTGAACGATATTCATATCGATTTTAAACGATTTCGAAATAAAATGAATTGAAAACGATTTCGAAATGAATTGAATTGAAAACGATTTCGAAATGAAATGAATTGAAAACGATTTCGAAATGAATTGAATTGAAAACGATTTCGAAATGAATTGAAAACGAATTCAAATTTAATTGAAAGCGAATTGAAATGAATTCAAATTAAATTGAAATTTGAATTGAATAGAAAGGAATTTTAAAACGAATTTATAAAGAAGAATTCAATTTTGATTTGAATTGAAATGGAAGTTGAAATTGCTTTTGAAACGAATGTAAAACTATTTATATAATTCGTTTTAAATAGAAATCGACGAAATATATATTATATATATATAATATAATGGCCTGAATAGAACGCGCCGCGCCGCGGCAGTTCGTGAATTTCGACCATTTATTTCAAACGGACATTACGGGAGATCCGACCGTCGGATTCTCCTAAAACCGGAACCGTTGGGTTCGTATCGAAAAGAGCTTTCTAACGAATATTAGAAATTTGAAATCTAACGGTTGGATTTGGAATTATGTCCAAATCAAATTTGAAAAAGGTCGTTGTAAGTGCAGTTCGATGGCCATTGATGGAAATCGACTGTACGGGCCTAGATAAAATTATTAAAAATAGTAATAATTTATGTAAAATCATAAGAAATGATTTAGAAAGAATTGGGATGAAAAACTCCATATTTGAAAAGATAAAAATAGATTTTTATCGAAATGAACTAGTTTTGAACTAGAAATATAATTCTATTTATTTTTAAATAAATAAATTGAATTTGAAAAGGGTTTTAAAAATAACCAGAATTTCCAATGATTGCATTGGAGTGGATTTGAATCGAAATTGTCTTCGGAATATTTTGATGTTGGAATTCGTGATTATACAGATGTTGTTATGGAAATTTGAAAGATATGTTTATATCGTTATTTCCAATATGACATTTGTTAATCGTAGAATTTGATATTGAATATAAGCCGATATATTTTCTATTCAGAGCCTTATATTGAATATCAAATGTGATTTGGGTTTGTCGTGAATGGTGTCTTCACTAACACTGTTCTTGAACCCAGTTGAGAAAAGATTAAATCTTTTTATTTAGATTTAATGAAGTGTACCAATTAAATAATATTTAATTGGAATTGAATTGGTATTGATTTTTTGGGTTTATCGTGAACAGTGTTTTAAATAACACTTGTTCTTTAACCCGATAATTAATGGAATGTGATTTTGGGTTTATCGTGAACCGTGTTTTAAATGACACTGATTCTTTAACCCAGTTAACGATTAAAACTAAGTGGAGTTTTAATGAATCTTCAATTAGATTGAAATAACCGAAATGGAGTATCACCAGTTTTACTCCAAGCGATAGTTAAATCTTTAATTAGATTTGAACGTGAAATGGTAATTGAATTTACCGATAACACTGTGGTGTTAGATATGAAGTATTACCAGTTTTACTTCATGGGATTAATAGGTTGGGATTGGGAAATTAAAACAAATGATTACTTCGGTAAGTTTCGTTAATCCCGGCTAGTTGTATCGAAATTCAAAAGAGTAGATTAAAGATAAATTCAAGGAATTTATCTTTGATAAAATTAATGGGAACCTTTCCCTATGAATGTGAAATTTAGAAACTAACTGTCGGTTAGCCAAGCAGAATGGTTTTCTGGATATTGATCTGATGTTGGTTTCGGCCTTCGGGGTTTATATTTGGGAAATTATTCTCTTGATTAATTTACGGTTAGTGACTGATGAATTGGAATGAGGCGTATGTTGTGTTTGTGTAACACTTATTTAAAATATACGCGAGTTATTCGGAAAGACCGGGTTTATCCCATTCTGGATAACTGATACGACGATAAGTCGAAGATGAAGACGATGGTCGAAGACCGGAGTTCTTCACGTCGTTTGGGTGATTACTAATGATCTTGATTGGGCTGTACACCCAAGAAGATGGAAACAGTTGGTGATCGTCCAGACGTACTTGGAGATCGATGGATATGCGGGGTACTAGGTGCCTCCGGTTTCGTTCAGACCCAGAACGGACTTGTAAATGGACTGTGTGTCTGACATTGGATTTTAGTCTGTGTGATTGATCTCTATTAAATATATATCTGTTTGGCAGCGGAGAATTTATTCTCTTGCTTAACGCCCTTCTCTGAGACGTACGAGCTCAGGGGTTATATATTGATGGATATCAAACGCATGGAGTGAATTGCCTGTGTGGCATGCCTAAGTGGCAATTGATCGAGGCTTCTGTTGAAAAGCAAAGTCTTGTGGTGATGATCAAAGCACGGCCTTTGTGGAGTAGCTTTGTGTAACGTTTACTTCGCGAGTTTCGCACCCCGGTTGTGAACCAAAAACGGGAGAGGACCTCAGGGAGGGCATGCGTTTCCTTCTAGCTAAAAAGTGGCGTCAGTGGTTTTACACGCCCTGACGAGTTTGACTTATGTGGTTGTTGCTGTTGCGAGGCGCCTCGGATTGATCGGTCGTTCTCGAACCGATGGAGTCATTTAGTTGGCTCATTTACGCCCCAAAGGGTGGGGAAACGTAGTGTTCAGGCATTTTAATCCACATCGGTGGACCGGCCCTGACGATCCAAAGGCTTGACTGAGTACTTGCCTGAGACACGGGCTAGAGCGTCTCGAATCGGTTGAGGACTATCTTTTGCCTCGGTTCATAGACGGAAATCCAATTTCCAAATACGTGCCATTTGCGGTTTTATTTGTAAACCTATATATGGCGACATAGTGGCATGGGACGCTCATGCCGCCTATGATTGATACTTATGATTTGAAGTGTTTTATACACTATGCACTTATTATAGTACCAAACGATTTGTTTTAAACGTATCAAGCATTCTTTGGCTGTTATAAGGGAAAACCCTATCCTCGGCTGCGTTGCATTGTGTGATGGGACCTGGGTCTTATAACAGCTTCATTTTTCTTTATTTAGCATTGCGCTGTTTGTTTTATGCACCGGTATTCTTGGGAGGAAACCCGTTCCGTGTTATACGGCGTGGTCCCTTGATTTACCTAACTTTAAATTAAAGATTAATAACTGTTTTAGTTCTCACACCAGTCACATGACTGACCTGGAGTTTATTGTTTTAACCTAAACTCTGGGTGCCCTTATTTTGACACGGGCAGCTAGTAGTTTTGGTTTTGCAGATTTATATTCACAGGATCCTGGTTTACAGCTGGAACGATATCCGGAAAGCTTTGTATCCGTATATCTCATTCTAGTTGTGTATATTATTATTTTTCCGCTGCTATGTATTTAAATGTAATTTAAATCTCTGATATTTCTGTGTAATATTCGTTTATACTCTGTGTATTCTTGTAATCTGGTGCATTGTTGTAATATACAATGAAATGTTCTTCTGTATGCGTTCTGTTTTGTCCTGTTCTCAAACGATAGGGCGTTTTCGAACGGCCTGGATCGGTTTAGCGACTGGTTCGGACCGAGCGAAATTCCTTGCCGTCACAGGCTCTTTCGTGTCCTCCACCTCCGAAGAAGCCAAGAGCATGTCCTACTCCGCCTAGCGATGTTTGAGGCTCCAACAAGGAAATTTTCATCTCCCCTGAAATTGATAGCTTCTTCTCTTCATGTAAATGATAGTCTTCATGTTATTATATAATGTTGTTATATGGATTTTCTTTTATAATCATATATATGTTGAACTACTAATCTTTTCATATATAATTTAGCTTCACTTCCCTTTTATATGAGATTGATCTATTATTAGGGGCGAATGCACTTGTTGCCAAGGGGGGGTCAGCTGACCCCCCTCAAATTTTAAAAATTTGCATCAAGGACTGGAAAAAAAAATTGACCTTCTCGAATTTATAAAAATTGCAGGACCTTATTGTAAAATAAAAAGTAAATTTCTTTGAAGGGTCGCAGATTAAATAGCAACAACCATCCATAAAAAGTTATATATTGATATACAATAATTTATTACATCATACCAAAAATCAAAAAAGTTACTTCATATAAATTTTCATCTACAATTGTTCCCATCGAGATTACATAGATTGAAATCTTTGCATAATGGCTTCATTGTCAATTTCTTTGAAAATATCCTTCTCAATATATGTAACCAAACAAGCATTAAGTCAATCGTCTTCCATACGACTGTGTAATCGGTTCTTGATAATTTTCATAGCAGAGAAAGCTCTTTTAACAGTTGCAGTTGCTACAGGTAAAGTCAATGCCAAATCAATGAGTTTGTACACAAATGGGTAAATCATATGTCTTTTTCTTTCAACCATTTTCTTTGCTAGTGTAGCTATGTCTTTAAATGCCAAAAACTCATCATCCGAATACATATCCATAATATAGATTTCAAGTTGATCCTCAAGTACCACAATATCATACATAGAAAAATCTTTCGGATAAAATACTTGCTGTAAGCTTTTGACTCATTTGCTTGTATTGCTAGTAAATAGAGATGAAATACTTGTTGTAAGCTTTTGACTCATGAGATCCAAACATTGTTTTTTTGCTAGGTTATGGGAATTATTATGTTTTCCAACACGTAGATCAAGTTTCTCCTTTTTTTTTCAATTTCGAAAACCAACATTAACAAATACCTCACCACCACCTAGGTTACTTTTAGGTTTGAAAAGATAACAACAAAGACAATAAACCGAATCTTTTGCTATGTTATACTCCAACCAATTAGCATATTGTTCAAACCAATCTTTATTGAATCTTCTCAATTCATCCATTATGACTGTTTGAGGAAAATCATGATGGAATGGTTGACAAGGACCTTTTTGTAAGTATGATCGCCGAACACAATCTCTATCATTTGGATTACAATTCCATATAGAACATCGTAAACCCGGGTGCGAAGGAAGATTTTCATAATCGAACTCAACACGATCTATTTTTACCAAATTATTATATGCATCTTCTGTCAAGGATGTAACAGACTCATTTATCGTGCGTTTTGTTCTAGTGACAAATTTGTCCATTGTGAACGATAGAATGAAATTGCAGTATTCTACAAAAATAAGAAAAACATATCACTATGTCAGAAAAGTCAATTGTCAAGCTTGAAGCTCACAAAATAAAACTACAGCAAACAATCAATGGCCGCACCCAAAATTGAAGCAACAATTATAGAATTTGACTTGGTCGTTGCTACCTTATTAGCATTTATTCAATCATTAAATTTATTGGTAGTAGCAGGCTAGCAGAAGCCCCTTAAACTATTTTTTATATGAAAAGTTACAATTTGGGATATGAAAAATTCAAACAATTTGGTAGTAGCAGCATTTAATTACAAAAAAATTATAAATTTTCAACTACAATTTTTCCAATCACTGAAGCAACAATTATATTGAGAAAACGGTTCAAATTGGGATATTAAATTTGAGATTGGAAGTTTGATACCTAATTTAGAGTAGACATAGTAGCAATTGCAATTAGAGCATCACTATTGGCATCAAAGACAGATATTTAGAGAGCATCTGCAATTTTGCGAAGCAGCACAGGGCCGAGCAGAGCAATTGATTCGAAGATGGAAAAATCTAGGTTTTGCTGAGTTTGCGTACGAGTTCTCCAGCTTCTGTCGTTCTGGCCTGCAGAGCAACAAAGAGAGATTATACGCTAAAAATAACATTACTTTTTAGTTTGCAATAAGGTCCTGCAATTTTTATAAATTCGAGAAGGGTCAAATTTTCTTTTTTTTAGTCCTTGATGCAAATTTTTATAATTTGAGGGGGATCAGCTGACCCCCTTGGCAACAAGTGCATTCGCCCCTGGAAGTCAATACAGTAGTGTAAACATAGCTGATAGTCAAAATCAAAGACCAATCGAAGATCGAGGGATTGTTCGGCAACTCAATGAGATTATTGTTAAATTTGGTGTCTTGTATCTTTAAAACCAGCATTTTATTTGGTCTTACTTGAAATATACAATTGAAGCTTGCACTGCATAGTCACCCAATTATACAACTGACAATTCATGTATTGCACCTGCCAACTTAGTGAAATTTCAAAGAAAAACAAGAAAGTTCACTTCCAACATAGGGAGCCTCAAACTATACAAGAAAAGTTTTTAAATTCATAAACATGTCCTCACCGTGAGTGAGTTCATGTTTGAACAAGGATTGCAACTGATCAAGGAGATATATAGTGCACCCACTGTTCATAATTCAATCATAAAAAACTTAAGATGCGTTCAGTATAAACCAAATAGAGAAAGTATTGGAGGAATGAAACATAGAGAAAGAACACTGAATGTTGCTTAGTCATAGATACTCTAATGAACTGACGAATTATCAAGCGCATTATAAGCATAACACAAAAGTTTTAAAAGCAAAACATTGTTGTGAGGAGCATTATAAGATACAAACAATGCTCTGCTTAGTCGTTCCCCAGTATAATCCAAAATTCAACATGGATTTGTGTCAGATATTCAATTTGAGTTGAGAACAAAATTATTTATGCATATCGCTCAATCAAATTCAAGAGAGATACAAATACAAAACACAGGTTGAGTTGAGCATTTTGGCGATCTGCAGCATGTTTTTGTAGATGAGCTTTTTGGTGATTTTGAAACCAAATAAAAAAGTAGATATTAAACTCTAACAAGCTACCTCCATTTACCAGAACATGGTTTTTCTCATCTTTGTTTTATTCGAAACTAGATCATTTGATTAAAACATTAACAAACCTTGAAAACTGAGAAAACAGAGAATACATTGGATTGTTAATGAGCATCTCCGGTTTCATGTGGTTTATGAGAATGAATAAAAATCGAAAATTTCATATATAATTTTTAAAACAAATAAAATAAAATCATCAAATTAAACCCAAATAGAACCATACAAAAAGAAGGGAAAATATACCAAAGGGAAAGGCGTATTCCGCATGAGGGATGCTGACGTCGTCATTCGAAGCCTCAAGCAAACAGTTGAAATCCGACTGCATCGAACTGGAGTTGGACTCCGGACATGATAAGGGTTTCGCCTCCCAATCTGAACAATTCATTATAGAGGCTAGATCCGTGCTATCGGGTTTGGGTTTGGATGATGGTAGCAGGTCCCTTATCGGCTTTGGGTCAGGGTTTGGAGGAAGGTTTGGAGGAAGAATGTTTGAGAATGGGGATTTGAAGTTATCAGTTAGAGCGATCACACCAGAACGGCGAAACATAGGTGGAGCGGAGGAAGAATCCCCACTCGCACAGCAGCGAGTGGGGAAGAAAATAGAAAAAAAATGCTAAGAGCATCTCCAGCAAGCAATGTTACGGAACGTTTAGGGGAATTTTCCCCAGCAGCGGCGAGCCGATTTCGTCCGTTGCAAGCCGATTTTATTGGCTCGCGAACCACGTTTATAAAGGAATGGCGCTGAAGGTAAATTCTCCATTCCTCTTTCCAAATCCTCTTTCTAAATTTTTTTTATTCGTTATGACGCCGGGATGCCGCCACGCGTAACGAAGATGGAGAGACGGACAGTTCCACGTATGCCACACGATGCATCTGGTGCAACTCACCTTCCTCCACCAGCGGGGACGACGATTGAGGACTTACGGATCCTCCACGAGGTGCCATAGGGATTCACTCATCGATCTTTTACCGCGCTGGCCACCGTTCTGGTATGAATTTGAATTTTTTTAATGTTTATAGTTAATGAACTGTTAAACAGTATGCCATGTTGGTTATACGTTATAGTTTAGTGCATGTACGTTATACGTTTTAATAGTGGTTTTATAGTCATTAAATTGTTATAATTTTAATAGACTGAGTACGTCTACCTTCGCGGGAGTTGGGCGAAGTTTATTTCACATGCCATTGACATATTACCATTACATATTCGAGAGAGGATACTAGCTAGTCCATTCGGACTTTTTTTTACGTATTATACCTCCCCAGTCCTTCGATCGGCCAGTGATAGAGGCCTTATTAGAGAGATGGTGGCCTACGACACAGACTTTTTACTTTCCGGATTTTAAGTTAGGTATCACCCCAGCCGATTTTGGCCTTCCAGATAGAGTCACTTGTCCATTTAATGCCTCTTTTGAGACACCTGATTCCTACCTGCAGTATTTGCCAGATTTGTCAGCGGCTCATATAGCTAATGGTGTCGTTTCCGTCACATATTTACTTGAGTATATTACAACGCATCTCGATGTAGTAGATTTCCATGACATAGTATAAATGGCTACCATTTTATACCTCCTTGGTTCAACATTCTTTTCGAACCAACGAAGTACGATTAGGCTGGGCTACCTAGCATCACTAGACGAGTTAGAGTAGCTGCATATGATTGATTGGGGCTCTGCCATATTGAGTTATCTATACTCCGCTCTTGACTCCTATGCTTTTGGAGAGGTTCGCCAGATGTTCGGTTTTTGGTACATGTTGCCGTGCTGGTACTACGAGTACACGGTCAACATGCATCCACGCATACAGCCCACCGCCAGTCATGCTGCCGAGACCTTTTACCCACGCATGCATAGATGGGAGAGTACTCACGGGGTTCGGCGTGCTCCTGCTGGTGTGAGACATGACTTGATGGAGGCTCGTACTCAGTTAGATATAAGGGAGAGGGGGAACATATTACGAGCACCTTAGACTTCTTATTGGATGTACTTTCAGCGGATTGCCCACTACCTGATGCCCATCCATTAGCCATTGCATGTCGCTTATCCCTTCGACGTGTCATCTTGTTCCCACCGGCCCACCTTCCTATTTGGTACTTGGGAGATCGATGTTATTACCAGGGTTCCTGTCAGTTGCGCGTACCTGGAGATCCACCTCTGCCACTTGATATGTTCCGGCCGCAGCGTTCTATAGGGAGACAATATGTGGATGGTCTGAGACAGGAACGATGGGTTGATATGACCGATTTTCACTTACCCGATGCAGAGTTTGGTCCTTTTTGGGTTTGGATAGCTCCTAGACAGTACTTGCTGCCAAATTATATGAGGGGTGTGAACTCCGATCACATTGGTCCCCGATTGGTTAGTGGTAGAGTTCATCCTTCACCGTTTACTTTTGACCCGACCCCTTCGCAGATCTTCGACCCGCCTATGGATTTTGCTCTGCCCGATACATTTCAGACATTTGATCTTAGCGGTACACAGATATTCCTGCCTATTATTTACCCACCTGCGCACATAGTGCACGGTGTCCCTACCGCTGGATTATATCCGCCACATGAGGTAAAATTTGTACTTGTGCATTTACATTGTATGTTATACGCTGTAGAAACTGATTTTATATGTTCTACATATGCAGTATGCACCTCGGTTAGACCAGCATAGGATATATATTGTGGCTATTCAGGAGATGGACCTGCTATATTCTCAGTCCTTATATCAGGAGCACCAGGCGATAGTTCAGGGATTGCAGGAGCAGATCGCTGACTTACAGGCCAGATTAGCGGCAGTAGGGGGTGGTGATACAACAACATCAGATACCGCTGTAGGGTCATGTACTGGTGGAGGTTCAGGAAGCGGACTAGGAGGGGTGACGGATTAGGTGGTGATGGAGGACTAGGAGGGGGTGACAGACTAGGAGGGGGTGACAGATTAGGTGGTGATGGCGGACTAGGAGGGGGTGACAGATTAGGTGGTGATGGCGGTTCGGGAGGTGGGGTTACGGGATTAGGTGGGGGTGTCGGATTAGGTGGTGGTAGTGGCAGATCGGGAGGTGGTAGTGATGATGATGATATTCCGTATTATGACCCTTCTGATAGTGGGGATGACATGGATTTGGATGGTGCTGATGATGATGCCGCAGATTTATCAGGATGTATATATGTGTATGTCGCGATGTATATATATATGTATGGCTCGATGTATATATGTGTATGTCTTGATGTTTTGGACTTTACATTATTTTTTAATGTGTTCTGTGTAATGTTTGCTCGTTTATTATGTTCGGTGTAATGTTTACTCATTTCATATGTTCTGTGTAATGTTTGCTCGTGTATTATGTTCTGTGTAATGTTTGCTCATTTCATATATTCTGTGTAATGTTATTTTTTCATATGTTCTGTGTAAAATTTGCTCGTTTCATATGTACGACTCGATGTTTCATTTCAAAATTTCAAAAAGTCGCCGTGGAAATGGTTTATAAAATATATTGTTTACATATATAAGTTAAAGGATTTTTATAAAATTAAATGGGACGACCCTCCTTTTTAACTCCTTCGTGTGCTGAAATGTTTAAATTATACGGGTAAGTGGACGACCCTAGTTTTTTAACTCTGTTTAAACAATGTTTGTAATATTTAATAATAGAACGGTTTGAGAAACAATCCTGGTTTATAATTTAATTAAAAAACGAACTGCGGCGGAGCTGCAATTCGTTTTATAACGTTTCGAACTTCAATTGGTTGTACGAGATCCAATCTAAGTCAGATTTCCTCACAACAAGACACGTTCGCATCTAATCGACAATATTTTCCTAGTGGAAGAGGAAAAATTGGTTTTCATATTATAGATTTTGTTTTACGTCCAAATCAAAATTTCAAAAAGTCGCCGTGGAAATGGTTTATAAAATATATTGTTTACATATATAAGTTAAAGGATTTTTACAAAATAAAATGGGGACGACCCTCCTTTTTAACTACTTCATGTGCTGAAATGTTTAAATTATACAGGTAAGTGGACGACCCTAGTTTTTTTAACTCTGCTTAAATGATGTTTGTAATATTTAATAATACAACGATTTGAGAACAATCCTGGTTTATAATTTAATTATAAAACGAACTGCATCCAATCTAAGTCGGATTTCCTCACAATAAGACACATTCGCATCTATTCGACAATATTTTTCTAGTGGAAGAGAAAAAAATGGGTTTTCATGTTATAAATTTTGTTTTACGTTTAAATCAAAATTTCAAAAAGTCGTCGTGGAAATGGTTTATAAAATATATTGTTTACATATATAAGTTAAAGGATTTTTATAAAATAAAATGGGGACGACCCTCCTTTTTAACTCCTTCGTGTGCTGAAATGTTTAAATTATACGGGTAAGTGGACGACCCTAGTTTTTTAACTCTGTTTAAACGATGTTTGTAATATTTAATAATATAACGATTTGAGAAACAATCCTGGTTTATAATTTAATTATAAAACGAATTGCAGCGGCGTTGCAGTTCGTTTTATAACGTTCCGAACTTCAATTGGTTGTACGAGATCCAATCTAAGTCAGATTTCCTCACAACAAGACACGTTCGCATCTAATCGACAATATTTTCCGAACTTCAATATGTTTAAATAATACGGGTAAGTGGACGAGCCCGGACCCACACTCTGGTTTTCCCTATGTATAGCGGTTTCTCTGAAACCCTTAATCACAATTTATTTTCTTCCAGCCGCCACCTCCCTCCTCTTTCCCCAAAGCAGCTAAATTGTTAAGAAAATAATATAGTTCCCTTTTTGGAGTATGTCGGAACAGGGAAAAGAAAGTGTATTCTCCAACGTGGACAATTGGGAAAATGATAATGAGGGGTTAGCAAATCAAAGACCTGGAAAAGAAATGGTTGTTGAAAGACGCGTTCTCAAGCCACTATGTCTGGGTGGATCCAACCCTGTGTGCCATTGTGGAGAAGAATCGGTCGTCGTTGTTTCGAAGACCGAAAAAGATGCCGGGTGCCGATTTTTTGGTTGTACAGCCTACCAGGATCACAACGTTTTTCCTGATGAAATTGATTGTTGTTACTTTAAGCAGTGGATTGGCCCTCCGATGTGCAAACGTGGAGTTCAATATGCATTGGAAGCGCAAGCTGAAATAAGACATTTGAACAAGAATGTTGTTGAGGCAGCTAGAGCTGGATTTTACCCACGTCCGTGGTAGGTGTGGGTGAAAACTATCTTATCGTTTATTATTGTACTTTAAATTTGATGTTTATGTGTTCAGTTGTTGTACTTCCTTCAATTGTACTTTGGCATTTATTTATGTTGTAATTATCGTTGTTGCAAGCTTCTAAGTTATGTAATGTAAAATGTTTATGTAATGCAAAGTCCACTGCTCTAAACGTCTGTGATAACTCCCCTATGCCCTAGTCACTGTTCACTGGAGCCATTACAGAGAATCTACATTGTGCACTATTTACTGTCCAATTAAAGACCAGTCGTACCAATAAACGAGGGCTATGTCTAATAAAGGTGCACTCCGTCCAATAAAGGAACACTCTTACCAATAAAGGACTCTGTCTAATAAAAGAACACTCTATCTAGTAAAGGATCACTTTGTCCAATAAAGGAACACTCTGTCCAATAAATAAGCACTCGTACCAATAAAGGAGCACCATGTCGATAAAGGAACACTCTGTCCAATAAAGGAGCACTTTATCCAATAAAGGAGAACACTCCACCCAATAAAGCTACCCACTTACCAATACCTCATACCTTATATATAACAGCAACATTGCAATTCATGTCTCAAATCAAAACTTATTCACAAATATAAATGGATTCCAATTTTATGAAATGCGTCCTAGCTTTTGATAGCGATTCGGAGGAAGATGAAATCCTTCAAGAGAAAGCGGAAGAAATACAAGAAATACGAGACCTATACCGTGAAATGTACGGTTCATCATCCACAACTAGAGCGGGACCGGTTGTTGGAAGGAGGTTTATACACCGAAATCATGCAAAATACCATAAGTCTTCGATGCGAGATTACTTCGATGACGATTGCACTTACGGGCTTGATATGTTTCATAGAAGATACAGGATGCGGAGAAATCTATTTCTTCGGATATTGGCTAGTATTCAAGGTAACAATGATTGCTTTAAGTACAAACAAAATGCATCGGAGACACAGGGTTTGTCCGATGAACAAAAATGACGGCCGCTATGAGAATGTTAGCTTATGCCACTCCAGTCGATGATTTGGACGATGCATACTGCATAGCAGAGAGCATGACACTTGAAACAATTGAAACTTTCTGTTAAGCAGTGGTGGACGTCTATGGAGAAGAATACTTACGGTCTCCGAATGAAGCAGATGTAGTGCGAATCAGAGAGATGCACGAAAGCAGGGGTCGGCCGGGAATGTTAGGAAGTCTGGACTGTATGCATTGGGAATGGAAGAACTGTCCTAAGGGATTACAAGGTGCGTACAACGGCAAGGAAAGGCAACCAACTATCATTTTGGAAGTTGTGGCATCGTACGATCTGTGGATATGGCACGCTTTCTTCGGAATCCTTGGTTCGAATAATGAATTAAATATTATAGAAAGATCCCATCTGTTTATCTTGCTCAAGGCCAGGTATCTCCTTTAACATTTACCCTAGGTCAAAATTCTTACGAGCATGGATATTACCTAGGTGACGACATTTATCCAAAATGGAGCACCATTGTTAAAACATGTCCAAATCCATTGACTCCAAAACAAGTAAAATTCGAGGCGATGTAGGACGGAAAAAAGGAAAGATGTAGAACGTGCTTTCGGTGGTTTACAAGCTAGATTTGCAATGATAAGTAATCCATGTCGGCTGCGGTCTAGGAAAAAGATGTCTACAATCATGTTTGCTTGCATCATTCTTCACAACATGATTGTAGAAGATGAAAGAGATATGGATGAAGAGCAACGTCACTGCGATTACGAGGGTGCTTCGCAACCACCGCAAGTATTCCGACAAAACCGACCACTAACAGAGGAGGACTTCAACATTCATTTAACCTGAAGGTTATGTTTAAAGATGCAGAACTCCATAACTAGCTGTAGAAGGATCTTATGAATCATTTATGGAACCACTATGGCGATACCTAGTTATGAAGCACCCTTATCTGAATTCATGTTTTATTTTATGCTTGTCCAAACTTATCTGCAACACCCCATAATTTTAAAATATTAGAATTAGCAAATTAAAGAATACTTAATTTTCAAAAGAAGAATTAAGTAAAATGGGTTGCGCCATAGCGTTCATCTCGGAATTCTGCTTGAGATAGAGTCCGAGTTTGCGTAAAACGGATACAGTATGAAGAAATTATGGAGGTTAGAAGATTTAAGTTTAAACCAGAATTAAAATAAATAATTAATAAATCAAATTCGGGATTTGAAAGCAAAAGGGAGGTTGGGCAGGAAAATTCCCGCCATAGGGTGTCGACCCTCTAAGGGAGTCGACATAGGTGTCGACCCCCTGTAGGGGTGTCGACATAGGTGTCGAACCCCCTGTAGGGGTCGACCCCCCTGTAGGGGTCGACCCCTGCGTGCTGATCTGGACAGTGAAGATTTTCTGAGTTTTAGGGCTACGTGGCGACTTTTGATTGGCTAGGTGATGTGTATTTCGGATTTGGAGGGTTTAGATGGAACCTAACCTGATCTAAAGGCCTTAATTCACCAACTACACCTATGTAAACACACCTGGACCTAACCCTAAATTCATTAATCAAAGTAATGACGCCTCCATGTTGCTGAATTCTAAGTTGACCTAGCCTCCACCCTAATCAATCAAATTAAAGTTAGAAGACAACAATCAAAGCCTACATCAACGGATTTGCTAATCAACTTCAGAAATCAGAATTCAGAATCATTCTCTAATCCTTAAACCTGTCTCTGTGAGTCTCTAGTCACTTTTAGGTCTAAATGGATAAATGTGAATGATGATAGAGTACGAATTGGGTATATGTTGTGAATCATGAACTTATGCAAGTTTATTATATCATTATCCCTGGATCCAATATGATTATAGACATTCTACTATGCTGACTACGTAGATCTTGACTTGCAACTATATTGTGGTAAATGCGAACTTGTTAATTTAGATCTAATCCTTTATGCTAATCACCTTTCACATGTTATGTTGTAGTAATCTCAATATGTTGTAAACTTGACATGTGATGCCACCTTTTTAGATCTAATCATGATACTATGTCTCCCTAATTTTGTTAGACATCTAAATGACAAGTTTAGACCATGTTATGTTGACTTTGACATTGTAGTTGCCACAAGTTCATTAGTTCTGTGTTCACCCTGTTATGATGATTACATGTCCATTCACCTTGTTGTCATGCTTATGTCAAAACTGTGCTGAAACTATCACCTTTGTCACTCCCTTTTTATTGTTATGGCGACGCTACTTTATAGCCTCGATGACACCAAAATATGTGCAATCACGTTAGTTAGGAAACGGGGAAAAAGGGGATTTATAATTGGCATAATTTATATAATGTTTATATAAGTTGGACATATAATTCAAATAGGGAAACATAGGAATAATCTCCTATAATGGCATAGGTAAATTTGGGTAAAAATGGCATAATTTGAATATGACCATTTATGGATATGTAATTCAAATATTTGTTGCAAAATAGGTATTGACACCTATAAAAGAAAAGGATTAATTAATTGGTAAATTAATTAAAAATGGAATGTTAGTAATTACAATTAGGTATTGTAATTGTACTTATGACACGAGGTTAAGTTACGTTAGTGGTGGAAGTCTACCTGGACCCGACCGGCATATCCAGCAGCCACTAATGATGAACCTAATGTGGGAGGTCTAAGTACATAAATACGAAACGGGCTAAGACACAAGGTTTGGCCCAACTGTGGAATAAGACCGCCTGGACCCGACCGGCATATCCAGCATCCACATGTTGTAGGCCTAATGTGGGAGGTCTAGCCCATTATAATCATAAATAGATATGGTAATGAATTGGACTACTTAACCTAGGTTAATCCATAGGGATTGTATAAACTTATATTTAAGTTGGCGGTTAAGTAAACTTGGCTGAATAAAAGGGGAGGGTTAAGTAAATCTTGGGTAGGTGGGTAATATTAGTATATATAGGTCCATAAACTTAACCGTTAAATAAACTTGCTTGAAATAGTGGGAGGGTTAAGTAAATCTTGGGTAGGTGGGTAATATTAGTATATATTGGCCCATAAACTTAACCTGATAAGGTTATGAAATTAAAGACACCTTTTAGGTAAACATAACCAGTTGAAAACCTAGTAGTGGGGATGCAAGACAAAGGGGAGAGCTTGCATCATCTTGTGTGGGACCCATTTCAGTCAGTAACCCTTAAATAGGTATCAAACAGGTATTCCGAACTAGATCGGAGTGGGGCACGCTTACTGAGCTGATTGTAAGAGATCCAAACGTGGGGGCGGTGTTGACGGCGTGTTCCAATGGGGTCATTTGCATGCATGACTCCGCCTACTGGGGAAAATAAGACACAGTGACATCAATAGATATGGTTGTGCACATCCGAAAATTAAAGGGTTGCCACTTTAGGGAGTGATACACCCTACCGTGGGGCTAGCACAGGGTATCTACGGAATAGGGAGCCGATCGATTGGGGCTAGTAAATAGGGTACATCTAGTCCTGTCTGTTTATGTGGGGTACCTGTGTTTCTGTCTGGGCTAACACCCGTTATTTCTGTTTAGCTACCATTTCTGTTTGGGTTAAAACCCGTTACTAGAGTACACCTAAAACTACCATTATATTTCTGTTGGGATCATCCTATTTTTGTTAAGCAATTGGGGAGTATGTAATCCTATTACATGTCTGTTATACTAGTATTGGTGCAGAGCAAGGAAAGTATTAAGAAGCGCTATCTATTTTATCATGTTGTCCTGTTTACCTTGTCATACCTGCCATTTATGTAGCGATCTCTCTTATCCACTTTGTATGCCTATCATGTTACTTTTATTTATTTACTGGCTAAAAGTAACTAGACTCGCCAGACTTTATGTCTGACCCTTTTTGTTTCCCCTTCTTTCTTCCGTTCCCCCCTCTTGGTTCTCAGGGAGGAAACACACAGGCTTGATCGTGATTCTGCCTATTTTGCTGGAGCTGCTGATATGTATGGATCAAGCTCCTATTCTTGTTGCTATGGCCATATTTTGTTCTTGGGGGATTTTCTTTCTTTTATGTACTCTGATATTTCTGAAGTACAAGACAGTGGTTTTTATGTTGTAATGACTTTTCATATTTCAGACAAATGATGCTTTGGACCATGGTATTTTGATGATTAATAAAGTTGTTTATTTCCACTGCAAATTTTTTTATATCTATCTTGTAATATTCTATGTCTGTTCACCTAAACGCTTCACGAAACTTAATGCATTCCCTTTGTGAGTGGCCAAGTGTGACACCCCACGTCCGTTAATGTCACTCACAAAGGGAATGCATTAAGTTTCGTGAAGCATTTAGGTGAATAGACATAGAATATTACAAGACAGATATAAAAAATTTTGCTGCAGAAATAAACAACTTTATTAATCATCAAAATACCATGGTCCAAAGCATCATTTGTCTGAAATACGAAAACCCATTACAACATAAAAACCACTGTCTTGTACTTCAGAAATATCAGAGTACATAAAAGAAAAAAAAAATCCCCCAAGAACAACATATGGCCATAGCAACAAGAATAGGAGCTTGATCCATACATATCAGCAGCTCCAACAAAATAGGCAGAATCACGATCAAGCCTGTATGTTTCCTCCCTGAGAACCTTGGGGGGGGGGGGACGGAAGAAAGAAGGGGAAACAAAAAGGGTCAGACATAAAGTCTGGCGAGTCTAGTTACTTTTAGCCAGTAAATAAATAAAAGTAACATGATAGGCATACAAAGTGGATAAGAGAGATCATTACATAAATGGCAGGTATGACAAGGTAAACAAGACAACATGATAGAATAGATAGCGCTTCTTAATACTTTCCTTGCTCTACACCAATACTAGTATAACAGATATGTAATAGGATTACGTACTCCCCAATTGCTTAACAAAAACAAGATGATCCCAACAAAAATATGATGGTAGTTTTAGGTGTACTCTAGTAACGGGTTTTAACTCAAACAGAACTGGTACCAAAACAAAAATAATGGGTGTTATCCCAGACAGAAACATAGGTACCCCACAGAAACATACAAGACTAGATGTACCCTATTTACTGCCCCCAATCGATTGGCTCCCTATTCCGTAGATACCCTGTGCTGGCCCCACAGTAGGGTTATCACTCCCTAAAGTGGCAACCCTTTAATTTCCGGATGTGCACAACCATATCTACTGATGTCACGGCGTCTTATTTTCCCCAGCAGGCAGAGTCATGCACGCACATGACCCAGTTGGAACGCGACGTCAACACCGCCCCCATGTTCGGATCTCTTACAATCAGCTCAGTAAGCGTGCCCCACTCCGACCTAGTTCGGAGTACCTGTTTGATACCTATTTAAGGGTTAGTGACTGAAATGGGTCCCACACAAGATGATGCAAGCTCTTCCCTTTGTCTTACATCCCCACTACTTGGTTTTCAACTGGTTATATTTACCTAAAAGGTGTCTTTAATTACATAACCTTATCAGGTTAAGTTTGTGGGCCTATATATACTAATATTACCCACCTACCCAAGATTTACTTAACCCTCCCACTAATTCAAGCATGTTTATTTAACGGTTAAGTTTGTGGGCCTATATAAACTAATATTACCCACCTACCCAAGATTTACTTAACCTTCCCACTGATTCAAGCATGTTTATTTAACGATTAAGTTTGTGGGCCTATATATATATATACTAATATTACCCACCTACCCAAGATTTACTTAACCCTCCCACTGATTCAAGCATGTTTATTTAACGGTTAAGTTTGTGGGCCTATATATACTAATATTACCCACCTACCAAGATTTACTTAACCCTCCTCTTTTATTCAGCCAAGTTTACTTAACCCCCAACTTAAATTTAAGTTTATATAATCCCTATGGATTAACCAAGGTTAAGTTGTCCAATTTATTACCATGTCCAATTATGGTTATAATGGGCTAGACCTCCCACATTAGGCGTACAACATGTGGATGTTGGATATGTCGGTCGGGTCCGGGCAGTCTTATTCCACAGCTGGGCCTAACCTCGTGTCTTAGCTCATTTCGTATTTATGTACTTAGACCTCCCATATTAGGTACAACATTAGTGGCTGCTGGATATGCCGGTCGGGTTCGGGCAAACTTCCACCACTAATGTAACCTAACCTCGTGTCATAAGTATAATTACAATTCCTAATTGCAATTACTAACATTCCATTTTTAATAAATTTACCAATTAATTAATCCTTTCCTTTTATAGGTGTCAATACCTATTTTGCAACAATAATTTGAATTACATATCCATAAATGGTCATATTCACGTTATGCCCGTTTTACCCAAATTTACCTATGTCATTATAGTTGATTATTTCTATGTTTCCCTATTTGAATTATATGTCCAACTTATATAAACATTATATAAATTATGCTAATTATAAATCCCCTTTTTCTCTGTTTCCTAACTAACGTAATTACATGTATTTTGGCGTCATCGAAGCTACAAAGTAGCGTCGCCATAACAATAAAAAGGGAGTGACAAAGGTGATAGTTTCAGCACAGTTTTGGCATAAGCATGACAACCAGGTGAATGGACATGTAATCATCATAACAGGGTGAACACAGAACTAATGAACTTGTGGAAACTACAATGTCAAAGTCAACATAACGTGGTCTAAACTTGTCATTTAGATGTCTAACAAAATTAGGGTGACATAGTATCATGATTAGATCTAAAAGGGTGGCATCACATGTCAAGTTTACAACATATCGTGATTACTACAACATAACGGGTGAGAGGTGATTAGCATAAAGGATTAGATCTAAATTAACAAGTTTGCGTTAACTACAATATAGTTGCAAGTCAAGATCTACATAGTCAGCATAGTAGAATGTCCATAATCATATTGGATTCAGGGATAATGATATAGTAAACTTGCATAAGTTCATGATTCACAACATATACCCAATGCGTACTCTATCATAATTCACATTTATCCATTTAAACCTAAAAGTTACTAGAAACTCACAGAGATAGGTTTAAGGATTAGAGAATGATTCTGAATTCTGATTTCTGAAGTTGATTAGCAAATTCGTTGATGTAGGCTTTGATTGTTGTTTTTTAACTTGAATTTGAGTGATTATTGTGGAGGCTAGGTCAACATCAGAATTTAGCAGCATGGAGGCATCATTACTTTGATTAATGAATTTAGGGTTAGGTCTAGGTATGTTTATAAAGGTGTAGTTGGTGAATTAGGGCCTTCAGATTAAGTTAGGTTCCATCTAAACCCTCCAAATCCGAAATACACATCACCCAGCCAAACAGAAGTCGCGACGTAGCGCTAAAACTCAGAAAATCGTCACTGTCCAGATCAGTACACAGGGGTCGACCCCTATGGGGGGGGGGTCGACACCTATGTCGACACCCCTATAGGGGGTCGACACCCTATGGCGGGAATTTTCCCGCCCAGCCTTCCTTCTGCTTTTGAATCCCGAATTTGATTTATTAATGATTTATTTTAATTCTGGTTTAAACTTAAATCTTCTAACCTCCATAATTTCTTCATACTGTATCCATTTTACGCAAACTCGGATTCTATCTCTAGCAGAATTCCGAGACGAACGCAATGGCGCAACCCGTTTTATTTAATTCTTCTTCTAAAATTAAGTATTCTTTAATTTGCTAATTTTTATATTTTAAAATTACGGGGTGTTACATTCTCCCCTCCTTAAGAGATTTCATCCCCGAAATCTTCAAGTTAAGAAGAATGTATCCTACCATCCATCATCCATTTACTCATCCATCATCCACAAGCATCCATTGTCCTTAAAAGATTTCTAAAGCTTATATGAGTATATGTAGAGGTGTGTGTATAAGTCCAATACTAAAGCGAAAAATCAGGCTGTCTACTGATTCAGTTGACCTCCTTAATGCGATGTACAATTAGTGCCATGAATCCAATATGCATGCAAATAATCCTATTATAACATGTAAGTTCTATATGTGTATGCGTCCATTTATCCAAGTGCAACGTCCATCTGCTAACTCATCCATTTTCATCCATAAAAGAAAAGAAAATGCACACGCATCTATATGCAGTATGAGAGAGTGATTGAGCCGATCTAGTGCCTAATGTGTGTGTACATGCATCCACAGGCAACCACTTGAATCCACTTGCATCCATCAAACATAACATGTCTCAAATACATGTTTACAATCATGGGATTTCCTACCTAAAGGTCGAAGATTCGATCGACAGGATATACTTAAATGATAGAAGCAAATGCAAATAAAAGCTTTTGGAAGAGAAGTTAAGAACATTCCCTTGAAAAGGAAAGGGTACGAAGCATAAAAATCTTGTCTTCGGTCTCCTATGTTGCATCTTCTTTGTTGTCTCCCCACTGGACCTTTACCAACTTGTCTTTTCGTTTGTGTAGCTTCTTAACCTCCGATCCAAGTATGCAAGTCGGAACTCCTCCAATTATTGCTTCTTTCTTTTTTTTAACTTCCTTTTGCAAATTTGGCCCCACTACCTCGAACTATATACATTATATGGCCACTTGGATTAATAGTCATCTTGGAGTGATGAGCTTCCTCAAGGACTATCTTCAATAGGTTTCCCATCCTGATATGATTCACCTATCAAACCTCTTCTCAAGTAGCCCTACCACTTGCTTATCAAGTTTCCCTCTTTTCTTTTAGGAGCCATATGGCGCATAGGTAATGCAACTGGCTTTGCATTGTCCACCAGGTATATACGGAAATCAATCTCCTACGTCGGGGTAAACCCCGAACCACATTTAAGACATCTGGATACTCATAGACTATTGGTGTCGGTCGCAGATCATCGATAGACGCCTCTAGAGACTATAGGAAACTAAGCATGACAAACCCTTGTAGGTCACAAGAAATTTCGAGGGTGCTTAACGACCCTCCTCTCACCACCCAGAATGGCACCATATGTGGTAAGCCAACCCATCCCTAGAATCAACCCATAGCCCATAAACCCAAGCACATATGCATCGCATTAAAATTTGACGCTTAATACAGATATTCTCAAACCCCTACAAATCATAGATAAATGAGCCGAACCACCAATGGGGTTTGAGACAACTGCGGGATCCACCACCATACTAGTAACTAAGTGCGCAGAGATTCAACAACAGAACTAGATATAAACAAGGGTGAAGCGCCAGAATTGAAATGGGTTCTAACTGGATGATTTGAAAGAGAAACTAAACTTTCTACAGAAAATTTTCTACCTCTTTCAGAAGCACTGATCGCGAGAGCACGCATCTGCCCTCCAGAAGTTCCTGCCCTTTGACCTTGCCCCTGTTTCTTCGGACAATCCTTAATAAGATGCTCGACCTCTCCACAAGCGAAGCAAGCATTCTTCCTTTTCCTGCAGTCCTTGGCTAAGTGACCCTCTCACCCACAACTATGGCACTTCCTCTTATCTTTAACCTTGTCATTCTTTTCGCCTTTCTTCTGCTGTTGTCCCGTCTTGGGCCATACCTGGACTTGATATTACACCTATTAATTCATATAACCGACATATAATATGTAATAATAAGTTCATGATTCACAACATATACCCAATTCGTGCTCTATCATAATTCACATTTATCCATTTAAACCTAAAAGTGACTAGAAACTCATTGAGATAGGTTTAAGGATTGAAGAATGATTCTGATTTCTGAAGTTGATTAACAAATCCGTTGATGTAGGCTTTGATTATTGTCTTCTAACTTGAATTTGATTGATTAGGGTGGAGGCTAGGTCAACTTAGAATTTAGCAACATGAAGGCATCATTACTTTGATTAATGAATTCAGGGTTAGGTCTAGGTGTGTTTTTATAGGTGTAGTTGGTGAATTAGGGCCTTCAGATTAGGTTAGGTTCCATCTAAACCCTCCAAATCCGAAATACACATTACCCAGCCAATCAGAAGTCGCCACGCAGCCCTAAAACTTAGAAAATCATCACTGTCCAGATCAGCACGTAGGGGTCGACCCCAATAGGGGGGTCGACACCTATGTCGACACCCCTATTGGGGGGTCGACACTCTATGGCGGGAATTTTCCCGCCCAGACTCCCTTCTGCTTTTGAAACCCGAATTTGATTTATTAATTATTTATTTTAATTCTGGTTTAAACTTTAATCTTCTAACCTCCATAATTTCTTCATACTGTATCCGTTTTACGCAAACTCGGACTCTATCTCAAGCAGAATTCCGAGATGAACGCAATGGCACAACCCGTTTTACTTCATTCTTATTCTAAAAATTAAGTATTCATTAATTTACAATTTTTAATATTTTAAAATCACGGGGTGTTACTTTCTCCCTTTCTTAAAGGATTTCGTCCCCGAAATCTTCAAGTTAAGAAGAATGTATCCTACCATCCATCTACTCATCCATCATCCATAAGCATCCATTGTCCTTAAAATATTTCTAATGCTTATATGAGTATATGAAGAGGTGTGTGTATATGTCCCAATACTAATGCAAAAAATCAGGTGGTCCACTGATTCAGTTGACCTCCTTAATGCGATGTATGATTAGTGCAATGAATCCAATATGTATGCAAAAAATCCTATTATAACATGTAAGTTCTATATGTGTACGCGTCCATTCGTCCAAGTGCAACATCCATATGATAACTCATCCATTTTCATCCATAAAAGAAAAGAAAATGCACATCCATCCATATGCTATATGAGAGAGTGATTGAGCCGATCTAGTGCCTAATGTGTGTGTATATGCATCCATAGGCAAACGCTTGCATCCATCAAACATAACATGTCTCAAACACGTGTTTATAATCATAGGATTTCCTACCTAAAGGTCGAAGATTCGATCGATATGATATACTCAGATGATAGAAGCCAATGCAAATAAAAGCTTTTGGAAGAGAAGTTAAGAACATTCCCTTGAAAAGGAAAAGGTATGAAGTGTAAAAATCTTGTCTTCGGTCTCCCAAGTTGCGTCTCCTTGGTTGTCTCCCCACTGGACCTTCACCAACTTGACTTCTCATTTGCGTAGCTTCTTAACCTCCGATCCAAATATGCAAGTCGAAACTCATCCAATCATTGCTTCCTTCTTTATTTTTACTTCGTCTCGCAAGTTTGTCCCCACTACCTCGAACTCTATACATTATATCGCCACTTGGATGAGTAGTAATCTTGGAATGATGGGCTTCCTCAAGGACTGTCTTTAATAGGTTTC
This sequence comes from Allium sativum, assembly GCA_030737875.1. Taxonomy (NCBI): domain Eukaryota; kingdom Viridiplantae; phylum Streptophyta; class Magnoliopsida; order Asparagales; family Amaryllidaceae; genus Allium; species Allium sativum. The sequence goes on from CM060924.1 coordinate 71,324,346, forward strand.
CCATCCTGATATATTTCACCTATCAAACCTCTTTTCAAGTAGCCCCGCCACTTGCTTATCAAGTTTTCCCCTTTTTGTTTCCCCTTATTTCTGTCGTTTCCTAACTAACATGATTGCATTTATTTTGGCGTCATCAAGGCTACAAAGTTGCGTCACCATAACAATAAAAAAGGAGTGACAAAGGTGATAGTTTCAGCATAGTTTTGACATAAGCATGACAACAAGGTGAATGGACATGTAATCATCATAATAGGGTGAACACAGAACTAATGAACTTGTGGCAACTACAACGTCAGAGTCAACATAACATGGTCTAAACATGTCATTTTAGATGTCTAACAAAATTAGGGTGACATAGTATCATGATTAGATCTAAAAGGATGGCATCACATGTCAAGTTTACAACATATTGTGATTACTACAACATAACAGGTGAAAGGTAATTAGCATAAAGGATTAGATCTAAATTAACAAGTTCACATTTACCACAATATAGTTGCAAGTCAAGATCTACATAGTCAGCCTAGTAGAATGTCCATAATCATATTGGATCCAGGGATAATGACATAATAAACTTGCATAAGTTCATGATTCACAACATATACCCAATTTGTACTCTATCATAATTCACATTTATCCATTTAAACCTAAAAGTGACTAGAAACTCACTGAGATAGGTTTAAGGATTAAAGAATGATTCAGAATTTTGATTTCTTAAGTTGATTAGCAAATCCGTTGATGTAAGCTTTGATTGTTGTCTTCTAACTTGAATGTGATTGATTAGGGTGGAGGCTAGGTCAACTTAGAATTTAGCAGCAAGCAGGCGTCATTACTTTGATTAATGAATTTAGGGTTTGGTCTAGGTGTGTTTATATAGGTGTGGTTGGTGAATTAGCAAATTAAAGAATATTTAATTTTTAGAAGAAGAATTAAGTAAAATGGGTTGCGTCATTGCGTTCGTCTTGGAATTCTGCTAGAGACAGAGTCCGAGTTTGCGTAAAATGGATATAGTATGAAGAAGTTATGGAGGTTAGAAGATTTAAGTTTAAACCAGAAATAAAAGAAATAATTAATAAATCAAATTCGGGATTCAAAAGAAGAAGGGAGGTTGGGCATGAAAATTCCCACCATAGTGTGTCGACCCCCCTAGGGGAGTCGACATAGGTGTCGACCCTCCCTGTAGGGGTTGACCCCTGCGTGCTGATCTGGAAAGTGACAATTTTCTAAGTTTTAGGACTACACGGCGACTTCTGATTGGCTGGGTGATGTGTATTTCAAATTTGGAGGGTTTAGATGGAACCTAACCTAATTTGAAGGCCCTAATTCACCAACTACACCTATATAAACACACCTAAACACTTCATAAAACTTAATGCATTCCCTTTGTGAGTGACATTAACGGAAGTGGGGTGTCACACTTGGTATCAGAGCTAATACCCAGCCGAAATTGTGGCTCCTGTGTGGACCACAGCGCCTGGGTGATGTGTTTGTGAGCCAATGGGGACGTTGAGCTTTGTAGGAGGGGAGAATGTAACACCCCTAAGTCCTACATCGTGGAAGACTGTATGAAGTGGGTACTTATATAGTAGAGCCCATCTCTTACTAACGCCGAGGCCTTTTGAGGAAAAAAACCCATACCTATACGGTGGCTAATTTGGGGACAATATCTTACGTGAATGGAGGTGTGGGTTGTTACAATGGTAGATTATACTTGTGATTATGTTGTGAAATGATTTTCCCTACTTTGGGATATAAAATGATTTAGCAATTATGTGGTTGAAGATGCGGGTGACCCAAAATTGACAAACAGTGCAAGGGCGTGCATGTCTTACCAAATTAGTGGGATGGTGCATTGTCAGTATAGCCGTAGGTGCACATATATATATTGGTTCGGTTAGGGTGTGTACTGCCCGGTCCTGAGGGAACATGACTGATATTCGATTTCATAATTGTTTGAATGCTTTTTTATGTTTTGGAATTCATATTTCCAAATGTTTTTTTTTCAAATCCCGAAGTGAAATCTACTTTGATAAAAAAAAATAGATATGTATTTCAAATTATTCGAAATAGAAAAGTTCAACTTTGAAAATTTACATTTTTATTGAATGTAAAATGAATCATTAAAAAGATGTATCATTTGATAAAATATGTTAAAATAAGAAATTACATTTGTTAATGTAAAAATGTGTGAACAATAAAATATTCTTTTATTGTATGCATATGAAATGTAGAAATTGTATATAAGAAAAGATTAAAAATGATCATTATAGAAAATATGTTAAGAATAAAAACCACATTTTTATTGTATAAATAGAATATGTAAAAATGTTCATTTGTTTGAAATAGAGATATGTTAACAAATAAATATTCACACTTGGTATTAGAGCCGAAGGTTACCAGATTAGATAAAAGTTTTTGAAAAAATATTTTTCATAAAGGTTTTAAAAGAAAGTATTTTCAAAAAGAAAAGTCTGTTTTGAAAATATTCCCCCAAGAAGCCATATGTAATATCCTTCGGTCCTTTATCTAAATTTCTTCCTTTTTCCTTTTTCAGCATGTCTGGGGAACAAAACATTCCTAATATCCTAGAGGGCGTCACAGTACCCGGATGGTTCCGTAGGTATTTGGAGGCCACGACGCCTGCCGAAGGCCAAAGAGACGTTCCTCCCCCAGCTGCGCCAGTCATTCCTCCTCCTCCCCCTCCAAGAGCAGATAACTTCACCAAGATCTGCAAAGACTTCCGTGCTATGGGAAGGAAACCATTTGTGGGAATGAGGCATTCGTTGAAGCTCGAAATTGGCTCAAGGAGACCGAAGACTTGTTCGTAATCTTTGACGTAGAGGATGGGAGGAAGATTCTGTTAGCTGCTTGGCTATTAAAGGACAAAGCCTCATTTAGTGGGAAGTCACCCAAGCTGGACGTCCGGTGGAAACTTGGGAAGGTTTTAGGCAAAGATTTGAAATGAAATTTCTTTCCCAAGCCGAGAAAAGCATGCAGATGGGGAGATTCTTAGCACTCAAACAAGGAAATTTGACGGTGAAGGAATATGTGAAGAAGTTCAACCAGCTGGCAAGGTTCGGGCTAGAGTTGGTAGACACACCGCATAAAAAGGCCTTGCGGTTTGTTAAAGGGCTGAATGAGACTCTACATTGTTTAGCTATGTCCCATCTTCCAATGGGGGACACATTTGAAAAGCTTGTTGATATGGCCCTAATGCATGAGGAAGACAAGGGAGAAAAGAAGGAAGTAAAGGCTGAGGAAGCAACACAAAATGAGGTGTGGCCCAAGAAGGGACAACAGCAGAAGAAAAGCGAAAAGAATGACAAGGTTAAAGATAAGAGGAAGTGCCATAGTTGTGGACGAGAGGGTCACTTAGCCAAGGACTGCAGGAAAAGGAAGAATGCTTGCTTCGCTTGTGGAGAGGTCGGGCATCTTATTAGGGATTGCCAAAAGAAACAGGGGCAAGGACAAAGGAAGGGAACTTCTGGAGGGCAGGTGCATGCTCTCGCGATCAGTGCTCCTGAAAGAGGTAGAAAAATTTCCGTAGAAAGTTTAGTTTCTCTTTTAAATCATCCAGTTAGAAGACATTTTAATTCTGGCGCTTCACACTCATTTATATCTAGTTCTTTTGTTGAATCTCTGCACTTAGTTACTAGTATGGTAGTGGATCCCATAGTTGTCTCAAACCCCATTGGTGGTGTGGCTCATTTATCTATGATTTGTAGGGGTTTGAGAATATTTTTGTTTGGCGTCAAATTTGAATGCGACGCATATGTGCTCGGGTTTATGGGTTATGGGTTTATTCTAGGGATAGGTTGGCTTACCACATATGGTGCCATTCTGGGTGGTGAGAGGAGGGTCGTTAAGCACCCTCGAAATTTCTTGTGACCCACAAGGGTCTGTCATGCTTAGTTTCCTAGAGTCTCCTGAGGCATCTATCGATGATCTGCGACCAGCACTAATAATCTGTGAGTATCCTGATGTCTTAAATGAGGTTCAGGGTTTACCACGAGGCGGGAGATTGATTTCTGTATATACCAGGAGGACAATGCAAAGCCAGTTGCATTACCTATGCGCCATATGGATCCTAAAAGAAAAGGGGAAACTTGATAAGCAAGTGGCAGGGCTACATAAGAAGAGGTTTGATAGGTGAATCATATCAGGATGGGAAACCAATTGAAGACAGTCCTTGAGGAAGCCCATCATTCCAAGATGACTATTCATCCAAGTGGCGATATAATGTATAGAGTTCGAGGTAGTGGGGCCAAACTTGCAAAAGGAAGTAAAAATAAAGAAGGAAGTAATGATTGGATGAGTTTCGACTTGCATACTTAGATCAGAGGTTAAGAAGCTACGCAAACGAGAAGTCAAGTTGATGAAGGTCCAGTGGGGAGACAACCAAGAAGATGCAACTTGGGAGACCGAAGACAAGATTTTTATGCTTTGTATCCTTTTCAAGGGAATGTTCTTAACTTCTCTTCCAAAAGCTTTTATTTGCATTTGCTTATATCATCTGAGTATATCTTATCGATCGAATCTTCGACCTTTAGGTAGGAAACCCCATGATTATAAACAGTTGTTTTAGACATGTTATGTTTGATGGATGCAAGTGGATGCAAGTGGTTGCCTGTGGATGCATATACACACACATTAGGCACTAGATCGGCTCAATAACTCTCTCGTACTGCATATGGATGCGTGTGCATTTTCTTTTCTTTTATGGATGGATGAGTTAGCATATGGATGTTGCACTTGGATGAATGGACGCGTACACATATAGAACTTACATGTTATAATAGGATTATTATCATACATATTGGATTCATGGCACTAATCATACATCGCATTAAGGAGGTCAACTGAATCAGTAGACCACCGGATTTTTCGCATTAGTATTAGGACATATACACACACCTCTTCATATACTCATATAAGCATTAGAAATCTTTTAAGGACAACGGATGCTTGTGGATGATGGATGATTAGATGGATGATGGATGGTAGGATACATTCTTCTTAACTTGAAGATTTCGGGGACGAAATCCTTTAAGGAGGGGAGAATGTAACACCCCGTAATTTTTATATATTAAAATTAGTAAATTAAAGAATACTTAACTTTTAGAAGAAGAATTAAGTAAAATGGGCTGCGCCATTGCGTTCGTCTCGGAATTCTGCTTGAGATAGAGTCCTAGTATGCGTAAAATGGATACAGTATGAAGAAGTTATGGAGGTTAGAAGATTTAAGTTTAAACCAGAATTAAATAAATAAATAATAAATCAAAATCGGGATTCAAATGCAGAAGGGAGGCTGGGCGGGAAAATTCCAGCCATAAGGTGTCTATCCCCTCTAGGGGAGTCGACATAGGTATCGACCTCCCTATAGAGGTGTCGACATAGGTGTCGACCCCCCTGTAGGAGTCGACCCCCTACGTGTTGATCTAAACAGTGACGATTTTCTCAGTTTTAGGGCTACGTGGTGACTTCTGATTGGCTGGGTGATGTGTATTTCATATTTAGAGGGTTTAGATGGAACCTAACCTAATCTGAAGGACTTATTCACCAACTACACCTATATAAACACACCTAGACCTAACCCTAAATTCATTAATCAAAATAATGACGCCTCCATGCTGCTAAATTCTAAGTTGACCTAGCCTCCACCCTAATCAATCAAATTAAAGTTAGAAGACAACAATCAAAGCCTACATCAACGGATTTGCTAATCAACTTCAGAAATCAGAATTCAGAGTCATTCTATAATCCTTAAACCTATCTTTGTGAGTTTTTAGTCACTTTTAGGTTTAAATGGATAAATGTGAATTATGATAGAGTACGAATTGGGTATAGGTTGTGAATCACGAGCTTATGCAAGTTTATTATGTCATTATCCCTGGATCCAGTATGATTATGGACACTCTATTATGCTGACTATGTAGATCTTGACTTGCAATTATATTATGGTAAATGCGAACTTGTTAATTTAGATCTAATCTTTTATGCTAATCACCTTTCACCTGTTATGTTGTAGTAATCATGACATGTTGTAAACTTGACATGTGATGCCACCCTTTTAGATCTAATCATGATACTATGTCACCCTAATGTTGTTAGACATCTAAATGACAAGTTTAGACCAAGTTATGTTGACTTTGACATTGTATTTCCACAAGTTCATTAGTTCTGTGTTCACCCTTTTATGATGATTACATGTCCATTCACCTTGTTGTCATGCTTATGTCAGAACTGTGCTGAAACTATCACCTTTGCCACTCCCTTTTTATTGTTATGGTGACGCTACTTTGTAGCCTCGACGATGCCAAAATACATGCAATCATGTTAGTTAGGAAATGGGGAAAAAGGGATTTATATCGGCATAACTTATATAATGTTTATATAAGTTGGTCATATAATTCAAATAGGGAAACATAGAAATAATCACCTATAATGACATAGGTAAATTTGGGTAAAAATAGCATAATTTGAATATGACCATTTATGGATATGTAATTCAAATTATTGTTGCAAAATAGGTATTGACACCTATAAAAGGAAAGGATTAATTAATTGGTAAATTAATTAAAAATGGAATGTTAGTAATTACAATTAGGAATTGTAATTGTACTTATGACACGAGATTAGGTTACGTTAGTGGTGGAAGTCTACTCGGACCTGACCGGCATATCCAGCAGCCACTAATGTTGAACCTAATGTGGGAGGTCTAAGTACGTAAATACGAAACGGGGTAAGACACGAGGTTAGGCCCAACTGTGGAATAAGACCGCCCGGACCCGACCGGCATATCCAGCGTCCACATGTTGTAGGCCTAATGTGGGAGGTCTTGCCCATTATAACCATAAATGGACATGGTAATGAATTGGACTACTTAACCTTGGTTAATCCATAGGGTTTGTATAAACTTAAATTTAAGTTGGGGTTTAAGTAAACTTGGCTGAATAAAAGGGGAGGGTTAAGTAAATCTTGAGTAAGTGGGTAATATTAGTATATATAGGCCCACAAACTTAACCGTTAAACAAACATGCTGGAATCAGTGGGAGGGTTAAGTAAATCATGGGTAAATGGGTAATATTAGCATATATAGGCCCACAAACTTAACTGTTAAATAAACATGCTTGAATCAGTGGGAGGGTTAAGTAAATCTTGGGTAGGTGGGTAATATTAGTATATATAGGCCCATAAACTTAACCTGATAAGGTTATGTAATTAAAGACACCTTTTAGGTAAACATAACCAGTTGAAAACCTAGTAGTGTGGATGCAAGACAAAGGGGAGAGCTTGCATCATCTTGTGTGGGACCCATTTCGGTCAGTAATCCTTATCTGGGCAATTTCTTTTGTCCCATATTGTGTAATTAGCCAATTAGTCTTTGTCATATCAGCTATAAATACACTTGTATCTTGTTCATTTAAAAACACTTTGGGTTTTATTCTGTAATTCTCTTCTTGGAATAAAATCATTCTTCTTCCTCTCTCTTTACTTTTTATTGTATTTTATTTATATTGTTTATTTTATTTTTCTCTTCTTCTTTAGCTATGTCTAGCTAATTCCCTTTATTTAGGGGTGATGATGCTGGATTAGATTCAATATGAATCACATAGCCAAAGAGATTAGATCTTCATGTATGTAGATCTAGATCTGAACCAAGGGTTGGATCTAAACCTTCATACTCTGTGTCATCTAAGAGCTATGCTCCTTCACAGGATATACTCAAGTTCGTTCTAACGTTTACCAGATTTAGATCAAACATTTAGGGTTTTAAAAATAATAGTGAATCTGTCCTGATAGCCTATGGTTGTTTAAGAGCTTAGCTCCTGCATAGGCTATACTTGTCGTTATTCACATATTTGTTTCTAGAAACCTAATAAGCGTTGATTCATGTTTATGACAGAAACATGAATTAGATCTGATTAATCTGTTTGGCTATTAATTCGTTTTAATTTAATCTATATCATTGATTCCTAATTGCTTTCTTTAATCATATAAAACTCTCTTTTATTTAATTTTTGTTATTTTCTGTGTTCTTAATCAATCAAAATTATGGAATAACTTGATTGGATTTACTAATTAAAATATTTTTGGTCCTAGAGTTCGACACCATCTACAACAACCCTTGTTTTTTAGGAAAGCCGGACGAATTAAACAATTGTTTACCGTTGTTAATTTGTTCGCAAATAAAAACCAAGGACTGTAGGTACATTGTATAGTTTCCTAACACATTTGCAACACTTTCCAAGTGTTTCTATTTAGGAACGCCTTATATATGTTGCAAAAGTTAAATTCTAGACCACGTTTTGTTGTTCAAATACCCAACGATTCATGTTATCAAAGCCAAACAACGTTAGCAACTTATTTAACATTAAAATTAATTAATTTACTTTATTTATTTATATATAACTATATTTATTTAATTAGAAAAGAATACACTTAAAAAAATAGTTTTATAAATACATATTGGAAAAATTCATTGCAACAAATCCTAAAAAATATCTATTAAAATTATGCCATTATATTTTGAAAAAAAAAATTAAACATCTATTTTATTATTTAATCATATGTATATTAATAGTTTATTTTATAATTAACCCAAATTCATGTTTAAATTAAATTAAATATATTTTATATGCAAAAATTCTAATTTTTATATCCAAAAATCCAGTTTTAAATTAGTAAAAGTTCTAGATCGTTACATTTACCTCCTTGAAAACTTTTCATCCTCGAAAAGGAAAGGGAATCATAACTAACCATTCAACATCTTGTAGATTTTCAAACTCCAGGTTTATAATTCCTTATACCAAAATTCCGCCCTCACGATGGAAATGCCGGATAGAATACATAAATCCGAACAACCATATATTCAATATCCCCAAAAAAGTGAGCTCCAACTATCTAATCATATCCGACTTATCATCTATTGGGCCAAATACTGCCTAACACTCATCGAATTACCGCCCTATAATTAACAAGGAAATTTAGAGTTGGAAATCATTTCCTTAGGTCTTAATATTAACTTGCTAATTATTCCAAATACAAAGTTTGTGAAAACTTATCCCCTTTCAGTTTCCAAAATAACTATTAATCTTTACATGGAAAAGTCAAATTATTTTATAACTCTGCTTACCTAAATATTTGATTTTAGGTAATTTCTTATTTCTAGTTATTCCCGTTTGCCCGATATCTTTCAGTCAAATTGTAAAACGTAATTCATGAAGTATTTGTAACTACTTGAACATTTCATTTCCTTCCCTAACAGGTTTCCAGAACTTATCGACTGTCCAAAATCGTTGAAAAAATTGATCCTTAATCAAATATTTAAGGAGGTTTGTAATTATTGTTTTTAATGGTCCTACGAATATTCCTAAAATTTAGTTCTCAACTCCTTGGTTATTCAACCTTTTGTTCTAACCATATTATTAAACCTTATTCTAATAATAAGGAAATCTTTTTTTGAAAATATGGATTACTTCTTATTGACTTATCCCTTAATAATTGATATAGTTATTATAATCTTATCAATATTTCAAAATCTTATTTATCTTATATCCTCAAATACCTTATAGTCAAATCGTGAAATTGAATTCACAAGGTATTTGCACTTAGATCATTCATCCTAATTAGTGGAAGGGGTTTAATTACCTTGCCATATGAAATACTTTAAGTAAAATCCTAATCAGAAAATGTCCATACTTAACCATAATCATTTGATATCTATCAGGGAAATTGAGAATGATTATTTCCACAAATACTATTTCCGATGATCCTTAATCTGTTGTTAAATCTGGTTCGGTTTCTCCGAAAGACTTAGAATGAATTTCTTATTCATTCACTCGGCCATGGATTATACTCGGCTTTCTTCTGATACACTACGCTCCTGGCCAATTAAGTTATAATTAACCATAAATTTTCAAAACATGTTCCTTTTGTATTCAAAATATAACTTTTCACCTTTCAAAACCCGCTGCAAGTACGCTCTCTCATATATATATATATAATACTCTTAATTCATTTTAGGGCATTACTAAACCTATCTCTAGTGAGTTTCTCTTATAGAATATTACTAATCCTATCTCTGATGAGTCCTTTCCTTCTATTCAAATTAGTGATACGCAAAGCTTTGTATAAATCAAAGCTCTGGTACCGCAATGTAATGACCCGCCTTTTTGCCCAGTTCAAACCGGTAATTAAACCGACTTAAATCATTCACAAAGACCGATTGTTAGGGGTAGTCACAACAAAAACAAAACTAAATTTTATTATCTTAACAATAATTTATATATCAGAGTCATCGATACACAGTGGAAAAAATAAATTAAACTCTCGGCGGAAAAATATGAATTCTCCAATGTAACAGCTCCAACTAAAATCCAGCACCTGCCCTATAAATGATTCCAAGACTATATCCGAAACCTTAACTACCAGGCTTCCCATGTGGAAAATTATGGGCACTCAGAGTTTAGGTGGAAGAACAATAAACTCCAAGTCAATCATAGGACTGGTGTGAGAACTAAAACAGTTATTTTAGGTTTATTTTAAAGTGAGGTAAATCACAGTACCACGCCGTATAACACGAAACAGGTTTTCTCCTTATGAATAGAAGTGGACCAAAATTCACAATGCTTTTTGAAAAATGGAGCTAACATAAGGTCTCGCTGCACATAAATAAAGCAAACACAGACATGGGCGATGTTTCCCCTTATAGTAACCAAAAATGCTTGATACATGAAAATCATCCGATATTATTACTAGTGCATAGTATGAAAAATTATTTCACAAGTAAATGTATTAATACTAGCCAACATAATTCCCCATCTCATTATGTTGACATAATAGTATACAACTTAAATCGTTCAGGGCTCGTAGTGGAGAATGTATTTCCAACAAATGATCAGGTTAAGGAACTTCCTTACCGAATCGAATTTGAACACCTCTAGAGGGATGTCTGAAGATCAACATTGATGCTCCTCTACACAAGGCAGGGTTATCCCTATATTGGATAATTTATAGTATGCCTGAGTATGCAATCTTCTGGTCATCACCAACCTTTAACCGGGATCTCGCGCCATCAACATTCACAAAAGTAGAAGTTGCCACATAAGTAATACCTGGGCTCTATACCATGGTACACTTCTTATCTAGAAGTAGACAATACACCCATATCCCTTTCATTGCCATTCACTTTTCTTTCCCATTACATAATCTTTCTTTCCTTCTATTTACAATTTTCCACTCAAAAAAAAAACAAAAAAAAAAGAGTTGTCAAAATTACTTTGATTTCTTTCTTAATTCTCTAGTCAATTTCCTTTTTGCAAACTTTTCTCCCTCTTTTAGTGCCTTCTGCTGATCCTCACGCATCAATACAAAAACCCCATAACCAACAAACAAGCATCTGCCTATGCTAATACCTTCACAAACTATACCATAAATTCATATTCTACTCACCATCTTCAAGCCTATCAGAACTGCACCTCCCTTCACTACCCTTCCATTGCACTATTGCCTTCACCAATTCGCAAAAACCTATTTTCAGTTCACAACCAGATCTCCACTGCTACAAAGAAAACCATACATCATCAATAATTTTATCTTCAACTCCCTTCTCAACAAACATCAACACTTCTACCCACTAGCAAATCATCACCACCTTCTCATTTGTCTACACAAAATCCACCCTGACCAATCGTCCCACCGTTCTACCATATTCAGACATCTCATCGCCAGACCCTCCTTCAAACCACTCCCTCCTGTCTCGTCAACAATATCAGACAACACCCCTCTGAGCCATTCAGTAAACCTACTCCATCTTTTACTTCAATTCCACAAATCATTCTCTGTCCAAACCTCCTGCCATTATAAACATCCTCACATCCGCTGTAACGCATCTTATTCAAACTACTGCTACATCACTCGTTCACAAATTGTTTGGATTCAACCACCAGCAACCACATCTTCACGCCACACGGAACTACATCCGAACGACAAACCTCAAGCTTCACATAACTCTAACATCTTCCAAACCATCACCGAACTGTGGCCAAAACCACACGCCTTCCTCCCAACCTGGAAACAAACCCCTTGCCTTAATCTTCACGATACCACTACTCTGAAGTACCACAATATACAGAGTCCAATCAACACCATACTATTCCCAATGTCCATCTTCACTTCAGAACACTCCCTTCACCTCAAATACATCCACACCCTATCACAGTTCGCCATCAACCTAAGCCTCCACATCACACAAACCTTCCCAGTGTAAAACTCCAGCAAACCCTTCATCTCTTACAGACCGCACTCCTCACCACAACAAACCATACCATCTCCGGTCCATTACCCTACAGCCTCTTCTTACCCCTGTAACGACCCAGATTTTTCTGGCCGATTTATTTTGAATATTTAATATCGTTTTAAATATTGAGCTGATAATATAATTAATTTTTATATTGACTTATCGACATAACTATCGTAATATGAGGATCTTAAGTAATTAAAGTTGAAATGGAGTCAAATTGATTTATATGAAGTTTTATTTGAATTTAAACGATAACAAATAATAATTTATTATCGAAGAATTCATTTGTTTAAATTTAAATTATATTATATTGATTTAAAATGGTTATTTTATATTACGTTCAAATTAAATTGTATAATCTGTTTCGTTGAATTCAAAATAGTGAATAATGTTGAGAACATCAGTTGTTTTGCTAAAATAGTGGTTCGTGGTTTCAAATTAAAGAACCGCGATATAGTTTAGTTTTAAAAATCAAATCAAAACTTTAAGAAGCCGACCTATCTTCTGTTAAACGCAGACCTAAAATTTTCTCGAGCCACAAATTCTGCTCCCCAGCTTCGTTGCAAAGTAAAGCACCATTTTAATGGCTCCAGTACAAATTGTTCCCCGCTGTTCACTTATAAATGTCGCAGTTCACTTCATCTTTCAGCTCAAAAACAAAACCGAAGTTCCCCTTTCCATTTAAAATCAAACCGCAACTTCTTCCTCTCCATTATATAATACGCAGAGTTTTTCCATTTGCATCATATCAAACCGACCGCGATTTCCACTTCCCTATCCAAATAAAAATCAAATCGAAGCCCTGTTCTTCGTTATAACTAGCAGTGCGTTCAGGAACGAGGCGCTCTCGATTCAGGCACACGCTAGGGCTTCGACGATAAAGCGATGTGCTAGGGTTCGAGTAATATAGCGAGATGGTGGGGGTCGCGATGCTTCGTGATGGGCGATTCAGTTGCTCAAGGTCGACAGGGTGGATATGGGATTGGAGTGGTACGAAGCTTTAGCAAGGGGTTCAACAGTGGATGACATGGAGTTCGACAGACTACTGGATGAAAAGGGGGACTGGTGCGATTTACTGAAGGTGGCGTTGAAGTTGCTGATGCGATGTACGGAGGTTGAGTAGATTGGGTAATTGTGGAGTTGTCTAGTATTTGCAGTAGCAATAAGGTATGCGTTTCATGGAATTTAAAATTCTTAAAATAATCAATTTATTTGTTTTAGTAATTAATTTAAAGTAAATAGAGTTTAATTGGAAACAAAATCAAATAAATTAAGATGGAAGTGGATTCAACTCGAGTGGATTCATAGAAAGAAGCAACAAGGAATCGAATGGGATTTTCGGCAACTAAGATCAGGTGAGTAAATCTCACTCACCTTTTATTTTTAATTATTTTTATTTCGTTAAAAATAATTGTTGTTGCTCGTTTGAATGTTTCTGCTTATTTTATATATATTAGTTATTTAGGCTATATATATATATATATTGGGTTGATTGATTGGTTGGATTCCCGCAGTTTCATTAGCGGATGCCCGCAGTTTCATAGCGGATGATTACCCTATACGCCCCCACGCTATGATTAGTGGATGACCTTCTATACCGCGATATTCTGCCACGAAGCAGAATGGGTATTATTTATGTGCTAACATCTGTGGATGCAGGAAAACAGGTTGGAGGAATCCAACTGGATTCCTCAAAAATATATTATCTGTTTGTTTATTTGTTTGCATATATATTGTTATATATGATGTGTTAGAAAAATAAACAATTGGTTGCTTTGTGTGTTTTATCACTGGGCTTAAGTAATGATATTTAAAAATATCGTAAAAAGGATATTGGAGATTTAAAAAGGGAAAATTCTATTTTAAATAGAATTTGAATTTTTAATGGAATAAAATATAAACTTGTTTGAAAAATAAAACCAGTAGTTTCTTTTTAAACGAAGTTTATAAATAGTTCTTTTATAACGAAGTTATAAATGAAGTGAAAAAGAATTATCATTTGATAATTCAGAAATGGAAATATAAGCGTGAAATTGGAATTTGAAATGAAATTTCAAATAGAATGTGAAATGAAATTTTTAAATATATAACTCAAATGAAAGTTGAGTATAATATTTGAATTTTTAAAAAGGAGTTTAAATATTTGAATTTTAAAAGGGGATTGAATATTAGAAATTTAAATTGAAGTTCAAATAGAATTTGAATAGACGAAATTAGAATGGAAAAATGGAATTTGAATTCAAGGAATTAAAATAAAATCTGAATTCAAAGGAATTCGAATAAAGAAATTCAAATAGAGATTTGAATGTGGAATTTCAAAATAGAATGTGAAATATAGAATTTCAAAGAAGAATTGAATAGGATTTGAAATATGAAATGTGAATAGAGATTTGAATGGAATTTAAATATGAAATTTGAATTGAGATTTGAAATAGAAATTCAAGCGTTGAATTTGAACATGGGATTGAATATAGAAATTCAAGTAGAAATTTGAATATGAGATTTCAAAATAGAATTTTGAAATAAACTTTGAAAATAGGATTTCAAAGTAGAATGGGAAATGGAATTTCAAAAATAGGATTTCAAATAGAAAATCCAAATGGTTTTGAAAATGGGATTTGAATTCAGGGGAATTCAAATGGGTTTGAGTGAAGAAATTCAAATGGGTTTGAAATATTAGAATTCAAAATGAGTTTGAATATTAGAATTCAAATGGAAAGGGAAAATGAAATTTGAATATAAGAGATTCAAATTGAATTCAAATAGGATTTGATCTATGGGATTTGAATATGAAATTCAAATGGGTTTTAAACTATGGAATTTTGAATATAGAATTTAAAAAGGAGTTTGAATATTTGAATTTCAATGAAATTCAAATATAGAAATTGGAATATAGAAGTTCCAATGGAATTTAAATATAGAGTTTGAATAAAAGAATTCAAATGAATTCGAACATAGAATTTGAATATGGAATTGAAATAGAAAATTCAAGTATTGAATTTGAATATCCAATAGAAAAGGAATTAGGATTTGAAATATAGAATTCAAAAGTAAGATTGGAATTTGAACCAAGGAATTCAAATAGAGTTAAAATGGAATTGAATTCGTTTTAAGAAGTTTAAAAGTTTATATATATAAAAATATAATTAAAAACGAACTCGCCGCAGCGCTACAGTTCGTAAATTGGCGATTCGAACTTCAATTGAATATACAGAGTGCAATTGAAGTCGAAATTCTTCGAAACAAGAAACGTCAGGACCGATTTGATAATAGCTTTCTAATGAAGGAGAAAAATCTGAATTTCGTCGTATAGATTTTGAGTTATGTCAAAATCAAATTTTCAGAAAAACAGCGCCAGAACTATTTAAAAACCATAACGGTTTATTTCATTTTATAAAAGGATTTTAAACCAATAAAAATCCGAATTGTCTCTTTTGAAAATTTCAGAATTTGAGTTATAAATTATATGCGAACTTAAGTGAAGTGAAAGAAATGGTTTTTAAAATTAATAATCATATTTTGATTATTGAATAGAGTTGACTAAGACAAAGAGAAATTAGTTAATCGAATTTTGACGATGAACTTTGAAAGGTGAAGGGAATTTTTAAATATATATTTGAAATCAAATATAGAACATGAATTGAAAATGAAATTAAATTAGTATAATAAAGTTGAAATATATTTGGATAGGTTATATTCAAATATCAAAGTGATATAGGAAAAGAGTTAATTTGCAAACTGACAAAATGAATTAGTTAAAACGATTGAATCGAGCAAACTGTGAATAAGTAGATTAACTTGTGATTTCATATTCAAACCAAATATGAAAACTAGAAATGGAAAAAAAGGAATTTGATTTGTATAAGCAAGTGGAATCAAATTTGAGCATGTTATGTTCAACAAAAAGTGAAATAGGCAAAAGGGCCAATTTAAAGAATAAATGGGCGAAACTGAATTCAAAACGATTAGATGGTATTGAATTGAATTGCAAACAGGTGAATATGTGTTAAGCAGGTTTGGGATGAAGTATATGAAGTTATAAATGTAGTGCTCGACAAAAAGGTACATGTTTAATTCGTATATGAGATTTTATGCGCCGTATCGGCAAGCCGCTTGGCTTTTCCTTTTTCTTTTTGATTGAGGAAGATACCGGGAAGCTATTTGAAATTTCCCGATGCTCCCGATACAGGGGAGGTTATGGCGAATTTTTCCGGGAATTTAAGGAGTTAGAATATTTTTAAGAAATTTGAAAATTAGAAATCTATATATCGATATATATATAGAATTCGATAAGGAAACGAAATCAAAAATAGCGAAAAGGGCCAATATGGTTATTGAAATATTTGGATAACAAATATTGATAGAGGAAATGGAAAAGTGATTTAATTAATGAAATATTAATTGAAGAGCCCAGTGATTTGTTTGGTATGTTTGGATGAACACTTGTTTTATTCGATAGTTAAATCACAGACTATCGAAGTTTTTGACCATCGTTGTCAATATGGAGAGACCGGTTGGATTATTATCCGAAGAACCACTCCGTATCGGCATAAGCGTTGCGAACCAAGTATGCTGAATATATTGAAGACGGAGTAAAGTGCAAGAGCTTTTCTATTTATAGAAATAGTGCCTTCGGTTTCGTTCAATCCCAGAACGAACGTAAATGGACGAATGTCTGACAGAGTATTTCCAATGATCAAATGGGTTGGTCTGTATGAATATATATGGTTGCAACGGATTTATCCCTTAGCATAATATCCAGAGTATTTGTGCAAACTCAACTAGTGATTAACGGATCTGATGATGTGGCATTCAAAGTGATTGTGCTATCAATGAATGGTAAGTATTCGTAGCCTCAGGCCTCAACAACCGGGAAAAGACAAAAATCGGGCAGGCAGCATGGCTATGTGGGTCGCACCCATTAGGGTGTATAATCACCTATCTAGAGAAATTCCTTTTGTTTCTTAATCTATCGATTCTGCCCATTCGGGAAACGGTGGTTTGAGTCCAACCGTTGGTGATATACATTCGATACACTCAAGCGAAATGAGTGGTCGGTCATGTGTGGGCCGGGTTGCAAGACGTTCTTGTTGAACCCAGGTGTATTTGCCTCTAGAGATACATCCTCGGAAGGTGGTTCCATACCTTGTCATGTTGGAAATCCAATCTCCAATAAGCGCCATGCGGTTTTTGATTATATAATATATATGTGGAACGTGAGATGCAAGCGTTCTGCTATTTGGTTATTTACTTGATGTAGACATTATTATAATATCACTGGATTTTCGTATCAAAGTGTTTGGGTTATAGTAAGGTAAAAACCGTCCATGTTTATGTGTGGGCTGGTCTTACTATTATCTTTTCTTTCGAAAAGGGTTTTGAAAGTTAAACAAGTGGTTGGAGTTTACTCACACCAGTCCCATGACTGACTTAGAGTTTATTTTGTTTGTTTTCCCTAAACTCTTGGGTGCCCAAATTTGTACGGGCAGTCAAGTAGTTAGGATTTTTCAGATTCCCTTGGAAGAGCTGGAAGCAGGAGGCTTCACCAGTTAGATATAGACTATCATATATTCCGCTGTAGACCTTGTTTGTATCTGGAAACAGGTGTTTATAACTGTTCCAGAAATGACTGTTGTGCTCTGATGATGGTATGTATATAAAGTTACTGATTTGTATTTCAAAAGTTATATTATAAAAATATATTTTATTCGTTCCGCTGTGAGTTGTGATCTTCGTTTTTCTTCTATTCTAATATTTCTTTCTTTCTATTTCTCATCCTCTAACTTCTTTCTAATAATGAGTCGTATTTCTGTGCAATTTGAGTTGGACGTGTGGGGTTTTTAGTCAACTCAGATAGCACGGATTTGCGGGTCTTTACAGTTGGTATCAGAGCTTAGGTTGAGCGAATACCTAGGCTTGTGTGGCATGTGCTCATTAGAGATAGGGTCAGTAGTACCCTAGAATGAGTTGAGTGTATAGACACGAGAGAGCGTATTTGTAAGTTGATATAAAAATTGTTTTATATTGTGTTGGCTTGTCTGTTGAGTAGTTTATGAATTCTGGTCGAATCGTGGGACGCCACGACGTCGATAGGAGTTTCTAAATACTTGAACAGAAGATTGAACACAGTATTGTTTTAAAGTGGGTGAAATTATTTTACCCAAAATTATATTTTGATACAGAAAGAATGATTTTTGAAATCATTATATTATATGGATGTGTTGATTGTTAGGATTATAATCAATGAGATTATAAAATTAAAATGGTTATTTATAACCAAAATAGAATTTGTATGGAAATTAAAAATACAAATGAGATGAAATTGAATCAGATTCAAACCAGAATTTGAAATTTAAAATCCTGGGAAGTTTGAGATATTTTTGGAAGTATATTAGAACAATATAGCTTTGTTTTAAAAGGATTTTAAATGGATTTTGAAATTGTTAAGCACTGAACTCACTTCAGTGGCTGGGAAATAATTCTGATGATGATTGCAACATCATCAGTGTTCATTTTCGAGTTTCTAAGTGATGAATTGCTACCTTGGAAAGGTTTTGATGGAAATTCGTTTGAAAAAAAAAAACAAGTGGTTTGAAAATTCAAATGTTTTTGAATTTGAAATGAAAATAAATATATGTATATATTTATGGGATTTCAAAAGAATTTGAAATGAAAAACCCTGGGATTTGGATTCTGGAATTAAAATTTAACTGAAGTAAGTTAAATGGTTCAGGGCGAATTAAATTGACTAGAATCAATTTGAAATAAATTGAAATGAATATGAATTAGAATGCATATGAATGGAAACCAAAAGTTTTGGTTGAAATTAAAGCCATAGAAATATGAGGAGTGAGTTCAACATTAGTGAATTGTTGAAAAGTAATGAGTTTGTACCATTTTTCCTAACTTAGCAATTTCGAGGACGAAATTATTTTAAGGGGGGAAGAATGTAACGACCCAGATTTTTCTGGCCGATTTATTTTGAATATTTAATATCGTTTTAAATATTGAGCTGATAATATAATTAATTTTTATATTGACTTATCGACATAACTATCGTAATATGAGGATCTTAAGTAATTAAAGTTGAAATGGAGTCAAATTGATTTATATGAAGTTTTATTTGAATTTAAACGATAACAAATAATAATTTATTATCGAAGAATTCATTTGTTTAAATTTAAATTATATTATATTGATTTAAAATGGTTATTTTATATTACGTTCAAATTAAATTGTATAATCTGTTTCGTTGAATTCAAAATAGTGAATAATGTTGAGAACATCAGTTGTTTTGCTAAAATAGTGGTTCGTGGTTTCAAATTAAAGAACCGCGATATAGTTTAGTTTTAAAAATCAAATCAAAACTTTAAGAAGCCGACCTATCTTCTGTTAAACGCAGACCTAAAATTTTCTCGAGCCACAAATTCTGCTCCCCAGCTTCGTTGCAAAGTAAAGCACCATTTTAATGGCTCCAGTACAAATTGTTCCCCGCTGTTCACTTATAAATGTCGCAGTTCACTTCGTCTTTCAGCTCAAAAACAAAACCGAAGTTCCCCTTTCCATTTAAAATCAAACCGCAACTTCTTCCTCTCCATTATATAATACGCAGAGTTTTTCCATTTGCATCATATCAAACCGACCGCGATTTCCACTTCCCTATCCAAATAAAAATCAAATCGAAGCCCTGTTCTTCGTTATAACTAGCAGTGCGTTCAGGAACGAGGCGCTCTCGATTCAGGCACACGCTAGGGCTTCGACGATAAAGCGATGTGCTAGGGTTCGAGTAATATAGCGAGATGGTGGGGGTCGCGATGCTTCGTGATGGGCGATTCAGTTGCTCAAGGTCGACAGGGTGGATATGGGATTGGAGTGGTACGAAGCTTTAGCAAGGGGTTCAACAGTGGATGACATGGAGTTCGACAGACTACTGGATGAAAAGGGGGACTGGTGCGATTTACTGAAGGTGGCATTGAAGTTGCTGATGCGATGTACGGAGGTTGAGTAGATTGGGTAATTGTGGAGTTGTCTAGTATTTGCAGTAGCAATAAGGTATGCGTTTCATGGAATTTAAAATTCGTAGAATAATCAATTTATTTGTTTTAGTAATTAATTTAAAATAAATAGAGTTTAATTGGAAACAAAATCAAATAAATTAAGATGGAAGTGGATTCAACTCGAGTGGATTCATAGAAAGAAGCAACAAGGAATCGAATGGGATTTTCGGCAACTAAGATCAGGTGAGTAAATCTCACTCACCTTTTATTTTTAATTATTTTTATTTCGTTAAAAATAATTGTTGTTGCTCGTTTGAATGTTTCTGCTTATTTTATATATATTAGTTATTTAGGCTATATATATATATTGGGTTGATTGATTGGTTGGATTCCCGCAGTTTCATTAGCGGATGCCCGCAGTTTCATAGCGGATGATTACCCTATACGCCCCACGCTATGATTAGTGGATGACCTTCTATACCGCGATATTCTGCCACGAAGCAGAATGGGTATTATTTATGTGCTAACATCTGTGGATGCAGGAAAACAGGTTGGAGGAATCCAACTGGATTCCTCAAAAATATATTATCTGTTTGTTTATTTGTTTGCATATATATTGTTATATATGATGTGTTAGAAAAATAAACAATTGGTTGCTTTGTGTGTTTTATCACTGGGCTTAAGTAATGATATTTAAAAATATCGTAAAAAGGATATTGGTGATTTAAAAAGGGAAAATTCTATTTTAAATAGAATTTGAATTTTTAATGGAATAAAATATAAACTTGTTTGAAAAATAAAACCAGTAGTTTCTTTTTAAACGAAGTTTATAAATAGTTCTTTTATAACGAAGTTATAAATGAAGTGAAAAAGAATTATCATTTGATAATTCAGAAATGGAAATATAAGCGTGAAATTGGAATTTGAAATGAAATTTCAAATAGAATGTGAAATGAAAATTTTAAATATATAACTCAAATGAAAGTTGAGTATAATATTTGAATTTTTAAAAAGGAGTTTAAATATTTGAATTTTAAAAGGGGATTGAATATTAGAAATTTAAATTGAAGTTCAAATAGAATTTGAATAGACGAAATTAGAATGGAAAAATGGAATTTGAATTCAAGGAATTAAAATAAAATTTGAATTCAAAGGAATTCGAATAAAGAAATTCAAATAGAGATTTGAATGTGGAATTTCAAAATAGAATGTGAAATATAGAATTTCAAAGAAGAATTGAATAGGATTTGAAATATGAAATGTGAATAGAGATTTGAATGGAATTTAAATATGAAATTTGAATTGAGATTTGAAATAGAAATTCAAGCGTTGAATTTGAACATGGGATTGAATATAGAAATTCAAGTAGAAATTTGAATATGAGATTTCAAAATAGAATTTTGAAATAAACTTTGAAAATAGGATTTCAAAGTAGAATGGGAAATGGAATTTCAAAAATAGGATTTCAAATAGAAAATCCAAATGGTTTTGAAAATGGGATTTGAATTCAGGGGAATTCAAATGGGTTTGAGTGAAGAAATTCAAATGGGTTTGAAATATTAGAATTCAAAATGAGTTTGAATATTAGAATTCAAATGGAAAGGGAAAATGAAATTTGAATATAAGAGATTCAAATTGAATTCAAATAGGATTTGATCTATGGGATTTGAATATGAAATTCAAATGGGTTTTAAACTATGGAATTTTGAATATAGAATTTAAAAAGGAGTTTGAATATTTGAATTTCAATGAAATTCAAATATAGAAATTGGAATATAGAAGTTCCAATGGAATTTAAATATAGAGTTTGAATAAAAGAATTCAAATGAATTCGAACATAGAATTTGAATATGGAATTGAAATAGAAAATTCAAGTATTGAATTTGAATATCCAATAGAAAAGGAATTGGGGTTTGAAATATAGAATTCAAAAGTAAGATTGGAATTTGAACCAAGGAATTCAAATAGAGTTAAAATGGAATTGAATTCGTTTTAAGAAGTTTAAAAGTTTATATATATATAAAAATATAATTAAAAACGAACTCGCCGCAGCGCTGCAGTTCGTAAATTGGCGATTCGAACTTCAATTGAATATACAGAGTGCAATTGAAGTCGAAATTCTTCGAAACAAGAAACGTCAGGACCGATTTGATAATAGCTTTCTAATGAAGGAGAAAAATCTGAATTTCGTCGTATAGATTTTGAGTTATGTCAAAATCAAATTTTCAGAAAAACAGCGCCAGAACTATTTAAAAACCATAACGGTTTATTTCATTTTATAAAAGGATTTTAAACCAATAAAAATCCGAATTGTCTCTTTTGAAAATTTCAGAATTTGAGTTATAAATTATATGCGAACTTAAGTGAAGTGAAAGAAATGGTTTTTAAAATTAATAATCATATTTTGATTATTGAATAGAGTTGACTAAGACAAAGAGAAATTAGTTAATCGAATTTTGACGATGAACTTTGAAAGGTGAAGGGAATTTTTAAATATATATTTGAAATCAAATATAGAACATGAATTGAAAATGAAATTAAATTAGTATAATCAAGTTGAAATATATTTGGATAGGTTATATTCAAATATCAAAGTGATATAGGAAAAGAGTTAATTTGCAAACTGACAAAATGAATTAGTTAAAACGATTGAATCGAGCAAACTGTGAATAAGTAGTTTAACTTGTGATTTCATATTCAAACCAAATATGAAAACTAGAAATGGAAAAAAAGGAATTTGATTTGTATAAGCAAGCGGAATCAAATTTGAGCATGTTATGTTCAACAAAAAGTGAAATAGGCAAAAGGGCCAATTTAAAGAATAAATGGGCGAAACTGAATTCAAAACGATTAGATGGTATTGAATTGAATTGCAAACAGGTGAATATGTGTTAAGCAGGTTTGGGATGAAGTATATGAAGTTATAAATGTAGTGCTCGACAAAAAGGTACATGTTTAATTCGTATATGAGATTTTATGCGCCGTATCGGCAAGCCGCTTGGCTTTTCCTTTTTCTTTTTGATTGAGGAAGATACCGGGAAGCTATTTGAAATTTCCCGATGCTCCCGATACAGGGGAGGTTATGGCGAATTTTTCCGGGAATTTAAGGAGTTAGAATATTTTTAAGAAATTTGAAAATTAGAAATCTATATATCGATATATATATAGAATTCGATAAGGAAACGAAATCAAAAATAGCGAAAAGGGCCAATATGGTTATTGAAATATTTGGATAACAAATATTGATAGAGGAAATGGAAAAGTGATTTAATTAATGAAATATTAATTGAAGAGCCCAGTGATTTGTTTGGTATGTTTGGATGAACACTTGTTTTATTCGATAGTTAAATCACAGACTATCGAAGTTTTTGACCATCGTTGTCAATATGGAGAGACCGGTTGGATTATTATCCGAAGAACCACTCCGTATTGGCATAAGCGTTGCGAACCAAGTATGCTGAATATATTGAAGACGGAGTAAAGTGCAAGAGCTTTTCTATTTATAGAAATAGTGCCTTCGGTTTCGTTCAATCCCAGAACGAACGTAAATGGACGAATGTCTGACAGAGTATTTCCAATGATCAAATGGGTTGGTCTGTATGAATATATATGGTTGCAACGGATTTATCCCTTAGCATAATATCCAGAATATTTGTGCAAACTCAACTAGTGATTAACGGATCTGATGATGTGGCATTCAAAGTGATTGTGCTATCAATGAATGGTAAGTATTCGTAGCCTCAGGCCTCAACAACCGGGAAAAGACAAAAATCGGGCAGGCAGCATGGCTATGTGGGTCGCACCCATTAGGGTGTATAATCACCTATCTAGAGAAATTCCTTTTGTTTCTTAATCTATCGATTCTGCCCATTCGGGAAACGGTGGTTTGAGTCCAACCGTTGGTGATATACATTCGATACACTCAAGCGAAATGAGTGGTCGGTCATGTGTGGGTCGGGTTGTAAGACGTTCTTGTTGAACCCAAGTGTATTTGCCTCTAGAGATACATCCTCGGAAGGTGGTTCCATACCTTGTCATGTTGGAAATCCAATCTCCAATAAGCGCCATGCGGTTTTTGATTATATAATATATATGTGGAACGTGAGATGCAAGCGTTCTGCTATTTGGTTATTTACTTGATGTAGACATTATTATAATATCACTGGATTTTCGTATCAAAGTGTTTGGGTTATAGTAAGGTAAAAACCGTCCATGTTTATGTGTGGGCTGGTCTTACTATTATCTTTTCTTTCGAAAAGGGTTTTGAAAGTTAAACAAGTGGTTGGAGTTTACTCACACCAGTCCCATGACTGACCCAGAGTTTATTTTGTTTGTTTTCCCTAAACTCTTGGGTGCCCAAATTTGTACGGGCAGTCAAGTAGTTAGGATTTTTCAGATTCCCTTGGAAGAGCTGGAAGCAGGAGGCTTCACCAGTTAGATATAGACTATCATATATTCCGCTGTAGACCTTGTTTGTATCTGGAAACAGGTGTTTATAACTGTTCCAGAAATGACTGTTGTGCTCTGATGATGGTATGTATATAAAGTTACTGATTTGTATTTCAAAAGTTATATTATAAAAATATATTTTATTCGTTCCGCTGTGAGTTGTGATCTTCGTTTTTCTTCTATTCTAATATTTCTTTCTTTCTATTTCTCATCCTCTAACTTCTTTATAATAATGAGTCGTATTTCTGTGCAATTTGAGTTGGACGTGTGGGGTTTTTAGTCAACTCAGATAGCACGGATTTGCGGGTCTTTACAACCCCATTCAATCACGCCACCTCGCACAAACTCTAGTTGAAACCCAAAATTGATTTCAAACACCAGATCTCGAACACAGTTCAAGCCCACCGTTGAAACAAACTCCCAAAAAACCAACAAGGTCAACCTCCAGCGAAGCAACAAGTCCAAATCAGCATCGTGACGTACAAATTGCATCCTCCTTCCAAAAACTCAACAACGTTCACCCACAAAATCAGTCACGAATCCTCTTATTCGCCAACTTCCAAGTCCCAAAAATCGAATTCACCAAACCGCAACCCCACTCCACTAATATTCACGATCCAAATCGCCTTCCTACCTTCCCAAACAAGCTCCTTCAGAAAATTACAGTCCTCAAACTCCAAATTCGCACCAAACTTCTGCCCCAAATCAAACTCGAACCCCAAACCAAACGACCACCTCCCAAATCAATGAAATCCTTCCACTCCGACCCTATACACGACTTCGAATTTGCGAATCAAATTTACTAATTACATTTGAGAATTTGTTTTATTTGTTCATGCTTTCTTCTTGTAGGCAGATGAAGCTTTTTTTTTATTTGCAAACGGGTTTGGGTGAGCTGTGTTATGTGGTTAATTTGGGCTTAGCTATTTGGGCCGCGCTGTTGCTATTTTATTCCTTGTTATGTGACCATTTTTTTCTTTTTGTGATAGTCTGAGGTTTTATATTGAATTTATTTGCCACCTTTGAAAAAAAAACTTTAATTTTTATTAGTGTAAATTCATTTGTCTTTGATCCCGTTTTATTCTGTAAAAATATGGCAATTGATTGGTTTGAGCAATATATTTTGGGATGTCTTGTTACCTTCTCCTTGAATGAGTGAGTCTGATTTGAGTTTAGTCTTGTTTAGTTTTTAATTTGTTTTAAGTTTATTAATTCGGGTTTATTTTAGTTTTTTTATTCAGTTTAGTTAGTTTGTTTTATTTGAATTTTTTTTCTTCCTTTCAAAAAAAAAAAAATTACTCAAAGAAAAGAAACAGAACCAAAGTGAATAGAGTTCAAACAACCAACAATGATTTTAGAGGTCAAGCAATTTGAAATTAGCAAAATTTGAATTGTTGGAGCAGTTACACACCAAGTGGGGTGTGAACACGCTAGCGCTACTCAGTTGCACTGGACGGACTGCCGATCTAGGTGAGAATTTTCTAAACTCTACAAGGACTGCTGCTGCTTGAAAAATATAGAAATTGCTTGTAAAAATCTCTGCAGGTGTCGTGGCTTGATTGTAAAAATGTTATTTCTGCAGTTTATTATTCTGTGTTTGTTCTGTGATTGATTATTCTGCCTATTGATCTATGGTTGGAAATTTTAAAACGAACGTGGGATAAATTGGATAGTTTGTTTTTGGAATCAAATCGAGGATTCCCCGAAGCTCAAAGCACAAAATATTCGTTAAACCGACAATTAGGATTGATACTATCTGAGGTGTCTAAGGAACGGTAGAGTCTAGAACTCTAACAGGTTCTTAAACCTTTAGTCGTGTTTCTATGGTGATTTGTGGCACACTGATAATCCCTGTCCGAACCTGGCCTGGACTTGTATTCATATAATCCGAAGTTGTTAATATTAACATTTTTTAAGAGCTTTTTTAGAGCCACAAATTTTGAAACTGATTTTTTTCCGACAAATAACTCTCTTCTTCTAGTACATGCGCGCTCGCCCCATGTACAACCAAAATTGCAATTCTTTTCAAAATTTCAATGATTTTGGTTATAGTTCAAATCCGAATGAATTTCAAGATGAAATTTTTTCGAATAATCTCCACAAATCTCTTCAAACGGTTACACCCCAATACGAAAAACATCATTCTATGATTAAGGAGAATTTATCTGAGGCGCGTCAACTTTTCGCGCAAATGGCTAAGCAAAATGCTGAAAATCAAAACAATTGCAACACCGATTTTAATGAAATTTTTGAAAACCAAAATGATTTTCATAATACGAGTGGATGTCAAATGTTAGTTATCGAATATGAAAAATGTGTTATGAACAAGCTAAATTTTTGGCGATGTTGGTTCTGGAAAATAAACAATGGACGACTTCTAAGAGATGAGGTGGATGAATTTTTAAGGTCAACTAGTGAGGAACATATAAAAATGACAAATCTAAAAAACAATATTTTGAAGTCTGGTGTGTCTACCAATTTGATAGAATAGAGCCTGAGTGAAATTGATCAATTAATGCATGATATTTGGAATTGTCTCGAGGACATCAAGGAATGAGCGCGAATTTTAGATGAAAAACAAGATTCTGAAAATAAATATATCGAAAACATGTGTAACGTTGAACAACTGGCTCAATACACTATTGAACTTTGGCAAAATCTAGAGAAGTTTATTACTTGAGGGAATTGATGATGTTGATGAATTTGAGGATTTAATGAAACTTGGCTTGACTTACATCGAAGAACTAGCTCAAAGAATAACAGACAGCAAACAAAGTTGCACTAGGATAGTTTATCTCATTTCTCTTCTTCAAACTGAAGTTACGAACTTGTACAACAACTACAAATCCCAATCTGATGACAGACAACTTTCTGCCAACGCTTCTTTTGAAACAAATAATCAGCCAATAACTTCGTCACAACATTACATAACGATTATTGATGATTCTGACGATATGGCTGTTGATGAAAATGAAATTTTTGAAAAATCTCTTGTGCAAAATACTGATTTCTGTGAAACTGAAATTCAAACTCAAATAGATGCTTCTGATGAAAATTCAACTCTTATTGACATCAAAAATTTTCAAACAACAGCTTGTCAAATTGATGAAAATCTTAATAAAGTTGTTGAAATCTCTGTAATTGATTCGAATTTGAATTCTCCTGAAAACAAAGACGTCAATCTTTAATTTGATCTTCCTCTCTCAGATTCTGAAAATTTTGAAACTTTAGCAATTTTAGATTGCCAACCTGAAAGAAACGATGAAGTTAGTAATAACTGTTTGAGTAAGGACGACTTTGATAAGCGAAAACTTCTTGAACTGATTGACGATAATGTTGTTGGGTCTGACATTGAAAATGAAACATTTTAGAACTTTGAAATTCTTGAGGGTGAAAACAACGAAACTTGTAATGATACGGATTTCGCCCAGACCTAATCGATCGCTAAATCGATCAAGACCATTCGAATCCCGCATACGCTAACTCTGGGAATACAACACATCAGAACAAATAACAGAAGACTTTTATAAACATCAGAGTACAGAATATCAGAGTTTATCGAATATTAAACAGTGGAAGACAATTTTACAATAAAGTTAATACAATGCAGCGGAACAATTAAACCAACACAACGGAAGACTATCAATGCTCCGGACACAGCTTTAAGCTTCAATCCAGAATCCTTCTCAATAAGTGGTTTCGTCGAAAACGAAGGTCGTTCGCAAAATGGTTATTTATAAGGGCTATATATTATATTAAATTCCATAGCGACTATCCTGAATATTTAACTGGCCATAACTTTTTATTCCCGCTATGAAATTTCAATTTTTCAGATCCGTTAGAAAGATATAATTAAACGGATCTAAATATTTTTGGTTTTACAGAAATCCGATTTATTTTATATCATGTACATTCAGTCAAAGCTCATATTCAAAATTTCAAACTACCGCGCTATTTCTAACTCCTTTTATAATTAAAATAAATATATTCGTTCTAACTTCGATTTAAATAAATTTTTAATCGTTATTATTTAAAATAAATCATTTTAAATATTCAAAATCCATTAAAATTCCTAAAATAAAATTTTTAAATCGGTTCCAAAATTCCAGATTTTCACAATCTCCCTCACTTAAAACTTTTCGTCTCCGAAAAGGAACGGAGCTGGAAGTTGTTTAATTAACCAAGTCAACTTTCATTCTTTTATTGGTTTCAATAATTTTATTAGTTGAACTAATAATCACACAATTATCAATCAATTAGTTGATAATCTTTTCTAATATATATAACTTTTATATATTTAAAAAACATATTTTCTAAGATCGAATTATATATATAATCACAAATATGTTAATTATAAACTTGACACTCTCAACTCATTCTAGTGCATTTCTAACCCCATCTCTAACGAGTTTCTCATTCTAGGATACTACTGATCCTATCTCTAATGAGTATTCTTTTGTAGGATATTTTTTAATCCTACCTCTGATGAGTCTTTTGTTCAGTTCTAACGAGTTGTACCTCAAAGATTTGAGTTAACCAAAGCTTTGATACCAGCTGTAACGACACGGATTTCGCCCAGACCTAATCGATCGCTAAATCAACCAAGACCGTTTGAATCCCACATACGCTAACTCTAGGCATAGAACACATCAGAACAAATAACAGAAGACTTTTATAAACATTATAATAATGTTACACTAGAGTACAGAATATCAGAGTACATCAAATATTAAACAGTAGAATTTAATTTTACGATAAAGTTAATACAGTGCAGCGGAACAATTAAACCAACACAGCGGAAGACTATCAATGCTCTGGACAAAACTTTAAGCTTCGATCCAGAATCCTTCTCAATAAATAGATATCTGCAAAAACAAGCCACTCAACTGCCCGTGTGGAAAATATGGGCACCCGAGTTTGCAAGTGAAACAAACTACGAGTCAGTCATAGGACTGGTATGATAAATCTTTACTTAACTAATAATAAGGCTAATACAGAGACCATGCCACTAATGCGGAATGGGTTTACTCCGTTGGATTTCCAATGCATGAAATAAGTAAATCTTTTAAAAACAACGCAATGTTTTTTAGAAAATGAAATCATTATAGGACTCAAGTCCCATCACACAATGCAACGCAAACCAGAGGATAGAGTTTTACCTTATAATGATCAAACATGCTTGATACGTAAAAAATAATATTTAATATTATTATTAGTGTCTAATCAATTTTTAAAACACTTTAAAAATAAATGTATCAATCCTAGACAGCATAGTACCACATCCTACTATGTCGCAATATATAGGTTTAAAATCAAATCCGTAATGTCGTATTGGAAATTGGGTTTCCATCATGAGTCTAGGCTAGGGATGATCTCCTTACCGATTCGAGACACTCTAGCAATTGTCTCAGGATCCCCCTTAGTGAACCCTTAGATCCTGCAGGGCCGGTCCACAAATATACCTTAAGGGATTAGTTATGCCTGAACACACGTTTCCTGGTCCTATTAGAACTATCAATTGGCCACTATTGACTAATATATCCGAGGCCTCGTAATTCATCATCCACATAAGTAAAAATGTCTGGGCTCCATACCATGACACCACTTCTAGCATAGAGAAAAACGTGTGCACTCCCTGCGTCCCTTATCCCATTTATGACTCATACCTAGGTGTGAGGCTCGTGAAGTTATGCTACACACAAAGCTAAGCCGAAATAAGCTGTGCTTTGATCATCCACCACAAGGCCCTGCTTTTCAACAGAAGCCTTAATCATTTGCATCTTGGCATGCCACATTGACAATCCACGCCATGCGATCGATAACTATTAATATATAACCTCTGAGCTCGTGCGTCTCAGAGAAAGGTGTTAAGCAAGAGAATAAATTCTCCACCACCAAACAGATATATATTAAGTAGAAATCAATTCACATAGAATGAAATCCAATGTCAGACACACATCCATTTACAAGTCCGTTCTGGGTCTGAACGAAACCGGAGACACCTTATTCCTCGTCCCGTATGTCCAATACGGAAGAGAGGTGCTCGCTTAATCCGGAAAATCAAAAAGTACGTCCGAACAACTACCACTATAACCCTTTCAAGACAGCAACTCCAATCAAAGGCATCAGTAGTTGTCCATTTGATTTGAAGATCACCGGTCTTCAAACACCGTCTTCAATATCTTCGATTTAAATCGTCATATAATTATTTGAAATGAGATTGAACTCGGTCTTTTCAAATAATTCTCGAATAATTATAATTTAAATCATTTCATATTGTTAATATTATTTTATAACGATTTAGCGCGATTTTTATTTATATAAAAATAGCCCAATTTAATTTAACGACGCTTGAGGGGTCAATAGGTGGCCTTGGCGCTGTTTTTACCCAAATTTAATTTACACATTTCTCGAAATTAACCGTTGGATTTTAACAAATTTTATATCGTTGGAAAGATCTTCCCAAAGTGGACCTAACGGTTCCAGTTTTGGGAAAATCCGACGGTCGGATCTTTCGGTATAATCGTTTAAAGTTACGTTTCCGAAACGCGAACTACCGTGTGCGATTCGTTTAATTTTAATTTATATATATATATATATAATTACATATAAATATAAATCATTCGACGATTCCACTAACATGTTTAACATGCCAAATAAAAGGGTGTTTTATTTTGCATAACCATTTAAATGTTTTTAATGAAAAATAAAAAAAGATATTATATTTGCAAACAATTTCCTATATTTTCTAGTAACAAATAAATAGAGATTTTTGTTTACATACATTTCCAATGTATTCTAATGTCAAATACAAGGAGAAGTTTTATTTGCATTACTTTCTACATGTTTTCTAATGTCAAATAAAAATGTATTTTATTTGCATAACTTTTCTACATGATTCTAATGTCAAATAAAATGTATTTTATTTGCATACATTCACTACCTGTTTTCTAATGTCAAATAAAATGTAATTTATTTGCATATATTACTACATGTTTTCTAATGTTAGATAAAATGTAATTTGTTTGCATAATATGTCGCTAATGACAAATAAAAGATAATTTTTATTTTCATTATTTGTATGCAATTCCTATTTTTACTCAACAAATAAAAAGAAATATTTTTATTTGTATAAGATTTCAATGTATAACACTACACATAAAAATGTCTCTTTTAATTTGTGTACAATTCTAATGTATAATATGACGATCTAAATGTCTCTTTTATATTGTATACAATTCTAATGTATAATATGACGATCTAAATATCTCTTTTATATTGTATACAATTCTATTTTTAATACAACAATCAAAAATGATATTTATATATCTTAAGATAGCCAATAAAAATGATATTCTAATGTTGTATACAAATTCCTACATTAATATGACAAATAAAAATAATATTTTTATTTGTTTACAAATCTATTTTTAACGTAACAAATAAAAATGATATTTTTATTTGTTTGCAGTTCCTACTTTAACATGTAACATAAAAATGATGTTTTTATGTGTTTTACAATTCCTTCATTAATATGTAACACAACAAATAAAATTGACATTTTCATTTCCATACAAATCTATATTTAACAATAAATGAAAATTTTATTTTGTCGATCATTCTAATACAAGTGAATAAAAATAATTCTTTTATTTCGTTGACAATTCTATTTCAACAAAATAAATAAAAATAATAACTTTATTTTGTTGACAATCCTATTTTAACAAAACATAAAAAAATGATAATTTTATTTTGTTGACAACTCTATTTCAACAAAACATAAAAAAATGATAATTTTATTTTTGTTGACAATCCTATTTCAACAAAAAATAAAAATGATAATTTTGTTTTTATTGACAATTCTATTTCAACAAAATATAAAAATGATAATTTTGTTTTTGTTGACAATTCTATTTCAACAAAAATTAATAAAAAGGATGATTTTGTTTATGTTGACAATTCTATTTCAACAAAACATATAAAAATGATAATTTTGTTTTTGTTGACAATTCTATTTCAACAAAAATTAATAAAAAGGATGATTTTATTTTTGTTGATAGTTTTATTTCAACAAAACATATAAAAATGCTAAATTTGTTTTTGTTGACAATTCTATTTCAACAAAAATTAATAAAAAGGATGATTTTGTTTATGTTGACAATTCTATTTCAACAAAACATATAAAAATGATAATATTGTTTTTTGTTGACAATTCTATTCCAACAAAACATACAAAAATGATAATTTTGTTTTTGTTGACAATGCTATTTCAACAAAAATGAATAAAAAGGATGATTTTGTTTTTGTTGACAATTCTATTTCAACAAAACATATAAAAATGATAATTTTGTTTTTTGTTGACAATTCTATTTCAACAAAACATATAAAAATGATAATTTTGTTTTTGTTGACAATTCTATTTCAACAAAAATAAATAAAAATGATAACTTCATTTTATTAACTATTCTATTTTACCAAATGAATAAAAATGATAACTACACTTTGTTAACAATTCGATTTTAACAAAATGAATAAAATTGATAACTTCACTTTGTTAACAATTCTGTTTTAACAAAATGAATAAAAATAATAACTTATTTTGTTGACAATCCTATTTCAACAAAAAATAAAAAAAATGATAATTTTGTTTTCACAATTCTATTCCAATAAAAATGACATTTTTGTTTCATACAAATCTAATTTAACAAAAATGATAACTTTGTCTTCGCAATTCTATTTCAATAAAAATGGCATTTTTGTCAATTCTAATTTCAACAAAAAAATGACAATTTTATATTGTCAATTCTAATTTCAACAAAAATGACAATTTTATATTGTCAATTCTAATACAATGAAAATGATATCCTTGTTTTGACACTTTATATTTCAACAAAAAATGTTAATTTTTGTTTTGATAATTTTATTTCAACAAAAATGTTAAAATTTTGTTTTAACAATTTTATTTCAACAAAAATGTTAATTTTTTTGTTTTAACAATTTTATTTCAACAAAAATAATCCACCAAATCAACAGACCAACATAACAGCATCAATCAACCCAAATCAAATCACGTATAACAAAAAATTGAATTTAACAGCGGATTGGTAGAGATTTCTAAACACAATCATAACTAATTAATTTTAATTATTTAAAAAAAATAGAATTCTCACAATGCTTCAAGTTATGTACAATTCAGAATTGAATTTTCTCCAAATTCTGATTTGCTCCAAATTCGTTCTTGTCTATTCTGAAATGTAGATCTCGAATTTACGGTCCCAACGGTTTTGATATTGTTTTATTTCATTTCTGTATGAAGAAGTTATGACATTTTATAGATCTGATTACAATAACTAGGATAATTAAATTAATAATTAACTTAATTAATTCCTTAAACCTTAATTACTTCATCTCTCCCGTTTTTAAAACATCTGGAGACCGAAACCCAACTGTCGACTTGAACCCTAGGTTGCGCACGCCACCACAGGCGACTGACCGCCGATCCAACCATGCCACGTCGAAGGCCTCCACTCCAGCGCCCACTGCCGGGCTCGATGGCGAACTCACGCCACCATTGGCGCCAGGAAACACACCTTAACCGACGACCTTTGAGCCATGAATTCGCAAAGAATTGAACTCCATCTTCGATATCGTCCATATAGAATTAAAGAACTCGCTTAGTTCTTCAATCTTTGCTTTATAATCTTCCGAAATTATTTAATGAATTTGAAGAAATTAAGGGAAAGGTATGGGAGCTTTCTAGCCATCCAAGAAGAAGGAGGCGGCTGCGTTTGATAAGAAGAATTAGGCTTTTGGGATTATCCTATATTTAATATTATATTATTAAATGTTCTAATTTACAAAAAAAAAACCGTTACTTCTTAATAACTCCAATTCCCGCCCAAAGAATGTTGCCCCTAGCCAAATACCCATATTTCGGACCCAATGGACTATGTCCCGTCAGCCCATTCGATCGTTTCAGCCCAATTTTCTTCAAATTAAAATATAAATCATTTAATTATTTAATTTGATCGTACATTTAAATTTACCAGGACCAAATATGGACTCCAAAAATTCCCGAAAAATAAATCTAGCTATGTTTTGACGATACAGTCCTAATAAAATTAATTTTGTTGAATTTGGAGACCGTTTGAAAAATGGTCATTTTAACAGTCGATCAAATTCAACAGAAAATTTCGAACACAGTTTAATTTATCACGCTTACATATTAATTCCAAAAATTATGAAAATTGGAATCTAACAATAATTTGACATTCCAAATCCAACCAAAGTGGATTCGTCGAAAATGGAGGTCGTTGCAAAATGGTTATATATAAGGGCTATATATTATATTAAATTCCATAGCGACTATCCTGAATATTTAACTGGCCATAACTTTTTATTCCCGCTATGAAATTTCAATTTTTCAAATCCAATTAGAAAGATATAATTAAATAGATTTAAATATTTTTTGTTTTACCAAAATTCAATTTATTTTGAATCCTGTACATCCAGTCAAAGTTCAAATTCAAAATTTCAAATTACCGTGTTATTTCAAACTCCTTTTATAATTAAAATAAATATATTCATTCTAACTTCGATTTAAATAAATTTTTAATTGTTATTATTTAAAATAAATCATTTTAAATATTCAAAATCCATTAAAATTCCTAAAATAAAAATTTTAAATTGGTTCCGAAACTCCGGGTTGTTACAAAACTGCAGAATGTGATCTTAAACACAATGACAATTTTTCTGAAACTGTTGAAACTCCTTGTGACTTGATCGTTTCAACTGAACCTCATTGTGATCACTTGTTTTTCATTGGTAAATTTCTGCAGTATATGAACTCTTTTTGGAATAACACGGTTTTTGAGAAAACATGATTTCGAAATTTACTGAAAATTCACTTGTTTGGTTTTAACTTTAGGTTTACGAATGAGCCTTTAGTCTAAAAAATTTCCAATATCAAAGCAAAACTGAACAATATTTCTCAAAACAATTGTGGGGGTGAGAACGATGCAACACTCTCAATTTATACATTATCTGAACAAGTCAAACTTTGTTTTTGAAACTTTTGTTAAACCTCGACTCGATGACTTCTCTTTAGTTGCTATAGAAATTCAATTCGATTTTAGGATCAATTGTAACCTCAAAATTTTAAATTTAGCAACTCAAGCTTTTGAAAAAACAAAATTTGTTTTTCCAAGTCTGGAACGTGATATAAAATTCTTTATGATTTGATTTTCTGTGCTTCAGCTGTATCTCATAATCTTAATGAGGCTGATCCATTGGTCCATTGTGGACCGGTTCATCTATTCGATGACTGTGCATTTTCTACATGTGTACCCGGTAAGCTGTGCTGACCCTCTTATTTTATTTCCTTTTCACTAAGATATGTCTGATTACCGACTGTGAGGGCACAGTCACACTCAAGTGTGGGGGGAAATTTACATTACATCAGCAATCAAATTTTATGAACTAGGTCATTCATTGAACAATGACTAACTTAACCTCATAAATAACACATTGGTTCTTGTTTGATAAGTTGAATTGTTGGGTGATGGGAATGAAAAGTATTTATTCATCGAGTCGTAATGTGTCTTTTTAAGATGCTAGCTTGAGACCGTGTAGACGTTAGTCGTGTTCTGGATTAAGCGTGTCAACGCTTGTTATACATGTTAGAATGTGCAAGTAAAAATAATAAAAAAAAACATCAAATAAACAATGATTTTGCACCTACATTTGTTGGATTTTATGAGTTCGTTTTCATGAATAATATTTTTCTCACTCAAATTTTCAAACTCGTAAGTTCTAAATTCCACTTGGCCCAATTAAGGAGAAATGACTCATTGTAGCATTCTTCTTCGATACCCCACATTATTCAATCCCAAGTTTTAGTCGAATTACATCCATGTTTCAACAAGTTTTTCTTATATTGGTATACTTAAGAACCTTGTACTGATTTATTTTCAAAGGTTCAAAAACGTTACTTTTTATACCAATATTACACCACCCACTCCGTACTTGTTTTAAGGTAGGATAATCATATACCACATCTTATTTTATATAGGTCATCTATCTTACGAAACTTTGCTTATCTTTCCTTTCAGCATTTTGTATAACATCAATCTAGACTTGTGTTTGAATTAGGGTTATAGAAGTAAAGTAACTAAGGCACAGAACTTTCCTTTCATGAAGTGTTGGTTATGATTCGCTTAGTAGAGGAGGAATCAAATGAAATAATATACGGTATCATTCCATCCCATCTCCACTCATCATTCATCATGCAGCAAAAAAAAAGAGAAAAAAAGGAAAAAGAGAGAGAAAAAAATGCAATAAAGAGGAAATCTCTGAGAATAAAATAATCATTCGCCATTCTTAACTATAAAACATTCATTTCCATTCCATCCAAATCCATCATACCGTACTTGGAAGCGAGGATTGTAGTAGAGGAGATAAAAAGAAACAAAATGTCCATATATGCCTTAGTATTACTTTACCTTTTGTAGCTTAAAGTTCAACTAATACACTTGCCCTCTTTTCAATA
Source organism: Allium sativum (assembly GCA_030737875.1). Taxonomy (NCBI): domain Eukaryota; kingdom Viridiplantae; phylum Streptophyta; class Magnoliopsida; order Asparagales; family Amaryllidaceae; genus Allium; species Allium sativum. The sequence continues at coordinate 71,361,643 of CM060924.1, forward strand.
ACATTTTTAGAACTTACAAAATTTTCCTTCATCTATGCATAACTCGCATCCAATACATTACAGTTACACTGGTGCAAAACTATTCAAAAGAAAAAAGAAAAAAAAAAAGAATGAATAGATGATTGGGTGCACATTGTCGATGTGTAGAACTTTGGTTGACACCACGCTCTTAACCTTCAAGACAATTACAGTGTTATCAAGGAATTACGATTCAACTTGAATTTTTTTATTCATTTTTGCATCAATTATGGGATGGACAATTTAGGACTAAACCATTATTATTGAAATTAGGTAAAGCCCTTGGAATTTGAAAGAACTTAAATATATCATTTGATTAATTCACATACTTAAGACGCTTTGGATTTTGTGGGTAGTATCCGCTGAAAACTCTCACGATACAACACTCGTCCTACTAGGGACACGTAGGTGTTTAATGGCTTAATGCATGCGCTAATTGAAATCATTTTTCCTACGAAAGTGTGACATATCTTAGTTTAGTTTATTCGAGGACGAATAAAAAGATAAGTGTGGGGGTATTTGATATACACGTAAATGTGTATATTTTATCCGCTTATTTATCTTGTTTTCTTTTTAAAATTACTGATATTGTGTATTTATAGCTGTGTTTTCAGATTATTGACAAAAAACATGGTTTAGAGTATTTGATGAATAAAGCATGAAGAAATTGCTTAAAAAGAGTGAAGTTTGAAATTGCTAAAGCATAAAGAGTTTAAAGCTTGAAGAATGGTTACAAATAGAATTCAGTTAGGTAGATTTGGCTCAGTGAATACTCATGCTACATTCACATTACCTCATTTGCAAGGTCTCTTACTCATGCTGCATTCACATTAGCTCATTTGCAAGGCCACTTACTCTATAGCTGCGTTCACACTGTCTTATGTGTTATTTGGGCTAATTCTTTAGTCCCACATTGTGTAATTAGCCAATTAGTCTTTGTAATATGAGCTATAAATACACTTGTATCTTGTTCATTTAAAAACACATTGGGTTTTATTATGTAATTCTCTTCTTGGAATAAAATCATTCTTCTTCCTTTCTCTTTACTTTTTATTGTATTTTATTTATGTTGTTTATTTTATTTCTCTCTTCTTCTTTAGCTATGTCTAGCTAATTCTCTTTAATTTGGGGTTGATGATGCGGTATTAGATTCAATATAAATCACATAGCCAAAGAGATTAGAACTTCATGTATGTAGATCTAGATCTGAACCAAGAGTTGGATCTGAACCTTCATACTCTGTGTCATTTAAGAGCTATGCTCCTTCACAGGGTATATTCGAGTTCGATCTAACGTTTATCAGATTTAGATCTAACATTTAGGGTTTTATAAAATAATAGTGAATCTGTCCTGATAGCCTATGGTTGTTTAAGAGCTTTGCTCCTGCATAGGCTATACTTGTCGTTATTCATATATTTGTTTCTAGAAACCTAATAAGTGTTGATTCATATTTGTGACAGAAACATGAATTAGATCTGATTACTTTGTTTGGCTATTAATTCATGTTAATTTAATCTATGTCATTGCTCCCTAATTGCTTTCTTTAATCATATAAAACTCTCTTTTATTTAATTTTTGTTATTTTCTGTGGTTTCTGTGACGACCCGAACTTCCCAGTAAAGGAAAAACTGGATTGCTTTGAGAACAATACACATCAGAACATAAACTGAAGAACATTTTATTGCTGATTACAACAATTACATCAGAGTACAAGAATGTAACAGAGTATGAATACTTATTACAGAAATAGAAATGCAATAATATCAGAGTTTTAAATTACATTTAAATAACAGCGGAAAAATATTACAAATATACAACTGAAAGGAATACACGGATATAGAGCTTTCCGAATACCGCTTCAGCTGTAAGCCAGGATCCTGTAAATATATCTGCAAAAAGCTACTCGATTGCCCGTGTGGAAAATATGGGCACCCGAGTTTGCCAGTGAAACAAACTACAGGTCAGTCATAGGACTGGTATGAGAAATCTTAACTTAACTTATCTAATTAATATGGCTAATCACAGGACCACGCCGCTAACGCGGAACGGGTTTACTCCATTGGATTGCCAGTGCATAAAATAAAGTAAATCATTAAACAACGCAATGCTTTTTTAAAAAAGAAACCATTATAAGACCCAAGTCCCATCACACAATGCAACGCAAACCGGAGGATAGGGTTTTACCTTATAATGGTCAAAAGATGCTTGATACGATAAAACGGATTTATATTGGTGTGTATATATATGGGTATATATATATATATATATATATTTCAAAAACAATTTCAATCATAATGTATCAATCATAGACGACATAGTACCCCATCCTACTATGTCGCTATACTAGTTCTACAATCAAAACCGCAAGGTCGTATTGGAAATTGGATTTCCATCATGAGTCGAGGCTAGGGGCAAGCTCCTCTCCGATTCGAGACACTCTAGCAAATGCCTCAGGATCACACCTATGGGCAACCCTTGTAGCGGTAGGGCCGGTCCCCGCCTATCGGCAGTGGATTAGTTATGCCTGAACACACGCTTCCCGGTTCCTTTGAACCTATAGTGTGACCACTAACGGCCTATAAAAATCTGAGGCGCCTCAAAATCCATCATCCATATAAGTAAAATGCCAGCCAGTTTAAGCATTGACACTACCACTAGCTAGAAAGAAACGTGTGCACTCCCTACGGTCCATATCCCGTTTTTGACTCATACCGGGGTGTGAGGCTCGCGAAGTCACGATATACACAAAGCTATGCCGTAATAGGCTATAATTTGATCATCCCACAAGGCCCTTCTTTACAACAAAAGCCTTGATCATTTGCATCTTGTCTTGCCACATTGACAATTCATGCCATGCGATCAATCACTGTTAATATATACCAGGGTGTTAAGCAGAGAATAAATCCTCTACCACCAAACAGACATACATTAACAGAAATCGATTTAATTCACATGGAACAAAATCCAATGTCAGACACACATCCATTTACTAGCTTATGGTCTGGGTCTGAGCGAAAACCAAATCCGAACAATCAACAATAGTCCGGACGGTCACCACTGAGGCCCCTTCAAGGTAGCTACTCCCATCAAGGGTCTCTGTAGCAACACATCCATTCGATGTGAAGATCGTCGGTCTTCAACCACCGTCTTCATCTTCGACTCTTCATCGTCGTAGTAATTATTCGGAATGGGTTAAACCCAGTCTTCCCGAATAACTCACGTACTTTATAATTAAAAATCAAATACTATTAAAAACACATCCAACGCCTCATTCCAATTCAGAATATTCTTCTAATAAAATATTCGTATTATTCTATCAAAGATAAATCCTTTAAGTTTATTCTTAAATCTTTCTTGTAAAGATTTATTAAAAACCCAATTTGGTTTTAAATATCAAAAATCATTATTCAATGATTATTTAAATTTAAGAAATAAATCTTATCTTTTAACTGAGTTAAAGAGCTAATGTCCTTTTAAAACATAGTTCACGGTAAACCCAAAATCATCTTCCATAAAATATGGAATCTTCACAAAAATCAAATCAATATATAATCGTTATAAATTTCTGTATCCAACCAATAATATAAATGGAATAACGGCGAAGCCTCTTAAATTCCATATGTAGTATAGGTCTTCTTTTACAGAAGCTTATCTCGGTTATTATTAATTCGAATTCTATTCAACTCTAATTTAATATATTAAACTGGAAAACTTGGCTTTTGGAAAATTCCCATTTAAATCTTAATAAAAGATTTATAAATTCCAAATCATAATTTCACTGTCAGTTGGGTTAAAGAACACGTGTCACTTAAAACACGGTTCACGATAAACCCCACTCACATTTCATCTTATTTCAATTACTAAAAATAATTGAAAACTTTAATAATCTAAATTAAAAAATTATTCTTTTCATACGGGGTTTAAGAACAGTGTTATTTAATACACTATTCATGACAAACCCAAAATCCACTTTATTTAATTAAATTCAATTAAATATTAACAAATTTGGAAGACTTCATTTAATATAAATTTAATGATTTATCCTAGATGAGAACTAGTTCATTTCAATAAAAATATATTTTACCAAAATATATTCTTTTTGTAAAATATTCTTTTCTAAGATATTTCCTAAAATATTCTTTTTCTAGAATATTCTTTTTTGGAATGTGACCCAATCGACCACCATACATTGCATGAAATCAACAAGCATGATAAATAATTATCAAACATCCAATTAATCAACCAAAGTGGATTCTACACTAAATATTGGGACTAGTGTAGGTCTATGTATCATCCCAACACCCGTGTGGGGTTTCATCCAACAATCAAATAATAAATTATTTGTGCACTTGGGCGATGTGTGAAAATAATCGTCCCAATCACATAAACAAGTCGGATGACTTGTAAATGGGAGTGTAATATTCAGTTTGAATATACCAACATTATATTTAACACATCAAACATTGCAACATCACAGACATATATTTCAAGCCATCACTAACATCATATTTTTAACATATGATATTTTTTTAATAACTAATCGACAATAAAAATATTCTCTTTTATTTCTAATCTTTTTATTGCAACTAATCGACAATAAAAATATTAACTTTTATGTCTAATTCTTTTTAATGACAAAATATGATTATTTTGTCTAATTCTTTTTAATGTAAACAAAAATGTCTATTTTTGTTTGACTCCTTTTAATGCACAAAAATGTTTATTTGGTTACACTCTTTTCGATGACCAAAAATGATAATTTTGGTTAAACTCTTCTTAATGACCAAAAATGATAATTTTGGTGAAACTCTTTTTAATGACCAAAATGATAATTTTGGTGAAATTCTTTTTAATGACCAAAATGATAATTTTGGTGAAATTCTTTTTAATGACCAAAATGATAATTTTGGTTAAACTCTACTGTGACGGCAAGGAATTTCGCTCGGTCCGAACCAGTCGCTAAACCGATCCAGGCCGTTCGAAACACCCTATCGTTTGAGAACAGGACAAAACAGAACGCATACAGAAGAACATTTCATTCTATATTACAAAAATGCATCAGATTACAAGAATATACAGAGTATAACCAAATAAATGTTACACAGAAATATCAGAGATTTAAATTACATTTAAATACATAGCAGCGGAAAATAATACAATACACAACTAGAAGGAGATATACGGATACAAAGCTTTCCAGATATCGTTCCAGCTGTAAACCAGGATCCTGTGAATATAAATCTGCAAAACCAAAACTACTAGCTGCCCGTGTCAAAATAAGGGCACCCAGAGTTTAGGTTAAAACAATAAACTCCAGGTCAGTCATGGGACTGGTGTGAGAACTAAAACAGTTATAAATCTTTATTTTAAATCTTTAGGTAAATCAAGGGACCACGCCGTATAACACGGAACGGGTTTCCTCCCAAGAATACCAGTGCATAAAACAAACAACGCAATGCTAAATAAAGAAAAATGAAGCTATTATAAGACCCAGTTCCCATCACACAATGCAACGCAAGCCGGAGGATAGGGTTTTTACCTTATAATAGCCAAGAATGCTTGATACGTTTAAAACAAATCATTTGATACTATTATAAGTGTATAGTGTATAAAACAACTTCAAATCATAAGTATCAATCCTAGGCGGCATGAATGCCCCATACCACTATGTCGCCGTATATAGGTTATACAATCAAAATCGCAAGGTCACGTATTTGGAAATTGGATTTCCGTCTATGAACCGAGGCAAAAGATAGTCCTCAACCGATTCGAGACTGTCTAGCCCGAGTCTCAGGCACAGCCGCAACCGTACCTTGGATCGTCAGGGCCGGTCCACCGATGTGGATTATAATGCCTGAACAATACGTCTCTCCGCCCTTTGGGGCGTAAATGAGCCAACTAAATGACTCCATCGGTTCGAGAACGACCGATCAATCCGAGGCGCCTCGCAACAGCAACAACCACATAAGTCAAACTCGTCAGGGCGTGTAAAACCACTGACGCCACTTCTAGCTAGAAAGAAAACGCATGTCCCCCCTGAGGTCCGTCTCCCATTTTTGGTTCATACCGGGTGTGAAACACGCGAGGTAAACGTTACACAAAGCTATGCCACAAAGGCCGTGCTTTGATCATCACCACAAGACTTTGCTTTTCAACAGAAGCCTTGATCATTTGCCACTTAGGCATGCCACATAGGCAATTCACTCCATGCGTTTGATATCCATCAATATATAACCCCTGAGCTCGTACGTCTCAGAGAAGGGCGTTAAGCAAGAGAATAAATTCTCCGCCGCCAAACAGATATATATTTAATAGAGATCAATCACACGAACTAAAATCCAATGTCAGACACACAGTCCATTTACAAGTCCGTTCTGGGTCTGAACGAAACCGGAGGCACCTAGTACCCCGCATATCCATCGATCTCCAAGTACGTCTGGACGATCACTAACTGTTTCCATCTTCTTGGGTGTACAGCCCAATCAAGATCATCAGTTATCACCCAAACGACGTGAAGACCTCCGGTCTTCGACCATCGTCTTCATCTTCGACTTATCGTCGTATCAGTTATCCAGAATGGGATAAACCCGGTCATTCCGAATAACTCGCGTATATTTTAAATAAGTGTTACACAAACACAACATACGCCTCATTCCAATTCATCAGTCACTAACCGTAAATTAATCAAGAGAATAATTCCCCAAATATTAACCCCGAAGGCCGAAACCAACATCAGATCAATATCCAGAAAACCATTCTGCTTGGCCAACCAACAGTTAGTTTCTAAATTTCACATTCATAGGGAAATGTTCCCATTAATTTTATCCAAGATAAATTTCTTGAATTTATTCTTCTTTTGAATTTCGATTCAACTAGTCGAGATTAACGAACCTTACCGAAGTAATCATTGGTTTTAATTTCCCAATCCCAACCTATTTATCCCATGAAGTAAAACTGGTAATACTTCATATCTAACACCACAGTGTTATCGGTAAATTCAATTACCATTTCACGTTCAAATCTAATTAAAGATTTAACTATCGCCTGGAGCAAAACAGGTGATACTGCATTTCGATTATTTCAATCTAATTAAAGATTCATTAAAACTCTACTTAGTTTTAATCTTTGACTGGGTTAAAGAATCAGTGTCATTTAAAACACGGTTCACGATAAACCCAAAATCACGTCACATTTCAATCAGTCCCTAATTGTAAATTAGCAAGTGAGCAATTCCCTAAGTATTAATCCCGAAGGCCGAAACCAACATCAGATCAATACCTCGGAAACTATTCAACTTAACTAATCTCCAGTTAGTTTCTGATTTTCTTAACTTCTTTAGGTCTAAGAACTGTATTATTGAAGATACCGTTCACGACAACCCAAAATCACATTTCATCAATGATCGGGTTAAAGAACGAGTGTTATTTAAAACACTGTCCACGATAAACCCAAAAATCAATATCGATTCAATTCCAATTAAATATTATTTAATTGGTACACTTCATTAAATCTAAATAAAAAGATTTAATCTTTTCTCAACTGGGTTCAAGAACAGTGTTAGTGAAGACACCATTCACGACAAACCCAAATCACATTTGATATTAAATACAAGGCTCTGAATAGAAAATATCCCGGCTTATATTCAATATCAAATTCTACGATTAACAAATGTCGTATTGGAAATAACGATATAAATATATATCTTTCAAATTTCCATAACAACATCTGTATAATCACGAATTCCAACATCGAAATATTCCGAAGACAATTTCGATTCAAATCCACTCCAATGCAATCATTGGAAATTTTGGTTATTTTTAAAACCCTTTTCAAATTCAATTTATTTATTTAAAAATAAATAGAATTATAATTCTAGTTCAAAACTAGTTCATTTTGATAAAAATCTATTTTTATCCTTTCAAATATGGAGTTTTTCATCCCAAACTTTCACAAATCATTTCTTATGATTGTACACAAATTATTACTATTTTTAATAATTTTATCAAGGCCTGTACAGTCGATTTCCATCAACGGCCATCGAACTGCACTTATAGCGACCTTTTTCGAATTTGATTTGGACGTATCTCCAAATCCAACCGTTAGATTTCAAATTTCTAATATTCGTTAGAAAGCTCTTTTCGATACGAACCCAACGGTTCCAGTTTTAGGAGAATCCGACGGTCGGATCTCCCGCAATGTCCGTTTGAAATAAATGGTCGAAATTCACGAACTGCCGTGGCGCGGCGCGTTCTATTCAGGCCATTATATTATATATATAATATATATAATATATATTTCGTCGATTTCTATTTAAAATGAATTATATAAATAGTTTTAAAATTCGTTTCAAAAGCAATTTCAACTTCCATTTCAATTCAAATCAAAATTGAATTCTTCTTTATAAATTCGTTTTAAAATTCATTTCTATTCAATTCAAATTTCAATTCAATTTGAATTCATTTCAATTCGCTTTCAATTCAATTAGAATTCGTTTTCAATTCAATTCATTTCGAAATCGTTTTCAATTCAATTCATTTCGAAATCGTTTTCAATTCAATTCATTTCGAAATCGTTTTCAATTCAATTCATTTCGAAATCGTTTTCAATTCAATTCATTTCGAAATCGTTTTCAATTCATTTTGAATTCATTTTCAATTCATTTCGAAATCGTTTTCAATTCATTTCATTTCGAAATCGTTTTCAATTCAATTCATTTCGAAATCGCTTAAAATCGATATAAATATCGTTCACGTCAAAATGGCGTCAATCTAATCAACACGGCTTCATAAATTCCTATTTTCAAATATTCTATTTCAAATATTTCTTTTCCCAAAATAGTTGTTATTATCAAAATATTTCGTTCAACACATGACCAATCTCAATGAATGAGTACTGTCAACACATGAACTTTTATTTTATATCGATAAAGGTGCAAATTTTATTACTAAAATATTTCGTTCAACACATGACCAATCTCAATGAATGAGTACTGTCAACACATGAACTTTTATTTTATATCGATAAAGGTGCAAATTTTATTACTAAAATATTTCGTTCAACACATGACCAATCTCAATGAATGAGTACTGTCAACACATGAACTTTTATTTTATATCGATAAAGGTGCAAATTTTATTACTAAAATATTTCGTTCAACACATGACCAATCTCAATGAATGAGTACTGTCAACACATGAACTTTTATTTTATAATATTCTTTATTTTTCAAATTGGAATGAGGCCCAATCAATCACCATATAAAATTAATTATATGGATTTTCATACAACACATGTATATAATAGCATTGAAAAATAATCAACCATCAACCAAAGTGCACTACACTGTATAAGCATCAAATATTGATATCTAACGCTTATAACAGCCTGTCAATCGATCGATCGACATATTTAATCAATCAGGATGAGTGAACTTCAAATTTCATCCTAACACCCGTGTGGGGTTTCAAACAATCAAACACATATTTTATTTGTGCTGTTGGGCGATGTGTAAAATTTATCGTCCCAATCAATGTCATTCAAATAGGTGTACATAAACAAACCGTCTGGTTTGTAAATGAATATTCTATTTTATTCACTTCACGTTAAAAATTATATTTTTAACGATAAAACATTTTATTTCAACCTATGAATTTCTATTCAATTCATTCTTTAAATAAAATGATATTTTTATTTTTCTAACTTATTTTAGAAAATTTCGGCGGCATAACGGCACGATACTAGAAACGGGACAAGGCCTAGCCTTATCCCCGGTCTAGTGAAGGCCCACGCCATTCACACATCAATCAAACCATTCAATTCATCAAACAATTCAATTTCAAATCAAATCATATAACTAACCTATGCAACCAAACAAACAAGTCCATGGTCTGTGGACGATTGTGTCGGGTGCTACTAAGCACCGTCTGCATCCTAGTATATATATATAATTAGAAAAGAAACGAAAGGTGAGAAATTCTCACATAAAGCTATCCTAGCTCCACGGCACTTCTAATGCAGGAAACCTTCGCCAACTCGCCTTTTGTCGCTTTAGTTGTCCGCTTTCACTACATATGTAAAAATCGAACTTTTACTATGCTATTCAATATATAAAAATCTGATTTTTATCTCGAAGTTCAATATATAAAAATCCCATTTATATTCGACTATTTCTATTTTGAAAATCACATTTTTATTCTGCTATTTCTATTTTGAAAATCACATTTTTATTCTGCTATTTCTATTTTGAAAATCACATTTTTATTCTGCTATTTCTATTTTGAAAATCACATTTTTATTCTGCTATTTCTATTTTGAAAATCATGTTAATTTTATTGTCAAAATCAATGCAAAATTCATCTTAAAAAAGAATGCAAACTTTGTTTTCAAAGCAAATTCATATTTCTAATCAAAGTCTATTTATATATTTTCTTAAACAAGGTATAAAAAAAAAGTATCATATTTTTCTTATCATGTTATTTACATTCAATACAATGTTATAATTTTATTCTAAAAACTGATTTTAAAACCATACTTTATATTTTCAAAAAAAAAACAAGGTATATTTATGCTCAAAAACATATGCTAATTTCTCTCATGTTTAATATATATATTTTTAAAACTAATCTGAAAATTAATACTTTATAAAAAAAAACTGATCTAATAATAATGTTTTTTTATATAAAAAAATAACAAACTGTTTTTATATTTTCACCATTTCTAAAACTGACTAGCTTATTTCAATTAAAATAAAATAATAAATAAATAAAAAAAATTACCTTTCTTCCTGCGTGTTTTTTTCTGGAGAACGTCGGACTGGGTTTTGACTTGTTTCGTTTCAGAAGAGGGGGAGGTAAGACGAGGGGAGAGGATGCCCGAGGGGAAGGGGATCGCCTGACGCGGAAGAGGGGGGGGGGGGTCGGCCACTGGCGCGGCGCTGGCAAGGAAGGGGGGGGGGCGACAATGGGTCTGGGATCGGGGGGGGGCATCGGGGACTTGAAGGACGGAGAGGGAGGAGTTAGGGGGGAGGAAGGAGGATGGGTGCGCCGTCGTGAGGAGGAGGGGGCGTCGATCGCCGGCGGTGGCTGCGATGGGGAAAGGGGGCGCGGGGCTAGGGCAGCGTCGGGTATTAATTTTTTTTTTCTTTTTTCCAACTGAGTGAAGATGGGGAGAGGGTTGACCCCTTTATAATTTTATATATATTTAATTAATTGGTTTTTTTTTAAAGAAATCCTAAAAGTAACTTTTCATTTTGAACTCGAAACCGCACCCACTGACTGTCGTCCCTAGCGTATTACCCCCGTTCCAAACACAATGGGATATGTATCATAAGATGATTCGACTGTCTCAACCAGTTTCTGTTGAATTTAAAATATAATTCTTTATATATTCAATTTAAACGTACATTTCAATTTACCGGGGCCACATACCGACACGAAAAATTCCCTAAAAATATTTTCTAGCTTCGTATTGACGATACGGTCCTAACCAAACTAGTTTCGTCGAATTCTGAGACCGTTGGAAAAATGGCCAATTTCCAGTCGATTAAAATCAACTGAAACTGGTCAAACGCGTTTTCCTTTGCCACGCTCACATATTGATTCGAAAAATTATGAAATTTGAAACTTAGCAATAACTTGACATCACGGACCCAACAAAACTGGTTTCGTCGAAATCCGAGGTCGTTTGCAAAATGTCCATTTTTAAGGGCCTGAATTCCATAGCGACTATTCAGAATTTTCAACTGGACATATCTTTTGATTCCTGATATGAAATCTTGATTTTTCGGATTCGTTGGAAAGATATTATCAATTAGATCCCATTATTTTTGGTTTCACTAAAATCCGGATTGTTTTGCACCCGGTACATTCAATTGAAATTTGAAATCAAATTATCGAACTACCACGCCATTTTCAATTCTATTTATAATTATATATAAATATTTATATTCTAACGACGACGTATATAAATATATACGTCGAATTCTATTGAAAATAAATTTCTCGTCGATATTATTTAAAATAATTTATTTTAAATATTCAAAATTCGCTAAAATTGCCAAAATAAAAATTTTAAACTGGCCCAGATTTTCCGGGTTATTACAATCTCCCCCACTTAAAACTTTTCGTCCCCGAAAAGGAACAAAGTCGAAAGTGGTTTGATTATTCAACTCTACGCTCGATCTGGCTTTCCTTCTCCAACTCTTTAGTTTCTGAGAATTTTCTAAATTTCAAAAATTTGGCTAACACCCTAAATTTTCGAAAAATTTCGCCATAACCTCCCCTGCACCGGGAGCATCGGGGAATTTCAAATAGCTTCCCCGGTCCTTCAGATCTCAAAAAGAAAAAGAAAAAGCCAAGCGGCTAGCCAATAGGCTCACAAAATCATCATCACCCAAACAAAACAGTAAATTATGTAGTAAACATGTACCTATTTGTCGGGCAAACAAATTTTATTCTCTGGCTCTAGCCTCCTTGCTATGACCTGTTCAATGTAAGTACATGTATGCAAGCAAATGCGACCAAATTTCAATACAATTCATTATTCGATCAAATTAGGCATAATGATTCAAAATTATCAAACAAATAAACAAACAACCCAAACATCAATCAATTAGTGAATTAGAGTTTCAAATTCATAATTTTGATACATATACAGAAAATCACGTTTTTGATGCCAATTCACAACAATGTATTCTAACTATACAAGTTTTGGTTCTCACACCAGCCTAATGGAAATATATAGATATCACACCTTCGAAACACGAATATAAATACTGACGATGTGGCCACATCACCAGAATTATACCCGGGTGTCTAGAATGTGACTCTATATCTATCCAATATATTAAAACTTTGAATATACGTTTGCAAGGCGTATATGCAAATTCTTTATATACTGAATTGTCCAAAATCAATATAAACAAATAATCAAATACGAATAATTGATTTAAATTTTCAAAACAAAATTTGTTTTCATTTGAAAAATATACTCTTCACACTCGTTCTAGGATACTACTGATCCCATCTCTAACGAGTCATTCCCATTGGATTTTACTAACCCAATTTCTGATGAATTCTTTCGTATGGTTCTAATGTGCCTTGTTCTCTAGGCTTTGTAAACCAAAGCTCTGATACCAACTGTGACGGCAAGGAATTTCGCTCGGTCCGAACCAGTCGCTAAACCGATCCAGGCCGTTCGAAACACCCTATCGTTTGAGAACAGGACAAAACAGAACGCATACAGAAGAACATTTCATTCTATATTACAACAATGCATCAGATTACAAGAATATACAGAGTATAACCAAATAAATGTTACACAGAAATATCAGAGATTTAAATTACATTTAAATACATAGCAGCGGAAAATAATACAATACACAACTAGAAGGAGATATACGGATACAAAGCTTTCCGGATATCGTTCCAGCTGTAAACCAGGATCCTGTGAATATAAATCTGCAAAACCAAAACTACTAGCTGCCCGTGTCAAAATAAGGGCACCCAGAGTTTAGGTTAAAACAATAAACTCCAGGTCAGTCATGGGACTGGTGTGAGAACTAAAACAGTTATAAATCTTTATTTTAAATCTTTAGGTAAATCAAGGGACCACGCCGTATAACACGGAACGGGTTTCCTCCCAAGAATACCAGTGCATAAAACAAACAGCGCAATGCTAAATAAAGAAAAATGAAGCTATTATAAGACCCAGTTCCCATCACACAATGCAACGCAAGCCGGAGGATAGGGTTTTTACCTTATAATAGCCAAGAATGCTTGATACGTTTAAAACAAATCATTTGATACTATTATAAGTGTATAGTGTATAAAACAACTTCAACTCATAAGTATCAATCCTAGGCGGCATGAATGCCCCATACCACTATGTCGCCGTATATAGGTTATACAATCAAAATCGCAAGGTCACGTATTTGGAAATTGGATTTCCGTCTATGAACCGAGGCAAAAGATAGTCCTCAACCGATTCGAGACTGTCTAGCCCGAGTCTCAGGCACAGCCGCAACCGTACCTTGGATCGTCAGGGCCGGTCCACCGATGTGGATTATAATGCCTGAACAATACGTCTCTCCGCCCTTTGGGGCGTAAATGAGCCAACTAAATGACTCCATCGGTTCGAGAACGACCGATCAATCCGAGGCGCCTCGCAACAGCAACAACCACATAAGTCAAACTCGTCAGGGCGTGTAAAACCACTGACGCCACTTCTAGCTAGAAAGAAAACGCATGTCCCCCCTGAGGTCCGTCTCCCATTTTTGGTTCATACCGGGTGTGAAACACGCGAGGTAAACGTTACACAAAGCTACGCCACAAAGGCCGTGCTTTGATCATCACCACAAGACTTTGCTTTTCAACAGAAGCCTTGATCATTTGCCACTTAGGCATGCCACATAGGCAATTCACTCCATGCGTTTGATATCCATCAATATATAACCCCTGAGCTCGTACGTCTCAGAGAAGGGCGTTAAGCAAGAGAATAAATTCTCCGCCGCCAAACAGATATATATTTAATAGAGATCAATCACACGGACTAAAATCCAATGTCAGACACACAGTCCATTTACAAGTCCGTTCTGGGTCTGAACGAAACCGGAGGCACCTAGTACCCCGCATATCCATCGATCTCCAAGTACGTCTGGACGATCACTAACTGTTTCCATCTTCTTGGGTGTACAGCCCAATCAAGATCATCAGTTATCACCCAAACGACGTGAAGACCTCCGGTCTTCGACCATCGTCTTCATCTTCGACTTATCGTCGTATCAGTTATCCAGAATGGGATAAACCCGGTCTTTCCGAATAACTCGCGTATATTTTAAATAAGTGTTACACAAACACAACATACGCCTCATTCCAATTCATCAGTCACTAACCGTAAATTAATCAAGAGAATAATTCCCCAAATATTAACCCCGAAGGCCGAAACCAACATCAGATCAATATCCAGAAAACCATTCTGCTTGGCCAACCGACAGTTAGTTTCTAAATTTCACATTCATAGGGAAATGTTCCCATTAATTTTATCCAAGATAAATTTCTTGAATTTATTCTTCTTTTGAATTTCGATTCAACTAGTCGAGATTAACGAACCTTACCGAAGTAATCATTGGTTTTAATTTCCCAATCCCAACCTATTTATCCCATGAAGTAAAACTGGTAATACTTCATATCTAACACCACAGTGTTATCGGTAAATTCAATTACCATTTCACGTTCAAATCTAATTAAAGATTTAACTATCGCCTGGAGCAAAACTGGTGATACTGCATTTCAATTATTTCAATCTAATTAAAGATTCATTAAAACTCTACTTAGTTTTAATCTTTGACTGGGTTAAAGAATCAGTGTCATTTAAAACACGGTTCACGATAAACCCAAAATCACGTCACATTTCAATCAGTCCCTAATTGTAAATTAGCAAGTGAGCAATTCCCTAAGTATTAATCCCGAAGGCCGAAACCAACATCAGATCAATACCTCGGAAACTATTCAACTTAACTAATCTCCAGTTAGTTTCTGATTTTCTTAACTTCTTTAGGTCTAAGAACTGTATTATTGAAGATACCGTTCACGACAACCCAAAATCACATTTCATCAATGATCGGGTTAAAGAATGAGTGTTATTTAAAACACTGTCCACGATAAACCCAAAAATCAATATCGATTCAATTCCAATTAAATATTATTTAATTGGTACACTTCATTAAATCTAAATAAAAAGATTTAATCTTTTCTCAACTGGGTTCAAGAACAGTGTTAGTGAAGACACCATTCACGACAAACCCAAATCACATTTGATATTAAATACAAGGCTCTGAATAGAAAATATCCCGGCTTATATTCAATATCAAATTCTACGATTAACAAATGTCGTATTGGAAATAACGATATAAATATATATCTTTCAAATTTCCATAACAACATCTGTATAATCACGAATTCCAACATCGAAATATTCCGAAGACAATTTCGATTCAAATCCACTCCAATGCAATCATTGGAAATTTTGGTTATTTTTAAAACCCTTTTCAAATTCAATTTATTTATTTAAAAATAAATAGAATTATAATTCTAGTTCAAAACTAGTTCATTTTGATAAAAATCTATTTTTATCCTTTCAAATATGGAGTTTTTCATCCCAAACTTTCACAAATCATTTCTTATGATTTTACACAAATTATTACTATTTTTAATAATTTTATCAAGGCCTGTACAGTCGATTTCCATCAACGGCCATCGAACTGCACTTATAGCGACCTTTTTCGAATTTGATTTGGACGTATCTCCAAATCCAACCGTTAGATTTCAAATTTCTAATATTCGTTAGAAATCTCTTTTCGATACGAACCCAACGGTTCCGGTTTTAGGAGAGTCCGACGGTCGGATCTCCCGCAATGTCCGTTTGAAATAAATGGTCGAAATTCACGAACTGCCGCGGCGCGGCGCGTTCTATTCAGGCCATTATAATATATATATAATATATATTTCGTCGATTTCTATTTAAAACGAATTATATAAATAGTTTTAAAATTCGTTTCAAAAGCAATTTCAACTTCCATTTCAATTCAAATCAAAATTGAATTCTTCTTTATAAATTCGTTTTAAAATTCATTTCTATTCAATTCAAATTTCAATTCAATTTGAATTCATTTCAATTCGCTTTCAATTCAATTAGAATTCGTTTTCAATTCAATTCATTTCGAAATCGTTTTCAATTCAATTCATTTCGAAATCGTTTTCAATTCAATTCATTTCGAAATCGTTTTCAATTCATTTTGAATTCGTTTTCAATTCATTTCGAAATCGTTTTCAATTCATTTCATTTCGAAATCGTTTTCAATTCAATTCATTTCGAAATCGCTTAAAATCGATATAAATATCGTTCACGTCAAAATGGCGTCAATCTAATCAACACGGCTTCATAAATTCCTATTTTCAAATATTCTATTTCAAATATTTCTTTTCCCAAAATAGTTGTTATTATCAAAATATTTCGTTCAACACATGACCAATCTCAATGAATGAGTACTGTCAACACATGAACTTTTATTTTATATCGATAAAGGTGCAAATTTTATTACTAAAATATTTCGTTCAACACATGACCAATCTCAATGAATGAGTACTGTCAACACATGAACTTTTATTTTATATCGATAAAGGTGCAAATTTTATTACTAAAATATTTCGTTCAACACATGACCAATCTCAATGAATGAGTACTGTCAACACATGAACTTTTATTTTATATCGATAAAGGTGCAAATTTTATTACTAAAATATTTCGTTCAACACATGACCAATCTCAATGAATGAGTACTGTCAACACATGAACTTTTATTTTATAATATTCTTTATTTTTCAAATTGGAATGAGGCCCAATCAATCACCATATAAAATTAATTATATGGATTTTCATACAACACATGTATATAATAGCATTGAAAAATAATCAACCATCAACCAAAGTGCACTACACTGTATAAGCATCAAATATTGATATCTAACGCTTATAACAGCCTGTCAATCGATCGATCGACATATTTAATCAATCAGGATGAGTGAACTTCAAATTTCATCCTAACACCCGTGTGGGGTTTCAAACAATCAAACACATATTTTATTTGTGCTGTTGGGCGATGTGTAAAATTTATCGTCCCAATCAATGTCATTCAAATAGGTGTACATAAACAAACCGTCTGGTTTGTAAATGAATATTCTATTTTATTCACTTCACGTTAAAAATTATATTTTTAATGATAAAACATTTTATTTCAACCTATGAATTTCTATTCAATTCATTCTTTAAATAAAATGATATTTTTATTTTTCTAACTTATTTTAGAAAATTTCGGCGGCATAACGGCACGATACTAGAAACGGGACAAGGCCTAGCCTTATCCCCGGTCTAGTGAAGGCCCACGCCATTCACACATCAATCAAACCATTCAATTCATCAAACAATTCAATTTCAAATCAAATCATATAACTAACCTATGCAACCAAACAAACAAGTCCATGGTCTGTGGACGATTGTGTCGGGTGCTACTAAGCACCGTCTGCATCCTAGTATATATATATAATTAGAAAAGAAACGAAAGGTGAGAAATTCTCACATAAAGCTATCCTAGCTCCACGGCACTTCTAATGCAGGAAACCTTCGCTAACTCGCCTTTTGTCGCTTTAGTTGTCCGCTTTCACTACATATGTAAAAATCGAACTTTTACTATGCTATTCAATATATAAAAATCTGATTTTTTATCTCGAAGTTCAATATATAAAAATCCCATTTTTATTCGACTATTTCTATTTTGAAAATCACATTTTTATTCTGCTATTTCTATTTTGAAAATCACATTTTTATTCTGCTATTTCTATTTTGAAAATCACATTTTTATTCTGCTATTTCTATTTTGAAAATCATGTTAATTTTATTGTCAAAATCAATGCAAAATTCATCTTCAAAAAGAATGCAAACTTTGTTTTCAAAGCAAATTCATATTTCTAATCAAAGTATATTTATATATTTTCTTAAACAAGGTATAAAAAAAGTATCATATTTTTCTTATCATGTTATTTACATTCAAAACAATGTTATAATTTTATTCTAAAAACTGATTTTAAAACCATACTTTATATTTTCAAAAAAAAACAAGGTATATTTATGCTCAAAAACATATGCTAATTTCTCTCATGTTTAATATATATATTTTTAAAACTAATCTGAAAATTAATACTTTATAAAAAAAAACTGATCTAATAATAATGTTTTTTTATATAAAAAAATAACAAACTGTTTTTATATTTTCACCATTTCTATAACTGACTAGCTTATTTCAATTAAAATAAAATAATAAATAAATAAAAAAATTACCTTTCTTCCTACGTGTTTTTTTCTGGAGAACGTCGGACTGGGTTTTGACTTGTTTCGTTTCAGAAGAGAGGGAGGTAAGACGAGGGGAGAGGATGCCCGAGGGGAAGGGGATCGCCTGACGCGGAAGAGGGGGGGGTCGGCCACTGGCGCGGCGCTGGCAAGGAAGGGGGGGCGACAATGGGTCTGGGATCGGGGGGGGGCATCGGGGACTTGAAGGACGGAGAGGGAGGAGTTAGGGGGGAGGAAGGAGGATGGGTGCGCCGTCGTGAGGAGGAGGGGGAGCGTCGATCGCCGACGGTGGCTGCGATGGGGAAAGGGGGCGCGGGGCTAGGGCAGCGTCGGGTATTAATTTAATTTTTTTTTCTTTTTTCCAACTGAGTGAAGATGGGGAGAGGGTTGACCCCTTTATAATTTTATATATATTTAATTAATTGGTTTTTTTTTTTAAAGAAATCCTAAAAGTAACTTTTCATTTTGAACTCGAAACCGCACCCACTGACTGTCGTCCCTAGCGTATTACCCCCGTTCCAAACACAATGGGATATGTATCATAAGATGATTCGACTGTCTCAACCAGTTTCTGTTGAATTTAAAATATAATTCTTTATATATTCAATTTAAACGTACATTTCAATTTACCGGGGCCACATACCGACACGAAAAATTCCCTAAAAATATTTTCTAGCTTCGTATTGACGATACGGTCCTAACCAAACTAGTTTCGTCGAATTCTGAGACCGTTGGAAAAATGGCCAATTTCCAGTCGATTAAAATCAACTGAAACTGGTCAAACGCGTTTTCCTTTGCCATGCTCACATATTGATTCGAAAAATTATGAAATTTGAAACTTAGCAATAACTTGACATCATGGACCCAACAAAACTGGTTTCGTCGAAATCCGAGGTCGTTTGCAAAATGTCCATTTTTAAGGGCCTGAATTCCATAGCGACTATTCAGAATTTTCAACTGGACATATCTTTTGATTCCTGATATGAAATCTTGATTTTTCGGATTCGTTGGAAAGATATTATCAATTAGATCCCATTATTTTTGGTTTCACTAAAATCCGGATTGTTTTGCACCCGGTACATTCAATTGAAGTTTGAAATCAAATTATCGAACTACCGCGCCATTTTCAATTCTATTTACAATTATATATAAATATTTATATTCTAACGACGACGTATATAAATATATACGTCGAATTCTATTGAAAATAAATTTCTCGTCGATATTATTTAAAATAATTTATTTTAAATATTCAAAATTCGCTAAAATTGCCAAAATAAAAATTTTAAACTGGCCCAGATTTTCCGGGTTATTACATCTACTTAATGTAAACAAAACTATATATTTTGATCTACTTCTTTTAATGTAAACCTGTGTTCATTTTGGT
Organism: Allium sativum; assembly: GCA_030737875.1. Classification (NCBI taxonomy): domain Eukaryota; kingdom Viridiplantae; phylum Streptophyta; class Magnoliopsida; order Asparagales; family Amaryllidaceae; genus Allium; species Allium sativum. Next base: position 71,381,948 of record CM060924.1, read on the forward strand.
TTTATACTTTTTAATACACAAAAATATTCATTTTTGTTTAATCCTTTTTAATACACAAAAATATTCATTTTTGTTTCACTAATCAAGTTTTGACAAAACAAGTTATTTTATTTCACTAATCATGTGTTATTCTTATATAATCCTTATTAAATGACAAAAAATGTGATTTTTGTAAAATCCTCATTAAGTGACAAAAATGTATGTTTTTGTCAAACTCCTTATTAAGTGACAAAAATGTGATTTTTGTCAAACTCCTTATTAAGTGACAAAAATGTGATTTTTGTCAAACTCCTTATTAAGTGACAAAAATGTGATTTTTGTCAAACTCTTTTCAATGTGTCAAAATGAATGGTTTTTAATTCATTCTTTCTCAAAGTGATAAAAATGAATGAATTACTTCATTCTTTTCAAAGTGCCAAAATGTTTGGTTTTATCTCAATAACTATATTTCTAATCAAAATGTCATTTTTATTTTGCATAACACATTTCAAATAAAAATGTTGTTTTTATTTCCAAGGTACATTTGTGAGGAAATGTTGTTTTATTCCACTGTAACATTTATAAGAAAATGTTATTTTATTTCTAGGTAACATTCATTAGAAAATGTTATTTCATTTCAAAAATCATGTTTTGACAAAAGATGTTATTTCATTTATAATACCACAATTTATAAAAATGATATTTTTTATCCCTATTGCAACATTTATATAAAAATGGTATTTTATTTCACTAAACATTCTTTTGAAAAAATGCTATTTTAATTCACTAATCATCCTTGACAAAAAATGTTGATTTTATTCACAAAACACATTTTGATAAAAATATGATATTCTATTTTCATCCTTTTACAGTAAACAAAAATGTTAATTTTCCTTTTATAATCATGTCTTGACAAATCCTTTTAATGTAGACAAAAATGCATATTTTTGTTTTAATCTCTTTTCTTATGCACAAAAATGTTTATTCCTAATTTAATCTTTTAAATGACACAAAAATGTTCATTTCTAATTTAATCTTTTTAATGACACAAAAATGTTCATTTCTATCTTCATTCTTATAATGTAAACAAATATGACAAATTTGCTTAATTCTTATACGGTAAACAAATATGATAAATTTGCCTCATTTTTATACTACAAACAAATATGATAGATTTGCCTCATTTTTATACTACAAACTAATATGATAGATTTGCCTCATTTTTATACTACGAACAAATATGATAGATTTGCCTCATTTTTATACTACGAACAAATATGATAGATTTGCCTCATTTTTATTACAACTAAATGACAACGAAATTTGTTCTTTTAAATCTCAAACAAAATGACAATGAAATATGTCAATTCTAGCAAAAATGATATTTTAAATCTAGTTAGACAGTTCTAATCAAAAAGGTATTTTTAATCTCATTCTACATTTTATAACAAAAATGTTATATTTATTCACATAACATATTTCAAATGAAAATGTTATTTCTATTCACATACCTATTTGAATGAAAATGTTATTTTTATTCACATAACATATTTCGAACCAAATCGATATTTATATTCTAACCAAATATAATTCGACAATGCAGCATCAACACAGTAAATCAATCCATCCAAAATTTTCATGGCACATAAAATATTACAATCACAATTAAGATCAATTAGAATCAGTTCACATATATATATATATATAAATTTTTATTTAAAAGTTAAAACGAGAAATCTCACCGATAGCTTTTAATTCCTCGGTTCAGATTGGAATTTTTCCCAAATTTTGGTTTTCTCTGTTTTCGATCTCGTCAGCATCATCACGAAGTACTTTTCGACACGAGTCCAACACAATTCAGTTTGTCCAATTCTGACCTCATATGAATAAGTTACGATTATATGAAAGTTGACCATATTTTAAAGAAAATAAATAAATTAATTAACTAAATAATATACCATCTTCTTCCTTATAGTTTCAGGCCGATGGTCACCATGTTGGGTTCAAATCTAGGTCTTCGGTTTACACCCGGTTCGAGGCACGGGAGGGTAATCGGCCTTCACCACGACGGAGCACTTGGAGGGGCGCGCCACCCCCTGAATGGCGGAGAGTTCGGTGGTCCCTGAAGGGGGAAAACCCGCTTGATGCAGCGGCGGTTCTCGGGGTCGAACCTCGGAATTTGCGCCACCAGGGTGAATCCAACCGTACGGATATAAAGATCTCTCGATCCTCTTTGAATTGGTATTTGGAATTCTCGAAATTATTGAGCGGATTGGTGGAGATTAAGGATTGAAATCGGGAAGGAGTTGGCAATTGAAATGGAGATACGGCGGCTGGTGTATTAGGGGTTTAGGGTTCGTATGGTATAGCATATTTATACGCGTATTTTCTTATTTATTTAATTCATTTATTCAAGAATTATTTATTCGACGATACTAACTCTGAATCGAACCCAACGAATGACGCCCCTAGCTAAATACCCCATCCCGGACACATTGGAATATGTTTCGTAACCCAATTCGGCTGTTACGATATGTTTTTCTTTAAATTTAATTTAAATCATTTAATTATTAAGTTCAAACGTACATTTTAAATTACAGGGGCTGCATACTGACTCTAAAAATTACAGAAAAATTATTTCTAATTATGTTTTGACGATACGGCTCTAACAAGACTAATTTTATCGAATTCTGAGACTGTTTGAAAAATGGTCATTTTCAAGTCGATTAAATCTGACCGAAACTGACAAAACACATTTTCCTTTGCCACGCTCACATATTAATTCGAAAAATTATGGAAATTGAAACTTAAAAATAATTTGACATTCCGGTTCCAACAAAAGTGGTTTCGTCGAAAACTGAGGTCGTTTGCAAAATGGCTATTTTCAAGGCCAATATATTATATTAAAATATGTATAAATTCTACAGCGACTTTTCTAAATTTTAAACTGGGCATAACTTTCTATTTTCAAAGTGAAATTTCAATTTTTTAGATTCATTAGAAAGATATTATTAAGCAGATTCAAATATTTCTTGTTTCGCTCAATTCTGACTTAAAATGAATCCTGTATAGTCAGTCAAAGTTCAAATTCAAATTTTCAAACTGTAGCGCTGTTTCAAACTCCTTTTATAATTAAATTAAATTTATTCGTTTTAAAATAAATTTTTTAGTTGTTCTTATTTAAAATAGTTTATTTTAAATATTAAAATTTCTAAAATAAAATTTTTAAATTGGCCCCAATTTCTAGGTCGTTACAATCGCCCCCACTTAAAATCTTTTCGTCCTCGAAAAGAAACGTAGCTATAAGTTGTTTATTTAACTAACTCAACTATCAATTCTCGTTAATTTTCAATTCAGTTCAATATTAAGGTTGATTTATCCAAGTTTATTATTCTTCCTCATATTGTTGGATTAATTATCATTCCAATATTTTAATTAGTTAAACTAATTATCAAACATCGCAACCAGCAATCAATTTGGTGGTTAACTTTTCAAATATATATAACTTCTATATATAGTCAAAAATCATATAGTGCAAATCACATCCATGTGTTCTAACTAAGTTTTGGTTCTCATACCAGTCAATGGAAATATATAGAAATCCCACTTTCGAAACTCGAACATAAATACGGGTGATGGGGCCCCATCATCAGAATTATCTCCGGGCAACTAGAGTGTGATTCTATATCTATCCAGTATATTAAAACTTCGAATATCCGTTAATTACTCGTATATTCGAAATATTTATATACTCGATTGTCCACATCCAAATAATAATAATATACTCAAATACGTATTTTAAGATAAAATTTTCAAAACTAAATTTGTTTTTACTTTTATTTTTAAAGAAAATAATACTCTTCACATTCGTTCTAGGATACTACTTATCCTATCTCTAATGAGTTATTCTCATTGGATATTACTAATCCAATCTCTGATGAATTCTTTCGTTCGGTTCTAATGTGTCTTGTTCTCGAGCTCTGTAAACCAAAGCTCTAATACCACATGTGACGACCCGAACTTCCCAGTAAAGGAAAGAATGGATTGCTTTGAGAACAATACACATCAGAACATAAAATGAAGAACATTTATTGCTGATTACAACAATTACATCAGAGTACAAGAATGTAACAGAGTATGAATACTTATTACAGAAATAGAAATACAATAATATCATAGTTTTAAATTACATTTAAATAACAACGAAAAAATATTACAAATATACAACTGAAAGGAATACACGGATACAGAGCTTTCCGAATACCGCTTCAGCTGTAAGCCAGGATCCTGTAAATATATCTGCAAAAAGCTACTCGACTGCCTGTGTGGAAAATATGGGCACCCGAGTTTGCCAGTGAAACAAAGGACTGGTATGAGAAATCTTAACTTAACTTATCTAATTAATATGGCTAATCACAGGACCACGCCGCTAACGCGGAACGGGTTTACTCCATTGGATTGCCAGTGCATAAAATAAAGTAAATCATTAAACAACGCAATGCTTTTTAGAAAAATGAAACCATTATAAGACCCAAGTCCCATCACACAATGCAACGCAAACCGGAGGATAGGGTTTTACCTTATAATGGTCAAAAGATGCTTGATACGATAAAACGGATTTATATTGGTGTGTATATATATGGATATATTTCAAAAACAATTTCAATCATAATGTATCAATCATAGAAGGCATAGTACCCCATCCTACTATGTCGCTATACTAGTTCTACAATCAAAACCGCAAGGTCGTATTGGAAATTGGATTTCCATCATGAGTCGAGGCTAGGGGCAAGCTCCTCTCTGATTCGAGACACTCTAGCAAATGCCTCAGGATCACACCTATGGGCAACCCTTGGAGCGGTAGGGCCGGTCCCCGCCTATTGGCAGTGGATTAGTTATGCCTGAACACACGCTTCCCGGTTCCTTTGAACCTATAGTGTGACCACTAACGGCCTATAAAAATCCGAGGCGCCTCAAAATCCATCATCCACATAAGTAAAACTCTCACGATACAACACTCGTCCTACTAGGGACACGTAGGTGTTTAATGGCTTAATGCATGCGCTAATTGCAATCATTTTTCCTACGAAAGTGTGACATATCTTAGTTTAGTTTATTCGAGGACGAATAAAAAGATAAGTGTGGGGGTATTTGATATACACGTAAATGTGTATATTTTATCCGCTTATTTATCTTGTTTTCTTTTTAAAATAACTGATATTGTGTATTTATAGCTGTGTTTTCAGATTGTTGACAAAAAGCATGGTTTAGAGTATTTGATGAATAAAGCATGAAGAAATTGCTTAAAAAGAGTGAAGTTTGAAATTGCTAAAGCATAAAGAGTTTAAAGCTTGAAGAATGGTTACAAATAGAGTTCAGTTAGGTAGATTTGGCTCAGTGAATACTCATGCTACATTCACATTACCTCATTTGCAAGGTCTCTTACTCATGCTGCATTCACATTAGCTCATTTGCAAGGCCACTTACTCTATAGCTGCGTTCACACTGGCTTATGTGTTATTTGGGCTAATTCTTTAGTCCCACATTGTGTAATTAGCCAATTAGTCTTTGTAATATGAGCTATAAATACACTTGTATCTTGTTCATTTAAAAACACATTGGGTTTTATTATGTAATTCTCTTCTTGGAATAAAATCATTCTTCTTCCTTTCTCTTTACTTTTTATTGTATTTTATTTATGTTGTTTATTTTATTTCTCTCTTCTTCTTTAGCTATGTCTAGCTAATTCTCTTTAATTTGGGGTTGATGATGTGGGATTAGATTCAATATAAATCACATAGCCAAAGAGATTAGAACTTCATGTATGTAGATCTAGATCTGAACCAAGAGTTGGATCTGAACCTTCATACTCTGTGTCATTTAAGAGCTATGCTCCTTCACAGGGTATATTCGAGTTCGATCTAACGTTTATCAGATTTAGATCTAACATTTAGGGTTTTATAAAATAACAGTGAATCTGTCCTGATAGCCTATGGTTGTTTAAGAGCTTTGCTCCTGCATAGGCTATACTTGTCGTTATTCATATATTTGTTTCTAGAAACCTAATAAGCGTTGATTCATATTTGTGACATAAACATGAATTAGATCTGATTACTTTGTTTGGCTATTAATTCATGTTAATTTAATCTATGTCATTGCTCCCTAATTGCTTTCTTTAATCATATAAAACTCTCTTTTATTTAATTTTTGTTATTTTCTGTGGTTTCTGTGACAACCCGAACTTCCCAGTAAAGGAAAAACTGGATTGCTTTGAGAACAATACACATCAGAACATAAACTGAAGAACATTTTATTGCTGATTACAACAATTACATCAGAGTACAAGAATGTAACAGAGTATGAATACTTATTACAGAAATAGAAATGCAATAATATCAGAGTTTTAAATTACATTTAAATAACAGCGGAAAAATATTACAAATATACAACTGAAAGGAATACACGGATATAGAGCTTTCTGAATACCGCTTCAGCTGTAAGCCAGGATCCTGTAAATATATCTGCAAAAAGCTACTCGACTGCCCGTGCGGAAAATATGGGCACCCGAGTTTGCCAGTGAAACAAACTACAGGCCAGTCATAGGACTGGTATGAGAAATCTTAACTTAACTTATCTAATTAATATGGCTAATCACAGGACCACGCCGCTAACGCGGAACGGGTTTACTCCATTGGATTGCCAGTGCATAAAATAAAGTAAATCATTAAACAACGCAATGCTTTTTAAAAAAAGAAACCATTATAAGACCCAAGTCCCATCACACAATGCAACGCAAACCGGAGGATAGGGTTTTACCTTATAATGGTCAAAAGATGCTTGATACGATAAAACGGATTTATATTGGTGTGTATATATATGGGTATATATATATATATATATATTTCAAAAACAATTTCAATCATAATGTATCAATCATAAACGACATAGTACCCCATCCTACTATGTCGCTATACTAGTTCTACAATCAAAACCGCAAGGTCGTATTGGAAATTGGATTTCCATCATGAGTCGAGGCTAGGGGCAAGCTCCTCTCCGATTCGAGACACTCTAGCAAATGCCTCAGGATCACACCTATGGGCAACCCTTGGAGCGGTAGGGTCGGTCCCCGCCTATCGGCAGTGGATTAGTTATGCCTGAACACACGCTTCCCGGTTCCTTTGAACCTATAGTGTGACCACTAACGGCCTATAAAAATCCGAAGCACCTCAAAATCCATCATCCATATAAGTAAAATGCCAGCCAGTTTAAGCATTGACACTACCACTAGCTAGAAAGAAACGTGTGCACTCCCTACGGTCCATATCCCGTTTTTGACTCATACCGGGGTGTGAGGCTCGCGAAGTCACGATATACACAAAGCTATGCCGTAATAGACTATACTTTGATCATCCCACAAGGCCCTGCTTTTCAACAAAAGTCTTGATCATTTTCATCTTGGCGTGCCACATTGACAATTCAGGCCATGCGATCAATCACTGTTAATATATACCAGGGTGTTAAGTAGAGAATAAATCCTCCACCACCAAACCGACATACATTAACAGAAATCGATTTAATTCACATGGAACAAAATCCAATGTCAGACACGCATCCATTTACTAGCTTATGCTCTGGGTCTGAGCGAAAACCAAATCCGAACAATCAACAATAGTCCGGACGGTCACCACTGAGGCCCCTTCAAGGTAGCTACTCCCATCAAGGGTCTCTGTAGCAACACATCCATTCGATGTGAAGATCGTCGGTCTTCAACCACCGTCTTCATCTTCGACTCTTCATCGTCGTAGTAATTATTCGGAATGGGTTAAACCCGGTCTTCCCGAATAACTCACGTACTTTATGATTAATAATCAAATACTATTAAAAACACATCCAATGCCTCATTCGATTTCAGAATATTCTTCTAATAAAATATTCGTATTATTCTATCAAAGATAAATCCTTTAAGTTTATTCTTAAATCTTTCTTTTAAAGATTTATAAAAAACTCAATTTGGTTTTAAATATCAAAAATCATTATTCAATGATTATTTAAATTTAAGAAATAAATCTTATCTTTTAACTGAGTTAAAGAGCTAATGTCGTTTTAAAACATAGTTCATGGTAAACCCAAAATCATCTTCCATAAAATATGGAATCTTTATAAAAATCAAATCAATATATAATCGTTATAAATTTCTGTATCCAACCAATAATATAAATGGAATAATGGCGAAGCCTCTTAAATTCCATATGTAGCATCTGCCTTCTTTTACAGAAGCTTATCTCGGTTATTATTAATTCGAATTCCATTCAACTCAAATTTAATATATTAAATTGGAAAACTTGGCTTTTGGAAAATTCCCATTTAAATCTTAATAAAAGATTTATAAATTCCAAATCATATTTTCACTGTCAGTTGGGTTAAAAACATGTGTCACTTAAAACACGGTTCACGATAAACCCCACTCACATTTCATCTTATTTCAATTACTAAAAATAATTGAAAACTTTAATAATCTAAATTAAAAGATTATTCTTTTCATACGGGTTTAGTAACAGTGTTATTTAAGACACTATTCACGACAAACCCAAAATCCACTTTATTTAATTAAATTCAATTAAATATTAACAAATTTGGAAGACTTCATTTAATATAAATTTAATGATTTATCCTAGATGAGAACTAGTTCATTTCAATAAAAATATATTTTACCAAAATATATTCTTTTTCTAAAATATTCTTTTCTAAGATATTTTGTAAAATATTCTTTTCTAAGATATTTTGTAAAATATTCTTTTTCTAGAATATTCTTTATTGGAACGTGACCCAATCGACCACCATACATTGCATGAAATCAACAAGCATGATAAATAATTATCAAACATCCAATTAATCAACCAAAGTGGATTCTACACTAAATATTAGGACTAGTGTAGGTCAAAGTATCATCCCAACACCCGTGTGGGGTTTCATCCAACAATCAAATAATAAATTATTTGTGCACTTGGGCGATGTGTGAAAATAACCGTCCCAATCACATAAACAGGTCGGATGACTTGTAAATGGGGGTGTAATATTCAGTTTGAATATACTAACATTATATTTAACACATCAAACATTGCAACATCACAGACATATATTTCAAGCCATCACTAACATCATATTTTTAACATATGATTTTTTTAATAACTAATCGACAATAAAAATATTCTCTTTTATTTCTAATCTTTTTATTGCAACTAATCGACAATAAAAATATTAACTTTTATGTCTAATTCTTTCCAATGTACAAAATATGATTATTTTGTATAATTCTTTTTAATGACAAAATATGATTATTTTGTCTAATTCTTTTTAATGTAAACAAAAATGTCTATTTTTGTTTAACTCCTTTTAATGCACAAAAATGTTTATTTGGTTACACTCTTTTTAATGACCAAAAATGATAATCTTGGTTAAACTCTTCTTAATGACCAAAAATGATAATTTTGGTGAAACTCTTTTTAATGACCAAAATGATAATTTTGGTGAAATTCTTTTTAATGACCAAAATGATAATTTTTGTGAAATTCTTTTTAATGACCAAAATGATAATTTTGGTTAAACTCTTTGTAATGGCAGGGAATTTCGCTCTATCCGAATCAATCGTTAAATCGACTAAGACCGTTCGAAACCCCTGATCGTTTTGAGAACAGGACAAAATAGAACGCAGACGGAAGAACATTTCATTGTTATTAAAACAATTCCATCAGATACAAGAATATACAGTATAATTGAATATATTACATTCGATAAATATCAGAGATTACAATAAATTACATAGCAGCGGAAAATAATATAAAGCACAACTGAAAGTAATACACGGATACAGAGCTTTCCGAGCATCGTTCCAGCTGTAAATCAGGATCCTGTGAATATAAATCTGCAAAACCAAAACTACTAGCTGCCCGTGTCGAAAATAAGGGCACCCAGAGTTTAGGTTAAAACAATAAACTCGAGGTCAGTCATGTGACTGGTGTGAGAACTAAAACAGTTATTTAAAACTTTACTTTAAAAGAGAGTAATTCAAGGGACCACGCCGTATAACACGGAACGGGTTTCCTCCCAAGAACACTAGTGCATAGAATAAACAACGCAATGCTTTTTCGAAAAATGAAGATATTATAAGACCCAGGTCCCATCACACAATGCAACGCAAGCCGGAGGATAGGGTTTTCCCTTATAATAGCCAAACATGCTTGGTACGTTTAAAACAAATCATTTGATACTATTATAAGTGTATAGTGTCAAAACAATTTCAATCATAAATATAAATCATAGACGGCATAGCATCCCATGCTACTATGTCGCCATACTAGGCTCTATAAATAAAGCTGAAATATCTCGTATTGGAAATTGGATTTCCGTCATGAGTCGAGGCAAGGGGCAAGCTCCTCTCCGCTTCGAGACACTCTAGCAAATGCCTTGAGACTACACACTCTGGGTAACCCCTGGATCTTCAGGGCCGGTCCTCTCTTACGTTTGAGGATTGGCAATTCCTGAACACACGTTTCCCGGTCCTTACAGACCTAAAATCGAGGCGCCTCATCCAACAACCACATAGGTGAAAAGTCTATAAATGTCAGGGCTGGTAAGTCATTGACATCACCAAAGCTAGAAAGAAACGTCATGCTCTCCCTGCAGTCCTTATCCCGTTTTTAACTCATACCGAGATGTGAGGCTAGCGAATTCACGTTATACAGAAAGCTGCCACGTAGGCCGTGCTTTGATCATCAACCACAAGACTTTGCTTTTCAACAGAAGCCTTGATCCATGCAACTCAGCGTGCCACACAGGAAATTCATGCCATGCGATTGATATCTATCGATATATAACCTCTAAGCTCGTACGTCTCAGAGAAGGGCGTTAAGCAAGATAATAAATTCTCCGCCGCCAAACAGATATATATTTAATAGAAATCAATCAACACATAATAAAATCCAATATCAGACACACAATCCATTTACAAGTTCGTTCTGGGTCTGAACGAAACCGGAGGCACTTTCCTCGCATATCCATCGATCTCCAAGTACGTCTGGACGACCACCAACCGATTCCCTCATCTTGGGTGTACAACCCAATCAAGATCATCAGTAATCACCCAAACGATGTGAAGACTTCCGGTTTTCAACCACCGTCTTCATCTTCGACATATCGTCGAATCGGTTATTCAGAATGGGTATAAACCCGGCCTTTCCGAACAATCCGCGTATATTAAAAACAAATGTTACACAACACAACATACGCCTCATTCCAATTCATTAGTCACTAACCGTAAATCAGCAAGAGAACAATTTCCCAAATATTAACCCCGAAGGCCGAAACCAACATCAGATCAATACCCAGGAAACCATTCTTCTTAACTAACCTACAGCTAGTTTCTAAATTTCAATTCTTAGGGAAAGGTTCCCGTTAATTTTATCCAAGATAAATTCTTTAAAATTTATCCTTTAATCTTCCTTTGGATGTCGTATTAAACCAAATTATGGTTTTCCAAACTAGTCGAGATTAGCGAACCACACCGAAGTAATTATTTATTTTATTTCCCAATCCCAACCTATTCATCCCATGAAGCAAAACTGGTAATACTCCATATCTAACACCACAGTGTTATCGGTAAAATTAATTACCATTTCACGTTCAAATCTAATTAAAGATTTAACTATCGCTTTGGAGCAAAACTGGTGATACTCCATTCTCACACATTTTCCAAATTTGATAACTTAGATTATCAATTCACATTTCAATCAAATTGCAGATGCATTAAAACTCCTTTTACTGGGTTAAAGAACTAATGTCATTTAAAACACAATTCACGATAAATCCACAAATCAATTCTATTTAAAAACCCATTTCAAATCCAATTTATTTATTTAAAAATAAATATGTTTTAATTTTAGTTCAAAACTAGTTCATTTCGATAAAAATCTATTTTTATCTTTTCAAATATGGAGTTTGTCATCCCAATTTTTCCCAAATCATTTCTTATGATTCTACACAAATTATTACTATTTTTAATAATTTTATCAAGGCCCGTACAGTCGATTTCCATCAACGGCCATCGAACTGCACTTACAACGACCTTTTCCAAATTTGATTTGGACGTATCTCCAAATCCAACCGTTAGATTTCAAATTTACAATATTCGTTAGAAATCTCTTTTCGATACGAACCCAACGGTTCCTGTTTTAGGAGAGTCTGACGGTCGGATCTCCCGTAATGTCCGTTCGAAATCAATGGTCGAAATTCGCGAACTGCCGCGGCGCAGCGCATTCTATTCAGGCCATTATATTATATATATAATATATATTTCGTCGATTTCTATTTAAAATGAATTTTATAAATAGTTTTAAATTCGTTTCAAAACCAATTTCAACTTCCATTTCAATTCAAATTAAAATTGAATTTTTCCTTATAAATTCGTTTTAAAATTCATTTATATTCAATTGAAATTTCAATTCAATTTGAATTCACTTCAATTCGTTTTCAATTCAATTCGAATTCAAATTCGTTTTCTATTCAAATCAAATTCAAATTCGTTTTCTATTCAGTTCAATTCAAATTCGTTTTCTATTCAAATCAAATTCAAATTCATTTTCCATTCAAATCAAATTCAAATTCGTTTTCTATTCAATTCAATTCAAATTCGTTTTCTATTCAATTCAATTCAAATTCGTTTTTTATTCAATTCAATTCAAATTCGTTTTCTATTCAAATCAAATTCGTTTTCTATTCAATTCAATTCAAATTCGTTTTCTATTCAAATCAAATATAAAAACGAATATAATCAATATAAATATCGTTCGCGTCAAAATAGCGCATCTCTAATCAACACGGCTTTATATATTTCAATAATTCCGTTATTCTATTCAACAAATGAATATTTATTCTATTCAATACGTGAATCTATATTTTTGTCAACACACGACTAATCTCAACGAATGAGTACTGTCCACGTGTGACTCTTTTTGTTATTTAATATATTTTATAAAAATTATGGTATCTATCGTTTGATTTCAAATCAGACTCCAACCGTAAACTAGTAAGAGAACAATTCCCTGAATATCAACCCCGAAGGCCGAAACCAACATCAGATCAACATCCAGGAGACCACTCATCTTATCTATTTTCCAATTAGTTTCTAATTTTATATATGATAAAGATGTAAATTTTATTGTTAAAATATTTCGTTCAACACATGAATAATCTCAACGGATGAGTACTGTCAACACATGAACCTTTATTTTATAAAGATAAAGATGTAAATTTTATTGTTAAAATATTTCGTTCAACACATGACTAATCTCAACGGATGAGTACTGTCAACACATGAACCTTTATTTTATAATATTATTTATTTTCTCGATTGGAATGAGGCCCAATCAATTACCATATAAAGTTAATTATATGGATTCCATACAACACATGTATATAATAGCAACGATAAATAATCAATCATCATCCAAAGTGCACTACACTGTATAAGCATCAAATATAGATATCTAATGCTTATGACAGCCTGTCAATCAATCGATCGACATACAACTAATTATTGGGATTAGTGTATGACATATATTATCCCAATACCCGTGTGGGATTTCAAATCAACAAACATAGATTTTTATTTGTGCAGTTGGGCGATGTGTAAATTTTATCATCCCAATCAATATCAGTCAAATCAGTGTATATAAACAAATCGGCCGATTTGTTTATAAATATTTATTTATTCACTTTCACGTTAAAAATTATATTTTTAATGATAACTAATTTATTTCAACCATCTACATTTTATCGATTTCACATCAACATCACAACAATTTTCACAACGCATCAATCAAACAAACAAGCCATCCATGGTCTGTGGATGACGGGTGTCGGGTGCTACTAAACACCGTCTGCATCCTAGCATATATTATGATATAACTAGAAAAAGAAATTTTAAAAGGTGAGAAGTTCTCACAGACTAGCTATCCCAACTCCACGGCACTTCATTAATAAAAATCTTCATCGTTCTTCCTTTTGTCACTTCCACCGCCCGTGTTCGCTACATATATAAAAAATCACAATTTTATATTCTCTTTACTTCACGATAAAATAAAGTTCAGATTTTTATTTCACTTCATATAGTTACAACGCTTCTTCCTATATGAAAATTATATTTTTATATTTCTACTGTTTATATAAAGATCGAATTTTTATTAACATACCTATATAAAAATCATATTTGTATATTTCTTCTTTAATAAAAACCATATTTTTAATACTCAACCTAAGTAAAGATCATATTTTTATTATCGCCACTATATAAAAAATCATATTTTTATAATCGCCACTATATAAAAATCATATTTTTATTTAGCTACCTTAATAAAAATCACATTTTTATTATTTCTGCTATATAAAAATATATATTTTTAACTTCAAATTCATCTATGTAAAAATCACATTCTTTTTATAAATAAAAATCGCATCTTTCAAGTGCTAGTTTCAATATGAAAATCGTATTTTTATACGCTAAAAACCTCCCCTTTACATATATAAAAACGTAATCTTTCCATCTCTTAAAATTCATAGCTCTTTCAAATTGAAATCACAGCTTTTCAGATTAAAAACCATAGCCTTTTAAATTAACGAGAAGCAAAATCAGATTTTATATAAATTAAAAGTTATAATCACTCACTATTTTGGTCGAAGGAGGAGGGTCTCGACTGGAGTTGGCGGCCGCTGGTGGAGGCGCAGGCGTGTGGGTGGTCCGGTGGGCGGAGCTCGGCGGATTGGGTACGGGGTGCTGGAGCCAGGGTTTTGGGCGTGGTTCACGCTGCTCGAACGAAGACGAGGGGAGAGGGTGGCGCTCGCGAAGAAGAAAAGGGTAGGGGTGGCTCGACGGGGAGGGGGTCGCCAGTCTGGGCGGCTGCGCGACGGGGTTTGTCGAGATGAAAGAGGCGTCGGGTTTTTTTTTCAATTTTATTTTGATCGAATGAAAGAGGGGGGGGGATGAAGAGTTGACTTTTTTTTATTATTTAATTTTAATTTATATTTTCATAAAGTAACTTTTTATAACGAACTCAAAATCGAACCCATCGACTGTCGTCCCTAGCGTAATACCCCTATTCCGAACACAATGAGATATGTTTCGTTAGCCAATTCTATCGTTTCGATAAGTTTTGACTTAAATTAACATTTAAATCACTATGTATTTAATTTGAACGCACATTTCAAATTACCGGGGCCACATACGGACTCTAAAAATTCCAGAAAAATTATTTCTAGCTTCGTATTGACGATACGGTCCTAACAAAACTAATTTCGTCAAATTCTGAGACCGTTTGAAAAATGGTCATTTTCCTGTCGATTAAAATCAACTAAAACTGGTCAAACACGTTTTCCTTTGCCACGCTCACATATTGATTCGAAAAATTATGAAATTTGAAACCTAGCAATAATCTAACATCAGGACCCAACAAAAGTGGTTTCGTCGAAATCCGAGGTCGTTTGCAAAATGGCTATTTTCAATGGCCGAAATTCCATAGCGACTATTCTGAAATTTCATCTGGACATATATTTTGATTCCTGCTATGAAATCTTGATTTCTCGGATTCGTTGGAAAGATATTCCTAAATAGATTCCATTATTTTTGGTTTCACTAAAATCCGGTTTATTCTGCACCCGATACATTCAATTGAAGTTTGAAATCGAATTATCGAACTAACACGACATTTTCAATTCTATTTATAATTATATATATGAATATTTATATTCTAACGACGACGTATATAATATATACGTCCGAATTATATGCAAATTGAATTTCTCGTCGAATTTATTTAAAATAATTCATTTTAAATATTCAAAATTCGCTAAAATTGCTAAAATAAAAATTTTAAACTGGCTCAGAATTTCCGGGTTATTACAATCTCCCCCACTTAAAACTTTTCGTCCCCGAAAAGGAACAAAGTCGAAAGTGGTTTGATTAATCAACTCTACGTTCGATCTGGCTTCCATCCCCCAAGTTTTCAGTTTTTGAGAATTTTCAAATTTTCAAAAATTTGGCTAACACCCTAAATTTTCGAAAAATTTCGCCATAACCTCCCCTGCACCGGGAGCCACGGGAAAATCCCGAAATTGCCATACAGGCCTTCTGATCTCAAAAAGAAAAAGAAAAAGCCAATCGGCTCATAAAATCATCATCACCCAAACAAAACAGTAAATTATGGTAAACATGTACCTATTTGTCGGGCAAACAAATTTTATTCTCCGTTCTAGCCTCCTTGCTATGACCTGTTCAATGTAAGTACTTGTATATGCAAGCAAATGCGTCTAATTTTCAATATTTGATTCAATTAGGCATAATGGTTCAAAAATTATCAAACAACTAAACAACCAACACAAACATCAATCAATTAGTGGATTAACATTTCAAATTCATAAATTTGATATATAGTCAAAAATCATGTTTTTGATACCAATTCACAACAATAAATCTATCTATATAAGTTTTGGTTCTCACACCAGCCTAATGGAAATATATAGAAATCATATCTTCGAAACACGAACATAAATATTGATGATGCCATGGTCATTATCAACATCATCTCCGGGCGACTAGAGCATGATTCTATATCTATCCAGTATATTAAAACTTCGACTACACGTTCATGACGCGTATACGCGAAATCTTTATATATTGGATTGTCCAAATTCAAAATAAATATTCAAATATGTATAAAATGGTTTAAATTTTCAAAACAAAATTGTTTTCATTTGAAAAATATACTCTTCACACTCGTTCTAGGATACTACTGATCCTATCTCTAACGAGTCATTCTAATTGGATATTACTAACCCAATACCTGATGAATTCTTTCATATGGTTCTAATGTGTCTTGTTCACGAGCTCTGTAAACCAAAGCTCCGATACCAAATGTAACGGCAAGGAATTTCGCTCGATCCGAATCAATCGTTAAATCGACTAAGACCGTTCGAAACCCCTGATCGTTTTGAGAACAGGACAAAATAGAATGCAGACGGAAGAACATTTCATTGCTATTACAACAATTCCATCAGATACAAGAATATACAAAGTATAATTGAATAAATTACATTTGATAAATATCAGAGATTACAATAAATTACATAGCAGCGGAAAATAATATAAAGCACAAATGAAAGTAATACACGGATACAGAGCTTTCCGAGCATCGTTCCAGCTGTAAATCAGGATCCTGTGAATATAAATCTGCAAAACCAAAACTACTAGCTGCCCGTGTCGAAAATAAGGGCACCCAGAGTTTAGGTTAAAACAATAAACTCCAGGTCAGTCATGTGACTGGTGTGAGAACTAAAACAGTTATTTAAAACTTTACTTTAAAAGAGAGTAATTCAAGGGACCACGCCGTATAACACGGAACGGGTTTCCTCCCAAGAACACCAGTGCATAGAATAAACAACGCAATGCTTTTTCGAAAAATGAAGATATTATAAGACCCAGGTCCCATCACACAATGCAACGCAAGCCGGAGGATAGGGTTTTCCCTTATAATAGCCAAACATGCTTGGTATGTTTAAAACAAATCATTTGATACTATTATAAGTGTATAGTGTCAAAACAATTTCAATCATAAATATAAATCATAGACGACATAGCATCCCATGCTACTATGTTGCCATACTAGGCTCTATAAATAAAGCTGAAATATCTCGTGTTGGAAATTGGATTTCCGTCATGAGTCGAGGCAAGGGGCAAGCTCCTCTCCGCTTCGAGACACTCTAGCAAATGCCTCGGGACTACACACTCTGGGTAACCCCTAGATCTTCAGGGCCGGTCCTCTCTTACGTTTGAGGATTGGCAATTCCTGAACACACGTTTCCCGGTCCTTGCAGACCTAAAATCGAGGCGCCTCATCCAACAACCACATAGGTAAAAAGTATATAAATGTCAGGACTGGTAAGTCACTGACATCACCAAAGCTAGAAAGAAACGTCGTGCTCTCCCTGCAGTCCTTATCCCGTTTTTAACTCATACCGAGGTGTGAGGCTCGCGAATTCACGTTATACACAAAGCTGCCACGTAGGCCGTGCTTTGATCATCAACCACAAGACTTTGCTTTTCAACAGAAGCCTTGATCCATGCAACTCAGCGTGCCACACAGGCAATTCATGCCGTGCGATTGATATCTATCGATATATAACCTCTAAGCTCATACGTCTCAGAGAAGGGCGTTAAGCAAGAGAATAAATTCTCCGCCGCCAAAAAGATATATATTTAATAGAAATCAATCAACACAGAATAAAATCCAATGTCAGACACACAATCCATTTACAAGTTCGTTCTGGGTCTGAACGAAACCGGAGGCACTTTCCTCGCATATCCATCGATCTCCAAGTACGTCTAGACGACCACCAACTGATTCCCTCATCTTGGGTGTACAGCCCAATCAAGATCATCAGTAATCACCCAAACGATGTGAAGACTTCCGGTCTTCAACCACCGTCTTCATCTTCGACATATCGTCGAATCGGTTATTCAGAATGGGTATAAACCCGGCCTTTCCGAACAACCCGCGTATTTAAAAAACAAATGTTACACAACACAACATACGCCTCATTCCAATTCATTAGTCACTAACCGTAAATCAGCAAGAGAACAATTTCCCAAATATTAACCCCGAAGGCCGAAACCAACATCAAATCAATACCCAGGAAACCATTCTTCTTAACTAACCTACAGCTAGTTTCTAAATTTCAATTCTTAGGGAAAGGTTCCCATTAATTTTATCCAAGATAAATTCTTTAAAATTTACCCTTTAATCTTCCTTTGGATGTCGTATTAAACCAAATTATGGTTTTCCAAACTAGTCGAGATTAGCGAACCACACCGAAGTAATTATTTATTTTATTTCCCAATCCCAACCTATTCATCCCATGAAGCAAAATTGGTAATACTCCATATCTAACACCACGGTGTTATCGGTAAAATTAATTACCATTTCACGTTCAAATCTAATTAAAGATTTAACTATCGCTTTGGAGCAATACTGGTGATACTCCATTCTCGCTCATTTTCCAAATTTGATAACTTAGATTATCAATTCACATTTCAATCTAATTGCAGATTCATTAAAACTCCTTTTACTGGGTTAAAGAACTAATGTCATTTAAAACACAATTCACGATAAATCCACAAATCAATTCTATTTAAAAACCCATTTCAAATCCAATTTATTTATTTAAAAATAAATGGGTTTTAATTTTAGTTCCAAACTAGTTCATTTCGATAAAAATCTATTTTTATCTTTTCAAATATGGAGTTTTTCATCCCAATTTTTCCCAAATCATTTTTATGATTTTACACAAATTATTACTATTTTTAATAATTTTATCAAGGCCCGTACAGTCGATTTCCATCAACGGCCATCGAACTGCACTTACAGCGACCTTTTCCAAATTTGATTTGGACGTATCTCCAAATCCAACCGTTAGATTTCAAATTTCCAATATTCATTAGAAAGCTCTTTTCGATACGAACCCAACGGTTCTGGTTTTAGGAGAATCCGACGGTCGGATCTCCCGTAATGTCCGTTCGAAATCAATGGTCGAAATTCGCGAACTGCCGCGGCGCGGCGCGTTCTATTCAGGCCATTATATTATATATATAATATATATAATATATATTTCGTCGATTTCTATTTAAAATGAATTTTATAAATAGTTTTAAATTCGTTTCAAAAACAATTTCAACTTCCATTTCAATTCAAATCAAAATTGAATTTTTCCTTATAAATTCGTTTTAAAATTCATTTCTATTCAATTCAAATTTCAATTCAATTTGAATTCACTTCAATTCGTTTTCAATTCAATTCGAATTCAAATTCGTTTTCTATTCAAATCCAATTCAAATTCGTTTTCTATTCAATTCAATTCAAATTCGTTTTCTATTCAAATCAAATTCAAATTCGTTTTCCATTCAAATCAAATTCAAATTCGTTTTCTATTCAATTCAATTCAAATTCGTTTTCTATTCAATTCAATTCAAATTCGTTTTCTATTCAATTCAATTCAAATTCGTTTTCTATTCAAATCAAATTCAAATTTGTTTTCTATTCAATTCAATTCAAATTCGTTTTCTATTCAAATCAAATATAAAAACGAATATAATCGATATAAATATCGTTCGCGTCAAAAAAGCGCATCTCTAATCAACACGGCTTTATATATTTCAATAATTCCGTTATTCTATTCTACAAATGAATATTTATTCTATTCAATACGTGAATCTATATTTTTGTCAACATACGACTAATCTCAACGAATGAGTACTGTCCACGTGTGACTCTTTTTTGTTATTTAATATATTTTATAAAAATTATGGTATCTATCGTTTGATTTCAAATCAGACTCCAACCGTAAACTAGTAAGAGAACGATTCCCTGAATATCAACCCCGAAGGCCGAAACCAACATCAGATCAACATCCAGGAGACCACTCATCTTATCTATTTTCCAATTAGTTTCTAATTTTATATATGATAAAGATGTAAATTTTATTGTTAAAATATTTCGTTCAACACATGACTAATCTCAACGGATGAGTACTTCCAACACATGAACCTTTATTTTATAAAGATAAAGATGTAAATTTTATTGTTAAAATATTTCGTTCAACACATGACTAATCTCAATGGATGAGTACTGTCAACACATGAACCTTTATTTTATAATATTCTTTATTTTCTCGATTGGAATGAGGCCCAATCAATTACCATATAAAGTTAATTATATGGATTCCATACAACACATGTATATAATAGCAACGATAAATGATCAATCATCATCCAAAGTGCACTACACTGTATAAGCATCAAATATAGATATCTAATGCTTATGACAGCCTGTCAATCAATCGATCGACATACAACTAATTATTGGGATTAATGTATGTCATATATTATCCCAATACCCGTGTGGGGTTTCAAATCAACAAACATAGATTTTTATTTGTGCAGTTGGGCGATGTGTAAAATTTATCATCCCAATCAATATCAGCCAAATCAGTGTATATAAACAAATCGGCCGATTTGTTTATAAATATTTATTTATTCACTTTCACGTTAAAAATTATATTTTTAACGATAACTAATTTATTTCAACCATCTACATTTTATCGATTTCACATCAACATCACAACAATTTTCACAACGCATCAATCAAACAAACAAGCCATCCATGGTCTGTGGATGACGGGTGTCGGGTGCTACTAAACACCGTCTGCATCCTAGCATATATTATGATATAACTAGAAAAAAGAATTTTAAAAGGTGAGAAGTTCATAGACTAGCAATCCCAACTCCACGGCACTTCATTAATAAAAATCTTCATCGTTCTTCCTTTTGTCACTTCCACCGTCCGTGTTCGCTACATATATAAAAAATCACATTTTATATTCTCTTTACTTCACGATAAAATAAAGTTCAGATTTTTATTTCACTTCATATAGTTACAACGCTTCTTCCTATATGAAAATTATATTTTTATATTTCTACTGTTTATATAAAGATCGAATTTTTATTATCATACCTATATAAAAATCGTATTTGTATATTTCTTCTTTAATAAAAACCATATTTTTAATACTCTACCTAAGTAAAGATCATATTTTAATTATCTCCACTATATAATAATCATATTTTTATAATCGCCACTATATAAAAATCATATTTTTATTTAGCTACCTTAATAAAAATCACATTTTTATTATTTCTACTATATAAAAATATATATTTTTAACTTCAAATTCATCTATGTAAAAATCACATTCTTTTTATAAATAAAAATCGCATCTTTCAAGTGCTAGTTTCTATATGAGAATCGTATTTTTATACGCTAAAAACCTCCCCTTTACATATATAAAAACGTAATCTTTCCATCTCTTAAAATTCATAGCTCTTTCAAATTGAAATCACATCTTTTCAGATTAAAAACCATAGCCTTTTAAATTAACGAGAAGCAAAATCAAATTTTATATAAATTAAAAGTTATAATCACTCACTATTTTGGTCGAAGGAGGAGGGTCTCGACTGGAGTTGGCGGCCGCTGGTGGAGGCGCAGGCGTGTGGGTGGCCCGGTGGGCGAAGCTCGGCGGATTGGGTACGGGGTGCTGGAGCCAGGGTTTTGGGCGTGGCTCACGCTTCTCGAACGAAGACGAGGGGAGAGGGTGGCGCTCGCGAAGAAGAAAAGGGTAGGGGTGGCTCGACGGGAAGGGGGTCGCCAGTCTGGGCGGCGGCGCGACGGGGTTTGTCGAGATGAAAGAGGCATCGGGTTTTTTTTTCAATTTTATTTTGATCGAATGAAAGAGGGGGGGGGATGAAGGGCTGACTTTTTTTTATTATTTAATTTTAATTTATATTTTCATAAAGTAACTTTTTATAACGAACTCAAAATCGAACCCACCGACTGTCGTCCCTAGCGTAATACCCCTATTCCGAAAACAATGAGATATGTTTCGTTAGACAATTCTATCGTTTCGATCAGTTTTGACTTAAATTAACATTTAAATCACTATATATTTAATTTGAACGCACATTTCAAATTACCGGGGCCACATACGGACTCTAAAAATTCCAGAAAAATTATTTCTAGCTTCGTATTGACGATACGGTCCTAACAAAACTAATTTCGTCAAATTCTGAGACCGTTTGAAAAATGGTCATTTTCCAGTCGATTAACATCAACTGAAACTGGTCAAACACGTTTTCCTTTGCCACGCTCACATATTGATTCGAAAAATTATGAAATTTGAAACCTAGCAATAATATGAAATCACGGACCCAACAAAAGTCGTTTCGTCGAAATCCGAGGTCGTTTGCAAAATGGCTATTTTCAATGGCCGAAATTCCATAGCGACTATTCTGAAATTTCATCTGGACATATCTTTTGATTCCCGCTATGAAATCTTGATTTCTCGGATTCGTTGGAAAGATATTCCCAAATAGATTCCATTATTTTTGGTTTCACTAAAATCCGGTTTATTCTGCACCCGGTTTATTCAATTGAAGTTTGAAATCGAATTATCGAACTACCTCGCCATTTTCAATTCTATTTATAATTATATATATGAATATTTATATTCTAACGACGACGTATATAATATATACGTCTGAATTATATTCAAATTAAATTTCTCGTCGAATTTATTTAAAATAATTCATTTTAAATATTCAAAATTCGCTAAAATTGCCAAAATAAAAATTTTAAACTGGCTCAGAATTTCCGGGTTATTACACTCTTCTTAATGTAAACAAAGCTATATATTTTGATCTACCTCTTTTAATGTAAACATGTGTTCATTTTGGTTTAATACTTTTTAATGCACAAAAATATTCATTTTTGTTTAACTCTTTTTAATACACAAAAATATTCATTTTTGTTTCACTAATCAAGTTTTGATAAAACAAGTTATTTTATTTCACTAATCATGTGTTATTCTTATATAATCCTTATTAAATGACAAAAATGTGATTTTTGTAAAATCCTCGTTAAGTGACAAAAATGTATGTTTTTGTCAAACTCCTTATTAAGTGACAAAAATGTGATTTTTGTCAAACTCCTTATTAAGTGACAAAAATGTGATTTTTGTCAAACTCTTTTCAATGAGTTAAAATGAATGGTTTTTAATTCATTCTTTCTCAAAGTGATAAAAATGAATGAATTACTTCATTCTTTTCAAAGTGCCAAAATGTTTGGTTTAATCTCAATAACTATATTTCTAATCAAAATGTCATTTTTATTTTGCATAACACATTTCAAATAAAAATGTTGTTTTTATTTCCAAGGTACATTTGTGAGGAAATGTTGTTTTATTCCACTGTAACATTTATAAGAAAATGTTATTTTATTTCTAGGTAACATTCATTAGAAATTGTTATTTCATTTCAAAAATCATGTTTTGACAAAAGATTTTATTTCATTTATAATACCACAATTTATAAAAATGATATTTTTTATTCCAATTGTAACATTTATATAAAAATGGTATTGTATTTCACTAAACATTCTTTTGACAAAATGCTATTTTAATTCACTAATCATTCTTGACAAAAAATATTGATTTTATTCACAAATCATATTTTGATAAAAATATGTTATTCTATTTTCATCCTTTTACAATAAACAAAAATGTTAATTTTCCTTTTATAATCATGTCTTGACAAATCCTTTAATGTAGACAAAAATGCATATTTTTGTTTTAATCTCTTTTCTTATGCACAAAAATGTTTATTCCTAATTTAATCTTTTAAATGACACAAAAATGTTCATTTCTAATTTAATCTTTTTAATGACACAAAAATGTTCATTTCTATCTTCATTCTTATAATGTAAACAAATATGACAAATTTGCCTAATTCTTATACTGTAAACAAATATGATAAATTTGCCTTATTTTTATACTACAAACAAATATGATAGATTTGCCTCATTTTTATACTACACACTAATATGATAGATTTGCCTCATTTTTATACTACGAACAAATATGATAGATTTGCCTCATTTTTATACTACGAACAAATATGATAGATTTGCCTCATTTTTATTACAACTAAATGACAACGAAATTTGTTCTTTTAAATCTAAAACAAAATGACAATGAAATATGTCAATTCTAGCAAAAATGATATTTTAAATCTAATTAGACAGTTCTAATCAAAAAGGTATTTTTAATCTCATTCTACATTTAATAACAAAAATGTTATATTTATTCACATAACATATTTCAAATGAAATTGTTATTTCTATTCACATAACCTATTTGAATGAAAATGTTATTTTTATTCACATAACATATTCCGAACCAAATCGATATTTATATTCTAACCAAATATAATTCGACAAAGCAGCATCAACACAGTAAATCAATCCATCCAAAATTTTCACGGCACATAAAATATTACAATCACAATTAAGATCAATCAGAATCAGTTCACATATAAAAATAAATTTTTATTTAAAATTTAAAATGAGAAATCTCACCGATAGCTTTCAATTCCTTGGTTCAGATTGGAATTTTTCCCAAATTCTGGTTTTCTCTGTTTTCGATCTAGTCAGCATCATCACAAAGTACTTTTCGACACGAGTCCAACGCAATTCAGTTTGTCCGATTCCGACCTCATATGAATAAGTTACGATTATATGAAAGTTGACCATATTTTAAAGAAAATAAATAAATTAATTAACTAAATAATATACCATCTTCTTCCTCACAATTTCAGGCCGATGGTCACCACGTTGGGTTCAAATCTAGGTCTTCGGTTTACATGCGGTTCGAGGCACGGGAGGGTAATCGGCCTTCACCACGACGGAGTACTTGGAGGGGCGCGCCACCCCCCTGAACGGCGGCGAGTTCGGTGGTCCCTGGAGGGGGAAAACCCGCTTGATGCGGCGGCGGTTCTCGGGGTCAAACCTCGGAATTTGCGCCACCAGGGTGGATCCAACCGTACGGATATAAAGATCTCTCAATCCTCTTTGAATTGGTATTTGGAATTCTCGAAATTATTGAGCGGATTGGTGGAGATTAAGGATTGAAATCGGGAAGAAGTTGGCCATTGAAAAGGAGATACGACGGCTGGTGTATTAGGAGTTTATGGTTCGTATGGTATAGCGTATTTATACGCATATTTTCTTATTTATTTAATTCAAGAATTATTTATTCGACGATACTAACTCCGAAACGAACCCAACGAATGACGCCCCTAGCTAAATACCCCCATCCCGGACACATTGGAATATATTTCGTAACCCGATTCGGCTGTTACGATATGTTTTTCTTTAAATTTAATTTAAATCATTTAGTTATTAAGTTCAAACGTACATTTTAAATTACCGGGGCTGCATACTGACCCTAAAAATTACAGAAAAATTATTTCTAGTTATGTTTTGACGATACGGTTCTAATAAGACTAATTTCGTCGAATTCTGAGACTGTTTGAAAAATGGCCATTTTCAAGTCGATTAAATCTGACCGAAACTGACAAAACACATTTTCCTTTGCCACGCTCACATATTAATTCGATAAATTATGAAAATTGAAACTTAACAATAATTTGAAATTCTGGTTCCAACAAAAGTGGTTTCATCGAAAACCGAGGTCGTTTGCAAAATGGCTATTTTCAAGGCTTATTATATTAAAATATATATAAATTCTAGCGACTTTTCTAAATTTTAAACTGGGCATAACTTTCTATTTTCAAACTGAAATTTCAATTTTTCATATTCGTCAGAAAGATATTATTAAGCAGATACAAATATTTCTTGTTTCACTCAATTCTGACTTAAAATGAAGTGAATATTAGGCTCACATCCCTATTTTGAAACTTAATTAGGCTCACATCCGGTCATAAACTTAATATAAATTAGGTCCCTGTTTTCAAAACTTATAAAATAATAATTAAAAAAAATAAAAAAATTCGTAAATTAGTAATAAAATATTTTATGCATTATACAAAAAATTCAGTTAAAAAAACAACAAAAATAATGTCAGAAAGAAGAAAACAGCAAAAAAACAGAAAAAACTGCAGTTAAATGCATAATATAATGCACGTTTTTGATTTTATTGCATGCATATGTGCAATTATTGCAATTCTTCCAACGCATAGATTTAAGTTAATATTTCAGTTCATTTTTATTTGCATCCAAATATGCAAATTTCTCAGAAAACATGCACACATGTGTGCAACATTTTTATAGGATAACACACTGGCTAAAAGTAGGGACCTAATTTATAAAAAAAAAGTTTTGAAAATTTTAAACCCGTCCCCTATTTTATTACTTCCGCCTTTTTTTATTTTTTTTAAAAAAATGTGCTTTCGTTCATAAAAAAAAATATTCTAAAATCTGGAAATAATGTCAGGATTGTACGGAAATCAAAAAAAATAGTTGCATACATTTATGCAATTATTACTGATAATTGCATATATGTATGCAACTTTTCCGTAAGCTG
The DNA here is from genome assembly GCA_030737875.1 of Allium sativum. NCBI lineage: Eukaryota > Viridiplantae > Streptophyta > Magnoliopsida > Asparagales > Amaryllidaceae > Allium > Allium sativum. The sequence goes on from CM060924.1 coordinate 71,408,957, forward strand.
TGTTCGGATTAAAATCTGAAAATAAACCTGCACAAATGTGTGCAAGTATTTGAAATATTTGCAAACATGTATGCACGTATTTGCACGAAGAAAAATCAACGAAGATGAATGTAGTGAAAAATAAGCACGGATGTATGCAGGAAAATGATATATGTGCATACTATTATGCATTTAACTGGAAATTTCGTTTTTTTTTCTGTTTTTTTTATTTTTGACGCCTTGTTTGATGATTTTTTGTTCTGAATTTTTTAGCGTTTACATGTTTTATTTAAATAAGAATTTACATGATTTTTTTATATTTTTTTAATATTTTTTGATGAATTTTCAGAAAATAGGGACCTAATTTACAATAAGTTATGACCGGGTTTTTTTTCTATTTTGAACCTTAACAGGGACCTGTAAAAAACGCACCCTAAAATGAATCCTGTATAGTCAGTCAAAGTTCAAATTCAAATTTTCAAACTACGGCGCTGTTTCAAACTCCTTTTATAATTAAATTAAATTTATTCGTTTTAAAATAATTTTTTTAGTTGTTCTTATTTAAAATAGATTACTTTAAATATTAAAATCCATTAAAATTTCTAGAATAAAAATTTTAAATTGGCCCCAAATTCTGGGTTGTTACAGTTTCAATCAATCAAAATTCCGGAATAACTTGATTGGATTTACTAATTAAAATATTTTTGGTCCTAGAGTTCGACACCCTCTACAACAACCCTTATTGTTTACGAAAGCCAAATGAATTAAATAATTGTTTATAGTTGTTAATTTGTTCGCAAACAAAAACCATGGACTTATGTACATTGTAAAGTTTCCTAACACATTTGCAACACTTTCCAAGTGTTTCTATTTAGGAACACCTATATATGTTGCAAAAGTCAAATTCTGGACCACGTTTTGTCGTTCAAATACCGAACGATTCATGTTATCAAAACCAAACAACGTTAGCAACTTATTTAACATTAACATTAATTAATTTACTTTATTTATTTATATATAACTATATTTATTTAATTAGAAACGAATACACTTAAAAAAATAGTTTTATAAATACATATTGGAAAAATTCATTGCAACAAATCCTAAAAAATATCTATCAAAATTATACCATTATATTTTGAAAAAAATTAAACATCTATTTTATTATAAACATATGTATATTAAAACTATATTGAAAATTTATTTTATAATTAACCCAAATTCATGTTTAAATTAAATTAAATATATTTTATATGAAAAATTCTAGTTTTTATATCCAAAAATCCAGTTTTAAATTGATAAAAATTCTAGATCATTACATTTACCTCCTGGAAAACATTTCGTCCTCAAAAAGGAAAGGGAAAGTGGATTCGGGTTTCCTATGAGAAAGTTATGGCTACAGGAAGACAGGTTAAAATCTCAAAAAATAGAAAATAGAAACTAATATAATAGGGTTTGGATTTGTGGGGTTGGATGATAGATGTGTGGTGCGAACAACGGGTGCAGCAGGGCTTAGTGACTCTAGGCGCTGGTTTGGTGGTGCAGTGGCTAGTTGGATGTCGACTTTGTGGTTGGTGATAGGGTTTGGTTGCTAGGAAGGAGGAAACAAGGGGTTTTATGCAAAGAGGGAAAATTGAGATCCAGGTTCTAGAAAAAATACGACTTTTGTAAAGTGGTGAATTAGATTTTAAAAAAATAGTAATTAGAGAAGAGATTAAAACTATATTTAAGAATTTATTTTGAGAGAGGTGTTTAAGGGATTTGAAGAGAGAGCAAAGATTGAAGAGAAGAGATGGTGATAAGATTTAGGAAATAAGAAATAAAAAGGAGAATGATTTTTTTTGTTTTGACTTAAGAATTTATATGGAGAGGGAAACCATGAAAATTTTCAGAAAGAAGTTTACAGAGAAGTGGATTATGGAAGAAGAATGGGTGAGAAGTGCTGAAAAAGAAAATGCGTACTTAGCTTACCAAAGTCTCTTAAAATTCAAACGTGAAAATTAACAAAGGGTGAGGTGGCAAATCTATCCAAAGAAGCCAAAGGAAGCATACAATAAATTTTTCAGAAAATGAGTAACAGTAAAAATCACATAAACACTATTTATTTTGTGCACTTTTAACTGAAAAGCTCATTTCTAGAACAAAATGGAAGCTGATTTTGACAAAAAAATGTTTTCTCAGAATTTGGAGTAGAATCATTAAAAAAAACTCTCGAGTTTTCAAAATTTTGAAATATCAACTCAAATTCAAATCTTGATAATTTTTACCAAAATTGACTTTTTCAAAAAATGTTTCATTTCAATAGATTTAGCAACTACGTTACTGAATATTACAAGTTTATTATTTAAATTTTAATAATGAACTTACATTCAATAAAAAATTAGTGTAACTCAACAATTATGGTTTGCATTAACCACTATTTAATTATCATTGTTTAATTGCCCCTACTCATGTTTGCATGAATCTAATTCATTTATTATATATAATTCAATAATAAATTAAAACTTAAATTTTAAAAACTTAAATTCCAGTTAATTCAACATTTAAACTTTTTTCCAAAACTTCAAGTTGGTACAACAAGTAGACCATATTATTGTAATAACCTTTGTTAGTGTGGGTCTCAGGGTGGGATGTAATAACTATAATATTAGTGATCAACTAACAATATTTACATTTCAAGAAGAGTGCTTGGCATCCATGATGATGTGGTAGAGATTGTGCTACTTAATACTTATCAGGTTTATATCAGAAGTATTGTTCAAGTGTATAGTAATAGGGTACTTGTAGATAAACCTAATACATTAATGCATGAAGGCGATGTCATTTTTTGTAAGATTATAACTTAAGTCTCAAAGGACATTTCATGAGATCAAGATATAGATACAAGACCAATACATGATTCGGCTAATAAATTAGTTGAATAAAAGAAAACAAGTATGTGAAACACATTTGTTACGTCGTATATAATCAATGGTTGAATGCTTAGTCAACCACTCTATCTTGGAATACTTAAAAGGTTTCACCGTGTTTGGAATCAAGTCCAGAAGACATATATACTTACATACTTGTTTTCATAAAACAAATGACATTGGAGGATTGCTAGTGAAAATTTCATTAAACTTGTGTGAGAGGTTTTGTTTTTAAACGAGAAGAAGAGCATGATAAGAGGAAGTGGGAATTATCCAATATCTTGCAAAAATAAAAGAACATATTTGTTTAAATATATATCCTTCCCATTAAAGTGTTGGGCCATTTGGGCATTGAAATCTTTGCTTTATTGCAAGGAGCAAAGTCTTGCATCACCATATATGCACATTGTCACACCCACTTGATTGGTTGAACCTAGTCAGGTCGTTTTTGGGTCCAAAATATATTTTTGGATAGAATTATTATTGTTAAAGAAAACCGGATTTGAACCTGTTAACAAACTCAGATTCAAATTAAATAGGTAGAAATGGTGGGAGTTCGAGTTTGAATTCGATTTCAGATATCTTATAAACCTTACTATGGAACATTTAGAAACAAATAGTAGCGACTGTCCAAAATGTAGATAAAAACATAGAAGAAACAACAATTAAATACGAAACGATGCATCTTCGCACATTTATAAATTGCCAAGTTGTAATCCTTTCATTTTTTAAATCTTTAAATCATCTTCTACCGCGTTAATATGTAGCAGCAAAATCGTTGCAATCCTGAATTTAGTAATGTCTAAAGCCGTTGCAAATCATTGAATTTGGAAATACCTAAAAGTTGTTGCAAATCAAGATCTTCCCATTCTCTTCCCCTCTTTTGTTTCTTTCAAATTTATACCGCTTTTGTGCATATCACAAATTCAGTAATTTATTACTGTAGTTGGTTTAGAAGATACTTTGGACCGATTTGAATAGTTTTATAACAATTGATCAAGGAAATAAACCATCTCAGCTATATTGTATTTTGTATGATGATGTGCTTTAGAGCATGTCCAACTGTTACATGAATTTCGAAATTTTCGAAATCCATACACAAATGTTGCTCCAACGGTGCGTGGGAATTACCTAAAGTGTGAATTTCGGGGGCAATAAATTTGAAATCTGCAAACTCTATGAGCGTTTGTTGAACAAACGCCTAAAACAAGGCATCTGTTCAACAAACGCCTAGTTTTCAGTTTATGTTCCAACGGGCAGTTTTCTAAATTTTAAATAGCCTAAAGGGGAAGCTTTTGTTCCATTGGAACATTTTGCTCAAACTTGTTGATTTCAAGATTTTGATTAATGGAAACAAAAGAAGTTGAAATGGAAATCATGTTATAGAGATAAAGTGTTATATATATATATATTTATTTATAAGTTGAGTCGTATTAGAATCATGTTAAAATCTATCCTAAAGTGTGTATATATATATATGTTCATATCCTTAAGATGAATGAGTAGAAATCTAAATGTTACTTCAATAAATTATGTGGGAATAGGAGTAGTGTACTTGATATTTTGGGGGTGCAGGAAGGAGAATTACCAGTTAAATTTCTTGGTGTTCCTTTATCTTCAAATAAAATCACTGACAGAGAATGTGTGGAGCTTGTCACTAAGATTAGAGAAAAGCTACAGGCATGGAATTCCAGGCTGCTATCTTTTGTAGGGAGAATTGAATTAGTACACACTGTTATCCAGGCTAAAGTTAATTTTTGGCTTCAAAACTTTCAAATTCCAGAAGCATCTGTTGGTAAAATTGAAAATGTTTGTGCGGGTTTCATCTGAAAAGGGGGCCTTTATAAAATTAAGTATGCAGATTTGTGTAGACCAAAAGAAGAAGGAGGTGTTGGATTGAGGAGATTAAAAGATATGAGAGAAGAATTTACATTAAAACAAGCATGGAAAATCATTCATGAACAAGGTCTTTGGCCTAAATGGATGAGAAAGAGGTATATTAAAGATAACTTCTGGACGACGACTATAGATAATAACTCTTCATCTACATGGGAAGCTATTCTCAAAGTAAGGAGCACCCTAGCTGCAAATTGTGAACGTGAATTTGCAAGTGGTAAAGAAACCGATTTATGGAAAGATCCTTGGATTAAAGGAAAGTCTCTAATTGGTTCTTTGGGTTGGGATACTTATTTTGCTTTTGGGTATCCTAACCAATCAGTTAACCATATCATTAATGAAGGTAACTGGTGCTGTGATAATTTACCTTATTCACTGGAAATGAAAAGAGACATTCAATACATGCGTTTGTTCATCGACAGAGAATTTGACAAGTGGAAGTGGACATCAATAATTATTTTAAATTAAAAGAAGCATGGAATGCTTGTCGTACTACTGGAGATAGTGTTGCTTGCCATAAAGTGGTGTGGTTTAAGGTCATACCCCCAAAATAGCTCATACAGTATACAAAGCGATGTTACACCGTCTTCCAACAAAGGACAGACTTCGGAATGGGGAATAATTCCCTTGAATCTATGTCCTAGGTGTGAAACTCAAGAAGAGACTCATCAGCACCTATTCTTTCAGTGCAATTTTTCAAAAGGAATCCTTGATAATATCCATTCAAGACTCAATTTTGGCAACCAAAATACACAAAGTGTTAATTTGCAGGAAGTAATCACTTACTTGGCCATGAAATGGACGAATGTAGATGCAAAAATTAAAGTACACGGCGTTAGCGTAGCTACTGCATGTTAGTGGATTTGAAAGGAGAGGAATAGCCATGTTTTTAACAACAAAAAGCAGATAACCAGTGAGCTTAGCAAGCTAATTGAAGTTGAAATCAACTTAATTTTGCAAACTCGAGGAAGAAAACTCACGATAACATGGGCAGAATCACTATCTCGTACTGGAGGAAGGGCTCGAGTGGATTCATTAATATCACCACTAGCATATGAAAACCAGCGGCCCCCATAAATTCATCATTGAAGAGGAAGGCACTGTTCTCTATGTTTTGTGAAGTTGAAGAGACCGATTTGCTGTAGGAGAATGTGTGAGTGGGTTTTGTATATAATTAGTTATACGATATAAATATTTTGAGCTGCTGAATGTTGTAGCATCACGTTTTGGGCTGTAAAGCCTATTTCTAAAATTATACCGAATTTCAAAATAAATATTCATATGGCTTTAAAAAACCAGAAGTGTACAGAATAATCTCTACCAGTCGACTGGTAGAGAATTGACCAGTCGACTGGTCAGAGAAATTTTGTACACAACGACTAGTTTTGAAACATGTTTTTATTTATATGATTTAAAGTTTAATTCAACCAGCCAACTGATGATTTTTTAAACAGTCGACTGATTCGGCCCAGAAATTATTTTATGAAGAGTCACCATCTTTCATGAAGAGATTCCTCTTCAATAATCAATGGAAATGGACATAACTTTTTATAGAAACTCTTCATGGATGAATGCTATTCTTTTGCTATTATATAAACACTCCAAACATGTTTTTCAAACCATCAATTCTAAATATATTCTCTCTATTTTCTGAAATTAACTTCAATATACTTTGCTAACAACAGCTCTCCAAATTCAAGTTACTTATTGAATCCTTGATAATACTTTTTCATATCTTGATTCAACAAGTAACTAGCTTCCTTAAAAATCTTTGCAAGCATTTCAAATACTCGAGGATAAGATTATAGGAAGGGTGTAAACCATTGACTATCTGTGTTGATTCAAAAACACAAAGTAGAAGTCAAAACACTTGTATTTGTTGAAGTCCCGTGTAGTTGCTCAGGCGAGAGGCATTCTTGTTGGTGCTCGAGTGTACTGACCTATTCTTCCGGGTTAAAAGAGGGCGTGATAGTGAATTCCGAAGAGGAGCTTTAGGACTGGACGTAGGGCGGAAAGTCCAAGCCAGTATAAAATTCCTGGTGTTTTTTTTACTTTATTTATTGCTTTTATTTACTTGTGATATGTCATATCAGTTCTTGTATTAGCTAGTTAGTATATCATCTACATTTCCGCTATATCCATATAGATCCTACTTAAGTCGTACACACCGACTTTTCAATTGGTATCTGATCTAGACAATCATCTAACCGTAAAACTGTTATCTGATACACAGACATTATGGATAATAATACTAGTAATAGCAATAACACTGGATATTCTGAAGGCCAATCCACTGCTAGACCAACTTCCTTTATTGGCATGAATTATAGTTACTGGGCTGCACGAATGAGTATATACATGCAAGCAAATAGTTTTGATGCATGGAATATCACACAAAAAAGAGTACACACAACCTACTACAGTATTTACAAAATGGTCTACATCTGAAAAAGCAGAGGCTAGTGTCAATACTAAGGCTATGAACATGTTGCATTGTTCTTTAGATTGAAATAAGTTTAACTGGATTTTATGTGCAAAACATCATACGAAATCTGGAGAACACTCAAAATTACGCATGAAGGTACTAACAAGGTTAAACAAAGTAAAATATCTATGCTTAAGAATCAGTTTCAAAATTTTAAGATGAATGAAAATGAATCCATAAATGATATGTATTCACGTTTTCAAAACATTTATAACTCTTTATTTGGATTAGGAGAAAAGTATTCCGATTTTGATATAGTGTCAAAAATTTTGAATTCTTTAACGGACGAATGAGAGAGAAAAGTATTACCAATCGAAGAAGCTAATGATCTCTCTACCATGAAACCAGAAGAATTGATTGGTAATCTAATGTCTTATGAAGTAAATTTGCAGGCAAAGAAAGCATGGGTACAAGTTAAGAAAAATTTAGCTTTCCAGGCTGAAAAAGAAGATTCAGATGAAGAAGATATTGCATTTGTAACTAAGAATTTTAGAAAATTTCTAAAATACAGAAAAAGCCAAAGCAAAATTGTAAAGAAGAACTCATCAAAAGAATTGTCCAAGAGTTAAAGAGAAGTCGAAAAAGTGAGAAATCAAAGAGACGAGCATCTTCAGTCACTTGGGACAACTCGGATTCATCTTCTAAAGTGATAACAACAGTGATAATGAGCAAGATAACATATGCTTCATGGCTCAGGATAATCATGTAAGTGATTTTACTTTTGATGAATTAGTAGAAATTAATACTGAAATCTTAGAGTCTAGGAAAATGTTTAAGCGAAAGTTTAAACAAACTAACGAAGATAAAAAGAAAGCAGAATTTAAAAGAGATCTTTTAAAAGATGAAAAAGAAATTTTAAAAGAAGAAATTAGAAAATTACAGGAATCTCTTTCAATAGCAAATTCCCAAATTTCTATATTGAGTCAAGAAATCAAGACTCAAAATAATAAAAATGATTTATTGGTTTCTGAAAATCATGATTTAAATACTAAATTTAAAATCACAGAGTTAGAAAATTCTAGTTTAAAAATTAAATTAAAAAGCATTTCTAAAAATGTTAATAACTTTAACAAAGGTAGAGAGAATTTATCTAAAATATTAGAAAACTCTCAATCGATGTTTAGTAAAAAAGGACTAGGTTATGATAAAAATAAATCTAGGAGAAAATCCATTTCTAAAAATTACAATATTAAACCAAAAGTTTCTAGTAGTATACTAAATATTCCTACTAAGAATAAACTCTCAGGAATTAGTATATGGATTCTGAAGACAAATAATGTTCTTATTAGAAATAAATATATTAAAAAATTTTGGATTCTATTCATTATAATAGTAATTATTCTATCAAAAAGGAACCTAAGCCCTCTTGGGTTTGGCTTCCCAAGAGTTAACCCTTAGGACCCTAACGGAGGAAGTGGGTACCAATGAAACTTTTTAAACTATTTTTTGCAAGTCCCAATCAACAAAAACAAAGGAAAATGGATACTAGACAGTGGTTGCTCAAGAAATACGACAGGAGATAAGGAGATGCTAACAAATATCATTTACTCAAAAGGAGAAACTGTCATATTTGGAGATAATTCCAAAGGATACATCATCGGCAAAGGCGATGTGAACAATTACGGTATATCTGATTCACCTCTTATTTCGGATGTTTTATTGGTTAAAAATTTAAAACACAATTTATTAAGTATTAGTCAATTATGCGGTAAAGGTTTTAAAATATCATTTTCTGAAAATAAATGTAGTATTTCTGATTCAAATCAAAATCTTATTTTTGAAGGAAATCGAGACAAAAATATCCATATTTGAAATATGGCAGTTAATAATAATCCAAGTATGTGTTTATTAGCCAAAGACAATGATCCTTGGTTATGGCACAAACGATTTTGCCATATTTATTTTAAAACTATCAACAAGATATCTAAAAATGATCTTGTAAGAGGATTACCCAAAGTAAAATTCAAAACTGAAAATTTATGCGATGCTTGTCAACTCGGAAAGTTAACTAAATTTTCTTTTAAATCTAAAAATGTTATATCAACCTTACAACCACTTGAATTACTGCACATGGATTTATTCGGACCAACTCAAGTTCAGTCCATAAATCATAGCAGATATGTGTTTGTAATTGTTGATGATCTCTAAAGATACACTTGGACTATGTTTTTAAACAATAAAAGCGATACTTTTGATGTCTTTAAGATTTTCATCAAACAAATTCAAAATTTAACTAATTTAAAAATAAAGAACATGCGAAGTGATCATGGAGGAGAATTTGAAAATGAGAAATTTGATTTATTTTGTCAAAAGAAAGGAATTTTTCATAATTTTTCTTTCCCTAGGACTCCTCAACAAAATGGAGTTGTAGAATGTAAAAGCAGAATTTTACAAGAATGTGCTAGAACGTTATTAAATTGAAGTACACTGCCAATACATTTTTGGGCTGAAGCAGTTGCAACAACGTGTTATGTTTTGAATCGTGTTTCTATTCGACCTCTTACTAAAAACAATCCATACAAACTTTTTACCGGTAGAAAACCAAATATATCTTATTTCAAAGTTTTTGGTTCAAAATGTTTCATTTTAAATACAAAAGATCAGCTTGGGAAATTTGATTCAAAATCTGATGAAGGAATATTCTTAGGATATTCTGAGCGTAGCAAGGCTTATCGTATTTTCAATAAGAAAAATGGTAAAATAGAAGAATCAATTCATGTATCATTTGATGAAAATATTATTCAAAATTCTGTTAATTCAGATATTCCGAAAAGTAATACTTCACATGACGATGATTTTGATATATACAGAGAAGATTCAAACATTTTTCATAATTACATAGAGAATAATACTACAGAAACTCAAGATAACATCATTAATCGAAATGTTCCTATTAATGAAGTTCGATCTCCACCAAGAATATTACGAAACCATCCAACTCAAAATATTATTGGAGAAATAACTTCAAACGTAAAGTCAACTGAATTTAGTAAGTAATGCAGCCTTCTTATTAAATATCGAACCCAAAAATCCTATAAAAGCATCTACAGATGAAAATTAGATAATTGCAATGCAAGAAGAATTAAATCAATTTGAACGTAATGAAATCTGGGAATTAGTTCCAAGACAAACTGACCAACCTGTTATTGAAAAAATGGGTTTACAAAAATAAAGCAGATGAATTGGGTAATATCACTAGAAATAAAGCTAGACTTGTTGTACAAGGTTACAATCAAGAAGAAGGCGTAGATTATGAAGAAACTTTTGCTCCAGTCGCACGACTAGAAGCAATTCGAATACTATTAGCATATGCGTGTCATCGCAACTTTAAACTATATCAGATGGACGTTAAAAGTGCTTTCTTGAATGGTTATATTAAAGAACGAGTATATGTTGAACAACCTCCACTATTAGCTCATGAAAAATATCCTGATCATGTTTTCAAACTGAAAGAGGCATTATATGGTCTGAAACAAGCACCACGTGCTTGGTATGAACGTCTCAAAACTTATTTATTAGATTCAACATTTCAAACTGGAAAGGTTGATCAAACGCTTTTTATCAAGAAAGATAATAAAGATATTCTAATAGTACAAATATATGTAGACGACATTATCTTTGGTTCAACAAATGATTAATTATGTCAAGAATTTTCAAAAATAATGACTAATGAATTTGAAATGTCACATACGGGAGAATTATCTTACTTTTTGGGATTGCAAATTAAGCAATTGTCAGATGGAATTTTCATTAATCAAGAAAAATATTGTACTAATTTGATAAAACGTTTTGGAATGGATAATACATCAAGTAAACCTACATCAATAAGTACGATATCACATTTAGATAAAGATGAAAATGGTAAAAGTGTCGATCAAAAGCTATATAGAAGCATGATAGGTTCACTTCCGTATTTAACTGCAAGTAGACCAGACATTATGATGAGTGTTTGTTTATGTGCTCGTTTTCAAGCTAATCCAAAAGAATCACATTCGAGAGCAATTAAACGAATTTTACGTTATCTTAGCAGTACTAAAGGCTTTGAACTCTTCTATCCAAAATATTGTTCCTTTGAATTAGTTTCATATAGTGATGCCGATTTTGTAGAATCATGGACGGATCGTAAGAGTACAAGTAGAACATGTCATTTTATTGGTAAATCACTCATATCTTGGTTCAGTAAAAAAACAAAACTGTGTTTCACTATCAACATGCGAAGCTGAATACATATCTGCTGCACTAGCATGTGCTCAAGTAATATATATGTAGCAAACATTAAAAGATTTCAACGTAACATTGTCTAATTCCACAATTTATTATGACATTACAAGCACAATAAACTTATCTAAAAATCTGGTAAATCATTCCAGAACTAAACACATTGATGTCAGACATCATTTCTTGAGAGACTATATTAAAAAAAACAATTAATTTAGAGTTTGTAAATTCCGAAAACCAAACTGCTGATATCTTTACTAAAACCCTTTTAGAGAACTCATTTGTAAGACTCCGACAAGAGCTAGGAATTGTATCCTTCAAAGATCTCTAAAAAGTTATTCGATTACTCTGTGTTCATCATGACTATTTACTTTTTAATCGATGACAAAGGGGAAGAAAAATCATTAAGTTTACATATATTCTGTGCTTTTAATAATAAATCTATTGAGAATATATGTGTTATGCTCTTAATATTGAATTTATTGAAAATACATTTGCTAATATTTTGTTATAGGAATCAAAATGGTAAGTTTATAATTTTATCAAACTAACAAAATGTTGCAGAAATTCAGGGGAAGCAAATAATCAGGGGGAGAAAATTAGATATGTTGTCATCAATAAAAAGGGGGGAGAATGTTGATATCAAGACTTTGATTAATGCCAACAAAAGAAGTTGAAATGGAAACCATGTTATAGAGATAAGGTTTTTTATATATATTTATAAGTTGAGTCATATTAGAATCATGTTAAAATCTAGCCTCATGCGTGTGTGTGTGTGTATATATATATATATTCATATGGCTTTAAAAAGCCAGATGTGTACAGAATAATCTCTACCAGTCGACTGGTAGAGAATTGACCAATCGGCTAGTCAGAGAAATTTTGTTCACAACGGCTAGTTTTGAAACATGTTCTTATTTATACGATTTAAAGTTTAATTCAATCAGTCAACATATGATTTTTTAACCAGTCGACTGATTCGATCCAGAAACTATTTTATGAAAAGTCACCATCTTTCATGAAGAGATTCCTCTTCAATAATCAATGGAAATGGACACAACTTTTTATAGAAACTCTTCATGAAGGAATGCTACTCTTTTGCTATTATATAAACAGTCCAAACATGTTTTTCAAACCACCAATTCTAAATATATTCTCTCTATTTTCTGAAATCAACTTCTATATACTTTGCAAACAAAAGCTCTCCAAATTCAAGTTACTTATTGGATCCTTGATAATACTTTTTCATATCTTGATTCAACAAGTAACTAGCTTCCTTAGAATCTTTCCAAGCATTTCAAATACTCGAGGATACGATTATAGGAAGGGTGTACTTAAGCCATTAACTATCCGTGTTGATTCAAGAACACAAAGCAGAAATCAAAACACTTGTATTCGTTGAAGTCCTGCGTAGTTGCTTAGGCGAGAGGCATCCTTGTTGGGGCTCGGGTGTGCTGACCTATTCTTCCGGGTTAAGAGAGGGCGTGATAGTGAATTCCGAAGAGGAACTTTGGGACTGGACGTAGGGTGGGAAGTTCGAACCAGTATAAAATTCCTGGTATCTTTTTCCTTTACTTATTGCTTTTATTTACTTGTAATATGTCATATCAGTTCTTGTATTAGCTAGTTAGTATATCATCTACATTTCCGTTGTATCCATATAGATCCTACTTAAGTCGTACACACCGACTTTTCAAAACTTGTTGATATACGCGGGAAGAATTTATGGACTTTTGCTGACACATGAGGGCTATTTTAAAGTTCTAAATTATCACGCCTGTTCACAAAACCGTTGGAAATTTTTTGGTTTTAACAATTCAGCGTGCGAAAAATCGGAAATTCGCACCCTAAACTATTAGAGATGCTCTTAACGCACAGTACATTTCACTGATTAAATGAGTGGTGATGACAAATAACATCTTAAACAAAGTCCATACCTTTTAGCAATTTCTACAAATTTGAGTTTATCATCGCCTTGTCATTACAACATAGAAATCTACACTAACAGGTTGAGCGGCTATTACTAGAGATACTACGGCAAAACAGAGATTCTGAGACAAGGTGCTTGGAAAGGTTTTTCAACACTTTAGTGCATGTATTAGGTTGAGTGGAAGATGATACGATCTAATTCAAAGGCCATGGCAATGCTCAAAGTGAGAAGATAGTGCGACCACTCGTGGTTTTCCAATGAAGGAAGCTTGGCCATTAAAAAAATGCAAACAACATGCTTGATGAAATGTATACTTAATGTAAGTTTTAGTAATACATACATGCATACATACATACATACATACATACATACATACATACATACATATATATATATATAGAGAGAGAGAGAGAGAGAGCGAGAGAGAGAGAGAGATACTTAATCCTTACGTTTGGACAGATATGTTGCATGGCTTTTGAAGTCAATCCCTGGCATCAAAGACGTCACTATGCAATGTACCATGATAAACAAAATGTTAGTCATGTCAAACAAATTTTTGTTATTGAGGGACATTGACGTGGAAGATTTCCCATTAGAGGACTAGGAATTAATAGCAATTGGGAGTCAGGGGAGTGTTTCACTTCTATTAGAATTGTGTTTACATTTTTGGGCTGAAGCAGTTGCAACAACGTGTTATGTTTTGAATCGTGTTTCTATTCGACCTCTTACTAAAAACAATCCATACAAACTTTTTACCCGTAGAAAACCAAATATATCTTATTTCAAAGTTTTTGGTTCAAAATGTTTCATTTTAAATACAAAAGATCAGCTTGGGAAATTTGATTCAAAATCTGATGAAGGAATATTCTTAGGATATTCTGAGCATAGCAAGGCTTATCGTATTTTCAATAAGAAAAATGGTAAAATAGAAGAATCAATTCATGTATCATTTGATGAAAATATTATTCAAAATTCTGTTAATTCAGATATTCCGAAAAGTAATACTTCACATGACGATGATTTTGATATATACAGAGAAGATTCAAACATTGTTCATAATTACATAGATAATAATACTACAGAAACTCAAGATAACATCATTAATCAAAATGTTCCTATTAATGAAGTTCGATCTCCACCAAGAATATTACGAAACCATCCAACTCAAAATATTATTGGAGAAATAACTTCAAACGTAAAGTCAACTGAATTTAGTAAGTAATGCAGCCTTCTTATTAAATATCGAACCCAAAAACCCTATAAAAGCATCTACAGATGAAAATTAGATAATTGCAATGCAAGAAGAATTAAATCAATTTGAACGTAATGAAATCTGGGAATTAGTTCCAAGACTAACTGATCAACCTGCTATTGAAAAAATGGGTTTAGAAAAATAAAGCAGATGAATTGGGTAATATCACTAGAAATAAAGCTAGACTTGTTGTACAAGGTTACAATCAAGAAGAAGGCGTAGATTATGAAGAAACTTCTCCAGTCGCACGACTAGAAGCAATTCGAATACTATTAGCATATGCGTGTCATCGCAACTTTAAACTATATCAGATGGACGTTAAAAGTGCTTTCTTGAATGGTTATATTAAAGAACGAGTATATGTTGAACAACCTCCACTATTAGCTCATGAAAAATATCCTGATCATGTTTTCAAACTGAAAGAGGCATTATATGGTCTGAAACAAGCACCACGTGCTTGGTATGAACATCTCAAAACTTATTTATTAGATTCAACATTTCAAACTGGAAAGGTTGATCAAATGCTTTTTATCAAGAAAGATAATAAAGATATTCTAATAGTACAAATATATGTAGACGACATTATCTTTGGTTCAACAAATGATTAATTATGTCAAGAATTTTCAAAAATAATGACTAATGAATTTGAAATGTCACATACGGGAGAATTATCTTACTTTTTGGGATTGCAAATTAAGCAATTGTCAGATGGAATTTTCATTAATCAAGAAAAATATTGTACTAATTTGATAAAACGTTTTGGAATGGATAATACATCAAGTAAACCTACATCAATAAGTACGATATCACATTTAGATAAAGATGAAAATGGTAAAAGTGTCGATCAAAAACTATATAGAAGCATGATAGGTTCACTTCTGTATTTAACTGCAAGTAGACCAGACATTATGACGAGTGTTTGTTTATGTGCTCGTTTTCAAGCTAATCCAAAAGAATCACATTCGAGAGCAATTAAACGAATTTTACGTTATCTTAGCAGTACTAAAGGCTTTGAACTCTTCTATCCAAAATATTGTTCCTTTGAATTAGTTTCATATAGTGATGCCGATTTTGTAGAATCATGGACGGATCGTAAGAGTACAAGTAGAACATGTCATTTTATTGGTAAATCACTCATATCTTGGTTCAGTAAAAAAACAAAACTATGTTTCACTATCAACATGCGAAGCTGAATACATATCTGCTGCACTAGCATGTGCTCAAGTAATATATATGTAGCAAACATTAAAAGATTTCAACGTAACATTGTCTAATTCCACAATTTATTATGACATTACAAGCATAATAAACTTATCTAAAAATCTGGTAAATCATTCCAGAACTAAACACATTGATGTCAGACATCATTTCTTGAGAGACTATATTAAAAAAAACAATTAATTTAGAGTTTGTAAATTCCGAAAACCAAACTGCTGATATCTTTACTAAAACCCTTTTAGAGAACTCATTTGTAAGACTCCGACGAGAGCTAGGAATTGTATCCTTCAAAGATCTCTAAAAAGTTATTCGATTACTCTGTGTTCATCATGACTATTTACTTTTTAATTGATGACAAAGGGGAAGAAAAATCATTAAGTTTACATATATTCTATGCTTTTAATAATAAATCTATTGAGAATATATGTGTTATGCTCTTAATATTGAATTTATTGAAAATACATTTGCTAATATTTTGTTGTAGGAATCAAAATGGTAAGTTTATAATTTTATCAAAAGAACAAAATGTTGCAGAAATTCAGGGGAAGCAAATAATCAGGGGGAGAAAATTAGATATGTTGTCATCAATAAAAAGGGGAGAGAATGTTGATATCAAGATTTTGATTAATGCCAACAAAAGAAGTTGAAATGGAAACCATGTTATAGAGAGAAGGTTTTTTATATATATTTATAATTTGAGTCATATTAGAATCATGTTAATATCTAGCCTCAAGCGTGTGTGTATATATATATATATATATATATATATATATATATATATATATATATTCATATGGCTTTAAAAAGCCAGAAGTGTACAGAATAATCTCTACCAGTCGACCGGTAGAGAATTGACCAATCGGCTGGTCAGAGAAATTTTGTTCACAACGGCTAGTTTTGAAACATGTTCTTATTTATACGATTTAAAGTTTAATTCAATCAGTCAACAACCAGTCGACTGATTCGATCCAGAAACTATTTTATGAAAAGTCACCATCTTTCATGTAGAGATTCCTCTTCAATAATCAATGGAAATGGACACAACTTTTTATAGAAACTCTTCATGAAGGAATGCTACTCTTTTGCTATTATATAAACACTTCAAACATGTTTTTCAAACCACCAATTCTAAATATATTCTCTCTATTTTCTGAAATCAACTTCTATATACTTTGCAAACAAAAGCTCTCCAAATTCAAGTTACTTATTGGATCCTTGATAATACTTTTTCATATCTTGATTCAACAAGTAACTAGCTTCCTTAAAATCTTTCCAAGCATTTCAAATACTCGAGGATAAGATTATAAGAAGGGTGTACTTAAGCCATTAACTATCCGTGCTGATTCAAGAATACAAAGCAGAAGTCAAAACACTTGTATTCGTTGAAGTCCTGTGTAGTTGCTTAGGCGAGAGGCATCCTTGTTGGGGCTCGGGTGTGCTGACCTATTCTTCCGGGTTAAGAGAGGGCGTGATAGTGAATTCCGAAGAGGAACTTTGGGACTAGACGTAGGGTGGGAAGTTCGAACCAGTATAAAATTCCTGGTATCTTTTTCCTTTACTTATTGCTTTTATTTACTTGTAATATGTCATATCAGTTCTTGTATTAGCTAGTTAGTATATCATCTACATTTCCGTTGTATCCATATAGATCCTACTTAAGTCTTACACACCGACTTTTCAAAACTTGTTGATATATGCGGGAAGAATTTATGGACTTTTGCTGACACATGAGGGCTATTTTAAAGTTCTAAATTATCACGCCTGTTCACAAAACCGTTGGAAATTTTTTGGTTTTAACAATTCAGCGTGCGAAAAATCGGAAATTCGCACCCTAAACTGTTAGAGATGCTCTTAACGCACAGTACATTTCACTGATTAAATGAGTGGTGATGACAAATAACATCTTAAACAAAGTCCATACCTTTTAGCAATTTCTACAAATTTGAGTTTATCATCGCCTTGTCATTACAACATAGAAATCTACACTAACAGGTTGAGCGACTATTACTAGAGATACTACGGCAAAACAGAGATTCTGAGACAAGGTGCTTGGAAAGGTTTTTCAACACTTTAGTGCATGTATTAGGTTGAGTGGAAGATGATACGATCTGATTCAAAGGCCATGGCAATGCTCAAAGCGAGAAGATAGTGCGACCACTCGTGGTTTTCCAATGAAGGAAGCTTAGCCATTAAAAAAATGCAAACAACATGCTTGATGAAATGTATACTTAATGTAAGTTTTAGTAATACATACATGCATACATACATACATACATACATACATACATATATATATATATATATAGAGAGAGAGATACTTAATCCTTACGTTTGGACAGATATGTTGCATGGCTTTTGAAGTCAATCCCTGGCATCAAAGACGTCACTATGCAATGTACCATGATAAACAAAATGTTTGTCATGTCAAACAAATTTTTGTTATTGAGGGACATTGACGTGGAAGATTTCCCATTAGAGGACTAGGAATTAATAGCAATTGGGAGTCAGAGGAGTGTTTCACTTCTATTAGAGGTAATGTTTGTGACGAAGTGATAAAAGAATCAGGGTCTGTTGATTTGTAATTTTCAATTTTGCATTTTCCTATGAAAAATTAGATTGCAAGAGATGAAAATTCTGTAAAATTGTTATATCATATTGTTGAACCACCTCTGCGAATTTATAAAATGAATTATGTACAAGTACTATGAGTCCACATGCTCAAAAGTGTATTCTTCTTCACATGCTCAAAGCAAATCATTTGGCAAGCAAAGTATATCATTTAGGAAAGCAAAATATGCAACCTGTGATATGTGCCTATTGTGTTCAACTCGCAACTTAAAGTTGTACAGTTGTGACACTACTACTGGCCGGTGAAAACTTATTGGTGGATTTTAATTTATTTATATAGTAATTGTGAGGAAAAATATTTAAATATTTTTAGTTCCATCATAACAATTTAATAATGAGTTTGAAAACTCATATCATAATAGCCTTTTATGAGTTTTCCAAATTACGTTGCAGGTGAATTTGAAAATAATCTAGGTACTTCTTGTCCATGCCGTTATTTCAAGCCATGGGTATAATTTGCACAGCATAAGCCATGGGAGCAATGTGCATTACAATCTAAGAAGGAAGATGAAGAAAAAAGAAAACTAAGAAATATAACTACCAGAAAACATTTTATAAAATTGGAATATGGAATAATCATTTAAATTTACGGTTTGATTAGCGCAACAGTCTCAACATAAAACCGACAGATAACTAGAAATAGGCTTGATCAATCATTACCGACTGGCAAGTTTTTTAGTACATCTCTTAAAGCAAAGTAATAGCGGCTGTTACATTTACAGTCAGAGATCACATGTACAGCCCCTAAATAAATCACATTTAAGAGCATCTCTAACTGCTCCCCAATTCAGCTTAATCATGAATTATGCTTAATTTGGTCTTCAACAAAGATTATTTCTCGTAATATTATGAGAAATATTCAGGGGTCAATCATGAATTCAAAATTGGCCCCGGACACTGAATTTATCGGTGCTCTATAGAGCGCGTCGATTTTTTCGGTGTGCCTAAAAAAAACGGCGCGCTCCATAGAGAGCCGATAAATTCGGCGCTTTAAGACTTAACCCCTAAAACACTTAAAATCACCTTGTAATTACGATCCTAACGGTTATACAACGATCATATTTTAGTCCAACGAATATAAAACATTCATATTTTTGTACAACATCTATAAAACGGTCAAAATACAGTTACAAGGGCTATATTTACTCAGACTGGAATGCGTGTTTTATTTATTTTCTACATTTTCCATTATCTGATAGCTTTAGATGTTTTAATGCTAGCCAGTTAATAACACGCAAAAATACAATAGAATGCTTATGTATAAATAAAAACTAAATCATCATTACTGCATAATTTGGTACAATCATAAAATAAAACACAAGTTCAGACAAACATACATCATAATAAAGCCATTAAGATAACTAATTATCGCCATAGTGATTCCACAAGTGATTCATAAGGTTTTTCTGCAGCCTATTATGTAGTTGTACATCTCTAAATGAAAGCTGACGGTCTAAATGAATGTTGAATTACTCTTCTGTTATTTGTGTGTTGCATCGGGATACATCGGGTAGTTCCGAAGCATTTTCGTTTTCGTAGTGGTGTTGGTCGTCATCCATATCTCTTTCATCTTCAATGATCATGTTGTGTAGAACAATGCAGGCAAATATGATTGTAGACATCTTTTTTGTAAACCACAAACGATCACAAACGGCATGCATTACTAATCATTGCAAATCTGTATTGTAAAACACCGAATGCTCATTCTACATCTTTTCTTTGTCCCTCTTGCATTGCCACGTATTTGGCTTGTTTAGAAGTCAATGGATTTAAACATGTTTTAACAACGGTGCTCCATTTCGGGTAAATGTCATCACTTAGGTAATAGCCATGCTTGTAAGTAATTTTGCCCAATGGGTCCAATGGTAAATGTCAAAGGAGGTACCTGGTCTTGAGCAAGATCATTAAACAGATTGGATCTTTCTATAACATTTAAGTCATTATTTGAAACGGGCATTCCGAAGAAAGCGTGCCATATCCACAAATCGTAGGATGCTACGGCTTCCAAAAGGATCGTTGGTTGCCTTTTCTTGCTATTGTACGAACGTTGTAATGCCTTAGGGCAATCCTTCCGGTCCCAGTGCATATAGTCTAGACTACCTAACATGTTTGGTCATCCCCTGCTTTCATGCATATCTCTGATGCGCACTATATCGGCTTCGTTCGGCGACCTTGATTACTTCTCTCCGTAGACGTTCACCATAGCTTAACAGAAATTTTCAAGTGTTTTAAGTGACATGCTCTCCGAAATTTGGTATGTGTAACAACCCGGAATTTTGGAACCAATTTTAAATTTTTATTTTAGAAATTTCAATGAATTTTGAATATTTAAAATAATTTATTTTAAATAATAATGACGGAAAATTTATTTTAATCAAAGATAGAACGAATACATTTATTTTAGTTATAAAAGGAGTTAGAAATAGCGCGCTAGTTTGAAATTTTGAATTTGAACTTTGACTGACTGTAAAGGATGCAAAATAAATCGGATTTTAGTGAAACCGAAAATATTTACATTCTATTTAAAAATATCTTTCCAACAAATCTGAAAAATTAAAATTTCATATTAGGAATCAAAAGTTATGTCTAGTTTAAAATTCGGAATAGTCGCTGTAAAAAAAATATATATATATTTTAATATCAAAAATAGCCATTTTTCAAACGACCTCCGTTTTCAACAAAACCACTTTTGTTGGATCCGGAATGTAAAATTATTTGTAGGTTTCAATTTTCATAATTTTTAGAATTAATATGTGAGCGTGGCAGAAGAAAATGTGTTTGGTTAGTTTCAGTCAAATTTATTCGACTTGAAAATGGCATTTTTCAAACGGTCACGGAATTCGATGAAATTAGTCTTGCTAGAACCGTATCGTCAAATCATAACTTGAAATAATTTTTCTGGAATTTTTAGAGTCAGTATGTGGCCCTGGTAAATTTAAATGTACGTTTAAATTAAATAAATAAATGATTTATATACTAAATTAAAGAAAACATGCTGAAAACTTTCGACTGGGCCCACGAGGCCTAGCCCATTCCGTCTGGAACATGGGTATTTGCCTAGGGACAAGTTTCAATGGGCTGAAATTGGGAGTGTTAAAGAGTAACGGGCTTATTTGCAAAACTAGAACATTTAATATTATAATATTATAAAAACCCAATTTAACAAAACCCTAATCTAGAAGCCAACCGCCGCTCTAAACGTATGAATGGCTAAAGTGGTTCCTTTTTTCCCCCATTAATTTCTCTCAAAATACGAAGAATTAAAATATGAATCTTGAACGAAAATCAAAGAGAAAGTTCTGAGCTTTAATCCTGTATGGTGATGATCAAATTTCATTGAGTGGATTTCTCGGTTTCTACACTAAAAGACAATGCATTCATGGGTTGATTTCTCGACGTTGGGACCACCGAACTTGATGGTGTTTGGGACGGTGGAAGCTATCCCGGGGGCGGTCGACGCGAGGCAGTTGGATGGAGGTCCGATCATCTAGGGAGCGTGCGCGGTTGTGCCCTAGAACCGACGTAGTGGGTTTGATTTCCTACAGTATTCAAAAGGGAAGAATGACGGGTTAGGCTAATCAATGTAATTAAAGGGTGAGTTAAATTTTAATTATTATTTATTACATATGAATACGGAACGGAGCGAAACTGGATCCGTTGGAATCGCAGAAACGAGATCTACAATCTGAAACAGACCAGATCTGAATCGGAGTATTTTGAAAATTCAGCCAAATTTGAACCCGATCGATTTCTGAAAACCGATCACGGTGAGATTTCTATTTTAAAATTAAAATTATTTATTTATTTTATTGTGAAATTTATATTCAATCTATATAAGATTCATGTGGTGTCATGTATATATTTATCGAAATGTTGATTTTGTTGTATTGCGACGAATCACTGAATTGAATTGTTTGTATCATGTTTGTTAAAAAATAGTTCAAACAGAATTATCATTGTTATTAGATTGTTGTAATTAACATTCATGTTAATTATAAAATTAGATTAAAATAATATTTTCATTTGTTTTATTAGATGGCAGTAATTAACACTTATGTTAATTATAAATTTAGATGGAAACAAAATTGCCATTTGTCATTAGATTGTGGTAATTAACATTTATGTTTATTAGATTGTAGCATTTTTGTCATTTTAAAAGAATGAACAAAAAGATTCATTTTTGTCAGTTAATTAGCAGTAGACAAACATGTTCATTTTTGTCAAATTTAAAAGAATGTAACCAAACACTCATTTTGGTGTCATTTAAATAGAATGAGACTAAAACATTCTTTTTTTATCATTAAGAAGAATGAGACAAAAATGTTCACTTTTGTTCATTTAAAACGATTAGACAAAAAATACCTTTTTTTTCATTTAAACGATTAGACAAAAATATACCTTTTTGTTAATCAATAAAAAGATCAAACATTAAAGATTACATTTTTATTGATAATTTGTTCCAATCAAAAGATTGAAATTTAAAAGATTACCTTTTTATGTAATATGTTTTCATTAAAAAGAATATGATTAAAATATTACCTTTTTATGTAATATGTTTTCATTAAAAAGAATAGTATTAAAAAGATTACCTTTATATGTAATATGTTTTCAGTAGAAAGAATGGATTTAAAGTAACATTTTTACTGTCAATTTAGTTACAATAAAAAGGATAGATTTAAAAATAACATTTTTAGTGTCAAGTTTGTTAAAATAAAAATAGTCATTTTTGATAAACAAGTTAATTAAAATAAAAATAGTCATTTTAGTCAAACAAGTTAACTAAAATAAAAATAGCCATTTTTGTCAAAATATGATCATTGGAATAATAATATAGTTTTTGCCAAAACATGATTATTGAAATAGAATTAACCATTTTTGTCAAAACTTGTTAGTAAAACAAAATTATCATTTATGTCAAAAGGATTCGTTAAAACAAAAATATCCATTTTTGCCAAAAAGTTTGGTTGAAACCAAATTGGTCATTTTTGTCAAATTATAATAGCTAAAACAAACATGATCATTTTTGTCGCATTAGATTGGTCAAAACAAATCTTATCATTTTTGCCGCATTACATTTGACAAAACAAGTACATCACTTTTATTTGTTTTGTTGAATTAGAATTGTCGACAAAACAAACACATCACTTTCATTTGTTTGGTTGAAGAAAAAAATCATTTTGTTAAATATGTTGGTTGAAAACAAAAATTACATTTTTGTTAATTAGATTTGAAATGAAATAAAAATCACATTGTTGGTTAAATAAAAGAGTTAAACACAAATAACATTTTTGTTAAATAAGGTTGTGTTACAACAAAAATATTCGTTTTGATATAATAGAATGGTCAGCAAAATGGATGTATAACTTTTTATATATTTTGTTGAAACATAATTTATATGCAAATATAAGAATCATTTTTATTTGCATAACATACATCAGAATTTGTATGTAAATTTAAGCATCATTTCATTGTCGAAAACATACATTAGAATTGTACGTGAATTAAAGTGACATTTTATTGTTAAATCATACCATAGAATTTGTATGCAAATACAAGTGACATTTGTATTGTCGAACTATACATTATGATTTGTGTATAGAACAAAGCGGCATTTCATATGTTATATACATGTAAATGAAATAATTTCTTTTTATTTGTTAAAATCAAAAATAGAAATTACATACAAATAAAGAAAATGAAAATTATCTTTTCATTTGTCATCAGCAATAATGTCATATAAATAAATTACATTTTATTAGATATTAGAAATGTATAGGGAAATGATACAAGAAAAATACATTTTTATTCGGCATTAGGAATAAAATAACATGTTTTGTTCATTATCATCAATATGTTAGCAGTATTAAAATTGGTTAAATTCATTAAACAATTATTTATTTATATGAACGGTTGTTGGCTGAAACCCCACACGGGTATTGGGATGATACTTGACATACACTAGTCCCAATATTTAGTTGTATGTCGATCAATAGATTGACAGGCTTCGATGAGTGTTATTATTTCATTTTAATGCTCACGTAGTTGTGAACTTCACTCTGAATGTTGAATGGATGGTTTGATGATTATCTATCATTTGTTGTCGTATACGTGCGACGTATGAAAATCATATAACCAAAATTATATGGTAACTGATTGAGTCACATTCCAATTCAAAAATATCTTTTGAATAAAATATTTTTTAAATGAAGAATATCTTTTAATATAAAGAATGTTTTTTAATATAAAGAATACTATAATATTAAGAATATTTTATATAAAGAATCTTTTTCTATAAAGAACATTTTTAAATAACGAATACTTAAATATATTATTCAACGAAGAATAAAATGATGATTCCTATGTCTGCTCTTGGATGGACACAAAAGATAAAAATATATTTTAATCGTAACAAACTAATTATTAATTAGAATAAATCTTTTAAATTAAGGTTTAACGAAGTATTCTAATTAATTAATGTTTAGTAATTGGAATAAAATTGATATGTATTTTGGGTTTATCGTGAACAATGTTTTTAAATGACATTAGTTCATTAACCCAGTTAAAAATAAGATTAATTTCTTAAAAGTTGAATAATCATAAAGATATGATTTTTGATATTAAAACCGAATTGGTGTTTTAATGAATCTTTAAAAAGAAGATTTAAGAATAGATTTAAAAGGGTTTATCTTTGATAAATTACAAGTGAACCTTTCCCTAACAATATGAATATTTTATTAGAAGAATATTCTGAATTGGAATGAGGCGTGTGATGTGTCTTTGTAGCACTTATTTTTTTATTTATAAAAATACGCGAGTTATTCGGAAAGACCGGGTTTAACCCATTCTGAATAATTATTATGACGATTAAAGTCAAAGACATTGAAGATGGTGGATGAAGACTGGCGATCTTCACGTCGAATGTATGACTACTGATGCCCGACATTGGCTAGCTACCAGTAAAGGGTTAATGTGGTAGTTTTTCCGGACGTACTTTTTGATTGTCCGGATATACGAGCACCTCACTTCCGTATTGGACATACGGGACGAGGAATAAGGTGACTCCGGTTTCGTTCATACCCAGGATGGACTTGTAAATGGATGCGTGTCTGACATTGAATTTCATTCCATGTAAATTAAATTGATTTCTATTTAATATATATCTGTGGTGGCGGAGAATTTGTTCTCTTGCTTAACACCCTTCTCTGAGACGTATGAGCTCAGAGGCTATATATTAGTAGTAATCGATCGCATGGCGTGGATTGTCAATGTGGCATGCCAAGATGCAAATGATCGAGGCTTTTGTTAAAAACTAGAGTCTTGTGGTTGATGATCAAAGAACGACCTATTTAGGTGTAGCTTTGTATATAGTGTTACCTCGCGAGCCTCACACCCCGGTATGAGTCAGAAACAGAGCAAGGGAACGTAGGGAGTGCACACGTTTCTTTCTAGCTAGAAGTGGTGTCAGCGACTTACCAGCCCTGACATTTTACTTATGTGGATGATGTAATTTTTGAGGCATCGGATTTATCGGTCGCCAATGGTCGTATTATAGGTTCAACAGGACCGGGAAGCGTGTGTTCAGGTATAACTAATCCACTAAAGTATTTGTGGACCAGCTGTGCATGATCCAAGGGTTCGCCAGCGTTTAAATCCTGAGACATTGCTAGAGTGTCTCGAATCGGTAAGGAGATCTTTCCTAGCCTTGACTCTTGATGGAAATCCAACTTCCAATACGACATCATGCGGTTTTGATTGTAGAACTAGTATGGCGACATATTATATGGTAGCTATGCCGTCCATGATTAATACATTATGATTGAAATGTTTTGAAACATATGTACACAAATAATAATATCAAATCCATTTTATCGTATCAAGCATTATTGACCATTATAAGGTAAAACTCTATCCTCCGGCTTGCGTTGCATTGTGTGATGGGACCTAAATCTTATAATGGTTTCATTTTTCTAAAAAGCATTGCGTTCTTTAACGATTTACTTTATTTCATGAACCAGCAATCCAATGGAGTAAACCCCTTCCGCGTTAGCGGCATGGTCCTGTGATTAGCCTTCTTATTAGATAAGTTAAGTAAAGATTTCTCATACCAGTCCCATGACTGACCCGTAGTTTGTTTCACTTTGCAAACTCGGGTGCCCTCTTTTCCACACGGGCAGTCGAGTAGCTTATTTTGCAAATATATCGAGCAGGATTCTGGATCGAAGCCTAGAGCTGTGTCCAGAGCATTGATAGTCTTCCGATGTGTTAATTTAATTGTCCCGCTGTAGTGTATTACATTTATTGTAATTTAATCTTCCGCTGTATTATTATTTAATGTACTCTGATATTCTATACTTTGATGTAACATTATTATGATGTAAACAAAGTCTTCTGTTATTTGTTCTAATGGGTTGTATTCCCAAAGTTAGCGTATTCAGGTTTTGAACGGTCTTGGTCGATCTTGCGATCGATTAGGTTCGGGCGAAATCCGGGTCGTTACATTTGGTATCAGAGCTCTGGTTAGCTCAAATCTTTGGGGTACAACTCGTTAGAACTAAACAAAAGACTCATCAGAGGTAGGATTAATAATATCATATAAAAGAATACTCATTAGAGATAGGATCAGTAGCATCCTAGAATGAGAAAACTCGTTAGAGATGGGGTGAGACATGCCCTAGAACGAGTTGGGAGTGACAAGTTCATAATTAGCGTATTTGTGATTATATATATAACTCGATCTTAGAAAATATGATTTTTGAATATATAAAAGTAATATATATTTGATAAGCTAACCAACTAATAAAATTATTGAAACTAGAAAAAAAGATTGAATTGGTTAATTAAACAATTTTTAGCTTCGTTCCTTTTCGAGGACGAAAAGATTTTAAGTGAGGGAGATTGCAACAACCCGGAATTTTGGAACCAATTTGAAAATTTATTTTAGAAATTTCAATGAATTTTGAATATTTAAAACAATTTATTTTAAATAATAACTATGGAAAATTTATTTTAATCGAAGGTAGAACGAATATATTTATTTTAATTATAAAAGGAATTAGAAATAGCGCGGTAGTTTGAAAATTTGAATTTGAAATTTGACTGACTGTATAGGATGCAAAATGAATCAGATTTTAGTGAAACCAAAAATATTTAGAATCCATTTAAAAATATCTTTCCAACAAATCCGAAAAACTGAAATTTAATACGAGAATCAAAAGTTATGTCCAATTTAAAATTCGGAATAGTCGCTGTAGAATTTATATATATTTTAATATTAAAAATAGCCATTTTTCAAACGACCTCCGTTTTCGATGAAACCACTTTTGTTGGATCTAGAATGTTAAATTATTACTAGGTTTCAATTTTCATAACTTTTAGAATTAATATGTGAGCGTGGCAGAAGAAAATGTGTTTTGCCAGTTTTAGTCAAATTTAATCGACTTGAAAATGACCATTTTTCAAACGGTCTCGGAATTCGATGAAATTAGTCTTGTTAGAACCGAATCGTCAAAACATAACTAGTAATAATTTTTCTGGAATTTTTAGAGTCTGTATGTGGCCCCGGTAAATTTAAATGTATGTTTAAATTAAATAAATACATGATTTATACATTAAATTAAAGAAAACATGCTGAAAACTTTCGATTGGGCTCACGAGGCCTAGCCCATTGCATTCGAAATATGGGTTTTTGTCTAGGGACAACTTTCGTTGTGCTGAAATTGGGATTGTTAAAGAGTAACAGGCTTATTTGCAAAACTAGAACATTTAATATTATAATATTATAAAAACCCAATTTAACAAAACCCTAATCTAGAAGCTAGCCGCCGCTCTTAGTGTATGAACGGCTGAAGCGGTTCCTTTTTCCCACATTAATTTTTCTCAAAATATGAAGAATTAAAACATGAATCTTGAACGAAAATCAAAGAGAAAGTTCTGAGCTTTAATCCTGTATGGTGATGATCGAATATCGTTGAGTGGATTTCTCGGTTTCTGCACTGAAAGACAGCGCGTTCATAGGTAAATTCCTCGACGTGGGAACCACTGAACTCGATGGTGTTTGGGGCAGTGGACGCTCTCCCGGGGGCGGTCGACGCAAGGCAGTTGGATGGAGGTTCGATCATCTAGGGAGCGTGCGCGGTGGTGCCCTAGAACTAACGTAGTGGGTTTTATTTCCTGGAGTATTCAAAAGGGAAGAACGACGGGTTAGGCTAATCAATGTAATTAAGGGTGAGTTAAGTTTTAATTATTATTTAATTATAAAATATGTAATCAAATATATAATAGTGTGTATCTTTTACATACGAACACGGAACGGAACGAAATTGGATCCGTTGGAATCGCAGAAACAAGATCTACAATCTGAAATAGACCAGATTTGAATCAATGCAATTTGAAAATTTAGCCAAATTTGAACACGATCGATTTCTGAAAACCGACCACGGTGAGATTTCTATTTTAAAATAAAAATTAATTGTTTAATTTACTGTGAAATTTATATTCATTCTATATAGGATTATGTGGTGTCATGTATATATTTATCGAAATGTTGATTTTGTTGTATTGCGATGAATCACTGAATGAAACTGTGTGTATCATGTTTGTTATAAAATAGATTCAAACAGAATGATCATTGTTATTAGATTGTTGTAATTAACATTCATGTTAATTATAAAATTAGATTAAAAAAATATTATCATTTGTTTTATTAGATGGTGGTAATTAACACTTATGTTAATTATAAGTTTAGATGGAAACAAAATTGCCATTTGTCATTAGATTGTGGTAATTAACATTTATGTTAATTATAAAATTAGTTTCAAGCAAAATTATCCTTTGTTTATTAGATTATAGCATTTTTGTCATTTTAAAAGAATGAACTAAAACATTCATTTTTGTCATTTAACTAGGAGTACACAAACATGTTCATTTTTGTCAAATTTAAAAGAATGTAACCAAACATTCATTTTTATGTCATTTAAATAGAATGATACTAAAACATTCTTTTTTTATCATTAAGAAGAATGAGACGAAAATGTTCACTTTTGTTCATTTAAAACGATTAGACAAAAAAATACCTTTTTGTTCATTTAAAGCGATTAGACAAAAATATACCTTTTTGTTCATTTAAAAGAATTAGAAAAAAATATACATTTTTGTTAGTCAATAAAAATATCAAACATTAAAGATTACTTATTTATTGATAATTTATTCCAATCAAAAGATTGGAATTTAAAAGATTACCTTTATATGTAATATGTTTTCATTAAAAAGAATAGGATTAAAAGATTACCTTTTAATGTAATATGTTTTCATTAAAAAGAATAGGATTAAAAGATTACCTTTTTATGTAATATGTTTTCATTAAAATGAATAATATTAAAAAGATTACCTTTTTATGTAATATGTTTTCATTAGAAAGAATGGATTTAAAGTAACATTTTTATTGTCAATTTAGTTACAATAAAAAGGATAGATTTAAAAATAACATTTTTAATGTTAAGTTAGTTAAAATAAAAATAGTCATTTTTGTCAAACAAGTTAGTTAAAATAAAAATAGTCATTTTTGTCAAACAAGTTAATTAAAATAAAAATAGTCATTTTTGTCAAAACATGATCATTGGAATAAAAATATAATTTTTGCCTAAACATGATTATTGAAATAAAAATAACCCTTTTTGTCAAAACTTGTTAGTGAAACAAAATTATCATTTGTGTCAAAAGGATTTGTTGAAACAAAAATATCCATTTTTGCCAAAAAGTTTAGTTGAAACCAAATTGGTCACTTTTGTCAAATTATAATAGCTAAAACAAACATGATCATTTTTGTCGCATTAGATTTGTCAAAACAAACCTTATCATTTTTGCCGCATTAGATTTGACAAAACAAGTACATCACTTTTATTTATTTTGTTGAATTAGAATTGTCGACAAAACAAACACATCACTTTTATTTGTTTGGTTGAATTAGAATTGTCGACAAAACAAGCACATCACTTTTATTGTTTTGTTGAAATAGATTAGTTAAATCAAAATATACATTTTTGTTAAAATATAATAGTTGAAAAAAAAAAAATTTTGTTAAATATGATGGTTGAAAACAAAATTTACATTTTTGTTAATTAGATTTGAAACAAAATAAAAATCACATTTTTGGTTAAATAAAAGAGTTAAACACAAATAGCATTTTTGTTAAATAGGGTTGGGTTACAAAAAAATATTCGTTTTGATATAATAGAATAGTCAGCAAAATGGATGTATAACTTTTTATACATTTTGTTGAAACATAATTTATATGCAAATATAAGAATCATTTTTTATTTGCATAACATACATCAGAATTTGTATGTAAATTTAAGCATCATTTTCATTGTCGAAAACATACATTAAATTGTATGTAAATTAAAGTGACATTTTATTGTTAAATCATACCATAGAATTTGTATGCAAATACAAGTGACATTTGTATTGTCGAACTATACATTATGATTTGTGTACAGAATAAAGAGGCATTTCATATGTTATATACATGTAAATAAAATAATTTCTTTTTATTTGTTAAAATCAAAAATAGAAATTACATACAAATAAAAAAAATGAAAATTATCTTTTCATTTTTCATCAGCAATAATGTCATATAAATAAATTATATTTTATTAGATATTAGAAATGTATAGGGAAATGATACGAGAAAAATACATTTTTATTCGGCATTAGGAATAAAATAGCATGTTTTGTTCATTATCATCAATATGTTAGCAGTATTAAAATTGGTTAAATTCATTGACCAATTATTTATTTATATCAACTGTTGTTGGCTGCAAAACCCCACACGGGTATTGGGATGATACCTGACATACACTAGTCCCAATATTTAGTTGTATGTCGATCGATAGATTAACAGGCTGCGATGAGCGTTATTATTTCATTTTAATGCTCACACAATTGTGAACTTCACTCTGGATGTTGAATGGATGGTTTGATGATTATCTATCATTTGTTGTCATATACGTGCGATGTATGAAATCCATATAACCAAAATTATATGGTAACTGATTGAGTCACATTCCAATTCAAAAATATCTTTTAAATAAAATATCTTTTAAATGAAGAATATCTTTTTGTATAAAGAATATCTTTTAATATCAAGAATATTATAATATCAAGAATATTTTATATAAAGAATATTTTTATATAAAGAACTTTTTTAAATAACGAATATTTAAAAATATTATTCAACGAAGAATAAAATATTGATTTCTATGTCTGTACTTGGATGGACACAAAAGATAAAAATATATTTTCATCATAACAAACTAATTAATAATTAGAATAAATCTTTTAAATTAAGGTTTAACGAAGTATTCTAATTAATTAATATTTAGTAATTGGAATAAAATTGTTATGTGATTTTGGGTTTATCGTAAACAATGTTTTTAAATGACATTAGTTATTTAACCCAGTTAAAAATAAGATTAATTTCTTAAAAGTTGAATAATCATAAAGTTATGATTTTTGATATTAAAACCGAATTGGAGTTTTAATGAATCTTTAAAAAGAAGATTTAAGAACAGATTTAAAAGGATTTATCTTTGATAAATTAAAAGGGATCCTTTCCCTAACAATATGAATATTTTATTAGAAGAATATTCTGAAATAGAATGAGGCATATGATGTGTCTTTGTAGCACTTATTTTTTATTTATTTATAAAAATACGCGAATTATTCGGAAAGACCGGGTTTAACCCATTCTGAATAATTATCACGACGATTAAAGTCAAAGACATTGAAGACGGTAGATGAAGACCAACGATCTTCACATTGAATGGACGGCTACTGATGCCCGACATTGGCTAGCTACCAGCAAAGGGTTAAAGTGGTAGTTTGTCCGGACGTACTTGTTGATTGTCCAAATATGCGAGCACCTCACTTCCGTATTGGACATACGGAACGAGGAATAAGGTGACTCCGGTTTCATTCAGACCCAGGACGGATATGTAAATGGATGTGTGTCTGACATTGAATTTCATTCCATGTAAATTAAATTGATTTCTATTTAATATATATCTGTGGTGGCAAAGAATCTTTTCTCCTGCTTAACACCCTTCTCTGAGACGTACGAGCTCAGAGGTTATATATTAGTAGTAATTGATTGCATGGCATGGATTGTCAATGTGGCATGCCAAGATGCAAATGATCGAGGCTTTTGTTGAAAAGCAGAATCTTGTGATTGATGATCAAAGCACGCCCTATTTAGGTGTAGCTTTGTGTGTAGCGTTACCTTGCGAGCCTCACACCCCGGTATGAGTCAGAAACGCAGCAAGGGAACGCAGGGAGTGCACATGTTTCTTTCTAGCTAGAAGTGGTGTCAGCGACTTACCAACCATGACATTTTACTTATGTGGACGATGGAATTTTCGGGGCCTTGGATTTATCGGTCACCAATGGACGTATTATAGGTTCAACAGGACCGGGAAGCGTGTGTTCAGGCATAACTAATCCACTAAAGTATTTGTGGGCCGGCCCTGCAGGATCCAAGAGTTTGCCAGCGTCCGAATCCTGAGACATTACTAGAGTGTCTCAAATCGGTAAGGAGATCATTCCTAGCCTTGACTCTTGATGGAAATCCAACTTCCAATACGAAATCATGCGGTTTTGATTGTAGAACTAGTATGTAGACATAGTATATGGTAGTTATGCCGTCTATGATTAATATATTATGATTGAAATGTTTTGAAACATATATACACTAATAATAATATCAAATCCGTTTTATCGTATCAAGCATTTTTGACCATCATAAGGTAAAACTCTATCCTCCGGCTTGCATTGCATTGTGTGATGGGACCTGAGTCTTATAATAGTTTCATTTTTCTAAAAGCATTGAGTTGTTTAACGATTTACTTTATTTCATGCACTGGAAATCCAATGGAGTAAACCCGTTCCGCGTTAGCGGCGTGTTCCTGTGATTAGCCTTCTTATCAGATAAGTTAAGTAAAGATTTCTCATACCAGTCCCATGACTGACCCGTAGTTTGTTTCACTTTGCAAACTCGGGTGCCCTCTTTTCCACACGGGCAGTCGAGTAGCTTATTTTGCAGATATATTGAGCAAGATTCTAGATCGAATCCTAGAGCTGTGTCCAGAGCATTGCCAATCTTCCGCTGTGTTAATTTAATTGTTCCGCTGTAGTGTATTACATTTATTGTAATTTAATCTTCCTTTTTGTATTATTATTTAATGTACTCTGATATTCTGTACTCTGATGTGACATTATTATGATATAAACAAAGTCTTCTGTTATTTGTTCTAATATGTTGTATTCCAAGAGTTACCATATTCGAGTTTTGAACGGTCTTGGTCGATCTTGCGATCGATTAGGTCCGGGCGAAATCCGGGTCGTTAAAGTATGCATCGTCCAATGCATCTGCAAGAGTGCCATAAACTAACATTCTCATAACGACCATCATAAAAGGAGTTAAATGGGCATGAGTCTATCAGGGGAGCCTATCTCAATCCTCGTAAGCATATAAAAATCAGCTAGGGTGATACCTAGCTCAAAAACCAAGAAAGTAGAACTTGTGGGTCGTAGGCCACCACCTCACAACTAAAGCCCCTAGCAACGCTCGATCGAAAGACTGGGGTGGTATAATCTGTAAGAAACGTACGAACGGATTGGCCCGTAGCCTCTCTCGAATAACAAGTGGTAGTACGTCAAAGGCACGTGTAATAAACTTCTCCCTACTCCAACGAACGTAAATGTAGCAAGTCTAGTAAAAATATTTTTTTAGTCGGTTAGCAAACTATAAAATAATAGTTCATACTACCTACGTACTTTGGTAAGCTATTTAACTGTTCAATAAGGATATATGTTAAACTAAGAAATTATACCTAAATGGTCTCGAGAGCAGTAAACGAACGGTGAGTGAAACCCTCGGATACCTCATGAAGGATCTGTATGTCCTCAATCGTCGTCTCTACTGTTGGTGGAGCCTGAGCTGGATCTGTTGCCTCATCCAACTGAGCTCGTATGGTCTATCTACTGATCTTCGTAACGCGTGGTGGCATCCCGATGTCTGAACCAACATAAAAGATGAGAATTAGTAGGGTGTGTCAGATTTTTCGGCCTAGTGCACTCTATTTATAGGCGCGCTAGGCCGGGGGCTGATTTAATCGGCGCCTTACCTTAAGGTGCCGATTAAATCGACGTGCTTATATAAAATTAATGCGCGCCGATAAAATCGGGGTGTGTCTATTGGGAGATTTAAGAAAATCTCCCCTAAATCTTACGAGTTGTAACATTACGACTCGTCAAACAGTTGGAGATGCTCTAAGGAAGGATGCATAAGCTTGATTGCACTTCTAGTGGGTGAATCCTTCTTTTGAATCATTTTTAATAGGTTTGCATTAAATACCATAACAAAAAATTGAATGGAGGATGCTACAACGATCAAATTAAAAGCGATGAGAAGGTCCGGATCTAAAAATGGACGAGAAGAAATTTATGGAGGGAAATACTGCGATGCTGTAGACTGTTTTCGCGTGAAGCCGGTTATTCATTTCCGGTCGTTCTAGCATTACGCATATTGAATTTATGAAGACACAACATTTGAATTATTCTATATTGTAAAATAATCATTTTGCATATTGAATTTATGAAGACAAGACATTTGGATTATTTTGTATTGTCAAATAATCAAGTCCATCAAAATTAAAATAACAATTTTTGGACCTTGAAAAATGGTGGACTCCCGAAAATTCTCTTGGCAAACGGACCATCGCCCTCCTCTCACTTTCAAATCTCCATTCTCCCATCCTCCGAGACCGGCGCCGCCTTCTTTACTCCCTCCCGAGCCGCCTGATGTCTCTCCCATACAAGTCGCTCTTCTCCATTGCCTATCAGCGAGGTTCCCAATCCCAGTTCGCTTATGTCCTCACAAGACAACAACAACGGTCGCCTTCAACGGTCGTCACTTTCCCAAATACAGCAGCGCCTCATCCTTTAGTAGTGCCTTTGCCTCGTCCGATCAACGAAGACAGGTTCCAATTAGTCACTGCTCGACGAAAATCTAGAACCCGACAGACAATAAAAAAACCAAATTAGGGTTAACAATATCCCTTCAACCAAGAAGCTGGTTATGCAACATATAAACTATGAATGACCTACTCTGTCAAAATTTAGTTGTAATAGGGATCAAGCAAGTGTTACGTATGAACAAAAAAAACGGTAGGAATAGTCTCCCTCCGCGATCTCATTCCCAGAAAAGACCACTATGGATGTTGTCATCTATTGCCGAAGCAGCCGAGTGCCCTCCTAATACCACTACTAGAAGGAACCATTCAAGGCATGCTAGTCGGGTTTGGAAGGAGGTTATTGCAGGCAATCAGGTTCCAATTTCTATTCCTCCTCAGTTTTATTAACCCCAGGATCATCAGAATATGAAATGCGCTAAATGTATCATGAATTAGTAAAAATGACAGATAACAATGGAAGAATGCCATAGTAATATATGTCAAAGGTCCTAGAACCCATTATCCGTTTTTCAAAGCTTATATCCATATAGTATGAGAGCCGAAGGGTGATATCAAAATTTATTCTCAAGAAGATGGTTTTTATATCATCAAATTTGATGGAAAAAAGAATGCGATAGAATACTCGAGGGAGGACCTTATTTTTATGGCAGGAAGTTAATGATGATGAAACGATGGTCCCAGGATGTGAAACTTAACAAACACCTTTTGAGTTCAGTTCCAGTTTGGGTTAGACTTACAGGTTTGACTTTAGAGTATTGGACAGTAGAGGCAATTAATAGAATAGCATTTATTATTGTCAACCCGATCACACTTGATAAAGTGACTAAGGGAATTCAAAAAATAGCGTTTATTAGGGTTCTTGTTGAAATTTCCAGCTCTTCTTCTTTTCTTAGTCAAATTCCAATTTTAACTGAGGATGAACAATTAATCATGCAAGACATTGAATATGAATGGATGTCTTCAATGTGTTCGAACTGTAAGAGTTTCGAACACATAAATAGTATTTGTCAAATTTCAAAAGTCTGGATTCCCAAGAAAGTAAACCTCCAGAATTGCAACAGACAGACCATGGATATCGACGTGGGTATGCAGCTGTCCAGACGTCAGGGTTAGGATACTACTTTGTTACAAACTCAAGAGAATGAGACCATGATCCATCAAAGTTCTGGCAGTAGAACTTTAGAGAAGGAGGAGAATCAGAAGTCGTAGAGGCAATTGACAACTCTGCAGGGTTCTTCATATGATAAGACACAAGAGGACATTACTGATATGGCTACAGATGAAGAGAAGGATACAGAAGATGAAGAAATTGAATTTGTTTTAAAAATGTGGAAATCTAATGCTCCTCCAAAATCTAAAATTCATATGTGGCTTATTCTCTATGGTGGATTGAATACTATTGAACTTCTTAGTTTAAAGAATATTTGTACTGATAAGAACTGCTATTTTTGTAATAATAATTTGGAAATTATTATTGTTGTTGTTGTTATAATTAATTACTAAAAATATTATTGCAATATGTAGAATATGCTTAATGAACATAATATTGATTTATTAATCAATTTCACTAATGCTTGCTGATAGTTCCGATATCATGAAGATGTTAGAATACAAAAATATATTTGATCAACATAAAAGCTACTGTTAGACCAAAAAATGGTCCTAACACCCAATTGATAATGTTTTGTTGAGAATAATGAGGAATCATGAACAAAAAGCAAGAAAAATCAATCAACACACGAAATTTATAGTGGTTCGGCGTTAACAAGCCTACATCCACTTCATAGCTTCTCAATTCATTCAGAAATTACAAATACAATGAGTATTGACACTCAAGCACTCAATTACAATGAATAATACTCTCCGAATTCATTGATTTTATTAAAGAGGATGAAGGTTTTTCGTTGGTGGCCATGGCCGAAATAGATAGAGCTTCCTTGAGGCTAAAAAAAGTCCCCTTAAATGATGTGTTGTATGTGTATTTATAGGTAGAAATTCGGTTAGGGTTCAGCGGCCACGTGGCAGCTTCAGAGTAAATCTCGGAAGTAGCGGAGAACATGGGGAAATGGTCTTTAACTGCCCAGAATTCGGTTTGGGGTAGAGACCCGATCCGGTTGGCCCGATCCGGATAACCCAATCCGGATGACCCGATCCGGTTTACCCGATCCGGATGACCCGATCCGGTTTACCCGATCCGGATGACCCGATCCGGTTTGGTTGGTCAGAAATATTCGCTTTAGCTTGATCCGAAATGGTGGAATCCAACCCGAAGCTTATGTGCACAGAAATACGAATTTTCCCATCCTTCATTACTTCGTCCAAGCAGATATCGATCTCTGGCAGTTCATACTCAAGCCCTGAGTGACCTTCCTGATAGAGTTCTTCGGCTTTGGATAGTCTGGTCACAAAGCAGGCTAACATTTTGCCCCCCAAAGTACATCTTGTTGCAAATAAGATGTGCTTTGAATAAGTCGAGATGAATCTTTTTGGATCTTTTTCTGTATAAATGGCTTGTCATATGCCGCATTGCTTACGTTGATGCTTATCGGGCCAAATTTCATGGCTAAAGTGGTCAAGATGATCAAGTAATCGTTTAGACTTCGTCGAATCAAGAGGTAGAATTCCTTCATCATAGGTCATGTGGTATGTTTGGCTCCCATGTGAGATCGTACATGTTAAAGTTGATGCCAAACGACGCCATCTTCCTAAACAAGTCAAGTGCATTACTAAGCTAAGATTTCTTTAATGTATAAGTCAATGTATACAATAGCCGTCCAAGTCATAGTATGGTGTCTGAATCTTCATATCTTGAGCTAGCATCTGGACCGTTCGGATAGAGCGCATCAGAATCAGCATATGAATTTGTCATTTTTGCTTGGATTTGGATAATCTCGATATCAGGATATTAATCTAGGACTCCATGATTGCATCTAATCGTAATAATAGTGCATCCGAAAGCCATGATCACTTCAGATTGTTTTATAGTCCCATGATCACATACGAGTCAGTACGAGTGTTGAAAACATGCAAGCCACTAGCTGGTAGGATTATCACAATTGTAAGGCAGCAGAGGAGTTCATCTTATTCTCCGTTTGATGCAGTTGCAGATCAAGTCTTTGAATTCTTGCTTGATCCGTAATTTCGCTCACTTGGATGGTCGGGATGAATCACGTCATATTCTAAAGATATAATGTATATGTTCTGAATCATGCATTGAGTCAGGGTCATGTTTAAAGTCAATCTGTCAGTTGAAGTTGATGTTCATAGCACTAGTGGAGGACGAGCGAAGTCAGTGCTTATGCCCCCAGCATTGTTGGGGGTTATGACAGGTCAATCAGACATCCAATCTTTTAGCCTTTATACTTTTTTCTGCCGCATCGGGTTAGATATGTAGGTTCAACAATCTTAGTCACCCTGTGTCATTATGTGCACATTCCCAAGTCATCAAGTGTTGGAGTTGTATATGCGAATGGTCGAATCACATTCGCGTTGGGGTCAACCCATCTGTTTAGCCAGAAAGCAATGATCGCCTTATTGAGTATATCAGCAAACTTAGATACTCTCCTCGCATCAGCTGCAGAGTTGAGTAAGCTCGTCAATCTTGCAAGCGAGCGAACGTCGTTAGTGAGTTATTCGAGCTCCTTCGTTCACGCTTTGGCATAATGCGAAATAGCCATCATAGTCTTGTTGAGTCTATCTCCCATGCTTGGTTCCATTAAGCTTGGCAATCAAGACCGTGGGCCCGATTAATGACATTGGTCATTTCCAGAATTGTAATTTCCTGTTAGTCTTTCCTGGGGCTTTTCTTTTTCCTTTATTATTTCAAGAGTCAGATGGTGCTCCATTCTGTCGTGAAGACATTGAGATCATCCATTTCAACATTAGCACACTCTTATTGCACGAATCTGCCTGTCTCAGGATAGGATTTTCCAACGTTTCTAGGAGAATCTCATGGTAGAGAGATACCGAGGTTTGTTTCAGAGGTGAATCCGCCAAGTCCTCTTGGTGGGTCTCGATGCAAAGAGATTTTGAAGTTTGAGATATCCAGAATACTGGATACTACAGCAATCAACGCTATATATGGTCCAGGTTGATTTACCGATGCCACTGCGGCGTTGAACCTTTCAAGGAATGCATGCTGGGTCTCGCCTGATCTCTGTTGAAGCACCAATTAATGTTGCCAATTTGGCCCTCATCTTTGAGAAGTTGTCGCTAATTACTTAATTTTGCGTTAGTGCCCCCAGTATGAAGTCTTAAATTGGGTGGAAGCCGGTTTCTGGCTTCTTGGTTGCGCATAGGTAATAGCAGTCAATCAGGCTTCTGTTTTTTAATTCTGGATGGTGATCCGCTACTTGGATGTACGCAGGTTGTTCTTGAGGAGCCATTCTTCTGCTTATAGTCTGGGTTATTGTGAAGCTCAGATAATCGTAAA
This sequence comes from Allium sativum, assembly GCA_030737875.1. NCBI lineage: Eukaryota > Viridiplantae > Streptophyta > Magnoliopsida > Asparagales > Amaryllidaceae > Allium > Allium sativum. The sequence continues at coordinate 71,448,931 of CM060924.1, forward strand.
TGTGCCTAAAGCTGGCAGATAGTCAGATGATGATGTTCGAAGCTATTATCCTGTACTCCCCATCCATGGGGATTTTACTAAACGGTGGTCATCAAATCCACGTATTCTCTGAATTCATACTCCCTCATCGAGCTGTGAGTTAGAGTTTGATAGAAAATGATTTATTCGTGTCCAGCTCATGTTAGTCCTTGGTCTCCCATCCAAGCTTTGAGGTTCGGAGTCGGATGGCAATGAAGTTAGACTATAGCTTTCTCGAATGCTCTCGTCTTCCCCTTACATGGGGAGCCTCATGTTGAGGTTGAGCTAGATTTTAAACATTCCTCCGAATTGGAGCAAAGGTTGGTCGGGCTTTGTTTAATTTTTCGGTGGCTCTTACATATCCATCGTTTTCATCCAAAATGTTACAGTCGGAAGTTGCATGCTACAAATGCCTGGGAGGATGTTGGTTGCATCTTGTTTCATTAAAGACGACTATGCCAACTTGTCCTAGGGTCCCATATGATCTGGACCATGGAGCAAGGAGTGTTTGAGCCAAGTTCGTTGTCGCTTGAATTTCCATGGTGCTCGCTCCAGCGAGTTAGCCATAGTTACTCGGCCTTCCATCTATCCAAGTAAAAAAGTTATCCATCATTTTCTGTCGTTTCCAGAGAAGTTTGCCTCACTGAGCCATCTGAGTTCTCAAATCAGCGAGGGTACCATCTATTTCATATCTAGCTTGACATGCTGAGGGATCATTGCAAGAAGAAATTAGCTGACTTCCTTCGTTCCAAGCACTTCTGCGCCAATATCCTCAGCACGGAAGAAATTTCTATCTTCCTTCTTCTTAGCCTTTGGGTTTGAGTGTCAGGCAATTTGCCTCCTCGCAAGTTAGAGGTCAAAGTAATGGCGTCCTCCTTTATATGGGGTCTTTCAACCGGGAATTCGGTCTGGACTAGCAAATGGACGTTCATTCTGCATCCATTTCATGGCCCTCAAGCAGCAATGTGGCCCCAGTCCAGGGGTAATGGCGAAAGGTCGGTAGTTGTATCACCTCCCATTCAAATTTAGACATGGATGCATGGAAAAGAGACGTTGCTTTATAAGCTTATGTGCTCGAGTTATCCAAGTGCTCGAGTTATCACGTTTTCCATTCAACGTATTTGCGAGGTAGCACTCGTCGTTGCACTTGGGCTATGGCCAGTCACACATGGGTGTGTATGTTGATTTGATATATCACTCATAGGGCCTCCTTTTGGTCATTGCCTTAAGTCGTGTGACACGTCATTGAACAATTCACTCTCAAGGCTTCCTTTCGGTCGTTGCCTTGAGTCGTGTGGTAAGTTTATCATGAGGCATCGACGTCAATCTTTCGAATGTGATCCTTTGTTGTTGTACGCGGGTGTGGCTCCCGCGTCTCTATTTCGTATCTGTACATAAACCTGTAATTCAAAATAGAATAATTTGCTTAGTCTTGCAAGCTACTAAGTCAATCTTTAAGTCACAAGCAATTGTAGCTTGAAATGAAAACATGTTGAGTGCTAATCTATCTAGCATAGAATTATTAAATGTCAAAGTGTCAGGTGTCGTAGTTTGGAGGTATAGTGTCTGTAGCCTCCATTTAATTTTGAAACACGGGTCGCGTCCGAAGCGTGTTTGAAGTTAATTCAGAAATCTATGTCCGTGCCCCCAGCGTTGATGGGAACCGGATTAAGTCATTCGGACGTCCGATCCGTAAGTCCTTTATAATCCTGTCCTCAGTCGGAGGGCAATGAAGATTGCATGCACGTCACAGCATTGTCCTTTATACTCTCTCCCAAGTCGTGAGAGTTAGAGTTATGGGTTTAGTGGTCTTAAGTCATGGTGTACCATTCACACTAACCCAACAGATTTATACTCTCTTTCAAGTCGTGAGAGTTAGAGTTATGGACGTCGCGGTTCTTCCTTTATACTCTCCCAAAGTCAGTTTGGGTTAGAGTTGTGGATCGAGTGGTCTTAAATCTTGGCGCGCCTGTCACACTCGTCCTAAGTTTATACTCATATCCAAGCTCTGAGGATTAGAGTTAGTCGGGCAAACAGTCGGGTCACATTTGCCTTGGCATCGTCCCTTTGCTCCCATGTCAAGGGCAAAGGTTGCCATCTGGGATGATCGGTTCTCACCCCTATTGAGTTTATACTCCTCCCTTCCGAAGCATGGGAAAGAGTTAGATACGTCGTTAGAGAGCGGTCGAGTCATATTCATCCTCGTCTTAACATATCTCTTTTGCCCCTACTTCGAAGGTAAAAGTTATCTCGTTCATGGTATTGTACCCGTCACTGTTGCACTCTTCCCATCAGATCAAGGGATAGAGTTGTCGATCTACCGAGTGATTATGTCACACTCGAATACATTTCTATGTCTTGCGTGGCGAATCAATGCATAGATGATGTGGAGGCCTCATTAGTATGTCCATATATGGATAACACAGGTCGAACTCGTGTGCATTTACTCTCTTGCCCCACGTCAAGGGCAAAGAGTCGGTGAATGAATGGTCGAACTTCTTTTGCTTTAGAATGTTGTCGTTCGGCCAATAGTAAGCGGGTGAAGGGTCGAATCACGTTCGCCAAAGCTTTACATTCCTCCGATCAAACTATGGCAGGAGTTGTCGGTACCAAACCTCGGGTACCTGCAACATTCATATACGAATTTGCATGAGTTAATCATGTCAATAACTCAAGAAGTGTGTAAAGGAAAAATGCATGATTGGAAAATAAGTATGTTGATAGGCGGTGCTGCCTCCTTTATTTGGATTTATGTAATTCGATGGCATCGACTGCAGGATCTGATTGTATGGACGGTCGAACCGCGTCCATCTGGAGTCGGATCTCAACTCTGAAATGCAATGATCGATGCACAATTATCTTGAGATTTGCCACGTGTGAGCCAAGGAGTGGATGGTCACCTCGGATCCATCTTAAGGTATACAACTTCTCTCAGGCGAAGGACGTGGCTCTGTAAACGAGCAGTTCAATCGGGCTCGTTACGGCAATGCTTCATAATTCTTCCTGTAGGTGCTCAAAGTTTGATCGGTACCAGATTCGGGGTACCTACATCATCCACATATAAATTCATCTGAGTAAGTTACATCAATAACTCATAAAGCATGGAAATATAAGAGTCATGGTTAAAAGTAATCCTATTAAAGGAATGAATATCATTCTGTGCGAAGATGGCATTGCATGCTCTTTGCAGGTCCATTTTCCCTCACTACATCTCTGTCAGGGGATGGCTGTCAAAATCTTAAGCTGGCGATGAACGTCTTTTCAAACCGTTGTGAGGTGGCGGTTCCAAGAATGAACAGACCTTGAAAGAGGACTTGGAGTGACAAAGGCAATTAGGTAAATACTATAAGCGAATGACGAGGTCGCATCTTATTTGAATCGCCTTCTTGCCCCCATGCTAAGGGCAAGGATTGAGTATAAGGGAGTCATGGTTGCTAGGGGGATAGTCATATCTCATCCATCCACAGATATGCCTTTAGTCCCACGTTGGGAATAAGATCTAATGCATAGATAATTAATCAGCATCGAGGCTTAAGTGCTCTAAACCTTTAACTTGCCACCTCCATTGAGTAGCATCTCCTAATTAGCTAAATAGCAGTCTCTTCCAGTAACATGGTCGCCATGGACCATTCCCATTTCATCTTTCATTAGTAATTTTAGCAATAGATACCAGGGTGTAATGTAAGCTCTAATCGCCGCTAGAGCTGGTCTATTTAGACCTTAGTCAGATAAACTTGACTACAATAGCATGGCTTCCAAGGCTTGAAGTAATGTTCACGTTTTCTATCACAATTTATGTATGAAGTCGAGAGCTAACGGTCGATTCATATTTGTTTTGATCTCAAACTCTCATCTCTTGACAAAGGTCATATGGTGACTGGTGACCAGTCAAGTTGCTATCATCCGAGCAAAGATTCATACGTCCAATCATGGCCTACAGGGGTTCAGCTGTTACCTATCGTTGGGCACCAAAGTATGTTGACCTAACCCTTATTTGGTGGAAATCAGTCTTCTTCAATGCGATTGACAGCAAATAGCCATTGCAAAGGTTAGCTAAGTTCTTCGGGAGGTGAGACGCAGGACATTTTATTCATCACATCATACAATTGAAGTGTAGCTTTGGGATGTTGGGATCCTTAGCTGCTTTATGGTATCCCACTATTGACAATCATGGTCACTAAGATCATATGAATCATCTTTGAAGTAGTGTTCGAACTGTTCTATATAACTGTCATTAGATGCTCCGCCGATTGGACAGGTTTAAGTCATATAAATGGGATGATCACTACTCATTAGGGAATAACATCAGTTGCATTGCTGAAATCTACACTATCGGAGTTCCAGAAGATGAGGCTACTATTAGACAATCATTATCTCGTATACTGTCGTTGATAGCAAGCTGAATCTGACTGACAGCTCCTCCCATTGAATGGCATCGGCAAATAGAGGCTATGGCTTCTGGAGGAATCCTAGTCGTTGCCATTTGGTTGTCATATTCTTTGACTATCCACCTTATCTTCATTAACAAACTTTGATGACTACTGTTGGTCAAAATATACATCGAGCCGAAGGCGAGCCGTGTTCCGAGCAAAAGGCGAGGCCGTCAGCGGGTCCGGGCGCAGCGCCGGCGGGGGTCCGGGGCCCCGCAGTCCCGGCGGCGATCGACCTACTTAAAAATGATCTTAAAAATGATCGATTTTGGAAGATGGAGCCTTTTCTGAAATGATCTTAAAAATGTATTTTTTCCAAAAATAGCTGTTTCGGGTCGGATCAGATCATGCCTTCAAATTTGATGTTCGGAGATTATCTTCAGGTCGGGTCGGATCGGATCATGCCTTCAAATTTGCGGTTCGGAGATTATCTTCAGGTCGGGATAGATCGGATCATGCCTTCAAATTTGCGGTTTGGAGATTATCTTCAGGTCGGGTCGGATCGGACTAGTTCCTCCGAGCCGGATCGGAGACATCATTAGCTAGTCGGCTCGGTATATATGAAAGAGTCGGTTCGGATCTCCTCCTCCTATTCGGATCGGTCTTCCCTACCCTGCATCTCCACTTTCCTACGGTTCGGGTTGTGGCACCCTCTTCGGTTCGGTTCGGAGATGCATCATTGGGTCGGTTCGGGCCTTCCCATGCAGCTCGGATCGGGGATATGCCTTCGGGTTGGTTCGGGTATGTTACCGAATCGGATCGGATCAGGTATGTCATCAGCAGGCAGCCGGTTCGGATCTCCTCCTCTGGTTCGGATCAGACGTTCTTTTTCAGGTTGGGTAAGACCCGATCCGACCCCCTGTGGGAGATTGGACTGCGCCTCATCTACATCCGATCCGAGGGCTTCAACTGCATCCGATCTGGTCTCTTTTCCTGCATCCGATTCGGTCTCTTCGTCTGCATCCGAACCTGTCCCTTCGCCTGCATCCGAACCTATCTCTTCGCGTGCATCTGATCCAAAAGCTTTGCTGGACTCTGTTTTCGATCTTCAGCGATTGCTTCTACATGGCATGGTGGCGACTTCATTTCTGTTAATCTCCATAATTGCAAAGTAAATAGAATTCATAGGATTTCCTCATCGGACTTGGCAATCCAATAGGTAGATTGGAGAATCCTTAAGCGCTGAGAATCTTCATTTCTCAGTGAAAGAACCAAAATGTTAGACCAAAAAATGGTCCTAACACCCAATTGATAATGTTTTGTTGAGAATAATGAGGAATCATGAGTAAAAAGCAAGAAAAATCAATCATCACACGAAATTTATAGTGGTTCGGCGTTAACAAGCCTACATCCACTTCATAGCTTCTCAATTCATTCAGAATTACAAATACAATGAGTATTGACACTCAAGCACTCAATTACAATGAATAATACTCTCCGAATTCATTGATTTTATTAAAGAGGATGAAGGTTTTTCGTTGGTGGCCATGGCCGAAATAGATAGAGCTTCCTTGAGGCTAAAAAAAGTCCCCTTAAATGATGTGTTGTATGTGTATTTATAGGTAGAAATTCGGTTAGGGTTCAGCGGCCACATGGCAGCTTCAGAGTAAATCTCGGAAGTAGCGGAGAACATGGAGAAATGGTCTTTAACTGCCCAGAATTCGGTTAGGGGTAGAGACCCGATCCGGTTGGCCCGATTCGGATAACCCGATCCGGATGACCCGATCCGGTTTACCCGATCCGGATGACCCGATCCGGTTTACCCGATCCGGATGACCCGATCCGGTTTGGTTGGTCAGAAATATTCGCTTTAGCTTGATCCGAAATGGTGGAATCCAACCCGAAGCTTATGTGCACAGAAATACGAATTTTCCCATCCTTCATTACTTCGTCCAAGCAGATATCGATCTCTGGCAGTTCATACTCAAGCCCTGAGTGACCTTCCTGATAGAGTTCTTCGGCTTTGGATAGTCTGGTCACAAAGCAGGCTAACAGCTACCATGTGTTCATGTTTGTGAAATCTTTTGTACTTCAGATGTTCAGATGTAGAAGAACCCAAAAGACGAAATGAATGCCACCCTGAAGAAATTTTCAGAATATTTTTTTCTGTGTGCATGTGCCATTTGAACTTATGCTTGTCTGGATGTTGTCTTAAAAATGTGTTTCCTGAAACATGAATTATAAACCTATAAATAACCATCTTGCTAGAGCTTCTGGCTGAAAAGTTCTAACTTTGCATTGAAGGTAAGTTTAAAATTATGCCCTCAAAATGGTGAAATTGTATATGATGGTAGTGTTTTGTTTTTGTGTTATATATCTAATTGATTGTTACTTGTGCCTGTCATACACTAAAATACGGGGGCATACAGAGGAATGATATTTAGACTTGGCCATGCGCAATGAAAATACTTAGTTCATCCACAGGTTTGTCTTATCTAATGCCATTAACGTGTTAGATGCTTGATCAAACAACCTTCAATCATTAGTTATATGTGGGGTTTAATGCAATCTAAATTTAAACTCAGTTGATTTCAATCCAAAATTTCATAGTCAGAGTTTATTTTATTTTTATACCATAGGCAGTATCAACAATTTTCAATAGATTTGATACTTGTAAAAGTCAAGTAGTGGTTTTTTACAACATTGTATATTTGAAATGCTATATGAGTATAACATTATATTTTCGCAATGCTATATGAATATATCATTTTGTTGTCCTACAAACTAAATTTTAAAACTTGTTTCCTTCAAACTAAAATTGTTCTCAGGTTTTTCCTTTACCCTAATTCCTTCTAAAAAGATACACTCCCTTTCGGCTGAAGGGTACTGAGGCAGAAGCCTCAAAACCTTTAAAATGATAGAGGCGCGACCCCTATTTTAAATTTATTGTCTTTATCTTCATTATATATTCCTATCGGCTTGAACAACGACCAGGGCCCTTGTATGAAAGCGACAGACTTCATTAGATAAAATCAAAGCCAGTGACTAAGAACTCCAAACAAAAGTCATAGGCCAAAGCCTAGTTTACGAAAGTAGAAGCTCGTATACTTCTTATGTCATTAGGCAACATTATAAGTATCTGGAACTTATCGACAGGAAGCGGACGACGCTTCCGACCGTTCTGAAAGGATAAAAGGTGATCCATGAGAGGGACCTTGGGCACAGACAAAGAATTGTCATGGATGTCCCTTTTTACCTTCTCCCATTTGTTTTATCGAAATCTGATTGGTTGTCACAAAATTTTTTTTTTTTTACCCGACGGACTATTTCGGCCTACTGTAGTTGCATAAACGAGCCAGTACTGCTTATTATCACTAACATTTTAATTAGTATCGAAATTCACTTAAGTCTAACCAATTTAGATAATTTAGATTAAGTGAAGATGGAAAAATTTCAAAATCAATAGGAAATTTATATAAGTTCAGAAAATCACGACATTAATAATATTTTTCCCAAAACATGTTGTAAATCACATATGGAAGTTTCAAGTCTATTTGTAGATGTTTAAACTTAGGTTTTTCCCAAAACCCATCACTACAAGAGAAACAGGGTTTTCCAACGGCCAGGGCCGTTGGAAACCCCGTTGGAAGCCGTTGGTATACGGATCAACGGCTTCTAACGACTTCCAATAAAAACAATGCCTATTTTCCATCGGCTTCCAACTGATACATATGGCCACGTGTCCCTTATTTCTGGCCAAAGGGACGTTGGAAAGGAATAAAAACCATTACAAAAATCATATTACATAACTTTAGAATAGGCCATTTCCTTGACTAGGAGTTGTGCTAGTGTATTCAGAGCTACAGTGCTTTGTATGTCCATTACAAAAATATAGTATCACGTCTCTGAAATAGACTACGGATATTATTGCAAGTATATAAATGATAAACTATCATTTAGAATTGAAAAATATTTTATGTTTTAGTGACATGAACTAATTTTCTTGATTTATATTTTCCATTTTTTTATGGTATTTACGTTTCAATAAAATAAAATTATAAAAATAAAAGTGCACTCAGAATATAATTGTAAGAGAGTGCTTTATTATAACCATATATCCATGGTAAATACCTTAATTAAAAAGCAAGTTGTAATCATTTAATGGAATAAAATTTACAATAGGTGTAAATGATAATATTACATTCTCCTGAGCATCAGAACTTGGAATTAGAGGTGATTTAACTTAGGTTGTTCCATTGTGTTTGTATTAACAGCAGTAGTAATAAAGGAAGGACGTGCAATAAGAAAATAACATAGGGTATTACCTGGGACAACATAGTTAACATAAATGGTATTAAGCACTCAAACACCAATTTGTATGCACTAATGATGTTTAATTAACTATTTGAATGACATTCAAATATTAGGAGTTATAGAACCTTTGTATAGACAACTAACTAATTATCAAAATTTTAAAATCAACATTCCAATGTTTAATCTGTGAGCAGCAAGGTAACAAAGCCTCAAATTTCAATGTTTTCACACCATAAAAGCGTTTGTAAAAACAAACATGCATAGATCAAATAAAAACCATCATCGGTGGTTCCTATTTACTTAGCTTTGCAAAAAGAAAATCAAAAATGAAATGAGAGCAGGAAACAAGAAATAAATTATTCAGCAGAAGGTTTAAATCTAGTTTCAGATGATGTAGAATTCATTCACATGATACTACAACATATTCTTTTATCAAAATCCAAAAAAAATTCTTAAAATTATTCATATTATGGTATTAGTTCTCAAATAACATGAAAATCCAATCTAAATACATAAATTTCTTATTTTTCGATGTTGCTGAACAAGAGAACTTGTAGTTCTACACTATAACAATTCCTTACTAACAAAATAAAACCAAAGTCACAAATTAGATCCACTGAATACAAAAACCCAATCAACAAACGAATACCCAAAATCAATCAAATCAAATTAGGAATTTGAGAGGCTGATACCTAAGCTTCAGCAGAAAGTTCATCGATCTGAACCTGAAACCATTCATCATCAGCTCCACTTTTGTAACAGTGCCCATATCAATAGACCACAAAGCGGTCGTAGCACAATTGGATGAATCAGTTAGGAGAATGCTGGAGTAAACCATGTGAGGCTAGCCTCGACAGTTAATAACTAGGGTCATAGATGAGGAAAAGAAGGAGATTACTGATGTTTTGGAAAGGTAAACGGTAGGGTTTGGGATAGGAGAGATAGTTGAGAGGCTGCGCCATGGAACTTAGATACAAAGTGAGTAGAATAAAATGTTAAATGGTTCCAAATATGCGAAATACCAGATAGGAGTGAGAAAGTGGCGGAGTAATTAAGCTCAAAAAGACTTTGTGTGGAGCCAAAAATTATTGATGGGAGGGAAAAAATTTGGTTTTGGAGCCAAAATAATTCATACAACACCAGACGGAAGTTGCATCAAAGTATAAGCGTGTACACTTGAGAGTCACAACGTTACTTTACATTTTATTCTGCATATTTTATAAATGATGAATGTATTATAAAAATATTAATTTACTATGAAAATTTCATAAAAAATCAAATTTTATTAACGAATTATATTTCATTTCAAATAATCTCGAATATTTCAGAATACTAAAATTTAAATATAAATAATAATTGTTAACTATTTAATGGCAAGTATTAATTATTAATTCTTCTTTGTCAACTTATAATTATTAGATATTACATTCAAATTAATTATTAATTATTGACTTTTTAATACAAACCATTTAATGAGTTACTATTTAGTTATTATTAATAATTAATAATAAATAATGATTAGTAATTAGAGATTATTTATTAATAATCCTTATTGGTTAATTATAAATAATTACCTATTTAATTATTCGATCATAAGTTATTAATTTAAAATAATCTTTACCAATTAATAATTATTTACAATAAATTGTTAAATACTAGTTATCACTTCATAAGCACTAAATTTTATTACTAATCATTAGTCTAAATTGTTAAATAATTATATAAGTAAATTGTTTAGTTGTAATTATTAATTAATGATTATTGAAAATTAATTTTTTAATACTAAATACTACCTATTAATTTTTAAATATAAATTATTTTACAAAGATTAATGTTGCATATTAAATATTTAATATTTACTATTAATTATTCGATATTAACTATGAAATATTAGCTATTTAATGTAACTGATAAAGTTTAAATATAATTACATTAGTTACTAATATTAAGCTTACTAAATAAAAATAAAAATTATCGATAATTTACAATAGATAGTAATTATATATTATTTATTAATTAATAATTACTTGTTTAAATACCATATAATTAATTAATAGTATTTATTAAAAAATCAATTATCAATTATTAAGTGTTAATTATTTAATGGCGTTGTTGAATAATAATTTTTAATTGTTAAATATTACTTATTCTATGGTAATTATTAATATTACTCAACAATCATTAATAATCAAATTTTACTATAAATAGTAATCATTAATTATTAAATATTACTCATTAATTAAATGTTAGTTGTTAAATACTAATTATTAAGAATTGAGTATTAATTAGTTAAATATTTATTTTAATTAATAAATATTAACAAAAATTACTAATTATAATAACTAACTAATCAATTATCGAATAAAATATTATTCATTTTATAATAAATTTTTATTGATGATCGTTAATTATAATAAATTATTAATGATGACATATATGAATGAGTATTAATGAATATCAATATGCGTGTTTTCTTCAATTAAGCTAATCAGCAATTGCTTCGATTTTTAAAGAACCAATGCAAACAACACTATTCGTTTTGATGCATTAGCATCGGTTTCTCATGAGTTAATACAAACCAATGAAAATGACACAACTTTCATCGGTTGTAAGGACAACCGATGCAAATAATACTATTTGCTTTGCTGCATTTGCATCACTTCCTAAGGAACCGATGCAAATAACGCTATTTGCATTGGTTATGAGGAAAAATGATGCAAATACTATTATATGCTCCTGTGTATTTGCATTGGTTCCACAAAACTCGATGCAAGTAACATATTTGCCTCATTTTTAAAGACAACTGATGCAAATGAGGTGAAGCAACTGGCATATTTTGTAGTAGTGTAAAAACAAATGAATTTAGATAACACTATTTTAATTAAATTATAACTCTACCTTATTAACTATTTTATACTTACATATCTCTCATGCGCCTTATCATAATGGTCCCAACTGTACGAAACTGAGCCTGTGTCGTCAGTTTGACTTAATGCATGTGTATACCCGAAAATATCCTAGTACGGCACAGAAGGCATACACGCTCTCTCACGAAATAAGCGTCCATATATATATATATATATATATATATATATATATATATGTGTGTGTGTGTGTGTGTGTGTGTGTGTGTGTGTGTGTGGGTAAATTAAAACTTAAACTTAAGTCAACTATTAATTTTAACAAGTTATAAATTAAAATTTTAAACTGTACGATTACAAAATATACCAGATCCTCACGATGATGCTGAAATGACTTGGACCCACCTCGACGCGTAACCAGATTCTTGCTCCTGTTAGCTGCATTTCTCTTAGACGAGGCCTATACATTTAAATTTAAAAAAAAAGTATTATTCTAAATTATATATTAATTGAATAGTATAATTTAAATTAAATATGTAGTAAATTTACCAGAAAATCCTCATTATTATTCCAATAAGTATATAGCTCATCCCACACCGCTTCGCCCATCCAAGATGGTCTTTTCCTACCTGATTTTAGGGTGTTCATTGTTATCTATCTGTAATTTGTTGCCATTTTGATGTTCCAGTTGCGCTTGACGAGATCCAAATCCGTCTCTTGGAGATCCACCGAACCCTGCATTTATTTTAAAATAGTATACAGATGAACTTATCAACTAGGAGCATGAAAACTTAACATAATAAATGTTATATCATACATACATACCAAAAAATCCTACCATATGGTCTCCTTAACAATGTCGGGTATCGAGGTCCATATGGGCCAACATGCAGTCATGCGAACCTGATAAGTGCATTTTGATATCTTCAAGACTGTATTGGACAGCTCCAACTCAAAACCCCTGTGTTAAGCGGAAAAAAAACATGGCTACTAGAACAACAATTTAAATAATTTATTGTACCTAAATTAAATTTATACTAAAAACTTAGTTTTTACCCTCTGGAGGCTTTTGGCTTAAGCCGGACCACAGGACGTGATAAATCCGACGGACCACCCCCATCACCACCTAAATGCCCTTGTGACGCCATACCTGTTACATACAACAACATAACATAACATGGAAGAGCTATGTAAAGACATGGTATGAGATAACATGAGTACTTGATAACAGAAATGTCATAACATATGTCTAGTTAACATTACAAGTTTGATTCATAGAAGTGTTAAATATAAGTTTGATTCATAGGTATGTCTAGTTAACATATGAGTTTGGTTCATAGAAATGACATAAAAGTAAATATAAGTTTGATAGATAACATATTTTTTTATTTATGATATGTCACTTATAAATAGATAACATAAGAAATATCTATTAAAATGTGTTAACATAAGAAATATCTATTAAATATGAATTTGACTATTAAAATTACCTTTTGAAAATGAGGATTACTAATTAGTCGTCCTCGTTACTTTCAGATTCTGGCTCTATTTCCTCCTCCACTTATGGTTCATCTGTAGTCTCAAATACATCAATTAATGCATTCGATTCATCGTTTAGAGGTCCAAAATCTGTTTGATCAACGGTTATTACTATTTCTGCATTTTCCTTGACGTCTTCTTGATAAGCTTGGCCGTCGGGAATATTACGTCCGTCAAATGTAAACCTTGCCTTTGTTTTGAAAATAGCCCGCCAATTTATTTTGTCTCTTCTCATAGAGGGATAAGGAGCATAATATACTTGAAGAGCTTGTTTAGCAAGTACAAAAGGATCGTACTTATAATAATGGGAAGTATGTATTACTTCTATAAGATTATATTTTGGGTGCATGTTGATTCCATAACCTCGAACATTGCTGAACCAGTTGCATTTAAGAAAAAAATACTTCTTCCGCGGGTCGTGTGAAATATGTCAATTGCAGAATTTAGTTTAGCATGCCATAAAAATCGTGAATATGGTCATTTGGATCATCACTAAAAAATACACTGCTATTGTCAGTTAATTTTTCAACATCATATTCTTTAGTGCTAAATTTATATCCATTGACAAAGAATATTGGATATATCTTGACATTTCTTTTTGGTCCTATTGCCAAATGTTTCAATCCTTCATCCACAATACAATTTGTTGGATCAAAAACATAATTAGTATACCAACTAGCGAATTCTTTGCTGATATCGTCGTTTGGATAGTGTGATTCATAAATGCTGCAATTATAGGGCAAACATTACATATATGATTAAAGATACAATATATGTATACATAGATGCATAAGTTCATTACCTAACGAACGGTGCAATTTCGGTGCAATTGAGAAGAATATATGTATGTGCTGCATTATAATCTTTATCATTTAGCCATTCTTCCACACATCTACCAGAAGGACGACTATGTTTTTAAAAAATAGATAAAGTTGCTTGACAGTCGTCTTGATCAATGCCTTCATCATTATGCGTAGTATTTGCAAATGATATGTTTACATGATCACTAAAATAATGAGAGGAAAAAAATGAAGCTTCTTCTTCGATGTATGATTTGAAAGTAGAATCTTCAACTCGAGCTTTCTGCCCCACTTTTTTCTTTAGATGATTTAAATATCTATTTAGAATTATTGTGAAATATTTTTTCTTACACTTCATTAACAAAATTTAAATAACTAAATATTAATATAACTTTCAAATGGATACATCCATCCGTATTGCACAGGCCCTCGAAGACGTGCTTCTGATGGAAGCTGAATAGGTACATGCTCCATAACATTGAAAAAACCTAGAGGAAATATTTTTTCCAATTTGAAGAGTAATATGGGGATTTCTTTCTCTAGTTTAGGTAGATGGTCAATTTTTAATGTAGATGAACAAAGCTCTTTATAGAACAAACAAAGCATTGTTACAACAGTCCAAACTTTTATGGGCAATAATTCTTTGAAAGCGATGGGCAATAAATTTTCCATCATAACATGACAGTCGTGACTTTTCATCCCGCTAAGTTTACTGTTTTTATAGTCAACAAATCTACGAAGATTGGAAGATATACCATCCGGGAATCTTAATCCTTCCATCCATTTTAAAAATATTTTTATTTGATTACTGTCCGTTCATAACACGCTTTTGGTTTTCTGGTGTCATTTGGCTTTATATGAAGCTCTGGACAATTACATATTACTTCGATATCACATCTTGATTTCAAATCATCTTTCGCCTTCCCTTTGACATTCAAAATTGTATTGATTACATTATCAAACACATTTTTCTCATTATGCATCACGTCAATATTATGATGAATCAGAAGATCTTCCCAATAAGGAAAGTCCCAAAATATGCTTTGTTTCCCCTAATTATGAATCGTTGATTTATCTTGAATTTCTGTCTGTACTCCATTTTCACGAATCTTGGGAAAATCTTGTACAAATTCATAAGTTTCCTCACTTGTCTCTATACTTTAGGTGGTCGTACAGTTTCATGTCTATAGCTGTAAAAAAATTCTTATCTCTCCTAAAAGGATGATTAATATGAAGAAAACATATATGACAGTCAAACCATGAAATTTTCTTTCCAATAGGTAAAGAAAATGCTCTTCTTTCTTGCATACAGTGCGGAAAAGCTAGACGACCATCCATACTCCAACCTGAAAGTATTGCGTAAGTAGAAAAATTGCTAATTGTCCACAATAGAGAAGCATGTATACGAAAGTTTTTCTTTGGGAAATATCATATGTTTCTACCCCTTCATACCACAAATTTTTTAATTCTTCAATCAACGATTGTAAATAAACATTGATTCCTTGTGTCGGATCATCGGGACTAGGGACGACAATTGTGAGAAACATATAAGAAGTTTTCATACACATCCACAGAGGTAAATTATAAGGTGTTACAATTACTGGCCATGATGAATATTTAGAACCAAATTGAGAAAATGGTGAAAATCCATCCGTACATAAACCAAGTCTAATGTTGTGATTCTCAGATGCAAAATTGAGATACTTTTGATCAAAATGCTTCCATGGTTCTCCATCGAATGAGTGTGTTAACATACCTTCTTCCTGTGTTCTCACACTGTGCCATCTCATATGTTGCGCAGTTACAAAAGATGCATATAACCTTTGAAGTCTAGGAATAATAGGTAAATAATGCATACGTTTATACGGGACTTCCTTTCCCTTTTTCTTTCTTGGTTTGTATCTTTCTTAATTACATATTCTACAATTCCTAAGGTTGATATCTTCCTTCCAAAATAGCATGCAACCCTTTAGACATGTATCTATTTTTTGATACGGTAAACCAAAGGCCGACATCATTTTTTTTACTTCATAATGGTTTTAGCACATTAAATTATTGGGAGGCATATGCTGTTTCGTAGCTTATGCAACAACTGTAAATCTAGCTTCTGCGAGATTGTATTTAGATTTCATCGCAATATATTCAGCAGTTACTGATAATTGAGTTCCGCTTTCACAGCCTACCCAAAGGGTTTTTTTCGCGGCATCTAATAAGTCATATAATTTTTTGGCTTCAATATTTGGTACTTCTTCATCATTACCATTATCATCATCACCAGCATTAAATTGTTAAACCGGGAACATAGAATGTGCAACATCTTCAACCATTTGTTCAACGAGATTCGTCGTAGCAATTTCATTATTCACTACCTCCTCAACTTTTATAGATGTAGATGTTAACGGTTGTAACACCCCGAATTTTAGTTAATACTAAAATTCAGTAATTATAGGATAAATAATCTCAGACATGGGAATTGGGGGTAACGGGCTGCGTTATTGCGTTCGTCTCGGAAAAATACGCAAAATAGAGTCCGAGTTTTCAAGAATCGGAGTCCGTATGGCCCGGTTATGGCCCAAAGAAGTTTGCAGAAAAATTTAAAATTAAAACAGATTTGAAAATTCAAATATTCAGATTTGGAATGGGCCAGGCGGGGTCAGGCGGGAAGCTTCCCGCCCAACCCATGTCGACAGGGTTGTCGACAGGCCTGTCGACAGGGGTGTCGACATGCCTGTCGACAGGGTGGCACCGTTCAGTGAACCTGGGTGCACCAGGTTGGGTTTCAGGCTGGCTAGGAGGGCTGGTTCTAGAGATTTCCTAAATCTAAGGGTCCTAATCTAATCTAGGGTTAATCTAAGGGCCTAAAACACTCACCTAATCCTATAAATAAGACCCTAACCCTACCCTAATTCATTCATAATTAAATCTAGTAACTAAACTATGGCAAATTGAAACTTGAGAGAGCCTCCATCAAAATTAGAGAAGGGATAGCATTCCAAATCAACTTCTAGCCTCTTAATCTTCTTCATTAGTTTGCTAATTTTGTTTTGGTGAGCTTCTATCCCCTTAATAATCAATTGTTAAATTGATTAAGATAGGATATGATGATGTATGGTTATGTTTGTGGATCAATGTGTTTATACAAGCTTAATATTGTATATGTCATGTGTTTTGCAAGTTATATGCTCTATGTCATGCAAGTTTAGTGTATGTGTTCATGACATTTTTATGCAAGTTTAATGTTATATCTTTATGCAAGTTTGGTGCTATGTTTCATGATGATTATGATGCAAAACACTAAGTTGGACATTGATCTATTATGCAACATGTTATGCATGCATATGAAGTTATGTGAATGATTATGCAAGTTATGTGTATGTTCAAATGCAAGATTAATATGTTATGCATGCATATGAAGTTATGTGAATGATTATGCAAGTTATGTGTATGTTCAAATGCAAGATTAATATGTTATGCATGCATATGAAGTTATGTGAATGATTATGCAAGTTATGTGTATGTTTAAATGCAAGATTTACATGTTATGCATGCATATGAAGTTATGGGAATGATTATGCAAGTTAGGTGTATGCTCAAATGCAAGATTACCATGTTATGCATGCCTATGAAGTCATGTGAATAATTATGCAAGTTATGTGGATGCTTAAGAGCAAGTTGGGTTAATATATGCTCATATATGCAAGTTGACACTCTCTTAACCCATGAACAAGTTATATGCTAAACCCATGATATTTGTGATGGATCTTCCCCTTTTATTATATCATGAAATGAGAACGATTTACGTGGGGAACGATGGGGTTGGTAAATATGTTAATAAATGAATGATTGGGTATGATTAAGCATACCATAAAAATAAAATTACCATAAGTGGGAATTTACCTATTGAGTTAGGTCTACCCCATGGGAATTTACCTATTGAGTTAGGTCTACCCATGTTATGGAAAACTTGATATTAATTAGGGATAATTAATATGGGGGTGATTAATTAGGTGTAATTAATCGACTAAGACACGAGGTTGGACTCATTTTGTAGTGTAAAACTGCCCGGACCCGACCGGCTTAACCAGTTGCTACAAATGTCAGCCCAATGTGAGAGGTCTTAGCCATGAATTAAATACGTGATTAAGGTAAAGACACGAGGTTAGACTCTGTTATGACGTAAGACTGCCCGGACTCTACCGGCTTAACCAGGCGGTCATAACAGCCAGTCTAATGTGGGAGGTCTTTATGGGAGATCACGGTCTTAATTAATTAAGAAACACTTAACCATAATAGCATTTAGTGGGACATGAGGGGTTAAGTGGGTGCCTTGGGTGGCATGTTTGCCTTGGGTGGCATGTGGAATCTAGTGGGTTGCCTTGGGTGGCAATAGAAAATACGATTAGAATACTTAACCAAGTGGAAACATGTAATTAAACATGATTAAAGGGTTAAGTGGGATACACTAGATATTTGACAAGCTTAAATGGGTAGCTTGTGGGGGCCCATTTCAACCAATATCCCAAACGTATCTTTGTGGGCTCAACCCATGTCGAGTGACGGGACACGCATATTGGGCTTGATTATAAGAGGCCAAAACGGGTTAGCGGTGGCAACGCAAGTCCAACGGGTTTCATATGCGTGTGTGGGCCCGGGCTGGTAGATAAGTCGTTGTTGCATCGTGTAGATATAAAGCCGTGCACCGTTGATAGTATTGGGTAGCCACTTTAGGGGAGTGATACACCCCACTATTGGACCAGCACGGGTATCTACGGTAGGGAGCCGATCGATGGGAGTAGTGGGTACACCTAGTGAAGGTAGGGGCAGACGGCACCTATGTAGGGGTACACGAAACTACTGGGTAAGAATTGCTGAGTACACCTAGTGGAGATAGGGGCAGACGGCACCTATGTAGTGGGCTAGGAGTACATGAAATTATTGGGGAAATTTTCTAAGTCCTTGGAAGGGATCAACCTTTAAGTAGGAATGACTGGTGTGGTGCAGTTAGTAATTATCCTTGGGTGGGTAGATGCGTCCTGACGGTTATCTTAGTTCATCCTATGTTGTTGGCTATTTAGTGTAGTCATTATCCCCAAAGGTACCGTACCGAGTTCATGTCATACCCTAATTACTTTAATAATTGTATTGTTAAGGTTATAGGGCTCACTCAGACTTATGTCTGACCCCGTTGTTTTTATCTTTTTCCCAACCCTCAGGTCCTACGGTGGATCCTAGCGGTAGTAGAGCTTGATCGGATTGCTGTTCCAGCCTTTGGGAGCTTGGGTAGATGTAAAGCTCCAGTTATCCAGTTATCTTTTCATTTGTCATGGCTATTGTATGAGAGAGTGGGATTATGTACTTCTTTATTTTGACGGATAATTGTACTTGACTTTTATCATGGCTTTATGATGTAACCAGACATGTTTATTTCCGCTGTTATGAGATGATGTTTTAAATTTCAAGTACTATTTATATCTGTCTTGGTGTAATTTTTCTGTTCTATATTCACTAAAATACTCCACCGATGCTATGGCATTCCCTCAGTGAGTGACCATAGCGGGTGTGGGGTGTTACACGTGGTATCAGAGCAAAGGTTACCGGAACAGATAAAATTTTTAGAAAACTATTTTTCTAAAACATTTTTGGAAAAGATATTTTCAAAAACATGTCTTTTAAAGAGAAAAGTTTTTGAAAGAAAAGCATAATCCCCAGTAGCCATATCTATATCCTTCGAATTCTCCGTTTTGAATCTTTCCTTTTTCGTTTCAGCATGGCCGAGAATCTTAATTTTCCGGAGGGTGTGACGATACCAATATGGTATAGGAGATTGATGGAGGCTAGGGCCACCACTACGGGTCCAGCAAATGTTCCTCCACCAACCGTAGCACCCGATCTTCCTCCTCCCCCTCCTCCTCGCACGGATACTTTTGCTAAGACTTGCAAGGAATTTAAAGCTATGGGAGGGAAACCTTTTCAAGGATCTGAAACTTTTGTGGAGGCTAGAGATTGGCTTAAGGAGGTGGAAGAGTTGATAGATATCTTTGAGATGGAAGAAGGAAAGATTGTCAAGTTGGCTGCTTGGTTAATGAAGGGAGAGGCCTCATTCTTGTGGGAGGTCACTAATGGAGAACGCCCCGTTGACTCTTGGGCGGATTTCAGGCAAAGATTTGTGGCAAAGTTTCTCTCAAGGGCGGAGGAGAACTTGTATATGGAGAGATTCTTGACTCTAAAGCAAGGAAATCTTTCGGTGAAGGAATATGTTAACAAGTTTAATCAGTTGGCAAGGTTTGGCCTAGATATGGTGAATACACCGGAGAAGAAGGCTTTGCGGTTCGTGAAAGGCTTGAATGAACCTATGCATGGGTTGGCTATGACTCATATCCCTATGGGGGCCACCTTTGAGAAGCTAGTTGACATGGCACTCATGTATGAGGAAGAGAAGGGTCCCAATGCTAGTCAGGCACCCGAGAAGAAGGGAGATCAAAAGAGACCTCAGCAACAACAGCAAAACAAAGGTGGGAAAGGCAACGGTGGCAAGGGCAAGAAGAAGAAGTGTTCCAATTGTGGGACACCTGGTCACCTAAGCAAGGATTGTCGCAAGAAGAAGAAGACTGGCTGCTTCCACTGTGGCGAAGCAGGGCATCTTGTGAAAGACTGTCCTAAGAAAGGGCAAAGGACGGGATATACCTCAAGAGGACAGGTGCAAGCTCTTATGGCACCGAGTCAGGCTAGGGGCAAGTACAGGCTCTCGCGGTTCCACCGATTCAGGAGAGAGGTAGAACTATTTCCGTGGAAAGTCTGGTTTTTCTATTTGATCATCCTGTCCGTACATTGTTTGATTCAGGCGCATCGCATTCGTTTATCTCATCATCATTAGTTGAGTCACTGCACTTAGACACCAGTCTTGTAGATGATCCCTTGGTTGTTTCAAACCCAATTGGGGGCTCCACTTATTTATCCATGATATGTTTGGGTTTGAAGATTTCTATACTTAGCATTGAGTTTAGATGTGATGCTTTTGTGTTGGGCTTCACGGGCTATGGGTTGATTTTGGGCATGGACTGGTTATCCAGTAATGGTGCCGTTCTTGATTGCGAAAGGAGAGTTGTTAGGCTCATGACCCGCTTGGGTAACACTCTCGAGATCTCTTGTAATCCCAGGGATTCTGTTATGCTAAGTTATCTTGAATCGCTTGACGCTTCGGTCGAGAGTTTGCAATCTGTTAGAGTGGTCCGGGAATATCCGGATGTGTTTGAGGAGGTGAGGGGCTTACCTCCGAAGCGGGAGATTGACTTCCGAATATATCTGGTGGATAATGCTAAACCGGTATCTTTACCAGTGCGCCACATGGCTCCTCGTGAAAGGAGGGAACTCCATAAGCAAGTAGGAGAGTTGCTTGAGAAGGGGTTCATAAGACGAAGTATATCGGAGTGGGGTGCTCCAGTAGTATTTGCTACAAAAGCGGATGGGTCCCTCAGACTTTGTGTAGACTATAGAGAACTCAACAAGCTCACAAAGAAGAATAGACACCCATTGCCGAGGATAGATGATCTTTTCGATCAGTTGGTTGGCGCTTCAGTATTTTCTCAGTTGGACTTAGCCACGGGGTTTCATCAGTTGAGGGTGGCTGAGGATAGCATAGACAAGACTGCCTTTAGAACTCCGGATGGTTTCTATGAGTGGTTGGTGATGCCATTTGGGTTGACGAACGCCCCTGCATATTTCGTTGATTTGATGAGTAGGGTGTTCAGGGAGTTCCTTAATAAATTCGTGGTGGTCTTTGTGGATGATATCTTAGTATTTTCTAAGAGTGAAGAAGAGCATGCCCTACATCTTGGGGAAGTGTTGAAGACTCTTCGAGCACATAGCCTTAAGGCAAAATTCTCTAAATGTCACTTCTGGAGGAAGGAAGTGCGGTTCTTGGGGCACGTGGTCTCCAAGGAGGGGATAGCCGTGGATCCCGCGAAGGTAGTATCAGTCCAAGATTGGAAGGTTCCCAGAAATGCTACCGAAGTAAGAAGTTTCTTGGGGTTGGCGGGTTATTATAGGAAGTTTATTAAAGACTTCGCGAAGATATCAGCCCCATTAACCCGCTTAACGAAGAAGAATTTTGTTTTTGCATGGGACGTAGATTGTGATGATGTGTTCCGACGGTTAAAGAGAGCTTTAACCACGGCTCCAGTTTTAGTGTTGCCGGATGGGAGCAAGCCATTTGTTGTCTATACCAATGCCTGTAGGACAGGACTTGGCGCAGTCTTAATGCAAGAGGGAAGGGTAATAGCCTATGGTGGAAGGCAGTTGAGGGCACATGAGAAAAACTACCCTACCCATGATTTAGAGCTGGTCGCTATTGTTTTTGCGCTTAAGATTTAGCGCCATTATCTTCTTGGTGAGAGATTCGAGTTGTTCACTGACCATAAATCTTTGAAGTACTTGTTCTCTCAGAAGGATCTAAACTTAAGACAGCAATGGTGGATGGAGTTCTTAGCATCCTATGATTTCGAGATAGCATATACCCCTGGCAAGGGTAATGTGGTGGCGGACGCCTTGAGTAGGAAGAGGCTGTCCTTGAGTCCATTGTTCGTGGAACGACGAAGCTTGGAGTTTATCTCGATGTTTGATTTCAGACCTTCCATTGATTATGTACCCGGTTTGCTAGCTTCTTTGGAAGTTAGACCTACTCTTTTGGGGCGGATTGGAGAGGCACAAAGGGACGACCCACAGTTGGTTGAGTTGATAGAGAAGCTCATAAGGGGGGAGTCGTCCAGCCATTTGAGTAGGTACACCCTAGACGATAAGGGGTGCTTGTGTAGAGACGGTAGACTTTGTGTACCGCAAGTTGAAGGGTTGAGGAAGGTTATTCTTGATGATGCACACCTTTCTAGGATGACCATTCATCCCGGTGGGGACAAGATGTACCAAGATATGAAGAGGGTTTTCTTCTGGGCCGGTATGAAGAAAGATGTGGCCGAATATGTAGCTCGATGCTTGGTGTGCCAGCAAGTGAAGGCGGAGCAAAGGAAACTAGGTGGGTTGCTTCACCCATTGGAGGTTCCGCAATGGAAGTGGGATAGCGTCTCGATGGACTTTATTGACGGGTTACCCAGATCGAGGAAGGGTAATACAGGAATTTGGGAGGTGGTAGATAGACTTACTAAGAGCGCCCATTTCATACCTGTGAAGAGTAAGAGGACCGCTCCATGGTTAGCTTCAGTATATCTTCGAGAGATAGTTCGATTGCATGGGGTACCCTCTAGCATAGTGAGTGATCGAGATCCTATCTTCACTAGTGAGTTCTGGAGAAGTTTGCAAGAAGCAGTGGGGACTCAATTGTGTCTGAGCACCGCATATCATCCTCAGACAGACGGCCAGACTGAGAGGGTGAATCGTGTTCTAGAAGACCTTTTGAGGCTTTGTATCTTAGATTTTGGAGGTACATGGGAAGAGCATCTTCCATTGGTGGAGTTCGCATATAATAACAGCTTTCAGTCCAGTATTGGTATGGCTCCTTTCGAAGCTCTCTATGGAAGGCCTTGTCGATCACCTACATGTTGGTGGGAATCTACGGATAAGATCTTGCTTGGGCCTGATATGATTAGGGAGACGTCCGAGAAGATTGACTTGATTCGGAGAAGGATGAAAGCAGCGCAGGATAGGCAAAAATCTTATGCGGACAAGAGAAGGACGGATCTTGAGTTTGAAGTTGGGGATATGGTTTTTGTTAAGGTATCTCCATTAAGGAATGTTGTTCGCTTCGGGTCCGTTGGGAAGTTAGCACCGAGGTTTGTTGGGCCGTTTCCTATCAAGGAAAGGATTGGACGAATGGCATATAGGGTGGAGTTGCCCGACAGACTTAGTGGGGTTCATGACGTATTCCATGTATCACATCTGAGGAAGTGCTTACATGAGACGCAGAGGTAGTAGAGCCGAGCTTGCTTAGAGATGTAGAGGTAGAGCGTGATGCGACTGTTAGACGAGCTCCTACTCGCATCCTTGGGTCAGAGACTAGGAAGTTAAGAAAAAGAGAGGTTCAACTAGTTAAGGTGCAATGGGGAGAAGATGAGAGCAACGCAACTTGGGAGACGGAAGCGAAGATGCGTTCATTGTACCCATTTCTTTTTGAGGGTATGTCTTTACTTTCTCCTTTATCGCTTGTCTAGTACTTATCTTATCTTTGGTATGTCCTCTCGTTAGTACCTTTGACCTTTAGATAGGGTAAACCTATGGATGAAACATGTGTTTGAGACATGTTATGGTTGATGGATGCAAGTGGATGCAAGTGTTTGCTAGTGGTTGCTCATGGATGCATATACACACACTCTAGGCACTAGATCGGCTCAGTCACTTCATATTGCATATTGCATAAAATTGTGTGTAGGAAAATATATTTATGAATGAATAATGGGTGTGTTATCACATGGATGATGCATTTTGGTGAATGGTTGTGCACTCATTGTATGTGTCGATAGGGTTTTTTCGCATACATAATGGATGCATGGCACTATCATGGTTTGCATATGTTCATACATTAGATAGGGAACATATACACACACTCTTTGCATATGCTCATACATCATTAGAAACTGTCTAAGGACAATGGAAGCCCGTGGTTGATGATTTGAGTAGATGGTTGTTTGGATGGTAGGATATGCATAGCTTAGAGATTTCGGGGACGAAATCCTTTAAGGAGGGGAGAATGTAACACCCCGAATTTTAGTTAATACTAAAATTCACTAATTACAGGATAAATAATCTCAGACATGGGAATTGCGGGTAACGGGCTGCGTTATTGCGTTCGTCTCGGAAAAATACGCAAAATAGAGTCCGAGTTTTCAAGAATCGGAGTCCGTATGGCCCGGTTATGGCCCAAAGAAGTTTGCAGAAAAATTTAAAATTAAAACAGATTTGAAAATTCAAATATTCAGATTTGGAATGGGCCAGGCGGGGTCAGGCGGGAAGCTTCCCGCCCAACCCATGTCGACAGGGCTGTCGACAGGCCTGTCGACAGGGGTGTCGACATGCCTGTCGACTTGCCTGTCGACAGGGTGGCACCGTTCAGTGAACCTGGGTGCACCAGGTTGGGTTTCAGGCTGGCTAGGAGGGCTGGTTCTAGAGATTTCCTAAATCTAAGGGTCCTAATCTAATCTAGGGTTAATCTAAGGGCCTAAAACACTCACCTAATCCTATAAATAAGACCCTAACCCTACCCTAATTCATTCATAATTAAATCTAGTAACTAAACTATGGCAAATTGAAACTTGAGAGAGCCTCCATCAAAATTAGAGAAGGGATAGCATTCCAAATCAACTTCTAGCCTCTTAATCTTCTTCATTAGTTTGCTAATTTTGTTTTGGTGAGCTTCTATCCCCTTAATAATCAATTGTTAAATTGATTAAGATAGGATATGATGATGTATGGTTATGTTTGTGGATCAATGTGTTTATGCAAGCTTAATATTGTATATGTCATGTGTTTTGCAAGTTATATGCTCTATGTCATGCAAGTTTAGTGTATGTGTTCATGACATTTTTATGCAAGTTTAATGTTATATCTTTATGCAAGTTTGGTGCTATGTTTCATGATGATTATGATGCAAAACACTAAGTTGGACATTGATCTATTATGCAACATGTTATGCATGCATATGAAGTTATGTGAATGATTATGCAAGTTATGTGTATGTTCAAATGCAAGATTAATATGTTATGCATGCATATGAAGTTATGTGAATGATTATGCAAGTTATGTGTATGTTCAAATGCAAGATTAATATGTTATGCATGCATATGAAGTTATGTGAATGATTATGCAAGTTATGTGTATGTTTAAATGCAAGATTTACATGTTATGCATGCATATGAAGTTATGGGAATGATTATGCAAGTTAGGTGTATGCTCAAATGCAAGATTACCATGTTATGCATGCCTATGAAGTCATGTGAATAATTATGCAAGTTATGTGGATGCTTAAGAGCAAGTTGGGTTAATATATGCTCATATATGCAAGTTGACACTCTCTTAACCCATGAACAAGTTATATGCTAAACCCATGATATTTGTGATGGATCTTCCCCTTTTATTATATCATGAAATGAGAACGATTTACGTGGGGAACGATGGGGTTGGTAAATATGTTAATAAATGAATGATTGGGTATGATTAAGCATACCATAAAAATAAAATTACCATAAGTGGGAATTTACCTATTGAGTTAGGTCTACCCCATGGGAATTTACCTATTGAGTTAGGTCTACCCATGTTATGGAAAACTTGATATTAATTAGGGATAATTAATATGGGGGTGATTAATTAGGTGTAATTAATCGACTAAGACACGAGGTTGGACTCATTTTGTAGTGTAAAACTGCCCGGACCCGACCGGCTTAACCAGTTGCTACAAATGTCAGCCCAATGTGAGAGGTCTTAGCCATGAATTAAATATGTGATTAAGGTAAAGACACGAGGTTAGACTCTATTATGACGTAAGACTGTCCGGACTCTACCGGCTTAAGCAGGCGGTCATAACAGCCAGTCTAATGTGGGAGGTCTTTATGGGAGATCACGGTCTTAATTAATTAAGAAACACTTAACCATAATAGCATGTAGTGGGACATGAGGGGTTAAGTGGGTGCCTTGGGTGGCATGTGGAAATATTGTGGTTACCTTGGGGTGGCATGTGGAATCTAGTGGGTTGCCTTGGGTGGCAATAGAAAATACGATTAGAATACTTAACCAAGTGGAAACATGTAATTAAACATGATTAAAGGGTTAAGTGGGATACACTAGATATTTGACAAGCTTAAGTGGGTAGCTTGTGGGGGCCCATTTCAACCAATATCCCAAACGTATCTTTGTGGGCTCGACCCATGTCGAGTGACGGGACACGCATATTGGGCTTGATTATAAGAGGCCAAAACGGGTTAGCGGTGGCAACGCAAGTCCAACGGGTTTCATATGCGTGTGTGGGCCCGGGCTGGTAGATAAGTCGTTGTTGCATCGTGTAGATATAAAGCCGTGCACCGTTGATAGTATTGGGTAGCCACTTTAGGGGAGTGATACACCCCACTGTGGGACCAGCACGGGTATCTACGGTAGGGAGCCGATCGATGGGAGTAGTGGGTACACCTAGTGAAGGTAGGGGCAGACGGCACCTATGTAGGGGTACACGAAACTACTGGGTAAGAATTACTGAGTACACCTAGTGGAGATAGGGGCAGACGGCACCTATGTAGTGGGCTAGGAGTACATGAAATTATTGGGGAAATTTTCTAAGTCCTTGGAAGGGATCAACCTTTAAGTAGGAATGACTGGTGTGGTGCAGTTAGTAATTATCCTTGGGTGGGTAGATGCGTCCTGACGGTTATCTTAGTTCATCCTATGTTGTTGGCTATTTAGTGTAGTCATTATCCCCAAAGGTACCGTACCGAGTTCATGTCATACCCTAATTACTTTAATAATTGTATTGTTAAGGTTATAGGGCTCACTCAGACTTATGTCTGACCCCGTTGTTTTTATCTTTTTCCCAACCCTCAGGTCCTACGGTGGATCCTAGCGGTAGTAGAGCTTGATCGGATTGTTGTTCCAGCCTTTGGGAGCTTGGGTAGATGTAAAGCTCCAGTTATCTAGTTATCTTTTCTTTTGTCATGGCTATTGTATGAGAGAGTGGGATTATGTACTTCTTTATTTTGACGGATAATTGTACTTGACTTTTATCATGGCTTTATGATGTAACCAGACATGTTTATTTCCGCTGTTATGAGATGATGTTTTAAATTTCAAGTACTATTTATATCTGTCTTGGTGTAATTTTTCTGTTCTATATTCACTAAAATACTCCACCGATGCTATGGCATTCCCTCAGTGAGTGACCATAGCGGGTGTGGGGTGTTACAACGGTTCTCCATGACGATCCCAAACAAAATAGTTCGGCACAAAACCGTACTGACGCAAATGAACTCTAACCATTTGCGGTATCGAATGCTTCAATAACTTACATCTACTACAATGGACAACGGATTTCGACGTCGTTTCCTTTGTTACTTAAAGAAAAATCAATAAACACGCTGACACCATTAATAAATTGTTTATTTATTATGCCATCAGTTTCTCTTCGTTTGTACATCTAGCTTCGATCATTAAAATAATCGTCCATTTTTCCTAAGTACATATAAAATTAGAAAGTATGATATAAAATTAGATTCACAATTTTTGTGTTCAATCGCTCAAACGCTAAGATTGTATTTTAATGAAAACATTTCTTTTATGTATTAATTATGATGATAAATTTTGCATTGATATTTTATTAAAATAATTTTAGTGCTAAATGCATATTATGTTAATTGATCATTTACTGGTGGGTCATCCTACCTCCCATTACAAATACAATAACGTACTTAAATCGCGTAAATCTTTTCAACTTAAACAATTCAAAAAAATTTCGGTAGCACTTTTCTTTAGTTCCCTGAACAGTACACAATTACGTGTACACAGGGAACATAAAGGAAGTGCTTTCAAAATTTTGAGAACCGTTTAAAATGAATTATTTTACGAGATTTAATTTCATTATTGTGTTCGTAACTTGTCCAATACAAAGGACAAATCCAACAAATGTCGTATATGATGAATATAAATGTCCGTTTAGTTAATAAAACGAACATTCACATAATGATTATATACAATACTTATCAGACGGGGCCAAAAAAACTCTCTAAGGCGTTATGAATATAACATATTATGATTTGGTTTTTTTGGGATTGAAGTGTTTTTTTCCAACTTTGATTTCGAAATTTCAACTTCAAATTTTTTTTAAATCAAAGTTGCAGGTTTACGATCAGTTGCAGGACTCAAAAAAGCCCAAAGCTCAAGCCTTGCGCCTTTGTGCGCTGTAGCGCCTTATCGCCTTAGCTCAAAACATAAACTTAAATATTTCCATTTCCACGACATGTTTTCGACGAATTAAATATCGTTTTCAATGAATTGGGACTCAACCAAATAAACAAATACATAGATTAATTACCAACTATATATATATACACACATACAACACTATATATAGATATATATATGCATATATACATATTCAACTTGAACTAGTTAAACGTTGGATTAGCAACATAATCAAATAAATCTATAAATACAAACCCATTAACAACAACTACTTAAACTAATTAAAACCCTAGATTAACAACTAAGTAATTTATAAATAAAAACCCTAGATTAGCAACTTAAATGATTAAACCCTACATTAATAACTAATTAACAGCACTAGACATGCAAACATACTCTAATTATGCTTAAATTACTAAACTTAGGGTATTAAACAAAATTAGGGTTAATAAATACCTTGAAATAGGAGAGAATCAGAGATTAGAGAGGAGGAGAGAGTGCCTTGAATGGGTTGGAGAGATCCTAGGTGGTTGATGGCGTGGGATGGTTGATTTCAGAACTGAAGAGGGGAAAGTTTGGGGATTTGCTGAAAAATTCGTGGCTTAAGAGAATGAGGAAGAAGGAAGCCGGTTGTGTTAATTTTCTGCTCGAGCGTGTAATGGGTACCAACGGCTTCCAACGGGTTTCAAACCAATGACCGCCAACAGTTTCTAACGGCGTATTTTTGTACGCGTAGGAAAATTCCATATTTTGGCTTCTGTTGAAAGTTGTTGGTTAACGGCCGTTGAAGGCTTTTGGACGTGTCCGATGCTATAATGTTCAATTCTAGTAGTGCATTTAAAGGATACACAAATCAGGTATGTTAAGCAATTCAAGCATTTCCTCAGCCAAGCAACACATTAACATACAAATCATAAACATGAAAGCAATCATGTGGACCGTTATATCATTTCAGATATTCTGTAATAATAGAAAATACAGGTAAGATCATTAGTTACCTTGATTAGTGTTGTGTTGTTGAGATTTTTGTGAGCAGATCTTAGAGCTTTCATTTTCTTAAGCTTAAATATGATTTCCTTTTCTCGTTGAGCTTTAATGGTCAACCTCTTGGGGATTTTTTTAAGTTTGTGAAAATGAGGATAGTGAATTTACTAATTTCCTAAGTCTAACCTTTATTTATTTATAAGCACAAATTTCAATCAAACATTGACACTACATTATTCTTATCTAATTTAACCAATTAAATCCTGAATAGTGTTCACCAAAATGAGAGACGCTGCATTTTCTCTAACAGTCACAATAGATAAATAAGAAGATGAATGCCTTCATTTAAATATATTCAAATGAAGGGATTACTTAGAGGTTAAATAAATAATCCTTCAGTCATCGTAAACATTTTCAAATATCTATGTTTTTGTTGTAGTGTAAAAAAAATAGTGGTCTTGGTTGCCATGCATTAATCTCAGTCAAACCTTTTTTATATATAATTGCAAAACCAATGAATATACGAATAGGCTTATTTTCTCATTCATAAATCTATTGATTAATTAATTGGTTTAGTAGTTAATTTGTTTTTATTAGAATATGCTCTCTTATATCTTTTCATTTTCATCATTTCATGTGTAGTCTAATTGATTGATAAGATCGATTAACTAATTTTATTTTTTCATTGAAGAATATTCAAACCATTCAAAATTTAGTAGGCCCATTGCTTCTCTGCTGTACTCGCGGAGTATGTTTCAACATTAATGGGGAAAATTAATGCATACCAAGGTAAAGAAGGTTTCGCTTGCTTTGGCATTAAACAAGTTTAATACGTAGACATCTACTAGAACCTGGGCTGTACAAAAGTGTTCGGATTTTTTGAATAAGCTCCCCAAAATCTAATGCATTACTAAATCTCTACCCAGTGGTGTAAGCTTTTGAGACCAAACGTGATCGCAGCCAGAAGAACTGGCCGATGTTTATTAATAAGGCTGTAAATCGGTCGGACCGGACCGAACGGAGATTTGTTCAGTTTCTGTACTAAAAAAGTCGGACCGAACACGGACCGGATGAAATTTTTTATCGGACAAATCTCCATGTCCTAATTCGTGTCCTAAATAAAAACGAGCGGACTCGGTCGGACATGGCTATTTATATCATATTTTATACTTTTTATTAGGTTTTCTTTCAACCATATATCGAATCACAAGGAAATCAGACGAATTCGGACGAACACGGACCAAATGTGATTTTTTCTCATAGAAATTTTGTTGTCCTAACTCGTGTCCTAAATGAGAATAGAATAAACTCAAGCGGACGTATTTCGGTCACGGACACGAATGGGCGTCGGACATTCATACAAAATTTACAGCCCTACTTATTATTATTGTAATCTATATTTGTTGATATTTTTGACATCATGCATGGTGGTGCTAGAGTTAATTTCGTTTTTGAAGTTAAAAGAAATAAACTTACAATAGTGTAAAATAAAAAAAAGACAAACTTCAAAAAAATACAAAGTTGATGGATGCAGGTTTAATTTTTAGTTTAAATAACAATTTTTTTTAAATAAGCAAACTGATTGAACGGTAATGATAAATAGAACTAACTTTTTGTATAGTTTAAAATTGAATATAATGGTAGTTATAACTAGTGTTTTTTACAGTGTTAAAACTGAATATAATACTAGTTATATTTAGCCTTTTTTTGAGTTATTTTTTCTTTCTCAAAGTTTTAGATTGAAACTTGGTATCTTTCAACTTAGTTTATTCTTTTTATTTTTATTTTTTTAAGTTCCTCATTTTCTCTAATTATCTATTCATAGGCTTTGTTTTTCTGCATTTTAATATAAGGCTGCCTTTTGTAGTTTTATTTTCTTGCATATTAATAAGAAATTGATATTTTTCGTTATTTCTACTGCCATTGACTTCCATCGAACCGCAGAACCAGCTAAAGTACTTTGATATCTTAACGTCTTTGTTATTTTCTATATTTTTAGTAATGATGAATTCAGATTTGATATACATAAATTATTTCATACATTGAAAGTTGAAACGGATATGATACTATTTGAATGTGTGTTCGACCATTTAAATGCATACTTCTCACTTATTAAGTCTAAAATACAATTAGGACTATTTTTCACTCGATAATTGTATTTTTGTACGCGCGAGAACTAAAAGTTAGAACTAAAAAGTGTGAATTGAAGGAACCTTATGCATTGTCGAGATTTTTGAGGAAAATGCAGACCCATCATCGTGGTTTTTGGTTTTATCAGAAGCATGAAAGCTAGTTTGTTGACAATATTTAACGTGTGTCACCATGACACTACTAATGGTGTTAGTGGTGTGTAGCTGAGATTTAATAGGAGAAATTCAGGGGCAATCTCAGCCACACACCACTAACATCGTTAGTGATGTCATGGTGACACATGTTAAATAGTGTCAACAAACTCGTATTGAAGCATGCAAAATGAGATGCACGCACGTCGAAGTGGATCTCTTGATGAACGAATGAATAATTATCGATTGCCAGTAATCTACGTCACCTTTAATCGAGTATTTGAGCCTATTACAGAACATAACTTTATTATATAGGAACCTAAATTTACTATTTTATGGTGCGTTCTTAACGAACTGTAACGGAGCATTTGAGCATGGAATTTGAGCACGGTACTGTAGCGAGCATGGAATGTGTTTTAGCTACAAACGGGAAATTTGAACGTGGTATCTGAGCGCGGTATTTTTAAAATAAGATATAAATAAATATGATTTGGAAAATACGAATACAAATACAAATACAAATATAAATATAAATACAAATAATACAAATACAAGTACAGTTATAGATAAAAAGACAAATTATCGCAGACCAACCGCAACCAACCCATCTCTAATGGTATCCAAGATAAGCTAGTGAACTTTAAAGTATTAATCCACATCATATGATTTCTCTTTCATCCTGACACAGATAAAACTTGATCGGAGGATGAATCGGAGTTAGAAATTAATGAATAAGAAGAAAGAGTTGAAGAAGTTGTTGAAGTAGTAGTTGTGAAAGTTGATAAGGAAGGAGGGGGTGATTTATAGGAAGAAAGGGGAAGTTAGAAATCAAGTCATTGGCGTCAGACGCGTCCAACGCGTCGGACGCCAACGACTTGATTTCCAACTTCTAGAAATCGTTCTATTTGGAAAGGGAGAAAGTGCTGGTGTCCGACGCGTCGGACGCCACCAAAAGTTTAAATGTGCCAAATTTTAGCTGCGAATGCACCCTTAGTCCATGGAAGTTCCTGGCCAGGTACGTAATCGTTCATCGATAACAACAAAGATTTATTAATCTTTCTTAATTAATATTGTGCAAGTGACGATGAAGATACATGTGGTTCAAATTTCCAAATCAACTTAAATGCAGCACATGGCGATCAACGACCAAAAATAGAAATGCTCCCTTGAGTTATGTTTAATTATCTAAGGATGAACGTTAAATATCATATTATTTTATTCACTATATCCAAAGTACTTATTTGAAAAGTAAATAAATATTTGATATTTGAGAAAATATACATAGGTGTGTGAAGACCGGTTTAACGGTTGTAACGCTTGTAAAAGTTGTGACCTTTTGACCAAGTTGGTACGATTGTTTTATTACCGTTTCCATTTAAATTTGAACGAAAAAAATTGTTTAGCCCGAGCCAATTGCAAAGTGTCTCTGATACGCCTTAAATGCTCATTCATCCCACGCTGCGGATGCGAGTGCAGGTTTGGGCTCGAGCAAAAGCATAGACGCGTGTATATGGTGTGATGTGTTGCACTAGCTGCTAAGATGCCTTTGCTTTATGTATCTCTTGTTTTATGAGAACTATAATAATGTTCTTATCTTACCATATAACTATATAATATTTAATACATATTAGCATGTAAGACTATACGTATTCCATGACATTTAATAATCGTTCATTTCCAACATTAATAAGTTAGACGTTTATATTATATACACTAAATGCATTTTGACTACTCAAACTATATGTTACCATTGTATTTGTTTATTTTTAACTGATAATGATTAAGGAAATTGAAAATCAATAATGTTATACTAAGGGAATTCGTTTATATTTCTTGATTTATCAATTGTTAGCGGATAGAATAATTACTTTATATATGTCTGTATCTGCGGATAATGATATCTGATATCTTAAATTGATTTGGATGCAGATATAAATATGATGCTATTCACGTTCAGAAGTATCCGTTGACAATCCTATTTGCGTAGGAGAAACATGGTAAGGAATAAGATTGTCAACGAACGCCCAATTACAATAACCAAGGACCGAGTTTGGTCTGAGCCCATAAAGCATTTGTAAATCAATAACCAAGTCCAACCCATACGGGTTTTCAAGTCTATAATATCCATATGCTGAACACAAAGTATTTATGTTAAAATCATATTTCAAACCTATAATATTTATAAAAGGTATGTACAAACAATATTGTTATAAAAATTGAATGGTGAGGATGCCAACTTCACAATAGAAGCAAGAAAAAACACAGACTTGCAAACAAAGAAAATGGTAAGTAAACAACATTTTTTTTATACTATGGAAAATTTATAATTGGATCAAACCCAAATCTTACAGAGCGTTGATAAAATTGTATCCAGCCCTAATAGTGATCAGATCTAGGTAACTAAAAAAATCACGTACCTTATTAACATGGAATATTTGCGTCAGTCTCAATATTGAAATTGGAATATCTAAAAATCAAGATTTATAATACCGAATTACCATCTTCTTTTTATTGCAGTTGTTTTAATGATCAAGATTGAAACCATGATATTTCCAAATCATTAATTTATCAAATTTACATTTTTATTCTGTAGAAAATTATCTAAAATTTAAAAGAAAAATTTTCTAATTATAAAATAAACATTGGAGAGCACCAAAAGATTCAAAATATGCGATGATGGTTTGTGAAAGTCCCTTTTTTAGTTTTTCAGTTCAACTTGGTTTATGATTTCTTTTTTCCTGAAATTACTAACACAAAATTCAAACAATTTTGCATTGTCAGTTAAATATAAGAATCGTTAGTAGTGTCTGTTTATCCAATTAAACGAGTATGAAATTGTGCTACGCACATGGTTGGAATATATTGGTATGAGACTTTAATTTATAAACATATGACTGATATAATTATACTAGTACATGAAGATAGAAGCGCAAATCACAATTTCTGGCACTTACCTCATTGCCGATTAGTAACAACTTAATTGAATTTGTTTGTTCATTTTTGGCAAAGTAATCCATTATTTTTAGTCTTATAAAATAACACATATGACATAAATTCGATGTCCTGTTATTCTTTGTCTATTGATAAGCTTTTAAATCATAGATAGCTATCAGTGCTCCTTGCAAGTTGTAATGTCCCGGTTTTTAAATGACTTTGTTAATAATAAAACATTGATTATTATGACTGAAATGGAATTAAATTATCATAATAACAAACCTGAACGCCTTAAGAACTTGTGTAAATATATATATATACAAATACATATAGGATTATATATAGGAATATGCATATGATTGGAGTTGTGTATTAACATAAAATTCATAATAAAATCCTACACTAGAGTTATATACATTTATTTATATCATAATGAATATAGGAAATTATATTATAAGTAGATATCACTTTAGAATTTGATATTTTAGACATTTATGTAATCTTTTAAAATCAAGATCCTACACTAGAAAACGTACACTTACAACATAATGTATGTTAAAGGGCATTTAATGCTGTAGATAAGTGATAGATTTAGAAACCAGTGAAGAAAATAGTGTAGAAAACATTTGAAAGCAAGTCAATACATTGAACACAAGACGTATGATGAATTGCCAGATAAAAATAAGAAGTATTGGCCAAAGTCAAAACTCATTAATAAGATGTAACAATTATAGTGATTTTAATAACACTGCAATTCCCCAAAAGCTTGGCGGTTTTAGCTTTTTACATAGGATAGCACATCTAGTATTTAAATCAACATAGAAAATCTGTATTATATATACACAATCTAAGAAATCTTGTATCTCTTGTCGCAGAATAGTGAAACAGCTTCTAGAAGCAAAGATAAGACAAAATACGAATAAAAATCTTGTTTAATTTACTTAAAACAAATCAACACTGGGAAACAGGAAAATCTGAAGCTATGTGTATTGTATTGTACTAAGAACTTTAGGGTATGGGAACCTATAAAACATTAAATGAACCAATATATTCTAATACTAAAATCTGATTTTAAATACAATCTTCAAGACCCTAACACCTCACACAAACAATCAAGCTCGAGAAAACAAATGCAGCAAAGAATCACAAGCAACAGTTC
Organism: Allium sativum; assembly: GCA_030737875.1. Classification (NCBI taxonomy): domain Eukaryota; kingdom Viridiplantae; phylum Streptophyta; class Magnoliopsida; order Asparagales; family Amaryllidaceae; genus Allium; species Allium sativum. The sequence goes on from CM060924.1 coordinate 71,485,075, forward strand.
TAGGAACAGTGTGGAAAGCTGACATTGTGAGTAAACTAAATTATCCTCTGTTAATCTTTATTGTTACTGACATTAAATATGTACAAGATGTTAGGGTATATATGTTTGTATGTATATTGTCCGTGAGCACAGATATATGGATTTATGTTAGTATAAACAACCTGTAGATAGACAAAGGGAAGTCTCTGTATTATTTAAAAATAACAGCTCAATTACCTTTGGATTTTGTAAAATCCATCACCCAAATTCTAACAAGTTTCAGGTGTTGTTTTCCACCTAAAGTTTGTTCACACAAGCCTTGGTCTACAACAAAAATAGTCTCCGTTCATAAAATTGGGTTTGTTCTTAGAAATACCCATTTTCCCTGTAACCAGACCTTAAACATGGATTTTCAATCATCGTCGAATCATGATTCGGGCATATGAATACGATCGAGGGAGGAAATCATGAATTTTAGTGTATGTATCACGATTTTTAGGCTTGTGAATGTTGGGATATCGTGAGATGAACGGAAATGGTTCTTGAGGCTTTTTCGGACAATCCCAGCAATTGAGTGCGACGACGTAAACATTGTAGAGGCATAAGCATTCATAGATTGAGGGAAAAATATCAATTCATTTTTCCATGACTTTGGTTTTGAGATTGAATCGAAATTAGAGTTAGTACTGATATTTGGGTAGAGCAATTTCCATCTCGAACTGCGAGATGATAGCTGCATCGAGTGACGTAAGGTTTGGGGAGGTGGTAAGCCCAAGTGTCGGCTGTGAACTGGTGAAGTCCAGAGTTGATCAGTGGTAAGAAGAGGAGGCGGTTGGTACTTTACTGGATCGAATGTTTTGGTGAAGATGAAGTTGAACTGTGGAATTACGACAGAGGTGATGGTGAGCTAATCTGGGTGTAGAAATGAGATTAGGGGGTGCAAGGTGGTTTGCGGGAAATAACATGGTGTCCTCATGGTGGTCGGTGTCAGTGTGCATGTGCACATGTGCACCTGGTGTGCACTGTGTGTACACGTTTCAGGAAACTAAGAAAAAGGAGCAAAGATATAGTACGAGTTCGTCATCTGGTTAGTATAGCAGCACGAACTCGTGGGGTCTTGGCCATTGTTTGATTAACTTGGTGATATAGGATGAAGTAAAAACCAGAGCAGTGGAGAAGCAGTGGAAAGTTAGAAGAAAGGGAGAAGAAATAGGAAACAAGGGAAGAAGGACGCAAAGAATAAAAGTAAAAAGGGAAGATGGAAAACAAGTTTAAGAGTAGTAAGAAAATAAATGAGTGAAAGGAAATGTGTGGGCTTAGTTTGGACTTTGGACCAAAGAAAGGAGAATTGAAGAATGTAAAAGGATATAAGACATTAAATAAAAAGTGGTACTTTAGGCAAAATTGGTACTTTAGGAAAAAGTGGTACTTTGGGAAAATAGATTTGGTACTTTGGCCAAATAGGGTTAATTAAAACAAGTTTAAAATGAAGATGGAAAATCTAATATAAAAAGAGGAAGACTTTAAAGTTGGTAAAATAAGATTAAAGGATGAAGTAGGCCAATACTTTGACCGGTGAGAGGAAGGATTGGTCGGGCTCAAGGGTATTAACGAGTTTTAATTTAGAGAAGGAAGAAGGGTATAGGCCGGAAAGGTGAATTTAAAAATATAAGCAATAAAAGGAAAGGAGAAGGTATTTAGGTCGACAGTATGTGAGCCGAGATTTTGGACAAGTTGAGTTAAAAAATAGAAATGGAAAGGAAAATAGGAAACGAGGATGAAGAAAAATAAATAAAAGGAGATTCTAGGATTATTAAAATATTTAAATAAAATAAATATACCATGAGAATAAAGACTTGCTTTAGGCATATAAATAAAGTGAAGTAAAACGACGATTTACAAAGTGAAACAAATGTATAAATTTCAAATCATAGTTGTATAAACGAGCTAGCATTTTAGAGTAAAATATTGTGCGCGGCGCACACGCTTTAGTTATCCATTTATAAAGGATAGTCAAAACTGAATAAAATACCGTGTGCGAAGCACGTGCTTTAGTCGTTCATTTATAAAAGACAAGTGGAGTGTCTGGATTTAAACAACACAGATATGTACAATTCTGTTTAGTCAAGGATTATAAATTAAAGAGTACATAAAATGAATTGTGCTGAGTCGATAATTATTCCATTGAACGAGAAATGTTTTAATATAAATATTGTAATCTATCGTTTGATCGTAAAAGACATTACGCTAATCATTTCAAAGAGTTCGGAATTAATATTCCACTTCGATTTGATTTATACGTCGCAAATCAAAAGATTGTTGAAGATTTATTAAAGATGGAGAAACGCAAAGGATGTTCGGTTTGTCTAGTCCCAGGACGATTTGTATGGACGAATGTCTGACAGAGTATTTCCAAAGGAATCATGTACGTTGGTTTCCTCAAACGTATTCTGTGGTGGCACGAAGACACCTTCTCTTAACTTAAATAGCCCGATTATTTTTGTGGAAATCAATTAGTGATTTCTGAAGGATTTGACGATGTGGCATTCAGAGTGAACGGTGGACCAGTGATCTAAAAGAAAACGTAGCCTCTAGCCTCACAACCAGGAAATGACAAAAATTGGGCAGGGCAGCATGGCTAGTTGGGTCATTCCCAAGCACGGTGTATTATCACCATCTAGAGAATATTCGTATTTGTAATTACTTCTTTTCATTTCTGTATCTCCCGGGAAAACGGTAGCTGCGCAGCCGTAATGGGTGGCAATATATTCGCTACACTCAAGCTAAATGAGTGGGCGGTCATGTGTGGCCGGGTTGCAAGACGTTCTTGTTGAACCCCAATGTATCCCCTCTAGAATACACTGATTGGCAGGTGATCCCATACCTTGTCCGTTGGAATCCAATCACCAATAAGAGCCCGCGGTTTTAGATTTTATACTATATATGTGAAGCGTGAGATGCAAGCATTCTGCTAGATGGTTATTTATTCAATAAAAACTATTATAATATCATATGGATTTGATATCAAAAATTGTTTGGGTTATAGTAAGGTAAAAACCGTCCATGTTTATTTGTGGGTTGGTCTTGCTATTATCTTTTATTTCAAAAGATTTTCTAACGTTAAATCAATCGGATCTCGTAAGGAGATAACTCATTCTCGTTTCAAATCTGTTTTAAAATCGTTTACTCACACCAGTCCCCTGACTGACCAAGAGTTTAATTTTCTGCGTTTTTCCTAAACACTTGGGTACTCATAACAATTGTTATGGGTAGACAAGTAGTCCAGGTAGCTAATGGAAATCTTTTTGAGTATTTGAACTCGGAGTTCCAGAGTCAGCTTTTTAGTTATACCTATATCTAAGTATGAAGTGTGTAAGTTGTATTGGGCCAGTAACCATGTAAAATGTATTATAATGTTCTCTGATGTAACAAACTCTAATATGTAATATATTATGTGATATTATATTTTGTAAAATTCCACTGTGAGATTCTGATGTTCTTCTAATTCTTCTGTTCTATTAGTTCTATCTTTCCTATCTCATCTTCTAATTTCTATTCTTTAATAATGACACGACTTCCGAGGTCATCGAAAGTCACAGCCATTACAGTTGGTTCAGAGCATAAGGTTTACCGAATACCTAGGCTCTGGGTGAATATTGAGAGAGTATATTTGAAAATATAAACTATATTATAAATTATAGTATATAGATTTAGTATATGCCAACCCTAGTGTCAACTAAATTACTTTTAAAATATCTTCCGATCAGGTGAAGGACTGGACAATAAAAATCCAAGTCATAATTTGAAGGAGTTAATTGAAGTAGGGTCAGCCTCAAGATAAGTTAAATAACGTTGAATTAAATTTAGATAATATCCACTGAATAAAATTGGATTTTTCCCCGTAATAAAGACCAGACTTGAGTTATGAACTCATCTAGGTTAAGTGAACGGATTTGGGAATAAGATCAGAAGTTAGGATTTCAGATATAAGGATAACAAATTCTTAAATTAATAAGGAGTCTATTTGGATGGTACGGACGTATAAGAATTTGACTTTAGTTAAAACCAGAAACCTATTCTTCACTCTTTAATTTTGGGGATGAAATTCTTATAAGGGGGGTAGATTGTAATGTCCCGGTTTTAAAATGACTTTGTTAATAATAAAACATTGATTATTATGGTTGAAATGGAATTAAATTATCATAATAACATACCTGAAAGCCTTATGAACTTGTGTAAATATATATATATATATATATATATAAATACATATAGGATTGTATATAGGAATATGCATATGATTGCAGTTGTGTTTTAACATAAAATTCATAATAAAATCCTACACTAGAGTTATATACATTTATTTATATCATAATGAATATAGGAAATTATATTATAAGTAGATATCACTTTAGAATTTGATATTTTAGAAATTTATGTAATCTTTTAAAATCAAGATCCTACACTAGAAAACGTACACTTACAATATAATGTATGTAAAGGTCATTTAGTGATGTAGATCGATGATAGATTTAGAAACCAGTGAAGAAAATAGTGTAGAAAACATTCGAAAGCAAGTCAATACATTGAACACAAGACGTATGATGAATTGCCAAATAAAAATAAGAAGTATTGGCCAAAGTCAAAACTCATTAATAAGATGTAACAATTATAGTGATTTTAATAACACAGCAAATTCCCCGAAAGCATGGCAGTTTTAGCTATTTACATAGGATAGCACATCTAGTTTTAGCCATCAAGGATTTAAATCAACATAGAAAATCAGTTTTATATATACACAATCCAAGAAATCTTGTATCTCTTGTCACAAAATAGTGAAACAGCTTCTAAAAGCAAATATAAGACAAAATATGAATAAAAATCTTGTTTAAATTACTTAAAACAAATCAACACTGGGAAACAGGAAAATCTGATGCTATGTGTATTGTATTATCCTAAGAACTTTAGGGTATGGGAACCTATAAAACATTAAATGAACCAATATATTCTAATACTAAAATCTTCTTACAAATACAATCTTCAAGACCCTGACTCCTCACACAAACAATCAAGCTCGAGAAAACAAATGCAGCAAAGAATCACAAGCAACAGTTCTAGGAACAGAGTGGAAAGCTGACAATGTGAGTAAACTAAATTATGCTCTGTTAATCTTTATTGTTACTGATATTAAATATGTACAAGATGTTAGGGTATATATGTTTGTATGTATATTGTTTGTGAGCACAGATATATGGATTTATGTTAGTATAACCAACTTGTAGATAGACAAATGAAAGTCTCTGTACTATCTAAAAATAACAGCTCAGTTATGTTTGGATTTTGTAAAATCCGTCACCCAAATTCTAACAAGTTTCAGATGTTGTTGTCCACCTAAAGTTTGTTCACACAAGCCCTGGTCTACAACAAAAATAGTCTCAGTTCATAAAATTGGGTATGTTCTTAGAAATACCCATTTTCCCTGTAACCAGACCTTAAACATGGATTTTCAGTCATCTCCGAATAATGATTCAGGCATATGAATACGATCGAGGGAGGAAATCATGAATTTTAGTGTAGGTATCACGATTTTTAGGCTTGTGAATGTTGGGATATCGTGAGATGAACGGAAATGGTTCTTGAGGCTTTTTCCGACGATCCCAGCAACCAAGTGCGATGGCGTAAACAATGTAGAAGCGTAAGCATTCATAGATTGAGGGAAAAATATCAATTCATTTTCCATGACTTAGGTTTTGAGATTGAATCGAAATCAGGGTTAGTACTGGCGTTTGGGTAGAGCGATTTCCATCTTGAACTACGAGATGATAACTGCATCGAGTGACATAAGATTTGGTGAGGTGGTAAGCCCAAGTGTTGGCTGTGAACTGGTGAAGTCCGGAGTTGATCAGTGGTAAGAAAAGGAGGCAGTTGGTACTTTCCTAGGTCGAATGTTTTGGTGAATATGAAGTTGAACAGTGGAATTACGACAGAGGTGATGGTGAGCTAATCTGGGTGTAGAAATGAGATCTGGGGGTGCAAGGTGGTTTGCGGGAAATAGCATGGTGTCCTCATGGTGGTCGATTTCAGTGTGCATGTGCATATGTGCACCTTGTGTGCACTGTGTGTACACGTTTCAGGAAACTAAGAAGAAGGAGTAGAGATATAGTAGGATTTCGTCATCTGGTTAGTATAGCAGCATGAACTCGTGGGATCTTGGCCATTGTTTGATTAACTTAGTGATATAGGATGAAGTAAAAACCATATTTGAGGAGAAGCAGTGGAAAGTTAGAAGAAAGGGAGAAGAAATAGGAAACAGGAGAAGAAGGACGCAAAGAATAAGAGTAAAAAGGGAAGATGGCGAGCGAGTATAAGCGTAGCAGGAAAATAAATGAGTGAAAGGAAATGTGTGGGCTTAGTTTGGACTTTGGTCCAAATAAAGAAGAATTGAAGTATGTAAAAGGATAAAAGACATTAAATAAAAAGTGGTACTTTAGGCAAAAGTGGTACTTTAGGAAAAAGTGGTACTTTGGGAAAATAGAATTGGTACTTTGGCCAAATAGGGTTAATTAAAACAAGTTTAAAATGAAGATGGAAAATCTAATATAAAAAGAGGAAGACTTTAAAGTTGGTAAAATAAGATTAAAGGATGAAGTAGGCAAATACATTGACCGGTGAGAAGAAGGATTGGTCAGGCTCAAGGGTATTAACGAGTTTTAATTTAGAGAAGGGAAATAAAGAGAAGGAAGAAGGGTATAGGCCGGAAAGGTGAATTTAAAAATATAAGAAACAAAAGGAAAGGAAAATGTATTTAGGTCGACAGTATATGAGCCGAGATTTTAGACAAGTTGAGTTAAAAAATAGAAATGGAAAGGAAAATAGGAAATAAGGAAGAAGAAAAATAAATAAAAGGAGATTCTAGGATTATTAAAATATTTAAATAAAATAAATATACCATGAGAATAAAGAATTGCTTTAGGCATTAAAATAAAGTGAAGTAAAACGACGATTTACAAAGTGAAACAAATGTATAAATTTCAAATAATGGTCGTATAAACGAGCTAACATTTTAGAGTAAAATACCGTGTGCGACGCACACGCTTTAGGTATCCATTTATAAAGGATAGTGAAAACTGAATAAAATACCGTGTGCGAAGCACGTGCTTTAGTCGTTCATTTATAAAAGACAAGTGGAGTGTCTAGATTTAAACAACATAGATATATACAATTCTGCTTGGTCGAGGATTATAAATTAAAGAGTACATAAAATGAATTGTGCCGAGTCGATAATTATTCCATTGAACGAGAAATGTTTTGATATAAATATTGAGATCTATCGTCTAATCGTAAAAGACATTACGCTAATCATTTCAAAGAGTCCGGAATTAATATTCTGCTTCGATTTGATTTATACGTCGCGGATCAAAAGATTGTTGAAGATTTATTGAAGATGGAGAAACGCAAAGGCTGTTATGTTTGTCCAGTCCAAGGACGACTTGTATGGACGAATGTCTGACAGAGTATTTCCAAAGGAATCATGTACGCTGGTTTCCTCAAACGTATTCTGTGGTGGAGTGAAGACGCCTTCTCTTAACTTAAACAGCCCGATTATTTTTGTGGAAATCTATTAGTGATTTCTGAAGGATTTGACGATGTGGCATTCAGAGTGAATGGTGGACCAGTGATCTAGAAGAAAACGTAGCCTCTAGCCTCACAACCAGGAAATGACAAAAATCAGGCAGGGCAGCATGGCTAGTTGGGTCATTCCCAAGCAGGGTGTATTGTCACCATCTAGAGAATATTCGTATTAGTAATTACTTGTTTTCATTTCTGTAACTCCCGGGAAAACGGTAGCTGCACAGGCATAATGGATGGCAATATATTTGCTACACTCAAGCTAAATGAGTGGACGGTCATGTGTGGACGGGTTGCAAGACGTTCTTGTTGAACCCCAATGTATCCCCTCCAGAATACAATGATCAGTAGGTGATCCCATATCTTGTCCGTTGGAATCCAATCTCCAATAAGAGCCCGCGATTTTAGATTTTATACTATATACGTGGAGCATGAGATGCAAGCGTTCTGCTAGATGGTTATTTATCTGATAAAAACTATTATAATATTAGATGGATTTGATATCAAAAATGGTTTGGGTTATAGTAAGGTAAAAACTGTCCATGTTTATGTGTGGGTTGGTCTTACTATTATCTTTTATTTCGAAAGATTTTCTAACGTTAAATCAATCGGATCTCTTAAGGAGATAATTCATTCTCGTTTCAAATCTATTTTAAAATCGTTTGCTCACACTAGTCGACTGACTGACCCAGAGTTTATTTTTTTGTGTTTTTCCTAAACTCTTGGGTACTCATAACAATTGTTATGGGTAGACAAGTAGTCCAGGTAGCTAATGGAAATCTTCTGGTGTATTTGAACTGAGAGTTCCGGAGTCAGCTTTTTAGTTATACCTATATCTAAGTATGAAGTGTGTAAGTTGTATTGGGCCAGTAACCATGTAAAATGTATTATAATGTTCTATGATGTAACAAACTCTGATATGTAATATATTATGTGATATTATATTTTGTTAAATTCCGCTGTGAGATTCTGATGTTCTTCTTATTCTTCTATTCTATTAGTTCTATCTTTCCTATCTTATCTTCTTATTTCTATTCTTTAATAATGATATGACTTCTGAGGTCATCGAAAATCACGGCCATTACACAAGTTATCTTAATTGAAACTTTGATTTGTATAAACCCTTAGTTTATGTTATTTGTTTACGCTTTTAAATTTCAGTTTCATAGAGTTAACCAAACAAAAACATTTATTGGGCGAAATAAATGAGATGGCCTTCCTAAATTAGTATATTAAATTATTCGAAATGACAGTGATAAACAATATGAGTAGTTGCTTCCATATTATTCAGATTTTATCGCAGGATCGAGTTAAAGCTTTAACTCATGACCTGCAAGCCTTGAAATATTGATATGCTAATTGTATCCTGGATAAATTAGTTGCAAAATCATGTAATTGAGATAATTCGGTATTTTACGAATATGTATTTAATAAGATGTCATGATATTTCCAGTATTTTTTTATATTAACCCAATATTTTTAATGTGGTATGTACTTACTAATATGTGGTCAATCAGACAATAACAATCACTTCATTCGTAGCTAGTAAACGTTTTACTAATACATCAATATATTATATTTTATAAAATTTGCTTTTATGTGTTGTCGTACTATACTTATAGTTATATAGTTGATTCTGCCTTTATTTAGCTGCATTATTTGCTCATAGAAAATTTAATGACCCAGAATTTAGTAAGAAATATTTAATGGATATTAAATATTTAAAATGATTTATTTTAAGGATTTAGGACGTAAAATTTATTTAAAATGAGGTTTGAACGTAAAATATATAATATAATTCAAAACGAGCTTGTAACGTCATGGTAGTTCATAATATTACATTTTGAACTTTAAACAATTTCATAGAATTCAATATAAGTCACAATTTAATGAAACACAAAATGTTAGAATCTATTTAACTATATCACGTTAAGAAAGTGAAAATTCGAGATTTCGTCGTATAGATCGTAAGTTATGTCCAAATCAAATTTCCAAATAGTCGCTATGGAATTAATTAATAATTTATCAATTTATTAAATATATAAATAAGGTTTTTATATATAATATGGATGTCGTTTAACTCAAAATTAGTAAATATTGAATTTGAAGTTATATACAATCCTATTAGGGGCTATATATGATAATAATAATTAGTTAATTATCAAGTAGGATAATTTTAACATTTTATTGAAGTTCAAATTAGTGTCCAACTACCAAGATAATACAGCCAGCATGGTTCGGTTTCAAACAAATAAACAAACACATACACGTGTAAGTACAACGGCGTTACATGGGAAAAACAAACAAGGGTTAAAAATAGGTTGAATAACTAGGTATCAATATAAGATAGGGTACCAAAAAATAGGCAGGGGTATATACAGCAAGGCCTGGGTATATATATACAGCTAGGCATGTGTGTGTTTTAATTAAACTAGGAAAAGCAATTCCTAAAAAAATATCAGTACTAGCTAGTGTAGCTCGTAGTCACCTTATGCATAATTTTTACAGGAAAGGGTACTTTTATAATGTAGCAGGTAATCCAGTAAGCAGTTTTGAGTAAGGGGACAAAGGCATAGCAAATATCATGGCACAAAAAAAGGATAATTTGGGAATTTTATAATATTATAATAATAATACATAGCCTTAAAAATGGTCATTTTGCAAATGACCTCGGTTGTCGATGAAACCAATTTTGTCGGATCCGGAATAGTAAATTATTGTAAGACTTCAAATTTTGTGCTCATCGGAGTTATTTTGTGGTTGTGCGAAATTAAGATGTGAATCGATCAATAATTCGAGCTCGAACTAGCTATTTAGGCAAACAGACTCGGAATTCGATGAAACAAGTTTCATTAGGACCGTAATGACAAACAATTGTGCGCGTATCAATTTTCACCCCGAAGAAAGTTCGCATGTGCCCGTGTGAATTTTTATACGATGAACGGAGACAGCGGTGGCCAAAGAAATTAATAAACTAATGCCCAAAACTTCTCCTATACGTCAAAGACCATCCTATAAGAGCACCTCCAAGCCACCACAATTCAGCCGATTTCCTCCTCCTCCACATTTTATAAATAAGCCCCTCCTTCTTCAAAAATTTTTATCATCCGCATGAGTGAGAATTGGAGGAAGGTCCCAACATGTTGGAGTATTCGGTAAAAGTTGCTCGCTATAAAAATTTGGTGATGAATGGATGTAGGAGTTCGTCGGATCTTAGATCTAAGATGACAGGCTGACTTTTGGTTTTCGTGAATTTGTGGTCGAACCGTCGAGAGTTAGACAAAGTTCCTGACTGGGAAGTTGGAGGTAGGAGATCAGGCTATAAGTTTGTAGTTGGGGGTACGGATTGAAGCAGTTGTGGTGGACGGAATATGGAGTTGATCGGAGGCGTGAGTTTTCATAAGCTGTGAACGGAAATTGATATTTTCTGGCGACTAGAGGAAAAGTTAGGTTGAGGCTCCAACTAAATAAAATTTAGGTGGTGGTGTGGTGGAGCTTCTGGCCTAGTTTTACGACCATCAGTGGCCAGGGCGGCGCTCGACGTGTTTTACGGTGGGAATGGGATTCTGGAGCGACGGTGGTGAACGGAGGGTGGCGGCTTCAGGCGATGGGGCGCCTCTGACCGGCGGTCACGTGGGTGAGGTCGCGACGATGGGAAGTTGGCCGTAGGAGCGGAATTGGTGAACGTAGATGAGGAAGCAGCGTACGTGAAAAAGGGGGAAGAAGGTTTTAAATAAAATATTATTTTAAATTATATATTTAATGTATTTAAATGTTCAAACATTAATATCTCACTCATACAAACTAATATTTACGTGAAACTGGATCCGTTGAAATCGTGGAGTACAGAGCTTCACAACAAAATTGATTTGGACAAATTTGGAGCAAGCTAAAATTTTGGGTTAAATTAAGCTCACGTTTAATTTAATCCAAAAAGCGATTTTCATTATAACAATCAAAACTCAAGGTAGGAAACTTCTTGAATTTTAATTTGAAAATCTATTATAATCTTTTTGATTATATATTAATTGCTTGTGGTTGCAATGATTGCTTCGTGGATCATGAACGTTTATTTACAGTTTTATATACACTGTTTATTGTACATCTAAGCGTTAAAAAATATAACGCTTATCTTATGACTGTTGTTTAATGGACGTTGAATTGTTATGGGTGTTATTATAAATCTTTGCACATGTTGACACCACAAATTTGAATTAGGTGGTAGGTAATTGAGTTTTATTACAAATTGGGAATTAATTGAATATTTTAATAATAAAATATTGGGCAAAAATAAAAGTTTGAGTTTGATGTTCGGTTTTTTATCGACGCAAAATATAGGTCATTACGATGAATATTCATAAAATGGAAGAAATCAAATTGAAATAATTTTCATATAGTTAAGGCATGTTCAAGTTTTATTTTAAAATGAATAGTAACCAGAAAAAGTGAAGTTCAGTTAGGATATCTAGGAAAGGTTTAAAAGAATTTTCTTTTCAAAACCATCTTATTTGTTTTTATAATGGGTGTTAGGAAAATTTAGGATCAAAATAATGAAGTTTGAAAAATAATATTATTTTAATAATAAAATAGTAATATAATAGCCATTTAAAGGAAATATTTGAATTTGAAATGAAACATTAATGTTTGGTTTTCAATAAAAAAATTTGGCAGTGCCGATAGGGTTGAATGGTCCCCTTCCACTTTATTGACATACTGAGATGAGTACAAAGATTACAAGGCTAGACAAAAATAGAAAAAAGAGGAACATAGAAACAAGCATATCAAACACATTGGAAATAAACACAAAACATAAACAAAAGACAGAAGCACCATGCAGCGAAGCATACACAGTAACTCCATTATTTTTCTAAACGACGCCTCAAGTTTGGAAAATTCTAGGATCTAAAACGAACTTCAAATACTTCAAACCATTGCGCAAATCATGTTGAATTTCTTTGCATAGCTGAGCAATCAAGAAAGACATCCCACTGTTAAAGACGAGCATGTTCCTTGCATTCCATATATCGTATATGAATTTCTTTAGCATGTATTGGAGCATCCTTGCTTTAACATTCCCATTCTTAATCTCTTTGTATATCTCCTTCCATTCGTGACTGTTGTTGTGTTACACCAGATTTCTACCAAGAAAAATCGAGAAATATATCCAAAAGCTTTGCACAACTCTACAGAAAAGAAGATGTGCTCCACGTCTTCAACAAATTCATTACAAAAAGGATCAATTGGTTGGTATCCCCATTCCCCATGGCATCAAGTTTACATCTCGTAAGTAGCGCATCATTGAGAACCTTCCATAAATAAAGATTCCCCTTGGGTACATTATCTCTGGTCCATATGATTGCAGCCCAGCTGCAATCAAGAAGAAGGTTATACCCAGACAAGGCAGTGTACATTTGCCTAATTGAAAACTTCTCACTTGAAAACTTCCATGAGTTAGCAGTGCTGGAGATTATAGTCTGTTTTGCAATGATCATGTTCTAAAGTTGCATGATTTGTTGATTCAAAGTGCATGGCAGATCACAACAATTTTGTATGATACACAGAAGCAATAGTGGCACTACTGGGTATGCCAGATTGCATCCTATTAGAGTAAGAGATATTATTACCAAGAATCATTTTCAATAATTATTAAGATGATTAATAAACTATTTTAGAAGCAATTCAATTTTATTTTAATATAAGATCGAAGTTTGGTTTTAATAGAACTAGTTGCGCAGCGACAAATCACAAATTTTGACAACTGACTTCAAATTGACATACTAGGAAATCCGACCATCGGATTCTCCCAAAATAAAAACCATTAGGTTCAAAATGAACAGATCTTTCAAATGAGTATAAGGCCTTTAAACTCCAATGGTTAGATCTAGATATAAGTTCAAATCAATTTTGAATAAAAACAGCGTCAGCACCATTAGTGGCCCGAAAATGGATTTTAATAAAAGGATCTACTTTTAAAACAATTAAAAATAGGGAAAAATTATGATAAAACATAATAAAATATTTTATAGTGATTTGAAAAAGAAATATATCATTTTAAACTATATTTTAAGATATCGCGTGTTCAGCCTAACTGACTGAAAACGATAAAATGATGTTTAGCAAATTTAATTGAATTAAACTTAAATTAGTTGGTTCATCAAATATAAACATGATTAGAAAGAAATGTTTGGATAAATATTTTGATTTATAAAAGATTTCCAATTTGAATAAAAATTGGATTTATACAGAAATAATCTACGGATATTTGGTATTGATTACGGTTGTGTAAACATTTACTGTTTCGAGGAATACGGAAGATGTTAACATCATTATTCCGCTTATAGTATTCGTTGATTATATAAATTGGTGTTGAATATAATTTGATATAACTCTGTTTGAATTCTTATATTTAATGTCAATTGGTTAGGGGTTTATCGGAAACGATGTTTTAAATAACATTTGTTCTTTAACGAAGTTAAAGGAAAGATTAAAACTAAGTTAGAGTTTCAATAAATCTTTCAACAAACATTTGGATGGATGGAATGGAGATTAAAACTAAGTTAGGCTTTTAATGAAATATTTAATTAGATTTGAAATGAAAGAAGGTAATTAAACTTACCAAAATAAATGGGGTATTAGATATGGAGTACCACCAGTTTTGCTCCATGGGATGAATAGGATGGGAATAGGAGAATGATTTCCAAGGAAAGATTTAAACAAGAAGTTTAAAGAATGCAAATGTTTGATAAGTAGGGAAATAGTTCCCAATGTAAAGGATGATTGAGTATAAGAATATTCCCAAAATGGAATAAGATTTAGGGCATCTTGTATATCTTAATTGATTTGAAAGATGCGATAGTTATTCGGAATGACCGGGTTTCAACCCATTCTGAAAAACTATACGACGAGTATTAAAAATATTTGAAGATGGTGGTTGAAGACCGGAGATCTTCACATGGTTTGGATTATTTCTGATGTCTCGATTGGGAGGTACACCCAAGACGAGGTTATAAGTGGCAGTCGTCCTGACGTACTTAGAGATAGAACGGATATGCAAGGGTTGCTTTCCTTAATTATACGAGGAATAAGGTGCCTTCACTTTCATTCAGACCCAGAACAAACTTGTAAATGGATGTGTGTCTAACATTGTATTTTACTACATAACAAATTGGTTTCTATTGATGTTATATCAGACTTGGCAGAGAATTTATTCTTTTGCTTAACACCCTCTCCTCTGAAACTTCAGTATTCAAAGGGTTATATATTAATAGACACTGATTATACATTGTGAATTGACAATGTGGTGTGCTAATTGCTATGGGCGGATAGATCAAAGTTGTTGTAGAAAAGCTGAGATTTGTGGATGTTGACTCTAGGGCCTCACACCCAGAGTGAGCCAAAAACAAGATTATGGATGGCTGAGATACGGACTAACGTTTCCTTCTAACTGAAAAGTGATGCCATGGTATGAAGCCCAGACGGGTTTACTTATGTGGATTATGGTGAGGCGCCTCGAATGACGGTCAAATACGACCGATGGAACATTATATTCAAGAAAGATTCCAATCACCCTTTAGTCCTAACTAGCTTTATCGCTCCAAAGGACTCACATATCGACTCTTGAGACATATTGCTAGAGGTGTTCTGAATGCGGTTAAGGAAGAACCTTTGCCTTAGTTCATTGATGGAATCAAGGTTTTAAATCTTGGATATCGATCGCATTTCGTCCTGGAGATTTTATAGATTTGATCTCGTATCGGGGGAGATCTTGGACGATATGAGTCTAATTCAGGAGTTCGTCTCGGATTTCCATCTCGGGTTTGAAAGTTCATTTGGTATAATCTTAGGGTGCACAATATGTTTAAAAAAAATGATATTTTTACAAAATGATTTTTATGAATGTTATTGCAAACATAGTAACTTAATCTTGAATTGCAAAATAACTTTATTATTCTTTATTTTGTGAAAGATCATCCATAGTATAAATCGTAATGTACTTAAAATAGAAATATTGTTAGACATAAAATATTAAAAGAATCCAAAACATTAAAAAATTTAGCATAAATAGACCATAAAATACATAATTTCATAAGTAACATGTATGTAAGAAAGACAAATATGAAAATCACAAGCATTGTAGAACATATATGAACATATAATATGGTCATTTAACATGCAAAATGTAAAATAACAAAAGATTATCATGGCTAGATTTGAGTTTATTATTTATTATTCTCGCTCAGGCACATATTTAAATTTTAACCAAAAAAATTAAGATCTCGAATGATATTCCAGTATTTCATCTCGGTCGATATATCTTCGGTATTGCAATATCTCGGGTGATATATTCGAAAGGATATTTAGTGTGATATTTGTTGTTTCGTTTAGGAAGGAGCCCAAAACGAGATCTTGGAGGAGATCCTGGGCGATACTTTCGAGATTTGAAACAGTGGATGGAATCTAATTTCCAATAAGTGTCTTTGCGTTTCCAGTTGTAACTTTGTAGTCAACATAATGGGATGGGCATTATGTGAGCTAAGATTTATACATTTACTTTTGAAAGCGATTTCGACACTATGCACTAGTAATAATATAAAAAACATTTGTTTTCTTCGTATCAAGCATGTTTGGCTCTTATAAGGTAAAACTCTTTCCTCGGGTTTGCATTGCATTGTGTTAGGGCACAGGAGTCTTATAATAGCTTCATTTTTTAAATAGCATTGCGATTAGTTTATGATTGGTATTCATGTGGAGGAAACCTGTTATGTATTATAGGTCCCATGATTTACCTTACTTTTAAGTAAAATTTAAGAATAATTGATTACTGTCCTCACACCAGTTCTTGTTTGGCATGCCTGCTTATATAGGATATATCATGATAGGGGGTTCTCGCCATGTGGTTTTGTAGTGATCAGTTGACTCTTATTCCTACATGCTCCGTTGTGGTTGGTTAATCAATCGAGAGGCAATGTAACACCCCACGTCCATTAGTGTCACTCACAAAGGGAATGCATTAACTTTCATGGAGCATTTTAAGTGTGTATAGAACAGACACTTAACAACAAGACAGATATAAACAATACTAAAACTTTAAAACTTTATTTCATTGCAGCGGAAAATACATAAGTTTGATTACATCATCAAAACCAGAGTCAAAGTACATAATATCTATCTTGACCAACTCAAAGTACATAAATTGAAAGACATAATCCCCAATACAAAATAGTCATAAATAAGAGAGGCTGAACTTTAATTCAGCGATCCAAGCAATCTTCTAAAAACAGAGAAACAGCAGTCCAAAATCAAGCTCCACTAGTGCTAGTTCCAACCTGAGCACCTGGTGGGGGAGGGGGGGAAGGAAGGAAAGAAGAGGAAACAAAGGGGGGTCAGACATAAAGTCTGGCGAGTGCGATAACTATAACAATATAATTACCAAAATAATTAGGCTAAGGCATAAGTTGGAAAATAAGGAAATGACCGTGAACAATTGAGTATGGCAGAGTAAACAAGGAAACAAGATGAACAAAGATAACGTTAAAGCGCACCCTAACCACTATAAGATAATTACTATACTGCACCACCTCTACTATACTACACCACCACTAGTCACCCTAAGGTTGATCCCGCCTACAAAACTTAATAATGATAATGGTAGTTTCGTGCACCCCTAGCTGCCTTCATAGGTGCCGCCTGCCCCTATCTCCACTAGGTGTACCCACTACCCCCATGCGATCAGCTCCCTAAATCGTAGATACCCGTGCTGGCCCCACAGTGGGGTGTATCACTCCCCAAAGTGGCAACCCGGTACCACCAAGAATGCACGGCTTATACCTACACAATGCAACAACGTCTTACCAACCAGCCCGGGTCCACACACGCATATGAACCCGTTGGACATGCGTTGCCACCACTAACACGGTTTGGCCTCTTATAGTCAAGCCCAGTATGCGTGTCCCGTCCTCGACTTGGGTTGAGCCCACAAATATACGTATGGGTTACTGGTTGAAACGGGCCCCCATTACTTGACACAAGCTATCCACCTAAGTTTGGTCCCCTCTAGTACTTTCCACTTAACCCACTTCTTATTCATGTTCACTTATATGTTTCAATTTTGGTTAAGTATTTCTAATCGTACTTCAAATGCCACCCAAGGCACCCACTAGATTCCACATGCCACCCAAGGCACCCACTTAACCCCCTCATGTCCCACTACATGTTTATCTGGTTAAGTGTTTCTTAATTCATTAAGACCGTAACCTCATAAAGACCTCTCACATTAGACTGGCATTTGTGGCAGTTGGATTTGCCTGGCGGGTCCGGGCAATCTTACACCACGAAAGAGTCTAACCTCGTGTCTTTACAATTGTTTCGTATTTAGTTTATGCCTAAGACCTCTCACATTAGACTGGCATTTGTGGCAGTTTGATTTGTTGGGCGGGTCCGGGCAATCTTACACCACAAAAGAGCCTAACCTCGTGTCTTAGACGATTAATTACTCCAAATTAATCATCCCCCAATTTGAATTACTTTCCCTATTCAAATTATCAATTAATTCCAAATTTAACTGTGGCCATAATTGACTCAATTACGTCCATTTATTTATGGTATGAAAAATCATACCAATTTTCATCACAAATTTATTTTATGCCATTTAAGGCATTTATGCCAATTAAATCATTTAATATTATCCCCTTTACCCCACGTTGTACGTTCGTTCGTTTAACGTAAAATATACGTTAGACTCGAATAGTCTAACTCATGAAATAAAGAGAAAACATCACAACATACATATAGATCAAACTAGATCTAAACATAGGGGTGAACTTGCATGTGTGAATGATTTTCTACATCTAAAACTTGCATAGGCCAAAGTTACAACTTTGCATAAAATAACATATGTCATAGATCCAAATCTAAAGGTGTAGACTTGTTTAAATGATGGTCACAAACTTGCATAAATCATGTATGTCATTGATCTACATCTAAAGGTGTAAACTTGCATAGGCAATAACCATGAACTTGCATAACATGATTCATATTCCAAACTCATATATTTATATAAACTTGCATATGTGATTTATGCAACATAACAATGGTCTAAACTTACATCTAAACATGTAACTAGCATGTAGAATTTAGCATATAACTCACACATGTCATAGCCTAACTTTAGATCTAAAATAGATGTCATGAAACATGTAAAGTTATACATAATCTCAACTAACTTGCATATGATCCACATCTAAATCAACGCCTAAACTTGCATACATACATATGATTTATCATATGAATCAACATAACCAAACTAGCATATGAAACATTATCATGAATTGATCAATTATATAATTACAACATAGATGATAACTTTACAACATAGATGATAACATCACAGCATAACATCTTACAATTTACAACATATATGATAACATCAATAATTCACATCATATCCAAATAGTCCACATCATAACTCAATCCAATTAATTTGCTAATTATTTTATTAAAGAAATCGAACTCACAAGAAGAAGGTCTTGCGTTCTGAAAACTAAGTTCTGAAATTGATTAAGCTCGCCTTTGTAGTAGATTCGTTGTTGTTTAGATTAGGGTTGAATAGAACTGATTTGATTTGATGTTCTTCCCCTCTAATTGGTGGCGGCTACTCTAGGTTATAAGATGACATCTTGACGGCCATAGTTTCAGTTTATATTTTGATTTAGGGTTGAGTCTACCCATGTTTATATAGAATTTTAATTTAATTATAGCCGTCAGATGATGTTAGGGTTAATCAAAACCAATTCAGTCGGAATAGGGTGACACCTCAGCCCTAATGACTCAGCAAGGAGTCAGAAAGGACTCAGCAACACAGATCAGACTGAACCAGAAAGCTGTGCAGGCCTGCTGCTCGGCCTTGGCGCACATGGCAGGTGCGCCAGTGCAAATTTGTTTTGGCGCACTTCCCAAGTGCGCCAGTGCAATATTTTTTTTATTTTCCTTTCTGACTTTGTTCGTCCATATCTTCATCATCTGATATCCGTCTTACGCAAACTCGGATTCTATCTCGACCAAAATTCCGAGACGAACACAATGGCGCAACCCATTTCCCTTAATTCTCACATCTGAGATTAATTATTCTTTAATTTAGTTAATTCGGTTATTCAAAAATCCGAGGTGTTACATTCTCCCCTCCTTAAAGTATTTCGCCCCCGAAATCTCCAAGTTAAGGAGAACGCATATCCTAACATCCAAACAACCATCTACTCAACCATCAAACACAGGCATCCATTGTCCTTATAAATTCCTAATGTTGTATGAACATATGCAAGAAGTGTGTGTATATGTTCCTTATCTAATGCAAAATCAGGCAGTCTATTGATTCAGTTGACCTCCTTAATGCAAACCATGATAGTGCCACGCGTCCATTATGTATGCGAAAGAATCCTATCGATACATATCGTTTCTACATGTGTGAACAACCATTCACCAAAATGCAACATCCATATGATGGTACAACCATTATACATCCATTACTTAGATATGCACATACATTTATATGCAATATGCAATATGAAGTGACTGAGCCGATCTAGTGCCTAAAGTTTGTGTATATGCATCCACGAGCAACCACTAGCAAACACTTGCATCCACATGCATCCATCATACATAACATGTCTGAACACATGTTTCAACCATAGGACTATCCTATCTAAAGGTCAAAGATACTAGCGAGAGGACATACTAAAGATAAGTACAAGCTAAGCGATAAAGGAGAAAGTAAAAGACATACCCTCGAAAAGAAAAGGGTACAATGAATGCATCTTCTCTTCTGTCTCCCAAGTAGCGTTGCTCTCATCATCTCCCCATTACACTTTGACTAGCTTGACCTCTCGATTCCTCAACTTCTTAATCTCTGACCTAAGAATGTGCGTAGGAGTTCGTCGAATCGTTGCATCGCGTTCTATCTCCACCTCTCTAAGCAAGCTCGGCTCTACCACTTCCGCGGTCTCGTGCAAGCACTTCCTCAAATGTGATACATGGAATACATCATGTACACCACTAAGTCTCTTGGGCAACTCCACTCTATATGCCATCTGTCCAATCCTCTCCTTAATAGGAAACGGCCCTACGAACCTTGGTGCTAACTTTCCAATGGGCCCAAAGCGAATGACGTTCCGTAATGGAGACACCTTGACAAAGACCATGTCCCCAATATCAAACTCGATATCTGAACTCCTCTTGTCTGCATAAGATTTCTGCCTGTCTTGCACCGTCTTCATCCTTCTTCGAATCAAATCGATCTTTTCCAAAGTTCGTCTAATCATATCAGGCCCAAGTAAGATCTTATCTGTAGACTCCTACCAACATGTAGGCGAACGACACGGCCATCCATAAAGAGCCTCGAACGGTGCCATGTCAATGCTAGACTGAAAGCTATTATTATATGCGAACTCCACCAACGGAAGATGTTCCTCCCATGTACCTCCGAAGTCTAAGACACACAACCTCAATAGGTCCTCTAGAATACGATTCACCCTCTCGGTCTGGCCGTCCGTCTAAGAATGATATGCGGTGCTCAAACATAACTGAGTCCCTACCGCCTCTTGCAAGCTTTTCCTAAATTCGCTAGTAAAATTAGGATCGCAGTCGCTCACTATGCTAGATGGAACACTGTGCAAACAAACTATCTCTCGAATGTATACGGAGGCTAACCATGGAGCAGTCCTCTTACTCTTCACGGGAATGAAATGGGCGCTCTTGTAAGTCTGTCTACCATGACCCAAATCCACGTATTACCCTTCCTCGATCTCGATAACCCATCGACAAAATCCATCGAGACGCTTTCCCACTTCCATTGTGGGGCCTCCAACGGGTGAAGCAATCCACCTGGCTTCTTTTGCTCTGTTTTTACTTGTTGGCACACCAAGCAGCTAGTGACAAACTCGACCACATCCTTCTTCATGCCAGCCCAAAAGTAAACTCATCTCATGTCCATGTACATCTTGTCCCCGCCGAGATGGATGGTCATCTTCGAACGATGTGCATTATCAAGAATGGTCTTCCTCAAACTCTCGTCCCGTGGTACACAAAGTCTACCGTCCCTACGCAACCAACCCATATCATCTAGGGTATACCTACTGATATGGCTCGATGACTCCCCTCTTTTGAGCTTTTCTACTAACTCAACCAACTATGGGTCATCTCGCTGTGCCTCACCAATTCATCCCAAAAGCGTAGGTCTGACTTCTAAGGATGCTAGCAAACCGGGTACGAAGTCAATGGAAGGTCTAAAGTCAAACGTAGAGATAAACTCTAAGCTTCGCTTCTCAACAAACAACGAACTCAAGGATAACCTTTTTCTACTTAAGGCATCTGCCACCACGTTACCCTTGACAGGGGTATATGCTATCTCGAAGTCGTAGGACGCTAAGAATTCCATCCACCTTTGCTGCATTAAGTTCAAGTCCTTCTGAGAGAACAAGTATTTTAGCGATTTGTGGTCAGTGAACAATTCGAATTTCTCGCCAAGAAGATAATGTCGCCAAGACTTAAGTGCGAAAACAATAGCGGCCAACTCAAGGTCATGTGTAGGGTAATTTCTCTCATGCACTCTCAACTGCCTTCCACCATAGGCTATTACCCTTCCCTCTTGCATTAAGACTGCGCCTAGTCCTGTTCCACAAGCATCAGTATAAACGGTAAATGGCTTACTCCCATCTGGCAACATTAAGACTGGTGATGTGGTCAAAGCTCTCTTCAAACGTTGGAACGCATCATCACAATCTACGTCCCACGTGAAAACTAGGTTCTTCTTCATCAAGCGTGTTAATGGGGCTGATATTTTTGCGAAGTCTTTGATAAACTTCCTATAGTAGCCAGCCAACCCTAAGAAACTTCTCACCTCGATAGCAGTTTAAGGAACCTTCCAATCTTGGATGGCCACTACCTTCATGGGATCCACAACTATCCCTTCTTTGGAAACCACGTGCCTTAAGAATCGCACTTCCTTCCTCCAAAAGTGACATTTAGAAAATTTAGCTTTAAGGCTATGCGCTCGAAGAGTCTCCAACACTTCCCTAAGATGTAGGGCATGCTCTTCGTCATTCTTAGAAAAGATCAAGATGTCGTCTACAAAGACTACCACGAATTTATTAAGGTACTGTGAAGACCCGTAACTTCCCCGTAAAGGAAAGCGTCGGATAGTTCGAGAACAAACCACAACAGAACGCATATAGAAGAACATTTCATTGTATATAACAACAATGCATCAGATTACAAGAATATACAGAGTATAAAAGAATATTACACAGAAATATCAGAGATTTAAATTACATTTAAATACATAGCAGCGGAAAATAATACAATACACAACTAGAATGAGATATACGGATACAAAGCTTCCCGGATATCGTTCCAGTCGTAAACCAGGATCCTGTGAATATAAATCTGCAAAACCAAAACTACTAGCTGCCCGTGTCAAAATAAGGGCACCCAGAGTTTAGGTCAAAACAATAAACTCCAGGTCAGTCATGTGACTGGTGTGAGAACTAAAGCAGTTATAAATCTTTATTTTCAAAGCTAGGTAAAACAAGGGACCACGCCGTATAACACGGAACGGGTTTCCTCCCAAGAATACCAGTGCATAAGACAAACAACGCAATGCTAAATAAAGAAAAATGAAGCTGTTATAAGACCCAGGTCCCATCACACAATGCAACGCAGTCGAGGATAGGGTTTTCCCTTATAACAGCCAAAGAATGCTTGATACGTTTAAAACAAATCATTTGATACTATTATAAGTGCATAGAGTATAAAACAACTTCAAATCATAAGTATCAATCATAGGCGGCATGAATGCCCCATACCACTATGTCGCCATATATAGGTTTACAAATAAAACCGCAAATGTCACGTATTTGGAAATTGGGTTTCCATCTATGAACCGAGGCTAGGGGCAAGATCCTCAACCGATTCGAGACGCTCTAGCCCGCCCCTCAGGAACAGCCGCAACTGCCCCTTGGATCGTCAGGGCCGGTCCACACGGAGTGGATTATTATGCCTGAACAATACGTCTCCCCACCCTATGGGGTGTAAGTCTGGTCCGTCAGCCGACCAGAATGCATTCGGCCGAAACCGATATAACCGAGGCGCCTCGCAACAGCAACAACAACATAAGTCAAACTCGTCAGGGCGTGTAAAACCACTGACGCCACTTCTAACTAGAAAGAAACGCATGCCCTCCCTGAGGTCCGTCTCCCGTTTTTGATTCATACCGGGTGTGAAACTCGCGAATCAAACGTTACACAAAGCTACGCCACAAAGGTCGTGCTTTGATCATCAACCACAAGACTTTGCTTTTCAACAGAAGCCTTGATCATTTGCATCTTAGCATGCCACACAGGCAAGCCATCCTATGCAACCGATATCAGTCACACAGAATGAAATCCGATGTCAGACACACAGTCCATTTACAAGTCCGTTCTGGGTCTGAACGAAACCGGAGGCACCTAGTACCCCGCATATCCATCGATCTCCAAGTACGTCTGGACGATCACTAACTGTTTCCATCTTCTTGGGTGTACAGCCCAATCAAGATCATCAGTTATCACCCAAACGACGTGAAGACCTCCGGTCTTCGACCATCGTCTTCGTCTTCGACTTATCGTCGTATCAGTTACTCAGAATGGGATAAACCCGGTCTTTCCGAATAACTCGCGTATATTTTAAATAAGTGTTACACAAACACAACATACGCCTCATTCCAATTCATTAGTCACTAACCGTAAATTAATCAAGAGAATAATTCCCCAAATATTAACCCCGAAGGCCGAAACCAACATCAGATCAATATCCAGAAAACCATTCTGCTTGGCTAACCGCCAGTTAGTTTCTAAATTTCACATTCAAATCTAATTACAGATTTATCTATCGCCTGGAGCAAAACTGGTGATACTCCATTCTCGATCTTTTCAATCTAATTAAAGATTCATTAAAACTCCACTTAGTTTTAATCATTATCTGGGTTAAAGAATCAGTGTCATTTAAAACACGATTCACGATAAACCCAAAATCACCTTCCATTAATTATCGGGTTAAAGAACAAGTGTTATTTAAAACACTGTTCACGATAAACCCAAAAATCAATACCAATTCAATTCCAATTAAATATCATTTAATTGGTACACTTCATTAAATCTAAATAAAAAGATTTAATCTTTTCTCAACTGGGTTCAAGAACAGTGTTAGTGAAGACACCATTCACGACAAACCCAAATCACATTCGATATTCAATACAAGGCTCTGAATAGAAAATATATCGGCTTATATTCAATATCGAATTCTACGACTAACAAATGTCGTATTGGAAATAACGATACAAATATATATCTTTCAAATTTCCATAACAACACCTGTAATGTCACGAATTCCAACATCGAAATATTCCGAAGACAATTTCGATTCAAATCCACTCCAATGCAATCATTGGAAATTTTGGTTATTTTCAAAACCATTTCAAATTCAATTTATTTATTTAAAAATAAATAGAATTATAATTCTAGTTCAAAACTAGTTCATTTCGATAAAAATCCATTTTTTTATCTTTTCAAATATGGAGATTTTCACCCCAAACTTTCACAAATCATTTCTTATGATTTTACACAAATTATTACTATTTTTAATAATTTTATCAAGGCCCGTACAGTCGATTTCCAACAATGGCCATCGAACTGCACTTACAACGACCTTTTTCGAATTTGATTTGGACGTATCTCCAAATCCAACCGTTAGATTTCAAATTTCTAACATTAATTAGAAAGCTCTTTTCGATACGAACCCAACGGTTCCGGTTTTAGGAGAATCCGACGGTCGGATCTCCTGTAATGTCCGTTTGAAATAAATGGTCGAAATTCGCGAACTGCCGCGGCGCGGCGCGTTCTATTCAGGCCATTATATTATATATAATATATATAATATATATTTCGTCGATTTCTATTTAAAACGAATTATATAAATAGTTTTGAATTCGTTTCAAAAACATTTTCAACTTCCATTTCAATTCAAATCAAAATTGAATTCTTCTCTATAAATTCGTTTTAAAATTCATTTCTATTCAATTCGAATTTCAATTCAATTTGAATTCATTTCAATTCGCTTTCTATTCCATTTGAATTCGTTTTCAATTCAATTCATTTCGAAATCGTTTTCAATTCATTTCATTTCGAAATCGTTTTCAATTCAATTCATTTCGAAATCGTTTTCAATTCATTTCATTTCGAAATCGTTTTCAATTTATTTCATTTCGAAATCGTTTTCAATTCAATTCATTTCGAAATCGTTTTCAATTCAATTCATTTCGAAATCGTTTTCAATTCATTTCATTTCGAAATCGTTTTCAATTCGATATAAATATCGTTCACGTCAAAATGGCGTCCATACACGGCTTCATAAATTTCTATTTTCAAATATTCTATTTCAAATATTTCTTTTTCAAAATAGTTGTTATTATCAAAATATTTCGTTCAACACATGACCAATCTCAATGAATGAGTACTGTCAACACATGAACTTTTATTTTATAATATTCTTTATTTTTCAAATTGGAATGAGGCCCAATCAATTACCATATAAAGTTAATTATATGGATTTTCATACAACACATGTATATCATAGCATTGAAAAATAATCAACCATCAACCAAAGTGCACTACACTGCATAAGCATCAAATACAGATATTCAACGCTTATAACAGCCTGTCAATCAATCGATCGACATATTTAATCAATCAGGATGAGTGAACTGCATATTTCATCCTAACACCCGTGTGGGGTTTCAAACAATCAAACACAGATTTTATTTGTGCAGTTGGGCGATGTGTGAAATTTATCGACCCAATCAATATCATTCAAATAAGTGTACATAAACAAACCATCTGGTTTGTAAATGAATATTTATTTATTCACTTCACTATTTTCATATTCACGTTAAAAATTATATTTTTAACGATAAAACATTTTATTTCAACCTATGAATTTCTATTCAATTCATTTATTCAATAAAATGATATTTTTATTTTTCTAACATGTTTTAGAAAATTTCGGCGGCATAACGGCACGATACTAGAAACGGGACAAGGCCTAGCCTTATCCCCGGTCTAGTGAAGGCCCACGCCATTCACACATCAATCAAATCAATTCGTTATGCAAACCGCAAACTTTGGAGTAAGGATCTAACCTAGCCTTACTCCTTCGCCTTATAACGGCGCACGTCTAATCCTAACCAATTTATCGATTCGATTTTTCACACCACAAACCACATTCAAACAATATCGCAATCAATCACCAAACTGTCAAACAAACAAGTCCATGGTCTGTGGACGATTGTGTCGGGTGCTACTAAGCACCGTCTGCATCCTAGTATATATATATAACTAGAAAATAAATAGAAAGGTGAGAAATTCTCACCGATTAGCTATCCTAGCTCCACGGCACTTCATTGATAGAAATCTTCATCGCTATCGCATCTTCGTCATCTTCGCTGCCCGTAGCCACTACATATGTAAAAATCGAATTTTTACTATGCTATTCAATATATAAAATCGAATTTTGACTTCGCTATTCAATATATAAAAATCGAATTTTTTTTCTTTTGCAAGTTCAAATCTTTTTCTACTAAAAGATTAAACTTTTTTTCCTATTTTAAAGTTCAAAATAAAATCAGTTTTTCGCTTTCATAAAAATGCAGTTTTTTCATAACTTAAAAAATAAAAATACAGTTTTTGCCTTATTTAAAAATTCAGTTTAAAAATCATTTAAAAATCAGTTTTCTAATCTAAAATAAAATTCAGTCTTAAACCTAAAATAAAATTCAGTTTTAAACCTACCTAAAATCAGAATTTTAAAAACATAAAAATCGGTTTTTAATATTAACAAAATCAGTTTTATAAATTAAGTAAAAATCAGTTTTATAAATAAAGTAAAAACTTACAGTTCGAAAGGGGGGGGTTCACCACCATCGGAGAGGCTTCGGGTGGCTCTGGGTCGGCGGCAGGAGGAGGCGGAGGGTTGGGGCGGCCTTCAGTTCGTCGGCGGTCATCACTGTGGGGGGGGAAAGCTCTGGCGTTTTCGTCTTCGATTCGAAGGGAGGAAGGAGATGAGCTAGAGGGGAGAGGAAGGCGCGACTTTAGGGGGGAGCGGCGGTCCATCGTCGGCGTCAGCAAGGGGGAGGAAGAGGCGTCGCGATCTGAAACTGGAAGGGGTTTTTTTTTTTTTTTTTTTTTTTATATTTTGACCGTGGTTTGACTTGTGAGGAAAGAGAGAGCTCAAGGGGGTTATATAATATTTTAATTATTTAAATAATTAATTTCTCCATAAAGTAACTTTAAATTTCGATCTCCGAACGAGGCCCAATGACTGTCGTCCCTAGCTAATTACCCCCATTCCGAATACAATGGGATATGTTTCATAAGCCAGTTCGGCTGTTACGCTCAGTTTTCGCTGAAATTAATGTATAAATCTATATATTCAATTTTAAACGTACATTTCAATTTACCGGGGTCACATACTAACTTTAAAAATTCTAGAAAAATATTTTCTAGCTTCGTATTGACGATACGGTCCTAACAAAACTAGTTTCGTCGAAATCTGAGACCGTTAGAAAAATGGCCAATTTCCAGTCGATTAAAATCAACTGAAACTGGTCAAACGCGTTTTCCTTTGCCACGCTCACATATTGATTCGAAAAATTATGAAATTTGAAATCTAGCAATAACTTTACATCACGGACCCAACAAAACTGGTTTCGTCGAAATCCGAGGTCGTTTGCAAAATGTCCATTTTTAAGGGCCTGAATTCCATAGCGACTATTCAGAATTTTCAACTGGACATATCTTTTGATTCCCGCTAAGAAATTTTGATCATTCGGGTTCGTTGGAAAGATATTCACTATTAGATTCCATTATTTTTGGTTTCACTAAAATCCGGATTGTTTTGCACCCGGTACATTCAATTGAAGTTTGAAATCGAATTATCGAACTACCGCGCCATTTTCAATTCTATTTATAATTATATATAATTATTTATATTCTAACGACGACGCGTATAATATATACGTTCGAATATATTCAAAATAAATTTCTCGTCGATATTATTTAAAATAATTCATTTTAAATAATCTAAATTCGCTAAAATGGCCAAAATAAAAATTTTAAACTGGCCCAGATTTTACGGGTTGTTACAATCTCCCCCACTTAAAACTTTTCGTCCCCGAAAAGGAACAAAGTCGAAAGTGGTTTGATTATTCAGCTCCACATTTGATCTGGCTTCCATTCTCCAACTCTTTAGTTTCTGAGAATTTTTAAAATTTCAAAAATTTGGCTAACACCCTAAATTTTTGAAAAATTTCGCCATAACCTCCCCTGCACCGGGAGCATCGGGAAATTGCAAATAGCGTTCCCGGTCCTTCAGATCTCAAAAAGAAAAAGAAAAAGCCAAGCGGCTAGCCAATAGGCTCATAAAATCATCATCACCCAAACAAAACAGTAAATTATGTAATAAACATGTACCTATTTGTCGGGCAAACAAATTTTATTCTCTGCTCTAGCCTCCTTGCTATGACCTGTTCAATGATATATATGTATATGCAAACAAATGCGACCAATTTTCAATAGAGTTCAATATTTGATTCAATTAGGCATAATTGTTCAAAATTAGCAAACAATTAAACAAACAACACAAACTTCAATCAATTAGTGGATTAACGTTTCAAATTCATAATTTCGATATATATACAAAAATCAGATTTTTGATGCCAAATCACAACAATTAGCCCTATCTAATTTTGGTTCTCACACCAGTCAATAGGAAATATATAGATATCAAACCTTCGAAACACGAACATAAATGTTGATGATGCGATCGCTATCATCAATATCATCTCCGGGCGACTAGGGTGTGGTGCTATATCTATCCAATATATTAAAACTTCGAATACACGCTAGCTAGGCGCATACGCAAAAATCTTTATATTTTGGATTGTCCTAATCAATATAAAATAAATAATCAAATACGAATAATTGATTTAAATTTTCAAATCAAAAATCGTTTTCATTTTA
This sequence comes from Allium sativum, assembly GCA_030737875.1. Lineage (NCBI taxonomy): Eukaryota > Viridiplantae > Streptophyta > Magnoliopsida > Asparagales > Amaryllidaceae > Allium > Allium sativum. The sequence goes on from CM060924.1 coordinate 71,514,783, forward strand.
AAAATATACTCTTCACACTCGTTCTAGGATACTACTGATCCCATCTCTAACGAGTCATTCCATTGGATATTACTAATCCAATATCTGATGAATTCCTTCGTACGGTTCTAATGTGTCTTGTTCTCTGCTTTGTAAACCAAAGCTCTGATACCAACTGTGAAGACCCGTAACTTCCCCGTAAAGGAAAGCGTCGGATAGTTCGAGAACAAACCACAACAGAACGCATATAGAAGAACATTTCATTGTATATAACAACAATGCATCAGATTACAAGAATATACAGAGTATAAAAGAATATTACACAGAAATATCAGAGATTTAAATTACATTTAAATACATAGCAGCGGAAAATAATACAATACACAACTAGAATGAGATATACGGATACAAAGCTTCCCGGATATCGTTCCAGTCGTAAACCAGGATCCTGTGAATATAAATCTGCAAAACCAAAACTACTAGCTGCCCGTGTCAAAATAAGGGCACCCAGAGTTTAGGTCAAAACAATAAACTCCAGGTCAGTCATGTGACTGGTGTGAGAACTAAAGCAGTTATAAATCTTTATTTTCAAAGCTAGGTAAAACAAGGGACCACGCCGTATAACACGGAACGGGTTTCCTCCCAAGAATACCAGTGCATAAGACAAACAACGCAATGCTAAATAAAGAAAAATGAAGCTGTTATAAGACCCAGGTCCCATCACACAATGCAACGCAGTCGAGGATAGGGTTTTCCCTTATAACAGCCAAAGAATGCTTGATACGTTTAAAACAAATCATTTGATACTATTATAAGTGCATAGAGTATAAAACAACTTCAAATCATAAGTATCAATCATAGGCGGCATGAATGCCCCATACCACTATGTCGCCATATATAGGTTTACAAATAAAACCGCAAATGTCACGTATTTGGAAATTGGGTTTCCATCTATGAACCGAGGCTAGGGGCAAGATCCTCAACCGATTCGAGACGCTCTAGCCCGCCCCTCAGGAACAGCCGCAACTGCCCCTTGGATCGTCAGGGCCGGTCCACACGGAGTGGATTATTATGCCTGAACAATACGTCTCCCCACCCTATGGGGTGTAAGTCTGGTCCGTCAGCCGACCAGAATGCATTCGGCCGAAACCGATATAACCGAGGCGCCTCGCAACAGCAACAACAACATAAGTCAAACTCGTCAGGGCGTGTAAAACCACTGACGCCACTTCTAACTAGAAAGAAACGCATGCCCTCCCTGAGGTCCGTCTCCCGTTTTTGATTCATACCGGGTGTGAAACTCGCGAATCAAACGTTACACAAAGCTACGCCACAAAGGTCGTGCTTTGATCATCAACCACAAGACTTTGCTTTTCAACAGAAGCCTTGATCATTTGCATCTTAGCATGCCACACAGGCAAGCCATCCTATGCAACCGATATCAGTCACACAGAATGAAATCCGATGTCAGACACACAGTCCATTTACAAGTCCGTTCTGGGTCTGAACGAAACCGGAGGCACCTAGTACCCCGCATATCCATCGATCTCCAAGTACGTCTGGACGATCACTAACTGTTTCCATCTTCTTGGGTGTACAGCCCAATCAAGATCATCAGTTATCACCCAAACGACGTGAAGACCTCCGGTCTTCGACCATCGTCTTCGTCTTCGACTTATCGTCGTATCAGTTACTCAGAATGGGATAAACCCGGTCTTTCCGAATAACTCGCGTATATTTTAAATAAGTGTTACACAAACACAACATACGCCTCATTCCAATTCATTAGTCACTAACCGTAAATTAATCAAGAGAATAATTCCCCAAATATTAACCCCGAAGGCCGAAACCAACATCAGATCAATATCCAGAAAACCATTCTGCTTGGCTAACCGCCAGTTAGTTTCTAAATTTCACATTCAAATCTAATTACAGATTTATCTATCGCCTGGAGCAAAACTGGTGATACTCCATTCTCGATCTTTTCAATCTAATTAAAGATTCATTAAAACTCCACTTAGTTTTAATCATTATCTGGGTTAAAGAATCAGTGTCATTTAAAACACGATTCACGATAAACCCAAAATCACCTTCCATTAATTATCGGGTTAAAGAACAAGTGTTATTTAAAACACTGTTCACGATAAACCCAAAAATCAATACCAATTCAATTCCAATTAAATATCATTTAATTGGTACACTTCATTAAATCTAAATAAAAAGATTTAATCTTTTCTCAACTGGGTTCAAGAACAGTGTTAGTGAAGACACCATTCACGACAAACCCAAATCACATTCGATATTCAATACAAGGCTCTGAATAGAAAATATATCGGCTTATATTCAATATCGAATTCTACGACTAACAAATGTCGTATTGGAAATAACGATACAAATATATATCTTTCAAATTTCCATAACAACACCTGTAATGTCACGAATTCCAACATCGAAATATTCCGAAGACAATTTCGATTCAAATCCACTCCAATGCAATCATTGGAAATTTTGGTTATTTTCAAAACCATTTCAAATTCAATTTATTTATTTAAAAATAAATAGAATTATAATTCTAGTTCAAAACTAGTTCATTTCGATAAAAATCCATTTTTTTATCTTTTCAAATATGGAGATTTTCACCCCAAACTTTCACAAATCATTTCTTATGATTTTACACAAATTATTACTATTTTTAATAATTTTATCAAGGCCCGTACAGTCGATTTCCAACAATGGCCATCGAACTGCACTTACAACGACCTTTTTCGAATTTGATTTGGACGTATCTCCAAATCCAACCGTTAGATTTCAAATTTCTAACATTAATTAGAAAGCTCTTTTCGATACGAACCCAACGGTTCCGGTTTTAGGAGAATCCGACGGTCGGATCTCCTGTAATGTCCGTTTGAAATAAATGGTCGAAATTCGCGAACTGCCGCGGCGCGGCGCGTTCTATTCAGGCCATTATATTATATATAATATATATAATATATATTTCGTCGATTTCTATTTAAAACGAATTATATAAATAGTTTTGAATTCGTTTCAAAAACATTTTCAACTTCCATTTCAATTCAAATCAAAATTGAATTCTTCTCTATAAATTCGTTTTAAAATTCATTTCTATTCAATTCGAATTTCAATTCAATTTGAATTCATTTCAATTCGCTTTCTATTCCATTTGAATTCGTTTTCAATTCAATTCATTTCGAAATCGTTTTCAATTCATTTCATTTCGAAATCGTTTTCAATTCAATTCATTTCGAAATCGTTTTCAATTCATTTCATTTCGAAATCGTTTTCAATTTATTTCATTTCGAAATCGTTTTCAATTCAATTCATTTCGAAATCGTTTTCAATTCAATTCATTTCGAAATCGTTTTCAATTCATTTCATTTCGAAATCGTTTTCAATTCGATATAAATATCGTTCACGTCAAAATGGCGTCCATACACGGCTTCATAAATTTCTATTTTCAAATATTCTATTTCAAATATTTCTTTTTCAAAATAGTTGTTATTATCAAAATATTTCGTTCAACACATGACCAATCTCAATGAATGAGTACTGTCAACACATGAACTTTTATTTTATAATATTCTTTATTTTTCAAATTGGAATGAGGCCCAATCAATTACCATATAAAGTTAATTATATGGATTTTCATACAACACATGTATATCATAGCATTGAAAAATAATCAACCATCAACCAAAGTGCACTACACTGCATAAGCATCAAATACAGATATTCAACGCTTATAACAGCCTGTCAATCAATCGATCGACATATTTAATCAATCAGGATGAGTGAACTGCATATTTCATCCTAACACCCGTGTGGGGTTTCAAACAATCAAACACAGATTTTATTTGTGCAGTTGGGCGATGTGTGAAATTTATCGACCCAATCAATATCATTCAAATAAGTGTACATAAACAAACCATCTGGTTTGTAAATGAATATTTATTTATTCACTTCACTATTTTCATATTCACGTTAAAAATTATATTTTTAACGATAAAACATTTTATTTCAACCTATGAATTTCTATTCAATTCATTTATTCAATAAAATGATATTTTTATTTTTCTAACATGTTTTAGAAAATTTCGGCGGCATAACGGCACGATACTAGAAACGGGACAAGGCCTAGCCTTATCCCCGGTCTAGTGAAGGCCCACGCCATTCACACATCAATCAAATCAATTCGTTATGCAAACCGCAAACTTTGGAGTAAGGATCTAACCTAGCCTTACTCCTTCGCCTTATAACGGCGCACGTCTAATCCTAACCAATTTATCGATTCGATTTTTCACACCACAAACCACATTCAAACAATATCGCAATCAATCACCAAACTGTCAAACAAACAAGTCCATGGTCTGTGGACGATTGTGTCGGGTGCTACTAAGCACCGTCTGCATCCTAGTATATATATATAACTAGAAAATAAATAGAAAGGTGAGAAATTCTCACCGATTAGCTATCCTAGCTCCACGGCACTTCATTGATAGAAATCTTCATCGCTATCGCATCTTCGTCATCTTCGCTGCCCGTAGCCACTACATATGTAAAAATCGAATTTTTACTATGCTATTCAATATATAAAATCGAATTTTGACTTCGCTATTCAATATATAAAAATCGAATTTTTTTTCTTTTGCAAGTTCAAATCTTTTTCTACTAAAAGATTAAACTTTTTTTCCTATTTTAAAGTTCAAAATAAAATCAGTTTTTCGCTTTCATAAAAATGCAGTTTTTTCATAACTTAAAAAATAAAAATACAGTTTTTGCCTTATTTAAAAATTCAGTTTAAAAATCATTTAAAAATCAGTTTTCTAATCTAAAATAAAATTCAGTCTTAAACCTAAAATAAAATTCAGTTTTAAACCTACCTAAAATCAGAATTTTAAAAACATAAAAATCGGTTTTTAATATTAACAAAATCAGTTTTATAAATTAAGTAAAAATCAGTTTTATAAATAAAGTAAAAACTTACAGTTCGAAAGGGGGGGGTTCACCACCATCGGAGAGGCTTCGGGTGGCTCTGGGTCGGCGGCAGGAGGAGGCGGAGGGTTGGGGCGGCCTTCAGTTCGTCGGCGGTCATCACTGTGGGGGGGGAAAGCTCTGGCGTTTTCGTCTTCGATTCGAAGGGAGGAAGGAGATGAGCTAGAGGGGAGAGGAAGGCGCGACTTTAGGGGGGAGCGGCGGTCCATCGTCGGCGTCAGCAAGGGGGAGGAAGAGGCGTCGCGATCTGAAACTGGAAGGGGTTTTTTTTTTTTTTTTTTTTTTTATATTTTGACCGTGGTTTGACTTGTGAGGAAAGAGAGAGCTCAAGGGGGTTATATAATATTTTAATTATTTAAATAATTAATTTCTCCATAAAGTAACTTTAAATTTCGATCTCCGAACGAGGCCCAATGACTGTCGTCCCTAGCTAATTACCCCCATTCCGAATACAATGGGATATGTTTCATAAGCCAGTTCGGCTGTTACGCTCAGTTTTCGCTGAAATTAATGTATAAATCTATATATTCAATTTTAAACGTACATTTCAATTTACCGGGGTCACATACTAACTTTAAAAATTCTAGAAAAATATTTTCTAGCTTCGTATTGACGATACGGTCCTAACAAAACTAGTTTCGTCGAAATCTGAGACCGTTAGAAAAATGGCCAATTTCCAGTCGATTAAAATCAACTGAAACTGGTCAAACGCGTTTTCCTTTGCCACGCTCACATATTGATTCGAAAAATTATGAAATTTGAAATCTAGCAATAACTTTACATCACGGACCCAACAAAACTGGTTTCGTCGAAATCCGAGGTCGTTTGCAAAATGTCCATTTTTAAGGGCCTGAATTCCATAGCGACTATTCAGAATTTTCAACTGGACATATCTTTTGATTCCCGCTAAGAAATTTTGATCATTCGGGTTCGTTGGAAAGATATTCACTATTAGATTCCATTATTTTTGGTTTCACTAAAATCCGGATTGTTTTGCACCCGGTACATTCAATTGAAGTTTGAAATCGAATTATCGAACTACCGCGCCATTTTCAATTCTATTTATAATTATATATAATTATTTATATTCTAACGACGACGCGTATAATATATACGTTCGAATATATTCAAAATAAATTTCTCGTCGATATTATTTAAAATAATTCATTTTAAATAATCTAAATTCGCTAAAATGGCCAAAATAAAAATTTTAAACTGGCCCAGATTTTACGGGTTGTTACAGGTACTCCCTAAACACCCTACTCATCAAGTCAACAAAGTATGCGGGGGTGTTTGTCAAACCGAAGGGCATCACAAGCCACTCAAAGAAGACATCTGGAGTCCTAAAGGCAGTCTTGTCTATGCTATCCTCAGCCACTCTCAACTGATGGAAACCTGTAGCTAAGTCCAACTACGAAAACACTGAGGCGCCAACTAACCGATCGAAGAGATCGTCAATCCTCGGCAGTGGGTATCTATTCTTCTTAGTAAGCTTATTTATTTCTCTATAGTCCACACAAAGTCTAAGGGACCCATCTGCCTTCATGGCAAATACTACTGTAGCACCCCATTCCGATATACTACGTCTGATGAACCCTTTCTCAAGCAATTCTTTCACTTGCTTACTGAGTTCTCTTCTCTCTCTTGGAGCCATGTGGCGTACTTGCAATGCAACTGGCTTTGCATTATCTACTAGATATATTCGAAAGTCTATCTCACGTTTTGGGGGTAAACCCCTCACCTCATCGAAGACATCAACATATTCACGGACTATACGAACAGAATGTAAATCATCATTGGATGCGTCAAGGGATTCTAGGTAGCTAAGCATTACTGGACCTCTAGGGTCACAAGAAATATCAAGGGTCTTTCCGCAACGAGTCAACAATCTAACTACCCTTCTTTCACAATCTAGGATGGCCCCATATCAAGTGAGCCAATCCATACCTAGAATCAAGACGTAGCCCATGAAGCCAAGAACAAAGGCGTTGCATTCAAACTCAAAGCCCAAGATAAACACTCTCAAATCCCGACAGATCATAGAAAGATGAGCCGAACCACCAATAGGATTTGAGACTACTAAGGGAACAGTAACTAGACTAGTATCTAGGTGCAGTGTTTGAACTAATGATGTAGAGATAAACGAATGTGATGCGCCAGAATCGAATAAAGTACGGACAGGATGATCAAACAGAAAAACTAAACTTTCAACGGAAATTGCTCTACCTCGTTCTTGCAGCGGTGGGACCACGAGAGCCTAAACTTGTCCCCTTGCCTGCCCTGGTGCCATAAGAGCTTGCACCTGTCCTCCCGAGGTAGACCCTACCCTCTGCCCTTTCTATGGGAAGTCCTTAATTAGATGTCCCGCTTCGCCATAGTGGAAACAACCAGTCTTCTTTTTCTTTCTACAATCTTTCCTTAGATGGCCTGGTGTCCCACAATTAAAGCATCTTTCCTTTCCCTTAGCATTGTTGCCTTTACCACCTTTCTTATTCTGTTGCTGCTGTTGCGGCTTCTTTTGATCCCCTTTCTTCTCGGGTGCCTTATTAGCATTGGCGCCCTTCTCCTCTTCATGCATAAGCGCCATGTCAACTAGTCTTTCAAAGGTAGCCCCCATGGGAATGTGGGTCATAGCTAACCCATGAAGCGGCTCGTTCAAACCCTTAACAAATCTCAGGGCCTTCTTTTCGGAGTATTCACCAAGTCCAAGCCAAATCTCGCCAACTTATTAAATTTGTTGACGTATTCTTTCACTAATAGATTCCCTTGCTTCAGCGCCAAAAACCTTTCCATGTATAGATTCTCTTTAGCCCGTGAGAGAAACTTCGCCTCAAACCTCCGCCTAAAATCTGGCCATGTATCAACTGGACGTTCTCCATTAGTGACCTCCCACCAAAACGAGGCCTCAGCCTTCATTAGCCAGGCAGCTAGCTGGACCTTTCTTCCATCTTCCACTTCAAAGATTCTAAACAATTATTCCACCTCCTTTAGCCAATTACGAGCTTCAACAAATGTCTCTGTCCCGTGAAAAGGTTTTCTACCCATTGCCCTAAAGTCCTTACATATCTTCGAGGAGGAGGAGGAGGAGGATTTGCTGGACCTGCAGTGGTGGCCCTAGTCTCCAAATACCTCCCAAACCATCCTGGTATCGTTATCCCCTCGGGTATCTCGGGAATTCCAGACATGCAAAAACGAAAAAGGAAAGATTCAATACAAAAGAACCGAAGGAAAGATATATGGCTCTTGGGGTTATGCTTTCTAAAATAAGCTTTTCTCTTGAAAATACTTTCCTTAAAACATACTTTTGAAGGTACTTCTTTATAAAAGTGGTTTTGAAAAACAATTTTCAAAATTCATATCTGTTCTGGTAACCTTCAGCTCTGATACCACGTGTAACACCCCACGTCCATTAATGTCACTCACAAAGGGAATGCATTAACTTTCATTGAGCATTTTAAGTGTGTATAGAACAGAAACTTAACAACAAGACAGATATAAACAGTACTAAAACTTTAAAACTTTATTTCATTACAGCGGAAAATACATAAGTTTGATTACATCATCAAAACCAGAGTCAAAGAACATAATGTCTATCTTGACCAACTCAAAGTACATAAATTGAAAGACATAATCCCCAATACAAAATAGCCATAAATAAAAGAGGCTGAACTTTACTTTAGCGATCCAAGCAATCTTCTAAAAGCAGAGAAACATCAGTCCAAAATCAAGCTCCACTGGTGCTAGTTCCAACCTGAGCACTTGGGGGGGGGAGGAAGGAAAGAGGAGGAAACAAAGGGGGGTTAGACATAAAGTCTGGCGAGTGCGATAAATTTAACAATATAATTACCAAAATAACTAGGCTAAGGCATAAGTTGGCAAATAAGGAAATGACTGCGAACAATTGAGTATGGCAGAGTAAACAAGGAAATAAGATGAACAAAGATAACGTTAAAGTGCACCCTAACCACTATAAGAAAATTACTATACTGCACCACCACTAATCACCCTACGGTTGATCCCACCTACAGAACTTAATAATGATAATGGTAGTTTCGTGCACCCCTAGCTGCCTTCATAGGTGCCGCCTGCCCCTATCTCTACTAGGTGTACCTTCTACCCTCATGCGATCGGCTCCCTAACTCGTAGATACCCGTGATGGCCCCACAGTGGGGTGTATCACTTCCCAAAGTGGCAACCCGATACCACCAAGAATGCACGGCTTATACCTACACGATGCAACAACGTCTTACCTACCAGCCCGGGTCCACACATGCATATGAACCCGTTGGACTTGTGTTGCCACCGCTAACCCGGTTTGGCCTCTTACAGTCAAGCCCAGTATGTGTGTCCCGTCCTCGACTTGGGTTGAGCCCACAAAGATACGTATGGGTTACTGGTTGAAACGGGCCTCCATTACTTGACACAAGCTATCCACCTAAGCTTGGTCCCCTCTAGTACTTCCCACTTAACCCACTTCTTATTCATGTTCACTTACATGTTTCAATTTTGGTTAAGTATTTCTAATCGTATTTCAAATGCCACCCAAGGCACCCATTAGATTCCAAATGCCACCCAAGGCACCCACTTAACCCCCTCATGTCCCACTACATGTTTATCTGGTTAAGTGTTTCTTAATTCATTAAGACCGTAACCTTATAAAGACCTCTCACATTAGACTGGCATTTGTGGCAGCTGGATTTGTCGGGCGGGTCCGGGCAGTCTTACACCACAAAAGAGCCTAACCTCGTGTCTTTACAATTGTTACGTATTTAGTTTATGCCTAAGACCTCTCACATTAGACTGGCATTTGTGGCAGCTGGATTTGCCGGGCGGGTCCGGGCGGTCTTACACCACAAAAGAGCCTAACCTCGTGTCTTAGACGATTAATTACTCCTAATTAATCATCCCCCAATTTGAATTACTTCCCTATTCAAATTATCAATTAATTCCAAATTTAACTATGGCCATAATTGACTCAATTATGTCCATCTATTTATGGTATGAAAAATCGTACCAATTTTTATCACAAATTTATTTTATGCCATTTAAGGCATTTATGCCAATTAAATCTTTTAATATTATCCCTTTTACCCCACGTTGTACGTTCGTTCGTTTAACGTAAAATATACGTTAGACTCGAATAGTCTAACTCATGAAATAAAGAGAAAACATCACAACATACATATAGATAAAACTAGATCTAAACATAGCGGTGAACTTGCATGTGTGAATGATGTTCTACATCTAAAACTTGCATAGGCCAAAGTTACAACTTTGCATAAAACAACATATGTCATAGATCCAAATCTAAAGGTGTAGAATTTAGCATGTAGAATTTAGCATATAACTCACACATGTCATAGCCTAACTTTAGATCTAAAATAGATGTCATGAAACATGTCAAGTTATACATAATCTCTACTAACTTGCATATGATCCACATCTAAATCAACGCCTAAACTTGCATAAATACATATGATTTATCATATGAATCAACATAACCAAACTAGCATATGAAACATTATCATGAATTGATCAATTATATAATTACAACATAGATGATAACTTTACAACATAGATGATAACATCACAGCATAACATCATAGAATTTACAACATATATGATAACATCAATAATTCACATCATATCCAAATAGTCCACATCATAAATCAATCCAATTAATTTGCTAATTATTTTATTAAAGAAATCGAACTCACAAGAAGAAGGTCCTGCGTTCTGAAATCTGAGTTCTGAAATTGATTAAGCTCACCTTTGTAGTAGATTCGTTGTTGTTTAGATTAGGGTTGAATAGAACTGATTTGATTTGTTGTTCTTCCTTTCTAATTGGTGGCGGCTACTCTAGGTTATAAGATGACAGCATAACGGCCATAGTTTCAGTTTTTATTTTGATTTAGGGTTTGAGTCTACCCATGTTTATATAGAATTTTAATTTAATTATAGCCGTCGGATGATGTTAGGGTTAATCAAAACCATTCAGTCGGAATAGGGTGACACCTCAGCACTAATGACTCAGTAAGGAGTCAGAAAGGACTCAGCATGAAACGACCCGAACTTCCCCGGTAAGGAAAGCACCGATTGAATTGAGGACAAGCCACATCATAATGCAAACAGAAGAACATTTCATTGTATCTTACAACAATTCCATCAGATTACAAGAATATACAGAGTATTAACAAATAATATACATTATAAAATATCAGAGATTACAATACATTACATAGCAGTGGAAAATAATACAAAACACAACTGAAGGAGATATACGGATACAGAGCTTTCCGGATATCATTCCAGCTGTAAATCAGGATCCTGTGAATATAAATCTGCAAAACCAAACTACTAGCTGCCCGTGTCAAAATAAGGGCACCCAGAGTTTAGGTTAAAACAATAAACAACAGGTCAGTTATGTGATTGGTGTGAGAACTAAAACAGTTATTAATCTTTATTTTTAAAGTTAGGTAGATCAAGGGACCACGCCGTATAACACGGAGCGGGTTTCCTCCCAAGAATACCAGTGCAGAAAACAACAACGCAATGCTAAATAAAGAAAAATGAAGCTATTATAAGACCCAGGTCCCATCACACAATGCAACGCAAGCCAGAGGATATGGTTTTACCTTATAATAGCCAAAGAATGCTTGATACGCTAAATTTCATCTTTTATTACTATAAGTGTATAGTGTCAAAACAATTTCAAATCATAAGTATCAATCATAGACGACATGGGTACCATATATCATGTCGCCAATACTAGGCTCTACAATCAAAACCGCACATGTCACGTATTGGAAGTTGGATTTCCATCTGTGAACCGAGGCAAAAGATAGTCATCACCGACTTCGAGACTCTCTAGCCCGAGCCTCAAGATAAGTACTCAGTCAAGCCCTAGGATCGTCAGGGCCGGTCCACCGATGTGGATTAAAATGCCTGAACACTGCGTTTCCCCACCCTTTGGGGGCGTAAATGAGCCAACAAATAACTCCATCGGCTTCACATAGTCACCGATATATCCGAGGCGCCTCGCAACAGCCACAACCACATAAGTCAAACTCGTCTGGGCGTGTAAAACAACTGACGCCACTTCTAACTAGAAGGAAACGCATGCCCTCCTTGATGTCCTCTCCCGTCTCTGGTTCACAACCGGGGTGTGAGGCTCGCGAATCAACGCTACACAAAGCTATGCCACAAAGGCCGTGCTTTGATCATCAACCACAAGACTTTGCTTTTCAATAAAAGTCTTGACCATTTGCCACTTAGGCATGCCACATAGGCAATTCACTCCATGTGACTGATGTCCACCAATATATAACCTCTAAGCTCTTACGTCTCAGAGAAGGGCGTTAAGCAAGAGAATAAATTCTCCGCCGCCAAACAAATATAGATTTAATAGAAATTAATCACACAGAATAAAATACAATGTCTGACACACAGTCCATTTATAAGTCTGTTCTGGGTCTGAACGAAACCGGAGGCACCTTGTACCTTGCATATCCATCGATCTCCTAGTACGTCTGGACGACCACTAACTAATTCCCTCCTCTTGGGTGTACGACCCAATCAAGATCATCAGTAACCACCCAAACGACGTGAAGACCTCCGGTCTTCGACCACCGTCTTCATCTTCGCCTTATCGTCGTATCAGTTATTCAGAATGGGATAAACCCGGTCTTTCCGAATGACTCGTGTATATAATAAACATGTGTTATACAAACACAACATACGCCTCATTCCAATTCATCAGTCACTAACCATAAATTAGTAAGGGAACAATTCCCCAAATATTAACCCCGAAGGCCGAAACCAACATCAGAACAATACCCAGGAAACCATTCATCTTAACTAATCTACAGTTAGTTGCTAAATTTCACATTCTTAGGGATAGGTTTCCATTAATTTTATCAAAGATAAATTCCTTAAATTTATTCTTTAATCTTCTTTTGAATATCAATTCAAACCAAATTATGGTTTATCCAAACTAGCCGGGATTAACGAACCTTACCGAAGTAATCATTTGTTTTAATTTCCCAATCCCAACCTATTCATCCCATGAAGTAAAACTGGTCATACTTCATATCTAACACCACGATGTTATCGGTAAATTCAATTACCATTTCACGTTTAAATCTAATTAAAGATTTTACTATCGCTTGGAGCAAAACTAGTGATACTCCATTCTCGATCGTTTCAATATAATTAAAGATTCATTAAAACTCCACTTAGTTTTAATCTTTAACTGGGTTAAAGAACCAATGTCATTTAAAACACGGTTCACGATAAACCCACATCACATTCCATTCTATTAGTCTCTAACCGTAAATTAGTAAGAGGACAATTCCCTAAATATTAACCTCGAAGGCCGAAACCAACATCAGATCAATACCCAAGAAACCATTCAACTCAACTAATCTCTAGTTAGTTTCTGATTTCCTTAACTCAGTTGGGTCTAAGAACAGTTTTATTGAAGATACCGTTCACGACAACCCAAAATCACATTCCCTAAATTATCGGGTTAAAGAACAAGTGTTATTTAAAAGTGAAAATTAGGCACACATCCCTAAAATTAAAGTTAATTAACATGTAATCCTCCCGCTTTAAATTATACTTTTCGCATCCCTATTTTTTTTCGGGTATTCTTTTTCCACAAATACCCTTGTTCAAATTAACGCATTTTTCTTTTCATGGCGGCTTCATGGATTTGATTCATATGGCTATTATTTAGAGAGAATATTTTAGTTGATTTAATGTTGCTGTCGTCAGTGTTTATTTTTCTGAAATTCAATATTCGATCTAATTTGCGATTTGTTGAAGAATCTAATATTCGATTTCTTCAGCGATTGAGAGATATAATGAATGTTTCATCTTCAAGGTAATTTGCGCTTCTTCTTTTTTTTCATACGTGTATTATTATTATTTTCGATTTGTTTTGATGTATTTATTATTATTTGTAAGGCTTCTTTTGTGAGACTAAATTTCAATACATTTGTACAACTGTGCATACAAGTATGCTAATATTTTTATTATGTGCTTACAAGTATGAAACTATTTTGTATTTTGGATAACAAATGTATGCAATTGTCCTGAATATTTGCATATAAGTATGCAACTATTTTGTATATGTGCATATAAATATGCAACTTTTCTTAAATAGTGGATAAAATTGTATGCTTCTAATTTGAATATGCGCATACAGATATGCAATTGTTCCCTATATGTTCATACAGATATGCAACTATTCTGAATATATGTAATACAACTATTATTAACAGTTGCATAAAAGTATGCTGATATTCTGGATATATGTGTACATGTATGCATATAATTATAATATGCTGCAAATGTGTGTGTAGTTTTATTTGATTAATGCTGATAAGGTTTATTAATAATTCTCTTCTTTGTATAATAGTGTTCCTGCTAATGTTGGTGTATTGGTCTTGTTGAAGTTTGGGAATGATAACTTTTCTATACGTCTTTATTTTGATAGTACTGTTGATATTGTGAGAGATGCTGTTTGTGGTAAATGGATTGATTTAAGTCCATTGTCATTTGAATTGTATCACATTAGAGATGGCTTGAGAAGGAATATTCAAAGTAATTCTGATCTTCGATCTATTCTATTGTTGGCTGCACATAATCATGAGGATTATTTGGTTTTTTTTGTTGAGGTCAATCGTAGTAGTTCGTTAGTTAAAAATGCTAGGTCAGATGATGTTTCTTGTGGTAGTGATTCTTCTTTTTCTAGTACATGTGATTCAAACAATCAATTGAAACAATTGTTGAGAAGTGATTTGAATCAACCTGTTTTTTCTGGTGTTGGTCAGCAATTTCCAGGAGGTGTTACTGAATTTAGGTTGTATGTGATGATGTATAGTATGAAGACTGGATACAAGCTTAATTTGGTTAAGAATGACAATGAAAGAGTTACAGCCGTTTGTTCTAAGCAAAATTGTACTTTTAGGATTCATGCTTCTGTTAAGTTCAATCTTCCTGGCTATTTTGTTTTAAAGAGATTTCAACCTGATCATACCTGTGGTGCTGGAATTCATGATATAAACAATCCTGTTGTATCCAGCAAATTCATTAAGTTGTTAGTTTATGATCATATTCATTCTAATCCATTAATGAAGACCAAGGATATTATTAATTTGTTTCAAACCGAGTATAATGTTATTTTGAAGTATTACTATGCTTATAGTGGGAAGAAGTTGGCATTAGAAGAGTTACATGGAAGCGATATAATGTCTTATCATCATTTGCAGTCATTTTGTGATGCTGTTGTTACTACTAATCCTGGGAGTAAAGTTGTGTTGGAGTGTAATGATGATACACGTCAATTTGAAAGGGCTTTTATTGGTTTCGAAGCTTGTGCACATGGATTTCAATATTGTCGTCCTTTAATTTTTGTTGATGCTACTTTTATGAAAGGAAGAGCTCAAGGTTGTTTGATGGCTGCTACTGGTAAAAATGGAAATGAAGGTATGGTGTTTTGTCAGTTTATAACTGTATGTGTATGCATAAAAGTATGCAGTTATATTTATTATATGCATTCATGTATGCAACTATTCTGGATGAATGCATAGGGATATAATAATCTTCTATATGCATGCATACAATTATGCAGCTATTCTTAATACATTCATAGAAGTATGTAAATATTATGAATACATGCATTCATTTGCATGCATCTATTCTGAATAAGTGCATACTTGCATGCATCTTTTTTGAATAAGTGCATATATGCAAGCATATATTGTGAATAAGTGTAAATATTATGAATACATGCATTCATTTGCATGCATATATTCTGAATATGTGCATACTTGCATGCATCTGTTCTGAATAAGTGCATATATATACATGCATTCATTTGCATGCATCTGTTCTAAATAAGTGCATACTTGTATGCATCTGTTTTGTAAATTTGCATTCAAGTATGCTATTATTTGGAATACACAATAATGCAACTGATCTAAAAATTTGCAAAAATTATTTATAATTGTTGCTGATTTTATTTTTTGTTTGATAATATGTTTGTTTCTGTTAACAGGTTTTTTTCCTTTAGCAATTGCTATTGTGTCTGGGGAAGATGAAGACAATTGGATTTGGTATTGTGAACAACTGAAAGAGTTTCTTAAGGATGATAGTAGAAGCTTTGTTTTCATTTCTGATCGTCATCCTGGTATTCTTGTTGCTATTCCAAAAGT
The DNA here is from genome assembly GCA_030737875.1 of Allium sativum. Classification (NCBI taxonomy): domain Eukaryota; kingdom Viridiplantae; phylum Streptophyta; class Magnoliopsida; order Asparagales; family Amaryllidaceae; genus Allium; species Allium sativum. The sequence goes on from CM060924.1 coordinate 71,530,991, forward strand.
GTTTCCAAATTCAGTTCATGGTTCTTGTTTTTATCATTTGAATAACAATTTAAAGGTTACACTAAAATCTGAATTTTCCAAATCAAACAAGAAGTTGTTGTTAGATTTGTTTGCACGAGTTGCTTATGCTTCAAATTTGATTGATTTTAATGCTGCATTGAAGAATTTTAGAGATGTTGGAGGATCCAAAGTGGTTAATTTTTTGAGCGGAATTCCTTTTGAGAAGTTTGCAAATGTTTTTTTTCCTGATTGTCGTTATGGTGAGATGTCTTCTAATTGTTCGGAGAGTTTTAACAAATGGATTTTGGAGGAAAGACATTTACCAATTACTGCTTGTTTGGATAAAATTAGAATGAAGTTAATGAAACTTATGTCTGACCGTCGTGAAGTTGCTTCTACTTGGAATAGTGTTTTATGTCCTGTGATTGAAACTCGATTAAGAAACCTTTATTTTGAAGGAGCTTCGTGGTTTGTTATCAAATCAAGCGAATATGTGTTTGAAGTTCATTCTCCGGTCCATCAATCCGTTGATTTACATAGTCGAGTGTGCTCTTGTAACATGTGGAAAATTAATGGTTTCCCTTGCTCTCATGCTATACGATGTATTTTAAGTTGTGAGAAGTTGGATGTGTATGACTACATCGAAGATTACTTCAAAGTTTCTTATTTTCGATTAGCTTATTCTCATGCAATCAATCCTATCATAGACTTTATGGGTGAAGATGTTGCAATTGAAGATGCAATTATAGCTCCTCCAAAAGGTAGAAGAATGCCCGGTCGTCCATCGTCTTCTAAAAGGTTAAAATCTGCTGGTGAATTTACAAAGACTATTAGATGTGAGTTATGCAAAAAGTTGGGGCATAACAAAAGGACTTGTTCTTCACAAGGAAACTAATTGCAATTTGGTTTAGTATTTTGATATGTTTGTAACTAGTTTGAATTTTTCTGTTTTGTTGTTTACTGTTTGTAACCAAGTTGAATATTTCTGTTATGTTTGTAACTTTGGTTTATTATTTTAATGTTTCTGTGCTGAAGTTTGGTTTTGTATTTTGAATATTATTGTCAATATATGTGTTCTGTTTTGCATACATGTATATATGCATACTGTGAATGAATGTAAGTAGCCTGTTGTTTTCCTGTATATATGCATACATGTATGCTGCTATTTAGAATGTTTAGCATTCTAGTATGCAACTTTTCTGTATAGATGCATACATTCCGGCTATAGATTTGTATACAATACACATACATACTGTGAATTTGGGTTTAGTGTTTTGTGATGAAGTTTGGTTTATTGTTTATGTGAATACTATGTATGAATGTAAGTAGCCAGTTTTTTTTTTCCTGTATATTTGCATACATGTATGCTGCTATTTGGAATATTAGCATTTTAGTATGTAACTTTGCTATATAGATGCATACATTCCGGCTACAAATTTGTATACAGTACATATATATTCAGATTTTCTTAATATGAGCATATGATTTTGCATTTACAATGATTAGATGCATACATTCGAGTAATAAATTGGTATAAAGAACATAAATTCACGTTTTCTAAATATACGCATATAAGTATGCAACTATTTTGGATATGTACATAATAGTATGCGATTTTTTAACAATTAATTGAATCAGCAACAGTAATGTAAGAAATATAAGTAAAATTGAACGAACTTAACTCAATACAAAAAATTACACATTGATTCAGCTTGAAAACTAGATAATCACTTGCCAGTAGTTCATACATTGTACTTTAGTCAGAATATTTACAATACTTTCATCAGTGTATTTTAGCCAAAATATTTACAAGAAGTGAAAAGACCATTTTCCATAAATTTAAGCAGAAGGTTTGTTTGCATCTGAAAATATAAAGTTCTGTGTCAGGTCTTCTTCTGGAGTCCAACTATGAGGTTTGCGATTGAGAAGTTCGTAAGCAAGCTTGGCCCGTTGTTAGATAAATAGTCGCAGGCTTGTACATTTCAACCTGTTTATCAATTTCTTTGTACTCGCTTCTCTGTTTCATCATGTTAATAACGAACATTCCACAATCGACCCTGCAGAATTTGTAAAACATGATTAATATTATGCTAGTATTTAAGAAAGCTGCATACAAGTATGCACATATTCATACTATATCAGTAAATAATTGTAAATACAAGTACGTAAATACAAGTATGCATACAAGTGTAAAATAATTGTAAATACAAGTATGCAATTATTTTTATTTACTTACGTGGCGCCTTGTTGTGGGCAATTAGCAATTTCAAGTTGTCCATGTTTCTGAAAATTCTTGTTCTCTAGCTTTTTCAGCAATCCGCTGATGTAAATTCTCTGTATATGTATAAAAAAAACACATACATATGACTATTTATAACAGTTTATATACTAGTTTGAATGTCAATTATCTTCAATTTACATACCAAATCTCTTGCAAGTCCTTGGTGATTTCCTCCTTCACGACGATTTTTGTTGGAATCGTAATGTATCCATCTTCTACTGTCTTTTATAAATTCTAACATTGAAAAATGGTTTCCCTCGTGGATAGGAATCAATATTTTTGTGCTTGTGTTGTAGAATGTTTGCACTTTTTTATCTATCAAATACTCTCTGTTTTCTGATGATTCATTCTTAATTAATGCCTGTAATTGCAATCATTTTAGTGAGCAAAATTTTTGATGTTACAAGAAAATTTTGCTAGAAAATTAATAAAAACTTACAGAAGCAATAGTTCTGATGTACATGATTTCTGGATGGTCGTTGTTGAGCTCATGTGCACACCAGTCAATTATCTGTTTAAATTAGTAGATTGTAAATGTTAAGGAAAACTTCCAGCTAATAATCATCATATGATACTATATTTGAATTTGACTGCGGCTATACCTGTGAGTCAAGGAATCCTCCAGCTATTAAATCAGCCAATGAAACTCCAAAAATGTATATGCCTGCGTCGCCATTAAGGTATGCACTTCTACTGCTAATTTATGTAATATATTTAGAGAATTTCTAGAAATATATTAGCACTGACCTATGCATCTAATCTTAATAATTGCATATATATATATATAACTTTTATTTTTAATTAAAACATTTAGAAAATTTAATTAAGTTTTTATGTAATTTTACCCCAGGTCTGAATTTGAAAAATATGCTTCTAGTTTCTGGATTTGATCCTCTGGTAGTTGCTTAACATTGTTAAATTTCCTGACGTCCATTTTTGTTCGTACATTCGTTTCTTCTGATGTTGTTCTCATCTCATAATCCTCAACAATCACAGTTTCTGTTTGTTCCTGTTTTTTTTCTGTTTTTTTGGGCTGCAGCTGAGAATAATACAAGATATCAGCAATGTATTGATGGAAACTTTCTATTTGGAACATTATTACCATTAGAAATTATTTTTATTTTTTTTTACCTTTTTGATTTCTAACATTTTGAAGCTTCGGCTTCTTTTGCTTCCTGTTGTCATTATTCTTCTCCAGCTCTTTTGTGTCTTTTGATTTTTCATCATCAATTTTATGATCATTAATCTTTTCCATGTTATCTATTTACATATTATTAATCTCATCAATAAGTGAATAGATGCACACAAGCAAGCAACTATTCAGAAATAGCTGCACACAAACATGCAACTATTTTTGAATAGTTGCAAACAAGCATAAAACTATTCTGAATAAATGCACCCAAGCATGCAACAATTAGTAATAGATGCACATAAGAATGCAATAATTTTGTTATACTGTATTGCTTGAAACTAAATAATGTGTTCATTATTTATTACCATCAGAATACTATAATTATTTTTTACCTTTTTCCTTTTCCACCTCCTTCTGTTCTTTCTCCTCCTCCTTCTGTTCTTTGTCCACCACGTTCTTTTCTTTCTCCATCTCCTTCTCTGGCTTCTTTGGCTCCTGTTTCTTCTCCACATCTTTCTGTTTTTTCTCCGCCTCCTCTGGCTCCTATTTCTTCTGTCCAACCTCATCATTGTTCTTCTTTGTATCTACTTCCATGTTATCAATCTGATCAATATTTCTTGTATCATCTTTTTTATCTTTATCCTGCATGCCAACATCTAAAAAAAATTGCGGTTCTTCATTTCCTTCTTCTTCTGCAGTGTTTTCTTTTTCCACATTATCTCTGTCAACATTTTCATTCTTGTCACCTTCGGCACTTTTATTCTCATCATCGGCATTATTATTCTCATCTTCATTTTCATCGTTCATATTAAGCTTTTCCTGCTTTTCATCCTCACTCTCGTCATTATTTTCACTTTCATTGTCATCGTTCATATTATCATTTTTCTGCTTTTCATTCTCACTCTCATCGCCGTACTCAGCCTCACTTTCATTGTCACTTTCATTCTCAATCTTATCCTCATTATCCTCTTCCTCTTCATTATCCTCACTTTCATTGTCATTATCCTCACTTTCATCATTATCCTCATTTTCAATTGCATTTGCATCTTTTATTCGAAGTTGTACTTTTCTTCCCTTTTCTTCACTCTCGGTGCTTTCGTCACTCTCAGTGCTTTCTTCACTCTCATTAATTTTCTCACTATCAGCGTTTTCGTCACTCTCCTTATTTTCCTCACTTTCATCTTCTTTAGATTCATCACTGTCAGCAAGTCCTTGTAGTCTTTTTTTTTAACCTTAAATTTTCCTGTTTAAGTTGTTTATTTTCTTGTTGTAGCTTTACTATCAAGCTCATGTAATTTTCCACCCGTTTTTGGTAAACCGCTTCGTACTCTTTGTCTTTGTAAATAGCTTGTTCTAACAGTTCTAAATCCTTTCCTTGGGACTCCTGAAAACAAAGGGAGCAAATGTTCAACTAATACTGAAAATAAATGCAGTAAAGTATGCATCTGTAGAAAATAAGTGCATACATCCATGCATTTTTTATACAGATGAATACATAGATGCATCTGTTCAAAATACATGCACAAATATCTGAAACTGAATTTGACTATTGTGAATAGACACATAGATGTGTGCAATTGTTATGATTATAATCATACATGGATGCACCTCTTTATAATAGATGCATACAAGTATGTAACTATTCCTATATATCTGCATAGTTGTATGCAACATTTTTAATATGACACTAAAAAATTATTCAAAATTAAATATCACTTACAGTTGTGTATTTGATGTTTATTAACATGTTTGGCTTCAACAATTTTATATCCCATTTTGCAGCCAGGGGATATACATCACTGTATTCTTTCTTTGTATTTTTTAGAACATAGGTTTTTTCGTAAACCCACCACTGAAAAAAAAAATTATTTATTATTAGAATGAACAATAATTAAATAAGAAACACACAAAAAAGTTCAAAATAGTACCAGCAATAGTGTCACACAAGCATTAATCATGCGTGGTGTATCACAGTATTTTTCCACCTGGGTTATGAGATGGTTGTGTATGGTTTTTGGCCAAGATATTTTCATTAATTTTTGGCTGCATACACAATATGGAATCAAGGTCCATGGTAAGCTGTATTTTGTGTTTGTTAGAAGAAATGTTGTGGCCAAATAAAGAAGAATAAGCTTCACTGCATCAAATTTTGCTTCGGCTGTGTCTTCTTTTAATGTCAAAAAAAATCTGTCTCTTTATATTTTTCTTGTTGACTGAGGCTTCTCCTTTAAAATGTCTTTCCATGAACGATTTATATTCTTCATCTTCCTTCTCATTCTTTTTCAAGTGCCCTGTTGTTTTTATTATCTGTCCTTGTATTGGAGCACCTAGTAAATCTGCAACATCTTCTTGTGTAAAAGTTAGCATGATATCACCAAACTGAAAATATTTTAAGTTCTTCTTGTAGTTCTTGATGATGAGATCTAAAGTTGTAGAATTTTTAATGGTTTCTGCAGGTGAAATAAGCCCATCAAAAATCATGTTAATAAACTTGTAGTGCGGCAGTTTTTTCAAATATTTTGAATGTTGTGCTGTAAATAGTTGATCTTTGTTTATGTTTTCCACCAACTATATGAACGCCTTAATATTATTTCTATAAACATTGTCCTTCCTGGGATGCATTTGTTCATCTTCAATTTTCCTTCGTTTGATTATTGGTGCATGTTTTGAAAGGTTTTCTGTGAGAATTATTGCTGTTTCTTTTTGAATCTCTTCATTATCTCCTTGTTCAACATTTGCTCTCTGTAATAAGGGTTAAAAAAATTTAAATAAGTTTTGAATGTATGAAGATATTTGAGCACTTTTGTGCGACTATTCTTAATAAAATTACACAATCGTGCAACTATCATAAATAATAACACACAAGTGTGCAACTATCCTGAATAATAGCACAGAAGTGTGCAACTATCCTGAATAAAAGCATATAAGAATGAAAATATCCTGAACAATAGAATATAGGAATGCAACCATCGTGAGTAAAATCATAGAAGCATGCAACTATCCTGAATAAAAGAACACAATTACGCAATTATCCTTAATAAAAGCACACAAGCATGCAACTATCCTGAATAATAGCACACAAGCTTACAACTATCCTGAATAAAAGCACACAAGCGTGCGACTATCTTGAATAAAGCACACAAGCGTGCGACTATCCTGAATAGTAGCACGCATGCGTGCCACTATCCTGAATAAAAGCACGCAAGCGTGCGACTATTCTGAATAAAAGCACGCAAGCGTGCGATTATCCTGAATAAAAGCACGCAAGCGTGTGACTATCCTGAATAAAAGCACGCAAGCGTGCAACTATCCTGAATAAAAGCACGCAAGCGTTGGAATATCCTGAATAAAAGCATGCAAGCGTGCAACTATCCTGAATAAAAGCACGCAAGCATGTGACTACCCTGAATAAAAGCACACAATCGTGCGACTATCCTGAATAAGAGCACACAAGAGTGCGACTATCCTGAATAAAAGCACACAAGGGTGCGACTATCCTGAATAAAAGCACACAAGGGTGCGACTATTCTGAATAAAAGAACATATGCGTGCGACTATCCTGAATAAAAGCACGCATGCGTGCGACTATCCTGAATAAAAGCACGCATGCATGCCACTATCCTGAATAAAAGCACACATGCATGCCACTATCCTGAATATAAGCACGCATGCGTGCTACTATCCGGAATATAAGCACGCATGCATGCGACTATCCAGAATAAAAGCACACAAGCATGCGACTATCCTAAATAAAAGCACACAATCGTGCGACTATCCTGAATAAAAGCACACAAGCGTGCAACTATCCTAAATAAAAGCACACAATGGTGCGACTATCCTGAATAAAAGCACACAAGCGTGCGACTATCCTGAATAAAAACACGCATGCGTGCCACTATCCTGAATAAAAGCACACATGTGTGCGACTATCCAGAATAAAAGCACGCATGCGAGCGAATATCCTAAATAAAAGCACGCATGCGTGCGACTATCCTGAATAAAAGCACATAAGCATGCGACTATCCTGAATAAAAGCACACAATCGTGCGACTATATTGAATAAAAGCACACAAGTGTGCAACTATCCTGAATAAAAGCACACAAGCGTGCGACTATCCTGAATAAAAGCACGAATGCGTGCCACTATCCTGAATAAAAGCACGCATGTGTGCGACTATCCTGAATAAAAGCACGCGTGCGTGCGACTATCCTGAATAAATGCACAAGAGCATGCGACTATCCTAAATAAATGCACATAAGGGTGCGACTATCCTGAATATAAGCACACAAGCGTGCGACTATCCTGAATAAAAGCACACAAGCGTACGACTATCCTGAATAAAAGCACGCATGCGTGCGACTATCCTGAATAAAAGCATGCATGCATGCGACTATCCTTAATAAAAGCACGCATACATGCGACTATCCTGAATAAATGCACACAAGCACGCGACTATCCTAAATTAAAGCACACAAGGGTAAGACTATCATGAATAAAAGCACACAAGCGTGCAACTATCCTGAATAAAAACACACAAGCCTGCAACTATCCTGAATAAAAGCACACAAGGGTGCGACTATCCTGAATAAAAGCACACAAGCGTGCAACTATCCTGAATTAAAGCGCACAAGCATGCAACTATCCTGAATAAAAGCACACAAGCGTGCAACTATCCTGAATTAAAGCACACAAGCATGCAACTATCCTGAATAAATGCACACAAGCACGCGACTATCCAAAATTAAAGCACACAAGGGTGCGACTATCCTGAATAAAAGCACACAAGCGTTCGACTATCCTAAATAAAAGCACACAAGCCTGCAACTATCCTGAATAAAAGCACACAAGGGTGCGACTATCCTGAATAAAAGCACACAAGCGTGCAACTATCCTGAATTAAAGCACACAAGCATGCAACTATCCTGAATAAAAGCACACAAGTGTGCGACTATCCTGAATAAAAGCACAGAAGCTTGCAACTATCCTATATAAAAGCACACAAGCGTGCAACTATCCTAAATAAAAGCACACAAGCGTGCGACTATGCTGAATAAAAGCACACAAGCGTGCGACTATGCTGAATAAAAGCACACAAGCGTGCGACTATCCTGAATAAAAGCACACAAGCGTGCAACTATCCTGAATAAAAGCACTCAAGCGTGCAACTATCCTGAATAAAAGTACACAAGCGTGCAACTATCCTGAATAAAAACATTCAAGCGTGCAACTATCCTGAATAAAAGCACACAAGCGTGCAACTATCCTGAATAAAAGCACGCATGCGTGCGACTATCCGGAATAAAAGCACACAAGCGTGCGACTATCCTAAATAAAAGCACACAAGCGTGCAACTATGCTGAATAAAAGCACACAAGCGTGCGACTATGCTGAATAAAAGCATACAAGTATGCAACTATCCGTAATAAAATCATCCAAGAATGCAACTATCGTGAATAAAATCACACATGTGTGCAACTATCCTGAATAAAAGCACACAAGCGTGCAACTATCCTGAATAAAATCACACAAGCGTGCGACTATCCTGAATAAAAGCACACAATCGTGCGACTATCCTGAATAAGAGCACACAAGAGTGCGACTATCCTGAATAAAAGCACACAAGGGTGCGACTATTCTGTATAAAAGCACATATGCGTGCGACTATCCTGAATAAAAACACGCATGCGCGCGACTATCCTGAATAAAAGCACGCATGCATGCCACTATACTGAATAAAAGCACACATGCATGCCACTATCCTGAATAAAAGCAAGCATGTGTGCTACTATCCGGAATATAAGCACGCATGCATGCGACTATCCTGAATAAAAGCACACAAGCATGCGACTACCCTAAATAAAAGCACACAAGCGTGCAACTATACTGAATAAAAGCACACAAGGATGCGACTATTCTGAATAAAAGCACACAAGCGTGCGACTATCCTGAATAAAAGCACGCATGCGTGCGACTATCCAAAATAAAAGCACGCATGCGAGCGACTATCCAGAATAAAAGCACGCATGCATGCGACTATCCTGAATAAAAGCTCACAAGCATGCGACTATCCTGAATAAAAGCACACAATCGTGCGACTATAATGAATAAAAGCACACAAGTGTGCAACTATCCTGAATAAAAGCACACAAGCGTGCGACTATCCTGAATAAAAGCACGAATGCGTGCCACTATCCTGAATAAAAGCACGCATGCGTGCGACTATCCTAAATAAAAGCACGCGTGCGTGCGACTATCCTGAATAAATGCACACAAGCATGCGACTATCCTAAATAAATGCACATAAGGGTGCGACTATCCTGAATATAAGCACACAAGCGTGCGACTATCCTGAATAAAAGCACACAAGCGTGCGACTATCCTGAATAAAAGCACGCATGCGTACGACTATCCTGAATAAAAGCACGCATGCGTGCGACTATCCTTAATAAAAGCACGCATGCGTGCGACTATCCTTAATAAATGCACACAAGCACGCGACTATCCTAAATTAAAGCACACAAGGGTGCGACTATCCTGAATAAAAGCACACAAGCGTGCAACTATCCTGAATAAAAGCACACAAGCCTGCAACTATCCTGAATAAAAGCACACAAGGGTGCGACTATCCTGAATAAAAGCACACAAGCGTGCAACTATCCTGAATTAAAGCATACAAGCATGCAACTATCCTGAATAAAAGCACACAAGCGTGCAACTATCCTGAATTAAAGCACACAAGCATGCAACTATCCTGAATAAATGCACACAAGCACGCGACTATCCTAAATTAAAGCACACAAGGGTGCGACTATCCTGAATAAAAGCACACAAGCGTGCGACTATACTGAATAAAAGCACACAAGCCTGCAACTATCCTGAATAAAAGCACACAAGGGTGCGACTATCCTGAATAAAAGCACACAAGCGTGCAACTATCCTGAATTAAAGCACACAAGCATGTAACTATCCTGAATAAAAGCACACAAGTGCGCGACTATCCTGAATAAAAGCACAGAATCTTGCAACTGTCCTAAATGAAAGCACACAAGCATGCATCTATCCTAAATAAAAGCACACAAGCGTGCAACTATGCTGAATAAAAGCACACAAGTGTGCGACTATCCTGAATAAAAGCACACAAGCGTGCAACTATCCTGAATAAAAGTACACAAGTGTGCAACTACCCTGAATAAAAGCAATCAAGCGTGCAACTATCTTGAATAAAAGCACACAAGCGTGCAACTATCCTGAATAAAAGCACGCATGCGTGCGACTATCCAGAATAAAAGCACACAAGCGTGCGACTATCCTGAATAAAAGCACACAAGCGTTCAACTATGTTGAATAAAAGCACACAAGCGTGCGACTATGCAGAATAAAAGCATACAAGTATGCAACTATCCGTAATAAAATCATCCAAGAATGCAACTATCGTGAATAAAATCACACATGTGTGCAACTATCCTGAATAAAAGCACACAAGCGTGCAACTATCCTAAATAAAAGCACGCATGCGTGCAACTATGCAGAATAAAAGCACACAAGCGTGCGACTATCCTGAATAAAAGCACACAAGCGTGCGACTATTCTGAATAAAAGCACACAAGTGTGCGACTATCCTGAATAAAAGCACACAAGTGTGCAACTATCCTGAATAAAAAGCACACAAGCGTGCGACGTTGCTGAATAAAAGCATACAAGTATGCAACTATCCATTATAAAATCATCCAAGAATGCAACTATCGTGAATAAAAACACACATGTGTGCAACTATCATGAATAATAGCACAAAAGTGTGCAACTATCCGGAATAAAATTATGTAATCAAGCAACAAACATTAATAAAACCATGTTAATAATTTTATCCGGAATTATGAATAACAACATTTATGCATGCGACTATCATTAATAAAACCACACAAACGTGCAAGAATTTACAATAACAGCATTCAAGGATGCAACAATTTTAAGTAACAGCAAATTTTGATAATAATTCGAAAAATCAGTAAATACTGAAGTTTTTTAGTAACTAAGTACAATATTTGCCACAATCACTTTCGATTACTGTTGTTTACAATCTATAATATACATTTTTCATAAACACTGAAATATGAAATAAAGAATACAAAAATATACCTTCCCTCGCACCATTGTTGATAAAACGACAATGATTTTCCAGTTTTCAGAAGATCGAGATTAAGTGAAGATCGCGATTAGGGTTTGATTTATTTTGTTGATCGACTGATTTAGAACATTGATTTGTTGTATATGGTCGCGGTTAGGTTTATGAGGCGACATAAGGGTAAAACTGGAAATAATAGAACCGCATTCAAAAATAGGGACCTAATTTTTAATGTTACAGCGGCTGGACTTTTCTTTAATTTTGAAAGTTAATAGGGATGTTAGCCTAACATTCTCTATTTAAAACACCGTTCACGATTAACCCAAAAATCAATACAAATTCAATTCCAATTAAATACCATTTAATTGGTACACTTCATTAAATCTAAATAAAAAGATTTAATCTTTTTCTCAACTAGGTTTAAGAACAGTGTTAATGAAGACACCATTCACGACAAACCCAAATCACATTTGATATTAAATACAAGGCTCTGAATAGAAAATATATCGGCTTATATTCAATATCAAATTCTACGACCAAAAAATATTGTATTGGAAATGACGATATAAATATTTCTATCAAATTTCCATAACAATATCTGTATAATCACAAAATCCAACATCGAAATATTTCAAAGACAATTTCGATTCAAATCCATTCCAATTCAATTATTGGAAATTCTGGTTTCCTTTAAAACCATTTCAAATCCAATTTATTTATTTAAAAATAAATAAATTATTCTTCTAGTTCAAAACTAGTTCATTTCGATAAAAATCTATTTTTATCTTTTCAAATATGGAATTTTTCATCCCAATTCTTCACAAATCATTTCTTATGATTCTACACAAATTATTACTATTTTTAATAATTTTATCAAGGCCCGTACACTCGATTTCCATCAACGGCCATCGAACTGCACTTACAGCGACCTATTCCAAATTTGATTTGGACATAATTCCAAATCCAACAGTTAGATTTCAAATCTATAATATTCGTTAGAAAGCTCTTTTGGATATGAACCCAACGGTTCCAGTTTTAGGAGAATCCGACGGTCGGATATCCCGTAATATCCATTCGAAGTCAATGGTCGAAATTCACGAACTGCCGCGGCGCGGCGCGTTCTATTCATCCCATTCTATATATATAATATATATATATTTCATCGATTTCCTTTCAAAACGTATTTTATAAATCGTTTAAATTCGTTTTCAAAACGATTTCAACTTCCTTTTTCAAATTCAAATCAAGATTGAATTTTTTCATTTCAAATCGATTTCAATTCAATTTCAATTTAATTCGAATTTCAATTCATTTCAATTCAATTCGAATTTCAGTTCTTTTCAGTTTAATTTGAATTTCAGTTCTTTTCAATTTAATTCGAATTTCAATTCTTTTTAATTTAATTCGAATTTCAATACTTTTCAATTTAATTCGAATTTCAATACTTTTCAATTTAATTCGAATTTCAATCCATTTCAATTTAACTTGAATTTCAATTCGTTTCAATTTAATTTGAATTTCAGTTCATTTCAATTTAATTCGAATTTCAATTCATTTCAATTTAATTCGAATTTCAATTCATTTCAATTTAATTCGAATTTTGAAATCACTTTCAATATTCATTGAAAAATGAATAAAATCGATATAAATATCGTTCACATCGAAATGGCGTCAATCTAATCAACACGGCTTTTATTCAACACATGATTGTTTATTTTATTCAACACATGAATTTATTTTCTATATTGGAATGAGGCCCAATCAATTACCATATAATGTTAATTATATGGATTTTCTACAACACATGTATATAATAGCAGCGATAAATAATCGACCATCATCCAGAGTGCACCACACAACTGCATAAGCATTAAATATAAATAATTAACGCCTACACAGTCTGTCAACCCATCGATTGACATACAACTAAACAATCGGGATGAGTGTACGTCAAATATCATCCCAATACCCGTGTGGGGTTTCAAATCAACAAACACATATTTTTATTCGTGCAGTTGGGCGATGTGTAAAAGTTATCGTCCCAATCAATATCAGTCAAATCAGTGTATATGAAAAAATCTCCGATTTGATTATTACTATTTATTTTATATACACGTTAAAAATTATATTTTTAACTATAAAATATTTTCCACTATAAAATATCTTATTCCATTCCACATCACACAATCAAATTTCATAACACAGCAATCAAACAAACAAGTCATCCATGGTCTGTGAACGACGGGTGTCGGGTGCTGCTAAGCACCGTCTACATCCTAGTATATATTTCAACTAGAAATTAAAAACAAAAGTGAGGAGTTCTCACCGAGATGCTAAACCAAACGTCACGACTCTTCATACGTAGAAATCTTCGTCGTGCTCGCCTTTTGTCACTTTCATTGCCCGTAGCCACTACATATATAAAAATCACATTTTTATATTCTCTATTATATAAAAATCATATTTTTGTAACTACGCTATATGGATAAAATTTCTATTTTTATACCGCTACTATATAGATAAAAATCCTGTTTTCATAACGGTGCTCATATAATAAAGATTATATTTTTATATCGCCACTCATATAGAAATCACATCTTTGCTCCTTCTACATAATAAAGATCGAATTTTTAATACTTCTATAATATAAAAATCATATTTTTAATCTTCCTATCATATAGAAATCATATTTTTAATCTTCCTATCATATAAAAATTATATTTTTAATCTTCTTATCATATAAAAATTATATTTTTAATCTTCCTATCATATAAAAATTATATTTTTACTTTGCTACTTCATACGATTAAAAATCCCACCTTTTCACGATTAAAAATCGAATCTTTTTAATGATAAAAATCTATTTTTTTCACTCGCCTTTCATATGACAAAAACTATTTTTTTCACTCGCCTTTCATATGACAAAAACTATTTTTTTCACTCGCCTTTCATATGACAAAAACTATTTTTTTTCACTCGCCTTTCATATGACAAAAACTATTTTTTTCACTCGCCTTTCATATGAAAAATTTTATTTTTTTCACTCACCTTTCATATGAAAATCACACCTTTATAATGTTATTCATATAAAAATCACACCTTTATAATGTTATTCATATAAAAATCACACCTTTATATTAACCATATGTTTTCATTTCATGACATTACATAAGAAAGGAGAGAAAAGAAATCATTTTTTTTCTACATAAACAAATAAATCAGAAAATCTCACATTTGGTCGACCGGAGGAGGGTGGAGATGCGGAGCTGGAGTTGCTGAGGTGGGGGGCAGAGGCTATTTTGGCTAAGGGGTTTGAATTGGGGGTTTAGGGATTGAGAATTGGAACGAGGAGGAGGAAGAAGAAGGAGAGGGAGGAGGAGGGTGGTGGCGCGGCCTAGGGAAGGCGGCTCCGATGATGAGGGCAGCGGCGGAAGACCTAGAGGAGCGACGAGTTTTTTTTATTTCTTTTCTGCGTTGGATCTAAAGTGAGGAGAGAGAGAAAGAAGGGGGAGGTTATATAATTAATTATTTATTTAATTTAATTCTAGAAAAAAGGTTGACTTTTTATTCAAACTCTAAACGAGACCCAACGACTATCGTCCCTAGCGTAATACCCCCATTCCGGACACAATGGGATATGTTTCATAAGCCAATTCGACCGTTTCAATCAATTTTCGTCAAAATTAAAAGATAAATCTATATATTGAATTTTAAATGTACATTTCAATTTACTGGGGCCACATATTAACTCTAAAAATTCCCGAAAAATTATTTCTAGCTTTGTATTAACGATACGGTCCTAATAAAACTAGTTTCGTCAAATTCTGAGACCATTTGAAAAATGGTCATTTTTTGGTCGATCGAAATTGACTGAAACTGTCAAAACACGTTTAACTTCGCCACGCTCACATATTGATTCAGAAAATTATGAATTTTGGAACATAGAAATAACTTGACATCATGGATCCAACAAAAGTGGTTTCGTCGAAAACCGAGGTCGTTTGCAAAATTTCCATTTTTAAGGGCCAGAATTCCATAGCGACTATTCTGAATTTTCAGCTGGGCATAACTTTTGATTCTCGCTATGAAATTTCAATTTTTCGGATTCGTTGGAAAGATATTCTCAATTAGATTCTAATATTTTTGGTTTCGCTAAAATCCAGTTTATTTTTAATCCTGTACATTCATTTGAACTTTGAAATCAAATTTTCGAACTACCGCGCCATTTTCAATTCCTTTTATAATTTAAAATAAATATTTATATTCTAACGATGATCTATACAAATATATACGTTCTAATTCTATTCAAAATAAATTTCTCGTCGTTATTATTTAAAATAATTCATTTTAAATATTCAAAATTCACTAAAATTGCCAAATTAAAAAATTTAAATTGGCTAAGATTTCTGGGTTATTACAATCTCCCCCACTTAAAACTTTTCGTCCCCGAAAAGGAACGAAGCCGAAAGTTGTTTAACTAATCAACTCAACTTTCGTTATTTTCATTACGTCTTAAGTTCTTCAAATTTTCAGTTTCTAAGAACTTTTCAAATTTTTCAAAAATTTGGCTAACACCCTAAATTTTCGAAAAATTTCGCCATAACCTCCCCTACACCGGGGACTTCGGGATATTTGATATAGCCTCCCATGTCCTTCTTCAATCCAAAAGAAACGGAAAAAGCCAATCGGCTCACGAAATCATCCAAAACCCAAGAAATACAATAAACATGTACCTATTTGTCGGGCAAACAATTTTATTCTTCTGCTCTAGCCTCCTTGCTTTGACCTGTTCAATGTAAGTACATGTATATGCATGCAAATGCGACAAATTTTCAATACAATTCACTTTTTGGTTCAATTTGGCTAAAGGTTCAACAATTTAATTAATCAACCAATAATCAAACAACACAATCAGCAATCAATTTGTTGATTAACGTTTCAATCGCATAACTTTAATATATAGTCAAGAAATCACATTTTTGATGCCAAATCACAACAATAAGCCCTATCTAGTTTGGTTCTCACACCAGTCTAATGGAAATATATAGATATCTCACCTTCGAAACTCGAATACCAATTCTGATGATGTTCGAACTATAGCGATCATCAGAACCATCTCCGGGCGACTAGAGTGTGATTCTATATCTATCCGGTATATTGGAGGCTTCTAATACACGTGGATTAGACATATATTAAAATCTTTATATACCAGATAGTCCAAATCAATATAAATAAATATTCAAATACGAAATATTGAATTAAATTTTCAAAACAAAACTTGTTTTCAATTTTATTTTGAAAAGTTAACACTCTTCACACTCGTTCTAGGATACTACTGATCCTATCTATAACGAGTCATTCTCATTGGATATTACTAATCCAATATCTGATGAATTCTTTCGTATGGTTCTAATGTGTCTTGTTCTCTGAGCTTTGTAAACCAAAGCTCTGATACCAAAATGAAACAACCCGAACTTCCCCGGTACGGAAAGCACAGATTGAATTGAGGACAAGCCACATCATAATGCAAACAGAAGAACATTTCATTGTATCTTACAACAATTCCATCAGATTACAAGAATATACAGAGTATTAACAAATAATGTACATTATAAAACATCAGAGATTACGGAAAATAATACAAAACACAACTGAAGGAGATATACGGATACAGAGCTTTCCGGATATCATTCCAGCTGTAAATCAGGATCCTGTGAACATAAATCTGCAAAACCAAACTACTAGCTTCCCGTGTCAAAATAAGGGCACCCAGAGTTTAGGTTAAAACAATAAACTCCAGGTCAGTCATGTGACTGGTGTGAGAACTAAAACAGTTATTAATCTTTATTTTTAAAGTTAGGTAGATCAAGGGACCACGCCGTATAACACGGAGCGGGGTTCCTCCCAAGAATACCAGTGCAGAAAACAACAGCGCAATGCTAAATAAAGAAAAATGAAGCTATTATAAGACCCAGGTCCCATCACACAATGCAACGCAAGCCGGAGGATAGGGTTTTACCTTATAATAGCCAAAGAATTCTTGATACGCTAAATTTCATCTTTTATTACTATAAGTGTATAGTGTCAATACAATTTCAAATCATAAGTATCAATCATAGACGACATGGGTACCATATACCATGTCGCTAATACTAGGCTCTACAATCAAAACCGCACATGTCACGTATTGGAAGTTGGATTTCCATCTGTGAACCGAGGCAAAAGATAGTCCTCACCGACTTCGAGACTCTCTAGCCCGAGCCTTAGGACAATTACTCAGTCAAGCCCTTGGATCGTCAGGGTCGGTCCACCGATGTGGATTAAAATGCCTGAACACTGCGTTTCCCCACCCTTTGGGGCGTAAATGAGCCAACGAATGACTCCATCGGCTTCACATAGTCACCGATATATCCGAGGCGCCTCGCAACAGCCACAACCACATAAGTCAAACTTGTCAAGGCGTGTAAAACCACTGATGCCACTTCTAACTAGAAGGAAACGCATGCTCTCCATGATGTCCTCTCCCGTTTCTGGTTCACAACGGGGTGTGAGGCACGCGAGTCAACGCTACACAAAGCTATGCCACACAGGCCGTGCTTTGATCATCAACCACAAGACTTTGCTTTTCAACAAAAGCCTTGATCATTTACCACTTAGGCATGCCACACAGGCAATTCACTCCATGCGACTGATGTCCACCAATATATAACCTCTAAGCTCGTACGTCTCAGAGAAGGGCGTTAAGCAAGAGAATAAATTCTCCGCTGCCAAACAGATATAGATTTAATAGTAATCAATCACACAAAATAAAATCCAATGTCAGACACAGTCCATTTACAAGTCTGTTCTGGGTCTGAACGAAACCGGAGGCACCTTGTACCTCGCATATCCATCGATCTCCAAGTACGTCCGGACGACCACTAACTGATTCCCTCCTCTTGGGTGTACGGCCAATCAAGATCATCAGTAACCACCCAAACGACGTGAAGACCTCCGGTCTTCGACCACCGTCTTCATCTTCGACTTATCGTCGTATCAGTTATTCAGAATGGGATAAACCCGGTCTTTCCGAATAACTCGCGTATATAATAAACAAGTGTTACACAAACACAACATACGCCTCATTCCAATTCATCAGTCACTAACCGTAAATTAGTAAGGGAACAATTCCCCAAATATTAACCCCGAAGGCCGAAACCAGCATCAGATCAATACACAGGAAACCATTCATCTTAACTAATCTACAGTTAGTTGCTAAATTTTGCATTCTTAAGGATAGGTTCCCATTAATTTTATAAAAGATAAATTCCTTAAATTTATTCTTTAATCTTCTTTTGAATATCAATTCAAACCAAATTATGGTTTATCCAAACTAGCCGGGATTAACGAACCTTATCGAAGTAATCATTTGTTTTAATTTCCCAATCCCAACCTATTCATCCCATGAAGTAAAACTGGTCATACTTCATATCTAACACCACGGTGTTATTGGTAAATTCAATTACCATTTCATGTTTAAATCTAGTTAAAGATTTAACTATCGCCTGGAGCAAAACTGGTGATACTCCATTCTCGATCGTTTCAATCTAATTAAAGATTCATTAAAACTCCACTTGGTTTTAATCTTTAACTGGGTTAAAGAACCAATGTCATTTAAAACACGGTTCACGATAAACCCACATCACATTCCATTCTATTAGTCTCTAACCGTAAATTAGTAAGAGAACAGATCCTAAATATTAACCTCGAAGGTCGAAACCAACATCATATCAATACCCAAGAAACCATTCAACTCAACTAATCTCTAGTTAGTTTCTGATTTTCTTAAATCAGTTGGGTCTAAGAACAGTATTATTGAAGATACCGTTCACGATAACCCAAAATCACATTCCCTTAATTATTGGGTTAAAGAACAAGTGTTATTTAAAACACCGTTCTCGATAAACCCAAAAATCAATTCAAATTCAATTCCAATTAAATACCATTTAATTGGTACACTTCATTAAATCTAAATAAAAAGATTTAATCTTTTTCTCAATTGGGTTTAAGAACAGTGTTAATGAAGACACCATTCACGACAAACCCAAATCACATTTGATATTAAATACAAGGCTCTGAATAGAAATTATATCGGCTTATATTCAATATCAAATTCTACGACCAAAAAATATTGTATTGGAAATAACGATATAAATATATCTTTCAAATTTCCATAACCATATCTGTATAATCACAAAATCCAACATCGAAATATGCCAAAGACAATTTCGATTCAAATCCATTCGAATTCATTTATTGGAAATTCTGGTTTCTTTTAAAAGCATTTCAAAACCAATTTATTTATTTAAAAATAAATAAGTTATTATTCTAGTTCAAAACTAGTTCATTTCGATAAAAATCTATTTTTATCTTTTCAAATATGGAATTTTTCATCCCAATTCTTCACAAATCATTTCTTATGATTTTACACAAATTATTACTACTTTTAATAATTTTATCAAGGCCCGTACAGTCGATTTCCATCAACGACCATCGAACTGCACTTACAGCGACCTTTTCCAAATTTGATTTGGACATAATTCCAAATCCAACCATTAGATTTCAAATCTCTAATATTCGTTAGAAAGCTCTTTTCAATACGAACCTAACGGTTCCGGTTTTAGGAGAATCCGACGGTCGGATCTCCCGTAATATCCATTCGAAGTCAATGGTCGAAATTCACGAACTGCCGTGGCGCGGCGCGTTCTATTCAGGCCATTCTATATATATATATATATATAATATATTTTTCATCAATTTCCTTTCAAAACGTACTTTATAAATCGTTTAAATTCGCTTTCAAAACGATTTCAACTTCCTTTTTCAAATTCAAATCAATATTGAATTTTTTCATTTCAAATCGATTTCAATTTAATTCGAATTTCAATTCATTTTAATTTAATTCGAATTTCAATTCAATTCGAATTTCAGTTCTTTTAAATTTAATTCGAATTTCAATTCTGTTCAATTTAATTCGAATTTCAATTCTTTTCAATTTAATTCGAATTTCAATACTTTTCAATTTAATTCAAATTTCAATACTTTTCAATTTAATTCGAATTTCAATACTTTTCAATTTAATTCGAATTTCAATTCATTTCAATTTAATTTGAATTTCAATTCATTTCAATTTAATTTGAATTTCAATTCATTTCAATTTAATTCGAATTTCAATTCATTTCAATTTAATTCGCATTTTGAAATCACTTTCAATATTCATTGAAAAATGAATAAAATCGATATAAATATCGTTCACATCAAAATGGCGTCAATCTAATCAACACGGCTTTTATTCAAAACATGAATGTTTATTTTATTCAACACAAGAATTTATTTTCTATATTGGAATGAGGCCCAATCAATTACCATATAATGTTAATTATATGGATTTTCTACAACACATGTATATAATAGCAGCGATAAATAATCGACCATCATCCAGAGTGCACCACACAACTGCATAAGCATTAAATATAAATAATTAACGCCTACACAGTCTGTCAACCCATCGATTGACATACAACTAAACAATCGGGATGAGTGTACGTCAAATATCATCCCAATACCCGTATGGGGTTTCAAATCAACAAACACATATTTTTATTCGTGCAGTTGGGCGATGTGTAAAAGTTATCGTCCCAATCAATATCAGTCAAATCAGTGTATATAAACAAATCTCCGATTTGATTATTACTATTTATTTTATATACACGTTAAAAATTATATTTTTAAGTATAAAATATTTTCCACTATAAAATATCTTATTCCATTCCACATCACACAATCAAATTTCATAACACTCTTCATATGTAGAAATCTTCGTCGTGCTCGCCTTTTGTCACTTTCATTGCCCATAGCCACTACATATATGAAAATCACATTTTTATATTCTCTATTATATAAAAATCATATTTTTGGAACTACGCTATGTGGATAAAATTTCTATTTTTGTACCACTACTATATAGATAAAAATCCTATTTTTATAAGGGTGCTCATATAATAAAGATTATATTTTTATATCGCCACTCATATAAAAATCACATCTTTGCTCCTTCTACATAATAAAGATCGAATTTTTAATACTTCTATAATATAAAAATCATATTTTTAATCTTCCTATCATATAAAAATTATATTTTTAATCTTCCTATCATATAAAAATTATATTTTTAATCTTCCTATCATATAAAATATATATTTTTACTTTGCTACTTCATACGATTAAAAATCCCACCTTTTCACGATTAAAATCGAATCTTTTTAATGATAAAAATCTATTTTTTTCACGCGCCTTTCATATGACAAAAACTATTTTTTTCACTTGCCTTTCATATGACAAAAACTATTTTTTTCACTCGCCTTTCATCTGACAAAAACTATTTTTTTTCACTCGCCTTTCATATGACAAAAACTATTTTTTTCACTCGCCTTTCATATGACAAAAACTATTTTTTTTCACTCGCCTTTCATATGAAAATCACACCTTTATAATGTTACTCATATAAAAATCACACCTTTATAATGTTATTCATATAAAAATCACACATTTATATTAACAAAAACCATATGTTTTCATATCATGACATTACATAAGAAAGGAGAGAAAAAAAATCATTTTTTTTCTACATAAACAAATAAAATCAGAAAATCTCACATTTGATCGACTGGAGGAGGGTGGAGATGCGGCGCTGGAGTTGTTGAGGTGGGGGGCAGCGACTATTTTGGCTAAGGGGTTCGAATTGGGGGTTTAGGGATTGAGAATTGGAGAGGAGGAAGAAGAAGAAGAAGGAGAGGGAGGAGGGTGATGGCGCGGCCTAGGGAGGGCGACTCCGATGATGAGGGCGGCGGCGAAAGACCTGGAGGAGCGACGAACTACTGAGCGATGGGTTTTTTTTAATTTCTTTTCTGCGTTGGATCTAAAGTGAGGAGAGAGAGAAAGAAGGGGGAGGTTATATAATTAATTATTTATTTAATTTAATTCTAGAAAAAAGGTTGACTTTTTATTCAAACTCTAAAAGAGACCAAACGACTGTCGTCCCTAGCATAATACCCCCATTCCGGACACAATGGGATATGTTTCATAAGCCAATTCGGCCGTTTCGATCAAATTTCGTCAAAATTAAAAGATAAATCTATATATTGAATTTTAAACGTACATATCAATTTACCGGGGCCACATATTAACTCTAAAAATTCCCAAAAAATTATTTCTAGCTTCGTATTGACGATACGGTCCTAATAAAACTAGTTTCGTCAAATTATGAGACCGTTTGAAAAATGGTCATTTTCTGGTCGATCGAAATTGACTGAAACTGTCAAAACACGTTTAACTTCGCCACGCTCACATATTGATCAGAAAATTATGAATTTTGGAACCTAGCAATAACTTGACATCACGGATCCAACAAAAGTGGTTTCGTCGAAAACCGAGGCCGTTTGCAAAATTTCCATTTTTAAGGGCCAGAATTCCATAGCGACTATTCTGAATTTTCAGCTGGGCATAACTTTTGATTCCCGCTATGAAATTTCAATTTTTCGGATTCGTTGGAAAGATATTCTCAATTAGATTCTAATATTTTTGGTTTCACTAAAATCCGGTTTGTTTTGAATCCTGTACATTCATTTGAACTTTGAAATCGAATTTTCGAACTACCGCGCCATTTTCAATTCCTTTATAATTTAAAACAAATATTTATATTATAACGACAATCTATATAAATATATACATTCTAATTCTATTCAAAATAAATTTCTCGTCGTTATTATTTAAATTAATTCATTTTAAATATTCAAAATTCACTAAAATTGCCAAAATAAAAATTTTAAATTGGCTCAGATTTCCGGGTTATTACACAGCAACATAGATCAGACTGAACCAGAAAGCTGTGCAGGCCTGCTGCTCGGCCTGGGCGCACTTGGCAGGTGCGACAGTGCAAATTTGTACTGGTGCACTTCCCAAGTGCGCCAGTGCAATAATTTTTTTTCTATTTTCCTTTCTGACTTTGTTCGTCCATATCTTCTTCATCTGATATCCGTCTTACGCAAACTCGGATTCTATCTTGACCAGAATTCTGAGACGAACACAATGGCGCAACCCATTTCCCTTAATTCTTACGTCTGAAATTTATTATTCTTTAATTTATTTAATTCGATTATTCAAAAATCCGGGGTGTTACAGGCTAGCCGTAAAATAAGGTGTTCGGGGTACCACTGTAATGCCGTAGCGGAGTTAGACGTTGGTGGATGGTTGAAAATCCTAGATCCACTACACGAAAAACCAACCTTGGTTTTTGATATTCATGCACATATATAATGTGAATTTTTGGTCTTCTCTTATACTTTGACCTTCATATTAAATTGCTCGCCTGTTTTATATACTATAAAGATTATTTCTTTTCTTAGACACATATATACAAAAATGTATAAAAACCTCAAACAATATTACGAACGAGATTATGTATCATTTTATATAATAATTTATCTAGTTGATTATCTAAAACCAAAAATTAAATAATATTTAATATACATATATATATATATATATATTATATCGTGATATGCTAAAATTAAAACATGAACATATTGTGTAGCTCAAACAAATATTGAGTTATGCATTGTGGTTTGGTTCCGTACATAAATCCATACACATATAGACATACGTACATAATTTCGCATGAAAAGAGTGAACTTAAAATGTAGAGTAATATGTGATGTTGATAGCAACATGTTAGCTATTTAAAAAGGTATACCGTATTACTTCAAAAATGATAGGTTTGAACTTAAATGTCCACACAGTAGTACCATGTAATGGGAAGCACCAATACCATAATGAGAAGCGACAATACAAAACAAATAAAAATTGTATTTAGAGTCAAAGGTTTCTTTTTTTATTGTGTAAACTAAAAATGTAGAAAATGTTACATGTATCCAAGTGCATGGCTTTAGCTGTAACAGTATTCATCTACGTATTTCATTGTTTTCTAGCAGTTCCTTTGTTACACCACTATTATAACATTGGCAGCATTACCAAGATCTTTTAATGCAACTTTTTTAAACACTACGCCATAGATTTAATAATGCAACACCAGAGAAATGATGCAGGAAGTGCCAAAAAATGTTGGTATAGGCCAAAAATTATCTGTGGAAACACTTTCTTGGTGTTGCGTTTTGCCGCGTTGCCTTAGAGTCAAACGCAACATCTTTGCGACCCTAAGGCAATATAGGCACAAATGTTGCCACAGGTACTAAATTTACAAAAACGTAGGGCCTGCTAAAATCTACATCCCGAGTTCACAGAATCCTGTTGTGCCACTAAAATATGTAGCCGGGTTCACAGAATCTTGTTGTGGGGCCCACATGCTTTAATTTATGGTAACACTTTTACCATCCAACGACAACACTATATCATAGCTACGACAACATTTAACATCATATACTGTAACATTATGTCATAGCCATGGCAACATCATATAACATACTGCAACATAACAACAATTGATATCACACACTGAAATTAATAAAAAACTTTTCATTTCAAATTAACCAGTAACACAAGTACTACTTAGTCAACGACGAAATAACAAAGCATATCCATTAAATTCAGTCTTATAGAGTACTTGCAAACATAACCAATACTAAATTCATGTTTACATCAAACTAAAACAGTTTCAAAATATAGCGCGAGCCTCCAATGCGTTCGTTGCCTCAGCTACCTCAAGTACCTCTAGTTCTTTCGGTAACAAGTTCTTGAACAACTTCATCACTGCCTCCTTCATCTGCAAAATAAAGCAGTTTCAAAAGTCATGCATTTCAGCAAAGCCTTTAGTACAACTAATGCATTTCAATATAGCCAAATTTATGCATGCCTCAGTTACAAACTAATGCAATGCCTCGTTTACATTGCAACACAAAATGAGAGGCATGCATGCCTCAGTTGCATTTCAGCACAAACTACGGCCATAGTATAACTGAGTTGCATTTCAATACAAAGACATTTCAGCACAATCCATGACCTGCATACCTCAGTTGCATAACTGCCTGATTGAAGAGATATGCCACGACTCGTTCAACTATAAACTCAACCATTGTTTCAACTACGAACTAACACGACCATTACTGATTGAAAAGAGAATAAATTTCTTAAAATTTTGTGGTTCATTACTGAAGCATCAGTCTTGTACACGATTAGTTACATTTTCACATTTCCTAAAACTTATGTGAAGCCATGATCATCACACTATGCCATAGCAAGCGGCAAAACACTTAATAAAAATAATGTAAGAATTAGACTGATGCTTCAGCAAGTGGAAATTGTAAGAATTCTATAGTTCAATAGTGTAGTTCATTACTAGCAAACCATAAAAATAAGCAAAAATACATACCAGTAGTGTGTGTTTGTATATGACTTCCAATTTGCAGAATTTGTAAGGGCCTTGGACTACAAAAACATGAAGTAAAGATGTTTGTCTGCCTTGTTTGCCTGATTTGAATGTGATAAAACATAAAATTATACCTGATTTTTTTCATCTCCCCAAAACATCAAGAGTACTTTGAAATCCTCAACTGGAATTTTGTCCGGCCTGCATAAAATGGAGGAATTAATGTTAGAATGACATCAGTTACAAAAAGAAGCCAAGAATATGATACATCAGTTACTTGTAAAATAAAACAGTCACTTCACTAAAAATGTAATCAAGGCAGAAACAACATTTTCTTACTTAAATTGTGTAGAATGGTTACTTGAATAAATGTGATAGTGATACACAGAAATTAAGAAGCATTGTCTTTCACTTTGTGGAAGGAGGATTTGTCTTATTGGATATCATCTCTACATCATCGAACGTCAAAATCTTGATTTCTCATTCCATAAGTAGGCTGGATATCATTCAAATCTTCATTTTTGTATACTCTTTCGTTTTCACACCAGTTGCTCAGCAATTTCTTGGTAACATTATGGCACATCTTATCAATTGGATCTTCTATATAAAACACTTGTTGTGCTTGTGAAGCTATAATATAAGGATCGGATTTCTGGCACAATCGATTAAAATTGAGACGAGTCAGCCCATATAAATCTTTCACTTCTTGGTACCGACAACACTTAAATAAAACCACACTAAATTCTCCCCAATAATCTAGTTCTAATATTTCGTCAATTGATCCATAGTAATTAACATCACCAACCAATGGATTTTGATCTTTCGAACTTGCAAATCTAGTAGTCAACGCTGTCAAAAATATACCACTATTTTGTGTAGTACATTTAGCATCTCTGAACCTTGTATAAAATCTGTATCCATTGATAACATATCCAGTAAACCTCTTAGCAATTCGAAGAGGGACTATTGCAGGTAGTTGTACTTCTTTTGAAATGTCATCCTTTTTCCCAACTTCTTCCTTTAACCACTTCCAAAATTCTTCACCGTGTTCTCTTTCTCCTTTATATTTATTTGATTATGCGTGACCATCAATTAAAGCTCGATGTTCCCTAGAATAAAGACCTGGTTAAAAAGAGATAGAAACAAAATTTCTAATTCTTCAATACTTACTAAAAAAAACTTAAAATTTACTCAAGTAAGCACTCTATTTCCTCATTACCACAATAGAATAGAACGTAATGGTGACATTAATTCCATTGAGAATTTTTAAGATGAATAGCTTTTCCATCTTTGTTTCTTCTTATGCTAACAGGATATTCCAGATTCTATGGACAGGTTTCAGATTGTATTTTTCCTGCTCCATCGCCACATAAGAACCTTGAGCAGAATAGCAAAGATTCTTCTACAAGATAACCTTCAGCAATGGACATTGTGACACCCCACGTCCGTTAATGTCACTCATTAAGAGAGTGCATTAAGTTTCGTGAAGCATTATAGGTAAACAGAAATAGAAACATCACAAAACAGATATAAAATAGGTGCGGAATTAAAAACTTTATTAATCACAAAGCATCGTGGTTCAAAACATCATATGTCTAAAAATACATAAACCCAGTACATCATCAAAACTTTTGTCTTGCACTTAAACCATCACAGTACAAAAAATAAAAGTAGCATAATCCCCAAATAAAAGCATAGCCATAGTAGCAAAGATAAGAGCTTGAGCAATACTTCTAAGTAGCTCCAGCATAATGGTAGAAGAATCCTGATCAAGCTTGAGTGTTCCCACCCTGAGAACCTGGTGGGGGGAGAGGGGAGGGGGGAGGGAACGGAAGAAAGAAGATGAAGCAAAAGGGTTAGACATAAAGTCTGCAGAGTCCAGTTAGTTTAGCAAGTAAATAAGTAAAAGTATCATGACAGACATATAAAGTGGATGAGAAAGATAACATCACAAAAGGCAGGTATGACAAGGTAAGCATGATAGAGTGTACACGCTTCTCTAATGATTACTCTACACTCTGCACCAATACTAGTGTCTTATAACAAAATGATCCCAACGACCACAAGATAGTAGACTTAGGCATACGTACGGATGTACCCTATCTGCTACCTTAATCGATCGGCTCCCTATTCCGTAGATACCATGTGCTATCCCCACAGTAGGGTATATCACTCCCAAAGTGGCAACCCTTAGTTTTCAAGATGCACCATATCTACAGGTGTCACGGTCGTCTTGTCCCCCCTCTGCCAGGACCATGCACACACATGACTCCGATCGGTTTGCGCTGCCCACACCATCCACTACGATTAGATCTCTTACAATCAGCTCGGTAAGCATTCCCGGGCTCCGACCTAGGGCGGAGTACTCGTTTAATACCGTTATATGGATTACTGACTGAAAAAGGGTCCCACACAAAAGATGATGCAGGCTCTCCCCTTTGTCTTGCATCCCCACTAGGATTTCCACATGTTATGCTTACCTAACGGTGTTTTTAATAAAATAACCCCTATCGGTTAAGTTTGTGGGCCTATATATATAAATGTTACCCACCCAACCCAGATATACTTAGCCCTCCCACTGTTTCAACCAAGTTTACTTAACCGTTATTCAAATTGACATTTTCATACAATCCCTATGGATCTAACTAGGTTAAGTATTCAAGTTTATTACCATATATTTATTTATGGTTATAATATGCTAGAACTCCCACATTAAACCTACAACTTGTGGATGCTGGATATGCTGGGCGGGTCTTGGCAGACTTATTCCACAAATCGGGCTTAACCCGGTGTCCTAGCACGTCACATGTTTGTGCACCTAGACCCCACACATTTGATTCACCACTTGTGGTCGCTAGATCTGCCGGGCGGTTTCGGGAAGACTTCCACCCCAAGTGTAATCTAACCTCGTGTCTAGGCATGGTTAAAATTTCTAATTACTGTAATCCTAGGAATTTCCATTATTAACCAAATTTACCTATCGTTATAGGTCTCCATGCCCCTTTTTCCCAAGTTATGTTCATAATAAACTATATGCCCAAAATTCATATTATTACACTTTATTCAAGTTATTCCCTAATTCCTAATTACAAGTTATGCCCAATTTTCACCGTTTTCCCCTCATTCCCAATCTAACATATTCACATATTTCAGCGGCATGCCTAGGCTCGAAGGTAGCCTGGCTATATAAAAATAAAAGGGAAAAGATAGAGGGAAAAGACAGAGATGATCATACTAACAAGGTTGACATGTAATGGCATAAACATATAGTGGCATAATGTCAAGATAAGCATATAGGATGGACATGTGATAATAGCACTGATATTAGCATAATAAGGATAGGCATGATGTGATCTAAACAATGATTTAGATGTCTAACTAACAACATATCTGATTTGGCCATAAACATCATAGAACAGGTATAAGGTGATCTAAATAGTGAATTAGATCTATAACTAAAGGTAGATCTAACATGATAAAGGTTAAGATCCAAATCATAGTCATGTTAGAATATCATAGATACACAAGTTATAACAGATCTTATATGATTCAAGAAGTCACAGGCATAGATCCAAATTATAGTCATATCATGTTTTACATTTTAATTATTTAAATCTAAAAGTAACTTAAACTCACAGTGTTTGGATCTAGAAAAATAGAAGGAGAATAGCAGATGTTGAATCACAGATCTACACTTGAATAACTTGATTGCAGAATAAGAAAAAGACTGGATTTTATCTGGGCAGAGGCAGCATCTAGTGCTTCATTATTTTTAGTGTGCAAAATATGAGAAATGAGGCCATATATATAGCTACCAGCCCCAAAACCTAATCTGCCACGTCTGCCCTAGGGTGGTCGACCCATGGGTCGACACCTCCATTGAGGGGTCGACCCAGGAGTCGACACCCCCCTTAAGGGGTCGACACCCCTTTACGGGATTTTTCCCGCTCACCCCAAATTTTGCGATTTTGAATTTCTGGACCTAATTTTGAATTTCTGAGCCATATATATAGTTCTTGCGCATATAAAAACTTCAAACCTTCATAACTTCTTCATATGGTGTCCGTTTTACGCAAATCAAGTGTCTATTTTGACCAGAATTCTGAGACGAACGCGATGGCGCAGTCCGTTTCCCTTAATTCTGAATATTAAATTAATCATTCTTTAATTTGTTCTTTTTAGTGTTGTTAAAATTTCGGGGTTTTACATTCTCCCATACTTAATGGATTTCGTCGCCGAAATCTCCAAGTTAAGAAGAATGTATATCCTAACATCCATCACCCATCTACTCATCCACCAATCATAGGTATCTATTGTCCTTAAAGACTTATAATGCTTTTATGAACACATGCAAAGGTGCGTGTATATGTCCTTATCCTAATGCAAAGATCAAGCGGTCTAGTGATTTAGTTGACCTCCTTAATGCAATGTATGTTAGTGCCATGAATCCAACATATATGCAACAATCCTACTATAACATGTAAGTTCTATATGTGTGCATAATCATCCGTCCAAATGCAACATCCATATGATAATACATCTGTTTCCATGCATTAAAAGAAGAAAAATGCACACGCATCCATATGCAGTATGAGAGTGATTAAGCCGATCTAGTGCCTAATGTGTGTGTATATGCATCCACGAGAAACCACTAGCAAACACTTGCATCCATCAAACATAACATGTCTCAAACACATGTTTACATCCATGGGATTTCTACCTAAAGGTCGAAGATTCGATTGATAGGACATACTTAGATTATAGAAACAAGCATAAATAAAAAGCTTTAGAAAGGAAGTTAAGAACGTACCCTTTAAAAGAATGGGGTACGAAGCACGAATCTTGTCTTCGGTCTCCCAACTCGCACCCTCTGGGTTATCTCCCCACTGAACTTTCATCAACTTGACTTCTCTATTGCGTAGTTTCTTAAAAGAATATGGGTAGGAACTCATCTGACTATCGCCTCCCGTTCTACCTCTACTTCGTTTAATATACTCGGCTCAACTACTTCCGTGGTATCATGCAAGCACTTCCGCAAATGAGAAACTTGGAAAACATCATGAACACCGGATAGTCTCTCTGGTAACTTACCGTATAGACAATCTGTCCAATTCTTTCTATTACGGGAAACGACCCTACAAATCTTAGCGCCAATTTCCCTACAGATTCGAAACGAACCACATTCCTTAAAGGTGACACCTTAATGAAAACCATATCTCCTACTTCAAATTCAATGTCAGTCCTTCTCTTTTCAGCGTAGGATTTCTTCCTATCTTGAGCGGTCTACATTCGTCATCTAATAAGATCAATCTTCTCGGACGTTTCTCTAACCATATCTAGTTCAAGTAATAGCCTTTTGTTAGATTCCCACCAACAAGTTGGTGACCTACAGGGTCATTCGTACAATGCTTTGAAGGGTGTCATGCCAATGCTAGCTTGATAACTGTTGTTGCAGGCGAACTCTACTAAAGGAAGATGCTCTTCCCAAGTCCCTCCGAAGTCTAGGATACACATCCTCAAAAGATCCTCAATAACTCTGTTCACCTTTTCTATATGTCCATTGGTCTGTGGGTGATAAGTGGTGCTCAAACACAACTGCGTACCTAATGCTTCTTGCAAGCTCCTCCAAAATTCACTAGTGAAGATGGGGTCATGATCACTTACGACACTGGAAGGTACTCCATGAAGATGAACTATCTCACGAACGTAAATTGTGCCAACCATGCTGCCATACTCTTACTCTTAACTGGAATGAAATGAGTGCTCATAGTAAGTCTATCTACTACAACCCTAATACTGGTGTTGCCTTTCTTTGATCTAGTAAAATCTTCTACGAAATCCATAGAGACGCTCTCCCACTTCCACTATGGAACCCCCAGATGATGGAGTAAACCACCAGGCTTCTTTTATTCAACTTTGACTTGCTGACAAACCAAACATTGAGAAACAAACTCTGCCACATCCTTCTTCATTCCAGCTAAAAAGAAAACCCTCTTCATATTTCTATACATCTTATCGCCACCTGGATGAATAGTCATCTTAAAATGATGGGCTTCCTCTAGGACTATCTTTAACAAACTTCCAGTTTGGGGAACATAAAGCCTTCCATCTCGTCGCAACCAACCTTTATTGTCTATGGAATATCTACTGAGGTGACTAGAAGTCTCCCCTTTCTGAGCCTATACAAGGTGTTTGAAATCTGTGGATCATCTCGCTGTGAAGCTCCTATATGATCCATAAGAGTAGGTCGTATCCTTAGCGATGAAAACAAACCAGGTAAAAACTTGGTGGAGGATCTAAAGTCAAAAATCGATATGAACTCCAACCTTTTCCTTTCCACAAATAGAGGACTTAAGGCCATCCTATGCCTACTCAGTGCGTCTGCCACCACATTACCCTTGCCAGGGGTATAAGCAATCTCAAAATCATAAGAAGCTAGGAACTCCATCCGCCTTTGTTGCCTTAAATTAAGATCCTTCTGCGAGAACAAGTACTTGAGAGATTTATGATCAGAGTACAACTCGAACTTCCCTCCAAGAAAATAATGACGCCATGTCTTAAGCGTGAATACTATGGCAGCTAGCTCTAAATCATGGGTAAGGTAGTTTATCTCATGAACCCTTAGCTGTCTACCCCCATAACATACTATCTTTCCCTCTTGCATCAGAACCGCACCAAGCCCTATACCACATGCATCAGTGTAAACTGTAAATACTTTGTTCCCATCGGGCAAGGTTAAGACTGGTTGTTGTCAGAGCCCTCTTCAATCGTTGGAAAGCAACACCACAATCTATATCCCATGAAAACGCCAAATTCTTCTTCGTCAGCCTAGTGAGTGGGGCTGATATCTTTGCGAAGTCCTTAAGGATCCTATAATAGCCTGCTAATCCAAGAAAACTTCACACCTCCGTTGCATTCTTCGGAATTTTCCAATCTTGCACTGCACTACCTTTGCGGGATCTACTGCTATTCCTTCTTTGGAAACCATACGCCCTAGAAATCTCACCTCTTTTCACCAAAAATGGCATTTGGAGAACTTTGCCTTAAGCTGATGCGCACGTAGAGTTTTCAAAACATCTCTCAAATGTTGGGTATGCTCTTCCTCGCTCTTTGAGAAGATCAAGATATCATTAACAAAGACTATGACTAATTTATTTATAAACTCCCTAAACACCATACTCATTAGATCAACAAAAAAGGCGGGTGCACTCGTCAACCCAAAAGGCATAACGAGTCAATCAAAGAAACCATCTGGAGTCCTAAAAGTGGTCTTATCTATGCCGTCCTCAGCCACCCTCAACTTATGAAACCCCGTGGCTAAGTCTAACTGAGAGAATACCGAGGCACCAACAAGCTAGTCAAACAGATCATATATCCTCGGAAGTGGGTGCATGTTCTTTTTAGTGAGTTTATTCAACTCCCTATAGTCTACACACAAGCGAAGTGAACCATCCGCCTTAGTTGCAAATACTACTGGAACACCCCATTCAAATATGCTTCGCCTAATAAACCCTTTCTTAAGTAGCTCCCTTACTTGCTTGCTAAGCTCCCTCCTTTCCCTTGGAGCCATATGACACATAGATAATGAAACTGGCTTTGCATTGTCCACCAAATATATACGAAAATCGATTTCACACCTCGGAGGTAATCCACGTACCTCGTCAAAAACATCACGATAAGCTAAGACCACTGACACAGATCGCAGGTCATCGATAGATGCATCAAGAGACTCTAGGAAAATAAGCATGACAGACCCTTGCGGGTCACTAGAAACCTCGGGGGTCCTCCCATGATAAGTCAAAAGTATAACGACCCTCCTCTGACAGTCTAGAATGGCACCATACATGGTTAGCCAATCCATCCCTAGAATCAAAATATAGCCCATAAAACCGAGCACATACGCATCGCACTCAAATTCAGCACCTAACACAGATATTCTCAAACCTCGACAAATCATGGACAAATGAGTCGAACCACTAATAGGGTTTGAGATAACTAGGGTTCCACTACCATACTAGTATTTAGGTGCAGAGAATCAACCACATAACTAGATATAAATGAATGTGAAGCACTAGAATCAAAAAGAGTTCTAATAGGATGACTGGAAAGAGAATTCAAACCTTCCATGTAAATTTTCCTACCTCTATCTGGAGCACTGGTTGCGAGAGCATGTACCTGCCCTCTAGAAGCTCCTGCCCTTTGACCTTGTCCCTGTTTCTTTGGGAACCCCTTAGCAAAGTGTCTGACCTCTCCGCAACTGAAGCAAGAATTCTTCCTTCTTTTGCAGTCCTTGATCAAGCGATCCTCTCGCCCGCAATTTTGACACTTCCTCTTATCCTTAGCCTTGTCATTCTTTCCGCCCTTCTTCTGTTTCTATTGTTGTTGTCCTTTCTTGGGCCATACTTTCTTGTTTTGTGATTCCTCAACTTTGACTTCCTTCTTGTCGCTTTTGTTCTCCTCATGCATCAAGGCCACATCAACAAGATTTTCAAAAGTTGCTCCCATCGGAATATGGGACATAGCTAACCCATAAAGGGGTTCATTCAGCCTTTTAACAAACCGCAAAGATTTCTTATGTGGAGCATCTACTAATTCCAATCCAAACCTTACCAGCTGGTTGAATTTGTTAACATACTCTTTAACAGTCATGTTTCCTTGTTTGAGCGCCAAGAACCTTTCCATTTGCATGCTTTTCTTAGCTTGAAAAAGAAACTTCATTTCAAACCTCAGTCTAAAATCATCCAAAGTTTCCACTGGACTCCCATTTAGGTTACTTCCCACCAGAACGAAGCTTCATCTTTCAGTAGCCAGGCGACTAGCTGAGTCTTCCTATGATCGTCCACATCGAAAATTCCAAATAAGTCCTCTGCCTCCTTGAGCCAATTCCTTGCCTCTACAAACATCTCAGTTCCATGGAATGGCTTTCCTCCCACAGCACGGAAATCCTTCCAGATTTTATAGAAGTTGTCTACATGCAGAGGAGGAGGAGGAGGAGGAACGACGGGTGCAGTTGGGGGAGGAACGTCAGCTTGACCACCTGCAGGCGTCGTGGCCTCTAGATGCCTACGGAACAAGCTTGGTATCGTAACGCCCACTGGAATAATAGGTTTCCCATACATAATCTAAGAAAAGGAAAGAGATTCAGACAAAGGATTGAAAGATGTTACACATGGCTTTGGCGGATATGTTTTTCAAAGCAGACTTTTCTTTTGAAAATGCTTTCTTTTAAAACCTTTTTTAAAATAATTTTCAAAAACTTTATCCGATCTGGTAACCTTCAGCTCTGATACCAAGTGCGACACCCCACGTCCGTTAATGTCACTCAATAAGAGAATGCATTAAGTTTCGTGAAGCGTTATAGGTAAACAGAAATAGAAACATCACAAGACAGATATAAAATAGCAGTGGAATTAAAAACTTTATTAATCATAAAGCATCGTGGTTCAAACATCATATGTCTGAAAATACATAAACCCAGTACATCGTCGAAACTTCTGTCTTGCACTTAAAACATCAGAGCACAAAAAAAAGAATAATCCCCAAATAAAAGCCTAGTCATAGTAGCAAAGATAAGAGCTTGAGAAAAACATCTAAGCAGCTCCAGCAAAATGATAGCAGAATCCTGATCAAGCTTGAGTTTCCCATCCTGAGAACTTGGGGGGAGGGAGGGAAACAGAAGAAAGATGAGGAA
Organism: Allium sativum; assembly: GCA_030737875.1. Taxonomy (NCBI): domain Eukaryota; kingdom Viridiplantae; phylum Streptophyta; class Magnoliopsida; order Asparagales; family Amaryllidaceae; genus Allium; species Allium sativum. Next base: position 71,566,637 of record CM060924.1, read on the forward strand.
ACAAAAAGGGTTAGACATAAAGTCTGGCGAATCCAGTTACTTTTAGCAAGTAAATAAGTAAAAGTATCATGATAGGCATATGCAGTGGATGGGAAAAATAACATCACAAAAGGCAGGTCTGACAAGGTAAACATTGTAGAGTGTATACGCTTCTCTAATGATTACTCTGCACTCTGCACTAAAACTACTATCTTATAACAAGATGATCCCCAACGACCACAAGATGGTAGCCTTAGGCATACGTCCAGATGTACCCTAACTACTACCCTAATCGATCGGTTCCCTGTTCCGTAGATACCCTGTGCTGGCCCCACAGTAGGGTATATCACTCCCTAAAGTAGCAACCCTTAGTTTTCAGGATGCACAACCATATCTACATGTGTCATGGTTGTCTTATCCCCAACTGCCCAGACCATGCACACACATGACTACGGTCGGTTTGTATCACCCACACCGTCCCCCACGTTTGGATCTCTTACAATCAGCCTAGTAAACGTGCCCCGACTCCGACCTAGGGCAGAGTACTCGTTTGATACCGTTATATGGGTTACTGACTGAAACCGGTCCCACACACAAGATGATGCAAACTCTCCCCTTTTTCTTGCATCCCCATTAGGATTTCCCCAAGTTATGCTTACCTAACTATGTCTTTAATTACATAACCGCTACCGGTTAAGTTTTTGGGCCTATATATATATAAATATTACCCACCCAACCCAGATATACTTAACCCTCCCACCGTTTCAACCAAGTTTACTTAACCCCTATTCAAATTGACATGTTCACACAATCCCTATGGGTTCAACTAGGTTAAGTATTCAAGTTTATTATCATATATCTATTTATGGTTATAATATGCTAGACGTCCCACATTAAACCTACAACTTGTGGATGCTGGATTTACCGGGCAGGTCTGGGCAGACTTACTCCACAAATTGGGCTTAACCTCGTGTCTTAGCATGTCACGTGTTTGTGCACCTAGACCCCTCACATTAAATACACCACTTGTGGTTGCTGGATATACCGGGCGGTTCCGGGAAAACTTCCACCACAAGGGTAATCTAACCTTGTGTCTACAAGTAGTTACAGTTTCAAATTACTGTAATCCTAGGCATTTCCATTATTAACCAAATTTACCTATGTCGTTATAGGTTTCCATGCCCCTTTTTCCCAAGTAATGCTCATAATAAATTGTATGACCCAAATTCATATTATTACAATTTATTCAAGTTATGCCCGAATTCCCAATTACAAGTTATGCCCAATTTCACTGTTTTCCCCTCGTTCCCAATCTAACGTATTCGCATATTTCAGCGGCATGCCTAGGCTTGAAGGTAGCCTGGCTATATAAAAATAAAAGGGAAAAGATAGAGGGAAAAGGACAGAGAAGATCATACTAACAAGGTTGACATGCAATGACATAAACATATACCGGCATAATGGCAAGATAAGCATATAGGATGAACATGTGAAAATAGCACTGATTCTAGCATAATAGGGATAGGCATGATGTGATCTAAACAATGATTTAGATGTCTAACTAGCAACAGATTTGATTTGGCCATAAACATCTAAAACATGTATAAGGTGATATAAACAGTGAATTAGATCTATAATCAAAGGTAGATCTGACATGATAAAGGTTAAGATCCATATCATAGTCATGTTAGAATATCATAGATACACAAGTTATAACAGATCTGATATAATTCAAGAAGTCACAGGCATAAATCCAAATTATAGCCATATCATTTTTTACTTTTTAATTACTTAAATCTAAAAGTAACTTAAACTCACAGTGTTTGGATCTAGAAAAATAGAAGGAGAGTAACAGATGTTGAATCACAGATCTACACTTGAATAACTTGATTGCAGAAGAAGAAAAAGATTGGATTTGACCTGGGCAGAGGCAGCATCTAGTCCTCTATTATGTTCAGTGTGCAAAATATGAGAAATGAGGCCATATATATAGCTACCAGCCCCAAACCCTAATCTGCCATGTCTGCCCTAGGGGGTCGACCCATGGTTCGACACCCCCCTTAAGGGGTCGACACCCCTGGGCGGGATTTTTCCTGCTCACCCCAAATTTCACGATTGGACCTAATTTTGAAATTTCTGAACCATATATGTATGGTTCTTGCGCGTATACAAACTTCAAACCTTCATAACTTCTTCATACAGTGTAAGTTTTATGCAAACCAAGTGTCTATTTTGACCAGAATTCCGAGACGAACACAATGGCGTAGTCCGTTTTCCTTAATTCCGAATATTAAATTAATTATTCTTTAATTTTTTCTTTTTAGTGTTGTTAAAATTTCGGGGTGTTACAGAAGCCTCAGGTTCACTTTTGTTGCGACCATATGATTTTAGTTTACAAAGATAACGCTCAATAGGAAACATACAACGAACATGTGCATGTCCACCATATTCAAGTTCCTTGCATAAATGAACTGGTAAGTGCACCATTGTGTCAAAGAAAGCATTTGAGAATATCATCTCAAATTGACAAAGAATTTCCACAATTTCCTTTTGTAGTCTCTTGAGATCAGCCAAATAGATAGTTTTTCTTCAAAGACTTCTTAGAAATGCACCTAATCTTATCATAGGTATTGCAATTTCAGGTTTTACAAATTTCTTCACAGCAAACTGCAGCAAGTAGTGCGGATTTCATCATGGCTTTTATACCCTGCAATTTTCCTCTCTTTCTTTTTTATATATCGGCTGATATTAAATGCAAAACCATAAGGTAGTTTAGCATTATCCAACACCGAGCAAAATATTTCTTTCTACTTGTTCGTCATTTCATATATGGCCGCCCCCATCTCAAGGTAATTCCCATCAGCTGATAGAACTGGATGAAGGACCTCCCTGATGCCTATCTCTTATAAATCATACCGAGCATTTAAAATGGTCTTTCGACTTCCCAACAATATTTAGTAAAGTACCAAGTATGTTATCACAAATGTTTTTCTCTATGTGCATAACATCAAAGTTAGACGTACATTTTGACTCCAATATGGTAAATTAAAAAATATTGACTTTTTTTTAAAAGGAGATTCATTTTTATGCTTCTTGACCTCTTTCATCCCAAAAATATTTTCATAACCAGCCAATAATTCTTCAATGTCAGTCCCAGATAAAATTTCGGGAGGTGTTCGCATTTCAGTTTCACCATTGAACCTTTTCTTATCAAACCTCCACTTGTGTCCCGAGTCTAAAAATTTCCTATGATTCATGTAACGCATTTTTTTACCGTGTTTCAAGTAAGCTAAAGAAGTCTAGAAATGGCGTACGGGACAAGCTAAATAAACCTTTGTGTTCCAGCCAGATAACATTGCATAGCCCGGAAAGTCGCCGATCATCCATAACACGCTTGCACGTAATGTGAGATTATCAACCTAGTGAAGACATCATACATTTGTATGCCAAGATCCCATAATTCTTTCAATTCTGCGATAAGAGGCTGCATGTAGACATCAATGTAATTGTTGAGAGACTTTGGACCAGGGATAAGGGTTGAAAGTATCAAATTTTCTGTCTTTATGCATAACGGTGGTGGAAGGTTATAATTTACTAATACGATTGGTCATGTACTGTGCTATGTAGTCAATGTATGAAAAGGACTGAATCCATCAGATCCTACTCCTAACCTGATATTTTTGTTTTCAGATGAAAAATAAGGATAATTGGCATCCATCGTCTTCCAAACCTCGCCATTAGCTGGATGTCGAAGTCTGCCATTATATTTCCATTCCACTACATGCCATAACATAAGTTCTGCGTACTCCTTGGACATGAACATCCTTTGCAGCCTTGGTTTTGGTGGAAAATAATGCATCACTTTTGCTAGTACTTTGTGAATCCACTTCTCCGGATCATTGTCAATAGCCACTTTCTTTTCCGGTATAACCCACCTTGAAAAACTACAAGTTTTGCAGTTATTTTCCTTTTCATTTTCTACCCAATATAGCATGCAGTCATTTAGACATGCATGTATTCTTTGGTAATCGAGGCCTAAATCTTTAATGACATCTTTGTTAGCATTGAAAGATAAAGGGATGTCGGCTTGTGGAAAAGCTTCTTTGGTAATCGAGGCCTAAATCTTTAATGACATCTCATCGAGATTATCTCCAAAATTTATTCCTGCTTCACAATCCATATCATTATCGCTACTTTCAGGACCTAAACAGGAAACCTCACAAATCCATTTCACGTATAATTCAGATGGACCGTTCCAAATCATATGGTCGTAGACTACCTCTTGACGATGCCGCTTGAGATTATGACATTTTTTGCATGGCCATGTAACTTCATCACCTACCACGAATCTAGAAAAAGTATCTCGAATAAAAAGTTTCACTCTACTGATGTATTCTTCACTGAACTTAGGAAGCTCTGCCCATAGTTTTTCCTCGTGGTTCTTCACTAATTGACAAACAAATAACATAAACAAATATATCATTTAGCCATGACTATAAGGACAACAATAAATCAGAAAAAATTAGGCAACACAACAATAAATCAGAAAAAAATGAAATATACACTGAGTGATACCTTAAGCAATAGATTAAATCGAAGCCCAAACTGAAATTTGAAACCCAAATGAACCACAATTGAAGAACTAATTGAAACACCGAAGCCCTAATTGAACTTGAACTCGAACTTGCCCTAATCGAACCCCAATTAAGCTTGTAAACTTGAACTTTTATCCCTAATTGAACCTGAGAGTGAGTGTTTGAGAGGTTGAGCGGCGGAGTATTTTGTTTGAGAGTGAGTGTTTGAGAGGCTGAGTGAATATTTTCTTAAGCGTTTTGCCGAATTGTTTTTGTTTCCCGCCCTAAACATTATTTCTCGCGGATCGCTAACCTGGACCGTTGGATCGTGTTGACGCGGATTGATAATTTTATTCACCTGGCTACTGCAACACATGGCTGATATCTATGCTAACACATTGAAGCGTGCATTGCAATAGACAAAAATACAGCTTAGCTATGGCAAAATTATAGCTAGCAACACCATGGATTTTCGTTGCAGTATGCCATCTATGGCATAGTGGAAGTAAGAACCATGGATCAATGTGTAGACAAGGTACATGCAAAATATTAGACACTAACGATGGAATTGACAAATATTACCGTTAAAATATATATGAAAACATATTGAAAGACATCAACTATATAGTTTATGGCAAATTATTGTGGCTAAGTTGGAAAAAAAAATTAAATATAGCAACAACCACATGAATACAGTGGCAACTCTAACACAAAGGCAGCAGTGTTAATATCGAGTTAGAAAATTTAAGTGGTAAACATAAAATTTCATTTAGCAACTCAAAATGATATGTTGTTCAAAAAGTAATTGAAATATATTAATATAATTGGGGTAGAAGGACTACACTAAGAGATGTAAACTAAATATATTAGGCGAACTATATAACTTATTTTCACCAAGGAATGTTTTTTTTTTTTTTTTTTTTTGGCAAGACCGACTGGTTTTTATGGTGACTAAAAACACTGTTTATTAAGTAGAAAGATACTGGTACTATGCATATGCACAAAGTAACATTTCTGCTTTGAAGTGACCAGCCACTTTCAATACAACAAAATAACTAAGGTAACAACTTTAACTTAGAACATAGACTAACCACTAGTGAGCAACACTACTCAACTAACGAATCATCATAAAAAAAGGTGCCAGTGTAAGGTGTTATATTACGCTTATTGGACCAGAAATGGAAAGTTAAATGATCAACATTGAAGAGTAAATGGCTACTATCCCAAGATGTGGCTTCCATAATCACGGTGTTGTTTTCACCAATTGCGTCCTCATCCCACTGAACCAATCTCTTGCCATCCGGCCTGTAGAAGAGACGACTGCGCTCTACATCTCCAAAAAATATAAAGAAAAGGTCATTTGTATCGCAGTGCATTTCAGAGGGAGAATGCACCGAGGCATTTTCATTCTCGTTCCAAGAGATATCAGGATTTTGAGGAACATCGGGCAAGATAGTAGCTGGAGGCACAACCTCCACAAGATCTTTCTCAACTTCCACTTGAGCCGTTTTCCTACTAGTAGGGACCCAAACACGAGATGGAGTCTTAGGAAAGGCAATCTTGACTGGGGGTGGTAAATTTGCTTCAAGTTGACGTGTAACTGAGCAGTGACCAAAAGATTTGCAAGTTGTGCATATATTTGGTTGCCACCTGTGCTTGACATCCACATAATGAACACGGTTATCTATGTTAACTTTGATCTGTGTTGGCAACAGTTTATCAGGAGTAATCTCAATCAGTGCTCTAGCATATACTAAGTTTCCTCTTGCTACAGTGTTTGCATCAAAATATTTGAGTCTACCTATGTGACATGCGAGCCAATTAAGGACAAGAAGTGGTTGTAGCACCGAAGGAATATGGGTGAACTGCGCCCAGACAGGAATTGAAAGGACCTCTTCGCGAATTCTATCTATCGAAACACTCCAAGTAGTCATTATAAATGGTCTTCCATCAATGATTGAAGGCGTGACTTGTTGAGATTTGTGATACGCAAATCACAAAATTGTAGGCAAAATTTTTTCTATGTGGATCCATTTTTGGTGGAGATATTTGTTGCTACTTTTGTGGGATATTTGGAAGTAAAGGAAAGGATTATTTGGTGCTTATCCAAATAGATATTTGATATATATGAGGATATTTTGGGTGGCAAGTTACTTGGATGCCAAGGAAACTTGGGTATGAAGTAATTCACTCTATAAAAGGCCTAGTTGATATCTTCATTATATGTGGTGGAAAAATTTGCCATTGTTCTTCATTATCTTTCTCCTCAAATTGTTTAGCCATTAGATATTCTCTACCTATTTCTCAATAAGGTTATTGATTCAAGTTGTGTTTGTTTAACGATAGTTGAGATCGGTTGTAAACAATATTTTGGTGAATCAATAAAGAGGGTGGTTGGGTGGAATATCGTGTGTTCATATTTCCGATATTTTTTTTGTGTGTTGTTGTTTGTTATTCAATCACATTCATCTTCAAGTGATTGGGTGAAAAAGATTCATTGTGTTTTTGGGTGTTTTGTCAAAACTTCCGCTGCGCACAAAAGCCCAACAGTTGGTATCAGAGCTCAGATCACCGCATAGCTTGGAGTGTTTGTTGGACTGAAAAAAAATTGATTTTTTGTTTGAAAAAAATTGATTTTTTTGATGTCGGAGATGATGACGTTGTCGAAGATGGCTATTTTGAATGGGAGGAATTGGGGTATATGGAAGCCGAAGATGGAGGACGTTCTATATCTCAATGATTTGCATGATCCCATTGATGGAAATGGGGAGAAGCCCTCGAATATGGATGAGGGAAAGTGGAAGAAAATGGACAAAAAGGCGATTGCGTTGATTCGCCAATATTTGGATGATTCTGTGTTCCACCATGTGGCTAGTTGTGAATCCGCAAAGGCGTTGTGGGACAAATTAGTATCGCTGTATGAGTCAAAGAGTGCTACAAGCAAGGCTTTTCTGGTTCGAAAGTTGGTGCAACTTCGATTGGATGAGGAGAAGTCTGTTGCAGAGCATTTGAACGAGTTTCATGATGTCATCAATCAATTGGCAAACATGAAGGTCAATTTTGATGATGAGTTGCAGGCTCTTTTGTTGATGAGTTCTCTTTCGGAAAGCTGGGAGACTTTGGTTGTTTCATTGAGTAAATCCAATGCTAATGGAACTATCTCTTTGGAAACGGTTCGAAGCAGTCTTTTGAATGAGGAGCTAATGAGAAAAGGGTCGGAGTTGAAATCGGTTCAAACCGAGGCGATGGTAGCAAGGGACTCAGGTAAAGATACAAGGAAGAAGAAAGGTGATATCTTTTGTCATTATTGTGGTAAGAAAGGCCACAAGCGCAATGATTGTTATTCATATATACGAGATATGAAGAAGAAAAAGAAGGCGCAAGGTGATAATAATAGTGATGAGGCACAGGCAGGCTTTGCTGAAGGTACCGAAGGCAATTCTTCATGGGATGTCCTACTTAGTGTTGTGGAGCCTTGGAAGATGGATTCAGGAGCCAGTTTTCACATATGTCGAGATGTGAAAAGTTTTTCTTCGTATGAGAAGAGTGTTGGCATGATAAAGACGGCCAATGGAGTAGAGCTACCAATTTGTGGAGTTGGAGCTGTTAGGTTTCAGATGCATGATGGAGTGGAGGGAGAAGTTGCCGGTGTGAGGCACATACCCACTTGTTCGCATAACCTCATATCTCTCGGTCAGTTAGATCGCCGCAGTTGCACTTATGAGACTCGAGGTGGAGTTTTGAGAGTGAAGAAGGGTGGTCGTGTGATGATGCGATGAGTTTTGGAGGAGGGGAACCTATATAGTTTGATCGGTTCAATGGTCAACATTGGAAGGCGGGTGACGGTTGAAGAACCTAGTCCACAGCAAGGTGGAGAGGTTAATATGGTCACTGCTGATGGTCCTAAGGTGGAGGATCATGGTATCGACAAGGGTCTAGATGTTGATGATGCTCGAGGGATCCTGGAGATGAAGAGATCATGTCAAGCGGAAGACGGATGTCGAGTTGTGAAATCCACAAAGACAAGATGGAGGTCTTTATGGTATATATTACAAACGCTTTTGAAGATCGCTATTGGCGTGGTGCACGATGAGGGAGTTGCACCATTTGTGGGCGATGGTGGAGGTTTGTAATGATGTTAATTGAGAAAAGAATGTTGAAAGTGAGAGCTAGTGTTGAGTGGAGGAGATGTTGTGATTTGGTATCAAGGTGGAGTGTTGAGATTTGTGATACACAAATCATAAAATTGTAGGCAACAAATTTTCTATGTGGATCCATTTTTGGTGGAGATATTTGTTGCTACTTTTGTGGGATATTTGGAAGTAAAGGCAAGGATTATTTGGTGCTTATCCAAATAGATATTTGATATATATGAGGATATTTTGGGTGGCAAGTTACTTGGATGCCAAGGAAACTTGGATATGAAACAATTCACTCTATAAAAGGCCTAGTTGATATCTTCATTATATGTGGTGGAAAAATTTGCCATTGTTCTTCATTATCTTTCTCCTCAAATTGTTTAGCCATTAGATATTCTCTACCTATTTCTCAATAAGGTTATTGATTCAAGTTGTGTTTGTTTAACGATAGTTGAGATCGGTTGTAAACAATATTTTGGTGAATCAATAAAGAGGGTGGTTGGGTGGAATATCGTGTGTTCATATTTCCGATATTTTTTTTTGTGTGTTGTTGTTTGTTATTCAATCACATTCATCTTCAAGTGATTGGATGAAAAAGATTCATTTTGTTTTTGGGTGTTTTGTCAAAACTTCCGCTGCGCACAAAACCCCAACACGACTTCCAGTACTCGAATACACTCATCAACAGAGGAGTATCTAAAGTAAAATATTCCATCAACAAAGGTCATTTTCATTGAGGCATGGATTTTCCATGAATTTCGGCAAGCTGTTCGCATTTCTATAGCAAGGGGTTTAGAATCCAAGAAAAATCCTACAAGATGGTCGTTCCAGAAATTTGCAGCTTCAACATGAATTTTCTAAGGAGGGACGGAACCATTCTCATCCTGAAGAATGTCAAATTCCACTGGCGTGTATTCCTCCGCTACATGTGGAAGCGAATTAAATAAAGTCGTCCATCTCTTAGGAGCAATTGGTGTTGCGTTCGTCGTTGCTGCCGTGAAAACTAGGGCTGCAATGGTTGAGGGTAGATGGCTTGCAGGAATTATTGTTGGGGTGCTTTGGTTCATTTGACTTGTAGGTATTTGGGTAGTTGGGACATTAGTCTAGTTGTTTGAAGAGATCTATCGAACTGGTGGTGGGCGTTGAGTGTTTTCACAAGGTAGAGAGTTAGAGAGGCGAAGGCCACCCAATCCAACACTCGATAACGACTCATTGTCATCTTGATCCCCTTGGGATTCCAAAGTGGCATTTCCAGAGCCCGAAGATTGTCTCAACGGGGGCGTCATTGTTACCACCGAACTTAACACGTTACCCAAGTCAACATACAAACTAATGTTACCCAAGGAATGTTAATCAAGCCTATACATATTATTTTGAATGACAATTTACAGAATAAAGATAAATGAATTTATCACTTTCACTTATAAAAAAATAATGATAAATGAATTTATTATTTTTCTGTATAATGTAAAAATATAAACTAATTTATTCTTTTTATGTAAATTGTCCTTGAAACTAATTTTTGAGATATGGTGTCCTTAAAATTTATCACCTTGAAAATAAAAGCCATTGTACCAAATATTCATTCCAATAAACTTGTTTAAAGAACCCAACAAACCAAATTCAACATGAAAAATTATAAATCCTTTTAAATTAGCTTTTATTAAATAAAAATTTGCTTTTGGAAAAATGTAAAGTAGAAAAAATCACTTAGAGAACGCATTTTATAGAAAAAAGAAAAAAAAAATAGCGTTCTTAATAAAGAAAAAAACTGAAGTTGATAAGCATAAGTCAATATAAAATTCATTGACTAGTCCCAAAAGTATAAATCTTAGAATTTTTTTAAAGAAAAAATTGATATGATTTTGTGCAAATCATCATGGAATAAAATAAATTTTCGTTCTTTTAATAGTGTTTTGAAGCTTTTAATTCAATATGTAAATATAGAGATTCACATAAAGTTGAATATATATGAATCTTCATTATCTAGGTAAACATTCATTCTCAATCTGTATATTGGATTCTCCTTTGTTTTTAAGGTCGATTTTTTAATTTAAACATGTAATTTTTTTTATGGACAAATTTTCAAAAGATACTATTTTTTCTTCAGTTCAATTCTAGTTGGCAGCATTGCAGATGCTGCTCAAGGGATGCCACCTAATGACATAATTATGGATTATGCATCACTAGGTCCACTGTGTGTGGTTGACACAATCCTGAACCCCACGCTAGCAGATGAATCATTCATGTGCTTAGACTTCAGTGATGCATGGTCCAGCACACCGATATGATATGCCATGGTAAAGTATATAATTTTGAAGAGACAGCAGCAGCAGCAGCATTATTAACACAGTTGCAAACCAACCACACAAAACGACCTATACACTTTGCTTTCATCAAAAGGCAAATGTAGCAAAAAAAGAAAAACAATGGCCCATTATTGTACGCTTGCCAGGTCGCCATCACCAGCTGCGTGGTTGCCATTTGAAGCTTTCATTAATGCTGGGAAGACCTGTGCCACACTTGTTCTTTGCAGAATTATCGCACCAAGACGAGCACCACCAAAGGAAGACTTGTACCTGCAGTTATTTCCAGAACAAGAACTGCGGTTTTATTTTTTTCACCCACGTGGCATGCATGGTGGAGTTTAATATTGGCTCGTGTTCCATGCAATTTGCATATAGATTTTAAAACCCATGTTTGTATATTAAAAATGACTATCTATTAGCACTCACTGGTCAATAGATAGGCCACACCAAGAAACACAAACTCTTCTACTCGTTCGTTATGACCAGTGCGGGTCCTACATGTTGGGCTGCCCGAGGCAAACAGGCAAAAAAATGGAATTTAAAATGTAAAATTACTGCCCCCACGTGTTTGCACAGCAAACCAACTACACTGCACAGTCTATGCTGAAACTAAAGGCATGTAAACTTATATAACATATTGCTCTCAGTACCAGTGTCATCCACTTCCTCCTTGTTGCCCACCTCAAGGGGGGTTGCCCGAGGCACCAGCCTGATAGGCCTTGCCCTAGGGCCGACACTGGTTATGACCAGTGGCAACCCAAAAAGAACGTTCAAAGCACATTTGAAATTTGTTTATAACAGTCTGAAGTTTAGTAGGTTCTTAAATCAGTAACTAAATTGGAATTTAAACCTATTTTTTTAAATTCGATTTATTTTGAATTATAAGCAATAAATTAATTTGATTATGTATATGAACAAAAATATGTACCATTTTGAATAATGAAATTAAACAAGTGCCAAATAAGACTTTAATTGTTACATTGATTCAATTTGTGTCATTTGAATTTTAGTGAATTCTTAAAACTTAAATTTAAATAACGCATTTGAAAATTACATATTTTGGCGGTTATTGATAATTGGAATTCAGAAAATAAGAGATATGAATTACCGCCATGCAATTTCAACATAACCCATACCTTAAGGTATAGTCTAGATCAAATGTTATAGAATACATAAGGGACCCATAGCAGGGTCGCACCACATTTCTCCCAAAAATTAGGGAACGATACAAGTCCCCATCATAGCGATAGGTATTGATCCCCTTCTCCGGGTGAATATGGGTTAGACCCCTTTATGACCACCTCTGCAAGGTCTTTTCGATTTTTTGGGATATTATCAGTTATCTGCATCTATAAATATTAGTTGCATTGGAGGAAAATGGATCTTTCTAGCTAATTTTTTAATTCATTTTGTACGCTCTAGATTCATACCGATCCGAGAATTTCTAACTCACAGAACAACAATAAAATATTCAAAATCTTTGAAGTGGACGAAGGAATAATAACACCGAAGTAAACTGTTTGTTATAATCCTCATTTTCGATTTACTTCTTTAATTTAGTTCTCTACGGAACTCAAACTGTTTGGATGTTGTGCCAATTTTTGAGATCAATACATGAATGACCAATTCAACTTATATACCATTGGGAATTAAATACTTCATATGCATCACAAAATATCAAAATAATTATATACCATTTTTTTAGTAAACCTATCTTAAACTGAAGATAAACTTTTCCTTCTTTCTATAAATAATTACATTGGTTCGAGTAATTACTTTCTCTAAATTGTGAGACCCTAAATGTTGAAATTTGATGGATTCTGGTTTTATATTTATTTAATTGTTAAATTATCTTTTACAGATAAATGTATTTGCTTTAGAGACAACTTAATTGGCATATATTTGGAGCGTGGGATGTCAAAATTAAAAAAGAGGACCCTATAAGCACAAAGAAATGTTTGAGAGAGGGAAAAAAAAATCATGTAACCATTGAAATGAAGAAGAAATTATGTCCTTAATATAAAAACCACTGATGTGGGAAAAACATTTTGCAATGTACGAACAGAGTTCCGCTCACGTAGATAGCTCAGTAAACCATCCTCACTGTAGATTTAATATTTCATATGCATTTCCAAAATACATATAGCTCAAGAGAACACACAGCAAACCAAGTAGAGTTATTACATGTAGAGAATATGAGCATATAACTTTTCACCCCAAATTACTTGATTGGACTAAAAACAACTGGAAGTCCGAACAGCGCTTGTAGCGTGATTATATCAGTTGGCATATGCTTGTAATCAGGCGATAGCACAAAAGTGAACCGCTGCAGTATCATTGCCACCACTGTTTTCGCTGCCACCGTGGAGAAATTTCGACCAATGCAGACTCTTGGACCGAGTGCAAAAGCCAAGAGCGCGTTTGGATGTTTTGCAGCTTCTAGCACTCCATTTTCAAACCTCATCGGATTGAATTCATTTGCATCCTCTCCCCAGAGCTCTTTCTTTCTATGTATTATTGGAATTGGAATCGTCAGCATCGTGTCTTTGGGTAGAGTTATGCCTCCCAACTCTACTTCTCGAGCGTTTTGGCTTCCGATCACAGTAACGGGGCAATAGAGCCTCAGTGTTTCCAAAAGCACCATATGCATCTGTTGTTAAATTAGCGGCATATATATAACTTAATATGAACAAATGGGTAGGCATGCAAAATATATTACCATTTTGAGGTGGCTTAAATTGTCTGACGTGGGAGGTTCCATGCCGCATTCTCCGAAAACTTCATTCCTCAACTTCTCCTGCCATTCCTGGTTCCTGCTTAATACGAATATTGTCCATGTTATTAGTTGAGCAGTTGTTCCCTGCCCACCAAGAAAGAAATTCTGGCACTCTGCTATAATGTCATCTACGCTCAATGCTGTTCCTTTTTGATTCTTGGATGACTCAATTAGTAAATCCAGTAGATCATCTTCACAGATGCCACTTTTTGAAGAAAGTCTCTTCTGAATAATGCTTACAAATTTTCCTCTCACTTTCCTTTGGAGCTCCCATTTCCTTCTATTACTCTTTGTTGGAATGTAACTGCAGAAATAACGTTCATTTTTATATTTGTGAACTGCAACAGTTAATTTCTACTACTTGCCATTAATGTGAAAATGTGCAATACCCAAGTCCAGGGATTTGTACTCTGTGAAAGCTAGCCAAAAAATCGTTTATGAGCTCCTTCTGTGCAAAAAAGATTTCCCTGCACTCGTCGAAGCTGCTTCCAAAAACAGTATGGGTAATCATATCTGTTGTAATCTCTACGAAATGTTTTTGCACTTCTATGGTCGCGTCTTTTTTAATTAGAGCTTCCCACTTGTCTAGCATGGTCGCTGTGCAACCCACCATTGTGTTTGTCATTCCCTACAAATTAATACACTCGTATATTACCGTTGGATACACGCATACACACACTTGTTATAGTTGACATATACAGTGATACTGTAGGCCAAAAAAAGACATGAAATGCATATATATGCTGTTGGATAAGCCTTGTACAGTAATCACGATCCTAAACTACACTGTAAGGCTGACAGCGATATACATTTAAGACATATCTTGAAAGAAGAAGAAGAAGAAGAAGAAAAGGAGTAAAAAACGTACCTTGAGCTTGTTCATGGTGAAAGCAGGGATTATTAGTTTTCTACGCTTATCCCACTCCTCGCCTTCTAGAAAGAACAATCCCCTACCTATAAGTGCTATCAAACGTGGGTCACCTTTTGCTTTTGTAAAGGATCCTGATTTGTCGGAGAGAATCTGCCTAATGAGCTCTATGTCTGTGATGCAGATTCTAGGCTGCAGACCAAACCAGTACAGAAATACTTCGCCTGAAACATACAATATATGCAGATAGCACAGAATCTATGTCACAAAACGTATCTATATTGCTCACAAGTGCGCGATATTCATTTCTCCCACTGAAATATAACACAGCCTCTACATTGATTTAGTTGCTATTAAATGCAGTCAAATGTCCTTGAATGTATGCCTCTGCATTTTTAATTCTGGAAATTCTTTCAAAACTAATTCTGCACTAGAAGTGACGATGTACAATTGCCCCCCGAAAAGCTTAAAATCATAGCATATAAACATCCAAATGTCTAAATCATCAAATCAAGATCTAGTGATCAGCAGTGTGCATCTGAACGGTAATAAACAGCAATGTATAACAACTTACCATATTTTGAAGTCCATCTCACATAGTGTGGAAGAGACTTTTGGGTGATGTCGTTGGATTCAGTATCCATCTCTGTTGCAGCAGCCTCCATTTTCAAGCTAGTGATCTCATCAACGTTTCCTGAATAGAATGAAAAATCTGGCCCTTTAACTCCTTGCTTTCTCAGTCTCCTTGTTATGGATAGAGGTCTCCATATGATAGTCACAAATAATGCTTTCCAGATGAGTGGCACTAGCGCAACCCCTAAAGTACTTAGACATAAACTGACGTAGTTCATCTTTCCAGAGTTATTAGTTTATCTGAACGTTGAGCTGAATTGTGCTATTTATAAGCACGAAATGCATCCTGTGGTACTGTTCCTTTCTTTTTTAACTTATACTAGCGGATTGGTTAACCTCTATAGTAAATTGAATTAAGTTGTGTGTCAAATAATGTTATTTGACCTATGCATTCGTTTTTCATTGTGCCAGATCAGTGGACATTTGTAATCATTCATAACCAAACTAAGAGCACAACCAACAATGGCTTGTTCAGTTACTAAACAAGTCACGGAGCAATCAGGTGTGGCTTGTTTACTTCTCCGTGGCTAGTTTGAACTGGTTTTTCTACATTCTGTGGCTGGTTGACTGAACAGATCGTTGGGTGGTAAACGGCAAAGAGTTTGCCGTTTTATGTTTATAACGGCAAAAAGTTTACCGTTATAAACATTCTGGTGTGTTTTATGTTTATAACGGCAAAGAGTTTGCCGTTATAAACAAAGCATAATTTTTTATTATATTTTTTATTGTTATTAATTAAGTAGATTCGTGGCTAGTTTTTCTCCTTGGGTGTCACGTGGCTTGTTTAGTTGTAAAATAAGAGAGAGAATGAAGTGAACAGAACGGATGGTTGGTTATGGTCTAAGCATTTTTGTAACCAAACTTATGTGAATCACCTTTCAAAAAACAGTTAAATTTCTGAAACGTACACTTGTCCTCCAATCATATTCAACTGGTTGCATAAAGAGTCATCATTTTCAATGATAATGTCGATTGAAAATTTAAAATCATTGTTAAATTTCTACTAACGTACAACTAAATGAAATTTTAATCTTATTTTTCATATAATAGTCAATCTTAATGTGATTTCCTGGAGTACAAATGCAATTTTATTGCTAAAAAAATATATAAATAACTAACTAATTTTAGGTCAGGAAAGCATACACAAATTGGAATAATTCGTAGCAATTATTTTTAACTCGTGATCTTGCACCCATATCTGCATGAGTATTATATAACAGAAATAGGGATTCTCTTCCAGTATATTTTAGCAACATAAAATCATTGTTTCTGGTATGAATGTAGAATTCACATGAAAACTTTCGGACTCTTTCAATGTAAGCCCTAAAACAATGACCATACGATCAAGTTGAGACAACACAAATATCAAGCGAATTTTATTGAGTTAATTGCAAAATTAGTCATTCTATCTTTTTTTTAATTGAAAACAATAGGATTAAAGAATTGAGAGGAATGGAGATTTCAATTAAGATTGAGTATTTACTATTTAAGAAAACATGATGTTTACATGTAAATCGTTTCCATCTTGGATTTCAATTTTTTTTTATTTTTTTTCCAAGGCTGTTTACATGAATTCTTATTAGCATAATTAAATTTGTCAGTGGGATTAATCTCCAATGCTCTAAATCAACAACTTTGAAATTACCACTAGCTAGTAATAATTAGCATATTTACTAAACAATTTTCATGCTTCAAATATAGAATTGTTCAAAGCACACTTAACGTTTTTGATAAAAATAACTTTAAAATTATTTTCTAGATTACTTAACGCTGATATAATGCTGAGCAAAAGGTAAAAAAATCCAAGAAAAACCAAGATCGGGACCAATTCCTTTTCGACAGATCACTAGCATAGTTGCATGTGAACCGCTGCCAATAAATGAGGTTGTAGGTTCTAGCCTGGGCTCTGATAGAACATTTTTGTCTTTTTCTTCTTGGATTCTTACTATTTTTATATTTTTAGTGACATTAAATGGATATCTCTGTAAAAAATTATTTTTGGCTAGCAGTGAATCCAAAGAGGTGAACGGTTGCAATAATGTGAGGATCCTGTTGCAACAAGAATAAGAATGATTAGGCCAATAAAAATTCATGGTTTTGGTTACGTACGCAGAGATTAAAAAGAAAAGCTCTGCATATGAATTTTATTGGCCTAATTTACATTTCAAACAGAAAGGAATAAACTCTTCTGCCCCTTTCTGTTCTTCTCCTGCGCATCCTTCTTCTTCTTCTCCATTGCTTGATCAGAATTGCCAATCTCCATTGCCTCCAGCCTCTTCTTGTTTGCCAAATCCACCTCTTGTTAGTGAGATCCCCACCATTGTACATAATGATGGCTTCACGTAAGTTGGGTACAAGAAAAATGCTTCGGCAAATTCTATTTAAACTCATAATCTTACGGAGTATACCCATGAATATGAAATAAAATTAAAACTCAGTTTTTTGCTGAGTTTACCCGTGCATAATTTAAAAAAAAAAATTGCCCTCCTACGTAGGAATCCTACGTGATGCCCTAAAGGCACCTCGTTGAGCAACTACGGAGTGCTTTTAGGATAACACGTAGTGCCCCTGCGTGATGCCTTCATAGTACCACGTAGTGATCCTATGTGGTGCTCTAAAAACACCACGTAGTTGTCCTACGAGGTGTGCTGACAAATTAAAAAAATATTATCGAGTAGGGGCAGTTTTGTTATATTTTTTTTTTACAAAAACATGGGTATACTCAGCAAGTTTACGGGTTTAAATAGAATTTGCCAAATACTACTGCCAAGCTTGCAACTGGATCAAAAACAATATTAGAATTTTAATTTCAGGAAAGAGGCATTTGTTAGTTATTAAGAATGGTTCAAGAATTCTTCTATTGATAAAATACCTATACACAACAAAGAAGGGTTTAAATTCGACAATAACGGTAGACCTGATTAGAAATCAGATGGCAGTCACCTGATTTCTGAACAGGAACCAGCAACAGCAGAAATTCGAAAGCAAATTCAAATTTGGAGTGCCACAACAACAACCCAATGGGGTTAATATCAAGAAAGCTTCAACTTATACTGATATGGTGAAAACAATGATTTTGACTTGAAGTATGTGGCTCCATTAGCCTTGAATGGACAAAGATTGATAGTGGTGGAGGAGGCAGTAAAGAAGGGGACAGAGAATAAGTGGACTCGGTCTTTAATAGCCTATATGTTCGCCGAAAGACCGGCATATCATATTCAAGGCTTACATTGCAAAAACTTGGGATCCAACGGTGAATTTCGACATATTTGCAAGAGAAAATGCGTTCTTTATAACATGGTTTGAAAAAGAATGAAGACTGCTTCAAAGTTTAGAATGGAGGACCTCATTTCATGAATGGAAAATTTATTATTCTGAAAAAATGGAACATCAGGCTTAAGATTGATAAGTAAGTCCTGTTTACAATGCCAATTTGGATAAGACTACCTAGTTCAAACTTATCATTATGGGACAATGAGGCATTCAAAAATGCAATTGCAAGTATAGTTGGAATTCCCCTAAAGTTAGATGAACATACTACGAAGGAAACTAGGCTCAATTTAGCAAGAATTTTGGTTGAGATCAGTGCAGAGGCAGATTTGCTTGATGAGGTAGAGATCTCAAAGTATGATGGGGAAATTGTGCACAAAAAAAAAAAAAAAAAAAAAAAAAAAAAAAAAAAACCCCTGAGTATGAATGTGTACCTCCTAGGTGTAAGAATTGCAAAATGCTTTGGTCACAGTCAAAAAAGGGGATTTTCACTTAAAGGGCTTCCTTTATGTTAAAAATTTATTTTTAGGACACATGCGGTGAATAATTATTTTTCAGGACAAATTAAAAAAACACTTGCTCATCGCGTCTCATTTTTCTCAAAACAGACGATTCCATTAAACCCTAGATCCCAAATTCGATCTTCTCAAACGATTTGATCTTCTCATACAAGTCGGCATTCTAAAATGAAGTAAAATCGTAAAATCGCTAATACCCTACAGGTCAGAATCTACCTTTTCATCTTTTACCATTCAACATTAACCGAAGCAACTAAGCATTATAAATCACTACCTTTCAACTATTATTCTCTTTTTTTTGTGTGCTTGTAAGTCTGCTTTTGGTTGTTTTATTATTACTGACAGTTTTTTCAACTATTATTCTCTTTTAAGTAATTATGAGTAATTTTTAAGTTTAACTAAGCTGAACTACTACTTGAGTGTATGCTTGACATACTTTTTACCAAAATAGAGAACTTAGATTATGAAAATTATCGTAAAACTGCCAGTTTTAACAACACCTGTTCAGTATGTCCAAACTGCATTGTTACATAACTGCTTCATTATTTACAAACTGCACAAATATATTTAACTAAATAACTGATAGAGATATCATTTTATCTTTTGTATAAAAAATATAAAAGAAAATATCTTTAAGTTTTTACAGTTAATACAATAATTATTATTACTTTATAGCAAGATAGTAATTGTCATTATAAACTAATCATATTTATCTTTATACCAATATAAACTATCTTTATGAATATTTTTGAAGCTATAAATATATTTGTTTTAAAAAGATATACAATATTATCTTTATATACAGATATTGAATTTTAAATGACTATTGTCTTTAAACAATCAAATATACAAGTCATTATAGAAGTTTTGTTAAATTACTAACGAAAAAAATTAAAAAACTATCTTTATGAATATTTTGAAGCTATAAATATATTTGTTTTAAAAAGATATACAACATTATCTTTCTATACAGATATTGAATTTTAAATGATTATTGTCTTTAAACAATCAAATATACAAGTTATAATAGAAATTTTGTTAAATTACTAACGAAAAATTTTAAAAAAAAATCTTTATGAATATTTTTGAAGCTATAAATAAATTTGTTTTAAAAAGATATACAACATTATCTTTCTATACAGATATTGAATTTTAAATGATTATTGTCTTTAAACAATCAAATATACAAATTATTAAAGATGTTTTGTTAAATTACTAACGAATTTTTTTTATAGAAGATATCTTTATGAATATTTTTGAAGCTATAAATATATTTGTTTTAAAAAGATATACAACATTATCTTTCTATATAGATATTGAATTTTAAATGATTATTGTCTTTAAACAATCAAATATACAAATTATTAAAGAAGTTTTGTTAAATTAATAACGAAAAAAATATTAAAAATATTTTTATGAATATTTTTGGAGCTAAAATTGTATTTGTTTTGCAAAGATAAACAAGTTTATCTTTCTATACACATATTGAATATTAAATTATTTTTGTCTGTAAACAATAAGATGTACAAGTTATCAAAAAAGTTTTGCTAAATTAATAAATAAAAAATATTTATAAAAACTATCTGTATGAATAATTTTGAAGATATAAATGTATTTGGTTTAAAAAGATAAATAAGTTTATCTTTCTATACAAATATTGAATTTATATGATTATTGTCCGTAAGCAATCAGATATACAATTTATTAAAGATTTTTTTAAATAACTAAATAAAAAAATTAATATAAACTATCTTTATGAATAATTTTGAAGATGTAAATGTATTTGTTTTAATATGATAAACAAGTTTATCTTTCTATAAAAATATTGAATTTTAAATGATTATTGTCTTTAAACAATCAAATATACAAGTTATTATAGAAATTTTGTTAAATTACTAACAAAATTGATATTTCAATGCAGGAAAGATGCGTACAAAAATTCCTAGTTACGCTAATCAAAACACAACATTTGAAGATACACAACAATGTATCTTTAACGACATTAAAGGAGAGAAGCGTTCACATATGACGATTCAATCAGATTCTTTTTGTCATATACACACCCAGACAATGCAAAATACAACAACACCTCCACGGACTCCTATTGTAAGTAAACAAAATTTTACACTATTAACTGGTATATTTAGACAATATTAGATAATAATTTTATTAACAGACAATAGATGATTACGTAACTATTGTTAAAGACAAAATACGTACATCATATTGTTAGTTAACATATAAATTGTGTTAAAAGATAAATTTGTTTATCTTTTTGTAAAAAAGATATATTATTCATGTGGTCATTTAAACTTAGTCTAATTGACTTCCTGCATTCTTAACCAAAAGCTAAATAAAAATATTATTCTGTATTTAAATTTAAATTATTTCATTTTAATAATTTTGTATAACAGGTTCATACAATCAACTTCACTGAAGCAGAGAAACGAATATTGCAGTCAGCCCCATAGCTACAGGAATGTGTCCACTATCGTCCAGAAGAATGCTTATTTGCAAATTTGGACAACAACTCCGACCCCGATACTGAAGATGATGCAGATAATTATGAAGTGCTAAAAAGTGGTGAGGAAAAAAATTAAGGGAACTTATAGGTGTAATTTAGATGCATTCTACAAGGTGATGACTACAATAAAGGAAAAAAACATATTCTCTTTTAATGCAATATCATATGTAGATAGAGCACCTTTCAAGAAATTATTTCATATATTTTTGGATGGTAAAATCAAAAGAAAGGATATTAGAAAAAGTGCAAAAAGTTTAGATGAAGTCGTTACATCATACGATAGGGAAGAGAAAGCATTTAAAATAGGAGATGCAAGTGTTAAATTGACTGAAGAGGATATTAGTTTAATACTTGGAATTCCATTAACCGGAAAGAATATATTCCCAATTGGAATTATTAGTAGGAATAACTCGGATGAGGAGTACTTAAGTTTTTTAAATCGACATTTTGAGTTGAATGAAAGGATAAATAAGAAAAATTTGAGTAAGAAAATCAAAATACTGATTGAAGAAAGGAACAGAAGTGAAGATTTAGTGAAATTACTTCTTTTGTTACTAATTATCACATTTATCTTCCTCAACAACCAATTCTACTTACAATGGGGAATTATTCCCAAATTGTTGAATTTGAAGAACATAAATTCATTTTCTTGGGCAAAATCTATTCACACACACGTGTCCCAAAATGTTGAAAAATTTGCTAAAGACCGAAGAAATACGCCCGGATGCTCCATGATATTATTGGTATGTTTTTTATATTTAATACTGTACACTGAATTTATTTAATAACAAAAAATAACATATTGTAACTTTTTTACAGTATTGGCTTTGTGAAAAGAAACAAATCATTAAGATTAAAGAGGGATGTGAAAATGAAAGGCCAAGAATAGTAAAATGGGATTTATCGTTGTTGAAAAACATATCAATTCAATCCATTAAGTCAGAAAAGGTAATTTTCTTATGTATTCTTACTTAATGATTATACACATTTTACTGTTAATTTTAAATTTAAACTTAGTTTTTAACACACGTGTAAAAAGATAAGAACTTTTATCTTTTTAATTATTTCCTGTCGTTATTAACTACACCTTTGAATAATCTTATGCAGATTAATCATTATTGTGTATTTTCACATAGAAGTCAAATATATTTGCACATATTAAATGAATCAACAATATGAATTAACAATATTGTTTTCCTAATTGTATTTTTTCAGTTCGCAAAGAGATTCAACAAAATTACGAAAGATGAAAAAGTTCTTCTACTGGAAGTGAATAAGACTTTGGAAGAGGGTACGAAAAAAGTTAAAGAAGAAAGCTGTCTTCAAACACAAGTTAAAGACAAAGTTAAACAAATTGCAAAGTTAAAAACAAAAGTTGAGCAGTTAAAAAAAAGCTTCAGTCCAGAGAAAATCAATTACAAGCTGAAAAAAGAAGAGAAAGGAATTGGAAAGTTTGTTAAATACTCACCAAAATTTAACTGAAATTCCAGAAAAAGAATGTGACAAAAAGGATGATGAAGAAAACAAAGATGCAGAAAAAGATATGGAACATAATGAAACCGACACAATTGAAGAAAACCGACATAAAGACCCTGAAGAATTTGATGAAAAAGAAAAAACAGACAAAGAGAAACCGAAAAAAAATGAAAGTGTGAAATGCAAGAAACAATAGATGTGGATACTTTCAACACATCAAAAAGTATACAAACGAGAAAAAGGAAAAGGAAAATAGTATGTTCTGAATTTTTTAAGCAATTGCCCGATGACGAACGAGAGTTCATAGCAGATTACTTCAACAAAGTTGGTGATGATAAGTAAGCTTATATACTGTTTAAATTATATACTTTATAAATTAATATAAAAAAATCTTAAATTATAACTTTGTTTACTTTACAGTATATAGATTTACAATTCAAACGACGAAAACAATATTGTCATACATAAGGACATGATTGAAGAACTGATTTTCGGTGAATTTGTTTCTGGCCAGATAAGTATATAATATAATTCGACTTATGACACTAATGAATATGTACACATGATATTTATACTGATTACTAAAATATAGAAGCTCTAATGATCAAATAATTTTCATATTTTTAACAATATAAAAAGATAAAAACATATATCTTTTAATAAAAATAATGTTTTCATATAGATATTTTACATAATTTTATATCATATGAAAGGTTTTCATATGATATTGAGTAATAGAATTAACCAAATGGTGAAACAAATAATTTCAATTGCTAATATCTTTTTAATATTTTTGTCATTAGAAAAAATATAAATATATATATCTTTTTATAAATTAAAACTTACAAAGCAAAAATAAACATATATTATGATATATGCAAAGTGTTTTATTATTTTTATGTCAATAAATTTTAATTTCTGTCACATATAATTATCCATTACTAGCGTATAAAAACAATTTAAAATTTCTTTATTGTGTGTGTGTGTTTATATATATATATATATATATATATATATATATATATATATATATATATATTATTGCAACTTCTCTAATGTAATGCCTGTGCAGATAATTGATTGGTTCTGGTATAAAGTAGCAAAATTATGGAATGTCAATTCAAACGTAGCTTACTTTAATACCACAATGATAGTAAGATCTTTATTATCTATATAATAAAATTCCCCCCTTAGACAAACCCTTAGACAAACAAGGAGACAAAGAGCGGCTGAGATTTATTCTTAGTTTGAACAAAGGACGGCCTAGATTTGTACATACATCATTTGATTTATTCTTAGCTTACCAAAATCAGCGCACATCATTCCTTTTATAAGTAAAGCTATTTAATCGCTATATATATAAGGAATGACTTATGTATAATTGTTAATTAGAGCCAAGTAAAATTAATTGTATATAGTATATACAATTAATTTTTTCATTTATGCTTATTTCAGATTTGAAATATTGAATTTTTTGTTAAAATTCATTATCTCACATATGATTCAATCCCTTTTACAAGTGAAGCTATTTAATCGCTATATATATAAGGAATGACTTATGTATAATTGTTAATTAGAGCCAAGTAAAATTAATTGTATATAGTATATACAATTAATTTTTTCATTTATGCTTATTTCAGATTTCAAATATTGATTTTTTTGTTAAAATTCATTATCTCACATATGATTCAATCCCTTTTATAAGTAAAGCTATTATACGGTCGTATTCATGATATGATTTCTTAATTAATATTTACTATCATTTAAACATGATTATTTTACTCTTTTATGGTATATACGGTCGTATTCATGATATGATTTCTTAATTAACATTTACTATCATTTAAACATGGTTATTTTACTCTTTTATGGTATATACGGTCGTATTCATGATATGATTTCTTAAAAATATTTACTATCATTTAAACATGGTTATTTTACTCTTTTATGGTATATACGGTCGTATTCATGATATGATTTCTTAATTAATATTTACTATCATTTAAACATAGTTATTTTACTTTTTTATGGTATATACGGTCGTATTCATGATACGATTTCTTAATTAACATTTACTATCATTTAAACATTTTTTCTCCCTCTTTCTTAACGTGGGTAGCATCCACATACTATTGTTCACAGTTGTCCCTCCCTCTTTCTGTTCGCTCCCACGATCTATTTCTCTTCCTCATAAATCATTTTCTCTAATCAATTCTTTTTCACTACTTCAGATCGTCAACACAATCAAGCCGCGGATCAACGTGCTCTTGATGATGCCACCGAAACACAATCAACCCGCGGATGAACATGCATTTGATGGTGCCACCTTCTTCTTCTTACAATCCAGATCTCCGAAGTATGAACAGGTTTTCTATCGATATTTCAATTCGCTATATTTACGTCAGTGTAATGTTTCCTTCTTCAATTTCAATCTCGCTTATTTGAGGTGATGTTATATAAAGTAACATTTATTACTTTTAAGCGGTTTTTGATGCATTAATTAATTCGATTTTTGAAACGTAAGAATGTCATCTTCAGCCTAAAAGGGCCATATTTGCAGATCTTTGATGTAATTAGTTTGATTTTTTTTTTTTTTTTTTTTAATGATGTTCTGTTGCACAATTTAATCCGACTGTGGTTGAAGCTTTAGCATCTACCGAAGTTGTTCATCACATCTACTATTTCTAAAAATGGAAGACCTAAGAGTCACTTTTTTTTATTAATGGAGTCTAAAATTAAAAAAAAAAAAATCATTTGTGCTATTTGTAAAACCCATTTCTTTGAATGCATGAAGGAAAACATGCGTTGACCTGAAAATTTTAAAAGGCTAATATAAATCACTATCAAAGTCATTTGGACTTCATAACCTTTTACATCCCATTTCTTGCTTTGACATTTTTGTCTTCTACCTTTAACGAATAGTTTTTTTGTTTTGGCTGCTACTCTCTGGTTATACCAATTGATGAAGTGCACAAGCTCTTCGAGTCAGTGTAAGCAGATGATCCAAATTGGTAAGCTGAATTTCTCATTTATTTTGGAAATCAATTTTTTATAATTTTGTAGTAAAGATCAGAAATGCTACCGTTATCTTCATTTCCGTACACCGGTTTCATTAAAATATCTTAGTCTTATTACTGGAAACATCCGTTGGCCACTTCAGTTTTGTATCTTGATACAATTAGGATCTATAGCACAACGCCGTTTTTTCTTACGAAAGACAAATTAGTTATAAAAATAGAATTCAGCTTTAATGGCAAGGCATAGTGATATGTCTCTTACAGTCTTACTTATACTGTTGTTGGTATTACTGCTACTCCTAATAGCTGGCTGGGGTCTTGATAACTCACTTACAATGGGCTGCTGCTAACTCGGGTTAGTGAGGATCCCATTTATGGATTTTCTTTTTCCCAACTAAAGTTTATTTATGTGTTAAGAAGTTTGAAATGAATTGTATCAATTGTTAAGTTAGATGTTGATAAATTTTCAATTTTATAAGATGTTTGCAATGCAGGATGCAACTTTGTACCAACTGAAATGTTTAATATTGTTTATTTTGTAATTTTCTGATGTTGGGTTAGTGAAGGTAGGTTGATGAGTGGTGTTGTATATGATGTGTCAGATAATTGCACAAGCAGGTGGAGAAGCAAACCATATGTATTTATGTATGTGTCTGTGATATGCATATATGAAAAGTGATAATGTAGTAATTTTAAAAAGAGTACATAATAGTCAAGGATCTCTAACTGAAATGGTAGAGATATGGCGCTTTAAAGAGATGTTCTGGAGGTAATGGGTTAGACCCCATGAGACTTAAAAAAGATGTTGTGGATTTCATTTTTTAATTATTTTCCTCAAAGGAAACTTGTTGTTTTACTATATTTGTTATGCTTTAATAGGGTACTTGAAGAATAAATTTTATGTAATAAATTTTTGCTCTTATATGGTATCTACTTTCCTTGAACAATAAATTTAAAAACAGATCTATTTAGTCGTGAGTTGCTTCAAAGAAATTAATAATTTGATTTAATTTTTTTAAATTAATTTTACAGTAATCTAGAAGGTGGGTCAAGGTCCAAAATTTATCAATGAGCTAAAAATGGATGAAAAAGAGTTTGAAAAAGAAAGGATCATATTATGATAAGTATAAAACAAGAAAACGAAAGGTTGGTATTGCCTATTCTTATTTATTTTTTACTTTGTTAGAACTTATTCATTATTCTACAACATTTTCCTTTCTGAATTTTTGGCAAGTTTGATGTGGTTGTGTTTTGTCAATGGAGTTGATCTTTCCATACATTATGACATGTATTTTTTTTCCGTAGTATAATAATTTTAGCCATTAATTATGAAATATGATATGAACAAATAGAGATTACATTACTGCATGCGCTTTCGGCTCTTGCATGGATATCCATTTCTCAAGTAGAAATTTAAGCCATTAATTATTCATCATTTAACCATTCTTAAGCCAAGTATTCAATTATTATTTAATCCTTTAATGTTGATATCATGATACATTCAGGTATGTCTGTTTTATGCACTAATTACCACTCATATTATTTAATCGCTATATATATAAGGAATGACTTATGTATAATTGTTAATTAGAGCCAAGTAAAATTAATTGTATATAGTATATACAATTAATTTTTTCATTTATGCTTATTTCAGATTTCAAATATTGATTTTTTTGTTAAAATTCATTATCTCACATATGATTCAATCCCTTTTATAAGTAAAGCTATTATACGGTCGTATTCATGATATGATTTCTTAATTAATATTTACTATCATTTAAACATGATTATTTTACTCTTTTATGGTATATACGGTCGTATTCATGATATGATTTCTTCATTAACATTTACTATCATTTAAACATGGTTATTTTACTCTTTTATGGTATATACGGTCGTATTCATGATATGATTTCTTAAAAATATTTACTATCATTTAAACATGGTTATTTTACTCTTTTATGGTATATACGGTCGTATTCATGATATGATTTCTTAATTAATATTTACTATCATTTAAACATAGTTATTTTACTTTTTTATGGTATATACGGTCGTATTCATGATACGATTTCTTAATTAACATTTACTATCATTTAAACATTTTTTCTCCCTCTTTCTTAACGTGGGTAGCATCCACATACGATTGTTCACAGCTGTCCCTCCCTCTTTCTGTTCGCTCCCACGATCTATTTCTCTTCCTCATAAATCATTTTCTCTAATCAATTCTTTTTCACTACTTCAGATCGTCAACACAATCAAGCCGCGGATCAACGTGCTCTTGATGATGCCACCGAAACACAATCAACCCGCGGATGAACATGCATTTGATGGTGCCACCTTCTTCTTCTTACAATCCAGATCTCCGAAGTATGAACAGGTTTTCTATCGATATTTTAATTCGCTATATTTACGTCAGTGTAATGTTTCCTTCTTCAATTTCAATCTCGCTTATTTGAGGTGATGTTATATAAAGTAACATTTATTACTTTTAAGCGGTTTTTGATGCATTAATTAATTCGATTTTTGAAACGTAAGAATGTCATCTTCAGCCTAAAAGGGCCATATTTGCAGATCTTTGATGTAATTAGTTTGAATTTTTTTTTTTTTTTAATGATGTTCTGTTGCACAATTTAATCCGACTGTGGTTGAAGCTTTAGCATCTACCGAAGTTGTTCATCACATCTACTATTTCTAAAAATGGAAGACCTAAGAGTCACTTTTTTTTATTAATGGAGTCTAAAATTAAAAAAAAAAAATCATTTGTGCTATTTGTAAAACCCATTTCTTTGAATGCATGAAGGAAAACATGCGTTGACCTGAAAATTTTAAAAGGCTAATATAAATCACTATCAAAGTCATTTGGACTTCATAACCTTTTACATCCCATTTCTTGCATTGACATTTTTGTCTTCTACCTTTAACGAATAGTTTTTTTGTTTTGGCTGCTACTCTCTGGTTATACCAATTGATGAAGTGCACAAGCTCTTCGAGTCAGTGTAAGCAGATGATCCAAATTGGTAAGCTGAATTTCTCATTTATTTTGGAAATCAATTTTTTATAATTTTGTAGTAAAGATCAGAAATGCTACTGTTATCTTCATTTCCGTACACCGGTTTCATTAAAATATCTTAGTCTTATTATTGGAAACATCCGTTGGCCACTTCAGTTTTGTATCTTGATACAATTAGGATCTATAGCACAACGCCGTTTTTTCTTACGAAAGACAAATTAGTTATAAAAATAGAATTCAGCTTTAATGGCAAGGCATAGTGATATGTCTCTTACAGTCTTACTTATACAGTTGTTGGTATTACTGCTACTCCTAATAGCTGGCCGGGGTCTTGATAACTCACTTACGATGGGCTGCTGCTAACTCGGGTTAGTGAGGATCCCATTTATGGATTTTCTTTTTCCCAACTAAAGTTTATTTATGTGTTAAGAAGTTTGAAATGAATTGTATCAATTGTTAAGTTAGATGTTGATAAATTTTCAATTTTATAAGATGTTTGCAATGCAGGATGCAACTTTGTACCAACTGAAATGTTTAATATTGTTTATTTTGTAATTTTCTGATGTTGGGTTAGTGAAGGTAGGTTGATGAGTGGTGTTGTATATGATGTGTCAGATAATTGCACAAGCAGGTGGAGAAGCAAACCATATGTATTTATGTATGTGTCTGTGATATGCATATATGAAAAGTGATAATGTAGTAATTTTAAAAAGAGTACATAATAGTCAAGGATCTCTAACTGAAATGGTAGAGATATGGCGCTTTAAAGAGATGTTCTGGAGGTAATGGGTTAGACCCCATGAGACTTAAAAAAGATGTTGTGGATTTCATTTTTTAATTATTTTCCTCAAAGGAAACTTGCTGTTTTACTATATTTGTTATGCTTTAATAGGGTACTTGAAGAATAAATTTTATGTAATAAATTTTTGCTCTTATATGGTATCTACTTTCCTTGAGCAATAAATTTAAAAACAGATCTATTTAGTCGTGAGTTGCTTCAAAGAAATTAATAATTTGATTTAATTTTTTTAAATTAATTTTACAGTAATCTAGAAGGTGGGTCAAGGTCCAAAATTTATCAATGAGCTAAAAATGGATGAAAAAGAGTTTGAAAAAGAAAGGATCATATTATGATAAGTATAAAACAAGAAAACGAAAGGTTGGTATTGCCTATTCTTATTTATTTTTTACTTTGTTAGAACTTATTCATTATTCTACAACATTTTCCTTTCTGAATTTTTGGCAAGTTTGATGTGGTTGTGTTTTGTCAATGGAGTTGATCTTTCCATACATTATGACATGTATTTTTTTTCCGTAGTATAATAATTTTAGCCATTAATTATGAAATATGATATGAACAAATAGAGATTACATTACTGCATGCGCTTTCGGCTCTTGCATGGATATCCATTTCTCAAGTAGAAATTTAAGCCATTAATTATTCATCATTTAACCATTCTTAAGCCAAGTATTCAATTATTATTTAATCCTTTAATGTTGATATCATGATACATTCAGGTATGTCTGTTTTATGCACTAATTACCACTCATATTTTGTTTCCATTTTTAATCCATTATCCTTGAGCAATAAATTTATAAACATATCTGTTTAGTCGTCAACTGCTTCAAAGAAATTAATAATTTGAACTTTTTTTAATTAATTTTACAGTAATCTAGAAGGCGGGTCAAGCTCCAAAATTTATTGATGAGCTCGAAATGGATGAAAAAGAGTTTGAAAAGGAAATGATATAAGTATATAACAAGAAAAGTAAAGGTATGTATTGCCTATTCTTATTTTTTTTATTCTGTTAGAATTTATTCATTATTATACTACATTTTTTTTTTCTAAATTTTTAGCAAGTTTGATGTGGTTGTGTTTTGTCAATGGAGTTGATCTTTCCATACATGATGACATGTATTTTGTTGAATTTCTCGACAAAAAAAGGTTTATAAAGTTTATTTAAATTATGTTTTATGCATTATAGAAAGATTTACAAATTTTTAAATCATTCATCAATGATATATCGTATATGCCTTAATTTTTTGAAAGAAATCGGAAAATACATCTGTATAATAT
Source organism: Allium sativum (assembly GCA_030737875.1). Lineage (NCBI taxonomy): Eukaryota > Viridiplantae > Streptophyta > Magnoliopsida > Asparagales > Amaryllidaceae > Allium > Allium sativum. The sequence continues at coordinate 71,597,810 of CM060924.1, forward strand.
CCTGAGAATGATAACAGATATGTGTTCATAATTTTTGCCATGGGTTTGTATATTTTCGATTTTAAGTACCTTTTACGATAGTTATACAGAAAGCTTAGCTTTTAACATTGTAAAAGTCATTTTGAGCATCTTCAATTTTTATTGCTTTTCCGATGATTATGTAGCTGACAGTATTTTATATAAGATTTATATTTTCTACCACAAAAGGCCATTTAGTTAGCAGTTGATTTATCTATGAGTTAAACAGCAACTAAGCATGTGCAGTTTATTGTGCTTTATATAAGATATAATTTTCAACCAGTAAAGGCTATGTATTTTATAGCTTTACTGCTCTGTACATCTTTAGAATTTGAAGTTGGAGCGGCATAGTAAATTTGGAAGAAAGCAATGGTGAGAGGCGGAGAAATGGTACTATAATGAAGTGCTTTGAACAGACAATGAAAGAATTAAATGCCGGGCGGCAGTAATTAGGTGGGTATCATGGAGTAGCATTTTCTTTTTTCGTTTGTCTTCTCACCTGTTTACCATACAATATAACACAAAATTTCATGTGTTATTAAATGCGTTGTTTTGTACATCTTAGAATCTATGGATGTATTTAATTCAATATTGTTCTATAATGAAGCCTAAATTTGTTTACTTCCATATAACATTAAAATTCATCTTCCAAATTTTGTACAATGTTAACTTTGTCCTTTTAATACAAATCAGTTGGAATTTTACTTTTGTTGTGACTATATAGTATAACAGCTTTAAATATTTGTTCTATATAATGCTTCCACAAAGATTCTCCTGTCCATGAATACAAAGCCACCCACAAACAAACACTTCAGAGCTATTAGTTTTACATGTAAGCACAATAATATTGTTACAACATGACTCTCTTCTAATATAAATGATTACCTTTTTGCTTAACTGCAAACAACATTTTAATTTTCTATTATAATATATCAATCAACTGAGATCTTCCTGCTGCAACTGCTATTTGGTACTCAAACATACACATAAAATTAATTTCATTAAACTACACATTTTACATGCATGTCAACACGCCACCACAGTACCCAGTTTAGCTTATGATGGAAAAACAAGATTGATTCCATCTCATCGTTTCCTTTTTTCTTCAAAAACTAAATTTTAGACTTGAATGTGATATTCGTATCTACATATCGCTGTTGTAACAGATAACTATTTTTTTCTTCTTTTTCATGCAGGATGATGATATAACCTACAGTACATCATTTACTTTCTTCCAAATTTAGTTATCTGTTGTAACAAATAAATTTATTTAGATTATTTACTCTTAAGATAATATATTTTAGCCAATTACATAATTTCAAAGTTAACATATTTTTAAAAGAAATAAATAATATCTTTTAATATATCTAAAATAATTAAATGTTAGTTTCAACATAAACACTTGCTTATAGTAATAAGAACAATAAAACAATTTTTTACTTCAAAAAAAATAAAAGTAACATAATGTACACCTTACATGAACAACAACAACAACAACAACAATAATAATTTATAATTAATTTATTTCGTCAGATTCATCGTATGCTATATAATAAAGTTTCAATTTTAATAATAAAATTCTAAATACTATATTTTTTAATATTATCGTGTGCAGCGCACGGGTTACACACTAGTATACATATACGTAATGATTAATTAATAAATCTGGTTTGTATAACTACAATATAACTTTGTTTATACAGAAAAGTGCTGCAATTGACATAGAAAATGTCAAAACTCATTCCTTTATTCCGGCTATGACAACAGCACTACAAGATTCACGATGTGATATGATCTTATTTCCAGTCCACGAAGGGTCACACTGGGTACTTTTAACATTTGAACCAGAATTTTCAGACTGGACACTGTATGATTCTTTATCAAACAGATGTAGAAATGGAAGATTTACCACGAGGCACAAAGATAGCACATTAAAAATCGTAAGACATTTTGAATGTTTATTTTTTGTACTTTAACTAAATTAATAAATATTCTTGTTATTGTATACAACAAAATTTAGTCAATGACATAAACAAGAAGCTTCAGAAGGAACCAACCAAGGAGAATGCCAAAAAATCATCTGTACTTATAGTTGGAGAATGTGCTCAATAGCTTAAGGGGTAATACTACATAATTGCTTTATTGTTTAATTTATTAATTTGTTTTTTAATATATGCATTCAAATACATAATTTCAACTTTTTTTTAAAAAAATTAATCGGTATACTTATTAGTTTACAGTACATGTACATTAGTTTTAGTACTTATATTTCAAATGAAGTTTAAAAAATAATAAATTTAGTTATCTTTTCAAATATTTTAATTTTCTTTCCCACATATATTCATCAACATCAAAAGACAAATAATTTTATCTTTTTCAAAATCTACTGTTTATGTTTAACATACATACAAAAAATTACATTCTTTAAAAGAGAAAGACTTATTTACTAAATGCTTTAATACTATATTAAATTATATTATAATAACATATTAGTCTTTGCTACTATAAAATAAATATATATTAATTTTTAATTAAAAAATTAAATAAAATAAATACATTTATCTTTTTTAGTAATTTCTGTTTTTTTATACATTAACTTATACATATAGATATTAATTTTGTAATAAGAATTATAAACTTATGTTAAATTTAACCATCTTAAAAAGGATTTATATTTCATACAACAGATATGATTGCGGAATGTATGTGATTATGAACATTACAAGACTCTCTCAAGATAGATGTCTTGTTCCAACCGTTCCTCAAAAAGAAATTAATCATCTAATTGCTAGTATTGCATCCGGAATATTGCATAGTGAAGATTTATGGTGGACAAAGGATAAGTCATCTGCTGAAGATAACAACTTTATTTGTGGTTCATAATGCTTGATGGTGAATAATGCACAAGATTTTTTGTAGACGTGATGGATTTATTTATTTGTACTATTTTTAGATATAATATTAATGACTGTTAATTGTTTTAGTATATTTACTGTTTGTCTATTGCGTTGGATTGTGAAAATTATGGTAATACTTCAAGGTTTAACTGCACTGTTTCAATATATTCTAACTGCATTATAAATTCAATGCCTTAATTTGTTTAAGTTGTATAAATATATTTAATTAAATCACTGTTTGATATATCAATTTATCTTTCACTACCCAAAAATATATAATCATTTATCTTTATGTTTTTGCAGCTGATACAAAGCTATACTTATGGTTTGTTTTACAATTAATAATTATAGTATATAAAACTGATATATAGCTTGTCTTGTAATACAGATTTTTTTTAACTTATTGTCCAATATAAACTGTGTTGCAATTAAAATATAAAATATAATTCATTTTATCTTTTTTACATACTTACAAGTTACAAACAACATTCTCCAAATAACAATTAATTTGTAATATACTAATATCTAATGTTAACTAGAAAACTGTAACATAATTTACAATCAACTACATTAGGCCATATGAAATTTACAAAAAAAAATTCTTTGCATTATACAATTTATGTCATACTGAAAAAAGATATAATCATTTATCTTTTTAAATCATATAAGATATGTTATGTTATTCAAACAAATATTATCAGGATTATACAAAATCAAATATCACATACTGTTAATATTTATCAAAATCAATAAACCTACGCTATAAGGGCAGAAAATAAAAATCATGTATTTTTGCTAAGGAATTGAGCATTAGGTTGTTGCTCATTATAATTTTCTCTAAATAAACATAAAAATGCAGTTATCAATGAAATCATTTATCATTTTTCGTCCCACTTGTTATTTCCTATAAATAATGTCTTATATTTTTATTTCTGTCACAATTTTTGAAAAAAGATATAACCAAATATCTTTTACAAATCACAAATCATAAAATGTAAATAACACGCGTCGTCAACTAATAATATTTAAGATCCAACTATATAACCAAAGTGAGTAAAAGCAGAATTAACTGGCAAAAATAAATTGTTTGATTACTCAAGCCAATCTGAAGTTATAGTATAAATACAAAAATCATAATCAAAACTTAATGATTTAACCAGGCTAAAAACACATTGCTTGTTTTATCACAAGAACACCTTTAAGAGTTTATTATTCTAAATATAGCAAACGAAACCTTGGTCTGATAGATCAAAAATGCGTTCCATAATAAAAATTACACAAAAGCATCAATAACGACATAAAACATTGAATTAACAATTAAAAATACCAAAAAATTAAAACACTCACCAAAGAACAAAAAATCAAACAGAGAAAATCGATTAGCCAATCCAAATGAACAAATTCGAATCACGATTTATCAAATGATTTAAGAAGAAATTAACGACTGAGAAAATCGATTAGCCAATCCAAATGAAGAAATTCAAATCACTATTTCCCAAATTTTAAAGTTGAGTTTGATTTAAGAAGAAATTAACAAACAAACAAGCGACTTAATTAAACAATAAACAACGGCTTAATTTTAATCTAATTTTCATGAACACATGATTTCAGAAATTATGATAGTCGTTTGAGAAGAAGAAGACGTACGCTTTGATTTTTGTCCTGGAAACTAATATTTTAAAACCCGTGTCCTACAAATTAATTGGGCTAAACATTAAGCCCTTAACACAAATTTCCTGGTCAAAAAAACTGTGCTACCAAGAAAGTATGGTCAGAAAAGAAAAATCAGAAACTAGTTGCAAGTGGAAATCAGCATGAAGAAAATAAAGAAACTGAGAAGAAAGAAGAAAAGCAACAAAAAAAAGACAACATAGAAAAAAGTTCAGAAATCAAAATGCAAGAAAAAGCGAAGATCACATTTGTTGAGCCAGAAAATCATTTACAGATTGATGAGAATGAACTCCAAAAATCAATAGACGATTGTTGGACAATGGAGTTTTGATTATCATTATTAATCGATTATAAAATACATACTAATATCTCTATCTAGAATATATATATATATATATATATATATTTATATATGCAAGACTTAAATACTGAAGACCATACAGTTTTAGAGTTCCAAGAGATTCAGAATTCAAGAAAGATTCAAGACTCATGAGTTATCATGTTTTCAAGAGATCAAGACAAATGTAGTAATAAAGTCTAGTTTATATGTAAGACTCTGAATAGCACTCCAGGTTGAATTCAAATTTTGTTTTTTAAATTCTGATTTTCAAATTTCAAATTCTGATTTTCAAAATTCAATTTCAAATTTCAAATTGTTTTTATATCCTACTTATGATTTCAAATTTTAGTTTTAAGTTTATATAGTTGTATAGTTTTACGGCTATATGGTTTTTAAAACTTATAAATTTATAAATATGTTTATATAATATATTATTATAGTTTCATATGATTTTACACCTTAGAATATTCATTTATATCATTAAGTTTTGATTCAAGAATTTCCAGAATAATATATATGATTAAACACTTGAAAAATAGTTTTAAAAATATTTTTAACATACATAGGGGGCTATGTCTTCATACAACTGTCAGAACTTCAATTTTGAAAGGAAGTATATTTTCACTATTTGTATCATTCCAGAAGCTTTCAAATCTTATAAATGGGGGACGATTTTGAATATTTTTGATATATCTTCTTCTCCATCTTCACCCCTCTTCATCCCACCATTAATATTTCATATTTTTATTGATTTATACACTTTTACTCTGCCTATTTCTGTTCTAATTACATAAAACTTCTTCTTTTCTCACTCTTTATCCATTGCTCTCAGAATTGAAGTGTATTTAAAGAGTTATAGGGTTGTCGTAATCATTTGGGAAGTTTTTGGGACAAAGTGTGTTCCTTGTAACCCTAAAATCAAGGAAATGGAGCATTGTTAACCTTGTAGCAGTAGAATCAAGGGTGTTTGGAGCGGTGTTAACCTTGTAGTCGTGAAATCAAGGGGACTGTATTTAGATATTGAAAATAATAAAACTTTGCGCAATCCAGCGTTGCTTGGGACTGGACGTAGCAGTAATCCGAACCAGCATAAAATCTGATGTGTTCTTTCCTTTTTTGCATTTTATATTTATCTATTTTTGTGTTTGTGTTTGATTCTATGTCTGTAATCATCTCTGTTGTGTGTGATTTATATAGTAGATCATTTAAGTTTAAGATTTTCGTAAATTCCTTATAAACACTATTCGACCCCCTCTAGTGTCTGTCTTGCCTTAAGATCCGCTTTCCACGTTCCCTAACAATTGGTATCAGAGCATAGGTTTTCAAAAAGTTCATAATCTGATTTTTGAAAATATTAAATAGCAACCAACATTGGTAATAGTAGTTCTTTTGTAGATGGTTAGTCCACTGTTAGACCACCACTGTTTAATGGCAGTAACTGCTTATATTGGGCATGTAGAATCAAAATATATTTACAATCAGTAGGATTAGACACATGGAATGCTACATAGACTGAATATGTTGAACCTATTACTAATTTTGCACAATAGACTAATGAAAAAAGGCTGCTGCACAAAGTAATGCTAAAGCCATGAATATATTGTTTTGTTCATTAGATAGAAATGAGTTTAATAGAGTGTCAGTTTGTAAATCTTCTTATGAAATATGGAGAACATTACATGTCACTCATGAAGGAACCAATAAAGTTAAACAGACTAAGATATCAATGTTAATTTGTCAGGTATAGTTATTTAAAATGAAAGAGAATGAATCTATCTACGATATGTACTATAGATTCCAAGAGATCATGCATTCGTTAATAGCACTGGAAAAACCTTATTCAGAAGATGACCAAGTCAGAAAGATACTTAGTTCATTGACTCCGGAATTGGATCAAAAAACTTTGGCAATTGAAGAAGCCAGTAATGTCAATGAAATGAAGATTGAGGTGTTAATTGGGAATTTGATGTTGTTTGAAGTCCAACCACAGAAAAGAAAGGAAAATATGCCCACTGAAAAGAAATCTATTGCATTTAAAGCGACAACAAATTGCTTTGATTCAAGCAATGAAGACGATGAAGAAATTACCTTAGTGACAAGAAATTTTAGAAAATTTCTGTGTTACAAACGGAGAAATAATTTTCAAAGAAATAATCAAGGAAGTTCAGGAAGAAATGATCGTCGATGTTATAACTTCAACAAACTAGGCCATATAAAGAGGATGTATCCATATCTAGATAAAACAACTCAACAAACAGACAACAGTAATTCGTCAAAGAAAAGAAAGAGGGCATAGACGACAACTTTAGATGATTCAGATTCATCATCAAGCGATGAAGAGCCAGAAACCGAAAATTCAAATATGTGTTTCACAACAATTCAGAATTCAGAAAATATCAAAGAAACGGATCTAAAAACCAGGTACATCTTAATTAATTTATAATTTTTTGGTTGAATGGATGATTTGTTTGATTTGTTTTTGAATTTGGAATTTAAACTTTAAAATTCATATTTTAATTTTGAAATTCAAAATAATAATAATAAAAAAATGTGGATATTTGTTAGGATTAATATTAATTTTGGAAATAATAGAACCTTAAATATAAATCGATAATATAATAAAACCAAAAAGTCAAAACAACATGTCCTTTGAAAATCTGCTTATATGTCGACATACATAAATGGCCATGTCGACATAAAGATCAGAAAATGAAATTTAAATTTTGAATTTTAAAAGTTTAACCTTTCAAATTTGCCTCCAACTTTTCACCAACTCCCAAAGTTTGCAAATGTGTCATTGATTTCGGAAAAGTTTTGCCCATTCAATCTCTATTTACATATCTATTCAATCTTATTCTCTTTACCTCTCATTCAAAATTCAAATAACTTTCTTCATATCTATTCTCTTCAAAAACAAATCTCTAATGGCTTTTATTCTCTTCAAAAACAAATCTCTAATGGCTTCCTCTAGCACTCCTCAAACAATGAGATTATCCAAAACCATCAAAGAATATATCACAATGATAGAGAAGCAACATGTACGTTGACAACGAGCAAATGCAAAAGTCAATATGGGAGCTTTCGCCATCTTTGGAGATTTTCCATCTTACGATCTTCCTTCTTTTTTCAATCATAATGAAGTCTTAAGCTTGGTTGATGCTAGGGATAACAATGAAGTATGTTACCCGAAACTCGTCAAAATGTTCTATGCAAATCTTAATCGTGGCTTTTACGAAGGAGAAGAAAATCAAGTATGGAGTAGCGTAAAAGGAACTCAAATCATTCTAGATTGTGAAATATTGGTAATATCTTGAATTGTTAGAGTACAAGCACGGATTTTTCGGAATTTGAAATCGATGAAACGGATTTGGATACCTTTCATCACATATTTGAAAGCGATGCTCACTTGGAATTCAAAAATCGTTTTTCGGCCTAACAACAGGAATCGTAAACCTCCTCCTTCAACATACCATTACTCCTTGTTCCAGAAACTTCAACAACCCAACTCTAAAAGTCCAAAGAGCACTCTTTGCAATTATTGGCGGTTATGACATCAATTGGGCCGATATGACCTTAAAAGAATTTGAGCCCAAAGAAATGTCAACTACAGAAAATTCTCTTTATTATGTAGTTTACCTTACTCGAATTTTCAAATATTTTGGACTTGATCTCAAGGGAGAAGAATTTGTACCAATAAAGGTGTTTGACTCCACAAATATACACCTTATGCAAATTCCACTCACCTTCAAGCCTTATGAGACATTCGGAGATAAACAAGCTCGAATGCAACAAGGACAAGAACCTGTGGATGTCGAAGAAGAAGAAACTTCTTTAGAAATTGTAGAGTGTCCACTCAACACTAGAACCATTTCCTAACAGACGCTTGTTCAAAACCAAGTAAAACTAGCCAAAAACAAAAAGAACCTCAAAAAGATGCTTACACATATGTCTAAGTTCATTGAAAAAAAGGAAGAAAACTTGGAATTTCATCATCCTCCTCATCATCCGTTGAAATCTGAGCTTATCTACTTTAAATTACCTTCCATATTTGCTTCTATTTGCTTTCGAACCTCGTATTTAGTGTCTCATAATTAGTTGGATGTATTTGCTTTTAAGTTGAAATGAACAGTGTTTTATTTATGTCAAAACTATCTTTAAGTTACTGTAAAAACATTATAATTAAGTAAATTAAAATATTATAATAATTGTAAACTAAAAATTGAAAATTTCCATAAAAATTATAATGTTTGTCGACATACATATATCCCTATGTCAACATATAACTGCCAGGTTTTCAAATTTGTTCAAAATTTAAAATTTAAAAAACTAACCCATATCTATTCAAACCCAATGAATTTCAGACCCTATATAAACATGTTTCTTGCAAAAAAACCTATTCTATCATTTCTCCTTCTTCTCTAATCAATTCTTATCTAAAACTATCAAATTATGGCAAATCCAATACATAATTTGAGTGAGAATCTTGAAGAAACTTTGAATTCTTTTAAGAACATCCTATCGATAATACTACATAATTAGCCTTGTTAACCCCATTAAAACGCAGTTCAAAAATTGATACGTCAACTGTCTAGTGAAGAGATCGCTCATACGCCGTTTCGCTCGGTCGTGCATTCGGTTCGATCGGCATTAACTAGACCGGTCGGTGTAAAAAGAGTGTGACCGGTAGGTATAAAAAGGTGTGTAATCGACCGATACCTAATGACAGCTGTTGCAAGTTGTACCCAGTGGCATTTTCCGTAAATAAGTCTCAGACCAACCGGTACCCAGCACATCGTAATTACAACATTGCCATTACCCTTAAACACTCCTATAAATACCCCCTCCTTCCTTCATTCAAGGGGATGGAATTTCCATTCATACCACGAAGTGCTACGAAATTTGAAGCTCTTCTCCAACTTCATTAATGGCTTCCATGGGTCAAACTACTTCTCTTAGACATCAAATGGATCAAATCTTATTCAAGCTGCATTAGAAATCTCTCCAACACAATTCAAGTGATCTCTAATCCTCTCCAATTCTTTTTAAATTCGGATCTAACACAAAGCTCATATTAAAACATGGAAGATTATCAAAGCGCCTAGGTGATTGAAGATTCATACATCCACCATCACAAAGCAAGAGATCTCTCCAATTTCATTACCGATTCAAGTGTAATTTTGATCCTAGAAAGAGAGAAAAGCGAGGAATGAATGTAAAGAGAGAATTCATGTATGATGTAAAGAAAAATATCATAATGAGAAGAGATTGAAAAGTGGACGTAGATCCATTTTGGATCGAACCATTATAAAAATTCCTTTGTCTTCTTTTTATACTTTTATTTTTTTAATTGTGGCCTCTTATTCTAGTCTAACCATTTGGTGAAGTGCTCATAAAGCATCTTGTTGAAATCAAATTTCGGTTTTAACGTTTTGGCGCCTACCGTGGGGCCGGGTTCGCATCTCCTACCTCCTGTCACACTCTCCCAAAGTTTAGAACCTCGCATTGAAGTTCTAAACCACTTCCTTCTTCTAAATTATGGCTAAATCAAAGAAGACCATAAGTAAAGATGTCGGAAATGTCGATAATGTCGCTAACGAAGAAACACTGCTTACTAACCATTTTAAAGTTGGTGAAAACATAGTGGATGGAGCCGGTGTGACTAAAAATGAGTTGAATGTCGTTATTGCCAATGCGAATCAAAGAGTGGATGCTTATACTAAAGCTATGATGGAGAAACTTGACGCCATCCTTAATGCTCGACCAAATGCAGGCCCACCGAAAGTCTGTGTTGATATCGAAGAGAATGACAAATCACCCGCTTCCGATCATAACCGCAACAATAACATGGAAGACGTTTATGATTAGGCAAGTGATAAGGACGAAGCTAACATCGAAAAATTGAAATCAAGCTAGCAAAGAAAATGAAAGAGAATGGGACTTCTCTCCCGATCGGACTACATTCACCAAAAGTATCCTTGAAGCTGAATGTCCAAAGAAATTCATTCCTCTGACTTTGCCACCGTATAATGGCCTTGTTGATCCAAATTACTTCTTATTCAAATACGATTGGCATATGAGTGCGGCTAAGGCGACTAACAAGATGAGATGCACGTACTTTCCTCTCTACTTAGAAGGTGCTACATCATTATGGTTCACGAAGCTACCACCTAAATCTATCGATCGATTCTCAGACTTGATCAAAAAGTTCAAGGAGCAGCTCCGCTTGTACGCTACCAAAGCCAAAGATGCTATTACGCTCTCATCAATGAAACAGAAACCAGGAGAAACTATCAAAGCCTTCCTTAGTCGATTCATTATTGCCTTGTCTAAAGTAAGGAATCCAGAGCCATGTATAATTTTCATGGCTTTACCTGATGCTATAGACAAAGCAAGCAAATTTGGAAAATAGATAAAGATGAAGGAACCGAATACGTTTGGCAAATTCTATAAGAAAGCCGAGGAGTACATGAGAATGGACGATAATCCTGTTCCTCTTCAGATCATAGACGGAAACCAACTTCTTAAACCTCCCAAGAGTGCTGCTATTCAATGCAATAATAGGAACACTCAGGGGTAGAAGCGCGCCAATGATGGTAGTGGTAATAAAGATAATAAGAAGTCTCGCCTTTTCAACTCATCAGAGCTGACGCCTTTGAATGACACTTCTGAAAATATCTATCTTGCAACAAAGAATTCTGAAGAGTATGCAGGGCCAAATCCAATAAGGATAAGCGATAAAGCAGCAAACTCGGGGAATTTCTGTAGATTTCATAACCAGCCTGGTCATAACACTAATTGTAACGACCCAGAAGATCTGAACCAATTTAAAAAATTTTAAATTGGCTAAAATAGTGGATTTTAAATATTTAAAATAAATATTTTAAATAATAGCAATGAAAAGTGAGTTTGAATCGACGTCTGAAAACGAGTATAATTAATTCTAATTATAAACAAGGCCTGAAAAGGCGCTGCAGTTTTAAAAATTGAATTCAAACTTTGTCGGACTGTACCGGATGCAAAACAAAACGGATTTGAGTGAAACTAAAAATATTTAAATCTGTTAGTGAATACCTTTCTAACGAATCTGAAAAATCGAAGTTTCATAGCGGGAAGCAAAAGTTATGGCTAAATGAATTTTCAGAAAGGTCGCTATGGAATTTATATAGCCCGTGAAATTGGCCATTTTGCAAACGATCTCGGAATTCGACGAAACCACTTTTGTTGGATCCGGGATGTGAAGTTATTGCTAGGTTTCAAATTTCATAATTTTTGAAGCTAGTATGTGAGCGTGGCAAAGGAAAACGTGCTTTGGTCAATTATAGTTAAATTGGATCGACCAGAAATGGGCCTTTCTGCAAACGGTCTCAGAATTCGACGAAACTAGTTTTGTTGGGACCGTATCGTCAAAACATAGCCAGATTTATTTTTCTGGAATTTTTCGAATCAGTTTGTGCCCCTGCCAAATTGAAATGTTCGTTCAAATCGAATATTGAATGTTATATATTTTAAATTGAATGGAAACTGACTGAAACAATCGAATGGGCGTACGAAACATATCCCATTGTGTTCGGGATGGGGGTAAAACGCTAGGTATGATAGTCGTTGGGTTCGGATTGGAGGTCATGTCAGAAAACCCCTTATAAGACCTCCCGGCCAATCAGAATTTAATAAGAAAAAAAAGGAAAATTTCTCTCTCTTCCCCCCCGATATACGGCGGAAATCCTTCAAAACTTCCTAACTCGATTTCTCTTTCAATTCCAAACGAAATCAAGCAAACTTGGATCCATTTTGAAGCTCTAACCGTCCTCTTCAAATCCATGTGAAGTTTGGCAATTATCGTGCAGTATTTCTCGAGTTGCGAGCCCGGGAAGAGCTCGACTTTCAAGCTCCGCCGCGGTTGACTGGAGCCACCGGAGTGGGTCCCCCTTCCGACGCAGGTACTCCTCTTCATATTTCACGGATTCGAGGAAAACCTTAAACCTAGTTTTGAACATCGAAAAGAGGTATCGGCTATATTTATTTTCAACAGTTTTAACACCTTTAAACCGTTGCAAACTTTGAAAAATCATATCTTTTTCGTGTGTTGACGAAATTCAGTGAAACAAGAGACAGTGGACTCGTGTGGACGTCTTCTACCTTCTAGAACAGACCGCATATTTTTCTGAGCCTTCTGCTATTTTTGGTGGAGTGGAACCCAATGTGAGATTTCTAATTTATAAACGATATGGAAAACGACGATGTATAAATTATATAGTTGATGTATGAGTTATATAAGCATTGTACACCTCTTGTATAAGCGTTGTATAAGTGGTACGTTCGATATATGAGTTGTATATGTGTTGTAAAAATTATATATGTGTTGAAATAGAAGTGGATTGCTATATATATATATATATATATATATATATATATATATATATATATATATGTATATACATATATATACACGCCCCTCGTCCACAAACCATGGACGATATTTATTGGTTGTGATTGATGTGAAAATTGATTGATAACGAATGGTTGATTGGAATTGTTTTTGGTTGATATTGATTGATTGTGGTTGAAAAACACCCATTTGTGGTTGAGAAATATTTGGTTGAAACCACATAGGATTAGTTTGTGGAAATGAAATAAATATACAAGCCGCCTGCGTGCGAACTAGATGCATGATTCCCCATTGTCAAAAGCTGTAAGGTTTAAGGTAGAGCGAGGAGCCGTACTAGGGACGGCCTCGGTTTTAACTACCCTGCCGTTATGCTGCCGAAATTTTGAATAATATTCATGTGTTAGAATTATTTTCCTGTGTTGAAACTATATTCGTGTGTTTTATAGAAAACCTTCATGTGTTGAATTGAAATTCATTCGTTGAATAGAATTCATGTGTTGAATGGTATTCGTGTTTTTAAATATAAAAATCACCCTTTTATCTGTATATATAAACTATAGAAAACCATCATGTGTTGAATTGAAATTCATTCGTTGAATAGAATTCATGTGTTGAATGGTATTCATATTTTGAAATAAATTGTTTTATAATAAAAATCATAATTTTATTACCTATATGAACTATATAAAATAATCGCGTTTTGAAATGAAATTGTTTTATAATAAAAATCCTATTTTTATCACCTATATTAACTATATAAAATAGTCGTGTTTTGAAATAAATTGTTTTACATTAAAAATCACATTTTTATTATATACATGAGTAGTTAAAAATAGCGAAGTGTTGAAATGGAAGTCAGTTGGATAAAAATATCATTTTTATCAAATGTATGAAAAGGAAATGGTTTTGAAATCGAAAGATCGATTATATTTATATATATATAAATATAATTAAAATTTATCGAATAACGAAGCTGCAGTTCATATTTTGAAACCGTGATTTCAAATGATTAGTGCGGGAGATCCGACCATTGGATTTTCTCGAAACCGCAACCGTTGGGTTCGCTTTGGAAATATCTTTCCAATGGCACCAACTTTGTAAAAATCCAACGGTTGGATTGTCTGGAATGTTTAATTCAAATCTGAAGAAAAACAGCGCCAGAATCGATTATATTTATATTTATATATAAATATAATTATATTTAATCGAATAACGATGCTGTAGTTCGTATTTTGAAATCGAAACTTCAAACGATTATATCAGGAGATCCGACCGTCGGAATTTCCCGAAACTGGAACCGTTGGATTCGTTTTGAAAAGATCTTTATAATGATGTAAATTTTGTGAAGTTCCAACGGTTATATTTTCAGATATGTATAAATCAAATCTGAAGAAAAACAACGCCACGGCCGCGTTATGGCCCGAAGCGTCGTTTTTAATAAATTAGCTATTTTAAAATAAATAAAAATAGCGATAAATCGTTATAAAATATTATAAACGATATGGATGTGATTTAGAAATTAACTGAAGGTTGGCTAAGTCGAATGGTTTCCTGGGTGTTGATCTGATGTTGGTTTCGGCCTTCAGGGTTAATATTTGGGAGATCGTTCTCTTACTGATTGACGGTTAGTGACTAATGAATTGAAATGATGTGTGTGTGTATGTTAGTGTTGCACTTGTTTATTATATACGCGAGTTGCTCAGAAAGACCGGGTTTATCCCATTCTGAATAACTGAATCAACGATAAGAAATCGAAGATGAAGACGGTGGTCGAAGATCGGAGATCTTCACCTCGTTTGGATGGTAACCGAGGTCCTGATTGGGTGGTATCCCAAATATGGATAATGAGTGGTGATCGTTCTGACGTACGTGGTGATCGATGGGTTTGCGAGGTATTTAGTGCCTCCGGTTTCGTTCAAACCCAGAATGGACTTGCAAATGGACAGTGTGTCTGACATTGGAATTTATTCTGTGTGATTGATAGCCATCCGTTGCACGGTGTGGATTGCCTGTGGGGCATGCTAAGATGCAGTGATCAGGGCTTCTGTTGAAAAGCAAAGTCTTGTGGTGATGATCAAAGCACTGCCTGTGTTGCATAGCTTTGTGTATAATGTGAAATCGCGAGCCTCACACCCCGGTATGAACCAGAAACGGGAGAGGACCTCAGGGAGGGCATGCGTTTCTTTCTAGTTAGAAGTGGCGTCAGTGGTTTTACACGCCCTGACGAGTTTGACTTATGTGGTTGTTGTTGTTGCAAGGCACCTCGGTTTGATCGGACGATCCGGGTCCGATGGAGTCATTCGTTGACTCGTTTACGCCCCAAAGGGCGGGGAAACACATTGTTCAGGCATTTTAATCCACATCGGTGGACTGGCCCTGACGATCCAAGGGTCGATGCGCTCTGATCCTGAGGCATGGACTAGATTGTCTCGAAGTCGGTAAGGACTATCTTTTGCCTTGGTTCATGACGGAATTCCAATTTCCAAATACGTGACTGTGCGGTTTTGATTGTATACCTATATATGGCGACATAGTGGTATGGGGCATTAATGCCATCTATGATTGATATTTATGATTTGAAATTGTTTTTGAAACATATAAACACTAGTAGTAATATCAAATACTTTTGTTTTAGTCGTATCAAGCATCTTTTGGTCATTATAAGGTAAAACTCTATCCTCTGGTTTGCGTTGCATTGTGTGATGGGAACTGAGTCTTATAATGGCTTCATTTTTATAAAAAGCATTGCGATGTTTAAAAGAATGATTTGTTTTAAAGCACTGGCAATCCAATGGAGTAAACCCGTTCCATTGGCATGGTCCTGTGATTGGCCATATTTTAGATGTGTTGTGTAGATTTCTCATACCAATCCCATGACTGACTCGTAGTTTGTTTCACTTTCAAACTCGGGTGCCCCTTTTTCTACATGGGCAGCCTTGTATTCAGGTTTAGCAGGCTTTATCCGGATAGCTGGAGCTGAAGATGGATTCTATCATTTATCTCTTTTTATGTTGTTCAGCTCCTGTTGTACATATTATGTTTGTTTTCCGCTGTAGACATTTATGTATAGTTGAACTGTATTTGTACTAAGTATGATCCTGTGTATACTATGTAACTCTGATGATTATTGTTTATCCAGTGATTATTTGTTCATTATCTGATGTATTTATTTATTTCTGTTCTGCTATTATCTGTTTCTGTGTTATATTCCAAAGATTACCCTTGCCGCCGTCAGTGCGGGGTTTGGGGTTGTCTCAATTTGGTATCAGAGCTTTGGTTAAGCTCGGCTCTGTTATATAACACATTAACGAACTCGTCAGAATAGAACCAGTAGTGTTCTAGGATGGGTAACTCTATACAGATAGGATCAGTAATATCCTAGTATAAGTAAAGCAGAATCAGAACAACTCGTTAAAGATGGGGTCAGAAGTGCCACAGAACGAGTCGAGGATAATATGTTTATATATAACGTATTTGTGATTATATATCTAGTTTGGTTTTAGAAATATAATTTTTGAACATATCAAAAGGTATATATTTGAAAAGTTAAAAACATATTGATTGTTGTTTGTGTTGTGTGATTGTGAATTTGATCAATTAAATTATTAAAACGATAGTTAATTTAATCAATAAGATAATGAATGGTAGGATTTATTCATTTAAATCACCCATTGAACTGATATAAGAATAGATAGAAATATATATACTTGTGCATTATATATGTTTGAACAGGTAATTGGATTAGCTGTTGAGTAAAGATTTTATTTGCGTGCCCGACAAATAGGTAAACCTGAATGAGTTGGATGCGCACTTTTATTATTATATCAACTCCTATGAGTGCCATTGGATGCGGAATGCTGGTTATTGTGTGTGTAAAAATAAATGTCGCCATAGGATAGTAACAATTAATTTTGAACTACACTACATGGCATACTTCTGAAGATAGGCATACTTCATCATATACCACATAAGCATTTGGAGCTTGTGTGACGAGGTGGAAGATTTACCATACGAGCGAGAGGCTTGTATGGCGATGACTATATTTTACAGGTTGAACTGATGACTGATATGGACTATTTAAAAAAAATTATAACGATAAATTTGCATGATTAATAAAACCCTACACGGGTCTGGAGTTGACAATAATCACGTCTCTCTAGTTATTAGATACGGCACATGGACTATTTATTTCCCACACGGGACGAGGTGATGAGGATTTATCCTCTGGAGCATTTAAAATACACACTCCCTCAGGCTTTGACAGGGTGACGAGAATTTATTCTCTGGAGTTATTATCTATACACGCTCCACTGTAAACACCAGAATATATCACTATAAATATGTGTATGCTTATTAGGATTTATGGAGTACCTAATACAGCCCAATAAATTTCCAAACCCCTCCCCGTACAAAGGAGGTTATGGCGAAATTTTTCGAAAATTCCGGGTGTTAGCCAAATTTTTGAAGAATTTGAAGATTCTCAAAAACTGAAAAGTCGGAGAATGGATGCCAGGTTGAACGTAGAGTAGATTAATCAAACCACTTTCGACTTTGCTCCTTTACGGGGACGAAAAGTTTTAAGTGGGGGAGATTGTAACGACCCAGAAAATCTGAACCAATTTAAAAAAAATTAAATTGGCTAAAATAGTGGATTTTAAATATTTAAAATAAATATTTTAAATAATAGCAATGAAAAGTGAGTTTGAATCGACGTTTGAAAACGAGTATAATTAATTCTAATTATAAACAAGGCCTGAAGCCGGTGTAGTTTCAAAAATTGAATTCAAACTTTGTCGGACTGTACCGAGTGCAAAACAAAACGGATTTGAGTGAAACCAAAAATATTTATATCTGTTAGTGAATACCTTTCTAACGAATCTGAAAAATCGAAGTTTCATAGCGGGAAGCAAAAGTTATGGCTAAATGAATTTTCAGAAAGGTCGCTATGGAATTTATATAGCCCGTGAAATTGGCCATTTTGCAAACGACCTCGGAATTCGATGAAACTACTTTTGTTGGATCCGGGATGTGAAGTTATTGCTAGGCTTCAAATTTCATAATTTTTGAAGCTAGTATGTGAGCGTGGCAAAGAAAAACGTGTTTTGGTCAATTATAGTTAAATTGGATCGACCAGAATGGGATTTTTTGCAAACGGTCTCAGAATTCGAGGAAACTAGTTTTGTTGGGACCGTATCGTCAAAACATAGCCAGATTTATTTTCTGGAATTTTTCGAATCAGTTTATGGCCCTGGCAAACTGAAATGTACGTTCAAATCGAATATTGAATATTATATATTTTAAATTGAATGGAAACTGACTGAAACAGTCGAATGGGCGTACGAAACATATCCCATTGTGTTCGGGATGGGGGTAAAACGCTAGGGACGACAGTCGTTGGGTTTGGATTCGAGGTCGTGTCAGAAAACCCCTTATAAAACCTCCCGGCCAATCAGAATTTAATAAGAAAAAAAGGGTAATTTCTCTCTCTTCCTCCCCCCCGATATATGGCGGAAATCCTTCAAAACTTCCCGACTCGATTGCTCTTTCAATTCCAAACTAAATCAAGCAAACATGGATCCATTTTGAAGCTCTAACCGTGCTCTTCAAATCCATGTGAAGTTTGGCAATTATCGTGCAGTATTTCTCGAGTTACGAGCCCGGGAAGAGCTCGACTTTCGAGCTCTGCCGCGGTTGACTGGAGCCACCGGAGTGGGTCTTCCTTCTGGTGCAGGTACTCCTCTCCGTCCTCTTTGACGCAGCGCCCTCCGATCCTCTTCATACTTCAAGGATTCGACGAAAACCTTAAACCTAGTTTCGAACATCGAAAAGAGGTATCTGCTATATTTATTTTCAACAGTTTTAACACTTTTAAACCATTGCAAACTTTGAAAAATCATATCTTTTTCATGTGTTAACGAAATTCAGTGAAACAAGAGATAGTGGACTCGTGTGGACGTCTTCTACCTTCTAGAAGAGACCACATATTTTTATGAGCCTTCTGCTATTTTTGGTGGAGTGCAACCCAATGTGAGATTTCTAATTTATAAACGATATGGAAAACGACGATCTATAGAAGTGAATAAGTTATATAAGCGTTGTATGAGTTATATAAGCGTTGTACACCTCTTGTATAAGCGTTGTATAAGTGGTACGTTCGATATATAAGTTGTATATGCGTTGTAAAAATTATATATGTGTTGAAATAGAAGTGAATTGCTATATATATATATATATATATGTATATATACGCCCCTCGTCCATAAACCATGGACGATATTTGTTGGTTGTGATTGATGTGAAAATTGATTGATAACGAATGGTTGATTGGAATTGTTTGTGGTTGATATTGATTGATTGTGGTTGAAAATACCCATTTGTGGTTGAGAAATATTTGGTTGAAACCACATAGGATTAGTTTGCGGAAATGAAATAAATATACATGCCGCCTGCGTGCGAACTAGATGCATGATTCCCCATTGTCAAAAGCTGCGAGGCTTTAAGGTAGAGGGAGGAGCCGTACTAGGGACGGCCCCGGTTTTAACTACCCTGCCGTTATGCTGCCGAAATTTTGAATAATATTCATGTGTTAGAATTATTTTCCTGTGATGAAACTATATTCGTGTGTTGTATAGAAAACCTTCATGTGTTGAATTGAAATTCATTCGTTGAATAGAATTCATGTGTTGAATGGTATTCGTGTTTTTAAATATAAAAATCACCCTTTTATCTGTATATAGAAACTATAGAAAACCTTCATGTGTTGAATTGAAATTCATTCGTTGAATAGAATTCATGTGTTGAATGGTATTCATATTTTGAAATAAATTGTTTTATAATAAAAATCATATTTTTATTACCTATATGAACTATATAAAATAATCGCGTTTTGAAATGAAATTGTTTTATAATAAAAATCCTATTTTTATCACCTATATTAACTATATAAAATAGTCGTGTTTTGAAATAAATTGTTTTACCTTAAAAATCACATTTTTATTATATACATGAATAGTTAAAAATAGTGAAGTGTTGAAATAGAAGTCAGTTGGATAAAAATATCATTTTTATCAAATGTATGAGAAGGAAATGGTTTTGAAATCGAAAGATCGATTATATATATATATATATATATATATAAATATAAATATAATTAAAATTTATCGAATAACGAAGCTGCAGTTCGTATTTTGAAACCATGATTTCAAACGATTAGTGCGGGAGATCCGACCACCGGATTTACCCGAAACCGCAACCGTTGGGTTCGCTTTGGAAATATCTTTCCAATGGCACCAACTTTGTAAAAATCCAACGGTTGGATTGTCTGGAATGTTTAATTCAAATCTGAAGAAAAACAGCGCCGAAATCGATTATATTTATATTTATATATAAATATAATTATATTTAATCGAATAACGACGTTGTAGTTCGTATTTTAAAATCGAAAATTCAAACGATTATACCAGGAGATTCGACCGTCGGAATTTCCCGAAACTGGAACCGTTGGATTCGTTTTGAAAAGATCTTTCTAATGATGTAAATTTTGTGAAGATCCAACGGTTAGATTGTCAGATATGTATAAATCAAATCTGAAGAAAAACAGCGCCACGGCCGCGTTATGGCCCGAAGCGTCGTTTTGAATAAATTAGCTATTTTAAAATAAATAAAAATAGCGATAAATCATTATAAAATATTAAAAAACGATATGGATGTGATTTAGAAATTAACTGAAGGTTGGCTAAGTCGAATGGTTTCCTGGGTGTTGATCTGATGTTGGTTTCGACCTTCGGGGTTAATATTTGGGAGATCGTTCTCTTACTGATTGACGGTTATTGACTAATGAATTGAAATGATGCGTGTGTATGTTAGTGTTGCACTTGTTTATTATATACGCGAGTTGCTCAGAAAGACTGGGTTTATCCCATTCTGAATAACTGAATCGACGATAAGAAATCGAAGATGAAGACGGTGGTCGAAGACCGGAGATCTTCACCTCGTTTGGATGGTAACCGAGGTCCTAGTTGGGAGGCATCCCGAAATATGGATAATGAGTGGTGATCGTTCAGACGTACGTGGTGATCGATGGGTTTGCGAGGTATTTAGTTCCTCCGGTTTCGTTCAGACCCAGAATGGACTTGCAAATGGATAGTGTGTCTGACATTGGAATTTATTCTGTGTGATTGATAGCCATCAGTTGCACGATGTGGATTGCCTGTAGGGCATGCTAAGATGCAGTGATCAGGGCTTCTGTTGAAAAGCAAAGTCTTGTGGTGATGATCAAAGCACCGCCTGTGTTGCGTAGCTTTGTGAATAATGTGAAATCGCGAGCCTCAGACCCCGGAATGAACCAGAAACGGGAGAGGACCTCAGGGAGGGCATGCGTTTCTTTCTAGTTAGAAGTGGCGTCAGTGGTTTTACATGCCCTGACGAGTTTGAATTATGTGGTTGTTGCTGTTGCGAGGCACCTCAGTTTGATCGGACGATCCGGGTCCGATAGAGTCATTCGTTGGCTCGTTTACGCCCCAAAGGGCGGGGAAACGCATTGTTCAGGCATTTTAATCCACATCAGTGGACCGGCCCTGACGATCCAAGGGTCGATGCGCTCTGACCCTGAGACATGGACTAGATTGTCTCGAAGTCGGTAAGGACTGTCTTTTGTCTTGGTTCATGGCAGAAATCCAATTTCCAAATACATGACTGTGCGGTTTTGATTGTATACCTATATATGGCGACATAGTGGTATGGGGCATTAATGCCGTCTATGATTGATATTTATGATTTGAAATTGTTTTTGAAATATATAAACACTAGTAGTAATATCAAATGCTTTTGATTTATTCGTATCAAGCATCTTTTGGCCATTATAAGGTAAAACTCTATCCTCCGGTTTGCGTTGCATTGTGTGATGGGAACTGAGTCTTATAATGGCTTCATTTTTATAAAAAGCATTGCGATGTTTAAAAGAATGATTTGTTTTAAAGCACTGGCAATCCAATGGAGTAAACCCGTTCCACGAAACTGGCGTGGTCCTGTGATAGGCCATATTTTAGATGTGTTGAGTAGATTTCTCATACCAATCCCATGACTGACTCGTAGTTTGTTTCACTTTCAAACTCGAGTGCCCCTTTTTCTACACGGGCAGCCTTGTATTCAGGTTTAGCAGGCTTTATCCGGATAGCTGGAGCTGAAGATGGATTCTATCATTTTTCTCTTTTTATGCTGTTCAGCTCCTATTGTACATATTATGTTTGTTTTCCGCTGTAGACATTTATGTATAGATGAACTGTATTTGTACTAAGTATTATCCTGTGTATACTGTGTAACTCTGATGATTATTGTTTATCCAATGATTATTTGTTCATTATCTGGTGTATTTATTTATTTATTTCTGTTCTGCTATTATCTTTTTCTGTGTTATATTCCAAAGATTACCCTTGCCGCCGTCAGTACGGGGTTTGGGTTCGTCTCACTAATGAGCACCGACACCTGAAGAACCTCATTGAGGAATTGATCAAGAAAAATAAGCTGCAATAGTATGTAAAGAATTCACAGGCCATGAATCCTTATGCAACCTCCCAATTTCAAGTGGCATCAAATGACCAGTTTGGTCCAAGCAATGTAGCTTCTGCTCAGACCAATCCAAGGCTGATTATCAACTGATAACTATTGATGGTGCTCCACTTTCAATGGGCCATCTGTCAAGCGTTTGTTCCTGTAACATCGTGACCCCAACAACACTAGTTCAAGAGCCGAATGTTGTACATATCAATATGCTCAAATGCAAAGATAGAAAAACACCGCCTTGAAAAGTGAATGGGAAGGTCGCAAAGATCCAAACACTGAACAAGCGCCACGACAAGCAAAAACGAGAGCTGTAACTTTTGTCGAAGGGGTACTTCCCTAAATAAGAGGTTCAAAGCTTCAGTTCCTAAATCAAAACAGCCTGCCAAGTCAAGCATCCGACAAATGGATTGACGGCCGCCTCGTGAAACGATATAACAACTACCCAATTCATTTGCTTAGCATTTGGAATTTCCAGATGTGAAGAATGAAAACCATTTGCGTAGCATCTGGAATCTCCATACGTGAAGAATGAAAACCATTTGCTAGCATCTGGAATCCCTAGATGTGAAGAATGAAAACCATTTGTGTAGCATCTGCAATCCCCGGATGTGAAGAATGAAAACCATTTGCGTAGCAGATGGAATCCCCGGATGTGAAGAATGAAAACAATTTGCATAGCATTTGGAGTCCCTAGATGTGAATAATGAAAACCATTTGCGTAGCATTTGGAATTCCGAGATGTAAAGAATGAAAAAAAAATTGCGTAGCATCTGGAATCCCTAGATGTGAAGAATGAAAAACCATTTGCATTACATCTAGAATTCGCAGATGTGAAGAATGAAAACCATTTCCGTAGCATCTGGAATTCGCAGATGTGAAGAATGAAAACCATTTGCGTAGCATCTGAAATCCCCAGATGTGAATAATGAAAACCATTTGCGTAGCATCTGGAATCCCCGGATGTGAAGAATGAATACCATTTGCATAGCATCTAGAATCCCCAGATGTGAAGAATGAAAACCATTTGCGTAGCATATGGAATTCCCAGATGTGAAGAGTGAAAACCATTTGCGTAGCATCTGAAATCTCAGATGTGAAGAATGTCAGGCACCCAATGGATCGCCAGTATCAGGAAGTACCTGGTCCGATCATGACAAATATTGGGGTTCCAACCAAAGTCCTTTCTGGGGGCATTCCTTCTGAATCTACCGATGCTTGGATTAATCAGTATAATTGAGTGACGAAAGTCTCTAATGCCTAAATTAACCAAGCAGGATTGTAGATGAAGTTCGTATTTAACCAAACAACTTGCGTAACGTCTGAATATATCAGATGCGATAAGTATTGGGTCTTAATTAATTAATTGCGTACTGTCGGAAAATCTCGAACACGACAAGTTTTAGATTTTAGCCTAAGCAAGGGCATGAAATCCAAAGTAGTTTCCGTTGAGAAGGCTAATAACGACTCCCTAAAAAGGGGCATGAATATCAAAGCTTCTCAAAGAGGAAGCAGAAAATAAATCGCATATTCGCATTTCCCAAATGAGAAGTGTCGTGTTTTATCATGTAAATCATTAGAACAATAAAGCTTGAAATCCACAGTCGAATTATCTCGGGCAGTTGATATTTAGCATTAATGCAAATTCGAATCAAAATACGGTATTTGTGCAGATAACATTTGACGAGTTTTAAACCATTGAATAAAATGGTCCTATGCAAACAGTTTATTCAATTCAGAACAGAATTCGCTATAGTTCATTTTTTTTAATTAATCTACTATCGATATGGACAGTCGATAGTGAGTATAAGTCCAAAATCATCCAGTCGCTTGTTTTAATTGCAGAACAGGTGATACGAAGCATATGAATTCAAAGTAATATTTGCCATAGCAAACAAAAGGCGGCAACTGGATCTTAATGCAAGATGTATCAACAAAAAAGTTCATTTCGAAACTTGCATTTTTCACAAGAAATAATACAAGCCTCGAGGGGAAAATGTTAACCACATTAAAACGCGGTTCAAAAATTGATACGTATAGTGAAGAGATCGCTCATACGTCGTTCCGCTCGGTCATGCATTTGGTTCAATCGGCATTAACTAGACCGGTCGGTATAGAAAGAGTGAGAACGGTTGGTATAAAAAGGAGTGTAATCGACCGGTGCCTAATGACAGTTGTTGCAAGCTGTACCCAATGGAATTTTTCGTAAATAAGTCCCGGACTGACCGGTACCCTGCACGCCATAATTACAACACTGCCACTACCATTAAACACTCTTATAAATAACCCTCTCCTTCCTTCATTCATGGGGATGGAATTTCCATTCCTACCACGAAGTTCTACAAATTTGAAGCTCTTCTCCAACTTCATTAATGGCTTCCATGGATCAAACTACTTCTCTTGGATATCAAATGGATCAATTCTCATTCAAGCTACATTAGAAATCTCTCCAACACAATTCAAGTGATCTCTAATCCTGTCCAATTCTCTCTAAATTCAGATCTAACATAAAGCTCCTATTAAAACATGGAAGACCATCAAAGCGCTTAAGTGATTGAAGATTCATACATCCACCATTACAAAGCTAGAGATCTCTCCAATTTCTTTACCGATTCAAGCGTAATTTTGATCCTAGAAAGAGAGAAAAGCGAGGAACGAATGTAAAGAGAGAATTCATGTATGATGTAAAGAAAAATATCATAATGAGAAGAGATTGAAAAGTGGACGTAAATCCATTTTGGATCGAACCACTATAAAAATTCCTTTGTCTTCTTTTTATGCTTTTATTTTGCGATTGTGGCCTCATATTTTAGTCTAACCACTTGGTGAGGTGCGCATAAAGAACCTTTGGTGTTGAAATCAAATTTCGGTTTTAAAAAGTGTCATCTAGAATTGGTTCAAATGAGAATGATTAAATATCGAGAGAAACACTTTGACGTAATTCCCTGATCAATATCTTCCCGTTTCAGGGAAGAAAACATCAAAGCACCCCTTACCAATGAAGAAGGTTGGAAGGACATCAAGAAGGACCCTATATTTGGAAAAGATGAATGGGTAGAAGTTCCAAGAGCGTTTGATTGTTTGGTATGATTTGATTGGTTTGTTTGATTTGAATATGTTTTAGTTTGATTTGAAATTGTTTGAACATTGTTTGTAAATATTGCTTCGATTGGATTGCTTGGATTTAAAACTTGTATGTATATGGATTGATACACTTGTAAATATTAACACTTGAATTGATTATTTTGTTTATGCTTTTTATAGTCATGAATTTATGGGGAGTAATTTACTTTAGTATAATAATAGGATATGTATAGATAGATATAGGATTTAAGGGGAGAACGTTTAGAATTTCTTTTTGTTGATGACAAAGGGGAGAAATTATAAAATATGGATTAGTTAGACTTAGTTTAAGGAAGAATATGTAGGATTCATAATGTCATGGGGAGTATTAGAAGAACTAGATCATATAGTATCAACAGGTAATGAACATGTGTGAATATTTTAAAAATCAAGGTTGTCATCATCAAAAATGGGGAGATTGTTGGAGAATGGAGCTTTAATGACAACAGTCTTATTTCAATTATCACTATTAATTGATTATAAAATGTATACTAGCATCTCAATCTAGAATATGTATACATATATATGAAGGATTTGTATACAAGACTTAAATATGGAAGATTGTATAGTTTTAGAGTTCCAAGAGATTCTGAATTCAAGAAAGATTCAAGACTCATGAGTTATCAAATTTTCAAGAGTTCAAGACAAACATAGTAATAGAGTCTACTTTATATGTAAGACTCTGAATAGCACGCCAGGTTCAAATTCAAGTTCTATTTTTAAAACTTCAAATTCTGATTTTCAAAATTCTAATTCTAATTTCAAATTGTTTTTCTATCCTACTTATGATTTCAAATTTAAGTTTTAAGTTTATATAAGTTTATATAGTTATATAGTTTTGTAGTTTTATAGTTTTTAAAATTATTAATTTATAAATATGTTTATATAATACATTATTATAATTTCATATTATTTTACACTTTAGAATATTCGTTTATATCATTAAATTTTGATTCAAGAATTTCCAGAATAATTATATGATTAAACACTTGAAAAATAGTTTAAAAAATGTTTTTAACATACATATGTCGACATACAATCGTCAGAAATTCAATTATCAAAGGAAGTGTTTTTCACTATTTGTAACGTTCCAGAAGCATTACAACCTTTCCAATCTTATAAATAGGGGCTGATTTCAAAATTTTTGATATATCTTCTTCTCCGTCTTTCACCCCTCTTCATCCCACCATTAATATTTCATATTTTATTAATTTCTACACTTAGACTTTGTCGATTTCTACTCTAATTACATAAAACTTCTTCTTTTCTCACTCTCTATCCACTACTCTCTAAATTAAAGTGCTAATGAAGAGTTATAGGGCTGTTGTAATCATTTGGGAAGTGTTTGGGAAAGGGTGTGCTCCTTGTAGCCTTGAAATCAAGGAAAAGGAGCGGTATTAACCTTGTAGCCATAGAATCAAGGGTGTTTGGAGCGGTGTTAACCTTGTAGCCGTGAAATCAAGGGGATTGTACTGGGATATTGATAATAATAAAGCTCTGCGCAGTCCAGCGTTGCGTGAGACTGGTCGTTGGAGTAATCCGAACCAGTATTAAATCTGGTGTGTTTTTTCTTTTTCTGCATTTTATATTTTTCTGTTTCTGTGTTTGTGTTTGATTCTGTGTCTTTGATCATCTCTGTTGTGTGTGATTCATATAGTAGACCATTCAAGTTTACGATTTTCATAAATTCCTTATAAACACTATTCACCCCCTTTAGTGTTAGTCTTGCCTTAAGATCTGCATTCCACGTTCCATAACAATGATTCCATCTCTTTTAAATAAAACAAATCTTGTTCTAATAAAGATAAAATGGAGTTAGAAAGAAACTCTGAAAACAAGGAGGAATATAGTCGAATTGTTATTAAAAATTTATTTGCTAATCAAAAAGAGGAGTAGATTCTATGTGCAGTAGCTAAAAAACTTTCTAACACCACCTCTGCCTCTATAACGGGGAAGAAAAGAAAAAAGAGCAAAATTGTGACACCCCACGTCCGTTAATGTCACTAACAAAGGGAATGCATTAAGTTTCGTGAAGCGTTATAGTAAACAGAACGAAAATATTACAAGACAGACATATATAATAACAATAAAAAAAACTTTATTTACCATAAGATATAGTGGTCCAAAAACATCACATGTCTGAAATACAAAAGCCCATTACAACACAAAAGCTACTTTCTTGTACTTCAAAAATATCAGAGTACATAAAAGAAATAAAATTCCCCAAAAACAAAATATAGCCATAGCAACAAAGATAGGAGCTTGAGCCATACATATCAGCAGCTCCAGCAAAAGAAAGCAGAATCACGGTCAAGTCTGAGTGTTTCCTCCCTGAGAACCTAGCGCGGGGAGGGGGGTGGGGGGACAGAAGAAAGAAGGAGAAACAAAAAGGGTCAGACATAAAGTATGGCGAGTCTAGTTAGTTTTAGCAAGTAAATAAATAAAAGTTGCATGACAAGCATATAAAGTGGATAAGAGAGATTACTACTTAAAAGACAGGTGTGACAGGGTTGACATGATTAGGTGTATACGCTTCCTAAAATGATTACTCTGCACTATTACTAGTTTATCTAGAATGAGATGATCCCTTCCACTATAAGGTGGTAAACTTAGGCATACGTCCAAGTGTACCCAAACTACTACCCTAATCGATCGGCTCCCTAATCCGTGTAGATACTCTATGCCGATCCCTCTGTAGGATGTATCACGTCCTAAAGTGGCAACTACTCGCTAATATGCACATCCCCATATCTACAGGTGTCACTGTTGTCTTATCCCCTTCTGCCCGGCTCATGCACGCACATGGCTCGGTCAGTTTGCGCCACCCACACCATCATCCATGCTTGGATCTCTTACAACCAGTCCAGTAAGCATGCCCCTTCTCCGACCTAGTACGAAGTACATGTTTTGATACCTACTCCGGGTTACTGGATGAAAAGGGTCCCACACAATATGATACAAGCTCTCCCCTTTGTCTTGTATCTCCCACTAGGTTTTCTTTGGCTATGTATACCACTAGGTGTCTTTAATTACATAACCCTATCATTTCTACAAGTTATGCTTACCCTAAAACATGTCTTCAATTACATAACTTTATTATTTCCACTGGTTATATGTACCACTAGGTGTCTTTAATTACATAACCTTATTAGGTTAAGTTTGTGGGCCTATATGTAAATATTACCCACCCTCTCAGATTTACTTAACCCACCCACTGTCCAACCAATTTTACTTAATCCTAACCTTAGTTCATATTCATACAATCCCTTATAGATGAAATTAGTTTAACTAGTCCAATTTATTACCATGTCCATTTATGGTTTATAATGTGCTAGACCTCCCACATTAGGCCTACCACTTGTGAATGCTGGATATGCTGGTTGGTCTGGGCAGTCTTATTCCACAAGTTGGGCCTATCCTCCTGTCTTTGCCCGATTCGTATTTGCGCACTTAGACCTCACACATTAGGTTCAACATTAGTGGTTGCTGGATATGTCGGTCGGGTCTAGGAAGACTTCCACCACTAATGCAACATAACCTCGTTTCATAAGTGCAATTACAATTTTTAATTTTAATTATTAGACATTACATTTGTATCCAGTTCTTACCCATGTCTTTATAGGTGATTATGCCCCTATTTCCCCCTTTTGAATTATATGTCCAATTCATATAAACATTATTTAAATCATGCCAATTCTAACCATTTTCCCCCGTTCCCTAACTAACGCATTCGCATATATTTGGAGGCATCTAGGCTAAAAAGTAGCCTAGTCATAAACAATAAAAAGGGAAAAGTGATGGGAAAAATGACAATAGTGATTATTCTAAAAGTGACGTAAGCATATATATTGGCATAGACAAGTAATAGGCATAATAAGGTGGACATAAAAACAGATCTAGTAAAAAGGGTAATGATAAAACTAGATTCAATATACTTAGAATGAACAGATCCAAATTAGAATTTATGTCCAATAATGTCAGATCTCAATTAATCACAATATGATGATCTAGATCTAAACAAAGGTTCAATTGTCCATATAATGATAATCCCAAATTAACCACAAACTTGACAAAGGTTCAGATCCACAAAGGTGACATGATAAAGTAATCCCAGGTGAATTAGATCTAGCATAATAAAGTTATAGATCCAAGAATAACATAGGTTTATGATTCAATACAGATCCAAATCACAGTACTATCACGTTATACTTTTAGTCATTTAAATCTAAAAGTAACCTAGAACTCACAGTGTTTGGCTAAAAACGCCGAACTAGGAAAGAAGCTTGTTAGGTTGTAGATATACGCTTGAATCTCTAATTGATTTGCAAAGTTGATAGTTGTAGAAGATAGGATCTGTCTCAGTTCAAACACCGGCAACATTTGGCCTCCATGATTTCCAATGAAGAAAACAAGAGAAATAGACACATGTATATAGCTTCCAGCACCTCTGAAACCGACTGCCACTTCATCCCTAGGGGCGTCAACACCCCTGTAGGGGGGTCAACCCGGGTGTCGACACCAATTAAGGGGGGTCGACCCCCTAGAGTGGGAAATTTGCCGCCATACGAAATTTTGATTTTTGAACGATTCTGGATAAGGTTCTGATTCATAGCTGACTCATATGTGTATATATAATTCTTCTATGCATATACAAACTTAAAATCCTCATAACTTCTTCATACAGTGTCCGTTTTATGCAAACAAAATATCTATCTTGACCAGAATTTCGAAGCGGATGCAATGGCGCAGTCCGTTTCCCTTAATTACAAATATTAAATTATTCATTATTTAATTTATCCTTTTTAATGCTAACAAAATTACGGGGTGTTACATTCCCTCCTACTTAAAGGATTTTGTCCCCGAAATCTCCAAGTTTAGACGAATGCATATCCTACCATCCATCATCCATCTACTCATCCATCAATCACTGGCATCCATTGTCTTTAAAGTTTTCTAATGCTTATATGAATAAATGCAAAGTTGTGTGTATATGTCCCAATACTAATGCGAAGATCAGACAGTTTACAGATTCAGTTGACCTCCTTAATGCAATGTATGTTAGTGTCATTTATCCAATATGTATGCAAATAATCCTATTATAGCATGTGAGTTCTATATGTGTGCACACTTATTCGTTCAAATGCAACATCCATATGCTAATAAATTCATTTACATCCATAAAAGAAAAGAAGATGCACACACATCCATATGCAGTATGAGAGTGATTGAGCCGATCTAATGCCTAATGTATGTGTATATGCATCCACAGGCAGCTACTAGCAAACACTTGCATCCATCAAGCATAACATGTATCAAACACATGTTTACATCCATAGGATTCTTATCTAAACATCGAAAATACTATGGATAGGATATATTCAAATGATAAAAACAAGCAGATAAAATTTTGGAAAAGGAGTTAAGAACATACCCTTGGAAAGAAAAGGGTACGAAGCCTGAATCTTGTCTTCGGTCTCCCAAGTTGCATCCTCTGGGTTATCTCCCCATTGAACCTTTATTAGCTTGATCTCTTTATTGCGTAGCTTCTTAACTTATGATCCAAGAATACCGGTAGGGACTCATCTGACTATCTCCTCCCGCTCTACTTCCACTTCTTCCAATATGCTTGGCTCAACCACTTCCGCGGTGTCAAGCAAACACTTCCGTAGATGAGAAATGTGAAAAACATCATGAACACTGGATAAATTTTCTCAAAGCTTTACTCTATAGGCCATTCGGCCAATCCTCTCAGTTATGGGAAATGGTCCCACAAACCTAGGTTCCAACTTCCCTACCGATCCAAAGCGAACCACATTCCTTAAAGGTGACACTTTAGTAAAAACTAAGTCTCCCACTTCGAATTCAATGTCATTTTTTCTCTTGTCTGCGTAGGATTTTTTTTCCTATCTTGGGCAATCTACATCCACCGTCGAATAAGGTCAATCTTCTCGGACGTTTCCTTAACCATATCTAGACCAAGTAATAATCTTTCTGTAGATTCCCGCCAACAAGTTTGTGATCTACAGGGTCATCCGTACAATGCTTCGAAGGGTGCCATGCTAATGCTAGCTTGATAACTGTTGTTATATGCAAACTCTACTAAAGGAAGATGCTTTTCCCAAGTCCCTCTAAAGTCTAGGATACACAGCCTTAAAATATCTTCAAGAATTCTGTTCACCCTCTACGTCTGCCCATCGGTTTGAGGATTATAAGCAGTGCTCAAACACAACTTATTACCTAATGCTTCTTGCAAGCTCCTCCAAAATTCACTGTTAAAGATGGGGTCATGATCGCTCACGATGCTAGAAGGTACCCCATGTATATGAACTATCTCGCGGATATAGATTGCTTCCAACCATGATGCCATCCTCTAATTCTTAACTAGAATAAAGTGAGCGCTCTTAGTGAGTATATCTATCATAATCCAGATACTGGTGTTGCCTTTCTTCGATCTAGGAAAACCATCTATGAATTCCATTGAGACGATCTCCCATTTCCACTATGGAACCTCCAAAGGATGAAGTAAACCACCGTCCTTCTTTTGCTCAGCTTTAACTTGCTGGCAAACTAAACATTGAGAAACAAATTCGGCCACATCTTTCCTCATCCCAGCCCAAAAGAAAACCCTTTTCATGTTTCTGTACATCTTATCACCGCCTAGATGAATAGTCATCTTAGAATGGTAGGATTCTTCTAGGACTGCATTTATCAAGCTTCCAGTTTAAGGAACACAAAGCCTTCCATCTCGTCGCAACCACCCCTATTCATCTATGGTATATCGACTGAGGTGACTAGAAGTATCATCTTTTCGGAGCTTATCCATGATGTCTAAAATTTATGGGTCACCTTGTTGCAAAGCTCCTATCCGATCCATAAGAGTGGGTCGTATCTCCAATGATGCAAACAAATTAGGCAAAATCTCGATGGAGGGTTTAAAATCAAAAGTTGAGATGAACTCCAAGCTCTTCCTCTCCACAAACAGAGGACTTAAGGCCATCCACTGCTTACTTTGTGCGTCAGCCACTACATTACCCTTGCCAGGGGTATAAGCGATTTCAAAATCATAAGAAGCTAAGAACTCCATCCACCTTTGTTTCCTTAAATTAAGATCCTTCTGTGAGAACAGATACTTGAGAGATTTATGATCGGTGTATAACTTGAACTTCTCTCCAAGTAAATATGATGCCACGTCTTTAGCGCGAATACTATGGCAACTAGCTCTAGATCATGGGTGGGGTAGTTCTTCTCATGAAATCTCAACAGTCTACCTCCATAACACACCACCTTTCCTTCTTGCATAAGAACCACACCAAGCCCTGTACCACATGCATCAGTGTAATCTGTAAACACTTTGTTGCCATCGGGCAAAGTCAAGACTGGGGCTGTTGTAAGAGCCCTCTTCAAACGCTGGAAAGCAACATCACAAGCTATATACCATGAAAATGCCAAGTTCTTCTTCGTTAGCCTGGTGTGTGGGGCTGATATCTTCGCGAATTCGTTAATGAACTTCCTATAATAACATGCCAATCCAAGAAAGCTTCTCACCTCTGTTGCATTTTTAGGAATCTGCCAATCTTGCACCGTAACTACTTTTGCGGGATCAACAACTATCCCTTCTTTGGAGACTACATGTCCTAAGAATCTCACCTCCTTTCTCCAAAAATGACATTTGGAGAACTTTGCCTTAAGCTGATGGTCACAGAGAGTTTTCAAAACTTCTCTTAAATGTTGGGCATGCTCTTCTTCGCTCTTGGAGAAGATCAAAATGTTATCAACAACGACTACGACAAATTTATTTAGGAACTCCCGAAACACCCTATTCCTCATATCAAAAAAATAGGCGGGTGCATTCGTCAGCCCAAAAGGCATAACTAGCCATCCAAAGAAACCATCCGGAGTCCTAAAAGCAGTCTTATCTATGTTGTCCTCAGCCACCCTCAACTGATGAAAACCTGTGGCCACGTCCAGCTGAGAAAATACCGAGGCCCCGACAAGCTGGTCAAACAAGTCTTCTATCCTCGCAAGTGAGTGCCTATTCTTCTTTGTGAGTTTTTTCAATTCTCTATAGTCCACATGTTGAACAACGAGATTTTGATCGATGTCAAAAATAAAGCTACTACGGGAATCAGATCATAAAATAAGGTTATATATATATATATATATATATATATATATATATAGAGAGAGAGAGAGAGAGAGTCGTGTTAGAATTATGTTAAAATTTATCCTCAAGTATACACGAATGTGATAATCAAGCTATATATATATATATATATATATATATATATATATATAAAATTTAAGACCTTCAAAAAGCCAGATTGTGCAGGAAATTGCCTACTAGTCGACTGGTAGGAAATCCACCAGTCTACCGGTCAAGCAACCTCTGCACATAATGGATAGTTTTAAAAGTTTTATATAATTAAATTAATTTTACCAGACAACCGATGATTTTTAACCAGTCAACTGATTCAACCCAGAATTTATTTTCTGAAGATTTGCTTCCATTCATGAAGAGATTCCTCTTCATTAATCAAAGGAAATGGACATATCTTTTTATGGAAACTCTTCGTGAAAGATTGCTACTCTTATACTACTATATAAACAAGTTTAATCATGTTTTACAATAACCTAATCTCTCCGAATTTCACTGATTTTCTGATCATCATTCTACTCTCTTCATTTACATTCTTTACAATTAAAAACTCTCCATTTCAAATACTTGTTGAATCCATGCAAATTCACTATCATTTGATTCAACAAGTTATATTATTCCTTAAATCTCTGCATTCAAAGTATATACTCGAGGATCAGATTATAGGTAGGTTGTACTTAAAGTATTGGTTATTCGTGTTGTTTCAAGAACAAAAATCAGAAGTCAAATTCTTTGTAAGTGTTGAAAACCTATTTAGTTGCTCAGGCGAGAGGCATCCTTGTTGGAGCTCGGGTGTACTGACCTATTCCTCCAGGTTAAGAGAGGGCGTTATTAGTGAATTCCGAAGAGGAGCTTCGGGACTGGACGTAGGGCAAGAAATCCGAACTAGTATAAAACTCCTAGTGTCTCTTTTTCTTTACTTACCGCTTTTATTTACTTGCTATATATCTCGATAACTTAGATATTATTTGCATAAACTATTGCACATTATTTGGCTAGTATATCAGATATATTTCTGCATTATCCATACAGATCCTTTAAGTCGTACATACCGACTTTTCATTTGGTATCAGAGCAAGGCCATCATATAACCGTAAAACCATTATTTGATACATAGACATTATGGATAATAACACAAGCATTAGCAATAACACCGGATATTCTGAAGGCCAATCAATTGCTAGACCACCCTTCTTTAATGGCATGAATGATAGTTAATGGGCTACTGGAATGAGAATACACATGCAAGCAAATAGCTATGATGCATGGAATAATACTCAAAAAGAACATACATAACCTATTATTGTATACACTGAATGGTCAAACACCGAGAAAAATGAAGCTACTGCAAATGCTAAGGCCATGAATATGCTACATTGTGCACTAGATAGAAATGAGTTCAATCAGATTTGTATGTGCAACACTGCATATGAAGTCTGGAGAACACTTAAGAATAGTCATGAAGGCACTAACAAAGTTAAACATAGTAAATTTTCTATGCTCAAAAATCAGTTTTAAATTTTTATTCTGAATGAGAACGAATCCATAAATGATATGTATTCACATTTTCAAAATATTTATCATTCATTATTAGGACTAGGAGAAAAATATTCCGACTTTGATATAGTTTCAAAAATCTTGAATTCTTTAACCGATGAATGGGAGAGAAAAGTATTAGCGATCGAAGAAGCTAATAATCTCTCTGCCATGAAATCGGAAGAATTGATCGGTAATCTAATGTCTTATGAAGTAATTTTGTAGGCAAAGAAAGCACAGGTACAAGATAAATTTTTTTAGCTTTCCATGCAGAAAAAGAAGATTCCGATCCAGATGAAGAAGATATAGCATTTGTTGCCAAGAGTTTTAAAAAATTTCTAAAATACCAAAAGAGTCAAAGCAAGAGTATAAAGAAAAATTCATCAAAGGAACCTGATCTGGCTTTAATAGAATGTTTCAAATGTTACAAGACCAGACACTATCAAAAGAACTGTCCAGATCTAAAGAGAAAACACAAAAATGAAAAATCAAAGAAACGAGATTTTTCAGTCACCTGGGACAACTCGGACTCGTCTTCTGAAAGTGATAGCGATAATGAGCAAGCAAATGTGTGCTTTATGGCTAAGGACAACGATGTAAGTGATTTTACTTTTGATGAATTATTAGAAATAAATACTAAAATTTTAGAATCTAGGAAATTTTTTAAAAGAAAGTTTAAACAAGCCAACTAGGACAAAAACAAAGCCGAATTTGAGAGAGACCTTTTGAAAGATGAAAAAGAAATCTTAGTAGAAGAAATCAGAAAATTACAAGATTCTCTTTCAAATGCAAATTCTCAAATTTCTTTGTTAAGTCAAGAAATAGAAACTCAAAAGAATAAAAATGATTTATTATTTTCTGAAAATCATGATTTAAATAATAAAGTTAAAATTCTAGAATTAGAAAACTCTAGTTTAAAAACTAGGTTAGAAAATATTTCTAAAAATGTAGATAATTTATCTAAGATTTTAGAAAATTCTCAATTCGTTTTTAATAAAAAAGGACTTGGATATGAAAATAAAATAAATTCAAAAAGGAAACCAAATTCTAAAATTTCTAATATTAAGCCAAAATTTTTTAGTAGTAAAATAAATATTTCTACTCAGAAGAATTATTCGAATAATATTAGTATATGGATTCAAAAGAAAAATAATATTCATATTAGGAATAAACATATTAAAAGCGTTTTAGATTCTGTTCATTTTAATAGTAATTTTTTTTATAAAGGAACCTAAGCCCTCTTGGATTTGGCTTCCTAAGACTTAACCCTTAGGACCTAACGGAGGAAGTGGGCTTGTTGAAGCTATTCTAACTAGTAATAGATTTACTTGGAAACCAGGTAAATTTAGAAATATTCATTGTAAATTAGACAGAATAGTGGTAAATCAGAAATTCATTGATATGTTCCTTGATTACAGTTATAACTCACTAGCTCAGGGAACTACTGATCATACCCCCATCCAATTATTTTTCTCTAACAATGTTGATTTTCAGAAGAAAAAAATCAACTTTTAGATTTGTAAATGGATGGGTATATGAAAATAACCACAAGGATATTGTGAAAAATAATCTGAAATTAAATATAAAAGGCACTGCTCAATTCAGATTTCAAAAAATATTGCAAAATACAAAGAATAATCTGAAGCATTGGAATATTAATAGAAATAAAGTTGATAGCAAGCTCATTATATAGGAATGTGAGAAATTGAAAAATGATCATGACAAAGATTTCTAAGACAACAATATTGTCAATAATTTCTTTTCGAATCAAAAGAATCCAGGTAAATTTTTACATGTGCAATCTTTAAACCTTAGATAGTAAGCAAAAACTGACTAGTTGAATAATGGTGGTGAGGCTAGTAAAACTTTTTATGCTAAAATGTCTTGTAGAAAGTAGAAATAATATTGGAAAATTGATTGATTCTAAAGGGATCATTATGGACAACTGCTCTACTATAGAGCAGGGAGAAATTAATATTTTTTAGATCTGTTTAACTCTTTTGAAAATAATGTTGCTTTTCCTTTTATTAATACTAAATTTATTCTTAACAGTAATAGCCAGGACATTGTTCTTGCTCATACTAACATAAATGAAATTAAAAATATCGTTTTTAAGGCAAATATTGATACAAGTCCATGACCTAATGGTTTCGAGTAAAGTTTTACCCAACACATTAAGATGAAATTAAAAGTGATGTTTTTGACATTGTTTCTGAAATTTTTACGTATGGTCAACTTTTAAAGAGTTTCAACCATACCTCTACCACTCTTGTTCCTGAAGCTAAAAATCCCAAGGGTCTAAATGATTATAGGCCTATATCCTGCAACATTCTATTTATAAAATCATTTCTACTATTCTTTGTAACAGTGTGAAAATATTTTTAAAGTTCCACATTTTTGAAAATCAAAGTGCTTTCATACCTGGTAGGCTCATACCTGAAAATACATTGTTAGCTCATGAGCTTATAAAAAAATTCAATGTGAAAAATAAATATCTTATGTGCATCAAAATTGACTTATATAAAGCTTTTGATAAGTTAAATAGAAAATTTATCATTCACATAATGCAACAAATGGGATTTAATCCTAAATTCTGCTCTCTTATTTATGAATGTATCAACAATATTTCTTACTATATTATTATTAATGGATCTTTTAAAGTATTCATAGATAGCAATAGAGGCATTAGGCAGGATGATCCTCTATCACCATATTTTTTTGCTATTGTCATGGAATTATTATCTTTATTATAGAATATGGAGTTGGTAACATTAAAGCTGTTAATAGAGTCAATCCAGCTATTACACATCTTTCATACGCTAATGACATGTTTCTTTTTTTTAAAACTGATGTTCAAAGTTCTATCATAATTGCTAAAATACTAGAAAATTTGAATAAGCATGTTGGATTGAAAGTAAATGAGGATAAAAGTAAAATTTACTTGACCAGAAACTGCTATTTTAAGAATAAGATACTTTGTATATTAAAATTTTAAGAACGTAGTCTACTAGTCAATTATTTAGTTCTGCGTATATGTTCTAACCAAATTATTGATAAATATTGCACAAGATTATATGATGCTATCCAAAATAGGCTTGAAGTGTAGTTTAGTAAAATTCAATCATTAGCTGGTAGAATTGAATTGACCCACACTATCATCACCGCAATTATAATGTATTAGATCCAATATCATAACATTCATCTAATACTATGTAGAAAATTGAAAGAATGTGTACTAATTTCATATGTTAAGGAAAACATTGTAAAACTTCTTGGGATAAAGTATGCAAAAAAAAGAAAGAAGGGGTCTTGGACTTAGAAACATCAACGATCTCAATGTTGCATCAAATGTCAAGCTATTTTGGAAAATTTTACAAGGAAGATTCCTCTGGGCTAAATGGATGAAGGCTATATATCTTAAATATAATATATTTTGGACTACAAAAATTGAAAGTCACCATTCTTTTACATGGAGGAAAATCCTCAGTTGTGGATCAATTAGGGCCAAATTATTGGGAAGAAATATAAAAAATGGGGGTTCAACTAGTTTATGGTTTGACCCTTGGATAAAAGGGAAATCTCTAATGAACATACTTGGCTGGAATAATATATATATTCTGGGTGCTGCAAGTAACAAGATGCAATGCATTATTGATAACTATGAATGGGTGATCTCAAATCATTTAGCTGCAGACTTATGCAAATATGAAATAGCTGATATTCTTATTGACAACAACATAGCTAATGATAAATGGAACTGGAAGCTAAGCTCAAAAGAGAAATTTTCATTCAAAAAAAATATGGGAATTTATCAAAGGTGAAGAAACCGAAGTGGATTGGCATAGTGTTATTTAGAATAAAAGAAATTGTCCAAAAATGGCCCATTGTGCTTACTTTGCTATCACAAACAAATTACCAACAAGAGGCAAAAGTGAAAAATGGAGAAAATGTGACGAAACCACATGTGTCCTTCGTAACAATAAAAAGGAAAGAGTTGAAACCATTCCTTTAATTATAATTTCTCAAGACAAATTTGGTTTGAAGCTAAAAATCATCTCAAAATTAATCTACTTGTCCCTACTCTGAATATCAGAGAGAGCGTTCAATATATTCAGGGTAACTACATGCCTAAATCAAAAGAATTTATATATGAATCCATCATGATTACTTTTGTTATATATCATATATGGAAGGAAATAAACCAAAGAATCCATCAAAACAAAAAATCAACCAATAATTATCTTTGGTACTCTATTGAAAACTAAAGCGGAATCATTGCCAACAAAGCAAAATTCAAACATCATCAAGGAAAAGCAAACATCAATTTTTATGAAAATATGGAAGACAAAGTAGAAGCTTTCTTACAGTATGGAAAGCTTTTTACCCATCCTAATACTCTTCAACATGGCCATAAGTTTCACAATTTAGGCCGTAACTGTTATAGCATGAATTTGGGCATCCAAGTTGGAGGTGGCCACTCCAGTGTTTCTGGTAGAGCAACGTCTACAAGGTTATTTTTTCAACTATAATAACCAAAATCCCCTTACATATGTCTTACCTACTGTAGATGATTGGAGCTACCGCCTTGCCAACCGTAATCCCGACTTCTCAACTGCATAAGGGAACACAATCACAAGTATTAATTACCAAATTCGAAGAATCAATGAATTACATTTCAAGGGAAAACTAAACAGCAAGATCTATCACTTATTTGAGTGGTTTATGAGGGAATCAGGAAGCAAAAGAGAGATGATAAGCAACGAAGTCCGATTGAAAGCCAGATCTAGTATAGAGGTTAGGGTTTCCGAGAACCCTTCGATTGAGTGGAAAGTTGAAGATAACAACCTCGAAAGCCTTAGTAGCTTGGCAGATAAAGAAGATTTGAAGCTCAAATAGGTGATTTCTTCGAGTTGGAAGCCACCATGAAGCAAATTGGTGTTTTGGAGTTAGGCTTTTTTTGCTTTGGAAACAAAGAGTGTCGGCTAGGGTTTAGTGTGGCTAATTTGTACATATGGCCATTGTTCCTTAGTTGTTGGGCTTTGTTTGACCATGGGCTTTTATTTACTTTTTCAAAAAAAAAGTATAATAAGGATTGAAAATAAGTGCATTTGGACGGAACCCTAAAAATCAAAGTTAATTCTAAAAGAAACCTCTGTTACTTTTACTGTAAAGCATGTACCGAATTTATTTTAGCAACACATTTTTGTATTTTTTTGCGCTGCTACTTAAAATAATTTCAAAGAAATGTGAATATCGAAAGAAGATTACCGGTATAAAAAAGATGTCTACATATTTGGAAGTATTCAGATAGTATATTGTAGGTAACAAAAAATGAAGAAACATATGCAGAAATGTCTGCATTTATTATGAATAAGTGCAGACATATCTGCAATTATTGACACTGTTTATAGCACGAAATAATAAATGAAAAAACAGCTGCAAAATTGTTTGTACTTGTTGTGAATAAGTACAAACATATCTGCAACATTACCTCAGTGTATTGCAGACATATCTGTTAGAGAATATGGTAATCAGTAAATGTTTGAGAATATGCTAGGAATATGCTAGAGAATAAAGGAATATTCTAGAGAATAAATAACCCTATAAATATTGGGTTTAACATTGTATTAAATCAATTATCTTCTTTTGTAATAGCAATCAAGCATCTCAATAAAATGTAGTCCTTTAATTCTTTACCGTTTCATCTCTCTCTTCTCTCTGGATCTAAATCCTATCATGGTATCAGAGCTAGGACAAAGAGGACAGAGAGAAATAGAGAGTAAGTGAGCTTTTACATTTTATTTCTTTGTCTAGCTATGCTGTTCCCAATACTCTTGAAAAAAAAAATCGCCTTTTTCTCTTTTTTCTTGTCCGACCCCGTGAATTCTTTCTTCCCCCTATGCTTTTTATTTTCCGTTCTTCTCTTCAGAATCAAATCTGGAGATCGAATCGGATCCTAGGGTTTTTGAATTGACGGCTACTCAGATCAGTTTACTGGTTCGAAGATTGGGTTTCGAAATTGTGAGCTAGGTTGTTATGATTCGGGTTTTGGTGTTGAACTGAGTTTTAGTTTGATGAGTTCGAAGTGGCCAAGATTGTGGGAATTTGAGGTCAATGCCAAGTTGTAGATTTCGGTTTTGGGTATTCACATCTGGGTATTCGAATTGCGATTTGAGGCAAGAGTTTTGCAGATGCTTGTTTGAATCTCACGTTGGTTTTTGGTGATGGAGACAGGGCGGTCTGCTGTTTCGTGGTTGCGAGGTGACGAAGCTCGCTGTTTT
Organism: Allium sativum; assembly: GCA_030737875.1. NCBI lineage: Eukaryota > Viridiplantae > Streptophyta > Magnoliopsida > Asparagales > Amaryllidaceae > Allium > Allium sativum. The sequence goes on from CM060924.1 coordinate 71,639,775, forward strand.
CAGAATTTGGACCGATGCTTGAAGGTTATCTAATTTGTGGCCTATTTTGTTTATGAGTTGCGATTGTGAGAGAATAGCAGTTTCATTTATGGCCAGTTTTTCTTGTAATTGTGAGTATTGGTGGTAAGTAGGTCCATGATGGCAAGCCTATGTGTTGCCAAGTTTCGAATTTGTGTTTGAGATACTGTCGTGTAGGTTGGGTTTGATGATTATGCAGATTCAGGGAGGAAGATGGATTTCCGGGGTTCAGTTGTTGGGTTGCGAATCTGGTATGAAGGTGGCATGACACTTGTGAAGTGTATGTGGCTGGTAGGTGTGGAGAAAGTTTAGTGGGATGTTGGATGATGATCAATACAGGCTTTGCCTTGGTCAAGATCAACGCTAGTGTAAAGATAGGTGGCGTGATGATTGTTAGTTTGTGTAGAATTTGGTTATTCAGGATGATGCTTGCTATGGCGGATTGGTGTTTGATGTTTGTTTCAGAATGAAGTTTTCGTGAGATGATGATCCGTTAATGATATAGGGGTTTTGATGTGGGTTTGTTTGGGAGTGCTAGATGTGTAGATTGTTTTGTAGTTGTCTGAGGTGACTGTGATGCTGGTGAAGTAGGAAGTTGACAGTGATCGGTGAAGGGGAGTATGTATGGTCTTTGCTGTTATGGTAGTGGGTGTTGGCAGTTAGGTAAAGTCTGCGGTGCTTTGTGATTTCCGACAACATTGTTGATTGTAGTGTGGGAAGAAGATGAGGTTAGAAGCTGCAAGTTGTTCTTGGAGGTTGGTTGTATTTGTGGTAGGAGTATGAGATGGTTGGGTTGATTGAGTCGTTAGAGTGTAACATTTGTTTGAAGTTATTTGTTGTTCGTTTGATGTCTGTATCGGTAACCCTGTTTATTAGGAGGGCAATTGACGTTGATTGAAGGTGATAGGTGGTTACTGTAGGTATATTTGGAGGATGCAAACATATGCTGACCATCCCTTTTGATTTTGTTTTGTTTTTGTTTGTATGTTTGGGGGATGCAAACATACAAAACCATCCCACTATGGTTTAGTTCTGTTTTCGTTTAATATGTTTGGGGGATGCAAACATATAAACTCATCCGGGGACCAGTTTTGTTATTTTGCCGCTCAGATCTTTTGCTTACCGATCAGATTGAAGATTGTTTTGGATTGTTGAGTTGATGTTGAGTTTTTTGGTATTTGGTCAGTTTCTTCTCTACTTCTTATGGCAGTTTCTATTTGGCAGTTTCTTCACAGCTTCTATTTGGCAGTTTCTTCTCTATTTCTTGTGGCAGCTTCTATCTGGCAGTTTCTTCTCTACTTCTTGTAGCAGCTTCTATTTGGAAGTTTCTTCACAGCTTCTATTGGCAGTTTCTTCTTCTTGTGGCAACTTCTATTTGGCACTTCTATTTGGCACTTCTATTTGGCAGTTTCTTCTCTACTTCTTTTGGCGGCTTCTATTTGGCAGACTTCTATTTGGCAGCTTCTTCTCTACTTCTTTTGGCAGCTTCTTCTCTACTTCTTTTGGCAGCTTCTATTTGGCAGACTTCTATTTGGCAGTTTCTTCTCTACTTCTTTTGGCAGCTTCTATTTGGCAAACTCACGATTCTCCGCATCGTGAGTTTGAGGGGGGATGTTAGAGAATATGGTAATCAATAAATATTAGAGAATATGGTAATCAGTAAATGTTAGAGAATATGCTAGGAATATGCTAGAGAATAATGGAATATTCTAGAGAATAAATAACCCTATAAATATTGGGTTTAACATTGTATTAAAACAATTATCTTCTTTTGTAATAGCAATCAAGCATCTCAATAAAATGTAGTCCTTTAATTCTTTACCGTTTCATCTCTCTCTTCTCTCCGAATCTAAATTCTATCAATATCTAAGTGTATCAAATAATTGCTTATATGTTTGTACTGTATAGTGTCAGTTATTTTTACAATTTTACTAAAAGTTAACTAGTTTTAATTTATATGCAATGTTCATCTTTTTTTTGATGATTTTTCAGCAATAGTGTGATGATTTGAATAAATATAGGCATTGAATTTGAATGTTTGAAGTAATCAACAAAAATTGTATAAAAGCATGCAACATTTTGATATAATTGTTGCAACCATTTTCTGAAAATTTGTAGGATTTCACGGAAACGTGAACTTTTTTGTTTTTAAAGTACTTTTGTAATTTTTTTACATCAATATGAAGATGATCATGTATTGAATTGATATTTGAACACTACAAGAACAACCATGGTTTCCAACGGCTATAAGCCGTTGGAAACCTTTGGTAACTGTTGGAAACCATTTGTAAGCCATTGGAAACACCGTTGGTATACACTTCAACGGCTATCAATGCTTTCCAACACCATCAACAAGACTTTTCCAATTGCTTCCAACATTTGCGGTGGACATGTGGAAGAAATTGTTGATCAAATAGCCATTAGAGACTGTTACAAATCGTTGGAAAATACCGTGGGAAGTCATTGAAAATGAATGACCTGTAAGTCGTTGTTAGCCGCATGAAATCTGGATATTTTTTCCCAAAATTTAGATAGTTTACTTCCAGCCACTCACAATATCAAATATACCATTACATTTCAATTTAGAGCATACATATAACAATAACACTCACATATATAGCCAAGCATGATATTAAACCCAAATCATATACATACAATTCAATATACGCAACATAAAACAATATATGCAACATCCAACAAAACATGACAAACCAACGTCGTCTAAACCATCATCCAAAATAACGTCTAAACTAACATTCAAAGTAGCAACAATACATACAATCCATCACAATGTATCAACCAAATCCTCACCCACTCAAAACGTATACATACATAACAACAAAACGTAACAAATCATACCTCAAATCACTCACCTCCGGAACCACCAATTAATGAAACTGTCCTAACTGGGCTCACTACGCCATAAATGGCCTAATGCAACACAAAAAAATTGTTGGCACAGGCCCAAAAAATGTTGGCATAGGTCTTTGGTAACGTTATTCGGGTGATGCAATTTTCACCGTTGCTGCAGACCTCAAAGGAAACATTTTGACTATCTACGGCAACACAACAAATATTTTTACATTAGAACCTTATTTAGGTCTATAGCAACATCCTTAGATGTCTGTAGCAACATCCAAAAATGTTGCTATAGATATTAATTTTATTTATATATTTTGTGGGACCCACAATGTGGGACCCATTGGGCATATCCCCCAACCTAATCCCATCCCTACGGCAGCACCTTGTATGACTATTGCAACGTTATTTTAGCAACATTTATAACTCGATGGCAACACTATATTAAAGCCACTTCAAACGGTATTTTATTAAAATATTTATTTTATTTCAATATTTCAAATAATACAAATTTTCTGTTACCCTTATTGTACATTCACCGATATATTACACAATCATTCATGTTTACATACATTTCTCACTACACTGTCTTTAGATTCCCTCATATACAGACTCACTGACATTGTCTTCAATTACTTCCATACAGCCATCTGCACCAGTGCAATTTAATGGCTGTGAGATATGATTTCAGCTTATATATATTCACAGATACAAAGTAAATCAGAATGGTATTATTTAAGGTATCGTCTACTATGTGTGGCCAAAGCAAGAAATTCGATTCAAACATAATCAGTGGAGTGCCATTTGAAGGTTAAAGAGGTACTGAATGAATAAAGTATAAAACTAAATCCAAAACAGAAAAGGCACGACAAAGCCTGCAAGAATAACAAATAAACAACACTAACTTTTTTGCAGGAAATGATGAACCCACTCACAGTATAAAATTTATGCTAGAAACATAATATCATATAACATTTTTGATCGCCTGAGAGCAATAACTTATAGAAATATCAATATTATTGACATGCAACCAATGCTTCATATCTTACTTATCTACTAAGTGTATTGAAAGTTATATGCGCATTAAGATACTTTGGTGAATGTAATCAGTTTTGCATGACTGTGTTTAATTCAAAAGAAGGTTAATGAAAGCTTAGTCGTATCAAGGAATCTGGAAAATAAGGAGCCTGATGCACAATGTTTTCTTATAGCACTGTCCAAACAATTTGAGGAAGTTATCGGAAAGCTATCGGAAAAGGTAATAAATGTACATGGAAGGGTGGTGCAAGGATTTCTATGTCCATATTATACAGGGACGAAGCCAGGATCTTGATAAAAGGGGGGGCATTTATAACAAATATTTCAGGAAACATAACAAAATTACAACAACAACAAAAAAGTACTTGATTTACCTGTCGGCCTTGAAAACATGAACCAAAGGAGGACTTGAAAATCAAAAATCAAAAGAAGCTTGTCAATTGCCTGCAAGAACATGCATCTTCACATTATTACAAGGATACTTAAACAGCTTTAGAATAACATTAAATTATCAAAATGTCCGCATACATATTTGATTATCTTGACAAAAATCCAAACAACAAGAATATCATAACATCATAATATGAATTAATTTTTGCTTAACATCAAACAAGAACATCATAACATTATATTTCACTTACTGTTGCCATTAACATCTGAACATTAGGTTCTCCTTGAATCCTTTTATTTCTTCTATAGGTAAATGCTTGGTTGTATAACCTATACAAGAGAGTATACCAGCTGTGATATTAAGGCTCTAATCTTTCATAATGCTGTCAAAGGTTCAGAGCTAATTACTCGTAGTGCTTTTTTTACCAGTATCATTTAAAGAGTACCTGCCCAAAATGGAGGAACAACACACAACAATATGTATAGTATCACCCCAGCACTCCATACATCTACTTCAGATCCATAATTTCTTTTCAAAACTTCAGGCGCCATTTAATATGGACTTCCAAGTAGGATTAAAATAACGGACTTAGCTTATAACATTGCACTGACCTAGAAATAGAAAATTAAAATCATAAAATAATTTCCTTAATATGAAAATAAGGCTGAATGTACCTGGAGCTGGAATTGGAAGTATATAGAGTAAATGAACCGGTTGCAGTAAAGTGAAAGGAAAGCGCATAAGCTAAAGTGTAAAATAAGTACACAAAATGTTGAAAAGTCGATTTAGTAGAAATGTTGAAAAGCGCATTATTTCTCTATCCATATAAAAACATGGAAGTAATGTAAGGATGCCTTTATCGACAGCCATAATATTTTTACCATAAAAAACAGATATAAGAGCAACATGTTTCAATTAGAATGTTACATGTATAATCAAGCTATGGTTTTACATGCATATCTCGATGTCAAGTGCACTGATCGACGCTAGTCTATGAATTAGAAAAGCGTGACATTTAAATTAAATTTCTGCAAGCGTACAGTTCGTGTAGCAAACAGGTCGAACACAGGGAGGTAGATTAAAATTAAATTATTTAGATAATTCCTTGGGCGAGTTAGACAAAGCCTTGAGGTTGGTTTGACAACAGTAAAAATTGAAACTATGATTTGATTCTGAACAGATCTAACTGAACCGACGATCCACAATATTCAATTGGAAAACAAATAAAACTATGAATTAGATTTGAATCTAATCAACTCCAATTTGACCAAAGAAAATAATAAAAAGCAGAAATTGAAATTGCAGAAATTGAAATAACAAACAAGAATTAAAATTAGGATTTCCGCTGAATCTAATCAGACGGTAAATCACTAATGCAAATAAGTGCAAAATACAAATAGTGTTCTACTGAATCTAATCGTATAGACAACACTAGTTGCTAAGAAAACAAAAAAATGCAGAAAATAAAAGAGAAAGAAGAACTTTTATTAGAACAATGGATTAAGAGATGAGATGGTGGCTACAATGCCATTACAAGGGTATATATAGGGTAGATAGCCAAACCCTAACCCTAACCCTAATGATAACTGGGCCTTGTCATTACATCACCACTTAGTTTACAATGAGAACATAAATGGGCCTTAGATAAATAAAGCAAATTTGGGCCTTTTCTCTTTTCCTCTTGTTTCCTTGACACTTCTTCATTGATTTGTGATGTGCAAAGCTTTGTTATCAATCCTTTTCTTGTCCAACAGCAACTAGATGTGATATCTTCATCTACAATTCTTCAAAATGCAAATACATAGCAAATTGAACTCTATTTTTCTACATTTCTGGTTGCATGCGGGCTGGGTTGGAATATCTGTAAAAGTAACAAAACAATACCCATGTAATATTTATATACAAAAGATAAGATATAAGAGCATAAAATAAACACATTTCTATGTCAATCATGCACAAATGTCATGAAAACAGTTTTTAGTGCACAAATGTCACAAGTGCATGCATAAAGCACAAGTGCACAAGGTAACTGGTGCGAAACTCAGGTTTAACAAGTGTTTCAACAAAGTGCATGGCAATAACAAGTTCAAAAAAGTGCACATGAGCAAACATATATGCACATGAGCAAGGCATGAACAATGTGCAACATGTTTCAAAACAGAACAAAATTATTAAAAAAACAAAATTGTACTCCATTACTTGAAAACTGTAATTAATAAACAAATGTACGTATACCTGAATCTTATGATAAAGCTAGGTGAACGACTTTGGACCAGCGACTTATTTTCTAGCCTCTCCTCCTCAGTCTCTTAAGTTTTATAATAAGCTATTTTCATGCAACTCTTGTTCCCTCTCCTCCATTCTATACAAAATGGATGAAAAATGGTGAACGAAAATAAATTAATTATGAAAATCAGAATAACTTACAAGCAATCAAGCAATTAAAAAGTACTAAATTAATTATGGAAATCAATAGATATGGAAATCATGCCTTAATAAAGAACCAATACATAAATAGAGGTCACTTGATCAAATTTGCTACATAGGAATCAAGAGGCAGTTTCATCTATCATGGTGGGTGGAATGAGGATTTGTGTTGTTGGGACACCATCTCTATACCACTTAACATCACTAGCTTGAATTCCTATTCCATAACCACATTGAATATCATGTAAACTGGATCATCTTCATTTCCATTTTCCTTTTCGACATTACACCAGTCCCTCGGCAGTTTCTTGATAACATTATAAAGTGCCTTATTAGTTGGATCTTATACATAAAACACTTGTTGTAACAACCCGTATTTTAATAACATGTTAAAGCCATAAATCAAGGTAGAATTAATTTTTAAAACAAGAATCAAGGGAAACGGATTGCGCCATTGCGTTCGTCTCGAAATTCTGCTTGGAAACGAGTCTGAGTTTTCGAAAATCGGAGTCCGTATGAGGGAGATATGACCCTCCGAAGTTTCAGAAATTTTCAGAATAAAAAACAGCTCGAAAATTCGAATTCAAATTCGAATTCAAAACCCAAAACAGGCTGGGCGGGAAATTTCCCGCCCAGGGACCAGGTCGACCTGGGGGTCGACCATAGTGTCGACCTCCCAGGGACCAGGTCGACCATAGTGTCGAGCTGGGGGTCGATCTGCCTCCCGAACCCACTTTCTGAACCTGATGCATTCTGATGTATTTAGACTCGTTTTCTGTCCAGATTCGTCTGCCTAATCCTATATAAACAGCCTCCTTGCCTCATTCTCTTTACACTATTCTTCTCTAACCTTATGCTGCTCAAACTCTTGATGAACATGGCTTCTTCTTCTTCCTCTAAATTAAATTAAGATAAATTAAATTAAAACGCGAAGATTATTTCTTGAACACTATGACTAGGAATTGCATATTTGGGGATTTGCTTCTACAATCAAATCAAGATTCAACGATTCAACAATTCGACGACTAGTTTCTAGACTTGATTTCTGCATCTCAATTTCTTAGACCACAATCTGTAAGTTCCAGTTACTTTTAGATAAAAACTATAAACTTAATATGGGCATGTTATAAATTGGAATTGATTTATGTATGATTCATATCTATTCTTATTTTCTTCTTGAATCTTGACTATTGGGAATATTGCCTATGACGTTGAAACTATTGTTAATGGCATAAGACTACCTATGCCTATGACTGTGAACATAAGACTATGCCTATGCCTATGGCTGTTAACATAAGACTATGCCTATGCGTATGACTGTGAACATAAGACTATGCCTATGCCTACGACTGTGAACATAAGACTATTGCCTATGACTATGACAAGGACAATTGTGGCTAATCCCCTATGATTCATGACCATGAGGTTATTGCCTAAGATTTTGACTATGAAATTGGATCTAAGCTTCACTTTCTAATCAGACCTATTTTCTTTATTTATCCTTAGATCTTGATTTTGGGGATTTTCTTATTTAAGTTAGATCTATTCATATTCTTGAACCTAGATTATTATTCAAACCTTTTCATGTTCATACTGTTATCAGATCTATATGCCTACGATGTTTTAATCAATTTATTCAGTTATATCATGCCTTGGAAATAAATTGATAATAGGAAAATGTTTATTATGTTATATGTGGAATTGAATGATATTGATCTATGCCTGTAGTTCTATTTTATTATCATGTTGAATTGGGAATTAATGAATAAGTCTATTCATATGTATATGAACTTGAAGTATAACCTGTTAGGACAAGTTGTGTAGTTTATCATATTATGCAAGTTTTAGGTTGTAAAATCATATCACATATGTGGCCAAATGTTAGATCTACATGTTTATGTGTATATGTTAAACCTATGTCATATTTCAAGTTCATACTTATTCATATGTTCGTGATTGATTTGAAAGTTCACATATATGTAAATTGATTTAGTCTATGTTGCAAATTCACATATATGTATGTTGATTTAGTCTGCGTTGCAATTTCACACCTATGATATTCATGTTGATTATTTTGCAAATACACACCTATGGTGTCCTTATTGACTATGCCAAAAATGCCAAGTTACACCTATGTCATTTTTATGTTAATGAATTTCTTTATGCGAATTTTGTGTACATTAAATTAGGCTAAGCTTTTAGCCTAATATTATATGTCAAAAATCATGCGGACGAAGATTAGACTAAGATTATTAGCCTAATATTTAGACGGGTAACGTTGGGAAAAATTGGTAATTATAGGAAACTTGGCATGAAACTCGCCATGAAACTTGACACGAACTTGACCTGAAAACTTGAACATGGGCATGACATTAGAATGAACTTGAAAATTGCCAACTCGAGGTTGGGTTGAGTTTGCAGTGTAATTCTGCCCGGAACCACCCGGCAAATCCAGTGACTGCAAACAATAGGATCCAATGTGGGTAGTTGGTCATATCACGCTTGAAAACCCGATGTCAGACTGAGTTGTGGCGTAAATCTGCCCGGAACAGCCCGGCATTTCCAGTGACCACAACATCAGGTCTGATGTGAGAGGTTGGGGTGCATTAATGAATTAATGCCACATGATAGGGTTTAGTCATGAACATGAAAGACAACACTTAACCAACTTGACACATGATTCGTAGGGCTAATTCATGAACTTGAACGACAACACTTAGCCAATTTGACATGACACATAAATGGGTTAAGTCACGAACTCGAATGACAACACTTAACTAACTTGACATGCTAGACTGATAGGGGTTAAATCACGAATTTAAATGACAACACTTAACCTATTGGACGGAAACCCTTGTTACGCGGTCCATTTCCGCAGTAACCCACTTGATGTATCACGGTACCCTGGAACTAGGCATGATGGGGCACGATTACTGGGCTGATTATAAGCGACCAGAATGACGGCTGTGTTGGTGTGCCAGTGTAGGTTCAGGCAGGCTATGGTCGTGCACATGGTCCGGAGTTGAAAAAGCAGGCATTGGGCATCAGTAGGTTTACCTGTGCATGCTTGATTCGTGTCGGTGGTTGGTACCCTAGGGCTTGATACACCCAATGGTGGACCTAGCACATGTGACTACATTCGTGCTAGGGCCGTATGACACAGACACACGATGAGCTAGAACTTGTAGGGAGCCGATCGGTTAGTGGATCATTCCGTTGCGCCTAGTAATGGATCATTCATGATGTTGGGCCAAGGGATCATTTCATGATTAATATAAGACATGGGTTTTCGATTCTAGTACAGTTGGTGTAGCAAACCTTGAATATGTGATGCTATACTTGATTTATACTTGATTTATCATGTTGACAACATCCTTATGTATACTTTCAGTTTATACATGTCATGTTACCTTTACCTGTTTTTATGCTGAAAGTCACTTGGACTTACCAGTCTTTATGACTGACCCATTTTCTTTTGCCTCTTTTTCTTTTGTTTCCCCCCAGGTCCTCAGGGAGGAAACTCTAGCACTTAGCTTGGATTTCTCTTGCTTTCGGTTCAACTCATGTATGGTTTGATCTTGAGCTATGCTATGGCTGCATTTCTGCTACCTTTGGGGAATTAAGCTACTTTTGTTGTTTTAAGATTATGCTTCTTTATTTATGCAAGACAGGATTTGTTGTAATGGAAAATAATGACCTTGACTATTTGGTACTTTGGATGTAAAAGGTTTTGACTCTTTTTGAAAGTAATGAAATTTATCTTTTAAATCTTCCGTTGTCTTATTTATGTTCTGTCTTGTAATAATTCTGTGATGGTTTACCTCGATAACGCTCCTCCAAAACTAGTGCATTCCCTTTGTGAGTGACCCTAGTGGAGGTCTGGGTGTTACATTTGGTATCGGAGCAGAAGTTTACCAGACTGGGCAAAAGTTTCTAGAAATCCTTCTAAAACTATTTTCAAAACCGTTTACAAAGAAGCATTTTTCAAGAAAAGTCTTGTTTTATTTAAAGGCTATTCCCCAAAAGCCATTAGCACTATCCTTTGTTCCCTTGTTTGAATCTCTTCTTTTTCATTTTAGCATGTCTGGGAATCTTAACTTTCCAGAGGGCGTGCCAATACCTGGCTGGATCAGGAGGTACTTAGAGGCTAGGGCCAACGATGCAGGCCCAACAGATATTCCTCCTCCAGCTGCAGCGATTCCACCTCCTCCTCCCCCTCCTCGTGCAATTGCTTTCTCAAAAATCTGTAAAGATTTTAGGGCCATGGGTGGAAAGGATTTCAAGGGAACTGAATCATTCGTAGAAGCGAGGAACTGGCTCAAAGAAACTGAGGATCTGTTCGTTATCTTCGAGATGGACAATAGGTAGAAGGTACAGTTGGCAGTATGGTTGCTCAAAGACGAAGCTTCCTATTGGTGGGAAGTCACTAACGCTGAAAGACCTATTAACACATGGATGGATTTCATAACAAGGTTCGAGATGAAATTCCTCTCGCAAGCTGAACGAAGTCTACAGTTGGAAAAATTCTTTTCTCTTAAGCAAGGAAGTATGACGGTCAAGGAGTACATCAATCAACTCAATCAGCTGGCTCGGTTTAGACTGGACTTAGTAAATACCCCTCATAAGAAGGCTCTCCGTTTCGTCGAAGGATTGAATGAGCCACTTCACAGCTTTGCTATGACCCACGTACCTATGGGGGCTACTTACGAAAAGCTAGTAGACATGGCGCTCTTAAATGAAGAAGACAATAGTGGCAAGAAGGAGGTTAAGGCGAATGAGCCTCCAAACAAGAAGGTAGACTCCGAGAAAGGAGGCAAGAACAACAACAAAAATAATAACAAGACATGCGACAAAAGAAAATGCCACTTCTGTGGTATTGAGGGGCATATATTCCAGGATTGTAGAAAGAAGAAGATGAAGATGGGAGCATGCTTCCAGTGTGGTGAAACTGGACATATCAGCAAGAACTGCCCTAAGAAGCAAGGGCAAGCCCCACAAGCAGGACCTTCTGGGGGTACATCTTTAACTTCTTCTTCTTCTAGATGCTTTGTTTTATCTTGCTTATCTCCTCAATCCTATCTTGAGAACCTTAGGTAGAACCCTTTTGGATGTAAACATGTGATTGAAACATGTTATGGTTGATGTTTGCAAATGGTTGCAAGTGGTCGCAAGTGGTTGCTCGTGGTTGCATAACACACATTAGGCACTAGATCGGCTCAGACACATTGTCATATTGCATATACATGAGTGTTTATACTTGTTTATGGATGAAATTGAATTTGTTATCATGTGAATGTTGCATACGGATGGATGTTTGTGCACACATATAGCGTTTATGTCACTAGGACTATTTGCATACATGTTGGATTCATGGCACTAAACATATTTTGCATTAAGAAGATCAATCAGGCCTGATCATTTGCAATAGATAAGGAACATATACACACACTTTATGCATATGATCATATATAATTAGAAATCTTTTAAGGACAATGGTTTCTTGTGGATGATGGTTGAGCAGATGGTTGATTGGATGATAGGATGCATTTTTCTTAACTTGAAGATTTCGGGGACCAAATCCTTTAAGGAGGGAAGAATGTAACAACCCGTATTTCAATAACATATTAAAACCATAAATCAAGGCAGAATTAATTTTTAAAACAAGAATTAGGGGAAACGGGTTGCTCCATTGCGTTCGTCTCGAAATTCTGCTTGGAAATGAGTCCGAGTTTTCGAAAATCAGAGTCCGTATGAGGGAGATATGACCCTCCGAAGTTTCAGAAATTTTAAGAATAAAAAACAGCTCGAAAATTCGAATTCAAAACCCAAAACAGGCTGGGCGGCAAATTTCCCGCCCAGGGACCAGGTCGACCTGGGGGTCGACCATAGTGTCGACCTCCCAGGGACCAGGTCGACCATAGTGTCGACCTAGGGATCGACCTGCCTCCCGAACCCACTTTCTGAACCTGATGCATTCTGATGTATTTAGACTCGTTTTCTGTCCAGATTCGTCTGCCTAATCCTATATAAACAGCCTCCTAGCCTCATTCTCTTTACACCATTCTTCTCTAACCTTATGCTGCTCAAACTCTTGATGAACATGGCTTCTTCTTCTTCCTCTAAATTAAATTAAGATAAATTAAATTAAAACGCGAAGATAATTTCTTGAAGACTACGGCAAGGAATTGCATATTTGGGGATTTGCTTCTACAATCTAATCAAGATTCAACGATTCAACAATTCGACGACTAGTTTCTAGACTTGACTTCTGCATCTCAATTTCTTAGACCACGATCTGTAAGTTCCAGTTACTTTTAGATAAAAACTATAAACTTAATACGAGCATGTTATAAATTGGAACCGATTTATGTATGATTCATATCTTTTCTTGTTTTCTTCTTGAATCTTGACTATTTATATATTGCCTATGACGTTGAAACTATTGTTAATGGCATAAGACAATGCCTATGCCTATGACTGTGAACATAAGACTATGCCTACGTCTATGGCTATGAACAAAAGACTATGCCTATGCCTATGACCGTGAACATAAGACTATGCCTATGCCTGCAACTGTGAACATAAGACTATTGCCTATGACTATGACAAGGACAATTGTGGCTAATCACCAATGATTCATGACCATGAGGTTATTGCCTAGGATTATGACTATGAAATTGGATCTAAGCTTGACATTCTAATCAGACCTATTTTCTTTATTTATCCTTGGATCTTGATTTTGGGGATTTTCTTATTTAAGTTAGATCTATTCATGTTCTTGAACCTAGATTATTATTCAATCCTTTTCATGTTCGTAATGTTATCAGAACTATATGCCTGCGATGTTTTAATCAATTTATTCAGTTATATCATGCCTTGGAAATAAATTGATAATAGAACAATGTTTATTATGTTATATGTGGAATTGAATGATATTGATCTATGCTTGTGGTTCTATTTTATTATCATGTTGAATTGGGAATTAATGATAAGTCTATTCATATGTATATGAACTTGAAGTATAACCTGTTAGGACAAGTTGTGTAGTTTATCATATTATGCAAGTTTTAGGTTGTAAAATCATATCATATATGTGACCAAATGTTAGATCTACATGTTTATGTGTATATGTTAAACCTACGTCATATTTCAAGTTCACACTTATTCATATGTTCGTGATTGATTTGCAAGTTCACATATATGTAAATTGATTTAGACTATGATGCAAATTCACATATATGTATGTTGATTTAGTCTGCGTTGCAAGTTCACACCTATGATATTCATGTTGATTATTTTGCAAGTACACACCTATGGTGTTCTTATTGACTATGCCAAAAATGCCAAGTTACACCTATGTCATGTTTATGTTAATGAATTTCTTTATGCATATTTTGTGTACGTTAAATTAGGCTAAGTTTTTAGCCTAATATTATATGTCAAAAATCATGCGGACGAAGATTAGGCTAAGATTGTTAGCCTAATATTTAGACGGGGTAACGTTGGGAAAAACTGGTAATTATAGGAAACTTGGCATGAAACTCGCCTTGAAACTTGACACGAACTTGACATGAAAACTTGAACATGGGCATGACATTAGAATGAACTTGAAAATGGCCAACTCGAGGTTGGGTTGAGTTTGCAGTGTAATTCTGCCCGGAACCTCCCAGCAAATCAAGTGACTACAAGAAATAGGATCCAATGTGGGTAGTTGGTCATATCGCGCTTGAAAACCCGAGGTCAGACTGAGTTGTGGCGTAAATCTGCCCGGAACCGCCCGGCATATCCAGTGACTACAACATCAGGTCTGATGTGAGATGTTGGGGTGCATTAATGAATTAATGCCACATGATAGGGTTAAGTCATGAACATGAAAGACAACACTTAACCAACTTGACACATGATTCGTAGGGCTAAGTCATGAACTTGAACGACAAAACTTAGCCAATTTGACATGACATGTAGATGGGTTAAGTCACGAACTCGAATGACAACACTTAACTAACTTGGCATGCTAGACTCATAAGGGTTAAGTCACGAATTTAAATGACAACACTTAACCTATTGGACAGAAACCCTAGTTACACGGTCCATTTCAGCAGTAACCCACCAGAGGTATCACGGTATCCTGGAACTAGGCAGGGCGGGACATGATTACCGGACTGATTGTAAGCGACCAGAACGACGGCTGTGTTGGTGCGCCAGTGTAAGTTCAGGCGGACTATGGTCGTGCACATGGTCCGGAGTTGAAAAAGCAGACATTGTGCATCAGTAGGTTTATCTGTGCATGCTTGATTCGTGTCGGTGGTTGGCACCCTAGGGCTTGATACACCCTATGGTGGACCTAGCACAGGTGACTACATTCGTGATAGGGTCGTATGACACAGACACACGACGAGCTAGAGCTTGTAGGGGGCCGATCGATTAGTGCATCGTTCCGTTGGGCCTAGTAATGGATCATTCATGATGTTGGGCCAAGGGATCATTTCATGATTAATATAAGACATGGGTTTGGGATTCTAGTACAGTTGGTGCAGCGAACCTTGAATATGTGATGCTATACTTGATTTATCATGTTGACAGCATCCTTATGTATACTTTCAGTTTATACATGTCATGTTACCTTTACCTGTTTTTATGCTGAAAGTCACTTGGACTTACCAGTCTTTATGACTGACCCGTTTTCTTTCGCCTCGTTTTCTTTCGTTCCCTCCTAGGTCCTCAGGGAGGAAACTCTGGCACTTAGCTTGGATTTCTCTTTCTTTCGGTTCAACTCATGTATGGTTTGATCTTGAGCTATGCTATGGCTGCATTTCTACTACCTTTGGGGAATTAAGCTACTTTTGTTGTTTTAAGATTATGCTTCTTTATTTATGCAAGACTGGATTTGTTGTAATGGAAAATAATGACCTTGACTATTTGGTACTTTGGATGTAAAAGGTTTTGACTCTTTTTGAAAGTAATGAAATTTAGCTTTTAAATCTTCCGCTATCTTATTTATGTTCTGTCTTGTAATAATTCTGTGATGGTTTATGTCGATAACGCTCCTCCAAAACTAGTGCATTCCCTTTGTGAGTGACCCTAGTGGAGGTCTGGGTGTTACACTTGTTGTAATTGTGAAGCCATGACATACAGATCAGATATCTGGCACAATCTGTTAAAATTAACTCCTGTCATCCCATACAAATCTTTCTCTTCTTGGTACTAGCAACACTTAAATAAAACACCTTAAATTTCTCCCCAATAATTTCTATTATTTCTTCAATTTCTCCGTAGTAACTAACATTGCCAACCAATTGATTTTGATCTTTTGAACTTGCAGAACTAGTGGTTAAGGCTGTCAAGAATACACCATTATTCTGTCTTTTGCACTTAGCATCTCTGTATTTTGTATGGAATCTGTATCCATTAATAACGTATCCACTAAATTTCCTAGCTACCGGATTAGGGCCAATTGCAAGCACTTGTAGCTCTTTCGAAATGTTCTCTTTTTTCCCAACCTCATCCATCAGCCATTTCTAGAATTCTTCAGTATGTTCCTTCACTTTTTTATATCTTCTCGATATTGCATGACCATCAAAGAAATCTTGATGTTCCCTTGAATAAACATTATGATATTAATGTCGATAAAGAAATATTCTAATTCTTTAGTACTAGCTAGAATAAAATTAGAACCTGGAAACTTACTCCTTTAATTTCTCTGTTTCCTCATTGCCACAATTGAATAGAATGCCCCGATGACATGCCATCCACTTAGATTCTTTTAGGTGAATAGCTTTTCTGTCTTTATTTCTTCTTGTACTAATACCGTATTTAATATTTTGTGGACAATTTTCAATTTTATGTACTGCATCACCACTTAAGAATCTTAAGCAGAATGTCAAGCATTCTTCAGCCAGGTAACCTTGGGCGATGGAACCTTCCGGTTTAGATCTGTTGCGCACAAAAGATTTGAGCTTACCTAAATAACGCTCAATTGGAAACATGCATCGAACGTGCACAGGTCCACTGTACTCAACCTCTTTGCACAAGTGAGCCGTCAAGTGAACCATTATGTCAAAGAAAGCCAGTGGAAATATCATCTCAAATTGGCAAAGAATTTCGAATATTACTTGTTGTTGCCTCTTCACATCTTCCAAGTTAAGTACTTTGTACCCAAAGACCTCTTAAGAATACTCCAAATCTTGTTAGCGACAATGCAACTTCAAGTTTTAGTGTTTTTTTCACCGCAAATTGCAACAAGTAATGAAGTAAAAAATGAGCATCGTGGGTCTTGTAACCTGAGATAGTCTTTTTTTTGTGTGAACATATCGACTGATATTAGCTGCATGACCATATGGCAGTTTAGCATTCTTCAGTACTGAGCAAAATAATTCTTTTTCTTTCTTCGTCGTGTCAAATATGGAAGCCATAATCTCAAAGTGTTCGCAGTCACTTGATAAAGTAGGATGCAGAACCTTCTTGATGCCCATTCTTGTAAATCCAAACGAGCAGTCAAAAGGTCTTTTGACTTGCCACTAATATTTAGCAAAGTACCGAATATGTTATCGCATATGTTTTTCTCAATATGCATAACATCAAGGTTATGTCGCAAGAAATTGTGACTCCAATACGGTAAAATGAAAAATATTGACTTCTTTTTCAAAGTAGAATCCTTTTTCTTCCCAATATTATTTTCAAAGCCACACAACAGTTCTTCAATGTCTATTCCTAATAAATTTCTTGAAATCTGTCCTATTTCAACTTCACCAGTGAACCTCCTTTTATCAAACCTCCACTTTTGTTTCGAATCCAGAAATTTTCTATGAATCATGTAGCACATTTTTTTACTTTTTTAGGTACATTGAAGAAGTCTTATAATGACATATGGGACAACCCAATTTACCCTTTGTGCTTCAACCGGATAACATTGCATACCCCGCAACATCACTAATGGTCCACAACATGCCTACACGCAACATGAAATTTTGATCGGTAAAGGCATCATAAGTTTCTATGCCTATATCCCATAATTCTTTCAACTCTTTAATTAGAGGCTGCATATATACATCAATTTTATTCTTTGGAGACTCTGGACCAGAGATGATTGTTGAAAGAACTAGATTTTTGGGCTTCATGCACAACCAAGTTGGAAGGTTGTAGTTAACTAATACAATTGGCCATGTACTGTAAGTTGTACTCATTGTACGAAAGCATTGAATCCATTAGAGGCTAAACCGAATATGTTATTTCTATTTTTTGATGAAAAATCAGGATACACAACAATCGTTGCCTTCCAAGACTCGCTATCAGCTGGATGTCTAAGTTTTCCATCTTTTTTTCGTCCCACAGAACACCATGTCATAAGTTTTGCAAACTCCTTGCAAATAAACAACCTTTGCAGCCTTGGTTTTAGCGGAAAGTAATGCATCACTTTCGATCATACTTTGCGACTCAACTTCACTGAATCATTGTCACTGGTGTCTTCCTTTTTCACTGGTTCCCACCTCGAAGCACTACAAATTTCACAGACATCTTTATCTTCATTTTTTGCCCAATTCAACATGCAATCGTTTGGACATGCGTGTATTTTTTGTATTTAAGACCTAAATCTTTAATGATATTCTTTGCGGCAGGCGGACAAAGGTATGTGGGCCAGTGGAAAAGCCTCTCTCATCAACTCTAGTATATCCACAAATGCAAACTTTGTAATTCCATGTACACATTTTAAAGAATAAAGCCTGATGATAAAAAAATTTGAACAACCAAGGTATAATGGTTGCTTTCCGTCTTCGACAAGGCGATAAAATCTTCTAGCATTGACATTCGGTTCATCAGAATTCTCATCCTCACAAATGTGCATATGTCCATGAATACGGTCCAACATTTCATCAAGATTATCTCCAAAATCACCAGCTTCACAATCTATATCTTCATCACGCCTTTAAAAATTTAGGCAAGAAACCTCACATATCAATTTCACATACAATGGAGATGGACCAAAACCATTGAACCAACTTTGAACCCCCAAATCTAAGCCCTAATTGAACCAAAATTGTTGAACCCCAACTTAAGAATGTTTTCTTGAACCTTTGCACGAAAACAGAGAAGAATCAAAATGTTTTTTTGCAAAAGAAAATGTTATTTGCTTAACGAATTACTGAGAAGAGGGAAAATAAAAATGATGGCGGGGAATGAAAAAAGATAAGAATTGAGTCGCGCCAAAGAAAAATTGTTATTTGTATAAGAAGCAATCAGGATTGACGAGGTGTCACGTTATCCAATATAGGGTTTGATTCACGCGGATCACCATGTAATACATGGGAGGGTCTGCTCTAGCAACAATATATAAAATGTTGCTTCGTGTTAGACTTGTTAAGCTAGGCCAACAAAATTTTATGGCTAAGGTAACATAAAAAACAGAACGTTGCAGTAGGACCAAAATATCATAGCTATCGTCATATTTTAGTTGGCAACATCTTGCAAAATCGTTGCATTAGGCCGTTTATGGCGTAGTGGCTATGAACTCCGACAAACGCTAAACCAACTACTTCATCTATTCTTTACGGCAACGATCACGTTCCTCAAGCGCGATGATCTGGGCTTGTAGCTGTGAAATCTCCTCTTTTCCCTGAGCCCTGTGGTACTCCTTCTGAGATGTCTTATCTTGTAAACAAATTTAATTTTTTAGTGTTGTATAATTGCAATTCATGTAAATTTTAGTTTCCATTAAATTATTAGAGGAAATATAATGTATGTTTACTATATTCCATCACAATGTGAAACAGTTTTGAAAATGCAACAGAATAATTATTTTTAAATTTAATTTAAAATTACCGCTTGTTTCCCAAATCCATAGCGTCTATTACGGGTTGGTGGATTCTTGGCAAACTCAAAAATGGTATCCTCCTCGTGGGCGGTCAAGTCGGCTCGTCCGGTGTTTTTGACGAGCTGTGCGCGTGCTTGTTGGAACCTTTACTGTTATGCAAAATACAGTTAAATTTTTATAACACTATTTTAATTAAATTTTAACTTTTAGTTAAATATGTTATTTTTATGTATGCGGTATTTTCTTTCTGATCATGGCCATAGGAGTATGGAACTGAGCATGAATTCTCGGTCCGACACACCGCATGAGTATGCGTGAAAACATCCCGATAAGACATAGGAGCAGCACATTATCTCTCCTGAAATATGCACATATAATTATATATACTTATTTTATCTATCTTTTAACAACTTATAACTTAAAATCTTTAACTGTTTATCTTAACTAATAATATATCAAGGTCTTGCGATGACGTCGAAATGACTTGAAACCACCGCGATGTATGACGGGTTTCTTGCTCCTATTTGTTGAATTCCGCTGGGACTCCCTGTATAAATTTAAGTTGGAAAATGTGTTTTATAGTTCTAATTTATATATTAGTTTCATAGAAAAATTTATATTAAATATATAGTAAATTTACCTGAAACTCCTCGTTGCTCTACCAATTGACAACATGCATTAGCGTTCATCCAATTAGGCTTCATTGTAGATTTTTTTTTTATGATATTAATTATTTCTTTATAGTTCTTTGCAATTTTACTATTCCAGTGGTGCTGTTCGAGGGAAATACCAACATCCTGAAGGTCTATTGTACCCTGCATGTTTAGGGAAATAAGAATTATACATTTTTTATAAATAGTACAAACGTGAGTTGATCTTAACCTATAAACATGAATTGATATATCGTCTTCCCAATGTATAAAGTGACATTATATAAATTTACCAAATAAACATGGAAGTGATCTATAAATAACTTGACATTATATAAAGTGTTCTATAAATAACATGGCAATGTAAAGTGTTCTATAAATAAACTTAAAATTTATAAAGTGTTCCTTATAAACATGAATTGGTATTTAAACCTAGGAAGTAATATACCAAAAAATCCAGGAAAATAGTCTCCTTCGTAATATCTGAAATTAATGTCTACTTAGGCCAACATGCCATCATGCGATGCATATATGCCTGTCGCGTATCCCTTGAACTTTGTCAGACGACTCTATATGAAACTCAGGATGATTGCATATTACTTCGAAATCACGATCTTGATTTCAAATCATCTTTCACCTTCCCCTTGACATTTAGTTTTGTGTTAAACACGTTATCAAACATGTTTTTCTCATTATGCATCACGTCAATATTATGCCGAATCATGAGATTTTTCCAATAAGGCAACTTTTAAAAATGTTTTGTTTGCACCAAACATGAATCGATGATTTACCTTGAATTTCAATTTGTCCTCCGGTTTCATGTATCTTTAGATAATCTTTACAAGTTCGTAAATATCTTCGCTTGACCAAACCGTAGGTGATATCAAATTTTCATGTTTATTAACATTAAAGTTTTTCTTATCTATTCTAAAAGGATATTTGATATGAAGAAAACATCAATGATAGTCAAATCACAAAATTTTCTTTGCATGAGATAAATAAAATGCACAAGTTTCTTCCATGCAGTAAGACAAACTAGACGACGAGTCGTACTCCAACCTAAAAGCATTGCATACATAGGAAAATCGTTGATTTTCCACAATAATGAAGTATACATGCAAAAGTTCTTTTTTAGGAAATATCATATGTATCTACTCCTTCGTACCACAACATTTTTAATTCTTTAATCAAAGATTGTAAATAAACATTGATTCCTTATGTCAGATCATCAGGACCAGGGACGACAAATGCGAGAAACATATAAGGAGTTTTAATACACATCCATAGAGGTAAATTATAAGGTGTGATAATTATAGTTTAAGACGAATATTAAGAATCAAATTGAGAAAATGGTGAAAATCCATCTGTACATAAACCAAGTCCAGCATTACGACTCTCGGATGCAAAATTTGGAAATTTCTGGTCAAAATGCCTCCGCATTACCCGAGTGTGTTAACGTACCTTCTTCCAGTGTTCTCACACAGTGTCATCTCAAATGTTGCACGGTTACAGAAGATGCATATAACGTTTGAAGTGTAGGAGTAATAAGTCAATAATGCATACATATATATGAGACTTTTTTTTTTTTTTACCTTTTTCTTTCTTCGTTTTACCTTTCCTGATTTTTTTACAATTCCTAAGGTTGATATCTTCTTTCCAATATAGCATGCAACCATTTAGACATATATCTATTTTTTAGTATGGTAAACTAAAAGTAGACAACATTTTTTTATTTTATAATAATTTTCGTACATAAAATTATTGGGAGGCATATGCCGCCTCATAGCTTGTACAACAGCCGTAAATCCAGCTTTTGTGAGGTTATTTTTAAATTACATTGCAATGTATAGAGTAGTTACTGATAATTAGGTTTCGCTTGTACAACCTTTCCAAAGGGGTTTCTTCGTGACATCTAATAAATCATATTGTTTTGTCCATAATATTTGGTTCTTCTTCAGCATTACCCTCATCATCGGTAAATTGAGGAACATAGAACATTGAACATGTGTTGACGTCAAAAGTTAGTAACTAGTTACAGCCAACCCCTGATCTTATGAATGACACACGAACAATGATTATAAAGTGCAAAAAAAGTAAAGGGAACAGGGGACACACACAACTTTTCACAGTGATTTGGCGAAAGACTATGCCTATGTCCACTTTATATGTATTGATCTTCTTTTGGTTACAAGAACAAAGCTTTTTCTATTTGAGTTGAGGAGAGAATATGGATATATTCCTTTTGAGTTAGCCGCGAGAGATGGAGATCTTAGGGAAAGAGAAGAGTTTTCCCAAGAGAAGCCTTAAGAATCCCCAGTCCAGCAGAAGTAGAAAAGTCCCTTTCCTCTTTGAGCTTTGAGGTATTTATAGAAGAATACATGGGCTGAGCAGGCCGCCACATGGCTTGGAGTTTGGACACGTGGAGCTCGATCATAGGTAGTAGCGGCGGCGTGACCCATTCCACTGCTCATTAATATTATCCTCGGAAGTGGCGGCTTACGTTGCCATCGTGGTGAGGTGTATAAAAAGTAGAGCTTTATTCAGATATGGTTGACTGCCCTTATTGCCTTAAAAGCCGGACTGAGCGTCTGAATGATTCAGTTGGATGTTTCCATGTAGATCCAAGATACTTGGTTAATGTGCCTTTTATGGGAGCGATTTTCTCGGTCGACTGGGAGAATGAATCTTCTAGAGTGAGTCATCAGCTGGTGGGAACTGGCTCGAGCCGATGTTTGAAGAAGGCTTGTTCTGGACCGAGCCTTGGCCGGGCTTCTTGGAGCGTGAATTATCCGAATCGGCTGATTGCGCTTTGCTGAAGGGCGCATTTCTGGATATTGGGCTTCGATCTGATCCGTGGTAGCTTTTGCGAAGAAGATGGTTAGCAATTTGTCCCTCAGAATACATCTTCTTTGGTAGAGGGAGGTGTATTATGAAATGTGATTCGAGGCACAATAGCTCAAGTAGTTATGGTCACACCGGACCATTTTAAGGCTGAAAATCTGACGGTCTCGATGGTTGTATTAAGGCCAAAAAACCAACGACCGAAGCAGATCGTATTAAGGCTAGAAAACCGACAACCATTGGAGACCGTATTAAGGCTGAGATGATGATCTCTGACTTTGGTTGCGAGATTTAGTACCTACAAAGATAAGACGAGCCATTCCCAGTCTAGAGAAGGCTTTAGTTTTGATGGGTCGAATATTGAATATATCCGACCTAGAGTTATGGGTGAGCATTTATTTCACTTGGCTTTGAGGGGTGGCAAGTATTAACCATACTCGGCTTACAAAGGTGGCGAGTATTAACCATGCTCGGCTTATAGAAGTGGAGAGCATTATCCATACTCGGCTTACAGAAGTGGCGAGCATTAACCATACTCGGCTTACAGAAGTGGCGAGCATTCACCATACTCGGCTTGTGGCAAGTGTTTTTTATGCTCGACTCATGTAAGATTATTATTCCCAGTGAGCGATAAACACTCTTAGTCTAGAAAAGGGAGGTGAGTATAATCCATACTTGGCTTAAAGAGGTGGCGAGCATTAACCGTACCAGGCTTAAATCATTCAAACATAATTCATGTTTGCAAAAGAAAGTTCATAGTCGTTAAGGAACTATTCAAAAGATAATGAAAATAAATCCTAGGAGGACAATAGTTAATTCCGGAGCATGCCTAGGAGCTAAATCCTAAACCCATACATGTGTACATCAAGGTGTCCATTTTATTAAATACATCAGAAAAGAAATTTAAACTTAATTAATAATAATGCCATGAGTGCTAGTCTCAGGGTCCTTCCCGTTTCTAGGGGATTGATGACCGGCCTTAGGAGCTTGGGAAGAAGATCGCGGGGGCAAGGCCAAGGTCCTTTTCTTAACATAATCGGGAAGCTCTCCTCGTCTGACTTGATCCTCGAAGAGATCGCTCAAATGTCCGCATTTATTGGTGCTATGTTCAACTACATTGTGGAATATGCAATGTTTGCTAGAATCGAGTTCCACCTGGGTTGGTTCTCGTCGAGGTGGTCTTGGAAGACGCATGGAACCTCATATATCAAGGTAGATATCGAGAAGAGAAGAGTTCAGCTCGATGTACTGGTTGTACTTATTTACTTTTCGAGGCTGCACGTTGCATCTGTTCTTTTCCGGGGCCTTTCCCCTTCCTTTATTCTAGTCGTTGGTGTTGGACGGACCTCCTTGTTTTGTGGCGAGGACTTCGAGGCTCCCCATCTCAATGCTGGTATCTTATTTTCGGAGGAATCGCTCGGCCTTGGCATAGAAATCTTCTATATCCTTGGGGGTTCTCTGGTTAAAGAGATTGAGAATTCTGATCGGTTTTAACTCCCGCGATGGCAGCCATAAGCACCATCGATGGCTCAGGTCGATCGACTGATGCTACAGCCGCGTTGAACCTTCCGGGGAAGGATCGAAGTGTTTTCCGTGATCGCTGCTTGATGGTGGATAGTAACAAGACACTCTTTCATTGGGAGATATGTACTCTTAGCTATTCGATGAAATGGGTGACAGCGTGTTCCAGCTACCGATCGACACCGATGTTAACTGCCGAAACCACATGACGACTATATTTGTGAGAAAGAATGTGCAACACCCCATATTTCTACAACATTAAAAGAGGATAAATTAAAGAATAATTAATTTAATATTAAGAATTAAGGGAAACGGACTACGTCATTGCGTCTGTCTCGAAATTTCGCTCAAGATAGACACCTGGTTTGCGTAAAACGGATAACGTATGAAGAAATTATGAACGGTAGAAGTTTGACGTTCAAAATAGGGATAATTGGCGCACTTGACAAGTGCTCCAAGGCATTTTTACACTTGCGCACCTGCCAAGTGCACCTATAGTAGCTTTTGGGCTTCCAGACCCAAGTGAGTGTCGACCCATAGCACGATTCCCCCTAGGGCTGAGGTGGCATTCGAATTTCTTAAGGCTAACAGCTATAAATATACCCTCATATCTCTTGTTTTCTCATACTAAAAACAGTGGAGGCCAAATGCTGTCAGTGCATGAACCGAGTCTAATCCTTTCTTCTTCTACAAATCAAGTTTAAAGATTCAAGTATTTCAAGAATAGATCTGAGATTCAACACCAACAATTTCTTTTCTATCTTCTAAAATCCAAACACTGTGAGTTAGTTACTTTTAGATTTAAATGATTAAAAGTAAATGTGATATGACTGTGATTTGGATATATGCCTATGATCGAATCATAATGGATCTACCATAATTTGTGAATCTATAATATTCTATGTCTTGGGTCTAAATCTTTATCATATCAGATCTATTGGGACTTTCGAATCTATGACATAACTATGATGTTGATTTTAAACTTTATCATGCTAGATCTAACTTATAAATCTAATTCACTTGTGGTTAATTTATCATGTTACAATTGTGGATCTTAAATATTATTATGCTAGATCTACCTTTATAGATCTAATTCGCTTGTGGTTAATTTATTATATCACAATTGTTGATCTTAAATATTATCATGCTAGATCTACATTTTTAGATCTTATTCGCTTGTGTTTAATTTATCATGTCACAATTGTGGATCTTAAATATTATCATGCTCGATCTACCTTTATAGATCT
Organism: Allium sativum; assembly: GCA_030737875.1. Classification (NCBI taxonomy): domain Eukaryota; kingdom Viridiplantae; phylum Streptophyta; class Magnoliopsida; order Asparagales; family Amaryllidaceae; genus Allium; species Allium sativum. The sequence continues at coordinate 71,665,575 of CM060924.1, forward strand.
AATTCGCTCGTGGTTAATTTATCATGTCACATTTGTGGATCTTAAACATTTTCATGCTAGATTTACCTTTATAGATCTAATTCGCTTATGGTTAGTTTATCATGTCACATTTGTGGATCTAAACATTATCATGCTAGATCTACCTTTATAGATCTAATTCGTTTGTGCTTAATTTATCATGTCATATCTACTTATGGATCTAATTCTTGTTAGATCATTTGGTACTTATCATGTTGTGGCTAATTTAGATCTATCATTAATTGGGCATATGAATCCTTATTTATTCAAGCCTATTATGACATCCTTAGTATGTTAGATCTAGTTTTATTATCACATGCTCACTAGATCTATTTTTTATATGTCCACCTTATCACTATGTCAATTACATGTTTATGTCACTTTTGTTAAAATAATCACTATTGTCATCTTTCCATTTTATTGTTTATGGCTTGGCTACTTTCTAGCCAAGACATGATGCCAAATATATGCGAATGCATTAGTTAGGGAACGAGGGAAAACATTAGAATTGGCATAACTCGAATGACGAATATGAATTTGGACATATAATCCATTATGAATATAATTAGGTGAATGGGCATGAACACCTGTAAAGACATAGGTATAATTAATTGGTTAATAATTAAGATGCCTAGGGTTACAGTAATTAGAAAACTATAACTTCACTTATGACACGAGGTTATATTGCATTTGTGGTGGAAGTCTGCCCATACCCGACCTACATATCCAGCAACTTCTAATGTTGAATCTAATGTGAGGGGTCTAAGTGCACAAATACGAGACGGGCTAAGACATGAGGTTAGGCCCAACTTGTGGAAGAAATCTGCCCGGACCCGACCAAATAACCAGCATCCACAAGTTGTAGGCCTAATATGGGAGGTCTAGCCCATTATAACCATAAATGGACATGGTAACGAATTGGAATACTTAACCTAGTTGAATCTATAGGGATTGTATGAACATGTTAACTTGAATATGAGTAAAGTAAACTTGGTTGAAATAGTGGGTGGGTTAAGTAAATCTTGTGGCGGTGGGTAATATTTATATGTATAGGCCCACAAACTTAACCTGTTTTATACTTTGGGGTTATGCAACTTTGTTAAGTAAACTTGCTTGGATCAGTGAGGGTTAAGTAAATCTTGTGGCGGTGGGGTAATATTTGCATATATAGGCCCGAAAACTTAACTTGTTTTACATGTTGGACTGTTAGGCATAACTAGTTGAAATCCTAGTAGTGGGGATGCAAGCCTAGGGGGAGCTTATATCATCTTGTGTGTGGGACCCGTTTCAGTCAGTAACCCTGAGTAGGTATCAAACATGTACTCCGAACTATGTCGGAGAAGGGGCACGCATACTGGACTGATTGTAAGAGATCCATACGTGGCGGAGGTGTGGGCGGCGCAAACCGACCGGGCCAATGTGCGTGCATGAGCCGGGCAGAGGGGGATAAGACGACCGTGACACCTGTAGATATGGGGCTGTGCATATCAGCGAAGGTTTGCCACTTTAGGACGTGATACATCCTACGGTGGGGACGGCAAAGAGTATTTACGCGGATTAGGGAGCTGATCGATTAGGGTAGTAGTTAAGGTACATTTGGACGTATGCCTATGTCTACCACCTTATAGTGGAAGGGATCATCTCATTCTGGATATACTAGTAGTGCAGAGTAATCGTTAGAAGCGAATACACTCTGTCCTGTTTATCTTGTCATACCTGCCTTTTATGTAGTTTTCTCTCTTTTCCACTTTATATGCCTGTCATGCTACTTTTATTTATTTGGTAAAAGTAACGGGACTCGCCAGACTTTATGTCTGACCCTTTTTGTTTCCTCTTCTTTCATCCGTCCTCCCTAGGTTCTCAGGGTGGGAATACTCAGGCTTAGTCAGGATTCGGTTATCATCTTGCTAGGAGCTGCTTTTGAAGTATGGCTTAAGTTCTTATCTCTAGTATGGCTTTGTTTCTTTTTGGGGAATTATGCTTTTTAAGTATTTATGTACTCTGATGGTACAAGACAGAAATTACTATAATGGGTTTTATGTAGTTTCAGACTTGTGATATTTTGGACCACGATGTTGTGATTTATGTTTGAAATAAAAATTTAAATTTCGTTGTTGATTTTATATCTATCTTGTAATATTTCTGTTTCTATTTACCTATAACGCTTCATGAAACTAAATGCATTCCCTTAGTGAGTGACATTAATGGATGTGGGGTGTCACAGAGTGGAAAGCACTTGGCCACGACGTTGGTCGATGTGCCAAGCACCTCCATATGGTGCATATATCGCATAAGATGTATGGTCGGGTCAGTCCGACCATTGTAGGGCTCGATAGCCGGAAACTTAAAAGTCCGGAGGGTTTCGGGAATTCCTGATTTCCCTAGTGATGGGGCTGTGATGGACATTATGTATATCCTGCTGAGAAGAGGTGCCCCGAGTGAAACGTCGGATGATGCTTGCAAGCTAGCTTCCATCTCCAAGGAGTCGTTTCCATGAATTTAGCTCTGCATTGGAAGATCTTCGGTATGAGGATCTAGCAAAAGCATGCTCGGAAGGTGGCCGTTGGCTGGGCTCGGCCTCCGAGAGTTGAATGAAGGTGAGAGTGAGGATAAACTTCGGTAGTTAGTTTTGGGAATAATGGCCCCTATTGAACCTGATGAGTATTGGATCGAGCTGTACCCATGACAGAGGATCCAGGCTGATCCAGCATGGCATGTCATGTTTGGAGCCCCGGGTTGCCCCCAGTTGGAGCGAGGTTAGAAGGGTCTACGGTAGATTTTTCTTCTGCCACGGTGAAGATCGGTATGGTAGAGTTCTCTCCCTAGTTCGAAGGGAAGACCGCACCAACTCTTTGTTGAAGGGGAAGAATAGTTAGATTGGTCTGCGGTAAGATTCCGGGTTGTAATGGGAATGACATTGACTCTGATGGTCCTGGTATTTGCTCGATAGGTCCGAGGTGTCGAGTTGTTCCCAAGAGTGAAGGCAAAGTGGTCGTACAACGTAGATCTCGATCGCGGGCCTCTTGAGAATCTGCTGCTATGGCTGTGTTGGTCGTTGGAAGCGATACTCCTGGCTGTGATTGTTCGGGAGGTGGAGTCGACCCAGGAGGAAGCAAAGGTTGGATATGATCAGTGGCCTGATTGGGTGTAGAATGAAGATCATTTGTTATCCCGATTCCAGTTGGTGGAGGAATTGATGTTAAAGCGTTTAATCCCATCTCCACTCGACCGAGAAGGTGATCCATCAACCGCTGCTGTCGTTCGAGGAGTTTACCTTGAGATGTCATATGGCCTCTGAATTCGGCCATGATCTTATCCATGTCATCCCGAGTAACATACCGTGACACATCTTCATGAGAGGAGGCTTCCAGACTTTCTTCTGCATGATTTGTCCCTGCTGCATCGACATTTATGGGACGTGAAGATGTTCCATCTTTCTTCCGTTTGTTCGCCGTGGATTGAAACTAGCAGAAGATCGGATGGTATGTCGGCCTTCTCCCCTACCTGGCGCGCCAAAGTGTTGACGTCAAAAGTTGGTTACTAGTGACATCCAACCTCAAGTTGTATGAATGACACACGAATAATGATTATAAAGTGCAAAAAAGTAAAGAGAACAAGGGACACGCACAAATTTTTATAGTGGTTCGGCGAAAGACTATGCCTACATCCACTTTATATGTATTGATCTTCTTTTGATTACAAAAACAAAGCCTTTTCTATTTGAGTATAGAAGAGAACATGGCTAAATTCTTTTTGAGTTAACCGTGAGAGATGGAGATCTTAAGGAAAGAGGAGAGTTTTCTCAAGAGAAGCCTTAAGAATCCCCAGTCCAGCAGAAGTAGAAAAGTCCCTTTCCTCTTTGAGCTTTGAGGTATTTATAGAAGAATACATGGGATGAGCGGGCTGCCACATGGCCTGGAGCTTAGATACGTGGAGCTCGATATTGGTAGCCATAGCGGTGGAGGGACCCATTCCATTACTCATTAGTAGTATCCTCGGAAGTGGCGGCTTACATGGCCATTGTGGTGAGGTGTATCAAAAGTAGAGCTCTGCTTGGATATGGTTGAGCACCTTTATTGACTTAAAATCCGTACTGAGCATTTGAATGACTCAGCTGGATGTTTCCATGCAGATCTGAGATACTCGCTAGATGTGCCTTTTATGAGAGAGATTTTCTCGGTCGATTGGGAGAGCGAATCTTCCGGATTGAGTCTTCGGCTGGTAGGAACTGCCTCGGGATGATGTTTAAAGAAGCCCTGTTCTGGAATGAGCCTTGGCCGGGCTTCTTTGGGCATGAATTATCCGAGTTGGCTGATTGCGCATTGCTGAAGGTCCCATTTCTGGATATTGGGCTTCAATCTGATCCGTGGTAGCTTTCGCTAAAAAGATGGTTAAAAACATGCATCATTTTCAACCATATATTCTATTAGATTTGTTGTAGGTATTTCATTACTCAGTATCTCCTCAACTTTACATGATTATATGCTAACAGTTCTCCATGACAATCCCAAACCAAATAATTCGACATGAAACTGTACAGACATAAATTTACTCTAACCATTTGTTGTATCTAATGCTTTAACAATTTGCATCAACTACATGGACAATGGATTTCTTCATTGTTTCCAGTATTGCTTAAAGCAAAATCAGTAAACATGCGAACACCGTTATTGAAATGTTCACTTATTGAGACTTCAATTTCCCTTTGTTGTTTACATATCCAGCTCCAATCAGTAAAAAAATTGTCCGTTTCCTCGAATTATATAATTAAAAAGTATGATACAAATTTTCATTGACGTTTTATTAAAACAATTTTATTGATGAATGTAACATTCTAATTGATCATTAAAAATTTGCTGATGGGTCATCCTACCTCCCATTTTAAAAATAATAACGTAATTAATTCATGTAAATATTTTTAATCTAAACGAGTCAACAAGATTTCGACAGCACTTCGCTTGAGTTCCCTGAGCAGTATGCAATTTCATTTACACACAGAACATGTAAGAAGTGATGTCAAATTTTTTTGAACTGTTAAAAGTGAGATACTTTATGAGATTTAATTACGTTATTATGTTCGTAACTTGTGCAATATAGGAACAAATCCAACAAATATTATATATGGTCAATATAGATGTTCGTTCTGTTAAAAAAATGAATAGCCACATAACGATCATATACAATACTGATTAGATAGGGACAAAAAACACTCTAAAGGTCTTATGAATATAAAATATTGCATATTATATACTTATTAAAAAATTGGTGTTCGAACAATATGAAATCATGGAAATTTTTAGGTTAAAAAATATATTCTCTTCTGCACTTTCCAGTACTTTAATAACAAAGATATGTATATTAGAGATCAACATATACGGTTGTTGCTCTTATTATCGATCGTATTCCTAAAGCAGCAAATTTTAAAATAAATAAGCCTTGAATGGCTTAATTCCAAGTATACGGAGTTTATCATATATACGCACATTTTCAAAACTCTATCAAACTAACCGTACGTTATAAAATTAAATATCATTTTCGATAATTTCTAGTAAACATAAACTAAATTATCCTCATTAATTCATTCTAAACGTCCCCAAACAAGCCTAAAACTGCTTAAATATTCAACTTATATGCACATAATTCTATTTTCATACAAACAATATAAACTTGTAATAAGTTAATAACAAGAATTAGGCCTCAATAAACTACACTATACATATAATAAGGCAATACAAACATGTAAATAAAAAACCTAACACTAAATTAACAAATGTAATTAGAGAGATATTACAGTTTATACCCTTTTTAGAGGAGATTAAGAGGCTAGAGAGGAAGAGAGAGAAAGGTTTCCAGGTATTGGAGAGGTTAGGGAAGGACGGAGTGGTAGTGGGCGGCGGTTTTGGAGGAGGATTTAGGATGAAATCTGAATAGAGAAAAAGAAGCAGGTTCTTTTATTTCTCTTGCGATTTAGCAACGACCACCAACGGGATTAAAACAAAGGTTTCCAAAAGAAATAAATTTTAATTATTAAGAGAAATCCAGAAAGAACCTACCATTGGGAGTCGTTGCCACTAAGCCGTTTCTAAGTATTTTGAAACTTAACACGGACCTTTGCCAAAGTGTCCCTAAAGTAAAGTATTCTTGTTTTCCTACAATAATAATTGACAAGTACAACAACATAGTATATAGTTGCAATTAAAAGTCTAACATAAGAATGTATAGAATTAGTGTGTAACAGCCCGTGGCGATATAAATTAATTATTAAAATTTTAAAAATACGAATTTCTACAAACTATGGAATTTGGCCATGAGACTTTAACCGTTGCGTTCATCTCGGAATTCTGGTCAACTTTCATGTTTGGATTTTCGCGAACGGAGTCCGTATGAAAAAGTTACGAACGAAATACTAAAATGAAAGGAAAATAAATAAACAAAATAATTAATTAACAATTTTCCTAATGTAATCCAGCTGACCTAGGCTGTTTGATTCCCAAGCGGTTAACATGCAGGTCGACCGACAATCAACTGCATAGGTCGACTTACTGGGCGTCAAACTGCCTAGTGACGGCTAGGTTTCGAGGGTTTTGTTCATATTATATTTATAACGGATGGTTTGATATAATTTAAAGCTAATATTACGATTCTAAGCCATTTACACCCCTATAAATAAAGGTGTAGAGCCTCACTCTTTTTCCATTCAAATCTATGAAGGTAGTGGAGCTCTGCCATTTTTCTTCCTCTTCTAACCTAATTTCTAATTAAAGTATACCAAATCAAATCAAATTCATATGGAATTAGGAAGATTAATAGATTCAATGGAAGAGGATGCTCAACGATAGATTTCATCGCTCTCTTTACTTTTCGTATATTTCTACAGATCTAGAAATTTCCCCTTTCTAGATAAACTGTAGATCTATAAGAATTTGGGGATTATAAGCCTAAAAATGTTCAAAACTGAGAAATTGGAAGCTTTAAGGCGAGTGAAAATTTACTATTATAGATATAGTAATTTATTTATTTTGTTTGAATCCAATCTATGTATTATGCCTATCAGATCTGCTTATTTAAATGATTTCAAATTGCGGTAACCATCAGATCTGATTATGAACATGCTTGATAATGGTAAATGATAAGTTATGGTTATGTATAACATGAACTGTAGGATTTATATATATATTTTTCCCATATATTCCTACAAGTTATGTCATGAAATATGTTATATATGTTATACAGCACTATAGATCTGGAAATCAGTCCCATTAAACGTAAACTGTTGTAGTTATATTCCAAATCTTTAGTTTAGTACTGAAATATGAAATATGCATGTTTGGGTGAAAAGATGAATTTGTGTACCATGTGATTGTAAGAATAAAAGAAATATCCCTTGTTTACATTCAATGTTGTTGGGTTTTTGGCTTAAGCATTGTAAATTATATCTTTTTCCTCATTTTTAAGTAAAGAGGCATTATTTTAGAATCACAAGAAGTATGACAAAATGAATTAAATGATAAAATGAATTAAAAAGAATGAAGTGGTGCAAAGGTACATATAAAAATAAATACATGTTTTGGTATGTACTTTCCATCGACTATTCCAAAGCAAAAATATATTACATATATTTCTTGTGATTTAGAAATGTGTCAATTCCACAAAATAAACATGATTTACAATGATTTTGGCTAACGGCCCTTTTGAGACTTGAAACCTTTTTAGTAAGATTAAATATAAAGAGTGAATGTTTGTTTGATTGATTAGACCAAATTATTAATTAAGAAATAAATATTGAAAAATAATAAATAACAAATATTAATAACTAGTTAACCACACGAAAGCATAAAAATGAATATATACATATTATCCGTCCAAATCAGCGTAAAACAGTGAAATATAAATTGTATGGAATGTTTGAATGTTGGATAAGGTATAATTATGGAATTATAGGTAAATATATTCCATTTTGAATTAATATATTTATGGTGACCATTTGTAGCAATAAATATAATTAATTGCCATAAATGAGAATGCAAATAAAGGAATAACCATTGTAACCAATATTGAGTTGGGGAAAATAAATGTGATGGAAAAAATGGTTACTGTTCCTAAAATCAATTAGGATAATTGTTGTTGAACCCAATTAGGTAATTTATATTATAACCGCATTTAGACACAAGTTTAAACTCAACTTGTGGTGTAAGCCTACCCGGAACCGACTGACAAATCCAACAACCATAGTAGTCAGTTTAATGTGAGGGGTCTAATGCATACATATAATCGTACTAAGGCATGAGATTAAGTTCACTTGTGGTAAACGTCTGCCTAGAACTGACCGGCATATCCAGCATCTACAGGTAGTGATCTTAATGTGAGAGGCCTGATATGTAAAAATATATACATATATATATATATACATATAACATTCAACCAATAAATAAATAAATAAAAATAGCGATTGTTCGTCGGGGTACAACAATAGATAACTTGGGACTGGTAAATAGTTGCCTTAGGAAAATATGACCATTAGAGTCATAAAGGGCAATAAAAAGGAAATAAAAAGAAATGGGTGTCAAAAAGGGGATAAATGGATATTGATTGTTGTTTAAATATAAGTCCAAATTAGGGAAGAAATTAAATAAATATCCTTAAAAAAGGGAATATAATCATCCTTGTTTATGTCAACTTATAATTAAAAATATAGTTGGACTTAGTAAGTTAGAAATTAAGATATTATTAAGCATATAAATCAGTGAAACAAATAAATGGTGTACATATAGTATTTCTGTATAAAGGAATTAAACGGGAATGACTTAATAACGTAGCCTACTTTATCCCCCAAAAGGGAAAGGTGTTAAAGGATAATGGGGGACGAACTAATAACCTTCGCGTATAGTCTTCTTCCTAGGTCCTAAAAGGCTAAGTGACTAGGGTTAAAAAGTCCACCTGGGAATAGGTTTTCAGTATCGAGGTGTTAAATGGCAGGTGTGTGTTGGCCTACCCAAACCTGGACATTAAAAGGGCCATATATGGCCATCTATCCTATGGGAAGTAGCAAGAGACTAAGGAGGTTATCTAATAAGGTCAGCTAGAATGTATAACGAACGATAAAATACCTCTTCTCACCTTATGCGGGGAAAGGGTATATGTGTGAATGATGGAAGCCTTAACTAGTATGGCCCATAGCTAGTGCCCTCTAGTTTTATGTTCATGTTGAATATATTATCGAGGGTTAATAAGTGGATGAGGATATAGATAGAAACCCCGTAATTAGGGACCCACTCTCGATAGAATAAACCAGTTAAACTCTTATATAAAGGCTTCACAAAAATGTATGTAAACGTCCTGTCTCGATAATATAATTTGGGAATACTACTTTAGGAAGAGTAGTAGAGTTGTGCGTAAGCTTTAACAAGGTTGGTTTAGAATCACCGACCTTATCAGGCTTACTGCTTGGGTTGAAGCAAACGGAATATATATCTGTGTTGTACAATTTTTAGTCACCAGAACTTGTTGTTTTGACCTCCTTCCTCATTACAACCTCCCAGGTCTCCTAGAGAAGGTCAGGTACTCATAGATGATTAAGTTTGGCTTTCAGTTCTCGTTCTCTCTCATGCTCGGTATTGGTAAAGTGACTTACTTTGAAAAAACGTAGTTTCTTGAGTTAATGCTAATTTATCCAATTTTGTTTTCACTACGAGTTTTTGATCGTACTCTGATTATGCTCATGCTCATTTATTGTAGGTACAAGATATACACTTTATGCTTGAATGTGTTCAAGTTTTGGTTTTTGTCAAAATTTGGGTGTTGAATAATGTGGGGTGTTACATTTGGTATCAGAGCTTAAGTTAAACGATCAAAGGAATCAGTTAAATTAGGAATTGTGAGCAAACGTAATTCGATTTTCTTTTCTGTTTTCTTCATCTTTCTTACTCGACTTTAATTTATTTTGACAAGGAAACTAGTCGTGGGCCTAATAATATATAAAGGGCTTTAAGCGACTAAGAGTTGAAATATGTTGAGTTCGGGTTTCTAGCCAAATCTTTCTTACTACACAGTACGTTGGCAATCTCGTCATAAAGAGCATGAGGCGACATATGGTGGATTCCGTTGATTCGAGATTTGGAAACTAGAATAATATATATTAATATAAAAGGTTAGCTACAACTGAGATAGTCATAAATTCCTGGTACGGTTTTGTTTGTAGTTCCAGTTAGGACCATTATTCGATCCTAAACAAGGAAAAATTCCACGTTAATATGACATATCCATTTCGGGAATATAATTACGAGGTTTACTCATTTGTTATTTTGTTAAAATTCTGAATCTACTTTTGTTGAAATATTCAATTGAGTTCTTAGCCTTATATTTTAGGAAATTTATTTTTAAAACTATTTGAGAAACATGGATTTCAACATGTTTTGGAAAATTGGTTTTGGAAAATAGTTTGTGAGGATATGGTTTTAAATTCTTAATTTGTTCGTGTTTTAAAATTTTTGGGGCCATTTTGTAATTTTAAAAAATATGGTCTGATTGGTAGGAAATAAGGTGTGACGGCCCGCCCCGCACCAACCGACATTTACTCAAAGGTACGCTGTACACATGTCCAGTTAGCACGGGACGGTCGTCAGAAGGAAAGGAAAGAAGAAAATGAACTAACAAGGAACCTGTAGAATGTCTCACAGCGCATAGAACAAAATATAATGACAACATACTTGACATAAAACAGGTGAGACAGTGCATAAGCTGAAAACTAGAACTAAGCATCATAGCAGCGGAAATCCAAAATACAGCTTATTACAACTTTTAAAATACTGTCTTTAAAGCAAAAACAAGATAAAGAAGGTACACTACTAATGCCCAAGTAGTGACCACCAACGACACAGGGAGAATATATGTAGATATCATACGTAGGAGCCTCCTGCTCGTCTCCGAATCAGCTACTCGTGCATCACCAGCTAACCTGTCTCTAGTCTGCTCGTGTGAGCACCCAGAGTAATAAGAAGAGACATAAAACTCTGGGTCAGACATAAAGCCTGGTATGAGCGATAAGCATCTAAACAGAACAATAACAGGTAGACTAAAACATACCTGAACCTGGACCCGCAACCAAAGAGTTAGCACTACATACTGTACAACACTCTAAGGTGCCATTAACATATAGTGTAAGAAATACGTGGGTGGGGAAGTGCATGTCATAGTGATGTCAAACAATCAAGCATAACTATCATCCTCACATCCCTCACTCAGTGCGTAAAGCATACGATATCCACTACTTTGGTTACCTAATACTTTGGGCCATGACGGAATCCAATCCCGTGTAACTATCACTACAAGCCCACTATCCGTCTCTCAATGGTGAACCAAAGTTATGAATACCGACAACCCCTTTGCACACATCCCGCAGCAAATCCCAACTCATGAAGTGAACTCATTGGTTCCCAAGTAGAACCTGAGCTCTAACTTCTATTTGGACTACCTTTGCATCTCGGGTTATTGGTTTCCTCCTGTTCGGGTCGGTCAGTCAAGAACCTTTCATTCTGGTTGGTTTTCATCATCTCTACCCTGGTCGGTCGGTATTGCCCCCTGGTCGGTCGAACACTTCACCATTCCTGGTCGGTCGTACTTCACCATCCCTGGTCGGTCGAACACTTCACCATTCCTGGTCGGTCGTACTTCACCATCCCTGGTCGGTCGGTATTTCATCATCATATGAGGTCGGTCGAACATCGCATAGTGGTCGGTCTTGCCCAGCCTGGTCGATCTCCCTTGTCGGTCGAACACTTCATACATGGTCGGTCGTGATGTCTTCCTTCTATTGGTCTCGATCGTGAGCTCGGGTTGGTCGGTCAAAACCCTCCCCTGGTCGGTCTAACTCGACCCGAAGAAAACCTGCATCATTTCAGTAAGCTATTTTTGCCTTTCGATGACGTTTTCAACCATTCTAACTTTATAATGCAATCATAAATCATGTCAAACAGTCATAGCAATATATGGGATAGGCCACAAACACAAAACAACAATATGATAGGATAAAATGGATCAAACATAGCCAAAACCCCATATTTTTCCCTTAAGCATGTTTAAGCAAAACTATGATATGATTAGCAAAACTTAACCAAATCAATCCAAACTTCTAACAGAGGTCTAAAATGGTGTTTAAGAATTTATGAATATTTTTCCAGAATTTATTAACATATAAATTCGCTAATTACCCCTAATTACCCTTAATTAACCATATTTAGTGAGGAATTATGCAAATCACTCACCTTTGCCACAAATAAACCTTAGATCTGAAATAAATCTATGATTTGATGTGAATCCCAATGCTAAACAGCAGCTCTAACGTTGATTTGGTGTAGATCTCCCTTGATTTGATGCTGCTAAGCTTAATCCTTGATTATAAGATGATTTGGAGGTGATTTAGAAGTTGGAGGCCATTTTTAGGGTTTCTAAGAGGTAAGTGGAGGCTAGAAAACTGAAATGGAATGATTCTCTAGCTCTTTTCAGCCTTCTCATAACCCTAATCCCGAAATGGGTTATGGTCCTATTCACTAATCACCCTATTTGGCCCGGTTAAGCAGTTTTTCACCTTCAAACATTATTTCAGCCATATCTCCCAAACGGTAAGTCCGTTTTTCACATGTGACCACTCTACGGAAAGGTAAACCATCAAATGAATCAAATGGAAGTGGTATCAGGTCAAAATTCCTTTCCAATCAAAAGTTATGGCCGAAACAAGATCAGCTAGGGGCAAAACGGTCATTTAAAAATTGGCAAAAATCATGAACATGGGATATGACTCTAATAGTTGTTTCCCAAAGTTACATGGCCATACGACTTCATATGGGAAAGAAATAAATATTCTACGATCCTCCGATGCGTAGAATGCGGGTTGTTTCATTCTCCCCCCTTGAGAAATTTTGCCCCCGAAATTCCCTAATCAAAACACACACAAAGGTCCCGCATGCCTATCATCCATAAAACAACAATCAAATATGCAAAACAAGTCTATCCTAGCATGCAGAATAACTAAATCGTAAAGTAAATCTTACCAAGCAAAGAGTTCTGGATACGTCTTTCTAATGCTCTCCTCTGTCTCCCAAGTACAGTCATTCTCGTTCTCGCTCCCACTGAACCTTGACTAGCTTCACCGCCTTCCTTCGAGGTTGCTTCGTATCGTGCTCAACAATACAGATCAGCTTGCGGTTCCCAACCGCCTCGGGTTCTACTTCGAAGCCTCTAACCGGTCAGGTGAAATAGTCATATCTGGGTCGTGTACGAACTTCCTTAGTTGGGAAACATGAAATATGTTGTGAACTCCCGCCATCTTTTCTGGTAGGTCAACTCTATACGCCAAATTCCCAACTTGTTCGAGAACTGGGAATGGGCCAACAAATCTTGGTGCTAACTTGCCTCTCCAACCAATCCGAATCACATTCTCAATGGAGAGACCTTGATGAACACCAAGTCGTTAATGAAGAATTCCAAATCTCTTCGTCTCTTATCGAGATAAGTCTTCTGCCTATCTTGGGTAGCCTTCATTCTCTGTTGGTTAACCTTGATCTTGCCTGAAGTTCCCCTTATTATTTCTGGTCTAAGCTCAAATTTCTCACCATTCTCCAAACAACATGATGGTGCCTTGCACGGTCTTTCGTACAAAGTTTCAATTGGAACCATACCAATACTGGGCTAATGACTATTATTATCCATTTGAGACGTGTTCTCATTTCCATTTAGGAATTTCTAATAGTTGTAACAAGCCACTAGGTTTCTTTTGCTCAGCTTTTACTAGCTGGCAATTTATGCATTTGGACATAAACTTCCCAACGTCTTTATTTATCCTTTCCCAGTAGTAGATCTGCTCCATGTCTCAATGCTTCTTGTTTCCACTGGGATGTATAGTCAATTTCGGGTGATGATATGCTCTAAGCACTTCATCTCTCAGTCCATCTACGTTGGGTACAACTAGTCCCCCATTCTTTTGAAGCCGTCCTTCTCGATCAAGTCCTTACTTGATCAATCTCTCACCATCGATATCCATCTCTACCTTAGAGATGGTTTCCAATAGGTTAGGATTGTTCCTCTAACTGGAACCAATCCACTCAATCAAAATTGATCTAATCGTCAAGCTTACTAGCGTTTCTGAATCCAATTCACTCTTGGGTCTGAAATCATATCCTGTGATATACTCTAGTTGCTTCCATCCTAGAAACAAAACCCCTAAACTGGCATGTCTCCTACTCAATGCAACTATTACCGCACCAAAATCCTTTACTATGATCACTCTGCCCTATGGAGTCATGGCGACCCCACTGCACTGATCCATAGCCACTAGTCCTTTGCTATGTCCACTCTGCCCCATGAAGTCATAACAACTCCACTGCACTGGCTCATAGCCTTACCAATCCTTTACTATGTCCACTTTGCCCCTCGAGTCATGACGACTCTACTGCACTGGCTCATAGTCCTACTACAATCACTTTGTTCCCCATCACTGGAACCCTACAGGTGATAGTCTACTCAAGGAAAGAAAAACAGGAACAACATAGCAACCATAACATCCATCAAACAAGCCCTACCTATCACCTGCTAAATTCATAAACACATCGACACCTACATGATTGGTCTAACCAATCCCAATATGTCGATCCTAGTATGTCTGGTCCAACCAACATCAATAACTAATAGAAGCCCAACCTCCATACATACACCGATGCCTACTTGACTGGCCAACCAATCCCAGGCCAATGGAAGCCTTGCCTCCCTACGGACTACCGTACGTCCAACGTACGTTTATCCTCCAAGGATAACTAGATCACGTCCAACGGATCCAAGGTAACGGGCGTCCCCAGATACCCCTGTTTTAGTCCGCCTAAAATACTTAAGTCCAACCCAAGTCTATCCATTGTCTTGCTGCCCTCTCGAGTCCAACTCAAGCCGAATCCAATTCCTTGCAGCCTTCTTGATTCCAACTCGAGTCAATCTATAACTCAGACCCAGTCTTGAGTATCCATTACCGACAAACTCTAGTCCAACGTGAGTCGTCGTCTCCTTATTCGTTGCATCTCTAAGATCAACGAACACCCATTTTCCTTTTACGAGTTTAAGTCCAACTTGAATCGCCTTAACCTTCGTTGTATCCTCCATGATCAACGAACACATCCTATCCCTTCAAAGTCCTACTATCCAAAGAGAACATCAACACAGGGTTCTAAACAAACCATTACTTTGCATCTTTCTCGAGTCCCAGTCGAGCAATCTCATAACCCTATCGAGTCTAACTCTGGGCAGTCTATGCCATTGAACAGTCTTATCATGTTCCGTCTGCCCATCACTCCTCGAGTAAACCAAGATATCATCCAATGAAAAATCACAACAACTATTTACCCCTCACGCAAACCATCCTAGTCGAAATCGACATTCCCCAAGCACAAGCCCCAAAGGCCTAAACCAATATCAGACAAGCATCCAAGGAACATCTCCTCCGAGTTCGGACAATCCACGTGAGGTGATACTAGCAAAACAACTAAGCACTGGAGTACTCATTTTCCTCCCAGAGACAACTAGAACTTATTACAACGATAACCTCTTAGCTTGCTTAACTCCAGTTACTAACGCCATCACTAGGTAGGTACCTAATACCACCCTATTCCTTTGGAGTAGATCGACTCCCCAAAATAACGCTAAACCCAGTAAAGCCCAAAGAAAAGCGATCACAAGCAAACATACATCCATGACTCGATAAGACCACATTACAACAAATCATGCCAAAACTAGTTGAACCACCAATCGGGTTCGTCACAACTAGAGGTCTTTCGACTATCTCGGGTTTGTCAAACAATACCCAAATAGAAACATCTTAAATAGAAACATCTTAAACAGAAAGCATACCTTGAATAACAACATTCTTTCCCTTCTCCGCCACAGTTGGGGCATTCGACGAAGAAGGAACAGCGTTGATAGCATACGCTTTCACAATCTGCTTCTCCCTAGGAGGTTGTGGGCAATTATCCTTGTGATGTCCCGCCTGGCCGTAGTTAAAGCACTTCCTTTCCCCAGGCTTTTCTCGACAATCTCTGGAATAGTGGCCCTTCTTGCCACAACTAAAGCATTCGCCATCTTTTTTATTTTTCTTATTCTGACCATCCTTAGTCGGGTTCTGCTTCCTCTTGTTCTGAGAATTCTTCTTTCCTTCACCGCCTGCTTGCGGCTTTGGCTCCTCTGTAGATGCAATAGCAACTTCGATCTTCGACTTAGGAAAAAGGCTCTCTGACCTTAATGCCTTTCCTACAATAGACTCGAACGTCTCATCGATATGGTTTATAAGTCTTTCCCCCAAGTACCCAGCCAAGCCAGTTATGAACTTCTCGTTCTTCTTTTCGACTGTACCGATAAAGGACCATCCATATTTCGATAAAGTATCGAATTCTGCGATGTACTCCGAGACTGCCCTACCATTCTGCTTAAGCTCCAAGAATTTCCTGAACATTTCTGATTTATGAGCAGCCGGAATAAACTTATCACAAAAGCGAGTCTTAAACTGATTCCAAGTAACTTGATCCTCTGGAGTAGCTGTCTTAATGGCATTCCACCAATTCATCGCTCGCCCTTGCAGCTGACGAGACGCTAGCCTTCTCTTCATCGCATCCTCAATACCGAAGTCGTCAAAGATACGATCACAACTATCTAACCAATCCTGAACATCTGTGGCCGACTCCGTTCCGTGGAACGGCTTCCCACCAAGGTTAGTGTAATCCTTGCACATCTTGGCGAAATCGACCCTAGGCGCCTGCACTACTAGACCACCACCATTACCGGCATTGGGAACTGCTCCCTGAACATCCCTAAGCATCTCCCTCATGAAGTTAGTGAACATCGTCCTCATGTCAGGAGCATTTCCATTATTGGTCCCTCTACCAGCACCTCTCAAATTTCGGCTCATCGTCAAATCTGTAGAGAGAAAACGATTAACCATTTCCATAGTGGTGCCAGTGCAGTGCGACTTCATCCTTAGCTATACTAATGATATATATAGATATAGCTTTTGAAAACCAAAATAATCACAAATACGCGCTCTCATATACGTACTATCTCTCCCTGGTGTCTTTCCCTAGGTTAACTATGCAACCTAGAGCTCTGATACCAAATGTGACGGCCCGCCCCACACCAACCCGACATTTACTCAAAGGTACGCTGTACACATGTCCAGTTAGCACGGGACGGTCGTCAGAAGGAAAGGACAGAAGAAAATGAACTAACAAGGAACCTGTAGAATGTCTCACAGCGCATAGAACAAAATATAATAACAACATACTTGACATAAAACAGGTGAGACAGTGCATAAGCTGAAAACTAGAACTAAGCATCATAGCAGCGGAAATCCAAAATACAGCTTATTACAACTTTTAAAATACTGTCTCTAAAGCAAAAACAAGATAAAGAAGGTACACTACTAATGCCCAAGTAGTGACCACCAACGACACAGGGAGAATATATGTAGATATCATACGTAGGAGCCTCCTGCTCGTCTCCGAATCAGCTACTCGTGCATCACCAGTTAACCTGTCTCTAGTCTGCTCGTGTGAGCACCCATAGTAATAAGAAGAGACATAAAACTCTGGGTCAGACATAAAGCCTGGTATGAGCGATAAGCATCTAAACAGAACAATAACAGGTAGACTAAAACATACCTGAACCTGGACCTGCAACCAAAGAGTTAGCACTACATACTGTACAACACTCTAAGGTTCCACTAACATACAGTGCAAGAAATACGGGGGTGGGGAAGTGCATGTCATAGTGATGTCAAACAATCAAGCATAGCAATCATCCTCACATCCCTCACTCAGTGCGTAAAGCATACGATATCCACTACTTTGGCCACCTAATACTTTGGGCCATGACGGAATCCAATCCCGTGTATCTATCACTACAAGCCCACTGTCTGTCTCTCAATGGTGAACCAAAGTTATGAATACCGACAACCCCTTTGCACACGTCCCGCAGCAAAGCCCAACGCATGAAGTGAACTCAATGGTTCCCAACTGGATCCTGAGTTCTAACTTCCATTTGGACTACCTTTGCATCTCGGGTTATTGGTTTCCTCCTGTTCGGGTCAGTCGGTCAAGAACCTTTCATTCTGGTCGGTTTTCATCGTCTCTACCCTGGTCGGTCGGTATTGCCCCCTGGTCGGTCGAACACTTCACCATTCCTGGTCGGTCGTACTTCACCATCCCTGGTCGGTCGAACACTTCACCATTCCTGGTCGGTCATACTTCACCGTCCCTGGTCGGTCGAACACTTCACCATTCCTGGTCGGTCGTACTTCACCGTCCCTGGTCGGTCGAACACTTCACCATTCCTGGTCGGTCGTACTTCACCGTCCCTGGTCGGTCGAACACTTCACCATTCCTGGTCAGTCGTACTTCACCTTCCCTGGTCGGTAGAACACTTCACCATTCCTGGTCGGTCGTACTTCACCATCCCTGGTCGGTCGGTATTTCATCATCGTATGGGGTCGGTCGAACATCGCATAGTGGTCGGTCTTGCCCAGCCTGGTCGATCTCCCTAGTCGGTCGAACACTTCATACAGGGTCGGTCGTGATGTCCTCCTTCTATTGGTGTCGGTCGTGAGCTCGGGTCGGTCGGTCAAAACCCTCCCCTAGTCGGTCTAACTCGACCCGAAGAAAACCTACACCATTTCAGTAGGCTATTTTCGCCTCTCGACGGCGTTTTCAACCATTCTAACTTTATAATGCAATCATAAATCATCACAAATAGTCATAACAACATATGGGATAGGCCACAAACACGAAAACAACAATATGATAGGATAAAATGGATCAAACGTAGCCAAAACCCCATATTTTTCCCTTAAGCATGTTTAAGCAGAACTATGATATGATTAGCAAAACTTAACCAAATCAATCCAAACTTCTAACAAAGGTCTAAAATGGTGTTTAAGAATTTATGAATATTTTTCCAGAATTTATTAACATATATATTCGCTAATTACCCCTAATTACCCTTAATTAACTATATTTAGTGAGGAACTATGCAAATCACTCACCTTTGCCACAAATAACCTTAGATCTGAAATAAATCTCTGATTTGATTCGAATCCCAATGCTAAACAGCAGCTCTAACGTTGATTTGGTGTAGATCTCCCTTGATTTGATGTTGCTAAGCTTAATCCTTGATTATAAGATGATTTGGAGGTGATTTAGAGGTTGGAGGCCATTTTTAGGGTTTCTAAGAGGTAAGTGAAGGCTAGAAAACTGAAATGGAATGATTCTCTAACTCTTTTCAGCCTCCCCATAACCCTAATCCCGAAATGGGTTATGGGCCTATTCACTAATCACCCTATTTGGTCTGGTTAAGCAGTTTTTCACCTTCCAAACCTTATTTCAGCCATATCTCCCAAACGGTAAGTCCGTTTTTTCACATGTGACCACTCTACGGAAAGGTAAACCATCAAGCGAATCAAATGGAAATGGTTTCAGGTCAAAATTCCTTTCCAATCAAATGTTATGGCCGAAACAAGATCAGCTAGGGGCAAAACGGTCATTTAAAAATTGGCAAAAATCATGAACATGGGAAATGACTCTAATAGTTGTTTCCCAAAGTTACATGGCCATACGACTTCATATGGGAAAGAAATAAATATTCTACGATCCTCCGATGTGTAGAATGCGGGTTGTTACATAAGGAACTTAAAATGATAAGGAATATACGTTGATGGCAAAATATGTCGTAAACACCCAAGATTCTTAATTACTAAGAATTATAGTTTCGTGCAGAAAAGTAAGTATGGGAAGCAGTAAACAACACGACAGATTTATAATGGTTCGACCTCACTAGAGACCTACGTCCACTTTGGAAGAGTCGTTGAAATATTATTATTAACAAAGAGTTACAAGGTTGAGACTATCTCATGACATCTCTTTACATTCATCTCTAAGTTATATGAGGTCATAATGGTCATAGGCAAAGTATTAGGAAAAAGACATTTTTGCCCTTCTTCTTCCTCAAAGCATGGATGCCATTAAAGAGGCTACTTGGAGCTCTTTAGAGGTGTCAAATCACCAAATTCCAACCCCTTTGAAGTGTGAGGTCAAGGGGTATTTATAGTGGAGTGGTCAAGTGGGAGTAAGTAGGAGTAGGTAGAAATGGGGACCACACCAGGAATTTCGTATCCCCTGTAGCCAACCATCAGAATCTCAGTTCCCCTAATGCTCGTGCCAAATCTCGTACCCCAAGGGGTACGAGGAATGATGGCATGGGTGCGGGGGATTGAGGTAAATGGAGCTCATGTCTTTCCGGGGTTCGAGGCATTGGTTTGACGAAGTTTAGAGGAGTAGCGAGGTCCTTGTTGGCATGTTCCCTTCTCGGCTCACTTCTTTTACTGCTTGGTGACACTCTTGGCTTTGGCTTCACGTGATGCATTGAGTCGAGCATGCCTTGCGTACTTTTAGGAACCAGACAAAAAGGCTGGTTAACATTTTTCCACCAAAGTACGTCTTGTCTTGACATGATGTGCATTGCGTTGGTTGAAGTAGTTGAGGAGTCGTCTACTTTTCGTGTATACTTAAGAAAATAGACGTTAGTTATTGAGCTCGTTTACTGTAGAACAGTAAAGAAGTCGTGGTTGGTGCGATGGCGTGTCTACGTCGCTAAGTACATGCGTTGCATCGTGCTTGCGTGCCCGTAACAATTTGTATACACGTGCATTGCGTGTGTACTTGTGTATATATCATCATTGTAAATATATTTAATATATTTTTCTCTCTTCTTTTTTCTCTTCTTTTTTTGTGTCATACCCTGGTCCAGGTAGATCTACATATGCCACTGCGGCATTGAAACTTTCAAGGAATGCATGCAAGGTCTCGTCGGATCTCCATTGAAGCATCAATTGAGGCTGGCAATCTAGTCTTCATCATCGAGAAGTTGGCGAAAATTAACCAATTTAGCGCTGGTGCCCCCAGCATGAAGTCTTGAAGCGGGTTAATGCTGGTCTCTGGCTTCTTAGGTCTGCATATGTGATAGTAGTCAATCAAGCTTCCATCCTTTAATTCTAGATGGTGATTCGCGGCTTGGATGTATGCGGGATAGTCTTTGGTCTCCCATCCAAGCTTCGAGGATCGGAGTTGGGTGGCAATAAGATTAAATTATAGGTGGCTCAAATGCTTCTACTTGCCCCTACATTAAGGAATAGGGAGCTTCATGTCGAGGTTGGGTTGGGTTGGATTTGAAACATTCATCCGAATTGGAGCAGTGGTTGGTCAGACTCCGTTTAAGTTTCCAGTGGCTCTTGTATTGCCGTCGTTTTCATCTAGAATGTTACATTATAAGTTACATGCTGCATATGTCTAGGAGGATATTGATTTTCCTTGTTTCGTCCGAGACGACGTTGTCAACTTGTCGTAGGGTCTCGTGCGATATGAACTACGGAGTAGGGAGTGTTTGAGCCAAGTTCGTTATCGCTTGAATTCCTACGGTGCTTGCTCTATCAAGTATGTCATAGTTGCTCTGCATTCCATCCATCCGAGTAAAGAGCTTATCCATCAATTTATGTCGCTTGCGGAGAATTTCATCTTGCCGATCCATATGGGTTCTCAATTCAGCAAGGGAACCATCAATTTCGTATCTAGTTTGATGTGCTAAGGTTCACCATGAGAGGAAACCTCCTGACATCCTTTGTTCCTAGCGCCTTCTCCGTTAACATCCTCAGCATGGAAGAAGGTTCTATCTTTCTTCCTCTTAACTCTTGAGTCAGAGTATCAAGCAATCCGCTTGCAAGCTAGAAGTCGAAGTAATGGCGTTCCCCCTTTGTCCAGGACCTTTCAGTTGTTGGTTGGAACTAACAAATGGATGTTCACTTTGCATCCTCCTTGTGGTCCTTAAGCGGCCTATAAGGATCAAAGCATAAGTTGGAAATGGACAGATAAGTTATGCCATTTGTAAATACTTTCAATAGTTATACCCCTAGTCCGGGGATAATGGAAAAAGACAGACAGTCGTATCACATCCCTTTTAAGTTTAGACATGGATGTACGAAAAAGGCATTTCTCTGAAAGCTTAAGTGATTGATTTATCCAAGCGCTCGAGTCATTGAATTTTCCATTTGGTGTACTTGCAACGTGGCACTCTTCATTGTACTTGAGATGTCACTCCCAAGGCACCTTTCGGTCGTCGCCCCAAGTTGCATGATACGTTATTGAACATCTCGCTCCTAAGGCCTCCTTTCGGTAGATGTCTTAAGTCATGCAGAAAGTTTAGCTTCAAGCATCGGCGTCAAACCTTCAAACACAGCCCTTTATTGGTGTTGTGAGTGCGTCTCTTGCGTCTTTGTCTTGTTATCTTGCACACACCAGATAAGGGTTTCAATTCGGTATCCCTGCAAATCATAATCCTGCAAATAAATAGCATATCATATTGCAGCCATCATTGGAGTGTGATGTGTGTGTATGGCATGATCAATAGTGAATAAAGTGCCTAGCCAGGGCTTGTTTGGGATTCATTAGGATCGACAGTGCATCGCCCCCTCATGTCTTGAAATGAGGGGTTCGGGCTCAGCTTTCGTTCTTTCCCCCGATCCTGCAGCGGGGTAGGAGCCCTTCCGTGGCATTTAATCGCAATGGATTTATACTCTCCTGTCGTGTGCCCGCGATAGAGTTCGAACTCAGCTTTCATTCTGCCCCCTAATCCTTTAGTGGGGTAGGAGTTCGTTTGCAGTGCTCTGTCCCTGGCACCTTTATACTCTCCCGTCGAATGCTTAGGGTAGAGTGGAATCAAGGCGGTCTTTTAATCATGGTGCACCATCACGCCTTGATTACGTCGTCTTCAAGTCCTTTATACTCTCTGTTGAATCATGAGAGTTAGAGTTAATCAGGTGAAAGGTCATGTCATTCACCTCGGCTTTCCTTCTGCACTCTAATGCCAAGAGCGGGATTCTGCCGGCTCGAGTGTCGTTCTCGAACTTGATTTTAATCTATAATTCCCACTTTGCTCTGGCGGATGTACATTATCGGGCTAGTGGCCGGGACACACTTGTCGAATCTTTGCGTTCCTCCATTTAATCGATGGGAGGACTAATTGGCACCAAACTTCAGGTACCTGCATTAATCATGTCACACGAGTTAGTCAGGTCAATAATTCAGGAAGCATGTAAAATTAGATCGCATAATTGATAAGTAAGCATATCAAGGGATAATGCTGACTCCTTTATTCCGATTCATGTAATCTGGTGGCGTCGTGCATAGGATTGGGCCATGTAGCTAGTCGGGCTGCATCAATCTAGAGTTAGATTCTGACCTTGCAATTCAAAGATCAATGCACAATTATCTTGAGGCCTGCCAAGTATGAGCCATGGAGTGGATGGTCATCCCGGATCCACTTTGAGCTATACAACTCTCTTTAGATGGGGGGTGCGGGTTTGTATACGAGCAGCTCAGTCAAGTCCGTTATGGGTTTATTCCGTAACTCCATATGCAGGTGCTAGCAGTCTGATTGATGTCAAAACCGTAGTACCTATACCATCCACATATTAATTCATCTACGTCAATTACATCAATAACTTATAAAGCATGAAAATATATGAGTCACAGTTAAAGAATAATCCTCTTAAAGGAATGAATATCATTTGGAGCGAAAATGGCACTGTAGTTTCTTTGTAGGTCCATTTTGCCTTGTCTAATCTCTACCAAGGGATGGCTTGATTGGGGTCTTAGAGCGATAAATGCTGCTTAGTAAATACTGTTAGCGAATGACGAGGTTGCATCTCCTTTGAATCGCCTTCTTGCCCTCATGCCAAACGCAAGGATTGAGTGTCAGGGAGTCACGTATGTACCGATAATCGTAGCACATCATCATATTAGTGCTAGGACGGTAGTTAGCAGGAGGACAATAGATCTATGGTTAAAAATGGGTCCATGTTTAAAGGATCTTAGTCCCTTCCATGTTAGGAAGTTGGTTCAGGAGCCATAAGGATAAACATGCCTCATCCGTCTGCAAACATGCCTTCGATCCCATGTCGAGGATAAAAGCTTATACATAAAGAATCAATCAATGTCCAGGTTTAAGTGTTCCAAACTCTTAACTCGCCACTCTTTGGGAAAGACTGAGGCAATTGGTCATGCAGGCTTATAATGTATCAACATTGAATTAGATGATGTAATCATGAGCATTCCATGCTTGATTCTCCTATTGCCCCCAGCATATGGGGCATGAATTTCTTGGCAGATAAACGATCAATGGAGTGGAATTGTGAATCTTCATTTTCTAACTCCAAGACGTCTTTCGTCAGAAGCTTCATTCGTGTAAATCTCCCATCTAGTGGGAAGTTGATGAGTGCTTTTGTCTAATCACTCAGGATGGTGTATTCAGCAATAGGACTCGTTGATGTCAATCTTTGGATAACCTTCCAAGGGAAATAAGCAACGTCGCCTTGCTTGTCATATCTTGAGGCATAACGAACGATGGCAAGCCTTTCATTTCTCCTTGTCGGATGCAGTCCATGCTGCAGGAAATTCTTTATGGGGGTTGTCCATGAATCTCTTTCGGGTTCGGTCTCCAACACTAGATCAACTTCCATCTGATCAATGGTCGGAGTTTGTAGTGTCTTGATTGGGATTATTTTCATCTCTTCTGGATTGTCGGAACTTTCTAACTTGGCCAGGTAATCCGCTTTCTAATTTTATGTGTGCGAAAAACAAGACATGGTGTAATGTTCCCATCATCCAACAGCTGCTCCATCCGTTCTAGGTAAGTTGCGAGTCATGGTCCCTTCATCTGGAATTCCCTCCGAAACTAGCAAATAACAATTCGAGATTTACAAAGATGTTCAACGGAGTTACTCCCAACTCCTTAACGAGTTTCAGGCCGGCGATCAGGGCCTCGTATTCGGAATCGTTGTTGGTAGCGGAAAATTCCAATCCCAAGGCATAGAAATTGACTGTTCTTCAGGAATTATCGGCCAAATTCTGTCATCGGACCATTGATCATTCCTTTCACCGTCTTTATGTCTTATAGGCGCTTATTTTCATCTTTCTTTTTTTGGGGCTATCTTCTTCATCTATTACGTCCTCTTCGGGAATGGTAAACTCAATGATGAAGTCGGTTAATACTTCCCCATATGGACTTCTATAAGAGGGAATTGATATCAAACTGGTTCAGCTTATTGTTTCATTCGAGCAATCATCCAAGTGCCTTAGGTCGCTATGGGACCTGTCGTATTGTCCAATAAGTGTGTATCACAATTAGATGAACTTGGAAATAGTGTCGGAGTTTTCTCGAAGCAATCGTCAAATTGTAAGCAAGCTTTTCAATATTTGGGTAGTTGCATCGTTAGATGTCGCCCTCCTGCGTCCCGAATCTTCATTTTCTCTGAGATCTATGTCTTTGGGAAGATCATCAGACAACTCTTTATGTGATATTTCCTTTGCTTGCTAAGTCGATGCCACCTTCGCACTCCATCTCATCAGGAGGGGAAGCATATTTGGGTTTCATCTATGATGTTTACCATATTCCATTTAGGCAAATAGTAGGATCTTCTAGTAACTTAGTCACCACGGACCATTCCCATTTCAGTTTTGGTTGGGAATTTTAGCAATAGACATTAGGCTGCAATGTAAATTCTGAATTCTGTTGGAGCTGGTGAGTCTAGACCTTGATCAGATAAGCTTGAATACGATAACATAGTTTGCGAGACTTTATGTAATATTCATGCGTTGTGTCACAACGAAAATAAGAAGTAGGGAGTTAATGGTTGATTCATATTTGCTTTAATCTTGAGCTCTCATGACTTGACCAAGGTCGTATAGTGGCTGGTGAGTAGTCAAGTTGCTATAATCCGGGAGAGGATCCATAGCTCCAATCATAGCGTGTGGTGGCTCAACTAGTACCTAACTCTGGGCACCAAAGTATGTTGACCTAACCCTTATTCAATGGAAATCAATCTTCCTCAATGCAGTTGACGGCAAATAGTCATTGCATAGGTTAGCCAATTTTTCCAAGAAGTGAACCGCGGGACATGTTTCATTCATCACATACAATGGAAGTCTAACTTTGGGATGTTGGAAGTGTAGCTTTGGGATCGGGGCATCATCAGCTAGTCTGTTCGGATCTTCCCCTGCTGTTCGGGTCATGCTCACTCTTTCGAGTCGGATCGTGATGTCATTGGGGGCTGCGGGTCGGAAGTTGATTGTTCGATCCAATGACTTCAGGTGGATCGGATCTCTGGTCATCTGACCCGAACCGTTTCCAAGATCAAGCATTCTAGTGTGTGACTTCGTGGGGTCGGGTCGAACCCAAACCGGTCTAAATGTGACAATTCGAACCAGAGCTGTGCGATCTATATCATCTCGATCTGAGCCCTTGTTCACCTGCACCCGATCCAGAGACTTCTTCGGAGTGGTAATATGCTATTGCTACAAGGTAGTGTGGGGGTGGCTTCATATCTAGTGATCTCCACGCTTGTAAAATCAATATAAAATGTAGAATTTGTAGGATTTCCTCATCGAACTTGGTGAGCCAATAGTAGAATGGAAAATCCTTGTATGCTGAGAATCTTCAATTCTCAGTGAAACACCAAAATGTTAAACCAAAAAATGGCACTAATACCTAATTGTCTAGGATTTGTAGATAACATCTAGGAATAGTAATCTAAAAATAGAGAAAAAGCAATCAACACATGAGATTTATAGTGGTTCGGCATTAACGAGCCTACATCCACTTTACAATTCTTCATTCAATAGATTATTACAATTACAATGAATAACATCATTCCAACACTCGACTACATTGAATCTATCTCTTCGAATTCATTGATTTTCATTTAAGAAGAGGGTGATTTCTTATATTGAGGTGGTGTGGCCATGGAAGATGTCAGGAACCGAAATACAAAAAGACCTCTTCAATTGTGTGCGAAATCATGTTTTATAAGCATAGAGCTAGTTAGGGAGGAGCGGCCACGTGGCCTCATTAGGGAGCACTTCGAAAGTAATAGAGATAGTGGAGAAATGGGCTTCATTTCGTGGGAAACAAGTGGCACCTGGTCCCCTTTTTTAGGCATGAAATTCGGCCCTTATTTGAATGGGCGGAACCACTTTAGGGCATCTGAATCGGGCTGCTAATTGTGGACAAGGAGGCTCTTGTGCGGTGCAAGTCAAAGAGATCCAATGACCAGTTTCAAAACACTAACAGATGGGGCCCTCCTTGCATGAACCAAACTGAAGCTTGTCAACATCCAAGCCTGTGTGTGCAGCGTCAACGTCCACGCCTGTGTGTCCGCTGCTATTTTATATATCTGTCTTGTGAGATTCAGTTCAGTTTACCTATAATGCTTCAAAGAACTTAATGCATGATGTTAAAGAGTGACATTAACAGATGTGGAGTATCACATTTGGTATCAGAGCTGAAGGTTATAAGGTCGGATAAATGGTTTTGAAAATTGTTTTCAAAGGATTTTAAAAAGAAAGTATTTTCAAAAGAAAAGTTTGTTTTTGGAAAACATATTCCCCAAATCCATATAAAATATCTTTTGATTCTCTGTTTGAATATCTTTTCCTTTTCTTTTTAGAATGTCTGGGGTACTGAATGTTCACGAGGCCGTTCAGATACCTACTTGGTTCCGTAGATATCTTGATGTTACGACGTCTTCCGTTAGCCAAGCAAGCCCCATCCTCCAGCTGTAGCTGTTGTTCCTCCTCCTCCACGAGCGAACAATTTCTCTAAGATTGTAATGATTTCTGTGCTATGGGAGAAAAGCCATTCCGCGGAACTCAGAATTTTGTGGAAGCACAGAATTGGCTAAAATAGACAGAGAACTTATTTAGACTTTTCGAGGTTGATTACTGCAGAAAGAAACAGTTAGCTGCATGGAAGCTTAAGAAAGAGGCTTCATTCTGATGGGAAGTGACGCAAGCAGGGCATCCAGTGGAAACATGGAATGATTTCCGATAGAGGTTCAATACGAACTTTCTCTATGCAAATGGAGAGGTTTCTAGAACTTATGCAGGGATATATGTGTAACACTCCGTATTTTTAATAATAAAATAAAATTTGAAAAGCTTCCAGAATTTGGTCACGGGATTAGTGTATTGCATCCATGGCGATTTTCTGGTCAATTTAGACCTATGGATTGCAGAAAATTGATTTAGGATGAAAGAGATACCTTTTATTGGACCAAAAAATGAAACTAACACCTAATTGTCTAGGATTTGTAGATAACATCTAGAAATAGTAATCTAAAAAAAGAGAAAAACCAATCAACACACGTGATTTATAGTAGTTCGACATTAACGAGCCTATATCCACTATATAGTTCTTCATTCAATAGATAATTACAATTACAATGAATAACATTTTCCAACACTCGATTACAATGAATTTATCTCTTCAAATTCATTGATTTTCATTTAAGAAGAAGGTAATTTCTTATATTGAGGAGGTGCGGCTATGGAAGATGTCAGGACCAGAAATTCAAAAAGACCTCTTCAATTGTATGCGAAATCATGTTTTATAGGCATAGAGTTGGTTAGGGAGGAGTGCCCATGTGCCAGCATTAGGGATCACTTTAAAAGTAATGGAGATAGTGGAGAAATGGGCTTCATTTCGTGAGAAACAAGTGGCACCTGGTCCCCCTTTTTAGGCACAAAATTCGGCCCTTATTTGAATGGGCATAACCACTTCAGGGCATCCAGATCGGGCTACTAATTGTGAAAGAGGAGGCTCTTGTGCGGTGCAAGCCAAAGAGATCCAATGATCAGTTTCGAAACGCTAACATATGGGGTTCTCCTTGTACGAACCAAACTGGAGCTTGTTAACGTCCAAGCATGTGTGTACAGCGTCAACATGAGGCTGGTCGGGGTTCCGTTTCATCTGACCCGAGTTGATGGTGTCTGCTAAGACCATTCAATGTGTGCAGTTGGCATGGGATCTGGTTCATCTACGACGATCCAATCCGAAGACAGTCACATGTTAGTAGTTCAAAAGCAAATTTGTTCTAGTGCGCAGAATAGGATAGGGTCTGGTCCTTCTTATCCGACCTGTTCCCCTCGATCCGAACCTTACGGGGGCATAAGGCAAACTTGCCTTCATTTAAATCGAACCAAGGGTTGCAATTCATCCCGAGGGGATAGACCCGATCCGGGGTTTGGTTAACATAATAATCCAAGTTTCCAACATCTCGTCACTTCATCCAAACTTTAGGTGGCCTGGTCATAAAGCAGGCTAACACCTTTAAATGGAATATTGTAGCAAATGTGAAAAGAAGGTAAAAGAAAAGGAACAGTGACCACCATTTTTCTTGATCTTGTTAACAAAAGACTATGTAGTCCAGTTGGTAAAAGCATGACGCTTTCAAGAGAGAGATGAAGTTCGATCCCCGCAGGCGCCATATTTTTATTTTAGAGAAACGACTAAAATAACACATGTTCTTAGGGTATAAATATGTATAAATGCACATGTAAGGAAAATTATAGATATAAGGAAGAACAAAAATATATTTATACATTCGAATGAAAATATATGCATATATATATATGTATATGTATATAAAGAAGAAATTAAAAATAAGGCTGCAATCAAAGAAATATGGTATGAATTAAATAACGGCATAACACCGTTTAAATTTTGGAAATAAAAGAAAAATTGTGCGTATATATATATATATATATATGTGTGTGTGTGTGTGTGTAAAATGGGCATTTGAAGTTTTGTATACATATAAGGAGATTATATGTAAATATAATATTTAATTAAATCAAAGAAAGTATAAGGGGTTGCTAGTCAAACGTTTAAATTAAAAACATTAAAATAATAAACATCGTGCCCAAAACCGCTCACGAGACCTATAGGGCTATCGACCTTAGGTTCAGACACCCATAGGGGTGTTGACCTAGGGGTCGACATACCCATAAGGGGGTCGACCTAGGGGTCGAAACACCCCAGGCCTGGGCATATTCATTAATGAATCTGGACTGTTTTCTTAACCAAATTCATTGCTGACTCAGCGCTGCGTGTACGATAAGATCCTGAATAACTATAAATAGGCTAGTAGACCCTAGCCTAATTCTCACATTTACTAAGAGGCTTCCTAAGCTCTGCTATACTTCTTTCTCCTCAAATCTCTTTAGAAAAATAGAATAATTAGTTTAAGGATATTCTGATTCAAGATCCGGAGGAAAAGAATGTATATCTACAAATGGGTGTTCAGAATCCTAATCGAAGTTAGGTAATTTTTGAATCTGGTCAATTTAAATTTCTCCTCTTTCTTCCCTTTTTCTTTTAGCTGACAATTGTGGATCCGTGGTTATTTAGGTTCTAAATTTAGTTAGGGGAACCATGGAATGCTAGGTCTAAACCAGATTCAAAGGTGGAAAGCAACTAAGTGAGTGGATTTTAGTTATGTTTTTTTATAATGGTAAATTTATCATTTGGCATTCCCCGTTAAAATGTAGAGTAAATCTGCTAAAATGATTAATCCGCTGAAATGTAAATCTGCTAAAATGTATAAACCTGTTGAAATATGTGGAAACGACTACTGTTGTATACATACATGTTCTAATAACTTGTTAATTGGGCACTACAAGTTAAGTTTCAGTGAAATTGGGATAAATACATGTTAATCTATGGCATATTATGTACTTGAACCCTTAATTGTAAGAATTGGGATAATTACATGATTGGATGATTACATGTTATTCTTTTAAAATGGAGTTAATTACATGTTAGGAAGAGCATGTGAGATGCTAATCAGTTAAAATGGAATTAATATGATATTAATTATGAGATGTAAAAATCAATTACAGTAAAATTGAGAAGAATGGATATGCCTAAATTTATAGTAAATAGAAAATTATAACTGCACTTAGACATGAGGTTAAATTCAAATTATGGTAGAGGCCTGCCCGGAACAGCCCGACAAATCCAGCATCCACAAGTTGTTAATTTAATGTGAGGGGCCTAGTGCAAAAATGTACATGTAACGGTTCTAAGACACGAAGTTAAGTCCAACTTATCGAAGAAGTCTGCC
The DNA here is from genome assembly GCA_030737875.1 of Allium sativum. Lineage (NCBI taxonomy): Eukaryota > Viridiplantae > Streptophyta > Magnoliopsida > Asparagales > Amaryllidaceae > Allium > Allium sativum. The sequence goes on from CM060924.1 coordinate 71,696,620, forward strand.
CAGAACCCCCCGACAAATCCAGCATCCACATGTAGTCGGCTTAATGTGAGAGGTCTGGTGAATAAACGTATATATGAATATATGTATACAAAAGGATAGAAAAATTGGCACTAATTGTGATTAATGAAACTAAACGAATTTGAATGAACAGGGAATGATAATAACATATTATAATTAATTACATCAATGAGAACGTTATATAATAGGTTGGCTTGTCCTAGGGACAAGTAAAAATTATAAGATAAATTATAATAAATGGAAAGGAAACTTATTAATAAACCTTATTTAAGAGAACTAAGTTAATTAGTAAACAACAACATGTTGAAGTGACAAAATAAGATGAAATTATGATTAGATAAGAAAAAATGAAGTAAACTTATGGAATGAAATAGGTTATATATAATCATCTATGTGGATCGAGATAAAATATACTTAATTATATATTAAGTAGAACATGTTATTTTAACTATGAAATCAAACAATGAATTATGTGGTGATGATATAAAAGGGACTGTAGATTACGGCCTTGAATTACAATCTAGAGAATAACATGTTATGGGCTTATTAATGAACAAAAATGGGTTAAGTTATATAATCAAAATGAGTAAGCAAGAGGGGTCCATTCCATAAAGATATAAGGGACTCGGAAAGAACTTGGTAACTTGAATGATAAGTTAATGTAATTGGAAATAACCAAGTTAATTAGAAATCAGATAAGCTAGAGCAAGCGCGTAATTAAACTATTGGACATAGGGTCTAGTAACACGTTATCGTGATGTGCTTGGACCAGTCTGCATGTCTGAAGGTGAAGAACTGAATAGGGAAGATCAGTGTGGGTGTCTAAAGCCACGAGAGGAGCACATCCACTTGATTACTCAACACGACTTATGGCTTGATTTTTTGGAGGGATTGGAAGGAAGCACGCGGCTTCCAAGGGACATGATAAGGCACTCCGTGGTGGTCCTTTGTGCGTTGACAACGCTCAGGCTGTACTCGCAGGGGTTGGGTCTGCGCATTACCACCCGGGGAGTATGCCTTGACTGCAAAAGTAGTATGGCAGTCAGAAGGCTGTGGCGGTATGACACTAGGGTGATTCGGCGATTGCCTCGACCGGAGACTGGGTCAGGACCAACCCATGAGAGTAGATCATCAGGTACAATCATCGGTAGCCAGTGGGATGCGAAACGACTAGAGCTAAAACCAAGACGCCATTAACCTTTCACTATCGAGGCGCGGTGGTTGAGGGACACGCCAAATGGATGTTTAGATTGTTTGTTGGGGGTATGTCACCTAGCTTTTGTAGTCTTTACTAGATGAGGGAGGGGCCGGCGTGGGGCCATAACCACGTGAAAAGCTGATCACGTAGAATATTTATATTTTGAGGTCCTTAAAGGCAGGCCCATATAGATATGGAAATGCTCCCGACCGAGTTCCATGCATTGGATGCAGCCCTGTTACGGGGCTCGTGTTACATTAGATAGAACGTACGTGTGAGGGTCTAGGTACATGCATGATCACTCTGGTTGGTGTATCGTAGACGATAGGGCATTACTTCTTTCCAAGACTGAGCTTGGCCTAGAAGTTTGGATATGGAGATTCATACGTCGCTCTGGCATATGATGAAGAGTTGTATATGCATCCGTAGCATGACGGTGTAGGCCATGCGAGAAGGGTACCATGGGAGATGCCTTGATACTGGTGGTAGCTACACATACTATATTAGGTTAATCTACTGGGAGGTAGATGTGTATGACGTGTCTGTAAATCCTTGAGTGCTATTAACCCAAAATAACCAAATAAATAAGAAAATGTAACTGAATGGTATAAGTAGGGTTATCCAAATTGTGTAGTTTAAATCCAGTCACCAGAACTTGCATTCTGACCCCATCCTCATAACATACTCCCAGGTTAGAATTCTGGCAGAGATATGATAGCTTTTGAAACGACCTGAAATCCCCTTACGGAAAATCACGGATTGAGTTGAGGACAAGACAAATCGGAATGCAAACAGAAGATCATTTCATTGTATATTACAACAATTCCATCAGAATACAAGAATATATAGAGTATGAACAAATATTACACAGAAAATATCAGAGATTTAAATTACATTTACATACATCGCAGCGGAAAAAAGATACAAAGCACAACTGGAAACAGATACACGGATACAGAGCTTTCCGAATTCCACTTCAGCTGTAAATCAGGATCCTGTAAATATAAATCTGTAAAACAAAAACTACTAGCTGCCCGTGTCAAAATAAGGGCACCCAGAGTTTAGGTTAAAACATTAAACTCTAGGTCAGTCATGTGACTGGTGTGAGAACTAAAACAGTTATTTAAAACTTTACTTTAAATCAGATATATCAAGGCACCACGCCGTATAACACGGAACAGGTTTCCTCCCTAGAATACCAGTGCATATAACAAAACAACGCAATGCTTTTTGAAAAAATGAAGCTATTATAAGACCCAGGTCCCATCACGCAATGCAACACAAGCCGGAGGATAGGGTTTTCCCTTATAATAGCCAAACATGCTTGGTATGTTAAAAAAAATCATTTGATACTATTATAAGTGTAGTGTCAAAACAATTTCAATCATAAATATCAATCATAGACGGCATGGGTACCATATATCATGTCGCCATACTAGGCTCTACAATCAAAACCACAAATGTCACGTATTGGAAGTTGGGTTTCCATCTTTGAACCGAGGAAACAGATAGTCCTCTATCGATTCGAGATGTTGTAGCCCGTGTCTCAGGATCAGAGCTCGAGTGACCCTTAGGAGCCACAGGGCCGGTCCACTGATGTGGATTAAAATGCCTAAACACTGCGTTTCCCCGCCCTTTGGGGCGTAAATGAGCCAAATGACTCCATCGGCTCCACACAGTCACCGATATATATGAGGCGCCTCGCAACAACAACAACCACATAAGTGAAAATAATATAAATGTCAGGGGTGGTAGGTCACTAACACCACCCTAGATAGAAAGAAACGCATGCCCTCCCTAGATCCTTCTCCCGTTTCTGGTTCACAACCGGGGTGTGAGGCTCGTGAATCAACGCTACAAAAAAGCTATGCCATACAGGCCGTGCTTTGTTCATCAACCACAAGACTCTGCTTTTCAACAAAAAGCCTTGATCATTTGCCCTTAGGCATGCCACACCGGCAATTCACTCCATGCGATTGATATCCATCAATATATAACCCCTGAGCTCGTACGTCTCAGAGAAGGCCGTTAAGCAAGAGAATAAATTCTCCGCCGCCAAACAGATATATATTTAATAGAAATCAACCACACAGACTAAAATCCAATGTCAGACACATAGTCCATTTACAAGTTCCTTCTGGGTCTGAACGAAACCGGAGGCACCTTGTACCTCACATATCCATCGATCTCCAAGTACGCTTGGACGATCACCAACTGATTCCCTCCTCTTGGATGTACAACCCAATCGAGATCATCAGTAATCATCCAAACGATGTGAAGACCTCAGGTCTTCGATCACCGTCTTCATCCTCGACACCACGTCTAATCAGTTATTCAGAATGGGATAAACCCGGTCTTTCTGAATAACTCGCGTATATAATAAACAAGTGTAACATAAACATAACATACGCCTCATTCCAATTTAGAATATTCTTTTATTCAAATATTCTTATACTTTGGGAAAGGTTCCCATTAATTTTATCAAAGATAAATTCCTTAAATTTATTCTTTAATCTTCTTTTGAATATCAATTCAAACTAGTCGGGATTAGCGAACCACACCAAAGTAACCATTTATTTTATTTCCCAATCCCAACCTATTCATCCCATGAAGTAAAACTGGTCATACTTCATATTTGACACCACGGTGTTATCGGTAAATTCAATTACCATTTCACGTTCAAATCTAATTAAAGATTTAACTATCGCCTGGAGCAAAACTGGAGATACTCCATTTTCGATCATTTCAATCTAATTAAAGATTCGTTAAAACTCCACTTAGTTTTAATCTTCCCAAAAATCACTATCAATGATTATTTAACTTGGGAAAACATATCCTGTCTTTAACTGGGTTAAAGAACCAATGTCATTTTAAACATGGTTCACGATAAACCCAAAACCAATTAAAATTCAATTCCAATTAAATCCCATTTAATTGGTACACTTCATTAAATCTAAATAAAAAGATTTAATCTTTTTCTCAACTGGGTTTAAGAACAGTGTTATTGAAGACACCATTCACAACAAACCCAAATCACATTTGATATTAAATACAAGGCTCTGAATAGAAAATACATCGGCTTATATTCAATATCAAATTCTACGACCAACAAATATCATATTGGAAATAACGATATAAGAATATCTTTCAAATTCCTATAATAATATCTGTATCATCACGAAATCCAACATCGAAATATTCCAAAGACAATTTCGATTCAAATCCATTCCAATTCAATTATTGGAAATTCTGGTTACTTTTAAAACCCTTTTCAAATTCAATTTATTTATTTCAAAAAAAATAAATTGATTTTAATTCAAGTTCAAAACTAGTTCATTTCGATAAAAATATATTTTTATCCTTTCAAATATGGAGTTTATCATCCCAATTCTTCACAAATCATTTCTTATGATTTTACACAAATTATCACTATTTTTAATAATTTTATCAAGGCCCGTACAGTCGATTTCCATCAACGGCCATCGAACTGCACTTACAGCGACCTTTTCCAAATTTGATTTGAACATAATTCCAAATCCAACCGATAGATTTCAAATCTCTAATACTCATTAGAAAGCTCTTTTCGATATGAACCCAACGGTTCCGGTTTTAGGAGAATCCAACGGTCGGATCTCCCACAATATCAATTCGAAGTTAATGGTCGAAGTTCGCGAACTGCCGCGGCGCGTTCTATTTAGGCCATTTTATATATAATATATATATTATATATATTTCATTGATTTCCTTTTAAAATGTAATTTATAAATCGTTTTAAATTCGTTTTCAAAACGATTTCAACTTCATATTCAATTTTGAATCAAAATTGAATATTCCACATCATCGATATACAAATGATAATATTTTCAAAACGTTATATTTTGAAATCACTTCCTTTTCTATATTCATTGTAAAAGTGAATAAAATCGATATAAATATCGTTCGTGTCAAAATGGCGCATATCTAACTAACATGGCTTTATATATTTCAATAACTTCATTATTCTATTCAACAAATGAATATTTTCTTCAACACATGAATATATATATTTTTATTCAACACATGAATGTATATTTCTATTCAACACATGAATTTTTATTTCCCTATTCAATACATGAATATATATTTTATTCAACACATGAATATTTATTTTATTCAATACATGAATTTATTTTCTATTCAACACATGAATTTATTTTCTATTCAACACATGAATTTATTTTCTATATTGGAATGAGGCCCAATCAATTACCATATAATGTTAATTATATTGATTTTCTAAAATACATGTATATAATAGCAACGATAAATAATCAACCATCATCTAGAGTGCACCACACAACTGCATAAGCATTAAATATAAATAATTAACGCTTACACAGTCTGTCAACCCATCGATTGACATACAACTAAACAATCGGGATTAGTGTACGTCGAATATCATCCCAATACCCATGTGGGGTTTCAAATCAACAAACACAGATTTTTATTTGTGCAGTTGGGCGATGTGTAAAATTTATCGTCCCAATCAATATCAGTCAAATCAGTGTATATAAACAAATCGTCCGATTTGTTTATTACTATTTATTATATATGCACGTTAAAAATCACATTTTTAACTATAAAATATTTTCCACTATAAAATATTTTATTTCATTCCACAGCACACAATCAAATTTCACAACACAGCAATCAAACAAACAAGTCATCCATGGTCTGTGGACGATGGGTGTCGGGTGCTACTAAACACCGTCTGCATCCTAATATATAGTTCAAACTAGAAATCAAAATAAAAGTGAGGAGTTCTCACCAAGAGCTAAACCAAACGCTACGACTCTCCATATGTAGAAATCTTCGTTGTGCTCGCCCTTTTGTCAATTTCATTATCCGTAGCCACTACATATATAAAAATCACATTTTTATATTGTTGCTATGTATATAAAAATCAGATTTTTACTTTCCTAAAGTATACATAAAGATTCAATTTTTATATGCTATTCACATAAAGAAAAATCTAATTTTTACATCGCTACCTCTTAAATAAAAATCATATTTTTATTCCACTATCTTTAAAACAAAAATCACATTTCTATTTGTTCACTTTCAATTTAAAAATCATATTTTTCCTTAACCATTCAAACGATAAAAATCGTATTTTTACTTTGCTACATATATGATAAAAATCACATTTTTATTCGCTACTTCATACATGGAAAAATTATTTTTTTCTTCGCTACTTTCTACTTAAAGATTATATTTTTACAACGCCACTTTCTATATAAAGATTATATTTTTACAACGCTACTTTCTATATAAAGATTATATTTTTTACAATGCTACTTTCTATATAAAGATTATATTTTTATTTATAAAAATCAAATCTTTTTGATGATAAAAATCAAACCTTTCATGACATTAAAATCAATTCTTTGTTCAATAACATCATATTTTTATTTACATAAAAATCAAATCTTTCAACTATGAAAAATCATATTTTTGATTAACTAAAAATCAAATCTTTTTATAAGTAAATAAAATCAGTTTTAATAACTATATAAAATCAGTTTTAATAAACAAATAAAATCAGTTTTTAATCCTATTTGAATTTATAGCAAAACTGAAAATAAGTTTTAAAGTTATTTACCTCATTTTCATCGCAATGGGGGATCCTCACGCGAGCGCCAGAGTCGGGATAGCCGAGGCGGAGGTGGGAGGACCGGCGACGGGGGCCACTTTCGGGTGATGGCGGTTGTGGCGCCAGTTTTCTGACGGGTTGGGACTAGGGTACTAACGAGTTGAAGGGGAGAAGGGGGAAGGAGCTCCGTCGCGAGGAGGAGGGGAGGGCCGCCACCGGTTGCCGGAGAGGGGGGAAGGGTCGCAATCGCTGGGGCTCGGCTAGGGCACGGGAGTTCGATCGTGATTTTTTTTTATTTCTTTTTTTTTCGTTGACCATTATTAGAAGAGAGAGGGAGATTGTGAGGGTTATAATATATATATATATATATATAATTATTTATTTAATTCCTTTGAAAGTTGACTTTTCATTCGAATCCCAAATCGCACCCAACGACTGTCGCCCCTTGCTAATTACCCCTATTTCGAACCCAATGACATATGTTTCGTACGCTAATTCGCTCGTTACGATCAGTTTCCATTCAAATTAAAATATAAATCTTTATATATTCAATTTAAACGCACATTTCAATTCATCGGGGCCACATACAGTCTCTAAAAATTCCCGAAAAATTATTTCTAGCTTCGTATTGACGATATGTTCCTAAAAAAACTAATTTCGTAGTTTGAGACCATTTGAAAAATGGCCATTTTCCAGTCGATTAAAATCAACTGAAACTGGGCAAACGCGTTTTCCTTTGCCACGCTCACAAATTGATTCGAAAAATTACGAATTTTGGAATCTAGCGATAGCTTGACATCATGGATCGAACAAAATTGGTTTCGTCGAAAACCAAGGTCGTTTGCAAAATTCTCATTTCTAAGGGCCTGAATTCCATAGCGGCTATTCTGAATTTATAACTGGGGATAACTTTTTATTCCCGCTATGAAATTTCATTTTTTCGGATTCGTTGGAAAGATATTCTCATTTAGATTCTAATATTTTTGGTTTCGCTAAAATCCAGTTTATTTTGAATCTGGTACATTCATTTGAATTTTGAAATCAAATTTTCAAACTACGGCGCCATTTTCGATTCCTTTTATAATTACAAATAAATATTTATATTCTAATGACAATTCAAATAAATATATATGTTCTAATTCTATTCAAAATAAATTCCTTGTCATTATTATTTAAAATAATTCATTTTAAATATTCAAAATTCAATAAAATTGCCAAAATAAAAATTTTAAATTGGCTCAGATTTCCGGGTTATTACAATCTCCCCCACTTAAAACTTTTCGTACCCGAAAAGGAACGAAGCCGAAAGTTGTTTAACCAATCAACTCAACTTCCATTATTTTCATTAAGGCTTAAGTTCTTCAACTTTTCAGTTTCTAAGAACTTTTCAAAATTTACAAAAATTTGGTTAACACCCTAAATTTTAGAAAGATTTCGCCATAACCTCCCCTGCACCAGGGACTTCGGTATATTTCAAATAGCCTCCCATGGCCCTCATTAATCCAAAAAGAAAAAGAAACAGCCAAGCAGCTAGCCAATCGGCTCATAAAATCATCCGAACCCAATAAATTCGTAAACATTTACCTATTTGTCAGGCAAATTTTTTTATTCTTTTACTATAGCCTCCTTGCTATGACCTGTTCAATGTAAGTACATGTATATGTATGAAATACGATAAATTTTCAATACAATCCACTATCTGGTTCAATTTGGCTAAAGGTTCAACATTTTAATTAATCACAACAATAATCAAACAACACAACCAACAATCAATTAGTTTATTAGCTTTTCAAATTCATAATTTGGATACATAGTCAAAAATCACATTTTTGGTGCCAAATCACAACAATAGCCCTATCTAGTTTTGTTTCTCACACTAGTTAATTTGAAATATATAGATATCCCACTTTTGGCACTCGAATATAAATACTGATGATGCCGCGACATCATCAGAATCATCTCCGGGCGACTAGAGTGTGATTCTATATCTATCCAGTATATTAAAACTTCAAATACACACGGATCAGACGTATACGCAAAATCTTTATATACTGGATTGTCCAAATTCAATATAAAATAAATAATCAAATACAAGTAATTGATTTAAATTTTCAAAACAAACCTCTTTTTCATTTTAAAAATATACTCTTCACACTCGTTCTAGGATACTACTGATCCCATCTCTATCGATCATTCCCATTGGATATTACTAATCCAATCTCTGATGAATTCTTTCATATGGTTCTAACGTGTCTTATTCTCCGAGCTCTGTAAACCAAAGCTCTGATACCATGATGAAACAACCCGAAATCCCCCTTACGGGAAATCACGGATTGAGTTGAGGACAAGGCAAATCGGAACGCAAACAGAAGAACATTTCATTGTATATTACAACAATTCCATCAGAATACAAGAATATACAGAGTATGAACAAATATTACACAGAAAATATCAGAGATTTAAATTACATTTAAATACATCGCAGCGGAAAAACGATATAAAGCACAACTGGAAACAGATACACAGATACAGAGCTTTCCGAATACCACTTTAGCTGTAAATCAGGATCTTATGAATATAAATCTTCAAAACCAAAACTACTAGCTACCCATGTCAAAATAAGGGCACCTAGAGTTTAGGTTAAAATAATAAACTCCAGGTCAGTCATGTGACTGGTGTGAGAACTAAAATAGTTATTTAAAACTTTACTTTAAATCAGATATATCAAGGGACCACGCCGTTTAACATGAAACTGGTTTCCTACCAGTGCAAATAACAAAACAGCGCAATGCTTTTTGGAAAAATGAAGCTATTATAAGACCTAGGTCCCATTACACAATGCAACACAAGCCGGAGGATAGGGTTTTCCCCTTATAATAGCCAAACATGCTTGGTACGTTAAAAACAAATCATTTGATACTATTATAAGTGTAGTGTCAAAACAATTTCAATCATAAATATCAATCATAGACGGCATGGGTACCATATACCATGTCGCCATACTAGGCTCTACAATCAAAACCGCAAATGTCACGTATTGGAAGTTGGGTTTCCATCTTTGAACTGAGGCAACAGATAGTCCTCTACCGATTCGAGACGCTCTAGCCCGTGTCTCAGGATCAGAGCTCGAGTGACCCTTAGTAGCCACAGGGCCGGTCCATCGATGTGGATTAAAATGCCTGAACACTGCGTTCCCCCGCCATTTGGGGCGTAAATGAGCCAAATGACTCCACCGACTCCACACAGTCACCGATTTATCCGAGGCGCCTCGCAACAACAACAACCACACAGGTGAAAATAATATAAATGTCAGGGCGGGTAGGTCATTGTCACCACCTTAGCTAAAAAGAAGCGCATGCCCTCCCTGGATCCTTCTCTCGTTTCTGGTTCACAACCGGGGTGTGAGGCTCGCGAATCAACGCTACAAAAAGCTATGCCACACAGGCCGTGCTTTGATCAACAACTACAAGACTCTGCTTTACAACAAAATCATTAATCATTTGCCACTTAGGCATGCCACACAGGCAATTCACTCCATGCGATTGATATCCATCAATATATAACCCCTGAGCTCGTACGTCTCAGAGAAGGGCGTTAAGCAAGCGAATAAATTCTCCGCCGCCAAACAGATATATATTTAATAGAAATCAATCACACATAATAAAATCCAATGTCAGACACACAGTCCATTTACAAGTTCGTTCTGGGTCTGAACGAAACCGGAGGCACCTTGTACCTCGCATATCCATTGATCTCCAAGTACGTCTGGACGATCACCAACTGATTCCCTCCTCTTGGGTGTACAACCCAATTAAGATCATCAGTAATCACTCAAACGATGTGAAGACCTCGGGTCTTTGACCACCGTCTTCATCCTCGACTCCACGTCGAATCAGTTATTCAGAATGGGATAAACTCGGTCTTTCTGAATAACTCGCGTATATAATAAACAAGTGTTACAAAAACACAACATACGCCTCATTCCAATTCAGAATATTCTTTTATTCAAATATTCTTATACTTTGGGAAAGGTTCCCATTAATTTTATCAAAGATAAATTCCTTAAATTTATTCTTTAATCTTCTTTTGAATATCAATTCAAACTCGTCGGGATTAGCGAACCACACCGAATTAATCATTTATTTTATTTCCCAATCCCAACCTATTCATCCCATGAAGCAAAACTAGTCATACTTCATATCTAACACCACGGTGTTATCGGTAAATTCAATTACCATTTCACGTTCAAATCTAATTAAAGATTTAACTATCGCCTGGTGCAAAACTGGTGATACTCAATTTTTGATCATTTCAATCTAATTAAAGATTCATTAAAACTCCACTTAGTTTTGATCTTCCCAAAAATCACTATCAATGATTATTTAACTTAGGAAAACATATCCTGTCTTTAACTGGGTTAAAGAACCAATGTCATTTAAGACAGGTTCACAATAAACCCAAAACCAATTCAAATTCAATTCAAATTAAACCCCATTTAATTGGTACACTTCATTAAATCTAAATAAAAAGATTTAATCTTTTTCTCAACTGGGTTTAAGAACAGGTTAATGAAGACACCATTCAAAACAAAACCAAATCACATTTGATATTAAATACAAGGCTCTGAGTAGAAAATATATCGGCTTATATTCAATATCAAATTCTACGACCAACAAATATCGTATTGGAAATAACGATATAAATATATCTTTCAAATTCCCATAACAATATCTGTATCATCACGAAATCCAACATCGAAATATTCCAAAGACAATTTCGATTCAAATCCATTCCAATTCAATTATTGGATATTCTGGTTACTTTTAAAACCCTTTTCAAATTCAATTTATTTATTTCAAAAAAATAAATTGATTTTAATTCTAGTTCAAAACTAGTTCATTTCGAAAAAAATCTAATTTTATCCTTTCAAATATGGCGTTTTTCATCCCAATTCTTCACAAATCATTTCTTATGATTTTACACAAATTATCACCATTTTTAATAATTTTATCAAGGCTCGTACAGTCGATTTCCATCAACGGCCATCGAACTGCACTTACAACGACCTTTTCCAAATTTGATTTGAACATAATTCAAAATCCAACCGTTAGATTTCAAATCTATAATATTCATTAGAAAGCTCTTTTCGATACGAACCCAACGGTTCTGGTTTTAGGCGAATCCGACGGTCGGATCTCCCGCAATATCAATTCGAAGTCAATGGTCGAAGTTCGCGAACTGCCGCGGCGCGTTCTGTTTAGGCCATTTTATATATATAATATATGTATTATACGTATTTCATCGATTTCCTTTTAAAACATATTTTATAAATCATTTTAAATTCATTTTCAAAACGATTTGAACTTCATATTCAATTTCGAATCAAAATTGAATATTCCACATCATCGATACACAAATGATAATATTTTCAAAACGTTATATTCTGAAATCACTTCCTTATCTATATTCATTATAAAAATGAATAAAATCGATATAAATATCGTTCACGTCAAAATGGCGCATATCTAGCTAACACGGCTTTATATATTTCAATAACTTCGTTATTCTATTCAACAAATGAATATTTTCTTCAACACACGAAAATATATATTTTTATTCAACACATGAATGTATATTTCTATTCAACACATGAATTTTTATTTCCCTATTCAACACATGAATATATATTTTATTCAACACATGAATATTTATTTTATTCAACACATGAATATTTATTCTATTCAACACATGAATTTATTTTCTATTCAACACATGAATTTATTTTCTATTCAACACATGAATTTATTTTCTATATTGGAATGAGGCCCAATCAATTACCATATAATGTTAATTATATGGATTTTCTACAACACGTGATATAATAGCAATGATAAATAATCAACCATCATCTAGATTGCACCACACAACTGCATAAGCATTGAATATTAATAATTAACGCTTACACAGTCTGTTAACCCATCGATTGACATAAAACTAAACAATCGGGATTAGTGTACGTCGAATATCATCCCAATACCCGTGTGTGGTTTCAAATCAACAAACACAGATTTTTGTTTGTGCAGTTGGGCGATGTGTAAAATTTATCGTCTCAATCAATATCAGTCAAATCAGTGTATATAAACAAATCATCCGATTTGTTTATTACTATTTATTTTATATACACGTTAAAAATCACATTTTTAACTATAAAATATTTTCCACTATAAAATATTTTATTTCATTCCACAACACACAATCAAATTTCACAACACAGCAATCAAACAAACAAGTCATCCATAGTCTATGGATGACATGTGTCGGGTGCTAATAAACACCGCCTGCATCCTAGTATATATTTCAAACTAGAAATCAAAATAAAAGTGAGGAGTTCTAACCAAGAGCTAAACCAAACGCCACGACTCTCCATATGTAGAAATCTTCGTCGTGCTCGCCCTTTTGTCAATTTCATTGTCCGTAGCCACTACATATATAAAACTCACATTTTTATATTGTTGCTATGTATATAAAAATCAGATTTTTACTTTCCTAACATATATGTAAAGATTCAATTTTCATATGCTATTCACATAAAGAAAAATCTAATTTTTACATCGCTACCTCTTCAATAAATATTATATTTTTATTCCACTATCTTTAAAACAAAAATCACATTTTTATTTGTTCACTTTCAATTTAAAAATCATATTTTTCCTTAACCATTCAAACGATAAAAATCGTATTTTTACTTTGCTACAAATATGATAAAAATCACATTTTTATTCGCTACTTCATACATGGAAAAATTATATTTTTCTTCGCTGCTGTCTATCTAAAGATTATATTTTTACAATGCCACTTTCTATATAAAGATTATAGTTTTACAAAGCTACTTTCTATATAAAGATTATATTTTTATAACGCCACTTTCTATATAAAGATTATATTTTTATTTATAAAAATCAAATCTTTTTGATGATAAAAATCAAACCATTCATGACATTAAAATCAATTCTTTGTTCACTAACATCATATTTTTATTTACATAAAAATCAAATCCTTCAACTATGAAAAATCATATATTTGATTAACTAAAAATCAAATCTTTTTATATGTAAATAAAATCAGTTTTAATAACTATATAAAATCAGTTTTAATAAGCAAATAAAATCAGTTTTTAATCCTATTTGAATTTATAGTAAAACTGAAAATAAGTTTTAAAGTTATTTACCTCGTTTTCATCGCAGGGGGGATCCTCACGCGAGCGCCGGAGTCGGGATAGCCGCGACGGAGGTGGGAAGACCAGCGACGGAGGCCACTTTCGGGTGATGGCGGTTGTGGCGCCAGTTTTATGACGGGTTGGGATTAGAGTACTAATGAGTTGAAGGGGAGAAGGGGAAAGGAGCTCCGTCGCGAGGAGGAGGGGAGGGCCGCCTTCGATTGCCGGAGGGGGGGGGGAGGGTCGCCGTCGCTGGCGGCTTGGCTAGGGCACGGGAGTTCGATCGCGAATTATTTTATTTTTTTCGTTGACCGTTATTAGAAGAGAGAGGGAGAGGGTGAGGGTTATAATATATATATATTTAATTAATTAATTATTTAATTATTTAATTCCTTTGAAAATTGACTTTTCATTCGAATCCCAAATCGCACCCAACGACTGTCGCCCCTAGCTAATTACCCCTATTTCGAATCCAAGGGGATATGTTTCGTATGCTAATTCGCTCGTTATGATCAGTTTCCGTTCAAATTAAAATATAAATCTTTATATATTCAATTTTAACGCACATTTCAATTTACCAGGGCTACATACAATCTCTAAAAATTCCCGAAAAATTATTTCTAGCTTCGTATTGACGATAGGGTCCTAACAAGACTAATTTCGTCGAATTCTGAGACCGTTTGAAAAATGGCCATTTTCCAGTTTATTAAAATCAACTAAAACTGGTTAAACGCGTTTTCCTTTGCCACGCTCACATATTGATTCGAAAAATTACGAATTTTGGAATCTAGCGATAACTTGACATCAAGGATCCAAAAAAAGTGGTTTCGTTGAAAACCGAGGTTGTTTGCAAAATTCCCATTTTTAAGTGCCAGAATTCCATAGCGACTATTTTGAATTTTCAACTGGGCATAAATTTTTATTCCCGATACGAAATTTCAATTTTTCAGATTTGTTGGAAAGATATTCTCATTTAGATTCTAATATTTTTGGTTTCGCTAAAATCCAGTTTATTTTGAATCCAGTACATTCATTTGAACTTTGAAATCGAATTTTCAAACTACCGCGCCATTTTCAATTCCTTTTATAATTATAAATAAATATTTATATTCTAACGACAATTGAAATAAATATATACTTTCTAATTCTATTCCAAATAAATTCCTCGTCATTATTATTTAAAATAATTCATTTTAAATATTCAAAATTCAATAAAATTGCCAAAATAAAAATTTTAAATTGGCTCAGATTTCCGGGTTATTACAGCTTTGGATACTTCTTAGGCAGTATTATTATCTGGGTAAGGCTATATTATGATTATATTATATTTTATCCATTTCGATGTGAGATGTTTTCTGAGATCTTGTATATTTTATATCTTTTCTTTTCTGCAAGATACCAGACAAACCAACATGAGTTCTGATAGATTAGAATTTTGATAAAAATCGGTTTGTCAGAAATTGGTTTGTTACATCAGGTATTAGAGCTTAGGTTTAGGATTCCTATATAGATAGTGAGTGAACATATTTGTATTTTTGAAATATAAATAAATTATATATATACCTAGATTCATAGAGGAACCCACTAAATAAAAAGAGCATAATATGGTAGGAATTAAGATATCTATTTTGTACACTAAAGGAATGAATATGGAAATCTGAGATCCTTAGGTAATTTGAGTGGGAAGTGAACAATATATTTTGTAATAGAGAAAGGTGGATCCCATATGTAAATGTTTCAGATTAGTGGGTTTGGCAGTAGAACCTTATAAATTGGAAAAAGTTTTAAAATAAGAAGAAAAAGGGGATTAGGAATATATATATTTGAGAGAATTGACTTTGTGGGAGTGTCTAGGAAAGCGTAGGTAAGTTGGAGACCCACTTTGAGTCTAACCCCATCGTTAACTTTTAAGAACTTGAAATTGTAAAAGCTTTTGGGAAGATGGTTTATAGTGTTTTCAACCTTTTAATCATAAAAGTTAGTTTTAAAATATGTAAAGAAGTACATATTGGGTATTGAAGTAGAAAGGGATATATTTTGGAAATGCCGGTTACTCGTGAAAAATTTGTCTAATATAAATTATCTCAGTAAACGGTGCACATTATAGAGCATATATAGCTTGCTAGTTTTCAAGTCTTATGGAAATAAAGAAAGTTTTGAAATCTCTATTCTTTTAAGAATCATTTTTGATAAAATGTTTTAACAATACATTTTTTTGGGTGGACAAAATAAGTTGTAGAAATTAATAATAGAGTAGATGTTTGCACCTTGTAATAAGTAACTGAACTGACCTTATTGGTAAGAACGGGTGGTAAACCTGATTGAGAAATAGTTGTACTTATCTACTCTAGTTTTCGTGATTTAAAAAAATTTATTTACATTTGTTTTTATAAAATGACATGTTTTATGGTTTGGCAAAAGTAAGTTTTGGTAAGGAAAATAAAGTTTTGATACTTTTAAATTTTGGAAGAAAAGTGAAATGAAAAGGCAAAACCGTATTTTAAAAAGTATGGAGCAGGTAAGGATTAATGCCTAGGGAAGACAGGAAAAAGTTTTGAGGCTATGAAGTAGATAGCGAGGGTTATCTTGGAACAATGGTAAGTTCCCGTAGAATGCGTACGCATTAAGATGCCTAAGGTGTTGCTTGAAAATGACTATTGGTACACATCTACGACTAGAAGGCTTATGTGAAACCATACTTGGATCAAAGGATTTAGTTGAATAAGCTAAGAAAGGAGTAATGGTACAAGTAAAAAGGAAACAACAAATTCGGTAAAGCAACAAATATAGCAGTTATAGAAAAATGGAAAATTCTAAGAAAAGGCAAATAAGAGTAAATTTTTCCAAGATAAGTTGAAAAAGAAAATTCGTAACAAAGAAAATCTTCTTATGTGGGTTGTGCTTGGATAGGAAAATAGGGAATACTTATATGGTAGTTATTATAAAATCCAAGTATAGATTGAAAAGGTAATTGAAAGAAAAACGGATAATGTGAAGTTTTCCGTTTTCCACCTTTTTGTAACATATGAAATCGAATTTAGGAAATTAGATTTTTCTGAAATTCAAAAAAAGAGTTGTTTGATGGGATTTTGGATGCAAAAATTGGATGAACTATGCACTTGATTAGTAAGAGTGTGGGAAAATTTGGACGTAAAGTATTCTGATCTTCAAAATATTGCATTCATGTAGAACTGTCAGTATATGTAGAATGTGAGCATCATGTTTTCTAAGAGATTTTCAAGAAAAATTTGCATACATATAGGAGGTACCTCTTAGGCATACATGTATTATTATGTTATATTACACTTTGCACGAATGCACAGATATTTGCAAAATTGGATGCACACATGATGGATGTATTTTATGCGAGGGATAATTTAATTCTACCCTTATCAAATTTCGGGGACGAAATTTCCTAAGGGTGGGAGAACGTAACACCTCACATTTTTAATAATAAGATAAAATTTGAAAAGCTTCCAGAATTTGGTCACGGGATTAGCGTCATTGCATCTATGGTGATTTTCCAGTCAAATTAGACCTACGGATTGCAGAAAATTGATTTAAGATGAAAGAGATACCTTTGAATGAAATATTGTAACAAACATGAAAAGAAGGTAAAAGAAAAGGAATAATGACCACCATTGCTCTTGTTAACAAAATACTATGTAATACTGTTGGTAAGAGCATGTGGCTTTTAAGAGAGAGGTGCAAGTTTGATCCCCATAGGCGCCATATTTGTATTTTAGAGAAACGGCTAAAATAACACATGTTCTTAAGGGATAAATATGTATAAATGCATATATAAGGAAAATTTGACATATAAGGAAGAACAAAAATATATGTATACATGTATTTGAAAATATATGCATATATAAGTGCAAATATATATATACATATACATATACATACACGCGCACACACACACACACACACACACACACACACACACACACACACACACATATATATATATATATATATATATATGGAGAGAGAGAGAGAGAGGGAGGGAGAGAGAGGAGAAATTACAAATAAGGTTGCAATCAAAGAAATATGGTAAGAATTAAATAACGGCATAACATCATCTGAATTTCGAAAGTGAAAGAAAAATTGTGTGTGTATGTATATAAACGTGTAAAATGGGAATTTGAAGTTTTGTATACATATAAGGAGATTATATGTAAATATAATATTTAATTAAATAAAAGAAAGTATAACGGAATACTAATCAAACGTTTAAATTAAAAACACTAAAACAGTAAACATCGTGCCCAAAACCGCTCGTGGGACCCGTAGGGGTGTTAAACTACAGGTCGACACACCCATGGAGGGAGGAGGTCAACCCAGGGGTCGACACACCCTAGATCTGGGCAGATTCATTAATGAATCTAGACTGTTCTCTTAACCAAATTCGTTGCTGACTCAGCGCTGCATGTACAATATGATCCTGAACACCTACAAATAGGCTAGCAGAGCCTAGCCTAAACCTCACATTTTCTGAGAGGCTGCCTAAGCTCTACCATTATTCTTCCTCCCCAAATCTCTTGAGAAAAATATAATAATTATATTAAGGAAATTCTGATTCAAGATCTAGAGGAAAAGAATGTATATCTGCAAATGGGTGTTCAGAATCCTAATCGAAGTAAGGTAAATTCTTAGATCTGGTCAATTTAAATTTCTCGTCTTTCTTCCCTTTTTTCTTTTAGTTGAGAATTGTGGGTCCATGGTTATTTAGGTTCTAAATTCAGTTAGGGGAAACCATGGAATGCTAGTTCTGGACCAGATTCAGAGTTGGAAAGTAATTAGGTGAGTGGTTTTAAGTTATGCCTTTCTGATAATGGTATATTTATCATTTGGCATTCCCCGTTAAAATATATGGTAAATCTGTTGAAATGATTAATCTACTGAAATGTAAATTTGTTAAAATGTACAAACCTGTTGAAATATGTAGATATGATTACTGTTGTATACATACATGTTCTAATAACTTGTTAATTGGACACTGTAAGTTAAGTTACAGTGAAATTGTGATAATTACATGTTAACCTGTGGCATATTATGTACTTGAACCCTTAACTATAAGAATTGGGATAATTACATGTTAATTTGTTAGGTTGGAATAATTACATGATTGGATGATTACATGTTATTCTTTTAAAATGGAGTTAATTACATGTTAGGAAGAACATGCGACATGATAATCAGTTAAAAGGGACTTAATACGATATTAAGTATAAAACGTAAAAATAGATTACAATAAAATTGAGAAGAATGGATATGCCTAAATTTAAAGTAAATAGGAAATTGTAACCGCACTTAGACACGAGGTTAAGTCCAACTTGTGGTAGAAGTCTGCTCGGAACCACCCAACAAATCCGGCATCCATAAGTAGTAGGCTTAATGTAAGAGGTCTAGTGCATAAACATATATATAAATATATGTATATAAAAGGATAGAAATAAATGGCAATAATTATGATTAATGGAAGTGAATGGAAGTGAATGAAAGTTACAATAGTAAAAGAATTTGAATGAACATGGAATGATAATAATCTATTATAATTAATTACATTAATGAGAATGTTATATAGGCTTGTCCTAGGGACAAGTGTAAATTATAACGTAAGTTATAATAAATGGAAAGGAAACTTATTAATGAACCTTAGTTAAGAAAACTAAGTTAATAAGTAAACAACAACAAGTTGAAGTGATAGTGTAAGATGAAATTATGATCAGATAAGAAAGAGTGAAGTAAACTAATGGAATGGAATATGTTGTATTTAATCATATATACGGATTGAGATAAAATATACTTAATTGTATATTAAGTAGAACATGTTATTGTAATTATGAAATCAAACAATGAATTATGTGGTGATGATATAAAAGGGATTTTAGATTAAAGACCTTGAATTACAATCTAGAGAATAACCTATTATGGGATTATTAATGAACGAAAATGGGTTAAGTTATATAACCAAAATTAATAAGCAAGAGGGGTCCAATCCTTAGAGATATAAGGGACTAAGAAAGAACTTGGTAACTTGAGTGATAAGTTAATGTAATTTGAAATAACCAATTTAATTAGAAATCAGATGAGGTAGAGCAAGCGCGTAATTAAACTATTAGACATAGGGTCTAATAACATGTTAGCGTGATGCACTTGGATCAGTCCGCACGTCTGACGGTGAAGAATCCAACGGGGTAGATCATTGGGGTGTCTAAGAAACGAAAGGAGTATGTTCACTTGATTACTCAACACGACTTACTGCTTTATTTCTTGGTGGGACGAGAAGGAAAAACGCGGCTCCTGAGGGACGTGATAGGGTACTCCGTGGTGGTCCTCTGTGCGGTGACAGCGCTCAGGCTGTACTCGCAGGGGTTGGATCTGCGCGTTACCATACGAGGAGTATGCTTTGACTGCAAAACTAGTATGGAAGTCAGAAGGCAGTGGCGATATGACACTAGAGTGATTCGACGATTGCCTCAACGGAGGTTGGGTCAGGACCAACACAGGATAGTAGATCATCTGGTACCCATCATCGGTAGCCAGTGGGACGCGAAAAGACTATAGCTAAAACCAAGATGCCATCAACCTTTCACTACCGAGGCACGGTGGTTGAGGGACACGCCAAATGGATGTTTAGATTGTTTGTTAGGGGCACGTCACTTTGTTCTTTAAGTCTTTACTAATTAAGGGAGGGGCTGGGGTGGGGTCATAGCCACCGTAAAAAGAATACCACATGGAATATTTGTATTTTGAGGTCCTTAAAGGTGGGCCTGTACAGATATGGAAAAGCCCCCGCTCGAATCCCAAACATTGGATGCAGCCCTATTATGGGACTCGGGCTATAGTAGATATAACGTATGTGTGAGGTTCTAGATACATGCATGACTGCTCTGGGCGGTGTATCGTAAACGATTGGTCATTACTTCGTGCCAAGACCGAGCTTAGCCGAGAAGTTTGGACATGGAGATCCGTACGTCGCTCTGGCGTAGGATGAAGAGTTATATATGCTTCCGTAGCATGAAGTTGTAGACCGTGCGAGAAGGGTACCATGGGAGGTGCCTTGATATTGGGGGAACTACATATACTATATTAACTTAATCTACTGGGAGGTAGATGGGTACGACATTTGTGTAAATTCTTGAGTGCTATTAAACCAAAGTAACCTAATAAATAAGAAAACATAACTGAACGATATACATAGGGTAATCCAAATTGTGTAGCTTAAATCCAGTCACCAGAACTTGTGTTCTAATCCCCTCCTCAAAACATACTCGCAAGTTAGATTTGTGGAAAAGATATGATAGCTTTGGTTACTGGTAAGGCAATATTATTATCTGGGTAAGGCAAAAATTTGATTATATTATATTTTAACCATTTCGTTATGAGAAGTTTTCTGAGCTCTGATATATTCTATATCTCTGTCTTTTCTGCAGGATACTAGACAAACCAACACGAGTTCTGATAGACTAGAATTTTGAAAAAAAATTGTCTGTGAGAATTTGGGTTGTTACAATATGTCTGTCAAAGAGTATGTCAATAAGTTCAATCAGTTGGCAAGGTTTGGTCAGGAGCTGGTGAATGCTCTGCACAAGGAAGCTTTAAGGTTTACAAGAGGATTGAATCATCTCCTTCAAGCATTGGCATTATCTCACATTCCGACGGGGCTACTTTTGAGAGACTGGTTGTTATGGCATTGATGCATGAAGACGGAAAAGAGGAGATAAAGGAGGCTAAGACTGATGAGACTCAAAACAAGAAAGTGTGGCCCAAGACAGAAAAACAAAAGAAGGGTGAAAAGAATGTCAAAGCACTAGGCAAGAAGAAATGTCATGTTTGTGGGAGCTTGGGTCATTTGGTCAAAGATTATAGAAAAAGGAAGAATGCTTGCTTCTAGTGCGGTGAGGTCGGACACTATTCTAGGCAGTGCCCGAAGAAGCAAGGACATGGCTAAAAGGCAGGATCTTCTAGAGGGTAGGTGCATGCTCTCGAGGCCAGTGTACCGGCGAAATGTTGGAAAGTTTCTGGGTAAGGTTTGATTTCTCTTTCCGGTCATCCTGTTAGGACACTTTTCGATTCTGGCGCTTCTCACTCTTTTATATCTGATTCCGTGGTTGAGTCTCTACATCTTAGTACTACTATTATTTCAGATCCCATTATTATCTCAAATCCCATTGGGGCACAACTCATCTGTCTATGATTAGTCGCGGTTTGAGGATACCTGTGTTGGGTTTCGAGTTTGAGTGTGGCGCATATGTGCTTGGTTTTATGGGTTATGGTCTGATTCTAGGAATAGATTGGATAGCCGTGTATGGTGCCATTCTAGACTGTAAGAGGAGGGTCGTAAGACTTTTGACTTGCCAAGGGAGGATTCTCGAGATTTCCTGTGACCAAAAGGGGACTTTGTGCTTAATTTCCTAGAATCGCTTGATGTTCTATCTATGATTTGCGATATGTACCTGTTTTTTGTGAGTATACAAATGTTTCTGAGGAGGATGGAGTTCACCTCTGAGGCATGAGATTGATTTCCGGATATACTTGGTGGATCTTGCGAAGCCAGTCGCATTGCCTGTGTACCACATGGCTCTTAGGAAAGGAGGGAGCTTAGCAAGCAAGTAGGGGAGCTACTTGAAGGGTTTATTAGGCAAAGCATATCAGAATAGGGTGCTCCAGTCGTCTTTACAACTAAGGCGGATGGCTCGCTTCGCTTATGTGTGGATTATAGAGAGTTAAATAAGCTCACAAAGAAGAATAGGCACCCACTTCCGAGAATGGATGATCTGTTTGACCAACTTGTCGGTGCATCTATTTTCTCTCAGTTAGACTTGGCTAATGGGTTTCATTAGTTGAGGGTGGCCGAGGACCGTATATACAAGACCACTTTTAGAACTCCATATGGTTTCTTCAAATGGCTAGTCATGCCTTTTGGGTTGACGAATGCACCCGCGTATTTTGTGGATTTGATGAGTAGAGTGTTCCAAAAGTTTCTGAATAAGTTCGTTGTGGTCTTTGTGGATGACATTCTGATCTTCTCGAAGAGCGAGGAAGAGCATTCCATACATTTAGGTTAGGTTTTGGGGACTCTACGACCGCACCGGATTAAGGCAAAATTCTCCGAATGTCACTTTTGGAGAGAGGAAGTAAGATTTTTAGGGCATGTGGTCTCCAAGGATGGATAGCGGTGGATCCCGCGAAAGTAGTTGCAGTTCAAGATTGGAAGGTTCTAAAGAATGCAACGAAGGTGAGGAGTTTTCTCGGTTTAGCCGGCTATTATAGGAAGTTTATCAAGGACTTCGCAAAGATATCTGCCCCACTCACCGGGCTGACGAATAAGAATCTGACCTTTTCTTGGAGCATTGACTATAAGGATGCTTTTCAGTGGTTAAAGAGGGCTCTGACAATAGTCCCAGTTTTGACTTTGCTTGATGGGAGCAAAGTGTTCATGGTGTACATTGATGCATGTGGTACAGGGCTCGGTGACGTCTTGATGCAAGAGGGAAGGGTAGTATGCTATAGTAGTAGACAGTTGAGAATTCATGAGAAGAACTACCCTTCCCATGATTTGGAGTTGGTTGCTACAGTATTTGTGCTTAATACTTGGCGACATTATTTACTTGGAGAGAGGTTCGAGTTGTACACGGATCATAAATCTCTCAAGAAACTATTCTCGCAAAGGGATCTCAACTCGAGACAGCAAAGATGGATGGAGTTCCTAGCGTCCTAGGATTTTGATATTGCTTATACTCCTGGAAAGGGAAATGTGGTGCGGACGCGTTGAGTGGGCAAAGGATGACTTTTAGTCCTCCATTCATAGATAACGGAGCTTGGAGTACATATTGACCTTCGATTTTAGGCCATCTACGGATCTTACGCCTGGATTGCTGGCATCCTTAGATGTGTGACCTAATCCTATGGATCAGATAAGATCTTCGTAGCGAGAGGACCCACAAATAGCAGACATCTTGGAGAGTCTCAGTAAAGGGGAGACTTCTAGTCACCTCAGTAGATATTCCACAGACGATAGAGGGTGGTTGTGATGGGATAAAAGGCTTTGTGTTCCCCTAGTTGGAAGTCTGTTGAAGACAGTCCTTGAGGAAGCCCATCATTCCAGGATGACTATCCATCCGGGTGGTGATAAGATGTATAGACATATAAAGAGGGTTTTCTTTTGGGCTGGGATGAAGAAAGATGTAGCGGAGTTTGTCTCTTGATGTTTAGTTTGCCAGCAAGTTAATGTTGAACAGAAAATGCCTAGCGGTTTGCTTCATCCTTTGGAAGCCCCACAACGGAAGTGCTAGGCTGTCTCTATGTATTTCATCGATGGTTTTCCTAAATCAAGGAAAGGCAATACTAGTGTTTGGGTTATAGTTGATAGGCTTACTAAGAGCACTTAGTTCATTCCTGTTCAGAGTAAGAGAACGACAACATGGTTGGCATCAGTTTATTTTCATGAGATAATTCGTTTACATGGAATACCTTCTAGCATTGTGAATGATCGTGACCCCATCTTCACTAGTGATTTCTGGAAGAGCCTGCAAGAGGCATTAGGTACACAATTGTGTTTGATTACGTGTATCACCCTCAGACCGATGGGCAGAATGAAAGGGTGAATAGAGTTCTTGATGATCGTTTGAGGCTTTGTATCCTAGACTTCGAGGGACTTGGGAGGAGAATCTTCCGTTGGTTGAGTTCTCCTATAACAATAGTTATCAGGCTAGTATAAGCATGGAACCCTTCTGGGCATTGTATGGACGACCTTGTAGATCACAGAATTATTGGTGGGAGTCCACATATCGGCTTCTACTTGGACCTGAGATGATTAGAGAAATTTCAGAAAAGATTGATCTTATCCGCAGATGCATGAAGACAGCTCAGGACAGGCAGAAGTCCTATGCAGATAAGAGAAGGACCGATATCGAGTTTGAGGTCGGAGACATGGTTTTCATCAGAGTATCACCTTTGAGGAACGTTCGCTTTGGATATGTATGGAAGTTGGCGCCAAGGTTCATAGAGCCATTTCCCATAGTAGAAAGGACAGGTCAGATGGCTTATAGAGTAAAGCTACTGGAGAGATTGGGGAGTGTTCATGATGTTTTCCACATTTCTCATTTGCGGAAGTGTTTGCATAATGCAGTAGAGGTAGTTAAGCCGAGCATGCTTGAGGAAGTAGAGGTAGAACGGGAGGTGACAATAAGATGATTTCGTACCCATATACTTGGATTAGAGGTTAAGAAGCTTCGCAACCGAGAAGTCAGATTGATGAAAGTTCAATGGGGAAAAGACCACGAAGATGCAACTTGGGAGACTGAAGACAAGATTCACGCTTCGTACCTTTTTCTTTTCAAGGGTATTTTCTTAACTTCTTTTTCCAAGCTTTTATTCATACTTGCTTCTATCATTTCAGTATATCCTATCGATCGAATCTTCGACCTTTAGGTAGGGAAAACCATTGGATGTAAACATGTGCTTGAAACATGTTATGTTTGATGGATGTAAGTGGATACAAGTGTTTGCTAGTGGTTGCTCATGGATGCATATACACACACACTAGGAACTAGATCAGTTCAATAACTTACGTATTGCAAATGGATGTGTGTGCATTTTAAAATTTTATCGATGGAAATGGTTGTATCATTATATGGGTGGTACATTTGGATGGATGATTTTGCACACATATAGCGTTTACATGATATACTAGGACTATAAGTATACATATTGGTTCATGGCACTAACATACATTGCATTAAGGAGGTCAACTGAATCGGTAGACCGCCTTATTTCTCGCATTAGTGTAAGAACATATACACACACTATTACATGTGTTCATACAAGCATTAGAAACTCTTAAGAATAATGGATGCTTGTGGATGATGGATGAGTAGATGGTTGTGGTTGTTAGGATAATAACATTCTTCTTAACTTGGAGATTTCAGGGATGAAATCCTTTAATTAGGCGAGAATGTGACACCCTGTAATTTCAAAGACATTAAAACGATAAACTAAATAATACTTAATTTTATTTTGGGAATTAGGTAAAAAGGACTGTACCTTTGCGTTCATATCGAAATGCCGGTTCAGATAGACTCCAAGTTTGCGTAAAACGAACATCGTATGAAGAAGATATTAAGGTTAGAACTTTGTATACATATAAGAGAAATATATATAAACAAATCAGTCTAGAATTTTAAAATAATTCGAAATCGAAGGCGGGAAGACGAAGCCGGATTTTGGCCCATTGGGGGTCGACCCACACAAGGGTGTGCCGACCCTAGGGTGGACCCCTGGGTCGACCTACCCAAGATCTGCCCAGGTTCATTTCCTGAACCTGGACTTGTTTCTGAGCGAGATTTGTTAGCATTAGGCTATATATAGGACAACATTTCTATTGTTTTTATTCACCTAAAACAATGGAGTCAAAGTGATGCTGCCCTAGCTTGGATTGAATTAGCCTATTTTTCTTCAACAACGGCGCATAGGTATACAAGAATCTCTTCTAAATTTCAACATATCATTCTCTGTTCTTTAGATCCAGTCTCTATGAGTTTGTGTTACTTTTAAATTTAAACATTTAACTAGTAATCCTGACATGTTTATAAATTAGTATCTAACCTTGTGCCTCTTAAGAATCTGATTCATACCTAAACAGTTCTGCCATCACATGTATTATTTTGTATAGCTGATTTGCTATTCATTTCTTATAGGCCTATTTTTGATATGCCTATTTCTGTTATCGTATGCCTACTCTATTATTATGCCTATTTCTGTTCCCCTTCCTCTCCCATTTCCTTTTTATGTTTATAGCCATGCTACCTTCGAGCCAAGGCCGATACCACTGAAATATGCGTATGAATGAAATTGCGTTAAATTGGGAACAACTGGTAATGATAATTTGGGGGAAAAACTTGCACTTTGAATCATGGCTGGCATTTGGGGGCACAAACTATACTGTGAAATATAACTAAAATTTGGGGCATATCTTAGACTATGAATTATGACTTATGGTTTGCGGCATATAAACCTACAGGCTTAAGTTAAGATTAAGCGGAACATGTAAATGAAACTTTAAGTAACCTGTGAAACATGTTGGGGTTATGCATACCTATTAAATGGTAGTACTTAACCTGTTAAATCTATGGGGGTTATATACATATAAACCTGTTTATCTATGGCTTGTTTAATCTATGGGTTGGTTTAAGTAAACGTGTTGAATATGTGGGGTTATGTAAAAAAATTTAATATGTGGGAGGTTATATAAACCCGTTAAACTTAACCTATGGAAATCCTAGTTGGTTGGGGATACAAGCCTACGGGTGGCTTTTGTCATCTGTTGTTTGGGACCCATAATAGTCAGTAAACCATTTTGGTATTAAAAGGGGACCACACACTAGGTAGGGATCAGCGTACACTTACTGAGCTAATTATAAGAGGTTCATTTGGGGAGAGGTGTTCCGATGGCGTGTTCTAATGGAGTTATGTGAGTGCATGGGTCCGGCTTGCTTGGGAAAATAAGCCGCTATAACACCTGTAAATAGGTATGTGTCCTTCTAGTGGTTGCAACTTTAGGAAGTAATACACTCTATTATGGAGCTGACACAGTGTGTTTACATGGTAAGGAGCCGATCGCTGGGGGTAGTAATTAGGGTACATTTAGTCTTATTTGGGTACCTATTATTTCTGATTGGGGTAACACCCGTTATTTCTGTTTAGGTACCTGTTATTATTGTTTGGGGTAAAACCCGTTACTAGAAGTACTCCTAAGTCTACCATATGTTTCTATTAGGGATCATTCTGTTTGAGGGGACATCTAATCCTATCATACATCTGATATACTAGAATTGGTGCAGAGAAAAGTATTTGAGAAGCATAATCTACACTGTTTATCCTGCTTATTTTGTTCATCCTGTTCATATTGATACCATTGTCTAATCTAGTTTATATGCCTTTCAAGATACTTTTACTTATTTATAGGCTAAAAGTAACTGGACTAGCCAGTTTTTATGTCTAACCCGTTTTGTTTCCTCTTCTCTCTCTTCCATTCCGCCTAGGTTCTCAAGGTGGGAACGATTAGGCTTGATTAGGACTCTCTCTTCTATTTCTACTTGGATTTGGATTTTCTTCGATGTACCTCTTTGACTTCTTCTCTACTTGTTTATGGCTACTTTTGGGGACTATGGCTTTATACTTTTGTACTTTGATGGTTTATAAAGCAAGAGAGATGTTTTTATTTGTTGTATTTTGTTCTTGTAGTTCAGTATGATGTTATAACTGGATTTTGAGACCATGATGTTTTCTGTTGGAAAAATAAAGTGTTAAATTTCTGCTGCTATTTTATATATCTTCTTGTGAGATTCTAGTATGTTTACCTATAACGCTTCGCGGAACTTAATGCATTATGTTAATGAGTGACATCAATGGACGTGGGATGCCACAACCTTGTAGCGGAAGGAGAGGTGGTTGACGACCAGAGTGCTCATGTGATGGGTCCAGTGGATGCCGACATGCCTTCAATGTAGGCCATGGTGGATTCCTTAAAGATTCAGATGGCAACAAAGTGTATGGGGTTGGAAGAGAGGAGCAGAAGGCCTAGACGAAAACCAGGCAGGAGGCCCAGGCGAAAGCCAGGAAGGGTACTGAGGAGAGAGCCATTGTTATAGCTGAGAAGAGGAAGGTTGAAGATGAAGCGGAGAAGAAAAAGGCTGCCGATGAAGCCTAGAAAAAGAAGGAGAATGACGAGGCCAAGCAGAGGGCCATGAAGACACTTGAAAAATCTCAAAGATCATGATGTCGTGAAGCTTAAATCCCAAAAGCTAGCTGATCGAAGGGCTGCCAAAAAGGCGAAGGAGAAAACGGAGCGAGACGCCAAGGATTTCCCGAGAAAGGGTGACGTCGTGCTAGTCGTTGTAGCTGATGTTGCCCCCAAGCCATTACCGTACACTATTCCTACCGAGAGCAAGGAGATTTCAAGCGGTGATGGTGAAGGCCGAAGGCATCTCTGGATTTCCCATAACAACTCCAAAGGGTAAAGGAGGGAAGAGCAAATCTGGGAAGAAGAGACCTCCTACCGGAGAACTACCTAGTACCGAATCTGCAAAAAAGAAGAAGAACAAGAAAAAGAAGCATGACTAGCGTAAGTAAATGTAGTAGATGTTGCCGCTATTTTGGTTATGTTGGCCGATAATACATGTGAGTACGACCCTCGCTTTTGGTTTTTAAGGTATGGTGTGGTTCTCATGTACATCCTGTCATTAGAAAGATGTTAGACATGTATTTTGTTTAGTGTGTGTGGCGGTTGAACGAAATATTAATTAGTAAAAAGCGCATTTCATGTTAAGTGTTCGAATGTTCTTCTCATGTTTCCAGTGTCCTATACTTGCACAAGCGTATTAATTATTACACTTCAGAGAAATGTGATCAGAGATCTTGCTCTGGGTCATTTCCAGTTCCGTGGAGATCGAGTGATAGTTTCATTTGTTGGATTTCCATCATCTCAGGAATTCCGTGGTTGTTGAAACCAGGCCAGACACCTTCTGCCTTGGACTGCCCAGAGTTAGTTCCAAGTAGAGTGAGGGCGGGGACGTTGCGATTCGTCCGATGTTTTTCTCTTCTGTCGTTCATTCGGGTTAAGAGCGATGGCATCATTTATTCTCCTGATTATGCCTGGATCATCAACCTGTAGGCTCAGATCGTGTCTATAGGCTACCCCCAAGCCTTGAGGCTTAGGGGAAGAAAACGATTTAAGTTTGGTCTTCGTGCTGCGCTTAGATTCGACAGATGCACGGATCCTAACCCGAGAGGTCAGATGAAGCCATGCGAGTAGTTGGTTTCGCGTTAGGTTGGTTGATGGGCTACCCCCAAGTCCTGTGACTTGAGAGAGGAACGATTTATTCTTTGTCTCGTTACTGGGGCGAGATTCGAGTTTGAGGTTATTTATACTCGGTTGCATCAGGTCAGGGACTCGAGTAGCGATGCCAAATCCCATACTCGGAGTGCCGATCGATGCCAGTTTTGTCCTCGACGTAGGCTCGAGGTTCGGATGGCGATATCGGATCCTATGACCGAGGTGCCGATGTGGAAATCGAGAGTTTGTACACACAAGTCAGTTGGGACAGTCGATCAAACATATCATGAAAGGAGCAAGCAAAGAGAAAACACGAAAGGGACATTGGAAACTAAACTTAATTTCTACCGATAACTTTGGCAGTAATAGCATTTACAATGCCTTGAATTGCAAGAAAGAAAAACATCGTTGGAAAGCATAGAAAACTGTACACTAAGTTATGTAAAGTAGCGGCAGAGATGTTTGCTATTCCATGCCCTTGGGAATTCAGCTCCATCCACGGTGGCAATTTGAAAGTTCTACCACTGATCTTACGTTGTATGGCGTACGGGCCTTCCCAGCGCGAAGTGAGTCTAGTTAGTATGGGAAAGACCCGCTTTAAGACAAGGCCACCGATGTTGAGGTCCTAATGGTAGACCCTAAAATTGAAGTATCTGGCTATTCGTTGTCGTTGGGTGGTGGCCTTGAGGTCAGCTTCGTTCCTCTTTTCCTCCAGCAAATCAAGCGATTCCAAAAGTAAGTCTTGATTAGTCTTTGGATCATAGTTGGTAACTCGATGAGATTGAAGCTTCAGCTTAATGGGTGTGACGGCTTCTGATCCATAAGCAAGGGCAAAGGAAGTGTATCCAATAGTTGACTTGTGAGTGGTTCGGTAGGCCCATAGAGCCAGAGTGAGCTCGTCCGCTCACATGCCCCTGGCTTTTTCCAGATGCTTCTTGATGATGGATTTAATTACTTTGTTAATAGCCTCGACTTGCCCAATGGCTTGACGATGGGCCACCGCTGAGAATCTTTTTTCGATGTTGTACCGCTGACAGAAAGCTTTGAATTCAGCACTCTCAAACTAGGTTCCATTGTTGGAGATGATGATTTGAGGGACCACCATTGCGAGTGATGATGTTGCGGACGACGAATTTGATTATTTTCTTGGTGTTTACCATCGCGAGAGCTTCGTCTTCTACCCATTTGGTGAAGTGATCAATTGCGACGATAGCGTAGCATGCCCCGCCTCTGGCCATTGGAAGAGTACCAGTGATGTCTATTGCCCACATGGAAAATAGCCAAGGACTGGTCATTTATGTCAATTCGGTAGGCGGGGCTCTTGGAATCATTGAGAAGCGCTGGCATTTGTGCACTTTCGGGCAAAGTCTGTGGTACCTTGATTAAGTATGGGCCAATAGTAGCCATGCCTGATGATTTTCCTTCCTAGGGTCTGCTTCTGTTATGGTCATCGCGCTCACCTTCGTGCACGTCAGCGAGTACATGATTGGCGTTGTCGAGGGATACACACCGCAATAATGGGACAAAGAAGCCTCTGTGGTAAAGTACTCCATCCATGAGGATGTAGCGGCTGACTGGCGAGTGAGCGCTCGTCTTTCCTTTTAACGTCCCAAGAGGGTCCCGTGTTGCAAGTAGTTCTTGATCGGGGTCATCCAGAATTGGGGTTTGGTCTCGGTACCCATGACCGCGTCAGTCTTTATCTGGCTAATACTCGGTGAGTCAAGCATTTCGACTGGGTTAAGCCCTATGAGCTGTGCATCTTTGGAGCTTGCTAACTTGGCCAACGAGTATTCTTTTTCATTCTGCTCTCGGGGGATGAGTTTTATGACGAATTGGTCGAAGTAGGTGAGCAATTTAAGAACTAGGAGAGATATTGGGCGAGCCGAGCCCCCTTGGCTTGAAATTCTCATTGTACCTGAGACACGATGAGTTGCGAGTCATAAAAGATCTGGTTGGCCTTTAGATTGAGTTCAATGGCGATTCTAAGTCCAGCAATTAAGGATTCATAATCTGCGTCATTGCTAATAGTAGGGAAGTTGAGCTTCCGAGCATAACATATCGAGCGCTTTTCTGGATTGATGAACACAACTCCGGCTTCAGAGCATTTACTGTTGGAGGAACCATCTACGAATAGTTTCCATTGGAGATTAGGAGCTTTGATGTCTTCAGGAGGTAACTCCTCTGGGGCGGTAAATTCTACTATAAAATCTGCGAGTGCCAGCCCGAGGATGGCTGTAACACCCCGCATTTTGTAATAATTAAATAATTAAACGATGCATATGTGTATATATGTGCGTTGACATATATATTTAAAAGAAGAAAATATTAATGCAAATAAAAATGTAATACATGCATTAAAAGAAAGGAAGGATTAGTTGAACGCAGTGTAAATATGTTGCATGCACCGATTATGCATTATTAATAAAAGAGAAATAAAAGAAAAAGATTCATGCAATAAAATATTATAACAAACATGAAAAAGAGAAGTAAGAAAAGAACAATAATTACCACTGTTCTAAGCTTTGTTAACAATAGCCTTAGTAGTCCAGTTAGTTAGAGCATGTGACTTGCATATAAGTGGTATAGAGTTCGATCCCCGCCGCCGTCATATTTTTATTTTAAGAGAACGGATAAAATTTACACATGTTCATGAGAGAAAATATGTATAAATGCACATATAAGGAAAAATATACATATAATGAAGTAAAGAAAATATATGTATATATATATGTGAGAATATATATGTATATATGTGCACATATATATATATATGTTTACATATATATATATATATATATATATATATATATATATATACACAAGAGATAAAATTCAAGATAAGGCTATAATTAATGAAATACAGCAAGAATAAAATAACGGTGCAACACCGTTTGAATTTTAAAAACGAAACGAAAATTGTCAATATATATACGCGTAAAATGGTCATTAGAAGAATTGTATACGTATAAGAAAATTACATGTGAATATAGCAGTTAAATAAATTCCAGAAAATTCAAACATTCGAAATTCAAACTATTGCGCTAAAACAGCTCGTGGGACCCAGGAGGGTCGACACCCATGTAGGGGTGTCGATACCGGGGTCGACATCCCCTTTGATCTAGCCAGATTCATCAATGAATCTGGATTGTTTTCTTAACAACGTTCAATGCTGACTCAGCGCTGCTGGTACGATAAGATCCTAAACACATATAAATAGACTAGCAGAGCCTAGCCTAAATCTCACATTCCCTGAGACAACGTCTAAGCTCTGCCATTCTTCCTCCTCCTCAAATCTCTTCAAAAAATAAGATAATTAGTTTATGAAAATTCTGAATCAAGATCTGGAGGAAAAGAATGAAAATTAATAAGAAGGTGTTCAGAATCATATTCGAAGTGACTTAATTTTCTAGATCTGGTCTATTTCAATTTTCTTCTCTTTCTTCCCTTTTTCTTTTAGTAAGAATTGTGGATCCAGGGTTTTTAGATTGTAAATTCAGTTAAGAGGGCCATGGAATACTAGATCTAGACCAGATCCAAGATTGGAAAGCAAATTAGGTGACTGGATTTAAGTTATATCATTTTTGATAATGATATATTATTGTTTAAACATTCCCTTTTATTATGCAATGTAAAGTGATGAAATTTTAATATGACATGAGGAAATATGATATGTTGAAAAGTTTAAACATATGTTAGAATGATTAAAGTGAGGAAATGCAAATATGACATTTTGGAATATTAATATGCTAAGATATTAATATGTTGGAAAATTCATATGTTAAGATGTTTAATGTGCTAAAATATTCATACGTTGAAATATAAACTTGTCAAAATCTGTGTAGCAATTACCGTCGTTCGAAATTCATGTTAACTTGTAACATTTATGTACTTGGACCATTAACTATAGAAATTGAGAAAATTACATGTTAGTTTGTTCGATTTGAGCAATCACATGATTAAAACGATTACATGTTTGAATAGAATTTATTGCAAGTTAGAAAGAACATATGACATAAAATGGGCTTAATATAACGACATGTAATATATACATTATAGTAAAAATTTGAAAGAATGGACACACCTAAATTATATAGAAAATTTACAGTAAATAGGAAACTGTAATCGCACTTAGACAAGAGGTTATATTACGTTTGTGGTAGAAGTCTGCCCGGAACCGCCCGACAAATCGAGCATCCACAAGTGGTAAATCTAATGTGAGGGGTCTAAGTGCATAAATAAAACACATAGTGGTGCTAATACCCAACTTGTGGTAGAAGTCTGCCCGGATCCGCTCGACAAATTCAGCATCCACAAGTGTAGGCTTAGTGCGAGAGGTCTTGTGCATAAATATATATATATATATATATATATATATATATAGGTATATGTAAATAGAAGGACTGATATACAACATTAATTGTAATTAATGCAAATAAATGGAATTGAATGAAAGATACAACAGTAAAAGGATTGGAATAAATGGGGAATGATAATAACCTATTATAAATAAATTACATTAATGAGGATGTTATATAATAGGTAGACTTGTCCTATGGACAACTGGATATTATAACTTAGGTTATAATAAACTAGTGAGAAATTGAGATAACTTATGCAATGACAAAAATGGTACTTAATTGTAAATTAAGTAATCAGCAAATGGGGGAAAATTTATGAAATGTAAGAAGTTGTACTTAATTATAAATTAAGTAATTGGAAAACTTGGAAATCTGAAATATGCTAATAAGAGTAACATGTCAAGGCTTGTCCTAGGGACAAGAGGAAATTATAACATATATTATGATAAATGGGAAGGAGACTTATTAGTGAACCTTAGTTAAGAGAACTAAGTTAATAAGTAAACAACGATAAGTTGTAGTGATAGTGTAAGATGTAATTATGATTAAATAAAGAGTGAGACAAACTTATGAAATGAAACAAGTTATATTTAATCATAAATGATAAGTGACATGTTAAATAGAAAACATGTGATTTGAGATATACTTAAGTAGAACATGTTACTGTAATTGGGAAATAAAACAAGAGTATAAAGAGATTGTGGATTACAGACCTTGGATCACAATCTAGTGAATAACATGTTGTGGGCTTATTAATAAACTTAAATGGGGTAAGTTATATGACTGAAATTAATAAGCGAGAGTAACTTGGTAACTTGATTAAGAATTCAACGTGAATGGGAATAACATGGTTAAATGGAAACCCGATGAGGTAAGGCAAGTGCGTAAAAGTATATTTAGATATAGGGTCTAATAACATATTAAAATTAGGCGCTTGGACCAGTCCGCACGTTTTAGGGTGAATAACCCAATGTGGTAGATTGTCGCTGTGTCATAAGGCACGAGGAGAGCGCACTTCCATCTGATTATTCTGATCGCTCCGAAGGACTGGAAGGGGAAGCACGCGGCTTCTTGGGATACGTAAGGTGCTACTGGTAGTCCTCTATGCGGTGGTAGATGTTTAGGCTGTACCCGCAGAGGTTGGGTCTACGCGTTACTACCAGGTGGGTGGGCCTTGACTGCAAAAGTAGATTTGTAGTCAGAATGTTGTGACGAGGTGACACTAGGGTGATTCGGCGGTCGCCTCAATGAGGAGGCAACGGTCAGCACCAACAAGGACAGTAGGTCATCGGGTACCCATTATAAGCAGCCAGTGGGATGCGAAAAGGCTAGAGCTAAACCCAATAGACCATTCACCTTTGACTATCAAGGTACAGTAGTTGAGGGGAGACGCCAACTGGAAGTTTAGATTGTTTGTTAGGGGTAAGTCACTTAGCTCTTGTAGTCTTTACAAGTTGAGGAAGGGGCCGAGGTAGGACCATAGCCACCATGAAATAAAAACAGACCCGAGGGATATCTGTATTTTGAGGCCCTTAAAGGCGACCCTGTACAGATATGGAAAAGCTCCCGACCGAGTTTCGTGTTTGTTGTATAGCCCTATCAGGGAACTCGGTGCACATTATGTGCGGTTAATGCATCGAATACGATTAACGATACGTACGTGGAAAAGTCTAGATACATGCTTGTCTGCTCTGGGTGGTGTATCACAGACTGGAGTGTATTACTCTAGTATGGAATTTGATTCGATCGAAGGTGGAAGTCTATACGCTTACATAGCATAATAATGTCAGATATATGCAGAACGTAACATTGTTATGTAGAGATCCGTAGGTCACTCCGGCGTAGGATGAGGGACTGCGTTCATTTCTATGGCATTACGTGTAGACCGTGCGACTGGGGTACCATAGGGTGTACCTCAATATTAGGGGGTAGCTACATATATACTATATTAGATTAATCCAGCAGGGAGTTAATGGGTACAACGTGTGCGTAAGTCTTAAGCGCTGGTAACCCAAGTAACCTAATAAATAAGAAAATATAATTGAATGGTATATGTAGGATTATCCAAGTTTAAATCCAGTCAACAGAACTTGTGTTCTGAGCCCCTCCTCATAACATACTCGCAGGTTAGACTTATGGCCGAGATATGATAGCTTTGGATACTGGTTAGGTTGTATTATTACTACGGTAAAGCTATACTTTGATTATATATATATATTTTATCCATTCCGCTGTGAGATATTTTCTGAGCTCTGATATATTTTATATCTCTCTCTTTTCTGTAGGATGCCAGAGCAATCAACATGGGTTTCGATGGTTTAGAATTTTGAAAAAAAATCGGTCTGTCGGACATCTGGTATTAGAGCTTAGGATTAGGATTCCTATTTAAATAATGAGTGAACATATTTGTATTTTTAAAAATATAAATATTATATATATGTATATATATGTATATATATACCTAGATCCATAGAGGAACCCACTAAATAGAAAGAGTGTAATATGGTAAAAATTAGGATGACTGTTTTCTACACTAAAGGAATGAATATGGAAATTTGAGACCCTTAGAAAATTTGGGTGGAAAGTGTACAATATATTTTGAAATAGAGAAAGGAGGACCCCATATGATTAATAGTTCATATTACTGGGTTTGGCAGTAAAACCTTATAAATTGGTAAAGGTCAAAAAGAGAAGAATGGATTAGGAATATATATAGTTGAGAGAATTGACTTTGTAGGAGTGTCTAGTAAAGCCTAGAAAATTGGAAACCCGCTTTGATTCTAACCCCATTGTTAATTATTAAGAAATTGAAATTGTAAAAGTTTTAGGAAAATGGTTAATGGTGTTTCCAAGTTTTAATCCTAAAAGCTATAGTTTTAAATATGTAAAGTACACACACATATTGAGTTTTAAAGTAAAATGGGGTATATTTTGTAAATAGTTATTTCTTGCGAAAACTTTGTCTAAAGTAAAATTCTCTCAGTAAAAGGTGCATATTATAGAGCATGTATAACTCGCTATTTTTCTTGTGATATTTCATACAAGAATTTTTAATAAAGAAAGTTTTGAAATCTCTATTCTTTTGGCAATCATTTTTGATAAATTGTTTAAAAGAGAAAATTTTGTTGGGTGCATAAAATAAGTTGTAGAAATTAAGAATACATTAGATAGTTGTGCCTTGTAGTAAGAGACTGAACCGACCTTATAGGTAAGAATAAGTTATAAACTTGATTGAGAAATAGTTGTCCTTATCAACTCCAGTTTTTCTGATTTGAAAAAAAAATATGATTTACATTTTTTTTAAGATGACATGTTTTTTTTTTGGTTAGGCAAAAGTGAGTTTTCATGAGGACAATAAAATTTTGATACTTCTAATTTTTGAAAGAAAATTTAAATGAAAAAGGGCCAAACCATGTTTTAAAAGTATGGAATAGGTAAAATTAGTGCCTAGGAAGACGGGAAAAGTTTTGAGGCTACAAAGAAAATAGTAAACTCTGGGTACCCGTAATTTTGCACATGCAACTAGAAGTTTAGTTTGTAGGTTTAGATTTTAGAGCTAGATTCAGATTTGAAGCTAGAGTCTTGTTTTGATGTTTTTCTTCTTCCGCTGAGAGCATTGGATTTCCTCTTAGCATATATGGTACTCAGATATTCCCTGTAATCTCTGATGTAATAAAAAAATGAAATAAAAGTTCAGTTATATTTTGTGCAAATATGTAAGTACCCATAACAATCCGTCTTTGTGAACGGTTTAACTTGGTTTAATTACCGACGAAAATGGGGGCAAAAAGGCGGGTGGTTACAGAATTATCTTGGAATAATAGTAAGTTCCAATAGAATGCATAAGCATTGAAAATCCTAGGGTATTGCTTGAAATAATTGTTGGTACATAGCTAGAACTAGTAGTGACTACTAGATAGTAAAAGGCAAGTAAGTATTTAGATTTTGCTGCTAATTTTCTTGTTAGGGGTACAACCCATTATTGCATTTCTATTGGGATCGTTATGTTATTTTTCTTGTTAGGTCTTTAGGTTAACACCTAAACCTGTCATGGATCCTGTAGTTCAAGCTTGCTGTCTTAGAGGGACATAGTCCCGAAATTCTTGTCCCTTAGTAGTAGTTGTATAGAGTGTTTGTTTTCCAGTTTTAATTGAAAACTTATTTGGAATTAAACTTAGATAAAATGATTAAATAAGCTAAGAACTGAGAAATAGTACAACTAAAAAGGAAACAACAAATTCAAAAAAGTGACAAACTTGACAAATAATGAGAAAAGATGAATAAGATTAAAAAATTCCAAGACAAGACAAAAAGAAAAGCTACAACAGAGAAAATTTTCTTATGTGGGCTGTGCTTGGATAGGAAAATAGGGGAAATATTTATAAGTAGTTTCATAAAATCGAAGTGTAGTTGGAAAAAGGTCGAAAAAGAAAAACGGGAGATGTGATTTTTCCATTTTCCACCTTTTTGTAACATAAGAAATCGAATTTAGAAAATTAGATTTTTCTGAAATTCAAAAAAATAAAGTTGGTTGGTAGGATTTTTGATGCAACAATTGGATGAACTGCGCTCTTGCTCTGCAAGAATGTGGGAAACTTGGATGAAAATATATTTTGATATTCAAAATATTGCATTCATGTAGAACTGCCAGTATATTTAGGATGTAAGCATTATATTTTAAAAGGATTTTTGAAAAAATTGAAAAGTTGGTGTGTACGACTTAAGCAGGATACTTACATGGATATAGCGGAAATAATAAACTAACTAGTATTCTGCAATAGCTACACAAGTAGAACTAAGCTATATAAGTATCTCATGAATGAAAGTAAAATGCAATAAATAAAAGGCACCAGGAATTTTATACTGGTTCAGACTTCCCTCCATACGTCCAGTCCTGAAGCTCCTCTTCGGAATTCACTATCATCCCCTCTCTTAACCCAGAGGAATAGGTCACAATACACCTGAGCATGAACAAGGATGTTCCCGCCTGAGCACCCATACATGACTTCACAATTTACAAGTGTTTTGACTCTTGAATGTGTTTCTAATCAACACAGAGTAGTCACGATGAAGTATACCCTTCCTATAATCTTATCCTCAAGTAATTGAAATTTTGTGAAGTTTGGAAGAAGTTTGTTGCTTGTCGAATCAAGGGATGTGAAATGTTATCAAGGATTCAACAAGTAACTTGAATTTAAGAGAGCTTTAGAATGCAAAGAATATAGAAGTGAAAATCAGAAAATAGAGAGAATATAATCAGAATCGGTTGTTCGAAAACGTGTTTGTGTTGTTTATATAATAGTAGAAGAGTAGCATTTCTTCATGAAGGATTTTAGCAAACAGTTGCATCCATTTCCATTCGTAATTGAAGAGGAATCACTTTATGAAGGAAGGTGACTCTACATAAAAAAGACTTCTATTCCGGATCAGTCAACTGGTCTAAAAATCATCAGTCGACTGATTGAATCATACTGTAAAACATTTATATTTAAAATCATTCAAAACTAGTCGTTATTGTGCAGAGACAGGCTGACCAGTCGACTGGTTGAATTTCTACTAGTCGACTGGCACAGGTGAGTCTGTACAGTCATAGCTATTTAAAGCCTCTTAATTTATACACACACACATACACATATAACACGAACATGCAAAATAAGATATATATATATATATATATATATATCTTATTTTGCATATTCATGTTATACTTGAGGATGGATTTTAACATAATTCTAACATGACTCAACACACATATATATATAACCTTATCTTCATGACATGATTTACATTGCTCTTCTCTTTGTTGACATTAATCAAAATTCTTGATATCAACAAAATTTGCATACACATAGGAGGTACCGCTTAGGCATACATGCATTATTATGTTGAATTTCACTTTGTACAAGTGCACAATGTTTGCAAAAATTGGATGCACACATGATGGATGTATATTACGCGAGGGGTTAACTGATTTTTACCCTTATCAAATTTCATTGACAAATTTTCCTAAGGGTAGGAAAATGTAACACCCTACATTTGATAACAATTAAATAATTAAACAATGCATATGTGTGTATATATGCGTCGACATATATATTTAAAGGAAGAAAATATTAATGCAAATAAAAATGTAATGCATGCATTAAAAAAAGAAAGGATTGGTTGCATGCAATGTGAATATGTTGCATGCATTGACTATGCATTAATAATAAAAGAGAAATAAAAGAAAAAGATTCATGAATAAAATATTATAACAAATATGAAAAAAAGAAGTAAGAAGAGAACAATAATTACCATTGTTCTAAGCCTAGTTAACAATTACCTTAGTAGTCCAGTTGGTTAGAGCATGTGACTTGCATGCATATAAGAGGTACGGAGTTCGATCCCTGCCTCTGTAATATTTTGTTTTAAGAGAACGGCTAAAATTTACACATGTTAATGAGAGAAAATATGTATAAATGCACATATAAGGAAAAATATACATAAAAGGAAGTAAATAAAATATGTGTATATATATATGAGAACATATATGGATATGTGTGCATATACATATATATACATATATATAAGATATAAAATTCAAGATTAGGCTACAATCAATGAAATATGGCAAGAATCAAATAACGATGCGACAACGTTTGAATTTTAAAAACGAAACGAAAGTTGTGCGTATAGATATACGCGTGAAATGGTCGTTAGAAGAATTGTATACACATGTGAATATAGCAGTTAAATAAATTTCAGAAAATTCAAACATTCGACACTGGGGGGTCGACACCACTGAAGGGGTGTCGACACTGGGGTCGACATCAGGGTTGACACCCCTGTAGGGGGGTCGACACC
The DNA here is from genome assembly GCA_030737875.1 of Allium sativum. Lineage (NCBI taxonomy): Eukaryota > Viridiplantae > Streptophyta > Magnoliopsida > Asparagales > Amaryllidaceae > Allium > Allium sativum. Next base: position 71,737,729 of record CM060924.1, read on the forward strand.
CCCTAGATCCAGCCAGATTCATTAATGAATCTGAATTGTTTTAACGTTCAATGCTAACTCAGCGTTGCATGTACGATAGGATCTTGAACACCTATAAATAGGATAGCAGAGCCTAGCCTAAATCTCACGTTCTCTGAGATAATATCTAAGCTCTGTCATTCATCCTCCACCTCAAATCTCTTCAGCAGGAAAATTCTGAATCAAAATTTAGAGGAAAAGAATGAAAATTAATAAGAAGTTGTCTAGAATCATATTCGAAGTGAGGTAATTTTCTAGATTTGGTCTATTTCAATTTTCTTCTCTTTCTTCCCTTTTTCTTTTAGTAAGAATTGTATATCCATGGTTGCAAGGGTGTAAATTCAGTTAGGAGGACCTTGGAATACGAGATCTGGACCCGATCCGAGATTTGGAAAGCAAATTAGGTGATTGGATTTAAGTTATATCATTTTTGATAATGATATATTATCGTTTAAACATTCACCGTTATTATGCAATGTAAAGTGATGAAATTTTAATATGACATATTGAAATATGATATGTTTAAATGTTTAAACATATGTTAGAATGATTAAAGTGACGAAATGCTATTATGACATGTTGGAATATTAATATGCTAAGATATTAATATGTTGGAAAATTCATATGTTGAGATGTTTAATGTGCTAAAATATTCATATGTTGAAATATAAACTTATCAAAATATGTGTAGCAATTACTGTTGTTCCAATTTCATGTCAAACTTGTGACATTTATGTACCTGGACGATTAATAATAGAAATTGAGAAAATTACATGTTACTTTGTTTGATTTGAACAATCACATGATTAAAACAATTATATGTTAGAATATAATTTATTATATATTGGAAAGAACATGCGACATAAAATGGGCTTAACATGATGACATGTAAAATATAGATTATAGTAAAAATTTGAAAGAATGGACATGCCTAAATTATATAGAAAATTTATAGTAAATAGGAAACTGTAACCGCGCATGGACACGAGGTTAGATTACATTTACGGTAGAAGTCTACCCGGAGCCTCCCAGCAAATCCATCATCCACAAGGGGTAAATCTAATGTGAGGGGTCTAAGTGCATAAATAAATTATGTAATGGTGCTAAAACACGAGGTTAAATCAACTTGTGGTAGAAGTCTGCCCGGAACCTCCCAGCTAATCTAGCATCCACAAGTGTAGGCTTAATGTGATAGGTCTAGTGCATAAATATATATGTATATATATATATATATGTGTGTGTGTGTGTGTGTGTGTGTCTGTGTGTGCGTGCGTGCGTGTGTTTGTGTGTGTAAATAGCAGGAATGGTATACATCATTAATTGTAATTAATGGAAATAAATGGAACAGAATGAAAGATACAACAGTAAAAGGATTGGAATAAATGGGGAATGATAATAACCTATTATAAATAAATTACATTAATGAGAATGTTATATAATAGGTAGACTTGTCCTAGGGACAAGTGGATACTATAACTTAGGTTAAAATAAACTAGTGAGAAAATGAGATAACTTGTGTAATGAGAAAAATGGTACTTAGTTGTAAATTTAGTTATCTACAAATGGGGGAAAATTTATGAAATGAAAGAAGTTGTACTTAATTATAAATTAAGTAATTGGAAAACTTGGAAATCTGAAATATGCTGATATGATTAACATGTTAAGGCTAGTCCTAGGGACAAGAGGACATTATAACATAGGTTATAATAAATGGAAAGGAGACTTATTTGTGAACCATAGTCAAGAGAACTAAGTTAATAAGTGAACAACGATAAGTTATAGTGACAGTATAAGATGGAATTATAATAAAATAAGGAGTGAGGAACACTTATGAAGTGAAATAAGTTATTTAATCATAAATGATAAGTGACATGTTAAATAGAAAATATGGGAATTGAGGTATACTTAATTACATAATAAGTATAACATGTTATTGTAACTGTGAAATCAAACAAGAGTATAAAGAGATTGTGGATTACAGACCTTGGATCACAATCTAGCGAATAACATATTGTTGGCTTATTAATAAACTTAAATGGGGTAAGTTATATGACTGAAATTAATAAGCGAAAGGAACTTTGTAACTTGATTAAGAATTCAATGTGAATGGGAATAACCATGTCCGCACGTTTGAAGGTAAATAACTCAATGGGGTAGATCATCGATGTGTCAGGAGGCACGAGGGGGATGCACGTCCATTTGATTATTCTGATAGCTCCGAAGGACTGGAAGGGGAAGCATGCGGCTTCCTGAGATACATAATGTGCTCTGGTAGTCCTTTGTGCGGTGGCAGATGTTTAGGTTGTGCCCGCAGAGGTTGGGTCTGCGCGTAACTGCCAGGTGGGTGGGCCTTGACTGCAAAAGTAGCTTTGCGGTCAAAATGCTGTGACAAGGCGACACTAGAACGATTCAGCGGTCGCCTCAACGGGGAGGCAGAGATCAGGACCAACAAGGATAATAGATCGTCGGGTACCCGTCATCGCCAGCCAGTGGGATGCGAAAAGACTAGTGCTAAACCCATTAGACCATTCACCTTTCACTATCGAGGTATGGTGGTTGAGGGGAGACGCCAACAGACTGTTTAGATTGTTTTTTGGGGCAAATCAGCTAGCTCTTGTAGTCCTTACTAGTTGAGGGAGGGGCCGGTGTGGGGCCATAGCCACCATAAAAATAAATAGACCCGACGGATATCTGTATTTTGAGGCACTTAAAGGAGGGCATGTACAGGTATGGAAAAGCTCCCGACTGAGTTCCGTGTTTCTTGTATAGCCATGCCACGGAACTTGGTAAGTGATTGCTGCCCGACTGAGGCATTCTGGACCTCCATAAACCATGAGGTAAGGTTGGGTTGATCTATGGAGCGGTGATCAGTCATCGGTCGAAGTCACTTAACTTGGTAAGTGATTGCTGCCTGACTGAAACATCCTAGATCTCCATAAACCATGAGGTAAAGGTTAAGGTTGATTCACGGAGCGATGATCAGTCATCGGTCGGAGTCACTTAACTTGGTAAGTGATCGCTGCCCGACTGAAGCATCCTGGACCTCCATGAACCATGAGGCAAGATTAAGGTTGATTCATGGAGCGGTGATTAGTCATTGGTCGAAGTCACTTAACTCGGTAAGTGATCGCTGCCCGACTGAAGCGTCCTGGACCTTCATGAACCAAGAGGTGTGGGTTAAGGTTAATTCACGGAGCGATGATTAGTCATCGGTCGGAGTCACTTAACTCGGTAAGTGATCGCTGCCCGACTGAAGCATCCTGGACCTCCATGAACCATGAGGTGTGGGTTAAGGTAGATTCATGGAGCGGTGATCAGTCATCGGTCGGAGTCACTTAACTCGGTAAGTGATCGTTGCCCGACTGAAGCATCCTGGACCTCCATGAACCATGAGGTAAGGTTGAGCTGATCCATGGAGCGGGCATCAATCATCGGTCGGAGTCACTTAACTCGGTAAGTGATCGCTGCCCGACTGAAGCATCCTGGACCTCCATGAGCCATGAGGTAGAGGTTAAGGTTGCATCGATCCGCAGAGCAAACCTCGGTCATCGGTCGGAGTCACTTAACTCGGTAAGTGATCGCTGCCCAACTAAGGTGCCCTAGACTCCCGCAAACCTTTAAGGTTTTAGATCCATGGCTACTTGCTAACTTCCTAGGCATTTGACTTATCGAGACTTTCTCGATCTACCATTGAATTGATGTTATTGGGGTTGTCTCACTTGGTCGGGTTGTAAGGAAGCAAGCGCTCCTTGGATAGCCCGTAATGAGAAATCGTCTATTAGCAATTTTTCGTATTAATTTGGCAAGACAGAGATTTATTCAGGAAGGTAATACTTCATTCATAATGCCATTGTTCGGTACAATGCATGTAAATCAATGCAGAATATTTACAAGAAAGTAGAACATAACGGAAAGTAAAGTAATGCAAGAAGTAAAGTAAATGTGATAGAGATCGCTTGTTTTGAGTTGTAGATATTAGATCATTATCAACGGTCATCAGTTGATTATCAGCCTTGCCATAGCGTGAGAAGAAGCTACGTTGCTTGGAGTGGATTGGTCATTTGATGCCCCTTGCCCCTGGGTAGTCGCAGAAGGATTTGCATCTTGAGAATTTTTCACATACTGTTGCAAGCGGTTCTTCTTAATCAGCTCTTCGATCAATGATCTTAGTTGTCTACACTCGTTGGTTTTGTGGCCTGGCTGATTATGATACCGACAAAACTTCCCATATTTGGTTAGATGGTCATTCATTCTCATTAGCCAAAGCTCTGGATAATCCTCTGCATCCGTTGTGGCAAGGTAAATGTTCTCAGGAGTATGATTCAGAGGTGTTAGATCAGACGAGTCAAGAGGACAAAACTTTTTACTAGCTTTGTTGTCGTTTCCGTTATTGGATCGTTTCTGCCTCTGCGCGCTCTTCTGATTAGGTGGAATAGCTGCACTTTTAGGAGCCTCAAGGAGTTGGTTACCACCAATGATCTGAAGAGGTATAGGATTATCGTCCACCCTCATGTACTCATATGCTTTCTTATAGAACTTGTCAAGGGTAGTTGGTTCCTTCATCTTTATCCACCTCCCGAATTCGCTTGCTTTGTCTATAGCATCGAGTAGAGCCATGAGAATTATGCGTGGCTCTGGATTCCTCACTTCAGACAAGGAAACATTGAATCAATTAAGGAAGGCGTTGATAGTTTCCCCTGGCTTCTGCTTCATTGCTAAGAGAGTTATAGCGTTCTTGGCTTTGGTAGCATACAAGCGGAACTGCTCCTTGAACTTTTTGGTTAAGTTGGAGAAACGGTCTATGTATTTGGGTGGTAGCTTTGTGAACCATGATCACGCGGCACCTTCTAGATAAAGGGGAAAGTAGGTGCATCTCATTTCGTCAGTCACTTTAGCTGCGCTCATATGCCACTCATATTTGAATAGAAAGTAGTTGGGATCAACGAGGCCGTTGTATGGAGGAAAGTCGGAGGATTAAATTTCTTTAGACGTTCTGCTTTGAGTATCCTTTTGGTGAATGGAGTCCTATTGGGGGAGAAGTCCCATTCTCTTTCGTCATTTTCTCTAGCTTGTTTCTTTTTCATAGCTCGTTCTATCATATCCGAAATGTATTCTTCGGTGTTATGGCACTCTATGAAGCTAAGCTCTTTACCAAATGTTCGTCTAGGCATATGATCTCGATTAGAGAGCTTAGGTGCCTTGCCTTCTCGATGAGGGGGTTCCCCCGTAATAGGGTTAGCGACCTTTCGAGCATTCACTTCGGAATGGTTGTTGGCTTTTGATTTCAATTCTTTGATGTTAGCTTCGTCCCTGTCACTTGCCCAATCATAATCATCTTCCATATTGTCGTTGCGGTTATGATCGGAAGCGAGTGATTTGTCATTCTCTTCTAGATCCACATGCACTTTCAGAGGAGATGGATTTGGTTGTGCATTAAGAATGGCATCAAGTTTCTCCATCATCATTTTAGTAGAGGCATCCATTCGGCTGTTGACGTTGACAATAGTGATTTTTAATTCATTTCTAGTCACACTGGCTCCGCTTTCTGAATTTTTGCCAACTTCAAAGTGGTTTGTGAGCAGTGTTTCTTCATTAGCAATATCATCGGGTTCTACCACATTTTTGCTAATGGTCTTCTTAGACTTAGCCATAATTTTGAAGAAGGATGTGACATAAAACTTTAATGGCAAAGCGTTTAACCTTGTGAGAGTGTGAGAGGAGGTAGGAGAAGCGAACGCGGCCCCACGGTGGGCGCCAAATGTTTTAACCAAAAATGGTCAAACACCAAATGATGTTAGAAAAGCACGTCACCAAGTAAATGGTATGAAATTGTGAAGTCACGAACACAAAATAAAAGTAAAAGCAATAAGAAGACGAGATTTTTATAGTGGTTTGATTCAATGTGAATCTACGTCCAATTTTCAATCATTCTTCATCATTATGGAGAGAATTACAAATTTTTACATCTCATACATCGCATTAATTACACTTGACAACTTTTGAGACAATACACCACTTTGTCTCTCTTTATGCTTTAGATCACACTCAGATTCAAAGAGGAACGGATTGGATCGTGTAATTATACACTTTTCCATGATTCCATCATGAAAATGATTTTAGACCCGTGCATTAAGGAGGAGCTATGGTGATTTGAGATCACTTAGAGTAGATCGGAGTGTGAATTAACGGTGCTTGGAGAAGATAAGGTCCATCTCATGTTGGAGGAAGGAGGAGAGAAGTTTAGCGGCCACTAATGATGTTTTTGAAGCTTTTAGAGAGGTATAGGAATGGTTTAGGCAGCCCTTCGGGGTCAATAATTACCCCCTTGAATTGTGGAGCAAGGGGCTATTTATAGAAGTTTGAAGGTAGTGGCAGTTTCGTAATTATAGAATATGGAGTTTGGATCGGGTAGTAACTTGGATCGGGGTAGGCTTGGATCGGGTGTGAACTTTGGATTGGGTGTTAACTTGGTTCAGGCACAAAGTTTGATCGGGTCTAAAGTTGGATCGGGGTATACTTGGATCGTGGCTTGCTTTTAAGGAGATTCTACCTTTATTTAAAAATGCCGATCCAATTCAGGACATACCGATCCAATCTTCATTGAAGGCACTGATCCACCTTGTATTACTGTACTGAACCATTTTCCGTTTAATACACTGATCTATTTACAAGAAAATGGGACTGATCCAATTATTTATATTTTATGCCACCGCGTGTTTACTTAAGGCCGATCCATCTTAACACATTGGTGCCTGGTCCACGTGTACAGAAACAAACCGTTCCACTTTGTAATTTAGAGCAGCCGATCCATACTTGTACTGGCAACTTACTGATCCACGTGGCACCCTAAAGCAAATGACCCACTTTATTTACAAATATTCCATGGCAGAAATAAACAACCTGGTCCATTTGAATCTGCTGCTATTTCTAGACGCTATGTTGCATGTTGATCCTCACGTTCAGGTTATGGCCACTAAATGAATCATTTATTATTTGCAGCATATACATGGAATCATGTAAACAATTGGTTCGTATGTAGGTGCCACATGGCATTTCAGGAGCCTTCATAACAAAGACAACCAGTATAAATGGAATTTGTTGTTTTTGCGTCTCCATGCAAGAAGTATGCAGGTCCACTGTTTTATATAGTGAATGTAACAGCCTCTCCGTACTTTAATTGAGGTCGACCCTGTCTGTAGTGACCAATCCGGTGCTTTATAACAGACTGATATGAGTCGTTGGTACTGTCTGACCCATATGATTGAGGCCGATCCAGAGCTGTCCGAACCAGTTCTGGCCGATCCAGTTTTGGCCGATCCGGCATTTTGAACTGTGTTTTAACAGCGTTAGCAATCCCCCTTTTTGATTGATGACAACATATTCGAATTTCTCCCCCTGAATTTCTGCAACATTTTTTTAGTTCATAAATTTATAAACTTACCGTTTTGATTCCTACAACAAAATGTTAGCGCATATAGAAGATATAACTATAGAAATATCCATCATTGTGATCATAGAAAAAATATAACTCTCCCCTTTGTCATCGATTAAAAAGTATTTAAACACTGTAAGCACAAAGTAATCGAATAATATTTCAGAGATCTTCGAAATATACAATTCCTAATTCTCGTCAAAGTCTTATGAAAGAATTCTCTAAATGTAGTTTTGTAAGGATGTCAGCAATTTGATTTTCTGAGTTTACAAACTCTAAATTGATGGTTTGTTTTTTAATATTGTCTCTCAAGAAATGATGATTTATATCAATGTGTTTAGTCCTAGAATGGTTTATCGGATTCCTATATAAATTTATTGCGCTTGTATTGTCGCAATAAATTATGGATTTAGACACGTATGCATTAAAATCTTTTAGTGTTTGCTGCATATATATTACTTGAGCACAGGCTAGTGCAGCAGATATATATTCAGCTTAACATATTGACAGTGAAACACAATTTTGTTTCATGCTGAACCAAGATATAAGTAATTTACCAATAAAGTGAAAAGTTTCACTTGTACTTTCACGATCCGTCCGTGATCCTCCAAAATCAACATCACTATATGAAACTAATTCGAAGGAACAGTCTTTCGGATAGAAGAGTCTAAAATCTTCAGTACTACTAAGATAACGTAATATACGTTTAACTGCTCTCAAAGATGATTCTTTTGGATTAGCTTGAAAATGAGCACATAAGCAAACACTCATCATAATATCCGGTCTACTAGCAGTTAAATGCAGAAGTGAACCTATCATACTTTGATATAACTTTTGATCGACACTTTTACCATTTTCATCTTTATCTAAGTGTGTCATCGTGCTCATTGTAGGTTTACTTGAAGTGTTTTCAATTACAAAATGTTTTATCAGATTTGTATAATATTTTTCTTGATTAATGAAAATTCCATCTGATAATTGCTTAATTGCAAATCCAAAAAGTAAGATAGTTCTCCCATGTGCGACATTTCAAATTCACTGGTCATTATTGTTGAATATTCTTGACATAATTGATCATTCATTGATCCAAAGATAATGTCGTCTACATATATTTTCACTGTTAGAATATCTTTATTATCTTTCTTAATAAAAGGTGTTTGATCAACCTTTCCAATTTGAAATCCTGGTCTAATAAATAAGTTTTGAGACGTTCGTACCAAGCACGAGGTGCTTGTTTCAAACCATATAATGCCTTTTTCAGTTTAAAAACATGAATAGGAAATTTTTTATGAGCAAATAGTGGAGGTTTTTTAACATATACTCCTTCTTTAATATAACCATTTAAGAAAACGCTTTTAACATCCATCTGATATAACCTAATGTTATGATGACAAGCGTATGCTAATAGAATTTGAATTGCTTCTAGGCGTATGACTAGAGCAAAAGTTTCTTCATAATCTATGACTTCTTCTTGATTGTAACCTTATTCAACAAGTCTAGCTTTATTTCTAGTAATATTACCCGATTCATCTGCTTTATTTTTGTAACCCATTTTGTTTCAATAACAGTTTGATCGGTCGTGGAACTGACTCCCAGACTTCATTACGTTAAAATTGATTTAATTCTTCTTGCATTGAGATTACCCAATTTTCATTTGTAGATGCTTCTTTAGGGTTTTTGGGTTCGATATTATACAAGAAAGACATGTTACTTACTAAATTAAGTTGACCTCTTGTTATTTTATTTGAAGTTATTTCTCCTATAATAATTTGAGTTGGATGATCTCGTAATATACTTGGTGGAGATATAACTTCATTAACAGAAATATTTTGATTATTGATATTATCTTGAATTTCTGTTGTATTGTTTTCTATGTTATCATGAACAATGTTTTCATCTTCTCTATATATATCAATATCATCATCACGACAAGAATTATATTTCATAATATCTGTATTAAATGAATTTTGAATAATATTTTCATAAAATGAAACAGGAAGTGATTCTTCTATTTTACCGATTCTCTTATTGAAAATACGATAAGCCTTGCTACGTTCAGAATATCCTAAGAATATTCCTTTGTCGGATTTTGAATCAAAATTTCCAAGCTGATCTTTCGTATACAAAATGAAGCATTTTGAACCAAAAACTTTGAAATAAGATATATTTGATTTTTTACCAATAAAAAGTTCATATGGAGTGTTTTTAGTAAGAGATCGGATAGAAACACAATTCAAAACATAACAAGCCATTGCAACTTGTAACTATACGGATTTTGCTAGGAATCAATCGATCGCTAAACCGACTAAGGCCATTCAAAACCCAGATACGCTAACTCTGGGCATACCACACATCAGAACATATAACAGAAGACTTTTATAAACATCATAATAATGTTACATCAGAGTACAAAATATATCAGAGTATATCGAAATATAATATAGCGGAAGATTAATTTACAATAAATGTAATACAATGCAGCAGAAACAAATAAAATAACACAGCGGAAGACTATCAATACTCTGGACACAGCTTTAAGCTTCAATCCAGAATCCTACTCTGTAAATAAATATCTGGAAAACAAACCACTCGATTGCCCGTGTAGAAAACAGGGGCACCCAAGTTTGCAAGGGAAAAGCAAACTATGAGTCAGTCATGGGACTGGTGTAAGAAACTCTACATTTAAAATTAATTTATATAAATGATAAGGCAAATCACAGGACCATGCCGCTAACGCAGAACAGGTTTACCCCCATGAATGCCAGCGTATAAACAACAATCAGTAATAGAGATATGGATCTACTATGCATCAATCAACATGCAATATCCCAATCTACCCATTTAGATTAATCACCACACTTAGATTTTCCAAATCCAATTCAATTTACAGAAATTATTCCTTTGGACTTTATTTCCTGATTTGTATTTCAAATCATTTGAAATACAAATCTAGCTTTTATATCAAAGTAGATTTCACTTTGGGATCTCAAACCAAATTGTTTGGAAATATGAATTCCAAAACATAACAATGCATACAAACAAGTATGCAACCAAATATCGGGAATCTTCCCTCAAACAAGGCAGTAAGCGCCCCTCCAACTCAATATATATATATATATATATATATATATATATATATATATATATGCACCTCCCATGCATGAAGCATGCTACACTGCTGACCACTGACCCTAAGGAACTGGATCCAGCCCATACTTTTAGTCGCTCTCGGGTCACCCGAATCTTTAGCCACACACTAAACCATTTTATATCCCGAAGTAGGGAAAATCATTTCACCATATAATAATCACAAGTACTTTCAAATTATAGTACTTCGCATCAGCAATTCACACATATGTTTAGTAACTATTAATCACATAACCTTTGAGCTCGTACGTCTCAAAGAAGGGTGTTTAGCAAGAGAATAAATTCTCCGCCACTAAACAAATACATCATTAATAGCAACTAATCGAATATGTGATGAACTACAATGTAAAACCATAATACATTTCCATGTCATTTCGAAATCATCGGGTTTTAGCCCTCAAAATCCATTTTGTTTTATAAAACATTTTTATAAAACATTCCTTGTCCAAAATCGGGAATACATTTCTTTTCACTTAAGAAAAATATCATTTCAAAATCATTCATTAAATTTGAAATGAACTCCACATTGCTGACATCTCATAGTCAAATCGTGAAGTGTTTCATAAGGCATTAGCATACACATATTTCTACCCAACCCAAATGCTAAATGTAAAAGCATGTCTTGCTCATAAACTGGTCAAGCACAATCCAAACAATTAATTAATCACAATCATGAATATCAACAACCAAGTAAATTTGGTTTAATCACATCATGTGTTTTGGTAAATTCAATTGCCATTTATTCATTCACAATCTAATTACAGATTTATTCAAACTCCAATTGGGTTTAATCCCAAAATCATTTCTTATTGACTGTTCAACTTTCTGGAAATTAATCATGCTTTTACTCGAGTTAAAGAACTAATGTCATTTAAACACAGTTCATGACAAACCCAAAATCCAATTTCAATTCAATTCCAATTAAATATTAATTAATTGGTAAACTTCATTAAATCTTAATTAAAAGATTTAATCTTTTCTCAATTGGGTTTAAGAACAGTGTTAATGAAGACACCATTCACGACAAACCCGAAATCCAATTTGATATTAAATACAAGGCTCTGAATAGAAATTATATCAACTTATATTCAACGTCAAATTCTGAAATCAACAAATATTGTATTGGGAATAACGATATATATATCTTCCAAATTCCTCCACAATATCTGTATAATCATGGAATATAATATCGAAATATTCCAAAGATAATTTCGATTCAATTCCATTCCAATTCATATATTCGAAATTTTGGTTATTTTTAAAACCATTCACAAACCCAATTTATTTTATTTAAAAATTATTGGATTTCAAATCTAGTTAATAAAAAGTTAATTTCGATAAAAATATATTTTTATCTTTACAAACGTGGAATTTTTCATCTCAATTCTTTACAAATCATTTTTTATTATTTTACACAAATTATTAATATTTTTAATAATTTTATCAAGGCATGTACACTCGATTTCCATAAACGGTCATCGAATTGCACTTACAGCGCCCTTTTTCAAAATTGATTTGGACATAATTTCAAATCCAACCATTAGATTTCAAATCTCTTATATTCATTGGAAATATCTTTTCGATACGAACCCAATGGTTCCGGTATTAGGAGAATCGGACGGTCGGATCTCCCGAAATGTCAATTCAAAGTCAATGGTCGAAATTCGCGAACGACCGCTGCGCGGCGCGTTCTATTAGGCCATTATAATATATATATATATATATTATTTCATCGATTTCCATTTAAAATGTATTCTATAAATCGTTTATAAATTTGTTTTAAAAAATGGTTTCAACTTCATTTTCAATTATATATAAAAATTGAATATTCCATATACATGACAATTTTATACAGTGTATATATATGTTAAAAATTATATTTTTAATGATCCAATATTTATTTCACTACATGAAAATTTTATATATTGCCATATATAAGCTAAAAATAATATTGTTAGCGAACAAATATTTATTTCCTTTCATGACCAATTTATATATCGTAAATATATATTTTTACATCGCATATAAATTTTTATTCACATCGTGTAAAAATATTTTATTCACATTTCATATATATTTTTCACATCTCATATATATATTATTTTCATTTCATATATATATATACATATATATTATTTCCACCTTTCATATATATATATATATATATTATTTTCATTTCATATATATATTATTTCCACATTTTATATATATATATATATATATATATATATATATATATATAATTCACACTTCATATATGTATATTATTCACCTCATATATATATTTTTCCATTTCATTTCATATATATATTATTCATTTCATATTTTTTTTCATTTTATATATATATATATATTATTTTCATTTCATATATATATATATATATTATATTCACATTTCATATATATATATATATATATATATTATTCACTTCATGTATATATTTCCATTTCATTTCATATATATATTTTCCCATTTCATTTCATGTATTTTTTTTCCATTTCATTTCATATATATATTTTCCCATTTCATTATATACAATAAAAATGATATTTTTATTATTTAAATATTTTATTCAACACGTGAATATTTTATACAGTACACATATATAATAAAAATGATATTTTTATCGATTACACATTTTATTCAACACAATACAATCCAAACAAACAAACATCCACGACTTGTACAATAAATGGTATCGGGTGCTACTAAGCACCGTCTGCATCCTAGTATATATTTTACTGGAAAATAATTAGAGTGGGAAGGATTTCTCGCTGTCGGTTTCCACTCCTCCAGTTTTATTTCTGAATTTCTAAACGGTTTGGATTTGAATTCGTCCTAAATTCTAACTTGCTCCAAATTGAACCCAATCAGTTTTGTTGTGAAGCTCTCGTCCCCATGATCGCAACGGATCCAATTTCGCACGGTTTGGACCTCGTATGAAGAAGATATGATGTTATATACATTGAATAACTAAACGAGTCATTGGTAATTAATTAATTAATTAACCTAATTATATGCCTGAATCATCTCCCCTGTTCAAGATTCAGCCAAACCCAACATTGGCCAGAAAGAAGCTGTCACTGCCTCCTGTTCTTCGCGCCGAACTTCGATCGGAGGGGCCCACATCGTCGACCATCTCAAGCCCCCTGATGCCATGATTCTCGTGAAACTCGCACATAACCTGAGGCCCCATTTCATGAAAATCTGCAGCACCTTCGAGCTCCCGTCCCCGTCACCACACAACGATTCAGACGATCTCCTCCGTTAAACATATAGAGCTTGAAGTGCTCTTCAAATTTGCCTTAGGATGTTTTGAAATTCATTGATTATATTTGGAGAAAAGAGGGATCTAAATCGAGAAAAATCTGGCCATATATTCACTAGTGGTGGCTGCGTTATTAGTGGGCTAGGGTTTGGCACCATGGGGTATTTATAAAATTTTATAATAATATTTAATTATTTTAATTCGAGAAATAATTTTTTTGCATTCCCACTCCAAACGAGACCCAACGGTTGTCGCCCTTAGCTAATTATCCCCATTTCGAACAATATGGGATGTGTTTCGTAACCCAATTCGGCTGTTACGATCACTTTCCGCTATATTTAAAATATAAATCATTATATTTTAAATTCAAACGCGCATTTTAATTTACCGGGGCTACATACGGACTCCAAAAATTCCAGCAAAATAAATCTAGCTGCGTTTTGACGATACAGTCCTAACAAAACTAATTCGTCGAATTTGGAGACCATTTGAAAAACGGTCATTTTTCAGTCGATTAAATTCAAGCTGAAATTACCAAACACATTTTAATTCACTATGCTCACATATTGATTCCAAAAATTATGTAAATTTTAATCTAGCAATAATTTGACATTCCGGATCCAACAAAAGTGGCCACGTCGAAAATGGAGGTCGTTTGCAAAATCGCTATTTTTAAGGGCAATATATTATATAAATTACATAACGACTATTCTGAATTTTCAACTGGACATAACTTTTTATTCTCGTTATGAAATCTGTATTTTTCACATCCGTTGGAAATGTATTTTCAAACAGATTCAAATATTTTTGGTTTCACTAAAATCCAGTTTATTTTGAATCCTGTGCATTCATTTGAAATTTGAAATCGAATTTTCAAACTACCGTGCCATTTCCAATTCCTTTTATAATTAAAATAAATATTTATATTCCAACTTCAATTTAAATAAATATATGCGTTCTAATTTTATTCAAAATAAATTTCTAGTCCTTATTATTTAAAATAAATCATTTTAAATATTCAAAATTCATTAAAATAGCCAAAATAAAAATTTTAAATTGGTTCTGATTTTCCGGGTTGTTATACAACTACTTCAGCCCAAAAATGTTTTGGCAATGTACTTCCATTTAACAATGTTCTGGCACATTCTCGTAAAGTTCTATTTTTATGTTCTATAACTCCATTTTGTTATGGAGTTCTAGGAAAAGAGAAATTATGAAAAATTCCTTTCTTTTTACAAAATAAATCAAATTTCTCATTTTCAAATTCTTCTCCATGATCACTTCGTACGTTCTTTATTTTTAAATCAATTATAATTTGAATTTGTTTGAAATTTTTTTAAAGATATCAAAAGTATCACTTTTATTCTTTAAAAACATAGTCCAAGTGTATCTCGAAAAGTCATCAACAATTACAAACACATATCCACTATGATTTATGGAATGAACTTGAGTTGGTCCGAAAAAATCCATGTGTAGTAATTCAGGCAGTTGTAATGTCGTTATAACCTTTTTTTAGATTTGAAAGAGGATTTTGTTAATTTTTCAAATTAACAAGCATTGCACAAATTTTCAGTTTTGAATTTTATTTTGGGTAACCCTCTTACTATATCATTTTTATAAATCTTGTATATTTTTTTAAAATTAATATGACAAAATCGTTTGTGCCATAACCAAGGATCGTTGTCTTTGGCTAATAAACACGTACTTGGATCATTATTAACTGCCATATTCAATATATAAATATTTTTATCTCGATTTTGTTCATAAATAAAATTTTGATTTGAATCAAATATACTACATTTATTTTGCAAAAAAAGATATTTTTAGATCTTATCACATAATTGGCTAATACTTAATAAATTATGTTTTAAGTTCTTAACCAATAAAACATCAGAAATAAGAGGTGAATTAGATATACCGTAATTGCTCACATCGCCTTTGTCGATGATATGTCCTTTGGAATTATCTCAAAACGTGACAGTTCCTCTTTTTGAGTAACTATATTTGTTAGCATCTCCTTATCTCCTGCCTTGTGTTTTGAGCAACCACTGTCTAGTATCCATTTTCCTCTGTTTTTGTTGAGTGGGACCTACAAAAAATTATTTATAATTTTATTACTACCCAATTCCTCCGTTAAGGTCCTAAGGGTTAAATCTTAGGAAGCCAAACCCAAGAGGGTTCAGGATCCTTGTAGAAAATATAATTATCATTATTATGAATAGAATCTAAAAAATTCTTAATATATTTATTTCTAATAAGAACATTATGGTTTTTGGAAACCATATACTAATATTTCCCGAGTATTTTTCTTAGTAGAAATATTTGATTTACTACTAGGAATTACCGGTTTAATATTAGATTTCTTAGAACTGGATTTTTTAAATTTTAACTTTTTGATTATATCCTAGTCCCTTTTTAGTAAAAACTGGTTAAGAATTTTCTAATATTTTAAATAAATTCTCTCTACCTTTGTTAAAATTGTTAACATTCTTAGAAATGTTTTCTAATTTAACTTTTAAACTAGAATTTTCTAATTCTATGATTTCAACCTTAGTATTTAAATCATGATTCTCAGAAGCTAATAAATCAATTTTTTTCCTTTAAGTCTGTATTTCTTGACTCAACATAGAAATTTGAGAATTTGCAGCTAAAAGAGATTCTTGAAGTTTTCTAATCTGGTCTTCTAAAATCTCCTTTTCATCTTTTAAAAGATCTTTCTCAAATTCTGCTTTCTTTTTATCTTCGTTAGCTTGTTTAAACTTTCGCTTAAATATTTTTCTAGATTCTAAAATTTAAGTATTAATTTCTATTAATTCATCAAAATTAAATTCACTTACATCGGTATCCTTAGCCATGAAGCATACGTTTGCTTTCTCACTATCACTATCACCGTCACTTTTAGAAGATGAATATAAATTATCCTAACTGACTGAAAAAGCACGTCCCTTTTATTTTTCCTTTTTGTGATTTTTCTTTAATTATGGACAATTCTTTTGATAATGTCCGGTCTTGTGACAATTAAAGCATTCCACTAGAGTAGGGTCAGGCTCTTTTGATGAATTCTTTTTCATATTCATACTTTGGCCTTTTCTATATTTCAGAAACTTTCTAAAATTCTTTTCTATAAAAGTAATATCTTCTTCATCTGAATCTGAATCTTCTTTTTCAGCATGGAAAGCTAAATTTTTCTTATCTTGTACATGTGCTTTCTTTACCTGCAAATTTGCTTCATAGGACATGAGATTACTGATTAACTATTCTGGTTTCATGGTAGTAAGATCACTAGATTCTTCGATAGCTAATACTTTTCTTTCCCATCCATCCATCAAAGAGTTCAATATTTTTGAAACTATATCAAAATCAGAATACTTTTCTCCTAATCCTAAAAGAGAATGATAAATGTTTTGAAAACATGAATACATGTCATTTATAGACTAATTCTCGTTCATTCTAAAATTTTGAAATTGGTTTTTAAGAATAGATATCTTTCTTTGTTTAACCTTGCTAGTTCCTTCATCAGTAACTTTAAGTGTTCACCAGATTTCATATGCTGTGTTGCACATACAAACCCGGTTAAACTCCAATCTATCTAAAGCACAATGCAACATATTCATGGCTTTAGCATTTGCGGTAGCATCTGCTTTTTCATTTGTAGATAATTCGGTGTATAGAGTAGTAGGTTGTGTATACTCTTTTTGTGTGATGTTCAATGCATCAAAACTATTTGCTTGCATATATACCCTCATTCCTGTAGCCCAATAGCTATAGTTTATGCCATTAAAAAAGGGTGGTCTTGCAGTGGATTAGCCTTTAGTATATCTAGTGTTATATCTAGCACTAGTGTTATTATCCATATTAATTATGTATCAGATAACGGTTTTACGGTTAAATGATGGCCTTGCTCTGATACCAAATGAAAAATCGGTGTGCACGACTTAAGCAGGATACTTATATGGATATAGCGGAAATAATAAACAAACTAGTAATCTGCAGTAGTTACGCAGGTAAAAGCTAAGCTATATAAGTATATCACAAATGAAAGTAAATTGCAATAAGTAAAAGGCACCAGGAATTTTATACTGGTTCGGACTTCCCGCCCTACGTCCAGCCCCGAAGCTCCTCTTTGGAATTCACTATCACACCCTCTCTTAGCCCGGAGGAATAGGTCACAATACACCCGAGCACCAACAAGGTTGTTCCGCCTGAGCGCACACACAGGACTTCACAATTTACAAGTCTTTTGACTATTGAATGTGTTCTCTAATCAACATGGAGTAGTCACGATGAAGTACACCCTTCCTATAATCTTATCCTTAAGTAATTGAAATGTTTGTGAAGACTGATGGAAGTTTGTTGCTTGTCGAATCAAGAGATGTGAAATGTTATCAAGGATTCAGCATGTAACAAAAGCACCCCCCATCTACTTGAAGAATGTGACCTAAGCTTCTACGTTTGGTCTTCTACCGTTACGAGCATTCTTGGCTGCCCCCCACCTTTCTTCCATAACTTTAATCACTGGGAGTTCGAACCCTTGTCACCTAAGCTCGAAACCCTTTTCATTGTGTTTATCTGGACACTGTGGAACGAACGAAACAATCATTGCTTCAAGAATATTTTTGCCTCGAACCATAAACTTTGCCACAAAGTTACTTACTATTGCCATCTCTGGTCAGGTACACAGCCGGCTCTTTTCATCCTAACCATATTGGATACCACCATCGACTGGGAAGAATCCGAAGGTAGCACCGACGCTGGAGGCACTCAGCAACGTTGCCTCTTCCCTCGACCATGGTAAGTTCATCTTGCGCTGCACACTCCCTCGCTACAGCCAAACTTTTTGTATTTTATGGTTCGCTGTTGTTGGTTTACATGTCTACATGGGGAGTTGTGTTAATGGGGCTATTTTGTGGTGTTTTTATGTAAGTTTATTTTGTTTGTACATTAGTTTAGTATGTAATCAATCGCGCTACGCGCTACAAACTCCCTGCATACAATTTGCATGCTTTATCGCACTGTTAGCCATCGGTCAGGCTTGTTGACCGATTGTGTTATTATCTTATTTGTAATATTATCCAATCGGGTGTGTAGAATCGCTCTACACAATCGTTATGCTAAAAAAAATAACTTGAATTTAAGATAGCTTTAGAATACAAAGAATATAGAAGGGCAAATCAGAAATTAGAGAGAATATAATAAGAATCGGTTGTTGGAAAACATGTTTGTTTTGTTTATATAATAGTAGAAGAGTAGCATTTCTTCATGAAGGATTTCAGCCAAAGGTTGCATCCATTTCCATTCGTAATTGAAGAGGAATCCCTTCATGAAGGAAGGTGACTCTTCATAAAAAAGACTTCTATTTTGAATCAGTCAACTGGCCTAAAAATCATCAGTCGATTGATTGAATCATACTGTAAAATGTTTATATTTAAAATCATTCAAAACTAGTCGTTATTGTACAGAGACAGGCTGACTAGTCGACTTGTTAAATTTCTACCAGTCGACTGGCACAGCTGAGTCTGTACAATCATGGCTATTTAAAGCCTTTTAACACACACACACACACACACACACACACACATATATATATATATATAGTTATATCTTATTTTTTATATTCGTGTTATATTTGAGGATAGATTTTAACATAATTCTAACACGACTCAACACACATATATATAACCTTATCATCATGACATGATTTCCATTACTCTTCTCTTTGTTGACATTAATCAAAATTCTTGTTTTCAACAAAATTTGCGTACACATAGGAGGTACAGCTTAGGCATACATGCATTATTATGTTGAATTTCACTTTGCACAAGTGCACAATGTTTGCAAAAATTGGATGCGCACATGATGGATGTATATTATGCGAGGGGTTAACTGATTTTTACCCTTATCAAATTTTGGGGATGAAATTTCCTAAGGGTAGAAAAATGTAACACCCCACATTTTGTAACAATTAAATAATTAAACAATGCATACGTGTGTATATACGCATCGACATTAAAAGAAAATTAAAGAAGAAAATATTAATGTAAACAAAAATGTAATGCATGCATTAAAAGAAATAAAGGATTGGTTGCATGCAGTGTAAATATGTTGCATGCATTAATTATGCATTTATAATAAAAGAGAAATAAAAGAAAACGATTCATGCAATAAAATATTGTAACAAATATGAAAAAAAAAGTAAGAAGAGAACAATAATTACCATTGGTCTAAGCCTTATTAACAATTGCCTTGGTAGTCCAGTTGGTTAGAGCATGTGACTTGCATACAAGAGGTTCGGAGTTCGATCCCCGCCTTCATAATATTTTTGTTTTAAGAGAACGGCTAAAATTTACACATGTTCATAAGAGAAAATATGTATAAATGCACATATAAGGAAAAATATACATATAAGGAAGTAAATAAAATATATGTATATATGTATGAGAATATATATGTATATATGTGCAAATATATCTATATATATAAATATATAAGAGATATAATTCAAGATAAGGCTACAATCAATGAAATATGGCAAGAATCAAATAACGGTGCGACACCGTTAAAATTTTAAAAATGAAACGAAAGTTGTGCGTATATATATACGTGTGAAATGGTCGTTAGAAGAATTGTATACGTATAAGAAAATTACATGTGAATATAGCAGTTAAATAAATTCCAGAAATTTCAAACATTCAACACCGGGGGGTCGACACCACTAAAGGGGTGTCAACATCGGAGTCGACACCCCTAGATCCAACCAGATTCATCAATGAATCGAGATTGTTTTAACATTCAATGCTAACTCAGCGCTGCGTGTACGATAAGATCCTGAACACCTATAAATAGCTAGCAGAGCCTGGCCTAAATCTCACGTTCTTTGAGACAATGTCTAAGCTCTGTCATTCTTCCTCCTCCTCAAACCTCTTTAGTACGAAAATTCTGAATCAAGATTTGGAGGAAAAGAATGAAAATTAATAAGTAGGTATTCAGAATCATATTCGAAGTGAGGTAATTTTTTAGATTTGGTCTATTTCAATTTTCTTTTCTTTCTTCCCTTTTTCTTTTAGTAAGAATTGTATATTCCATGGTTGCTAGGGTGAAAATTCAGTTAGGAGGACCTTGGAATACTAGATCTGGACCCGACCCAAGATTTGGAAAGCAAATTAGGTGAATGGATTTAAGTTATATCATTTTTGATAATGATATATTATTGTTTAAACATTCACCGTTATTATGCAATATAAAGTGATGAAATGTTAATATGACATGTTAAAATATGACATGTTGAAATATGATATGTTGAAATGTTTAAACATATGTTAGAATGATTAAATTGACGAAATGCTAACATGACATGTTGGAATATTAATATGATAAGGTAATAATATGTTGGAAAATTCATGTGTTGAGATGTTTAATGTGCTAAAATATTCATATGTTCAAATATAAACTTATCAAAATATGAGTAGCAATTACTGTTGTTCCAATTTCATGTTAACTTGTGACATTTGTGTACCTGGACGATTAATAGTAGAAATTGGGAAAACTACATGTTACTTTGTTTGATTTGAACAATCATACGATTAAAACGATTACATGTTAGAATAGAATTTATTGTATGTTTGAAAGAACATGCGACATAAAATGGGCTTTATATGATGACATGTAAAATATAGATTATAGTAAAAATTTGAAAGAATGGATATACCTAAATTATATAGAAAATTTACAGTAAATAGGAAACTGTAACCGTGCTTAGACGCGAGGTTATATTACATTTATGGTAGAAGTATGCCTGGAGCCACCCGGTAAATCCAGCATTCACAAGTGGTAAATCTAATGTGAGGGACCTAAGTGCATAAATAACACATATAGTGGTGCTAAGACACGAGGTTAAGACAACTTGTTGTAGAAGTCTTCCCGGAACCTCCCATCAAATCCAGCATCCACAAGTGTAGGCTTAATGTGATAGGTCTAGTGCATATATATATATATATATATATATATATATGTATGTATGTATGTAAATAGAAGGAATGGTATACATCATTAATTGTAATTAATGGAAATAAATGGAATTGAATGAAAGATACAACAGTAAAAGGATTGGAATAAACAGGGAATGATAATAACCTATTATAAATAAATTACATTAATGAGAATGTTATATAATAGGTAGACTTGTCCTAAGGACAAGTGGATATCATAACTTAGGTTAAAATAGACTAGTGAGAAAATGAGATAATTTGTGTAATGAGAAAAATGGTACTTAACTGTAAATTTAGTACTCACCAAATGGAGGAAAATTTATGAAATGAAAGAAGTTGTACTTAATTATAAATTAAATAATTGGAAAACTTGGAAATCTGAAATATGCTGATAAGATTAACATGTTAAGGCTAGTCCTAGGGACAAGAGGAAATTATAACATAGGTTATAATAAATGGAAAGGAGACATATTAGTGAACCTTAGTCAAGAGAACTAAGTTAATAAGTAAACAACGATAAGTTATAGTGACAGTGTAAGATGGAATTACAATTAAATAAAGAGTGAGGCAAACTTATGAAGTGAAATAAGTTATTTAATCATAAATGATAAGTGACATGTTAAGTAGAAAATATGGGAATTGAGATATAACTAATTACATATTAAGTATAACATGTTATTGTAACTGTGAAGTCAAACAAGAGTATAAAGAGATTATGGCTTTTTAATAAACTTAAATGAGGTAAGTTATATGACTGAAATTAATAAGCGAGATGAACTTTTTAACTTGATTAAGAATTCAATATAAATAGGAATAACCATGTTAAATGGAAACCTGATGAGGTAAGGCAAGCGCATAGAAGAATATTTAGACATAGGGTCTAATAACATATTAAAATGAGGCGCTTGGTCCAGTCCGCACGTTTGAGGGTGAATAACTCAATGGGGTAGATCATCAAGGTATCATGAGGCATGAGCGGGACGCATGTCCATTTGATTATTCTGATAGCTCCGAAGGACTGGAAGGGGAAGCATGCGGCTTCCTGAGATACATAACGTGCTCCTGGTAGTCCTCTATGCGATGGCAGATGTTTAGGTTGTGCTTGCAGAGGTTGGATCTGCGCGTAACTACCAAGTGGGTGGGCCTTGACTGCAAAAGTTGCTTTGCAGTCAGAATGCTGTGACGTGGCGACACAAGGGTGATTCGGCGGTCGCCTCAACGGGGAGGCAGAGATTAGTACCAACAAGGATAATAGATCGTTGGGTACCCTTCATCGCCAGCCAGTGGGATGCGAAAAGAATAGAGCTAAACCCATTAGACCATTCACCTTTAACTATCGAGGTACAGTGGTCGAGGGGAGACACCAACTAAATGGTTAGATTGTTTTTTAGGGGCAAGTCAGTTAGCACTTGTAGTCATTAGTCGTTGAGGGAAGGGCCGGGGTGGGGCCATAGCCACCATAAAAATAAATAGACCCGACGAATATCTGTATTTTGAGGCCCTTAAAGGAGGGCATGTACAGGTTTGGAAAAGCTCCCAACCGAGTTCCGTGTTTCTTGTATAGTCCTGCCACGAAACTCGGTGCTACGATTAAGGCATCGAATATGATTGATGTTACGTACATGGGAAAGTCTAGATACATGCATGTCTGCTCTGAGTGGTGTATCATAGAATTGAGGGCATTACTCTAGTATGGAATCTGATTCGATCGAAGGTGGTAGTCTGTACGCTTACGTAGCATAGTAATGACAGATAAATGCGAAACGTGTAACACCCCATAATTTTAAATATTAAAACTGACAAATTAAAGAATACTTAATTTTTAGAAGAATAATTGAGGGAAACGGGTTGCGCCATTGCGTTCGTCTCGGAATTTTACTTGAGATAGAGTCCGAGTTTGCGTAAAAAGGATATAGTATGAAGAAGTTATGGAGTTTAGAAGATTTCAGTTTAAAACCAGAATTAAAATAAAATATTCAAACAGCGAAGGCGGGAAGAGGAAACGTGGAACCGACCACGTTTGGGGTTCCCCCCCCCCCCCGTAGGGGTTGATACCATTGGCCTGATCTGGGCAGTGATGATTTTTAATGGATTAGGGCATATGTGGCATCCTCTGATTGGCTGGGTGATGTGTATTTTTGGTTTGGATGGTTTAGATTGATCCTAAACTAAACTAAAGGCTCTAATTAATCCTACACATCTATATAAACACCCATAAACCTAAACCCTAATCTAAACTAAATTCATTCATAAGCCGCCATGCTGCTGTATCCTAAACTATGCTAGTCTCTTCTCCAACGAATTATAGCTTAGGAATTGTGAAAAGGGATTCTAGAACTACAACGAACGAATCTATTCTTTCTTCTATCACTATGAGTACAGTTGTTTTCACAAGATAATTAATTAAAATAATTAAGATAAGCTGTGATCTAGACTGTATGAATATGCCTGTTGAATAATATGTTATTAGCCAGTTCTGTTATCATCTATTTTGTTAATATATGCTAGTTTGTTATCATATGTAATTGGATTCATTTTATGATGTTAATTCCTGTCTAATTACATATGCTTGATTGGATTCATCTATGCAAATTATGTTTATATATGCAAGTTTATATACAAGTTATGTTCATCTATACAAGTTATATAAGTTTATATGCAAGTTATGTTTATCTATGCAAGTTATGCAAGTTTATATGCAAGTTATGTTTATCTATGCAAGTTATGCAAGTTTATCTATGCAAGTTATGTTCATCTATGCAAATTATGCAAGATTATATGCAAGTTATGTTCATCTATGCAAGTTATGCGAGTTTATATGCAAGTTATTTTCATCTATGCCAGTTTATAAGCAAATTATGTTCATCTATGCAAGTTTGTGCTTATATGTTTAGATTCATCTATGCAAGTTTGTGCTTATATGTTTAGATCCATGCCAATTCATATGTTTAGATCTATGTCAGTTAACATTGCATATGTTAATTGGATCCATCTTATATGCTAGTTCACGTTTGTATGCTTAATTAGATTTATGTTGTTCCATGCCAATTTTGTGTTACACATGCTTAAATAGATCTATATTGTTTTATGCCAATGTGGATGTCATATGCCTCTTTCTTTTCCTTTTCTTATGAGTTAGGCTAACAGCGAGCCTAACGTATTATGTGAATTATATGTACGAACGACGTGGGACCGTTGGGGAATAGTTTGGGAAATATTAAATATTGGATATTATGTAATTGGCATAAATTGGTTAGTAACCATGTAATTAACATGAGACATAAATTGGTATAGTTTATGTACATGGAAATTATGGACATAATTTGGAGGATAATTATGAACATAACTTGAATTGGAAATTATGGACAATTTGAAATAGGGATTTTAATTCAAATTGGGGTTGAATAATAAAATGAGATAATGAACATGCCTAACCCGAGGTTAGATTGAGTTGTGGTGTAAGACTGCCCAGAACCGCCTGGCACATCCAGAAACCGCAACAATAGGTCTAATGTAGGAGGTTAGTGCATCAAGCCCAAAACCCGAGGTTAGAATGAGCTTGTGGTAGAAGTCTGCCCGGAACCGGCCGACACATCCAGCAACCGCAAACAACAGTTCTAATATGAGAGGTTGGTGCATTAATAAATCAATTAATGCCAATGAACAGACATGCTAAGAATGGTAAGGTTAAGTACCATATGAATAGGTGACACTTAACTAATACATCATGTTAATTAAACAAATGGGTGAGGTTAGGTTAAATTGAGAACACTTAACCGTTATAACATGTTGATTAGGAAACCCTAGTAACAGGGACCAATTTCAGCAGTAAACCACATAGATGTATCATGCTACCCTGAACTAGGTAGGGTGGGGCACGATTACTGGGCTGGTTGATTATAAGCGGTCAAAATAGTGGCGGGTGGTGCGTCAGTGTAGGTTCCGATGGAGTACGGGCGTGCACGTGCTCCAAAGTGGAAAAATCAAGCATTAGTAATTATACACTGTGCATCTTGAATTGTGTCGACTTTCCATCATAGGGATTGATACACCCCATGTTCGGACCAGCACAGGTATCTACAAACAAGTGGGGCCGAATGACACAAGTAATAAATACTCATGAGTTAGGGTGCCGATCGAATGGGGAGAGTAGTGAGTACAACTAGTGGAGATAGGGGCAGGCGACACCTATGACAGCAGCTAGGGGTATATGAGACTGCCATTATTATTATTATCATTATGATTAGTAAGAGGGATCAACTTTCATAGTAAATAGGGTTGGTGCAGTGTAGTAATTATCCTATAGTGATTAGAAGTGTGATCAACGTTTATCTTATTCATCTTGCTTACTTTGTCATACATGCTTATGTTACAATCATTTCTTACTTTCTAGAATATGTTCTTATCCTATTACTTTATTAATTATATTGTTAAAGTTAATGGACTCGTCAGACTTTATGTCTGACCTTGTTTGTTTCGCCTCTTTTCTTCCCATTCCCCCTTCTCCGGGTTCTCAATGTGGGCCCAGTGGAGCTTGATTTGGATCTCTTTCTCTCTCTTTTGGAAGTGCTTGGATTGCTGAAAGTAAAAGTTCAACTTATCTCTTTTTATGTCTATTTATGTTGGGGTTATGCTTTTTGTTTTATGTACTCAGAAAATAATTTGTCAAGATGGATATTAAGTGTACTTGGTTTTATTCTTTGTTTTGGTGTTTTAACCAAACTATTTTTCCACTGCAACGAAGTTGTTTTAAATTTTTAAAGTGCCAATATTTGTATCTGTCTTGTTATATTCTGTTCTATACACTTGTAATACTCCATGAAAATTAATGCATTCACTTTGTGAGTGACATTTATGGATGTGGGGTGTTACACATGGTATTAGAGCTGAAGGTTACCAGAACAGATAAAGGATTTTGAAAACCGTTTTCAAAAGCATTTTTATAAAGAAGTATTTTCAAAAACATGTTTTAAAGAAGAAGTTTTCAAGAGAAAGGTTTATTATGAAAAACATAATCCCCAAAAGCCATACATCTTTCTTTCGATTCTTTGTTTCGAATATCTCCCTCCTCCTTCTTGAGTCTCTTTACCCGCGTGTTGATGCTTTTTCTATGATATGTAAGCACTTTCGTGTGATGGGCGGAAAACCATTTCATAGGACTGAGACGTTTGTTGAGGCTAGAATTGGCTCAAGGAAGTGGAGAACTCGTTTGGTATCTTTGAGATAGACGGTGGAAGGAAGGTTCAGCTAGCTGCTTGGTCGATGATGGAGTTTAGGCTAAGGAGCACAACCCAAGGATGAGGATTTTGTTGATATGGCTTTAATCCACGAAGACAGTAAAGGAGAAAGAGGAAAGATTAATTAACCTCATGATGAAAGAAGGTGTCTTTATAGTGGTATAGCGGGCCATGTAATTAAGGACTGTAGGAGGAAGAAGAAGCCTGGTTGTTTTCATTACGGTGAGGCAGGACATCTGCTTAAAGACTACCCAAGGAAGCAAGGACAAGGGCAAGGGCAGAGGATAGGACCTACTTCTGGAGGACAAGTTCATGCTTTCTTGGCACCAGGACAGAAGAGAGATAGAAGCGTTTTTGTTGAAAGTTTGATTTTCATTTTTGATCATCCTGTTCGAATTTTATTTGACTCTGGCACTTAGCATTTGTTCATATCTGCTTCGTTAGTTGAAACACTGCACCAAAATACTAGTTTAGTTATGGATCCCATTTTAGTCTCAAATCCTATTGGTGGTTCGGCTCATTTATCTATGCTTTGTTGGGATTTGAGAGTGTCTATCTTGGGCGTTGGTGTTGAATCCAACGCCTTGTTCTTGGTTTCACGAGCTATAGCTTGATTCTAGGGATGGATTGGCTAGCTAGGTATGATACCATCCTGTACTGCGAAAGGAGGGTTGTTAGATTGTTGACTCGCAGTGGGAGAACCCTTGATATTTCTTGTGACCCTAGAGGTCAGGTGATGCTTAGCTACCCAGAATCACTTGACACATCAATCGATGATTTGGAATCTGTTCGTGTAGTCCGTGATTATGGTGATGTCTTTGATGTGGTTTGGGGTTTACCCTCTAGGCACGAGATAGACTTTCGTATATACTTAGTAGATAATGCAAAACCAGTTGCATTACCAGTCCTCCACATGGCTTCGAGAGGGAGCTGGAACTCAGTATGTAAGTAGGGGAGCTACTTGAGAAAGGGTTCATAAGAAGAAGTATCTCAGAGTGGGGTGCTCCAGTTGTTTTTGCTACGAAGGCTGATGGTTCGCTTAGATTGTGCGTGGACTATAGAGAGCTGAATAAGCTAACGAAGAAGAACAGACACCCATTGTCGAGGATAGACGATTTGTTCGATCTGTTAGTTGGTGCTTTAGTTTTCTCGCAGTTGGATTTAGCTACAGGATTTCATCAGCTAACGGCGACTAAGGACAGTATAGATAAGGCTGTTATAGGGCTCCCAATGGTTTCTTCGTGTAACAGCCTGCATTTTACGTATCGAAAGATCGTAGAATATTTTTATTTCATTTCTCTGAGGGTTGGATCATTCTCATCTTTTAATATGTTGCTTATTGAGATGTGAGACATGTCCATAATTTTTACCGATTTTGTTTTTGACCATTTTACCCCTGTCAGCCTTGTATAGGGTGTAACTTTTGACTTAGGTTGAATCAAAGTGTGAGACCTGTGCCATTGGAAAGGAATTGATGATTGCCTTTCCGTAGAAAAATTTGGCTCAGCGGTTTGGGAGAAATCACCGTATTAAGGTTTTTCAGTTGGTTGTTCAGATTTGGAGAGACTAGTGGGCTGAATAGGGGGAGGCCCATTAGTGGGATAGGGGAATCCTGTAAATAAGGGGTGAGAGTGGAGGGAAAAGGTTTACTTTCCCATTCTCTCATTTAGAGGCATTGATCTCCTTCTTCCTCTAACACCTTTCCACCATTAAAAATCCAAATCTAAGGAGGGAAATCATAGATCTACACCATTGGAGGCTAGATCTACATCATTTCAAAGGTGAATTCATCGGATCAAGGAGATTGGTTCGAATTCTCGTTGTTCGGATTCATAATTCTATCATTTTAGCATGTATTGGAGAATCGGTGAGTGATCTACATCTCTCACATGAATGCAATGAAGTATATGCGTGTTTGTGCATGTTTATCATCAGATTGGGATGTTTTACCATAGATTTATACCATAACATGTTCATTTCCATATGCATCACCCTATGATCTAACCTAACAAGTTTTTAATCGTTAATTTCATGTCATTTTAACATGTTTATGTTAGTTAGACCTCTCATTTTGATCATATGTTCATTTTAATGGTTTTTGGTGAGATTTACATCATTTTTGTGGTAATCATGATATCTATGTTGTTAGTGATGTTAAGGCATGTTCATGATTGTGTTTGATGATTTTGGCTGAGTTGGTTTCGTCGGATTCGTCATTTGGCGAAGTTTTGGTCAAAATCGGAGTGAAATTGAAGATGCATAGAAAGTGGCTTGGGTCGGACCAAAGGGGGGGTCGGCTCGAGCTCAAATTCTTTCGTGGATGTCAAGTCAAAGTTGGCTCGGGTCGCAGTATAGTTGGCTCGGATCGGACTATAGTTGGCTCGGGTCGGACTAAAGGGGGTCGGGTCAGACCATTCTGGATTCGGTTAAAGTGAATCAGACATTTTGGATCGTGCTAAAGTGGATTGGACCATTCTGGATCGGACTAAGGTGGTCGGGTCGGACTAAAGGGGGGTCGGGTCGGACCTAAAGTGTGTCGGGTCGGACCAAAGTGGCTCGGGTCGGGCTGTTCTGGACAGCCATTTCTGGTCAGCTATTTTTGCCATTTCTGCTCAGCTATTTCTGGTCGGACACTTCCGGTGATGATGTGACTTCAGAGTGAGTTCAATTAGGAAGTTAGGAAGTGTTGAAATAATGTTATGGATTACTTTGAACCTTATGGAGATGTTGGTTGATTCAACGATGGTGGTGGCTTCGACGAGAATCCAGAAGGGGATGTTCGAAGCGATGTGATATGTTCGTTAATCGATGAAAAGCAACGAATAGGCAGACAACTCAAAGGTTGTGAGTTGGTGGATAATGGTTGCTCGAGAAGGTAGCTCGAGCATTAAATAGTTGTCAAGGTTGGACAACTAGAGATATTGAAGGCCGAGAGATTATCGTTGTCGTAAGTTCTAGCAGGCTCAAAGCAGGGGTACAATGGGGGCACCCAATAGACTGGAAGGTTGCTGGTCGAGTACCTTAGGTATCGTTGAAAGGCCTAGTTGTCAAGATTGGACATTATCAAGGTTGGACATATGGAGTTTATGCTAGAACTGGGGTAACCATTAGCCCTTGACATATGGCAAGGTTGGCCGTCATATGATTAACGATGGTTTCAAAGCAGGATTGGCGGTGATAGCCAGAGTCCGTCATGGATGATTGGATGTTCTGCATAGGACTTGTATAATCTGGATGTTATGTGTGTTTTCCATGATTGAATGGTTGCTCTGGTTTCCATGTATGGATTGTTATTCCTTTGGTTGAATGGATTGTAAAGGCAATCACTCTCCGATGTGGGGAAGATAAGGTTGAGTTCTTCTCTGGTATCGTGGGTAGATTAGTATGTTTATCTATCCCCTCTCATACACTTTATTGTTGAAGCTTGTTAGTTGTTTTATCGCTCACTAAGACTGTTTTCTGACTCAAGGTTTTATGTATCCTCTTATTGCCTTGGGCTGTTCATCCGATTGTGGATGGGAAGACCAAGTAACAGGTTCAGGTAATGCTTTAGTGAGGACGGCGATGCTGATCGATGGCGAGCAGGAGGCTCACGTACCGGTTTTACTACTAGCTAATAATTGGATTTCCGCTGTTTTCTTTTCTGAGTGATGTAGTGAGGCAACTTTGTATAAACATTATTTCCAAGTTTGTGGATATTACTTTCTAGTTGTAAGAAAGTCCAGTGTTTCTGCTTCACTATTACTACCTGTTGTATATGTTCTATTATATTTTATCCTTGCGCTGTGAGTTTTATGACAGGTTCCGCTTGTGTTTACCTACTCTAATGATCATCCGTGACAACCTTGCACATTTTTCAGCGCATTATTTCTCTTGTATAGTGCGGGGGTTATGGGCGGTGGTCACACTTCGAGTGGCTCGTCATGCTTTTTGGTTTGATGAATGCACCCACATATTTCGTAGACTTGATGAGTAGGGTGTTAAGGGAGTTTCTAAACAAGTTTGTGGTAGTCTTTGTAGACGGTATTTTGATTTTCTCTAGAAGCGCGGGAGAGCATGCCCTACATCTTAGGGAAGTCTTAGCAACTCTAGGAGCGCATCAACTCAAAGCTAAGTTCTCCAAATGTCATGTTTGGAGGAAAGAAGTGAGGTTCTTAGGACCCGTGGTCTCTAAGGAAGGGATAGCAGTGGATCCCGCGAAGGTGGTAGCAATCCAAGATTGGGAGATTCCTAAGAATGCAACAGAAGTAAGAAGTTTTCTGGGGTTGGCGGGCTATTATAGGAAGTTCATTAAGGATTTCGCGAAGATATCAGCCCCACTTACTCGGTTGATGAAGAAGAACTTGACTTTCTCTTGGGATGTTGACTGTGATGATGCTTTCCAACGTTTGAAGAGGACTTTGACGACAACTCCAATTTTAGTTTTGCTAGATGGGAGCAAACTGTTCATAGTATATAACGGTATTTGCGGGATAGGGATTGGAGCAGTTTTCGATGCAAGAGGAAAAGGTGATATGCAAAAGGTGGTAGGTACGCAGTTATGTTTGAGCATCGCGTATCGTGCACAGACGGATGGACAGACAGAAAAGGTGAATAGAATCCTTGAAGATCTTTTGAGCATATTTATCCTAGACTTTGGAGGGACATGGGAGGAACACCTTCCGTTAGTGGAGTTCGCCTACAACAACAGCTATCAGTCTAGCGTTGGCATGGCACCTTTTGAGACTTTATATGGACGACCTTGCCGATCACCTACTTGTTGGTGGTAGTCTACGGATAAGATTTCTCTTGGGCCCCACATGGTTAGGGAAATTTCTGAGAAGATATACTTGATTCGAAGGCGAATGAAGACGACACATGACTGGAAAAAGTCATACACTGATAAGAGACGGACTGATCTTGAGTTAGATGTTGGAGACATAGTTTTTATTAAAGTGTCACCATTGAGGAACGTAGTTCGCTTTGGGGAGTGTTGGGAAATTAGCACCAAGGTTCGTAGGACCCTTTCCCATTACAAATAGGATTGGACAGATGGCGTACAGAGTGAAGTTGCAGGAGAAGCTTAGTGGTGTTCATGACTTGTTTCACGTGTTGCATTTGCGGAAGTGTTTACATGATACCGCGGAAGTAGTGGAGCCGATCATGCTTAGGGAAGTGGAAGTTGAGCGAGATGCCACGATTAGACGAGCTCCTACATGCATCCTTGGATCGGAGGTCAAGAAATTACGCAACCGAGAGGTCAAGTTGGTCAAAGTGCAATGGGGAGATGATCAAGGAAACGCGACTTGGGAGGCGAAAAACAAGATGCGTGCGTCGTACCCTTTCCTTTTTGAGCGTATGTTCTTAATTTCTCCCTTTTCTACCGCTTTGTTTGTACTTGTTCTATCATTCAGTATGTCCTCTCGTTTACATCTTCGATCTTTCTCTAGGAAAATCCTATGGTTGTAAACATGTGTTTGAGACACGTTATGTTTTGTGGATGCAAGTGTTTGCTAGTGGTTGCTCGTGGATGCATTTACACACACATTATGCACTAGATCGGCTCAATCACTTTCATATTGTATATGAATAAGTGTGCATATTTAAATTAATGGATGTATATTGATTGTGTTATCATATGATTATTTCATTTGAATGAAATGATTGTGAACTCATGTGGAAATAATATGTAACATTAGGACTCTTTTGCGTACATAATGGACGCATGGCACTATCATGATTTGCATTAAGGAGGTCAACTGAATCAGTAGACCGCCTAATTTTGCATTGGATAAGGAACATATACAAACACTTTTTCATATGTTCATATGGCATTAGAAATCTTTTAAGGACCATGGATGCGTATGATTGATAGTTGAGTAGATGGATGATTGAATGGTAGGATATACATTCTTCTTGACTTGAAGATTTCGGGGACGAAATCCTTTAAGGAGGGGAGAATGTAACACCCCGTTATTTTAAATATTAAAACTGACAAATTAAAGAATACTTAATTTTTAGAAGAAGAATTAAGGGAAACGGGTTACGTCATTGCGTTCGTCTTGGAATTTTACTTGAGATAGAGCCTGAGTTTGCGTAAAACGGATAATTTCAATTTAAAACTAGAATTAAAATAAAATATTCAAGCAGCGAAGGCGGGAAGAGGAAACGTGGAACGGACCACGTTTGGGGTGTCGACTTGAGGCCCGCTGGGTCAACACCAGTGTCGACTCAGGCTCTTCGGGGTCGACATCGGGGTCGACATAGGTGTTGACCCCCCTGTAGGGGCGACCCCATCGGCCAGATCTGGGCAGTGACGAATTTTGATGGATTAGGGCATATGTGGCATCCTCTGATTAGCTGGATGATGTCTATTTTTGGTTTGGATGGTTTAGATTGATCCTAAACTAATCTATGGGCTCTAATTAATCCTACATATCTATATAAACACCCATAAACGTAAACCCTAATCTAAACTAAATTCATTCATAAGCCGCCATGCTGCTGTATCCTAAACTAAGCTAGTCTCTTCTCCAACGAATTAAAGGTTAGGAATTGTGAAAAGGGATTCTAGAACAACAACGAATGAATCTATTCTTTCTTCTATCATTGTCAGTACAATTGCTTTCACAAGAAAATTAATTAAAATAATTATGATAAGCTGTGATCTGGACTGTATGAATATGCGTGTTGAATCATATGCTATTAGCCAGTTCTGTTATCATCTATTTTGTTAATATATGCTAGTTTGTTATCATATGTAATTAGATTCATTTTATGATGTTAATTCCTGTCTAATTACATATGCTTGGTTGGATTCATTTATGCAAGTTATGTTTATCTATGCAAGTTTATATGCAAGTTATGTTCATCTATACAAGTTATGCAAGTTTATATGCAAGTTATGTTTATCTATACAAGTTATGCAAGTTTATCTATGCTAGTTTATATGCAAGTTATGAAAGTTTATATGCAAGTTAAGTTCATCTATGCAAGTTATGCAAGTTTATATGCAAGTTATGTTCATCTATGCAAGTTTGTATGCAAGTTATGTTCATTTATGCAAGTTTATATGAAAATTATGTTCATCTATGCAAGTTTGTGCTTACATGTTTAGATCCATGCCAATTCTTATGTTTAGATCTATGCCAGTTTATATTGCATATGTTAATTGGATCCATCTTATATGCTAGTTCACATTTGTATTCTTAATTATATTTATGTTGCTCTATGCCAATTTTGTGTTACACATGCTTAATTAGATCTATATTGTTTTATGCTAGTGTGGATGTCATATGCCTCTTTCTTTTCCTTTTCTTATGAGTTAGGCTAACAACGAGCCTAACGTATTATGTGAATTATACGTACGAACGACGTGGGACCGTTGGGGAATAATTTGGGAAATATTAAATATTGGATATTATGTAATTGGCATAAATTGGTTAGTAACCATTTAATTAACTTGAGATATAAATTGGTATAGTTTATATACATGGAAATTATGGACATAATTTAGAGGATAATTATGAACATAGCTTGAATTGGCAATTATGGACAATTTGAAATAGGGATATTAATTCAAATTGGGGTTGAATAATAAAATGAGATAATGAACATGCCTAACCCGAGGTTAGATTGAGTTGCGGTGTAAGACTGCCTGGAACCGCCTGGCACATCTAGTAACCGCAACAACAGGTCTAATGTGGGAGGTTAGTGCATCAAGCCCAAAACCCGAGGTTAGAATGAGTTTGTGGTAGAAGTCTGCCCGGAACCGCCCGGCACATCCAGCAACCGCAAACAACAGTTCTAATATGAGAGGTTGGTGCATTAATAAATCAATTAATGCCAATGAACAGACATGCTAAGAATGGTAAGGTTAAGTAACATATGAATAGACGACACTTAACTAATACAACATGTTAATTAAACAAATGGGTGAGGTTTGGTTAAATTGAGAACACTTAACCATTATAACATGTTGATTAGGAAACCCTAGTAATGGGGACCCATTTCAACAGTAACCCACATAGACGTAACATGGTACCCTGAACTAGACAGGGTGGGGCACGATTACTGGGCTGATTATAAGCGGTCAAAATAGTGGCGGGTGGTGCGTCAGTGTAGGTTCCGATGGAGTACGGGCGTGCACGTGCTTCGAAGTGGAAATATCAAGCACTGGGCATCAGTAGTTATACACTTTGCATCTTGAATTGTGTTGACTTGCCATCATAGGGATTGATACACCCCATGGTGGGGCCAACACAGGTATCTACAAATAAGCAGGGCCAAATGGCACAAGTAATAAATACACATGAGTTAGGGAGCCGATCGAATGGGAAGGGTAGTGGGTTCAACTAGTGGAGATAGGGGCAGTCGACACCTATGACATCCGCTAGGGGTACACGAAACTACCATTATTATTATTATCATTATGATTAGTAAGAGTGATCAACTTTCATAGTAAATAGGGTTGGTGTAGTGTAGTAATTATCCGATAGTGATTAGAAGCATGATCAACGATTATCTTATTCATCTTGCTTACCTTGTCGTACATGCTTATGTTACAGTCATTTCTTACTTTCCAGTTTATGTTCTTATCCTATTACTTTAATAATTATATTGTTAAAGTTACTGGACTCGCCAGACTTTATGTATGACCTCGTTTGTTTCACCTCTTTTCTTTCCGTCCCCCCACGCCGATTCTCAGGATGGGCCTAGTGGAGCTTGATTTGGATCTCTTTCTCTCTCTTTTGGAAGTGCTTGGATTGCTGAAAGTAAAAGTTCGGCATGTCTCTTTTTATGGCTATTTATGTTGGGGTTATGCTTTTTGTTTATGAACTCAAAAAATAATTTGTCAAGATGGATATTAAGTGTACTTGGTTTTATTGTTGGTTCTGGTGTTGTAAACAAACTATTTTTCCGCTGTAGTAAAGTTGTTTTAAAATTTTAAAGTACCAATATTTGTATCTGTCTTGTAATATTCTGTTTATACACTTATAGTACTCCATGAAAATAAGTGCATTCCTTTTTGACTGACATTAATGGACGCAGGGTGTTACATATCTTAACATTGTTATGTTAAAATTCATACGTCACTCCAGCATAGGATGAGGGACTACGTTCATTTCTGTGGCATTACGATGGAGAACGGGCGAGTGGGGTACCATAGGGTGTACCACAATATTGGGGGGAGGGTAGCTACATATATACTGTATTAGGTTAATCCATTAGGGAGTAAATGGGTACAACGTGTGTGTAATCCTTGAGTGCTATTAACCCAAGTAACCTAATAAATAAGAAAATGTGATTGAACGATATATGTAGGATTATCCAAAGTATATAGTTTAAATCCATTCATCAGAACTTGTGTTCTGATACCCTCCTCATAACATACTCGCAAGTTAGATTTATGGTAGAGATATGATAGCATTGGATACTGGTTAGGTAGTATTACTATGGTAAGGCTATACTTTGATTATATTATACTTTATCCATTCTGCTGTGAGATATTTTCTGAGCTCTAATATATTTTATATCTCTGTCTTTTCTGCAGGATATTTGAGCAACCAATACGGGTTTCGATAGATTAGAATTTTGAAAAAAAAATCCGGTTTGTCGGAATTCGGGTTGATACAATGGCCCTTCGGAGGATGAATGTTATCTCAAATTGACTTAACTCTATGTTCCACTTTAATAGTCACCCTAGTGCCTCTTGTCGTTGTAGGATCGGCTGCAGGGGCTGGTCGGTGGAGACTTTTATGGGATGAGACTGAAAATATGGTCGTAGCTTTCGGGAGGAGATTAATAGGAAGTAGGTCAGTTTCAGGTAATTCTTTTATGCCCTGTCAATCTTTTGCTGATGTAGTAAATGGGTCGTTGGACACGGTCTTCGATAGGTACCAGTCCCGAGCTGATCGCATGCACGGAAACATCCAAATAAACGTATAAGTCCTCATGATCTGCGGGTTGGGACAAGATAAATGGTCTCTCTAAGTGATTTAGCAGGTCCTCGAATGCTGTAGCGCATTCCGAGATCCATTTGAATTTGCGCTTCCCTTTTCGAAGCAAGTCGAAGAAGAGAATGCATTTGGTCAGTAGCTTTAGAGATGAATCGACTTAAAGCAGTGACTTTCCCTTTTAAACATTAGACATCTTTGATGTTCCGAGGCACTTGGATATACCGAATAGCTTTGATTTTTTTTGGGGTTAGCTTCGATGCCTCGAGAGTTGGCAATGAAACCCGGGGATTTTCCTGAGGCGAATTTGAAGGAGCACTTCAGAGGGTTGAGTTTCATGTCGTAATGGCGGAAGACATCAAACATTTCAGAGAGGTCACAAATGCAGTTGCTCTATATTCTGGATTTTACCAGCACATCGTCCACGTATACCTCCATGGATTTCCCAATCTGGTTTTTAAAGAGGCGATTAACAATTCGCTGATAAGTGCCTCCTGCATTCTGGAGAACGAAAGGCATAGCTCAATAACAGTAGAGTCCAAGATCAGTTATGAAAGATTTATGATCCTAGTCGCGAAGACATATTGGAATTTGATTATAGCCTGAATAGGAATCCATGATAGATAACAACTGCTATCCGTCAATCGAATCGACAAGACGGTCGATCTTTAGAAGTGGGAAGTTGTCCTTGGAACATGCCTTGTTTTAGTCAAAGAAGTCAACGCAAGTTCACCATTTGTCGTTTGCTTTTTTGACCAGAACCGGGTTAGAGATCCATTCTAGGTAGTTAGCTTCGCGGACGAAATTGTTATTAAGGAGTCTGTCTACCTCTGCCTCGAGTGCTTTGGATCTTTTGGATCCTAAAAAGCGGCGTTTATGTTTGATCGGAGGTAGTGTCGGGTCAAGATTCAATTGGTGGCAAGCAACTGAGGGGTCGATGCCCCTCATGTCTGGGTTAGTCAAAGCGAATACGTCTAGATTAGCCCTTAGGAAATCCAGCAGATCTTCTTTTATTGCAGGGTGGAGTTGCGTTCAGATTTTAAGTATTCTTGATGGATTGTCGGGGTTAATCGGAACATCTACCGTAGGTTCAACTAGAGTAGACCTTTCTTACTCGGGCTCGTCATCCTTCCTTGGATCGAGATCGTCAGAAAGACGGCAGTGGCATGTGAGCCAAGGCCCAAATGTCGTTGACTGCTATGTGGAGACGGTCTTGGCGCAAGAAGGTGGAGGCACAACCCTGCCTTTGTCCTTATTGTGTGCGTTCTTCTACTCTATTGCGTAACATTCTCTAGCATTTGCTTGGTCACCTCTAACTGTTCTGATCCTATTTTCCATCGGGAACTTCAATAGGAGGGACCACGGTGACATGTAGATGCGGAATTTTGTAAGGAAGGGATGTCCAAAGAAGACATTGTAAGGGGAAACAATGTTGATAACCACGCTCGGATTCGGCTCTGGTCCCCGTCACCAAGTTCAACAGGTAAGTCGATGATTCCTACATAATGACAGGAAGATCCATTGAAGCCGTGGATCATGGCGCGATAGGGTTTTAAGTCCTCTGTTCTAACTTCATCTGATCGAAGGCAGCTTTCGAAATGATGTTGACCGAGGTTCACGAATCAATCAATAGCCTTCGGACGGAAGCAACACCAATCTAAGCTGTAATTATGAGAGGATCTGTAGTCGGGGTCTCAATTCCCATAGAATCTGTTTCACGGAAGATGATGTCATCTTGCATGGTTTTCTGAATCTTGGCCGGGATGGACTCATCTAGAGCAGAGCAGGCCTCATACATGGCGTGCTTTATAGAACTCACATATTCTTCCATTTTTGGAAAGTTTTCGTGCGTAGGGTAAGGCCCACCGCAAATGGTATTGATCACTATTCCCACCTCGGGTTGGATGGATCAGGGGCCGCTTTGGAGGGTGCTGAAGGTGCTGACGTTGGGGGACCTAAGTTTTCCTTGGAAGGAAAAGGTTCTTGAACATACTGCTCAAGGCATTTTTATTGGATTAGTTTTTCAATCGCGTCCTTGAGCTATCGACAATCATTGGCATTGTGTCCATACATTTCATGGTATCGACAGTACTTGCCGGTATTCCTTTCTTGTTTAGTGGACTCTCTGAAGTATGGTTTCTTATATGGGAGCGTGTTGCAGGTTACCATATAAATCGTCTCCAAATCTTCATTCAGTGGAGTGTAGGTCTCATAAGCTTGGTAGTGGCCGGGCCTCTTGGGATTTGCTGGAACTTAGTGTTGAGTCAAGGAACAATGGAAGGAACAAGGCCATCAAGGAACTTCTTCTCAACCATCCCATCCAAAACCAGAGGAAGTAAAACTTTTACGCTCGATTTCCTCAACTAAAAAAATCTTGAAACTATTGTACAAAACCAATTTCTTCTCGAAGCTCGACTTAAGCATATGGACATTAAAATAGATAAACGCTTTAACAAACTTAAGCCATTCTTTGGGTCTATATGGGAAGCAATATCTTGTGGCGCATCTTCTTCTTCTATGCAAGCACAGGACCCCTGCAAACGTCCAGCTCCTCCATCTTTTGCTTGGACATCTTCGGATGAGGGTACTAATTTTGACACTAGTCATGGAAGGGGTCGTGGTAAATCTCAAATGATTGATGAAGAAGAAGAGGAAGAGGAAGAGGAAGAAGAAGGAGAGGAAACAGAATCCATGTAGACTGTTTCTTCATTGGTGTTATGAACTTATGCTTTTATGTTTTTTAAGACTTATTACGGCAATTGTATCTTAATGGTGTCGTACTTTTATTAGTAATAAGACTTATGTTTGCTCGAACTCTATGACTCTTATGATCTATGCTATTTGCTATGTGTTTCTTTAACCTCTGCTAGTATTGCTTTCATTGTTTTTTATTTATATACTTACAGTATCCTTTTAGTCGTTGACAAAGGGGAAGAAATATGGTACTAACATTGTATATGCGGGGAAAGATGTACTAATATCATATATGCAGGAAATATAGTTAATTTCTACAGACACAAATTCAGGGGGAGACTATATATAGAGGGAGATTCAGAGATATATTGTCATCAATCAAAAAGGGAGAGAATGTTGAGTCAAGGAGTTTTGATTTATGTCAAAGAGATACGCAATGATCGACAAAAAGCAAATTTTTATTGGTTAAGGAAATTAGGAGCTACATACGGTATTATTCAATAAGAGGTTGATTATTTGGTATGATAATAGTGTTCATTAATGTTAAAATCTATCCTCAAAAAATTAATATTTATATATATACAAATATGTATATATATATATGGACATTAATTGTACAAACTGGACATAACCGGTCGACCGCCCAAATCGGACCAGTCGACCGTTTTTACCCAGTTTGCACAATAAACATGCACACATATACGCATAACGTATATATATTTAAATTCCTGTCTACTGGCCCATTTTGACCTGTCGACCGTTTTTAAACAGAAGCAACTATTCAAATAGTCACTTCCATTTCTTCAAGAGTTGATCCTTTTCCTTTTCACCAATGATGATATCCATTGTTTGTAACTCTTTACTAATGGTTACAACTGTTTATCTTCCATATAAACATCTTGAAATCATCATTTCAATTCACCAATTCTTTCTATCTAATCTCTATACTATTGATATCATTCTTGAACTCTCAATTACTCAAATGCTCATATTCTTCACAATATCGTTCTTGAATCCTAGAATTTATATATTATTCTTTTGATTCAATACGATATCATCTTCCAAAATCTTCATTATAGGAAGGTTGTACAAGAATTGACAAATTCATGTTATCAAGAACACAAATTGTCAACTACATAGTATATTCATCTTTGTTGAAGTCCTCAGTGGTCCTCAGTGTTGTAATAGTCAAGTGTTGAAGTCCTCGTGTTGTTAGAGGCGTGAAATTCCCATTCGGCTGCTCGGGTGTTGTAAACCTGTTTCTCCGGGTGAAGTGAGGTTGTTGTTAGTGAAAATCCAAATAGAGGTCTGGGACTGGACGTAGGACGATGCTTCGAACTAGTATAAAAAACTCTGGTGTGATTTTTCTATTTTTACTGCATTTAATATAGTTCTGTGATTAGCTATTTCTTCATACTTGAATATTGTTCGCCATTTATATGAGTATACTATATTAGCAAGTTCACAGGCACATTTTCACTTAGTTGTTGCTGCGGCCACCCTGCCTACCGTTACCTGGCTTCGGTTCGTAAGGACCTGCCTCCTTATCTTTTTTGAAAGGTTCTACAACTTTTTTCCCTTTGACGTTGTCGTCGATGGTATCCTCATGTGGATTATTGGAAGATTTGGTCCTCGAGACTCAGTTGCGCCTTGCTTCTTCTTGACATAAGAATTGTTCGGCCTTTTCGTAGAAAGCATCAAGGCTCTTGGGTTGCTTTCTGTCAATCCAAGCCCCAAACTCGGACGTGGGGAGAACGCCTTTTGTAAGTTGGAATAGAACGGTGCAAGGCTCTGGATTATCTACCTCGGCGTGGGCAGTATTAAATCGCGTGAGGTAGCTTTTGAGTGATTCGGCGGGTCCTTGGTATAGATTAGACAGAGTGAGAGAATTCTTTGGAGTTGGAACGTGCATTTTGAACTTCTTATCCAATTATATGGCTAGTCGGCTGAAGTTGTTGACTGATTGAAGCGGTAGGTGACAAAATCAAAGTAAAGCAGTGTCTGAGAGGAAGACTGGGAAACACTTGCATTTGACTGGGTTGTTGGCCCAATCAGAGTCTATTTGCCATTCATAGCAATTCAGGAAGGCACAGGGATAAATTATGCTGTCATAAAGCAGCATCTTTGGCATGCTGAAGCGTCAAGGCCATTCGACTTCTTGCACGATCTGGATGAAAGGGTTGCGCCTTAGGTGAGTTTCCTATGAGTCGTTGGCGTTCCCCGCATTTCCCTTATAATCCTTCGGACCATGTCGGGGAGATATGTCTGATGTGTATCTGCTGGTGGGATCCATGTGTTTTGTCAGACCTTGGGAGTTCTGTTCCGCGGTCGCCTCCTATGATGCACATACGGGTCATATTCTTCCATGTCATCAACATCTATGATTGAGTTTTGGTACGGACGATGAGGTTGAGCTGGTTGATGTGCATCATGATCTGGGAAAGCATGGGCCGCTGGGAGAGTAGTTCCATGATCCTGGATGGCTGGAGTCGGGTTCTGCTGATGAGGTGGTCGGGTTGCTCGGACCTTGCTCATCATTGATAATCAGTCGGGGGCATTCTCGATACTGTGCCCCCTCTCCATGTGTGACTGTAGTTCAGTCACCATTTCCATTGTCTTTGGCCTAGTCGTTGCCGTTAGCAGGGGTGTTGGAGCGGACGATGACATTGTTAACGA
The DNA here is from genome assembly GCA_030737875.1 of Allium sativum. Taxonomy (NCBI): domain Eukaryota; kingdom Viridiplantae; phylum Streptophyta; class Magnoliopsida; order Asparagales; family Amaryllidaceae; genus Allium; species Allium sativum. The sequence continues at coordinate 71,780,122 of CM060924.1, forward strand.
GGATAAACCTCCGTCTCTGATGTCGGCCCCTTAACTCAGAAGAGGAAGTTTTTGAGATTGTGCGTCAACGTCGGGCGTTATTCTAGCCGAGCTGAAGTCGAGCGACGATGCATTAACTATCTTGAAATCGGTGCATAAGGCCGATATTGTCTCTTAACGCCTGATTGACCTCGAGAGCTATGTTTTCGTATTTCTCACTAAGCGCGCGGATCGGTGCTTTTGTTGTAGGAACTTTGAGGTCCATAGGAGGAAGGGTTTCAGTAGTGGCCGGGATACCCGCCGACTGAGGCTGTTGGTATGTTCAATCTTATGCTGTGGTAGAAGAGCCGATCATCGCATTCTTTGGTCGTTTTACCATCGTAAGCGGACTTGGCGGTAGGTTATTAGAGAAACTTAAAGCTCATCAGAGTCAAGACGGTAACGTGTGACAAAGAAGCGAATCCGAGTTTTCTCAGTGAAAGCACCAAAATTTTGATGGCAAAATATGTCATAAACACCCAAGATTCTTAATTACTAAGAATTATAGTTTCACGCGGAAAAGTAACTGCGGAAAGCAGTAAATAACGCGAGAGATTTATAACGGTTCGGCTTCGCTAGAGACCTACGTCCACTTTGAAAGATTCATTGGAATATTATTATTAACAAAGAGTTACAAGGTTGATACTATCTCATGACATCTCTTTACATTCATCTATAAATTATATGAGGTCATAATGGTCATATGCAAAGTACTAGGAAAAATACACTTTTGCCCTTCTTCTTCCTCAAAGCATGAATTCCATTAAAGAGGCTACTTGGATCTCTCTAGAGGTGTCAAATCACCAAATTACAAGCCTTTTGAATTGTGAGGTGAAGGGGTATTTATAGTGGAGTGGTTATGTAGGGGTAGTTAGGAGTAGGAAGAAATGAGGGACCTCACCAAGAATTTCGTATCCCCTGTAGCCAACCCTCAGAATCTCGGATCCCCTGATGCTCTTGGTCAAAATCTCGTACCGCTCCCTGGCGTACGAAATTCGTACCCCGTGGTACAAATTTCGTACTCCGCTGGTACGAATTTTTTACCCCTGGGGTACGAATTTTGTACCCCTAGGGGTAAGAGGAATGGTGGCACGGGCGCGCAGGATTGAGGTAAATGGAGCTCATGTCTTTCCGGGGTTCGAAGCATTGGTTTGGCAATGTTTAGAGGAATAGTGACGGCCTTATTGGCATGATCTCTTCTCGGCTTGCTTCCTTTACTCCTTGGCAACACTCTTGGCTTTGGCTTTACGCGATGCGTTGAATCGAGCATGCTTTGCTTTCTTTTGGGAACTGGACCAAATGGCCGCTTAACAATATACCACTAAAAATCAAGAATAATAAATATCTATTTCTTATTATTTTCAATACTCATCTTCCTATATATATTGTATAATTTATTGAAGTTAACAAATTTATCTAAATTGTTTTAAAGCTCCAATGTTTTGAAACACGAAAAGGTTTTTCTAGTTTAAAATATAAAACTGGAATATAAATAGTAATAATAAAATGGATTTGTAAATACAAAACCGTTAGTTTATAAATAAATCACATTTTTGGAGAAGTTTTAAATTTTTCTTTGGAAAGGCTAAGAAAAATCCTTCACTTTGGTTATTGGTGTATTAGAATTTGAATCACTTAGTTTATGTCGGTAGTAAGGGGAAAAATCCCTTTTAGAACTTTATTTCGGATATCTAGCTGATTTCCTGTTTCAAGTTCGTTCATTATGGCGGTCACAAATATTTTTGGAGGCAAGGAAAAGGCATTGAAAAAAACTAAATTCCCGACTAGACGAGTGGTGGAAGTCGATATGAGAATTTGGTTAGGAGTAGAAGTCGTTTCAACCTAAATAGAAACTTAAATTATATAAATTAAATGGGTCGTTGGTCGCGGTTTAGACCATGCCCAACATGGGACAAGAGGTCCACTGCCCTTTAAGGGCAAGGTCGACCGCTACCCCACGCAAAGACGCGGTCTACCCGTCCCGTATTATTGCTGAACGATGTATATAACATCGTTCAACCGATAGTTATTCTGCAAACCCATTTCCACCAAAATTCTGAAATCCTCCTCCTTCCCGAGCAACCACCGCTGCGTTTCGCTCCTGATTACCCCCAAATCCTCCTTGTGCAAACCTTTACCCAACTATACCTCGTTCTGCAATTTATCTGACCCGTTTCGCCATTTCCTTCGTGGAACCTCGTAACCAGTACCCCGGTCTCATGCCCCAGGAAGCCGCTTGGTTAGACTATGAAGATGATAAGATGAAGCTCTTCCTATCTACGGGCAGTTATGAGTTCCAAATTGGTGGCACTGTGAAGTTCACCAACTTCGCCGCATTTGGTCTGGAAGAGCTGTTTATCGCCATAGGCCTAGAACCGATCCTAAGCTTCAAAACTTTTGAGCGTGGTGCGTATCCATGCTCTACTATCAGTTCGATGCCCAGATGGGCGCTGATATCGATGACGAGTCCTGTGTCATCAAATCTGAGGTCATGGGCACCCGCATCGAGTTCCCTTATGCTGGCTTGGCCCAAATTTTGGGTATCTCGGTAGATGGAGCTGAGCTTAATTCTTTTGAGATGGGGGACCCTCACATCCTTCATCGTATCTTATTGGAGAGCCCGGAGCTTGGATCACTGCCAGTCTGCGACCAATAACCCGTGTAGTTGTGTGCATTATACAACACTACATCATCACAAATACGGGAAGCTTAGAGAAGATTTATCCTTGGCGGCATAGCTATCAATTGGGGGTGCGTGCTCATGATCCATCTCAATGAGCCCTTCGTTGGCATCGCACGGAGCCATTTTCTCTATAGACATCTTCTCACCTGTATCTTCTGGCACTTCCTAGTGAGACTTTCTGGGGAAACACCTATGAAGAAGGCTCCTACTTCCGCCACTCTCCGGAAGATGGGTATCAAGCTACCCGATGCTGCTGCACCCGCATCACCTGCTCTAGCTCAACAGCATTAGCAGCATGGTCGTGAGAGCCCTGAGTCACTGCCATCCAAGTCATGCAAGCTGACCTTTGGGAGTTTCGAGAGGAGCAGCGCGGACAAGCGCAAGAAATTGGCTGCATCTCCACTATAATACGCTCCTAGTGCGGACGTGGTAACGGATCAGGTTCCAACCGCGGAGGTAGACCAGCCTATAGTGGGTAAGGTTAGTCATTATTGTTGCTGCTATTAGAACATGCTTTGTGCATGTCATATTTTTGTATTGTGTGTTTCCCTTTCTAGCATTTTTTTCTTTTTCTTATATGTAGTGTGTGTTGTAACTACTAGTAATGAAAAATTCGCACGACTTTAGTAATGAGATTTCTATGTTGAAAAAAAATATGTCATTCATGCATGATTAATCAATTGAAATCTCGTTTATTTACTAGCATTTTCTCTAGAGCCGGAAAGATTAAATGTAACACCTTGAAATTTTAAAGAACACTTTAATGGTAAACTAAATATTACTCATATAGGTAGTTGGAATTACGTAAAACGAACTGCACCATTGCGTTCATCTCAGAATTCTTCTTAAGATAGACTCCGAGTTTGCGTAAAATGGACATCATATGAAGGAGATATTGTGGTTTAAAGTTGGTATACATATAGGCATATATATATATATATAAAACAAATCCAGATATCAAAAGCACGAAGTGGAAAAGAGAGGGAAATCAGCCCGTTAGGGGTCATCTAGCCCCTTATGGGTGTCGACCCATGGGTCGACCCCTCCATATGGGTGTCGACCCTTATGTCAACCCCGGGGTCGACCCCACCGAGATATGGGGCAGATGCTTGCCCTACATGTGGACACATTTCTGAGCAAGATTCGTTGACCATAGGCTATAAATAAGACCTCATTTCTATTGTTTTATTCAGCAAAAACAATGGAGACAACGAGGTGCTGCCCCATCTTAGATTAAACTAGCCTATTCTACTGCAACAACAACTTATAAGTGTACAAGAATCTCTGCTACAATATCTACAATCAATTCTTTGTTCTATAGATCCCGTCATGTGAGTTCATGTTATTTTTAGACATAAACAATTAATAGTAATCTTGACATGTTTATAAGTTCGATCTAAACCTGTTCCTGTTAATAACCTAAATCATAACTAAACAGATCTGCCATTACTTATACACCTGATCCTCTGTTTAGTTCTTGCATGCCTATCTTTATTATGCTTATTCTGTTAACATGCCTAACCATGTCACCATACGCCTATCCTGTTTGTATGCTTATTCATGTCATCGTATGCCTATCTCGTTATTATGCCAATTCTTGTTCTCTTCTCTCCCTCTTTCCCTTTTTATTTTTATAGCCAGGCTACCTTCGAGCCTAGGCCTATCGCCGAAATATGCGAGTGCACGGAATTGGGAATGGAAGAATAAAATTGGGGCATAAGTTATATTAAAATGTGATTAGGATTTGGGTATAATTTATAACTTGATCTAAAACTATAATTTGGGGCGTAACTTGTATTTTGAAACATGATTGGAATTTGGGGCATAATCTTGGATAAACATGAAAAATTGGTTGATAATGAACATGCCTAGATTTACAGCAATTAGAAACTGTAATCGCACTTAGACACAAGGTTAGATTGCACTTGTGGTAGAAGTCTGCTCGGAACCGCCCGGCTAATCCAACATCCATAAGTGGTTAATCTAATTTGAGGGGTCAAGTGCGTAAATGTACACGTAACATTGCTAAGATACGAGGTTAAGTCCGACTTGTGGTAGAAGTCTTCCCGAAACCTCCCAGCATATCCAGCATCCACAAGTATTAGACTTAATGTGAGAGGTACAGTCCATTAGCAGCCATAAATGGATAATTTGTAAACTGTAATACTTAAACTGTTTAAATCTGTGGGGGTTACAGGAACTAGTCAAATTGAGAAGGGTTAAGTAAACTTGATTGAATAAGATGGGATTAAGTTAATCCTGTTAAATCTGTGGGGAAGGGTTATATATAAACCCGACAAACTTAACCTGTTTTACATGTAAGGGTTATGCAACCTTGTTAAACTGTTAGGCATAACCTGTCAAAATCCTAGTGGTGGGGATGCAATCTTAGGGGGAAGCTTGTATCATCTGTTATGTAGGATCCATTTCAGTTAGCAACCCATCTTGGTATCAAACGGAGAAACCCGAACTAGGTCGGTGTCGGGGCACGCACAGTGAGCTGATTATAAGAGGTCACTTGTGTGAGGTGTTGATAGTGCACTTAAACGGGATCATGTGCATGCATGGGTCTGGTTTTCATAGGGAAATTAAGATGTTGTGACATCATTATATATGGTTGTGCATCTTGAAAATAACGGGGTTTCCACTTTAGGAAGTGATACATCCTACTATGGGGCCAGTACAAGGTATCTACGGGGTAGGGAGCTAATCAATCGGGGGTAACAATTAGGGTACATATAGTCTTGCTTGTCTTGTTTGTTTGGGAGCCTTCTATTATTGTTAGGGGTAATACCTGTCATTCCTGTTGGGCTACCTGTTATTATTGTTGGAGGTAAAACCCGTCACTAGAAGTACACTTAAGTCTACCATCCTGTTCTTGTTGGGATCATCTTGTTCTTGTTATACTAGTGTTGGTGCAAAGAAAAGTACTTGAGAAGCGCAATCTATTCTGTTTTGTTTATTCTGTTTATCTTGCTCATTCTGCTATACTTGCCTTATTATTTTGTTATCTCTCTCATCCAGTTTATATGCCTGTCATGATGCTTTTACTTATTTATATGCTAAAAGTAACTGGACTCGTTGGACTTTATGTATGACCCATTTTGCTTCCTTTTCTCTGTCTTCCTCTGCCCCCTCAGGTTCTCAGAGTGGGAATACTCAGGCTTGATTAATATTCTCTCTCTCGTTCTGCTTAGAGCTGCTTTGATATACCACTTTTCTTGTCTTCTCTGATATGGTTATTTTTAGGGACTATGCTTTTTATATTATTGTACTCTTATGATTTTAGTACAAGGTAGATACTTTAAATTGATGTAATGGATTTTCTGTATTTCGGACTTATGCTGTAATTGAATATGTACTTTGAGGTTTTCTATTTTGAAAATAAAGTTTTAAATTCCACTGTGTTTTATATCTGTCTTGATAGTCTTGTGGTATTTTTGTTTCTGTATATCTAAAACGCTTCACTGAAATTAATGCATTTTGATAAAGAGTGACATTAACGGACGTGGGGTGTTACACTTGGTACCGGAGCTGAAGGTTACCAAATTGGATAAAAGATTTTGAAAAATTCAAAAAGGCTCTAAAAGAAAGCATTTTCAAAAGAAAAATCTGTTTTGAAATACATATTCCCCAAAGCTATATGAAATATCTTTTGATTCAGCATTTGAATCCATTTTCCTTTTCTTTTCAGCATGTCTGGGGAACCGATTATTCCTGAAGGGTTCCCCCCATTACAGCATGGTTCCATAGGCATGTTAAAACTACGTCACACGTCGAAGGGCAAGGAATTGCCCCATCTCTATCTATAGCCGTAGTAGTTCCACCTACGGCTAACTTCTCTCAAGATTCGTAAGGATTTCCGTGCGATGGAGGCAGTTCTTGAAAGACTTGTTAACATGTTACCCAAGGATGGTAAAGAGGAGAATAAAGGAGTTAGGGCTTAGGAGCACATACCAAGGATGAGAAGAATAGTGGACCAAGAAGGGAACATAGATGAAAGAAGGAAAGCCTAATAAATTTCAAATAAAGGCAAGAAGAAGTGTCACGGTTGAGGGAACGTGGGTCAGTTGAGCAAAGAGTGTAGAAAAAGGAAGAAAGCTTGTTTCCATTATGGAGAGGTCTGATATCTTTTTAAGGAATGCCCAAAGAAGCAAGGACATGACCAAAGGGCTGGATATTTTGAAAGGAAGGTGCATGCTCTCGTGGCTGGTGTACTGGATAAAGGTAGGAAAGTTTCTGTTGAAGATTTGATTTCTCTTTCCAATCATCCTGCTAGAACACTTTTTAATTCTGGCGCTTCGCATTCTTTTATATCTGATTATGTGGTTGAGTTTCTGCACCTTTGTACTAGTATGGTTTTGGATCTCATTGTTGTCACAAACCCCATTGGTGTTATGGCTCATTTTTCTATGATTTTTCGGGGTTTAAGAATATTTGTGTTGGGCGTTAAGTTTGAGTGCAAAGCATATGTGCTTGGTCTCATGGGCTATGGTTTGATTCTAGGGATGGATTGGATAGCTATATGAGGTGCCATTCTAGACTGTGAGAGGTGGGTTGTTAGACTTTTTACTTGCTATGGGAGGACCCTCGAGATTTCTTGTGACCTTAAGGGGTTTGTGATGCTTAGTTTCCTAGAGTCGCTTGATGCATCTATCGATGATCTATGATCCGTACCAGTAATCTGTGAGTATCCAAATGTTTTTTAGGAGATTCGGGGCTTACATCCGAGGCGAAAGATTGATTTCCATATATACCTGGTGGACAATGCAAAACCAGTTGCGTTGCATGTGCGCTATATGTCTCCGAGAGAAAGGAGAGTGCTCAACAAGCAAATATGGGAGTTACTTGAGAAAGAGTTTATTAGGCGAAGCATGTCTAACTAGGGTGCTCCAGTAGTATTCACCATTAAGGCGAATGGTTCGCTTCACTTATGCGTAGATTACAGGGAGTTGAATAAGTTACTAAGAAAAACAGGCACCCACTTCCGAGGATAGATGATTTGTTTGACCAGTTGTTGGTGCGTCTGTTTTCTCTCAGTTAGACAGGCCACGGGGTTTCATCAGTTGACCATGATCGAGGACAGTATAGACAATATTGTCTTTAGATCTACAGATGGTTTCTTCAAGTGGCTCGTCATGCCTTTTGGGTTGACGAATGCACCCACCTATTTTGTGGATCTGATGAGTAGGGTGTCACGTGAGTTTCCAAATAAGTTCGCTTTGGTCTTTTTTGATGACATCTTGATTTCTCAAAAAGCAAGGAAGAGCATGCCCTGCATTTAAGGGAGGTTTTGAAAACTCTCCAAGCGCATCAGCTTAAGGCAAAAATCTCCAAATGACATTTTTAGAGAAAGGAAGTGAGATTTTTAGGGCATGTGGTCTCTAAGGATGGGATAGTAGTAGATCCCGTGAAAGTAGTTGTAGTTCAAGATTGGAAGATTCCAAAGAATGCAACGGAGGTGAGGAGTTTTCTTGGTTTAGCTGGCTATTATAGGAAGTTCATTAAGGACTTCGGGAAGATACCAGCCCCACTCACTAGACTAACAAAGAAGAATTTGATATTTTCTTAGGGTATAGAATATGAGGATGCTTTTCAGCGATTGAAGAGGGCTCTGACAATAGCCCCAGTCTTGACTTTTCCAGATGGGAACAAAGTGTTCACAGTTTACACCGATGCATGTGGTACAAGGCTTGGTGCGGTTCTGATGCAAGAGGCACGGGTAGTATGTTATGGAGGTAGACAGTTAAGTGTTCATGAGAAGAACTATCCTACCCATGAGTTGGAGTTGGCTGCCATAGTATTTGCGCTGAAGACTTGGCATCATTATCTACTTGGAGAGAAGTTCGAGTTGTATACCAATCATAAATCTCTCAAGCAACAAAGATGGATGGAATTCCTAGCGTCCTATGACTTTGAGATTGCTTGTACCCCTAACAAGGGTAATGTGGTGGCAGATGCACTGAGTAGGCAGAGGATGTCCTTCAGTCCTTTTTTTGTAGAGAGGAAGAGCTTGGAGTTTATTTCAACTTTTGATTTTAGGCCCTCTACCAAATTCACACCTGGTTTATTGGCATCATTAGAGGTGCTACCGAATCTTCTGGATGAGGTAGGAACTTCGCAGCAAGAGGACCCACAGATAGTAGACATCTTGGATAGGCTCGGTAAAGGGGATACTTCTAGTCACCTCAATAAATATTCCTTGGATGAAAGAGGGAGGTTGCTCCAAGATGGAAGGATTTATGTTCCTCGAGTTGGGAGTTTGCGGAAGACAGTCCTTAAGGAAGCCCATCATTTTAGGATGACTATCCATCCAAGCGGTGATAAGATGTATAGAGATATGAAGAGGGTTTTCTTTTGGGATGGGATGAAGAAGATGCAGTGGAGTTTGTTTCTCGATATTTGGTTTGCCAGCAAGTCAAGGCTGAGCAATGGAAGCTCGGTGGTTTTCTTCATCCTTTGGAAGTCCAACAGTGGAAGTAGGAGAGCGTCTCTATGGCTTTCGTTGATGGTTTGCCTAGATCGAGGAAAGGCAACACCATTATTTGGGTTATAGTTGACAGGCTTACTAAGAGCTCTTATTTCATTCCTGTTAAGAGTAAGAGGATGACAACATGGTTGGCAGCAGTTTATGTTCGTGAGATAGTCCGTCTACATGGAGTACCTTCCAGTATTGTGAGTGATCATGACCCCATATTCACCAGTGAGTTTTGGAGGAGCTTGCAAGAGGCATTAGGAACACAGTTGTGTTTGAGAACCGCTTACCACCCACAAACCGATGGATAGACGGAAAGGGTGAATAGAGTTCTTGAGGACCTTTTAAGCCACTGTATCCTTGACTTTGGAGGGACTCGGGAAGATTATCTTCCATTAGTAGAGTTCGTCTACAACAATAGTTATTAGGATAGTATTGGCATGACACCCTTCGGGACAATATGCGGATGACCCTGTAGATCACCGACTTGTTTGTGGGATCTACAGAGAGGCTGCTACTTGGATCTAAGATGATTGGGGAAATTTAAGAGAAGATTGATCTTATTTGCAGGCGCATGAAGACAGCTCAGGACAGGCAGAAGTCCTACGCAGATAAGAGAAGAACCTATATTGAGTTCGAGGCAGGAGACATGGTTTTCATCAAGGTATCGCCCTTAAGGAATGTGGTTCGCTTTGGATCTGTAGGGAAATTGGCGCCAGGATTTGTAGGACCATTTCCCATAATAGAAAGGATTGGTCAAATGGCAAATAGAGTGAAGCTACCAGAGAGACTGGCCGGTGTTCATGATGTTTTCCATGTTTCTCATTTACGAAAGTGCTTACATGATACCGTAGAAGTAATTGAGCCAAGTATGCTTAAGGAAGTTGAGTTGGAACATGAAGCGACAATTCCTACCCGTATTCTTGGATCAGAGGTTAAGAAGCTACACAACCGAGAGGTCAAGTTGATAAATGTTCAATGGGGAGAAAACCCCAAAGGATGCAACTTGGGAGACTGAAGACAAGATTCGTGCTTCGTAACATTTTCTTTTCAAGGGTATGTTCTTAACTTCTTTTCCAAAGCTTTCATTCGTGCTTGCTTCTGTCATTTAAGAATATTCTATCGATCGAATCTTCGACCTCTAGGTTGGGAACCCATGAATGTAAGCATGTGTTTGAAGCATGTTATGTTTGATGGATGCCAATAGATGCAAGTGTTTGCTAGTGGTTTCTTATGGATGCATACACACATTAGGCACTAGATCGGCTCAATTACTCTAATACTGCATATGGATGTGTGTGCAATTTTCTTCTTTTATGGATGAAAATGGGTGTATCATCATGTGGATGTTGCATTTGGATGAATAATTGTGCACACATATAGAACCTACATGTTATGCTAGGATTATTTGCATGCATTTTGATCGCATGGCACAAACATAAATTGCATTGAGGAGGTCAATTGAATTAGTAGACCGCATGATCTTTCGCATTAGTATAAGGGCATATACACGCACCTTTGCATATGTTCATATAAGAATTAGAATTCTTTTATGGATAATGGATGGCTGTGATTGTTGGAGAGTAGATGGATGATGGATGTTAGGATATACATTCTTCTTAACATAGAGATTTCGGGGACGAAATCCTTTCTGTAAGGGAGAATGTAACACCCCGAAATTTTAAAGAACACTATAATGATAAACTAAAGAATACTTAAATAGGTAATTGGAATTAAGTAAAAAGGACTATGCTATTGCGTTCGTCTCGGAATTCTACTTAAGATGAACTCTGTAACGACCCAGGGTTTTCAGCCCAGGAAATCGACATAAATACCTTTACCGTAACTCATGCCGACTTTCCAAACACCCAAAACACTGGAACGTTATTAGAAAGAAATTAGAGGGTGAGATAAGAAAGAAAGAAATATTAGAATAGAAGAAGAAGAAGAACCAACACAACACAGAATCAGAGTTTATATCCGACCGCTAAACCAGAGTTTATTAGTAATCCTTCCACTTATGAAATTCCATGGTCTTCAATGATCCATCTCGACCGTCTTCTGATATCTTCATGTATTTGTTGGTGTTCAATGCTCCATCTCGACCGTCTTCTGATATCTTCATGTATTTGTTGGTCGGAATGGTTTTCGAATATAAATTCGATCCCGGTCTTTCCGTGCCAACAATCGTATTGGACAGATTTGATAGTCGATGATTTAACTATTAAAATGATCAGTGTTTCAATCATGACAATCCAGTGAGTTCATTATTTCAGTAATCAGCACCATTTGGCCTTTTAATTAAAAACAAATGTAAATTTAAATCTCTTAATATTTCAATATTATAAATATAGCTTTACGCTTCTTATTTAACATAAGATTTATTCTTTAAACAAATTCTTTTTACTATTTAGGGAAAATTCTATATCGTATCCAGATTTCTATTTCACTTTTAAAACATTACCCACATTATTGTCTAATATTGGGAAATCAATTCACTTATTATTCGTAAAAACATTTGTTACGAAATATCTTTTATTTATTACTTTACAATACCCAGTGCTTATTCTTATTGAATAAAACTCGACTTTTACATTTCCTTCTTACTCAGAAACGTTGTTATAATTTCCTGCAATTCCCTTTTTACTTTGGAATCCCTATATCTATATATATATTCCAAATTTCACCAAACATGTTGCGTTATTATTTTGCTGATGAAATAATAAATTTCACTAACCTCCTCGAAATTGCTAAGGTAGGGAAAGAACGTTACAAACCCATTAATTTCCAAATCTAATTTATTATAAATCAAAAACCAATACACAAACAAATCAACCAAATCAACTGAATTCATATTCTGTTTATTTGGTTGAAGAATTCAGTTGATTTGTTTGTGTATTGGTTTTTGATTTATAATAAATTAGATTTGGAAATTAATGGGTTTGTAAAGTTCTTTCCCTACCTTAGCAATTTCGAGGAGGTTAGTGAAATTTATTATTTCATCAGCAAAATAATAATGCAACATATTTGGTGAAATTTGGAATAAATATATAGATATAGGGATTCCAAAGTAAAAAGGGAATTGCGGGAAATTATAACAACGTTTCCGAGTAAGAAGGAAATGTAAAAGTCATGTTTTATTCAATAAGAATAAGCACTGGGTATTGTAAAGTAATAAATAAAAGATATTTCGTAACAAATGTTTTTACGAATAATAAGTGAATTGTTTTCCCAATATTAGACAATAATGTGGATAATGTTTTAAAAGTGAAATAGAAATCTGGATACGATATAGAATTTTCCCTAAATATAAAAAGAATTTGTTTAAAGAATAAATCTTATGTTAAATACGAAGCGTAAAACTATATTTATAATATCGAAAGACTAAGAGTTTTAAATTTACATTTTTTATTAATTAAAAGGCCAAATGGTGCTGAATACTGAACCAATGAACTCACTGGATTGTCATGATTGAAACACTGATCATTTTGATAGTTAAATCATCGACTATCAAATCTGTCCAATACGATTGTTGGCACGGAAAGACCGGGATCGAATTTATATTCGAAAAACATTCCGACCAACAAATACTTGAAGATATCAGAAGACGGTCGAGATGGAGCATTGAAGACCGTGGAATTTCATAAGTGGAAGGATTACTAATAATCTCTGGTTTAGCGGCCAGAGATAAACTCTGATTCTGTGTTGTGTTGGTTCTTCTTCTTCTTCTTCTATTCTAATATTTCTTTCTTATCTCACCCTCTAATTTCTTTCTAATAACGTTCTAGTGTTTTCGGTGTTTGGAAGGTCGGCATGAGTTACGTAAAGGTATTTATGTCGATTCCCTGGGCCGAAAACCCTGGGTCGTTACAGTGGTATCAGGGCTATTGGTTAAGTATTAACCTTGGCTCTGTGGTGTAACTCGATAGAGATGGGATTAGTAATACCCTGGGTCGTTACAAACTCTTAGTTTGCATAAACGGACATCGTATGAAGGAAACATTAAGTTTTGAAGTTTATATACATATAAGCATACCTACGTATATATATAACAAATCCAGAAATGAAAATCATGATGCAGAAAAGGGAGGGAAATCATCCCGTTAGGGGTTGATCCCATCCCTTATGGGTGTCGACTCATGGGTCAACCCCTCCACAGATGTGTCGACCCCGGGGTAAACTCCATCGAGATCTGGGGCAGATTCTTCCCTGCACATGTTCACATTTCTGAGTGAGATTCATTGACCATAAGCTATAAATAGGACCCCATTTCTGCTGTTTTATTCACCAAAAACAATAGAGAAAACGCGGTGCTGCCCCAACCTAGATTAAACTAGTCTATTCTTCTACAACAACAACTTATAAGCATACAAGAATCTCTACTACAATATCTACAGTCAATTCTTTGTTCTTTAGATCCCGTCATGGTGAGTTCATGTTATTTTTAGATATAAACTTAGTAGTAATCTTGACAATTTTATATGTTGGATCTAAACCTGTGCCTGCTAATACCCTGAATGATAGAAATAGATTTGTCAATACTTGTACACCTGATCCTCTGTTTAGTTCTTGCATGCCTATCTTTATTATGCTTATTTGTTAACATGCCTAATCATGTCACCATATGCATATCCTGTTAGTATGCATATTCCTGTCATATGTCTGTCTCGTTATTATGCCTATTCTTGTTCTCTTCTCCCCATCTTTCCCCTTTTATTTTTATATCCAGGCTACCTTCGAGCCTAGGCCTATCGCCGAAATATGCGAGAGCACAAAATTGGGAATGGTTGGGAAGGATAAATTTGGAGCATAACTTATATTAAAACATGATTAGGATTTGGGCATAATTTATAACTTGTTCTAAAACTGTAATTTGGGGAATAACTTGTGTTTTGAAACGTGATTGGAATTTGGTGCATAATCTTGGATAAACATGAAAAGTGGTTAATAATGTACATGCCTAGATTTACAGTAATTAGAAACTGTAACCGGACTTAGACATGAGGTTAGATTACACTTGTGGTAGAAGTCTTCTCGGAACTGCCCTACAAACCCAGCATTCACAAGTAGTTAATCTATTGTAAGGGGTCGAGTGCATAAATGTATACGTAACGGTGATAAGACACGAGGTTAAGTCTGACTTATGGTAGAAGTCTACCCGGAACTGCCCGACATATCCATCATCCACAAGTAGTAGACTTAATGTGAGAGGAATAGTCCATTAACAGCCATAAATGGGTAACTTGTTAACCTATAATACTTAACCTGCTTAAATCTGTCGGTTTACATGAACCTGTCCAATTGAGTAGGGGTTATGCAACCTTGTTAAACTGTTTGGCATAACCTTTTAAAATCCTACTAGTGGGGACGCAAGCCTAGGAGGGAGCTTGTATCATCTGTTGCGTGGGATCCGTTTCAGTCAGTAACCCATCTTGGTATCAAACGGAGAACCCTGAACTAGGACGGGATCGGGATATGCTTACTGAGATGATTATAAGAGGTCACTCGTGTGAGGATGTTGATGGCACATTCCAACGGGGTCATGTGCGTGCATGGGCCTGGTTTTCTTGGGGAAATTAAGACGTTGTGAGATCAGTAGATATGGTTGTGCATCTTGAAAATAATGGGGTTTCCACTTTAGGAAGTGATACATCCTACTATAGGGCCAACACATGGTATCTACGGGGTAGGAAGCCGATCGATTTGGGGTAGTAATTTGAATACATCTAGTCTTGCTTGTTTGGGAGCCTGTTATTATTGTTAGGGGCAACACATGTCATTCTTGTTGGGCTACCTGTTATTATTGTTGGGGGTAAAATCTGTCACTAGAAGTACACCAAAATCTACCATCTTGTTCTTGTTGGGATCATCTTGTTCTTGTTATACTAGTATTATGCAGAAAAACTTGAGAAGCACAATCTATTTTTTTCTGTTTATCCTTCTCATCCTGTTATAGTTGCCTTATGATATTGTTATCTCCCTCATCCAGTTTATATATCTATCATGATTCTTTTACTTATTTATATGCTAAAAGTAACTGGACTCGCCAGACTTTATGTCTGACCCGTTTTGTTTCCGTTTCTCTCTCTTCCTCCCCCCAGGTTCTCAAGGTATGAATACTTAGACCAGATTAGGATTCTCTCTCTCATTCTACTTGGAGCTTCTTTGATGTACTGCTTATCCTGTCTTCTCTGATATGATTATTATTGGGGACTATGCTTTTTATATTATTGTACTCTGATGATTTTAGTACAAGGCAGATACTTTAAATTGATGTAATGGGTTTTCTGTATTTTAGACTTATGATGTAACTAAATTTGTACCACGAGGTTTTCTATTTGGAAAACAAATTTCTAAATTCCGCTGTGTTTTATATCTGTCTTGTGATGTTTCTGTTTCTATTTACATATAACGTTTCACTGAAATTAATGCATTCTGATAAAGAGTGACATTAGCAGATGTGGGGTGTCATATTAAAATTTAGTGTTGAATAAATTTTAGTAAAGAAATGGTTCTATGTCACAGATATATAAATAAATAAACCACTGTTCCTTGTCAAAACTAAAATTTATTTTTTTCTCTTGTGTGATTTTAGTTTTCGCATTTTTGACGTGACTGACTTCCTTATTCGCCAACATGTGACATGAATTGTTAAAATTTCCGCAATTTTCGTTTTTAAAGGTTTATGGAAAATGTTGTTTGAAAAAATAATTCTTTCTATCATTTTCTTATTTTATAGGGAAATGAAATGGTTTTGAAAGGAAAATTACAAAATAAACATAAAAAGTTTTCAAGCGGAAATTTATTTTTATGAAAATTTTTGATTTTTGATCACATAAATGATGTTAGGTAGATTTTTGGATGTTTTGTGCGCGCGTTTTAGCGGTGCAATAGGACTGATGATGCTATAAAAATGTTTATGGTAATCAGGAAAAAGGCTGTTTTAGCCTTTGAAATGTTGTTTCCAAGCCTTGTCAACGATGCGCGCAAGCTACTAATTAACTTATTTTATATTTTAGAGCTTGTTTTAAGCCTCCTTTATAGTCTACAGTTGGAAATTTTTGGGGTATTTTGGGTAACCGAGTTGAAAATTCCACTGTAGGTCGGGAAATGGAATATTTGAAAGTGAAGGGAATGATAAATTTCTTTGCCTTAATTTCCTTTTTCCAGTTAGGGGATATTAAGTAGGAAACGACTCGATTGCGTACATTTTGGATGGTAGGGTTTGGATTTAAAATTAGTTTCTTCACACTTCTATTCGTAGTTATGTGAGGGTAATGGATGAAAAAGAATTTTCAAATTTTACCTTCATGTAGAATTGCCAGTATATTTAGGATGTTCTCCATCATGTTTTCAAAAATATTTCAGAAAAGTTTAATGTAAGCATATAGGAGGATCCAATTAGAGTTTTGCTTACATGTTTTTTGTTGAAATTGCATTATTTACACCATGCACACATACACATGGTTGCAAAGTGTATGTACACAAGTTGGTTGTGTAGCATAAATTTTAGACGTCCGAATTTCGGGACGAAAATCCTTTTAAGGAGGGAAGAATGTAACAACCTAGAATTTTGGCGATATAAATTAATTATTAAAATTAAAAAAAAGGAATTTCTTTAAAATATCGAAATTAGCTGCAAGAATTTAACCGTTGCGTTTGTCTCCGAATTCTGGTCAGCTTTCATGTTTGGAGTTTTGCGAACAGAGTTTGTATGAAAAAGTTACGGACAAAATGCGAAAATGGATGGAAAATAAGTAAAAAGAAAAATTAATTAATAATTTTCCTAATATAACTCTGCCGACTTGGGCAGTTTGATTCCCAGGCGGTCGACATGGGGGTCGATCGCCCAGGTCGACCTATTGGACGTCAAATTGCCCAGTAACGGCTAGATTTTGAGGGTTTTATTTATATTATATTTATAACGGATGGAGGAATATAATTTAAAACTAATCTGATGGTTCTAATCCATTTCCACTCCTATAAATAAAGGGGTAGAACCTCACTCTTTTTCCGTTCGAATCTATGATGGAAGTGGAGCTCTACCATTTTTCTTCCTCTTCTAACCTAATTTCTAATTAGAATATATTCATACATATACCAAATCAAATCAAAATCATATGGAGTTGGGAAAATTAATAAATTCAATGGAACAGGATGTTCAACGATAGATTTCTTCGCTCTCTTCCCATTTTCTTACATTTCTACAGATCGAATTTTTCCTTTTTTTGATAAACTGTAGATTTATAAGAATTTAGGATTTGTAAGCCTAAAAATGTCCAAAACTGAGAAATTGGAAGCTATAAGATGAGTGGGAAATTTACTAATACAGATATAATGATTTGTCTATTTTGTTTGAATCCAACCTATGTTTTATGCCTATTAGATCTACTTATTTAAATAATTATAAATTGTGGCAGCCATCAGATCTGATTACGAACATGCTTGATATTGGTAAATGTTAAGTTGTGCTTATGTGTAACATGCATTGTAGGATACATACATACATACATATATATATATATATATATATATATATATATATTCCCCACATATTCCTACAAGTTATGTCATGAAATATGTTGTACATGTAGAGTACCGTGGATCTGGAAATCAGTCCAATTAAACATAAATTGTTGTAGTTATATTCCAGATATTTAGTTCATTACTGAAATATGAAATATGTAAGTTTGTGTGAAAAGATGAATTTGTGTACTATTTAGTTATAAGAATAAAAGAAATATTCCTTGTTTACATCCAATATTGTTGGGTTTTTGGCTTAAGCATTGTAAGTTATGCCATGTTCCTCATTTTTTAGTAAAGAGGCATTATTTTAAAATCACAAGAAGTATGACGAAAAGAATTAAAAAGGGAAAAGTGGTGCAAAGGTACATACAACAATAAATACATGTTTTTGTATGTAATTTGTATCGACTATTCCAAAATAAAAATATATTACATATATTTCTTGTGATTTAGAAATATGTCAATTCCAGAAAAAAGGCATGATTTACAATTGTTTTGCCTAACGGTCCTTGTGAGACTTGAAACCTTTTTGGCAAGATTGAATATGAAGAGGGATTGTATGTTTAATTGATTAGACCAAATCATAAATTTAAAAATAAGTATTGTAAAATAATAAATAATAAATAAATATTAATAACTACGTTGACCGCACGAAAACATAAAAATGAATATATACATATTATCCGTCCAAATCAATGTAAAACAGTGAAATATAAATTGTATGGAATGTTTGAATGTTGGATAAGGTTCAATTATGGAATTATAGGTAAATATAATTCATTTTGAATTAGTACATTTTTGGTGACCATTTATAGCAATAGATATAATTAATTGCCATAAATGAGACCGCAAATAAAGGAATAACCATTGTAACCAATATTGATTTAGGGAAAATAAATATGATGGAAAAAATGGTTACAATCACTAAAATCAATTAGGATAATTTTTATGGACCCCAATTAGGAAATTTAAATTGTAACCGCATTTAGACATGAGACTAAACTCAACTTGTGGTGTAAGCCAGCCTGAAACCGACCGACAAATCGAGCAACCATAGGTAGTCAGTTTAATGTGATAGGTCTAATTCATAAGTATAATTGCTCTAAGGCACGATGTTAAATTCACTTGTGGTAGAAGTCTGCCCAGAACCGACCAGCATATCCAGCATCCACAAGTAGTCAACTTAATGTGAGAGGCCTTATATGTAAAAATATATATACATATATATAACAGTCACCAATAAATAAATAAAAATAGAAACTGTCCATCGGAGTACAACAATAGATAACTTGGGACTGATAAGTAGTTGCCTCAGGAAAATATGACCGTTAGAGTCATAAAGGGCAATAAAAAGGAAATAAAAAGAAATGGGTGTCAAAAAGGGGATAAATGGATATTGATTGTTGTTTAAATATAAGTCTAAATTAGGGAAGAAATTAAATAAATTTCCTTAAAAAAAGGGAATATAATCTTCCTTGTTTATGTCAACTTATAATTAAAAATATAGTTGGACTTAGTAAGTTAGAAATATAAGATATTATTAAGCATATAAATCCGTGAAACAAATAAATGGTGTACATATAGTATTTCTGTATAAAGGAATTAAACGGGAATGACTTAATAACGTAGCCTACTTTATCCCCCAAAAGGGAAAGGTGTTAAAGGAAAATGGGGGACGAACTAATAACCTTCGCGTATAGTCTGCTTCCTAGGTCCTAAAAGGCTAAGTGACTAGGGTTAAAAAGTCCACCTCGGAATAGGTTTTCAGTATCGAGGTCTTAAATGGAAGGTGTGTGTTGGCCTACCCAAACCTGGAAATTAAAAGGGCCATATATGGCCATCTATCCTATGGGAAGTAGCAAGAGACTAAGAAGGTTATCTAATAAGGTCAGCTAGAATGTATAACGAACGATAAAATACCTCTTCTCACCTTATGCGGGGAAAGGGTATATGTGTGAATGATGGAAGCCTTAACTAGTATGGCCCATAACTAGTGCCCTCTAGTTTTATGTTAATGTTGAATATATTATCGAGGGTTAATAAGTGGATAAGGATATAGATAGAAACCCCGTAATTAGGGACCCACTCTCGATAGAATAAACCAGTTGAACTCTTGTATAAAGGCTTCACAAAAATGTATGTAAACGTCCTATCTCGATAATATAATTTGGGAATACTACTTTAGGAAGAGTAGTAGAGTTGTGCACAAGCTTTAACAAGGTTGGTTTAGAATCACTAACCTTATCAGGCATACTACTTAGGTTGAACCAAACAGAATATATACATATGTTATAGTGTGTGTGTGTGTGTGTGTGTGTGTTGTACATTTCTTAGTCACCAAAGGTTAACCGTCCTTTTGGTCCAGTCACCAAAAGTACTCAAGACACGCTCTACTCAACCCATCGCATGAAGCCGAGGCCAAGGGTAAAACTCAGGAAGTGCAGAGGCAAGGACCGGAGAAAAATCCCGCCGGCAAGAGCTTCGCACCTTCGCCGCCACAATACCGCGCCAAGGGAGTCAACTAGCCTTAACAAATCCTCTCACCAAAATCCGCTTCGCACCCAGCCGGTGCGAAATTTCGCACCTCGCCCAGGTGCGAATTTCCGAAGGCCAATTACAGGAGGCGCGAATTTCTGGAAGATGGTCCCCGTTTCTACCTACTCCTACCAAACCCCTACCCAACAACTTCCTATAAATACCCCATGGCTTCACACTTCAAAGAGAAAGAATGCTAGAGCTTAGAGACCTCCATAAAGCTTTATTAATGGCATCTCCTCTTTGAGAAAGAAGGAGGACAAGATTGTCTTTTTCCTTATTATTCAATATATGATAATTATGACATCGTATATCATGAAGCATGAATGTAATGAGATATGGTGAGATAGTCTCAACTTTGTAATTTCTTCCAAGTGATTAATAATATTCCAACTACTCTTCAAAGTGGACGTAAGCCCTTACTATGGATGAACCATTATAAATCTCTTGTGTTATTTACTGCTTATGTTTGAAATATGTTCTTGTCTGTGCGACCATATTTGTAATTCCTAGTAATTGGGAATCTTTGGTGTTCGCGACATTTTTTGCCATCAACATTTGGTGCTTTCACTGAGAAAACTCGGATATTGCATCTTTCTAGCACATTACCATCTCGACTTCGTCAAGCTTAAGGTTCCCTGCTTAACCTATTATCGAGTCCGCTTACGATGGTAAAGACGTCAAAGAATGCAATAATCGGCTCTTCAGCCGCAACCGAGGCCGGTAAATCTCGACAACCTCAACCGACAGACATCCCGACCACTAATGAAACTGAACCACCTATTGCGGACCCCGAAACACCTGCAACACAAGTGAAAATCCATACCTTTAGTGAAAAATATGAGAATACAGTCCTCAAGCTCAATCAAGCACTAAGGAATAACATTGACCTTATGCGCCAACTTAACGAAAGTCAGCGCGTCGTCGCTCAACTACAACTAGCTCGGAACAATGCTCGACCTCGGCCACCAAAATCGGAAATTTCCTCTTCCGAGTCAAGGGGCCCATACCAAATAAGAAGGTTAAGTCTCATAAACAATGTCGCCGTCCGAACTAACGCCCTCGACAATGGCAATGGCAATGGATACGCCAATGGCAACGGCGACTGGACCACGGTTACCTATGGTGAGGACGCCCAACCTCGGGATCATACTCGCCTAATCATCAATGAAGGACCCGCTCCTACTAACCAACCTCCTCCTCAACAAGACTCAACGGCCGCCCGCCGAGACAATGAACCCACCATTCAGGCGGCCCATGCTTTTCTAAAACCGGATCCGCGTGACCCCGACCCACCTCATCACGCGCGCCAGGCTCCCATTATAAAAGTCGAGGATATGAAAGAAGAAGATGAAGACATCCATCCTAGAATACGCCCTCGTGCCAGAACTCCGGAACCTCCCCAAAGCCCATGGGTCCTAATGGCAGATCCTCATCCGGCCTACCTTCCCGACATGGTCCGAAGGATCGTGAGGGAGATGCGAGGAAATGTGCATGATTCTTGGGAAGCGCACATTAGGCGCAACCCTTTCACTCGAAGAGTTAATGAAGCTGAATGGCCGCGACGCTTTAACATGCCTCAGATGTCGCTCTATGACGACACCACTGACCCTTGTGCTTTCTTAAACCGTTATGAGTGGCAAATGGACTCCAGCAGAGGCGACGATCCAGCCAAATGCAAATGCTTTCCGGTCTTCTTATCGGGAACGCTTTATTATGGTTCTCTTGTCTCCCTGTTTATTCTATCAACAACTTCGGCCAATTAGCGACATAGCTGGTCAAGCAGTTCAAAATGCACATTCTGACTCCAAAGAACCCCCTTACCCTTTGCAACTTATACCAAGGACCTACGGAATCACATAAAAGCTACCTTTCCCGGTTCAACATCGCCCTCACCGAAGTCGAGGATCCGGATCTGTGCACCATCCTCTTCCAGCTAGCTAAAGGAGTCCTTCCTACTTCCGAATTCGGGGCATGGATTGACCAAAAGCAACTGAAGAGCCTCGATGCTTTCTATGAGAAAACAGGGAAGTTCTTATGCCAAGAAGAAGCAAGGCGGAACCGCGTCTCTGACGCCAGCCGCCCCACCAACCCTCGGAATGACGCCGCAAATAACCGCCCTCGGGTTCAAGAAGCTGGAAGACCCCCCAATCTGAATACAAGGGCAGGAACCCCCAGACAGAGACCAAGCAACGGGGGACAAGGCAGCCGGGGCAACAATCAGGTCCAAACAGAGCCAAGGAAGCCCAGCCCCTACCGCTCTTATGATACATATACCCTGTTAAATGAAAATCCGGAGACCATCTACTTGGAAACATGCAACACTCTGCCATATCTAAAACCCCTCACAAGGGAGTCGACCGACTCCGAGAAGAACTCGGGGAGATACTGCCGATATCACGACATGTATGGAAATAACACAAATGAATGTCGACAGCTTCGAGATGCGATTGAAAAACTCATCTGCGAGAAGCGGCTCGAATGATATGTTTAAGAGCCTTTTCCACCCGGAGCCAATCCAAAACCTTCAGCGCCAACTCCTCAAACGGCCACCAAGACGGCCCCTGGACCGTCTAACGCAAGGCAAGGGATCGTGATCAATACTATATGGGATGGACCGAGCCCCACGCATGATAGCTTTCAAAAGATGGAGGAATACGTGGGTTCCATTAAACATGCAACCTACGATTCTTGCTCCACTCCCGATGAATTCACCCCGACCAAGCTCTGGAAAACCATGTGCGACGACATCATTTTCCATGAAAGGGAGTCCACGGGAATTGAAATCCCGACCACCGATCCTTTGGTCATAATGGCTCAAATTGGCGCTGCAACCGTTCGAAAGATATTGGTCGATTCGGGAAGCTCGGTCAACATCATCTTCAAAGCTGCCTACGATCAGATGAAGTTAGAAGCAAAAGACCTCAAACCATGCCACACCATGATTCACGACTTTAATGGGGCATCCAGCTATCCAGTGGGAGTCATCGACCTACCCGTTGAACTTGGCACGAGGGATCGAAGCCGAGTCTGAATCCTCACCTTCATGGTTATCGACATTGCCTCATCATACAACGTCTTCCTCGGACGCCCCTTCCTCACAGAATTCCGCGTCTGCTTATCGCCATGATCTCTCCTAATGAAATTTCCAACAAAAAATGGGATCGCAACAGTCAGAGGCGACCAAGTCAGTGCCAGGGAATGCTACGCAATAGAATGGAAAAATGCGCGCAATAGGGACAAGGGTAAAGCAGTACCTGCCGCCTTTTGCGCCAAGACCGCCTCAGCATAGCAATCAGCGGCGTCTAGGCCCTGGCCCAGGCGCCATTCCTGTCTTTCCGATGACCTTGACCCAAGGAAAGACGAAGAGCCCGAGTACGAGAGACCAATTCCAGTCGAGCCCATGATGGATGTACCCGTTACCCCCGATTACCCATCACGAGTACTGAAGAAAGGATCGCATCTGCACCCAGCCATCAAAGATGACCTCATGGATTTCTTGAAAG
Source organism: Allium sativum (assembly GCA_030737875.1). Classification (NCBI taxonomy): domain Eukaryota; kingdom Viridiplantae; phylum Streptophyta; class Magnoliopsida; order Asparagales; family Amaryllidaceae; genus Allium; species Allium sativum. Next base: position 71,803,865 of record CM060924.1, read on the forward strand.
GAAAATTGGACGTATTTTCATGGACTCATTCCGATATGAAGGGCATAGACCCCGTAATTGCTTGCCACTCATTGGGCATAGATCTTAAAATCCATCCAGTCAAGCAGAAGCGCCGCCTCCTGGGGCCCGAGATGTCCAAGGCACTCGAAGAAGAGGTTGATCGCCTGCTAAACAACAACTTCATCCGCGAAGCCTACTACCCCGAGTGGGTCTCCAATCCGGTTCTGTTCAAGAAGGCCAATGGTAAATGGCGGACCTGCATCGATTAATCTGATTTGAACAAAGCTTGCCCGAAGGACAGCTTCCCGCTCCCCAAGATTGACCAACTAGTCGACTCAACCATCGGATAAAATCTACTATCTTTCATGGACGCCTACTCTGGTTACAACCAAATCCCGATGGATCTCCGCAACCAGGATCATACCTCCTTCATTACCGACCGCGGACTTTACTGCTATCGCGTCTTGCCTTTCAGCCTCAAGAATGCCAGTGCTACATATCAACGGATGGTTAATCGACTCTTCAAAAATCAAATTGAGAAATCCATGGAGGTGTATGTGGATGACATGCTAGTTAAATTGAAAGTGTCTAGCAGTCACGTCCACGACCTCTCCACAATGTTCGATGTCCTATGCCTGCACAACATGAAACTTAATCCTCTGAAATGTTCCTTTGGCATTGCCTCAGGAAAGTTTCTAGGTTTCATCGTCAAAGCCCGAGGCATCGAAGCTAACCCCGAGAAATTCCAGGCCATTCGGGATATCCGAATCCCTGAGAACATCAAGGATGTTCAATGTTTGAACAGGAAGGTCGCTGCTCTAAGTTGATTCATCTCTAAGGCCACCGACAAGTGCATTCCTTTCTTTGATTTACTTCGAAAAGGGAAACACAATTTCTAGTGGACCCCTGAATGCATTTCTGCATTCAAGGAGGTCCTGAATCACTTAGAGCGACCACCCATCTTATTTAAGCCTATAGACCGCGAGGACTTATACGTTTACTTGGTTGTTTCTCCGCAGGCAATCAACTCGGCGTTGATACGACTCGAGTATCGCGTCCAACGACCTGTCTATTACATAAGCAAATGACTGACAAGGGCAAAGAAGAACTACCCGAAGCTCGAAAAACTGCCATTCTGCATACTAATCTCCTCCCGGAAGCTCCGGCCATATTTCCAGGCTCATCCCATAAAAGTCTACACGAACCAACTGTTGCGTCCGATCCTGCAACGACCTGAGGCATCCGGCTGACTGCTGAAGTGGAGTATGCCACTAAGTTATTTCGAGATAACATTCATTCCCTGCCGAGCCATCCCCGGGCAAGCCCTTGCCGACTTCATAGTATAATTCACGGCTCCCTAGGGAACCTCTACAGAAGACACCGAAACCCCCGACAACGTGTGGAAGTTGTTCGTAGATGGATCCTCCAATATCAAGTGCTCGGGAGCCAGTATCATACTCATCACACCTGAGGGACGCTCAATACACTATGCATTAAAGCTGAATTTCTCTGCTACCAATAACGATGCAGAATACGAGGCATTGTTAGCCGGGCTGAGAATCGCGATCGAGCTCAAGCTGAGAACTATCCAAATCTTCTCCGACTCGCAACTCGTCTCACACCAAGTGATAGACACTACACCACAAAGGCCAATTTGGCATAGCGGGATGAGGGGATTTGATACGGATTAAAGCCGTATCAAATTTGGTTGTGCTCATACCTGTATTAAATTCACTTGGCACAACCGATGGCGATCCGCACCACCTCAACAATTAAAATCTAGCCCTCCATCTTAAAGTTGTGGATCACTACATTTTTGACAAGGCTGTGACCCATATCAAAATTTTCATCTCCCGCAACAGCTAAAACTATTTTCACTCCCCGCTATTTTTTCATTTCCCTCAATCCCTAATATTCCCTAAATCCACTCGCTCCCCTTCCTTCTTTGATTTTGATTGCCTCGCTCCCATTTATCGGCCGTCCGCAACATACTATTTATGTTCTCCTCCTATTGTTTGGCTATTTCTGTCGTTTACTTCTCTTTCCAATTTCCTATTGATTAAGAAATCAGCCAAGGAATTTCAATTGTTAGTGATAGGGGAGCCTGAAAGGTATAAATCTTTTATCTGCGTTTCAATCTTTTTTTAAGCCTTTACTTCTAGTTAGTTCCATTCTATGTGGAAAGATTAGGGTTTTATGCTATGACCTAAAATTTTGATAATTTTGGAGATATTTGACCTGAGTTTCTACTGCGTTTCGTAGATTAGTGACATCATGCATGCTTAATTCAGTGTGTGTTTCTGGCTGATTAGGAGAGTTTGGGTTGACAATAGCTTATGAATTTTTACTGCACTGCCTTAATAAAGTCATTGGAAAAACATGTGCCTGATTTAATAAGATTGACAAGAAAGATTTCAGGAACCAATTTAAGCTAGTTTTCAAATTTTTTATTTACTTATTGCATATCTATTATACAATTTATCACCTATTGTGAGTCTAAAAATATAGTTCGCTAATTAATTTGTGTTTGAAAACTGAGTTTGTGGCACAATGGACTGAGTTTCCGGAACGGAGTTTGCAAACTCGTTCAGCAACTGAGTTTGCAACAAACTCCAGTTTCGAACTGAGTTCGCTAACTCAGTCCGAAACTGAGTTCGCAAACTCAGTCCAGAACTGAGTTTCCGGAACTGAGTTTGCACGAGTTTGTTGCAAACTCATATCGAAACTGAGTTTGGAAACTCGGTTTCGAACTTAGTTTGCAAACTCAGTTTCGAATTGAGTTTGCAACGAACTCGTGCGAACTCGGTTCTGGACTGAGTTTGTGAACTCGGTTCGAAACTGAGTTTGTTCCTTTGATTAATATCTTAAAATGTTGGTATATTTTGCAGTGTGATTTCATTAAACATTTCAGAGAAGACTAGCATCGGCATCTTTTGAGTTTTGATTTTAGAAAACATGTTGATGGCCTTGACGTGTTGCAAAAGGTAGCTTTCTTATTTTCATTATCATTATTATTTTGGTCATGTTTCATAATTATGCAGAATTTCAATGTATGGTCATGGTTACAGGATCTTCCATCAAGTTTGAAAGATATGATCGAAATTATTGATATACTTCTAAGGTGGTTTGTCTTACGGTTTTATGAGTCGAACATCACATGCTTATTGAAGGTATGTTGTGCATTCATGTAGTTTAGTGCAGTTTTAACTTATTACTTGCAAGCAGTTAACTCAGCAAATACATGAGCTTCTTAGTGTTGACATCCAATAAACTGGTACCAGGTTATGGATTTCCTTCCTGAATGTTTTGGTATTCTGAAAGAAGGTGGTTACATTTTGACTGATGCTGAGGCTGCAATATTTTAACTGATGCTGAGACTGCAATCATCTGATTGTGGTTGTGTATTGAATTCCATTGTTGGATCTTCTTCTTCCTGTTGAGGGCATATGATCAAGAAGAGGTATTATATTCCATGTTGTATAATTCAGATGGCTAACTTCGAAACTGAGTTCGAAACTGAGTTTGCAAACTCGTTTCGAAACTGAGTTTGCAAACTCGTTCGGAAACTGAGTTCGCAAAATCAGTTCTGGACTGAGTTTGCGAACTCAGTTCCGGAACTGAGTTCGCAAACTCAGTCCGGAACTGAGTTTGTGAACTCGTTCCGGAACTGAGTTTGCGAACTAAGTTTCGGAACGAGCTTGCAAACTCAGTTTCGAACTGAGCTTGCAAACTCAGTTCGAGTTTGCCATTTGAATCATACAACATGGAATATAATACCTCTTCTTGATCATATGCCCTCAACAGGAAGAAGAAGATCCAACAATGGAATTCTATACACAACCACAATCAGATGATTGCAGTCTCAGCATCAGTTAAAATATTGCAGCCTCAGAATCAGTCAAAATGTAACCACCTTCTTTCAGAATACCAAAAAATTCAGGAAGGAAATCCAGAACCTGGTACCAGTTTATTGGATGTCAACACTAAGAAGCTCATGTATTTGCTGAGTTAACTGCTTGCAAGTAATAAGTTAAAACTGCACTAAACTACATGAATGTACAACATACCTTCAATAAGCATGCGGTGTTCGACTCATAAAACCGTAAGACAAACCACCTTAGAAGTATATCAATAAGTTCGATCATATCTTTCAAACTTGATGGAAGAGCCTGTAACCATGACCATACATTGAAATTTTGCATAATTATGAAACATGACCAAAATAATAATGATAATGAAAATAAGAAAGCTACCTTTTGCAACACGTCAAGGCCATCAACATGTTTTATAAAATCAGAACTCAAAAGATGCCGATGCAAGTCTTCTCTGAAATGTTTAATGAAATCACACTGCAAAATATACCAACATTTTAAGATATTAATCAAATCAACAAACTCAGTTTCGAACTGAGTTCACAAACTCGGTCCGGAACTGAGTTCGCACGAGTTTGTTGCAAACTCAGTTCGAAACTGAGTTTGCAAACTCAGTTCGAAACTGAGTTTCCAAACTCAGTTTCGATATGAGTTTGCAACAAACTCGTGCAAACTCAGTTCCGGAAACTCAGTTCTGGACTGAGTTTGCGAACTCAGTTTCGGACTGAGTTAGCGAACTCAGTTCGAAACTGGAGTTTGTTGCAAACTCAGTTGCTGAACGAGTTTGCAAACTCCGTTCCGGAAACTCAGTCCATTGTGCCACAAACTCAGTTTTCAAACACAAATTAATTAGCGAACTATATTTTTAGACTCACAATAGGTGATAAATTGTATAATAGATATGCAATAAGTAAATAAAAAATTTGAAAACTAGCTTAAATTGGTTCCTGAAATCTTTCTTGTCAATCTTATTAAATCAGGCACATGTTTTTCCAATGACTTTATTAAGGCAGTGCAGTAAAAATTCATAAGCTATTGTCAACCCAAACTCTCCTAATCAGCCAGAAACACACACTGAATTAAGCATGCATGATGTCACTAATCTACGAAACGCAGTAGAAACTCAGGTCAAATATCTCCAAAATTATCAAAATTTTAGGTCATAGCATAAAACCCTAATCTTTCCACATAGAATGGAACTAACTAGAAACAAAGGCTTAAAAAAAGATTGAAACGCAGATAAAAGATTTATACCTTTCAGGCTCCCCTATCACTAACAACTGAAATTCCTTGGCTGATTTCTTAATCAATAGGAAATTGGAAAGAGAAGTAAACAATAGAAATAGACAAACAATAGGAGTAGAACAGAAATAGTATGTTGCGGACGGCTGATGAATGGGAGCGAGGCAATCAAAATCAAAGAAGGAAGGGGAGCGAGTGGATTTAGGGAATATTAGGGATTGAGGGAAATGAAAAAATAGCGGGGATTGAAAATAGTTTTAGCTGTTGCCGGAGATGAAAAATTTGATACGGGTCACAGCCTTGTCAAAAATGTAGTGATCTACAGCTTTAAGATGGAGGGCTAGATTTTAATTGTTGAGGTGGTGCGGATTGCCATCGGTTGTGCCAAGTGAATTTAATACGGGTATGAGCACAACCAAATTTGATACGGCTTTAATCCGTATCAAATCCCCTCATCCCGATGTGCCAAATTGGCCTTTTTGGTGTAGTGTGGGGGTCGGCATCACCATCTCAATCGCGGATCAATCCCTCGGCCTAATCACATTGGCAACGACCGGCATCCCAAACACGGGACCCGACCACGCAACTCAAGTCGCCATCCCGCGGCGCGACCGAGTATAAATAACCTCTGACTCGAACCTTAACCCAAAATCAAGGCCTAGGATAAATCGTTCAACCACACAACAGCTTGAAGGGGCAACATGAACTCCCCCTGAGCTACGGGTGTCGGTCGGACTTTGGCACAGCACCAATACCGACCCTTAAATCGTCACATCCTTAAAGCTCTCAAGGCTGAGGGGTAGCCCACGGCCACGATCGGACCTTACGAGCTGATGATCCGGCCTTCTCTTTCCAGGCGACCGACGACGCCCTCAGGCTTGCCCCAACCCGATGAATGACGGGAGAGCCTTCACCGGACAAACCGCATAACGCGACGTCATGCGCCTCCGATACTCCTGAGTTTAATCCCGGGCAACCCAAGAAAAAACAGCATGTGCTCTAGCCGGGCTTTGCAAACTACGGGTCTCCTGAGCTGAGGGAGACTTACTTGAAGCCTGCGCACTGTCTTACGCCCCTCTAGAACTACAACCTAGAGCACGACACTCAATTACACCCCTAGGAATCACCAACTTGAGGCACAACACTCACAATTGCTTTTTTGTTGAATGTAATGATAAGTATGCCTATGCAAGTACGGGACGCCTGAAAACATGGGGAGAACATCCGAACAGTTAACACAAAATGCGATCTTTACTAATTCACTTTTCATTACAACACGCACACATTACAACCCACTACACTACTAATATCTTTTCCTTCTAATGATGTATACGAGAACCACACCATGCCTTGAAAAACCAAAAGCAAGGGCCGAACTCGCGTAAACTATCGGCCTACACTACCAAAATGAGCCCTAAAGTCATACTTACGTAACTAATGCTAATCGTGATTCCTCCTCTTGGATTTGTGCTCCTTCTTTGCAGATTCTGCACTCAATGGTTCGTCCGTGGAGTCGGGTTTCCTCTTGCTAGGCCCTCCTTTCCCACTTCGGCTGCCTTTGGAAGTGGTCGACCCGTGAGAAGTTGAGAGATGCCTCTCGCTCGCCTTGTCGCCACTAGGGATCTCAGTAACATCAGCAGGGGTAACTAGCGGCACAGTAAGGGGGGCACCTCCAGCAGGAAGACCGATCAAGGCTGCTCTTGCCTCCAGAGTCTTTTTCTTATTCCGTTTGGCTTTCTCCTTGGCCTCTTTAGCAGCTTGGCGATCGACGAGATTCTGGGATTTAGTCACAGAATTGCCATCCCCGATTTTCTCATGGGCTTAAATGGCCCTTCGTTGGGCATCCTCATCCCTCTATTTCTTCTGAGCCTCACGAGCTAGCCTTTTCCTCTCAGCCTCCTCATCAGTCTGCCCTTGGGCATTAGCCCCAGCAACCCTCTCCTTAGTATCCTCCGTGACCTTTGCTACGAGCTCCTGGCTAGAAGCATCATCCTGCCTCACCCTGGTCTCCATCGGACCTTGGGCAATCCCACTTTGCCCATCTACCTCCTCTCCCTCATCATCAAGAAGGCCCTGGTAAACACTGGGAGTTATTCTAATCCCCGAGAAGGTATCAAACTTATCTCCACTCTCTCCAAGTCGGGTGTCCCCAAGTCCTGGCCCAGATTCAGTTGTTTGGGGATTCACGGGGGTAGGGTCCAATGCTGAAGTTACTCCAGAAGGGGCTGCACAATAAAAGCATGATCGGTTAACCCTCAAATTCGGTGATCACATCATCCTCTGGGATGCATTGCAAGGAGAGTTTATCTCCAATCAAGGGTGACGCGGAAAGAGCCGAAGGAACTTCCGGCACGACAGGCAGCAGGAGCTCAGTACCGCATGGGTCAGAATGCTCAATATCATGCTCGGTTGGAACTTGGGTCGAAGCAGCCAGGTCAGTCGCAGTGACCGACCCAGGAACTGACGGTCGAGAAGAGCTTCCCTGTACAAGATCCACTGCTACCACAACACTTCCCGACACAACAAACTTTCCCTTTTTGGCGCCGGTCCTCTCTAGCCTTTCTTTCTCCACATCCTCAAGCAGCAACTTCCTACCCTCCTCCAATTTTTCATGCTCCTCCGCAATCAAGAGGTCAGTCATAAGTTGTCGCCCGTCCAAGGTCCCAACTTCCATTCCATGCAAGAAGGCCTCGTACGGGACCAGCCTTTCCCAGGTCCGAGCCAGCTCGCGGGAATAGTCATTCATCCAAGATATTCCATGGAACCTTTGGGCTTTTACCAGCATGTTCTTGATATCCTCCTCAACAGTCGAATACGCCCGGAACTCTGCATCCGCTAACTCGCTATTCAGTTGCTCCACTTCTCTCAGGCGCTCATCTTCCGACCCCTCAACGGTGCCCAAAACATCTCGATTGCTGGCTTTTGCATCCTCTTTCGCTTTCCTCGCCGCCTCAAGCTCCCTCCTTAGGCGATCGTTCTCATCTTGCAAAGCCATATTATCTTCCTGTAGCTGGAAGATTCTGGCGTTCTCCCTCTCCAACTTGACACAAAATTGATCCACATCAGCCTTCTCCTTCTTCAGAGTCATGTTCTGGGTGGTCAAGTCTGCTATAGTCTATGTAAACATGGAGCGAGAATTATCCGCCTCCTGTTTGAGTGTCTCGTACCCCTGCTTCAACTCGGATGAAAATCCACGAACTCCATGAGTCATTATTCAAAGGTACGGGAGCAAACGACCCCCAACAAACATAAAAAAGGAAAGAGGAAAACCCACCAATTTCGGTATTCAGATTGGCGACGGAAGTCTTCTCGGCATCAATGACTATTTGCTGATCCAAAAGATGCAAGTTCTTCACCCTGACCAGATCTGGTAAATGATGGGAGTATTGGGTGAGCTCGTTGACCTAGTGATACGCGGCTTTCAAATGATTCCATATCTCTCTAGAGGCCCTATTGGGAGGCAGACGAAGATCGGGGAGAGATGGCAGCTCGTCAAAATAGAGTCGAGGGAAATGATGCATCAAAAACGCTTTCTTCTCCTTTGGGGAAAGCTCTTGAACATGGGATTCGGTGAAATCTTCCGTTTCTACCCTACTCGGCCTCGGCAGGTCGAACGGTGCCCCTCTTCCCTTGGTTGTCTGAACAGGAGCCAGCGCGACGGTGATGGACGGAGTCGCTAAAGGCATACGACTCGACCCTCCTAGATGAAGCCTCGAACCCCCATTGGACACTCGGATCGAAGGCGGAGGGGGAGGTAGGGTCATAGAAGATGAGGACCTATCTTGGTGACGACTCCCACTACCATGACCTTGCGGCGGTGGGACATCGCCTTACAAGCTAGCCCCCCTCCTAAAGGATCCAATAAAAAGCACTCTTGGGATGGTTGCGGTCTCCAAGACCTCGCCCCCCGCTTCCTTTAGCCATATCACATGTCAAAGAAACAACGCAATGTCAGTTGAGCAGCACGTGCAAGCGCTCTTTTATGCAGTTTAGTGTGTACAAGTGCGTGTCCTAAGTGCTCTCTCAACAGACCAGATTGTCCCTCGGTTGAAGGAGTTAGTCCTTCCGCGACACGAGCTATATCCTCCATACTAGCTGTGCTCGGCCACAAAGACAAGTCAACGGGAACCGCATCCAGACCAGCAAACTGATCTACTCTCTCAAGGGAGGTGGTAGCTTCTAGAGAGGTTGCAGGAGAGTGAGGACTGGCCAACGCTTCTTTCCCCCTCCCATCAGGAGCGGGGTAGAAGCATCAATAAGTCCCTCATCCCGAGCAACCCCCTCTGCGCTACTATCCTTGTCACCACTAATGCCCTCCTGAAACTTAACGACTTTCTTAGGCCCGAGCGTGCCAGGAGCCATCTTTCTCTTCAAAGCGGGGGCAGCAGGGCCTTCCGTTGCTTTCCCCTTAGGTACACTACTCGCCACTGCAGGCCTAATTATGGCCCGGTCGGCCGAAAGCAATCCAGCACGCCGGAGGCGATCCTGATCTACCACAGAACCCGTCATACGGGGCACCTCAGGAATAGCTCGCAAAGCATTGAGACGTTGCCGATACTCGCCGCCAGTAGGTGCCTCGGGAGTCCCTGCCACAATAAAAAACTATGAGTCACAAAGCTCGGAAACTTCTGGAAAAAGGAGGCGAAGATTAAAGATGCTCACTTCCTTCTATCCATCTCCTTGTAAATCCGAGAGGGCGGCGAACAAAGAACCAATCTCGCTTAATCACCGATGATCTGGGCCACTTTCCGACAAAAAACTTAGTAGCTGGAGACGCCTCCAAAAACCATTGTGAAGACGATGCGCCGGTCGACCGTTTGAAATGGAAAAGGTACCGAATATCATCTCTAGTAGGATCCCGATGTAGAAACTCTCGAAAGAGAACACAAGTGCCCAAGAGCGAAGAATAAGAGTTCGGGTGCAGTTGTGAGGGTGCAAGGAAGAATTAGAATAGCATTTCCCATATAAAATCATTGGTCGGGGGCACGCACCCCGCAACGCAAGCATGTCAATTCCAAGCAGTAAAGCATTCTGGCGGCATGTGAGCCCTTTCTCCTGATCCAGGGGCCTGAGCCTCCCCTCAGGGATATTAAACCACAAAGAAAACTTTCTAACAGCCGCGGCATCCAAGCGCGATGGCACTGAATCCGGAGGATTGTCCAAAATGATTGCATCAGGGAGCATGTCAGGAGCCACTGGGGCAGGCGGCTCACCACCCTCCATAATATCTACATCTTCCATCTCGGAGTATACAATTGGAGAATGTAACCTCTCAGTATGACACCCGTGCTCCGACACCTCAGGCGAACTCCTTATCTAAGAAGGAGTCGACCCTTCGTTAGTCTCAGGCTCGCTACCTCCGAAGCTAGTGTTGTCCGTAGAGTCAGAAGTAGAAGCAGAAGAATTAGACGATGGCGGGGAAGCCCCGGCTTCCAGAAATTTCCCAGTCTGTGATCTTATTTGCATGGGTCGCTATACTTCAATGTACCAGTGTTAGACATCGTAGTAAAATAACCTGTACCCCTCGTGTTGATAAAGATTAACAAGTGTGTGTGCAGTGTCATGCAAAGAATGAGAGTGCGCATAGAAACGTTAACGATCTTTACAGTTCAGCCACAGTCCAGATATATGCTCTATCCTATGTCAAGGTTCTAAGTTCACATCCGCGCAGTTATCAATGACAATAATGATACATTCATACGATCAAACAAACAGTGTATAAATCCAAGATAGGCAGTCAGAAAATCAAAGTTCGAAGTAGCGAAAGCCAACATTCTGGCCAAAGCACAACACTCAACCAGGCCCCGGGGCATGAAGTTTTCCGAAAACACCAGGGCCCGGGCACCTCGAAGGTTCAAACCCTTGGGGTTGAAAATTAGAACCGTAGTGGCTCGAAATTTCGAACCCCTCGGGTTCGAAAATTCGAGCCCTAGTGGTTCGAAGATTCGAACCCCAGGGGGGACGAAGCCTCGAACCCGTCAGGGCTCGGAGATTCGAGCCCAAGGGCTCAGAATCTCGAACCCTACGGGGTTCGAAGATTTGAGCCCCCACAGGTTCGAATTTCCGAACCTCCCTTCGGGCACGAGACCTCGAGCCTCCTCCATCGCAACTTGACCTCCCTTCCCCTTCCCTCGGCTCGACCAAGTCTTTTTCCTTAGAAATGTTCATGTCAAAGTGGTCAAGAATCGAAGTTTTCAGAACAATGGCAGTCGGCGCGAAAATAGAAGAAGGAAGGAAAATGAGGGAAGGGGCCTATATATAATGAAAAGAAGAAAACCTTTCATATTCCAAGTCTAGGCTCGAAATTCGAACTCGAGGAGTCGAAATTTCGATCCTCGTGGGTTTGAAATTTCGAACCTATGTCTCGAATTCTCGAGCCACAACGGTTCGATGATTCGAGCCTATTGGGTTCGAAAGTTCGAACCCCTTTGGTTCGAAATTTCGTACCCTCCAAAAAAAAAAAACTCTTTTCCCCGTACGCTCGTTTCCCGCCAAGGTCCCATCGTCCAAAACTCGCGATAATGGCACCATGCGGACACTTAGCTATGCGAGCACGATACCAATCCAACAGCGGCTCGCTCACAATTCCATAACGAACGAGCCCGCCAGCTATTGCATTTTCTCCAATAACTTGCAGGATAAATCAGCAATCCAACTACCATCTAGACATTCATTCCAAAGCACATCATGTCAAGACAAGGAGTCAAGACAAGACGTATTTTGAGAGGCAAATGTTAACCGGCCTTTTGGTCTGGTCACCAAAAGTACTCAAGACACGCTCTACTCAACCTATCGCGTGAATTCGGGGCCAAGGGAAAATCTTAGGAAGTGCAGAGGCAAGGACCGAAGAAAGATCCCACCGGCAAGAACCTCGCACCTTCGCCGCCCCAACGGAGTCAACTAGCCTTAACAAATCCTCTCACCAAAATGGACGCGAAATTTCGCTCCTCGCCCAGGTGCGAATTTTCGAAGGCCAATTGCAGGAAGCGCGAATTTCTGGAAGATGGTCCCCATTTCTACCTACTCCTACCTAACCCCTACCCAACCACTTCCTATAAATACCCCATGGCTTCACACTTCAAAGAGAGAGAATGCTAGAGCTTAGAGACCTCCATAAAGCTTCAATAATGGCATCTCCACTTTGAGTAAGAAGGAGGACAAGATTGTCTTTCTCCTTATTATTCAATATATGATAATTATGGCATCATATATCATGAAGCTTGAATGTAATGAGATATGGTGAGATAGTCTCAACCTTGTAATTTCTTCCAAGTGATTAATAATATTCCAACGACTCTTCAAAGTGGACGTAGGCCTTTACTGAGGCCGAACCACTATAAATCTCTTGCATTATTTACTGCTTATGTTTGAAATATGTTCTTGTCTGTGCGACCATATTTGTAATTCCAAGTAATTGGGAATCTTTAGGGTTTGCGACATTTTTTTCCGTCAACACCAAACTTGTTATTTTGGCTCCCCTCCTCATTACAACCTCTAGGTCTCCTAGAGAAGGTCGGGTTACCATAGATGATTAAGTTTGGCTTTCGGTTATCATTCTCTCTCATGCTCGGTATTGGCAAAGTGACTTACTTAGAAAATGGTAGTTGCTTGAGTTAATACTAATTAATCATATTTTGTTTCCGCTATGAGTTTTTTTTATCGCACGCGGATTATGCTCATGCTTATTTATTGCAAGTACCAAATATACGCTCTATGCTTGGATGTATTCAAGTTTTAATTTTTGTCAAAATTTAGGTGTAGAAAAGTGTGGTGGTATTACATGAAACACCCCACCTCCGTTAAGTTCACTCACAAAGGGAATGCCTTAACTTTGGTGGAGGGTTATAGGTACAAGACACAGAAAAATTTACAAGACAGATAAATTTAAGTAGTGAAATTCAAATATTTATTGCATACGTAGTTCAATACAAAAGCATTACATCAAATTGTCTCAAAATAACTTCCAAAACATTACACCATAATTTTTGTCTTGATTATTTAATAAAGAAGCATAAACCATAAATAAAACTGTGTAAATCCCCAAGTGTAGTATCCAAAAGCCATAGCCAAGGTAAGAGAGTCCCAATCATATATCTACTTTCTTTTAGCTTGCAAAGAGTCTGACTAAGCTAGAGTATTCCCTCCTTGTGGACCTTGGGGGGGGGGGGGGGGGGGACGGAAGAAAAGAAGACGAGAGAAAACGGGTCAGACAATAATTCTGGTAAGTTCAGTGATTACTAGTATTTAAATAAGGCAAGAGATCATGACAGTGATAACAGAACATAGGACAATACCCTAATGTAAGATAAGAGGAACATGTGATCGCATCGATTAATATAGTCTCTGCACCAACTTAACCATTGGTTCAACCAGCCCCACGTGCTTATAAGAAACGATCCCCTTAATGATCGGCTCCTACTCGCATGCATTCATATCCTGTGTCATTCGGCCCCGCTTGACTGTAGCTACTTGTGCTGGTACCACCATGAGGTGTATCAGTCCCTCTGGTGGCAACCCGACACGATTCAAGATGTACAATGTATACTACTGATGCCCAGTGCCTGCTTTTTCCACTTTGGAGTACAAGCACGCCCATACTCCGTCGGAACCTACACTGACGCACCAACCGCCGATGTTTTGACCGCTTATAATCAGCCCAGTAATCATGCCCCACCCCGCCTAGTTTTAGGGTACCATGATACATCTATGTGCGTTACTGCTGAAATGGGTCCCCGTTACTAGGGTTTTCTAAACAACATGTTTATTTGGTTAAGTGTTCAAGTTTACCTAATCCCACCCATTCGTTTAGTTAACATGTTGAATCGGTTAAGTGTTTCCCTAATTGACTTAACCCAACCAATCCTGACTTGCTTTAATTTATTAAAGCACCAACCGCTCACATTAGACAGGTCTTGTTGTGGTCACTAGATATGCCGGTCGGTTCCAGGCAGATTTGCACCACAACTCAATCTAACCTCAGGTTCTTTTTGGGCTTGATGCACTAACCACCCACATTAGACAGGTCTTGTTGTGGTCACTGGATATGCCAGTCGGTTACGGGCAGATTTACACCATAACTCAGTCTAATCTCCGGTTAGGCATATTCGTCTTTTCTAAATTCACATTTTCCTATGTATGTCTAATTTCATTATGTAAATTTAATTTAATCATGCCATAATTTCCCTTTGATTATGCTCACCATAAATGGTATGTCAAATATACCATTTAGTGAACAAATCTATGCCATGAATTTTAATATTTCCCATCGCTACCCCCGTGGAACGTACGCATGAATCACATAAAATGTTGGGCTAGTAAATTAACCCAACCCATAAATAAGAAAAGGGTAATAAACAAGGGACATGAAATAAACATAAAATAGCAAACATTTCAACTTTTCATGTGTAACTTGGCATAGACGTATCATTAACTTTAATTAAATGGGTAAAGGTGAACTTGTGACTAAGTTGGGTCTAATTGTCATGTAAACTTGACAAAGGTCTAGCATGGAGGTTTAACATATAATCACAGTTTCAACCCACAACTTAGCATATTAACTTATGTATGTCAAAACATTAAAAAAATACTACTATAGCCATTTTTACAGCATAAATAGATTCAGCCTAAAATGAATATACATGAGTGTTGACCTAACATATAAGCATTTGTTTAAATCATAAACTTGCAAATAACCACCAATTTATAACATGACATATTTCACCATTTAATTGGCAAAATAAATCCATTACCCAGTCATAATAGATTCCAATAACATATAATATGTTCATCACCACAAGCATATAGATATGATTAATATAAAATATGTTCATCACCACAAGCATATAGATACGATTCATTTCAACGATACTTTAAGATAAATGAGAATCAAATCTTATACATAAGCATCAATCTATATTCAAATTACAACATGTCATGATTCATTTGAAACGTTTAAATCTGCGTAATAACCAATTTACAAACAAAAAAGGAATTCTTGCGTTCTGAAATCTGAATTCTGAAATTGGTAAGCTCGCCTTTGATATAGATCGTTGAATTTGATAACTTTTAATTTGATATTTGATTCAAGTTCTTATCTTGTCTTTGAATTGGTGACGGCTAGTCCAAGTTCTCAATTGACAGCATGATAGTTCTAGGATTATTTTTGTGTGATTTTTAGGTATGAGCATTGGGTTGTATATATGGAATTTCAATTCAATTTGAATCTTCGGATGATCCTAGGGTTAATCACAACCATTCAGACTAGATCAGAACTATCCAGAAACCCTAGTGACTCAGCAGCAAGTCATCAGTCATCAAAATTTAGATCTGATCGGGGGGGGTAGGTCGACCCCCAGGTCGACCTGTAGGGGGGAGGTCGACACTAGGGTCGACCCCCTAGTCGACATGTGTATGGGCGGGAATTTTCCCGCCCAATCCGCTTCTAACTTCTGATTTGAATTTGAATTGTTTTCAAGCTGTTTGAATTTATTTGATTTTTCTGGAATCATCTGACAGCCATAACTTCCTCATACGAAGTCCAATTTATGCAAACTCGGACTCTATCTCAACCAGAATTCCGAGACGAACACAATGGCATAACCCATTTCCCTTAATTCTCACATTTTAAATTACGTATTCTTGGATTCGTTATTATAACGTTAATAGAAAATAAGGGGTGTTACATTTTCCCCTCCTTTTAGGATTTCATCCCCGAAATCTTCAAGTCGAGAAGAACTTATATCCTACCATCCAATCACCCATCTACTCAAACATCAAACACAGGCGTCCATTGTCCTTAAAAGATTTCTAAAGCTTCATGATCATATGCATTGTGTGTGTACATGTCCTTATCTAATGCAAAATCAGGCGATCTACTGATTCAGTTGACCTCCTTAATGAAAATTATGTCAGTGCCATGAGTCCATTATGAATGCAATTTTTTCTATTCAAAATTTCTTACATGAGTGCAGAACCATTCATACAAATGCAACGTCCATATGATAACACTTCAAGTTTTAATCTATAAACTAATACATATATGCATATGCAATATGAAAGTGACTGAGCCGATCTAATACCTAATGTGTGTGTATATCCATCCACTAGCAACCACTTGCAACCATCAATCATAACATGTTTCAATTACATGTTTACATCCAAATGGGTTCCTACCTAAGGATAAGGATAGGATCAAGGAGATATACATAAAAAGATAGATAATGAGCATAAACTTGAGGAAAAAGAGATTAAAACATACCCTCAAAAAGAAAAGGGTAGATTGCGTGTATTCTGTCCTTAGTTTCCCAACTCGTGTCTTCCTCGGTGTCGCTCCATTGAACTTTGACGAGCTTAACTTCACGGTTGCGTAGCTTTTTGACTTCTGTTCCTAAGATACGAGTTGGAACTCTTCTCACAGTTGCTTCTCATTCAACTTCAACTTCCTCTAGCATACTTGGTTATACCACTTCCGCAGACTCGTGTAAGCACTTCCGCAAGTGAGGGACATGAAAGACATTATGAACCCCGGCCAATCTTTCGGGCAGCTGTACCCTATAAGACATCTTCCCAATCTTCTCGATGATATGGAACGACCCTACAAATCTTGATGCTAACTTTCCTGCGGATCCAAAGCGAACGACGTTCCTCAGAGTAGACACTTTAAGGAACACCTTGTCTCTAACTTCGAACTCAAGGTCAGTTCCTCTTTTGTCTGCGTAGGACTTCTGTCTATTTTACCAGTCTTCATTCTTCTTCGTACCAAGTCTACTTTCTCTGAAGTCCCCCTAATCATGTCTGGTCCTAGTATGAGCTTGTCTGTGGGCTCCCACCAGCAAGTTGGTGACCTGCACGGTCTTCCATATAAAGCTTCGAAAGGTGCCATGCCTATGGTGGATTGGTAGCTATTATTGTATGCGAATTCCACCAAAGGTAGATGATCCTCCCATGTTCCTCCGAAGTCAATAATGCATAACCTCAATAGGTCTTCTAACACTCTGTTGACTCTTTCCGTTTGGCAATCGGTTTGAGGGTGATAGGCCTTGTTTAAGCATAACTGTGTGCCTACAGGCTCTTGTAAACTCTTCCAAAACTCGCTTGTGAAGATAGGGTCTCGATCACTCACTATGCTGGAGGGTATCCCATGGAGTCGAACTATTTCTTTAAGATATATGGATGCTAGAGATGAGGCAGTCCTTCTACTCTTGATGGGTATAAAGTGGGCGCTTTTTGTGAGCCTGTCCACTATTACCCAAATGCTGGTATTGCCCCTTCTTGACCTAGGCAACCCATCTATAAAGTCCATCGAGATGCTATCCTATTTCCACTGTGGGACCTCTAGAGGATGGAGCAGACCGCCAGGCTTCTTCTGCTCCGCCTTGACTTGTTGGCATATTAAACACTCAGAAACAAATTCAACTACGTCTTTCTTCATGCCATTCCAAAAGAAAACTCTTTTGATGTCTTTATACATTTTGTCTCCGCCTAGGTGTATGGTCAGTTTGGAATGGCGTGCCTCTTCTAGAACCGCCTTTACCAAGCCCCTTGCTTGTGGGACACATAGTCTTCCATCTCGTCTCAACTAGCCCTTGGCATCCATGGAGTATCTATTGAGGTGACTAGAAGTCTCACCCCTAATTAACTTGTCCATCACATCGGCTAGTTGAGGGTCTTCTCTTTGCACGGCTTCGATTGAGTCTAATAGAGTTGGCCGCACTTCTAACGTTACTAGCAAGCCAGGTACAAAGTAAGTGGAGGCTCTAAAGTTAAAGCTTGCTATGAACTCCAAGCTTTGCCTTTCCGCAAAGAGAGGGCTTAAGGTCAGTTTCTTTCTACTCAAGGCGTCTGCTACTGCATTGCCCATGCCAGGAGTGTTTGAAATCTCAAAATCATACGAGGCAAGAAACTCCATCTATCTCTGCTACCTCAAGTTGAGATCTTTCTACGAGAATAGGTATTTCAACGATTTATGGTCAGCATACAATTCAAATTTCTCACCTAGGAGATAATGGGGCCAAGACTTAAGTGCAAAAACAATGGTTGCCAACTCTAGGTCATGGGTTGGGTAGTTTTTCTCATGTACTTTCAACTGTCTTCCACCATAAGCCACTACCTTCCCTTCTTGCATTAGAATAGCACCTAGTCCTATTCCGCATGCATTTGTGTATACTGTAAACATCTTGCTTCCATCAGGCAATGTCAGAACTGGGGCTGTTGTTAGAGCCCTTTTCAACCGTTGGAAAGCAATATTGCAATCCAAATCCCAATTGAAAGATAGGTTCTTCTTTGTCAATCTTGTCAATGGAGCTGAGATTTTTGAAAAATCATTGATAAATTTTCGATAAAAGCCTGCTAGCCCGAGAAAGCTTCGGACTTCAGTTGCGTTTCGAGGAACCTTCCAATCTTGCACAGCAACCACTTTCACGGGGTCCACAGCTATCCCCTCTTTTGACACCACGTTTCCAAGGAACCTAACTTCTTTTCTTCAGAAATGGCACTTGGAGAATATCTCCTTCAACTGATGTGTACGGAGATATCCATGACTCCTTTTAGATGTCGAGCATGCTCTTCCTCATTCTTTGAGAAGATCAAAATATCGTTTACAAAGACCACTACAAACTTATTGAGGAACTCTCGGAACACCCTGCTCATTAAATCAATGAAATAAGAGGGTGCATTTGTCAAGCCGAAGGGCACAACAAGCCACTCGAAGAAACCATCTGGGGTTCTGAATGCGGTCTTATCAATGCTGTCTTCAGCCACCCTTGGCTGATGAAACCAGGTAGCCAAATCTAACTGGGAGAAAACCGATGCACCTACAAGATGATCAAACAAATCATCTATTCTCGGGAGTGGGTGCATATTCCTTTTGGTCAGCTTGTTTAGCTCCCTATAATCAACGCACAGGCGAAGCGAACCGTCCATTTTAGTTGCGAACACTACTGGAGCACCCCATTCAGAAATACTCCATCTTATGAACCCCTTTTCAAGCAGCTCTTTGATTTTCTTGCTGAGCTCCTTTCTCTCCCTTGGGGCCATGTGCTTAATGGGTAAAGCAACGGGCTTTGCGTTGTCCACGAGTTATATGCGGAAATCTGTCTCCCGCTTTGGAGGTAAGCCCTTTACCTCTTCAAACACATCCGAGTATTCACGGACTACCCTTACAGACGCAAGTTCTCAACATACGCATCAAGAGATTCTAGATAACTAAGCATAACGGAGTTCATGGGATAACAAGAAATTTCGAGAGTGTTACCGAGGCGAGTCATGAGTCTAACCACTCTCTTTTCGCAATCGAGGACGGCACCATTACTGGATAGCCAGTCCATGCCTAGAATCAACCCATAGCCCATGAAGCCCAAAACAAAGGCATTACATCTAAACCCAACGCTTAGTATAGATATTTTCAAATCCAAACAAACCATTGACAAATAAGCTGAGCCCCCAATTGGATTTGAAACGACCAAGGGATCCTCTACTATACTGGTGTCTAGGTGCAGAGATTCCACTAAAGCAGTAGATATAAAAGAGTGCGATGTGCCAGAATCAAATAGTGTACGTACAGGATGATCAAAAATATAGACTAAACTTTCGACAGAAATATTTCTACCTCGTTCTTGCAGAGGTGCCGTGAGAGCGTAACTTGTCCTCCAGAAGAAGGTACAGCTCCCTGCCCTTGCTTCCTTGGGCAGGCCCCGGCCATGTGTCCTGTCTCCCCACAGTGGAAACAACCACCCATCTTCCTTTTCTTTTTCTTGCAGTCTTTGATCAGATGCTCGGGAATGCCACAGGAATTACACTTTCTCTTTTCATGGGGTTTGTTGTTCTTCCCACCTTTCTTTGAATCAGCCTTCTAGTTCTCCGACCCCTCTCCCTTCTTATCTTGAGGCACTTCCGCTTTTGCCTCATTCTTGCCCTTGTCTTCCTCATGTAAGAGTGCCATGTCCACTAACCTCTTGTAAGTAGCCCCCATAGGTATATGAGTCATAGCCAAGCTGTGAAGTGGCTCATTCAATCCCTTGACAAATTGGAGAGCCTTCTTATGAGGAGTATTCACTAAGTCCAGTCCAAATCGGGCCAGCTGATTGAATTGATTGACGTACTCCTTAACCGTCATACTTCCTTGCTTAAGAGATAGGAACTTTTCCAGTTGTAACTTCGTTCAGCTTGTGAGAGGAATTTCATCTAAAACCTTATTCTGAAATCCATCCATGTTTCAACTGGTCTTTCAGCGTTAGTGACTTCCCACCAATAGGAAGCTTCATCTTTGAGCAACCATATCGCCAACTGTATCTTATGCCTATCGTCCACCTCGAAGATAACGAACAGATCCTCAGTTTATTTGAGCCAGTTTCTTGCTTCTACGAATGATTCAGTTCCCTTAAAATCCTTTCCACCCATGGCCCTAAAGTCTCTACAAACCTTTGCGAAAGCATTTGCACGAGGAGGAGGAGGGGGAGGAGGAACTGCTGCAGCTGGAGGAGGAATATCTGCTGGGCCTGCGTCGTTGGCCCTAGCCTCTAAGTGCCTCCTGAACCAGCCATGTACCGGTACACCTTCTGGAAGGTAAATATTCCCAGACATGCTGAAACGAAAAAGAAAAGATTCAAAACGAAGGATAGAAAGATAGTGCATATGGCTTTGGGGATTATGCCTTTTTAAATTTAAAACAACACTTTTCCTTGTAAAATGATTCTTTATATTTCTTTTTTAAAAATAGATTACAAAAACTCTTATCTGATCTGGTAAACCTTTGCTCTAATACCAAGTGAAACACCCCTCCTCCGTTAAGGTCACTCACAAAGGGAATGCCTTAACTTTGGTGGAGGGTTATAGGTACAAGACACAGAAAAATTTACAAGACAGATAAATTTAAGCAACGAAGTTCAAATATTTATTGCATACGTAGTTCAATACAAAAGCATTACATCTAATTGTCTTAAAATAACTTCCAAAACATTACACCATAATTTCTGTCTTGATTATTTAATAAAGAAGCATAAACCATAAATAAAACTGCATAAATCCCCAAGTGTAGTATCCAAAAGCCATAGCCAAAGTAAGAGAGTCCCAACCATACATCTACTTTCTTTTAGCTTGCAGAGAGTCTGAATAAGCTGGAGTATTCCCTCCTTGTGGACCGGGGGGGGGGGGAGAAAAGAAGACGAGAGAAAACGGGTCAGACAATAAGTATGGTAAGTTCAGTGATTACTAGTATTCAAACAAGGAAAGGGATCATGAAAGTGATAACAGAACATAGGACAATACCCTACTATAAGATAAGAGGAACATGTGATTGCTCCCATTACTATAGTCTCTACACCTACTTAACCATTGGTTCAACCAACCCCACGTACTTATAACAAACGATCCCCTTAATGATCGGCTCCTACTCGCATGCATTCATTTCCTGTGTCATTCGTCCCCGCTTGACTGTAGCTACCTGCGCTGGTCCCACCATGGAGTGTATCAGTCCCTCTGGTGGCCACCCGACATGATTCAAGATGCACAATGTATACTACTGATGCCCAGTGCCTGCTTTTTCCACTCCGAAGTACGTGCATGCCCATACTCCGTCGGAACCTACACTGACGCACCAATCGCCGATGTTTTGACCGCTTATAATCAGCCCAGTAATCGTGCCCCACCCTGCCTAGTTTCAGGGTACCATGATACATCTATGTGGTTTACTGCTGAAATGGGTCCCCGTTACTAGGGTTTTATAATCAACATGTTTATTTGGTTAAGTGTCCAAGTTTACCTAACCCCACCCATTCATTTAGTTAACATGTTAAATCGGTTAAGTGTTTCCCTAATTGACTTAACCCTACCAATCCTGGCTTAGCTTTAATTTATTAAAGCACCAACCACTCACATTAGATAGGTCTTGTTGTGGTCACTGGATGTGCCGGTCGGTTTCGGGCATATTTACACCACAACACATTCTAACCTCAGTATCTTTTTGGGCTTGATGCACTAATCACCCACATTAGACAGGTCTTGTTGTGGTCGCTGGATATGCCAGTCGGTTCCGGGTAGATTTACACCACAACTCAGTCTAACCTAGGGTTAGGCATATTCGTCTTTTCTAAATTCACATTTTCCTGTATATGTCAAATTTATTTATGTAAATTTAATTTAATCATGCCATAATTTCCCTTTGATTATGCTCACCATAAATGGTTTATCAAATATACCATTTAGTGAACAAATCTATGCCATGAATTTTCATATTTCCCATCGCTACCCCCATGGAACGTACGCATGAATCACATAAAATGTTGGGCTAGTAAATTAGCCCAACCCATAAACAAGAAAAGGGTAATAAACAAGGGACATGAAACATAAAATAACATACATTTCAACTTGTCATGTGTAACTTGGCACAGAGGTATCATTAACTTTAATTAAATGGGTAAAGGTGAACATGTGACTAAGTTGGGTCTAACTGTCATGTAAACTTGACAAAGTTCTAGCATGGAGGTTTAACATATAATCCCAGTTTCAACCCACAACTTAGCATATTAACTTATGTATGTCTAAACATTAAAAAAGGACTACTATAGCCATTTTTACAACATAAGTAGAATCAGCCTAACATGAATATACATGGGTGTTAATCTAACATATAAGCATGTTTTTTAGATCATAAACTTGCAAATAACCACCAATTTATAACATGACAAATTTCACCATTTAATTGGCAAAATAAATCCATTACCCAGTCATAATAGATTCCAGTAACATACAATATGTTCATCACCGCAAGCATATAGATATGATTAATATAAAATATGTTCATCACCATAAGCATATAGATATGATTCATTTAAACGATACTTAAGATAAACGAGAATCAAATCTTATACAAAAGCATCACTCTATATTCAAATTACAACATGTCATGATTCATTTGAAACGTTTAAATCTACATAATAACCTACTTAAAAACTAAAAAGGAGTTCTTATGCTCTGAAATCTGAATTCTAAAATTGGTAAGCTCGCCTTTGAGGTAGATCGTTGAATCTGATAAATTTTAATTTGATTTTTGATTCAAGTTCTTATCTTGTCTTTGAATTGGTGACGACTACTTCAAGTTCTCAATTGACAGCATGATAGTTCTAGGATTATTTTTGTTTGATTTTTAGGTTTGAGCATTGGGTCGTTTATATAGAATTTCAATTCAATTTGAACCGTCGGATGATCCTAGGGTTAATCGCAACCATTCAGACTAGATCAGAACTATCTAGAAACCCTAGTGACTCAACAGCATGTCATTAGTCATCAAAATTCAGATCTGGTCGGAGGGAGGGGGTGGGTCGACCACCACGTCGACCTGTAGGGGCAGGTCGACACTAGGGTCGACCCCCTGGTCGACCTGGGTCCTGGACGGCAATTTTCCTGCCCAGCCCGCTTCTGACTTCTGATTTGAATTTGAATTTGTTTTCGAGCTGTTTGAATTTATTTGAATTTTATGGAAACTTCTGACAGCCATAACTTCCTCATACGAAGTCCAATTTACGCAAACTCGGACTCTGTCTCAACCAGAATTCTGAGACGAACATAATGGCGTAACCCGTTTCCCTTAATTCTCACATTTTAAATTAAGTATTCTTGGATTCGTTATTATAACGATAAATGAAAATACGAGGTGTTATATTACACAACGGTTTTCCAACCAATTTTTGCTTGCATATCTAACATAGTGTGCGTCTACGATAAACGTTAATGGATCATTTAAATGAGATACTTAAACGGAGATGTATGTGAATTGTGGAACGTGTTTATGGTCTCAAGTGAAGCCTATAAATGAGCCATTTTGAATTTATTTATTTTAGTTATTTTATAATTAATTAAATATTTATTTATTATTGTAATATGCATAGAGTAATTGGAAGAAAACTCAGGTAGCCATAACAACAACAAAATTAATACTAACTGCGAAACAAATCGATTACAAAACAAACTGAACGAATAAACAGTCAAAAACAAACTAAACAGACTACAGATATATTACTAACGACTATGAATGAAACTTTACACATGATAAGTAAGACAACCAATCAGATCTAGACGAGAAAGTTCTGCACCACATCTAAAATCCTAGGATGGGTGCGAAATGAGCCCTCATTTTTGAATGTCTGTAACACTGAACAACATAGACAAGCAGCGGTCCATTGTCTCATTTAATTGTCCGATCAGAACCAAAGAACGTGCTAGACCAGCAGTCGCAACCCTACTAGATGAGGGACGTCTAGGTAGGGCTTGTGAAGTCTCACCAGTCATCCAATCATTGTAGAGAGATATGTCAGTCATAGTGAATGGCTATGAATGAGGACCGACCTGGGGAGGTGCGTCTGCAGATATCTGATAATGGCCAGTTTTCATATATGGATGACACCATCGTTGCTCAAATGGGGCCATTCCCGATAAACCACTAGTCTATATCAGGCAGATGATAGTTATTTCTAGAATATTTTCGAGATGTTTAATATGTTGTGGTTCCTAATGATGATTGATATAAAAGGTATTTTTCCCTTTTGGTCTTTTTACCAACTTATTACATAATCATGTTCCAAAACTATGTATATCCATTGCCTTGCTTTGGTCAATTCCGTGTCGAGCCGATCAAACCGTACTAAAGCAATTTGAAATTGCATAAATACACACTGTAATTTTTTATTGATGTGTATACTAGTGCAATTTCAAATTACGCCAATCTCTTTTTATATGAAGGCACAATTTGAAATTGTGCCTTCGTTGTGCATCAAAAAAACTTAGAAACGTTGAGCATCAATTAGCATAATTTCGAATAGTGCTGTAGTCCTTTTGTTTCATCCAGAATCCTTTTCTTCCTCCCTTACTTTTTCCCAATCTAACATCTACCAAAACCGAACTCATTTCTAAATTTTTCCCAACAACCAAAATCAATTGATATTTTAGCTGATTTCTTTTATGAATTGAAGCCTGGTTAGTTCATCAACAAAGGAAGCTTCTGTAGGTACCAATTTTACAATTTATTTATGTTTTATTCAAAAATTAGGGTTCTTGTAATTTTGAGAATTTCAATCTTTAGTGTAGTTTGAAATTCACAAATTAGTTAATTTTGCATTGTTAAACATGAAATTCGTGAACATTAGTTGTTAACCGGCCATTTGGCCCAGTTCCCAAAAATACACAAGACATGCTCGACTCAACACATCGCGTGATGCCAAAGTGGGAAGTGTCGCCAAGTAGCTAAATGAACATGCCCAGAAAAGGTTATGCGAGCGAGAGCCTCAAAACTCCTCAAAACTACGGGACAATCACCATCTCGTACTCCTCTTCTATGTGCCAGATTTCCTCAAATACCGCGGCTTCGAATCCTTCACATGCACAAGGATCCGGACTTCTCCACAACTTCCTTCTTCGTACTATGAAATCACCTCGAATTCCTCAGCTCCACATAACTTCGAACACTAGCACTTCAGACCCATTCATGGCACTAACACATTTAACGTACCCCGCTGGGTATGAAGGGGTACAAAATTCGTACCCCCGGAGAGGGTTATGAGTTTCCTGGGCATGTCAAGGGGGATCTGAATTGTGAGGGCCTGCGCTTATGTATTGAATGCTTCATTTTACTGGAAAAGAATAATTAGAGGAAACATACAATTGTATATTGTTGGGGAAATATATGAAACTGTTCAGCGTATTATATATATATACACACACAGATATGTATACATATATATACAAGGGATAGTATAAGGTTAAGGATCTTCTTGGTATCATTTAACAATAGCATGTACGCAAGCATGGAAATTTAAACACAACTGAAAAATAATGACACCTTGAGCACATTAGCTGTTCACTGTTATTGTCCAGGACTAGATGATCACTACATTCACCAAATTACATTGAATAAAATTGAGATAGCCACAAATGCTATGTAATTATAACTTTATGAACTGATTGTCATAAAAAAAATTCGGATATGACACAAAAGTGACAGCCTTTTGAGTAATTATATAGATTGTAAATCACATATGCATTGTTTTCTAACACAAAAATTAATAGAAGCAAGATAAAGGATTCACAAGGACTCAATGAATTTTTTTTGTATTTCGATCTTAAGAGGACGAATAATAAGTGGAGGAAAAACGATGTTCCTAGACTACAAGAAAAAAATCCAATTATCTCAGCATATATATAACAATGGAAACAACATCAAGCATTGCAAGAAGAATAAGTTAAGAACATATCCACAAGCAAAGAATCCCAAGAATATTCAGTCTAATCAATTAGAACGTTGTCCTAATCCACCATTAGCGATACCTTTTTTCTTCCCAAATAAACTAATAACTCACTATTAGATGTCATAATCCATCATCGGTTAGTATTTTCATTAAACGGTATTGACTAGAATTCGAATTTTCAAGAGCTGACCGATAGGTTACAAAAGGCCAAATAATCGAAAACAACAATACTTCAAACTAATAAATTAGCATATCAGTTAATATTAATCTTTCCGCCATGGATTTATTCGGTTCAAAGTGAAAAATATAAGTAGGGTTTCGATTGAATACCTGAAAATGCACTTGAATCGGAATGTTGAAACAGGAAGACAATAGTTTTGATTTCAAATTTAAGCAGCGGTATATTTTTTAGATCGGTTCCCAAGAAATAGATCTTAGTATTCGTAGGGATAACTTATTTTGGAATCGATCTGAGTATTTGTAGGGATAGCTTGTGTTTTTGGTAATGTGACTCGTTCGTACACATGGGCACGCATACTGTGAAAATTTTCTCCTAAGCATTAGAATGGGCCAAAGTCGTTCCAAAACTACCACAGGCAATGGTCGTTCTAAATCAACTTGCCATGGCTAATAGCCATTCCAAAATTGCCATGGATTTAAACCGTGGCAATTCTTCCACACTTGGGTGCAGTAAAACTGGAAATATGGTGTAATGGGCATTCAAAACTTAACGGACCAGAATAGTTTTGAGTAATGGATCAGCAGAGCATTTTGAGGGCGGATCGATGGATCGGCATGGCCAGATTAGATGGATTAGTAGCATTCACAACCGATGGGTCAGCGTGTAAAAATATCGACAGTGTTTAAAATGGATGGATCAGACGTATGCAAATCAGTGGATCGGCACACAAAAATGTGAGGATCGGTGCCCAAAATATGGTGGAAGAGTTACACATTATGGATCGGGGTGATCTAGCCTGCCTAAGAGAATGGATCGGAGACCGATCCACAATGGATCACGCAAGCTTTCTGATGAACCATAGTGTTTCTGAAATGTTGTGGTAAAGGAATAAAACGCTGTGGATCGTGGTGCATAATAAAATATCAATGTTGTGCATCAACTATTGACTAAATGATGTTTATTTTGGTTTGAGAATGGATGTGGCTTCGAGCTAAATTCATGATGGAATATTTGAAGTGTTACGAAGTAATCCTAGATCGATGAAATGCAACGAATATGAAGATGACTGGAAATGATTTGAGATCGTGGACAATGGCTGCTCAAGATGATTTGAGCTTATGGATAGTTGCTAACGATGATAACTAGAGATATGAAAGGCCGAGGAATTATCATTGTCATAGGTTCTAGCGAACTCATAGCACAGGTATAATAGGGATGCCTAAAAGACTAGATGATTAGTCGAGTACCCCGAGTATCAATGAAAGGCCTAGATGCATATCGATGAAAGTCGTATGGAGTTTTTCTAGAACTCAGTTTACCATTAGCCCTTGATGGATGGCATGTCATGGCCAGTCATACAATTAACAATGGTTTCAAGGCAGGATAGGCGGTGATAGCCAAAGTCATGAATGTTGATTGTTTTTCTTGTATCGTCTTACGCAGATTGTTGAACGTCGATGGAGATATCTCTTGGGTGCTTGTCTGATGTTGGTTTAGGCCTTTGGGGCTTGTACTCAAGAAATTTTAATCTCGATTAGGATGGTCTACGGTGGATAATTAGTTGCCATGTCTGCTACTGTTCCTTTTATGATTTTGTAAAGGTTGTCACTGTTAGATGTGGAGGAGATGAGTTTGAGTTCTTCTTTATTGATGTTGGTACATTTGATGATAGATCTACCTATTTCTCACATACTTTATTGATGATGTTAGACAGCTTATTTATTACTTATTAAGACTATTGCCTAACTCATGATTTTATGTTCCTTCTTATTACCTTGTGTTGTTCATCCATTGATGTTGTGGATGGGCAGACTAGGCAGCAGGTGACAGGTTGTAGATCTTGATGAGGACGAAAATGTAGAGCAGCGACGAGCAGGTTGCTGATGTATTATTTCCTACTATCTACGATTTGTTGTTTTTACACTGTTATGTTTGATGTATTCTCTGAGTGACTTGTAGTGAGGCATTTTGTACAAACTCTTACGATGTATTCCAGTTTGATGCATGGATATTTCATGATGATATGAAAGTTTAAGATTCTGCTCATTTCTACTTCACTATTATTGCACGTTGTATATGTTCTATTATATTGTGTCCTTATGCTGTGAGTTATACGACAATTTCTGCTTGTGTTTTCTACCCTAATGATCATCCATAGCTACTTGGTACATCTTTCAATGCATTATTCCTCTTGCTAAGCACAGGAGCTATGGGCGGTCGTCACAGTACACAAATATACTTCTGTTGGAACATGCATCTTTTTTTATTAGCTCTCTTAAAATCTAAAAAGTGCGATGTTGGTAGGAATTGAACTCCTGATCTCTAAACTAGGAAGTGCATGCTCTACCACTCCACCCAACACTGATTTTGTTTAAAAATTATAAAAATGGAAAGTATTGGTTTTATATGTGTTTCTTATTTATTTTTTCTTCATGTTTGTTCGAAAACTTTATTTAATGATAACTTCCTCGTTTTAAGTCCGTTTTCTGTAAATCATGGGCCTAAATTGATGATAAAATCGTCAGGGACGCAATAGCACTGGTTCTGGACCAAATTCTGAAATTTTATGAATTTTATTTATTATTTAATTTAAAATTTGGGGTGTTACAATAACCATTTGTCCTTACAATTACAGACAAAAATAAATAAAATAGTTCAGTGGAAATAAAAGAATGGTTGATAATTGTAACGACCCATATTCTGCATATCGGAGGATCGTAGAGTATTTATTTTATATTCATATGAATACATATGGTTGTGTAACTTTGGGAAATGACTATTGGGGTCATTTCCCACATTCACGATTTTTGCCAGATTTTTAAATGACCATTTTGCGCCTGGCTAATCTTGTTTCACCTATCACTTTTGATTGGTAAGTAGGTTTGACCTAAAACCACTCCTGTTGGATTTGGATGTTGGTTTCCCATTCCGTAGAGTGGTCACATTAATCAAATGGACTTATTGTTTGGGAGATATGGCTGAAATAAGATTTGAGAGATGGAAAACAGCCTAATTGGGCTTAATTAAGTGATCAGCAGCTAGGCCCATAACCCGATTCTAGATTAAAGTTATGGGAGGGATGAAAGGAGTTGGATAATCATCTCCTTTCATTTTTCTAACTAACGCAGACCTTTTTCAAAACCTATTCATCGCTTCCATCTTCTAAATCTCTCTCTAATCACTTCCTAATTACAAATTAAACAAATTTACATCAAATCAAGCCGTACTAACACCAAATTCGAGGTAGAGCTGCTGCACCACATTGGAATCCGAGCCAAATCAGTAAAAGTTTCAGATCTATCGTTTATTATAGGCTATGGTGAGTGACTAGCATGTTTATTCATTAATTATGGCTAATTAGGCTCAATTAGCGAATTAATGACTCATAAAAATATGGAAAAATATGTAGAAATTCTAAAATCATATTTTGTGTCACATATATGAAGTTGGTTTGATTTTAGATTTATTTTGTGAATCCCGAAATTTAGGGGATTAAGCGGAAAATCACGGATTTGGGTACGTTTGATCTAAATTAACATGTGAAACCGTTGTTTTGATGTTTTTGGTTGGTTCTACATGTTACTACTGCTGTTTGGTATGTTTTATGATTGCATAGGAAAGTTAGAATGGTTGAAAATGCCGTTTTTTGGCGAAATTAGCTTGTTGGAAAACTTGCGGGGAAGCGGATAGAGGGTGACGAATCGAATCGGATAGGCGATGACAAACTGAACCGGATAGGAGGTGACGAACCGAATCAGATAAGGGGTGACGAACCGAACCAGATAAAGGGCGATGAACCGAACTGGATAAGGGGTGACAAACCGAACCGGATATGATGCGATGAACCGAACCGGATAGGGGGTGATGAACCGAACCAGATAGGGGGTGACGAACCAAACCAAATATGGGGAGACGAACCAAACCAGATATGGGGCGACGAACTGAACCGGACAGGGGCGACGAACCGAACCAAACAGGGGGCGACGAACCGAACTAGACAGGAGGTGATGAACCGAACCGAAGAACCAGCGAGTTAACTACAAGGGTTGGGCTTTGCTGCGGGACGTGTGCAAAGGAGTTATCACTATCTATAACTTTGGTTCACTATTGAGAGAGGGGGCATGTAGACGAACCAGAGCCAGGGCGGTGTGGACTGGTTGGCCCGTACCCTAGAACCAGGGCGGTGTGGACTTGGGTAGGGTTATTGACTATAGCCCGGGGCAGTGTGGTCATACCAATAGTTGTATGGAGTCCAAGGCTGTGTGGACCATCATGGCCCCAATGGATTTGGTGATCAAAACGGTAGATATCGTATACTTTATGCACTAAGTGAGAGATATGAGGAATGATTGCTATGTTTGACGTTTTCTATCATCGTGACACGCATACTTCCATTTTGCACTCTATGTTAGTGTTACCTTAGAGTATTGTACATCTTGTTGTGCTAACTCATTGGTTGCAGGTCTAGGTCAAGTAGGATTACTTATACCTGTTATTGGTCTATTCAGTTATATAGAATTGCTATCGCTCGCACCAGACTTTCGTCTGACCTAGAGTTTTATGTCTCTTATTATTACTATGGTTGCTCCTAAACAAGCAGACTAGAGACAGGTTAGGTGGTTATGCACGAGTAGCTCTCCAGAGACGAGCAGGAGGCTTCCAAGTACTTTATACATATTCTCCCTGTGTTGTTGCAGGTCACTGCTTTGGGCATTATTAGTGTACCTCTTTTGTTTCCTTTTAGAGATAGTATTTTAAAGTTGTAATAATTAGATATGAAGATATTTTTGGATTCCGCTACTCTGAAGGATATGGTTTAGTTTTCAGCTTATGTACTGTCTCACCTGTTTTATATCAAGTTGTTTTATTATTATATTTTATTCCATGCCCTATGTAACACCGCGTATTTTCTATAAGCATATAGGTAACAAATCAGAGAACAATTAAATTATAACAGAAGAATCAAGGGAAACGGGTTGCGCCATTGTGTTTGTCTCGGAATTCTGCTTGGAAACGAGTCCGAGTTTGCGAGAATCGGAGTCCGTATGAGGGAGATATGACCCTCCGAAGTTTCAGGAATTTTCAGAAACGAAAACAGCTCGAAATTCGAATTCAAAATTCGAATTCAAACCCAGAAGCGGGATGGGCGGGAAATTTCCCACCCAGGACCCAGGTCGATTGGGAGTCGACTGGCTAGTCGACCCCCTTGACCAAGTCGACTGGGTAGTCGACTTGGGGGTCGACCTTCCTCTTGAACCCATTTCCTGAACCTGATGCATTCTGATGTTTTTGGCCCGATTTTCTGACTAGATTCATGACTCTAAACCTATATAAACAGCCCCCTAGCCTCATTCTCTCTACACCATTTCATTTTGCCTATACTCTGCCTCTGTTCTAATTAAAATAAAAATGGCGACGCTACTCTGTTGAAGTTTGAACTGGAACTAGGACTAAAGCATCTTCTTCCAAACTGAATAAAATTAAAAGAGAACAACTACAACTCTTCTTCTTCTTTTGTCCAATCAAGGCAAGTGCGGTTATTTTCCGATATAAGCTTTAATTATAATTGTGACATGATTGTAAATCTGAATTTGAGGTTGTGTATGTTTTGCTCTGATCTATTTTATTCTGTTTCTCTTTCTTCTTTCTGTTCTATAGCCAGGCTACCACGAGTCTATGCCAAATCTCATAAGAGATTAACGCACGAACGCTAAACTTTGGGACAAATAATGAAAGATGGCATAAATTGGACATGGCTAATCTGTGACTAAAAAGGACATAGGTTGTAAACTAGATTTAGATCTATGCATATTCTGTGAGTTGGAAGAATAGGAACCATTGTATGTTAACATGTGACTTGAGACTTTGGACATAACGCATATTTTGAATTAAGATCTGTTATAATTTAAAGTTCTAGATTGTTGGGCATATTGTTTATACAACAATTCATGACTTGAGATAAAAAGAGAATATGACTTAGGTGCGGAGGTCTATATTAAGGTTTGATTACTATTATATGTGAATAACACCTAAGTGGGAGATTTTTGAATATATGACATGCATTGAAATCGATGGCTATATTTGGTATAATTTATATGTGAATCTTTTGTACTAGGCAAGTTTAACTAAATTTGGGACATGTGTTATATGGTAAATTATGGCCATAATCTATGCCATGTAAATTCAATGCAAACGCGGGGTATATGATCATATTGGGAATCATGACAACTATTTAGGCATGCAAACTTAGGCCAAATTTACAATTAGGCAAGATATGTCTATGAAACTTTAAGGAATGATTAAATCTGTTATATTGTTTAATCTGCTTGTTCTGTTATATTGCCTAATTTGCTAGTTCTGCTATATTTCCTAATCTGCTAGATCTGTTCATCTACCAAATCTGTCATCTGCAAAGTCTGCTGAAAAATGCCTAATCTGTTATATGCTAAATCTGCTAAATTGCTTAATCTGCTAAATCCGTTAAGTCCCTAATCTGAGAAATCTGTTATCTGCTATATCTGTTGAGTTGATATATTTAGTTTGTTATTGACATAATCTGAATTGGCTATAGTTATGAATAATCGACATGTATAATAGGCATGGGCATAAATGGTAAATTATTAATTAATTGGCTGCAAAGATAAACATGGCAGACTCCATGTTAGAATGAGTTTGTGGCGTAATCCTTCCCGGAACTTCCCGGCACATCCAGTGGCCGCAAACAATAGGTTCTAATGTGAGAAGTTAGTCATAACATGCTTGAAACCCGAGGTTAGACACAGTTTGTAGCAGAAACCTACCCGGAACCAACCGGCCTAACCAGTGGCCGCAAACTTCCAGTCTAATGTGAGAGGTCTGCGCATTAATTTTTAATTAATACAAGTCTAAAATAAATATGATGTCTAAAACATGTTGGGTGGATAGGGTTAAACTAATTGGACTAATGAATTTAACAAGCCCGTTCCGTGAATCTGTAGGCCCAATTACAAAGTTAGACAAATCTGTAAATCTGTTAAATCCGTATATCTGATCCGTTAGTCTGAAAACTTGTCTGATCTGTGAACTAGTTGATCTGAACTCTGTATGTCTGAAGTTGTAAAGAAGTTAATCTGAAATCTGTTAGTCTGGGGACACAAGGTTAGGAGGGAAATTACTTGTGTCATCTGTTGTTTGGGACCCATATTAGTCAGTAACCCTTTCTGGTATCAAAATTTTGACCCAACAGTAGGTAGGGTCTGGGCACACTTACTGAACTAATTATAAGCGGTTCATTCTGATAATGGCGAGGGGTGTTGATGGTGCGTTCCAACCGGGTCATGTGCGTGCATGGATCCCGGTCTGCCTCTGAGGATGTAAGACGCTGTGACATCTGTAAATAGGTCTGTGTCATTTAAAGGTTGCCATTTTGGGGAGTGATACACCCTTTTGTGGGGATGGCACAGGGTATTTATGTATTAGGGAGCCGATCGCTTGGGGTAGGGTTTTAGGTTACATTTAGTTCTGTCTGTTTCTGTTGGTACCGTCTGTTTCTGTTGGGTGGTAACACCTGTCTGTTTCTGCGTGGTACCGTCTGTTCGGGTGGTAAAGGCCCATTTACTAGTGTACACCTAATGCTACATTCTGTTTCCGTAGGGATTAATCTATTTCTGTTTCTGTACCTTCTGTTCGGGTGATAAATGCCCATTATTAGCATTCTGTCTCTGTTTTTTCTGTTGGGGTGGTAAAGGCCCATTACTAGCATTCTCTTCTGTGGAAATTATTCTGTTCCCATTTCTGTTTCACTTTAGACATTGGGGTAACACCTAATCCTGTTATACTAGTATTAGTGTAGAGAGGTGAAAAGTAATATTATTCTGTTTAACCTAAGTATATCTGCTGCTCCAGTTTCTGTTATCTCTTATCCAGCTTATTTTCATGTCATTATTATTATTATATGTTCATATGCTGAAAGTCACTAGACTTGCCAGACTTTATGTCTGACTTTGCTTGTTTTCGCCCCTTTTTCTTCTGTCCCCCCCTCCAGGTTTCCAAGGAGGGTATACTTTAGCTTAATCCGGATTTCTTCTGCTTGAAGTACTTAAAGTGCTTCAAGTATGGCTTGACTCCTTATGGCAGCTTCTGTGGGGATTATGATTTTAAAAACTATGCATTCTGAAGGCTTTTGTACAAGTCCGATATTTTTGTACTTGAATTCTGATATTGTGATTTGAAAAGATGTAACCAAACTTGCTTCGGTTTCTGTTGTAATAAAGTTATAAACTTTTCAAGTACTGTTTTATCTGTCTTGTAAATTTCTTTTCTGTTTACTAAAACGCTCCATCAAAGTTAAGGCATTCCCTTTGTGAGTGACCTTAACGGAGGTGGGGTGTTACACTTGGTATCAGAGCTGAAGGTTACCAGATTTGGGTAAAGTTTTTGAAAACTATTTTTCAAAAAGGTTTTGAAAGGAAATATTTTCAAAAATAAAACTTATTTTGAAACACATAATCCCCGAAAGCCGTATATCTATCTTTTCAGTTCTCCGTTTTGAATCCTTTTTATTTCGTTTCAGCATGTCTGGGAATCTTAACCTTTCAGAGGGTATGCCAACACCTGGCTTGTTCAGGAGGTACTTAGAGGCTAGGGCCAACGGTAAAGGCCCAGAAGATATTCCTCCCCCAGTGGCAGCGGTACCACCTCCTCCTCCTCCTCGTGGAAATGCTTTCGCAAAGACGAGTAGAGACTTCAAGGCTATGGGTGGAAAAGACTTCTGTGGAACTGAATCCTTCGTGGCAGCAAGGAACTGGCTGAAGGAGACCGAAGATTTGTTCGTCATTTTCGAGGTAGACGATAGGCAGAAGGTACAATTGGCGGTATGGTTACTCAAGGACGAAGCTTCCTATTGGTGGGAAGTCACTAACGCTTAAAGACTAGTTGAAACATGGATGGATTTCAGAACAAGGTTTGAGACAAAATTCCTCTCGCAAGCTGAACGAAGTCTACAACTGGAAAGGTTCTTATCTCTTAAGCAAGGAAGTATGATGGTCAAGGAATACGTCAACCAGTTCAACCAATTGGCTAGGTTCGGACTGGATTTAGTCAACACTCAGCATAAAAAGGCTTTACGCTTTGTTAAAGGATTGAACGAGCCACTGCACAGTCTAGCCATGACCCATGTACCCATGGGAGCGACTTACGAGAGATTGGTGGACATGGCACTACTGCACGAGGAAGACAAGGGAAAAGAAGAGGCAAAGAAGGAAGAACCACAAAATAAGAAAGCATGGCCCAAAAGGGAAACACAAAAGAAGATTGAGAAGTCTGAAGATAAGAAGGAGAAAAAGTGCTTTACTTGTGGAAGCTCGACTCATCTAAACAAGGATTGCAGAAAGAGGAGGGGCACTTGCTTCAACTGTAGTAAGATGGACACTTCATTAGGGACTGCCCGAAGAAATGAGGGCAAGGGCAGAGGGCAGAACCCACTTCTGGAGGACAGTCGAATGCTCAGGTGACTGGTAGATAGGGTAGAAATAAGAAAATTTATGTAGAAGGTTTAATTTTCTTATCTGATTTTTGAGTTAAAACTCTTTCTGATTCTGGCATTATGATTCTGTAATCGATACTCTGCACTTTAGTACTAGTATTGTTTCTGATTTCGCTGTAGACTCAAACCCCTAAGGGTTAGGACTCATCTATTTGTGATAGATTGGGGATTGAGAGATATCTGTGTTAGGCATCAAGTAGGACGCATACATTCTTGTTTTTATCATGCTTAGTTCGGTAATCTGATCTGTACCAGTAATTTGTAAATATCTGAATATTTCTGATAAGGTTAAGAATTCCAGTTTTGACATTGTCTGAAGAGGTTAATCCTCTAGGTGTCAATCTGATGTTGGTCTCGGTCTTCGGAGTTGATACTTAGGGGAATTATTCTCTCAGCCAATGTCTAATGGGAACCAAGTTTTTTTTTATCTGTACTCGCTTCCATCATTCGACTGTATCCTATCGATCGAATCTTCGAACTTTAGGTAGAATCTAATGGGTGTAAACATGTGTTTGAGACATGTTATGTTTGATGGTTGCAAGTGGATGCAAGTGGTTGCTAGTGGTTGCTTATGGAAGCATATACACACATTAGGCACTAGATCGGCTCGAAAACACTCTCATACTGCATATGGATGTGTGAGCATTTTCAATTTTTGTGGATGCAAAATGATTGACTCGTCACATGGATGTTGCATATGAATGAATGGTTGTCACTCATATAATAATGATATGTATCAAATATGAAAATTGCATACATGTTGGACTCATGGCACTGACATAATTCGCATTAAGGAGGTCAACTGAATCAGTAGGCCGCCTAATCTTTGCATTAGATAAGGAACATATACACACACTTTTTGCATTTGTTCATACAAAATTAGAAGTTTCTAAGGACAATGGATGCTTGTGGATGATGATTGAGTAGATGGATGACTGGATGGTAGGACACATTCTTGTTAACTTGAAGATTTCGGGGACGAAATCCTTTAAGGAGGGGAGAATGTAACACCCCGTATTTTCTATAAGCATATAGGTAACAAATCAGAGAATAATTAAATTATAATAGAAGAATCAAGGGAAACGGGTTGCGCCATTGTGTTTGTCTCGGAATTCTGCTTGGAAATGAGTCCGAGTTTGCGAGAATCGGAGTCCGTATGAGGGAGATATGACCCTCCGAAGTCTCAGGAATTTTCAGAAACAAAAACAGCTTGAAATTCGAATTCAAAATTCGAATTCAAACCAAGAAGCGGGCTGGGCGGAAAATTTCCCGCCCAGGACCCAGGTCGACTGGGGAGTCCACTGGGTAGTCGACCCCCCTGACCAGGTCGACTGGGTAGTCGACCTGGGGGTCGACCTGCCTCTCGAACCCACCTCCTGAACCTGATGCATTCTGATGTTTTTGGCCCGATTTTCTGACCAGATTCATGACTCTAAACCTATATAAACAGCCCCGTAGCCTCATTCTCTCTACACCATTTCATTCTGCCTATACTCTTCCTCTGTTCTAATTAAAATAAAAATGGCGTCGCTAATCTGCTGAAATCTGAACTGGAACTAGGACTAAAGCATCTTCTTCCAAACTGAATAAAATTAAAAGAGAACAACTGCAACTCTTCTTCTTTTGTCCAATCAAGGCAAGTGTAGTTATTTTCCGATATAAACTTTAATTATAATTGTGACATGATTGTAAATCTGAATTTGAGGTTGTGTATGTTTTCTTATGATCTATTTTATTCTGTATCTATTTCTTCTTTCTGTTCTATAGCCAGGCTACCACGAGTCTGCGCCAAATCTCAAAAGAGATTAACGCACGAACGCTAAACTTTGGGACAAATAATGAACGATGGCATAAATTGGACATGGCTAATCTGTGACTAAAAAGGACATAGGTTGTAAACTAGATTTAAATCTATGCATATTCTATGAGTTGGAAGAAGAGGAACCATTGTATGTTAACATGTGACTTAAGACTTTGGACATAACGCATATTTTGAATTAAGATCTGTTATAATTTAAAGTTCTAGATTGTTGGGCATATCGTTTATACAACAATTCATGACTTGAGATAAAAAGATAATATGACTTAGGTGTGAGGGTCTATATTAAGGTTTGATAACTATTATATGTGAATAACACCTAAATGGGTGATTTTTGAATATATGACATGCATTGAAATTGATGGCTATATTTGGTATAATTTATATGTGAATCTTTTGTACTAGGCAAGTTTAACTAAATTTGGGACATGTGTTATATGGTAAATTATGACCATAATCTGTGCCACGTAAATTCAATGCAAACGCGGGGTATATGATCATATTGGGAATCATGACAACTATTTAGGCATACAACTTAGGCCAAATTTACAATTAGGCAAGATCTGTCTATGAAACTTTAAGGAATGATTAAATCTGTTATATTGTTTAATCTGCTAGTTCTGTTATATTGCCTAATTTGCTAGTTCTGCTATATTGCCTAATCTGCTAGATCTGTTCATCTGCCAAATCTGTCATCTGCTAAGTCTGCTGAAAAATGCCTAATTTGTTATATGCTAAATCTGCTAAATTGCTTTATCTGCAAAATCCGTTAAGTCGCCTAATCTGAGAAATCTATTATCTGCTATATCTGTTGAGTTGATATATTTAGTCTGTTATTGACATAATCTTAATTGGCTATAGTTATGAATAATCGACATGTATATTAGGCGTGGGCATAAATGGTAAATTATTAATTAATTGGCCATAAAGATAAACATGGCTGACTCGAGGTTAGAATGAGCTTGCGGCGTAATCCTGCCCGGAACCGCTCGGCACATCCAATGGCCGCAAACAATAGGTTCTAATGTGAGAAGTTAGTCATAACATGCTTGAAACCCGAGGTTAGACTCAGTTTGTGGCAGAAACCTGCCCGGAACCAACCGGCCTAACCAGTGGCCGCAAACTGCCAGTCTAATGTGAGAGGTCTGCGCATTAATTTTTAATTAATACAAGTCTAAGATAAATATGATGTCTAAAACGTGTTGGGTGGATAGGGTTAAACCAATTGGACTAATGAATTTAACAAGCCCGTTTCGTGAATCTGTAAGCCCAATTACAAAGTTAGACAAATTTGTAAATCTGTTAAATCCGTATATCTGATCCGTTAGTCTGAAAACTTGTCTGATCTGTGAACTAATTGATCTGAACTCTGTATGTCTGAACTTGTAAAGAAGTTAATTTGAAATCTGTTAGTCTGGGGACACAAGGTTAGGAGGGAAATTGCTTGTGTCATCTGTTGTTTGGGACCCATATTAGTCAGTAACCCTTTCTGGTATCAAAACATTGACCCAACAGTAGGTAGGGTCCGGGCACGCTTACTGAACTAATTATAAGCGGTTCACTCTGATAATGGCGAGGGCTGTTGATGGTGCGTTCCAACCGGGTCATGTGCGTGCATGGATCCCGGTCTGCCTCTGAGGATGTAAGACGCCGTGACATCTGTAAATAGGTCTGTGTCATTTAAAGGTTGCCACTTTGGGGAGTGATACACCATTTTGTGGGGCTGGCACAGGGTATTTATGTATTAGGGAGATGATCGCTTGGGGTAGGGTTTTAGGGTACACTTAGTTCTGTAGGTTTCTGTTGGTACCCTCTGTTTCTGTTGGGTGGTAACACCTGTCTGTTTCTGCGTGGTACTGTCTGTTCGGGTGGTAAAGGCCCATTTACTTGTGTACACCTAATGCTACATTCTGTTTCCATAGGGATTAATCTATTTCTGTTTCTTCACCTTCTGTTCGGGTGGTAAAGGCCCATTATTAGCATTCTGTCTCTGTTTGTTTCTGTTGGGGTGGTAAAGGCCCATTACTAGCATTCTCTTCTGTGGAAATTATTCTGTTCCCATTTAGACATTGGGGTAACACCTAATCCTGTTATACTAGTATTAGTGCAGAGAGGTTAAAAGTAATATTATTCTGTTTCTTCTGTTTAACCTAAGTATATCTGCTGCTCCAGTTTCAGTTATCTCTTATCCAGCTTATTTTCATGTCATTATTATTATTATATGTTCATATGCTGAAAGTCACTGGACTTGCCAGACTTTATGTCTGACCTTGCTTGTTTTCACCGCTTTTTCTTCCGTTTCCCCCCCTCCCCCAGGTTTCCAAGGAGGGGAATACTTTAGCTTAATCTGGATTTCTTCTGCTAGAAGTACTGAAAGTGCTTAAAGTATGGCTTGACTCCTTATGGCAGCTTCTGTGGGGATAATGATTTTATAAACTATGCATTCTGAAGGCTTTTGTACAAGAGTGATATTTTTGTACTTGAATTCTGATATTGGGATTTGAAAAGATGTAACCAAACTTGCTTCGGTTTCTGTTGTAATAAAGTTATAAACTTTTCAAGTACTGTTTTATCTGTCTTGTAAATTTCTGTTCTGTTTACTAAAACGCTCCATCAAAGTTAAGGCATTCCCTTTGTGAGTGACCTTATCGGAGGTGGGGTGTTACACCCTATGAGATATACTACACGTTCTTTGGAAATTCATCGTTTTAACCCTTTTGACGATCGTCCCGTGCTAGTCGGGCATTGGCACAACGCATTTTGGGGAAATGTCTGATGGTACTTGGAGGCCATCATAATAATAATCCTGCTTCTCTCTAAGAGTTCCAATGGACATTAGCGGAACCTGGGAATTTACTCTAGTTTGACCTGAGTAGTATATGAAAAAGGCGTTTAAACTCAGCTATGCAAAGATTACACTACTCTAGGAGGGAAGCCGTTTAAAGGGACAGAGCCCAACAAAGAGGTTCAGAGGTGGCTTAATACTTGCATTCGGATATTTGAAGACTTGGGAGTTGATGATGCGACTAAGTGGAAGCTTGCTTCGAGACAGCTATAAGGCAGAGCTATGCATTGGTGAACTCTATCACTCTAGAGACTCCAGAGAATGAGACAACCTAGGATCAGTTCCAAGCCAAGTTTGGGACGAAGTTCATTTCTACCATTCATAAGTCTATTCTATTCAAGAGGTATGCTGAGCTTAAGAAAAATGGTCGACCAATGTCGGATTATGTTTCTAACTTTGAAGCTTTTTCCAAGTTGCTTGTTCATATGTTGAGACTCTCCTTACCATAAGAAAGAAAAGTTTGTCATGGTTTTGGACAAATAACTTGGGAATCAGCTCACTGATCATCTTGATGATACTTTTGAGAAGATCATGGAAAAATCTTTGAGGCACAAGAGTTTGTGTCACTAGGAAGAGACTGTTGTTGCAGCTAAAGAGAAACCGAAACCACAACAGGGTGGTAATAACAAAAAGAGTAAGCAGCAATAGCAGAAAGGAAAAGATGGCCAAAAGAAGCAGAAAAGCGAGGTGGCATGCTTCAACTGCCAGCAGAAGGGCCATTATTCAAAGGAATGCAAGAATTTGAAAGCTGAGAAGAAATGCTTCAATAGTGGAAAACCTGGGCATAATAAGAAGGATTGTCTAGAAGCAGCCAAGGGTAAGAAGATTGTGAAGGCATATGTTTTGGAAGTTGTGCCATCTTCTTCAAGGGCACCTATGGCGAAGGAGAAAGGGAAGAGTGTTGTCGTTCAAGGTACCCTTTCCATTAGATACGTTTCAGTTTGAGTGTTGTTTAATACTGGATCATCGCATTCTTTCATTTATAATGAGCTTGTGTGTTGCTTGGGTTTGGAATTCGAGATTTCTGATAGACCTTTGGTTGTGACTAACCCAGTAGGGGGTTCGTCCAGTTTTTGTACCATTTTTCATGGTCTTGTGATGTCAAGTCATGGTTGCTCCTTAGTATGTGATTGCATTGATTTGAACTTCGCCGGGTTTAGGGTTATTTTGGGTATGGATTGGACAAAGAGGTATGCGGAAAAAGTGTATTGCGAGAAGCTCGAGGTGACAGTCGGGAATATGGAAAGGAGAATGGTGGTGATTCTATGTAAGCCAGAAGACGAGGTCTTCGTAAGCTTTTTGTATTTTCTTGTGATTCCACGGGAAGACTTACCGTCTATGCCGATCGGTAGTGAGTTTGGTGATGTCTTTGACGAGATCAAAGGGTTGCCGCTACATCGTGAGATTTAGTTCAGGATCAATTTGGTCGAAGTTTCTAAACCTAGCATTATGCCCCTTATGCGGATGGTGCCTAGAGAACAACGAGAGTTAGAGGTACAAGTATGAGACCTTTTGAGAAAAGGATTCCTTTTGAGAAGTGTTTCTGAAACAGGTGCACCGATTGTGTTTGCAACTAAGGTTAATGGATTTTTGAGATTTTGTATGGATTATCGTGAGATGAATAAGGTGACCAAGAGGAACAAGTATCCATTGCCAAGGATAGATGATTTATTCGATCAGCTCCACTCGGCCAAGGTGTTTTCCAAAATGGATTTGGCGATTGGATTTCACCAGTTGAGAGTGGTAAAGGAAAGTGTGTCGAAGACTGCTTTTAGGACACCATCTGGTTTCATCGAATGGTTGGTGATGCTATTTGGATTAACCAATGCATAGGCGTATTTTGTGAATCTTATGAATAAGGTATTCAGAGATCAATTGAACAAGTTCGTGCTTGTGTTCGTGGATAACATTCTGGTTTACTCGCGAAATGAGGAAGAGCATAAGACGCACTTGCGTATTGTTTTGGAAATCTTGTGAAAGCATCAGCTAAGAGCTAAGTTTTCAAAGTGTCACTTATGGAAGAGTGAAGTGAGTTTCTTAGGCAATGTTGTTTCTAGAAACGGAATAGCAGTGGATCTCGCTAAGGTGGCAGCACTCCAGGATTGGGATAGGCCTAAGAATGCATCAGATGTTAGGAGTTTCCTTGGGTTGGCAGGTTGTTATTGTCATTTTATCAAGGATTTCTCCAAGATAGTTGCACAATTAACAAGATTAATGAAGAATAATCAAGTATTCACATGGGATGCTAAGTGTGAGCAAACTTTTGGAATCCCGAAAGAGAGACTAACGAGTTCTACTATTTTGATTATTCTGAGCAGGAATGAAGAAATGGTGGTATACACTGATGCATGCGGTACTGGACTTGAAGCAGTGATGATGAAAAAGGATAGAGTTATGGCACATGCAAGTCGACATCTGAAGCTGCATGAGAGGAATTATCCGACTTATGATTTGGAGTTGGCAGCGATCGTGTTTGCTCCAAAGATGTGGAGACATTACCTGTTGGAAGTTCGATTTCAGTTGTTCACGGATCACAAGTCGTTGAAGTTTCTTTTCACCTAAAAGGATTTGAATCTTTGGTAGTAACAGTGGTTGTCGTTTTTGGCATCTAATGATTTTGGTATGGCCTATACTCCTAGTAAAGGTAATGTAGTGGAGGATACATTGAGTCTAAGATATGCAGGTCAGGGAGCGATGTTTTCAGAATGGAAGCACCTCGAGTACTTAGCAAGATTTGATTTCAGGCTAAGGTGTGAGTTAGAGTCTGAAATATTGGCATGGTTATCGATAAGACCTACTTTCATCGAATGGATTGGCAAAATCCAAACGCTTGTCGAGATCATCCGGAAGTTGGAACCAGAGGATGAGGAATTCAAAGTTGATCGATATGGTTGGCTTCGTAACAAAGGATGACTGGTTGTTCCTAATATCGATGGATTGAGAGATAAGGTTCTGAGGGAATGTCATCACTCAAAGTGGACGATTCATCCTAGTGGTAATAAGATGTATCGAGACATAAAGCGAGCTTATTACTGGGAAGGGATGAAGAGGGATGTTGGAAATATTATTTCTAAATGTATGAACTGTCATTTGGTGAAAGCTAAACATAAAAAGCCGAGTGGTTTGCCTCACCCATTGGAAGTTCCTACGTGGAAATAGGAGCAAGTA
The DNA here is from genome assembly GCA_030737875.1 of Allium sativum. NCBI lineage: Eukaryota > Viridiplantae > Streptophyta > Magnoliopsida > Asparagales > Amaryllidaceae > Allium > Allium sativum. Next base: position 71,847,748 of record CM060924.1, read on the forward strand.
TCGATGAAATTTATCGATGGACTACCTTGGACCAGGGGAGGAAACGAAGCGCGGGAGTTCACTATAAGTGAAAAGAAGCGTGGGAGTTCGTGGCACAAAGCGGTGCAACCATCCAATGTCGCTAGAATTCGTTGCATGAAACGGAGCGTGGGAATTCACTATAAGTGAAATGAAGCATGGGAGTTCGCACTACGAAACGATGCGACAACCAAACATCCTTTCCGTAGAGAAAGAGACTTCTCCATAGGAGAAATCAACAACACTCGATGAACTCTATAATGTTGATTCATTCGATAGGATAAGACAAACGTTGGATTATATCAGCCTCCCCAAAACACGGGGCATCCAATAGAGTCTTTGATGTCAAAACTGGTCGACAGAGCAAACAAACATTGAGCAGTATAACTCTTCCCGTAGAGAAGACTAATAATGACCTCCCAAACAATGGGCATGAATATCAAAGCTTCTCAAAGAGGAGGCAGAAAATAAATCACAGATACGTATTTCCTAAATATGAAATATCGTATAACATCATATAAGTCATTAAAACGATAATTTTTGAAATCCACATTCGGCATTAGTCGATTGGTTGATTTTAAGTAATGCGAATTTGAATTAAAATATTGTATTTGTGCAGATAATATTCGATAGGTTATAAACCGTTAAGTAAAACAGTCCTAAACAAACACTTTATTTAATTCAAAATAAAGATTCGCCATAAGTCGTTTTTAATGATTAACTAATTCACTATCTATATGAACAATCGATGGTGAGTATAAGCCCAAAATCGTGCAAATGCTTGTTTTAATAATAGAACAGGTAGCATGGAACATATGAATTCAAAGTATGATTTGTTGTAGCAAACAAGAAGCTATCACTGGACCTCAATGAAAATATATATCAACAAGTTCATAACTTGGATCCTTTGGAATCAAAGAGTCAAAAGAATCAAAGCATGGTTTGCCGTAGCAAATAAAGGGCTATGATTGAATCTCAATGCAATTTATAATGTTCAGTTCGAAGCCCACATTTCTCGCAAGTAAAAAATACAAGCTTCAACAGGAAAATGTTAACCTCACTTTTAACGAGATTCGAAAAACGATGGTTGGGACACATCTCAGAGCATACGAGAATTAACCTGATCGAGCTTCATACGGTCATGCACTACAATTCGTTCGTACACATCTTGCCACGTCGGGTTCGAGCTTAGGTAACTCGCTCGTTTCAGCACCAACCGATCATTCAACTTTATACATGCTCGAGCTCAATAGGTCGAGCACCTTGCATCTTGCTCGAACATCCACTTCAACAACAAGCTTGGTCCAAAGACTACATACACGTGTTTACTGATCAAGTATGATATGGACGCAACATGGCTTTGCAAACAATAAAGCATAGTGAATATAAAGCATGTGCAAGGCATGTATGGGTCATCATTGCATATGGACCATAAGAAGAATATGAAGTTCATGTATGACTTGCATGGACATAATGCAAATTTTCATGGTGATAGAATAACGAAGAATCGTTGTGCTCAATGGTAGTGCACATTAGAAAGTAACGCACTGACAATATTCAATATACGTGTTTTCACAGTGGCCACATGGCGCAATTGCAAGGGAGTGAGCAGATTGTATAAACTATACATGAAACGGACATGTCAACGTAAAGTACCATGCATCAGTTATGTGTATGTAAAACACGGTGGTACATTCTGTAATTAAATGAGTTGGAATCTCAAATATATACATGTTCAACCTAGGAACTACATAAAGACACGAGCATGAGAGTACGGTGTGCGCCAAAGTATGGAACAGTACACACAGGAGAGAAACGTGAACAAATAATAAATCAAGGTCGCTCCCTCATTAGTCAACATACAGGTCGCGCAAGACAACAGATCGGGTTAGCTTCCTTGCATGTGGATCGAGCAGTGGCACTCCTTGAAGACAAGTCGGTCACCGCCGGAGCTTTAGTGGTTGAGCATGTATAGAACTCAGTCGAGCACTAATCATTGGCGTGGGATCGAGCAGAAGATTTCGAATCAGTCAAGCACGGCCCGCTTTGAGGTCGTGCATTCCATCAGGAAAGAGAGGCCGAGCGGTGTGAGTGGTCGAGCGTTGCAGTATGGCTGGAGGAAATTGATAATATAAATGAGTGGAAAACTTGTAATTTCAAAACCCATTTTGCACAGCGCTATATAAAAGAAAAAACTAATGGTAATTTCATAATTCTTGATCCCATTTTCCGAACAAGGACAAACCCGCACATTTATATATTAAGTAACAGAGCACACGTGGCTTGGAGATACAATATGGGATGTAATATTATAGAAGAGGTCGCTCGCACATAGGGGTGGCAATTAGAGCCAACCCGATAGACCCGGACCCTACCCGACGGGTCTCGGGTCTTAGTAGAGCGGGTTTTGTCGGGTCTAAACTATACATTTCCAAAATCTGGACCCAACCCAAGCTTTGGTTCGGTCGGGTCGGTTCGGATCCGGGTAGGAAATACCACTAAAATTACATATATTTCAATATTTTTTGGTCGGGTATTTTGGATCGGGTCGGGTCGGGGTCGGCTTGAGTTTTATTTGGTCAATATTGTATTTTTCATCACCCAGACCAGACCCGAGGCCCATTGGGTTCGGGTCTTTTCAGGTCGGTTCGGTTCGGGTTTTCGGTTCTCCGTTCTAATTGCCAACCCTTCTCGCACATATTTCTCACGTGGTCGCTCGCTCATGGCTTTAGAGGTCGCTCGTTCCTGGTCTACTCTTGCGCACGAAACAACAGCTGCTGCCAGCTGTAAAGTGCGTTGTGCTAGCAGTACCCGTTTGACCTTGCACCCCGTAATTACAACTCCGTAACTCCATTGACTCCCCACCAATTCCACCTATAAATACCCCTTTCACAACCATAGAAGGGAACGGCCTAAGCCACCCAGAAGGGCTGTCATTTCGGTTTTCCACCATTCTCAAGCTCCTCAAGCTCCATTAATGGCTTCCTAAACTCAATCCTTCTTCCTCCAACATCAAGTGGATCTCATCTTCTCCAAACACTATTAATTCTCACACAAGTTTAATCCAATTGATCTCCAACTGCCATTACTACTCTTTCAAGCTCGGATCTATCACCAATTCCATGATGAAATCGAGGAAGATCGTCTAATCACGAGATCTAATTTATCCTTCTCGAATCCAAGCAAGATCTAAGGAAAAAAGAGAGTAAAAGTGGAAAATCATCATAAAGAGAGTGAATAAGTGATATGAGTGAGATTTATGAGATGATGCACTTTGTAAATTTCTTCATGACCATGAAAATCACTACAAAAATGGACGTAGATCTATCCTAGATCGAACCACTATAAAAATTCGCATGTTTTCACTTATATTTTTGCGTTTGTGTTCTCATTTTCCATTGCATACTATTTGGTGAAGTGTGATTTCGCACCTTTGGTGTTGAACCATTTTTAGTTTAAACATCAACTATCGGCCAAACGACATTTATTTTGGTTCGAGAATGGACTTCGCTTCGAGCTAAATTCAAAATGGAATGTTCTTATCGTTGATCGATGAAATGCAATGAAGGTGAAGATGATTTGAGCTCGTGGATTATGGATACTCAAGATGATTTGAGCTTGTGGATAACCACTGATGATGACTAGAGATATTGAAGGCCGAGGAATTGCCGTTATCATGGTTCTAGCGGACTCAAAGCAGCAGTATAACATGGACGCCTAAAAGATTAGATGATTAGTCAAGTACCCTGGGTATCGATGAAAGGCCTTGATACGTATTAATGAAAGGCTTATGGAGTTTTGCTAGAACCGGGGTTACCATTAGCCCTTGATAGATGACATGTCGTGTCCAGACATACAATTAATGGTGGTTTCAGGGCAGGATAGGTGATGATAGCCAGAGTCATGAATGTTGATTGTTTTTCTTGTATTGTCTTGCGTAGATTGTTCGACGTCGAAGGGATGCCTCTTTTCTCCGTATGTGATGTTGGTTTAGGCCTTCGGGGATTGTTCTTAGGAAATGTGGATCTCAATTAGGATGGTCTACGCTAGATAATTAGTTGCCATGTTTTCTACTGTTTGTAATGTGATTTTGTAAAGGTAAATGTTGCCAGATATAGAGAAGACGAGTTTTAGTTCTTCTCTGTTGATGTTGGTAGGATCTACCTATTTCTCGTATACTTTATTGATGATGATAAATAGTTGTTTTATCGCTCATTAAGATAGTCGTCTGACTCAAGGTTTTATGTTCCCTCTTATTACCTTGGGTTGTTCATCCATTGATGTTGTGGGAAGGCAGACTAGGTAGCAAGTGACAAGTTGTAGATCTTGATGAAGACGATGCTGCAGAGTTGTGACGAACAAGAGGTTGATGTATTATTTCTTACTATCTACTATTTGTTGTTTTTCCGCTGCTATGTTTGATGTATTCTCTGAGTGACTTATAGGGAGGCATTTTGTACAGACTCTTACGATGTATTCCAGTTTGATGTATGGATATTTCATGATGATATGAAAGTTTTAATGTTCTATTATATTTTATCCTTGCACTGTGAGTTAAGTGCAGAATGTGCACGCTCTACCACTCCAACCAACACTGATTTTGTTTAAAAAAATATAAAATTGGAAACTATTGGTTTTATGTGTGTTTCATATTTATTTTTTCTTCGTATTTGTTCTGAAACTTCATTTAATGATATCTTCTTCGTTTTGAGTCCGTTGTCTATAATTATAGGTCTGAAATGATCAGAAAATAGCCACGGACGCAATGACACTAGTTATGTGACCAAATTCTGAAAATTTTATGAATTTTATTTTATTATTTAAATTAAAATGCGGGGTGTTACAATATCCATTTGTCCTTCCAATTACTGACAAAATAAACAATATAGTGCAGTGGAAATAAAAAAAGGTAGGTAATCATCTTGCTTCTCTCCAAGAGCTCCAATGAACATTAGCGGAATTTGGGAACATACTCTGAATTGACCTGAGTAGTTTAAGAAAAAGGCACTTGAACTCAACTAGTAAACCAGGGGTTTAAATCTCAATCATATATTTTTATGGTTTATAAAACCTTTGAATATTTTGGTATCTCTTAAGATATAACCAAACAATTTTATACGAAAATTTAGTTATATTATTATAAGTCCCTAGATCAAAGAGTATAATTAGAAACTATAGCCAAAATTATTACACTAGTTGAATTCCATTATAATATGTATACAAACAAAGTCGTTGAATTTGTATATGGATTGCCCATGAAGGCCTCCTCAGTAAAATGAGACTAATCTCCTATGACTAGGTTTAGAAGTTGCCTTTCGAGCGTCCTTTAACTTTAGATAAATGTAGTAAAAGGAAAATACAATGGACCCATGCCTAAAGAGAAAATTCAAATCACTTGGAAATTTAGTATCATCAACTCCTACTGGCCAACATATTGATAAACATACCTAGATATGGAGTTGAGACACTCCTCTCGGCTAGTAAAAACCTAGGGTTGTGCATCCTGATGTAATACAACTAAATTTGTTAATATTATTGATGAACTAATTGGTTAAGTAGACAAGAATAATTTGGTGAAGGAGAGATGAGATTTGTGCTTAACAAAATTTACTACAGGGTTGGCCTTAGAAACAAATGAATTGCCTAAGATAGGGTATATGAAAGGGGCAAAAAGGGTAAACTTTTGGCACTTATATCTACTCGTACATGATTCATGAAGAATGGTGTTAAGCTTCTTGGATTTCCTAGTAGTGTCATAAGTAATATAGATTCGTTGTTTACGATTGAGTTTCAGAAGAGTTTGCAGAAGGAAATGGGAATAAATTCAAGACGAGAACGGCTTATTACCCATAGACAGATGAGAATACTAAGAGGGTGAGTAAGGAACTAAAATATTTGCTAAGAGCATGTGTTATGAATTTTGGTAGTTCATGGGAGGACCAGTTACATTTTGTGGAATTTTCCTATAATATAGCTTTCAGGAAACTACAAGAATGACACCTTTTTAAGCTTTATACAGAAGACCATGTAAATCGCCAACATGTTGGTTAGAGAAACGTGATATTCTAGTTCTTGTTCTTAGTAAGAGAAGCCATATTGAGATCATTCAAGGTCGAATGAAGGAAGCTCAATCTAGGAAAAAGACTTACGTAGATAGATAGCGTAAGGATTTGGAATTCTCTGTTGGAGAAATGGAATTCATCAAGATGTCACTGATGAAAGGCGTGTTCCAATTTGGATAAGAAGGGAAGTTCACACCAAGGTTTGTTGGGCCTTTCCTTGTTTTGGAAAGGGTTGGAAAGCTTGCCTACAAGGTGGAGTTAACGGATAGATTGGCAGGAATCCATAATGTGTTTCATGTATTGCAATTTTGGAAGTATGTACATGACTCTGACGCTACCATGGATCTGAGGGTACTGGAAGATATGGTAGCTGAGCCTAATTTGACTATCGTGAGGCAAACAGTTCATGTTATCGATAGAGACGGAAAAAATGAGAATTAAGACATTTAAATTGGCAAAGGTTTAGTGGAGTTCCGATGAAAGAGACTGCAATTAGGGGATGGAAGATAGGATTAAAAAGGCTTTTCCATATTTGCTTTCTGTAAGATCTATATTGTTTTATAAATTGGTTACTAGTGGGTTATGTGAGTATATGTTTTGATAACATTGCATTTTGGGTTATTATGATTGGTTTGCTTGTTTTATCCTTGATTAAATTTCAAGGAAGAAATTCATTTACGAATAGGTATATGTAATACCCCTAAATTCAGTAACATTATTCATGAATTTTATTGGTTAATTAAATGGGAATAATGTGGTGAAGTTGGAAATGAGATTTATGATTAATAAAATTTACTAGTGGGTTGGGCATAGAAACAAATGAATTGCCTAAGGAAGGGCATATAAGATGGGAAAAAGGGTAGATTTTCGACCCTTATATCAACTCATATCCTATCAAATTTTGTTTCAATTTTCATTTACTCTAAAAATTAAAAGAATACTAAGGTGGCTGGCCATTAAAGATAGGAAGAAGAAAAGGAAGAAAAACATAGGATTTAGAGCTTGGAAAATTTGTCAACAAATCTCACTACCTCAACTAAGAAAGGTGAGTAATACTCCTTGTGACGACCGCCCATAGCCCCCGCACTATACAAAAGAAATAATGCACTGAAGGGTGTGTCAGGCGGCTATGGGCGATCATCAAGTTATGTTATATAAGCAAAACCTATCGTAAACTCACAGCGCAAGAATAAAATATAATAGAAATTATACAATAGGTAGTGATAGTGAAGCAGAAAACACTAAACTTTCATAACAACTAGAAAGTATTTCCCATACACGTAGATAGCAACAATAGTGTCTGTACAATTTGCCTCATTAAAGTACTCGGAGAAATAACAAATGGCAGAAATCCAATTATCAGATAGTAGTAAAGATAGTATGTCGGGCTCCTGCTCGCCATCAATCAGCATCACCATTCCCACTAAGGCATCACCTGTCACCTGCTACTTAGTCTACCCATCCAACAATCGGATGAACAGCCAAAGGTAATAAGAGGGAAACATAAAACCTTGAGTCAGACAACAGTCTTAGTAAGTGATAAAACAACTAACAAACTTCTTCAATAAAGTATATGAGAATGGGTAAATAAATAACCAATCTACCCAGCTCCAGAGAAGAACTTACGCTGCCTTCCCCACACCTGACAGTTATAGCCTTTACGATCCGTAAATCAAAAGGGATAATAATTCAACCACAACAATTAGAACAACCATTCATACATGGAAAAAGCAACTGATACAACATCTATTTATATCTCACGGATACCACCTTAATCAAACTTGGTGTCCCGTAAGCACAAGCCCCAGAGGCTGAAACCAATATCAGACAAGTACCAAAGGAAAACCTTATTCTGAGTTAGAAAATCTCCGTTGGATGGTACAACCAAAGCAACCAAGCATCCAAACGTCTATGACTGACTCTGGCTATCACCATCATCCTTGCTTGGGAATCCTCGTTATCATATGAGTGGCTAAAATTTTTCCATCAATTGTCAAGGACCATACACGACGTCCCGGTTCTAGCAAAACTCCACATGCTATACTCAACACATGCCGCACCCTATACTCAACAAGTGTCTAGGCCATACACGACACCCAAGGCACTCGACCTACAATTGCTCTTCAATTATACCTCTGCTTTGAGTCTGCTACAACCTACGACAATGATAATTCCTCAGCCTTCGTCCCTCTAGTCGTTATCAAGTATGACTATTAATTAGCTTATAACACTTTAGAGCTGTCATTTCACACGAACTTAATGCATCCTTGAGTTGTCTCCCCATTTGTTGCATACAATGAACAACAAACACTTTTCACCACTTCCAAACTTCCCAATTGAATTCACTTTGAAGTCACATCATCACCGGAAATGTTTGACCAGAAATAACCGACCATAAATGGAAAAAATGGCTGACCAGAATAGGCCGACCCAAATTTGGTCTGACCCAACTTATGTCCGACCCAACTTTCGTCAGACCCAACTTTAGTCCGACCCAACTTTGGTCCGACCCAACATTAGTCTGACCTAAATTCCATCCGACGTAACTTTAGTCTAACCCAACTTTGCTCCGACCCAACTTTAGTCCGACCCAACTTTAGTTCGACCCAACTTTGAATGACTAGGCCGATCCAACCTATAGCCGATCCAACTTATGGCCGATCCAAAACATGTATATTGCAATTCAACTCCGATTTCGACCAAAACTTCGCCAAATGATAAATCCGATGAAACTAACTCATCCAGTTCATAAAAAACGATTACAAGCATGTTATGAAATCAATAATATCATCAATATAACAATTCTATCAAGGATACTGTTAAATTCACTAAAATCACCACAAATATGCATATGAACAAAAATCATGGATCTGACTTGCACATTCGTATGAGATATAATAGAAAGTACCTATCTTAACTTGCTAAATCAGATCCTATGGTGATCTATATGAAAATGAATTACCAATGCATAGATCTAAGGAAAAAACACTTGAATTTGATGAAAAACATGATCTACTACTCATACACTTCATTGAATCCATGTGAGAGATGTAAATCACTCACTGAATCTCCAAAAAGGCTAAAATGGTAGAAATAAGAATCCGGACAGCAAGAGCCTCGCACCAAACACCTTGGTCCGATAAATTCGCCCTTGAAATGATGTAGATCTAGCCTTTAATGGTGTAGATCTATGATTTTCCTCCTTAGATTTGGATTTTTAATGGTGGAAAGGTGTTAGAAGAAGCATAAGGCCTCCAAATGAGAGAATGGGAGAAGTAATTTATTCTCCATACCCGTCAACCCCTATTTATAGTCTCCGCCAACCCACTAATGGGCCTCTCCAATTCAGTCCATTAAGAGCTCCAAACCCGAACAGCCAACTGAAAAATCTTAAAACAGCGATTTCTCCCAAACCGCTTAGCCGAATCCTTAATGTAACCACTTTACGTAAAGGCAAACATCAATTCCTTTCCAATGGCACAGATCTCACCATTTGATTCGACTTGAGTCAAAAGTTATGCCTTGTACAAGACTGATAGGGGCAAAATGGTCATAAACAAAATCGGTAAAAAATATGGACATGTTTCACATCCCCATAAGCAACATATTGAAACATCAGAATGATCCAATCCTCAGGGAATAAAATAAAAATATTTTACAATCTTCCAGTACGTAAAATGCGGGCTCATTCTCCCCCCTCCCCCCTTAAGAATTTCGCCCTCGAAATTCCAAGCAAATACAAGCAATCACAACAATTTTGCATGCCTATCATCCATGAGAAACCAATTCTATCACCCTAACTAGCAACCATCAAGCCATGCGTCCATAGCCTTATCCTAGCATGCAGAATCCTATCAAACAAAAACAAAGATAACAACAAAATCAATAAGTAATAATGATTGTGTGATATCAATAGGTCATACGGATGAAGAGTTTTGGATGGGTCGTCTTTATACTCTTCCCCGTCTCCTACATAACATGAAGCGGCTTACGAGATTTCACAACTACAAACTCAACTATAAGTTCGACGTACTACTCCGGAAGTACTACCACATCCGGACCATGTGAATATTTTCACAAAAACAACTCACAAAACATTGTGCGCACTCTACATCCCTCACGTAAAATCACTCTATACGCGAGCTTTCTGATTTGCTCGTCTATCGGAAACGGTCCAACAACCCATAACACTCAAGCCACCCACCGCAGCGTTTAGAAGCGCTACTGAAAACTCCTCCAACTTGACCGATCAGCCAGAATACCCAACTGACCGACCCACTTGGACCCGAAAGACCAGTGCCTTCCAACCCGGCCGACCTAACCAGCTATGTCCAACCCCAGATCCTCCCAACCCGGTTATGTCCGACCCGACCTGATGCCTTCACACAGTCCCATCCCGACTGACCCAAAGGACGACCGATCCGATTAGAATGGACCAACCCGACCCAAAAGTTTGACCGACCCATTTCCTGGCTTGGTTCTAGGTAGTACATCGATAAAATCCATCGATACCTGCTCCCACTTCCATGTAGAAACTTCTAATGGCTGAAGCAACCCACTCGGCTTCTTCTGTTCAGCTTTCAACAATTGGCAATTTATGCACTTGGAAATGAACTTTCCCATATCTTGCTTCATCCCCTTCCAGTAGTAGATTTTCTTTATGTTCTGATACATCTTATTACCACCTGGATGAATCGTCAACTTCGAGTGATGGCATTCTCTCTGTACCTCATCTCTCAATGCATCTATATCAGGACAACTAATCGTCCTTTCTTTCGTAGCCAACCATGTCGATCGACTTTGAATTCTTTATCTTCTGGTTCTAGCTTCTGGATAAACTCGACATGCTTCACATCTCGCTTTTGGCTTTTGCCAATCCTTTCGAGAAGAGTAGGTCTTATCGACAAGCTTACCAACATTTCAGGTTCCAGCTCACACCTTGGCCTGAAATCGAATCTTGCTAAATACTCAAGGCTCTTCCATTTCGAAAACATCGCTCCCAAACTTGCGTGTCTTCAACTCAGTGCTTCTGCAACTGCGTTTCCTTTGCCAGGAGTATAGGCTATATCAAAATCAAATGATGCCAGAAACTCTATCCATCATTGCTACCGAAGATTCAAATCCTTTTAGGAGAAAAGATACTTCAACGAATTATGATCCATAACCAACTCGAATCGGACTCCCAACAGGTGATGTCTCCACATCTTCAGAGCAAACACAATCGCTGCCAACTCCAAATCATGAGTTGGGAAATTCCTTTCATGCGTCTTCAGCTGTCGACTCGCGTAGGACACAACCTTATCCTTTGGCATCAGCATTGCTCCAAGTCCAGTACCACATGCATCGGTGTATGCCACCATCTCTTCATTCCCACTTGGAATGGTCAACATAGGAAGACTCGTTAATCTCTCCATCAGGATACCGAACACTTGCTCACACTTTACATCCCGTGTGAACACTTGGTTCTTCTTCGTCAATCCTGTCAATGGTGCATCTATCTTGGAGAAATCCTTGATAAACTGTCGGTAATATCCTGCCAACCTAAGGAAACTCTAGATATCTATCGCATTCTTAGGTCTATCCTAGTCCTGGATTGCTACCACTTTCGCGGGGTCAATCGCTATCCCATTTCTAGAAACTACTTGTCCTAAGAATCTCACTTCATCCTTTAAGAAATGACACTTTGAGAACTTAGCTTTTAGCTGATGCTTTCTCAAAATCTCTAACACAACTCTCAATTGCGTCTTATGTTCTTCCTCGTTTCTCGAGTAAACCAGAATATCATCCACAAACACAAGCACAAACTTGTTCAACTAGTCTCTGAATACTCTATTCATAATATTCACAAAATACATTGGCGCGTTAGTCAACCCAAATGGCACCACCAACCATTCGGAAAACCCAAATGGCGTGTAACAACCAGAATTTTAACAACATGTTAAAATCAGAAATCAAGGCAGAATTAAATTTCAAGATCAGAATCAAGGGAAACGGGTTGTGCCATTGCGTCCGTCTCGAAATTCTTCTTGGAAACGAGTTCGAGTTTGCGAGAATCGGAGTCAGTATGAGGGAGATATGACCCTCCGAAGTTCCAGAAATTTTCAGAGTTCAAAACAGCTCAAATTCGAGTTCAAAATTCGAATTTCAAAACCCAGAGAAACTGGGCGGGAAATTTCCCGCCCAGCACCCAGGTCGACTGGGGATTCGATGGGCAGTCGACACACCCAAGACCAGGTCGACTGCGCATTCGACTTGGGTGTCGACCTGGTCCCCAAATCTGCTTTTGGGCCTGGGTGCATTCTGATGTACCTGGTCTCGTTTTCTGCCCAGGTTCGTCCGCCTAATCCTATATAAATAGTCTCTCGCCTCATTCTCTCTACACCATTTCATTCTGTCCTTATGCTGCCTCTGAGAAAATGAATAAAATAATACATAAGTCTGAGACGAGGATATGATGTTCAAGTCTTTCAAGAGGAGATTCAAATCTAGTTAGGATTCAAGTAAAGATTCAACGGCTTCAAGCAACGACGCCTAGACCATATTGAATCAAATCAAAAGATTAATCAAGTTAGACGTTTCAACGCGACAACGAATCGATTTGTCCTCTCTTGGCTAATCAATGTAAGTTCTAGTTACTTTTTAGATTGAAATGCTTAATTATAATATGGCCATGGAATAAAGTGTAATTGGATGTAAGCATGTTCATCGGTTCAAGTCTATTTCTGTTTTCTCTTGAATCTTGAGTTTTGGGCTTTTCTATCTTTATTCTTTTGTCAAGTTCATGATCTATTCAGCCTGTTGTAAACCAGTTCATGTTAATGTTATTCTCAAGATCTATCTTTTATGCCTGAGATGACGTTTTTATGCCAGTTTCCCCTCTATACCTATTGTTATACAAATTCTACCTTCCCCTATTTATTTTCTTTGATGAACCTAGATCAATTTCGGATCTAGGCCTGAACTGCGATTTGCGTACGATTGAATACGGGGGAATCTTGGGATAATACCTATTTGGATATATGTGTTTGGTGGAATTGATGGCATAACATAAAAACTGGATAATTGAGAATTACTACCATTAACATGAAATTGAATATTTGGGTATTATCATTATAAGAGTAATTGCAAGAATGGGGATTGGCATATATAATTTGACATGGATTTTGATATATGTAATATAACATGGATCTTGATATATGTAATTTGGCTAGAACTCGTTATGGGTAAATTTGTGTAAACATGTTATACATGAAATTTTGGGTATAAAACTGGATTTATGTAAACTGAGCATAGCTTTGTAAACATGTAAATCATGAATTTTGACATATGTAAAACGGCATGAAACATGGTATATGTGTAAATTGGCATAAAATTGACATAAATGTAAAACAGCATGAATTGAACATATGTAAATTTGGTATGAATTGGGCATATGTAAAACTGACAAGTAACCTAGAACTTGGGCATATGTTAATTATGACAAATTTGGAATAGAAACATATATGATAATTTATGACTTGGAGAAAGTTTAATATGAACCCGTCTAAGTTGGGTTTTGGGTAGTTGGTTTGTATTGGACATCTAGAAGGCATGTAAGCATGCTTATAAACTTGAAACATGAATTGGTCATGAATATGAATCATTTACTTGATAATAGGCATAAGTGAAAACATAAAACTTGAACATGGACATGACATTAGAATAAACTTGAAAATGGCCAACTCGAGGTTGGGTTGAGTTTGTAGTGTAAATCTGCCCGGAACCGCCCGGCGAATCCAGTGACTGCAAACAATAGGATCCAATGTGGGTAGTTGGTCATATCGCACTTAAGACCCGAGGTTAGACTAGGTTGTGGTGTAAATCTGCCCAGAACCGCCCGGCGAATCCAGGTACCACAACAACTACTCTAATGTAAGTGGTTGGGGTGCATTAATGAATTAATGCCACTTGATAGGGTTAAGTCATGAACCGCTTGAATATACTTAGCCAATTTGACACGATGACTTGATAGGGTTAAGTCATGAACCGCTTGAATATACTTAACCAATTTGACATGATGACTTGATAGGGTGAAGTCATGAACCGCTTGAATATACTTAACCAATTTGACACGATGACTTGATAGGTTTAAGTCATGAACCGCTTGAATATACTTAACCAATTTGACACGATGACTTGATAGGGTTAAGTCATGAACCGCTTGAATATACTTAACCAATTTGACACGATGACTTGATAGGGTTAAGTCATGAACCGCTTGAATATACTTAACCAATTTGACAGGATGACTTGATAGTGTTAAGTCATGAAGCGCTTGAATATACTTGACCAATTTGACATGATGACTTGATAGGGTTAAGTCATGAACCGCTAGAATATACTTAACCAACTTGACACATGATTCGTAGGGCTAAGTCATGAACTTGAACGACAACACTTAGCCAATTTGACATGACACGTAGACGGGTTAAGTCACGAACTTGAATGACCACACTTAACCAACTTGACATGCTAGACTGATGGGGTTAAGTCTCGAATTTAAATGACAACACTTAACCTGCTGAACGAAAACCCTAGTTACGCGGTCCTTTTCAGCAGTAACCCCCTAGATGTATCATGGTACCCTGGAACTAGGCAGGGTGGGGCACGATTACTGGGCTGATTGTAAGCGACCAGAACGACGACTTAGTTGGTGCGCCATTGTAGGTTCAGGCGGACTATGGTCGTGCACATAGTCCGGAGTTGAAAAAGCAGGCATTGGGCACCAGTAGGTTTACACTGTGTGTGCTTGATTCGTGTCTGTGGTTGGCACCCTAGGGCTTGATACACCCTATGGTGGACCTAGCACAGGTGACTACATTCATGATAGGGTCGTATGACACAGACACATGACGAGATAGGACTTGTAGGGGAGCCGATCGATTAATAGATCGTTTCGTGAGACCAAGTAATGGGTCATTTCATTACATTGGGCAAGGGATCATTTTATAGTCAACACATGACACGGGTTGGGATACTAGTACGGGTGGTGCAGAGCAAATAAATATCATAGAAATACTTTAATGGTGAAGCAGAGAAATCTTGCGATGCTTGATAGAAATCTTGCGAATTTATACTTAGTTTATCTTGAATGGGAACCTTGCGATGTTATACTTGACAAAAATCATATGAGGTTATTCTTAGTTATCTTTCCTGTAGCTTATCTTGTCATCATGCTTATGTTTACTTTCAGTTTATTCATGCCATGTTATCTTTACCTGTTTCTATGCTGAAAGTCACTAGGACTTACTCAGTCTTTATGACTGACACGTTTTGTTTCGCCTCTTTTTCTTCCGTCCCCCCCCCCCCAGGTTCGTAGGGTGGGAATACAGCTTAGTTCAGATCTTACCAAGCTCCAAGGCTCTTTCTTCTACGGCTTGGATTTCTCTTGGCTATGGCTTGCTTTGCTTTATTGGGGAATACTACAACTTATTTTATGCTTCTTTGTTTTTGAGCAAGACAGATATTTTAACTATGTAATTGGGTATTGGACGTTGATGGGCTTTTATTGTAAACAATTATATTTAATAAATGATTTGAAGTACTTCCACTTTACTTTCCGTTGTTTTATATATGTCTATCTTGTAATATTTCTGTTCCAGTACCCATAATGCTCCATTGAAGTTAAGGCATTTCCTTTATGAGTGACCTTAACGGATGTGGGGTGTTACATTTGGTATTAGAGCAGAAGGTTACGAGACTGGGCAAAAGCTTTTAAAAACCTTCTAAAATTATTTTCAAAACGTTTACAAAGAATCATTTTTTCCATGAAAAGTTTTGTTTATTTTAAAGGCATATTCCCCAATGCCATATGCACTATCTTTTGATTCTCTCCTTGAGTCTCTTCTCTCTTTCTTCCTCACCATAGCTTGTAGGTATACGACACTTGTCGAAGGGCAAAGGAGTGCCCAACCTCCATCTGTAGCTACAGTAGTTTTACTTGCGACTAATCTTATTTCAAGATTTGTAGGGTTGCCGTGCGATGGAGATAGCTATCGAGAAACTTGTCAACAAGCTATACAAGGATAGTAAGAACGAGGATAAGGAACACAAGCTTAAGGATGAGAAACTTGTTGATATGGCTTAATTCACGAACGAGGGAAGGGTGAATAATAAAACCCATGACAAGAGAGGGTATCTTTAGAATGGCAAAAAGGGAAAGGTAGCTAAGTATTATAGGGCAAGGACGTGGGCAAAGAACAAGATCGTCGAGAGGGCAATTTTATGTTCTCACTACTAGTATACCTAAGAAGGGTGGTAACGTTTCTGTTAAAGGTTTAGCTTGTCCTTTCTATCATCCCGCTAGAACTTTGTTTTGTGTACATCACATCCTTGTTATCCTGCTTTGATAATTAAGTCTCTGCACCCTAGTACTAGTAAAGGATCCCAATTTTCTTTTGTCTCAAATCCTGTTGGGAAATTGGCTCATTTATGCATGACTTGTTTGGATTTGAGAATGTCTATGCTAAGTGTCGAGTTTAGAAGTAATGCTTATGTTTTTGAGCTATGTGTTGATTCTAGGGATGGAGTGGTTATCCAGAAATGGTACCATTCTCTAGCATGAAAAGAGGGTAGTTTGACTCTTGACTTGCCTTGGTAATACCCTCGAAGTCTCGTGTAACCTTTAGGGTTCTGTCATGATTAGTTACCTAGAATCTCTTGACACATTTACTGGTAATTTATTGATCCGCTCGAGTAGTGTTCGCCGCTAAGGCGGATGGTTTATTTCGCTTATGCATGAGTTATAGAAAATCGCCTTAGTAAGTACCTTTGGCAACATGGTTGATATTTGTTATTTTCAAGAGATAATTCATCTATGTGAAATACCTCCTAGTAAGTGAACGAGATCCAAGATTCACTAGTGAATTTTGGAGAGCTTGCATGAAACCATGAGTACGTAGTTAAGTTTGAGCCATGTATACTAGAAGGAGGATAAGTGAAAGTGGAACTAGAGGCAACAGTGAAATAAGTTCCAACTCGTATTAAGAATCTGTGAAGTTAAAGACGGTCAAGCACAATGGAGTTAAGCTCAAGGAAACGCGACTTAGAAGATTGAAGACTAGATACGTGCATCATATCTCTTTTTAAGAGTATATCCTTGATCCCTCTTTTCCTGTAGAGCTTACTTGCATGTCATCTTTTTCCTCTCGGTCCTATTCTCAATCTTCTGTTCCAAACCCCATAGGGAGTATGAATCATCTGTTAGTAATACATTTTAGGGCTTGAGGGTGTCCGTTGGGTTGACTAAATTCTTTGGGTGTCAGCCTGATGTTGATTTCGGTCTTCGGGGCTGGTGCTTAGGAAGTTCTTCTCCTAATCAGTATATATGTGACATATATTTCCAGTTTTGACATTGCCTAATGGGCACAAGGTTTTTACTTGCTTCTATCATTCGGCTATACCTTTAGGTATGAACAATTGGGTGTAAACATGTGTTTGAGACTTGTTATGATTGATGGTTGCAAGTGGCTGCAAGTGGTTGCTAATGGTTGCTCGTGGATGCATTCACACATTAGGCACTAGATCGGCTCAGTCACCATTCATATTGCATATGCATGAGTGTTTATACTTGTTTATGGATGAATTTGAAGGTGTTATCATGTGGATGTTGCATATAAATGGATGTATGTGCACACATGTAGTGTTAGTGTGACTAGGACTATTTGCATACATGTTGGACTCATGGCACTAGACGTATTTTGCATTAAGAAGATCAATCAGGCCTGATCATTTGCATTAGACAAGGAACATATACACACTTTCTGCATATGTTCATACAACATTAGAAATCTATTAAGGACGACGGATGCGTGTGATTGATGATTGAGTAGATGGATGATTGGACGGTAGGACACATTCTCCTTAACTTGAAGATTTCGCGGACGAAATCCTTTAAGGAGTGGAGAATGTAACAACCCGAATTTTAACAACATGTTAAAAACATAAATCAAGGCAAAATTAAATTTTAATATCAGAATCAAGGGAAACAGGTTGCGCCATTAGGTCCGTCTCGAAATTCTGCTTGGAAACGAGTCCTAGTTTGCGAGAATCGGAGTCCTTATGAGGGAGATATGACCCTCCGAAGTTTCAGAAATTTTCAGAGTTCAAAACAGCTCGAATTAGAGTTCAAAATTCAAATTTCAAAACCCAGACAGACTGGGCGCGAAATTTCCCGCCCAGCACCTAGGTCAACTGGGGAGTTGACTGGGCAGTCGACACCCCCAAGACCAGGTCGACTGCGCAGTCGACTTGGGTGTCGACCTGGTCCCCGAATCTGCTTTTGGGTCTGGGTGCGTTCTGATGTACCTGGTCTCGTTTTCTGCCTAGGTTCGTCCGCCTAATCCTATATAAACAGCCTCTCGCCTCATTCTCTCTACACCATTTCATTCTGTCCTTATGCTGCCTCTGAGAAAATGAATAAAATAATACATAAGTCTGAGACGAGGATATGTTGTTCAAGTCTTTCAAGAGGAGATTCAAATCTAGTTAGGATTCAAGTAAAGATTCAACGGCTTCAAGCAACGATGCCTAGACCATATTGAATCAAATCAGAAGATTAATCAAGTTAGACGTTTCAACGCGACAACGAATCAATTTGTCCTCTCTTAGCCAATCAATGTAAGTTCTAGTTACTTTTTGGATTGAAATGCTTAATTATAATATGGCCATGGAATAAAGTGTAATTGGATGTAAGCATGTTCAGCGGTTCAAGTCTATTTCTGTTTCCTCTTGAATCTGGAGTTTTGGGCTTTTCTATCTTTATTCTTTTGTCAAGTTCATTGAATCTTGAGTTTTGGGCTTTTCTATCTTTATTCTTTTGTCAGGTTCATGATCTATTCAGCCTGTTGTAAATCAGTTCATGTTAATGTTATTCTCAAGATCTATCTTTTATGCTTGAGACGATGTTTTTATGCCAGTTTCCTCTCTATACCTATTGTTATACAAATTCTACCTTCCCCTATTTATTCTCTTTGATGAACCTAGATCAATTTCGGATCTAGGCCTAAACCGCGATTTGCATACGATTGAATACGGGGGAATCTTGGGATAATACCTATTTGGATATATGTGTTTGGTGGAATTGATGGCATAACATAAAAACTGGATAATTGGGTATTACTACCATTAACATGAAATTGAATATTTGGGTATTATCATTATAAGAGTAATTGCAAGAATGGGGATTGGCATATATAATTTGATATGGATTTTGATATATGTAATATGACATGGATCTTGATATATGTAATTTGGCTAGAACTCGCTATGGGTAAATTGGTGTAAACATGTTATACATGAAATTTTAGGTATAAAACTGGATTTATGTAGATTGAGCATAGCTTTGTAAACATGTAAATCATGAATCTTGACATATGTAAAACGGCATGAAACTTGGTATATGTGTAAATTGGCATAAAATTGACATATATGTAAAACAACATGAATTGAGCATATTTAAATTTGGTATGAATTGGGCATATGTAAAACTGACAAGTAACCTAGAACTTGGGCATATGTTAATTATGAAAAATTTGGAATAGAAACATATATGATAATTTATGACTTGGAGAAAGTTTAATATGAACGCACCTAAGTTGGGTTTTGGGTAGTTGGCTTGTATTGGACATCTAGAATGCATGTAAGCATGCTTATGAATTTGAAACATGAATTGGTCAAGAATATGAATCAATATGAATCATTTACTTGATAATAGGAATAAGTGAAAACATAAAACTTGAACATGGACATGACACTAGAATGAATTTGAAAATGGCCAACTCGAGGTTGGGTTGAGTTTGCAGTGTAAATCAGCCCGGAACTGCCCGGCGAATCCAGTGACTGCAAACAATAGGATCCAATGTGGGTAGTTGGTCATATCGCACTTAAGACCCGAGGTTAGACTAGGTTGTGGTGTAAATCTGCCCGGAACCGCCCGGCGAATCCAGTGACCTCAACAACTTGTCGAATGTGAGAGGTTGGGGTGCATTAATGAATTAATGCCACTTGATAGGGTTAAGTCATGAACCGCTTGAATATACTTAACCAATTTGACACGATGACTTGATGGGGTTAAGTCATGAACCGCTTGAATATACTTAACCAATTTGACACGATGACTTGATAGGGTTAAGTCATGAACCACCTGAATATACTTAACCAATTTGACACGGTGACTTGATAGGGTTAAGTCATGAACCGCTTGAATATACTTAACCAATTTGACATGATGACTTGATAGGGTTAAGTCATGAACCGCTTGAATATACTTAACCAATTTGACATGATGACTTGATAGGGTTAAGTCATGAAGCGCTTGAATATACTTAACCAATTTGACATGATGACTTGATAGGGTTAAGTCATGAACCGCTTGAATATACTTAACCAACTTGACACATGATTCGTAGGGCTATGTCATGAACTTGAACGACAACACTTAGCCAATTTGACATGACACGTAGACGGGTTAAGTCACGAACTTGAATGACCACACTTAACCAACTTGACATGCTAGACTGATGGGGTTAAGTCTCGAATTTAAATGACAACACTTAACCTGCTGGATGGAAACCCTAGTTACGCGGTCCTTTTCAGCAGTAACCCACTATATGTATCATGGTACCCTGGAACTAGGCAGGGTGGAGAACAATTACTGGGCTGATTGTAAGCGACCAGAACGACGGCTGAGTTGGTGCGCCATTGTAGGTTCAGGCGGACTATGGTCGTGCACGTAGTCTGGAGTTGAAAAAGCAGGCATTGGGCACCAGTAGGTTTACACTGTGCGTGCTTGATTCGTGTCGGTGGTTGGCACCCTAGGGCTTGATACACCCTATGGTGGACCTAGTACAGGTGACTACATTCGTGATATGGCCGTGTGACACAGACACATGAACGAGATAGGACTTGTAGGGGAGCCGATCGATTAATAGATCGTTTCGTGAGACTAAGTAATGGGTCATTTCATGACATTGGGCGAGGGATCATTTTATAGTCAACACACGACACGTGTTGGGATACTAGTACGGGTGGTGCAGAGCAAATAGATATCATAGAAATACTTTAATGGTGAAGCAGAGAAATCTTGCGATGCTTGATAGAAATCTTGCGAATTTATACTTAATTTATCTTGAATGGGAACCTTGCGATGTTATACTTGACAAAAATCATATGAGGTTATTCATAGTTATCTTTCCTGTAGCTTATCTTGTCATCATGCTTATGTTTACTTTCAGTTTATTCATGCCATGTTATCTTTACCTGTTTCTATGCTGAAAATCACTAGGACTTACTCAGTCTTTATGACTGACCCGTTTTGTTTCGCCTCTTTTTCTTCCGTTCCCCCCCTCCAGGTTCGTAGGTTGGGAATACAGCTTAGTTCAGATCTTACCAAGCTCCAAGGCTCTTTCTTGTACGGCTTGGATTTCTCTTGGCAATGGCTTGCTTTGCTTTATTGGGGAATACTACAACTTATTTTATGCTTCTTTGTTTTTGAGCAAGACAGATATTTTAACTATGTAATTGGGTATTCGAAGTTGATGGGCTTTTTTTGTAAACAATTATATTTAATAACTGATTTGAAGTACTTCCACTTTACT
Organism: Allium sativum; assembly: GCA_030737875.1. NCBI lineage: Eukaryota > Viridiplantae > Streptophyta > Magnoliopsida > Asparagales > Amaryllidaceae > Allium > Allium sativum. The sequence continues at coordinate 71,869,463 of CM060924.1, forward strand.
TTCCGCTGTTTTATATATGTCTGTCTTGTAATATTTCTATTCCAGTACCCATAATGCTCCATTGAAGTTAAGGCATTCCCTTTGTGAGTGACCTTAACGGATGTGCAGTGTTACATGGTATCCTAAAAGAAGTCTTTGGTACACTATCCTTAGCCACCCTCAACTGGTGAAATCCCATTGCCAAATCCATCTGAGAAAACACATTGGCCTCGTGAAGCTGATCAAACAAGTCATCTATCCTTGGCAACGGTTGCTTGTTCTACTTAGTCAACTTATTTAGCTCACGATAATCCACACACAATCTTAATGAGCCATTCGCCTTGGTTGCAAACGCCACAGGTGCACCCCATTCGGAAACGCTTCTCCAAATGAACCCTTTTCACAAAAGGTCACGAACCTGCACCTCTAACTCTCGCTGTTCCTTAGGAGCCATATTCCTATGAGGCATAATGATTGGTCTAGCACCCTCGACCAAGTCGATTCTAAACTCGATCTCACAATGCAGTGGCAACCCTTTGACCTCGTCAAAGACATCTTTATACTCCTTAGCGATCAGCACAGATGACAAGTCTTCTTGTGGGATCACATGCGAATATAGATAGCTAACGAAGACACCCTCTTCGCACTTACACTTTATCAACACCTTTCGCCCTTCCACATCCCTGACTCTCACCTCTAGCTTCTCGCAATTCACCCTTTCCGCATACCCTTAAGCCAATCCATGCCCAAGACGATCCCAAACCAAGCGAAGTTAAGAATAAAGCAATCACACACAAAAGAGCAACCATGACTCGACAACACTAGACCATGGAACAACATGCAAAAACTGGACGAACCCCCAACTTGATTAGTCACGATCAATGGTCTATCACAAATCCCAAGATAAACTACTCGTTCTTTTGATAAGTAGTATCCACATATGAATGAGTATACTTCGACAAGGTCTCAAAGTCATAAATATAGTCAAGAACTGGACGACCATGCTATTTTAGCTCCACGAATCTCTTAAACAGAATAGACTTCTACATGATGGAGATAAATTTTGCTTCAAACTTAAATTGGAATAACTCCCATAAAATATACTCTTCAGGGGTCTCAAGTGTGGCAGAGTTCCATCAGTCCATAGCTCAGTCCACTAACTGCCTTGATGCAAGTTTCCTCTTTGTTGCATCTTTAATACCTATGTGCTTGAAGATTCGGACACAAGTATCCATCCACCTTTGAACCTCTTCAACTGGTTGTAACGACCCAGAAAATCTGAACCAATTTAAAATTTTTAAATTGGCTAAAATAATGGATTTTAAATATTTAAAATAAATATTTTAGATAATGGCAATGAAAACTGAGTTTGAATCGACATTTGAAAACGAATATAACTAATTATAATTATATATAGAATTGAAAATGGCGCGGTAGTTCGATAATTCGATTTCAAACTTCAATTGAATATACCGGGTGCAAAACAATCCGGATTTTAGTGAGACCAAAAATAATGGAATCTAATTGGTAATATCTTTCTAACGAATCTGACCAATCGAAATTTGATAGCGGGAATCAAAAGATATGTCCAGTTGAAAATTCTGAATAGTCGCTATGGAATTCAGGCCCTTAAAAATGGACATTTTACAAATGACCTCGGATTTCGACGAAACCACTTTTGCTGGATCCGCAGTGTCAAGTTATTGTTAGGTTTCAAATTTCATAATTTTTCGAATCAATATGTGAGCGTGGCAAAGGAAAACGCGTTTGACCGATTTCAGTTGATTTTAATCGACTGGAAATTGGCCGTTTTTCAAACGGTCTCAGAATTCGACGAAACTAGTTTTGTTAGGACCGTATCGTCAATACGAAGCTAGAAAATATTTTTCTGGAATTTTTCTAGTTAGTATGTGACCCCGGTAATTTGAAATGTGCGTTTAAAATTCAATATAATGATTTAAAAGAAAATTCAAAAGGAAACTGGCTGTAACGATCAAATCAGCTTGCGATACATATCCCATTGTGTTCGGAATGGGGGTAAAACGCTATGGACGACGGGCGGTGGACCTCGTTTCGAGGTCATAAGTAAAAGTCAACCCTTTTGCAAAATTTAATAATTAAATAATAAAAAAAAAATAAAAAAAATAATTTCCCTCCCCCCTTTTATCTTCGTACTGGCCCCCCCCCCCTTTTTCAAAAGTAAATCGGCAGAAGAAAAGAAAAAAAAAAACCCTAACAGAAATCGACCGCCTCCACCAACCTCCCACCGCCGACCGCCCATCCGCTCCGCCCAGTACATCGACGCAACCCCCCCCCCCCCCCCCCGTTCGAGCCCAGTACATCGACGCAACCCCCCCCCCCCCCCCCCCCGTTCGAGCCCCGAAGGCATCGAGCGCAACCCCGAAGCAGCGACGCCTTGCCGCCTTCAGCCGCCTCCCCGTTCGAACCTCGAGCCCCCTCTGTAAGTTTTTAATTGTATTTTATTTTTTTATTTATTTTATTTTTATTTAATATAAAAACTGATTTATAAAAAGAATAAAACTGAGAATTTTTAAAAGTATTTTAAAACTGAATTGATTTTTTTTTAAAGTATAAAACTGTTTTTTTTCTAAGAAGAAAATAAAAACTGCATTTTATAAAAATAAAAAAACTGCATTTTCTATGAAAAATAAAAGCTGCATTTTCTATAAAAATAAAAAAAAAACTGCATTTCCTATAAAAATAATAAAAACTGCATTTTCTATAAAAATAAAAATAAAACTGCATTTTGAAAAAGATAAAAAAAACTGCATTTTGAAAAAGATAAGAAAAAAACTGCATTTTAAAAGATAAGATAAAAACTGAATTTTTATAAAGAATAGAAACTGATTTTTATAAGCAAATAATAAACTGATTTTAAAAGCAAAAGTAAAAAAACATATTTTTATATGTTGAAAGCAAAAGAAAAAAAACATATTTTTATATGTTGAAAGCAAAAGAAAAAAACATATTTTTATATGTTGAAAGCAAAAGAAAAAAAACATATTTTTATATGTTGAAAGCAAAAGTAAAAAAACATATTTTTATATGCTGAAAGTAAAAGTAAAAATCATATTTTTATATATTGAATAGCATAGTAAAAATTATATTTTTACATATGCAGAGAATACGGGTGAAAGCGACAAATAGGCGAAGATTTCTATAAGTGAAGTGTCGTGCAGTTAGATAGCTATTGGTGAGATTTCTGATTTAAAATTTATATATATATGCGTGAAAATGAAAGTGAATTGCTATATATTAATATCAATATATATATATATATATATACGCCCCTCGTCCACAAACCATGGACGATATTTATTGGTTGAAATTGTTGTGGAAATTTGATTGATAGCGAATGATTGTTTGGGATTGTTTGTGATTGATATTGGTTGATTGTGGTTGAAAAATACCCATTTGTGGTTGTGAAATATTTGGTTGAAACCACTTAGGATTAGTTTGTGGAAATGAAAAAAAAATATACATGCCGCCTGCGTGCGAACTAGATGCATGATTACCATTGTCAAAAACCGCGAGGTTTTAAGGTAGAGCGAGGAGCCGTACTAGGGACGGTGCCGGTGTAACTACCCTGCCGTTATGCTGCCGAAATTTTGAATAATATTTGTGTGTTTGAATTATTTTCATATGCTTAAACTATAGAAAACATTCATGTGTTGAATCGATATTCATTCGTTGTTTAGAAATTCATGTGTTGAATGGTATTCATATTTTGAAATAAATTGTTCGATAATAAAAATCACATCTTTATCTATATATAAAAACTATAGAAAACATTCATGTGTTGAATTGATATTCATTCGTTGTTTAGAAATTCATGTGTTGAATGGTATTCATATTTTGCAATAAATTGTTCGATAATAAAAATCACATCTTTATCTATATATAAAAACTATAGAAAACATTCATGTGTTGAATTGATATTCATTCGTTGTTTAGAAATTCATGTGTTGAATGGTATTCATATTTTGCAATAAATTGTTTGATAATAAAAATCACATTTTTATCGATATATAAAAACTATAGAAAACATTCATGTGTTGAATTGCTATTCATTCGTTGTTTAGAAATTCATGTGTTGAATGGTATTCATATTTTGAAATAAATTGTTCGATAATAAAAATCACATCTTTATCTATATATAAAAACTATAGAAAACATTCATGTGTTGAATTGATATTCATTCGTTGTTTAGAAATTCATGTGTTGAATGGTATTCATATTTTGCAATAAATTGTTTGATAATAAAAATCACATTTTTATCGATATATAAAAACTATAGAAAACATTCATGTGTTGAATTGATATTCATTCGTTGTTTAGAAATTCATGTGTTGAATGGTATTCATATTTTGAAATAAATTGTTCGATAATAAAAATCACATTTTTATCGATATATAAAAACTATAGAAAACATTCATGTGTTGAATTGATATTCATTCGTTGTTTAGAAATTCATGGGTTGAATGGTATTCATATTTTGAAATAAATTGTTTGATAATAAAATTCACCTTTTATAGACTATATGAACTATATAGAAAAATAGTGTTTTGAAATGAATCGTTTTACAATAAAAATCACATTTTTATTGTATGCATAAATCGTAAAAATGCGAAGTGTTAAAAATAGCCACTTGTTCAAAATAAACATAGATGAGTTGAAATATTCATTAATTAACTAATGAAATGATTTGCACCTATTTATGTAACATCAGAATGAAATGGAGTTTTTAAACCAAATAGAAATCAAATATGAAGTTGAATAGAAAATGAAAAATGATATGAACTGTATATATATGTACATGCAATATTCATTGAACAGGTTATAGCAAAGGGGCTAGAGAAGAGGAATAAAATTTTGTGCCCGACAAATAGGTACACATTTACTGATTTGTTTGGGTGATGATTTTGAGCCTGTTGGCTAGCCGCTTGGCTTTTTCTTTTTCTTTTTGAGATTAGAAGGACCGGGACGCTATTTGCGATTTCCCGACGCTCCCGGTGCAGGGGAGGTTATGGCGAAATTTTTCCAAAATTTAAGGTGTTAGAAAAATTTTTGAAGTGAAAACGATATAGAAATCATTGAATGAACTATATTTATATAACTATATAAATTTAAATAAAATTAAAACGAAACGAGGCCGTGCAGTTCGTATTTCGAAACCGTGATTTCAAACGACTAGTACGGGAAATCCGACCATTGGATTTTCCCGAAACCTCAACCGTCGGGTTCGCCTTGGAATAATCTTTCCAACGGCACCAACCTTGTAAAAATCCAACGGTTGGATTGTCCGGAATGTTTAATTCAAATTTGAAGAAAAACAGCGCCATAATCGATTATATTTATATATAAATATAAATAGAATTATATTTAATCGAATAACGACGTTGCAGTTCGTATTTTGAAATCGAAAATTCAAACGATTGTACCGGGCGATCCGACCGTCGGAATTTCCCGAAACTGGAACCGTTGGATTCGTTTTGAAAAGACCTTTCTATTGATGTAAATTTTGTGAAGATCCAACGGTTAGATTTTCAGATATGTGTAAATCAAATCTGAAGAAAAACAGCGCCACGGCCGCCTTATGGCCCGAAGCGTCGTTTTGAATAAAATGGCTATTTTAAAATAAATAAAAATAGCGATAAATAGTTATAAAATATCCTAAGCAATATGGAATGGAAATAAACTGAATTTGCTTGATTTATGTGATGTTTGATGGTTGAATGTGTTTGGTGTGAAAATTACATTAAATGACAAAACCAGTGTTGTCGAATAATTTAACCATTGAAATAAATCGATTTGAAATTCTAAATATACGTGAATTATTTGAAAAGGCCGAGTTAGTTCTCATTTCGAATAATCGACCGACGATTGAAATTCGAAGATGAAGACGATGGTCGAAGACCGGAGATCTTCACCTCGTTTGGATGGTAACCGAGGTCCTGATTGGGAGGCATCCCGAAATATGGATAATGAGTGGTGATCGTTCAGACGTACGTGTTGATCGATGGGTTTGCGAGGTATTTAGTGCCTCCGGTTTCGTTCAGACCCAGAACGGACTTGTAAGTGGACTGTGTGTCTGACATAGGATTTATTCTGTGTGGCATGCTAAGATGCAGTGATCAGGGCTTCTGTTGAAAAGCAAAGTCTTGTGGTGATGATCAAAGCACCGCCTGTGTGGCGTAGCTTTGTGTATAACGTAAATTCGCGAGCCTCACACCCCGGTATGAACCTAAAACGGGAGAAAGGACCTCAGGGAGGACATGCGTTTTCTTCTAGCTAGGGTGGTATCAGTGACCTACCAGCCCTGACATTTATATACTTTTCACCTATGTGGTTGTTGCTGTTGCGAGGCGCCTCGGTTTGATCGGACGATCCGGGTCCGATGGAGTCATTCGTTGGCTCGTTTACGCCCCAAAGGGCGGGGAAACGCAGTGTTCAGGAATTTTAATCCACATCGGTGGACCGGCCCTGACGATCCAAGGGCCCACCTGTGTCTGGGTCCTGGGACACAGGCTAGAGCGTCTCGAATTCGGTAAGGACTATCTTTTGCCTTGGTTCATGACGGAAATCCAATTTCCAAATACGTGACGATGCGATTTTGATTGTATACCTATATATGGCGACATAGTGGTATGGGGCATTAATGCCGTCTATGATTGATAGTTATGATTTGAAATTGTTTTCAAAACATATAAACACTAGCAATAATATCAAATGCCTTTGTTTTATTCGTATCAAGCATATCTTGGCCGTTATAAGGTAAAAACTCTATCCTCCGGCTTGCGTTGCATTGTGTGATGGGAACTGAGTCTTATAACGACTTCATTTTTATAAAAAGCATAGCGATGTTTAAAAGAAAGATTTGTTTTAAAGCACTGGCAATCCAATGGAGTAAACCCGTTCCACGAAAGTGGCGTGGTCCTGTGATTAGCCAATTATATATATGTTGAGTGGATTTCTCATACCAGTCCCATGACTGACTCGTAGTTTGTTTCACTCTCAAACTCGGGTGCCCCTTTTTCCGCACGGGCAGCCTTGTATTCAGGTTTAGCTGGTTCTTTTTCTGGATAGCTGGAGCTGAAGATGGATTCTATCATTTATTCTTTTTATGCTGTTCAGCTCCTATTGTACATATTTTGTTTATTTCCGCTGTAGACATTTATGTATAGCTGAACTGTATTTGTACTAAGTAAGATCCTGTATACTGTGTAACTCTGATGATGAATTTTATCCAGTATATTTTGGTTGTTCATTCTGGTGTATTTATTTAATTCTGTTCTGCTATTTTATGTTTCTGTGTTATATTCCAAAAGATAACCTTGTTTCCGTGAGAACGGGAAATCGGGTCGTCTCAACGTGGTATCAGAGCTTTGGTTAAGCTTAGTTCTGGAATATAACATTTGAACGAACTCGTCAGAAATAGAACCGGTAGTGTTCTAGGACGGGCAACTCAATACAGATAGGATCAGCAATATCCTAGTATGAGTAAAGCAGAATGATTACACCTCGATAGACACGTTTACATTTGAAGTATATGTTTCTATGTTTGAAAATTTTCTTTTCCGTGACCTGACACTTGATCTGCTAATTGCAGAGGTACTAGAAAAATGAGTGCCAGAAGCAGAAGGAATACAGAACCCGATCTAGAGGCTCTATTAAAGAAATATCGAAATCTGAACGGAGCGCAATTCTCGGGCAATGAATCTATTATTCAAACTCAAGCTTGGCTGAGTTCTGTCGAAAGAATTTTTGAGCATATCCAGCTGGGAGATGACCAGAAACGGTTAGTAGCATCTTGGGCGCTCAAAGAAGAAGCTTTAATCTGGTGGGAAACAATCATCAAAGATAATCCAGAAGGTGATATCACCTGGGATAGATTCAAAGTGATTTTCCTGGAGAGATTTACTCCTCCCGAAGCAACCGAGAGATTATGTGATGAATTTTCTTATCTAATACAAGGTGACATGACCATTCCGGAATACCATAAGAAATTCAACGAACTTTCTCACTTTGCCCCTCATCTAATTGAAAATCCGAAGAGGAAAAATATGAGATTTATTCACGGACTTCAAAGGAAATACCAGAATAAAGTATTGGGACATGTGAAGCTTCCTTTTCCAGAAATGATTTACATGGCTTATCAGTATGAAGACCTCCATAAGAAAGGAATGTTATGCGACGAAGAAGAAGTCAGTTCTAGTGACATAGCAAAGTCAGAAGCTGATATTCCTGAAGCCAGTATGAGGTTTGAGGACAGTAAAGAGCTTAAGGTAGATCGAAAAAGGGCTAGATCTGAAAAAGAACCTGTCACAACTGCCGTATGCAATAACTGCCATCAAAAGGGGGCATTTGTCGATAAATTGTGGGCCCTTAAAGAAACGAAGCAAGGGTTGATTCAAATCCGGTGGGAAGGCTCGGGAAAGTAGGAAATGCCGGAAGTGCCATCAAGCTGGTCATATTGAGAAAAACTGCCCGCTATCTCAGAAATCTGAAACGGTACAGGTAAACGAAGTAGCAGAAACTTCTGAGCCCTCAGCTAATCAAGAAAGGCCCGATGTTTTAGAAGGCACGCTTACTGTCAAAAACATTCCAGTCAAAGTACTGTTTGACACAGGCGCGTCACGAAGCTTCATTTCCAAAGATGCAGCTAAGAAACTGGATTTGAATTTGAAAAAGCTTAAGGAACCAATGACTGTCCAGAATCCAGTTGGGGGTTCCATTGATCTCAGTTGGATTTGTGGAGTGCCGGTTTCTTTCTCTCGTTATCGGTTTCCTACCATCGCAGTCGTCATGAATTTTAAAGAGTTTGATCTTATCTTGGGGTTAGACTGGTTGACTAAATATGAAGCTGAAGTTAAATGCGCCGACAGAATCGTAAAGGCAAGGATTAAATCAGATGATTATATAACCATTCCCTGTGAAGGTCAGAATGCTAATAGAAAGGATTTCTGGGCAGCTTTGGATGTTTCTCCAGCCCAAATAGAAAATGTCCCTGAAATCACAGAGAATATTCCTGACCTCATCAAAGACATTCCGGTCGTCAAAAACTATGCGGATGTGTTTGAGGAAGTCGTTCGCTTACCTCCGCAGAGAGAAATAGATTTCAAGATTTCTTTAGTTCCCAATGCAAGGCCGGTAGTTCATGCTATTCGAAGAATGTCCTTGAAAGAGAAGGAGGAATTAGACAATCAAACACGACAGCTAGTATGGAAAGGTCTGATCAGGCCTAGTTTCTCTGATTGGGGTGCAGCAGTGGTATTTGTCCCAAAATCTGACGGTACTCTACGTCTATGTGTGGATTATCGTGACCTGAACAAACAGACAATAAAGAATAAATATCCATTGCCGCGAATTGATGATTTGTTGGATCGATTAAATGGAGCACAAGTATTTTCACGAATGGACCTGGCTACAGGATTCCATCAACTACGAATTGCCGAAGAGTGTGTTCCAATGACAGCGTTCAGAGGCCCCGACTTATTCTATGAGTGGTTAGTAATGCCGTTCGGCTTATGTAATGCTCCAGCTTATTTCGTCGATCTGATGAACAGAGTGTTCAGAGGAGTATTGAATAAATTTGTTCTGGTTTTTATTGACGATATTCTAATCTTCTCTAAATCAAAGGCCGAACATGAAAAGCATCTGGAACAGGTTCTAGAAATCCTCAGAAGGAATGTATTAAAAGCAAAGTTTTCCAAATGTATATTCTGGCAAGATGAAGTAAAATTTCTGGGCCATGTTGTATCAAAAGATGGAATCGCTGTGGATCCAAGCAAAATCACAGCTATTCAGAACTGGAAACAGCCCAGTACTCCCACTGAGGTCCGCAGTTTTCTTGGATTGGCTAGCTATTATCGGAAGTTCGTTAAAGGCTTTTCGAAGATATCTGGCCACTTAACGAAGCTTACAAAGAAGCATTCTAAGTTCAAATGGACTGAAGAGAGTGAGGAGGCTTTTGAAGAGCTAAAGTTAAGATTAACAACTGCTCCAGTGTTAACCATCATAGATGGCAACCAAGATTTGAAAGTCTGGACTGATGCTTCTAGAGAAGGCCTTGGCGCAGTGTTAATGCAAAGGGGTCAAGTGATTGCTTATGCTAGCCGTCAACTGAAACCGCACGAGAAAAACTATGTAACTCATGATCTTGAGTTATTGGCTATCATATTCTCTTTAAAAATCTGGAGACACTATCTTCTAGGAGAGAGATTTGAACTGTTTACAGATCATCAGTCATTAAAGTATCTGTTCACTCAGAAGGACTTAAATTTGAGGCAGCAACGTTGGCTAGAGTTTCTTGCAGCATATGACTTCGAAATTATATATACTCCAGGGAAAGCCAATGTCGTGGCCGATGCGCTGAGTCGAAAGAATGTAATGATCGCCAGCTTTATTATCACAACTTCCTTGATTGACAAAATATCTATTCTTCAGAAGGAGGATAACTTTATTAAAGATATGATCAAAAGGATTCAGAAAGGCGAACCCTCATGTTTTCAAATAGATAACGACGAGACCCTGAGATTGAAAGGAAGGATTTGTGTTCCTGACATTCCTGAGCTAAAAAGGGAAGTGTTAGACGAGTGTCACAAGTCCAAGCTGAGTATCCATCCTGGCGTAGCCAAAATGTATAACGATCTCAAAAGAACATTCTGGTGGAAGGCTATGAAAAGAGACGTTTCAATATACGTTAGCCGATGTCCTACTTGCCAGCTAGTCAAGAGCGACCAACAGAAATTGGCTGGATTATTACAACCGCTAGAAGTTCCTGGCTGGAAGTGGGAACATATTTCTATGGATTTCATTGATGGTCTGCCCAGAACCAGAAAAGGGAATGACAGTATTTGGGTGATCGTAGATCGTTTCACGAAGACCGCCCATTTCATACCTGTCAAATCAAATAGAACTGCTCAGAGTCTGGCGCAGATATACTTCAGGGAAATAGTTAGACTACATGGAGTGCCACTCAGTATAGTCAGTGATAGAGATACAATATTCACTAGCAAATTCTGGGAAGCATTTCAAGTCGAGCTCGGAACGAAGTTAAACTTGAGCACCGCTTATCATCCTCAGACAGACGGTCAGACTGAGAGGGTGAATCGCATTTTAGAAGATCTATTGCGGGCTTGTGTTATAGATTTCGGTGGATCATGGGAAGACAATCTACATTTGGCTGAGTTCTCTTATAACAACAGCTACCAGGCGAGTCTGACAATGTCGCCATTCGAAGCATTGTATGGTAGACCGTGCCGATCTCCTGCTTGTTAGGTCGAGCCTGGAAATAGACTTGTGTTGGGTCCCGATATGATTCGAGAAGCTGCCGACAAAGTCGATTTTATTAAGAAGCGATTACTCGCCGCTCAAAGCCGACAAAAGAGTTATGCCGATAGAAGAAGAAGGGATATATCCTTTGAAGTTGGCGACTATGTATATTTGAAAGTATCGCCGATGAGAGGAGTAATCCGGTTCGGTAAAACTGGAAAGTTAGCACCCAAATTCATTGGTCCGTTTCCTATTCTAGAACGGATTGGAACTCTCGCATATAAAGTTAAACTGCCTGATTGGTTGCCTGGAGTTCATGATGTATTTCATATATCTCAACTTCGAAAGCACGTTCATGATCCAGACTTGATCGTGGAAGAAGCAGCTCAGCAGGATATTGAAATTACTCCAGAACTAGCTGTGAGGCGTGAGCCGCTAAAGATCATCGGCAAAGAAACCAAAGAGCTGAGAAACAAGAAGGTTCACTTAGTCAAAGTGCAATGGAGTGGAGATCCGCGAGATTGTACTTGGGAAACTGAGGAGAGCATTCAGAAAGCTTATCCTAGATGCCGAGTAGATATCTCTGAATGACTCCGGTGCAAGGTACATTTACCCTACTTTGCATTACCATTCAATTCTCTACACTATTGTTATTTTCTTTTCATGGATGTGCACTATCTATTCTATACTCTAAATGATTTTAAAGGGGTATAGGATTTGATTAGTATATTTTTAAAGGTTAAAAACAATTGGATTGGTTGTTGTATTTTGTGATCGTAGATTTATCAAACCACTTTCGACTTTATTCCTTTTCGGGGACGAAAAGTTTTAAGTGGGGGAGATTGTAACGACCCAGAAAATCTGAACCAATTTAAAAATTTTAAATTGGCTAAAATAATGGATTTTAAATATTTAAAATAAATATTTTAGATAATGGCAATGAAAACTGAGTTTGAATCGACATTTGAAAACGAATATAATTAATTATAATTATATATAGAATTGAAAATGGCGCGGTAGTTCGATAATTCGATTTCAAACTTCAATTGAATATACCGGGTGCAAAACAATCCGGATTTTAGTGAGACCAAAAATAATGGAATCTAATTGGTAATATCTTTCTAACGAATCTGACCAATCGAAATTTGATAGCGGGAATCAAAAGATATGTCCAGTTGAAAATTCTGAATAGTCGCTATGGAATTCAGGCCCTTAAAAATGGACATTTTACAAATGACCTCGGATTTCGACGAAACCACTTTTTCTGGATCCGCAGTGTCAAGTTATTGTTAGGTTTCAAATTTCATAATTTTTCGAATCAATATGTGAGCGTGGCAAAGGAAAACGCGTTTGACCGATTTCAGTTGATTTTAATCGACTGGAAATTGGCCATTTTTCAAACGGTCTCAGAATTCGACGAAACTAGTTTTGTTAGGACCGTATCGTCAATACGAAGCTAGAAAATATTTTTCTGGAATTTTTCTAGTTAGTATGTGACCCCGGTAATTTGAAATGTGCGTTTAAAATTCAATATAATGATTTAAAAGAAAATTCAAAAGGAAACTGGCTGTAACGATCAAATCAGCTTGCGATACATATCCCATTGTGTTCGGAATGGGGGTAAAACGCTATGGACGACAGGCGGTGGACCTCGTTTCGAGGTCATAAGTAAAAGTCAACCCTTTTGCAAAATTTAATAATTAAATAATAAAAAAATAAATAAAAAAAATAATTTCCCTCCCCCCTTTTATCTTCGTACTGGCCCCCCCCCCCTTTTTCAAAAGTAAATCGGCAGAAGAAAAGGAAAAAAAAAAAAAAACCCTAACAGAAATCGACCGCCTCCACCAACCTCCCACCGCCGACCGCCCATCCGCTCCGCCCAGTACATCGACGCAACCCCCCCCCCCCCGTTCGAGCCCAGTACATCGACGCAACCCCCCCCCCCCCCCCGTTCGAGCCCCGAAGGCATCGAGCGCAACCCCGAAGCAGCCACGCCTTGCCGCCTTCAGCCGCCTCCCCGTTCGAACCTCGAGCCCCCTCTGTAAGTTTTTAATTGTATTTTATTTTTTTTATTTATTTTATTTTTATTTTATATAAAAACTGATTTATAAAAAGAATAAAACTGAGAATTTTTAAAAGTATTTTAAAACTGAATTGATTTTTTTTTAAAGTATAAAACTGTTTTTTTTCTAAGAAGAAAATAAAAACTGCATTTTATAAAAATAAAAAAACTGCATTTTCTATGAAAAATAAAAACTGCATTTTCTATAAAAATAAAAAAAACTGCATTTCCTATAAAAATAATAAAAACTGCATTTTCTATAAAAATAAAAATAAACTGCATTTTGAAAAAGATAAAAAAAAACTGCATTTTGAAAAAGATAAGAAAAAAAACTGCATTTTAAAAGATAAGATAAAAACTAAATTTTTATAAAGAATAGAAACTGATTTTTATAAGCAAATAATAAACTGATTTTAAAAGCAAAAGTAAAAAAACATATTTTTATATGTTGAAAGCAAAAGAAAAAAACATATTTTTATATGTTGAAAGCAAAAGAAAAAAACATATTTTTATATGTTGAAAGCAAAAGAAAAAAACATATTTTTATATGTTGAAAGCAAAAGTAAAAAAACATATTTTTATATGCTGAAAGCAAAAGTAAAAATCATATTTTTATATATTGAATAGCATAGTAAAAATTATATTTTTACATATGCAGAGAATACGGGTGAAAGCGACAAATAGGCGAAGATTTCTATAAGTGAAGTGTCGTGCAGTTAGATAGCTATTGGTGAGATTTCTGATTTAAAATTTATATATATATATATATATATGCGTGAAAATGAAAGTGAATTGCTATATATTAATATCAATATATATATATATATATATATATATATATATATATATACGCCCCTCGTCCACAAACCATGGACGATATTTATTGGTTGAAATTGTTGTGGAAATTTGATTGATAGCGAATGATTGTTTGGGATTGTTTGTGATTGATATTGGTTGATTGTGGTTGAAAAATACCCATTTGTGGTTGTGAAATATTTGGTTGAAACCACTTATGATTAGTTTGTGGAAATGAAAAAAATATATACATGCCGCCTGCGTGCGAACTAGATGCATGATTACCATTGTCAAAAACCGCGAGGTTTTAAGGTAGAGCGAGGAGCCGTACTAGGGACGGTGCCGGTGTAACTACCCTGCCGTTATGATGCCAAAATTTTGAATAATATTTGTGTGTTTGAATTATTTTCATTTGCTTAAACTATAGAAAACATTCATGTGTTGAATCGATATTCATTCGTTGTTTAGAAATTCTTGTGTTGAATGGTATTCATATTTTGAAATAAATTGTTCGATAATAAAAATCACATCTTTATCTATATATAAAAACTATAGAAAACATTCATGTGTTGAATTGATATTCATTCGTTGTTTAGAAATTCATGTGTTGAATGGTATTCATATTTTGCAATAAATTGTTCGATAATAAAAATCACATCTTTATCTATATATAAAAACTATAGAAAACATTCATGTGTTGAATTGATATTCATTCGTTGTTTAGAAATTCATGTGTTGAATGGTATTCATATTTTGCAATAAATTGTTTGATAATAAAAATCACATTTTTATCGATATATAAAAACTATAGAAAACATTCATGTGTTGAATTGATATTCATTCGTTGTTTAGAAATTCATGTGTTGAATGGTATTCATATTTTGAAATAAATTGTTCGATAATAAAAATCACATCTTTATCTATATATAAAAACTATAGAAAACATTCATGTGTTGAATTGATATTCATTCGTTGTTTAGAAATTCATGTGTTGAATGGTATTCATATTTTGCAATAAATTGTTTGATAATAAAAATCACATTTTTATCGATATATAAAAACTATAGAAAACATTCATGTGTTGAATTGATATTCATTCGTTGTTTAGAAATTCATGTGTTGAATGGTATTCATATTTTGAAATAAATTGTTCGATAATAAAAATCACATTTTTATCGATATATAAAAACTATAGAAAACATTCATGTGTTGAATTGATATTCATTCGTTGTTTAGAAATTCATGGGTTGAATGGTATTCATATTTTGAAATAAATTGTTTGATAATAAAAATCACCTTTTATAGACTATATGAACTATATAGAAAAATAGTGTTTTGAAATGAATCGTTTTACAATAAAAATCACATTTTTATTGTATGCATAAATCGTAAAAATGCGAAGTGTTAAAAATAGCCACTTGTTCAAAATAAACATAGATGAGTTGAAATATTCATTAATTAACTAATGAAATGATTTGCACCTATTTATGTAACATCAGAATGAAATGGAGTTTTTCAACCAAATAGAAATCAAATATGAAGTTGAATAGAAAATGAAAAATGATATGAACTGTATATATATGTACATGCAATATTCATTGAACAGGTTATAGCAAAGGGGCTAGAGAAGAGGAATAAAATTTTGTGCCCGACAAATAGGTACACATTTACTGATTTGTTTGGGTGATGATTTTGAGCCTGTTAGCTAGCCGCTTGGCTTTTTCTTTTTCTTTTTGAGATTAGAAGGACCGGGACGCTATTTGCGATTTCCCGACGATCCCGGTGCAGGGGAGGTTATGGCGAAATTTTTCCAAAATTTAAGGTGTTAGAAAAATTTTTGAAGTGAAAACGATATAGAAATCATTGAATGAACTATATTTATATAACTATATAAATATAAATAAAATTAAAACGAAACGAGGCCGTGCAGTTCGTATTTCGAAACCGTGATTTCAAACGACTAGTACGGGAAATCCGACCATTGGATTTTCCCGAAACCTCAACCGTCAGGTTCGCCTTGGAATAATCTTTCCAACGGCACCAACCTTGTATAAATCCAACGGTTGGATTGTTCGGAATGTTTAATTCAAATTTGAAGAAAAACAGCGCCAGAATCGATTATATTTATATATAAATATAAATAGAATTATATTTAATCGAATAACGACGCTACAGTTCGTATTTTGAAATCGAAAATTCAAACGATTGTACCGGGAGATCCGACCGTCGGAATTTCCCGAAACTGGAACCGTTGGATTCGTTTTGAAAAGACCTTTCTAATGATGTAAATTTTGTGAAGATCCAACGGTTAGATTTTCAGATATGTGTAAATCAAATCTGAAGAAAAACAGCGCCACGGCCGCCTTATGGCCCGAAGCGTCGTTTTGAATAAAATGGCTATTTTAAAATAAATAAAAATAGCGATAAATAGTTATAAAATATCCTAAGCAATATGGAATGGAAATAAACTGAATTTTCTTGATTTATGTGATGTTTGATGGTTGAATGTGTTTGGTGTGAAAATTACATTAAAGGACAAAACCAGTGTTGTCGAATAATTTAACCATTGAAATAAATCGATTTGAAATTCTAAATATACGTGAATTATTTGAAAAGGCCGAGTTAGTTCTCATTTCGAATAATCGACCGACGATTGAAATTCGAAGATGAAGACGATGGTCGAAGACCGGAGATCTTCACCTCGTTTGGATGGTAACCGAGGTCCTGATTGGGAGGCATCCCGAAATATGGATAATGAGTGGTGATCGTTCAGACGTACGTGTTGATCGATTGGTTTGCGAGGTATTTAGTGCCTCCGGTTTCGTTCAGACCCAGAACGGACTTGTAAGTGGACTGTGTGTCTGACATAGGATTTATTCTGTGTGGCATGCTAAGATGCAGTGATCAGGGCTTCTGTTGAAAAGCAAAGTCTTGTGGTGATGATCAAAGCACCGCCTGTGTGGCGTAGCTTTGTGTATAACGTAAATTCGCGAGCCTCACACCCCGGTATGAACCTAAAACGGGAGAAAGGACCTCAGGGAGGACATGCGTTTTCTTCTAGCTAGGGTGGTGTTAGTGACCTACCAGCCCTGACATTTATATACTTTTCACCTATGTGGTTGTTGCTGTTGCGAGGCGCCTCGGTTTGATCGGACGATCCGGGTCCGATGGAGTCATTCGTTGGCTCGTTTACGCCCCAAAGGGCGGGGAAACGCAGTGTTCAGGAATTTTAATCCACATCGGTGGACCGGCCCTGACGATCCAAGGGCCCACCTGTGTCTGGGTCCTGGGACACGGGCTAGAGCGTCTCGAATTCGGTAAGGACTATCTTTTGCCTTGGTTCATGACGGAAATCCAATTTCCAAATACGTGACGATGCGATTTTGATTGTATACCTATATATGGCGACATAGTGGTATGGGGCATTAATGCCGTCTATGATTGATAGTTATGATTTGAAATTGTTTTCAAAACATATAAACACTAGCAATAATATCAAATGCCTTTGTTTTATTCGTATCAAGCATATCTTGGCCGTTATAAGGTAAAAACTCTATCCTCCGGTTTGCGTTGCATTGTGTGATGGGAACTGAGTCTTATAACGGCTTCATTTTTATAAAAAGCATAGCGATGTTTAAAAGAAAGATTTGTTTTAAAGCACTGGCAATCCAATGGAGTAAACCCGTTCCACGAAAGTGGCGTGGTCCTGTGATTAGCCAATTATATATATGTTGAGTGGATTTCTCATACCAGTCCCATGACTGACTCGTAGTTTGTTTCACTCTCAAACTCGGGTGCCCCTTTTTCCACACGGGCAGCCTTGTATTCAGGTTTAGCTGGTTCTTTTTCTGGATAGCTGGAGCTGAAGATGGATTCTATCATTTATTCTTTTTATGCTGTTCAGCTCCTATTGTACATATTTTGTTTATTTCCGCTGTAGACATTTATGTATAGCTGAACTGTATTTGTACTAAGTAAGATCCTGTATACTGTGTAACTCTGATGATTAATTTTATCCAGTATATTTTGGTTGTTCATTCTGGTGTATTTATTTAATTCTGTTCTGCTATTTTATGTTTCTGTGTTATATTCCAAAAGATAACCTTGTTTCCGTGGGAACGGGAAATCGGGTCGTCTCACTGGTTCAGTGCCCTTAAACTGTTTCCCTCCCATTGATGTAAACTCTTTGCATAGCTTTGCAAATTCTAAAGCTCTAGGCACTAGAACTCCAACCTTAACCGTAGCCGCCACTGGAGCGGGGTTCCTTCGAAGACATGCTTCCATCATGGCTTCAAACATGGCCAGGTAATCAGGTGCCCCGCCACTACCCCCTCCAGGCACAGTTTCTTCCTTAGCAGAATGTCTCGTATAGCGTCGACTCGTTCTGAATCTGCAAATTAGAATGATTAGCCACTTTCAACAAAAACTGCTAAAGGAAGTACAAACGCTACTACTGTATATGCTAATATATATATAGTAAGCATCCAACTGAAATTTACAAATACGTCTCTCATACGTAATTACGTCTTAGAACTTTGGCCACAATCGTTGACCAGAGCTCTGATACCAAATGTGACGACTTCCCATAGCCCCCGCACTATACAAGAGAAATAATGCGTTGAAGGGTATGCCAGGCAGTTATGGACGATCATCAAGTTATGGTATATAAGCGAAGCCTGTCATAAACTCACAACACAAGGATAAAATATAATAAAAATTATACAACAGGTAGTGATAGTGAAGCAGAAAACACTAAACTTTCTTAACAACTAGAAAGTATTTCCCATCCACGTGGATAGCAACAATAGTGTTTGTACAATTTGCCTTACTACAGTACTTAAAGAAATAACAAACAGCGAAAATCCAATTATTAGATAGTAGTAAAGATAGTACACCAGCCTCCTGTTCGCCATCGACCAGCATCACCGTTCTCACAAAGGTATCACCTGTCACCTACTACTTAGTGTTAGACCAAATTATGGCTCTAACACCCAAATTGTCTTGAATCACAGAAGATTATAACTAGAAATTAAGGAAAATGCAACAAACACGCCAAATTTATAGTGGTTCGATGTTAATGAGCCTACGTCCACTTTATATAATTTTGATTATACGATTGAATGCAAGTACAATCAATATATTCTTTGAATCTTGCTTTTACAATGATATTTCACTCAATAATTTTGAGATATTACAGATCAGAAATAATGAAGAAACATTAATGGTAGAATCAGTGCTCTATATTGCTGAAAGATCCTGAAAAATGTCAAGTATAGGGATATTTATAGGTGATATCTCCACGCGATTCGTGAAAGCACGTGGCACGAATCCCGACGATCTCAGAGCCGTTCGTGAGTAGATGGAGAAATGGTCAATATGGAAGTTATGGACAGGTTTCATCAGATCCTTCAATATCGATTCGTAGGTGACCAAGTCGTGGTCACCATATCTGAGTTTGGGGACGGTTCGTGATACTTCAATATGAATGGATCGTGATGGTTGTCCATGAGCGGGTCGTAGTTGGGGGTCACGAACGGGTCGCGACTGGAGGGCCATGAGCAGATGGGGTAGCATGTTCAAGAGCGAGGCCTTCCTAAGCCAGTCACGAACCAGTGCTCTTCCTTTTGAATTTATACATATGAGTATCTTTGTCCGTCCAAGTGCTAGAGCTTGTATTCTTGGTGGCTTGGTCAAAAAGCTAGTGATCATTTTTCCCCCTCGAAGTATGTTTTATCAAGGATGGAACATGTTTCAAAATTGCTGGACTATCTTCTCTTGGAACAGTATGAATTAACAGTCGTACCAGTTCGTATCATTGCGATGCCTTATAAAGTTGTATTTCTTTACAAAATCGCGTTCTTTGCTGTCTTTGTGAGTATAAATACAGGGTTGAGTTTTGAAATATTTCTCTGTTTGTTGGTTAACTTCGGTCTTTTAAATTCCGGAGCATATTGCGATCAATTCTTCAGGTAAGCTCCAAATTTCATAAATATTTTTAAAGGAATTCATTACACTATTGTTCGTGTCACTTGGTGTGCATCACAAATCGGTGGCAGGGAAAGCTTCCGCTCGAGCCACAGTAGGCCCCCTTCGAACGTTCATGGCCCACTAGGCTGATCCGATTCGTCAAGGCAGAAAAAGATGGGGGAGACCAAGGGCCTTCGTGCAAGCTATATAAGCTGGTCCCAGTTACTTTTTTACCCTTCCTTATTTATTTTTACTGTGGTTGCTTGTTCTTCTTCAACTGCTAACCCTAATTTCTTCCAATCCAAACCGCAACATTCCAAACTCTAATAATAGGTATTCGGTCTCTTATCTCTGATTTGTGTGTCCAATTTGCATGATCCGTAGTTGAAATCAACTCTTACTTGAACTCTTGTCTCTCTCGATCGAGAATCCCAGTGTTGGGGTAGCTAGTGGCCCCGCCGACGATGGTGGCATCAGTCATTCTTAGGCGATGGCCCCGGGTGTAGGTGCTCGTTGATTCATGGGTGAAACCCCTTTCATTTCTCTTCAACTCCCAAAATGATCCCCTTCCCCGTCAGTTTTAATATCGTTGCCAGCATAGGTGGCAATGGTGGTTTGCTTTGGTTCAAGTGATGGCATCGTGAGGAAATCGTGGAGTTTAAGGACTGAAGGGGACTATGTTACTATTTGGGATCGGGTCGTGATGATGATCGGAGAAAAGAAGTGGAGCGCACTATGGAGAAGAGTAAAGCGTCAGGTCGTGAATGAGGAGGAGGCATCGGATTGGATAGTGGGTCGTGACAACATGTTTGTCTTAAAGAGAGGTGTGGCATCAGTTCGTGATGGGTGATACTAAGGCGGGTCGTGATGATGGTTGGCGAGCCGCTCCAACATGAGATGACGAGTTTTACATCTCTGCCATTGGGACGAGCCCTTCTCACGAACCGGTCTCCTTTCCACGAGCCGCTATAAGACGAGTTAACGATGATGTCCGCTAGGGTGCCCAATCGCGAGCCGTACCATAGTCATGAGTCGAATTCCTTTTAGCGAGTTGATCCACTTGTCACGAGCCATGTTATGAAGCATAACAAATTGATCAAGCTAACGAACCGACACATATCTTTACTGAAATCCGATGTAACTTTAGCATATTGACGAATAGTTAGGATAGAGCCTTCAAGATGAGTTTCTTGGACTGGAATGAACGAGAACTTAACTTAAAGACATACAATGACTGACTATTCATTTCCCTGCTTTACTTCATGCTTTTCCTTCCAGTAATGTACACACTTGCGCACACTAGCACTTGCACATACACGGGGTTCACAGGTAACTATGCTCCTCTAATTGCTTATGTTTATTCACCAACACAACAGACATGTCTGATAGACGCTCAACAAGAATACCAGAGAAGAGCACAAATCCAGAGTCATCAAGTTATTATAACCCCAATGTACTCCTGTCAGATCCAGACTAGGATAACTCTGGGTCTGAGTATGAAACAGATCTTGATACAGAATCAACCACTTCTGAGAGCATGCCACTTGAGTAAGAGGAAGATGATCGAGCTCCTGACGAAATCGAAGGTGTTAAAGAAGTTGACAAGCTAAGTGACTTTATAGCCTCCAAACTGGATGACATAAAGCTAAAGAGATTATGTTTAAGACATGGGATCCCCTGGATTGACGTGAAAACTCCAAAGGAAGGGGACAGACCGCATTCAGCACCGGAGGGGTATGTGGCTATCAGTAAGGTCATGTGCACCATCGGTGCTATTCCACCTTTTCCTCTAATTGCCGCTGACCTTCTGAGACGACTATGTATTGCTCCCATGCAACTCCATCCCAATGCTTACGCTGCTCTATATACCTTGTATATCGCATATGCAGAGATTTTGGAGACCGAGCTTACCTTCAAAGATTTGAACTACTATTATTATTTCAAACATCGTTCCATAGGGACTTTGAATTTTATTCTCTTCGAGTCGATTCCCTCCAGGAAGTACTTGTCGTATGGCCATAGTAATTTAGGCGATGCCAAATCCGAATGGTTCTACATAAAACATCAAACTAGATGTGTAAGAAGGTGGCTACAAGCAAGTAGGTTCTAAATCATCCAGCTTATGTTCCATTAGCTTGATTAAAGTGCTAACGTCTTTTTTTATACAGCTCATAATTTCCAAAAGACGGAGGGTCCGATGTACGAAGATCGATTATCCCGCCTTCTAAAAAGCAAGTCAGAGTTCTATAGAATTAAGAAATGTATAACCAACGAGAATCTTCATAAACATCACCTCCTCGATATTAGATTCGGGCTTGGTAAGGAAGGCAAGCCTTATAAGTATGTGCCCCCTACTCAAACAATTGGGGAATCTAGTAGCATGCCCCCTCCTGAGGGAGAAGTGACCACGGAAGCTACAAGGACGACCGAGTTTCATAAGAGTCCTTTGCTAATAATTGACCAGGATGATGAGGATTTGAATGTATACAAAGGAGGTAAAATTCGAGTTGATGAATCAAAGGATGCCTCGGTTTCCCAGGTACTGTCTCCTCCGAGGACACCACCGCCAGTAGAGCCTACCACTCATTATACGTTAACATAGGAGCAGATATTTGGGGATTTAGAAAAGATCCCTTTGCCAGATAACATCTACACCTCTAAAGATTTTGGAGCAGAACAGTTCTTCCCTGTCTCCGAGGAAGAAACCACTCCCACAAAAAATAAGGATACTATACAGATGAGCCTGGCTCTGTGCCCTGGTCCATTAGGGGGGATTACACGGGATACACAAATCACATGCACCACCTATCACAACACCCTTATACTATCTGTATTCATAGCTCTCATACTTACTTGTTATTCTTTGCACGAAAAATGCCTCGTCGCTACTCCTACTCTCATCATGATCTTCGCGAGAACACTCCCAGACTCATTCCCGTAACTGAACATGATCGTAGCGATGGTCGGGGAAAAGAGAGTCAAAGGCATCATGATCCTTATTAGCCTCATTCTACGCGCTCTCGCTCTCCTTCGAGGCAGGATCCCGGGAAGTACTATAATCGTCAAGGTTTACATGCGGGAGGCAAACAACTCCCCAAAGCTCCGAATCCTCCGAAGGGTGTACCTCCTTAAGGAAAATCTTCCAAGAAGCATCATGAATCCAAAGGCAAGCACAAGGATTCAAGCAAAGATTTGGGAAAAGAGAAAGCAGCTCTTGTCCCTTCTGGTCAGCACTTAGACACTACCACCATATTGAAGGTGGCCCTTACTTCTAATAATAAGGCAAAGTTAGAGCGTTTGCGAAAGCAGTTCCCCAACATCTACTTTGAAAGGATGCATTTCATGCCAGATCTTAAACCGGTTTCCGAGGACTGGGATACAAAAGTTGTTGGCCAAGTCGGACATGTGGCTAAACAATAGGGCGATGAAGAAGCATGCTAAAAATCTCTCAGTAGTTATTTGTCGTCTGGAAATAGATGCAGCGAGAGCTAGGGTAAAGATTGATCATGACACCAAGGCCAAGAGCAAGGCTGAAAAGGAACCTGAAGATGCATAGGCTCAGCTCGCTTTAGCTCAACGGGATGCTGAAAATTATAAAATAGAGTTGGAAAACGCTAAGAAACGTTTCCTTCTTGAGCTCGATTCGAACAACCAAGAGTGGGTGGCTCTGAAAAAGGAGATAGAAGATCTCAAGACGGCTAATACTAAGTTGAAAGCCCCACAGGACCGCTTTGCCGCAGAAAAGACTGCTTGGGAAAAAGAAAAGGAGAGCTTAAATGACAAACTTGCCCATGCTGAGGGACGGGCAACTCTTACCGAGAGTAATGCCAATGATGCCCTCGAGTCAGCCTCCGCAACTACTACCAAGACTGTTGCAGCTGAACTGGAGATGGAAGGGTTTGACAAACTGTTGATAGACTTTTTTTCTTAAGTCATTCGAACCCGAGACATTTCTTAGATTAAGAACTACCCCGTCACCTTGGTTAACATATGGGATATGATCGTCGAGGGCGAAAAGCAATGCTTAAAGGTTGAGGAAGTCGACGAGGGGCAGCTTATGAAGACATTCCTCTGAGGTAGAGAGCACGAAGCCTTAACGAAGGGTAGACGTCAAATTCAAGAGGAGATGGACAAAGAGAGGTTAAGCTCAAGGGCGAGTACAAAGTTGATGAAGGCTCAAGCTCAGCAGCGGAGCCCAAGATTTCTACGATTAAGGAATATAACCCAGATGATCCATTGATCTCCAAGGTCCTAGTTCCTCCAGCTCCTAGAGCTTCCTCTGCAGCCTCGGGCGAGGAGTTAGCAGAAGGTATCTCCATATTCTCTCCACAATTTGTCAAAGCTATTGTAACTTGTCATCGCATTATGAAGCAAACAATCAAGAAGACCACATTTTCTCCCAAACTAATACTAGTTGCTTCTCATGATATAGGTGCCAAGTCGACCGAGGGGGTTGTAGAAAAGAAAGCAGAGGTCGAGAAGGTCATCATACCATCAAGTACCGAGGTCCTTGAAGTTCCAAAGCAAATTGAGGTCGAAGCAACCAAAAAGGCCATTGTGGTATCAAGCGCTGATGTTCCTAAGGATGTTGAAATCATCGAATCCTTAAATGACACCGACGGTGACAATAGGGATGAAGAAGAGGAGGTCGCCATCACGGGAGAGACAAAGGATGATGATAGCATGACCTTAGCTGACATGAAGGCCAAACAGGATGAACATCTACAATTGAAGATAGAGGAAGGGCCTCTAAATGTGCCACCTATCTCTGCAGCTGATCCCAAATCTTGATTAATCATAAATCTCTCCAGCAAGTCGATAACTTCATAGCTTGCATCTCAGTCCTCTGACATTCCACAAGATCCTCCTTCGGATAAGAGGAAAGGGAAGAAGCATGATAAATCTGATGCCGATAAGGAGGAGCCGGAGAAGAAGAAGAAAGAGAAGACACAAAAGCCATCTCTAAAGCCGAAATAGAGGTTGTCTGTTTATGTTTTTAGATCTTCCACTAGCCTTATGATGTAGTCGTGAGAATGGCCCTCACTTTTTGTCCAGCTTTGTTTTGTAAGCCTGCATAGTAAATGAAGTTCTGTTTCATTGGCATTGTTGTGTACCTGCAATTTTGTCATACTTAGTCATGAGCATAAATATTCAAATCATAACTAATTTAGATTCACAACATAAAACATTCTTGCAATGAAAACTTTTTTAAATTTTTGCGCTACATTTATATGTATACATGTGTATGTGTATGAGTATGCCCCTAATCAATCATCAATGTGATGCCTGGCCAGGGCTTGTCCAGGATTGATTAGAGTCAAGCACATATTGCCCCCCATGTCCGGAAATGAGGGGTTCCGACTCAGCTTTCAGTCTTGCTCCCTGTTCTGCAGTGGGATAGGAGCCCATCCTGTGGCATTTAATCAAAACGCCTTTATACTCTCCTGACGTATACCCAGGATAGAGTTCGAACTCAGCTTTCAGTTTGCCCCCCAATCCTACAGTGGGGTAGGAGTTCATTTGTAGCACTCAGTCCCTAGCATCTTTATACTCTCCTGTCGGATGCTTAGGGTAGAATTTAGTCGAGACGGTCTTTTTAATTATGGTGCACCTTCACGTCTCGTGGACAATTCATTTCCCTGTCCTTTATACTCCTTCTCAGGTCATGAGAACTAGAGTGCCAATAGTTTTGTTGTTTACTTCATTGCACCCTCGATGCTCTGCATACTGTTAGCCTCCTGATCTGATAGAAGGCACATTGAATTACATGCCTCGAGATTGCTGTGAGATTCATAGCAAATTTCATAATTATATCAGCTCATAAGGAATGAAAAAGTAAAATAAGAAAGGGTACGATAAAAGTAAATGACACACAATATTTTATAGTGGTTCAGTCGAATCATGACCTACATCCACTTTATAATCTTTTGCTTATATAACCAGACTGTTCAAGGCAAGTCATGCCATTTTACCTGGTCCTAATAAACAAAAGAGTAAAGATGACAATTTCATGTCAAGTAATGCCTCAAGTGTTGGGCGTTCCACACTCTAGGGATTTCTTCTTCGTCTGCAGTCACTAGCTCGAAGGATCCATTATCACGCCTCCATAGGAAGGTGTATAGTCCTTCCCATTTCGGACCCAAATGGACTAGGGGTGGAAAGACGCGCTTTAGAACCAAGTCTCCGGGTTCAAAGGTTCGAGCTCGGACTTTTTTATTGTAATACCGAGTGATCTGCTGCTTGTGCCTCAAAGCATGTTGATCCTCTTCATCCTTCTTTTCTTTAACCATACCTTGGGACTCGAGGAGCAGCTTATTGTTAATCATCAGGTTGTAATAAGTGGTTCTGTGAGATGGTACCTCTAATTCGACCGGGATGACCTCCTCGGATCCAAAAGCGAGGGTGAAGGCGTGTGCCCAATTGTTGATCTGTAAGTCGTTCTGTAGGCCCACAATGCCATAGGTAGCTCATCGACCACATGGCTCTGGCCCACTTCAATCGCTTCTTCAAAACGAAATTGATTACCTTGTTGCTGCTTCTACTTGTCCATTTGATTGTGGATGTGCCACAACCGTGTATCATTTCTTGATATAATATCCCCGGCAAAAGTCCCAAACTCTGGGCTATCGAATTGGGTCCCGTTATCTGTTATGATGACCTTTGGGATTCCAAATCGACATATAATGTTTCTGACGACGAAGTTGATTACTCGCTTAGTTGTGATCGTGGTTAACGGTTCTGCTTCGACCCACTTTGTAAAGTAATCCACGGCCACAATGGCAAACTTTTATGCACCCTTTTCTATGGGGAGGCTTCCGATAAGGTCAATTCCCCAAATAGCAAAGGGCCACGGGCTCATCATCGTCTTTAACTGGCTAGGCGGTGCCCTGGGGATCTTAGAAAATTTCTGGCATGCCTCGCAACATTGTGCATACTTACACACATCTTTATTTACGGTTGGCCAGAAATAGCCATACCGTAATATCTTCTTTGCCAATGTTTGGACTCCAATGTGGTTTCCACATTCACCTTCATGTACTTCTCTCAATACTCGTTCAACGTCGTCATGGGCTATACACCGGAGGAGTGGCATCGAGAACTCTTGTCGATATAGGACTTCGCCTAGCATGACATATCTGGAGGCTTTAGGAATAACAACACGTCTTTCGCTCTTTTTGGTGGGAAGCATCCCATTTATCAGGAAGTTTTTTAAGGACGTCATCCTTGACTCCCTTTCCGGCTCAGTCTCCAGTACAGGATCAATTTCCTTTTGATCGATACTTGGAGAATGCAATTTCTCAATTGGGACCATCTCTGCGTCCTCAGGATTATCAGAACCAGCCAGTTTGGCCAACTTATCTGCCTTATAATTCTCTGATCAAGGGATTTGAGCTATGCTGTAGTGTATAAATTCATCCAGCAATTTTCTCACTTTCTCCAAACATGATACAAGCCTTGGCCCTTTGGCCTGGAACTCTTCGCTGACCTGGTTCACAACTATCTTGGAATTGCAAAAGATATCCAGCTTTGCTATCCCCAACTCCTTTGCAAGCCTAAGCCTGACAATCAGTGCTTCGTACTCTGAGTCATTGTTCATGGCATAAAACTCTAGTCTCAAGGCATAGTATATCGACCACTCTTTCGGAGTTTCAAGTAACACTCCAGCACCAGATCGTCTATCATTCTTGGCTTTGCCAACATATGATTTCCAGGTGTTGGGGTCAACTAGTTGTTTTGAGGTGTGAACTTCTTTACTAGCTACATCATCCTCTAGGATAGTAAATTCTGCTATAAAATCTGCCAATACTAGCCCCCTTATCGGTCTTCGGGGCTGGAAATTCAAATCGAATTGACTCAACTCTATATTCCATTTGTGTAGCCTTCCTGAAGCCTCTGGACTTTGTAAAACTTGTCGGAGTGGATGGTCAGTGTACACAGTGATGGGATGAGCTTGGAAATAGTAAAGAAGCTTTCTAGATGCGATCAGCAGACTATATGCAAGCTTTTCTATCTTTGGGTAGTTCCATTCTGCTGCTGCTAGCTTCTTACTCACATAGTACATAGGCCTCTGGACTTTATCTTCTTCACTTACTAAGGATGAACTTATTGCGTGGGACCAAGTACACAAACAAATCCTTGTGATTTACTAGCTTGGACATTATTGGTGGTTTTTCTAGATGACAACAAGTTCTAAAAAGCTTCCACACAATCTGGAGTCTATTTCAAATTACATTTTCCTCGCTTTATTAGGTGGAAGAATGGAATGTACTTAATTGTAGCTTTGGAAATGAATCTACTTGATGCGGCTACTTTTCCAGCGAGGCTTTGCACATCTTTAATTTGCCTTGGTGTTTGAATATTCATGATTGTCGTGATTTGATCTGGATTGATTTCAATTCCATGTACGCAAACAATAAAGCCTAGGAATTTTCCGGAGGCAACTCTGAATGAACAATTCAGAGGGTTAAGTTTCATCCCATATCGTCGAAGAATCTCAAACATTTCTGCTAGGTCAACGGTATGGTTGGACGATTGTCTAGATTTTGCTAATATGTCATCAACATACACTTCCATCATCTTCCCAATCTGATTGCAGAACACTCTATTCAATAGCTGTTGGTATGTAGCTCCAGCATTCTTTAGACTGAAAGTCATTACTACATAGCAGTACAGTCCCAAGTCAGTGATGAAGATGGTATGCTCCTAGTCCGGAACATGCACGGGAATTTGGTAATATCCTGAGTATGCATCCATGAAGGAGAGAAGCTCATGGCTTACTGTTGAATCCAAAAGTTGATCGATCCAAGGAAGAGGAAAATTATCTTTCGAGCAAGCTTTATTCAGGTCTGAAAATCAATGCATGTACGCCACTTTCCATTGGTCTTTTTTTACTAACACGAGATTTGAGATCCATTCTGGGTAAGCCGAATCTATAATGAACCCGTTGCTTCTCATCTTCTCAACTTCTTCCTTTAAGGTAGCCTATCTTTCTGGGCCGAGCATCTGCCTCTTCTGCTTGACGGGCGGATGTTTTGGATTGATACTCAATGAGTGACTCATAACTAAGGGTGATATCCCATACATGTTAGCATGGATCCAGGAAAAAACATCAAAGTTGGCCTTTAAGAAATCAATCAATTCCTTTATTCGAAGAGGGTTTAATTGGGATTCGATTTTCAAAACCTTCACTAGGTCACTGTTGTCAATTGGGATATCCACAGTTGTTTCATTGGGCATCGCCATTCTACCCCAGGATCTTCGTCCTCTCTGGGATCTATGTCCTTGGGCAATTCTCTGGGTGACTCCCTCGAAGTCGTCCCCCTTAGTTGTTATGCTGACCCTTCCTTCGTGGGAGAGGAAGCATCTTTGTTTTCTATATTCAGTCCCTTCATCAACATCTTCAATTCCGCCATGTAACAGGCTTGTCCAGTGGCCAGGTCACCTCTAACCACTCCCACCCCTACATCTGTTGGGAATTTCAGCAATAAGTACTAGGGAACAATATAGGCCCTGAATTCTGCCAGTCGGCCCAAAAAGGCATTATAGGGCGAATCAATGTCCAAAACTACAAATGGGAGGATTCTCACTCTCCGGCAATCTCCTCCTCCAAAGGTCATTGACAATTCTATATATCTCATCGAAGTCGTCGATGCTTCATTGAAGCCGCGTATCCATCCATCACAGCGATTCAAATCCCCAGCTTCGAGCTTCATATGATCAAATGCTTTCTTAAATAGAATATTGACCGAGCTTCCGTTGTCCACTAAAACTTTATGGACTAGAGCAGGTCCAATAGTTGCAGTGATGACTAGGGTATCTTCAGTAGGGTATGAACCCGACTACTATCTCTATCGCGAAATATGACATCGTCGAACATTGTTTTTTTTTGCTTGATCAGGATGGTATCTTCGGGATTACTACACTCTCCTACTCTAACATGCTTAGTTGCATTCACATATTGATCCGTCGCTCTGAAGCTATGTTCATCCGGGTAAGGTCTTCCAACTATAGCGTTGATGACAATATTCTTTCCCTTCTGCTGAGTAGTCGACCTAGAAGCTGGTTGGTTTTGATTCGGGGTCTGTCCGACTTGCCCCCTGTCTCTTGGAGTGACCTTATATTTGTCTTACTTCCCTTCTCTAAGGAGTCTTTCAATGACATCTCTCAAGTGGCAGCACTCATTAGTGGTGTGACCATGAGTCTGATGGAACAAGAAAATTTTTCCTGTCTCACGCTTCTTTTCTGTTGAATCTCTTGGTGGGGCCTCTTATATTGGAGAACGTTATAAGTGTCTAGGAAGATATTTTCTAACATGTCATTCAGTGGTGTAAAATTTTCAAATGCTTTGAACCGGGGTCTCTTTTGTGAATCATTTACCGTTCTTCTTCCCACTGCCTTTCCCATTCTGGCGGTCGTTACCTTTCTTCTTATTTCCAACATTCACCTCTAACTTTCCAAAATTATCTCCGGACTGTTTGACGGCCACATTGCTCTGTATATCTTCCTTATTGGCAGCTTTCCTCTTTCGATTTGCATACAACTCCTCTTGGCGCAGAGGGATATTGGCCTTCTCATAGAATATTTCTCTGGTGAGCTGCGGATTCCTAGCCAAGTATTTGCCGAACTCCGTATCTTTATCTACTCCGTCAAATAAGGCCATCAGAACCATATGTTCGTGAGGATCTCTAACCTCCTTAACTGCTAAATTTAAGCGATCCATGTATGATCTCAGAGTTCATCATGACGCTGCTTGATAAGTGATAGCTCAACGACATTTTTGGACCTTTGAGCATGAAGTCAAAATTGATTTATGAAACTTTCGCTCAATTACTTGAAGCTGGATATTGATCGAGCAGGCAAGCGGGTAAACCACATTAACGCCACAACCTCTAGAAAGATCAGGAATGCTTTACACTTTATTGCGTCGGGATCAGCTGCGGCATTCATATACCACGAATATCTCATTAACTGCTGTACTGGATCCATCCTACCGAATAACGGTTCATCGTTAGCATAGTGAATCGCCTTGGGAACCGAGCATCTAGTATATCATCAGTGAATGGCGTATGACTGCAATCTATACCCTAATCTTCATTTCCTTTCCCATGGCTATCTGCCATGATCTGCCTCGCCATTGCTTCAACGTCAGCATTGGTCAAGGTGGATTCAAGATCAGTGCGCCTTGCCCTACGAGGTCCTCCAAAGTCTGGGGCTTGAGCAGAACTTCCTTGCCTCCTGTGGCCAAGGCCAATCACGCAGCGAGGGGGTTGCAATGGTTGGTTGTCGATAGGGTTATCGATAACCTGAGCCCTAGGTAGTGCTGTGGGTCCTTGCATAGGTAGAGAGGCAGGATTATTCCTATTACGATTATCCTGTCCCAAGTGCAGTGCCATCTCTGCTCTAGAAGGGAGTGATCCAAACTGGAGCTGATCCACATTCTCATCCCTTTCTAGGGTGGTCGTCGTTGGTGTCTAGGAGGTTCTTCGGATGATGAGGAAGATTCGAGGGTGAAGCAATTATTTAGTGAAGGTGTTCTCTTCCTTTGGAGTTCATCAATTTGTCTGCCCATTTCGATTACGTTATGTCGCAGCAAAGAACTCTCTTGCCTTTGGGCTGCCAACTCATCATTTGTCCTTTCTAGCATATCAAGTATATGAGAGAAATCTCTCTCTGTTACTGGAGCAGAAGCATGTATCTGGTCATCTATATTCGCCGTTGGATGCTGAGCACTTGAGCCAGCTCGAGCTGAGGCACCAGCGCGAGCAGGACGAGCCATTATCTCCTTTCCAGGTCGAGTTGTTGTCTCTTGGTGAGGGCAGTTCGTGAACCCCTCTGGATGGTGGCTCGTGGCACCTTCTGTGATGTGGCTCATGATGACCTCGGCAGAGTAGCTCGTGTTATATTCGGCTGGACGACTCATGGCACCTTCCATGGGGCGGCTCGTGGTGACCATCTACGAGCAGGTCGTGACCCCCTCCTGGGGTCAGTTCACCCCATGTGAACCACGAGCGGGAGAACTCACTTCAACCTGCTCCTAAATGCTTTCTTCATTAGCTTCGTTTGCAGCTTCATTTGCTCTCGAAGCTCGTGAAACCTTGGATTTCTTTCCAGCCATAACGTCTTGACCTTGCTCAAATCTTCAAAAACCAAAACAGTGGAAGTTTGGACTATTTTCTTCGGACTTGAATATCCAAATAGTAAAGCAATAATCCGATGTGCCGAGAATTCAATTCTCGGTGAAAGCACCAAAAATGTTAGACCAAATTATGGCTCTAACACCCAAATTGTCTTGAATCACAGAGGATTATAAACAGAAATGAAAGAAAATGCAACAAGCACAACATATTTATAGTGGTTCGGTGTTAACGAGCCTACGTCCACTTTATATAACTTTGATTATACGATTAAATGCAAGTATAATTAATAAATTCTCTCAATCTCAATTTTACAATGATAATTCGCTCAATAATTTTGAGATATTACTGATCAGAAATAGTAAAGAAACAGTAACGGTGGAAACAGTGCTCTGAATTGCCAAAAGATCATGAAAAAGCCAAGTATGGGGCTATTTATAGGTATATTTATAGGTGGTTCGTGAAGGCATGTGGCACGAATCCCGAGGATCTCGGAGCCGTTCGTGAGTAAATGGAGAAATGGTCGGTATGGCACTTATGGACAGGTGTCATCAGATCCTTCAATATCGGTTCGTGGGTGATCAAGTCGTGGTCACCATATCCTGAGTTTAGGGACGGTTCGTGATACTTCGTTATGAACGGATCGTGATGGTTGTCCACGAGCTGGTCGTAGTTGGGGGTCACGATTAGGTCACGAATGGAGGGCCACGAGCGAATGGGGTAGCATGTTCACGAGCGGGGCCTTCCTAAGCCATTCACGAACCGGTGCTCTTCCTTTTGAATTTATACATATGAGTATCTTTATCCGTTCAGGTGCTAGTGCTTGTATTCTTGGTGGCTTGGTCAAAAAACTAGCCAACACTTAGTCTGCCCATCCAACAATCGGATGAACAGCCCAAGGTAATAAGAGGGAAACATAAAACCTTGAGTCAGACAATAGTCTTAGTGAGCGATAAAACAACTAACAAACTTCTTCAATAAAGTATATGAGAATGGGTAAATAAACAACTAATCTACCTAGCTCCAGAGAAGAACTTACACCTGCTTTCCCCACACCTGACAGTGATAGCCTTTATGATCTGTAAATCAAAAGGGACAACAATTAAGCCACGACAATTAGAATAACCATTAATACATTGCAAAAGAAACTCATACAACATCTAGTTATATCTCATGGAAACCACCTTAATTGAACTTGATATCCCATAAGCACAAGCCCCAGAGGCCGAAACCAATATCAGACAAGTATCCAAGGAACACCTTATTCAAAGTCAGAAAATCTCCGTGGGATGGTACAAACAAAGCAACCAAGCATTCAAACATCCATGACTGACTCTGGCTATCACCACCATCCTTGCTTTGGAATTCTCGTTATCGTATGACTGACTAAACAATTTGCCATCAATTGTCAACGACCATACGCGACGTCCCGGTTATAGCAAAACTCCACATGCTATACTGAACACATGCTACACGTATACTCAATATATGCCTAGGCCATACACGACACCCAAGGCACTCGACCTACAATTGGTCTTCAATTGTACCTCTATTTTGAGTCCGCTAGAAACTACAACAACAATAATTCCTTAGCCTTCATCTCTCTAGTCATTATCAAATATGACTATTAATTAGCTCAGGACAATTTAGAGTTGTCATTTCACAAGATCTTAATACATCCTTGAGTTGTCTCCCCATTTGTTGCATACAACGAACAACAAACACTTTTCAACACTTCCAGACTTCCTAATTGAATTCACTTTGAAGTCACATCATCACCGGAAATGTATGACCAGAAATAGCTAAAAGAAATGGCCAAAATGGCTGACCAGAATAGCCCAACCTAACTTTGGTCTGACCCAACTTATGTCCGACCAAACTTTAGTCCAACCCAACTTTAGTCCAACCCAACTTTGGTCCAACCCAACATTAGTCCGACCCAACTTTGATCCGACCCGACTTTAGTCCGACCAACCTTTAATCCGACCCAACTTTGGTCCGACCCAACTTTAATCCGACCTAACTTTGGTCTGACCCAATTTTGAATGACTAGGCCGATCCAACCTAGGCCGATCCAACTTATGGCTGATCCAAAACCTGCATATTGCAGTCCAACTCCGATTTTGACCAAAACTTCACCAAACAATAAATCTGACGAAACTAACTCATCCAATTCATCAAAAAGGATTAAAATCATTATATGAAATCAATAATATCATCAATATGACAATTCTATCAAGGATAATGTCTAATTCACCAAATCACCACAAATATGCATATGAACAAAAACCATGGATCTAACTTGAACACTCGTATGAAATATAATAGAAATTACCTATTTATACTTGCTAAATCATATCCTAGGATGATCTATATGAAAATGAACTTACCAATGCATAGATCTAAGGAAAAACACTTGAATTTGATGAAAAACATGATCTACTACTCATACACTACATTGAATCCATGTGAGGAATGTAAATCACTCACCGATTCTCCAAAACAAGCTAAAATGGTAGAAATAAGAATCTGGACAGCAAGAACCTTGCACCAAACATCTTGATCTGATGAATTCGCCCTTGAAATGATGTAGATCTAGCCTCCACTGGTGTAGGTATATGATTTCCCTCCTTAGATTTGGATTTCTAATGGTGGAAAGATGTTAGAGGAAGAAAAAGCACAAGGCCTCCAAATGAGATAATAGGAGAAGTAACCTATTCTACATACCCCTCATACCCTATTTATAGTTTCCACCAACCCACTGATGGGCCTCCCCAATTCAGCCCATTAGGCTCTCCAAACCTGAACAGCTAACTGAAAAACCTTAAAACAACGATTTCTCCCAAACCGTTGAGCCAAATCCTTAATGTAACCACTTTATGGAAAGGCAAACATCAGTTCCTTTCCAATAGCACAAGTCTTACCCTCTGATTCGACCTAAGTCAAAAGTTATGCCCTGTACAAGAATGGCAGGGGCAAAATGGTCACAAATAAAATTGGTAAAAATTATGGATATGTCCCACATCCCTATAAGCAACATATAAAAAGATGAGAATGATCCAATCCTCAAGGAATAAAATAAAAATATTTTCCGATCTTCCGATACGTAATGCGGGCTGTTACACTGTTATCCTTGCATTTCGGCCATTGGGGTAATAGAGGTAAGTTATGTTTGACTCATGATGGTTTTTCAGGATGAATGATATGCTAATTGGTGCAAAATCATTTAGCAAATGGTTGTCATGTTTATATGGTTATTTATACACATGAAATTGATTTAGTTCGGGGTAAAATGCATAATTAGACCTTTCTGAATGCCATGGATTTTTGGTATGATGTTTGTTAAATGATTTCAGAGATAAGTTTCAATTTTCATAATTTTTCATGGATGTATGAGTTAGTTATGAATTTTATATGTGTGAATTGTGTATGAAGGCTTGTATATTGATTAAATTAATTAAAATAAATGTATAAATATTCTTTATAAGAATGGTACAAAATAATGTAAAAAGTCAGCATATGGTAAATATTTTATTTTGTAAGTCAATTGGAATACGATAAAAATAGTGGAGTACGTATAAAGTAGTACTTTATAAGTAAATAAGTCAATATTTTCCGTATTTACTATTAGTGTCGCTGTCTTTCTGGAGGCAACATTCTAATACTCTCGGAAGCCACCTTCGGTAGTCCTGGATACTTGGACTATCAACTATGTATGGTATAAAATTATCCAGACATCCTCCTCTTACCCTCTGGAAATTCTTTGGTGTTGACACTTATGTGTTTGGAAAGTTAAACTGCTCCACAAGAGGCTTTGCCTCCATACATTCAGTGGGGACGATAAAGGATCTTTTATAAGAAAGGAAATTCTTTTAGGACTTATATCTTTAGGAGGGCGGGGAGGGGAATTGGGAGAGAGTCCAAACCCTCAAGACCATTGCTGATGAAGACTTGCCTTTGAAAACTTGTTTTCCCATATATTTCCTTGGACGTGGTATATGAGTAGAAAGGAAATCTTTTATTATAGGGTTTGAGACTTTGCCTAAATTGGATGTCAGTATGGGTAATGTGAAGAATGCATTTTTGGTTTATGACATTATAAAGGAAATCATTTATTAAAGAAGTTGGAGGCTTTTTATTCTATATCTTGTTACCCTGATTTTGACGCTAGGGCTTAGTATATTACTTAATTGCATGGATCTGAAAAGGATTCCTTTATAGGGTAATTTGTATGGTTCTAGAAGGGAATGCTTCTGGATTAAATGGTTGATTGCATAGCGGAAGAGGTATTGTTGAGACAAGTCCTACATCGAGGAATTCATAAAATAAATCCTGTATAAACATTAACAGTTCACCCTTCACATTGCCAATTGGTTTTATGATAACTTGGGGTTCTCAAACATGGTATCAGAGCACTAGAGAACGCTTTTTTCCAAGAATAATCTGATATAGATGCGGTGAAACTCCACCAACACCATCTAAGATTGAACCAAATTCACCATTTTATCTTGGACCACAAGATCGACTAGGAGATTTCATCACACCCACTCGCCTAAAAGTAGACAATTATGAATCTTGGGCGGCTAATATACAAACAATGTTGAAAACTTGAAGGAAAATTGAATTTTTGGATGGCTCGATTTGTGAACCGTCATCCTCTTGCACCAAGTCCGATTGGATGGGGATTAATGCGATGCTCATATCGTGGATCATGAATATGATAGATCCTGATTTAAAGACATCCCTGTCCAAATTCAGAGAAGATAAGTCCTTTTGTGTTCAACTCAAGCAGCATTTTGCACATAATAATCATCCCCACATTCAACAATTATTTTCTTCTATTGCAAAGTGTGAACAAACCAAATCAATTCGAGTTTCTATGTACTACGGTAACCTGTACTTTGTGGAAGGAACTTGATCGACATGAGCCCTTGATCTCGCGTTCTTGTTGAGCTTATTGTTCAGTAGGAAAATTACACGAGGTGCGTCGAGCACAAGCACGTCTACATGATTTTTTGATAGGATTATATCTTGAGTTTCATTATTCTCTACGCACAAACATATTATCACAAGACCCTCTTTCGATCGTTGATAGAGCATACCAGTTGGTTACACAAGAGGAACATGTACGTATATCGAAGCAAAAAGTCCAGCCTAAGTCATTTGAAGCATTTGGGTTCATAGTATGGTCATGAGCAGAGGATGACAGTGGTCAGGAACGAGGTTTTACCAGGATAGGATGCTCTCTATGCAAGAAAATAGGCCATGAGTCCTCAGGTTGTTGGTGGAACTTGGTTTATGGCCATTGCAAGAAGAAGGGCCACCCAGAGAGCCGTTCATATGAACTTGTAGGCCACCCAGGTCGCCAAGAATTCTAAGTTCTTCATCTCAATGAACAAGGGGCTCAAAGTCAACCTCCTTCTGCTTAGTGCATCTGCCACAACATTACCCTTGCCAGGGGTATAAGCTATCTCGAAGTCATAAGATGCCAAGAATTCCATCCACCTTTGCTGCCTTAGATTCAGATCTTTTTGCGAGAAGAGGTACTTGAGTGACTTGTGATCAGTGTACAACTCAAACCTTTCGCCTAGAAGATAGTGGTGCCAGGACTTGAGTGCAAAGACGATTGCTGCTAACTCCAAATCATGAGTGGGATAGTTCTTCTCATGAACTTTAAGTTGCCTACCCCATAACATATCACTCTTCCCTCTTGCATTAGAATAGCGCCTAACCCCGTGCCACATGCATCTGTGTACACGGTAAATATCTTACCACTATCGGGTAATGCCAAAACTGGAGCTGAGGTAAGGGCTCTTTTGAGCTTTTGAAAAGCAAGCTCACACTCCAAGTCCCATGCAAAGACTATGTTCTTCTTCGTCAACTTAGTAAGAGGGGCCGAAATCTTAGCGAAGTCTCTGATGAACTTCCTATAGTAGCCCGCCAGACCGAGAAAGCTTCTTACTTCGGTTGCATTCCTAGGAGTCTTCCAATCTTGAACCACAACCACTTTCGCGGGATCCACCGCTATGCCTTGCTTAGAAACTATATGTCCAAGAAACCGAACTTCCCTTCTCCAAAAATGACATTTGGAGAACTTGGCTTTCAACTGATGCGCTCTAAGCGTATCCATCACTTCCTTGAGATGTCTAGCATGCTCTTCCTCATCCTTTGAGAAGATCAGAATATCATCCACAAAGACAACAACAAACTTGCTGAGGAACTCCCTGAACACCCTACTCATCAAGTCTACGAAGTAAGCGGGTGCGTTAGCCAATCCGAATGGCGTGACAATCCATTCAAAGAATCCATCCGGAGTCCTAAATGTAGTCTTATCGATGCTATCCTCAGCCACTCTAAGCTAATGGAATCCGGTGGCTAGATCGAGCTGAGAGAAAACAGAAGCACCAACCAGCTGATCAAAGAGATCATCAATCCTCGGTAACAGGTGCCTATTCTTCTTTGTCAGCTTGTTCAACTCTCGATAATCAACACATAGACGAAGCGAACCATCCGCCTTAGTAGCGAATACCGCCGAAGCACCCCATTCAGAAATGCTTCATCTAATAAAAATTTTCTCAAGCAACTCCTTGATTTGCTTACTGAGCTCCCTTCTCTCACGTGGAGCCATGTGCCTAACGGGCAATGATACTGGCTTGGCATTATCGACTAGATAAATGCGGAAATCTATCTCTCGTTTAGGGGGCAACCCCTTAACTTCTTCAAAGACATCAGGATAGTCTCGGACCACCCTTACAGATTGCAGATCATCGATGGACGAGTCGAGAGATTCAAGATAACATAACATACGGGACCTCTGGGGTTACAAGAATTTCTAGGGTATTACCGAGGCGAGTCATGAGCCTCACCACCCTATGCTCACAATCGAGGATGGCTCCATAACTGGACAACCAATCCATGCCCAAGATCAACCCATATCCCGCAAATCCGAGAACATAAGCATTACACGTGAATTCTACGGTCAAGATAGAAATTTTCAAATCCACACTAATCATAGACAGATGGGCAGAACCCCCAATTGGATTTGAAACACAAACGGGATCCTCAACTAGGCTAGTACTTAGGTGCAAACTTTCAACAATGTCAGAAGAGATAAAACTATGCGATGCGCCAGAATCAAATAAGGTGCGAACAGGAAAATCAGAAATATAAACAAGACTTTCTACAGAAATACTACCTCGGTCCTGAACTGGAGCAGCATTGAGAGCATGTAATTTCCCTCCAGAAGGTCCTGCAAGCTGATTCTGCCCTTGCTTCTTGGGGCAATCCTTGCTAAAGTGTCCAGCCTCTCCACAATGAAAGCATCCTCCCAACTTCCTTTTCTTCTTTCTACAATCCTTGGCTATGTGCCCAACAATTCCACAGTAGTTGCATTTTCTTGGGTCCTTTGCCTTGCCCTTGTTGCCCTTGTTGTTCTTGTTGTTTTTGTTGTTCTGATTGCTCTGATTTCCTCCCCCCTTGGAGTCTGTCTTCTTGGCTTGAGTCTCATTAGTCTTGTCTTCCTTTTTGCTATTCTTATCGTCTCCTTGAAGCAATGCCATGTCTACTAGTCCTTCAAAAGTGGCCCCCATGGGTATATGAGATAGGGCTAAACCTTGTAATGGCTCATTCAACCCTCGTGCAAAGCGCAAAGCCTTCTTCTGGGGGGTATTAATCATGTCCAAACCGAATCGGGCGAGCTTGTTAAACTCATTCACATACTCCGTCACTGTCATGTCCCCTTGCTTCAAAGATATAAACTTCTCCAATTGCAAATCTTAGCGAAATCGGCTTGCGGATTCTGAGGAGGAGGAGGAGGAGGAACCTCAGTTATATTGGGGGTATGTGCTGCCCGCATCGTTGGCCCTAGCTTCCAAGTACCTCCGGAACCATCCGGGAATGGTCACTCCCTCGGGAAGGTTAAGATCGGCCATACTGAAAAAGAAAAAGATAGATTTAGAACGAAGAAACGAAGGATATTGCTATGGCTTTTGGGGAATAGCCTTTTAAAATAACTAGACTTTTCTTGGAAAATACTTAATTGGTTTTGAAAATAGTTTTTCAAAAGGTAAGTTTCAAAAATACTTTTGCTCAAATCTTGTAAACCTTATGCTCTGATACCAAATGTAACACCCCACCTCCGCCAGTGCCACTCTTGCAAGCACACTAGCTTTGGAGGGGCGTAAAACAAGGTAAACATGCATGCAGATATCACAAGACCGAACATATAAGTAAAACAGAGTAGTAAAGCAGCGGATAAACTAGCATTTCAAAACCATAGTTAAGTTACAACAAAGTACTTGGTCATTATTTTCCAACAAACAAAGTCTAGATAAAAGCATAAACTGAAAAACTGAAATACATAAAGTACTATCCCCAAAGTGAAGTGATAAACCATAGCTAGCTCAATGTCCAAAACCGTACATGAGGAAATCCAGTAAGCAAGCTGTAAAGATCCAAGCTAAGCTCCAATATTCCCACCCTGAGGACCTGGGGGGGAAACGGAAGACAAGAGGCGAAAGAAAACAGGTCAGTCAAAAAGACTGGTAAGCCCTACTACTATCTGTCCATGAACTAGTAAAGTTAACTGGCATGAGAAGCTGAGATGAACATAAGGATAACAACATACTGGCATGATGATTAACTACAAGATAGACAAAGGTGTCATCGCATAATCAAGGTTAAGTTTTGCACCACGGGTGTACTAGCATTCCAACATGTCAAGTAAAAACAAGAATTGATCCCTTGGCCAAAACTTGGCCCAACATCGTGAGGTGACCTAAATCAAGGTCCAACTACACGGTCTAGTTGATCGGCTCCCTATAAGCCTAACTCGTCCAGTGTCGGTATCATACGGCCCCAAACATGCAATGTAGTAAAACTGCGCTAGGTCCACCCTAGGGTGTATCAAGTCCTAGGGTGTCAACCTCGGACACCAATCAAGTATGCATAGTCTAGATCTACTGATACTCGTGCCTGATTTTCCAACTCCGGACTAAGTGCACGACCATAGTCCGCCTGGACCCACACCGGCGTACCTACTCAGCCATTGTTTTGGTCGCTTACATGTCAGCCCAGTAATCGTGCCCCACCCTAGCCTAGTCCTAGGGTCTTATGATACTATCAAGAGGGTTACTGCTGCAAAGGACCACGCAACTAGGGTTTCTTAACGGGTTAAATGTGGTTAACCCGATCCAAACGTGGATTAAATTGGTTAAGTGTACCCGCGGTTCATGACTTAACCCCGATTAACCCATCAAGCCCAAATTGGTTAAGTATTAAGTGGACCATGACTTAACCCTAATCAGGAGGCTTTAATTAACTTAAAGTGCTTTAACCTCTCACATTAGACCTTGTTGTGGTTACTAGTTAAGCCGGGCGGGTCCGGGTAGCTTTACACCACAACTTGGTCTAACCTCGGGTTCGAGCACAACATGACCAACTTCTCACATTGGGTCCTATTGTTTGTAGCCACTAGTTAAGCCGGGCGGGTCCGGGTAGATTTATGCTACAAACTCAACCCAACCTCGAGTTGGCCACACTCATATATTCTAAGTGTCATGTCCATTATGTTTCCAAAACATAATTGCAAGCTAACATATCACGTTATGTTATAAAAACCATGTTTATGTCATAATGTTACCCAACCCCAACGTAATCCCATCGTTTACATAGTCGCATCAACGCATAAAGGGTAAAGTAGGGAACTTGGCATAATCATGACAAAAAGGTGTTGAAGCCACAAGTTTATCATGGTGGCATATGAAATGTACATATGTTCATATACTTGCATATTGCATTATTAGGCTTCAAAAGCATGCATAAGACCAAACATAGCATATGAGTGATACATGGTGATAAATGACATGTAGAAGTTACTAGAAGTTCGCATTTAGCCTCACATGCAAGTTATCATAAGGGATATGATAACTTCCATGTTGCCAAAATGCAACCTTTAACATGAAGCTTGAAGCTTTAGGCTCACAAACTCAAGTTTAACTTGCATATCATGATAACGTGTGTATAATGATCAACCCAAACTTGCATAACATAGCAACATGTGTCATACATAATGATTGAACCAACTTGCATAACATTATGATCAACCAAACTTGCATATCATAATGATCAACCCAAACTTGCATCATTCATTTAACTTTAGAGTTCAATAAAAAGAAAGTAGAAAAGGGCTTACTATGCTATGAAGACACAAATGAATATTTATTATAAAGATTGAGACGAAGCCCTTATGCAATCACCAAAAAGACCCAAATATGAAAGCTCCAATGAAAAACCCTTGAGCCAAATCAATAAAAACCCTTGCTTTGTAATAGAAATGTTGCAACTTGACTTGAATGCAAACTAAGAACACTCATACAAGCTTGAAAACACTTGTATGAACTCACAATCTCTCATA
The DNA here is from genome assembly GCA_030737875.1 of Allium sativum. Lineage (NCBI taxonomy): Eukaryota > Viridiplantae > Streptophyta > Magnoliopsida > Asparagales > Amaryllidaceae > Allium > Allium sativum. Next base: position 71,912,109 of record CM060924.1, read on the forward strand.
GAAATAAACTTAGGAATTTTAGCATGAGAGTGGAGGCCATGAGAGGAACAAATTTGACATAGTTTAGTTGTAGGATTGAATAATGGTGATTTAGGCTAGGTTTAGGGGTCTTTTTATAGAAGATTAGGATAGTATTAGCCGTAGGATTAACCCTAGATTCATTCAGAGCCATCAAATCCCGTCACTAGCCAACAAAACAGGTCAAAACAACCAAATAGGTGCACCAGGTTGCCTGGGTCCGACCAGGCAGGTCGACCCCCAGGTCGACCCTGGGGTCGACTCCCCAGTCGACCTGGTCCCAACTAGGTCGACTCCCAGGTCGACCTGGTCTGGGCGGGATTTTTCCCGCCTACCCTCATTTTCTGAAATTTGAATCTGTTTTGAATTTGAATTTTTCGTGAAACTTCGCGAGTCCATATCTTGGTCATACGGACTCCGATTTTTGAAAACTCGGACTCTATTTCGCGTATTTTTCCGAGACGAACGCAATGGCACAGCCCATTTCCCTTGATTCAGGTTTTACTATTTAATTCTGCCTTGATTTATGTTATAACATGTTATTCAAAAATGCGGGTTGTTACATTCTCCCCTCCTTAAAGGATTTCGTCCCCGAAATCTCCAAGTTAGGAAGAACGTATCCTACCATCCATCATCCATCTACTCACATCATCATCCACGAGCAATCATTGTCCTTAAAGGATTCTAAATGTTGTATGATCATATGCAAAGGTGTGTGTATATGTACTTATCTAATGCGAAAATCAGGAGGTTACTGATTCAGTAAACCCCCTTAATGCAAAACATGTTAGTGAAATGAGTCCATATGTATGCAAATTCCTAACATAATTTATAATCTCTACATGAGTGCACATAACATTCATCCATATGCAACATCCACGTGATATCATAACAAGTTTCATCCATGAATAAGTATAAGCACTCATGCATATGCAATATGAAAGTGTGTAAGCCAATCTTAGTGCCTAATGTGTATCATGCATCCACGAGTATCCACGTGCAAACACTTGCAACCAATTGCAACCATCAAGCATAACATGTTTCAAATACATGTTTCATCAAAAGGGTTTCTACCTAAGGTCCTAATAACATGATTAACGAGATAACAAGATAAACAAGATAAACATGGATAGCAAAAGAAAGATAGGAAAAGAGATCGAGAATGTACCCTCAAAAAGAAATGGATAAAGCCCACACATCTTCTCCTCGGTTTCCCAAGTTGCGTCCTCTTCGGCTTCACCCCACTGAACCTTCACCAACTTGACTTCCTGATTCCTTAGCTTCTTGATCTCTGTTCCCAAGATACGAGTCGGAGCTTTTCTCAAGGTTGCCTCTTTCTCTACCTCAATGTCTTCAAGAATTCTTGGTTCAACCACCTCAGCGGATTCACGTAGGCACTTTCGGAGATGCGAGACATGAAAGACATTATGCACTCCGGCTAGCTTTTCGGGCAATTCCACCTTATAGGCCATCTTTCCAATTCTCTCTATGATAGGAAAGGGTCCCACGAACCTTGGTGCCAGCTTCCCCACTGCTCCAAAACGAACCACATTATGTAAAGGAGAAACCTTCACGAAAACCATGTCTCCCACTTCGAATTCCAAATCTGCCCTTCGCCTGTCAGCATAGGATTTCTGTCTGTCTTGGGCCGCTTTCATCCTTCTTCTCACTAATTCAACTTTCTCTGTTGTGTCCCGTATCATATCGGGCCCAAGTATAAGTCTATCTGTTGTCTCCCACCAACAAGATGGTGACCTACACGGCCTCCTATACAAAGCTTCAAATGGTGCCATCCCTATGCTGGCTTGATAGCTGTTGTTATAAGCAAACTATACAAGAGGAAGATGGTCTTCCCAAGTACCACCGAAGTCGAGAACACAAAGCCTCAAGAGATCTTCTAGCACTCTATTCACCCTTTCGGTTTGGCCATCCGTCTGGGGGTGATAGGCCGTACTCAGATTCAATCGTGTACCCATTGCTTCTTGCAAACTGTTCCAGAACTGGCTAGTGAAAATTGGGTCACGATCGCTAACTATGCTAGAAGGAACTCCATGCAACCGCACTATCTCTCGAAGATAAATAGATGCCAGCCCTGACGCGGTGCTCTTGCTCTTTACTGGGATGAAGTGAGCACTCTTCGTAAGTCTGTCAACTATGACCCATAAGCTTGTGTTCCCTCTCCTTGACCTAGGCAATCCATCCACAAAATCGATAGAAATACTCTCCCACTTCCATTGCGGGACCTCCAATGGATGTAATAGCCCACCTGGTTTCTTCGACTCGGCTTTCACTTGTTGGCACACCATGCACTTTGAAACATACTCTGCTACGTCCTTCTTCATTCCATCCCAAAAGAAAATATGCTTCATATCTCTATACATCTTATCTCCTCCCGGATGTATAGTCATCTTCGAGTGATGTGCTTCTTCAAGAACTTTATGCACCAAGTCTCCTACTTGTGGAAAGCATAGCCTTCCATCACGCCTTAGCCAACCCTTATCATCAATAGTATATCTGGCAAGGTGAGTAGATGTCTTACGACGAATCAACTTGTCCATAACTTCGACTATCTGTTGATCTTCCCTCTGCGAAGCCCCAACTTGATCAAGAAGTGTTGGTCTAAGCTCAAGGGATGCTAATGAACCCGTCATCGACTCAACAGCCGTCGTGAAATCAAAGGTCACCAAGAATTCTAAGTTCTTCATCTCAATGAACAAGGGGCTCAAAGTCAACCTCCTTCTGCTTAGTGCATCTGCCACAACATTACCCTTGCCAGGGGTATAAGCTATCTCAAAGTCATAAGATTCCAAGAATTCCATCCACCTTTGCTGCCTTAGATTCAGATCTTTTTGCGAGAAGAGGTACTTGAGTGACTTGTGATTAGTATACAACTCAAACCTTTCGCCTAGAAGATAGTGGCGCCAGGACTTGAGTGCAAAGACGATTGCTGCTAACTCCAAATCATGAGTGGGATAGTTCTTCTCATGAACTTTAAGTTGCCTACCCCCATAACATATCACTCTTCCCTCTTGCATTAGAACAGCACCTAACCCCATGCCACATGCATCTGTGTACACGGTAAACATCTTACCACTATCGGGTAATGCCAAAACTGGAGCTGAGGTAAGGGCTCTTTTGAGCTTTTGAAAAGCAAGCTCACACTCCAAGTCCCATGCAAAGACTAAGTTCTTCTTCGTCAACTTAGTAAGAGGGGCCGAAATCTTAGCGAAGTCTCTGATGAACTTCCTATAGTAGCCCGCCAGACCGAGAAAGCTTCTTACTTCGGTTGCATTCCTAGGAGTCTTCCAATCTTGAACCACAACCACTTTTGCGGGATCCACCGCTATGCCTTACTTAGAAACTATATGTCCAAGAAACCAAACTTCCCTTCTCCAAAAATGACATTTGGAGAACTTGGCTTTCAACTGATGCGCTCTAAGCGTATCCATCACTTCCTTGAGATGTCTGGCATGCTCTTCCTCATCCTTTGAGAAGATCAGAATATCATCCGCAAAGACAACAACAAACTTGTTGAGGAACTCCCTGAACACCCTACTCATCAAGTCTACGAAGTAGGCGGGTGCGTTAGTCAATCCGAATGGCGTGACAAGCCATTCAAAGAATCCATCCGGAGTCCTAAACGCAGTCTTATCAATGCTATCCTCAGCCACTCTAAGCTGATGGAATCCGGTGGCTAGATCGAGCTGAGAGAAAACAGAAGCACCAACCAGCTGATCAAAGAGATCATCAATCCTCGGTAACGGGTGCCTATTCTTCTTTGTCAGCTTGTTCAACTCTCGATAATCAACACATAGACGAAGCGAACCATCTGCCTTAGCAGTGAATACCACCGGAGCACCCCATTCAGAAATGCTTCGTCTAATAAAAATTTTCTCAAGCAACTCCTTGATTTGCTTACTGAGCTCCCTTCTCTCACGTGGAGCCATGTGCCTAACGGGCAATGATACTGGCTTGGCATTATCGACTAGATAAATGCGGAAATCTATCTCTCGTTTAGGGGGCAACCCCTTAACTTCTTCAAAGACATCAGGATAGTCTCGGACCACCCTTACAGATTGCAGATCATCGATGGACGAGTCGAGAGATTCAAGATAACATAACATGACGGGACCTCTGGGGTTACAAGAATTTCTAGGGTATTACCGAGGCGAGTCATGAGCCTCACCACCCTATGCTCACAATCGAGGATGGCTCCATAACTGGACAACCAATCCATGCCCAAGATCAACCCATATCCCGCAAATCCGAGAACATAAGCATTACACGTGAATTCTACGGTCAAGATAGAAATTTTCAAATCCACACAAATCATAGACAGATGGGCGGAACCCCCATTTGGATTTGAAACACAAACGGGATCCTCAACTAGGCTAGTACTTAGGTGCAAACTTTCAACAATGTCAGAAGAGATAAAACTATGCGATGCGCCAGAATCAAATAAGGTGCGAACAGGAAAATCAGAAATATAAACAAGACTTTCTACAGAAATACTACCTCGGTCCTGAACTGGAGCAGCATTGAGAGCATGTACTTGCCCTCCAGAATGTCCTGCACGCTGATTCTGCCCTTGCTTCTTGGGGAAATCCTTGCTAAAGTGTCCAGCCTCTCCACAATGAAAGCATCCTCCCAACTTCCTTTTCTTCTTTCTACAATCCTTGGCTATGTGGCCAACAATTCCACATTAGTTGCATTTTCTTGGGTCCTTTGCCTTGCCCTTGTTGCCCTTGTTGTTCTTGTTGTTTTTGTTGTTCTGATTGCTCTGATTTCCTCCCCCCTTGGAGTTTGTCTTCTTGGCTTGAGTCTCATTAGTCTTGTCTTCCTTTTTGCTATTCTTATCGTCTCCTTGAAGCAATGCCATGTCTACTAGTCCGTCAAAAGTGGCCCCCATGGGTATATGAGATAGGGCTAAACCTTGTAATGGCTCATTCAACCCTCGTGCAAAGCGCAAAGCCTTCTTCTGGGGGTTATTAATCATGTCCAAACCGAATCGGGCGAGCTTGCTAAACTCATTCACATACTCGCTCACTGTCATGTCCCCTTGCTTCAAAGATATAAACTTCTCCAATTGCAAATCTTAGCGAAATCGGCTTGCGGATTCTGAGGAGGAGGAGGAGGAGGAACCTCCGTTATATCGGGGATATGTGTTGGGCCCGTATCGTTGGCCCTAGCTTCCAAGTACCTCCGGAACCATCCGGGAATGGTCACTCCCTCGGGAAGGTTAAGATCGGCCATACTGAAAAAGAAAAAGATAGATTCAGAACGAAGAAACGAAGGATAGTGCTATGGCTTTTGGGGAATAGCCTTTTAAAATAACTAGACTTTTCTTGGAAAATACTTAATTGGTTTTGAAAATAGTTTTTCAAAAGGTAAGTTTCAAAAATACTTTTGCTCAAATCTTGTAAACCTTATGCTCTGATAGCAAATGTAACACCCCACCTCCGCCAGTGCAATTCTTGCAAGCACACTAGCTTTAGAGGGGCGTTAAACAAGGTAAACATGCATGCAGATATCACAAGACAAAATATATAAGTAAAACAGAGTAGTAAAGCAGCGGATAAACTAGCATTTCAAAGCCATAGTTAAGTTACAACAAAGTACTTGGTCATTATTTTCCAACAAACAAAGTCTGGATAAAAGCATAAACTGAAAAACTGAAATACATAAAGTACTATCCCCAAAGTGAAGTGATAAACCATAGCTAGCTCAATGTCCAAAACCGTACATGAGCAAATCCAGTAAGCAAGCTGTAAAGATCCAAGCTAAGCTCCAATCTTCCCACCTTGAGGACCTGGGGGGGGGAACGGAAGACAAGAGGCGAAAGAAAACAGGTCAGTCAAAAAGACTGGTAAGCCCTACTACTATCTGTCCATGAACTAGTAAAGTTAACTGGCATGAGAAGTTGAGATGAACATAAGGATAACAACAAACTGGCATGATGATTAACTACAAGATAGACAAAGGTGTCATCGCATAATCAAGGTCAAGTTTTGCACCACGGGTGTACTAGCATTCCAACATGTCAAGTAAAAACAAGAATTGATCCTTTGGCCCAAACTTGGCCCAACATCATGAGGTGACCTAAATCAAGGTCCAACTACACGGTCTAGTTGATCGGCTCCCTATAAGCCTAACTCGTCTAGTGTCGGTGTCATACGGCCCCGAACATGCAATGTAGTAAAACTGCGCTAGGTCCACCCTAGGGTGTATCAAGTCCTAGGGTGTCAACCTCGGACACCAATAAAGTATGCACAGTCTAGATCTACTGATACCCGTGCCTGATTTTCCAACTCCGGACTAAGTGCACGACCATAGTCCGCCTGGATCCACACCGGCGTACCTACACAGCCGTCGTTTTGGTCGCTTACATGTCAGCCCAGTAATCGTGCCCCACCCTAGCCTAGTCCTAGGGTCTTATGATACTATCAAGAGGGTTACTCCTGCAAAGGACCACGCAACCAGGGTTTCTTAACGGGTTAAATGTGGTTAACCCGATCCAAACGTGGATTAAATTGGTTGAGTGTACCCACGGTTCATGACTTAACCCCGATTAACCCATCAAGCCCAAATAGGTTAAGTATTAAGTGGACCATGACTTAACCCTAATCAGGAGGCTTTAATTAACTTAATATGCTTTAACCTCTCACATTAGACCTTGTTGTGGTTACTAGTTAAGCCGGGCGGGTCCGGGTAGCTTTACACCACAAATTGGTCTAACCTCGGGTTCGAGCACAACATGACCAACTTCTCACATTGGGTCCTATTGTTTGTAGCCACTAGTTAAGCCGGGCGGGTCCGGGTAGATTTATGCTACAAACTCAACCCAACCTCGAGTTGGCCACACTCATATTTTCTAAGTGTCATGTCCATTATGTTTCCAAAACATAATTACAAGCTAACATATCACGTTATGTTATAAAAACCATGTTTATGTCATAACGTTACCCAACCCCAACGTAATCCCATCGTTTACATAGTCGCATCAACGGATAAAGGGTAAAGTAGGGAACTTGGCATAATCATGACAAAAAGGTGTTGAAGCCACAAGTTTATCATGGTGGCATATGAAATGTACATATGTTCATATACGTGCATATTACATTATTAGGCTTCAAAAGCATGCATAAGACCAAACTTAGCATATGAGTGATACATGGTGATAAATGACATGTAAAGGTTACTAGAAGTTCGCATTTAGCCTCACATGCAAGTTATCATAAGGGATATGATAACTTCCATGTTGCCAAAATGCAACCTTTAACATAAAGCTTGAAGCTTTAGGCTCACAAACTCAAGTTTAACTTGCATAACATGATAACATGTGTATAATGATCAACCCAAACTTGCATAACATAGCAATATGTGTCATACATAATGATTGAACCAACTTGCATAACATAATGATCAACCAAACTTGCATATCATAATGATCAACCCAAACTTGCATCATTCATTTAACTTTAGAGTTCAATAAAAATAAAGTAGAAAAGGGCTTACTATGCTATGAAGACACAAATGAATATTTATTATAAAGATTGAGACGAAGCCCTTATGCAATCACCAAAAAGACCCAAATATGAAAGCTCCAATGAAAAACCCTTGAGCCAAATCAATAAAAACCCTTGCTTTGTAATAGAAATGTTGCAACTTGACTTGAATGCAAACTAAGAACACTCATACAAGCTTGAAAACACTTGTATGAACTCACAATCTCTCATAGAAATAAACGTAGGAATTTTAGCATCAGAGTGGAGGCCATAAGAGGAACAAATTTGACATAGTTTAGTTGTAGGATTGAATAATGGTGATTTAGGCTAGGTTTAGGGGTCTTTTTATAGAAGATTAGGATAGTATTAGCCATAGGATTAACCCTAGATTCAATCAGAGCCATCAAATCCCATCACTAGCCAACAAAACAGGTCAAAACAGCCAAATAGGTGCACCAGGTTGCCTGGGTCCGACCAGGCAGGTCGACCCTGGGGTCGACTCCCCAGTCGACCTGGTCCCATCCAGGTCGACTCCCAGGTCGACCCCCAGGTCGACCTGGTCTGGGCGGGATTTTTCCCGCCTACCCACATTTTCTGAAATTTGAATCTGTTTTTAATTTGAATTTTTCGTGAAACTTCACGAGTCCATATCTTGGTCATACGGACTCCGATTTTTCAAAACTCGGACTCTATTTCGCGTATTTTTCCGAGACGAACACAATGGCACAGCCCGTTTCCCTTGACTTAGGTTTTACAGTGTAATTCTGCCTTGATTTATGTTATAACATGGTATTCAAAAATACGGTTTGTTACATCCACGAGCTGGTCGTTGTTGGGGGTCACGGACAGGTCACGAATGGAGGGCCACGAGCGGATGGGGTAGCATGTTCACGAGCAGGGCCTTCCTAAGCCATTCACGAACCGGTGCTCTTCCTTTTGAATTTATACATATGAGTATCGTTATCCGTCCAGGTGCTAGTGCTTGTATTCTTGGTGGCTTGGTCAAAAAGCTAGCCAACACTTAGTCTGCCCATCCAACAATCGAATGAACAGCCCAAGGTAATAAGAGGGAAACATAAAACCTTGAGTCAGACAACAGTCTTAGTGAGCGATAAAACAACTAACAAACTTCTTCAATAAAGTATATGAGAATGGGTAAATAAACAACTAATCTACCTAGCTCCAGAGAAGAACTTACACCTGCTTTCCCCACACCTGACAGTGATAGCCTTTATGATCTGTAAATCAAAAGGGACAACAATTCAGCCACGGCAATTAGAACAACCATTAATACATGGCAAAAGAAACTCATACAACATCTAGTTATATCTCATGGAAACCACCTTAATCGAATTTGATATCCCATAAGCACAAGCCCCAGAGGCCGAAACCAATATCAGACAAGTATCCAAGGAACACCTTATTCAAAGTCAGAAAATCTCTGTGGGATGGTACAAACAAAGCAACCAAGCATTCAAACATCCATGACTGACTCTGGCTATCACCACCATCCTTGCTTTGGAATTCTCGTTATCGTATGACTGACTAAACAATTTGCCATCAATTGTCAAGGACCATACGTGACGTCCCGGTTATAGCAAAACTCCACATGCTATACTGAACACATGCTACATGTATACTCAATACATGCCTAGGCCATACACGACACCCAAGGCACTCGACCTACAATTGGTCTTCAATTGTACCTCTATTTTGAGTCCGCTAGAAACTACAACAACAATAATTCCTTAGCCTTCATCTCTCTAGTCATTATCAAATATGACTATTAATTAGCTCAGGACACTTTAGAGTTGTCATTTCACAAGATCTTAATACATCCTTGAGTTGTCTCCCCATTTGTTGCATACAACAAACAACAAACACTTTTCAACACTTCCAGACTTCCTAATTGAATTCACTTTGAAGTCACATCATCACCGGAAATGTATGACCAGAAATAGCTAAAAGAAATGGCCAAAATGGCTGACCAGAATAGGCCAACCTAACTTTGGTCCGACCCAACTTATGTCCGACCAAACTTTGGTCCAACCCAACTTTAGTCCAACCCAACTTTGGTCCAACCCAACATTAGTCCAACCCAACTTTCGTCCGACCCGACTTTGGTCCGACCAACCTTTAATCCGACCCAACTTTGGTCTGACCCAACTTTAATCCGACCTAACTTTGGTCTGACCCAATTTTGAATGACTAGGCCGATCCAACCTATGGCCGATCCAACTTATGGCTGATCCAAAACCTGCATATTGCAGTCCAACTCCGATTTTGACCAAAACTTCACCAAACAATAAATCTGACGAAACCAACTCATCCAATTCATCAAAAAGGATTAAAATCATGATATGAAATCAATAATATCATCAATATGACAATTCTATCAAGGATAATGTCTAATTCACCAAATCACCACAAATATGCATATGAACAAAAACCATGAATCTAACTTGAACACTCGTATGAAATATAATAGAAATTACCTATTTATACTTGCTAAATCATATCCTAGGATGATCTATATGAAAATGAACTTACCAATGCATAGATCTAAGGAAAAACACTTGAATTGGATGAAAAACATGATCTACTACTCATACACTACATAGAATCCATGTGAGGGATGTAAATCAATCACCGATTCTCCAAAACAAGCTAAAATGGTAGAAATAAGAATCTGGACAGCAAGAACCTTGCACCAAACATCTTGATCGGATGAATTCGCCCTTGAAATGATGTAGATCTAGCCTTCAATGGTGTAGGTATATGATTTCCCTCCTTAGATTTGGATTTTTAATGGTGGAAAGATGTTAGAGGAAGAAAAAGCACAAGGCCTCCAAATGAGATAATAGGAGAAGTAACCTATTCTACATACCCCTCATACCCTATTTATAGTTTCCACCAACCCACTGATGGGCCTCCCCAATTCAGCCCATTAGGCTCTCCAAACCTGAACAGCTAACTGAAAACTTAAAACAACGATTTCTCCCAAACCGTTGAGCCAAATCCTTAATGTAACCACTTTATGGAAAGGCAAACATCAGTTCCTTTCCAATGGCACAAGTCTTACCCTCTGATTCGACCTGAGTCAAAAGTTATGCCCTGTACAAGAATGGCAGGGGCAAAATGGTCATAAATCAAATTGGTAAAAATTATGGATATGTCCCACATCCCTATAAGCAACATATTAAAAGATGAGAATGATCCAATCCTCAAGGAATAAAATAAAAATATTTTACAATCTTCCGATACGTAATGCGGGCTGTTACACTGTTATCCTTGCATTTCGGCCATTGGGGTAATAGAGGTAAGTTATGTTTGACTCATGATGGTTTTTCAGGATGAATGATATGCTAATTGGTGCAAAATCATTTAGCAAATGGTTGTCTTGTTTATATGGTTATTTATACACATGAAATTGATTTAGTTCGGGGTAAAACACATAATTAGACCTTTCTGAATGCCATGGATTTTTGGTATGATGTTTGTTAAATGATTTCAGAGATAAGTTTCAATTTTCATAATTTTTCATGGATGTATGAGTTAGTTATGAATTTTATATGTGTGAATTGTGTATGAAGGCTTGTATATTGATTAAATTAATTAAAATAAATGTATAAATATTCTTTATAAGGATGGTACAAAATAATGTAAAAAGTCAGCATATGGTAAATATTTTATTTTGTAAGTCAATTGGAATACGATAAAAATAGTGGAGTATGTATAAAGTAGTACTTTATAAGTAAATAAGTCAATATTTTCCGTATTTACTATTAGTGCTGCTGTCTTTCTGGAGGCAACATTCTAATACTCTCGGAAGTCACTTTTGGTAGTCCTGGATACTTGGACTATCAACTATGTATGGTATAAAATTATCCAGACATCCTCCTCTTACCCTCTGGAAATTCTTTGGTATTGACACTTATGTGTTTGGAAAGTTAAACTGCTCCACAAGAGGCTTTGCCTCCATACATTCAGTGGGGACGATAAAGGGTCTTTTATAAGAAAGGAAATTCTTTTAGGACTTATATCTTTGGGAGGGCGGGGAGGGGAATTGGGAGAGAGTCCAAACCCTCAAGACCATTGCTGATGATGACTTGCCTTTGAAAACTTGTTTTCCCATATATTTCCTTGGACGTGGTATATGAGTAGAAAGGAAATCTTTTATTATAGGGTTTGAGACTTTGCCTAAATTTGATGTGAGTATGGGTAATGTGAAGAAGGCATTTTTGGTTTATGACATTATAAAGGAAATCATTTATTAAAGAAGTTAGAGGCTTTTTATTCTATATCTTGTTGCCTTGATTTTGACGCTAGGGCTTAGTATATTACTTAATTGCATGGATCTGAAAAGGATTCCTTTAGAGGGTAATTTGTATGGTTCTAGAAGGGAATGCTTCTGGGTTAAATGGTTGATTGCATAGCGGAAGAGGTATTGTTGAGACAAGTCCTACATCGAGGAATTCATAAAATAAATCCTGTATAAACATTAACAGTTCACCCTTCACATTGCCAATTGGTTTTATGATAACTTGGGGTTCTCAAACATGGTATCAGAGCACTAGAGAACGCTTTTTTCCAAGAATAATCTGATATAGATGCGGTGAAACTCCACCAACACCATCTAAGATTGAACCAAATTCACCATTTTATCTTGGACCACAAGATCGACTAGGAGATTTCATCACACCCACTCCCCTAATAGTAGACAATTATGAATCTTGGGCGGCTAATATACAAACAATGTTGAAAACTTGAAGGAAAATTGAATTTTTGGATGGCTCGATTTGTGAACCGTCACCCTCTTGCACCAAGTCCGATTGGATGGGGATTAATGCGATGCTCATATCGTGGATCATGAATATGATAGATCCTGATTTAAAGACATCCCTGTCCAATTTCAGAGAAGATAAGTCCTTTTGTGTTCAACTCAAGGAGAATTTTGCACATAATAATCGTCCCCGCATTCAACAATTATTTTCTTCTATTGCAAAGTGTGAACAAACCAAATCAATTCGAGTTTCTATGTACTACGGTAACCTGTACTTTGTGGAAGGAACTTGATCGACATGAGACCTTGATCTCGCGTTCTTGTTGAGCTTTGTGTTCAGTAGGAAAATTACACGAGGTGCGTCGAGCACAAGCACGTCTACATGATTTTTTGATAGGATTATATCTTGAGTTTCATTATTCTCTACGCACAAACATATTATCACAAGACCCTCTTCCGAGCCTTGATAGAGCATACCAGTTGGTTACACAAGAGGAACATGTACGTATATCGAAGCAAAAAGTCGAGCCTGAGTCATTTGAAGCATTTGGGTTCATAGTATGGGCATGAGCAGGGGATGACAGTGGTCAGGAATGAGGTTTTACCAGGATTGGATGCTCTCTATGCAAGAAAATAGGCCATGAGTCCTCAGGTTGTTGGTGGAACTTGGTTTATGGCCATTGCAAGAAGAAGGGCCACCCAGAGAGCCGTTCATATGAACTTGTGGGCTATCCAGATTCTTGGCATGAGAACAGGAAGACTCCAGGAACAGGGCAGGGACATGGCCAAGTTTGTGCTAATACAACTGCAAGATTGTCTCCTTCGACATGTGATTCCACTGTTTCGGCCTTGGGTCAATTGTTCATGCCCGAGTAGTGGAAGGCTATATATGGTCTTCTTGGTAATGCTAAATTCATGACAATAGATTGAATGGTAAGTTTGAAGCCTCGTTTTCGATTATTAATACCGAAGCAACTCACTATGTTACAGGAGAAAGCTCTTGGTTGTTTGACACACTAAAAATAGAACGCTCGGTTGGTTTGCCGAATGGTGAAAGGCTAGTTTCCGCCTTGGTATGATTCGTTTGTTTATCAAACAGGATTACTCTTACCCGAGTTCTTTATGTTTCAAGTTTGTGTTCCAACTTACTTTCTATCTCTCAACATAATGATGATTCACAAACTGTTGTCCAATTTGATTCTCATAGTTGTACTATACAGGACTGAACAAAGATGCTGATTGGAATGGGAATTCCAAGAGATGAATTATACTACTTTAGCAAAACGAAATTTGTGTCTACTGGTGAAGCTTCATCGAATTTGGAGTTGTGATATCGTCGGGTCAGGCATCCTTTGGAAAAAGTAGTTAAGTTAATTCCTTGTATTAAAAGTAATAAAGATCGTTTAGATAAAGGATGTGAAGTGTGTATGTATGCTAAGCATCCTAGAGACAAATTTCCTTTGTGTACTAATAAAGCTTCTCGGATTTTTGAAAAAATACATTGTGATTTGTAGGCTCCTTATAAACATGTTTTCTCGTGTGGAGCTCGCTATTTTTTTACAATAGTTGATGGTTATTCAAGAGAAGTTTGGATTTAGTTGTTAGCTGATACATTGGAAGTACCTCGAATGTGTATGGCTTTTGTTGCTATGGTTGATATACAGTTCGCTCAAACATTTAAAGTAGTTCAAAGTGACAACGAGACTGAGTTTAATTGTTTGCTTGAATATTTTAATGCAACAGGAATTCTGTTTCAAACTTCTTATGTGGGTACTCCGCAACCAAATGAGAGAGTTATGAGGAAGCATAAACATATCTTGAATGTTGGATGGGCATTGCGTTTTCAAGCAAAATTACCTATTTATTTTTGGGGAGAATGTGTTCTTACTGTTGCTCACTTAATCAATCATACCCCAATGCCACTTTTACTGAATAAAACACTATTCAAAATACTTTTTAATAAACCCCCCTCTTTTGGTGCTATTCGAATCTTTGGGCTTGTGTTTTTCTCATAATCAGAAAACTAAAGGAGATAAATTTGCTAGTCAAAGTAGAAAATGTGTTTTTGTTGGATATCCATTTGGTAAAAAGGGGTGGAGATTGTTTTATTTGGATACAAAAGAATTTTTGTTTTGCGAGATGTAAAATTCCTTGAGGATGTGTTCACGTTTGGGTGTCTGAAAGATGTGAACACCACGGATAATGAATATATTAATCAAGAAATTCATGAGATTTTGCTGAATTAATTTTGGATAATGAAACTATGGTTGGCGAACTTTTGGGTGAACAGCAAACCCAATCATTAGACCCAGCATCTCCCATGGACTCACTAGTGACTGATCCGGCCACTACACCGTTATCTACAGTAGCAACTCCAGTAGTCCGTGAATAGTAAATAAGCCATGGATTTTGAGAAAAATTAGTGAATGTCTTGTATCAGGACTTTGTGACACTTAAGGTTTTTGCTAATAATACATCCTCATCTCCTTCCTCTTCTGATATCTCCTCAACTATTATCAAATTTAATGAATCTAAATCTTTTAAAGAGGTAAGAAGTACGATGGGTGGAGACAATCAACGAAGGAGGAAATACAGGCTCTTGAGGATAATGGAGCATGGTTTTTAGAACATCTCCCGTTAGGAAAACACACTGTTTCCAAGTTGGGCATGTTTGAATCCCATGCTCCAAAATTGAGGGGGGGTATTGAGATGTATTTAGAAAGAGATATTTTTGGGAAAAGATGTTTTTAGGAAAAAATTGTTAGGAAATATCTTTTTATATATTCATCTATTTATTTCCAGTTTTCTAGATTTGGACGTGATTTCAAGGATATGATATTTGTTTCATGTTTTCTATATTCCAGATTAGGCGTGCTTGTACTATAAATATATGGTTTCATGATTCATAATAAAGAAAGAAGAGATTCATCGATTATTTATGGTATCATAGCAAGGTTTAACTCATGTGCACAAGCCACAATTGCCTACGTCACTCCTAAGACCCACATGTGAGGTTCAAGATATGCCACACATGCGGGGGAGTGTTGAGACAAGTCCAACATTGGGGAATTTATAAAATAAATCTGGTATAAACAATAAGGGTCCACCCTTCACATTGCTAATTGGTTTTTTGATAATTTGGGATTCTCAAACATGGTATCAGAGCAAGGTTTAATTTATATACACAAGCCACACTTGCCCACGTCACTCCTCGGATCCACCTGTGAGGTTCAGGATATGTTACACATGGGGGGTGTTGAGACAAGTCCCATACCTGGGAATTTATAAAATAAATCCTGTATAAAAATTAAAAGTTCACGCTTCACATTGTCAATTGGTTTTGTCATAACTTGGGGGGTTCTCTAATAGGTATCCTTTTAGAGA
Source organism: Allium sativum (assembly GCA_030737875.1). NCBI lineage: Eukaryota > Viridiplantae > Streptophyta > Magnoliopsida > Asparagales > Amaryllidaceae > Allium > Allium sativum. The sequence goes on from CM060924.1 coordinate 71,927,799, forward strand.
TATTCGATAATGGTATCAGTGGGGCTTTCCTTTAAAGTGAAAATCTATCGTTCTTATTGAGTCAGAAGGGAATTCCTTTTGAAAATAAATGGTTGTTGATTTGGTGGGATATCGTGGATTGTTGCATACGTTATTGGTGGGAAACCATGGATACGACATTTGCATTTATGCAACAATGAGGGATCCGATGGGTGAAATAAATTGGAGGAATCACTTAATAAATTGGGGGAATCAATGGGTGAAAAAATTTGGGGGAACCACTTAATGCATTCGGGGAATAGATGGGGAAAAAGGGATTTGGGGGAACCAATTACATAAGCATGATAAGCCTTTGGTCCCATTGTTAGTGAGGGGGTATTTTACGAAGAATGGGAGGGGGATCGGAAGGGGGAATTTCAGTGCTTCACGAAATATGGTAATTATAAGAAGAAAACAACTCCATTACTTAGCATAGTATGGGAGTCGGATAAATGAGAAAGGATGGTTATGTTTCCTAGCAGGGATACCCTTAGTTGCAAACTGCAAATACCAAAAGGAAAAGAGCCATTGCTTTACATAGTATGGGAGGTGCTTCGGTTTCGTTACGAGCATAGGCTTACCTTGCGAAACATGAAGGGGGACAGAATTAAAGCAGTAAATTGATAGGAAATCATTAGGAACGTTAGGATGGGAAATTAAGAATAAAAGGGATGAGGAATCCATTGTGTGTCACATATTGCACATTTTTTAAATCATTTATATTATTATGGTTTTGTACTAACCATGGAAGTGCAGGTTTTTGGGGGGATATTTCCGAGGGTAGTTAGATATTATCGAAGGGGAACCCATTCCGCATTGGGACATGGTCCTGCAAGATATCTATGTTCAAGTAACAAGGACTATTATTCACACCAGTCGGTTGGCTAGCCCAAAGTTTTGTTTTCTCCTTTAACACTCGGGTGCTCATCTGAGTAGGCTAGTGGATAGCATTTTCAGGTGCTTCGTAGCATAAGCTTCAGGAGGTAAGCGAGAGGCTATATCTATTTAGGATCATCACAGTTTTTTTATGTTGATGCATGTATCAACAATACTATTGTTGCCTATGTATTTAACTCTAATCAACTAAGGGAGCATCGTCATATGTTTCTCTCGAAGGTATATTTTCTAATAATTTATATATTCTTTGAATGGGGTTGTATGATTGAAATCCTCTTAATGAATATTTTTATCAAGGTTTTCATAATCCTATGTTGTATGATGTTGTAGTTTATTAACATCCGGTTTTTTTCACTGGAAGCCAACAATAAAGATGACCGCAACATCTAAAGGGTTGTGGTTTCTATCTTGGATAACTGGGTGTTACAACCTTGGTATCAGAGCATAGGTTTGTGAAAAATTATGATAATGTTTTCTCCATAAGGATTTTATTTAAAACCCAAATATCAGAGAAATTACAAGGGTTAGGATAACAAACCTAATTCGCATTTTATTTGTATTTGTATTTGTATTATATATGTACGTATGCCTTTTGGTCATATGAACATCCTTCAGTGTCTTAATAAAGTTTATCTATAGATGGAAGAAGTAGGATATGGAGAGAAGGAGTTAAATACCGAATATCAGTGGCGTAAGCACTATGATTGATGGTATGGTTCGATCCAAAGCGGAAGTCCAAGGCCGAAGGCCTAGTGAGAATCAAGGTGTTGCTAACCCACTGGCGAATATGGGGAACTTGTTCCATGCTTTTATCCAAAAGTTGTAAGCTGGATCTGCTGTTGCTCTTGGAGGAGTTAATCTGAAAGCGCAACTTGGAAACGACTATGTGAAGCTGAGTAGGGATTGTACTAGTTTGGGTAGGAAGCCATTTCTTGGAACAAAGGATGTTGTTGCTATTGACACTTGGCTATTGCATTGTGAGAGAATCTTCGGGGACTTATTTTTGATTGATGACCAAAAGAGAAGATTGGCTTTGAGACAGTTGCAAGGAAATGCCTTTCAATAGTGGAATGATGTTACTGCAACAACATTGAAAGGGGAAACTACATGGGAAGATTTCTAAAAGAGGCTTGGGGAAATATTTGTGTTCGAGGCTGCCTAGTCTTTGATGATGCGAGGATTTGTTGATATGAAGCACGGAGAAATGATAGTGGTAGAGTATGCGACAAGGTTTGATGAACTTACTCGCTATACCTTTGGGACAATAGGCAATATCATTTCGAGGAATGTAAAGCTCATTCAGGAGTTAAGGTCTGATATTAGAAGGGCGATTATGGCTCATTTGCGAGAACCCTATGATGTTGTTGTGGATATGACCATTCGTAATGAAGAAATTCTTACATAGCCGGGGAATCATGGCTATCAGACCAAGAAGAGGAAATTCTTCAAGGGCAGAAAAACTCATAAGAAGGGAAAGACGAAGAAGAATAAGGCTGATGTTGTTTGCTTTAAGTGTCACCAAAAAGGACACTATTCGATAGAGTGAAAGGCAGAAGAAGTTAAAACCACTATCGGGAAGCATAATATCAGGTTCATTAGCTGCAATAATCTTGGGCATTATAAGGATAGATGTCCAGAAGCAGCCAAGGGTAAAGTGATGGTTCTGGAACCTTCGTCTTCTAATCTACTACTATGGAGAAAGGGAAGAATGTGTTGGAAAGTATGTTTTTCTCATAGCATACATGTTAATATATTTTTTTGATGAAAAAGGTAGTGAATTAGCTGATTCACGCGTTCATATATTTTAGCAAAAAGGTCCATGCATCATCCGTGTATATACAAAGCATATACAAAGCCAAAAGCATCAGGCACTATGCATAATATATAACGTGGTATAGCAAAAGACTAGAAACATATACATATTACATTTACATATTACAAAAGGAGCATCAGCAAATAAAGAGTAGCCATCGTGACAAGCATCCTGAGATCAACATACTTCCATCAAGCTGAACTACCATTTCTACCACATGCACTGTCATGGACGCGTGTAGCAATAGAATCAACATATCCCAACTTCAGAGCCTGCCCATGAGAAAAAAAATTAAGGATGCTATAAATAATTTTTTAGGCTTTTCATCTTAAATTCGCCTATTGTTAGTGTTTTGTTTAACACTGGTGCTTCACAATCATTTATCTCTAGATGTGCATTAGATAAACTAATTTTAGGACCATCATATCTTGTTACTTCCTTTAGGGTGGTTAATCCTATTGGAGGGTGTTGACCAACTTTTTGACAATGCAGTCACACGTCAAGATTCTGGTTAGCGACGCTCTCAAGTATTGAGAATGTTGTCAGAAAACGTAAAGCAATTTGGTCAAAGTCGCATCGTGTTCGGGAAAGGTTGGAAATACCGTCGATTCGTGAAATCATCGTTAATAAATTTGGAAAAATCGGCGTGGTAAAATACGTGATCGGCTCGGTCCGATCAGTTCAAAATGCTTGAGCGTGTCAATCCAATCACATGACAAAGCTCATCGTAGAAAAATATATGGACTTCAGAAAAATCCGGTTTTGCGCACTAAAAACAGCTGATCGGCAAGGTACGATCACGAAAAATGGCTTGTGCGACTCACGACATTAAAATCTGGCACTTGGAAAATTTATGGCTTTGTAGTTCAAAAACAGATGATCGAGACGTGATAATAATGAAAAACCACGTATTTGTACTTATTTGATCACTTGTTGAAAAGTGGTTGATCATTTGGTTTGGCACGTTGAAAATGCCTGATCGACACAACAAATTGGCCCAAAAACACGGGTGCGCAATGGGCTGATCATGTTTCAGAATTTGGCTTAGAACCTTGAAATTTCACATCCCCAGATTTGGCATCATGATCAGATGTGAAATCTTGGGTTGGGAAACTCGAAATCACGAGTACGCATCACGCGATGCAAAGTGGGGATTTGGCAAGAAACGGGATTCGAAATCCCAAGGCAGATTCGATATCTTCAAAAACAATGGATCGCATCAGGGAGGCAATATGATTTCTAAGATGCACATCGAGGTCCAAGGACATGAAAACTTAGCAAAGGAGAGGGGTGCGAAATCTATGCATTTCGAAATCACTGGATCGACTCAGGCGGATCAAATTTTTTTCTCAATTTCACATCATGATTTCGGGAGTCGAAAATTGGCTAAGTGGATGGACTCGAATTCTTGGATTTATCTATGAATACTTGGCACGCAACTTCATCGTGTGGATCACAAGGATTTGCTTGACCCGCACGTCTTGACCAGGCAAGTTTGGGAAGCGAAATTTCAAAGGTCTAGGGTTCGAAATCTTGACTTTGGCTTGGTTTTTTGGCTTCATTTTTGAAATGTGAATTTCGCATCCCCCAAGGATATGAAATCGGGATGTTGGTCCAAAAACTCACCTATAAATATCCCCAAGCTTTGCATTTGAAGAGATTGGTTCTCATTCACTATTTTGGGCTTTTCGGAGTTCTCAAGCACCACTATGGCTGTCATCTTCTTCTCTATGACTATTGGATATAGCTTGGACCTCTAATCGTTAAACAAATGTTTTCCATCATATTTTGGACATTCAATTGGACATTTGGCATGTTTTTGGACATATTTTCACACCCTTGGACATTGGAGCAATTTCTTGGATATTTTTGCACACTTTGACTCAATGAAGAAGATGAAGAGCATTTTGGTCAAAGTTTTGAATTAACAAATATTATGTTGTTCTATTATACAACTTTGTACATAGGAATTGCCTAAACTTGTACAACATCTGTAATCGACAAACGTATAATGAATGATTACTATGAAGTGGATGTGGGCGTCAGTGACAAACCACTATAAAAGCTATGTTCTCCCTTTAAATTTCACTACTCTTTGGGTTTGGATTGTTGTTTTGCTATAAAACATACACTCGAGCGTTGGCATTTGTGAATAGCCATTTCCCTGTGTCAATACTTTGTCGCGCCAGGATAGGGAGCGCACAGCTTTGACTTTTGCTTTGGATTTGGTTCTTGGATTTCGTCTTCATATTTATTTTTGGTTCTCGACATTGGTTTCAGTTTTCTACTTTGACTTTGTTACCAGCTTTTCATCATAGTTAAGCGTAAGAAGCTTGACGTTATTGCTGAAGCTCAAGGTGCTGGGGATGAAGGAAGTCAAGAACTTTCTTCGATTGCAGTTCCTTCAAATTACGTCACTTGAGATGATGTCGATGGGATGATTAAGAATTTGGTTGTGGATTTGAATTAAGGATTGGAAGTGCTGGAAGTCCGACAGATCAGGAAGTCATTATTGGAACCAGTATCGGTGTTCTACAATCTATGACTCGGGACTTGGGGGCAACCCCGCAAACTAATCAACAGTGCGACACCGATGCTCGGACCGGTGTCGTTCTCGCTACAGTCGGGAATACCCCCTAATTCCGACATCTCTCTAGCCCGTTACGCTTTGGTTGGTCAAGTCGTGGGCTCTACTATTGGTAATGTGGTTCAAGCGCCTGTGCACAGTTTTGGATGGTAGTGCTTCCATTGTTTCGGGAGTAAGGATTGTGCCTAATGTGGCTCCTCTAGCATGAATTCAACTGAATGTTCTTCTTATTAATCTACTAATTCTTAATTTGGACTTAAACACTGGGGGGCACCATAATCGCTTTGGATAACTTGAATCATTTGCTTGCTTTTGGTAATGCATCTCAAATCCTGGGTATTATTCATTGACTCATTCGAGGTGGTGCCCCATCTTCGGACTTGGATTGTGTTCCTTGAAATCTGTTCTCTTTGGATGTCAGGAATTTTCGAAACCCACCAGACTTCAAACTACCAATGTTGGAAGCTTATGATGGTCAGAAGGATCTAAGTACTCACTTGATGCGTTATGTGCATCATATGGAAGTTCTCCTTCCATCATAAAGTATCATGGAAAAGTGTTTTCCACTTTAATTGATAGACATTGCTTCCATGTGGTTCCAGCAGGTGGAAACAGATTCTATCAACTCTTTGAATGCTTTGGTTAGTAGATTTGTGGAACAGTTTAGAGTTCAAATCGCCTGTCCGAAAAGCGAGATGACTCTAACAAGCATTATGCAGAAGTCCGGTGAGATTCTGCGTAAGTTCTTTAAACAATTTAATGTTGTTGTAGCTTCGATCGACAGAGCCAATCCATCTAACTAGAGTTTTGGATGCATCGGGACCTACAGTGGGATCTCGGAGAGTTCTATTTTGAAGCAGAATGGTTCATTCAGGAAGAAGATGCAAGAACTAATAAAAAGGTTCTCGAAGCTAATGAGGTTAAGGACGGGAAACCGTCCGACTCTAGTAAAGCTAAGGATTCTGGTGCTAGTAAACCTTCTTTGGGGAATGATCGTAACACGGCTTGGGGGTTCATCCCCACTACTCCATTTAGAAACCCTCCGCCAATGGAGTCGACTAAAAGTGAAAAAGGAACTTGTCAACATTGCTTGTTTCATGATCTCGACGATCATAATAAAAACAATTGTCAACATTTCAGGGACATGATAGAGAAGCGTGTCAAACATGGAGAGCTAATACTGTTTGTTCGGTGTAACAACCCGTATTTTCAATAACCTGTAATAACATAAATCGAGGCAGAATTTAATTCTAAAATGGGAATCAAGGGAAACGGGCTATGCCATTGTGTTCGTCTCGGAAAAATACGCGAAATAGAGTCCGAGTTTTCGAAAATCGGAGTCCGTATGACCAAGATATGGCCTCGCGAAGTTTCACGAAAATTCCCAAATTAAAGTATACTTAATTAAGTGAAATGGGTTGTGTAGATATATATATATATATATATATATATATATATATATATATTGATATATATATATATATAATTGAAAATTTAATAAATAAATATGCAAAAATGCTCAAAACAGCGAATTGGGAGAGGGGAATAACCGAACCGGCCGATTTTTGAAGTCGACCCGAGCCCGCTGGGTCGACTAGGGGTTAATCCAGGGTGTTTGGCTGTCAACCCGTGGGCCGATTCGCTCAAGTGCAGATTTTGCATTTGAATGGTTCTCATGGTCCATCTTTAATCTAAAGGCCCTAGATGGTTCCTACACTTGACTTCTTCCCCAAGACATGCTTTGATGGCTTGGATTGAATCTAGGGTTAATCCTATGGCCTAAAACACTTGCCTAATCTATAAATAAGACCCTAACCTACCCTAATTCATTCATAATTAAACCTAGTGACTAAACTATGGCAAAATGCTAGCTCTCATGGCCTCCACTAATTTTATGAAGAGGGTTGCATACTAATCACTCTCTAATCAACTTCTAATCCCTTCTTAGCATCTTAATCTTCTTCATTTGGTGTTCAAATTTGCTAGTTGTGAGTTTCTATCACTTTGATGATCTTTTGGTAAACTAATTAGATGAGATGTGATGAGATTTATGGTTTTGTATGTGGGTTAATGAGCTTTGAATCATATGATATGATGTTAGCATTAATCTTATGTTTATGCATGTTGAGTATGTAAGCTTATGCAAGTTTAATATGATGTATGTTATGTTTGCATGATGCTAAATATGCAAGTTGTGGGCTATGTAATCATATGCATGTTATGCAAGTTCATGGTAATATGCTATGCAAGTTACATGTTTGTTAATATGCAAGTTACATGTTTGTTAATATGCAAGTTACATGTATGTAAATATGCAAGTTACATGTTTGTTAATATGCAAGTTACATGTTTGTTAATATGCAAGTTACATGTATGTAAATATGCAAGTTACATGTTTCTTTATATGCAAGTTACATGTTTGTTAATATGCGAGTTACATGTATGTAAATATGCAAGTTACATGTTTATTAATATGCAAGTTCATGATGACACATTATGCAAGTCTATAAGCTAATATGCAAGTTTGTTATGCAAAATGAATATGTAAGTTATGTGACATATTATATGCAAGTTATGTGACATGTTATGCAAGTTCATATGCAAGTTATGTGTTTGTTAATATGCAAGATGGCACCTTTGAAACATGTTCATTCATATGCAAGTTGACACCTTTTATATGTGTTATATCATGAACGAAATTACGTGGGAACGATGGGGTAATTAAATGCATAAGTTGATAAGATTGTGTGAAATTAATATAATTATGCATAACACAAAATAAATAAACATAGTATGGGAATTTGCCTATTTGGTTAGGTGTACCCATACTATGTGTTGGGAATTTACCTATTGAGTTAGGTCTACCCCATGGGAATTTACCTATTAAGTTAGGTCTACCCATGTTAAGAAAACTTGATTAATTAGGGATAATTAATATAAAATTATGAGGGTGATTAATTAGGTGTAATTAATTGACTAAGACACGAGGTTGGACTCAGTTGTAGCGTAAAACTGCCCGGACCCAACCGGCTTAACCAGTTGCTACAAATGTTAGCCCAATGTGAGAGGTCTTAGGCACAAACTAAATACGTAATTAATGTAAAGACACGAGGTTAGACTCTGTTATGACATAAGGCTGCCCGGACCCAACCGACTTAACCAGCGGTCATAAAAGACAGTCTAATGTGAGAGGTCTTTACAAAGGTTACGTTCTTAATTAATTAATTAAGAAACACTTAACCACATTAGCATGTAGAGGGACATGAGGGGTTAAGTGGGTGCCTCGGGTGGCATGAGAAAATCTAGTGGTTGCCTTGGGTGGCAATAGAAAATACGATTAGAATACTTAACCAAAATAGAACATGTAATTAAAACATGATTAAAGGGTTAAGTGGGATACACTAGAAAAAGGGACAAGCTTAGGTGGGTAGCTTGTGGAGGCCCATTTCAACCAGTAACCCATACGTATCTTTGTGGGCTCGACCCATGTCGAGGACGGGACACGCATACTGGGCTTGACTGTAAGAGGCAAACGGGTTAGCGGTGGCAACGCAAGTCCAACGGGCTTCATATGCGTGAGTGGGCCCGGGCTGGTAGGTAAGCCGTTGTTGCATCGAGTAGATATAAGCCGTGCACCTTTAGTTTCATCAGGTTGCCACATTGGGGAATGATACATCCCACGGTGGGGCCAGCACGGGTATCTACGTTAGGGAGCCGATCGAATGGGAAGTAGTGTGTACACCTAGTGGATTGTAGGGCCCCGTGGCGCCTACTTGGTCACCTAGGGGTACGCAGGTACTAATTAGTAAATTTTATAAGTCCTTGGGTGGGATCAACCTTTAAGTTAGGAACGACTGGTGTGGTGCAGTTTAGTAATTTACCTTAGGGAGGGTAGATGCGTCTTTATCCTTTATCTTCGTTTAGTTGACTGCTTAGGGTAGCCATTCATCCCTATATGTTACCGTATATCAGTTTATGTCTTCTCTGGTTACTTTAACGATTGTATTGTTAAAGTTATAGGACTCGCTCAGACTTATGTCTGACCCTGTTGTTTTTATCTTTTTCCCAACCCTCAGGTCCTACGGTGGATCCTAGCAGTAGTGGAGCTTGATCGGATTGCTGTTCCAGTCTTTAGGAGCTTGGATAGATGTAAAGCTCCAGTTATCCAGTTATCTTTTCTTTTGTTTGGCTATTGTATGAGAGTGGGATTATGTACTTCTTTATTTTGATGGATATTGTACTTGACCTTTATTGTGGTTTTATGATGTAACCAGACATGTTTTACTTCCGCTGTTATGAGATGATGTTTTAAAATTTCAAGTACTATTTATATCTGTCTTGTTGTAATTTTTCTGTTCTATATTCACTAAAATACTCCACCGATGCTATGGCATTCCCTTAGTGAGTGATCATAGCGGGAGTGGGGTGTTACACGTGGTATCAGAGCTTAAGGTTACCAGAACAGATAAAATTTTTGAGAAAAACTACTTTCTAAGAGTATTTTCGAAGAAAGTATTTTTAAAAGCATGTCTTCTAAGAGAAAAAGTTTTTGAAAAAGAAAAGCATAATCCCCAATAGCCATATCTTTATCTTTCGGAATCTCCTTTTTGAATCTTTCCTCTTTCGTTTCAGCATGGCTGAAGATCTTAACATCCCGGAGGGTTTAGTTATACCACTATGGTATAGGAGGTTGCAAGAGGCTAGGGCCGCGGCTGCGGGTCCGGCCAATGCTACTACACCAGAGACAACCGCTCCTCCTCCTCAGCCTAGAGTGGATAATTTTGCTAAGGTTTGCAAGGAGTTCAAGGCTATAGGAGGAAAACCTTTTCTTGGTTCAGAGACTTTCGTAGAGGCTAGAGATTGGCTTAAGGAAGTGGAAGAGTTGCTAGATATCTTTGAAGTGGAAGAGGGAAAGAAAGTCAAGTTGGCGGCTTGGTTAATGAAGGGAGAGGCCTCATTCTGGTGGGAGGTCACTAATGGAGAACGCCCTGTTGACTCTTGGGCAGATTTTAAGCAAAGGTTTGGGGCTAAGTTTCTCTCAAGGGCGGAAGAGAATCTGTTTATGGAGAAGTTCTTGAATTTGAAGCAAGGGAATCTCACGGTGAAAGAATATGTCAACAAATTCAATCAATTAGCAAGGTTTGGCATAGAGTTGGTGAATACACCGGAGAAGAAGGCTTTGAGGTTCGTTAGAGGCTTGAACGAACCATTGCAAGGAATAGCTATGACTCACATTCCTATGGGGGCCACTTTTGAGAAGCTTGTCTACATGGCACTTATGCATGAGGATGATAAGAATTCTAAGGCACCAGAGAAAAAGGGGGATCAGAAGAAACCGCAACAGCAACAACAAGGCAAGGGCGGAAAAGGCAATGGTGACAAAAAGAAGACGAAGAAGAAGTGCTTCAATTGTGGAACACCAGGACACCTCAGTAAGGATTGTCGCAAAAAGAAGAAGACCGGTTGCTTTCATTGTGGTGAAGCAGGGCATCTTGTGAAAAACTGCCCAAAGAAGGGGCAGAAGACGGGGTCTACCTCAGGAGGCCAGGTGCAAGCTCTTATAGCACCACCTCAGTCAGGGGGGCAAGTTCAGGTTCTCTCAGTTCCACCGATTCAGCAGAGAGGTAGAACTATTTCCGTTGAAAGTCTGGTTTTTCTGTTTGATCATCCAGTTCGTACTTTGTTTGACTCTGGCGCATCGCATTCTTTTATCTCATCATCGTTAGTTGAGTCACTGCACTTAGACACCAGTCTAGTTGATGATCCCTTGGTTGTCTCAAACCCAATTGGGGGCTCCATATATCTGTCTATGATATGTTTGGGTTTGAAGATTTCTATACTTAGCGTTGAGTTTAGATGTGATGCTTTTGTATTGGGCTTCACGGGCTATGGGTTGATCTTGGGCATGGACTGGTTATCCAGTAATGGTGCCGTTCTTGATTGCGAAAGGAGAGTTGTCAGGCTCATGACCCGCTTGGGTAACACTCTCGAGATCTCTTGCAATCCCATGGAATCTGTTTTGCTAAGTTATCTTGAATCGCTCGATGCTTCGGTCGAAAGTTTGTGTTCTGTCAGAGTAGTCCGGGAATATCCGGATGTGTTTGAAGAAGTAAAGGGTTTGCCTCCGAAGCGGGAGATAGATTTCCGAATTTATTTGGTGGATAATGCCAAACCAGTGTCTTTGCCAGTACGCCACATGGCTCCTCGTGAGAGAAGAGAACTTCATAAGCAAGTAGGGGAGTTGCTTGAGAAGGGGTTCATAAGGCGAAGTATATCGGAGTGGGGAGCTCCAGTAGTGTTTGCCACGAAGGCGGATGGGTCCCTCAGACTTTGTGTGGATTATAGGGAACTTAATAAGCTCACGAAGAAGAGTAGACACCCATTACCGAGGATAGATGATCTCTTTGATCAGTTGGTTGGCGCGTCAGTATTTTCGCAGATGGACTTAGCTACAGGGTTTCATCAGTTAAGAGTGGCGGAGGACAGTATAGAGAAGACTGCTTTCCGGACTCCGGATGGTTTTTATGAGTGGCTAGTGATGCCATTTGGGTTGACAAACGCCCCCGCATACTTTGTTGATCTCATGAGTAGAGTGTTCAGAGAGTATCTGAATAAGTTTGTAGTAGTTTTTGTGGATGACATCTTGGTCTTTTCCAAGAATGAAGAAGAGCATGCCTTACATCTCAAGGAAGTGTTGGAGACTCTTCGAGCGCATAGTCTTAAAGCTAAATTCTCTAAATGCCATTTTTGGAGAAGAGAAGTGCGATTCTTAGGGCATGTGGTCTCTAAGGAAGGGATAGCTGTGGATCCCGCAAAGATAGTATCTATCCAGGATTGGAAAGTTCCTAGAAATGCTACCGAGGTAAGAAGTTTCTTGGGGTTGGCAGGATATTATAGGAAGTTCATCAAAGACTTCGCGAAGATATCAGCCCCATTAACCCGCTTGACGAAGAAGAATCTGGTTTTCTCATGGGATGTAGATTGTGATGATGCTTTCCGACGGTTAAAGAGAGCTTTGACCACCGCTCCAGTTTTAGTGCTTCCAGATGGGAGTAAGCCGTTTGTTGTTTATACCGATGCTTGTGGAACAGGATTAGGCGCAGTCTTGATGCAGGAGGGAAGGGTAATAGCCTATGGAGGGAGACAATTGAGAGTGCATGAGAAGAATTACCCTACCCATGATCTAGAGTTGGCCGCGATTGTTTTCGCACTTAAGTCTTGGCGCCATTATCTTCTTGGTGAGAGATTCGAGTTGTTCACCGACCATAAATCATTGAAGTACTTATTCTCTCAGAAGGATTTAAACTTAAGACAGCAAAGGTGGATGGAGTTCTTAGCATCCTATGATTTCGAGATAGCGTATACCCCTGGTAAGGGTAACGTGGTGGCAGACGCCTTAAGTAGAAAAAGGCTATCTTTGAGTCCATTGTTCGTGGAACGACGAAGCTTGGAGTTTCTTTCTTTGTTTGACTTCAGACCTTCTGTTGATTTTGTACCTGGTTTGTTGGCATCCTTGGAGGTTAGACCTACTCTTTTGAGACGGATTGGCGAGGCTCAGCGAGACGACCCACAGTTGGTTGTGTTGGTAGAGAAGCTTATAAGAGGGGAGTCGTCCAGCCATTTGGGTAGATACACCATAGATGATAAGGGATGGTTGCATAGAGACGGTAGACTTTGTGTACCACAAGATGAGGGTTTGAAGAAGGCTATTTTGGATGATGCACATCGTTCAAGAATGACTATTCATCCCGGTGGAGACAAAATGTACCAAGACATGAAGAGAGTTTTCTTTTGGGCCGGTATGAAGAAAGATGTGGCCGAGTATGTGGCTAGATGCTTAGTGTGCCAACAAGTTAAAGTGGAGCAAAGGAAACCCGGTGGGTTGCTACACCCATTGGAAGTTCCACAGTGGAAGTGGGATAGTGTCTCGATGGATTTCATCGACGGGTTACCGAGATCGAGGAAGGGCAATACGGGAATTTGGGTTGTGGTAGACAGACTTACAAAGAGTGCCCATTTTATACCCGTAAAGAGTAAGAGGACCGCTCCATGGCTTGCTTCAGTCTATGTTAGAGAGATTGTTAGATTGCATGGCGTACCATCCAGCATTGTGAGTGATCGAGATCCTATTTTCACTAGTGAGTTTTGGAGAAGTTTGCAAGAGGCGGTAGGGACTCAGTTGTGTTTGAGCACCGCATATCATCCTCAGACGGACGGTCAGACCGAGAGGGTGAACCGTATCTTAGAAGATCTTTTGAGGCTTTGTATCTTGGATTTTGGAGGTACATGGGAAGAACATCTTCCTTTGGTGGAGTTCGCATATAATAACAGCTTTCAGTCCAGTATTGGTATGGCTCCTTTCGAAGCTCTTTATGGAAGGCCTTGTCGATCTCCTACATGTTGGTGGGAATCTACGGATAAGATCTTGCTTGGGCCGGATATGGTTAGAGAGACTTCAGAGAAGATTGATTTAATTCGAAAAAGGATGAAAGCAGCGCAAGATAGACAGAAATCTTATGCGGATCGGAGAAGGACGGATCTTGAGTTTGAGGTTGGGGACATGGTTTTTGTCAAAGTATCTCCATTGAGAAATGTTGTTCGCTTTGGGTCCGTAGGGAAGTTAGCACCGAGATTTGTTGGGCCGTTTCCTATTAAGGAAAGGATTGGACGGATGGCATATAGGGTGGAGTTGCCCGACAGACTTAGTGGTGTTCATGATGTATTCCATGTATCACATTTGAGGAAGTGCTTACATGAGACCGCGGAGGTGGTAGAGCCGAGCTTGCTTAGAGATGTAGAGGTAGAGCGTGATGCGACGATTCGACGAGCTCCTACTCGCATCCTTGGGTCAGAAACTAGGAAGTTGAGGAACAGAGAAGTTCAGCTAGTTAAAGTGCAATGGGGAGATGACGAAAGCAATGCTACTTGGGAGACGGAAGCAAAGATGCGTTCTTTGTATCCATTTCTTTTTGAGAGTATGTCTTTTAACTTCTCCTTTATTGCTTGTCTAGTACTTATCTTATCTTTAGTATATCCTCTCGCTAATACCTATGACCTTTAGATAGGGTAAAACCTATGGTTGAGACATGTGTTTGAAACATGTTATGGTTGATGGATGCATATGGATGCAATTGTTTGCTAGTGGTTGCTCGTGGATGCATATACACACACATTAGGCACTAGATCGGCTCAGTCACTTCATGTTGCATATTGCATAAATGGATGTGGTAGTTAGATTGATGGATGTATCATGGCTGTGTTATCATATGGATGATGCATTTTTGTGTATGGTTGTGCACGCATGGAGAAATTTGTATGTGTCAATAGGGTTTCGCATACATATTGGATGCATGGCACTATCATGGTTTGCATTAAGGAGGTTTACTGTATCAGTAACCGCCTGATTTTCGCATTAGGTAAGTACATATACACACACTTTTGCATATATCCATCCAGCATTTAGAATCTTGTAAGGACAATGATTGCTCGTGGATGATGCTTTGAGTAGATGGATGATTGGATGGTAGGATACGTTCTTCCTAACTTGAAGATTTCGGGGACGAAATCCTTTAAGGAGGGGAGAATGTAACAACCCGTATTTTCAATAACCTGTAATAACATAAATCGAGGCAGAATTTAATTCTAAAATGGGAATCAAGGGAAACGGGCTATGCCATTGTGTTCGTCTCGGAAAAATACGCGAAATAGAGTCCGAGTTTTCGAAAATCGGAGTCCGTATGACCAAGATATGGCCTCGCGAAGTTTCACGAAAATTCCCAAATTAAAGTATACTTAATTAAGTGAAATGGGTTGTGTAGATATATATATATATATATATATATATATATTGATATATATATATATATATATAATTGAAAATTTAATAAATAAATATGCAAAAATGCTCAAAACAGCGAATTGGGAGAGGGGAATAACCGAACCGGCCGATTTTTGAAGTCGACCCGAGCCCGCTGGGTCGACTAGGGGTTAATCCAGGGTGTTTGGCTGTCAACCCGTGGGCCGATTCGCTCAAGTGCAGATTTTGCATTTGAATGGTTCTCATGGTCCATCTTTAATCTAAAGGCCCTAGATGGTTCCTACACTTGACTTCTTCCCCAAGACATGCTTTGATGGCTTGGATTGAATCTAGGGTTAATCCTATGGCCTAAAACACTTGCCTAATCTATAAATAAGACCCTAACCTACCCTAATTCATTCATAATTAAACCTAGTGACTAAACTATGGCAAAATGCTAGCTCTCATGGCCTCCACTAATTTTATGAAGAGGGTTGCATACTAATCACTCTCTAATCAACTTCTAATCCCTTCTTAGCATCTTAATCTTCTTCATTTGGTGTTCAAAGTTGCTAGTTGTGAGTTTCTATCACTTTGATGATCTTTTGGTAAACTAATTAGATGAGATGTGATGAGATTTATGGTTTTGTATGTGGGTTAATGAGCTTTGAATCATATGATATGATGTTAGCATTAATCTTATGTTTATGCATGTTGAGTATGTAAGCTTATGCAAGTTTAATATGATGTATGTTATGTTTGCATGATGCTAAATATGCAAGTTGTGGGCTATGTAATCATATGCATGTTATGCAAGTTCATGGTAATATGCTATGCAAGTTACATGTTTGTTAATATGCAAGTTACATGTTTGTTAATATGCAAGTTACATGTATGTAAATATGCAAGTTACATGTTTGTTAATATGCAAGTTACATGTTTGTTAATATGCAAGTTACATGTATGTAAATATGCAAGTTACATGTTTCTTTATATGCAAGTTACATGTTTGTTAATATGCGAGTTACATGTATGTAAATATGCAAGTTACATGTTTATTAATATGCAAGTTCATGATGACACATTATGCAAGTCTATAAGCTAATATGCAAGTTTGTTATGCAAAATGAATATGTAAGTTATGTGACATATTATATGCAAGTTATGTGACATGTTATGCAAGTTCATATGCAAGTTATGTGTTTGTTAATATGCAAGATGGCACCTTTGAAACATGTTCATTCATATGCAAGTTGACACCTTTTATATGTGTTATATCATGAACGAAATTACGTGGGAACGATGGGGTAATTAAATGCATAAGTTGATAAGATTGTGTGAAATTAATATAATTATGCATAACACAAAATAAATAAACATAGTATGGGAATTTGCCTATTTGGTTAGGTGTACCCATACTATGTGTTGGGAATTTACCTATTGAGTTAGGTCTACCCCATGGGAATTTACCTATTAAGTTAGGCCTACCCATGTTAAGAAAACTTGATTAATTAGGGATAATTAATATAAAATTATGAGGGTGATTAATTAGGTGTAATTAATTGACTAAGACACGAGGTTGGACTCAGTTGTAGCGTAAAACTGCCCGGACCCAACCGGCTTAACCAGTTGCTACAAATGTTAGCCCAATGTGAGAGGTCTTAGGCACAAACTAAATACGTAATTAATGTAAAGACACGAGGTTAGACTCTGTTATGACATAAGGCTGCCCGGACCCAACCGGCTTAACCAGCGGTCATAAAAGACAGTCTAATGTGAGAGGTCTTTACAAAGGTTACGTTCTTAATTAATTAATTAAGAAACACTTAACCACATTAGCATGTAGAGGGACATGAGGGGTTAAGTGGGTGCCTCGGGTGGCATGAGAAAATCTAGTGGTTGCCTTGGGTGGCAATAGAAAATACGATTAGAATACTTAACCAAAATAGAACATGTAATTAAAACATGATTAAAGGGTTAAGTGGGATACACTAGAAAAAGGGACAAGCTTAGGTGGGTAGCTTGTGGAGGCCCATTTCAACCAGTAACCCATACGTATCTTTGTGGGCTCGACCCATGTCGAGGACGGGACACGCATACTGGGCTTGACTGTAAGAGGCAAACGGGTTAGCGGTGGCAACGCAAGTCCAACGGGCTTCATATGCGTGAGTGGGCCCGGGCTGGTAGGTAAGCCGTTGTTGCATCGAGTAGATATAAGCCGTGCACCTTTAGTTTCATCAGGTTGCCACATTGGGGAATGATACATCCCACGGTGGGGCCAGCACGGGTATCTACGTTAGGGAGCCGATCGAATGGGAAGTAGTGTGTACACCTAGTGGATTGTAGGGCCCCGTGGCGCCTACTTGGTCACCTAGGGGTACGCAGGTACTAATTAGTAAATTTTATAAGTCCTTGGGTGGGATCAACCTTTAAGTTAGGAACGACTGGTGTGGTGCAGTTTAGTAATTTACCTTAGGGAGGGTAGATGCGTCTTTATCCTTTATCTTCGTTTAGTTGACTGCTTAGGGTAGCCATTCATCCCTATATGTTACCGTATATCAGTTTATGTCTTCTCTGGTTACTTTAACGATTGTATTGTTAAAGTTATAGGACTCGCTCAGACTTATGTCTGACCCTGTTGTTTTTATCTTTTTCCCAACCCTCAGGTCCTACGGTGGATCCTAGCAGTAGTGGAGCTTGATCGGATTGCTGTTCCAGTCTTTAGGAGCTTGGATAGATGTAAAGCTCCAGTTATCCAGTTATCTTTTCTTTTGTTTGGCTATTGTATGAGAGTGGGATTATGTACTTCTTTATTTTGATGGATATTGTACTTGACCTTTATTGTGGTTTTATGATGTAACCAGACATGTTTTACTTCCGCTGTTATGAGATGATGTTTTAAAATTTCAAGTACTATTTATATCTGTCTTGTTGTAATTTTTCTGTTCTATATTCACTAAAATACTCCACCGATGCTATGGCATTCCCTTAGTGAGTGATCATAGCGGGAGTGGGGTGTTACACGAACTTTAATTTGGGAATTTTCGTGAAACTTCGCGAGGCCATATCTTGGTCATACGGACTCCGATTTTCGAAAACTCGGACTCTATTTCGCGTATTTTTCCGAGACGAACACAATGGCATAGCCCGTTTCCCTTGATTCCCATTTTAGAATTAAATTCTGCCTCGATTTATGTTATTACAGGTTATTGAAAATACGGGTTGTTACATTCGGACTTGGGTTGTGGTGCAAGAACAGACACATCCTACTCATGCTACTCAGGATAGGCCCGAGACCAGCACTCATCCTGACGACATTGCCATCAAATAAACCCATTTACGAATCTAGTGGCTCGGATCCAGCCCTCCCGGGCATTTGTATCTTTTGGCTTCTGATTTTTGGCGTTCTGACATTGTGGATATTTCGGTTC
This sequence comes from Allium sativum, assembly GCA_030737875.1. Classification (NCBI taxonomy): domain Eukaryota; kingdom Viridiplantae; phylum Streptophyta; class Magnoliopsida; order Asparagales; family Amaryllidaceae; genus Allium; species Allium sativum. The sequence continues at coordinate 71,946,341 of CM060924.1, forward strand.
CTCGGTCTTGGTTTTTCTATATTTTCTTGATATCGATCTTGGCTTTCTGGTATCTTGGTTTTAGCTTCTGTGGATTCTTAGTTATGGTCTCCTTTGGTTTCTCGAATATGGTGTTTGGCCTACGGATTTATGGCTCTTGGTTAATGGGCTACCCACTATTGGCTTTCCCACTTCTGGTTTTCCAGCTTTTGGATCTATCAAGCTTTTGATATGGCTCTCTTTGATTTTTTGGATTTGGATATTCGGGCTCCGGCCAATGGTTTTGGCTTTGTAAGCTCCGACCCTTTGGATTTATCTTTTTGGCTTTCTGGATTGTAGATGATTGAGTCAACCGACCCATGTACGAGAGTTGTTATAATCCCTAGGCTTGATATTTTCTCGACAATACCCAATCGCCCCTTCATTATTAATAAAATGGATTGGTGCTGGCTTTTCTTAGTCGTCTTACTTTGGTAAGATAGCCTTGAAGTATTCAAGCTTTCCATGGTCGTCTTACTCTGGTAAGGCCACCTTGGACACTTTGGATTTTCTTGGTCGTCTTACTACGATAAGATCGCCTTGAACTTTTCTGGAAACTCCTGTTATCTTGCTCTAGCAAGTCCATCTTAGATAACTCTGGTTTTGGAACTAGAATGGCCAAGTTTGCTTGTCTGTGTATGGGAACAAGCATCCTTAGGCATACTCTTGGATAACGAAAAACTTTTCAGTCTTCTCCACGAATGAATTTGAAATCAAAGGTGGCTAAGTTTGCATACCCATATAAGATAATAGGCGAATCCTTAGGCATGCTCTTTATGGATGATGAATCATCAGGCTTTCCTTTTGGTTTTTACTAAAAATTCCAAAGTTTTATTTAAGAAGATTACTTCACAATTAAGGACGCTTGCTTATGGGGTATGAAATCTATAATTGGATTACAAACTCTGAGAACCCCGGTCCATGGCTTGTCCTTGGTCGTCTTACTCCAGTAAGGCCATCTTGGACCGCTCTGGCATGTCCTTGGTCATACTACTCTGGTAAGGCCGTCTTGGATCTCTCTACATGCCCTTAGTCGTCTTACTTCGGTAAGGCTGTCTTGTACCATTCCGACTTGTCCTTGGTCGCCTTACTTCGGTAAGGCCGTCTTGGACCTTTCTAGCATGTCCTTGGTTGTCTTACTTTGGTAAGGTTGTCTAGGAACTCTCTGACTTTCTTTAGTCACCTTGCTCCGGCAAGGCCGCCTTAGACTCATATGGACATCTAGTTATTTGGTTATTGATTACTCTATATTTACGCATTTCAGGGTTTACAATTTCCCGGTTATGAATTTTCTGGTTATTTAGGTTATTAGACTCCTCCAGTCCTTCGATTATTCTGGTTATCTCTCATATAATGATCCAGGGAGATTCCTAGATTTCATTGGATTATAGGTTTTATGGATTTCTGATTTTAGTCTTGATGCAATCTGGTGAGATCGTTGATTTCTGGATGGATTGGGTTTTCTGGTTATTACGATCTGATGTAATCGTGCTCTTCGGTTTTCTGGCAACAAAAGTTCGCTTTGGTCTTCTGCTGGCTTTGGTTCATAGATTCTTAGGTTCATCGCAAAAGACATCTTTCTTCAAGAAAGACATGTTTGGGGGTTTAAATTGTTGACCGTTTTTTAGCAAAGCAGTTACATGTCAAGATTTTGGTTAATGATGTGCTCAAGTTTCAAGAATGTTGTGACGGCCCGCCCCGCACCAACCGACATTTACTCCAAAAGTGCGCTGTACACATGTCCAGTTAGCGCGGAACGGTCGCCAAAGAAAGGAAAGAAGGGAATGAACAAATCAAGGAACCTGTAGAATGTCTCACAACGCATGGAATAAAATATAATAATCACATAACTTTGACATAAAACAGGCGAGACAGTGCATAAGCTGAAAAACTAAATCATGTTTAACATGGCAGCGGAAATCCAAAATACAGCTTATGATCCAACATCCTTATTACAACTTCAAAGATACTGTCTCTAAACAAAAGAAAGGAAAAAGGTACACTACTAATGCCCAAGCAGTGACCATCGATAACACAGGGAGATAATACATAAATATCATACGTGGAAGCCTCCTGCTCGTCTGCAGTACAGCTACCCGTGCATCCACCTAACCTGTCTCTAGTCTGCTCGTGTGAGCACCCAGAGTAATAAGAAGAGACATAAAACTCTGGGTCAGACATAAAGCCTGGTGTGAGCGATAAGCAGCTAAACAAAACAGAACAATAACAGGTATAATCCAATCATACCTGAACCTGGACCTGCAACCAAAGAGTTAGCACTACATACCGTACAATACTCTAAGGTGCCGCTAACATATGGTGTAAAGAATACGGGGGTGGGGGTGTGTATGTCATAGTGATGTCAAACAATCAAGCATAACAACCATCCTCACATCTCTCACTCAGTGCGTAAAGCATACGATATCCACTACTTTGGTCACCTAATCCTTTGGGCCATGACGGAATCCAATCCCGTACAACTATCACTACAAGCCCACTATCCATCTCTCAGTGGTGAACCAAAGTTATGAATACCGACAACTCCTTTGCACACGTCCCGCAGCAAAGCCCAATCATGAAGTGAACTCATTGGTTCCCATCTGGATCCTAAGCTCTAACTTCCCATATTGGACTACCTTTGCATCTCGGGTTATTGGTCAATACTGGGTCGGGTCGGGTTCCTTCTCAAGCCATCGGTTCGGGTCGGGCCTTCTCCTAGTGCGGTTCGGGTCGGGTCTTCTCCTAGTGCGGTTCGGGTCGGTTGTCCTCCATCGGTTCGGTTCGGGTGCTTTACCTCGGGTCGGGTCGGGTGTCATCTCCCCTCCAGCTCGTGTCTCCGTTCCGATCCGTGCCCTCGTCCTTCACATGCTCCTATCCGATCCATCCTCATGCCTTCACTCCGATCCGTCCTCCTCGATCCGATTCGTCCTCCTCGATCCGATCCGTCCTCCTCGATCCGATCCATCCCAGTTCAGCTAGCGTGGCCTTCCTTTTTGCCATTTTTCCCCAAGTGTTGGGTTCCGATCCGGTCGGATTCTTTGCTCAGTTCAACATATCCGATCTGAGCCCTATGTCCGATCCGATCCAAACCCTGCACTGTTTTCTGAGACTGTTCCAGCAAGTGTTTACGCCATTCGACGACGTTTTCGACCATTCTAACTATTGAAATCAATCACAAAGCATTTCATACAGTCATAGCAACATGCATAATCAACCTCAAACACCAAAACAATAATATGATAGGTTAAAACGGATCAAACATACCCAAAAATCCATATTTTCCCCTTAAGCATGTTTAAGAACAACTAATGATAGGATTAGTAAAACTTAACCAAATTAGCCAAATTTTCTAACAGAGGTATAAAACAATATTTATGAATTTCTGAATATTTTTCCAGAATTTTATCACGCTTAATTTCGCTAATTAACACTAATCACCCCTTAATCCCCTAAAGCATGGTCTAACCATACAATTAGCAAAACATGTCCAAATTAACCCAAATTTTTATCAGAGCCGTAAATTATTATTTTAGAATTTTAGGAATTTTTCTAGATTTTTCTGAGCCATAATTTCGCTAATCTTCGCTAATTACCCAAATTGGCTGTAATTAGTGAAAAACAATGCAAATCACTCACCTTAGCCACAAATTAATTCTCAGTTCTGAAACTTCTCTGATTTGGATCCAATCCCTATGTGTTCCAGCAACTCTACCCCAATTCTTATGCTAATCCGCCTTGGTTTGATGTAGATTAAGCCAATACTTGATTAAACGGTGATTAGAAGGTGATTTGGGTGTTTTTAGCAAGTGGAGGCCATGGCTAGAGCTTAAGGAGGTAAGTGGCGGCTGGAAAAATGAATAAAAACCGAAATTTCTAACCCTATCAGTCCTTAAATACTCTTAATCCCGAAATCCCCCATTGGGCCTAGCTGCTAATTACCCGGTTAAGCCCAATTAGCTGAAATTAACCCTTTAAACCTTAATTCAGCCATATCTCCCAAACGTTAAGTCCGTTTGGCTATTATGACCACTCTACGGAAAGAGAAACCATCATCCGGAGCTAATGAAAGTGGTTTCAGGTTAAAATTCTTTTTCAATCAAAAGTTATGGACGAAACAAGATCAACTTGGGGCAAAACAGTCATTTAAAAATCGACAAATATCGTGAACATGGGAAATGACCCTACTAGTCGTTCCCCACAAGTACACGACCATACGACTTCATATGAAAATGAAATAAATATTCTACGATCTTCCGATTTGTAGAATGCGGGTCGTTACACTCTCCCCCCCTTAAGAAATTTCGCCCCCGAAATTCCTTAACTAAGAAACAAACAATGGGTCTCGCATGCCTATCAACCAATTTCAAACAATCAAACATACATGATAGCACAACAAGCATATCCTAGCATGCGGTTTACTAACAAGGGAAGAACCATCGCCCCTTGGACTTTCACTAATTTCGCCGTCTCTCTTCGTAATTTCTTCGTATCGTCCTCGACAATGCGAATCGGTCTCGCGGTTCCCAACCGCCTTGGGTTCTATTTCGATATCGTCCAACCGGTATGGCGAACTAGCTAAATCAAAATCATGCATAAACTTCCTTAACTGAGAAACATGAAATGTGTCATATTCTCTTGGCATCTTTTTAGGTAACCCAACCCTATCCATCAAATTACCAATTACATTCCAAATGTCCTTTCAAGTCTAACCCGAATCTTGCCTACATCCATACTGCACGTCCAACGTATATTCACCTCCTAGAGGCAAACTAGATCCATCCAATGACCCTAGGCACTACATCCATATCTGTACTGTACGTCCAACGTACATTCACCTTCCAAAGGTGAACTAGACCCATCCAATGAATCCAGGTACTCCACCTATATCTGTACTGTACGTCCAACGTACATTCACCTTCCAAAGGTGAACTAGACTCATCCAATGAATCTAGGTACCCTACCTATGAGTCCAAGTCCAACTTGAAACTCCTATATCCACTGAATCTCCAAGATCAACGGACGCTCCACAATTCCCCAACATACTTCAAGTCTAACGTAAAGTATCTTCGTATCCGTTATATCACCATGACTAACGAACTCGTCCCATTTCCATTCAACAGAATCCTACAGGTGATAGTCTACTCAAGAGAAGAAAGGTAGGAACAAACATAACAACCATAGCATCCATCAAACAAGTCCTATCTATCACCTGCTAAAAGCCATGAATACATCAACACCTATATGTCTGGTCCAACCAACATCAATAACTAATGGAAGCCCAGCCTCCAAACGGACTACCGTACGTCCAACGCACGTTTATCCTCCAAGGATAACTAGATCACGTCCAACGGATCCAAGGTAACGGGCGTCCCCAGATACCCCTGCTTTTAGTCCGCCTGAAACACTCGAGTCCCACCCAAGTCTATCCATTATCTTGCTGCCCTCTCGAGTCCAACTCGAGCCAATCCAATTCCTCGCAGCCTCCTCGAGTCTAACTCGAGTCAATCTATTACACATCCATACTAAGACCCAGTCTTGAGTATCCATTACCTACAAACTCTAGTCCAACGTGAGTCGTCTCCCTATTCGTTGCATCTCTAAGATCAATCGAACATCTATTTTCTTTTACGAGTTCAAGTCCAACTTGAATCGTCCTAACCTTCGTTGCATATTCCTTGACCAATGAACACATCCTATTCTTTCAAAAAGAACATCAACATAGGGTCCTAAACAATCCATTACTTTGCATCTTTCTCGAGTCCCACTCGAATCATCACATACCCTTATTGAGTCTAACTCGGGAAATCTATACCATCGAACATTCCTACCATGTTATGAGCTGCACATCACTCCCCGAGTGCACCAAGATATCATCCAATGAGAATCACAACAACCACTTATCTCTCACGCAAACCATCCTAGTCGACCTCGACATTCCCCAAGCACAAGCCCCAAAGGCCTAAACCAATATCAGACAAGCACCCAAGGAACATCTCCTCCGAGTTCAGACAATCTACGTGAGATGATGTGAGCAAAACATCCGAGCACTCAAGCATCCATAACTGACTTTGGCTATCCTCGCCAATCTTGCTTGAAACTATCGTCGATCGCATGACCAAGTCCTGAACAAACTACTGTACATCCAATGTACATTTGCTTCTCTAACCCCCGTTATCATCTTCATCATAAAGTAGGCGATCCAATACCACCTTTCGTCCATCATCCACTCTAGCGGTCGTCAAAGACACTTCGCAACCTACTATTGCTCTATACCTTTGGAGTCAATCGGCTCCTAAAAATCAAGCCAAACCTAGTAAAGCTCGAAATAATGCAATCACAACAAACATATATCCATGACTCGATAAGACCAAATTACGACAAATCCAACAAAGGCTAGTCAAACCACCTATCGGGTTTGTCACTACTAAAGGTCTATCGACTATCTCGGGTTCCAATTCCAACCTATCTACCAGGTCACTAGGTACGAAGGAATGGGAAACCTTGTTATTAAACAAAACTCAAACAGAAACATCTTAAATAGAAAGCATACCTCGAATAACGACACCTTTTTCCTTCTGCGCCGCAGTTGGGGCATTCGACGAAGAAGGAATAGCGTTGATAGCATATGCTTTCACGATTTGCTTCTCCCTAGGAGATTGTGGACATTCATTCTTGTGATGTCCTGCTTGGCCGCAATTAAAGCACTTCCTTTCCCCAGGCTTTTCTCGACAATCTCTGGCATAGTGGCTCTTCTTGCCACAGCTAAAGCACTCGCCATCTTTCTTATTCTTCTTACTTTGGCCATCCATGGTTTGGTCTTGTTTCCTCTTAGTCTGGGAATTATTCTTGCCTCCGCCGCCTGCTTGCGGCTTTGGCTCCTGTGTAGATGCAGTTGCGACCTCAGTCTTAGGCTTAGGGTAAAGACTTTCTGACCTTAATGCCTTTCCTACAATCGATTCAAACGTCTCATCGATGTGGTTTATAAGCCTTTCCCCCAAGTACCCATCTAAACCAGTTATGAACTTCTCGTTCTTCTTCTCGGCAGTGTCGATAAGAGATAACCCATATTTCGATAAAGTATCGAACTCAGCAACATACTCTGAAACTGCCCTTCCGTTCTGCTTAAGCTCCAGAAACTTTCTAAACAATTCTGACTTCTGAGCAGCTGGTATAAACTTATCGCAAAAACGAGCCTTAAACTGATCCCATGTAATCTGATCCTCTGGAGTTGCTGCCTTAATAGCATTCCACCAATTCATTGCTCGTCCTTGAAGCTGACGGGATGCTAGCTTCCTCTTCATGGCATCTTCAATACCCAAGTCTTCGAAGATACGCTCACAGCTATCCAACCAATCCTGAACAACCGTAGTCGACTCCGTTCCGTGGAACGGCTTCCCACCAAGACTAGTATAATCCTTGTTAAGCTTGGCGAAATCGGCCCTAGGTGCCTTCACTGCTGCACCACCACCGTTAGCAACATTAGGAGCTGCCCTCTGAACATCCCTAAGCATCTCTCTCATGAGGTCAGTAAACATCGTCCTCATCTCAGCAGCATTCCCATTATTGGCTCCTCTACCAGTACCCCTCACGTATCGGCTCATTGTTCAATCTGTACAGAGAAAACGATTAACTGTCTTCTTTGTGGTGTCAGTGCAGTGCGACTTCATCCTTAACTATACTAATAGTATATATATATATATATCTATATAGCTTTGAAAACCAGTTTTGAAATATCAAAATAATCACAAATACGCGCTCTCATATACGTATAATATCTCTCCCTGATGACTTTCCCCAGGTTAACTACGCAACCTCGCTCTGATACCAAATGTGACGGCCCGCCCCGCACCAACCGACATTTACTCCAAAAGTGCGCTGTACACATGTCCAGTTAGCGCGGAACGGTCGCCAAAGAAAGGAAAGAAAGGAATGAACAAATCAAGGAACCTGTAGAATGTCTCACAGCGCATGGAATAAAATATAATAATCACATAACTTTGACATAAAACAGGCGAGACAGTGCATAAGCTGAAAAACTAAATCATGTCTAACATGGCAGCGAAAATCCAAAATACAGCTTATGATCCAACATCCTTATTACAACTTCAAAGATACTGTCTCTAAACAAAAGAAAGGAAAAAGGTACACTACTAATGCCCAAGCAGTGACCATCGATAACACAGGGAGATAATACATAATTATCATACGTGGAAGCCTCCTGCTCGTCTCCAGTACAGCTACCCGTGCATCCACCTAACCTGTCTCTAGTCTGCTCGTGTGAGCACCCAGAGTAATAAGAAGAGACATAAAACTCTGGGTCAGACATAAAGCCTGGTGTGAGCGATAAGCAGCTAAACAAAACAGAACAATAACAGGTATAATCCAATCATACCTGAACCTGGACCTGCAACCAAAGAGTTAGTACTACATACCGTACAATACTCTAAGGTGCCGCTAACATATGGTGTAAAGAATACGGGGGTGGGGGTGTGTATGTCATAGTGATGTCAAACAATCAAGCATAACAACCATCCTCACATCTCTCACTCAGTGCGTAAAGCATACGATATCCACTACTTTGGTCACCTAATCCTTTGGGCCATGACGGAATCCAATCCCGTACAACTATCACTACAAGCCCACTATCCATCTCTCAGTGGTGAACCAAAGTTATGAATACCGACAACTCCTTTGCACACGTCCCGCAGCAAAGCCCAATCATGAAGTGAACTCATTGGTTCCTATCTGGATCCTAAGCTCTAACTTCCCATATTGGACTACCTTTGCATCTCGGGTTATTGGTCAATACTGGGTCGGGTCGGGTTCCTTCTCAAGCCATCGGTTCGGGTCGGGCCTTCTCCTAGTGCGGTTCGGGTCGGGTCTTCTCCTAGTGCGGTTCGGGTCGGTTGTCCTCCATCGGTTCGGTTCGGGTGCTTTACCTCGGGTCGGGTCGGGTGTCATCTCCCCTCCAGCTCGTGTCTCCGTTCCGATCCGTGCCCTCGTCCTTCACATGCTCCTATCCGATCCATCCTCATGCCTTCACTCCGATCCGTCCTCCTCGATCCGATTCGTCCTCCTCGATCCGATCCGTCCTCCTCGATCCGTCCCAGTTCAGCTAGCGTGGCCTTCCTTTTTGCCATTTTTCCCCAAGTGTTGGGTTCCGATCCGGTCGGATTCTTTGCTCAGTTCAACATATCCGATCCGAGCCCTATGTCCGATCCGATCCAAACCCTGCACTGTTTTCTGAGACTGTTCCAGCAAGTGTTTACGCCATTCGACGACGTTTTCGACCATTCTAACTATTGAAATCAATCACAAAGCATTTCATACAGTCATAGCAACATGCATAATCAACCTCAAACACCAAAACAATAATATGATAGGTTAAAACGGATCAAACATACCCAAAAATCCATATTTTCCCCTTAAGCATGTTTAAGAACAACTAATGATAGGATTAGTAAAACTTAACCAAATTAGCCAAATTTTCTAACAGAGGTATAAAACAATATTTATGAATTTCTGAATATTTTTCCAGAATTTTATCACGCTTAATTTCGCTAATTAACACTAATCACCCCTTAATCCCCTAAAGCATGGTCTAACCATACAATTAGCAAAACATGTCCAAATTAACCCAAATTTTTATCAGAGCCGTAAATTATTATTTTAGAATTTTAGGAATTTTTCTAGATTTTTCTGAGCCATAATTTCGCTAATCTTCGCTAATTACCCAAATTAGCCGTAATTAGTGAAAAACAATGCAAATCACTCACCTTAGCCACAAATTAATTCTCAGTTCTGAAACTTCTCTGATTTGGATCCAATCCCTATGTGTTCCAGCAACTCTACCCCAATTCTTATGCTAATCCGCCTTGGTTTGATGTAGATTAAGCCAATACTTGATTAAACGGTGATTAGAAGGTGATTTGGGTGTTTTTAGCAAGTGGAGGCCATGGCTAGAGCTTAAGGAGGTAAGTGGCGGCTGGAAAAATGAATAAAAACCGAAATTTCTAACCCTATCAGTCCTTAAATACTCTTAATCCCGAAATCCCCCATTGGGCCTAGCTGCTAATTACCCGGTTAAGCCCAATTAGATGAAATTAACCCTTTAAACCTTAATTCAGCCATATCTCCCAAACATTAAGTCCGTTTGGCTATTATGACCACTCTACGGAAAGAGAAACCATCATCCGGAGCTAATGGAAGTGGTTTCAGGTCAAAATTCCTTTTCAGTCAAATGTTATGGACGAAACAAGATCAACTAGGGGCAAAACAGTCATTTAAAAATCGACAAAAATCGTGAACATGGGAAATGACCCTACTAGTCGTTCCTCACAAGTACACGACCATACGACTTCATATGAAAATGAAATAAATATTCTACGATCTTCCGATTTGTAGAATGCGGGTCGTTACAAATGTTGTCAGAAAATGCAAAGCGATTTGGTCGAAGTCGCGTCGTGTTCGGAAAAGGATCGAAAGAGCGTCGATTCATGAAATCATCGTTAATAAACCTGAAAAACTAGCGTGGTAAAAATACATGATCGACTCAGTCCAATCGGCTCAAAATGTTTGAGCGTGTTGGTCTGATTGCGTTGTAAAACTCATCGTGGAAAAATATATGGATTTCGGTAAAATATGGTTTTGCGCCCTCAAAGACAGCTGATCGGCATAGCATGATCACGAAAAATGACTTAGGTGACTCATGACATCAAAATCTGGCACTTTGCGAATTTTGGATTTGGTACATTCAAAAACACGTGATCGACATGTAAAAATCATGAAAACCACATGTACATGCTTGGCTGATCGCTTATTGAAAAGTGGCTTGTTTGGCACGTTGAAAATGCCTGGTTGACACGGAAAATTGTTCAAAAACAAGGGTGCGCACTGGGTTGATCACTTTTAGAATTTGACTTGGCAACTTGGATTTTCGCATTCTCAGTTTTCGCATCATGATCGGATGTGAAGTCATGGGTTAGGAAATTCTAAATCACGAGTATGCTCATGGGATGCGAAGCGGGATTTGGCAGATTCGAAATCCTAAGGCAGATTCGGCATCTAGAAAAGCAATGGATCGCATCGGGGAGGCGATGCGATTTCTTGGGTGCACATCGAGGTTCAGGCATATGAAAAATTGGCAAAGGACAGGGATACAAAATTTTTTCATCTCAAAATCATTAAACCGACTCAAAAGGATCAAGTTTTTTCTTGATTTCGCATCATGGCTTCGGGAGTCGAAAATTAGTTAAGTGGCGGGATTCGAATTCTTGGATTTTGCCAAGAATACTTGGCTTGCAGCTTCACCACGTGGATAACATGGATTTTCTTGATCCGCACATTTTGATCTAGAAAATTTAGGATGCAAAATTTCAATCGTCTAGGATTCAAAATTTTGGCTTTAGCTTGGTTTTTTGGCTTCGTTTTCGGGATGCGAAATTCGCACCCCCAAGGATACAAAATTCGGGCTGTTGGTCCCAAATCTCACCTATAAATACCCCCAAGCTTGGCATTTGAAGGGTTGGTTCTAATTTGCTATTTTGGACTACTTGAAGCTCTCAAGCACCATTAATGGCTTCTAACTTTTTCTCCGTGACTATTGGACATAGCTTGGACCTTTAAATGTTACACAAACATTTTTCATTAACTTTTGGACATTCAACTAGACATTTGACATGGTTTTGGACATATTTTCATACCTTTGGACATTGGAGCTATTTCTTGGATATTTTTGTACAGTTTGACTCAACGATGAAGACGAAGGGAATTTTTGTCAAAATTTAGAATTAATAAATACACAACTTTGTATGCAGAAATTGCCCAAACTTATACAACATTTGTAATTAACAATTGTATGATGAATGATTACTATGAAGTGGATGTACGCGTCGGTGATGAACCACTATAAAAGTTGTATTCTCCGTTTACATTCACTACTCTTTGGGATTATTATTTTTCTATAAAACATACACTTGGTCGTATGCATGCAGAATAACCATTTCCTCATGTCAACAGAGGGTACGCAACTCTAGGTTTGAGATGCGACAACCTATAGTTTTAGTTGGTAGATTATACACTTGTTTGTAGCTTGCATGTTTTTTATTCGAGGGTTTCAAAATAATTTTGGGTATGGATTGGTTGAGTTGATATGATGCGAGAGTATTGTGTTGAAGCATAGAGGTATCGTTGAAGCATCCTGATAGCTAGGATATGATTGTTTTCTCATTGGGAAGAGATGTTCCATAGGTGTTTTCTTTGTTGTGCGGTTTCAAATTGGAGGAAGATATAGGTAGTGCTTTTATTGTTAAGGAATTTGTTGACGTCTTTAAAACAGTGGAAGGGTTGCTGCCAAAAAGATATATCGAGTTTCAGAATGATCTTGTGCCCAGAGCTGAGTTAATGAGTAGGCCTCCAAGTCGAATGACCCTTTAACAGGAGTTGAAGGTACAACTTGTTGAGTTGGAAAGTAAAAGTTTCATTCATCCAAGTAGTTCGCCTTGGGGATCATTGATAGTATTTGTGAAGAAACCCGATGGATCGTTAAGGATATGTATTAAATACTGAAAGCTCAACGAGAGGACAATGAAGAATAGGTATCCTTTTCCATGTGTTGTTGATTTGTTTTGTCAGTTAAGCGGAGAAAACAAGTTTTCTCAATTGAATTTGGCTATTGGGTTTCACCAGCCAAGGGTGGTGAAAGACAGTGTTCCATTGACATCATTTTGTACCAGATATAGTATGGATGGAGTGAGAGTCCTTATATGGATCTTATGTGTCTAACTAAGCAAGTATAGTTGATGTAAATGCTGAAACTATAGAAATATGTAAAGTAAAGAAAGAACATACCAATCTTTAATCCCGTTTCGGACCTCCCATCCTACGCCCAGTCCCTAAAGCTCCCCTTCGGCATTCTAACTATCAAAACTTCCCTTTTATCCCGAAGGAATAAGCAAACAGAAGTATAGTTGCTTTGAAAAACTTGTTCTCTTTACAACACCGATATTGACTGAATGCTTTACAAAGATTCTCCTATAATCTCCTAGAGTAAATATATGATTTGAGGTGCTTTTGTATGGAAGAATAAGTGTGCTCCATAGTAAAGTTGGATTGCAAGAGAGTATAGAGAGTTCTAGAGAGATTCAGAAAGATTCACTGAGTAAACTCTTTTGTTTTCTGTATGTGTGTGTGTGTGTATGTGTCTATATATTGAAGAGTTTTGTTGAAGAGATATAACTTTAGACTAAAAACCCTTCAACTGAAAAATTGTAACCATTGAAAAATAAAAAATGGGGTTTAAAAGAATGGTCATGTCTTTTAATTTCGGAAGAAACCCTTTTAGGAAAACAGTCGTCACTCAAATATACGTCCATTACATAGAACAAATGTAACAACCCGTATTTTTGAATAACATGTTATAACATAAATGGAGGCAGAATCAAACTGTAAAATCTAAATCAAGGGAAATGGGCTGTGCCATTGCGTTCGTCTCGGAAAAATACGCGAAATAGAGTCCGAGTTTTCGAAAATCGGAGTCCGTATGACCAAGATATGGCCTCGCGAAGTTTCACGAAAAATTCACAAATTAAAGTATACTTAATTAAGTGAAATGGGTTGCGCAGAGAAATATATATATAGTGATATATACATATATATAATTTAAAATTAAATAAATAAATAAATATGCAAAATTGTTCAAAACAGCGAATAGGGAGAGGGGAATAACCGAACCGGCCGATTTTTGAGGTCGACCCAAACACGCTGGGTCGACTAGGGGTTAATCCAGGGTGTTTGGCTGTCAACCCGTGGGCCGATTCGCTCAAATGCAGATTTTGCCTTTGAATGGTTCTCATGGTTCAGCTTTAATCTAAAGGCCCTAGATGGTTCCTACACATGACTTCTTCCCCAAGACATGCTTTGATGGCTTGGATTGAATCTAGGGTTAATCCTATGGCTAATACTATCCTAAAACTCTATAAAAAGACCCCTAAACCTAGCCTAAATCACCATTATTCAATCCTACAACTAAACTATGCCAAATTTGTTCCTCTCATGGCCTCCACAATCATGCTAAAATTTCTAAGTTAATTTCTATGAGAGATTTTGAGTTCATACAAGTGTTTTCAAACTTGTATGAGTGTTCTTAGCTTGCATTCAAGTCAAGTTGCAATATTTATATTTCAAAGCAAGGGTTTTTATTGAATTGGCTCAAGGGTTTTCATTTGGAGCTTGCATATTTGGGTTTTTGGTGATTGCATAAGGGCTTCGTCTCAATCTTTATAATAAATATTTATTTGTGTCTTCATAGCATTGTAAGCCCTTTTCTACTTTCTTTCTTTGAACTCTAAAGTTAAATGAATGATGCAAGTTTGGGGTTGATCATTATATGCAAGTTTGGTTGATCATTATATGCAAATTTGGTTGATCATTATATGCAAGTTTGGATGATCATTATGCAAGTTGGTTTAATCATTATGTATGACACATGTTGCTATGTTATGCAAGTTTGGGTTGATCATGTTATCATGTTATGCAAGTTAAACTTGAGGTTTTGAGCATAAAGCTCCAAGCTTTATATTAAAGGTTGCATTTTGGCAACATGAAAGTTATCATATCCCTTATGATAACTTGCATGTGAGGCAAAATGCGAACTTCTAGCAACTTCTACATGTCATTTATCACCATGTATCACTCATATGCTAAGTTTGATTTTATGCATGCTTTTGAAGCCTAATAATGCAATATGCAAGTATATGAACATATGTACATTTCATATGCCACCATGTTAAACTTGTGGCTTCAACACCTTTATGTCATGGTTATGCCAAGTTCCCTATTTTATCCTTTATGCGTTGTTGCGATTATGTAAACGATTGGATTACGTTGGGGTTGGGTAACATAATGACATGAACATGATTTTTGTAACATGACGTGATATGTTAACTTGTAATTATGTTTTGGAAACATAATGGACATGACACTTAGAAAATATGAGTGTGGCCAACTCGAGGTTGGGTTGAGTTTGTAGCATAAATCTACCCGGACCCGCCCGGCTTAACTAGTGGCTACAAACAATAGGACCCAATGTGAGAAGTTGGTCATGCTGTGCTCGAACCCGAGGTTAGACCTAGTTGTGGTGTAAAGCTACCCGGACCAGCCCGGCTTAACTAGTAACAACAACAAAGTCTAATGTGAGAGGTTAAAGCGCATTAAGTTAATTAATGCCTCCTGATTAGGTTTAAGTCATGGTCCACTTAATATTTAACCAATTTGGGCTTGATGGATTAATCGAGGTTAAGTCAGGAGCCTTGGGCACTCTTAACCGATTTAATCCACGTTTGGATCGGGTTAACCACATTTAACTCGTTAAGAAACCCTAGTTGCGTGGTCCTTTTCAGCAGTAACCTTCTAGATGTATCATAAGACCCTAGGACTAGGCTAGGGTGGGGCACGATTACTGGGCTGATTGTAAGAGACCAAAAGAGACGGCTGAATGATGCCCCGGTTGTTCAGGCGGACCATGGTCGTGCACATCAAGTCCGGAGTTGAACACGGGCAACGGTAGGTTTGGACTGTGCATCATGGTATGGTGTCAGAAGGTTACACCGTAGGGCCAGATACACCCTAGGGTGGACCATGCACAGTCAACTACATTACATGATTAAGCCGCATGACACCGACACTTGACGAGTTAGGCTTATAGGGAGCCGATCAACTATACCGAGTAGTTGGACCTTGATTTAGGTCATCTCATGATGTTGGGCCAAGCTTGGGTCAAGGGAACAATTCTTGTTTTTACTTGACATGTTAGAATGCTAGTACACCCGTGGTGCAAAATTTAACCTTAATTATGCGATGACACCTTTATCTATCTTGTTAGTTAATCATTATGCCAGTATGTTGTTATCCTTATGTTCATCTCAGCTTCTCATGCCAGTTAACTTTACTAGTTCATAGACAGATAGTAGTAGGGCTTACCAGTCTTTTTGACTGACCTATTTTCTTTCGCCTCTTTTCTTCCGTTTCCCCCCTCCCCCTCCCCTCAGGTTCTCAGGGTGGGAACATTGGAGCTTAGCTTGGATCTTTCTAGCTTGCTTACCGGATTTGCTCATGTACGGGTTTGGACATTGAGCTAGCTATGGTTTATCACTTCACTTTGGGGATAGTACTTTATGTATTTCAGTTTTTCAGTTTATGCTTTTATCTAGACTTTGTTTGTTGGAAAATAATGACTAAGTACTTTATTGTAACTTAACTGTGGTTTTGGAAATGCAAGTTTTATCCGCTGCTTTACTACTCAGTTTTACTTATATGTTCTGTCTTGTGATATCTGCATGCATGTTTACCTTGTTTAAACGCCCCTCCAAAGCTAGTGTCCTTGCAAGAGTGGCACTGGCGGAGGTGGGGTGTTACAATTGGTATCAGAGCATAAGGTTTACAAGATTTGAGCAAAAGTGTTTTTGAAACTTACCTTTTGAAAAACTATTTTCAAAACCAATTAAGTATTTTCCAAGAAAAGTCTAGTTATTTTAAAAAGGCTATCCCCCAAAAGCCATAGCACTATCCTTCGTTTCTTCGTTCCGAATCTATCTTTTTCTTCGTTTTAGTATGGCCGATCGCTTTACTATCCCGGAAGGCGTACAAGTACCCGTCTGGTTCTGGAGATTTATGGAGGCAAGGGCGAATGAAGCCAGCCCCGCGAACATTCCTCCTCCTTCCCCCGTCGCTAACATCTCTCCTCCTCCCGTAGCTGAGGTTCCTCCTCCCCCTCAGCATCCGCAAGAGGATTTCGCAAAGCTTTGTAAAGACTTTAAGGCGATGGGTTGCAAGAATTTTGTCGGAACAGAGACTCCCGTGGAGGCAAGAAACTGGTTAAAGGAAACTGAAGACCTCTTTGCTATCTTTGATGTGGAAGATCGTAGGAAAGTTCTGTTGGCGGTATGGCTATTGAAAGGGGATGCTGCTTATTGGTGGGTAGTCACCACCACTACTAGACCCATTGAGGCTTGGGATGACTTTAGGAGAAGGTTTGGACTAAAGTTTCTATCGTCGACAGAAGAGAACCTTCAGCTAGAGAGGTTCCTATCACTAAAGCAAGGGGACATGACCGTTAGAGAATACGTGGATAAGTTTAATCAACTTGCTCAGTTCGGTCTAGAATGGGTTAACACCGCTCGGAAGAAGGCCCTACGCTTTGCTCTAGGATTAAATGAGCCCTTGCGCAGTTTGGCCATATCTCATATACCCCTGGGGGCGACCTTCGAGAGTTTGGTGAATATGACCCTACTTCAAGAGGAAGATAAGAGTGGCAAGAAGGAGGTCAAGGCAAATGAGTCCCAAGGCAAGAAGGAAGATACCGAGAAAAGAGATAAGAACAACAACAAGGCAAGAAAGACAAGAAAGTGCAACTTCTGTAGGATCACTGGGCACATAGCCAAGGATTGCAGGAAGAAGAAGAGGAAGTTAGGCAAGTGTTTTCATTGCGGAGAATCTGGACATCTTAGCAAGGATTGTCCCAAGAAGCATGGACAAGGGCAAGGACAAACTCAGCAAGTAGGACCCTCTGGAGGGCAATTGCAGGCTCTCCTCGCTCTTCCAGCTTTTGATCGAGGTAGAGTTTTTATAGAAATTCATGTTTACATTTCTGATTTTCCTGTTCGCACCTTATTTGATCCTGGCGCATCGCATAGTTTTATCTCTTCTGATATTGTTGAAAGTTTGCACCTAAGTACTAGCTTAGTTGAGGATCCCGTTTGTGTTTCAAGTCCAATTGGGGGTTCCGCCCATCTGTCTATGATTTGTGTGGATTTGAAAATTTCTATCTTGGCCGTAGAATTCACGTGTAGTGCTTATGTTCTCCGGGTCACGGGATATGGGTTGGTCTTGGGCATTGATTGGTTGTCCAATTATGGAGCCATCCTCGATTGTGAGCATAGGGTGGAGAGGCTCATGACTCGCCTCGGTAACACCCTAGAAATTTCTTGTAACCCTAGAGGTCCCGTCATGTTATGTTATCTTGAATCTCTCGACTCGTCCATCGATGATCTGCAATCTGTAAGGGTGGTCCGAGACTATCCCGATGTCTTTGAAGAAGTTAAGGGGTTACCCCCTAAACGAGAGATAGATTTCCGCATTTATCTAGTTGATAATGCCAAGCCAGTATCATTGCCCGTTAGGCACATGGCCCCTCGTGAAAGAAGGGAGCTCAGTAAGCAAATCAAGGAGTTGCTTGAGAAGAATTTTATTAGGCGAAGCATTTCTGAATGGAGTGCTCCGGTGGTATTCCCTACTAAGGCGGATGGTTCGCTTCGTCTATGTGTTGATTATCGAGAGTTGAACAAGCTGATAAAGAAGAATAGGCACCCGTTACCGAGAATTGATGATCTCTTTGACCAGCTTGTAGGTGCTTCTGTTTTCTCTCATCTCGATCTAGCCATCGGATTCCATCAGCTTAGAGTGGCTGAGGATAGCATTGATAAAACTGTGTTTAGGACTCCAGATGGATTCTTTGAATGGCTTGTCATGCCATTCGGTTTGACTAATGCACCCGCCTACTTCGTAGATTTGATGAGTAGGGTGTTCAGGGAGTTCCTTAACAAGTTTGTTGTTGTCTTCGTGGATGATATTCTGATCTTCTCAAAGGATGAGGAAGAGCATGCTAGGCATCTCAAGGAAGTGATGAATACGCTTAGAGCGCATCAGTTGAAAGCCAAGTTCTCCAAATGTCATTTCTGGAGAAGTGAAGTTCGGTTTCTTGGACATATAGTTTCTAAGCAAGGAATAGCGGTGGATCCCGCGAAAGTGATTGTGGAAGACTCCTAGGAGTGCAACCGAAGTAAGAAGCTTTCTCGGTTTGGCGGGCTACTATAGGAAGTTCATCAGGGACTTCGCTAAAATTTCATCCCCTCTTACTAAGTTGACGAAGAAGAACTTAGTCTGTGCATGGGACTTGGAGTGTGAGCTTGCTTTTCAAAGGCTCAAGAGAGCCCTTACCTCAGCTCCAGTTTGGCAACGTGGATTGTCACTGTTTTCAAGAGATAGTTTTCTGCGTGGGATACCGTATAGTATGTAAATGAGATCCAAGATTCACTAACGAATCTTGGAAAGCTTGCATGAACCATGAGCACGCAGTTATGTTTAAGCCAAGTATTTTAGGCAAAGAATAAGTGGAAGTGGAACGAGAAGCAACGGTGAAATGAGTTCTAACTCATATTTTGGGAACAAGAATTAAGAACTACGGAATTGCGAAGATAAAAGATGGTTAGGGCATGATGGGATTAAGCACAAGAAAATGAGGCTTAGAAGATTGAAGTCTAGATACGCGCATTTAATCTCTTTCTAAGAGTATATCCTTGATCCCTATTGTTCCGTAGAGCTTACTCGCATGCGACCTTTTAAGTATATCCTCTCAGTCCCATCCTCAATCTTAGTTCTGTTACAAACCCCCTAAGGAGTATGACTAGCCTATTTGTGATATATGGTTGGGGTGAAGAAGTTCGCCACCAAACTATTTGGGCTTTATGGGATATGGGTAATAATTGATAGATTACAAAGAGAGCCCATTTTATTCCGGTGGAAAGCAAGAGGACCGTATCATGGCTAGCGTCTGTTTATCTTCGGGAAATAGTGCGGTTGCATGGAGTTCCTTCTAGAATAGTTAGCGATCGCGACCCAATTTTCACTAGCCAGTTCTGGAACAGTTTGCAAGAAGCGATGGGTACGCGATTAAATCTGAGTACAGCCTATCACCCCCAGACGGATGGCCAAACCGGAAGGTGAATAGAGTACTAGAAGATCTCTTGAGACTTTGTGTTCTTGACTTTGGTGGTACGTGGGAAGACCACCTACCTCTTGTAGAGTTTGCTTATAATAATAGCTATCAAGCCAGCATAGGGATGGCACCATTTGAAGCTTTGTATGGGAGGCCGTGTAGGTCACCATCTTGTTGGTGGGAGACAACAGATAGACTTATACTTGGGCCCGAT
This sequence comes from Allium sativum, assembly GCA_030737875.1. Lineage (NCBI taxonomy): Eukaryota > Viridiplantae > Streptophyta > Magnoliopsida > Asparagales > Amaryllidaceae > Allium > Allium sativum. The sequence continues at coordinate 71,966,344 of CM060924.1, forward strand.
ATGATACGGGACACATCCGAGAAAGTTGAATTGGTGAGAAGAAGGATGAAAGCGGCCCAAGATAGACAGAAATCCTATGCTGACAAGCAAAGGGCAGATTTGTAATTCGAAGTGGGAGGCATGGTTTTCGTGAAGGCTTCTCCTTTGCGTAATGTGGTACGTTTTGGAGCGGTTGGGGAGTTGGCACCAAGGTTCGTAGGACCCTTCCCTATCGTAGAGAGAATTGGAAAGATGGACTATAAGGTGGAATTGCCCGAAAAGCTAGCCGGAGTGCATAATGTCTTTCATGTCTCGCATCTCCGAAAGTGCCTGCATGAGTCCGCTGAGGTGGTTGAACCAAGCATTCTTGAAGACATTGAGGTAGAGAAAGAAGCAACCTTGAGAAAAGCTCCGATCCGTATCTTGGGAACAGAGATCAAGAAACTAAGGAATCGAGAAGTCAAATTGGTGAAAGTTCAGTGGGGTGAAGCCGACGAAGATGCAACTTGGGAAACCGAGGAGAAGATGCGTGGGCTTTATCCATTTCTTTTTTAGGGTACATTCTCGATCTCTTTTCCTAATTAGCATATCTTTCTTTTTATCCATGTTTATCTTGTTTATCTTGTTATCTCGTTAAACTTGTCATGAGGACCTTAGGTAGAAACCCTTTGGATGAAACATGTATTTGAAACATGTTATGTTTGATGTTTGCAAGTGGTTGCAAGTGTTTGCAAGTGGATGCATAATACACGTTAGGCACCAAGATCGGCTCACACACTTTCATACCGCATATGCATGAGTGTTTATGCTTATTCATGGATGAAAACTTGTTATGCTATCACGTGGATGTTGCATATGGATGAATTTTATGTGCACTCATATAGAGATTATAAATTATGTTAGGAATTTTCATACATATGGAATCATTTCACTAACATATTTTGCATTAAGGGGGTTTACTGAATCAGTAACCTCCTGATTTTCGCATTAGATAAGTACATATACACACACCTTTGCATATGATCATACAGCATTTAGAAACTTTTAAGGACAATGATTGCTCGTGGATGATGTTTTGAGTAGATGGATGATGGATGGTAGGATACGTTCTTCCTAACTTGGAGATTTCGGGGACGAAATCCTTTAAGGAGGGGAGAATGTAACAACCCGTATTTTTGAATAACATGTTATAACATAAATGGAGGCAGAATCAAACTGTAAAATCTGAATCAAGGGAAACGGGCTGTGCCATTGCGTTCGTCTCGGAAAAATACGCGAAATAGAGTCCGAGTTTTCGAAAATTGGAGTCCGTATGACCAAGATATGGCCTCGCGAAGTTTCACGAAAAATTCACAAATTAAAGTATACTTAATTAAGTGAAATGGGTTGCGCAGAGAAATATATATATAGTGATATATACATATATATAATTTAAAATTAAATAAATAAATAAATATGCAAAATTGTTCAAAACAGCGAATAGGGAGAGGGGAATAACCGAACCGGCCGATTTTTGAGGTCGACCCAAGCTCGCTGGGTCGACTAGGGGTTAATCCAGGGTGTTTGGCTGTCAACCCGTGGGCTGATTCGCTCAAATGCAGATTTTGCATTTGAATGGTTCTCATGGTTCAGCTTTAATCTAAAGGCCCTAGATGGTTCCTACACTTGACTTCTTCCCCAAGACATGCTTTGATGGCTTGGATTGAATCTAGGGTTAATCCTATGGCTAATACTATCCTAAAACTCTATAAAAAGACCCCTAAACCTAGCCTAAATCACCATTATTCAATCCTACAACTAAACTATGCCAAATTTGTTCCTCTCATGGCCTCCACTCTCATGCTAAAATTTCTAAGTTAATTTCTATGAGAGATTTTGAGTTCATACAAGTGTTTTCAAACTTGTATGAGTGTTCTTAGCTTTCATTCAAGTCAAGTTGCAAGATTTCTATTTCAAAGCAAGGGTTTTTACTGAATTGGCTCAAGGGTTTTCATTTGGAGCTTGCATATTTGGGTTTTTGGTGCTTGCATAAGGGCTTCGTCTCAATCTTTATAATAAATATTTATTTGTGTCTTCATAGCATTGTAAGCCCTTTTCTACTTTCTTTCTTTGAACTCTAAAGTTAAATGAATGATGCAAGTTTGGGGTTGATCATTATATGCAAGTTCGGTTGATCATTATATGCAAGTTTGGTTGATCATTATATGCAAGTTTGGATGATCATTATGCAAGTCGGTTTAATCATTATGTATGACACATGTTGCTATGTTATGCAAGTTTGGGTTGATCATGTTATCATGTTATGCAAGTTAAACTTGAGGTTTTGAGCATACAGCTCCAAGCTTTATATTAAAGGTTGCATTTTGGCAACATGAAAGTTATCATATCCCTTATGATAACTTGCATGTGAGGCAAAATGCGAACTTCTAGCAACTTCTACATGTCATTTATCACCATGTATCACTCATATGCTAAGTTTGGTTTTATGCATGCTTTTGAAGCCTAATAATGCAATATGCAAGTATATGAACATATGTACATTTCATATGCCACCATGTTAAACTTGTGGCTTCAACACCTTTATGTCATGGTTATGCCAAGTTCCCTATTTTATCCTTTATGCGTTGTTGCGATTATGTAAACGATGGGATTACGTTGGGGCTGGGTAACATAATGACATGAACATGATTTTTGTAACATGACATGATATGTTAACTTGTAATTATGTTTTGGAAACATAATGGACATGACACTTAGAAAATATGAGTGTGGCCAACTCGAGGTTGGGTTGAGTTTGTAGCATAAATCTACCCGGACCCGCCCGGCTTAACTAGTGGCTACAAACAATAGGACCCAATGTGAGAAGTTGGTCATGCTGTGCTCGAACCTGAGGTTAGACCTAGTTGTGGTGTAAAGCTACCCGGACCCGCCCGGCTTAACTAGTAACCACAACAAAGTCTAATGTGAGAGGTTAAAGCGCATTAAGTTAATTAATGCCTCCTGATTAGGGTTAAGTCATGGTCCACTTAATACTTAACTAATTTGGGCTTGATGGATTAATCGAGGTTAAGTCAGGAGCCTTGGGTACTCTTAACCGATTTAATCCACGTTTGGATCGGGTTTACCACATTTAACCCATTAAGAAACCCTAGTTGGGTGGTCCTTTTCAGCAGTAACCTTCTAGATGTATCAAAAGACCCTAGGACTAGGCTAGGGTGGGGCACGATTACTGGGCTGATTGTAAGGGACCAAAAGAGACGGCTGAATGATGCCCCGGTTGTTCAGGCGGACCATGGTCGTGCACATCAAGTCCAGAGTTGAACACGGGCAACGGTAGGTTTGGACTGTGCATCATGGTATGGTGTCAGAGGGTTACACTGTAGGGCCAGATACACCCTAGGTGGACCCTGCACAATCAACTACATTACATGATCAAGCCGCATGACACCGACACTTGACGAGTTAGGCTTATAGGGAGCCGATCGACTAGACCGAGTAGTTGGACCTTGATTTAGGTCATCTCATGATGTTGGGCCAAGCTTGGGCCAAGGGATCAATTATTGTTTTTACTTGACATGTTAGAATGCTAGTACACACGTGGTGCAAAATTTAACCTTAATTATGTGATGACACCTTTATCTATCTTGTTAGTTAATCATCATGCCAGTATGTTGTTATCCTTATGTTCATATCAGCTTCTCATGCCAGTTAACTTTACTAGTTCATAGACAGATAGTAGTAGGGCTTACCAGTCTTTTTGACCGACCTGTTTTCTTTCGCCTCTTTTCTTCCGTTCCCCCCCCCCCAAGGTTCTCAGGGTGGGAACATTGGAGCTTAGCTTGGATCTTTCTAGCTTGCTTACCGGATTTGCTCATGTACGGGTTTGGACATTGAGCTAGCTATGGTTTATCACTTCACTTTGGGGATAGTACTTTATGTATTTCAGTTTTTCAGTTTATGCTTTTATCTAGACTTTGTTTGTTGGAAAATAATGACTAAGTACTTTATTGTAACTTAACTGTGGTTTTGGAAATGCAAGTTTTATCCGCTGCTTTACTACTCAGTTTTACTTATATGTTCTGTCTTGTGATATCTGCATGCACGTTTACCTTGTTTAACGCCCCTCCAAAGTCAGTGTCCTTGCAAGAGTGGCACTGGCGGAGGTGGGTTGTTACAAAAAATGTCTGTTCTATACCCTACATAATTTCCTGAACTCAATGTCGGAGTCTATCATTAATTATCAGACGTCTGTGCTGACTCTGGAAATTTTCTAAAGTCTATATACAAATGTCTGTTCTTATCTGACATATGTCTGACATATGCATAGTCTGTTTCCTAAAAAAAGTTTATTGAAATATATTTATCCAAGGAGATTTTACATATTATTCCTACTAATATACAAACTACTTATCTTACCGTGTAGATCTTGTAAGTACTCCTTGTATGAGTCTTCCAACCTTTAACGATATTTTTGCATATATATCTCCTGCAAAGATAGATATTATATATATATATATATTGTGTATTATGATTGTATCATTGTCATCATTAGAATCATGAATCATTGGATCTAACATGGATGGTAATTCCTTTTGGATTGACGAACATGCCAACTTTCTTTGTGGATTTGATGAACCATGTGTTTCAAAAACACTTAGGCAGACTTGTGTTGGTTTTCATTGATGATATATTTATGTATTAGAATGGTATGGAAGAGCAAGGATTCCACCTTTGGATTGTGCAGGAAACTTTGCGGAAGCACCAATTGAAGGCCAAGTTTTTAAATTGTCGGCTTTGGAAGAAAAAGTGAAGTTCCTTGGTCACGTGGTTTTGGAAGAGTGATTGTCGGTAGAATCGGTGAAAGTTGATGGTCTCGTTACTTGAAAGAGGCCTGAAATCGTTATGGAGGTCCAAAGCTTTCTGGGTTTGGATGGGTACTATCTTAGGTTTATCATGTCCTTTTCTTGTATAGCGACATCGCTCACTAAGCTAACGAGAAAGGATGTTAAGTTTATTTGGTCTAATAAGTTTGAGGAGGCATTCATGAGGATGGAGCGCTTGTTGACCAATGCTCCCATGGTAGTAGTGCCAAAAGGAAACTAGGGTTTGGTTGTTTTTGTTGATGCTTGTGGAACAGGGTTAGGTGTTGTTCTAATGCAGAAAGGAAGGATTAATTCTTATGCTTCCTAATAGTTGAGACCTGATGAAGTATGATACCTAACTCATGATCTTGAGTTATATTTTGTTCCTCTTCACTTGAAGATTTGAAGGCCTTTCTTATTGGATGAAAGGTTTTAGTTGTTCACTGACCATAAGTCCTTGAGAAATTTTTTTCTCAGAAGTAATTGAATATGCAACAACAGAGGTGGTAGGAGTTCTTGGTGATGTATGACTTTAGCATAGAGATACTCCTCGAAAAACGGATAAGGCTGTGGTTGCCCTTAGTAGGAGGCACCAAGGCATGGTGTCGACTACGTTGAATGACTGGAAATACTTAAAGCTTTAGTCATATGTAATGTGAGGATTAGGTTGATAGCAAGTTCTAGCTGGAGTACATCTATGGTGTCATGCCTAGAGGTCCAACCAGCTTTGATCGAGAAGATTGTTTCTAGGTAGGAAGAGGATCCATCATTAGACAAAAGGATTAGAGAGCTCAGAGCCATAAAGGAAGGAAGTATCCTTGAGTAGTTCGCTTTCGACCGAAAGGGTTGGTTATGAAAGAATAAAAGGCTATTTGTTTCGAAGGTTGGTAATATGAGGAAGGAAGTTCTTAGAGAGTGTCATTGCTCTAAATTTAAGATACATCCTAGAGGGAACCAAGATGTACAGAGACGTGAAGAGAAGATTATTCCGGAAAGGAATGAAGAAAGATGTTGACGTGTAGGTAAAGCAATGTATGAATTGCAAACAGGTAAAGGCCAAACATCAGATGCCCAGTGGTTTGTTATGACCATTGGAGATTCCATTTTGGAAGTGGGATTTTATGTCCGTAGATTTCGTCGATGGACTGTCGAGATCGAAAAGAGGAAATGAAAGCATACGGGTTTTCGTGGATAGCCTAACCAAGAGTTATTCCCCATGAAGTCAACTAGGATGGTGTCAGTTTTGGCTATATGATTCATGAAGAATGTTGTGAATCTTCTTGTATTTCCTAGTAGTGTAATAAGCGATAAAGATTTGTTGTTCACGATTGAGTTTTGGATGACTCTGCAGAAGGAATAGAAACAAACTAAAGACGAGTACAGCTTATTACACCCAAATAGATGGGAAAACTGGGAGGGTGAGTAAGGTACGAGAATATTTGCTAAGAGAATATGTTACGAACTTTGGGGGTTCATCGGAGGACCAATTACATGTGGTGGAATTTTCCTATAATGTAGCTTTCAGGAAAATATAAGAATGACACCTTTTGAAGCTTTATACAGAAGACCATGTAAATCGCCATCATGTTGGTTAGAGACGCACGAAATACCAGTTCTTGGTCTTAGAAAGAGAATCCACAGAGAAAATTTAGATCATTCGAGGTCGAATAAAGGAAGATCAGTGTAGGCAAAAGGGTTGGAAAGCTTGCCTATCATGTAGAGTAACCAAATAGACTGGCAGGAATCCATAATGTGTTTCATGTATTGCAATTGCAAAAGTATGTACATGACCTTGATGTTACCATGGATCTGAGAGTGTTGGAAGATATGGTCATAGAGCCTAATTTTACTGCCATGAGGCAAACAATTTATGTTATCGATAGAGATGAAAAAAGTGAGAATCAAGGCAGTTAAGTTTGCAAAATGCAACACCCCACGTCCATTAATGTCACTCACAAAGGGAAGGCATTAACTTCCATGGAGGTCATAAGTAAATATAGAACAGAGAAATTACAACAAGACAGATAATTAATAGCACTTGAAAATCTAATACTTCATTTTATTGCAGCGGGAATTAAATATGTCGGTTACGTCGTAAAACCATAGATCAAAACCAAGTACAATATCCGTCTTTACAAAAAAAATACATAATCCCATTACAATAGCCATTAAAAAGAAAGATAACAAGCTGGACTTTACTTCTGCAGTCCAAGTTTTCCAAGAGATAAGCGATCCAACTAGGCTCCACTAGAACTTGGCCCAACCTGAGGACCTGAAGGGAGAAAAAGATGGAAAAGAGGGGGTCAGACATAAAGTCTGGTGAGTATGATAATTCTACAATACTACTATCAAAATAACTGGACTAAGGCATAAGCTGGAAGACAAGGAAATGTCTATGAAGAGCAGAATAAGGACATAGACAATCGCTAAAGGCAACGGAAAAGGTGCTCCTAAATACTAAAGGATAAACACTATACTGCACCACACCAGTCATCCTAAAGATTGATCCCACTTAGCTTCACTTAGAAACTTTCTTAATGGCTTTACGTACTCCTAGCTGACTACATAGGTGCTGCCTGCCCCTATCTCCACTAGGTGTACCCCACTTTCCATTTTTTGATCGGCTCCCTACTCGTAGATACCCGTGCTGGCCCCACAGTGGGGTGTATCATTCCCCTAAAGTGGCAACCCGATACAATGGAGATGCACGGCTTATACCTATACGATGCAACAACGTCTTACCTACCAGCCCGGGTCCACACACGTATATGAAACCCGTTGGACTTGCGTTGCCACCGCTCCCTGTTTTGGCCTCTTATAGTCGAACCCAGTATGCGTGTCCCGTCCTCGACTTGGGTCGAGCCAACAAAGATACGTTTTTGGATACTGGTTGAAATGGGCCCCCATTATTTCCCACAAGCATTCCACCTAAGCTTGTCCCATTAGTTCATCCACTTAACCCACTTAGTCATGTTCACTTACATGTGTGTTTGGTCAAGTCTAATCGTATTTCAAATGCCTCTAAAGGCAACCACTAGATTCCTAATGCCACCCAAGGCACCTACTTAACCCCCATGTCCCACCTTACATGATTATCTGGTTAAGTATTCCTTAATTCATTAAGGCCATAACCTCATAAAGACCTCTCACATTAGACTGGCATTTATGGCAGCTGGATTTGCCGGCGGGTCCGGGCAGTCTTACACCATAAAAGAGTCTAACCTCGTGTCTTTACAACTGTTATGCTTTAGTTTGGGCCTAGGACCTCTCACATTGGGCCGACATTTGTGACTACTGGATTTTCCGGGCGGGTCCGGGCAGGTTTACGTCACAAAAGGGTCCAACCTCGTGTCCTAAGCATTGATTATTATTAATAATCCACTTTCCCCAATTTTAATAATTCCCTATTTGAATTATTAATTAATTCCAAATTTAGCAATGTCCATAATTGACTCAATTATGGACATCCATTTAAGGCATGCAAAATCATATCAATTGCACCCCAATTTATTAATTTCCTAATATTACCCCTACCCCACGTTTGAACGTTTATTCGCAAAATGTATGCTAGACGCGATTAGCCTAACTCATAGCATAAAAGAAAATATTCACAACAACATATATATGTGACTAAATAAATCATAATAAGGGGTAAAACTTGCATACATCCAAGATTACAACTTGCATAAGGTTATACATGTCATGGATCTAAGGGTGTCAACTTATTCATAATTCACATAATATGATTTTGATCAAATTTCATAAACTTGTATAGGACATGTGTGAATCAACATCATTAACAATATGGTTTTATATGGGTACACCTAACTCAATAGGCAAATTCCCAAAAATCAAAATTCATTTAATCATAGATTCATGTATATGGGTACACCTAACTCAATAGGCAAATTCCCATATTCAAGATCCAATTAATTTGTAGATTCATGTATATGGGTACACCTAACTCAATAGGCAAATTCCCATAATCAAGATCTATTATAAAAAAAACATAAATTTTAAACATGATCCAATTCGCATAAATAATAACATCATGATTTTACAACTTGTATGATTCAACATAACTTAACTTGACATCATTATCATATAACATAAGTATTTCAACATATGTGATAATATGAGATCTACAACATGTATAAGATTTACAACATAGCATATCATAATTTGCAACATAGCATGATATGATTTACAACATAGCATAGCATGATTTACAACATGGCATAACATGATTTATAACATAGCATAGCATGACTAATCACATATGACATAGCATAGGATTATTTACAACATAATCACTACCACATAACAACATATATATGATAACATAATAGCATAACAAGAGATCCACAACATCATTCGCAAATACATAACAATTCATATCACTTTCTTGTGATCCATTCATAACTTAATCAAATTATTTTATAATAATATTGTGAGATTCATCATACTCACAATTTAAAGAAGAGAAATAGAAAGATTCTTTGATTTAATTTGTTTGTTGAGTAGATTTAGTTGTAGGCTAGGCTTTCTCCTTCTTCTTTAGTTTGTGACGGCTACGCTGAACTCCATGGCAACGGCATGTCGGTAGCTATCCAATTTTTCAAGTGATTTAGGGTTAGAGTCTACCCACTTATTTATAGATGTTAGGATGCATTTAAGCCATTAGATTAACCCTAGAATAGATTAGAGCCATTAGATTTCGACCAGCCCTCAAAACACAGCCCGAAAACCCAACCAGATGCACCCAGGTCACCTGGGCTCGACCAGGGAGGTCGACACCCAGGTCGACTCCCAAGTCGACCTGCCTCCCCCCCCCCCCCCAGGTCGACTCCCAAGTCGACCCCCAGGTCGACCTGGTCTGGGCGGGAGTTTTCCTGTCTGCCTCCATTTCTGTGTTTTTGAAATCTGTTTTAAAATTTGAATTTTTCGTGAAACTTCTCGAGGCCATATCTCGGTCATACGAACTCCGATTTACAAAATTTCGGACTCTATTTAGCGTATTTTTCAGAGGAGAACACAATGGCGCAGCCCATTTCCCAATATTCTTATATCTGAAATTAATTATTCTTTCATTTGTGAATATTAGTATTAACTGATTTACGGGGTGTTACATTCTCCCCTCCTTAAAGGATTTCGACCCCGAAATCTTCAAGTCAAGAAGAATGTTTAACCTAACATCCAATCAACCATCTACTCAATCATCAACCACTGGCATCCACTGTCCTTATAGACTTCTAATGCTTTTATGTTTAAATGCATAGTGTGTGTACATGTCCGTATCTAATGCAAAATCAGGCGGTCCACTGATTCAGTTGACCTCCTTAATGCAATTCATGATAGTGCCATGCATCCATTATGTATGCAAAAGATCCTGATTACTTACATACTACTTCTATATGCGTGCACATCCATTCAACCGAATGCAGCATCTATATGATGGTACAACCATTATACATCCATTATACTAAATACATTCATTTATGCAATATGCAAAATGTAGTGACTTAGCCGATCTAGTGCCTAAAGTGTGTGTATATATGCATCCACGAGCAGCCACTAGCAAACACTTGCATCCATTTTGCATCCATCATACATAACATGTCTCAAACACATGTTTCAACCATAGGATTTATCCTAACTAAAGGTCAAAGATACTAATGAGAGGACATACTAAAGATAAGATAAGATAAGCTAAGCGATAAAGGAGAAATTAAAAGACATACCCTCAAAAAGAAAAGGGTACAACGAACACATCTTCTCTTCTATCTCCCAAGTAGCGTTGCTCTCATCATCTCCCCATTGCACTTTAACTAGTCTGACCTCTCGGTTCCTCAACTTTTTGATCTCCGACCCAAGAATGCATGTAGGAGCTCGTCTAATTGTTGCATCACGCTCTATTTCCACCTCTTTAAGCAAGCTCGGCTCTACCACCTCCGCGGTCTTGTGCAAACACCTCCTCAAATGTGATACATGGAATACGTCGCGTACTCCACTAAGTTTCTCAGGTAACTCCACCCTATACGCCATTTTCCCAATCCTGTCTTTTACAGGGAACGGCCCTACAAACCTTGGTGCTAATTTCCCAACGGACCCAAAGCGAACAACATTCCGTAACGGAGACACTTTGATAAAGACCATGTCCCCAATGTCAAACTCAAGATCTGTCCTCCTCTTATCAGCATACGATTTCTGCCTATCTTGTGCTGCTTTCATCCTCCTTCGAATCAAATCAATCTTCTCTGAGGTTTCCCTAACTATATCGGGCCCAAGTAGGATTTTATCGGTAGATTCCCACCAACATGTAGGCGAACGGCAAGGCCCTCCATAAAGAGCTTCGAAAGGTGCCATGCCAATACTAGACTGAAAGCTATTATTATATGCGAATTCTACCAACGGAAGGTGCTCTTCCCATGTACCCCCAAAGTCTAGGATACAAAGCCTTAAAAGATCCTCTAGAATACGATTCACCCTCTCGGTCTGGCCGTCCGTCTGAGGATGATATGCGGTGCTCAAACATAGATGAGTCCCTACCGCCTCTTGTAAACTCTTCCAAAATTCTCTAGTGAAGATGGGATCACGGTCGCTTACTATACTAGAAGGAATACCATGCAAACGAACTATCTCCTTAATGTATACAGAAGCCAACCACGGAGCAGTCCTCTTACTTTTCACGGGAATAAAATGGGCGCTCTTAGTAAGTCTATCTACTATAACCCAAATCCCTGTATTACCCTTCCTTGATCTTGGTAATCCATCCACAAAATCCATCGAGACGCTTTCCCATTTCCATATTGGAACTTCCAATGGGTGAAGCAACCCACCGGGTTTCTTTTGTTCTGCTTTAACTCGCTGGCACACCAAGCATCCAGCGACGTACTCGGCCACATCCTTTTTCATACCGGCCCAAAAGAAAACTCGCTTCATATCTTTGTACATCTTGTCTCCGCCGGGATGAATGGTCATCTTTGAGCGATGAGCATCATCAAGAATGGCCTTCCTTAAGTCTTCGTCTTGTGGTACACAAAGTCTATTTTCCCTTCGTAACCAACCCTTATCGTCTAGGGTATACCTACGAAGATGGCTTGACGACTCCCCTCCTTTGAGCTTTTCTACTATCTCAACCAACTGTGGGTCGTCTTGTTGTGCCTCACCAACTCGTCCTAGAAGTGTAGGTCTAACCTCCAAGGATGCTAACAAACCAGGTACTAGGTCAACGGAGGGTCTAAAGTCAAACATGGAGATGAATTCTAAGCTTCGTCGTTCAACAAACAACGGACTCAAGGACAACCTTTTCCTACTTAAGGCATCTGCTACCACGTTACCCTTGCCCGGGGTATATGCTATTTCAAAATCGTAGGATGCTAAGAATTCCATCCACCGTTGCTGCCTTAAATTCAAATCCTTTTGAGAGAATAAGTATTTTAATGATTTGTGGTCAGTGAACAGTTCGAATTTCTCACCAAGAAGATAGTGACGCCAAGACTTAAGCGCGAAAACAATTGCGGCTAACTCAAGGTCATGTGTAGGGTAATTCTTTTCATGAACCCTCAACTGCCTTCCACCATAGGCTATTACTCTTCCCTCTTGCATGAGGACCGCGCCAAGTCCCGTCCCACAAGCATCAGTATAGACGGTAAACGGCTTATTCCCGTCTGGCAGCACTAAGACTGGGGCTGAAGTTAAGGCTCTCTTTAAACGTTGGAACGCATCATCACAATCTTCGTCCCACGTAAAAACTAGGTTCTTCTTTGTTAACCGTGTTAATGGAGCTGATATTTTTGCGAAGTCTTTGATAAACTTCCTATAATAGCCAGCCAACCCCAAGAAACTTCTTACTTCGGTTACATTTTTAGGGACCTTCCAATCTTGGATGGCCACCACCTTTGCGGGATCCACTGCTATCCCTTCTTTGGAAACCACGTGCCCTAAGAACCGTACTTCCTTCCTCCAGAAGTGACACTTAGAAAATTTTGCCTTAAGGTTATGCGCTCGAAGGGTTTCCAACACTTCCCTAAGATGTAGGGCATGCTCTTCTTCATTCTTAGAAAAGACTAAGATGTCATCCATAAAGACTACTACGAATTTGTTAAGGTACTCCCTAAACACCCTACTCATCAAATCCACAAAATATGCGGGGGCGTTTGTCAAACCAAAGGGCATCACTAGCCATTCATAAAATCCGTCAGGAGTCCTAAAAGAAGTCTTATCTATACTATCCTCAGCCACTCTCAGTTGATGAAAGCCAGTGGCTAAGTCCAACTGCGAAAACACTGAGGCGCCAACTAATTGATCAAAGAGATCGTCAATCCTCGGCAGTGGGTGTCGGTTCTTTTTAGTAAGCTTGTTTAGTTCTCTAAAGTCCACACAAAGTCTAAGGGACCCATCCGCCTTTGTGGCAAAAACTACTGGAGCACCCCACTCCGATATACTACGTCTTATGAACCCCTTCTCAAGCAACTCCTTCACTTGCTTATTGAGTTCCCTCCTTTCACGAGGAGCCATGTGGCGTACTGGCAAAGATACGGGTTTAGCATTATCCACAAGATAAATTCGAAAGTCTATCTCCCGCTTTGGAGGTAAGCCCTTCACCTCCTCAAACACATCCGGATATTCCCGGACCACCTCTACCGATCGCAGATTCTCTATAGACGCGTCAAGCGATTCAAGATAACTTAGAATAACGGAATTTATGGGATTACAAAAGATGTCGTGAGCCTTACCAAGGCGAGTCACAAGCCTAACTACTCTCCTTTCACAATCAAGAATGGCCCCATTTCTAGACAACCAATCCATTCCTAAAATTAGCCCATAGCCCGTGAAGCCCAATACATAAGCATCACATCTAAATTCAATGCTAAGTATAGAGATTTTCAAATCCAAACATATCATGGTCAAATGAGCCGAACCCCCAATTGGATTTGAAACGACCAAGGGATCCTCTACTAAACTGGTGTTCAAGTGCAATAATTCAACTAATGATGCAGAGATAAATGAATGAGATGCGCCAGAATCGAATAAGGTACGGACAGGATGATCAAACAGAAAAACTAAGCTTTCAACAGAAATTGTTCTACCTCTTTCTTGCAGCGGTGGGGCCACAATAGCCTGAACTTGCCCCCTTGCCTGCCCTGGTGCCATAAGAGCCTGCACCTGTCCTCCCGAGGTAGACCCTGCCCTCTGCCCCTTCTTTGGGCAGTCCTTCACCAAATGTCCCGCATCTCCACAATGAAAACAACCAGTCTTCTTTTTCTTTCTACAATCTTTGCTGAGATGGCCAGGCGTCCCACAATTGAAGCATTTCTTCTTCCCTTTGCCATTATTGTGTTTACCACCCTTCTTACTTTGCTGTTGGGGTTTCTTCTAATCCCCTTTCTTTTCAATTGCCTTATCCTCATGCATAAGTGCCATTTCTACTAGCCTTTCAAAGGTGGCTCCCATAGGGATGTGGGTCATAGCCAACCCTTGCAACGGTTAATTCAAGCCTCTAACGAACCTCAAAGCTTTCTTCTCTAGCGTGTTCACCAATTCCAAGCCAAACCTTGCTAACTGATTAAATTTATTGACATATTCCTTCACTGATGAGTTCCCTTGCTTTAGTGTCAGGAATTTTTCCATATTTAAGTTCTCCTCTGCCTTTGAAAGAAACTTTGCCTCAAACCTTCGTCTGAAATCCGCCCATGAATCAACTGGACGTTCCCCGTTAGTGACCTCCCACCAAAACGAGGCCTCTCCCTTCATTAACCAAGCAGCTAAACGGACTTTCCTCCCATCTTCCACTTTAAATATATCCAACAATTCCTCAGTCTCCTTAAGCCAATCTCTGGCCTCCACAAACGTCTCAGTCCCTTGAAAAGTTTTTCCTCCCATAGCCTTGAATTCCTTGCGCGTCTTTGCAAAAGTGTCAACACGAGGAGGAGGAGGAGGAGGAATGGGTGCAACTTGGGGTGGAGGAGCATCTGTTGGGCCTGCGGTGGTGGCCCTAGCCTCCAAATACCTCCTAAACCACCCTGGAACCGTCACACCTTCTGGGAGACTAAGATCTTCAGCCATGCTGAAACGAAAAAAGGAAAGATTCAAAATGGAGAATTCGAAAGATAAAGATAAGGATATGGCTATTTGGGATTATGTTTTTCATAAAAACTCTCTTTAAATAACATGTTTTTGAAAGCACTTCTTCCAAAAATACTTTAGAAAAATATTTTTCTAAAAATTTTATTTGTTCTGGTAACCTTATGCTCTGATACCACGTGTAACACCCCACGTCCATTAATGTCACTCACAAAGGGAATGCATTAACTTCCATGGAGGTCATAAGTGAATATAGAACAGAGAAATTACAACAAGACAGATAATAAATAGCACTTGAAAATCTAAAACTTCATTTTATTGCAGCGGGAATTAAATATGTCTGTTACATCGTAAAACCATAGATCATAACCAAGTACAATATCCGTCTTTACAAAAACAAAATACATAATCCCATTACAATAGCCATTAAAAAGAAAGATAACAAGCTGGACTTTACTTCTGCAGTCCAAGCTTTCCAAGAGATAAGCGATCCAACTAGGCTCCACTAGAACTTGGCCCAACCTAAGGACCTGAAGGGAGAAAAAGATGGAAAAGAGGGGGTCAGACATAAAGTCTGGTGAGTATGATAATTCTACAATACTACTATCAAAATAACTGGACTAAGGCATAAGCTGGAAGACAAGGAAATGTCTATGAAGAGCAGATTAAGGACATAGACAATCGCTAAAGGCAACGGAAAAGGCGCTCCTAAATACTAAAGGATAAACACTATACTGCACCACACCAGTCACCCTAAAGATTGATCCCACTTAGCTTCACTTAGAAACTTTCTTAATGGCTTTACGTACTCCTAGCTGACTACATAGGTGCCGCCTGCCCCTATCTCCACTAGGTGTACCCCACTTTCCATTTTTCGATCGGCTCCCTACTCATAGATACCCGTGCTAGCCCCACAGTGGGGTGTATCATTCCCCTAAAGTGGCAACCCGATACAACGGAGATGCACGGCTTATACCTATACGATGCAACAACGTCTTACCTACCAGCCCGGGTCCACACACGCATATGAAACCCGTTGGACTTGCGTTGCCACCGCTCCCTGTTTTGGCCTCTTATAGTCAAACCCGGTATGCGTGTCCCTTCCTCGACTTGGGTCGAGCCCACAAAGATACGTTTTGGGATACTGGTTGAAATGGGCCCCCATTATTTCCCATAAGCATTCCACCTAAGCTTGTCCCATTAGTTCATCCACTTAACCCACTTAGTCATGTTCACTTACATGTGTGTTTGGTTAAGTCTAATCGTATTTCAAATGCCTCTAAAGGCAACCACTAGATTCCTAATGCCACCCAAGGCACCTACTTAACCCCCATGTCCCACCTTACATGATTATCTGGTTAAGTATTCCTTAATTCATTAAGTCCATAACCTCATAAAGACCTCTCACATTATACTGGCATTTATGGCAGTTGGATTTGCCGGGCGGGTCCGAGCAGTCTTACACCATAAAAGAGTCTAACCTCGTGTCTTTACAACTGTTATGCTTTAGTTTGGGCCTAGGACCTCTCACATTGGGCCGACATTTGTGACTACTAGATTTGCCGGGCGGGTCCGGGCAGGTTTACGTCACAAACGGGTCCAACCTCGTGTCCTAAGCATTGATTATTATTAATAATGAACTTTCCCCAATTTTAATAATTCCCTATTTGAATTATTAATTAATTCCAAATTTAGCAATGTCCATAATTGACTCAATTATGGACATCCATTTAAGGCATGCAAAATCATATCAATTGCACCCCAATTTATTAATTTCCTAATATTACCCCTACCCCACGTTTGAACGTTTATTCGCAAAATGTATGCTAGACCCGATTAGCCTAACTCATAGCATAAAAGAAAATATTCACAACAACAACATATATATGTGACTAAACAAATCATAACAAGGGGTGAAACTTGCACACATCCAAGATTACAACTTGCATAAGGTTATACATGTCATGGATCTAAGGGTGTCAACTTATTCATAATTCACATAATATGATTTTGATCAAATTTCATAAACTTGTATAGGACATGTGTGAATCAACATCATTAACAATAAGGTTTTATATGGGTACACCTAACTCAATAGGCAAATTCCCAAAAATCAAAATTCATTTAATCATAGATTCATGTATATGGGTACACCTAACTCAATAGGAAAATTCCCATATTCAAGATCCAATTAATTTGTAGATTCATGTATATGGGTACACCTAACTCAATAGGCAAATTCCCATAATCAAGATCTATTATAAAAAAACATAAATTTTAAACATGATCCAATTCGCATAAATAATAACATCATGATTTTACAACTTGTATGATTCAACATAACTTAACATGACATCATTATCATATAACATAAGTATTTCAACATATGTGATAATATGAGATCTACAACATATATAAGATTTACAACATAGCATATCATAATTTGCAACATAGCATGATATGACTTACAACATAGCATAGCATGATTTACAACATGGCATAACTTGATTTATAACATAGCATAGCATGACTAATCACATATGACATAGCATAGGATTATTTACAACATAATCACTACCACATAACAACATATATATGATAACATAATAGCATAACAAGAGATCCACAACATAATTCGCAAATACATAACAATTCATATCACTTTCTTGTGATCCATTCATAACTTAATCAAATTATTTTATAATAATATTGTGAGATTCATCATACTCACAATTTAAAGAAGAGAAATAGAAAGAGTCTTTGATTTAATTTGTTTGTTGAGTAGATTTAGGCGTAGGCTAGGCTTTCTCCTTCTTCTTTAGTTTGTGACGGCTACGCTGAACTCCATGGCAACGGAATGTCGGTAGCTCTCTAATTTTTCAAGTGATTTAGGGTTAGAGTCTACCTACTTATTTATAGATGTTAGGATGCATTAAAGCCATTAGATTAACCCTAGAATAGATTAGAGCCATTAGATTTCGAACAGCCCTCAAAACACAGCCCGAAAACCCAACCAGATGCACCCAGGTCACCTGGGCTCGACCAGGGAGGTCGACTCCCAAGTCGACCTGCCCCCCCCCCCCAGGTCGACTCCCAAGTCGACCCCCAGGTCGACCTGGTCTGGGCGGGAGTTTTCCCGTCTGCCTCCATTTCTGTGTTTTCGAAATCTGTTTTAAAATTTGAATTTTTCGTGAAACTTCTCGAGGCCATATCTCGGTCATACGAACTCCGATTTACAAAATTTCGGACTCTATTTCGCGTATTTTTCCGAGACGAACACAATGGCGCAGCCCGTTTCCCAATATTCTTATATCTGAAATTAATTATTCTTTCATTTGTGAATATTAGTATTAACTGATTTACGGGGTGTTACACAAAGGTTCAGTGGAGTTCTAACGAATGAGACTGCAATTAGGGGATGGAGATCAGGATTAGATATGCTTTTCCTGGTTTGCTTTCAATAAGATCTATATTGTTTTAGAGATTGGTTACTAGTGGGTTACGTTAGTATGTGTTTTTATAACATTGCATGTTGGGTTGTTGTGACTGATTTGGTTGTTTTATCCTTGATTAAATTTCAAGGAAGAAATTTGTTAAAAGAAAGGTGGATGTGGTGCCCCTAAATGTAGCAACATTATCAATGAATTTAATTGGTTAATTAAATGGGAATAATGCGGTGAAATTGGAAATGAGATTTGTGCTTAATAAAATTTACTAGTGGATTGGCCGTAGAAACAATGAATTGCCTAAGGAGGGGAATATAAGTGGGGGAAAAGGGTAAACTCTCGACCCTTATATATACTCATATCCTATCAAATTTTGTTTCACTTTTCGTTACTCTAAAAATTAAAAGAATACTAAGGTGTTTGTCCATTAAAGATGGGAAGAAGAAATGGAAGAAAAAGCTAGGATTTAGAGCTTGGAAACTTTTTCAATAGATCTCACTACCTCAACTAATTAAGGTGAATAATACACTTACCCTTGTGTTTCGACCATTGGGGAAATAGCTGAAAGTTGTGTTTGATTCACGATGGGTTGTCATGATGTATGATATGTTATTTGGTGGGAAATCATTTAGCTTATGGTTGTCGTGTTTATATGGTTTTTTTAATATACACCAAATTGGTTCTGTTTAGGGTAAACCCATAGTTAAACATCTCTAAATACCATGAATTTTGGTATGATGTTTGTAAGATGATTTCGGACATGAATTTAAATTTTCATAATTACTCACAGACATATGAATTAGTTATGAATTTTCTAATTTTGAATTGCTTAGGAAGGCTTGCATATTGACTAAATTAATTAAAATACATGTATCAATATTTTATACAAGGCCGGTACAAAAGTAGTATAAAAAGACTGCATATAATCACTATTTTATTTGGTAAGCCAATGAGAATTCGATAAAAAAAGTGGAATATGTATAACATAACGACCCACTTTTTTCGTACAGTTCTAGCCAACATCTAGCAACCCATGTCAACCCAAATTGCACAGAAAAGCAGATAGTTAGGAGAAAGAAATTAGAGGGTGAGAAAAGAAAGAAATATTAGAATATAAGAAGAAGAAGAACCAACATAACAAGAGTCCCACACCGCAATGGAACAAAATATAATATAGAAATAAGTCTTTATTGAGAGCTTGAAAAATACTTACAATCATCAGAGTACATCAACACATCTAGATAGTTATAATAACTTGTCCTTATATACAACACACAGCGGAATAATACTATATAATATCGTATGTCTGAGCTCTTCCATCTCGTCTCTTCATAGCATCCGATAAACTAAACCTGTAAAAGTCGGTCTAAACCGAGCATTGCAAATGCCAGGATCAGTCTGGTGATTCAGCGTGGAAAAAACTCACTAAGTTTAAGGGTATCATCCAACTTGATTTTAAAGTCAAAATCTTTTCGAAAGAAAAGGGTAATCGTAAGACCAAATCCACACATAAATATGGATGGTTTTTACCTAACGATAATCCAAAACACTTTTAAAAATCAATACTTCTTCTGATATTATAATAATGTCTAATACAAATAAATAACAATCTAGAGGAATGCTTGCATCTCACACTCCACATACATAGTGTACAATACAAACCACGGGGTCTTATTGGAGTATGAATTCCAACTGGCAAGGTGTAACACCCCACCTCCATTAGGATCACTCCTTAGAATGTACTAGCTTTGGAGGGGCGTTATTGTGAAGGTAAACATGCACAGAGATATAGCAAGACAGAGTATATAAAAATAAATATAAGTAAAGCAGCGGTAGCAGATAAAAACCCATCATCATCACAGAAAATCCACATAGTCAAGTACATAGTATCAAAATGTCATGATCCAAAATACAACTCCAGTCTAGATACGTGATGACAAAATACATAGTAAACATCAGTACTAATCCCCAGAAATAAAAGATAAGCCACAGCTAGCTCAGATCCATACATGAGCTATCCAACAAGCAAGTCAAAGATCCACTAAGCAGATGTAGTCCCTCCCTGAGAACCTGTGGGGGGGGGGGGAAACGGAAGAAAAGAAGCGAAAGAAAACAGGTCAGTCAAAAAGACTGGTAAGCCCTACTACGATCAATCTATAAACTAATAAAGTTAACAGTATGATGGAAACTGAGAGGAACATTCTGGCAACAGATAAAGGTGACATCACATAGACGGGATTAATCTTTGCACCACAGTGTACTAGCAAACCCACAAAACAAATCTTGATCCCTTAGCCCAAGCTTTGGCCCAATAACATGGAGTGACCTTAGTATAAGGCCCAGCCCAACGGTCTAGTCGATCGGCTCCCTATAAACCTAACACGTCGAGTGTTGGTGTCCATACGGCCCACATGGATGTAGTCAGACTGCGCTGGGTCCACCCTTGGGTGTATCAAGCCCTCGGGTGTCAACCCCAGACACCTAAGCAATAATGCACAGTCTAAGCCTACTGGTACCCGTGCCTCGAGTTTGTCCAACATCGGACTACGTGCACGTCCGTAGCCCGCCGGACCCGCACCGCTGTACCACTCAGCCGTCGCTTTGGTCGCTTACATCAGTCCAGTAATCGTGCCCCGCCCTAACCTAGCTATAGGGTTGTAGTGATACCAAACTGGGATTACTGCTGGAACAGACCACGTTGCTAGGGTTTCTAAGAGGGTTAAGTGTGGTTTTAACCCCTCACTAAACCTGGATTAGATTAGCTAAGTGTAACCACTTACCCCCATCTAATCCTCGCATCCCCATTATTGGTTAAGTATTAGTGGGCCATGACTTAACCCTAATCATGAGGCATTAATTACTTAACGCACCCAACCTCTCACATTAGACATCCGTGGTTACCTGGGAAGATTTACACCACGTCTAGGTCTAACCTCGGGTCTTATGGTGCAACATGACCAACTACCCACATTAGACCCCACGTTGTGGTTACCTGGGAAGATTTACACCACAACTAGGTCTAACCTCGAGTTGGCCACATCATGTTATCTAATGTCATGTCCACTTCAAAACATATTTACAAGTTAACATATACTTGGGTAGACCTAACTTAATAGGTAAATTCCCAAGGGGTAGACCTAACTTAATAGGTAAATTCCCAATCTTTTAGTTTCATGTATTTTTAAGTTTTACCCAAACCCTCCCAACGTCATTATCTCGCTTACATATTCGTCATAACGTATAAGGGTATAAAAGGTAACTTGGCATAACATACATGGTGAACTTCACATGTCATAATAAACATGCATACATGTTAAACTTGCAAATCATGTCATGGTGAATTCGCATAAACATGCATAGCTTATTAATTATGCATAACATGGTAAGGTGAACATGCATAATCCATTAAACTTGCATAACATGGTAAGATGAACATGCATAATCCATTAAACTTGCATAACATGGTAAGGTGAACATGCATAATCCATTAAACTTGCATAACATGGTAAGATGAACATGCATAATCCATTAAACTTGCATAACATGGTAAGATGAACATGCATAATCCATTAAACTTGCATAACATGGTAAGATGAACATGCATAACTTGTGAAACATGTAAAACATGGCATAGAAATCTCGCATATGCATGCATAACTCATGAATCATATAAAACATATCATAGTGAGTCCGCATAAGCATGCATAATCAACCAAACTCACATAAATCTCATCTTTCACCAAACATTAACTTTAAAGTTTGTAAAGTGAAGGTAAGAGGGCTTACAAATATAAACAAGCCACAAATCCACCAAATAAGATGAAGAAGCCCTTTTAAAAACCAAAATAAAGCCTCAAACAAGAAAACCCCTTTGCAAAATCCCAAAAACACAAACTTTAACAAATCAAACTTGCATCTTAATGAAGTATGCAAGTTATTAAGCATTCATACAACATAGAAAAGGTTGTATGATCATCATATCATCATAGGATTAAACTTTGAGGAAGGTGGAGGCTAGGGATTTTAGATGGAGGCCATTTGGGGTTTCAATTTGGCATAGTTTAGTTGCAAGATTGATTAATGAGGCTTTAGGGTAGGATTAGGGGTATATTTATAGAGAATTAGAGTGTTTTAGGCCCTAGGATTAACCCTAGATTAGGTTTGGCCCGTCAGATCTTAGAATTCTCCAGAACCAAGCCACTTGACCCAACCCCAATTAGAAATGGTGCACCAGGCTGGGCTGCCTGGTCACCCCCTGTCGACAGGGCTGTCGACAGGGCAGTCGACACCCTGGGTGCCCTGTCGACATGCCTGTCGACATGGGCCCCTGGCGGGAATTTTCCCGCCTAACCCTGATTAGCCCAAATCCCTGATTTTAATTTGAAATTTAAATCTGTCTTTAGCATGGAAATTTCTGAAAACTTCAATGGGCCTTAACTGGGTCATACGGACTCCGATTTTCGAAAACTCGGACTCTATTTCGCGTATTTTTCCGAGACGATCGCAATGGCATAGCCCGTTTCCCCTGATTCTGATTTTTGAATTTAATTCTGCCTCGATTTATGTTATAACAGTTTATTGAAAATATGGGTTGTTATATTCTCCCCTTCTTAAAGGATTTCGTCCCCGAAATCTTCAAGTTAGGAAGAACATATCCTACCATCCAACATCCATCTACTCAAAACATCATCCACGAGCAACCATTGTCCTTAAAGGATTCTAAATGCTGTATGACCATATGCAAAAGTGTGTGTATATGTACTTATCTAATGCAAAGATCAATGCAAAATATGTTAGTGAAATGTATCCATATGTATGCAAATCCCTGACATAATGTATAATAACTACATGCGTGCTCAATCATACATCCATATGCAACATCCATGTGATTGCATACAAATTTCATCCAAGAATATGCATAAACACCCATGCACATGCAATATGAGGAGTGTGTGAGCCGATCTAGTGCCTAATGTGTATCATGCATCCACGAGTAACCACCTGCAAACACTTGCAACCACTTGCAATCATCAACCATAACATGCTTCAAACACATGTTTCATCCAAAGGGTTTCTACCTAAGGTTCTCATGACAAGCTTAGCACGATAACTAGATAAATATGGATTGCAAAGAGAAAGATATACTAACAAAGGGAAGAGATTGAGAGTGTACCCTCAAAAAGGAATGGATAAAGCCCACGCATCTTCTCCTCAGTTTCCCAAGTTGCGTCCTCTTCGGCTTCACCCCATTGCACCTTCACCAATCTGACCTCACGATTCCTTAGCTTCTTGGTCTCTGTCCCCAAGATACGAATCGGAGCTTTCCTTAAAGTTGCTTCTTTCTCTACCTCCACGTCTTCAAGCATGCTAGGCTCAACCACCTCAGCGGACTCATGCAGGCACTTTCGGAGATGTGAGACATGAAAGACATTGTGCACTCCGGACAACTTCTCGGGCAATTGCACTCTGTATGCCATCTTCCCAATTCTCTCAATGATGGGGAAGGGTCCAACAAATCTCGGTGCTAGCTTCCCAACAGCTCCAAATCGGACCACATTCCGCAAAGGAGAAACCTTCACGAAAACCTTGTCCCCAACCTCAAACTCCAATTCGGACCTTCGCCTGTCAGCATAGGATTTCTGCCGGTCTTGGGCCGCTTTCATCCGTCTTCTAATCAACTCAACCTTCTCGGATGTGTCCCTAATCATGTCGGGTCCAAGTATAAGCTTATCCGTGGATTCCCACCAACATGTAGGTGACTTGCACGGCCTCCCATATAAAGCCTCAAAGGGTGCCATCCCTATGCTCGCCTGATAACTGTTGTTGTATGCAAACTCGACAAGAGGGAGATGGTCTTCCCAAGCACCACCAAAATCTAGAATGCAAAGCCTCAACAAGTCCTCAAGTACCCTATTCACCCTTTCTGTCTGGCCGTCTGTTTGTGGGTGATAGGCCGTACTCAGGTTCAACTTCGTGCCCATAGCCTCCTGCAAGATGTTCCAGAATTGACTAGTAAAGATGGGGTCTCGGTCACTGACTATGCTGGAAGGGACCCCATGTAGTCGCACTATCTCACGAAGATATACTGATGCTAGTCCAGATGCTGTCCTTTTGCTCTTTACTGGGATAAAGTGAGCACTCTTCGTGAGCCTATCTACAATGACCCATATGCTCGTATTCCCCTTCCTGGACCTTGGAAGCCCATCAATAAAGTCCATAGAAATGCTCTCCCACTTCCATAGCGGGACCTCTAGCGGATGTAATAGCCCACCGGGCTTCTTCGACTCAGCTTTTACTCTTTGACAAATAACACATCTCGAGACAAACTCCGCAACATCCTTTTTCATTCCGGGCCAGAAGAAAACGCGCTTCATGTCCTTATACATCTTATCACCCCCTGGATGTATGGTCATCTTGGAGCGATGTGCTTCCTCGAGAACTTTCCTCGCCAAGTCATCTACCATCGGGACACAAAGCCTTCCATCTTTCCTCAGCCAACCCCTATCGTCTATAGAATATCGAGCAAGGTGACTAGATGTCTCCCCTCGAACCAGCTTATCCAAGATCTCAATTATCTGAGGGTCTTCCTTTTGCGAAGCCCCAACTTGATCTAGGAGGGTAGGCCTGAGCTCTAACGATGCCAAGGAACCGGTCACCGACTCCATTGCCAAAGAGAAATCAAAGGTCGCTAAGAACTCTAAATTCTTCATCTCAACAAACAGAGGACTTAGTGTCAACCTTTTCCTACTCAACGCATCTGCTACAACATTCCCCTTGCCAGGGGTATAGGATATCTCAAAATCATAGGAAGCCAAAAATTCCATCCATCTCTGCTGTCTTAAGTTCAGATCTTTCTGCGAAAAGAGATACTTTAAAGACTTATGATCGGTATATAGCTCGAATCTCTCTCCCAGAAGATAATGACGCCATGCTTTGAGCGCATATACAATCGCTGCTAGCTCTAGATCATGAGTGGGATAGTTCCTCTCATGCACCTTCAGTTGCCTTCCACCAAAGCATATAACTCTGCCCTCTTGCATCAGAACAGCACCCAATCCCGTGCCACAAGCATCAGTGTACACGGTAAATATCTTACCACCATCGGGTAAGGCTAGAACTGGTGCAGAGGTAAGGGCTCTTTTGAGTCTCTGAAAAGCAAGCTCACAATCCATATCCCAAGCAAAGACTAAGTTCTTCTTCGTCAACTTAGTAAGAGGAGCGGATATCTTTGCGAAGTCTTTAATGAACTTCCGATAGAAACCCGCAAGACCCAGAAAGCTTCTCACCTCGGTTGCATTCCTTGGAGTTTTCCAATCCTGAACTGCAACCACCTTAGCGGGATCTACCGCTAAGCCTTGCTTGGATACGATATGCCCAAGAAATCTGACTTCCCTTCTCCAAAAGTGGCACTTGGAGAACTTGGCTTTTAACTGGTGTGCTCTGAGTGTATCCATCACCTCTACTAGGTGCCTCGCATGCTCTTCCTCATCCTTGGAGAAGACCAGAATATCATCAACAAAGACCACGACAAACTTATTCAAAAACTCCCGAAACACCCTACTCATCAAATCCACAAAATATGCGGGTGCATTCGTCAAACCGAACGGCATAACAAGCCATTCAAAGAATCCGTCTGGAGTTCTGAATGCAGTCTTGTCTATACTGTCTTCAGCCACTCTGAGCTGATGGAAACCCGTAGCAAGGTCAAGCTGAGAGAAAACAGAAGCACCAACAAGTTGATCAAAGAGATCATCGATTCTTGGTAACGGGTGTCGGTTCTTCTTAGTTAGCTTATTCAACTCTCTATAATCCACACAGAGTCGGAGAGAGCCATCTGCCTTAGTTGCAAACACCACAGGCGCTCCCCATTCGGATATACTCCTTCTGATGAAGCCCTTCTCAAGCAATTCTTTCACTTGTTTGCTCAACTCCCGTCTCTCACGCGGAGTCATATGCCGAACGGGCAAAGAAACAGGCTTAGCATTATCTACCAGGTAGATGCGAAAGTCAATCTCTCGTTTAGGGGGCAACCCCTTAACTTCTTCAAAAACGTCTGGATAATCTCGGACCACCCTTACAGACTGAAGGGCCTCCTCTGATGAGTCGAGAGATTCTAGATAGCATAACATGACGGGATTCTTCGGATTGCATGAAATCTCTAAGGTGTTGCCCAGGCGAGTCACAAGCCTTACAACCCTATGCTCACAATCCAGAATGGCTCCATATCTAGACAGCCAATCCATGCCCAAGATCAATCCGTATCCCTTGAAACCTAGAACATATGCACTACACAAGAACTCAACGCTGAGTATAGAGATCCTTAGATCCTCACATACCATGGATAGATGAGCAGAACCACCAATGGGATTCGAAACACAAACGGGATCATCCACTAAGCTAGTACTGAGGTGCAAACTATCAACAAGATCAGATGAAATAAAGCTATGTGATGCACCGGAATCAAACAAGGTACGTACCGGAAGGTCAGAGATATAAACAAGGTTCTCAACAGAAACACTACCTCTCTCGGGAACTGAAGCGGCATTGAGAGCATGAACTTGCCCTCCTGAAGATCCAGCCTGTCCTTTCTTCTTTGGGCAGTCTTTGCTGAAGTGCCCAGCCTCTCCACAAGAAAAGCATCCACCATTAAGCTTCCTTTTCTTCTTCCTGCAATCTTTAGCAAAATGCCCAGCTATGCCACAGTAATTGCACTTCCCCTTGCCTTTGTTGTTGCCCTTCTTGTTCTTATTCTGGTTTCCTTGACTGCTTTGACCTTGGTTGCCTTTGCCTTGAGAATCAGCCTTCTTTGCCTGAGTATCGCCTGACTTGACTTCCTTCTTTCCCTCTCCCTGAAGCAGAGCCATATTGACCAAACTCTCGAAAGTGGCTCCATGCGGAATATGTGACATTGCCAAGCCCTGCAGCGGCTCATTCAATCCTCTGGCAAATCGAAGAGCCTTCTTCTCCGGGGTGTTTACTAGATCCAAACCAAAGCGGGCCAGCTGATTGAACTTGTTCACATACTCCTTGACAGACATATCCCCTTGCTTTAGTGCAATGAACTTCTCCATTTGTAAATTTGCTTCAGCTGAAGATAGAAACTTGGTCACAAATCTAGCCCTCAAATCGGCCCAAGTCTCAACGGGCCTCGTCCCATTGGTGACCTCCCACCAATAGGCCGCCTCATCCTTCAGAAGCCATACGGTCAATAAGATCTTCCTCTCGTCATCTATTCCAAAAATGGCAAACAAGTCCTCCGTGTCCTTCAGCCAATTCCTAGCTTCAACGAAAGATTCTATGCCTAGGAAATTCTTGCCCCCCATTGCCTTGAAGTCTTTACACACCTTTGTAAACTCAATCTGAGGATGCTGAGGGGGAGGAGGAGGAAGAGGAGCCTCAGCAACGGGAGGAGGAGGAACATTAGCAACGGGAGGGGGGATATTAGCTGCTGGAGGAGGGGGAGCAGGGACCACCGGAGGAGGGATATTAGGGGTAGGATTCTCAACCACAGGAGGAGGAGTGGGAGTAGGGTTGGCGGGACCAGCAGCCGCCCTAGCTTCTAGGAGTCTCCTATACCAGAGTGGTACGTTCACTCCATCTGGGATGTCAAGATTCTCAGCCATACTGAAACAAGAGATAAGATAAGATTAGATCAAGGGAACGAAGGATAACACTGATGGCTTTTTGGGGATTAGCCTTAAAACAATCTAGACTTTATTTTGGAAAATACTTAGTAGGTTTTTGAAAATAGTTTTTCGAAAAGGGTTTTTTTTTTCAAAAGTTTTTGTTCAATCTTGTTAACCTTGTGCTCTGATACCAAATGTAACACCCCACCTCCATTAGGATCACTCCTTAGAATGTACTAGCTTTGGAGGGGCGTTATTGTGAAGGTAAACATGCACAGAGATATAGCAAGACAGAGTATATAAAAATAAATATAAGTAAAGCAGCGGTAGCAGATAAAAACCCATCATCATCACAGAAAATCCACATAGTCAAGTACATAGTATCAAAATGTCATGATCCAAAATACAACTCCAGTCTAGATACGTGATGACAAAATACATAGTAAACATCAGTACTAATCCCCAGAAATAAAAGATAAGCCACAGCTAGCTCAGATCCATACATGAGCTATCCAACAAGCAAGTCAAAGATCCACTAAGCAGATGTAGTCCCTCCCTGAGAACCTGTGGGGGGGGGGGGGGAAACGGAAGAAAAGAAGCGAAAGAAAACAGGTCAGTCAAAAAGACTGGTAAGCCCTACTACGATCAATCTATAAACTAATAAAGTTAACAGTATGATGGAAACTGAGAGGAACATTCTGGCAACAGATAAAGGTGACATCACATAGACGGGATTAATCTTTGCACCACAGTGTACTAGCAAACCCACAAAACAAATCTTGATCCCTTAGCCCAAGCTTTGGCCCAATAACATGGAGTGACCTTAGTATAAGGCCCAGCCCAACGGTCTAGTCGATCGGCTCCCTATAAACCTAACACGTCGAGTGTTGGTGTCCATACGGCCCACATGGATGTAGTCAGACTGCGCTGGGTCCACCCTTGGGTGTATCAAGCCCTCGGGTGTCAACCCCAGACACCTAAGCAATAATGCACAGTCTAAGCCTACTGGTACCCGTGCCTCGAGTTTGTCCAACATCGGACTACGTGCACGTCCGTAGCCCGCCGGACCCGCACCGCTGTACCACTCAGCCGTCGCTTTGGTCGCTTACATCAGTCCAGTAATCGTGCCCCGCCCTAACCTAGCTATAGGGTTGTAGTGATACCAAACTGGGATTACTGCTGGAACAGACCACGTTGCTAGGGTTTCTAAGAGGGTTAAGTGTGGTTTTAACCCCTCACTAAACCTGGATTAGATTAGCTAAGTGTAACCACTTACCCCCATCTAATCCTCGCATCCCCATTATTGGTTAAGTATTAGTGGGCCATGACTTAACCCTAATCATGAGGCATTAATTACTTAACGCACCCAACCTCTCACATTAGACATCCGTGGTTACCTGGGAAGATTTACACCACGTCTAGGTCTAACCTCGGGTCTTATGGTGCAACATGACCAACTACCCACATTAGACCCCACGTTGTGGTTACCTGGGAAGATTTACACCACAACTAGGTCTAACCTCGAGTTGGCCACATCATGTTATCTAATGTCATGTCCACTTCAAAACATATTTACAAGTTAACATATACTTGGGTAGACCTAACTTAATAGGTAAATTCCCAAGGGGTAGACCTAACTTAATAGGTAAATTCCCAATCTTTTAGTTTCATGTATTTTTAAGTTTTACCCAAACCCTCCCAACGTCATTATCTCGCTTACATATTCGTCATAACGTATAAGGGTATAAAAGGTAACTTGGCATAACATACATGGTGAATTTCACATGTCATAATAAACATGCATACATGTTAAACTTGCAAATCATGTCATGGTGAATTCGCATAAACATGCATAGCTTATTAATTATGCATAACATGGTAAGGTGAACATGCATAATCCATTAAACTTGCATAACATGGTAAGATGAACATGCATAATCCATTAAACTTGCATAACATGGTAAGGTGAACATGCATAATCCATTAAACTTGCATAACATGGTAAGATGAACATGCATAATCCATTAAACTTGCATAACATGGTAAGATGAACATGCATAATCCATTAAACTTGCATAACATGGTAAGATGAACATGCATAACTTGTGAAACATGTAAAACATGGCATAGAAATCTCGCATATGCATGCATAACTCATGAATCATATAAAACATATCATAGTGAGTCCGCATAAGCATGCATAATCAACCAAACTCACATAAATCTCATCTTTCACCAAACATTAACTTTAAAGTTTGTAAAGTGAAGGTAAGAGGGCTTACAAATATAAACAAGCCACAAATCCACCAAATAAGATGAAGAAGCCCTTTTAAAAACCAAAATAAAGCCTCAAACAAGAAAACCCCTTTGCAAAATCCCAAAAACACAAACTTTAACAAATCAAACTTGCATCTTAATGAAGTATGCAAGTTATTAAGCATTCATACAACATAGAAAAGGTTGTATGATCATCATATCATCATAGGATTAAACTTTGAGGAAGGTGGAGGCTAGGGATTTTAGATGGAGGCCATTTGGGGTTTCAATTTGGCATAGTTTAGTTGCAAGATTGATTAATGAGGCTTTAGGGTAGGATTAGGGGTATATTTATAGAGAATTAGAGTGTTTTAGGCCCTAGGATTAACCCTAGATTAGGTTTGGCCCGTCAGATCTTAGAATTCTCCAGAACCAAGCCACTTGACCCAACCCCAATTAGAAATGGTGCACCAGGCTGGGCTGCCTGGTCACCCCCTGTCGACAGGGCTGTCGACAGGGCAGTCGACACCCTGGGTGCCCTGTCGACATGCCTGTCGACATGGGCCCCTGGCGGGAATTTTCCCGCCTAACCCTGATTAGCCCAAATCCCTGATTTTAATTTGAAATTTAAATCTGTCTTTAGCATGGAAATTTCTGAAAACTTCAATGGGCCTTAACTGGGTCATACGGACTCCGATTTTCGAAAACTCGGACTCTATTTCGCGTATTTTTCCGAGACGATCGCAATGGCATAGCCCGTTTCCCCTGATTCTGATTTTTGAATTTAATTCTGCCTCGATTTATGTTATAACAGTTTATTGAAAATATGGGTTGTTATACAAGGTATGGGACCACCTTCTGACTGTGTATATCTAGAGAGAAATACACTAAGTTCAACAAGTGCAACCCAGGATAAACATGACCCGCCATTCACTGCGCTTTAATGTTCTGAATATATTTCCACCTACGGTTGGTATACCAACGTTACTGTTCCCGGGAGATACATAAGCTAAAAGAAGAAAAAAATATGAACATTATCTAGATGGTGACAATATACCCTAATGGGAGCGACCCACATAGCCATGCGACCTACCCGATTTTATACCATTTCCTGGGTAATGAGGCTAGAGGTTTAAATCTTCTTTTTAAAATGTATGGCCATCATTCACTTTGAATGCCACATCGTCAGATCTGTCAGATTCCACTAACTAATGTCCACAAAAATACTCTAGTTGTTAAGCTAAGAGAATGTGTCTTCTTCGTGACCAACAAAAATAAGTTTGAGGAAATCAACATACATGACACCTTTGGAAATAATATGTCAGACATTCGTCCATACAAGTCATCCAGGAACAGGATGAACCGAAGGCACTCTCTCACCACATCCCTGGTATCACCCCATAGATCAATAGCGAGTACTCCTTGCAATTTGAAGATTTCATTCATGAAAGTATCATCATCGAAATATCTTTGGCATCTAAACTAGAGAAATTCAATGAGTAGTCCTTCCACTCATGAAGATCAAAGGCTTCAATTGCTTCATCTTTAATCGTTATCTTCCATCTTCCATGTATTTTCTGGTCGGGATGGTTTTCGAATATAAATTCAATTTCGTTCTTTCCATACCAACAATCGTACATGCCAGATTTGATAGTCGGTTATTTAACTATCAAGTAAACAACCATTCATCCATAAAAATAAAATAAATCTACCAATTAAGTACCCAACATCATTTAGCCTTTTTAATTAACCAATCGTTAATTAAATAATAAAACTTTTGATTTGGAAAACATTTCCCCTTCTAATTGGATATAAGAATATTAAATTATCATCTCACTTCTACTCATTGGCTCCTTATTATAAATTGGTACGTGAATAAATCTCTAAGTATCAACCCCGAAGGCCGAAACCAACATCAGATTGACAACTCAAAAATTACTCATCTCAAACAACGTACAACAAGTTCCAGTTTCTTCTAAAACCACATCATCTTCCTTTTTAGTCATTTCAACCGAATATATCCCTTATAATCTCACTAATCATTTCCAATTTTATTTAAAATATCATTTCATAAAATTAACTTAAATACTCAACTTAACTTCTATAAATAAATTTTATAGACTTCATTTCAAAACCCTTCACCTTTCATTTACGAAAATCCTTAATCTTCAGTTTATAATTTTTGAAATCCTTAACCATTTATTTATAAAAAAAACTAGACCATTTATTTAGAAATATCCATTAGAAATATCTTAACCATTCATCAAAATTTATCTCAGTTCGAAAAATTCCTAAACCAATCCATAACTTTGTCTATATAACTCATTTTATATGAATTTCCATTTATAACTCTTTTTGGCAATCTCGCCTTAAAATCCAAATTATTAGACATTAGTTTCATTTTCCAATTCACGCCAAATATCCATATTCTACTTTCAATTCCATTTATTCACTAATCTTATTCACGAAAAAACATTTAACCTCATTTCACATATTTAAAAACAACGTTTGAAAACGTTTAATAGTTACAAAAAATCACCTTTCAATTCTTTTAATCAATTCCATCAGACCATTTCAACATTAAATCATCTTTCAAAATTCCATTTACATCACTCAATCCCTTCTTCGAAATCATTTTTACATTTCGCTTTAGTTTATATAACTTAACCATTTATTCATCAATATTTGGGAACTTCCATTAATTAATTTATAATTTAAATAGTTTTTAAAACATAAATAAGACTTCTGCGTTTGTTTTTTAAAATAAGCATCGTATTTCAAATATATAAATATAACTTTGAAAACGTTCACAACCGATTTAATATCAAGTTAAAAATCTTTCCTTTTATCAACGGTACTAATGAGGTAAATATCTCCTAAAGTACTAAACCGTGAAATATAAACCAATTTCATACCCAAATGAACACAACAAATCATATTGATAAACATTATCAATATTAGTGAGGAATCCCATTAGATTCCTCCACCCTGTCAATCCCTACATCACCATTCCATATTATTCAACATATATTATGATAAAATGAAATTTAACAGCTATTGTGGGGAATCCAGTTGAATCCCTCCAACCTGTTATTCCCTGCATCCAAATACATTACCTCAAATAATATTATTTAATAAGAATTATTAAATTTTAAACTAATAGTTTATATAGCAGACAATAATAATAATTTAACACAATAATAACAACTCAAACAATTCATTAATTTAAACACGTTTATATTACAAACGTGACCACCAAGGTAAGTTACCTTAACCAGTTCCAATGTTAGAATAACGATTTGGTTTTCACTGAAATTAAATAAAGTTTAATTTCATTGGTTTAATCAATATATGAATATATATATTTAAAAACAGTCAACCATTAGCAATCATGGCACATAATTTAAAAACCTGACTAATATAAAATATAAGTTGGAAGAACTAAGTGAGTTTAACTAACCTTGAGTTGATACATTGTTTAAACAAGTTGTTTCACTTAAATTGAACAAGTATTTAATTCAACTAAAAAATCCAGTAAATTCCAAATGCATCTAGTTATGTTCCATGACATAGTGCACATCAAGACGATCATAACGCTAGTTGTTTTGTCCATTTTTGTTCACATGGGTAAAAGTTACACCATTATAAGTATACACGAGTTTATATAAATAATTAATTTTCCTAATCAAGTTTAACTAAACTTAAATTACTTTAATCAACAGTATAATTAAGGCCCGTCACTCCCTTGTTTTTTGTTCCCCTTTGTATTCCATTTCTGTTGTCAAACTTTTCTTTTTACTCTGCACACGAGTTATAAGTATTTATAAACAATATGATTATAATTAAAAATTAAACATCCTTAATTAAATTTTAAACTTCACTTGAATTACTTGAATTAAGAGGCTAGCATTTTAATTAGAAAATATGACCAAGATTCTCGTTACTCACTTCGTTCCCCTATATCTTCTCCACATGTCGAAAAACAAAAGCCCAATCCATTTTTCGTGAAAAACATTACTGGCCGACCATACTTTTTCTTTCTCCTTCTCGCGTATTGTTTCTTCGAACTGCAGAAACACATCCACGCATGAATATCAACCACATTGGCCTAACTCTAGCCATCAGACTTCGATCAATAACCATCCATCTGTTCGCCTCAGTCCACACGTCCATCACCCACGCAGCTCGTGACTCGATCGTGACTTCCACCCGTATGAACCACACGAAGACAGCAGCTTCTCGAGCTAACTCTGGCAACCACGAAGGCCCGTAACAGATCACCACCAATATGTGACGAGATCTCGCCACCCACTGCAAGTTTGCAGAAGATTTTTTTTGGAAATAGTGTATGGATTTGGAGTTAATGGTGGAAGAAAGTTGTGTGTTTAGGTTCGTTGATAAATGGTGGAGGTGGTGTGTTACTGCATTTACCACGCGCAGGGAAAAAATTAGAATTTAGGGTTTGTATCCCCTTTATATAGATAACCCATACTATTGAAATATTAATATATGAAACTTCACGTTGAAGTAACGAGCAAAACCACTATAAACCACTTCCGATAGAGATGAAAATTGAGATCCTAGCATAAAACAATATTCTGGACATGATGGAAAAGGTTTTGTCGAATTCCGAGGTCGTTTGTGAAAAATTCCTTTATAACTCATATATGTGAATCGACGCACATTTAAATTGTGTACGATCACAAAATAAATCCAGTTAACTGGAAAATTGAAAAACTAAAATAATAAATAGTTACGGATTTAATAAAATCAATTTCATCGTAAACGGAGTTTGTTAGATAATCAATTATTCTAAATTTCCAATATAAATCGATAAAACGATTAAATAAAAATCTAAGCGTTTTTGGCTACCGAAGTCATATACGACATTGTAATGACACGAAATTTGGTTTTGTACAATAATTTTACTTTACGGTTCAAATGAAATTAATTTCGTCGAAAACCGAGGTTGTTTACAAAATGGTCATTCTCAAGGCTTGTATATAATATTGATAAAATATTATATAAGTAGCAAATAATTCCAATTAAATTATAATAAATTATAATTATCATAAATACCCAAAAGGAATATATATATAGCTTCAAATATAACCCAATATGGATTTAAAACTCAACAACATCAATTTCAAGTTAAAACGCTATCCAAATTATATAGAAATCCTTATTGAATTAATTAAATAAACGTTATCGTTTATTAACGATTTCCATAGCGACTATTTTAAATTTTGAATTGGACTAATAATTTATAATATGAAGTCTCGATTTTTTCTCTCCATTAAGAAATTATAATCAACAAGATTCAAACCTTTCTTGTTTCACAGAATTCCGACTTATATCGGATCTTGTATACTCAATTGAAGTTCAAAACTCAATATTACGAACTAGCACGCCGTTACGAGCACATTTTAAATGAAATATAAATTATAACATTTAAACTTCGTTTTTATAAATGAATTCAATATTAAAATGCACTAACATTTCCAAATATAACATTTAAAATAATAAAACAAATAAAATATTTGATTACAAAAATACGGGAAGTAACATATAAAGTATTACTTTATAAGGAAATAAGTCCAAATTTTCCGTACTTACTGTCAGTTCGCTGTCTTTCCAAGGGAAACGTTCCAGGACTCTCGAAAGCCACTTTCTATAGTGTTAGATACTTGGAATATCATTTGTGTATTATATAGGAAGTGTTCAAACCTCCACCTCTTACCCTTTGGAATTGCTTTGGTATTGACACTTATGTATTTAGAAAGTTATACTTCTCCACAAGAGGCTTTTCCTCCGCTCTTTCGGCAGAGGCGAAAGTGTGTATTTTATAAGAAAGGGAAATGTTTTTGGACTCTCCTCAATATTCCATTTTCTCTTTTCTCAAAGATGCAGTCTGATGTGCATGTATATATGCACATTTATATTCACACATTTTTTCTTGCTTTAGTTAAATAACATAAGTGAGATATTTTTACATGTTTTAACCAATAACCCAAAATTCATAAATTATCATGCATCCGTCTTCATATTGGGGAAGAACAGTCATTTGTGCATGCATTTATTTTTGATAAAATTTGTTCAATTCCATGTTGGTTTTTTGGAATTTGGATACATATACAAGTGGTTTAATGAAGGATATGCATGCACAAAAAGGAGACCAATAAATGAAGATGGAATTAGTTCACATACAACTTAGTGGAGGACCCTACCCATTATCCCTCTATCTCTAATGATATATTTAAAGGCTACGGTATTGGCTAATCGAGACAAACAAGTTTCATGCAATTTTAATGATTCATTAGTGGATAAAGACAAATGGAAGCTTCATGAAGAGGGCATTTTTGGTAGTCCCCAACAAAATGGATTAGGGTTAGGGTTGTATAAACATGTATAAATACCCCACATATGTTCATGTAAATATGATCTCTTTTAGTTAGTTTTTGGTCTGAGGATCAAAGCTCTCTTTTCTCTTTAATAGCTACATAGCCAATTTCCTCTTATGTAATTCATTTCTTTTATGCGGTTCTAACTAGTTCTCTTTCATTTACATGCTTCTCACTTCTTGTTGTAGTGTATATCTCTTTTATTTTATGCAAGTAGAATAGATTTCCAGTCATTTTTCTCTCTTTTTCCTTTGCTTTTATTTCATGTTGCAAGCTACAATTGTTAATATGATAGCAGGTATTAGAAGCTAAGTCCCTTTAACTTAGGGGTAATGAAGCTCTCTAATTATGTAGCTTCAACATAACTTGAATTTATGTTCTCTTTTTAGCGATTAATGAAAATATGATTATGGAAAAGAAGTGATTGTTTAAATTGAAATTTGATGGCCTATATTTCAAAATAATAGTTAATAGGTCATGCTTAAAATAGATTTGTTTTTCATCTTTTTTTCTTTTTCATGAGAGTTAAACAAGTGGGTTAGTGGTTGTGTTAAAGTTTGATGGCTTACTTTGGGCTAATTAATAGCACAGATATGTCAATGTTAAGATAAACACATCAACTAATCACACTTATAACCAAAAAAGAGAGATCATAATTTCATAATTTGTTGAACTATATGATATAGAAAGTGGATTATTCCTAAGTTTTCAATTAATCTCATAGTTTTTATCAATCTTATTTTGATAATTTAGTTGTATTGTAGCTAAAATTTATGTTAGCATTGTTTTCATTTGATTGAGTAGAATCTAAAATTATTTCTTTTCCGTGGATCGACCCGTATTCTCCATGTACTACAAGTGTACGAGGCGCGCTTGCGGTTTTATACACTTTGCAACAGATTTCTAATTAATAGAATATCCGTCGTTGAACTAGTTTTTGACGCCGTTGCCAGAGAATGAAGTTAATTATTATTTTATTCTTTGAAATAATTTTCTTGTTTGTTGTTCTTCTTTATTAAAAAAGAAAAAAAAATAGGTGATCTTGTTCATAGATTTTGTGTTTGTTCACTATTTTTTATATTTTGCTTCATTTTTGTTCTTGTGTTATACATGTGTTTGTTTGTTTTGCCTTTTATTCTCATTCAAAAAAAAAAGTTTGTGTTTCTTGTTTGGTTCACTTGAGCATATTTTTGTTTGTGTGTTTGTATGTTTGTTTTCATTTAATATAGCTTTAAAAAAAGAAAAAGAAAAAAGAGTCCTCTATTGTTTTCACTTTCAGTTCTTTGTGCATATCCTTTGGTTTTTGTTGTTTGTTTTGTAAGACTTTCGTTTGCGCTTTGCATTTGCTGTTTTCATTTTAAAAAAATTCTAAACCTCTGTGTGTTGGTGCTTTCAGTACGTGGTTTCGACACCCATTTGGTCACTTTTACATTTGAACTGTTTATGTAAAAAAATTATTGCATTGAATTTCATTACCTTTTGTTACATTGCATTTATTTACAATTCTGAGCGTATCCCCTTCCACTTAGTTTTCCGTTTTCAACATTTTCCAAATTTGTGTATGGCAAATTCTATTCGAACCCAAGTAATTTCTTAGTAGCCCCCCAAACATATGAAAAAAATTGGTATACCCTCAATTTCGCTGAGTAGCCCCCATGAAATTTAAAAAAAAACCGAAAATACACTTCCTTGTACGAGCTCTACGTGGTTTGTAAGGAAATCACGTAGGAGCACTGCGTGGTATGTTAGAAAATCACGTAAGGGCTCTACGTGGTTTTGCAGTGTACCATGTAGTGCTCCCACGTGGTTTCCTTACAAACCACGTAGAGTCCCTACGAGGTAAGCTGAAAGTTTTAAAAAAAAAATATAATCGAAAAAGGCAGTTTCATCCTTGAGTTTTTTCAAAAAAAAGAAGGGGTGGGGGGAGGGGGGCTACTAAGAAATTATCTACGTTTGAATAGAATTTGCCTTTGTGTGTTTGTCTTACATTTTCTGTTTTCTTTTTGTCTCTGACATCTCCGCTAGTGCCAACACCATTCAGCAATCGACTGAAAATGTTCCTCTTTCTAACAATCTGCTTGCAGCACTTCTTCCTATTCCCGAACCACTGCGTCATCTCCACACCCCATACTCCAAAACCAACCTACCAACTCAGACCATACAACCCACTCATAACCATTCATACCAAACTATCACCTATAACTGCATTTCACTCCTCCTTAAGCCTAACAAACCACCTGCACCACAAACAACTCCACCTCCATCCTACAAACCATCTACACAATATCGACTTCCACACCACCATCCACTCTTCAACCGAAAACTTCACTTCAGTCATCACCTGACCACCTGATCACAAAATTCAATCCATTCAGCCATTGTACATAATCCATGTCTTTTTTTCCATATCGTTATTTTTTATGTATCCATATAACATTTTCTTGACATTTCTTCCTTTTGGTTTCATATATTTCAGATAATAAATCCAATCGCGACAACCAAACTTGTAATCCACCTTGCTGCCTCTCCAAACCCCTCTGTCAAAACAGAAAATCCTCACAAACAATCCATCAATTTTCCACCATTCACCCAAATCTCAAACAATCCCTACTGCTACATAAACCTTCAACTTACATTCTCTATCACCTCCTCCACTATCACATTTCACCTGCTTCCTTGCCTCGACACTGGCAAACACAATTCACCCGCATCACCTTCATCAAGTACGCCTGACCGCACAATTCACCTTCAAACCACAAACCAACTACTAGTGTGCCACATATCTGAAAATCACTAACTAAAACTCCAATCGCCCTGAGCACTTCAACATCAAACCCAAAAACCCCTTTGATACTCGAACTGCCCTCTTTTGACCATAATTGAACTACCAGCTTACGCCTGAATGATTACAACACTTTGAATCTGCAGCCTTTCTAATTCACAAAAGTATTCCTCTTCGTTTCCGATTTCGATTTTTCTTTTGTGTTGTTTCTCGTTTTTTGTGTTGGCTTTCTTTGCGTGATTAACCGCAAGAAATTGGAATTTGATATTTTGTATTGTTCCATTTGGGCCGAGGTATGGGATTACTGCTTGCTAGTATAATTTTTTAGTGCGACTATGTTTTTGGTGTAAACATTTTCTTTGGGGTTTGTTTAAGTTATATATTAAAAAAAATGTTTTCATTCTGTCATTTTTAATAAAAGGAAGTGAGATTGTTTTGAGCTTATTCTGAGTTTCTTTTTAGGTTGCAGAAATTAGCAGAGAACGAAGAGCTTGCTTGAAATGCTTTGCCTTGCCATGCTTAAAAAAAAAACAAAAATTGCGACTTAAATAAAGTGTCGTGCTAAGGGCACCCCAATATGTTCTACTTAATACCACAAGAATTAGTACTACACTCTTCTTAATACCACGCACTTAAAAAATACGGGCTACGACACTATTTTAGCCTATTTCTATTTCGTTCGATATTCGTTCGTCCTAATTTCTAAAACCGATCAACGAGCTAAACCTTAGATCTATAACCGATCAACGAATTCGAAGCCGCAATGATAAGAAATATATACAATAGCCGTGAATAAGGTTTGAATTAAGCAAACTAGAAGAGAAAATGAGAGATTAGGGTTTTAATACCACCAAACAATTGAGAGATTACCGTATGAATTTGAATTTCCCGCAAGTGATGCGAAGAAGACAATGTGTACGAGAGATCAGGGTTTTTGGACTAGCTTAGTAAGTGATAAGTTCGACAAATAACGATTGAGTGAGATATTAGAATGAAAAGGTAATTTGGTATTAGGAAGCATACAAAATTTAATGAGTTTTGTTTTATTAATTGCGGTATTAGGAAGAACATATTGGGGTGCCCTTAGCACCACACCGAATAAAAGTTGCTAAAAAAAATCAACATGCTTAGGTATTGTTTTATAACTCTGATTTTATTTTCTTGCATTGTTGTTTGTTTGCATTTGCACTAAAAAAATTCAAAAAAAAAAAGAAAAAAAAAAGATAAAAATTCATTCTTAGTTGCATTGTTAATTCACGTTTATTTTCTGTTTTGCATTCATCACATTTTATTTTTATTTTCTAAGTGCATCATTATATTTTGACAAATTGATTTGTTTTCGATGAATTTTTCTAGATGTCTAGATTACACCAGAGTAATAGTCATTTATAAATATTACATTGTTCTGTAAATACTATAACGATTATTACTCTGAAGGTACTTAAACCTTCAGCTGCATTACAAGGGTGATTTCCGATGCATCGATAACTCATGTCCGTTAACTGGCTGAGAAATCTTTTGTTGAAATTAATCTAACCGTCATTATATAATTTTAGAAAAATTGTAAATGGTTCATTTGCATTCATATAGTCGCATTTGGTTCATGAATATATATAAAAAAACATTCAAAAAAATGCTTCCTCTTT
This sequence comes from Allium sativum, assembly GCA_030737875.1. Classification (NCBI taxonomy): domain Eukaryota; kingdom Viridiplantae; phylum Streptophyta; class Magnoliopsida; order Asparagales; family Amaryllidaceae; genus Allium; species Allium sativum. The sequence goes on from CM060924.1 coordinate 72,007,428, forward strand.
TGTGAATATTTATTTCCTTTTCTATTTTTAAAAAAAAAATAAAAAAAGATTTTCTTGAAAATGTCCTAATTTCCTTATTCGCAAGAATTTTACTGTACTTGTGAAAATCAATGTAATCCATATAATTTCACACCAAATTCATATGAATATTTTAATAACAACTATTGTACAAACAATTTGGAATTTACAACACTAAATTTTCAAAATGACGATCAACCCTCCAATCTCGAAACAAGTATTGAATCTTCACTTCAACAAAGTCAAAGAATAAATGAATGGTGTAGTTCATACTTGTGCAACAATTCAAGTCAAAGTTTCCAAAATAATTAAAATTTGAATTCACTTCCAAATTCAAATGATTTTGATTATAACTCTTGTTAATTCAACTTCGAACTCCAAATTGAACTTCAAATTCAAAATGAAAATGTTAATCACTTTTCAAATGATTTAGGCAACGAAAATAATTTAAATCATGGTGCAAATGAATTTTTTTATTCTCATCAATTTCAAATTGAAAATTCTCACGTAAATAATTATAAATTTGATTTTGTTAAGCAAATGGATGAAATTCATGATAATTACACGGATTTGTTATTTGAAACTACATTAAAATACATAACCAATAGAATCAAATTTCATCGTGTGATGAGTCAAATGGTAATCCACCTTTTACCGCAATCGATAATTTCCCAATAACAACTTTTGAAATAGAAAATGACAATCTCAACGAAGTTGTTGAAAATAAGGTAATTGGTTTGGATTTCAATTCTTTTGAGAGGGTGGAACAAAATTTAAAATTCAATCTTCCTTTTTCTGAAAATAACGAATTTCAAACAACAACTTTGGACTTTGAAAATGATATAAGCAATGAAGTTGTGAATATTTCAAAGGAAGATGAATTTGATGAACATGATTTTTTTGGACTTTTAGACGATGGGTTGTTGAATTTTGAATGAGTAGATGTGAATTGGAACAATTTTTTAATGATAAAATTGAAATTCGAATTGGTAAAATTGAACATGGAATTCAACAGTTTATAATCTACTGGAAAAATCATCGAAAATAATAAATTTGATATTTAATAAGACGACGTTCGTTTTTCCAAACCGACATTTTACCGCAAAATCCTTTGATGTTTGGTTTTTCAAGCTTACGCTGTGTCTCTCATACTTGAAGAGACAAATAAATTGGACTTTAGAAGATTGTTCCATTTACTTCTTGTGAATATATTTTCTGATATATTGTAAATAATAAAAAAATTCCTTGTAAATATGGCCATATTTTCAAAAAAAAAAAAAAATCTTTTCTCCTTTCACTTGACTGTAGGGACACAGTCCAAATCAAGTGTGGGGGAAGATTCAAATTTATTTTGGTTTTACATTAAATTATATTTTCTTTTTTTTCATTCAAAAAATATTTAAAAAATGCATTTAAATTTACTTTTAAATGGGCATGATGAAGTAAACATACAATTTTGGTCGTACAATTAAAATGTTTAGAAAATCACTCTCTTAACGGATAACGAAAGAAAAGTTTGAATTATGAGAAAATGTAGTGTAACAGATAGATAGGGAGATTCGTAGGTGATGAGTATGAAATATTTTTTAAATTGTATTCAGATTAAATGAATGGTTAATTTAGACTACTTGCGATAACATTTTAGATCTTTAAGTGAAGTTGTGCTAAGATATTCTCGCTTAACTCTCTCACTCTCTCTTTCAAAAAAAAGGAAAAGAAGAATAAAAAGAATATATATATATATATATATATGTATAATAATAATAAATAATCCAAGGTCAAAAAATAGAAAAATGGAGGACGTCCTCTTCCGGCTAGCTTTCCAGATCCCATTTTCTTGCGCTGCCGCTCTTTAACCTCCTCTATTCACACCACTCTTCCGCCTACCATCTCATGGCCAAGAACAAAAATCCTAAACCTCGTCTACCCTCATCCATAATTACTCGATCTAGAAGCTGAGCAAACTCTGTACTTCCGGGCTCTGAATCTGAAGACGAACAAGTAGCTAACGCTCCTCCACCGAGATCTGTCTTCTTTTTTTGCCAGATAGCCACCCTTTAAACAAGCTAATATCGAATATTAATGCTGTTGGATCTGTTGCGATAGCTACCCTTGGTAAGTCGCCAATTTCCCCTTTGCTTGAATGTAAAACTACTTCGTGGACTTTGCCAGGACTGAACTTATCTGCGGTTCTTGATAATCCTGGTATTGTGAACTTGGGTAATGATTTGGGTACCAATTTGGGTACCAATTTGGGACAGTCTTCGAACTATGAACCTGCTGCTTTGGGCTCCTCTATAGATCGTGATAATCATGAGAGGTCAGTGAATAAAGGATTGAATTGCCAACGTTCCTCCAGCAATGTTTCTCCTCAAGTCATTCAAAGACCACAACCTGATCGACTGATTTCATCTACCAACCTGAATAACATTTCAGCAGTACCTGCAGCAAATAACCTGGCGAGCCAACAACCTACATGCCCTGCTGCCACTGTTTGTGACGTAGCTACACTGAACCTACCTCAAACAATCCAAAGAAATGGTCGACCTTATTTGATACACAACCTTGCGTTGCGGGTGAATATCTGCCAGTGGACTTTGATATACTTCACGCTGAACTAGGATCTTTCCCTCCTCAGGAACTTCACAATGAAGCGGCTAATTTCTGGTATAAACATCTTGCTGGATTTTTTTTGGATTCTATATCTCCTGCTGTCGAGATGAATACATCATGCTGTAATGCTTGGCAAGTACATGCCTCATTGAAAATGATGTTTGTCGATGGACTCTACTACTTTAAGTTCCCCTCTTCTACTGAGAGGTTACGTGTACTGGTAGCTGCACCCTCTATCATTGATGGAAGACCGTTTATAGTGATTTCTTGGAGTGTGTCGATTGATAGAGTTCGCGGACGGGTTCTTTCAATCCCAGTTTGGGCGTAGTTCACTCATATTTCGTCTGTGCTTCAATTGCTTCTTGGCCTTAATTGGCTTGCGTGTCATATAGGTAAACTAAAATGTTTCAATGCAAACACTATTGCTAGAAGAAACTTAGTTTATGCTAGAGCCTTGATGGAAATTACTCCTGACAAGCCATTGCCTACCCAGATCAAAGTAAAAATAGGCAATTATGTTCATTATGTGGATGTCAAGTATAGATGGAAACCAGATATTTGCACTGCCTGCAAATCATTTGGTCACTGCTCTGATCCCTGTCTGCATGAGGCAAATACGCCTCGCCCAAATAAGTCCCCCCAACCTAAGCCTCCTAAACGTGTTTGGGTTCCTACAGGTAGGATGTTTGCTCAAGATAAGTCTACGGTAGTAAACGAGGAGATTGAGCCTACATGTCCTATTTTGTCGGATGTTCCACCTGATCCTGGTATCTCTAGGAATGCGCAAGAGTCTGCCTGGGTGCATTCCCCCACTAGAATGCATTGCGAAACAAATGATATTTTCTTTATTTGTTTTGGTGATGAAGAGTGCAACCATCTCTTCTAGGGACCGAAAGGAAAGAAATTGGTTTTGTGGAATGAGGATGAAATCGATGAAAATAACTCAGTGATAATGTAGGAAACAACTTAGGAAAAACAGATTACTTGCTCCTTTCAATGTGGATTATTTGGCCTTCTGCTTCTGGTCTTATAAGCGAATTATGACACCCTATACTGGCACCATTTATGAGGTAGACTTGGACGACGACTCATAGGTTGAGTATTGTTGCTTTTGATTAGCTTTTGTACCATGTCTAAGTTTTTCTCTTTGCTATTTTGCTGTACTAATAGTGACTGGAAACTTCAAACCAGACATGTTTCTCTGTGCATGTACAGAGAACCGTTTCTTTCATGATTATATAAGTGGTAAGTCAACTATAAAAATGGTGGCCTTGCTATAAATAAATAAATAAATAATCCAAGGGTATCCAACTTTGCTTATAAGTCTAGCGTTAGTGTGCAAACCCACCAAGCTCTATCCCAACTCTCATGAGTCGTATACTTTGGTCTCATTTAATGAGTTGGTACCTAAGGATTACCAACATCTTGTTGACAAAGTCAGCGTTGGTCTGCATAATCCTCCAAGCTATGTCCCAAACCCTCATGTAAGTCCGCAAGGCAGTTCCTAGGTGGTATACCTTAGTCTTTTCAGCTAGGTGTTTGAAAATAATAATATAAATATTTTTCTAAATAAAGAAAGAGTAAGCACTTGAAATCCAAGCACTATCTTCACTTATTTGACCTAACTTGTTAACCAAAAGGAAATAAAAATGGCATTTTACGATTGTTGTTACAGAATTCATTTCATAATTGCACTATTTTTTCAATTGAAACAACTGGCCAAGCTAGAAGAGCTTGTAATGATAACCTGATTTTTATTTGAAGCTTTGATTAGTAATGGACTTAATTTTCATAGTGACAACCCAATCTTGTGTTAACTCACTCGTGTCAAATTTAAAAGTGAATTACCCAATTGTAAATATTCCTTTTTTTAAAAAACCAAACTTGCATTCACCTTGTAAATATTTTTTGCATTTAACATTTGGATTTTGTGGGTAGCATCCATAGAAAACCCTCATGAGACAACACTCGTCCTACTGGGGACACCCAGAGGCTTAACGGCATGTTACATACACTCAATGCAATCGTGCTCCCTACGAAAACGGATTTATCCTAGTTTTTGGTTTTGTTTATTCGAGGATGAATAAAAAGATAAGTGTGGGGGTATTTGATGTGCACGTACATAAATATGCACATTTACATTCACACATTTATTCTCGTTTTAGTTAAAAATATAACATAAGTGGGCTACTTAAACATGTTTTGACCAACAACCCAAAATTATTAAATTATCATGCATTCATCTTCATGTTGAGGGGAAAACGGTTATTTGTGCATGCATTTATTTTAATAAAATCTACTTGTTCACTTCCATGTTGTTTTGTACAATTTGGCTACTTATACAAGTGGTTTAATGAAGGATATGCATGCACAAAAAGGAGATCAATGAATGGAGATGGAATTAATTCACATATAACTTAATGGAAGACCCTACCCATTATCCCTCTTTCTCTAATGCTATATTTAGAGGCTAATGTGTATTGGCAAAGGGAGACAAACAAGTTTCATGCATTTTTAGTGATTTATTAGTGGATAAAGGCAAATAGAAACTTCATTAAGAGGCCATTTTTTGTAGTCCCCAACAAAATGGATTAGGGTTAAGGTTGTAAAAAATGTATCAATACCCTACATATGTTCATGTAAATATTCTTTCTTTTAGTAAGTTTTTGGTTTGAGGATCAAAGCTCTCTTTTCTCTTTAATGGCTACATAGCCACTTTCCACTTATGTAATTTTTTTGTTTATGCAGTTCTAATTAGTTCTCTTTTATTTACATGCTTCTCACTTTTTTTTGTAGTGTATATCTCTTTTATTTTATGCAAGTAGAATAGATTTTCATTCATTTTTCTCTCTTTTTCCTTTGCTTTTATTTCATGTTGCAAGCTACAATTGTTAATATGATAGTATGTATTAGAAGCTAAGCCCCTTCAACTTAGGGGTAATGAAGCTCTCTAATTATGTAGCTTCAACATAACTTGAATTTATGTTCTCATTTTAATACTTAATGAAAGTATGATTATGGCAAAGAAATGATTGTTTAAATTGAAGTTTGATGGCCTATATTTCTAAACAATAGTTAATAGGCTATGCCTAGAATAGATTTGATTTTCACCTTTTTGTCATTTTCATGAGAGTTAAACAAGTGGGTTGGTGGTTGTGTTAAAGTTTGATGGCTTACGTTGGGACAGTTAATAGCACATATATGTCGTGCATAGGATAAACACAACAACTAATCACACTTATGACCAAAAAAGAGAGATCATAATTTCATAATTTGTTGAGCTATATGATTTAGAAAGTGGATTTATTCCTAAGTTGTCATTTAATCTCATAGTTTTTATCAATCTTAGTTTGTTAGTTTAGTTGTAGTTTACTAACATTTTTCTTAGCATTTTTTTTTTAATTTGATTGAGTAGAATCTAAAATTATTTATTTCTCCGTAGATCGACCTGTATTCGCCATATACTACAAGTGTACTTGTGCGCTTGCGGTTTTACACACTTCGCGACAGATTTCTAATCAATAGAATATTCGTCGTCGAACAAGTTTTTATCCTTATGTAATCTTAACTAATATAAAAAATAATCTAATTTTGGACCATTTTACTTATCCTTACTTAATTTCTTTAACCTCCTTGAAAATATATTAGTTTCTCCAAACTAAAATATATCTCATGTCCTTTCAAGTTTGGAGATACATCCATTTCCTCAAATTAAACTCTATGCAAATCAGTCCTTATAAAATCTCTTATTAATTACGAATTTATTGCTAATTAAATTTGCAATTAACATTCATGAATCCTATTTTTTTGGAAATAGTAAATTACGTTAGTTACATTATACTTATATATTTATATATTGGTAATCGCTAGGTACATTCATAATCGTACCAATTCCTAAACTAAACTATCTAGGGCAACCAAGTTTACAACCATCCTTTGATTGCGGAAACCCTTATACTTCACCAACTTTTCCAATATAAACCTCTGGGACTGACACTAAAAATTCTAGATTAGGTTGTACAGCTTATTCTTACTTTGTTTTAGAACCTAATTCATTCTCACCTATTTTACTACCCTTATTTACTCCAGGACTATTTCTTTTTGTAAAGTGTAATTTTTGCAGTTACGAATATATTTTTCAAACTATTGTTATGTCATTATTATTGCTCAAACTTGCCCAAATCAAAATAGGTGTTTAACGTTTTATTAAAAGGTCAAAGGTCCAAAAGTTGTATTTTCCTCCAAACTATAAATCTTTATGAATAGTTTAATGGTTACTTAATTAAATTTTAGTACATTCTTTGTTTCAAGAAAACATCCTTATTTACTTCAAATTTATTTCTTTTGCAAATGTATAATCTTAGTAGTGATGAGAAACAAATATATTTACATGTTATTTTCGTTGTTACAATTTGTATATACATATGTTCAAAGAATTCACTAACATGTAATGAATTCCAAAAAAAATGCATTTTAATGTCTTACTAAAAACTTGAAGTATTAAATTTTAATTTTGTTTCAAAATGTAACTCTTTTACAAAAGAGTGTAATGTGTCTTATTTCTTTTTTATCTTTTAAATAAAACATTATTTAATAAGAATTCCATTATTTCAAAATGTTTGAGTAAGGAATTAGATGCTTCTTTTCGAATCTTCAATGTTTTGGAAGCATTTACTAAATGTTCTAAAATAAGGCAAAATAAATTTCCTTTTTAACACTTATATTTATTAACGTTTGAATGTCAATCATTAACACTTTTCAAGAACGATAAACGTTTTAAGGTTTTATGTATCACCCCATAAAATATATTTAATTTAGACATAGGTTAATTTAATTTAAAAATAAACAATAATAATTAACAATTCATTAATAGGCTGAAAATTGAATTTTGGACAATCCGGAATTTGACCACGAAAGTATTGTAGTTGCATTTGTGGCGAGATTCTGAACATTTTTCACATTTTATTTGCAGGAAATAGAGTCTGTATGCAAAAGTTATTAATTAATTAAGTTGTGCGCATATATTAACATACAAAAGTTTGAAATTCAAATAAATATATATATATATATGAGCTCGGAATATATTAAATAAGATAAGAATGAAAAAAAAATCCCTTTTATTTCAAATTTATGTGTATATATTCACACACAAAAGGATACAAGAATAAGTTAAGGAAAGAAATAAATAGAATTAATTAATGAATGATAAAAAATAACGTTATGGAGGAATTTTCTCCTGGACTTGATCCCGTAAAAGGGGTTGATCGACTCTTTAGGAGGGCTGTCGACTGCCCACCTAGTGGGTGTCGACCACCCTTCTGTAGGGAAGCCCAGTGAGGGTTGTTTTATGAGGGACTTATTTATAATATATATCAGATGGACTGCTTAGATTAAATTAAACTAATCTAACTGTTCATACACGATAAAAACTATAAATAGACCCTTAAACCCTTGTTCTACACCCTACAGCCATTTCTCTTAATGGCTCCATGATGCCTTTCTTCTGTCTCTAATTCCAAAAATCTTAAAGGATTTAGGTTTCTTCTGTTTCTTTAAATCTATCCTATCTTCTCTATCTTATTCTAACATTAGATTTAATATTTATCTGGAATTTAGATTCATATGTATATATATAAGATTCTAACCGTGATTCATATATATATATATATATATATATATATATATGTATATATATATATGAATTGTAGCATACGTTCATTCTTGAAGGCCGAATCCAATTTCTGTTATATTCGATCTTGTTACTACTCTTCCCAATAGCTTTATGAGTGGAATCCATTTGAGTTACCATTTTCTGTAATTTGATAGTTATGGATTCGGATTGTTGTGCCTTGGAGGATTTGGGATATATGAGAAGAAAATATGATTAAACCCCTCAACCCTCCGTTTATTTTATTGTTCGTATAAATGTTCAGTCTAGTTATATTTGTGGTTTTGGGTCATTGTAATAATAAAAGAAAAACATGATTCTTGTTGTATGGTTTTCTATATTGTTTGGATTTCCTTTTTGTTCAGTTTTCATACAAATTAATATGTTTGAGTTTTGGGTAAAAGGTTAAGATTTGGATGGCCTTGTTGATTTAATAGGTTTGAATATCTATTTTCCAAAATAGAGGATTTAAACGTATTATTTACAATATATCTAAATATTAAGGTTTTACGTATAAACAAACATAAGAAAGGGAATCTTTTCAAAATAGGAATTATAAACTTATATGTATATTTCATGTTATATTTATATTTTATTGTTGCAATAATTAAAACTTCGGTTGCAAGTTTATATGTTGATGTCATTGTTTTTTCCATCTTATTGTAATATGTTAATAAGTACATTTATGTTGTGGTTGAGGGAAATGTGGGAAAATGATATGTACATCTTTAAGAATTCAATAGGTATTGACGTTTCAAAAGCAAGGTAAGGATGCTTATCTCGTTCGATTTATTTGCATTTATATTCATATATATATAATGTAATCAACATATTAGTGCGTAATAAGTGAGTGGTAAATATGATTAAATTAGGAAATGAATATAAATGTCCTCATAGGAATTTGTATGCTTGTACGTGTGTGAGTTAATTTCTTAATTAAAATTAATGACATCTAGACACGGGGTTAATCGTTGCTTATAGTAGAATTCAGCCCAGAACCGACCGGCATATCCAACGTCTACAAGTAAATCCGGTTAATGTGAGATGTCTAGGTGCCATGGGCCATTATAATTAACATGCTATGATGCGAGGTTAGGCCCAACTTGTAGTAAAAGCCAACCCAGAACCGCCCGGCAAATCTTGCATCTACAAGTGGTAAGCCTAAAGTGATTTGTTTAGTGTGCATATGTGTGTGTGTGTGTGTGTGTGGAGTGGACCTGGCTTGGGGAAAAGGTATTAAGTGGCTGACATATCTCTAATTGGGTATTAAGTGGTTAGGACTAGGTTCAATCCTAAGGTTCGCTCCTTGGTTAAGAACCCAAATCATTGGGCCTGACCTTCGAGAATTAAGTGGTTATTGGGTCCGCCTTTCTCTTATAAGGTATTAAATGGTCCTGGCAGATATTAACGTGTCAAGCGTAGTTCTCCAAGCAATGTCCACTTCTTATCTAGGGGCTAGAGAGGGTTGACCTAGGGACGGATTACGCATACATTACCTAAGGAACCACTGTCAAAGGGAAGTATTAAGTGGCTAGGAGTTCACCCATAATGACTACTAGATAGTAAAAAAGAGTGTTCGTCGGGGGGTTCTTCTCATAAGAAGTCATGTTCCTGACCGAAATCTTGCTAGTAAGTAGTCCTTAATATTTCTCGCCCTACAAGGAGAGTTATCATTTATAACGATTAGCGTTAGAATGGGGTCTTAAGCGGCTTGAGGTCCACCATTGGGTATTATGTAACTAGACGGTTGTCCGCCCTAAATAAATATGGTATTAAGTGACCATAGGAGTGTTTGCCCTTAAATTAGTTTTAGGGTATTAAGTGACTTCTAGGATGTCTGCCTCATATGTTTATGTTCTGTGTTTGTTACATATACATAACTTGAAAAGTTTACAACTACCAAATATAGGAAATAACCTTCTTAACTTACATGTATTCCATTCACCAGAACTTTATGTTCTGACCTCCCTCCTCTTAATATTAACAAGACAACATGTAAGACATGTGATTAAGGATAGAGTGCAATCTCTTGGAGAAGGATCCTCTTGAAGTTCTGGTTATTATGGCTTTTGCTTATTTACAATTATTGCTATGTAATTGGGACGAATGATGATGTACCTTGTAATTTGAAAAATGTTGTATTTCCGAGTTGTGGTTTTTAAATAATTGGTATATCTTATATTTATGCTATTATATTTTGTCCCATCCATTGTGTAAGTTTCTAATTTTCATTATAGACTACTCTGTTTATCTATTTAAGTTAATTTTTATAGGAACCAAAGATCCGTTTAGAGGGACTTTAAGTTCTCATGGGCCTTTTCTAGATCGGATTTTAAGCCCATTCCGGGATGGTTGTTACATTGGTATCTTAGCATAGATTACCCGATTACGGGTAAATGTACGTATGAGAGACGTATTTGTTATTTGAAAAGGTTTTCCAAACTATATATATAATTGATATACCATAAAACATACGCAATTATACTAGGCAACCTTTTCTTTCTATCTTTTTGGGCCTTGATGTTCGATAATCAGCCCGAGCAGGAAAACCCGACAATGCCTCGTTACTTGCCAGAATAGTTCCAATAGTATCTTTGGACTATAAAACAAGTGTTGTTGCTAATCCTACCCCAGTGGAACCAGCCGCTTAACCTGCTAAAGGGGCACCTAACTTCCCCCACTTTTGTAAAGATTTTTAAAGTTTAAGAGGCACAATACCTTTTCGAGAACCGAGAATTTCATGGATGTGAAAGCATGGATCTCTAAGTGTGAAAGAATTCTGAAGCTACCAAATGGGATATGAACGAAAGCTAGGGTAGCAGCCTGGCACTTGAAGGCGGAGGCTATGTGACGGTAGAACCTAATTTTACGAGAGAACGTGGGTAGAGTGTTTACATGGGAAGAGTTTAGGACCCGTTTTGTGAACAAATTCCTAACTAATGCAGAGAAGACCCTACAGATAGAGAATTTCATCCATTTAAAGCAAGGACAGGTAGAGTTGAAAGAGTATGTGGTGAATTTTTTTGAGTTGTCTAAGTTTATTGAGAATGTTTAATATGTTAAGACTGCTAATAAAGGAGAAGGTATTTCTGGTGATGAGAAGAATAAGAAAAAGAAGTTCTGGCTCAAGAAGAAGAAGGGTGGTAAGTTCAAGAAGGAAGCCAAGACATGTTCTAGGTTCCACAAGGAAGGGAAGAAGCGAAGGACTATAAAGTGAATTTGGCAAAGATAGAGTTCAAAGGGCAATTAATTAACTGTCACGAGGACAGACATTTAGCGAGGAACTTCTGTAAGCCGAAAGTAGTACAAGGCGGTTAGAACTATGCCTTAGAAGTTGCGTCAATTCGTACTCAGTCCCCTAGGGATCAGGGACAGCCCGCATCGGAAAGTATAATTTCTATTCAAGGAAATTCTTTGTATACCCTATTTGATTCTGGAGCAACCCACTCATTTACTATTAGGAAGATAGTAGATTCTTTAAAACTTTGCTCATCCTTTGCTAACCATCCTATACAGGTGTCAAACCCTATCGAACGGGCTATGCATTTTTCTATTGTTTTTAAAGACCCAGGTATTGGACGTCGATGATGTCGACTTGCTTTGTGATGCTTATATGCTTGATTTTGAGGGATATGGTCTTAATTTAGGTATGGAATGGCTATGATTTTATAAGGCCATCGTTAACTGCGATGGGAGAGTGGTTTGTTTGAGAAGCCACGGAGGCCTCATCATAGATATTCCTTGTAGGACAAGGAGTAGGAATTCGACCTTATCTTACTTCTCCTCTGATTTTGAAGTACCATCCTTAGTACAGGTTGTATGTGAGTTTCCTGATGTTTTTTAGAACGTCGTAGGACTCCCATCCCACCGAGAAATATCCTTTAGAATAGACCTCGAAAAAGATGCGAGGCCTGTAGCATTGGCTTTAAGGCACATAACTCTTAACGAAAAGAGAGAGCTAGACAAGAAAATCACAAAATTGTTACAGAAGGGATTCATTCATAGTAGTATCTCAGAATGGGGTGCCCAAGTAGTGTTTTCCACAAAGTCGGATGAATCTTTAAGGTTATAGGTTGACTACAGGGAACTTAACAAGCTAACCAAAAAGAATGGATATCCCTTACCAAGAATTGATGGCTTGTTTGACAATTTGGGAGGAGCCCAAATATTTTCCCAGTTAGACTTGCTTATTGGATTTCACCAACTAAGGATTTCAAATGAGATTTAGCCCAAGACAGTGTTTAGGAAGCCAGATTGACTATTCGAGCGGGAGGTTATACCTTTTAGTTTGACAAATGCCCCCACTTTCTTTGTAGACCTGATGAGTAGGGTATTTTGGGCCATACTCAATAACATCGTAGTAATATTCGTATATGACACCCTTATCTTTTCCAAAGACCATAAGGAGCATGAAGTTCACTTGAGAAGGTTCCCAGGAATTCTCAGGGAGAACTAACTAAAAGCCAAATTTTCGAAATGCCGCTTTTGGAGAAAAGAAGTCAAGTTTCCAAGACATATTATTTCGAGGAAAGAATTAGCAGTAGACCGCGCTAAGGTAGATGTTTTCCAAGAGTGGAAGATACCTCGCAATGTGACTGAGGTCAGGAGCTTCCTTGGCTTAGCAGGCTATTATCGGAAATTTATTAAGGACTTCGCGAAGGTTGCAAACCCTCTAACCTAACTAATGAAGAAGGATTGTAAGTTTGTGTGGACTGAAAAGTGTGGAATTACCTTTAAGAGATTGAAGGAATCTCTCACAAGTGCACTTATGTTGATTATCCGGACGGAGCCAAGATGTTCACCATTTTCACAGATGCATATGGGACTAGGTCGGAGCAGTACTCATGCAAGGGGTAGAGTAGTTGCCTACGCAAGTAGATCACTCAAGGATCATGAGAAAAGGTACCACATTCATGATTTGGAGTTAGCAAAAGTGGTTTTTGATCTTAAGATGTGGAGTAATTATCTTCTTGGAGAGAAGTTCGAGTTATTTACAGGTCATAAGCCTCTTAGGTATTTGTTTTCTCAAAAGGATCCGAACTTTCGGCAGCAGAGATGGATGGAATATCATACATCTTTCAATTTCGCCATTCAGTATAACCCTCGAAAGGGTAACGTCGTGGCCGACATTTTGAATTGAAAGCACGTTTTCCTGAGTGCATTATTTAATTGAGGCAGTTAGAGTTTCTCTCTAGTTTTAATTTGTAACCACCATACGAGATGGCTCAAGTATTTCGTGGAGCAGTGGATATAAGTTCATTTCTAATGGAAAGGATCAATGGCGAGCTAGACCATAATGATGAACTGAGACCATTAAAGGAAAAAGTTTCTAGGAGGTCCCTCATCCTAGTAGATATTCTATTGATAGTAGTGGTAGCTTGAGAAGAGATGGCCAGATTTGTATACTAGGAGTATGGATATTAGGAAGGAGATTCTGGAAGAACTTCATAGGTCAAGGATGACTATTCATCCTAGAGGATATAAAATGTTTAGGGACATGAAGAGAAGTTTCAATTGGGAAGGAATGAAGAGAGACGTGGCAGAATTTTTTTCTAGATATTTGACTTGTCAAAGAGTGAAGGCGGAGCAAGGGAAGCCTGGAGGACTTTTGTTGCCCTTGGAGGTTCCCGTTTGGAAATGGGAGCATAATTCTATGGATTTACTGATGGGCTTCCTAGGAGCAAGAAGGGGAATGAAGCCATTTGGGTGATAGTGGATCGGTTAACGAAGTATGCCCATTTTTTTCTATCAAGAAGAACAGACACGCCGCCTTATTAGCCCCGTTGTATGTTAAGGAGATTATTAGGCTACATGGGACTCCAACTACTATAGTGAGTGATAGAGATCCACTGTTTACTAGTGAATTTTGGAAGAGTTTCCAAGAAGCATTGGGAACGACCCTAAGTTTAAGCACAGCCTTTCCTCTGCAGACAGGCGACTAGATAGAGAGAGTTAATTGAGTTTTGGAGGACCAATGTAGAGCTTGCATAGTCGACTTTGGAGGAGCATGGGAGTAGCACTTACCTTTGGTCGAGTTTTCATACAATAGTAGTTACCAAGCAACGATTGATATGGAACCTTACGAAGCTTTGAATGGGCGGCCATGCAAATCGCACTAGTTGGTGGGAAACGACCGACAAGGTTTTACTCGGACCAAATCTTATTCGTGAGTCCACAAAGATTATCGCTTTGATTCGGTAGAGAATGAAGGCTGCCTAAAATCGGCAAAAGTCATATGCAGATAGGAGGAGAAAATTTGAATTTAATGTTGGAGATTTGGTATTTGTCAAGATTTCTCCTCTTGAGAAGACGGTTTGGTTTGGAAAGACTGGGAAGTTAGCTCCTAGGTTTATTAGGCCTTTTCAAATTTAGATAGGATTGGGAAGATGGCTTACCGAGTGGATCTCCCTGAGCGTTTGTCAAGAGTCCACAACATTTTCCATATTTCTCATCTTCACAAATGCCTTCATGATTCAGCCGACAGACTCGAGCTTGACAATATTAGGGATATTGAGTGCCTCGAGTTGGAGTATGGATGTAACACAAATACACTGTGCACTCATATAAAATTAAATGCATGTTAGGGTGCTTTTCATACATATTGCATCACTTATTACACTAATACGCTAGGACTGAGCTCGTTATAACAAGTCTGTAGTTCATAATTACTATGAGTTATGAATGTTTTTAAAATAACATGGGTGTACAACATGGTTGTTTAGAGAGAGCTATGTTCTTCCCCACTTCAAACTATTTTAGGACAAACTTTTTAATATGGGGGAGAATGTAATACCCCGTAAAATATACTTAATTTGTACATAGGTTAACTATTTCAAAAATAACGAGTAATAGTTAACAATTTATTAATAAGCTGAAAATGGAATTTTGGACAATTGGTAATTTGGCCACGAAAGTATTGTAGTTGTGTTCGTGGTGAAATTCCGATCCGTTTTCATATTTTATTTGCAGAAAACGGAGTCTGTATGCGAAAGTTATTAATTAATTGTATGTATATATTAACGTACAATAGTTTGAATCGCAAATAAATATATATACAAGCTGCAAATATATTAAATATGATAAGCATGAAAATAATATTATTTTTTATTTCAAACTAATATGTATATATTCACATAGTAGGGGACAAGAATAAATTAATTAAGGAAAGAAATAGAGTGAATTAATTAACGAACGATCAAAAAGTAACGTACTGGAAGAAATTCCTCTTGGGTTTGAGCCTAGAAGGGGGGTCGACCGCCCCTCTAGGAGAGGTGTTGACCGCCGTCCTATAGGGAACCCAGTGAGGGTTGTTTTATGCAGTAACTTATTTATAATTATATTAATTCAATTGTTTAGATTAAATCAAAGTGATCAAATGGTTCATACACACGATAACAACTATAAATAGACCCTCAAACACTCATTCTAAACCTTACAGCCATTTCTCTTAGCGCCTCCATGATGCCTTTCTTCTGTCTCCAAATCCAGAAAGCTTAAAGGATTTAGGTTCCTTATATTTCTTTAAATCTTTTCTATTTTCTCTATCTTATTGTAACATTAGATTTAAGATTTACCTAGAATTTAGATTCATACGTATATATATATATATATATAAGATTCTAACGGTGATTCATATACATATATATATATATAGACATGAACTATTTGGAGCATACGATCGTTCTTCAAGGCCATATCAAATTTATATTCTATTCAATCTTGTTATTGCTCCTCCTAGTAGCTCTGCGAGTGGAATCCATCTGAGTTACTATTTTATGTAATTTTATAGTTATGGGTTTGGATTGTTGTGCCTTGGAGGATTTCGGATATACGAAAAGAAAACATGATTAGACCCTTTAAATCCTCCATTTATTTTATTGTTCGTAAAAATGTTCAATCTAGTTATATTTGTGGTTTTGGGTTGTTGTAATAATAAATGAAAAACATGATTCTTATTGTATGATTTTCTATATTGTTTGGATTTCCATTTTGTTCTATTTTCATACAAATTCATATGTTTGATTTTTAGGCAAAAGTTTAAGATTTAGATAACTTTGTAGATTAAATTGGTTTGAATCTCTATTTTTCAAAATAGAGGATTTGAATGTATTATTTACAATACATCTAAATGTAACGGTTTTGCATATAAACAAATGTAAGAAAGGGAATATATTCAAAACAGGAATTATAAACATATATGTATATTTCATGTTATGTTTATCTTTAATTATTCAATAATCAAAACTGGGGTTGCAATTTCATATGTTGATGTGATTTTTTTTTTCCATTTTATTGTCATATTTTAATATGTACATTTATGTTGTGGTTGAGGAAAATATGGAAAATGACTTATACACCTTTAAGAATTTAATACGGATTGAAATTTAAAAAGCGCGGTAAGGACGCTAATCTTGTTTGCTTAATTTATGTTTATATTTATATATATTTGTAACTTAATGAGCATATATTAATGCATAATAAGTGTGTAATAAATACAACTAAGTTAGGAGTAAAATTTGAATGCCCCCATAGGAATTTGTACGTTTGAATGTGTGAGAGTTAATGGCTTAATTAATATTAGTGACACGTAGACACGAGGTTAACCGTTACTTGTAGTACAAATCCACACGGAACAGGCAGGCATATCCAACATCTACAAGTTAATTTGATTAATGTGAGAGGTCTAGGTGTCATGGGCCATTATAATTAGTACGTTATGATGCAAGGTTAGGACCAGCTTGAAGTAGAAGCCTGCTCGGAATCGCCCGACGAATCCAACATCTACAAGTGGTAGGCCTAAGTAGTGTGCATACACACACATACACACATATATACATACATAATGTGGCACAGTGGAAAGACATGCTACTGCCTAATAAGAGGTTAGCAGTTCGAGGTCTACTTTGATCATCATGTTGGCATATTAACCAATTTTCAAAAAAAAAAACATATTTAAAAATGGTTCACTTTCATTATCTAAAAAACAATACAAAAGACAGGTTAGCATACTAACCTTTACAACTAATACAAACAAACATAAAACCAGAAACATAAAAAAATAACAAGAATTACAGGCAAAAAAATAAAACTAAGTAACATTACACTGGCCCATGATGAGGCCACCATCCCGCTGTTGAGTGCAACTCTCTACACCCCACCCAAGCCAAATGCTCCACTCATGCTTGATCATCCTAGAAGAAAAAAAACCATCTCCCCTTTCAATCTTCGGCACCAAAATGAATCATCTAGTTCCAATTCATAGACCATAAAAAAGATGCACTAGATATAGTGCTAATGTGTATAAGGCCCATGAATAATTAATACCTGATTTGAACTTGTAGTACTACACATCAGATGCAAGACTAGCCTCTTTGAGCTTCGCTGCTGTTATACAACTGTTCGTTATCTGATAGTGTACCTTCAACCATTTTAATTCATGAACTGACTGGAAAGCAACTTCATGCAGTCCCAAACAAAGGAATAACATCTTAAAAAATTATGAATCTGCTTCTCAAGGATAAAAATGAATCAACTGTACAAAATTCAAGAGGCTGTAACAGTGAATGAATAGCCCTTTCATCGTTTAGACAATAATACTGTCAGCATATAAGCTATACAATTCTCAAAAAATTGACTAAAATCTTCAAAATTGAATGCATTAAGCGCATCTTCACAATTCCCAGGAGAACTTGTTACAACCCGAACATCCCCGGTAAGGAAAGCACGGATTGAGTTGAGAACAAGCCACATCGGAACACAAACAGAAGAACATTTCATTGCTATTACAACAATTTCCATCAGAGTACAAGAATATACAGAGTATGAATAAATATTACACATTTGATAAATATGAGAGATTTAAATTACATTTAAATACATAGCAGCGGAAAAATAATACAACACACAACTGAAAGAAATACACGGATACAGAGCTTTCCGAGTATCGCTTCAGCTATATACCAGGATCCTGTGAATATAAATCTGCAAAACCCAACCACTAGCTGCCCGTGCGGAAAATAAGGGCACCCAGAGTTTAGGTTAAAACAATAAACTTTAGGTCAGTCATGTGACTGGTATGAGAACTAAAACAATTATTAATCTTTATTTTAAAGTTAGGTAAATCAAGGGACCACGCCATATAACACGGAACGGGTTTTTACCCCCAAGAATACCAGTGCATATAACAACAGCGTAATGATAAATAAAGAAAATGAAGCTATTATAAGACCCAGGTCCCATCACACAATGCAACGCAAGCCGGAGGATAGAGTTTTACCTTATAATAGCCAAAGAATGATTGATACGCTAAATTTCATCTTCTATTATTACTATAAGTGAAGAAAACAACTTCAAATATAAATGTATCAACCATAGACGGCATGGGCACCATATATCATGTTGCCATACTAGTTCTACAATTAAAACTGCAAAATGTCGTATTGGAAATTGGATTTCCGTCTATGAACCGAGGCAAAAGATAGTCCTCACCGAATTCGAGACGCTCTAGTCCGTGTCTCAGGCTACAGCCGCAACTGCACATAGGAGACACAGGGCCGGTCCACACTAGCGGATTAAAATGAAACCCTGATCAATACGTCTCCCCGCCCTATGTGGCGTAAATGAGCCAAATGACTCCAAATCCGAGGCGCCTCGCATTCCAACAACCACAGTGAAAAATATATAAATGTCAGGATTGGTAGGTCACTGACACCATCTCTAACTAGAAAGAGACGCATGGTCTCCCTGGATCCTCTCCCGTTTCTGGTTCATACCGGGGTGTGAGGCTCGCGAATTAACGCCATACACGAAGCTGTGCCACATAGGCCATGCTTTGATCATCAACCACAAGACTTTGCTTTTCAACAAAAGCCTTGATCATTTGCCACTAGGCATGCCACACAGGCAATTCACTCCATGCGACTGGTGTCCATCGATATACAACCTCTGAGCTCGTACGTCTCAGAGAAGGGTGTTAAGCAAGAGAATAAATTCTCCGCCACCAAAAAGATGTATATTTAATAGAGATCAATCAACACAGAATAAAATCCAATGTCAGACACATAGTCCATTTACAAGTTCGTTCCGGGTCTGAATGAAACCGGAGGAACCTTATTCCTCGCATATCCATCGATCCCTAAGTACGTCTGGACGATCACCAACTGACTCCCTCCTCTTGGGTGTACACCCCAATCAAGATCATCAATAATCATCCAAACGATGTGACGACCTCTGGTCTTCAACCACCGTCTTCATCTTCGACTTATCGTCGAATCGGTTATTCAGAATGGGTATACACCCGGCCTTTCCGAATAACCTGAGTATATAATAAACAAGTGTTACACAAATACAACATAAGCCTCATTCCAATTTAGAATATTCTTTTATTCAAATTTTCACATTCTTAGGGAAAGGTTCCCATTAATTTTATCAAAGATAAATTTTTTAAAATTTATTCTTTAATCTTCCTTTTGATATCGAATCAACCCATGTTAAGGTTTTCCAAACTAGTCGGGATTAGCGAACCACACCGAAGTAATCATTTATTTTACTTCCCAATCCCAACCTATTCATCCCATGGAGCAAAACTGGTAATACTCCATATCTAACACCACGGTGTTATCGGTAAATATAAATTACCATTTCATGTTCAAATCTAATTAAAGATTTAACTATCGCTTTGGAGCAAAACTGGTGATACTCCATTCTCGATCACTTTAATCTAATTAAAGATACATTAAATCTCCACTTAGTTTTAATCTTCCCAAAAATCAATATCCTATCTTTAACTGGATTAAAGAACCAATGTCATCTACAACACGGTTCACGATAAACCCAAAATCACATTCCATTGTTAATCGTGTTAAAGAACAGGTGTTATTCAAAACACCGCTCACGATAAACCCCAAAAACCAATTTTAATTCAATTCCAATTAAATACTAATTAACTGGACAATTTCACTAAATCTTAATTAATAGATTTATTCTTTTCTAAACTGGGTTCAAGAACAGTGTTATTTAAGACACCATTCACAACGAACCCAAAATCCCATTTGATATTAATAGAAAATATATCGGCTTATATTCAATATCAAATTCTGAAACCAACAAATATCATATTGGAAATAATGATATAAATATATCTTTCAAATTTCCACAACCATATCTGTACAATCACGAAATCTAACATCGAAATATTCCGAAGATAATTTCGATTCAAATCCATTCCAATTCGTATATTGTAAATTCTGATTATTTTTAAAACTATTTCAAATCCAATTTATTTATTCAAAAACATTGGATTATAATTCTAGTTCATAACT
Organism: Allium sativum; assembly: GCA_030737875.1. Lineage (NCBI taxonomy): Eukaryota > Viridiplantae > Streptophyta > Magnoliopsida > Asparagales > Amaryllidaceae > Allium > Allium sativum. Next base: position 72,028,047 of record CM060924.1, read on the forward strand.
AGTTCATTTCGATAAAAATATATTTTTATCCTTTTTAAATATGGGATTTTTCACCCCAATTCTTTCTAAATCATTTAATATGATTTTACACAAATTATTGATATTTTTAATAATTTTATCAAGGCTCGTACAGTCGATTTCCAATGACGGTCCTCGAACTGCACTTACATTGACCTTTTCCAAATTTGATTTGGATATAATTCCAAATCCTACCGTTAGATTTCAAATTTCTAATATTCATTGGAAAGCTATTTTCGATACGAACCCAATGGTTTCGGTTTTAGGAGAATCCGACGGTCGGATCTCCCGCAACTTTAATTCGAAGTCAATGGTCGAAATTCGCGAACGGTCGCGGCGCGTCCTATTTAGGACATTAATATACATAATATATATATTATATATATTTCTTCGATTTCAATTCAAAACGTATTTTATAAATCGTTTTAAATTCGTTTTCAAAACAATTTTAACTTCATATTCAATTTCAAATCAAAATTGAATATTCCATATCATTAATATATAAATGATAATATTTTCAAAATATTAAATTTTGAAATCACTTCCTTTTCTATATTCATTATAAAAACGAATATAATCGATATAAATATCGTTCGTGTCAAAATGGCGCATATCTAATCAACACGGCTTTATATATTTCAATAACTTCATTATTCTTCAACAAATGAATGTTTTCTTCAACACATGAATATATATTTCTTTCAACACATGACTATTCTCAACACATGAGCATCGTCAACACATGACTGTTTTTGTTATTCAACACATTAATATGTATTTCTTTCAACATGAATATTCTCAACACATGAGCATCGTCAACACATGACTATTTTTGTTATTCAACACATGAATCTTTATTTTATAATATTCTTTATTTTCCAATTTGGAATGAGGCCCAATCAATTACCATATCATGTTAATTATACGGATTCCATACAACACATGTATATAATAACAATGATAAATATTCAACCATCATCCAAAGTGCACTGCACAACTGCATAAGCATTGAACATAAATAATTAACGCTTACACAGTCTGTCAACCTATCGATTGACATACAACTAAACAATCGAGATTAGTGTGCATCAAATATCATCCCAGTACCCGTGTGAGGTTTCAGTCCACAAACACTGAATATTATTTGTGCAGTTGGGCGATGTGTAAAATTTATCGTCCCAATCAATATTCTTCAAATGGTTGTACATAAACAAATCGTTCAATTTGTAAATGAGTATTTATTTATTCACATTCACATTAAATTTATATTTTCAAAGATAAATTATTTATTTCAACACATGAATATATTTCCATCTATTCCATATCACAATCAATTTTCACAACACAACAAGATCAAACAAGTTGTCCATGGTTTGTGGGCGACGGGTGTCGGGTGCTGCTAAGCACCGTCTGCATCCTATATATATTTTAACTAGAAAATTAAAATAAAAGTGAGGAGTTCTCACCTTTGGGATCCACTCCTCTATTCTATTCTGAACTTCTGAACTGTTTGGATTTGCACAAAATTCCAACGCAACCTTCTCTATGCTGTTCATATTAAAAATCACATTTTTAATATGATGTTTATATTAAAAATCACATTTTTTATATCGCTACTGTATATATAAAAATTATATTTTTACTTCGCCAAAAATTATACTTTCACTTTGCTAAAAATTATATTTTCACTTCGCTACTTCTATTTTGGAAACAATGTTATTTTATTTTAAAAACGATGTGATATATATTTTTAGAACTGCGATATATATTCTCAAAAACACATTCTAGTATATATTTTTCGAAAACAACTCTAGTTTATATTTTCAAAATCAACTTTCTATTTTATATTTTTCAAAATTAATTCTATTCTTATTTCTAAAAATTATGCTATATTATATTTTTAAAATTGTATTTTTAAAACTGATTTTTAAATCACTGTATTTATACTTTTAAAACTAATTTCAAACTTTGTAAATATATTTCCAAACTGAATTTTTAGAACATAATGTTATTCATACAAAATTTGACATTATTAACTAACTAAATTAATTGCTAACTAATTAATTAAGTAGATTAATTATCTTAATCATCTTCACTATTAATCCCTTCTTCTTCGACGGTCTTCTACTGGAAATCGAACCCGATGTCTACAACTAGGGTTCTGAAGCGCCGCCATCACCTTGCACCAATCGCCGATCAAATGATTCCTCGTCGAAGAGCTTCGCGAGGTCGGAGGTGACCACTGGCGGTTCGCGGTGGACTGTTTGCGTGAGGTAGCGCGGTCTGGTGGTGTGGTCAGCATATTGGAGGCGGAGGAAGGAGGAGAGGCAAGTGGAGGGGGACGGCGCCGACTCTAGTGGGGCACGGCAGGCCTGGAAGTGGGTGGCAATCGAGAAAAAGGGGAACGAGGTTGGAGCGACGAGTTTCTAAAGGAGGCGGCTCTCATTTGGGGTTGACCAAATTTTTTTATTTTGACTTAGGTTATAGAGGAGATGGATTAATATATTATATTTTAATATTATTTTATTTCGTACATTAGTTGTTTAACATCACAAACTCCAAATCAAACCCAACGGCTGTCGCCTCCAGCTAAATACCCTCATTCCAAACACAATGGGATATGTCCCACTAGCCAATTCGATCGTTTCGATCAATTTCCATTTAAATTAAAAGTTAAATCTATATATTCAATTTTAAACGTACATTTCAATTTACCGGAGCCACATACTGACTCTAAAATTCTAGAAATTTTTTTCTAGCTTCGTATTGACGATACGGTTCCAAAAAAACTAATTTCGTCGAATTCTGAGATCGTTTGAAAAATGGCCATTTTCTGGTCGATCAAAATTGACTGAAACTGTTAAAACACGTTTTCTTTTGCCATACTCACATATTGATTTCAAAAATTATGAATTTTGAAACCTAGCAATAATTTGATATCCCGGATCCAACAAAAGTGGTTTCGTCAAAAACGAAGGTCGTTTGCAAAATGGCTTTTTTTAAGGCCTTATATTAAAATATATATAAATTCAATAGCGACTTTTCTGAATTTTAAACTGGACATAACTTTTGATTTCCGCTATGAAATTTCAATTTTTCGGATTCTTTGGAAAGACATTTTCAATTAGATTCTAATATTTTTGGTTTCGCTAAAATCCGGTTTATTTTGAATCCTGTACATTCATTTGAACTTTGTAATCGAAATTTCAAATTACCGTGCCATTTTCAATTCCTTTTATAATTATAAATAAATATTTATATTCTAACGACGATTCAAATAAAGATATACGTTCCAATTCTATTCAAAATAAATTTCCCATCGTTATTATTTAAAATAATTCATTTTAAATATTCAAAATTCAATAAAATTGCCAAAAAAAAAAAAAAAATTGGCTCAGATTTTCGGGTTATTACACTCTCCCCCACTTAAAACTTTTCGTCCCCGAAAAGGAACGAAGCTAAAGTTGTTTTACACACCAACTCAACTTTCATTCTTTTTATTATGGCTTAAGTTCTTTAACTTTTCAGTTTCTAAGAACTTTTCAAATTTTTCAAAAATTTGGCTAACACCCTAAATTTTCGAAAAACTTCGCCATTACCTCCCCTGCATGGGAGCAGCGGGAAAATCCCGAAATTACCATACAGGCCTCTCGAATCCAAAAAGAAAAAGAAATAGCCAGTCGGCTCATAAAATCATCCAAACCCAAGAAATTAATAAACATGTACCTATTTGTCGGGCAAACAATTTTATTCCTCTTCTCTAGCCTCCTTGCTATGACCTGTTCACACATATATATGTACATACATGCATTTTCAAACAATTTTCAATACAGTTCAATATTTGATTCAATTTGGCCTAAATGGTTAAAAATATCAAACCAATAATCAAACAACACAACCATCAATCAATTAGTTGATTAGCTTTTTAAATTCATAACTTTGATGCATATACAGAAAATTATGTTTTTGATGCCAATTCACAACAATAGACCCTATCTAGTTTTGGTTCTCACACCAGTCAATTGGAATCATATAGAAACCCCACTTTCGAAACCCGAACATAAATACTGATGATACTATAGTAATCATCAGGATCGTCTCCGGGCGACTACAGCGTGATTCTATATCTATCCAGTATATTTGAGGCTTCAATACACGTGGATCAGACGTATATTAAAATCTCTATATACTTGATTGTCCAAATCAATACAAATAAATATTCAAATACGAATAATTGAATTTAATTTTTCAAAACAAAATTTGTTTCCATTTTTATTTTTCAAAACAACACTCTTTACACTCGTTCTAGGATACTACTGATCCTATCTCTAATGAGTCATTCCAATTGGATATTACTAATCCAATCTCCGATGAATTCTTTCGTTCGGTTCCAAAGTGTCTTGTTCACCGAGCTCCGTAAACCAAAGCTCTGATACCAGCTGTTACAACCCGAACCTCCCCAGTAAGGAAAGCACGGATTGAGTTGAGAACAAGCCACATCGGAACACAAACAGAAGAACATTTCATTGCTATTACAACAATTTCCATCAGATACAAGAATATAAATAGTATGAATAAATATTACACATTTGATAAATGTGAGAGATTTAAATTACATTTAAATACATAGCAGCGGAAAAATAATACAACACACAACTGGAAGAAATACACGAATACAGAGCTTTCCGAGTATCGCTTCAGCTATATACCAGGATCCTGTGAATATAAATCAATAAAACCCAACCACTAGCTGCCCGTGCAGAAAATAAGGGCACCCAGAGTTTAGGATAAAACAATAAACTCCAGGTCAGTCATGTGACTGGTGTGAGAACTAAAACAGTTATTAATCTTTATTTTAAAGTTAGGTAAATCAAGGGACCAACCATATAACACGGAACGGGTTTTTACCCCAAGAATACTAGTGCATATAACAACAACGCAATGCTAAATAAAGAAAATGAAGCTATTATAAGACCCGGGACCCATCACACAATGCAACGCAAGCCGGAGGATAGGTTTTACCTTATAATAGCCCAAGAATGCTTGATACGCTAAATTTCATCTTTTATTATTACTATAAGTGAAGAAAACAACTTCAAATATAAATGTATCAATCATAGACGGCATGGGTACCATATATCATGTCGCCATATTATTTCTATAATTAAAACCGCAAAATGTCGTATTCGAAATTGGATTTCTGTCTATGAACCGAGGCAAAAGATAGTCCTTACCGAATTCGAGACGCTCTAGTCCATGTCTTAGGCTACAGCCGCAACTGCACCTAGGAACCACAGGGTCGGTCCACACGTAGCGGATTAAAATGAAACCCTGAACAATACGTCTTCCCGCCCTATGGGGCGTAAATGAGCCAAATGACTCCATATCTGAGGCGCCTCGCATTCCAACAACTTCACATGTGAAAAACGTATAAATGTCAGGGCTGGTAGGTCACTGACACCACCTCTAACTAGAAAGAGACGCGTGTTCTCCCTGGATCCTCTCCCGTTTCTGGTTCATACTGGGATGTAAGGCTCGCGAATTAACGCCATACACAAAGCTGTGCCACATAGGCTGTGCTTTAATCATCAACCACAAGACTTTGCTTTTCAACATAAGCCTTGATCATTTGCCGCTTAGGCATGCCACACAGGCAATTCACTCCATGCGACTGATGTCCATCGATATACAACCTCTGAGCTCGTACGTCTCAGAGAAGGGTACTAAGCAAGAGAATAAATTCTCTGCCGCCAAACAGATGTATATTTAATAGAGATCAATCAACACAGAATAAAATCCAATGTCAGACACATAGTCCATTTACAAGTTCGTTCTGGGTCTGAACGAAACCGAAGGAACCTTATTCCTCGCATATCCATCGATCCCCAAGTATGTCTGACGATCACCAACTAATTCCCTCCTCTTGGGTGTACAGCCCAATCAAGATCATCAGTAATCTTCCAAACGATGTGAAGACCTCCAGTCTTCAACCACCGTCTTCATCTTTGACTTATCGTCGAATCGTTATTCAAAATGGGTATAAACCAGGCCTTTCTGAATAACCCGCGTATATAATAAACAAGTGTTACACAAATAGAACATACGCCTCATTCCAATTCAGAATATTCTTTTATTCAAATTTTCACATTCTTAGGGAAAGGTTCCCATTAATTTTATCAAAGATAAATTCTTTTAAATTTATTCTTTAATCTTCCTTTTGATATCGAATCAACCTATGTTAAGGTTTTCCAAACTAGTCAGGATTAGCGAACCACACCGAAGTAATCATTTATTTTATTTCCCAATCCCAACCTATTCATCCCATAGAGCAAAACTGGTTATACTCTATATCTAACACCACGGTGTTATCAATAAATATTAACTACCATTTAACGTTCAAATCTAATTAAAGATTTAACTATTGCTTTGGAGCAAAACCGGTGATACTCCATTCTCGATCACTTTAATCTAATTAAAGATTTATTAAATCTCCACTTAGTTTTAATCTTCCCAAAAATAAATATCCTATCTTTAACTGGGTTAAAGAACCAATGTCATCTACAACACGGTTCACGATAAACCCAAAATCACATTCCATTGTTAATCGGGTTAAAGAACAGGTGTTATTCAAAACACCGCTCACGATAAACCCCAAAAACCAATTTAAATTCAATTCCATTTAAGTACTAATTAACTGGACAATTTCACTAAATCTTAATTAAAAGATTTATTCTTTTCTAAACTGGGTTCAAGAAGAGTGTTATTTAAGACACCATTCACAACGAACCCAAAATCCCATTTGATATTAATAGAAAATATATCGTTTTATATTCAATATCAAATTCTAAAACCAACAAATATCATATTGGAAATAACGATATAAATATATCTTTCAAAAATCCACATCCATATCTGTACAATCACGAAACCCAACATCGAAATATTCCGAAGATAATTTCGATTCAAATCCAATCGAATTCGTATATTGGAAATTCTGATTATTTTTAAAACTATTTCAAATCCAATTTATTTATTCAAAAACATTGGATTATAATTCTAGTTGATAACTAGTTCATTTCGACAAAAATATATTTTTATCCTTTTTAAATATGGGATTTTTCAACCTAATTCTTTTAAATCATTTCTTATGATTTTACACAAATTATTGATATTTTTAATAATTTTACCAAGGCTCGTACAGTCGATTTCCAATAACGGTCATCGAACTACACTTACAGCAACCTTTTCCAAATTTGATTTGGACATAATTCCAAATCCAACCGTTAGATTTCAAATTTCTAATATTCATTGGAAAGCTCTTTTCATACGAACCCAACGGTTCCGGTTTCAGGAGAATCCGACGGTCAGATCTCCCGTAACGTCAATTCGCAGTCAATGGTCGAAATTCGCGAACGGTCGCGGCGCGACGCGTTCTATTCAGGCCATTAATATACATAATATATATTATGTATATTTCGTCGATTTCAATTCAAAACGTATTTTATAAATCGTTTTAAATTCGTTTTCAAAACAATTTTAACTTCATATTCAATTTCAAATCAAAATTGAATATTCCATATCATTAATATATAAATGATAATATTTTCAAAATATTAGATTTTGAAATCACTTCCTTTTCTATATTCATTATAAAAACGAATATAATCGATATAAATATTGTTCGCGTCAAAATGGCGCATATCTAATCAATACGGCTCTATATATTTCAATAACTTCGTTATTCTATTCAAAAAATGAATACTTCTTCAACACATGAATATATGTTTCTTTCAGCACATGAATATTCTCAACACATGAGCATCGTCAACACATGACTATTTTTGTTATTCAACACATGAATATATATTTCTTTCAACACATGAATATTCTCAACACATGAGCATCGTCAACACATGACTATTATTGTTATTCAATACATGAATCTTTATTTTATAATATTCTTTATTTTTCAAATTGGAATGAGGCCCAATCAATTACCATATAATGTTAATTATATGGATTCCATACAACACATGTATATAATAGCAATGAAAAATAATCAACCATCATACAAAGTGCACTACACAACTGCATAAGCATTAAACATAAATAATTAATGCTTACACAGTCTGTCAACCTATCGATTGACATACAACTAAACAGTCTGGATTAGTGTACGTCAAATATCATCCTAATACCTGTGTGGGATTTCAATCTACAAACACTGAATATTATTTGTGCAGTTGGGCGATATGTAAAATTTATCATCCCAATCAATATCCTTCAAATGGGTGTACATAAAAAATCGTTCGATTTGTAAATGAATACTTATTTATTCACATTCACGTTAAATTTATATTTCTAATGATAATATATTTTTAACGATAAATAATTTATTTCAACATATGAATATATTTCCATATATTCCACATCACAATCAATTTTCACAACACAACAAGATCAAACAAGTTGTTCATGGTCTGTGGACGACGGGTGTCGGGTGCTGCTAAGAACCGTCTGCATCCTAGTATATATTTTAACTAGAAAATTAAAATAAAAGTGTGGAGTTCTCACCTTTGGGATCCACTCCTCCATTCTATTCTGAACTTCTAAACTGTTTTGATTTGCACAAAATTCCAACGCAGCCTTCTCTACGCTATTCATATTAAAAATCACATTTTTAATATGATGTTTATATTAAAAATTGCATTTTTCATATCTCTACTGTATATATAAAAATTTTATTTTTACTTCGCTAAAAATTATATTTTCACTCAGCTAAAAATTATATTTTCACTACGCTGCTTCTATTTTAAAAACAATGCATATTTATTTTAAAAATGATGCGATATATATTTTCAGAACAATGCGATATATATTCTCAAAAACAACATTCTAGTATATATTTTTCGAAAACAACTCTAGTTTATATTTCCAAAATCAACTTTCTAGTTTATATTTTTCAAAATCGGTTCTATTTTTATTTCTAAAAATCATGCTATTTTCTATTTTAAAATTATGTTTTTAAAACTGATTTTTAAACCACTATATTTATACTTTTAAAACTGATTTCAAACTTTGTAAATATATTTTCAAAACTGAATTTTAAAACACAATGATATTCATACAAAATTTGACATTTTTAACTAACCAAATTAACTGCTAACTAATTAATTAAGTAGATTAATTACCTTAATCATCTTCACTATTAATCTCTTCTTCTTCGATGGTCTTCTACAGGAAATCGAACCCGATGTCTACAACTAGGGTTCTGAAGCGCCGCCATCACCTTACACCAATCGTCGATCAAATGATTCCTCATCGAAGAGCTTTGCAGCATTGGAGGTGGCCCACTGATGGTTTGCGGTGGACTGTTTGGGTGAGGTAGCGGGGTCTGAAGGTGTGGTCAGCGCATTGGAGGCGGAGGAAGGAGGAGAGGGAAGTGGAGGGGGATGGCGCCGGCTCTGGTGGGGCACGACGGGCCTGGAAGTGGGTGGCGATCGAGAAAAGGGGGAAGAGGTTGGAGCGACGGGTTTCTGAAGGAGGTGGCTCTCATTTGGGGTTGATCGAGCTTTATTATTTTGACTTAGGTTATAGAGGAGATGGATTTATATATTATATTTATATATTATTTTATTTCGTACATTAGTCGTTTAACATCACAAACTCCAAATCAAACGCAACAACTGTCGCCCCTAGCTAAATAACTTCATTCCAAACACAATGGGATATGTTCCGCTAGCCAATTCGATCGTTTCGATCAGTTTCTGTTTAAATTAAAATTTAAATCTATATATTCAATTTTAAACGTACATTTCAATTTACCGGAGCCACATACTGACTCTAAAGTTATAGAAAAATTAATTCGCGATACGGTCCCAACAAAACTAATTTCATTGAATTCTGAGGCCGTTTGAAAAATGCCCATTTTCTGGTCGATCAAAATTGACTGAAACTGTTAAAACACATTTTCTTTTGCCATGCTCACATATTGATTTCAAAAATTATGAATTTTGAAACCTAGCAATAATTTGACATCCCGGATCCAACAAAAGTGGTTTCGTCGAAAACGAAGGTCGTTTGCAAAATGGCTATTTTTAAGGCCTTTATATATATATATATATATATAAATTCCACAGCGACTTTCCTGAATTTTAAACTGAACATAACTTTTGATTTCCAGCATGAAATTTCAATTTTTCGGATTCGTTGGAAAGATATTTTCAATTAGATTCTAATATTTTTGGTTTTGCTAAAATCCGGTTTATTTTGAATCTTGTACATTCATTTGAACTTTGAAATTGAAATTTCAAACTACCGCGCCATTTTCAATTCCTTTTATAATTATAAATAAATATTTATATTCTAACGACGATTCAAATAAATATATACGTTCCAGTTCTATTCAAAATAAATTTCCCGTCGTTATTATTTTAAATAATTCATTTTAAATATTCAAAATTCAATAAAATTGCCAAAAAAAAAATAGCTCAGATTTCCGGGTTATTACAGAACTGGTATTTATGGCTACCCGTTCCAACTATGGGTGAAATAACAAACAACCCATTAAAAGTAAAACCAACCAAGTACGTAGCGTAGATAAGATCGCTAAAACCATATGATAAGCTTCCACACTAATATGTGGATCTGTCCATCCAACTTCACTTTGAGAAGAACAAAAAACATAAACTGTATTATTGGGGAATAAACTGTTCATAAAGGAGCTGGAAACCATGAATAATTTGGGGTGATATACATGAAGAGGCCAACTACATCGCCAAATTTTAGCATATAATTAAAAGAATAAAATCATATTGCATATAGACCAACACATTTGAATCCAAAATCAGACTGCTAATAGGAATTTTATATAGATTGCATAAAAAATATCCCTTAAATTAGATAGCATATACCAGATCTAATCGAAACAAAAACTGCACAACATTGACCTAAAACCAAATAGATTAATCTTACCTAAACACAAAACTGATGTCGATCTAGTTCAACAGGGGGAGAGATTAGTTGGAGAATTTGGAATTGAACCTACTTCAGTTGCAACGACAATGCCAAAACCCAAATCCACAGAGGCTTGACCTTCCATAATCAAAACTAATCTGAACCAAATGGGATTGAGAAGATTGATTGTCTTAGTGAATCGGCAACGAAAAACACGAAGTGGTTGGTAGATCTGGCTTTGCTTGTGGAAGTAAAATTGAAAATTAAAGATGGCTTATCAACGAAATTGAATTCATTGAAGGTTACCTTCAGATCGTAAACGATTTGTTATCATTGGAGGAAATCGATTTAGATTCGGGTTTTTGATTATAAAAATAAAATCTTATGTCTTATTGACAAATGACGAAATAGTAATTCGTTAAAGGTTGGCAAGAACTAATTGGATAGAGAAGAAAATGAAATTAGGGGTAGTGGAGAGCTCACGCACAACAAAATCAGGCAAAATAAAAACTGCCTGTCGCCATTAACGAGCTTCCCCTTTTGTGTGTGTCTGTGTGTGTGTATACATATACATAGGAAACTCTATTTGGACACAAAATAGGGACACAGAATTGAACACAACAAATCTCAACCACTTGATCCTTCCATGAATTCCACTCTCCACATAAAGATAAACAAATCCAATAGTTTACGATTTGTGTGTCTTATTTTGCGTCCCAATAGATTCTCCCTATATATACACTATATATATATATATATATGTGTGTGTGTGTGTGTGTGTGTGTGTGTGTGTGTGCGCGCTGTGTGTGTGTATGTTGTGTGCGCGGAGTTGGCCTGAACTTGGGAAAAATGTATTAAGTGGCTGACCTATCTCTTGTTCGGTATTAAGTGGTTAGGGCAAGTTCGTTCCTAATATTCACTCCTTGGTTTCGAACCCAAGTCATTGGGCCCACTCTTCGAGAATTAAATGGTTATTGGGCCTGCCTTTCTCATATAAAGTGTTAAATGGTCCCGGTAGATATGATAACGCATGTAGGGTGGTTATCCAAGAAATGTTTGCTTCTTATTTTAGGGCTAGAGAGGGCTGGCCTGGGGACTGATTATGTATACATGACCTAAGGAACCACCATCTAAGAGGAGTATTATGTGGCTAGGAGTTCACTCGTAGGGACATCTAGATAGTAACAAGAGAGTTTGCTAGGGGGTTCTTCTTATAAGAAGTCGTGTTCCTGACCTAAACCTTGGTAGTATGTAGCCGTGCCTATTTCTCGGCCTACGAGGAGGGTTGTCATTTATAACGATTAACGTTAGAACGGAGTCTTAAATGGATTGTGGTCCACCATTAGGTTTTTAGTGACTAGAGGGATGTCCTCCCTAAATAAATATTGTATTAGGTGACCATAGGAGTGCCTGCCCTTAAATTAGTTTTGAGGTATTAAGTGACTTCTAGGACATCTTCCTCATATGCTTATGTTGTGTGTTTGTTACGTAGACATAACTTAAAATGTTTACAACTGCCAAATATAGGTAATAGCCTTCTTAACTTAAATGTATTTCATTCACTTGAACTTTATGTTCAGACCTCCACCTTTTAACATTAACAGGAAAACATGTGAGATAGGTGATTAAGGTTGGAGAACGATCTCTTGCAGGAGGAGCCTCTTGAAGATCTAGTTATTGTGGCTATTGCTTATTTACTATTATTGTTATGTAATTGGGACGAATGATGATGTACCCTGTAATTTGAGACATATTGTATATATGAATTGCGGCTTTCAAATAATTGGTACATCTTATATTTATGATGTTATATTTTGTCCCATCCGCTATATGAGTTTCTGATTTTCATTTTAGACTGCTCTGTATATTTATTTAAGTTAATCCTTATAGGAAAAACCGATTCATATAGCGTGGCTTTAATTTCTATTGGGCCTTCTCTAGGTTGGAATTTAAGTCCATTCCGGGTGGGTTACATTTTACTTAAAAACTTTCTAATGGTTAGTAAATCTTAATTAAATATAAAAAAAGGAATTAGGTGACAATTAAGTTTCCTAAAATGTCTAGTGATATTTATTGCAATATTTTCAAAATATGTTGTTACTTCTCAAAAATATTATTGAACATTATTCAAGATCTGTATACCTTTTAGCAGTAGGCTTGACAACTTCATTATATATATATATAAGGCAGGTTCAATGGCACCTCAAATAGTGGAGCACATCTTTGGTCTCCCTCTTTTCTACCACACATTCTTCCCCTCTCTCCTTCCACTCATTCTCTCACCTCCCAATAGCTTAAACTAATATAAATGAAAGGTGGAATTCAAGGAGGCCAAAGGGTGTGTGTGTTTGTATATATATATATATATATGAGTTTTTATTGCCATATGTATTTTAAATATCACACTAATATATGTTTTGAATCTTGAAAGACATTTGTTATTCATGAATGTTTCTATAAAAAACATAACCATTCATTCTAAATTATTTGCATTTCCACAGGTGCTTTTAAAAATTCATTTAATAGCCATAAATTAAAGAATTTATTTATTTGGAGTAGTTAATGGTAACTTCTATAATTTTCTTGTTACTCCTTGAAGACTGCCCATTATTATAGGGAAAATGTTATCTATTCCATTATTTTACCTATTCTAGTAATTCCTTTCCTATTTCAAATGAGCATACCTAACCTATAACCCAATATTCCCCCTTCTACCTAATTAATTCTCAAATAAGCCTTGTATTCTTATTCACAACCACTACAAAGTTTTAACAGAATTTTTTTATTAATTTACTTATTTCATGTTAAATTTGACATATATGTAAAACAATAAAACTTAAAATTCTTGTAGAATTTACTTTTTAGAAGTTGTTACATGGAAATTGTAACACTTAAAAATTATCATTAAGATTTTCATTATCGATGATTTTAAAAGAACTTACATTTCTTTTCTATTAAAGCTCAAAAACGTAAAATTTTCCAACTATTGGTTTACCATTATCCTTTTATCCATTTAAAGAATTCGTCGTCTTCTGTTTTCTCTAAAACCTATAGTTTGTCTAACAAAATAAATAATAAACTTTTCAAATTTCTTCATTTATGTTTTCAAAAATCATGTTTCCAATTTATTTCTGAATGAATCTATTACTTAGTTTGAACACTAACAATGGAATGTTCCGCAGTTACTTTAGAATTTCATTTTACAAAATGACTCAGTGATATGTCAAAACTTACTTTTGTAGGTTTTCTGGTAGAGATTTTTGCTCATTTTGAATAACATATTTATTCATTTCCTTTAAACTTTCCTATTCTGCCTAATTTCTTTTCTACAAAGATTGATGTTCACTTTTCACATAAGTCTATTTCTTATTTTAACTCTTTTCTTCCTTATTCCAATTATTGAATCTCTTAACATTCCTAAACGTGGCTTTAGATATACTATTTTTGTCTTTTTTAACTATTAAAGTAACGCTTGTTCTTATGGACATTTATTATCTAATTTAAAGCCATTTAAGACCCTCCAGCATACCCATCCATTATTATTTAGCTGATGTTACGGGTGAATTCCTAGCCACTTAATACTTCCCTTAGACAGACAGTCCATTAGAAATTTTCATATTGTCCGTCCCTAGGTACGCCCTCACACAACCTGTATATAAGAAGCAGACAACTTTCAGAGAACTACCCCACTCAAACATATATCATTTTAATTTAAGACCATTTAATACAATTTTAAGAGAAAGGCGGACCAAGTAACCACTTAAGAGCTTTAGAAGGGTAGGTCCCATGACTTGGGTCTGAAATCAAGGATTGAACCTTAGGAATGGACCTAGTCCTAAACGTTTAATACCCAAACAAGGTAGGTTAACCACTTAATACCTTCTCGAGATAGGCTTACTTCACACAAATACACACACACACACATACAAAACTGTGTTATTTATTCCTGCTATATCCCCGCTAAATCGTGAAACGGGTTTCTACCGATACGGTATTTCCAAATAGCCTTTCCGCTTTAAGCCCCGTTATATTCCGATGTTCCCGATATATCCCATTATTTCAGCTATATTCCGCTATTTTTGCTATATCCCGTATAAGAGAAATGAATTAAAAACGACATTTATGCATTACAAAATTATTTTTTAAGCATAATTTTTTAACATATACTTTTCAGAATATAAAATACCATAATATTAGATTAAATTTAGTTAAGCTAAATAAAAGTTTACACTTATTTACATATATTTGCTTATGATTTTAGTTAAAATTAAGAATGTACTAATTATAATTAAGTTAAATGTTAAATTTCTATTTGTTTATCATTTACGTATTTATAGAAGCATTAAATATGAGCTTTATATGCTATTTTAGACTCATCCGCTATATCCTGCTATTTCCTCGCTATATTCCCGCTTCAGCTTTTTGCGCGTTTACCGCATTGGATCCGCTGAGCGCTTTAACTACACAGACACACACACAAAAAAGACATCTAACATTAAACCCACCATCTATAAATGCTGGATTTGCCGAACAGTTCCAGATAGGCTTCTACTACAAGATAGGCTTAACCTTGCGCCTTTGTGTAATAATTATAATGATACATGGCACATAGTCCTCTCGCATTAACCCAACTAACTTGTAGATGCTAGATATGTCGGTCAGATCTAGGCAGGCTTCTACTACAAGTTGGGATGAACCTCATGTCTATGTGTCATTAATACTAATAAAATCCATTAATACTCACACACATACAAGTTTCCTATACACATAAAAATTTCCTATGGGGACAATTATAATTCTAATTTCCTATTTAATTTAGTATGCTCTTATTACGAATTTAATACACATTTATAATATGTCAATTATGTTATAAATAGTAATACATAAATCAAGCATGCGTGAGAAACATCCTAATCATTGAAATGTCAACCCTTGCATCAAAATAAGGTTTACAAGTTTGTTTCTGTGACTTCATCAACACGGCATAAACATGTGTATTCACATTCAATCAACAAACGGGAAATAACAACATATACATAAAAACTTGTAATCAAGGTTTAAAAGATTATTTCAATAATAAAGAAAGACAGGGTGCAATATGTTGAATCTCCTTTTGGGTACTGCTTCACTTTTCATATGATATATCTATATACACCCAAAAAAAATTAAGACTTTAATGATTTGTATATAATACGTTCAAACTATCTATTTAAAAATATTTTCTTAAACCTATTAAATCTACAACACTCAAGTCTTATGACTTTGCACACACATACATAACTTTTCATAATTTTGAAAGGAAGTGAATCAGACCATTATCAAAAATTGTACAACATCCAAAAGGCTATCTTTTATTACGTCAATAACGAAAAGCAAATTTATACTAATTGATTAACTATTTCTGCAAATTATAAGAGAATTCGAGGATTTGTTTATATTTTGTGTTTGTGAACACCAAACCGCTTTAGGCATAAAAATCCAATTCTACACTACAAATTATAGAAAATATAAAACTAATGTAATTACCACTCACAGAGATAGAAAAGAAGAATGGTGAATTTAATGCAGAATCTAAAAATATGGATTGAGCCTTCCGAATCAACATAATCTAAATCCTCCTAGTATATTATATATATATGTGTGTGTGTGTGTGTATGTGTGTGTGCGCGTGTGCGTGTTTATTTATGTATGTGTGTATATATATATGTATATATATATAAGAACCATGTTTAGAATCTCATACATATATATTATACTTAATTCAAAATCTATATATAAAAATTCTGATTAAAAGAGATAGAATATAGCTTAGAAGAAGAAAAGAAACCTAACCTATTTCTAGAATTAAAAAATGGTGGAGAGACATAATGGAGGCATAGAAGAAGTTGAATGTAACGTTTGGGGGAGAGGATAGGGATCTTTTATTAGTCGCTAGTGTGTGTGTGGATCGTTGGATTAGTTAGATTTAATCTGGAAGGTCTGTTTTAGGAAAACTAAGTAAAAAACCACATAGAAATATTACCTCTCTCCCACCCTCGACCAGGAGGGCGGTCGACCTCCTCCATAGGAAAGCGGTCGACCGACCGGTCGCCCCTCCTCTTATGGCGGCAGTTAACCCCCTATTAGAGTCGAGCACAGGGAGATTTATTCCTTTGTCGTATTAATTATATTAATTATGTCATAAGCCTTGATTGATGCTTTCTGTTATTTGATTATTCTTGTCCCTTTTTGCACATATATATACACACACACATCTGCGCAATTTCAAATCTCTAAAGAATATTTCATTATCCCTGTCAATATATTATTTTATTCATGATTTATATTCATTCAGTTTGAATTTCAATTCTTGTATGTATACAATTTACGTATAACTTAATACTTTCCTGAATAAACGCAAAAGCTATGTCACTCTTCTTTCTCCTCCAATTCTTCAAAAATTAAATACTTTAGATTTAGGCTTTCCGAATTAAGAACAATTTAACAATCACCCACTTAGTCCTCTGCCATGTCCTCACATGGCAACCTCGAGCTAAACACATCGTCCTTGCTGCCGTTTACATTAACTCGCTTCCCTTCCTGTCAGATCAACGCACCTGTTTCACTTCCTCCAGATTCTCGGCCCCTTCTTCTGGTCCCTTCTTCCCCTGGCCCTCTTCTCATCACCATTCCTTCCTCAGATCACCTCCACCTCATAATCTAGAATCCCTCACTTCCCCTTTTTCCATCAAGAAAAATTGGTCTACTCTCTTTGTAGTGAAACTGAGAAATGCCGAAGAGTTCTCCCTGCCAACCTTTAAGCTTTAGTACATTGGTAAATCCCTAACTCAACAGAGGAAATTTTCAGAGCTGGGAACGAAGTTAGGCAAGACAATATTGTTGGATTTTTTCTTGATGTGCCACTCTCTTACACAGCTGCCATAACACACTTGCAACGTGTCTGGATACCTTCGAATAGCATTAAAGTTAAGTCAATTGGTACGGTATTCTTCTTTCTCCTTTAGAATGTAGAGGATGGGGAGAGACTGTGTTGGAAAGTAAACCCAGTTGGTGTCCATTTGTAATTTGTTGTGTCTTCTGAGTCAAGAGTCGTGTATGTTCGTCAAAAGTCATGTCTGTTCATTAAATGTTGTGTCTATTAGTGAAAGGTAATGTCTATTAATTATGAACCGACATGTAAGCCTACTATATAAAGCCTACCATTTTGAGTTGTTGAATGTAAGGAAATTAAAAGGAGTTCTTCCTCACACAAAATTAAGTATAACTGCTCCTCTCTATTCCAACAAATTGGTATCAGAGACGACGGAGAACATGATGAGCCAAATGTCGCTACCACGGCTGACGAAGGCGAATTAAGAGAACTGGAGCTTTCAAATGAAAGCTCTTTTTGGATCTCAAGATGCATGGGAGTTGGTCAAAGAAGGTTTCGAAGAACCAACAAATACCACAGGATATTCGGTGACTCAAAATAAGGCACTGAAAGAGTTACGATCGAAGGATAAGGGAGCACTATACATGTCGTTTCGATCCATTGATGAGTCGAGTCTTGAGAAGATTGCTAATGCAACTACTTCAAAAGAAGCGTGGGACATTTTAAAAAAAGTGTATAAAGGAGTCGACTGAGTCAAGCAAGTGCTTCTCCAAACTCTTTGTGGTGAGTTTGAGAGCATTAAGATGAAGGAGTCTGCAAGTGTATCTAACTACACCGCACGTGTACAAACTGTGGTGAACCAACTTAATCATAATGGAGGAGCACTAAATGATGCACATATTGTGGAGAAGATCTTAATATCATTAACCGACAATTTTAAGAATGTTGTGTGCGCGATAGAAGAATCAAAAGACCTTACGACGCTCACAGTCGACAAACTTGTCGGTTCTCACGAGGCACACGAACAACGTAAGAAGAAAAAGAAGGAGGAGATACTTGAGCAGGCACTTCAAACCAAGGTGTCATCAAAGAAGAAAAGGAACTCCATTCTCAAAAATTCCATGGTAGAGGGCATGGTCGTGGAGATTGGAACTATGGTCGTAGTGGTGTAGGCTGCAGTCAAGGGGAATATTATGAGAAAAAAGGACAGTTAAGCCAACAAAATAGTCGAGGTAGAGGACGCGGTCGTGGGAGAGGCGAACGGTCAAATTATTCAAATGATAAATGTTATAACTGCGGCAAGCATGGACACTACGCAAAAGAGTGCAAATCAAACATCAAGTGCTGTAATTGTGGAAAGTATGGACACTATTCATAGGACTGCTATTCCAAGAAAAAGGTAGAAGAAAACGAGAATCTAGTTGCAGAAGGGGAGGCAAGAGAAGATGGTGTTCTCATGATGGCTTACAAAATACCATCTTCGACAACGACACAGAGTGGTATCTTAACACCGGTGCAAGTAACCTATGTGTGGGCACAAGCACCTATTCAGGGGGATGCGAGAGGCTGAAGATGGACACGTTTCTTTTGGAAATGCGTCAAAGATCCAAGTAAAAGGCCAAGGTGTAGTTCGTTATCTACAAAAAGATGGTATAGAGGTATCAACTGAAAATGTTTATTACGTGCCTGGCCTTAAAAGCAATATTTTGAGCATGAGGAAACTCATGGAGAAGGGATACCCGGTATTCATGAAAAACTGGGAATTACAGCTGATAAGATGATGGAAAGCTACGAGTGTGAAGGAGAAGTGGCAGAAATGGAAGAAGGAGGAGATGTGAAAATGGATTTTGGAGTAGCCTGTCAGGAATGTGGAAGTTGAACTAAAGGAAGCAAGTTCATGGTTGGTTCAATTGAAGATCAGATTGTTAATGACCATGATACAAAAATTGATGATAAAATGAACATAGAAGAGGCATATAAAAATATTGTTAGCCAATATGAAATAAAGGCTCTTACTACAGCTGGAGCTGATGAAGATACTAATATGTTGGCTGATATAAAGCAAATGGCTGCAAAAGTAGCTGCTGCAAGGGAAGCTAGTTCATCTTTTGAAAATCAGCTTCGTCCAATTGACAAATATGCCATATATTTCTTAGACCTCTGGGATTCTGTAGTTGATAAATCTGTGCTTGAGTGTAATGTTAATGTGAACGAAGAAGAATGGGAGCTTGATAAAATTGAGAAATGCAAGGAAGATATGGCCCAGCCAGGGGAACCCATGCAGTCGGTTAATAAATTGCCAACCTCTAGAACAAGATTTATTGCTAATATTGTAGAAAAAGCACTGCATGATAAGTTGAATACAATTAAGAAAGTCTTGATAATATCTCTATACTTACCAAAAACGCATGAGATATAAATTAATCAAAGCCCAGATGTTCTCAAAAGCTTTGAAGTTTGAAGAAAGGTTCAAAATGATTAAAGAATTGGGTTTAAGAAGGGATGTTGGAAAGTAAACCCAATTGGTGTCCATTCGTAATTCGTTGTGTCTTTTGAGTCAAGGTTCATGTACGTTCATCAGAAGTCACGTATGTTTGTTAAGTGTTGTGTCTATTAGTTAAAGGTAATGTACATTAAGTATGAATTGACATGTAAGGCTACTATATAAATCCTACCATTTTGAGTTGTTGAATGTAAGGAAATTAAAAGGAGTTCTTCCTCAAACAAAATTAAATATAACTCCTCTTCTCTGTTCCAACAGACTATGTCATGTTGATCCTATAATAATCAAAAATGATATATATATATATATATATATATATATATATATATAGTCATACGTTGGGATGTTGGTTTCAATATAAACAGTATTAATAAGGTTCTTTTTTGGATAAAGCTAACTAGTATTCCTCTTTACGCATGGTCGAAACTAGGTGTTAGTTGGTTAGCGTCTAGAATTGGTAATTTCCTATGTATGGATACATAAGCAGAGAAAATTGATATATTACTATTCGCGGAATATATTGAAAGTTTCACTTGATATGGGTTTAACCTATGAATTTCTTGTATTGCTTGTTGATGGTTCTAAGTAGTCAATGTTTGTAAATTACCTATGGAAACCTGAACTATGTGGAAAGTGTAAGTCCTTTGGTTATATAGATGATAAATGCTTGGTAAACACCGTGAGTAAAACTGTTGTTAACTCTAGCAGTAATCAAGTAGTGTCTATTCCTGATGTTGGAGTCAACAACAAGCCTGTACGAGTTGATGATAAGGAGTCCTTTTGGGATCTTACCCAAAAGAATTTTTCCTGGAAAATTTTTGTTTAGAAAATTTGGTACTTTATTATTATATATATAAATTTTCCATCTTTAGTTGTACAATTCAAACAAGTGATAGAATACTCACTCTGAAAACTCACTTGTACTAAAATACATTGCACAACCTAAAGGTGTAAAACATAATGACAAATATTAGCCTAAATAAGACTAGTAAAGCCCGAACTAAAAGTCACACTGCTAGACTACTATAAGATACGACTTCATCTGAAATGTGTTCTCAACACTACTGTCCTGAAGACACTCCTTAACCAGAAGAAGATAGCGACTCCAATTTTGAAAACTTTTTTTAATCTTCTTCTTTTCCTTGTCCTTTAGTTTGGTGATCAAAGAATTCCATTCATGGTCGATAATGACTCCAGATACTGAACTCGCCTGAAACTCAAAAGGCTCGTCATCGGAACTGACCTTTCGTGTTGCCTTACGTCTGGATGTGCGCGGACATGGGTTAGAATTGACTAATTTTGTTCCATCCTGAAGTTCCATGTCTTCTTCTTGATCTTTTCTGTCTTCAGTAGTTATAAAAGTAGATACTTCTGGAGTTTGGTCAGATGAAGATAGTGGAAGAGTACCTTGCTTTTTTGGCTACTTGTCTTTCTCTCTTGTTAAATCACTTTCGACAACACCTTCCTGATTCATGCACTCATTCACCTAGTTCTGTGAAAGGGGAGTATCTTGATCTTGACATGTAGACGGCTGTGTATCTTGATCAACATCCATATCTTGCCTTCTACAATTCTGGGAATCAGCCTTTTTGGGAACCCATACTTTTTGAAATTGACAATTGATGTTTAGGTGGCCAAAACTGTTACAGTTTGAACACACATCTGGCCTCCACTCATATTCAACATCTTGCATTAATATTTTTCTCCCCGCTATTAGAATTGGAATTAACTTGGCTGGGAAAGGAGGACGAGCTAGGAATTTCAACCAAAACACGTGCAAATGCGATCTTCTGAATATCTTCTGTTACCTTATCACGTCTAATTGGATTGCCAAGGATGGATGCTATGCTGCTAATAGCTTAAACTGTCCAATACTCCAAAGGCAAATTATGAAGCCTAACCCAAATAGGAACTGAATTCAACATATGTTTAGTCAGCTTTGCACCCAAATACGAACGTTTCGTCATTACTAACTGGCCATTATCCCCTCTCGTTAGAAATAGATTTGCTAAGACAGCCTTGGGCACTAGTGAAAAGGTCTGATGTAGTTGATGACTCAATTAGGAATGTTAGCTTCCTAGAAGGGAATAAGTATAGTGCTCTTGTGGTGGAAGGTGCCGAAACTAAGAATGGCAATGGTTTGGAGGAGGGTGAAATTGGTAGGATCAGCGACTTGTTAACCAAAGCCTTCTCTGTAGGTTCTGATTCTAGTGGCATTTTTGCAAGCAAAGGTAAGAAGGTTGGTATCAATGATAGTGAGAGTATCAAAGATCAGGTTATCTTTGGTCCAGAGGTTAGTGAACTTCAGCAAGTTGGATCGCTATGTTAGGTATGATAATGATCAAGCTCTCTCGGTGCCAAGTGATCACATATTGCATAAGGCTGTGTCGAGTGAGGTGATTCAGCCTGAACTTCCTGTTTCTCAAGTTGCTGGTAAAAATTCCGTTAAAAAAGCCATGAACATTTCTAATAGTTTTTCACTGGAAAATTCGTTTAACTTAAAGCCTGGTTTCATGAACATTGTTGGCTCTGGCAATGTAGTTACCATGAGCACACCCTCAAGTGAAAATAAAGGCAAGGACAAGTGTCAGGTCAATGTAGAGTCAGCAGAGAAAGGATCCACTTCAAACTCAAATAAGAAATGTATGAAGGCTAAGGAAACCCACCCCTATACTCATATTGCTCCCCCTTTGAGTTATAAAGCTCTCCCTCCCTTACTGAATCATCTGGGTCACCTCAATCTGCTACCCTCCCTGGATGCATTACAATAAGCAAAATAAAAGAACTGTTGAAGGGTTCTATCTTTGACAACGGCTAACGAGTAGGTGCATGCTGCGTTTGAGCTTTTTATGTTACTTTATCACGTAATTTGGTTCAAATCAGACTTAGTATGTCATTTGTTTTATGTTATGTTACTTTTCCTAGTTGGGTCATGTTAGTTGCTTGTTGTTTAATTCATAAATACGAAGTTGATGCTATTGCTTTGTTGCTAACTGTTTATCTGCTTCAACTTTCAGTTTAGTGCATTATATGATGTTTCTAGTTGTCAAGAATTTTACTACATAATTCATAACTATCTTAAATACTTCATAGTCTGATATACTTTATAAATTGTTATGTTGGACTTGTACGTTAATTTGTATTTTTTCTGGTATATGAGTTGTTGGTTGATGCTTAATGTTTAAAGATAGTCAAAAATAATACATATGACTAAACACATAAATCCTATTTGCTTAAAGATTTTGTGTTAAGTTGTTGGATGGTGTTTAATGATCCTCATTACTAGAAACTTAATGATTATGTGGTGAGTTTAATATAATTTATTTTGCTCTCGGCTTTTCTTCCTATATTTTGTTGTGCTTGGTAGGTTTAGTTACTGTAACGACCCGCATTCTACGCATCGAAGGATCGTAGGATATTTATTTCTTTCACATACGAAGTCGTATGGTCATGTACTTTGGGAGACGACTATTGGGGTCATTTCTCATGTTCATTATTTTCCGGATTTTTAAATGACCGTTTTGCCCCAAGCTGATCTTGTTTTGATCATAACTTTTGATTGGAAAAGAGTTTTGACATGAAACCACTTCCATTGGATTTGGATGATGGTTTACCTTTTCGTAGATTGGTCACATTAGCCAAACAGACTAACCGTTTGGGAGATATGGCTGAAACAAGTTTCAGATGATGAAAAACAGCTTAATTGGGCTTAACCGGGTGATTAACAGCTAGGCCCAAAGGGGAATTTCGGGATTAGGATTATATGAGGGCTGCTAGGGTTTAGAAAATCTTCTTTTTCAGTATTTTTCAGCCGCCACTAACCTCCTTTGAACCCTAGCCATGGCCTCCATTTTCTAAATCTCTTCAAAATACCTCTGAATCACTTTCTTATCAAGGGTTAAGCAAATTAACATCAAACCAAGCCAAGATAGCATCAAACCAGAGTTGGGGCTGCTACTAAGCATTGAGATTCAACCCAAAACAGAGATTATTTCAGATCTAAAGTTTAATTGTGGCAAAGGTAAGTGATTGACATTGTTTTTACACTAATTACGGTTAGTTAAGGGTAATTAGTGATAATTAGTGAATTTATAGATGATTAAATTCTGGAAAAATATTTATAAATTTTGAAATATTATTTTAGACCTCTATTAGAAATTTGGGTTAATTTGGTTAAGTTTTGCTAGTTGTATGCTTAAACATGATTAAGAGGGATTAAGGGAAAATATGGGGATTTGGCTTTGTTGGATCCGTTTTAACTTATCATATTGTTGTTTTGATGTTTGTGAATGATTATACATGTTGCTATGACTGTATGGTATGCTTTGTGACTATCTAGAAGTGTTAGATTGGTCGAAAACGCCATCGAATGGCGTAAAACAGTGGCTGGAAAGAAGTGCAGGAAGTCAGTTGAACCAGATCGGATCGCCCCCCTTTACCTGACCCGACCCGATGGTTGAGCACGACACGAACTGTGGCCCATCTCCCCTTGAACCATGATATTGTTGGACTGATGCCCGGACCACGAACTGATGAGGGATCACGATCCGACTCTGCTTGGTGACCCCGAGTTGAAGCACAACTGAACAGAGCTATAGAGCTACCCCTACCTGAAGAACACGACCCGACCCGGAGGGATTGCCACGAACTACTGATGCACGACGACCCGAACCAGGTGGAGTACCGCAACCCGATCCAAAGGGGGAAGCATGACCCGACTCGAACAGAGTTGACGGACACAGACTGAACAAAGAGGGAAGGACCGATCCGAAGTGATGTGAAGAACCGAACCGATCCAGAGGAGACCAAAACTCGAGATGCAAAGGTAGTCCAAGGGAGAAGTTTGTACTCAGGATCCAGTCGGGAACCAACGAGTCGACTTCATGTGTTGGACTATGCTGCGGGACATGCGCTAAGGGGTTGTCGATGTCTATGACTTTAGATCACTATGTGTAGGGGGTACATGAACGGATTCAGGACCACAGTGGTCTAGGTACAACTAATGGGCTATAGACCAATGAGGCGGGGTCATTTGTAAAGATTTAGTCATGACTCCGTGGGGTAAGCTTGGTGGTAGCAGTAGTTGTACAAGCCGAACTCCGTCAGTACTTCGATGGGTCTAGTGGTTAAGAGTGGTGGACATCGTATGCTTTATGCACTGAGTGAGAGATGTGAGGATGGTTGCTATGGTTGATTGTTTGCTATCACTATGACATGCATACCCCCTCCCCCATTATCTTTACACCACCTATTTACTGTCACCTCAGAGTATTGTACGGTATGTAATGCTAACTCTTTGGTTGCAGGTCCAGGTTCAGGTATGGTTTAGTATAACTGTTATTGTTCTGTTTTGCTGCTTATCACTCATACCAGACTTTACGTCTGACCCAGAGTTTTATGTCTCTTCTTATTACTCTGGGTGCTCTCATGAGCAAACTAAAGACAGGTTTGGTGGTATGCACGAGTAGCTGTACCGGAGACAAGCAGTAGGCTTCTACGTATGATATATAGATATCCTCCCCGTGTCGCTGCTGGTCACTACTTTGGGCATTAGTAGTGTACCCGTCCTTTCTTTTACTTTAGAGTCAGTTTTAAAGTTGTAATAATGATGATGTGGAACATAAGCTGTATTTGGATTTTCCGCTGCTATGATGTATAGTTTTCAGCTTATGCACTGTCTCGCCTATTTTATGTCAAGTATGTTGTTATTATATTTTATCCTATGCGCTGTGAGACATTCTACAGGTTCTCGATTAGTTCATTCTCTTCTTTCCTTTCTCTGGCGACCGTTCTGTGCTAGTCGGGCATGTGTACAGCGCACTTTCGTAGGAAATGCCGGCTGGTGCGGGGCGGGCCGTCACACTTGGTATCAGAGCTCTAGGTTGCGTAGTTAACCTTGGGAAGTTGTCAGGGAGAGATAATACACGTATATGAGAGCGCGTATTTGTGATTATTTTGGTTTTTAAAAGCTATATATATATATATACTATTAGTATATCTAAGGATGAAGTCGCACTACTCTGGCACCACTATGGAGATGGTTAATCGTTTCTCTTTACAGATTGAACGATGAGCCGATACGCAAGGGGTGCCGGTAGAGCAACCAATAATGGGAATGCTGCTGATATGAGGACGATGTTTACTGACCTCATGAGGGAGATGCTAAGGGATGTTTAGAGGGCAGCTCCCAATGCTGGTAATGGAGGTGTTCCAATAGTGCAGGCACCTAGGGCCGATTTCGCCAAGCTGAACAAGGACTATACTAGTCTTGGTGGGAAGCCGTTCCTCGGAACGGAGTCGGCAATGGGCGTTCAGGATTGGTTGGATAGCTGCGAGCGTATCTTCAAAGACATGGGTATCGAGGATGCGATGAAGAGAAGGCTAGCATCCCGTCAGCAGCAAGGACGAGCAATGAATTGGTGGAATGCTATAAAGGCAGCTACTCCCGAAGATCAGATTACTTTGGATCAGTTTAAGGTTCGCTTTAGCGATAAGTTCATTCCAGCTGCTCAGAAGTCAGTGTTGTTTAAGAAATTTTTGGAACTCAAGCAGAATGACAGAGCTGCTCGGAGTATATTACTGAATTCGACACTTTGTCGAAATATGGGTTATCCCTAATAGATACTGTTGAGAAGAAGAACGAGAAGTTCATAACTGGCTTGGATGGATACTTGGGGGAAAGGCTTATTAACCACATCGATGAGACATTTGAATCGATTGTGGGGAAATCTTTAAGATCGGAAAGTCTTTACCCTAAGTCGAAGACTGAGGTCGCATCAACAAAAGAGCCAAAACTGTAAGCAAGCGGTGGAGGCAAGGGTGGTTCTCAGAATAAGAGGAAGCAGAACCAAGCTAAGGATGGCCAGAAGAAGAAGAAAGATGTTGAGTGCTTTAGCTGTGGCAAGAAGGGTCACTATGCTAGTAATTGTCAAGCGAAGCCAGCAGACAGGAAGTGCTTCAACTGTGGCCAAGTGGGGCAACACAAGGACAAGTGTCTGCAACCCCCTAAAGAAAAGCAGATGGTGAAAGAATATTCCCTTAATGCTATTCCTTCTTTGTCGAATGCCCCAACTACGGCAGAAAAAGGAAAGAATGTCGTTATTCAAGATATGCTTTCTGTTTATGATGTTCCTGTTAGAGTTTTGTTTGATACCGGAGCTTCCAATTCTTTCATATCTAGTGACCTGGTAGATAGGTTGGGATTGGAGCCCGAGATTATCGATAGACCTTTGGTAGTGACGAACCCGATTGGTGGTTCGACTAGCCTTAGCATGATTTGTCGTAATGTGGTCTTATTGAGATATGGATGCATGTTTGTTTGTGACTGCTTTGTTTTGGGCTTTACTTGGTTTGGCATTATTTTGGGAGTCGATTGGCTCCAAAGATACGGGGTGGTGGTAGATGTGAGGGCTTTTTGGTGACAGCTAGAGCGAATGATGGACGGAGGGTAGTGTTTGGTGGTCTACCTAGTGATGGGGTAGTGGCTAGTTTTCTAAATTCCCTCGACATCCCGCATGATGAGTTGTCAGGTTTTCCCGTGGTTGGCCAGTATCCGGACGTCTTCGAGGAAGTGACCGGGCTTCCACCACAGCGAGAGATTGATTTCTGTATTGATTTGGTGAAAGATGTCATACCTATAGTGATGTCACTTCGTCATATGGCGCCAAGGGAGCAGCGAGAGCTTGGGGTGCAAGTAAGCGATCTTTTGAAGAAGGGCTTTATCAGAAGAAGTGTTTCTGAGTGGGGAGCACCAGTTGTGTTTGCTACCAAGGCTGATGGTTCCCTTCGATTGTGTGTAGACTACCGCGAGTTGAATAAGGTGACGACGAAGAATAAGTATCCTCTACTGCAGATAGATGATTTGTTCGATCAGTTGAGTGCCGCGAGAGTGTTCTCCCAATTGGATCTCACGATAGGTTTTCATCAGCTTAGGGTGGAAGCTGTGAGTATAGCTAAAACGGCATTTCGGACGCCGTCTGGATTTTATGAGTGGTTGGTCATGCCATTTGGGCTGACCAATGCACCAGCATATTTTGTGGATCTTATGAATAGGGTATTCAGAGATCAGTTGAATAAGTTTGTTCTTGTGTTCGTGGACGATATACTTGTTTATTCAAGGACAGAGGAGGAACACAAGGAACATTTGAGGATAGTGATGGAGGTGTTGAGAAAACACCAATTAAAAGCAAAGTTTTCTAAGTATCACTTCTGGAGGAGGGAAGTGAGATTCTTGGGCCATATTGTTTCAGAGAATGGTATTGCCACGGATCCTACGAAGGTGGCTACGGTACAAGATTGGTCTATGCCCAAGAATGCAACGGACATAAGAAGTTTCTTGGGATTGGCTGTTTATTATCGTAAGTTTATCCAAGACATCTCCAAGATAGCAGCACCATTGACTCAGTTGACTAAGAAAAAACAAGCTTTCGTCTGGGATGAAAAATGCGAGAATGCATTTAAGAGCCTAAAGGAAAAGTTGACATGTGCACCAGTGTTAGTCATTCCTAAGGGGAATGAAGAGATGACGGTATATACGGATGCATGTGGTACCGGACTAGGTGCTGTATTGATGCAAGGAGGTAGGGTTGTAGCTTATGCAAGTCAGCAACTGAAACCGCATGAGAAAAGATATCCTACCCATGATTTGGAATTGACAGCGATTGTGTTCGCATTGAAGATGTGGAGACAATATCTCTTGGGAGAAAGATTCGAGTTGTTTACCGATCATAAATCGTTAAAGTATCTCTTCTCTCAGAAGGATCTAAATCTCTGACAACAAAGATGGTTAGGATTCTTAGCTTCCTATGATTTCGATATCGCATACACACTAGGAAAGGGCAATGCAGTAGCTGATGCATTGAGTAGAAGACATGCCAGTTTAGGGGCTATGTTTCTAGAATGGAAGCAACCGGAGTACATCGCTGGGTATGATTTCAGACCAAAGTGCGAATTGGATCTAGAGATGTTAGCAAATTTGACAATCAGACCCACTTTGATTGAGCGGATTGGTTCCATTTAGAGGGACGATCTTAACCTATTGGAAATCATCTCAAAGTTAGAGATCGACAGAGAGATGAACATGTATGGGCTTGATCGAGATGGATGGCTTAGAAAGAATGGAAGACTTGTTGTACCCAATGTCAACGGATTGAAAGATGAAGTGCTTAGAAAATGTCATCACTCAAAACTGACTATACATCCCGGTGGTAACAAGATGTACCAAGACATGAAGCAGACTTACTACTGGGAAGGGATGAAAAGAGACGTTGGGAAGTTTATGTAACACCCCACACCCGCTATGGTCACTCGCTAAGGGAATGCCATAACATCGGTGGAGTATTTTAAGTGAATATAGAACAGAAAAATTACAACAAGACAGATATAAGTAATACTTCAAAATTTTAAAACATCCTTTCATTGCAGCGGAAAGTAAAGCATGTTTGGTTACATCACAAAACCATAATAAGAGTCAAGTACAAAATATCCATCTTGATAAATAAAAGTACATAATCCCAATACATGAACTGATAGCCATAAAAGAAGGGTAAGCTGAGCTCTACACCTATGGTCCAAGCTCCAAAAGAGAATAAAGCAGCCTGATCAAAGCCCACTCGTACTGGTCCCACTCTGATAACCTAAGGGTTGGGAAAAAAGATAAAAACAACGGGGTCAGACATAAGTCTGAGCGAGTCCTATAACTTTAATAATACAATCATTAAAGTAACCAGAGAAGACATAAGCTTGATATACGGTAACGTCTGGGGATGAATGGCTACACTAAGCAGCTTGGTAGACTTAGGATAAACTAAGATAAACGTAAAGACGCATTTATCCACCCAAGGATAATTACTAGATTGCACCACCCTAGATCTACCCACCCAAGGGTAATTCCTACACTGCACCACACCAGTTCTACCCACCCAAGGGTAATTTCTACTTAAAGGTTGATCCCACTAAGTGTACTTAGTAATTTTACCCATTAGTTTCGTGTACCCCTAGCTGACTACATAGGTGTCGTCTGCCCCTATCTTCACTAGGTGTACCCACTACTCCCAAGCGATCGGCTCCCTACCGTAGATATCCGTGTTGGCCCCACAATGGGGTGTATCACTCCCCAAAGTGGCAAGCCCGATACAACTAATGGTGCATGGGTTATATCTACACGATGCAACAACGTCTTACCTACCATCCCGGGTCCACACACGCAGATGAAACCCGTTGGACTTGCGTTGCCACCGCTACCCCGGTTTGGCCTCTTATAGTCAAGCCCAATATGCGTGTCCCGTCACTCGACTAGAGTCGAGCCCACTAAGATACGTTTGGGATATTGGTTGAAATGGGCCCCCACAAGCTACCACCTAAGCTTGTTATTTTATCTAGTGTATCCCACTTAACCCCTTTTTATAATCATGCCCACCTACATGTTAAGGTTTGGTTAAGTCATCTAATCATATTTCAATTGCCACTTAAGGCCCCCACTAGATTTCCACATGCCACCCAAGGCACTTACTTGATTCCCACATGCCACCCAAGGCACTTACTCAACCCTTTAATCATGTTTAATTACATGTTCCACTTTGGTTAAGTATTCTAATTGTATTTTCTATTGCCACCCAAGGCAACCCACTAGATTCCTCATGCCACCCAAGGCACCCACTTAACCCCTCATGTCCCTCTACATGCTAATATGGTTAAGTGTTTCTTAATTAATTAAGATCATGACCTCGTAAAGACCTCTCATATTAGACCGTCTTTTATGACTGCTGGATATGCCGGTTGGGTCCGGGCAGCCTTACGTCATAAATAGGGTCTAACCTCGTGTCTTTACTTTAATCACGTATTTAATTTATGACTAAGACCTCTCACATTGGGCCAATCATTTGTAGCTGCTGGATGGCCGGTCGGTTCCGGGCAGACTTCCGCTACAAAAGGGTCCAACCTCGTGCCTTAGTTGATTAATTACACCTAATTAATCACCCCCATAATTTGTATTAATTATCCCTAATTAATTACACATTTTTAAGAATATGGGTAGACCTAACTCAATAGGTAAATTCCCAATTCCATAGTATGGGTAGACCTAACTTAATAGGTAAATTCCCAACTTCATAATATGGGTAGACCTAACTCAATAGGTAAATTCCCAATTATGTCCATTTAATTTTTGGTATGCTTAATCATACCCATTTCACATCATTTTATTAACATGCATATTAACCCCATCGTTCCCCACGTAATTCGTTCTCATAACATGACATAATAAAGGGAAGATTCATCACAAATGTCACAGGTTTAACCAACATAGCATATAACTTTATCATGGGTTCAAGAGGTGTCAACTTGCATATATGAACATACATTAAACCCAACTAGCATTCAACCCAAACTTGCATTATGCATATCATAAAAAGAGACAAACTTGCCTATGAACATGCACATAAACTTGCATATGAACTTGCACATAAACTTGCATGTGAACTTGCATAACATGTCATACATAGAGGCAAACTCGCATATGTTATGCATATCATAAAAAGAGACAAACTTGCATATGAACTTGCATCATAATAGGGTAAACATGCATGTGTATGCATAGCATACAAAGGTTTCATCTTGCATATGTATGCATCTTATTTAAAAAGGGTAAACATGCATGTCATAACGTATGCATAAAACCAAACACTTAGCATGCCTAAAATCAAATACTTAGCATGCATAAAATCAAATACTTAGCATGCATAAAACCAAACACTTAGCATGCATAAAGTCAAATACTTAACATGCATAAAACCCACCACTTAACTTGCATAAACCCATATACTTAACTTGCATAAACCCACATACTTAACTTGCATAAACATAGGGTTAACATGAAACATAGATTAGCAAGCTAACATCATATCATATGACTTAAAACCCACAAATCCGCATACAAAACCGCATGATCTCATCATATCTCATCTACTTAATTTAGCAATTGGATATTAAAGTGATAGAAACTCACCAAAACCAAGATTAGCAAACTTATGTAGTAGAACTAGTTGCTATACAAGAAGAAGATGATGATTAGAGGTTGATTAGCTTGCAACTTTCTTCATAAACTAGTGGAGGCTCCTCTCAAGTTTGATTTTGGCGGCATGATGGCATCATTTCTATTTTTAGTATGAATTAGGGTAGTATTAGGGTGTATTTATAGATTAGGCAAGTGTTTTAGGCCATTAGATTAACCCTAAATTAGATTAGGACCATCAGATCTCGGAAGCTTCTAGAGAATAGCCCAAAACACAGCCAAACCCTAAAATGGTGCACCAGGGTCAAACCAGAAAGCTGTGCAGGTTTCTGGCCCGACACGGGCGCACTTCCCAAGTGTGCCAGTGTAAAAATGTGTTGGCGCACTTCACAAGTGCGCCAGTGCATTTTTGTGTTGGCACACTTCACAAGTGCGCCAGTGCATTCTTGCTTGTTTTCGGTTTTTCTGCCTAACTTCGTTCGTCCATATCTTCTTCATACGGACTCCGATTTTCGAAAACTCAGACTCTATTTCGCGTATTTTTCCGAGACGAACGCAATGGTGCAACCCGTTTCCCCTAATTCCCACATCCGGGATTAGTTATTCTTTAATTTGTGAATTTTAGCATTAACCGAAATTCGGGGTGTTACATTCTCCCCTCCTTAAAGGATTTCGTCCCCGAAATCTCTAAGCTAAGGAGAATGCATATCCTACCATCCAAACAACCATCTACTCAATCCATCAAACACGGGCATCCATTGTCCTTAAAACAGTTTCTAATGATGTATGAGCATATGCAAAAAGTGTGTGTATATGTTCCCTATCTAATGTATGAACATATGCAAACCATGATAGTGCCATGCATCCATTATGTATGCGAGAGAACCCTATCGACACATACAATATCTACATGAGTGCACAATCATTCACCAAAATGCATCATCTATATGATAACACAATCATTATACATCCATAAATATAGCTTCCTACACACAATTTTATGCAATATGCAATATGAAGTGATTGAGCCGATCTAGTGCCTAGAGTGTGTATACATGCATACACGAGCAACCACTAGCAACCACTTGCATCCTCATGCATCCATCAAACATAACATGTCTCAAACACATGTTTCAACCATAGGTTTACCCTATCTAAAGGTCAAAGGTACTAATGAGAGGACATACTAAAGATAAGATAAGTACTAGACAAACGATAAAGGAGAAGTTAAAAGACATACTCTCAAAAAGGAATGGGTACAATGAACGCATCTTCGCTTCCGTCTCCCAAGTAGCATTGCCCTCGTCTTCTCCCCATTGTACTTTGACTAGTTGGACCTCTCGATTCCTCAATTTCCTAGTCTCTGACCCAAGGATGCGAGTAGGAGCTCGTCTAATAGTCGCATCACGCTCTACTTCCACTTCTCTAAGCAAGCTCGGCTCTACAACCTCTGCGGTCTCATGCAAGCACTTCCTCAAATGTGACACATGGAATACATCATGTACACCACTAAGTCTGTCGGGCAACTCCACTCTATATGCCATCCGTCCAATCCTTTCCTTAATGGGAAATGGCCCTACGAACCTTGGTGCTAATTTCCCAACAGATCCAAAGCGAACCACATTTCGTAACGGAGACACTTTGACAAAGACCATGTCCCCAACTTCAAACTCAAGGTCCGTTCTCCTCTTGTCCGCATAAGATTTTTGCCTATCCTGCGCTGCTTTCATCCTTCTTCGAATCAAGTCAATCTTCTCAGAAGTCTCCCTAACCATATCAGGCCCAAGCAAGATCTCGTCCGTAGATTCCCACCAACATGTAGGTGATCGACAAGGCCTTCCATAAAGAGCTTCAAAAGGAGCCATACCAATACTGGACTGAAAGCTGTTATTATATGCGAACTCCACCAATGGAAGATGCTCTTCCCATGTACCTCAAAAATCTAAGATACAAAGCCTCAAAAGGTCTTCTAGGACACGATTCACCCTCTCAGTCTGGTCGTCCGTCTGAGGATGATATGCGGTGCTCAAACACAATTGAGTCCCTACTGCTTCTTGCAAACTTTTCCAGAACTCGCTAGTGAAGATAGGATCTCGATCACTCACTATACTAGAGGGTACCCCATGCAATCGAACTATCTCTCGAATATAAACTGAAGCTAAACATGGAACAGTCCTCTTATGGGTATGAAATGGGCACTCTTAGTAAGTCTATCTACCACAACCCAAATTCCCGTATTACCTTTCCTCGATCTCGGTAACCCGTCAATAAAATCCATCGAGACGCTATCCCACTTTCATTGCGGAACTCCCAATGGGTGAAGCAACCTAGCTGGTTTCTTTTGCTTTGCTTTCTCCTGTTGGCACACCAAGCATCGTGCGACATACTTGGCCACATCTTTCTTCATACCGGCCCAAAAGAAAACTCGCTTCATGTCTTGGTACATCTTGTCCTTATCGGTATGAATGGTCATCTTCGATCGATGTGCATCATCAAGTATAGCCTTCCTCAAACCCTTGTCTTGCGGTACACAAAGTCTACCGTCTCTACGCAACCACCACTTACCATCTAGGGTGTACCTACTCAAATGGCTGGACGACTCCCCCTCCTTATGAGCTTCTCTACTAACTCAACCAACTGTGGGTCGTCCCGCTGTGCTCCGCCAGTACGCCCCAAAAGAGTAGGCCTAACCTCTAAGGAGGCTAGCAAACCGGGTACAAAGTCAACGGAAGGTCTAAAGTCAAACATAGAAATAAACTCTAAGCTCCGTCGTTCAACGAATAATGAACTCAAGGACAACCTTTTTCTACTTAAGGCATTCGTTACCACGTTACCCTTGCCATGGGTATACGCTATTTCAAACTCATAGGATGCTAAGAATCCTATCCACTTTTGTTGTCCTAAGACTATGCGCTTGAAGAGTCTCCAACACTTCCCTAAGATGTAGGGCATGCTCTTCTCCTCTTTTAGAGAAAACCAGGATATTACCCCATCCAAAAATCCTCACAACTGTCCGTCTCTCACGCAGACCACCCTAGCCGAACTCGACATCCCCCAAATGCAAGCCCCAAAGGCCTAAACCAATATCAGACAAACACCCAAGGGATACCTCCTTCGAATTTAGACGACCTACGTGAGATGATACTAGTAAAAACGGCTAAATAATTAAGCCCTTGTCCAACTCTGGATGTCCTCGCCAGTCTCGCTCTAAAACCACCGTTTATCCCATAACTGGCTTTGCTCAACCTATTGAGCACATACGAAAACTTATTTTGCTCCTAGAAAAGACCAAGATGTCAATTACAAAGACCATCACGAACTTATTTAGGTACTCCTTGAACACCCTTCTCATCAAATCAACAAAGTATGCGGGGGCGTTCGTCTAACCAAATGGCATCACCAGCCACTCATAAAACCATCCGGAGTCCTAAAGGCAGTCTTCTCTATACTATCCTCAGCCACTCTCAACTGACGAAACCCCGTGGTTGAGTCCAACTGCGAAAATACTGAGGCGCCAACTAACTGATCAAAGAGATCATCAATCCTCGGCAATGGGTGTCTATTCTTCTTTGTGAGTTTATTTAGTTCTCTTTAGCCTACACAAAGTCTGAGGGACCCACCCGCCTTCGTAGCAAAAACTACTGGAGCACCCCACTCCGATATACTTCGTCTTATGAACCCCTTCTCAAGCAACTCCCCTACTTGCCTATTGAGTTCCCTCCTCTCACGAGGAGCCATGTGGCGCACTGGTAAAGATACAGGTTTAGCATTGTCTACCAGATATATTCGGAAGTCAATCTCCCGCTCCGAAGGTAAGCCCTTCACCTCCTCAAACACATCCGAGTATTCCCGGACCACTCTAACAGATCGTAAACTCTCGACCGACGTGTCAAGCGATTCTAGATAACTTAGCATAACAGATTCCATGGGATTACAAGAGATCTCGAGAGTGTTACCCAAGCGGGTCACAAGCCTAACAACTCTCCCTTCAAAATCAAGAACGACACCCCTACTGGATAACCAGTCCATGCCCAAAACTATCCCGTAGCCCGTGAAGCCCAAAAAGCATCACATCTAAACTCAATGCTAAGTATAGAAACTTTCAAACCCAAACACATCATGGAGCCCCAATTGGGTTTGAAACAACTAAGGGATCATCTACAAAACTGGTGTCTAAGTGCAGTGACTCAACTAACAATGATAAGATAAACGAACTCGATGCGTCAGAATCAAATAAAGTTCGAATCGGATAATAAAGAAATCCAAATTCCAATCTGGACGGTCCTATCCCCATCTGGTACCCTAGCCGTGAGGGAATACAACCACCCTCCAGGAGATTCCATACCTTGCCCATGCCCCTTTGGACAATCCTAATAAGGTGTCCCATTCCTCCAAAAGGATAACTACTCGCCTTCTTCTTCCCATTCTCCACTCGTAACCTCCCACCAATGAGGTTTCATCTTTCATTAACCAAACAACTATTTGAGCCTTCCTCCCATCGTCTATCCAATAGATACCTACCAGTCCTCCTCCTTCTTGAACCAACTTCTAATCCGACTAATGTCTGAGTCCCTTGAAGTGGTTTTCCATTCTTATCTATCTTAGAAAGGTCATCTATACGCGGAGGGGAAACTCAAAACGAGAGAGGAAGAGATTCAAAACGGAGAATTCGAAAGATATAGATATGGCTATTGGGGATTATGCTTTTCTTTTAAAAACTTTTCTCTTAAAAGACATGTTTTTGAAAATACTCCTTTCAAAAATATTCTTAGAAAATAGTTTTTCTAAAAATTTTATCTGTTCTGGTAACCTTAAGCTCTGATACCACGTGTAACACCCCACACCCGCTATGGTCACTCGCTAAGGGAATGCCATAACATCGGTGGAGTATTTTAAGTGAATATAGAACAGAAAAATTACAACAAGATAGATATAAGTAATACTTCAAAATTTTAAAACATCCTTTCATTGCAGCGGAAAGTAAAGCATGTTTGGTTACATCACAAAACCATAATAAGAGTCAAGTACAAAATATCCATCCTGATAAATAAAAGTGCATAATCCCAATACATGAACTGATAGCCATAAAAGAAGGGTAAGCTGAGCTCTACACCTATGGTCCAAGCTCCAAAAGAGAATAAAGCAGCATGATCAATGCCCACTCGTACTGGACCCACTCTGATAACCTGAGGGTTGGGAAAAAAGATAAAAACAACGGGGTCAGACATAAGTCTGAGCGAGTCCTATAACTTTAATAATACAATCATTAAAGTAACCAGAGAAGACATAAGCTTGATTTACGGTAACGTCTGGGGATGAATGACTACACTAAGCAGCTTGGTAGACTTAGGATAAACTAAGATAACCGTAAAGACGCATTTATCCACCCAAGGATAATTACTAGATTGCACCACCCCAGATCTACCCACCCAAGGGTAATTCCTACACTGCACCACACCAGTTCTACCCACCCAAGGGTAATTCCTACTTAAAGGTTGATCCCACTAAGTGTACTTAGTAATTTTACCCATTAGTTTCGTGTACCCCTAGCTGACTACATAGGTGCCGTCTGCCCCTATCTTCACTAGGTGTACCCACTACTCCCAAGTGATCGGCTCCCTACCGTAGATATCCGTGCTGGCCCCACAATGGGGTGTATCACTCCCCAAAGTGGCAAGCCCGATACAACTAATGGTGCACGGGTTATATCTACACGATGCAACAACGTCTTACCTACCATCCCGGGTCCACACACGCAGATGAAACCCGTTGGACTTGCGTTGCCACCGCTACCCCGGTTTGGCCTCTTATAGTCAAGCCCAATATGCGTGTCCCGTCACTCGACTAGAGTCGAGCCCACTAAGATACGTTTGGGATATTGGTTGAAATGGGCCCCCACAAGCTACCACCTAAGCTTGTTATTTTATCTAGTGTATCCCACTTAACCCCTTTTTATAATCATGCCCACCTACATGTTAAGGTTTGGTTAAGTCATCTAATCATATTTCAATTGCCACTTAAGGCCCCTACTAGATTTCCACATGCCACCCAAGGCACTTACTTGATTCCCACATGCCACCCAAGGCACTTACTCAACCCTTTAATCATGTTTAATTACATGTTCCACTTTGGTTAAGTATTCTAATTGTATTTTCTATTGCCACCCAAGGCAACCCACTAGATTCCTCATGCCACCCAAGGTACCCACTTAACCCCTCATGTCCCTCTACATGCTAATATGGTTAAGTGTTTCTTAATTAATTAATTAAGATCATGACCTCGTAAAGACCTCTCACATTAGACTGTCTTTTATGACTGCTGGATATGCCGGTTGGGTCCGGGCATCCTTACGTCATAAAAAGGGTCTAACCTCGTGTCTTTACTTTAATCACGTATTTAATTTATGACTAAGACCTCTCACATTGGGCCAATCATTTGTAGCTACTGGATGGCCGGTCGGTTCCGGGCAGATTTCCGCTACAAAAGGGTCCAACCTCGTGCCTTAGTTGATTAATTACACCTAATTAATCACCCCCATAATTTGTATTAATTATCCCTAATTAATTACACATTTTTAAGAATATGGGTAGACCTAACTCAATAGGTAAATTCCCAATTCCATAGTATGGGTAGACCTAACTTAATAGGTAAATTCCCAACTTCATAATATGGGTAGACCTAACTCAATAGGTAAATTCCCAATTATGTCCATTTAATTTGTGGTATGCTTAATCATACCCATTTCACATCATTTTATTAACATGCATATTAACCCCATCGTTCCCCACGTAATTCGTTCTCATAACATGACATAATAAAGGGAAGATTCATCACAAATGTCATGGGTTTAACCAACATAGCATATAACTTTATCATGGGTTCAAGAGGTGTCAACTTGCATATATGAACATACATTAAACCCAACTAGCATTCAACCCAAACTTGCATTATGCATATCATAAAAAGAGACAAACTTGCCTATGAACATGCACATAAACTTGCATGTGAACTTGCACATAAACTTGCATGTGAACTTGCATAACATGTCATACATAGAGGCAAACTCGCATATGTTATGCATATCATAAAAAGAGACAAACTTGCATATGAACTTGCATCATAATAGGGTAAACATGCATGTGTATGCATAGCATACAAAGGTGTCATCTTGCATATGTATGCATCTTATTTAAAAAGGGTAAACATGCATGTCATAATGTATGCATAAAACCAAACACTTAGCATGCCTAAAATCAAATACTTAGCATGCATAAAATCAAATACTTAGCATGCATAAAACCAAACACTTAGCATGCATAAAGTCAAATACTTAACATTCATAAAACTCACCACTTAACTTGCATAAACCCATATACTTAACTTGCATAAACCCACATACTTAACTTGCATAAACATAGGGTTAACATTAAACATAGATTAGCAAGCTAACATCATATCATATGACTTAAAACCCACAAATCCGCATACAAAACCGCATGATCTCATCATATCTCATCTACTTAATTTAGCAATTGGGTATTAAATTGATAGAAACTCACCAAAACCAAGATTAGCAAACTTATGTAGTAGAACTAGTTGCTATACAAGAAGAAGATGATGATTAGAGGTTGATTAGCTTGCAACTTTCTTCATAAACTAGTGGAGGCTCCTCTCAAGTTTGATTTTGGCGGCATGATGGCATCATTTCTATTTTTAGTATGAATTAGGGTAGTATTAGGGTGTATTTATAGATTAGGCAAGTGTTTTAGGCCATTAGATTAACCCTAAATTAGATTAGGACCATCAGATCTCGGAAGCTTCTAGAGAATAGCCCAAAACACAGCCAAACCCTAAAATGGTGCACCAGGGTCAAACCAGAAAGCTGTGCAGGTTTCTGGCCCGACACGGGCGCACTTCCCAAGTGCGCCAGTGTAAAAATGTGTTGGCGCACTTCACAAGTGCGCCAGTGCATTTTTGTGTTGGCACACTTCACAAGTGCGCCAGTGTATTCTTGCTTGTTTTCTGTTTTTCTGCCTAACTTCGTTCGTCCATATCTTCTTCATACGGACTCCGATTTTCGAAAACTCAGACTCTATTTCGCGTATTTTTCCGAGACGAACGCAATGGTGCAACCCGTTTCCCCTAATTCCCACATCCGAGATTAGTTATTCTTTAATTTGTGAATTTTAGCATTAACCGAAATTCGGGGTGTTACAGTTTATATCCAAATGCATGAATTGCCTGCTAGTTAAAGCCGAACAAAAGAAGCCTAGTGGTTTTTTGCAACCATTGGAAGTTCCAGAATAGAAATGGGAACAAGTCTCAATGGATTTCATTGATGGGTTACCAAGGACTAAATCGGGCCATGATAGGATTCGGGTGATTGTGGACCGATTGACTAAGAGCGCAAGGTTTATACCAGTCAAGTCGAGTAGAACGGCAGCTAAGCTAGCTGAACTATATATGAAGTGGGTAGTAAGATTTCATGGAATACCCAAAGGCATTGTGAGTGACCGAGATCCATTGTTCACTAGTGGATTTTGGAAGAGCTTACAAGAGGCGTTAGGATCATAATTACATCTCAGTACCGCGTATCATCCACAAACCGACGGTCAAACAGAAAGGGTGAATCGAGTGTTAGAGGATCTCTTGAGAGCTTGCATATTAGACATTGGTGGATCATGGGATAACCATTTGCATATAGTAGAGTTTGCATATAATAACAGTTATCAATTCAGTATTGGTATGGCTCCATTTGAAGCTTTGTACGGAAGACCGTGCAACTCACAATCATGTTGGTTAGAAACTGGTGAGAAGTTTGTACTTGGACCAGATGTGATTAGAGAAACTTCAGCTAAGATTAAGGTTATCCAACAGCGAATGAAGGCTGCCCAAGATAGGCAGAAAAGTTATGCTGATAAGAGGAGAGGAGAATTAAAGTTCTCCATTGGCGACTTGGTGTTTGTCAAGATTTCTCCGTTGAAGAGCGTGATATGATTTGGCAGGAGAGGCAAGTTAGCACCAAGATTTGTTGGACCATTCCCAGTTCTCGAGCAAATTGGGAATTTGGTATATGAAATTAAATTACCAGACAAAATG
Source organism: Allium sativum (assembly GCA_030737875.1). NCBI lineage: Eukaryota > Viridiplantae > Streptophyta > Magnoliopsida > Asparagales > Amaryllidaceae > Allium > Allium sativum. The sequence goes on from CM060924.1 coordinate 72,069,504, forward strand.
GCAGGAGTTCACAACGTGTTTCATGTTTCCCAGTTAAGGAAGTTCGTACATGACCCAGATGTGACTATTTCACCTGATCAGTTGGATGATATCGAAGTTGAACCTGAGGCGGTTGTGAACCGCAGGCCTATGCGTATTGTTGGGAACGATATGAAGCAGCTTCGAAGGAAGGCGGTGAAATTAGTCAAAGTTCAGTGGGGCGAGAACGAGAATGACTGTACTTGGGAGACAGAGGAGAGCATTAGGAAAATGTATCCAGAGCTCTTCACCGGGTAAGATTACAGTTTCGATTTAGTCCTTTCGCATGCTAGGATAGGTTTGTTTTGTTTGTTTTGCATGTTTGACTTTTGTATATGGCTGATAGGCATGCGGGATCCTTTGTATGTTTTGGGTTAAGGAATTTTAGGGATGAAATTTCTTAAGGGGGGGGGGGAGAGTGTAACGACCGGCGTTCTACGCATCGAAAGATCGTAGGATATCTATTTCTTTCACATACGAAGTCGTATGATCATGTACTTTGGGAGACGACTACTGGGGTCATTTCCCATGTTCATGATTTTCCCGATTTTTAAATGATCATTTTGCCCCTAGCTGCTCTTGTTTTGATCATAACTTTTGATTAGAAAGGAGTTTTGACCTAAAATCACTTCCATTGGATCCGGATGATGGTTTACCTTTCCGTAGAGTGGTCACATTAGCCAAACGGACTAATTGTTTGGGAGATATGGCTAAAACAAGTTTCAGATGGTGAAAAACAACTTAATTGGGCTTAACCGGGTGATTAACAGCTAGGCCCAAAGGGGAATTTCGGGATTAGGAGTATATGAGGGCTGCTAGGGTTTAGAAAATTTTCTTTTTCAGTATTTTTCAGCCGCCACAAACCTCCTTTGAACCCTAGCCATGGCCCCCATTTTCTAAATCTCTTCAAAACACCTCTGAATCACTTTCTTATCAAGGGTTAAGCTAATCAACATCAAACCAAGCCAAGATAGCATCAAATCAGAGTTGGGGCTGCTGCTAAGCATTGGGATTCGACCCAAAACAGAGATTATTTCAGATCTAAAGTTTAATTGTGGCAAAGGTGAGTGATTAGCATTGTTTTTACACTAATTACGGTTAGTTAAGGGTAATTAGTGATAATTAGTGAATTTATACATGATTAAATTCTGGAAAAATATTTATAAATTACGAAATATTATTTTAGACCTCTGTTAGAAATTTGGGTTAATTTGGTTAAGTTTTGCTAGTTATATGCTTAAACATGATTAAGAGGGATTAAGGAAAAATATGGGGTTTTGGCTATGTTTGATCCGTTTTAACTTATCATATTGTTGTTTTGATGTTTGTGAATGGTTATACATGTTGCTATGACTGTATGGTATGCTTTGTGACTGTCTAGAAGTGTTAGATTGGTCGAAAACGCCGTCGAATGGCGTAAAACAGTCGCCAGAAAGAAGTGCAGGAAATCAGTTGAACCGGATCGGATCGCCCCCCTTTACCCGACCCGACCCAATGGTTGAACCATGAAGTTGTTGGACTGATGCCAGGACCACGAACTGATGAGGGATCATGATCCGACTCTGCTTGGTGACCACGAGTTGAAGCACAACTGAACAGAGCTATAGAGCTACCCCGACCTAAAGAACACGACCCGACCCGGAGGGATTGCCACGAACTACTGATGCATGATGACCCGAACCAGGTGGAGTACCGCGACTCGATCCAAAGGGGGAAGCACGACACGACCCGAACAGAGTTGACGGCCATGGACTGAACAAAGAGGGAAGGACCGATCTGAAGTGATGTGAAGAACCGAACCGATCCGGAGGAGAACAAAACCCGAGATGCCAAGGTAGTCCAAGGGAGAAGTTTGTACTTAGGATCCAGTTGAAATCCAATGAGTTGGACTTTGCTGCGGGACGTGTGCTAAGGGGTTGTCGATGTCTATGCCTTTAGATCACTATGTGTAGGGGGTACGTGAACGGATTCAGGACCACAGTGGTCTAGGTACGACTAATGGGTTATAGACCAATGAGGCAGGGTCATTTGTAAAGATTTAGTCATGACTCCGTGGGGTAAGTTTGGTGGTAGTAGTAGTTGTACAAGCCGAACTCCGTCACTACTTCGATGGGTCTAGTGGTTGAGAGTGGTGGACATCGTATGCTTTATGCACTGAGTGAGAGATGTGAGGATGGTTGCTATGGTTGATTGTTTGCTATCACTATGACATGCACACCCCCTCCCCCGTTATCTTTACACCACTTGTTTATTGGCACCTTAGAGTATTGTACGGTATGTAGTGCAAACACTTTGGTTGTAGGTCCAGGTTCAGGTATGGTTTAGTATACCTGTTATTGTTCTGTTTTGCTGCTTATCGCTCATACCAGACTTTTCGTCTGACCCAGAGTTTTGTCTCTTCTTATTACTCTGGGTGCTCTCACGAGCAGACTAGAGATAGGTTAGGTGGTATGCACGAGTAGCTGTACTGGAGACGAGCAGGAGGCTTCCACGTTTGATATATAGATATACTCCCTGTGTCGCTGCTAATCACTACTTTGGGCATTAGTAGTGTACCCTTCCTTTCTTTTACTTTAGAGACAGTTTTAAAGTTGTAATAATGATGATGTGGAACATAAGTTGTATTTGGATTTTCCGCTGCTATGATGTTTAGTTTTCAGCTTATGCACTGTCTCGCCTGTTTTATGTCAAGTATGTTGTTATTATATTTTATCCTATGCGCTGTGAGACATTCTATAGGTTTTCGATTAGTTCATTCTCTTCTTTCCTTTCTCTGGCGACCGTTCTGTGCTAGTCGGGCATGTGTACAACGCACTTTCGGAGGAAATGTCAGCTGGTGCGGGGCGGGTCGTCACGATTACTATCAGCTTTTCCATGATTGTTCTTTTCCTCGTAGAGGCATTCTTCTTTATGTTTACATGTGGTAGTTTGGTTTGAAGCTCCGCTCGGCATGCCGGATTTCCTGCCATTCCGGTCCGGTTCTAGCGATGACCGGGCCAGAATTCAGAACATAAACCATTCTGGTGGCAAAAGCCCAAAAATTAAAATAAAGCCATATATGTGAGCTCTTAAAGCTTAATATGTTTGGTTTACTGAATTTTGTCAAACCCAAGCTTGAAAATGAAATATCGGGTGAGGTAAACAGGAATTGAAATACTGAAAATATTATAATGTCTTAAATTTTGTATGTTTTTGGATGTGGTGTATTACAATGTTTTGTTAGAATTTGATATAGAGAGGAGCAGAGATTAAACGTAGGATAATTGAATGACTACATTGTTATTATTATTGCTCACCCTTCAAGTTGATTACATCTCATAAGCTTTAAATAAATAAGCTACTTTCTTAATTCTAGGTACATTCCTAAAGACTAGATAAAAATCTTATTTTCTATAGAATAGAACAAGCTCAACAAATCTTTCCTAAATACATTAAACGCTGGTTCTAATTATTCATGAACTAATTACTTTGAAACACCAATATAACTTTAACACGCCCTCTAGCTTCAAAGTTGTTGAGATGATAAACGAAGAACTTCTCTTCGATTTGTGATGCGCTTCTCATCACTTTCTATTGTTGAAGCACGTCTCATCAACTCTACTCTTTGAATATTGGAGCATTTCTCTCCATGGTGCACTTCTCACCCATAACTCTAAAATAAATTCTCTTCCACAGCCACTTGTGCCATGTTCTCTTGCTCTTCATCTTTAAACATACAATTCCTTGCCATATGCCCAAAATTTTGACACTTGAAACACTTAGGTTTTCCCATATGCCAACAACCATTTTCTTCATAACCAGATCTGTTTGCTTTTGTTGTGCTTCAGCTGGTCCGTCTTTGAATTGTTTAAAAAAAAAACTATTTTTTGGCTCTCTATAGATCTCTCTATCCCCTCTCATCAACCTATTACATGCTCTGATACCATGTTAGAATTTGATACAGAGAGAAGAAGAGAGATTAAAAGTAAAATAATTGAATGACTACATTGTTATTGTTATTGCTTCACCTTTCAATTTGATTACATCTCATAAGCTTTGAATGAGTAAACTACTTCCTTAATTCGAGGTATATTCCTAAAGACTACAAAATCTTATTTCCTATAGAATAGAACAAGCACAACTCTTTCATAAACACATTAAACGCTTGTTCTAATTATTCATGAACTAATTACTTTGAAGCACCAATATAACTTTAAAATGTTTGTTGCAATTTGGTATTCTTTGCATTAAGACAAAGATTTGATATTCTAATCGGGACATTAGGCAATTGTGATATATTTATTTAAACTACTTGCAACCTTTGTGCAATTCCTTCAAATAAATGATTAAAAACAAACTTATTTTCGTTTTTCTTTTACACAAAGAGGGAGATGTTCTCCCAGATTTGCTTTTACACAAAGGGGTGGAAGAGCATTTAGATCGCCAGGTGCAGATGTTTTCTTAGAACATCTTGCAAAATCATGTGAAATTGTCGTATTCTCAAAAAAGCTGTGCACGGCTGGATAGACCAGCAACTAAATTAATTTAGACGGAAATCATTGCGTCTTAGTAGATTTTTTTTTCCTTTGATCACATTTTATATATTCATTAAATACAGAGTTTCTAAGGGAAAATTTATTCCTATTTGCAAATTTATCAAACCAACCGTTAGGGAGGTTTCCTTACTGTAAGAGCCAAAAACAAATCGTCTGAGCCAATAAATTTAGACATAATTTTCACTTAACAACGATGTTTTCTCCGTTGTTTCCTTCTTTCCCAAATATATCCAACAACGGCTCTTTCTCCTCACCAAATTCCTATCCGCGTTTTCTTGCGTTCACCTCCATCCAACAAATCCGTTCTGCTTAGAGCATACCCAGCAGTGTAGATTGGGGAGAAAATGGGGAAGATCCACACTTTTTCTTCCTCCATGGCGCTACAGCAGTGGCGATTCAAGCGTGAGGAGGAAGAGAAAGTGGGGATTCCTCACGCTGTTTTTTCTGAGTGGGGATCCTAAACGGATTTCTGATTGCCGTTTAGGGATGTATAGGAAAAAAAAAAATACATCGTTAAACAACACTTTGCTGCTGGGAAAGAGTGACGTGGCCGCGCTGATATTTCCTTCTTCTCACACTAGAATCACCATGCTGCTGTAAATGCTCTTACTACCGGCTCTTTCTCATCACCAAATTCCTGTCTGCCTTTTCTTCCGTTAATCTCCACCCAACGAAATCCTACTTTTCAGATTCAACCGAAGATCTAATTCCTAATTTCGACCGGAGATCTAATTTGAAGACAACACTGTTCTTTATATGACTCCAACCTCTTGCTCTAGAAAAAAGAAATGTCATATGAATTTCAGAACCAAAACGATAAAAAGACGATAGACCAAGATGACTAGCAACAGCGTCTTCTTCTCCCTAGGCTCGTTCTCAGCATCTGATCGCAGGGGCAGGACAGGCGGTTGCGAATTCCAACCTCCAGGCTTTGCAATCGACAAATCTGATTCCGATTTTGGGCACGTATTGATGCAGCAGAAATTCCAAATTGATTGTTGGTGTTGACATATTGAAAATTGGGATAGTGATTGTTGAAATGAAATTTTCTATTCCCGGTTGTTGTTGAACTGAATCTTGAAAAGGTAATTTTGAATTATTTTCGTCGTTATTCATGCTTATTTTCAACTGAATCCTTGTTCTGGAAATTGTGTTTTTCAGATTTTAGTTATTTCTAGTTGTGATGAAAAATACATCTGTGATCTCTTTGTTATATTAATGCGTTATCTCTATATTTTATTGCCAGGCGTTGATATAAGGACCAGTCTGAAGTAAGCTGTTTGCAGTAGGACTGTGGTACTCAATTGTAATTTGTAATGAATGCTAATGAGTACCTTCCATTGTGTAGGAGAACACTAAATGTATGTGATTTTTTCAGTTTAAACATCAGTAAACGTTGAGCAGTAAAATATTGGTTTCAAAGTTGTTTAAAAAAATGAAGATGGACAGACTGTAATCAAAATTGATTCCGTCGAACTACTACTGGTTATGGAGTCGATCAATATTACCTTTATTAGTACAATTATTGTATTGGCTTTGAGATTGGTCAACATTAAATAAAAACGGTAAATACATATCTCAATACATATTATTCTCAATGCCCATCTCCGGATTGATCAATTCTAAAGTTGTATCTGTTAGGCAGTGTGATTCTGTTAGGCAATGTGATTCTGTACTTTCATACAATGTGCTCTATGGGTAAAAATTAAAATGAAATCAAAAGGATGAGTGGGAATAATTTTCTTTTGGATATGTCTCCATATGGGTAGTTTGGAAGTTTTATGGCAACTTCACTCATATTTTATGGTCAATGAATTTGAATATAAGAATATTATTAGTAATTAAGCAAATCAGAAAACTAGAAAAAAAATGTTTATAACCAGTTAATATTAATTTGTTGTATAACTTGAATTATTACTACGAATAAATTTATTTTTCCCCTCTTCTCCTTATTTGTTAACATAAATTATTTTCATTGTTTAGCCAATGATATATTCTAGTTTTTTCACAAGGGCCTCAGTTTTGTGATTGGCTTTAGACACCAAATATCCTAGGACCGCCCCTGAACACGTTTGCCACAACTTGATTCTATGCTTTCTGAGACTGAAGTGAAGCAGCTTATGGATGTTATATGATCATTAAAGCTTTTATCTTTAGAATTCAGATTTTGTTTGTAAAATGTTGATTGAGAGCCTGTTTGGGACAATTTTCTCTTGGATATAAAGATTCGAGTGAATAAGTTAAATCTCAACAAAATTGAGTTGTCAAAGTGTATTAAGTCATCAACAATAATTTGTTGATCATATGTCCTATCAAGTTTGTAGCTGCTTATAAGTTAAAGTATCAATTTGTTGGTACACACTTCAAGTTAGAAAAACAACTTACAAGCAATTTTTCTTGCCTGTGGTACTCAGTGGTTTCCTAAACGTTGAAAAACATATATGCTTTTGTTTGTGATTTAACGTTGATGCCGATGGCAACGGGTCCATAGATTACCTCATACTATTACAACCACAATTCATAGGCACAGATTGGAGAGGGAAGGACATATGTACAAGGCATTTCAGTACTTTAATGAAGATAATAGCGGGTATGCTTTCATATAATAAAACTAACACAGTTTTAGTGCAAAAACTGATAATTTGTTTCAAATTTTAGCATAGGTTTATTAGAGGAGATGAGTTGGAGTTAGCGACGAATGAACATGGCTTGGGCGATGATGTCACAACCAAGGACATTATTTCAAAAGCAATGCAAGTGATCTAAAAATGAGAAAAAGAACTTGCCATGTTGTAATGCATATATTATTGATTAGTGGTTCAGTGGTTGTAAAATCAGTGTGTAACAAACACCAGGATTATATATTTTAAGTGAATATTTTGACTTCGTACTAATACTGGTATTAACAAAATCAATGGAGATTGCTTTCTCTAGAGATGAGGTAACCAAATCATTATGCTCTGAATTTACTGCAATAAACACACTTAAATATTCTTATTGTCCGTATTAGGAAATGTTTAATTTAAAAGGTGTTGAGGGCGCTAACTGACCGTGCATTTCTTTGTTATGGTTTATAGTTGTGCAATATATAATTTCCTAATGTTCTGTTTAACAAAGGTCAATGATCAAGAGGAACCAGTGGAACTGTGATGCTTTCATCTGGAACAGTATTAACCGTGGAATAACACGTTTAGATGGAATATGTTTTAGGTTACATACGTTTATACAAAATTTATGTCCGTATGGAACGATATGGTGTATTAATCATTTTATAACCCTTTAATGGTGTTTTTGTATGGAATGCATTCTATGTTTACAGTACTAATACGTATGTGGCTGTTTTCTTTTGGTGCCAGTACATCAGTTTGTCGGGGTTTCAGCTAATAGTATCATTAGCAATGCATTCTTCAGGAGAGAGATTGAGGAATTTTCAGAGGTTTGAATTGGAAAATAGATTATCACTAAAAGGAAATTGACTAGAGATAGATAGCATGAGAAACTAGAATTTGAGCAGTATATGTCTTAATTTTAAAATTTATGCTTGAGCTTAAGTGATTATATCGTATTAAAGGAATATTATATTTGTTCTTATCACATCACTGTTCTTGGAAGACTTACATATTCCAGTGTTTAGCAATATTTGTTTTATGTATTTATAATGTAGAAACTCACCTTTTTTTTTCTTTTAATTATATGATTTAACGGTCGGTTTTCCCACCGTTCTGCGGTTATACTAGTTAAGTTAATACGCTTTAGTAATTTAGCAAGTACATCTACTAATACTTTTTCAGTCAATCCACCATGGATTAACTAACAAATTTAATCATTTTCTTCCCCTTATTTCTCTTTACAAATGGAAACCATTAATTTGGAAATAATCAAGAATAGAAAATGAATTTAGGAAATAAGATGTAGAAGAAGAGAGTCAATGACACAAATTTGAAACCAAAATACACGCATAACAACCAGGGGAACATTGATCCATGCATAAATATGATCACTCTTACATGTTTAAAAATCTAAAGCATTAGTTTTAACTACAGATAATACTTGCATGTTAAAAATCCAAAGCATTTGTTCTCAAATTGAACTGCAAACCACAAAACATGAAAATAAACATGACTGAGCACATATTTGAAGAAGGCAAACTAACTGTGATATATAAACCATCATATAAAACTAGTGTAAGTTATAATCACTGGTTTAATATAATGGCAGGCTTAGGTTCAGGTTTCATATAACTGGTGTAATCATCATATAAAACGTGATTGATCGCATATTTGAAAATACCATTCCTCGGCATTATTTCAAAACGATCGCAAAAGCTTGCAATGCCAAGCTCAGGCCAATGACTTATAATTGTTCAGCAACTCCTTATAAAAAGTCTAAACTCCTACAGGCAAGTTATTAGAATTGTAGTGCAGAATGCAATATCAACTCACTTATTTATGTCTCTGCATATTAATTTGACTTATTTATAAGCTTTGTTGTGGGGCTTTGATTCCAAACTTGCTAATATAACTAATAATATTTATTTTGATAGAAAAAGAGACAGAGGGGAGAACGGATGCTGAAGTATTTGAAGCTGAAGAATGGAAAATGGATTGGAGACTTAAAACTAGTAGTTTTACATTGTAGTTGCTAACACGTTGTAATTTATAATTTTGTAACAATATTAATTTTAATTTGAGTTGTATCGTACTATGATAACCATCAAGTATCAACTACTACCGTGTGAAGCAACTATGAAGTATGAACTGAGTGAGACCTGCCAGTGGTAACTGGTAGAAAATAGGAATTCAGTGTTTTATTATATTGCAGCTGACTGTATTTGTGTGATGTATTGTGTAATACGCGAGTACGTATCTGTGACCATGCGCAAGCATGAACATAAACTGTTGTTCCGCTATTAACCGGTTTATTTAACAAGTTAATAGACAAATTGGAATGGTTAGCCATCGTCGGCTAACAGTTCAAATTAGTCGGTTAACATTGATCGGTTCGGTTGGTAGACAGGGCCGCAATTAAACGAACTGGTAAACCGATCGATCTTACATGTTTAACCAAAAAAATTTAACTGATTTAATCGGTTAACTGACAGCGTTTACCTATAAGTATAAGTTTTGTGGTCAAATTCCATCATTTGCTTATATTTCATTTTTGGAATTTAATTATTTAACTAATGTCAAATTTTAGGATGTTGCATTTTTGTTTCAAAATAAGAAGCTGACATAAGTCAAAGCAAATGAGTCGATACGCTCTCCACTTAGTGCAAAACCGTTGAACAACACTTGAACTGATGTTCTATGCTTTCCCCTACGAAGCAGATAGAGCAAAGTGAAGCCAAAGTTCACACATGGTAGGACCAGTATAGAGAAAAATTATGATTTCTTACTGGATAAAGTTCATTTTTTTACTAACTTCACCTATATGTCAATATTCCTTTGGTGGATCTCAAAATTTATACATTTTTTAAGAAATTATGAAATCTGTGTCTCACATCCAAAGGATAATTGTAAGAAATACATTAATTTATAAGCTTAATTAATATATTTTCCTTAAGTTTTCAAGGAAAAACAATTTATAATAATTCAAATTTAATTGGGTAAAATACAAAAAGAAATTTTCAAAAATTCAAGAATGTCATTTTCTCCATTCTATAATAATTTTAATTCAAAAAACATCATTTAATTATTCTAACTAATTAAATTCCACTATTAAGCAACTTTCCACCTTAGAAACTCCATAAAAAAATCATAGTAGCTTAAAAAATTATGAAAATTAAAACCTTTCTTCAAAACTACGTTAAGATAACAAAAATTTCAGTGCATAAGGAGACATATATCATAGGCTTCTATCCAAAACCATACCCATTTAATTCAAAACAAAATTAAATTAATAATTGTTTTATCCAAACAATAAAAAATCACCTAAGACAACATATATATTTTAGATATTACCAATAGCCAAATTAAACAATTTACAAATAAATGGATGAGTGTATTATTCACCTTAAAATAAATAATTAAATTGGAATCTAAAGTAGCTTGATTACCCTTATTCTTTCTTCCTAGGTTTCCCTTAGTTTTTCTTCTTCTCTTAAATGAGGGCACAACCAACAATGTCTTGTTCGGTTAATAGTGGCTTGTTCAATTACTAAACAAACTACGGAGCATTCAGATGTGGCTCGTTTAGTCCCCAATGGCTAGTTGGTGGCTGGTTGAAAGCAGTTCGATGGCTGGTTCACTGGACATATGTTGGCGGAGTATAATGGCAAAGTGTTTGTCATTATACACTTATAACGACAAAGACTTTGCCGTTATAATTTATAATGGCAAAGTCATTTCCATTATACGTTATAACAACAAAGTCTTTGTTGTTATTGGTGTATAACGACAAACACTTCACCATTATACTCCAGACAACCGTTAGTCCCAACGGTCTATTTTGTCTCCCTATATTTTCATCAATCCACCATTTTCATCTTCTACAAAAACTTTTCAATATTTTCTTCAGTTCCTACTTCTAAAAAATGTCTTCTACATCCAAACGATCCAGCAAAATGATTATGGGTAAAAAAAGCAATGTCCAAACTATATACCACTGGATTTTTCAATCAACGTCCAACACAACAACAACCACTAGTCCGTTTATCGCTTGAGTACGGATACTCCCTGTATTCAGGTTTTCCTTATATCCAGTCGTAGCAACCGCTTGCTTCTCCTAACTTTCCTTTTGTTCATTCTACCGTCCTGCAACAGCATTATCATCAACATTCTATGGTAGGTGCATACGACGATCAATCGTCATATATGTCAATAATGATGCAGAACGATCAAAGTCAACATCATTGCCTTAATGCGCAACAGATAGAGATTCTTGATCATGAAGCAATGTAGAATCTTCAATGATAATTTTCTTATGTAAACAATTCTCCTATTAACGGAGAAAGCATTGATAGCTAAGAGCAAGAGGAAAAGGAATTCAAGAGGTAGCTAATATAGACAGAGATGCTGAATTTATTGTACCTCAAGGCCTGTAATATATCAAGAAGAAGAAGTGAAAATCCTTAACCAGCGCTTTTGATAGACGACACATAAATGCAAATGTAATAGGGACATAAATCAACATAGATGACATTGAAGAAGAAAATGTCAAAAAGGAAGACAAGCCAAATGACCGCTGAAAAAAGCAATGTAAGTTTACTTTTGGGCGGTACATTTTACTTACCAAATCATGGACATGCATTTCGCAAGACAATATTTCTGAATATAATTATATTAAAGGTCAGAAATTTAGGAAAGAGTTGCAGAGTTTTACAACACTTTGGAACCGATGAATATGACATGGGGATCGTTAGGAGGAGGATATCGGGTTATGAGCATCGCGTGCCAAAACTATATGGCAATACTTACCAGATTGAAAAATAGGCAACAGAGCGATGTTTCTCCTTATGATATTGTAATTACTTTATTATTTTAAATTTCTTTTATATTGTGTTTTAGTAGTTTTATATATCGGTACACTTTTGCATCTATCTTAAAGATCGAAGAATCACGTAAGGCGTACCAACTATCGTACGAATAACCATTTAAATTTCAGAACTTCTATGAGCTTTTTTTCTAGTTTACTGAAATGGACGAATTCAAACAACTTCATGTTCGAGCAACAAAACAAAGCAAGAAGAATGAATTACTCTGATTCAAGTCCAGGAGACAACCCAAGTTCGCAGGAAAGATCTCTATTATGCAGAAGCAGCGATGGATGACCAATGGGTAGAAACAAGTCAATTTAGTTGGAACAATGCAGTGTGGAGTTATCTAGATTTATAGAAAATTTAGAGACTTTTTCTAGAGAATTAGGAGAGCACAGAGCCAATTTTTCAGCTCAAAGAACCCACAACGAAGTTGAATTTCTGAAGGCAATCGTGAATGACCAAGATTTCAGGAGACGAGCTCACGAGGAGAAGAAAACTTTATTGCAAGAGAAGAATTTTATTAAATTGATGACTTGTGACTTCAGTAAGCTTTCTCCTTTACAACAAGAAGTAGTAACTGAGTGGTTGGAAACCTACAGGAAAGTAAGAGGAAATGGTAGCTTTCTTTTGCACTTAATTGTCAACGAGTTCGAGTTATTTTTTCTTGTAGCTTTCTTCAATCGTAGTACATGCAAATGTAACAAAGAAAGACAACTATTTTAATCTCATTGCATGGCTACAACCACAACTCATTCATTATCTCTACATGACTACAATAATTGCTCTTTCATTATTCCAACATAGCTACAACTATTACTAAATTATTATTCAATATGGCTACAAGAACCACTTTATCTTTATTACCTAGTGGATACATCAATCAATCATTTGGAAAAACATACATCGTGACTATAGGAATCACTTTATATTAATCACCTAGCAGCTACAACAATCAATCATTTAGAAAAACGTGCATCATGGATACATAGATCACTTTATATTGATTTGAAAAAACGTGCATCGTGACTACAGAAACCACTTTATATTTATCACCAAGTGACTACAATAATCAATCATTTGGAACAACATGCATCGTGGCTACATTAACCACATTATATTTATCACCTGGTGGCTTGGAAAAACGTGCATCATGGCTATAGGAACTACTTTTTATTTATCACCCATTAACTGCCAAGTATTAAGAAAAACATGCATCATGGCTATAATGTATTGAGTGAACGGCTCATTTGGAAAGCAAGTGTATGTTGCCAAGTGTTAACATAAACATGCATCGTGGCTACAGTGACTGACTTCGAATAAACATAATAAATATCATGACTACAGTCTTCATAAAAAAAGTGGCTACAGTAAATGTCTTGTCTCACATTCGAAACTTTTTAAACTTGTTACTCCTAGTGCTTATAAATGTTCAATTTTTCTACCAATTTATACACAAATTGTTGAACTAAAATGTCCACTATTAATTGGTCTTCTTTGGAATTACTTATTCTTGTGAAAGCTTATCATGAAATTGATCGCATCCATGATATTATGTTGCGTAATGGTAGAGGTCTAAGCCATGAAATGCTATGGAACATGGTGATGGAAACTTGTAACAACCATCCTGACTTCCGCGCAAGGCTTCATGTTCAGAAATTCATAAATCACATAGTGATTTTGCGGAAGCTTGTAATTGTTACCATGGCATTATGAGATCGTTGAAGAAGATGATGTATTTCAAGCAAATCATAGTACATTTGATTCACGTTAGTTATTTGAATATGGAAAGGAATTCATTGGACGCAAAGCTTATGAACTTCACTACAGTCAGCTTACGCGATATGGCTCCGTATAAGCATCATCATTAGAGAAGACATTTTTTTACGCTTATTGTGTTTAGCATTTGATATTGCTCAGCAGTTTATGTTGTATGTTTTCACATTATATCACGTCATGTTTAATTCAATGCATGTTTAATTCGTAGCATTGTTTGTTGAGGAAAATTCATAAACAATGTTTTATAATATTCTGTTTAGTTAAGCATTTAGGTATGGATATTAAACCACCTAACCGCCATTTTTTAGGAATTTTCACTTTGAAATTTCTCAAAATGTACACGATCAAATCAAGATTTGTGACTTTCGTACGAAAGATATATTCAAATAAGTACCAAAGAATCTTGTTTGAAAGAATTCCGTTATTTTATGGATCGTATATACACATTTGAACCTTATTTCGAATAAATACGAACTATTACGCCGCGATGAGCTTGTTTTAACTATTTTTTTTTGGTAGAGCCGACGGGGTTGAGTGGTCCTCTACCACTTTTATTAATAAATCATAGAAGAAATACATGGTCATAAAGAAAGACAACAAGAAAAAAGAAAACTGAGACATACACGACATATTAATGTTTTAAGAAGACAACAAAAACACAAAAAATTCCAAAAACTGCAAGTAGCAGTGGTTGCACATCAGCAGATGCTTCATCTTCCAAAAATGCCCGGGACATATGTGAATTTCAAAAACTTTAAACCATCCCACATTTCGTGCCAGATGATCAGTTTGAATTACCCTAGGTCTATCACATGCAATTGTTCAAAAACTTACTTGTTTCTCTCGTTCCAAATGTTGTAGATGAACTTCTTTAAGACATAAGTATATATCCTAGCTTTACTGCTCCTTCCTTTCATATTGTGCTTGATTTCCTCCCATACTAATTGACTATCCTGTTGCATATTGTCATTACGAATTCTTCCCAAAGTCTCCCTCCATAATTGTTTGATCACCACACATTCAAAGAAAAGATGGCTATAAGTTTCAGCTTCAAGTCCACGGAAAACACAAAGATCGTCCACATTCAAGTCACGATCCTGAAGTTTATCTTTTGTCAGTATGGCTTTGTGCTTGATCTTCCATAAGAAAAATTCCGCTTAGCATACTTATCTCTTCTCCAAATTGCTTTATGCCATCTACAATTGGTTAAATTAGCAATACCATGTAAAGAATGATACATATTTTTAATATGATACTGCTCACCTATCCAATTCCATTAGGTGAATGAATCTACAGTAGAATATACCCATACACTTCTAATTTTACTCCATATGCTTATAATTCTCTGATTAGAGGAAGCATGCATACTTAATTGATTATCATTGACAATGTTGGTCACTTTGCAGTCCAAATTGATCCCAGTTTGTTGAATTTCCAAGTAAGAAAGAGAATTACCAATGATCATCCTAAAATCACACCATGGGTCTTGCCAAAAATTTATTGTTTCATAGGAAAGCTGCCCATACTTAAAATATGGCAGAAAGTGATCTTTGAGTTTGTTAAACACTTCCACGTCCATCTCATGGCATTATTAAAGTTCAGTGTCCAGATGGTTTTTTCTTTGAGTGCTTGTTGGTTAGACCATGCAACCTAAAGACTATTCTTTCTATTTTGTATATCATCAAAATGTCAACCGAAAGAAGCTTTATTCCAAAGGCACATGTTCATTATGCCTAACCCACCTTTACTAATAGGCTTCTCAAGCAAAGCAAAAGAGGTAAGGGCTAAATATTTCACATGTATAATGCCTTTCCATTGGAATCGCATAAAAGCAGTTCTAATCATAACAAAAAGTTTGTAAGGAAGTAATAAAGTTCATGCCCAGTATACATGAATTAAAACAGTCATTGATTTTATGAGAATGACCCTCCTTGTTAGACTAAGATTTCTAGTAGACCAACACTCTGACCTACTAGTAATCTTAGTAAACAAGGGAGTGCATTGTTGTGTAGTTGTTCTTGATGTAGCCAAAGGAAGACCAAGATAGGAGATGGTGGCATCATTGTGCTTTGATCCAGTTTGAGCATGAACTTTGGCAATCTGAATTTTGCTAATACCAACAACCAAAAATTCTGATTTGTCCAAATTAATTCTCAAGTCAATCATGCTATAAAATTTATCTAGAGTGGTCATGATGTTAGCAAGAGAGTTACCATCTAGTTTGCAGAAGATGATGAGATCATCTACAAACATCTGAGAAGTAACCCTGGGGTTGTATGTTTAGGGTGCAATTTAATTTGAACATAGTCAACAAGTACATCAAGCATACGAGTAAGAAACTCCATGACTAATATAAATAAATAAGCAGAGATTTGATCCCCTTGTCTAATGGCTTATTTACTCGTAAAGTACCCAACAAGAGTACTATTAATATTAATTGGGAAGTGAGGAGTGTTGATACTTGAATAAATCGAGGCATCAAAATAAGACGGAAAATTCATATAACTGAGACTTCTAGTTATTGAGGTCCATTGTATTGAGTTGGAAGCTTTTCCGATGTCAAGTTTAAAGGTAATTCGAGGGAAAATATGCTTAATTTTATAACCCTTAAGAAACTCATCAGTTAATAGTACATTATCCATAATATTTCTGCTTGGAAGAAATGCAGCTTGATTCGATGAGATAATAGTTAGTAGAATAAGTTTCATTCTACTGGCTAGTATTCTAGCAATACATTTATATATAGAATTGCAATAGGAAATTAGTCTAAAAGCATTAACATTGCAAGCATTTGTTACTTTCGATATGTGTGCTATTATAGTATTATCAAAAGAACCCAATATTTAGTCCCTTTTAAAGTACTAAAGAGTAGCACTGAACACATCTTGCTTCACCACATTCCAACTATATTGGTAAAAAAAGGATCAAAACCATCGGGACCCCACATGAGTTTTTATTAAGAGAAAACATAGCAAATTTGATCTCATCAACAGTTATGGGAGCATATGATTTCTTATGCTGTTTAGCATTAAGTTGATGGAGAATCATAAGGTTAATATCCACAATATTAAGCACAAAATTATTAACATTACCAAACAACTCAGTAAAATATTTAATGAAAGCATTGTGAATGTCAATTTGAGAGGTATTAACTTTACCATTCATGTCACTGACAGAAAGAATATTTTCTCTGCTTTGTTTAGCTTTTAAAGGTGAATGAAAAAATGTTGGATTCCTATCACCATCCTCTACCAACTGAATTCTTGCCTTCTACTTGCTCATAAATGATTCGTGATGTAGAGCATCCTTGAGGTTGTTTGAGTACAGAGTTTCCAAAATAGCAACATTCGGATTGGTGGGATCAACATTCATTTGAATATGAATATTTTCTAGTTGTTGCATCCAATGATGTGAGTGCCCACTTCCAAAACAAAACTTGTTGCTAGCCCAAGCTTTTAATGAATTCTTAACACTCTTCATTTTCTTATATAATATATACATAGGGTTAACAAAGGTAGGCAAAATCCATTCATTTTAACCATGTCCAAGAATTGAGGATACTTAATCCATGTATCGAAAAGTTTAAAACTAGGTCTCCTCACATTTGAATTCTCACCCAAATGCAGAATTTGGGGAGAATGATCAGATAAAATTGATGGGGGGGGCAATTCATTGATCAAACCAGGCCATTTAGTTAGACAAATAACATTACAAAAAGAATGATCAATTTTGTAAAATGTTCTAATGCCATCTCTTTTGCTATTATTCCATGTGAATTGAACTCCAAACGAGTTAAATTCAATCAAATCAGAGTTGTTTAAAGCAACATTAATGGGACTAATTTCATACAACATGACTGGGTAACCTCCAATCCTATCATCAAGTCGAAGAGGTGAATTAAAATCACCACACACTAACCATGGATGTGTGTTTTGCCTAAGTGCAGGAAGCAATTGATAGAGTGAATTTCTAGCATTAGCAGAATTAAAAAATATATATTACAATAAAGTAATATGATGTTGCCAATGGTAAATGCAAGTTATGATAGTGTATATGTCGGCTCAAGGAAATCATCTTCGAGAAAATGTGTATAACAAGATCGTATAAAAGTTAAAAAATTCCATATGTTGCATCATGTAAAATATGTATAAAAAGCCAGTTTGAGTTTATGCACCTTACTGCTCTAAGTGTAAGTGGTTCATTCAGATTAGTTTCAAGCATAACAAGCACACTTAAGTTTGTATTTCTTGATCAATAGCTTGCATTGATCCAATTTAATGTCTTGGTGAGCTCCTCTAATATTTCAAACACAAAGATTTTGCTGCATTAGGGCACTCAGAATTTTGCTATTGATTGCCATAGATCGCATCATGATCTGATTAGAATCTGGAATTTTGTTTTTTGAACTACTGTGAAGTATTCCCCATGGTTTATCCACATCAAATAAATGTGATTATTTTGGTTCTTTGTGACCGGGGGAAGAGTTATGTTGCATTAAGGATCATCATTTTTCTTCTCTTGTATATTTTAGTTGCGTGAGGTAGTAGCATCATTATTCATTTCAGATAAATTTTGATCTTGCAAATCCCTCTCTTGGATCATAGATTTTAGTGGTACATCAGCTTCCTTCCTTTCCATTGAAAGGCCACATACTCCTGGCAAAACTTCTTTTGAATTTGGATTCATTTCAAGTGGCTCATCTTCTTGATTTTTCTCATTGACATGCATAGAGTGTGTAATGGCACAATTGTTGGCACTGCTAATTCTAACCTTATTAAAATCCAATCTTTGTGTTGAATTCTCATTTAAACATGTTTGCTTCTTGTTTTGATTGTCGTGTCTTGCCATTTCCATTGCATTTGTTCCGTTTTTACCCTCAACTGTTCCTTCAATGTTGACTTCCTTATTATTATTTTCTTGAACATCACTTTTGCTCTATTGCATATCACCTTTCTCTTGTAATACATCAAAACTGTTTTGCATATGCAATCCCACATTATTAATTACTATGTTAGTTTCTATGCAATTTCTTGCTTCTTTCAAGTTTGTCGTATCATTATGAGCAATTTTTTTCATTATTTTTATATGGAATTTCCCCTTTCTCAAGTATTCCTTCCTCTTTTCTTGACACCACCTCTTTTCTTTTCTGTCATTGAGTTCTTTTAGCAGAAGGCATAAAGTCCCCCAGAGTGCTCATGTTCCTTGTGTATTTGAAAGTGAAAATTTTCTTATATCTCTCTACTTTTTTCGTGGTTGAGGTTTAGGTACCATAGCTCTTCTCTAACTAGTGTGCTCATTTCTTTTTTCAATGAAGTAAGGCTCAACAGTCTTCTAAATCTCTACATTAACTTTTGAGCTTTCAGAGAAAGTTGGTTGTTTGCCAGTATTTTTTCCATGGTTACTTGATTTACTTCTAATACTCCCACCTTGGTTAACTTTCTTTCTTGTACTTCCCTCACATTCTTCCCTGCTATGTCCAAACAAATTACAAGCAGTGCATACAACCGGTTTCCAGAGGTAGTTGACCTTAATCCCTATGTTCCTCCATCTAGAATCTTCACAAGTAGGTCATCCACAAAATTAGTATCTGGTTTGACCTCTATTAAGCATCTAGCATACTCCAATCTCTCTAACTTCTCCGTCATCTCATCTAAGCAAATGAGTTTGCCAAGCCTATATGCGAGCTAGTTTATGCAAGAGTGTATGCAAGCAAACAAGGGATGTTCGAAAACTGAACCCAGATAGGAACAGCCTTGACAGATGTAACACCCCGAAATTTTATCAATATAAATTAATTGTTATAATTTTAAAAAACAGGAATTTCTGCAAATGATGGAATTTGGCCACGAAACTTTAATCGATGCATTTTTCTTGGAATTCTGGTCAACTTCCATGTTTGGAGTTCTACGAACGGAGTCCATATGAAAAAGTTACAGATGAAATACGAAAATAGACGAAAAATAAATAAATTATAATATATATATATTATATACCATTTTTAACTAGCCTGACTGGGCATTCTGACGCCTAAGCGGTCGATCGACGGACGACCGCTACGTTAGACCCACTAGGCGTTAGAACGCCCAGTGACCGCTAGGGTTGAGAGGGTTAAGTTATAATATATTTTTAGTGAATGGACGGATATAAATTAAAATGAATCCAACAGTCTAAGGCTAATTCCACCCCTATAAATAAAGGGGTAAGGCCTCATTCTTTTCCATACAAATCTATGGGCAGTGGCGAAGCTCTATCGTTTTCCTCCTTCTTCAAACCTAATTTCTTAATCTAAAATATATTCTTATATAACAAATCAAATCCAATTCATATGAAATTGAGAGGATTAACGGTTTTAATGGAAAAGAATGAAAATTGATGCTCTAAATTAGATTCTCCCCTCTCTTCCTATTTTTTACATCTCTGCAGATCTGGAATTCCCCTTTTCTAGATAAATTGTAGATTTATAAGAATGTGAGGATTGTAGGCCTAAAGGGTTCAAACTTTAGATTTAGTGTTATAAGGTGAATGAAAAATTTATATATACATCTATAATTACATATTTATCTCGTTTGTAATATATCTCAATTTTATGCCTATATCTATTAGATCTGCTCAATAAATTGTTATAATTAAGTTGACACACATCAGATCAGATTATAAAAATTGTTAAAACTTGTGTGAATTGTATATTGTGGTTCTGTATAATATTAATTGTAGGATTCTTAAACTTGTTTACACATATTCCTACAGTTATGTTGAAAAATATATTGCAATTGTTGTATAAAACTATAGATTTGGAAATCAGTCCCATTAAACACCATTTAGATGTAGTTACATTCTAGATCTCTAGTTCAGTGTTGAATAATGAAATTATGTGAATTTCGGTAAAAAAAATACGATTGGTAAATTATGCATTTGTAATATTAAAAATATGCCGGTTTGTATTCAATATTGTTGGGTTTTCGCTTAATTATTGTAATTATGCCATTTTCCTCCTATTGCATAGAAAGGCATTATTCTGAAATCACAAGAGGTGTGATAAAAAGATCAAAAATGGAAAAGTGGTGCAAATGTATGTATATATATATACACATATTTGTTCCTAATTTGCATTAACTATTCCAAATTATATATATATACATGTATTTCTTGTGATTTTGAAATATGCCGATTCCATTAATTAGGCATATTTTACAATGATTATGGCTAAAAGTCTTTTTGTAAGTGTGGAACCTTTTGGAAAGATTGAATGAAAAAAGGAATGTTTGGTTATTTACTTGACCAAAACATTTAATTTATAATAATAAAAATTAAAATAATAACTACGTTAACCGCACGAAAACATAAAAATGTAAATATATACATATTACCCGTCCAAATCAGCGTAAAACGGTGAATTATACATTGTATTGAATGTTTAAATGTTTGGAAAAGGTTCAGTCATGGAATTATATATGTAAATATAATCCATATTGAATTAATATATTTGTGGTGACCATTTGTAGTAATCAATATAATTAATTGCTATAAATTGGACCGCAAATCAATAAATAACATCTATAACCAATGTTGAATGGGGAAAGTAAATATAATAGGATAATGGTTACAATTCCTAAATTAATTAGGATTAATGTTGTATACCTGAATTAGGAAATTTGAATTATAACCGCATTTAGACATGAGGTTAAGCTCAACTTGTGGTATAAGCCTGCCCGGAACCGACTGACAAACTCAACAACCACAGCTAGTCAGCTTAATGTGAGGTGTCTAATGACTAAATATAAATGTACTAAAGCACGAGGGTAAGTTCAACTTGTTGTATAAATCTGCTTGGAATCGACTGGCAAATCTAGCATCCACAAGTAGTCAACTTAATGTGAGAGGCTTGGTATATATATATATATATATATATATATATATATATATATATTATAGTCAACCAATAAATAATTAAATAAATAAGAATAGTAATTGTCCGTTTGGGTACAACAAATAGATACCTTGGGACTCATAAATGGTTCTATAGGAAAATATGACCGTTATGGTCATAAACGGTAATAAAAATAGAAATAAAATAAAATGGGTGTCATAAAGGGAATAATGGATATTGATTGTCGTTTGAATACTAAGTCCAAATTAGGGAAGAAATCAAATAAATATCCTAGGGGAAAAGGGGATATAACCTTCCTTATTTGTATTAATGAATATAGAACTAATAATCAAAAACAGAGTTGGACTTAGTAGGTTAATAATGGAAAAATATTATTAACCACAAGAACCCGTGATGATAATAAATCGTGTGGAGAGAGACTGAACAGAAACGGTGTAATAATGTGACGGCAAGGAATTTCGCTCGGTCCGAACCAGTCGCTAAACCGACCCAGACCGTTCAAAACGCCCTATCGTTTGAGAACACGACAAATCAGAATGCATACAAAAGAACATTTCATTGCTTATTACAACAATACATCAGATTACAAGAATATACAGAGTATGAATGAATATTACACAGAAATATCAGAGATTTAAATTACATTTAAATACATAGCAGCGGGAAAATAATACAATACACAACTAGAAGTAGATATACGGATACAAAGCTTTCCGGATATCATTCCAGCTGTAAACCAGGATCCTGTGAATATAAATCTGCAAAACCAAAACTACTAGCTGCCCGAGTCAAAATAAGGGCACCCAGGGTTTAGGTTAAAAACAATAAACTCCAGGTCAGTCATGTGACTGGTGTGCGAACTAAAACAGTTATTAATCTTTATTTTAAATCATTAGGTAAATCAAGGGACCACGCCGTATAACATGGAACGGGTTTCCTCCCAAGAATACCAGTGCATAAAACAAACAGCGCAATGCTAAATAAAGAAAAATGAAGTTGTTATAAGACCAAGGTCCTATCACACAATGCAACGCAAGCCGGGGGATAGGGTTTTCCCTTATAACAGCCAAAGAATGCTTGATACGTTTAAAACAAATCATTTGATACTATAATAAGTGCATAGTGTATAAAACAACTTCAAATCATAAGTATCAATCATAGGCGACATGAGCGTCCCATGCCACTATGTCGCCATATATAGGTTTACAAATAAAACCGCAAATGTCACGTATTTGGAAATTGGATTTCCATCTATGAACCGAGGCAAAAGATAGTCCTCAATCGATTCGAGACGCTCTAGCCCGCCCCTCAGGAACAGCCGCAACTGCCCCTTGGATCCTCAGGGCCGGTCCACCGATGTGGATTATTATGCCTGAACACTACGTCTCCCCACCCTATGGGGTGTAAGTTTGGTCCGTCAGCCGACCAGAATGCATCGGCCGAAACCGATATAACCGAGGCGCCTCGCAACAGCAACAACCACATAAGTCAAACTCGTCAGGGCGTGTAAAACCACTGACGCCACTTCTAGCTAGAAAGAAACGCATGCCCTCCCTGACGTCCGTCTCCCATTTTTGGTTCATACCGGGTGTGAAACTCGCGAAGTAAACGTTACACAAAGCTATGCCACAAAGGCCGTGCTTTGATCATCACCACAAGACTTTGCTTTTCAACAAAAGCCTCGATCAATTGCCACTTAGGCATGCCACACAGGCAATTCACTCCATGCGTTTGATATCCATCAATATATAACCCCTGAGCTCGTACGTCTCAGAGAAGGGCGTTAAGCAAGAGAATAAATTCTCCGCCGCCAAACAAATATATATTTAATAGAAATCAATCACACAGACTAAAATCCAATGTCAGACACACAGTCCATTTACAAGTCCGTTCTGGGTCTGAACGAAACCGGAGGCACCTAGTACCCCGCACATCCATCGATCTCCAAGTACGTCTGGACGATCACCAACTGTTTCCATCTTCTTGGGTGTACAGCCCAATCAAGATCATCAGTTATCACCCAAACGACGTGAAGACTTCCGGTCTTCGACCATCGTCTTCATCTTCGACTTATCGTCGTATCAGTTATTCAGAATGGGATAAACCCGGTCTTCCCGAATAACTTGCGTATATTTTATAAAAGTGCTACACAAACACAACATACGCCTCATTCCAATTCATTAGTCACTAACCGTAAATTAATCAAGAGAATAATTCCCCAAATGTTAACCCCGAAGGCCGAAACCAACATCAGATCAATATCCAGAAAACCATTCTGCTTGGCTAACCGACAGTTAGTTTCTAAATTTCACATTCATAGGGAAAGGTTCCCATTAATTTTATCAAAGATAAATTCTTTGAATTTATTCTTTATTCTATTTTTGAATCTCAATTCAAACTAGTCGGGATTAGCGAACCTTACCGAAGTAATCATTTATTTTATTTTCCCCATCCCAACCTATTTATCCCATGAAGTAAAACTGGTAATACTTCATATCTAACACCACAGTGTTATCGGTAAATTCAATTACCATTTCACGTTCAAATCTAATTAAAGATTTAACTATCGCTTGGAGCAAAACTGGTGATGCTCCATTTTCGATCATTTCAATCTAATTAAAGATTCATTAAAACTCCACTTAGTTTTAGTCGTTAACTGGATTAAAGAATCAGTGTCATTTAAAACACAGTTCACGATAAACCCAAAATCACATTCCATTAATTATCGGGTTAAAGAACAAGTGTTATTTAAAACACTGTTCACGATAAACCCAAAAATCAATATCAATTCAATTCCAATTAAATATCATTTAATTGGTACACTTCATTAAATCTAAATAAAAAGATTTAATCTTTTCTCAACTGGGTTCAAGAACAGTGTTAATGAAGACACCATTCACGACAAACCCAAATCACCTTTGATATTCAATATAAGGCTCTGAATATAAAATATACCGGCTTATATTCAACATCAAATTCTACGATTAACAAATGTCATATTGGAAATAACGATATAAATATATATCTTTCAAATTTCCATAACAACATCCGTATAATCACGAATTCCAACATCGAAATATTCCGAAGACAATTTCGATTCAAATCCACTCCAATGCAATCATTGGAAATTCTGGTTATTTTTAAAACCCTTTTCAAATTCAATTTATTTATTCAAAAATAAATAGAATTATATTTCTAGTTCAAAACTAGTTCATTTCGATAAAAATCTATTTTTATCTTTTCAAATATGGAGTTTTTCATCCCAATTTTTCCCAAATCATTTCTTATGATTTTACACAAATTATTACTATTTTTAATAATTTTATCAAGGCCCGTACAGTCGATTTCCATCAATGGCCATCGAACTGCACTTACAGCGACCTTTTTCGAATTTGATTTGGACGTATCTCCAAATCCAACCGTTAGATTTCAAATTTCTAATATTCGTTAGAAAGCTCTTTTCGATACGAACCCAACGGTTCCGGTTTTAGGAGAATCCGACGGTCGGATCTCCCGCAATGTCCGTTTGAAATAAATGGTCGAAATTCACGAACTGCCGCGGCGCGGCGCGTTCTATTCAGGCCATTATATTATATATATAATATATATAATATATACTTCGTCGATTTCTATTTAAAACGAATTATATAAATAGTTTTAAAATTCGTTTCAAAAGCAATTTCAACTTCCTTTTCAATTCAAATCAAAATTGAATTCTTCTTTATAAATTCGTTTTAAAAATTCATTTCTATTCAATTCAAATTTCAATTCAATTTGAATTCATTTCAATTCGTTTTCAATTCAATTTGAAATCGTTTTCAATTCATTTCATTTCGAAATCGTTTTCAATTCATTTCATTTCGAAATCGTTTTCAATTCATTTCATTTCGAAATCGTTTTCAATTCAATTCATTTCGAAATCGTTAAAATCGATATAAATACCGTTCACGTCAAAATGGCGTCAATCTAATCAACACGGCTTCATAAATTTCTATTTTCAAATGTTCTATTTCAAATATTTCTTTTTCAAAATAGTTGTTATTATCAAAATATTTCGTTCAACACATGACCAATCTCAATGGATGAGTATTGTCAACACATGAACTTTTATTTTATATTGATAAAGATGTAAATTTTATTACTAAAATATTTCGTTCAACACATGACCAATCTCAGTGGATGAGACTGTCAACACATGAACTTTTATTTTATATCGATAAAGATGTAAATTTTATTATTAAAATATTTCGTTCAACACATGACCAATCTCAATGGATGAAACTGTCAACACATGAACTTTTATTTCATATTGATAAAGATGTAAACTTTATTATTAAAATATTTCGTTCAACACATGACCAATCTCAATGGATGAAACTGTCAACACATGAACTTTTATTTTATATCGATAAAGATGTAAATTTTATTATTAAAATATTTCGTTCAACACATGACCAATCTCAATGGATGAAACTGTCAACACATGAACTTTTATTTTATATCGATATTCTTATTCTTCAAATTGGAATGAGGCCCAATCAATTACCATATAGCGTTAACTATATGGATTTTCATACATTACACACATATAAGCATTGAAAAATAATCAACCATCAACCAAAGTGCACTACACTGTATAAGCATCAAATATAGATATCTAACGCTTATAACAGCCTGTCAATCAATCGATCGACATAATTAATCAATCAGGATGAGTGAACTGCATATTTCATCCTAACACCCGTGTGGGGTTTCAAACAATCAAACAAATATTTTGTTTGTGCAGTTGGGCGATGTGTAAAATTTATCGTTCCAATCAATGTCCTTCAAATAGGTGTACATAAACAAACCGTCCGGTTTGTAAATGAATATTTATTTATTCACATTCACGTTAAAAATTATATTTTTAACGACAAAACATTTTATTCCAACATATGAACTTCTATTCAATTCATTCTTTAAATAAAATGATATTTTTATTTTTCGAACATATTTTAGAAAATTTCGGCGGCATAACGGCACGATACTAGAAACGGGACGAGGCCTAGCCTTATCCCCGGTCTAGTGAAGGCCCACGCCATTCACACATCAATCATATCAATTTTATTCCACCAAACAATTCAAATCAACCCAAACAATCTAACTAACAACACAGCCAAACAAACAAGTCCATGGTCTGTGGACGATTGTGTCGGGTGCTACTAAGCACCGTCTGCATCCTAGTATATATATATAACTAGAAAAATTAAATTGAAAGGTGAGAAATTCTCACATATAGCTATCCTAGCTCCACGGCTCTTCATTGATAGAAATCTTCATCGCTCTCGCCTTTTTGTCACCTTCGTTGCCCGCTTTCACTACCTATGTAAAAATCGAATTTTTACTTCGCTATTCAATATATACAAATCGAATTTTTAGTTTGCTATTCAATATATAAAAATCGAATTTTTAATTTGCTATTCAATATATAAAAATCGAATTTTTACTTTGCTATTCAATATATAAAAATCGAATTTTTAGTTTGCTATTCAATATATAAAAATCGAATTTTTAGTTTGCTATTCAATATATAAAAATCCTATTTTTAATTTGCTATTCAATATATAAAAATCGAATTTTTAGTTTGCTATTCAATATATAAAAATCGAATTTTTAGTTTGCTATTCAATATATAAAAATCCTATTTTTAATTCGAAGTTCAATATATAAAAATCGAATTTTTATTTCAAAGTTCAATATATAAAAATCATATTTTTATTTCAAAGTTCAATATATAAAAATCATATTTTTAAAAATATAGATTCCGCCTTTTCCATTTTAAAGATCAAATCTTTTCTTTTACTTTTTAAAGTTTAAATCTTTTACTTTTCAAAATTCAAATCTTTTAAAACCTTTTAAAAAATCAATTCAGTTTTAACCTTTTTAAAAATCAATTCAGTTTTAATCTTAAAAAAAAAACTGTTTTTAATCCTTTTTCAAAAATCAGTTCAGTTTTTAAATCCTTTTACAAAAATCAGTTTTTCTTTTTAAAGTTTAAAATAAAAAATCAGTTTCTAAATCTGTTAAAAATCAGTTTTTAACTTCTTTTAAAAATTAGTTTTAAAACCTGTTAAAAATCAATTTTTAAACCTAAAAAAAAAAAACAGTTTTTAACTTTAGACGACATCAGTTTTTTCTTACATAAAAATAATTTAACAAAACAAAAAAACTTACAGGGGGGGTTTTCGCAGATCGTCAGAGGGCTTCGAGGCGGCGGCTCGATTCGAACGGGGAGGCGGCTTCTGGGGGGGTCTCGTCGTCTTCGAAGTGGGAGAGGGGGAGGTCGGCTGTCGGGGGGTGAAGGGGAGGGGTGTCGCAGGCGAGGGGGAAGAGAGGAGGGGGCGGCGCTCTGGTCGGAGGGGGGGGGGGGGGTTCGGCGAAGCCTCGCCGCCGGCGACCTGGGTTCGAGCGCGAGGGCGCTCGTTTTTTTTTCCGATCTGAGATGAAATAATTTAGAACGGGGGGGGGGGGGGGGGGCAGAGGGTGCAGAGGGTAATAAAGGGTAGGAAAATATTTTTTTTTTATTATTATTATTTAATTATTAAAAAGTTGACTTTCACATACGACCTCTAAACGAGGTCCACCGCCTGTCGCCCATAGCGTTTCACCCCCATTCCGAACACAATGGGATATGTATCGTAGGTTGATTCGATCGTTACAATCAGTTTTCGTTTTGAATTTACATTTAAATCACTATATTGAATTTTAAACGTACATTTCAAATTACCGGGGTCACATACTAACTCGAAAAATTCCTGAAAAATATTTTCTAGCTTCGTATTGACTATACGGTCCTAACCAAACTAGTTTCGTCGAATTCTGAGGCCGTTGGAAAAATGGTCATTTTCCAGTCGATTAAAATCAACTAAAACTGGTCGAACGCGTTTTCCTTTGCCACGCTCACATATTGATTCGAAAAATTATGAAATTTGGAATCTAGCAATAATTCGACACCACGGACCTAACAAAACTGGTTTCGTCGAAATCCGAGGTCATTTGCAAAATGTCCATTTTTAAGGGCCTGAATTCCATAGCGACTATTCAGAATTTTCAACTGGACATATCTTTTGATTCCCGCTATGAAAATTTGATTATTCGGATTCGTTGGAAAGATATTATCAATTTGATCCTATGGTTTTTGGTTTCACTAAAATCCGGATTGTTTTGCACCCGGTACATTCATTTGAAGTTTGAAATCAAATTATCGAACTACCGCGCCATTTTCAATTCTATTTATAATTATATATAAATATTTATATTCTAACGACGACGTATATAATATATACGTTCTAATTCTATTCAAAATAAATTTTTCGTCTATATTATTTAAAATAATTCATTTTAAATAATCAAAATTCGCTAAAATTGCCAAAATAAAAATTTTAAACTGGCCCAGATTTTCCGGGTTGTTACAATCTCCCCCACTTAAAACTTTTCATCCCCGAAAAGGAACAAAGTCGAAAGTAGTTTGATTAATTAACTCTACGCTCGATCTGGCTTCCATTCTCCAACTCTTTAGTTTCTGAGAATTTTCAAATTTTCAAAAATTTGGCTAACACCCTAAATTTTCGAAAAATTTCGCCATAACCTCCCCTGCACCGGGAGCATCGGGGAATTTCAAATAGCTTCCCCGGTCCTTCAGATCTCAAAAAGAAAAAGAAAAAGCCAAGCGGCTAGCCAATAGGCTCATAAAATCATCATCACCCAAACAAACAGTAAATTATGTAGTAAACATGTACCTATTTGTCGGGCAAACAAATTTTATTCTCTGCTCTAGCCTCCTTGCTATGACCTGTTCAATATAAGTATATGTATATGCAAGCAAATGCGACCAATTTTCAATATAATTCAATATTTGATACAGTTAGGCATAATGATTCAAAATTATCAACCAAATAAACAAACAACACAAACATCAATCAATTAGTTGATTAGCTTTTCAAATGCATAACTTTGATATATAGTCAAAAATCAGATTTTTGATGCCAAATCACAACAATAGGCCCTATCTAATTTTGGTTCTCACACCAGTCAATAGGAAATATATAGAAAATCACACCTTCGAAACACGAAACTAATTGCTAATGATGACGCGTCAATCATCAGAATCAGGTCCGGGCGACTAGAGTGTGATTATATATCTATCCAATATATTAAAATTTTGAATATACGTTTGCAAGGCGTGTATGCAAATTCTTTATATACTGGACTGTCCAAAATCAATATAAACAAATAATCAAATACGAATAGTTGATTTAAATTTTCAAAACAAAAATGTTTTCATTTGAAAAATATACTCTTCACACCCGTTCTAGGATACTACTGATCCCATCTCTAACGAGTCATCCTCATTGGATATTACTAATCCAATATCTGATGAATTCTTTCGTATGTTTCTAATGTGCCTTGTTCTCTGCTTTGTAAACCAAAGCTCCGATACCAACTGTGATTCCCGCTATGAAAATTTGATTATTCGGATTCGTTGGAAAGATATTATCAATTTGATCCTATGATTTTTGGTTTCACTAAAATCCGGATTGTTTTGCACCCGGTACATTCATTTGAAGTTTGAAATCAAATTATCGAACTACCGCGCCATTTTCGATTCTATTTATAATTATATATAAATATTTATATTCTAACGACGACGTATATAATATATACGTTCTAATTCTATTCAAAATAAATTTTTCGTCGATATTATTTAAAATAATTCATTTTAAATAATCAAAATTCGCTAAAATTGCCAAAATAAAAATTTTAAACTGGCCCAGATTTTCCGGGTTGTTACAAATAACACATCCCACTTTATCCAAACAGGGAAAGGTATTAAGGGCTAACGGGAGACGAACCTAATAACCTTCGCGTATAGTTCGCTTCTTGTGTCTTAAGTGGCTGGGGTCGGAGAGTCCACCTAGAGATAGGTCTTTCGTAAAGGGGTCTTAAATGAAAATTTTGTGGCCTGATCAAACCTAGAAAATAAAAACGTCAGATATGGCTACCTACCCTACAGGAAGTAGTAAGCAACTAAGGGGGTTATCTAATAAGGTCAGCTAGAGGTTTAGCGAGCAATAAAATACCATCTCTCACCTTATATGGGGAAAGGGTATATGTGTGAATGACGGAAGCCTTAACTAGTAGGGCCAGTAGCTAGTGATCTCTAGTTTATAAGAATGTGAAACAAGTTATCGAGAGGTATTAAGTTACCAATAAGTCCACTGACCAATAAGTCCGCCTAGGTCTTTAGTGATTGGGAGAATCCACCCCATCTATCATTGATAGTGAGGTGAAAACAAAAAGGGAAGTGGATGGAAAGGTATATATATATATGTGAGAACTCAACAATTAGGGGTTCATTTCTTGGTCTAATAATTAATTAAATTATAATTTAAAAGGGCTTCCTAAATATATGCGTAAACGTTCTATCTCGGTATTATATCTTAGAATGCTACTTTGAGAAGAGTAGTATAGTTGTGCTTAAACTTCTACAAGGTTAGGTTAAAATCACTAACCTTGATAGGTGTACATCTTGGGTTTAACCAAACGGGATATATCTGTGTATTATAATCTGTGTTGTACATTTCCGGTTCACCAGAATATTGTGTTATGACCTCCCTCCTCATTACAACCACCCACGTTTTCTAGAGAAGGTCGGGTTCTCATAGGTGTTTTATTTGGCTCTCGGTTTTTGTTCTCTCTCATGCTCGGTATTGGCAAAGTGCCTTACTTTGAAAAAGGTAGTTACTTAAGTTAATTCTAGTTAATCCTATTTTGTTTCCACTGTGAGTTATCTTATCGTACTCTAATTATGATCATGCTTATTTACTGCAAGTCCCAGATTTACACATTGCATGCTTGGATGTGTTTGAGTTTCGATTTTTTGTCAAAATTCGGGCGTAGAAAAGTGTGGGGTTTTACATTTGGTATCAGAGCATAAGTTAAACGATAAGAGGAATTAGTTAAATTAGGACTCGTGAGACAACGTAATTCGATTTTCTTTTCTGATTTTCTTCGTCTTTCTTACTCGACTTTAATTTATTTCAACGATGAATTGGTTATTCCTAATTATATAAAAATGGGCTCTAAGCGACTAAGAGTTGAAATATGTTGAGTTTGGGTTTCTAGCCAATCATGTCTACCACATAGTACGTTGGCGATCTCGTCGTGAAGTTCATCAGGACGACATATGGTGGGTTCCGTTAATTATAGTTTGGAAACTAGAATAATATATAACATATAATATAAAAAATCTAGCCACAACCGAGATAGTCACTGTCCTGGTTTTGTTTATCAGTTCCGGTTAAGGCTATTACTCGGTCTAAAACGGGAAAAAGCCCACGTTACTATGTCGTATCCATTTTGAAGTATAATTATGAGGTATATCCATTCGTTGCTTTGTTGAATTTCCAAATCTACCTTTATTGAAATATTTGATTAAGTTCTTGGGCTTGTATTCGAGGAAAATTTATTTTAAGACTATTTTAGATATAAAAATGGGTTTTGAAAGTTTTGAAATACGGTTTCGGAAAATGGTTCAATGAAGGCTTAGTTTTATAAAGATATGGTTTTTAGGTTTTAATCTATTCTTATTTCCAGAATTAATAGGGTCGTTTGGTAATTTTGATAAATATAATATGTGTGGTAGGAAAGATGGATTTAGAAATGACATGAAAACGCCACTAAAGGTAAGAATAATAAATATCTATTCCTTGTGATTTTTATTATCCCTCTCCCTTTATATTGGATAATTTATTGAATTAATCCCTAAGATTTTTAAGCTCCAACATTTTGAACACAAAAAGGTTTTTCCAGTTGGTAATATAAATTGGAATATATATAGTAATTATAAATTTGATTTATA
This sequence comes from Allium sativum, assembly GCA_030737875.1. NCBI lineage: Eukaryota > Viridiplantae > Streptophyta > Magnoliopsida > Asparagales > Amaryllidaceae > Allium > Allium sativum. The sequence continues at coordinate 72,102,098 of CM060924.1, forward strand.
AACATAAAACCGTTAGTTTATAATATATTCCATTTTTGTAAAAGTTCTAAATTTTTCTTCGAAAAGGCTAAGGAAAACCCTACATCTTTATTTTTAGGGTATTTGATTTCGAATCGTTTAGTTCTACTATCAGCTAGTATGGGAAAATCCTGTTTAATTTATATTATGGATTTCTAACTTAATTGTTTTTTGGAATTCATTCATTCGGTGTGTAGTCGCAACATCGTTGTTGAGACTATAGATCCTTAGAGTTGGTTCGAAGTTTAACTATGATCTTTAAATACCCCGGTGATGAGTATAATTATTTTTCAGATCGCGTCAAATCTTAAAAGATAATGCGGGATGATTAATATTTTAAGCCGGTCTAATAAGGTCAAGTTCAATCTTTGTCCAAAACCATTTAATATTTGACCGTTTAGGATGCTAGAATGGTCAACTAGTCAATGAGTTTTGGTACAACTTAGGCCTAGAACTCAATCGTAAAAGTTGTGTCTAAATTTCCCTTTTTTACTTCCTTCTTTCGTCCTCATCTTGATGTACAATATATATATCCTTCTTCTCTTTCTTTATTGCCACCTCGTCTCCTCCTTTTCGCGCTTGTTTGCGCATTAGATCTTGCCTCACTAATACTCCAAAATATAATTTCTTCTATCCGAGCATTTCTTGGCCTATAATACCTAGTTGCAATATTCGATCTTGCTCACACCATTTAAGTCTCCTCCTTAGGTAGAGATCATTCGATTGGATCAGAATGAGCAAAAAAAGGTTTCTCTGCTTTAGAGCTAAGAAAAATTATCGAGGAAGTTGGGCTTGTACTGGTCAGTTGCTTCGAGATCTTAGAATAGGTTGTTGTTTGTGCTGCATTCGCCTTTGCTACACCTTGTTAGAATAGGTTCTTTCAAAGGCGATCGTCGTTTTGGAGATGAAGATTAAGCAATCTTTTGGAATTTTTTCTGAGGAGAATTTCGATGAGAATTTAGAGGAATCTGTGTCTTACGCGGACTTGAATAGTCTTTTTATTTGATCAACTTTGGAGATTTTGCAACAGATCTCTTTTTCTCGATATTGATTCTTGAGTTCGAGAATCTATGTTTAAACTGCCTATGTAGACATGTGACCCGTTTAGCACATTGTTTTATAGATGGAAAGTTATGATTAGATTTGTCTCATGATGCAGAATTTAATCTCTTGCTTGATCGATGGCGTAACCATCATTTAGTGCCGCATCATATTCGATTCATCATGTTGTTCTTGTATGTTGTCTCATGGAGTTACTTTCTATAATTTCACCTACCCATTTTTGTCTTTATACAATATTAGGTGGGTTTCCATGAGGAGCAGTTTTCTGACAGGTTTCTTTTCTCATTATAAATTTTCTCTTAGAAGAGGTGGTATATGGAAACATCCAACAACACCAGCATTGTTTGTAACACGAGGTTAAGCATTTATGTTACCATGTTATGATTATCAAAAGTCATAAAAATGGTTTGAGCTCTAGCCACGGAGCAAGACGTCTCATTGTTTATAACCATTGTTTTAAGAGTTTCGGTGTTGTTGTTTTGTCATCATCTTTGTTGTTCCCCTTTGCCAGCATTTTTCTTTATCTTTGTTGTAGTTGTAGCATTTGTAACTGCTAGTAATGAAAATCGCACAACTTTTGTTAATGAGATTTCGATGTTTAAAATTTTTGTGCCATTCACGCATATTTAATTTATTGAAATCTCATTCATAAAATAGTGTTTGTCCCAGAGATGGAAAGAATAGAATTCTGTGTTTGATAAATTTTAGTAAAGGGTCGGTTCCACGTCACGGGTATATAACTAAATAAATAACCGTTCCTTGTTAAAGCTAAAATTTATTTTTTGGTCTTTTAAGTGTTGTTTTAGTTCTCACATTTTTCCGCGACTGACTTCCTTTTCCACCGACATGTGACTTGAATCATTTAAATTTCCACAAAATACATTTTAAAAGTTTTCAGAAAATGTTGCTCGGAAAAAATTCTTTTCATCATTTTCTTATTTTATAGAGAAGTGAAACAGTTTTGAAATGAAAATTTCAAAATAAACATAATAAGTTTTTAAGCGGAAATTTATTTTGATGAAAAAATTCGATTTTTGGTGACATAAATATCGTAAGGAAGATGTTTGATTGATTTATGTGTGCATTTTAGCAATGCAATAGAACCGATGATACGATAAAAATATTAACGACAACAAGAAAAAGGTTGTTTTAGCCTTAGAAATTTTTGTTTTCATACCTTGCCAACGATGCGCGCGAGCTATTAATTAACTCGTTTTATGTTTTAGAGATTGTTTTAAGCCTCTGTTGCAGTCTACAAATGGAAATTTTTGGAGTATTTTGGGTAGCTAAGGCAAAAATTTCACTATAGGGGGGATTTGGAAAAATTGTAAGCAGGAAAAATGTTAAAATTCCTCGCTTCAATTTCATTTTTTCGGTTTAGAAGAAATTAAATAGGAAATGATTAGACTGCCTAACGTCTTAGATGGCAGGACTTGGATGCAAAATTGGTTAGTTAACACTTCTATTAATAGTTGTGTGAGGGTTATGTGTGACGATCCCAAAATCCGAGGGGCGGTATTAAGGATAATCATTGGGAAATAACACATTAATCATCATAGCAGAGTACAGATAATAGCAGAAACAATAAATAAAATACTTTTATATGGATATGACAGCGGAATCACAACATGTAGGAATATCAGAATAGCATAATGTGGGATATACTTAGTGAATAAAAAGGAAAGTGATCAGTCATCATCGCCAGAGGCGGAATACATACATGCAGTGAGACATAATAAGAGTATCAGTCTACATCGCCGAAGGCGGAATACATATACATATAGTGAGAAATACGGAAAGTAAATCAGTCTGCATCGCCAGTGGCGGAATCATAATATAAATACAGTAATGGCGGAAAATATCTAAGTCATCTCTATGAAGTCAGCCTTGCCATGAGCCAAAAGTGCACGCTATGCAGCTGTGCAGAACCAAAAACCACCTGTCACCTGTGTACTAGGCTGCCCGTGTGAAAATAAGGGCACCCGCGTTTGCAAAGTGAAACAAACAACGAGTCAGTCATGGGGACCGGTATGAGAAATCTATTCAACAATTAAACAACAGTAATAGCAAATCATAGGACCACGCCACTTTCGCGGAACGGGTTTTATTCCAGTGATTGCTAGTGCATTTTAAAATAGAGTAAATTCTTTTAAAACAATCGCAATGCTTTTAGAAAGAATGAAGCCATTATAAGACTCAGGTCCCATCACACAATGCAACGCAAGCCGGAGGATAGAGTTTTACCTTATAATAGCCAAATATGCTTGATACGTATAAAGCGAAATCATTTGATATTATTACTAGTGCATATATGTTTCAAAAACGAATAGCATCATAAATATCAATCCTAGACGACATGAGCGTCCCATGCCACTATGTCGCCATATATAAGTTACAATCGAATCCGTTATCTCGTATTGGAAATTGGATTTTCGTCATGAGTCGAGGCAAGGGGTAAGCTCCTCTCCGCTTCGAGACACTCTAGCAAATGCCTCGGGACTACACACTCTGGGTAACCCCTGGATCGGCTGGGCCGGTCCTCACTTACGTTAGAGGATTATTTATTCCTGAACACACGCTTCCCGGTCCTTACAGACCTATAATCGAGGCGCCTCGCATTCCAACAACCACAAAGGTCAAAAGTAGATATATATGTCAGGGCTGGTAAGTCACTAACACCACCATAGCTAGAAAGAAACGTCGTGCTCTCCCAGCGGTCCGTATCCCTTTTTTAACTCATACCGGGGTGTGAGGTTCGCGAATCTACGAAATACACAAAGCTAGGCCACGTAGACCTTGATTTGATCATCATCCACAAGACTTTGCTTTGCGACAGAAGCCTTGATCACAACATCTTAGCATGCCACATAGGCAGTCCACTCCATACGATTGATTTCCATCGATATATAACCTCTAAGCTCGTACGTCTCAGAGAAGGGCGTTAAGCAAAAGAATAAATTCTCCGTCGCTAAACAAATATATATTTAACAGAGATCAATCAGTATAGAACAAAATCCAATGTCAGACACACAGTCCATTTACAAGTCCGTCCTGGGTCTGAACGAAACCGGAGGCGTCAAATTCCTCGTATATCCGTCCAATCAACACATACGTTCAGACGGCTACTACTTCCGTCCCCTTCCGGTAGCTACTCCGGTTAGGAACCTCAGTAGCGCCCATCCAACCGATACGAAGATCGTCGGTCTTGAATCGTCTTTGCATTTTTCAAATCGAATCGCTCGATAAATTATTTGAAATGAGGGTTAGCTCGGCCTTTCCAAATAATTCACGTCATTAGAATTTAAATCGATTCTTTATCTGGTTATATTATTCGACATCCATCTTTCAGTTATTTAGTGTTATTTTCATGTCATACACATACAACCATCAAATATCAAACAATTCAAGCCCAATTGGTCTATTTGCAACCTATGTTGCTTATAATATTTTATAACGATTTTTCGCCATTTTTATTTGTTTAAAAATGGCCATATTTAATTAAACGACGTTTCAGGTCGTTTCGTGGCACTGGCGCTGTTTTTCCCTAAATTTGTTTTACACATATCGGAAAATCTAACCGTTGGATTTCTACAAAGTCTATATCAGTGGGAAGATATTCCCAAAGCGAACCCAACGGTTCCAGTTTCGTGAGAATCCGACGGTCGGATCTTCCACACTAGTCATTTGAAGTTACGGTTTCAAAATTCGAACTGCAGCGTCGTTATTCGATTTAATTTAATTATATTTATATTTATATATAAATATAAACGATTCTGGCGCTGTTTTTCTTCAGATTTGAATTAAATATTCCGGACAATCCAACCGTTGGATTTTCACAAGGTTGGTGCCGTTGGAAAGATATTTCCAAGGCGAACCCAGCGGTTGCGGTTTCGGGAAAATCCGATGGTCGGATTTCTCGTACTAATCGTTTCAAATTACGATTCCGAAACGCGAACTGCACAGCCTCTATTCCTTTTAATTATATTTATATTTATATGTATAAATATAGTTCAATCTATAATTTCAACTATAGTTCTTTCTATATTTTCAACTTCGTTTTCACTTCAAATATTTCACTAACGCCTTAATATTTCGAAAAATTTCGCCATAACCTCCTTTGTACGGGGAGGGGTTTGGAAATTTATTGGGCCGTATTAGGTACCCAATAAATCCTAAAAAGCATTCACATATTTTTAGTGATATATTCTGGTGTTTACGGGGGAGCATGTACTGATAATCACTCCAGAGAATAAATTCCCGTCACCCCGTTTCCGTGTGGAAATAAATAGTCCATGTGCCGTATCTAATAACTAGAGCGACGTGATTATTGTCAACTCCAGACCCGTGTGGGGTTTTTATTAATCTAGCAATTTATCGTTATAATTTATATAGTCCATATCAGTCATCAGTTCAACCTGTAGTACATAGTCATCGCCATACAAGCCTCTTGCTTATATGGTAATTCTTCCACCTCGTCACACAAGCTCCAATTGCTTATGTGGAATATGATGAAGTATGCCTATCGTCAAGAAGTATGCCAGGTAGTGTAGTTCAAAATTAATTGTTACTATCCTATGGCGTTGTTTATTATTTCACACAGAAAAACCAGCACTCCGCATCCAATGGCATTCACAGGAGTTGATATATAAATAAAATTGCGCAGCCAACTCATCAAGGTTTACCTATTTGTCGGGCACGCAAATAATTTCTTTACTCAACAGCTAATCCATTTTTCCTGTTCAACACATGTATATATATGCAGAACAAAGCTAATAATAATATTTCTAGCAAACTATTATTTAGTTCAACACGTGTGTATTTTTAACTAAGCGTATACATGATAAAAGGAATATTTTTATCATCAAAAATATTTATTCGACACATGTGTATTTTTAACACTTCATATTTATGATAAAAGGAATATTTTTATCATCAAAAATATTTATTCGACACCTGAGTATTTTTAACACTTCATATTTATGATAAAAGGAATATTTTTATCATCAAAAATATTTATTCGACACATGTGTATTTTTAACACTTCATATTTATGATAAAAGGAATATTTTTATCATCAAAAATATTTATTCGACACATGAGTATTTTTAACACTTCATATTTATGATAAAAGGAATATTTTTATCATCAAAAATATTTATTCGACACCTGAGTATTTTTAACACTTCATATTTATGATAAAAGGAATATTTTTATCATCAAAAATATTTATTCGACACATGTGTATTTTTAACACTTCATATTTATGATAAAAGGAATATTTTCAATGTCGATTCAATGTATTTTTAAAAGATGATAACATTCAACACATGAACTTCAATTCAACGAATGAATTGCCACTCAACACATGAATATTCGATATCGTTTGTATATATATAAAAATGTGATTTTTATTGCTAAAGCCATTTGTTTAAATTCGAATAATATTCAACACATGAATTTCAACTCAACGAATGAATTGCAACTCAATACATGAATATTCTATATCGTTTGTATATATATAAAAATGTGATTTTTATTGCTAAAGCCATTTGTTTAAATTCGAATAATATTCAACACATGAATTTCAACTCAACGAATGAATTGCAACTCAACACATGAATATTCTATATAGCATATGTAAATAATTTCAATGAAGGAAAATTATTCTAACACATAAATATTTCAGAAAATTTCGGCAGCATAACGACAGGGTAGTTAAAACCGGGACCGTCCCTAGTACGGCTCCTCGCTCTACCTTAAAACCTCGCGGTTTTTGACAATGGGGATCATGCATCTAGTTCGCACGCAGGCGGCATGTTTTATTTTCAATTCCACAATCCTATTCTATTTTGTTTCAACCACAAGAGGGTATTTTCAACCACAAAGGTATTTTTCAACCATAATATCAACCACAAACAATTATTTCCAACCATTCGTCATACCATATCATATCACGTATTTTTCAACCATAATATCAACCACAAACAATTATTTCCAACCATTCGTCATACCATATCATATCACGTCAAACACAAGCAATAAATATCGTCCATGGTTTGTGGACGAGGGGAGTATATATATATATATATAGTATAATAATTCACTTGCATTTCATCACAATTCAAAGCATATATGTTTCAAAAAACGCTTGTATAATTTATACATCGCTAATATAACTTATACAACACGTGTACATGAGGTATACAATGCGTGTATAATTTACACTTCGCTTATATAATTTATACAACGCGATTACATTCACACAAATAGTTTAGATTCCTCACATTGGTTCTTGCGGTGCTAAAAATCGTAGGAAGGTCAGAAAAATCCACGGCTTCTTCTAGAATGTAGAGAGCCTCCTTGCGGTCAAGGTGTCTCCTGTTTCATCGAATTTCGTTGAAGAACGAAAAAGATATTATTTTTCAAAGTTTTGCAACGCTTTAAAGTGTTAAAACAGTTTAAAATTAAATACCTCGTTAGTTTACAAACCTGTTCAATTCTAGGTTTTGATTTTTCTTTTGATTCGTAGCTCTATAGGACGATCAGGCTGTTGGACGTCGTCGAGGGAGGAAAGAGCTTCCTAGCGGCGGTTGTCTGAGGTGGTGCGACGGCGAATCCAGGCGGCGGTGGCTCCAGGAAGGCGGCGACTTTGAAGCGCTCGAACTCGTCGACGGCGGCTCTGTTGGTGGTGAGGCTAGGTCGGATGTGGAGAGGGGAGTACGGCGAACAAAAGCCTCAATAGTGGTCGGCGGCGAAGCGGCCTGTGGCGATTGGAAAAAGGAGGGGAAGCGAGGAGCTACGGGAGTCGTTCGTGTCGACTGGCGGCTTAGGTTTTTGGGGTTTTTATTTTTTTTTATATAAAGAAAATTTCCTATTGGCCGATATTTATAGAAAATTTTTAAATAGTGTTTTTGCAAACGGACTCCTTTTTAAACCCAACGACTGTTGCTCCTAGCTAAATACCCCCATTCCGGACACAATGGGATATGTTTCGTTGACCATTTCGACTGTTACAGTCAGTTATTTTTCAATTTAAAATATAAAACATTCGATATTTAATTTAAACGTACATTTCAATTTGCCAGGGCCACAAACTGAATCGAAAAATTCCAGAAAAATAAATCTAGCTTTGTTTTGACGATACGGTCCTAACAAAACAAGTTTCGTCGAATTCTGAGCTCGTTTGAAAAACGGCCATTTTTAGGTCGACCCATTTTAACAGAATTTGACCAAACACGTTATCTTTTGCCCCGCTCACATACTAGCTTCAAAAATTACGAAATTTGAAACTTAGCAATAATTTGACATCCCGGACCCAACAAAAGTGGTTTCGTCGAATTCCGAGGTCGTATGCAAAATCTCAATTTTCTAGGGCTATATATACTATATAGCGACCTTTCTGAAAATTCATTTGGCCATAACTTTTGATTTCCGTTATGAAATTTTTATTTTTCAGATTCGTTAGAAAGGTATTGATAAACAGATTTAAATATTTTTAGTTTCGTTAAAATCTGTTATACTTTCCACCCGGTGCAGTCAGACTAAGTTTGCATTCAAAATTTCAAACTGCCATATTATACACAATTCTATATTTTATGGAAATAGGCTATTTTAATCATTCAAATTTCTTGTTTATAACCTAATTTAAAAAATTTAAACTGGTTCACATTTTCCGGGTTATTACAATCTCCCCCACTTAAAACTTTTCGTCCTCGAAAAGGAAATAACAGTTAAGCAGGAAATAAAATGTAAATGCAAAGTATTGTAAAGGTACCTTGCACCGGAGTTAGTCAGAGATGTCCACTCTGCATTTGGGATAGGCTTGTTTAATGCTTTCCTCAGTCTCCCAAGTACAGTCTCTAGGATCACTACTCCACTGCACTTTGACTAAATGAATCATTTTCCTCCTTAGCTCTCTAGTTTCTTTGCCAACTATCTTTAATGGCTCTCTACTGAGTGCTAATTCTGGAGTTATGTCAATATCATGTTGTGTTGCTTCTTCCACAATAAGGTCGGGATCATGAACATGTTTTCTGAGTTGAGATACGTGGAACACATCATGTATACCAGGCAACCAATTAGGTAATGAAACCCTATATGCAAGAGTTCCAATCCGTTCAAGTATAGGAAAGGGACCAATAAATCTCGGTGCCAACTTCCCAGTCTTGCCAAATCTGATTACTCCTCGCATTGGAGAAACTCTTAAATAAACATAATCGCCAACGGCAAACGATATATCCCTTCTTCTCGCATCAGCATAACTTTTCTGTCGGCTCTGTGCGGTTTTTAATCGCTTCTTAATGGAATCGACTTTATCCGATGCTTCTCGAATCATATCGGGCCCTAACACAAGTCTATTGCCAGGTTCTACCCAACATGCGGGAGATCTGTACGGTCTACCGTATAGTGCTTCAAATGGGGACATTCCCAAACTTGCTTGATAGCTATTGTTGTAAGAGAATTCTGCTAAATGTAAATGATCCTCCCATGAGCCTCCAAAATCAATAACGCAAGCCCGCAATAGATCCTCTAAAATTCTATTCACCCGCTCAGTTTGGCCGTCTGTCTGAGGGTGATAAGCGGTGCTTAGATTCAATTTGGTTCCCAATTCTTCCTGGAATGCTTCCCAGAATTTGCTAGTAAACAGGGGATCTCTATCGCTAACTATACTGAGCGGTACTCCATAAAGTTTGACAATTTCTTTGAAGTAAATCTGTGCCAGACTTTGAGCCGTTCTGTTGGATCGGACAGGGATAAAATGGGCAGTCTTCGTGAAGCGATCTACGATTACCCATATACTGTCGTTTCCTTTTCTAGTCCGAGGTAGGCCATCGATGAAGTCCATCGAGATCTGTTCCCATTTCCATCCAGGAATTTCTAATGGTTGTAATAATCCAGCCAATTTCTGCTGATCACTCTTGACTAGCTGGCAAGTGGAGCATCTGCTCACATATATTGAAATGTCTCTCTTCATCGCCTTCCACCAGAATGTTCGTTTGACATCGTTATACATTTTGCTCACACCGGGATGGATACTTAACTTGGATTTGTGGCACTCATCAAGTATTTCTCTTCTAAGCTCTGGGATTCCAGGCACACAAATTCTCCCTTTTAATCTTAGGACCCCTTGGCTATCGAGGCTAAAATCTGAGGGTTTTCCTTCTTGGATCCGCTGGCTAATCCTTTTAATGAATTCATCGTCCTTCTGAAGAATAGTGATCTTATCTTGCAAGGAAGAAGTAATGATAAAACTGGCAATGATTTCATTCTTTCTGCTGAGCGCATCTGCTACAACATTGGCTTTCCCTGGAGTGTATATAATTTCAAAATCGTATGCTGCAAGGAATTCTAACCAACGCTGTTGCCTCAGGTTTAAATCTTTCTGGGTGAACAGGTATTTCAAGGATTGATGATCGGTAAATAGTTCGAATTTCTCGCCCAGTAAATAATGCCTCCATATTCTTAAAGCAAACACGATAGCTAATAACTCAAGATCATGAGTAGCATAGTTTCTTTCATGCGGCTTTAGTTGACGGCTGGCATATGCGATCACTTGGCCTTTTTGCATTAACACTGCTCCTGGCCCTCTAATAGAAGCATCTGTCCATACGGTCAAGTCTTGGTTACCTTCTATTATTGTCAATACCGGAGCGGTTGTCAATTTCAGTTTCAGCTCCTGGAAAGCTTTTTCACATTCGGGAGTCCATTTGAATTTTTCATGCTTCTTTGTAAGCTTTGTCAATACTCCTGATATCTTTGAAAAATGTTGAACGAATTTCCGATAGTAACTAGCTAATCCCAGGAAACTTCGAACTTCTGTGGGCGTAGTAGGTTGTTTCCAGTTCTGAATCGCTGTAATTTTGCTTGGATCTACAGCAATTCCTTCTTTTGATACGACATGGCCAAGGAATTTAACTTCATTCTGCCAGAAGACACACTTAGAAAATTTAGCTTTCAAGACATTTCTCCTCAGAATTTTCAACACTTGTTCTAAATGTTTTGCATGCTCTTCTTCCGACTTAGAGTAGATTAGAATGTCATCGATGAAGACTAGAACGAATTTATTCAACACACCACGGAACACTCTGTTCATAAGATCAACGAAGTATGCTGGAGCGTTGCACAAGCCGAACGACATTACTAACCATTCGTAGAATAAATCGGGACCCCTGAAGGCTGTCAAAGGAACACAGTCTTCGGCTATACGCAATTGGTGGAAACCTGTAGCTAGGTCCATTCTGGAGAATACGGTTGCTCCATTTAATTGGTCTAACAGATCGTCTATTCGGGGCAAAGGATATTTGTTCTTCAGTGTTTGTTTATTGAGATCCCTGTAATCGACGCAAAGTCTTAGAGTACCGTCTGATTTAGGGACAAATACTACTGCGGCTCCCCACGTTGAAAAGCTTGGTCTGATTAGACCTTTCCAAAGCAATTCTCGGGTTTGACTACTTAGCTCTTCTTTTTCTTTCGGGGCCATTCTTCTTATTGGATGAACTACTGGTCGAGCATTCGGAATTAGATCAATTCTAAACTCAATTTCTCTTTGCGGCGGTAAGTTTTCTACTTCTTCAAACACATCCGCATAGTTTTTAACGACCAGTATCTTTTCTAATGAAGGGGGAATAATTTCTAAAGAAGACCAAAATTCTGTCCTATTAATTTCTGAGCCATGGCATGGTATAGTGATATGCCCAAGTTTGGTTTCAACCTTCACGATTCTTTCGGCACATCTGACTTCTGCTTTATACTTTGTCAGCCAATCTAGCCCCAGTATAATATCAAATTCGGAGAGGTCCATGACAATCGCTTTAAAAGAGAACTTGTATCGCGAGAAGGAAATAGGTACTTTACAATATGTACTGAGACTAACAGAACCACCTATCGGGTTTTGAACTTTAATTGGTTCCTTAAGTTTTCCTCTTTTCAGTTTTAATTTGTGAACAAGGTTATCAGAAATGAAGCTACGTGATGCACCAGTATCAAAAAGTACAGAAACAGGAATATTTTTAATGGTAAGGGTACCTCCCAAGACATCGGGTTTACCTGATCCATCGGTGATAGCCGGCGGGGTATTCCCGTCATAGACATGGGCCACTTGTGCGCTCTTCTTTAAAGGACAATTCCTGCTGTAGTGCCCCTTCTTGTAGCAGTTGTAGCATTCGGCAGAGTCATTGGCCTTTGGCTTCTTTGGGGCCTTGCATACATTAGAGAAATGACCGGGCTTCCCACAATTGTAGCAGTTTCCTTTCGGGATCTTTGCGGGTTTTTGAGTAGCGGCCGCGGTGATGCTAGATTCGGGTTGGTCTGTTGAAGCCTTGCGCTTGTTTCCTGCTTGGCTTTTAGCGCGGTCTTGGCTAGCATGCCTCTCATCCATGTCTTCGTAGTTGCAGGCCATCTCTACTAGTTCTGTAAAGGAGAGTTTGATGTTGCTCATAGCTCTATCGTGGTATTTGCGCTTCAGCCCAAAAATGAATCTCTTATTCTTCGCTTTGTCGGTCAAAACCAGCTCTGGAGCATAGCGTGATAGCTGAGTGAACTTATTCAGATAGTCTTGAATAGAGAGGTCTCCCTGCTGGAGATTAGCAAATTGCTCCCGCATCCTCTCAAGAGCTTGTTCCGGCACAAACTTCTCATTGAATAAAGTCTTGAACTGCTCCCAAGTCCGGATAGTTCCAGCTGCATCCCCAGAAGTAATGGCATCCCACCACAGCTCTGCCTCTTCCTGAAGGAGCCAAATGCCAAGTCGGGCTTTATTGTAAGTTCCCATGCCCATACCTTCGAAGATTTTCTCACAGGTTTTCAGCCAAGCGATAGCTTCGGTCACTGTGCCAGTGCCAGTAAAAGGTTTCCCTCCAAGATTTCTGTACCTCTTTGCTACTTTGTCGAGCTCAAAGTCTTCTGGTGCTGGTGGCGGAATAATAGGGATTTCCACAGCTACGGGGATATTCCCCCGTCCTCCTGCTGCATCTCCTCGGCCTCCACGGCCTCCTCTAGCTGCTGCTGCTCGTGTAGCCATCTAAGAGTACTGTATAAGCAAGAAAAGAGTCAAGCTCACAGATTTGATAATTTTCATAAATGATAAAGCAAGGGAATACAAGGAAAGATAATGATGATGTACTGATCAATTATTTTGCTAATCTGTTTAGCTCATTCTAGGACATTGCTAATCCTATCTCTAATGAGCTACTCGCATTAGAACACTACTGATTCTATTCTGACGAGGTGTTTAATGTGTTAGATCCCGGAACTAAGGTTAACCAAAGCTCTGATACCAACTGTGACGATCCCAAAATCCGAGGGGCGGTATTAAGGATAATCATTGGGAAATAACACATTAATCATCATAGCAGAGTACAGATAATAGCAGAAACAATAAATAAAATACTTTTATATGGATATGACAGCGGAATCACAACATGTAGGAATATCAGAATAGCATAACGTGGGATATACTTAGTGAATAAAAAGGAAAGTGATCAGTCATCATCGCCAGAGGCGGAATACATACATGCAGTGAGACATAATAAGAGTATCAGTCTACATCGCCGAAGGCGGAATACATATACATATAGTGAGAAATACGGAAAGTAAATCAGTCTGCATCGCCAGTGGCGGAATCATAATATAAATACAGTAATGGCGGAAAATATCTAAGTCATCTCTATGAAGTCAGCCTCGCCATGAGCCAAAAGTGCACGCTATGCAGCTGTGCAGAACCAAAAACCACCTGTCACCTGTGTACTAGGCTGCCCGTGTGAAAATAAGGGCACCCGCGTTTGCAAAGTGAAACAAACAACGAGTCAGTCATGGGGACCGGTATGAGGAATCTATTCAACAATTAAACAACAGTAATAGCAAATCATAGGACCATGCCACTTTCGCGGAACGGGTTTTATTCCAGTGATTGCTAGTGCATTTTAAAATAGAGTAAATTCTTTTAAAACAATCGCAATGCTTTTAGAAAGATTGAAGCCATTATAAGACTCAGGTCCCATCACACAATGCAACGCAAGCCGGAGGATAGAGTTTTACCTTATAATAGCCAAATATGCTTGATACGTATAAAGCGAAATCATTTGATATTATTACTAGAGCATATATGTTTCAAAAACGAATAGCATCATAAATATCAATCCTAGACGACATGAGCGTCCCATGCCACTATGTCGCCATATATAAGTTACAATCGAATCCATTATCTCGTATTGGAAATTGGATTTTCGTCATGAGTCGAGGCAAGGGGTAAGCTCCTCTCCGCTTCGAGACACTCTAGCAAATGCCTCGGGACTACACACTCTGGGTAACCCCTGGATCGGCTGGGCCGGTCCTCACTTACGTTAGAGGATTATTTATTCCTGAACACACGCTTCCCGGTCCTTACAGACCTATAATCGAGGCGCCTCGCATTCCAACAACCACAAAGGTGAAAAGTAGATATATATGTCAGGGCTGGTAAGTCACTGACACCACCATAGCTAGAAAGAAACGTCGTGCTCTCCCAGCGGTCCGTATCCCGTTTTTAACTCATACCGGGGTGTGAGGTTCGCGAATCTACGAAATACACAAAGCTAAGCCACGTAGACCTTGCTTTGATCATCATCCAAAAGACTTTGCTTTGCGACAGAAGCCTTGATCACAGCATCTTAGCATGCCACATAGGCAGTCCACTCCATACGATTGATTTCCATCGATATATAACCTCTAAGCTCGTACGTCTCAGAGAAGGGCGTTAAGCAAAAGAATAAATTCTCCGCCGCCAAACAGATATATATTTAACAGAGATCAATCAGTATAGAACAAAATCCAATGTCAGACACACAGTCCATTTACAAGTCCGTCCTAGGTCTGAACGAAACCGGAGGCGTCAAATTCCTCGTATATCCGTCCAATCAACACATACGTTCAGACGGCTACTACTTCCGTCCCCTTCCGTTAGCTACTCCGGTTAGGAACCTCAGTAGCGCCCATCCAACCGATACGAAGATCGTCGGTCTTGAATCGTCTTTGCATTTTTCAATTCGAATCGCTCGATAAATTATTTGAAATGAGGGTTAGCTCGGCCTTTCCAAATAATTCAAGTCATTAGAATTTAAATCGATTCTTTATCTGGTTATATTATTCGACATCCATCTTTCAGTTATTTAGTGTTATTTTCATGTCATACACATACAACCATCAAATATCAAACAATTCAAGCCCAATTGGTCTATTTGCAACCTATGTTGCTTATAATATTTTATAACGATTTTTCGCCATTTTTATTTGTTTAAAAATGGCCATATTTAATTAAACGACGTTTCAGGTCGTTTCGTGGCACTGGCGCTGTTTTTCCCTAAATTTGTTTTACACATATCGGAAAATCTAACCGTTGGATTTCTACAAAGTCTATATCAGTGGGAAGATATTCCCAAAGCGAACCCAACGGTTCCAGTTTCGTGAGAATCCGACGGTCGGATCTTCCACACTAGTCGTTTGAAGTTACGGTATCAAAATTCGAACTGCAGCGTCGTTATTCGATTTAATTTAATTATATTTATATATAAATATAAACGATTCTGGCGCTGTTTTTCTTCAGATTTGAATTAAACATTCCGGACGATCCAACCGTTGGATTTTCACAAGGTTGGTGCCGTTTGAAAGATATTTCCAAGGCAAACCCAGCGGTTGCGGTTTCGGGAAAATCCGATGGTCGGATTTCTCGTACTAATCGTTTCAAATTACGATTTCGAAACGCGAACTGCACGACCTCTATTCCTTTTAATTATATTTATATTTATATGTATAAATATAGTTCAATCTATAATTTCAACTATAGTTCTTTCTATATTTTCAACTTCGTTTTCACTTCAAATATTTCACTAACGCCTTAATATTTCGAAAAATTTCGCCATAACCTCCTTTGTACGGGGAGGGGTTTGGAAATTTATTGGGCCGTATTAGGTACCCAATAAATCCTAAAAAGCATTCATATATTTTTAGTGATATATTCTGGTGTTTACGGGGGAGCATGTACTGATAATCACTCCAGAGAATAAATTCTCGTCACCCCGTTTCCGTGTGGAAATAAATAGTCCATGTGCCGTATCTAATAACTAGAGCGACGTGATTATTGTCAACTCCAGACCCGTGTGGGGTTTTTATTAATCTGGCAATTTATCGTTATAATTTATATAGTCCATATCAGTCATCAGTTCAACCTGTAGTACATAGTCATCGCCATACAAGCCTCTTGCTTATATGGTAATTCTTCCACCTCGTCACACAAGCTCCAATTGCTTATATGGAATATGATGAAGTATGCCTATCGTCAAGAAGTATGCCAGGTAGTGTAGTTCAAAATTAATTGTTACTATCCTATGGCGTTGTTTATTATTTCACACAGAAAAACCAGCACTCCGCATCCAATGGCATTCACAGGAGTTGATATATTAATAAAATTGCGCAGCCAACTCATCAAGGTTTACCTATTTGTCGGGCACGCAAATAATTTCTTTACTCAACAGCTAATCCATTTTTCCTGTTCAACACATGTATATATATGCAGAACAAAGCTAATAATAATATTTCTAGCAAACTATTATTTAGTTCAACACGTGTGTATTTTTAACTAAGCGTATACATGATAAAAGGAATATTTTTATCATCAAAAATATTTATTCGACACATGTGTATTTTTAACACTTCATATTTATGATAAAAGGAATATTTTTATCATCAAAAATATTTATTCGACACCTGAGTATTTTTAACACTTCATATTTATGATAAAAGGAATATTTTTATCATCAAAAATATTTATTCGACACATGTGTATTTTTAACACTTCATATTTATGATAAAAGGAATATTTTTATCATCAAAAATATTTATTCGACACATGAGTATTTTTAACACTTCATATTTATGATAAAAGGAATATTTTTATCATCAAAAATATTTATTCGACACCTGAGTATTTTTAACACTTCATATTTATGATAAAAGGAATATTTTTATCATCAAAAATATTTATTCGACACATGTGTATTTTTAACACTTCATATTTATGATAAAAGGAATATTTTCAATGTCGATTCAATGTATTTTTAAAAGATGATAACATTCAACACATGAACTTCAATTCAACGAATGAATTGCCACTCAACACATGAATATTCGATATCGTTTGTATATATATAAAAATGTGATTTTTATTGCTAAAGCCATTTGTTTAAATTCGAATAATATTCAACACATGAATTTCAACTCAACGAATGAATTGCAACTCAACACATGAATATTCTATATCGTTTGTATATATATAAAAATGTGATTTTTATTGCTAAAGCCATTTGTTTAAATTCGAATAATATTCAACACATGAATTTCAACTCAACGAATGAATTGCAACTCAACACATGAATATTCTATATAGCATATGTAAATAATTTCAATGAAGGAAAATTATTCTAACACATGAATATTTCAGAAAATTTCGGCAGCATAACGGCAGGGTAGTTAAAACCGGGACCGTCCCTAGTACGGCTCCTCGCTCTACCTTAAAACCTCGCGGTTTTTGACAATGGGGATCATGCATCTAGTTCGCACGCAGGCGGCATGTTTTATTTTCAATTCCACAATCCTATTCTATTTTGTTTCAACCACAAGAGGGTATTTTCAACCACAAAGGTATTTTTCAACCATAATATCAACCACAAACAATTATTTCCAACCATTCGTCATACCATATAATATCACGTCAAACACAAGCAATAAATATCGTCCATGGTTTGTGGACGAGGGGAGTATATATATATATATATATATATATATATATATATAGAGAGAGAGAGAGAGAGTATAATAATTCACTTGCATTTCATCACAATTCAAAGCATATATGTAATAACCCGGAAATTCTGAGCCAGTTTAAAATTTTTATTTTGGCGATTTTAGCGAATTTTGTATATTTAAATTAGATTATTTTAAATAATATCAACGAGAAAATTTATTTTGAATATAAATAGAACGTATATATTATACGCGTCGTCGTTAGAATATAAATAATTATATATAATTATAAATAGAATTGAAAATGGCGCGGTAGTTCGATAATTCGATTTCAAACTTCAATTGAATGTACCGGGTGCAAAACAATCCGGATTTTAGTGAAACCAAAAACATTAGGATCTAATTGATAATATCTTTCCAGCGAATCCGAAAAATCGAGATTTCATAACGGGAATCAAAAGATATGTCCAGTTGAAAATTCTGAATAGTCGCTATGGAATTCAGGCCCTTAAAAATGGACATTTTGCAAACGACCTCGGATTTCGACGAAACCAGTTTTGTTAGGTCCGTGATGTCAAATTATTGCTAGGTTCCAAATTTCATAATTTTCCGAATCAATATGTGAGCGTGGCAAAGGAAAACGCGTTTGACCAGTTTAAGTTGATTTTAATCGACTGGAAAATGGCCATTTTTCTAACGATCTCAGAATTCGACGAAACTAGTTTTGTTAGGACCGTATCGTCAATACGAAGCTAGAAAATATTTTTTCTGGAATTTTTAGAGTTAGTATGTGACCCCAGTAATTTGAAATGTACGTTTAAAATTCAATACAGTGATTTAAATGTAAATTTAGCGGAAACGGATTCAAACGATCTAATCAGCTTACGATACATATTCCATTGTGTTCGAAATGGGGGTAATTAGCTAGGGGCGACAGTCGGAGGGTTTGATTTCGTGTCCATATGAAAAGTCAACTTAAGAGAGAGAAAATAAATAGAAAAATAATTATTATATAACCCCCATGTTCTCCAAACCCTAGTCAAACATATCATCTCGGTCAAACCATTATCAGCCGCACCCCCCAAATTGGAAAAAAACCTCCCGTCGCCCTTCCAAGCTGCGTCGCCGCCATCGGAGGCGAGCCAACGCCGTCGTGCCCCTCTCCCCAGTCACGATCGCCTCTCCTTCTTCTTCCTCTGACCCTCTTTCCTCTCTCCCCTCACAAAACCGACGGGAGACACCCAAGGCCGACGCTGTCGCAGTCAAATGTGGTGGGGGGTCGGTGCACTTCGTGTGGAGGGATTGAGGTGGAGTCCGAACCCCTATGGTAGTCGGCAGCAACACAATTCGGGGCGAGGTTGGGTTCGCCTGATAGCCGATGCAAGGAGTACTACATGATGAAGAAGAAGCAAAGGGGGAGCTAATTGGGAACAGCGATATAGGACGAATTTCAGAAGGAGGAAGTCGCAGGGTAAATTCCTGTGAATTAGCATTGTTTTCTTTTAGAAAAACAACATGGTTTTAATATGAAATATATCTTTGTTTTAAAAATACCATGGGTTTTGAAATTATAGATAGAAATGTTTTTTTTATATAGAATAACATTATTTTTGAAAAACATAAGTATCGATGTTTTGAAAAACATAAAGTTAGATCTTTTCTTTTCATATATGAAGTTGGAATCTTTATCATATATAACGTCGGAATTTTTATCATACACAAAGGTTGAATTTTTATCACATATGAAGTTTGAATTTTTATCATATAAAAGAAGTAATTTTTATCATGTAAAAGAGGTGATTTTTACTTGAGAAAAGATAAGATTTTTATTCGTTTAAAAATAGAATTTTTATATAAAGCGAGAAGTTAAAAATCTAATTTTTACATAAGAAAGAAGTTAAAAATATAATCTTTCCTATATAAACATCGTTTTGAAATTACATATTAGCATGATAAAGAGGTGGTTTATATAAATGTGAAAGTGGAATAAAAATATAATTTTTATATCATGTAAAGAATAAAAATATAATTTTTATATCATGTAAAGAATAAAAATATAATTTTTATATCATGGAAAGGTTAAAACTATAATTTTTATACGTGTAGTAAAGATAAAAATTCGATTTTTATATATAGGAAGGTGAAATAAAAATAGGATTTTTATATATTGAACTTCGATAGAAAAATAGGATTTTTATATATTGAACTTCGATAGAAAAATAGGATTTTTATATATTGAACTTCGATAGAAAAATAGGATTTTTGTATATTGAACTTCGAAATAAAAACATGATTTTTATATATGATATAGCGAAGTAAAAATTCGATTTTTAAAGGTATGAAGCAATTGTAAAAATATGATTTTTAAATTGAAAGTGAATAAATAAAAATGTGATTTTTATTTTAAAGACCTCAAAATATAAAAATGTGTGATTTTTATATATGTTGTGACTACGGGCAACGAAGATGCGATAGCGATGAAGATTTCTATCAAAGAAGTGTTGTGAAGTTGGATAGCTTTCGGTGAGAACTTCTCACTCAAAATCTCCTTTTCTAGTTATATATATATACTAGGATGCAGACGGTGCTTAGTAGCACCCGACACCCGTCATCCACAGACCATGGATGGCTTGTTTGAAAAATTGTTTGGTTGTGTAGTTGGTTAGATTAATTGAATTGAAATTGAATTGTTGGGTGACATGAATGGATTTGATTGATGTGTGAATGGCGTGGGCCTTCACTAGACCGGGGATAAGGCTAGGCCTTTTCCCGTTTCTAGTATCGTGCCGTTATGCCGCCGAAATTTTCTAAAATATGTTAGAAAAATAAAAATATCATTTTATTTAAAGAATGAACTGAATAGGAATTCATATGTTAAAATAAAATGTTTTATCGTTAAAAATATAATTTTTAACGTGAATGTGAATAAAAAAATATTCATATACAAACCGGAGGGTTTGTTTATGTACACCTATTTGAAGGACATTGATTGGGACGATAAATTTTACACATCGCCCAACTGCACAAATAAAATCTGTGTTCGACTGTTTGAAAACCCCACACGGGTGTTGGGATGAAATATGAAGTTCACTCATCCTGATTGATTAATTATGTCGATCGATTGATTGACGGGCTGTTATAAGCGTTAGATATCTATATTTGATGCTTATACAGTGTAGTGCACTTTGGTTGATGGTTGATTATTTTTCAATGCTACTATATACATGTGTTGTATGAAAATCCATATAATTAACGTTATATGGTGATTGATTGGGTCTCATTCCAATTTAGAAGATAAAGAATCAATATAAAATAAAGGTTCATGTGTTGACTGTACTCATCCGTTGAGATTAGTCATGTGTTGAATGAAATATTTTTATAACAAAATTTATATCTTTATCAATATAAAATAAAGGTTCATGTGTTGACTGTACTCATCCGTTGAGATTAGTCATGTGTTGAACGAAATATTTTTATAATAAAATTTATATCTTTATCAATATAAAATAAAGGTTCATGTGTTGACTGTACTCATCCGTTGAGATTAGTCATGTGTTGAACGAAATATTTTTATAATAAAATTTATATCTTTATCAATATAAAATAAAGGTTCATGTGTTGACTGTACTCATCCGTTGAGATTAGTCATGTGTTGAACGAAATATTTTTATAATAAAATTTATATCTTTATCAATATAATATAAAGGTTCATGTGTTGACTGTACTCATCCGTTGAGATTAGTCATGTGTTGAATGAAATATTTTTATAAGAAAATTTATATCTTTATCAATATAAAATAAAGGTTCATGTGGTTACTGTACTCATCCGTTGAGATTAGTCATGTGTTGAACGAAATATTTTTATAATAAAATTTATATCTTTATCAATATAAAATAAAGGTTCATGTGTTGACTGTACTCATCCGTTGAGATTAGTCATGTGTTGAACGAAATATTTTTATAATAAAATTTACATCTTTATCAATATAATATAAAGGTTCATGTGTTGACGGTACTCATCCATTGAGATTGGTCATGTGTTGAACGAAATATTTTGATAATAACAACTATTTTGGAATAGAATATTTGAAATAGAAATATGTGAAGCCGTGTTGATAGATTGACGCATTTTGACGTGAACGATATTTATATCGATTATATAACGATTTCGAAATGAATTGAATATATAACGATTTCGAAATGAATTGAATAGAAAACGATTTCGAAATGAATTGAATAGAAAACGAAATGAATTTGATTAGAAAACCAATTTGAATGGAAATCGAATTGAAAATGAATTGAATATAAAACGATTTCGAAATGAATTGAATATAAAACGATTTCGAAATGAAGTGAATATATAACGATTTCGATTTGAATTGAATATAAAACGATTTCGAATTGAATGGAATAGAAAACCAATTTGAATTGAATTGAATTGAAAACGAATTCAAATTGAATATAAAACGAATTGAAATGGAAGTTGAAATTGTTTTTGAAACGAATTCAAAACTATTTATAAAATTCGTTTAAAAATAAAATCGACGAAATATATATTATATATATATTATATGTATATAATATAATGGCCTGAATAGAACGCGCCGCGCCGCGGCAGTTCGTGAATTTCGACCATTTATTTCAAACGAACATTACGGGAGATCCGACCGTCGGATTCTCCTAAAACCGGAACCGTTGGGTTCGTATCAAAAAGAGCTTTCTAACGAATATTTGGAATTTGAAATCTAACGGTTGGATTTGGAGATACGTCCAAATCAAATTCGAAAAAGGTCGCTATAAGTGCAGTTCGATGGCCATTGTTGGAAATCGACTGTACGGGCCTTGATAAAATTATTAAAAATAGTAATAATTTGTGTAAAATCATAAGAAATGGTTTGGGAAAAATTAGGGTGAAAAACTCCATATTTGAAAAGATAAAAATGTGTTTTTATCGAAATGAACTAGTTTTGAACTAAATTTAAAACCCAATTGTTTTTAAATAAATAAATTAGATTTAAAAAGGGGTTTTAAATAATCGGAATTTCTAATATATTTGATTGGATTTGAAATGGGTTTATTGTGAACTGTGTTTTAAATAACCCTAGTTCTTTAACCCGATAATAAATAGAATGTGATTTGGGTTTATCGTGAACTGTGTTTTAAATAACACCTAGTTCTTTAACCCAGTAAAAGGAGTTTTAACGAATCTGCAATTAGATTGAAATGCGAATTTGTAATCTAAATTATCAAATTTAGAAATGAGCGGGAATGGAGTATTACCAGTTTTGCTCCAAAGCGATAGTTGAATCTTTAATTAGATTTGAACGTGAAATGGTAATTAATTTTACCGATAACCCCACGGTGTTAGATATGGAGTATTACCAGTTTTGCTTCATGGGATGAATAGGTTGGGATTGGGAAATAAAATAAATAATTACTTCATTGTGGTTCGCTAATCTCGACTAGTTGGAAAAACCATAATTTGGTTTTAAATGACATCCAAAGGAAGATTACAGGATAAATTTTAAAGAATTTATCTTGGATAAAATTAATGGGAACCTTTCCCTAAGAATGTGGAATGTAGAAACTAGCTGTAGGTTGGCTAAGAAGAATGGTTTCCTGGGTATTGATCTGATGTTGGTTTCGGCCTTCGGGGTTAATGTTTAGGAAATTGTTCTCTTGCTAATTTGCGGTTAGTGACTAATGAATTGGAATGAGGCGTATGTTGTGTTTGTGTAACTTTTGTTTTTAATATACGCGGGTTGTTCGGAAAGTCCGGGTTTATACCCATTCTGAATAACCGATTCGACGATATGTCGAAGAAGAAGACGGTGGTCGAAGACCGGAAGTTTTCACATCGTTTGGGTAATTACCGACGATCCTGATTGGGCTGTACACCCAAGAGGATGGAAATAGTTGGTGGTCGTCCAGACGTACGTGGAGATGGACGGATACGCGAGGAAAGTGCCTCCGGTTTCGTTCAGACCCAGAACGGACTTATATGGATTGTGTGTCTGACATTGGATTTTATTCTGTGTAGATTGATTTCTATTAAATATACATCTGTTTGGCGGCAGAGAATTTATTCTTTTGCTTAACGCCCTTCTCTGAGACATACGAGCTCAGAGGTTGTATATCGATGGACATCAGTCGCATGGCATGAATTGCCTGTGTGGCACGCTAAGATGCAATGATCAAGGCTTCTGTTGAAAAGCAAAGTCTTGTGGTTGATGATCAAAGCACAGCCTACGTGGCAGCTTTGTGTATAACGTGAATTCGCGAGCCTCACACCTCGGTATGAGTTAAAAACGGGATACAGACTGCAGGGAGAGCACGACGTTTCTTTCTAGCTTTGGTGGTGTCAGTGACTTACCAGCCCTGACATATATATACTTTTCACCTTTGTGGTTGTTGGATGAGGCGCCTCGATTTTAGGTCTGTAAGGACCGGGAAACGTGTGTTCAGGAATACTAATCCTCTAACGTAAGTGAGGACCGGCCCTGAAGATCCAGGGGTTGCCCAGTGTGCGTAACCCTGAGATGTTTGCTAGAGTGTCTCGAACGCGGAGAGGAGCTTGCCCCTTGCCTCGACTCATGACGGAAATCCAATTTCCAATACGTTTATTGCGGTTTTAATTGTAGAACTAGTATGGCGACATGATATATGGTACCCATGCCGTCTATGATTTATATTTATGATTGAAACTGTTTTGACACTATACACTTATTATAGTATCAAATGATTTGTTTTAAACGTACCAAGCATGTTTGGCTATTATAAGGGAAAACCCTATCCTCCGGCTTGCGTTGCATTGTGTGATGGGACCTGGGTCTTATAATAGCTTCATTTTTCGAAAAAGCATTGCGTTGTTTATTGATATGCACTGGTATTCTTGGGAGGAAACCCGTTCCGTGTTATACGGCGTGGTCCCTTGATTTACTTAACTTTGAAAATAAAGTTTTAAATAACTGTTTTAGTTCTCACACCAGTCACATGACGGACCTGGAGTTTATTGTTTTAACCTAAACTCTGGGTGCCCCTATTTTCCGCACGGGCAGCTAGTAGTTTTGGTTTTACAGATTAAATTCACAGGATCCTGGTTTACAGCTGGAATGATATCCGGAAAGCTCTGTATCCGTATATCACCTTCAGTTGTGCTTTGTATTATTTTCCGCTGCTTTGTAATTTATTGTAATCTCTGATATTTATCGAATGTATATTTATTCATTTATACTCTGTATATTCTTGTAATCTGATGCATTGTTGTAATGTACAATGAAATGTTCTTCTGTTTGTGTTCTGATTTGTCCTGTTCTCAAACGTTCAGGGGTTTCGAACGGTCTAGATCGGTTTAACGACTGATTCGGATCGAGCGAAATTCTAGGCCGTCACATTTGGTATCAGAGCTTTGGTTTACAGAGCTCGAGAACAAGACACATTAGAACCATACAAAAGAATTCATCTGATATTGGATTAATAATATCCAATTAGAATGACTCGTTAGAGATAGGATCAGTAGTATCCTAGAACGAGTGTGAAGAGTATATTTTTCAAATGAAAACAATTTTGTTTTGAAAATTTAAATCATTTTATACGTATTTGATTATTTATTTATTTTGAATATGGACAATCGAGTATATAAAGATTTTGCATATACGCGTCATGAACGTATATTCGAAGTTTTAATATATTGGATAGATATAGAATCACGCTCTAGTGGCCCGAAGATGATTCTGATGATTGACTAGTCGTCATTAGTATTCATGTTCGAGTAACGAAGGTATGATATCGATATATTTCCATTAGACTGGTGTGAGAACCAAAACTTATATAGCTAGAACACATTGTTGTGAATTGGCATCAAAAACATGATTTTTGTATATATATCAAATTTATGGATTTGAAACGTTAATTCACTAATTGATTGATGTTTGTGTTGTTTGTTTATTTGTTTGCTAATTTTGAATCATTATGCCTAATTGAATCAAATATTGAACTATATTGAAAATTGGTCGCATTTGCTTGCATATACATATACTTACATTGAACAGGTCATAGCAAGGAGGCTAGAGCAGAGAATAAAATTTGTTTGCCCGACAAATAGGTACATGTTTACTACATAATTTCCTGTTTTGTTTGGGTGATGATGATTTTATGAGCCTATTGGCTAGCCGCTTGGCTTTTTCTTTTTCTTTTTGAGATCTGAAGGACCGGGGAAGCTATTTGAAATTCCCCGATGCTCCCGGTGCAGGGGAGGTTATGGCGAAATTTTTCGAAAATTTAGGGTGTTAGCCAAATTTTTGAAATTTTGAAAATTCTCAGAAACTGAAAAGTTGGAGAATGGAAGTCAGACCGAACATAGAGTTGATTAATCAAACCACTTTCGACATTGTTCCTTTTCGGGGACGAAAAGTTTTAAGTGGGGGAGATTGTAATAACCCGGAGATTCTGAGCCAGTTTAAAATTTTTATTTTGGCGATTTTAGCGATTTTTGAATATTTAAATTAGATTATTTTAAATAATATCGACGAGAAAATTTATTTTGAATATAAATAGAACGTATATATTATACGCGTCGTCGTTAGAATATAAATAATTATATATAATTATAAATAGAATTGAAAATGGCGCGGTAGTTCGATAATTCGATTTCAAACTTCAATTGAATGTACCGGGTGCAAAACAATCCGGATTTTAGTGAAACCAAAAACATTAGGATCTAATTGATAATATCTTTCCAGCGAATCCGAAAAATCGAGATTTCATAACGGGAATCAAAAGATATGTCCAATTGAAAATTCTGAATAGTCGCTATGGAATTCAGGCCCTTAAAAATGGACATTTTGCAAACGACCTCGGATTTCGACGAAACCAGTTTTGTTAGGTCCGTGATGTCAAATTATTGCTAGGTTCCAAATTTCATAATTTTCCGAATCAATATGTGAGCGTGGAAAAGGAAAACGCGTTTGACCAGTTTCAGTTGATTTTAATCGACTGGAAAATGACCATTTTTCTAACGATCTCAGAATTCGACGAAACTAGTTTTGTTAGGACCGTATCGTCAATACGAAGCTAGAAAATATTTTTTCTGGAATTTTTAGAGTTAGTATGTGACCCCGGTAATTTGAAATGTACGTTTAAAATTCAATATAGTGATTTAAATGTAAATTTAGCGGAAACGGATTCAAACGATCTAATCAGCTTACGATACATATTCCATTGTGTTCGAAATGGGGGTAATTAGCTAGGGGCGACAGTCGGAGGGTTTGATTTCGTGTCCATATGAAAAGTCAACTTAAGAGAGAGAAAATAAATAGAAAAATAATTATTATATAACCCCCATGTTCTCCAAACCCTAGTCAAACATATCATCTCGGTCAAACCATTATCAGCCGCACCCCCCAAATTGGAAAAAAACCTCCCGTCGCCCTTCCAAGCTGCGTCGCCGCCATCGGAGGCGAGCCAACGCCGTCGTGCCCCTCTCCCCAGTCACGATCGCCTCTCCTTCTTCTTCCTCTGACCCTCTTTCCTCTCTCCCCTCACAAAACCGACGGGAGACACCCAAGGCCGACGCTGTCGCAGTCAAATGTGGTGGGGGGCCGGTGCACTTCATGTGGAGGGATTGAGGTGGAGTCCGAACCCCTATGGTAGTCGGCAGCAACACAATTCGGGGCGAAGTTGGGTTCGCCTGATAGCCGATGCAAGGAGTACTACATGATGAAGAAGAAGCAAAGGGGGAGCTAATTGGGAACAGCGATATAGGACGAATTTCAGAAGGAGGAAGTCGCAGGGTAAATTCCTGTGAATTAGCATTGTTTTCTTTTAGAAAAACAACATGGTTTTAATATGAAATATATCTTTGTTTTAAAAATACCATGGGTTTTGAAATTATAGATAGAAATGTTTTTTTTATATAGAATAACATTATTTTTGAAAAACATAAGTATCGATGTTTTGAAAAACATAAAGTTAGATCTTTTCTTTTCATATATGAAGTTGGAATCTTTATCATATATAACGTCGGAATTTTTATCATACATAAAGGTTGAATTTTTATCACATATGAAGTTTGAATTTTTATCATATAAAAGAAGTAATTTTTATCATGTAAAAGAGGTGATTTTTACTTGAGAAAAGATAAGATTTTTATTCGTTTAAAAATAGAATTTTTATATAAAGCGAGAAGTTAAAAATCTAATTTTTACATAAGAAAGAAGTTAAAAATATAATCTTTCCTATATAAACATCGTTTTGAAATTACATATTAGCATGATAAAGAGGTGGTTTATATAAATGTGAAAGTGGAATAAAAATATAATTTTTATATCATGTAAAGAATAAAAATATAATTTTTATATCATGTAAAGAATAAAAATATAATTTTTATATCATGGAAAGGTTAAAACTATAATTTTTATACGTGTAGTGAAGATAAAAATTCGATTTTTATATATAGGAAGGTGAAATAAAAATAGGATTTTTATATATTGAACTTCGATAGAAAAATAGGATTTTTATATATTGAACTTCGATAGAAAAATAGGATTTTTATATATTGAACTTCGATAGAAAAATAGGATTTTTGTATATTGAACTTCGAAATAAAAACATGATTTTTATATATGGAATAGCGAAGTAAAAATTCGATTTTTAAAGGTATGAAGCAATTGTAAAAATATGATTTTAAAATTGAAAGTGAATAAATAAAAATGTGATTTTTATTTTAAAGACCTCAAAATATAAAAATGTGTGATTTTTATATATGTAGTGACTACGGGCAACGAAGATGACGAAGATGCGATAGCGATGAAGATTTCTATCAAAGAAGTGTTGTGAAGTTGGATAGCTTTCGGTGAGAACTTCTCACTCAAAATCTCTTTTTCTAGTTATATATATACTAGGATGCAGACGGTGCTTAGTAGCACCCGACACCCGTCATCCACAGACCATGGATGGCTTGTTTGAAAAATTGTTTGGTTGTGTAGTTGGTTAGATTAATTGAATTGAAATTGAATTGTTGGGTGAAATGAATGGATTTGATTGATGTGTGAATGGCGTGGGCCTTCACTAGACCGGGGATAAGGCTAGGCCTTGTCCCGTTTCTAGTATCGTGCCGTTATGCCGCCGAAATTTTCTAAAATATGTTAGAAAAATAAAAATATCATTTTATTTAAAGAATGAACTGAATAGGAATTCATATGTTAAAATAAAATGTTTTATCGTTAAAAATATAATTTTTAACGTGAATGTGAATAAATAAATATTCATATATAAACCGGACGGTTTGTTTATGTACACCTATTTGAAGGACATTGATTGGGACGATAAATTTTACACATCGCCCAACTGCACAAATAAAATCTGTGTTTGACTGTTTGAAAACCCCACACGGGTGTTGGGATGAAATATGAAGTTCACTCATCCTGATTGATTAATTATGTCGATCGATTGATTGACAGGCTGTTATAAGCGTTAGATATCTATATTTGATGCTTAGACAGTGTAGTGCACTTTGGTTGATGGTTGATTATTTTTCAATGCTACTATATACATATGTTGTATGAAAATCCATATAATTAACGTTATATGGTGATTGATTGGGTCTCATTCCAATTTAGAAGATAAAGAATCAATATAAAATAAAGGTTCATGTGTTGACTGTACTCATCCGTTGAGATTAGTCATGTGTTGAACGAAATATTTTTATAATAAAATTTATATCTTCATCAATATAAAATAAAGGTTCATGTGTTGACTGTACTCATCCGTTGAGATTAGTCATGTGTTGAACGAAATATTTTTATAATAAAATTTATATCTTTATCAATATAAAATAAAGGTTCATGTGTTGACTGTACTCATCCGTTGAGATTAGTCATGTGTTGAACGAAATATTTTTATAATAAAATTTATATCTTTATCAATATAAAATAAAGGTTCATGTGTTGACTGTACTCATCCGTTGAGATTAGTCATGTGTTGAACGAAATATTTTTATAATAAAATTTATATCTTTATCAATATAATATAAAGGTTCATGTGTTGACTGTACTCATCCGTTGAGATTAGTCATGTGTTGAACGAAATATTTTTATAATAAAATTTATATCTTTATCAATATAAAATAAAGGTTCACGTGTTGAGTGTACTCATCCGTTGAGATTAGTCATGTGTTGAACGAAATATTTTTATAATAAAATTTATATCTTTATCAATATAAAATAAAGGTTCATGTGTTGACTGTACTCATCCGTTGAGATTAGTCATGTGTTGAACGAAATATTTTTATAATAAAATTTACATCTTTATCAATATAATATAAAGGTTCATGTGTTGACAGTACTCATTCATTGAGATTGGTCATGTGTTGAACGAAATATTTTGATAATAACAACTATTTTGGAATAGAATA
This sequence comes from Allium sativum, assembly GCA_030737875.1. Lineage (NCBI taxonomy): Eukaryota > Viridiplantae > Streptophyta > Magnoliopsida > Asparagales > Amaryllidaceae > Allium > Allium sativum. Next base: position 72,132,363 of record CM060924.1, read on the forward strand.
TTTGAAATAGAAATATGTGAAGCCGTGTTGATAGATTGACGCATTTTGACGTGAACGATATTTATATCGATTATATAACGATTTCGAAATGAATTGAATATATAACGATTTCGAAATGAATTGAATATATAACGATTTCGAAATGAATTGAATAGAAAACGATTTCGAAATGAATTGAATAGAAAACGAAATGAATTTGATTAGAAAACCAATTTGAATGGAAATCGAATTGAAAATGAATTGAATATAAAACGATTTCGAAATGAATTAAATATAAAACGATTTCGAAATGAAGTGAATATATAACGATTTCGATTTGAATTGAATATAAAACGATTTCGAATTGAATGGAATAGAAAACCAATTTGAATTGAATTGAATTGAAAACGAATTCAAATTGAATATAAAACGAATTGAAATGGAAGTTGAAATTGTTTTTGAAACGAATTCAAAACTATTTATAAAATTCGTTTAAAAATAAAATCGACGAAATATATATTATATATATTATATATATAATATAATGGCCTGAATAGAACGCGCCGCGCCGCAGCAGTTCGTGATTTTCGACCATTTATTTCAAACGAACATTACGGGAGATCCGACCGTCGGATTCTCCTAAAACCGGAACCGTTGGGTTCGTATCGAAAAGAGCTTTCTAACGAATATTTGAAATTTGAAATCTAACGGTTGGATTTGTAGATACGTCCAAATCAAATTTGAAAAAGGTCGCTATAAGTGCAGTTCGATGGCCATTGTTGGAAATCGACTGTACGGGCCTTGATAAAATTATTAAAAATAGTAATAATTTGTGTAAAATCATAAGAAATGGTTTGGGAAAAATTAGGGTGAAAAACTCCATATTTGAAAAGATAAAAATGTGTTTTATCGAAATGAACTAGTTTTGAACTAAATTTAAAACCCAATTGTTTTTAAATAAATAAATTAGATTTAAAAAGGGGTTTTAAATAATCGGAATTTCTAATATATTTGATTGGATTTGAAATGGGTTTATCGTGAACTGTGTTTTAAATAACCCTAGTTCTTTAACCCGATAATAAATAGAATGTGATTTGGGTTTATCGTGAACTGTGTTTTAAATAACACCTAGTTCTTTAACCCAGTAAAAGGAGTTTTAACGAATCTGCAATTAGATTGAAATGCGAATTTGTAATCTAAATTATCAAATTTTGAAATGAGCGGGAATGGAGTATTACCAGTTTTGCTCCAAAGCGATAGTTGAATATTTAATTAGATTTGAACGTGAAATGGTAATTAATTTTACCGATAACCCCACGGTGTTAGATATGGAGTATTACCAGTTTTGCTTCATGGGATGAATAGGTTGGGATTGGGAAATAAAATAAATAATTACTTCGTTGTGGTTCGCTAATCTCGACTAGTTGGAAAAACCATAATTTGGTTTTAAATGACATCCAAAGGAAGATTACAGGATAAATTTTAAAGAATTTATCTTGGATAAAATTAATGGGAACCTTTCCCTAAGAATGTGGAATGTAGAAACTAGCTGTAGGTTGGCTAAGAAGAATGGTTTCCTGGGTATTGATCTGATGTTGGTTTCGGCCTTCGGGGTTAATGTTTAGGAAATTGTTCTCTTGCTAATTTGCGGTTAGTGACTAATGAATTGGAATGAGGCGTATGTTGTGTTTGTGTAACTTTTGTTTTTAATATACGCGGGTTGTTCGGAAAGTCCGGGTTTATACCCATTCTGAATAACCGATTCGACGATATGTCGAAGAAGAAGACGGTGGTCGAAGACCGGAAGTTTTCACATCGTTTGGGTAATTACCGACGATCCTGATTGGGCTGTACACCCAAGAGGATGGAAATAGTTGGTGGTCGTCCAGACGTACGTGGAGATGGACGGATACGCGAGGAAAGTGCCTCCGGTTTCGTTCAGACCCAGAACGAACTTATATGGATTGTGTGTCTGACATTGGATTTTATTCTGTGTAGATTGATTTCTATTAAATATACATATGTTTGGCGGCAGAGAATTTATTCTTTTGCTTAACGCCCTTCTGTGAGACGTACGGGCTCAGAGGTTGTATATCGATGGACATCAGTCGCATGGCATGAATTGCCTGTGTGGCACGCTAAGATGCAATGATCAAGGCTTCTGTTGAAAAGCAAAGTCTTGTGGTTGATGATCAAAGCACAGCCTACGTGGCAGCTTTGTGTATAACGTGAATTCGCGAGCCTCACACCTCGGTATGAGTTAAAAACGGGATACGGACTGCAGGGAGAGCACGACGTTTCTTTCTAGCTTTGGTGGTGTCAGTGACTTACCAGCCCTGACATATATATACTTTTCACCTTTGTGGTTGTTGGATGAGGCGCCTCGATTTTAGGTCTGTAAGGACCGGGAAACGTGTGTTCAGGAATACTAATCCTCTAACGTAAGTGAGGACCGGCCCTGAAGATCCAGGGGTTGCCCAGTGTGCGTAACCCTGAGATGTTTGCTAGAGTGTCTCGAACGCGGAGAGGAGCTTGCCCCTTGCCTCGACTCATGACGGAAATCCAATTTCCAATACGTGTATTGCGGTTTTAATTGTAGAACTAGTATGGCGACATGATATATGGTACCCATGCCGTCTATGATTTATATTTATGATTGAAACTGTTTTGACACTATACACTTATTATAGTATCAAATGATTTGTTTTAAACGTACCAAGCATGTTTGGCTATTATAAGGGAAAACCCTATCCTCCGGCTTGCGTTGCATTGTGTGATGGGACCTGGGTCTTATAATAGCTTCATTTTTCGAAAAAGCATTGCGTTGTTTATTGATATGGACTGGTATTCTTGGGAGGAAACCCGTTCCGTGTTATACGGCGTGGTCCCTTGATTTACTTAACTTTGAAAATAAAGTTTTAAATAACTGTTTTAGTTCTCACACCAGTCACATGACTGACCTAGAGTTTATTGTTTTAACCTAAACTCTGGGTGCCCCTATTTTCCGCACGGGCAGCTAGTAGTTTTGGTTTTACAGATTTATATTCACAGGATCCTGGTTTACAGCTGGAATGATATCCGGAAAGCTCTGTATCCGTATATCACCTTCAGTTGTGCTTTGTATTATTTTCCGCTGCTTTGTAATTTATTGTAATCTCTGATATTTATCGAATGTATATTTATTCATTTATACTCTGTATATTCTTGTAATCTGATGCATTGTTGTAATGTATAATGAAATGTTCTTCTGTTTGTGTTCTGATTTGTCCTGTTCTCAAACGTTCAGGGGTTTCGAACGGTCTAGATCGGTTTAACGACGTATTCGGATCGAGCGAAATTCCAGGCCGTCACAATATATGTTTCAAAAAACGCTTGTATAATTTATACATCGCTAATATAACTTATACAACACATGTACATGAGGTATACAATGCGTATATAATTTACACTTCGCTTATATAATTTATACAACGCGATTACATTCACACAAATAGTTTAGATTCCTCACATTGGTTCTTGCGGTGCTAAAAATCGTAGGAAGGTCAGAAAAATCCGCGGCTTCTTCTAGAATGTAGAGAGCCTCCTTGCGGTCACGGTGTCTCCTGTTTCATCGAATTTCGTTGAAGAACGAAAAAGATATTATTTTTCAAAGTTTTGCAACGCTTTAAAGTGTTAAAACAGTTTAAAATTAAATACCCCGTTAGTTTACAAACCTGTTCAATTCTAGGTTTTGATTTTTCTTTTGATTCGTAGCTCTATAGGACGATCAGGCTGTTGGACGTCGTCGAGGGAGGAAAGAGCTTCCTAGCGGCGGTTGTCTGAGGTGGTGCGACGGCGAATCCAGGCGGCGGTGGCTCCAGGAAGGCGGCGACTTTGAAGCGCTCGAACTCGTCGACGGCGGCTCTGTTGGTGGTGAGGCTAGGTCGGATGTGGAGAGGGGAGTACGGCGAACAAAAGCCTCAACAGTGGTCGGCGGCGAAGCGGCCTGTGGCGATCGGAAAAAGGAGGGGAAGCGAGGAGCTACGGGAGTCGTTCGTGTCAACTGGCGGCTTAGGTTTTTGGGGTTTTTATTTTTTTTTATATAAAGAAAATTTCCTATTGGCCGATATTTATAGAAAATTTTTAAATAGTGTTTTTGCAAACGGACTCCTTTTTAAACCCAATGACTGTCGCCCCTAGCTAAATACCCCCATTCCGGACACAATGAGATATGTTTCGTTGGCCATTTCGACTGTTACAGTCAGTTATTTTTCAATTTAAAATATAAAACATTCGATATTTAATTTAAACGTACATTTCAATTTGCCAGGGCCACAAACTGAATCGAAAAATTCCAGAAAAATAAATCTAGCTTTGTTTTGACGATACGGTCCTAACAAAACCAGTTTCGTCGAATTCTGAGCTCGTTTGAAAAACGGCCATTTTTAGGTCGACCCATTTTAACAGAATTTGACCAAACACGTTATCTTTTTCCCCGCTCACATACTAGCTTCAAAAATTACGAAATTTGAAACTTAGCAATAATTTGACATCCCGGACCCAACAAAAGTGGTTTCGTCGAATTCCGAGGTCGTATGCAAAATCTCAATTTTCTAGGGCTATATATACTATATAGCGACCTTTCTGAAAATTCATTTGGCCATAACTTTTGATTTCCGTTATGAAATTTCGATTTTTCAGATTCGTTAGAAAGGTATTGATAAACAGATTTAAATATTTTCAGTTTCGTTAAAATCTGTTATACTTTCCACCCGGTACAGTCAGACTAAGTTTGCATTCAAAATTTCAAACTGCCATATTATACACAATTCTATATTTTATGGAAATAGGCTATTTTAATCATTCAAATTTCTTGTTTATAACCTAATTTAAAAATTTTAAACTGGTTCACATTTTCCGGGTTATTACATTATGGATGAAAAAGAATTTTCAAAAATTACACTCATATAGAACTGCCAGTATATTTAGGATACTTTGCATCATGTTTTCAAAAATTTAATACAAACATGTAGGAGGATCTGATTAGAATCATCTTGCATGCGTATTTTATAGTTGAATTGCATTATGTACAAGATGCACATATGCACATGGTAGCAAAGTGGATGTACACAAATTGGTTGTGTATAATAAGACTATAGGCGTCATAATTTCGGGACAAAATTCCTTTTAAGGACGGAAGAAAGTAATAACCCCGAATTTTGGCAATATAAATCAATTATTAGAATTTCAAAAAAAGGAATTTCTGCAAACAATGGAATTTGGCTACGAAACTTTAATCGATGCGTTCGTCCCGGAATTCTAGTCAACTTTCATGTTTGGAGTTTTGCGAACGGAGTCTGTATGAAAAGTTCCGGACGAAATACGAAAATGGATGGAAAATTAATAAATTAGAGTTTATGTATATTATATACCATTTCTGACTAGCCTGACTGGGCATTTTGATGCCAAGGCAATCGACCAAAGCGGTCGACCTCTATGGTCGACCCACTGGGTGTCAGAATGCCCAGTGATGGCTAGGGTTGAGAGGGTTAAGTGATAATATATTTTTAATGAATGGAAGGATATAGATTAAAACGAATCTAACGGTCCAAGGCCAATTCCACCCCTATAAATAAAGGGGTTGGACCTCATTCTTTTCCACACAAATCTATGGGCAGCAACGAAGCTCTTCCATTTTCCTCCTTCTCCAAACCTAACTTTTTTTAACGCAAAATAAACATATAATAAAAATCAAAATAACGGCCAACAAGGCTTGACCGCTAGCCATAGAGGATGCACGCACAAAATGCGAAACAACCAAGACAAAACTGAATAATAAAAAAAGCAACATACCAAAACAAAAGCAATGCAAATAAAATCCAACATACAAAAGAAGCGCTTCCAAAAAAGCCAAGGAAGACCTAGAACCACCAACAGAGCCAAGCAGCAAAGACATATCCATAGGGTCTCAACATCGCAAGCTAGAGGACCAAGATCAGCATAAGAGATATAACATAGCAGTCCAAGTGCAGTGTTTGCGTTAGCAAACAACAAAAAACGTGGATAATTGAGCACCACCAGGATAGATCAAGCCAAACTCCGATGAAGAACAACAATCAACACCTAAACATCACAAGACCATGAAGATAGTTGGAGTTAAGAAGAAGCAGGCGACATAAACCAGAGATGCACAACCTCAAAGACTAAGGCACTTCGGCAAACACAGGACGACGACAACAAAACTACATCAACTTGGAAGATCAAGCAACGGTAGCTCGAACAAATTGAAGCAGAGCAGACCCAATCGCAAGATAACGGAACTTGGCATGAAGAGGAATGACATAAGCAGCACGGGAATAACTGACCCAAGGAGGCAAAGCAACCGAGAACCAATACATCCAGACGTGCATCGAGAGACAACATCCATTAGCATGATGACAATCAAAACATATCACAACAAAAAGCCAATCACAATGACATTGAAAATTAACATAAAACTAGACGTACTCTCAATCAACGGCCAGCTAAAAAATAAAAAATACAAATAACAAAGACACAGAGAAAAAACGTGGCAGGGCAATCTGTTGAAACATAGCAAAAACCTAACAATAAGAAGTCAGGCACAACATGTTCTCAGGAGCATCAACTGCACTTACTCAAATTTTAAGCAGATGGATCGAAAGACGAAAAATTAGGGCAACCAAAGACCAAAGAGCAAGAAAGGCAACCAAAAATCTTGAAGGAAATAGATCTGACAAAATCCAACAACGGAGACGTTGACTAATGACTAGCTGAATCTAGCTGACCCGAATACGAAGCTCAAGAGCACCAACAGTTGAACCAAAGTTGCGAAAAAAAATTCAGATCTGAGAAAGAATATGAAATTCTAATTGGAGCAAGCTTGTTTCTATGGACGTGGGAGAAAGCTAGGGATGAGAGAAGGTAGCGGGAAGAAGTAGTACGAGGAGAATAAGAAACAGAGGGGAAGATGTGTAGGAAAAATTAGATGTGGCAGGTAGGAGAAAATATCCTAGTCCCCATGGCCAAGAGAAACAAGCATGCTTCTTTTTTTTCCAAACCTAATTTCTTAATCTAAATATATTCCTATATAACAGATCAAACCTAATTTCTTAATCCTCTCAATTTCATATGAAATGGATTTGATTTGTCTAAAATATATTCTTATATAACAAATCAAATCCGACTCATATGAAATTGAGAGGATTAACAGATCTAATGGACAGGAATGCAAATTGACACTCCAAAACAAATTCTCCCCTCTCTACCTATTTTCTTACATCTCTATAGATCTGAAATTTTCCACTTTCCAGATAAATTGTATATATATATATATATATAAGAATTTGGGGATTATAGGCCTAAAGGGTTCAAACTTTGGATTTGGATGCCATAAGGTGAGCAGGAAATTTATATATACATTTATAATAACATATTTATCTCATTTGTAATAGATCACAACTTTTATGCCTACATCTATCAGATCTATTAAATAAATTTTTGTAATTAGGTTGACACCCATCAGATATAATTATAAAAATTGTTAAAACTTGTGAATTGTATATTATGGTTATGCATAATATTAATTGTAGGATTCTTAAACTTGTTTACATATGTTCCTACAGTTATGTTGAAAATATATTGCAATTGTTATAAAGTACTATAGATCTGAAACCCGGTTCCATTAAACACCACTTAGATGTAGTTACATTCCAGATCTCTAATTCAGTGTTGAAAATGAAATTATGTGAATTTGGGAAAAAGATATGATTCGTAAATCATGCGATTGTAATAATAAAAATATGCTTGTTTGTATTCAATATTTTTTGGTTTTTGCTTAATTGTTGTAAATATGCCTGTTCTTCCTTTTGCATAGAACGACATTATTCTGAAATCATAAGAGGTATGAGAAAAATATCAAAAAGGGAAAACTGGAGAAAATGTACGTGTGTGTATATATGTATATATATTGTAATGATCCAGAATTTTTAACCAATTAAAATTGGAATTTTATTACTTAATTTGAATTTAAATTTGAATTTGACATACATATATATGGTTTAGAATATTTAATAATTTTGATAAGTTATATGATAGATTTTATTTGAATTATAAATGAGACCAATTATTAATAAGTTTGGATTTATTGTTACTATTTGTCGTTCGATCGGATTTGTCAAACCATAACATGAATTACTAGCATTAGAATTAAGTGTTGCCCTTAGTTTTCATAGCATTTAAGTAAAAATGCTACCAAAAGTTCACCTTCTCTCCTTAAGACAATTGTCCTTACACTTGTATTTTTGCATGTCTCCTTTTATGCACATTTTACACTTTCCCCTTAGGTGTCACTATCTCCTTAACTCTCCATTCTTATGTAAGGAGACCTTTTCTCCATTTTCTTACCATTTAGTTCCATTTCCTTCTTTCCAACTTCTTCTAAAATCTTATGGCCAAGGTTCCCATGGCATATATCTTCCTCTTTTCCACCACCACCTTGCCGAAGTTCGTAGTCATCCTCCTCCTCTTATAATATAAAGAGAGAGAGATTAGTGTATATTATATTATATATATTTTGGTGAAGAAGACGATACGCCGAAATACTGTCCGATGGTTCACTCAACTAGGCTCGCCAACCGTGAAGATTTGGAAAGCCGTTAGGTGAGAACTCTTTAACCACAATTTATATATTTAATTAGTGGTTAGACTAATTTAAATATAGTGATGAATTATTAGTGGTTAATGATGATTGATGTTTGTTGTGATGGATGATGGATGCATAGTTTAGACCACACACACAATTAAGCGTTAGAGTTATAACGCTTGTGCACAGTTATGATTTATTTAATTATGTTGATGATGGTTGCTATGGATGTTTAAATGGTTGTTGATGTTGTTTTGCACACACTGTGACACAACAATTATGGTATCACAATGGTGATCGACAAATCTCCTTTGTAATTAGAAGCAACATCATTATTGAATTTGAAGGTTAATAATCTGGAAAGACCATATGTATGAATTCATATATATTGATAAAGTCCTTTAAATGAATAAATAAATACCAGAACATTCTAAGATGACAGAGAGGATAGTGTCTAGGCTTGGGTTTGGAAATAAAGTTTCCTGCTCTCCCTAGCTATCCTTAACTGATCCGACAAATGGGATGGTTAATTTGAGGTTATTTGAATTTAGAAATTAATTGGAATTTGATTTATTAAGAAGAAAAAAAGTTGAATTCTGATCCAAAATAATTTGGAAAGTAAATTTAAATGATTTTAAAAGGGTTATATAAGGATATAATGGTTTTCTAAGATATTCTGAAGTATCATAGAATATTGGTTATTATGATCGAAATAGAGCTTGTCACATAACTCCAATTTACGTATTTTAGATGCAAACTTTAAATGCTTATAACTTTAGCAATCTAAATCGAATTTCCATAAAATGAAAAACATTTGATTTCCATTAACGAGAACTTTCAAATGAGTGAAAGCAGATTTTAAATTTGAGTTATAATTTTCAAGTTATGTTTGAAACCGTTTTGGAAAAGGTCAATGTAATAACAATTGTTGACCATAACTATAAATAGCTACTTTTAAAAATATGGAAAAAATTTGTAAAATCATTACAAGCTATGAAAGGTGTTTTGAATTGTAAGTTTAAGTTTTGGCTAAGATAAATGATATTTTGATCAAAATAGTTAAGATAGCTATTTTGTAATGCTTTTGTAAACTTTTGAAAAGCTATTATAACGCTTCCTTCGAAAACAATCTATTTTAAAGTTTTAAACCGTAAACTATTTTCCGAACTATAAGTAATGATTTGTGGAATGTTTTCAAAGGTTTAAAAGTATTAGAAATATTTTATATGGAATTTAAAAGGTAGTTCATTGTTATTCCTCTTATACTGTGAGTTGGATATGGAGATTAATATTGAGGATAAGTTGGTGGTATTTTTATCCATATCTAATGTCAAAGAGTTAGATAAATCTTTTAATTAAGATATGGGTTTCCCAATTTGATTGGGATAACTTGGATAGGAATAATCTTCAGATATTTGATATGAAATTCTTTGGTGTAAACTTATACTATTTGAGAATTTTGGAAGATATTATTATTATATCTTTATTCCACTTATAGTATTTGTTGATTATGAGAATTAATATAGAATACAAGTAGATACAATTTCTGTGTAACTTATGTTCAATATCGATTGATTTAGGTTTTGTCGTGAATCATATCTTCAACAATATCATTCTTGAAGCCCAATAAGATTGAGTTGTGGAAATTCATATCATAAATTGGGATTTAGTCGAACCTTTGATTTGAGAAAATTAAAAATAAGAAATTAGGAACCAAGTATAATCTTTAGTTAAGATTAAAGAATTGAATGTTGGAAAATCGATTTAATTGGAAACTATGGTTGAAATATGGATTAAAGGATTTTCAAAGGAAGTTGGGTTTTGATAACGAGTTATCAAATGAAAAATTAGTTAAGGCTTTGAGGCTAAATTATCTTTGATTTAAGGGATGTGTTGTAAAAGAGGAAGGTTAAATATGAATTTTGTTATAATTTGAGAATGGTCTTAAAGAAATTTAATTTAACAAAATCTAAGATGGAAGGAGATTTGGTTGAAAGCCTGTATTTTCCGTAATTGTGTTTTAAAATTTATGCTTATTATTTGGGATGACCGGGATTGGATGTATGTCCGAAAACCATTCCAAGTAATAATACGACGTTGTGGAGCAATTGAAGTCGTTGAAGACAGTACTGAAGCGAGACCCTTCATATTGTAAGGACGACTTGCTGAATGTCTTAAATGGTAGCTTCCATTTGCAGATGGATTATATATCTGCTAAGTGGCAAGAAGCCCAAATGTATGTGAAGGAATTTCGGATTGTTGTTTCATTCAGACCTATAACGGACATTTATGGATTGTGTGTCTGACATTGAAAGTGACTGCGTAGCACTGGTCTCTGTTAAATATATATCTGTTTGGTGGTGGAGAATTTATTCTGTTGCTTAACACCCTTCTCTAAGACGCATTAGCTTAGAGGTTATATATCGATAGAAATTAGTGATGCGTTGTGAAGGGACAATGCGGCATATTTAAGTTATGTGGTGAGCTTTGGATGATCAAAGCATGGCTTATTTAAGCGTAGCTTTGTGTATAACGGGACCTCGGCAAGCCTCACACCCTGTAAATGGCCAAAACAGGAAGAAATGCAGCAGGGTTATGGGGTGTTATCTCCTTCTAGATAAAAGGTGTACTATGGTATGAAGCCCAGGTATTAACCTATGTGGTAAAAGCATCTACTTTTATGGTTATTGTCGGCGCGCGCTCGGAAAGGTTGGTAACGACCGGGAGATGACATACTCAGGCATACTCTAAGTTATCCAGTTAAGGGGTAATACAGCCTTGTGTTGGCATAAGGAGAATCATTGTTGATCCTCGGACATCCCTCTAGAGGTGTTCAAAATTTGGTTCGAAAGGAAGTTATTTTGCCCGGTCATTGTTGGAAACCCAATCTCCGCTACGAGCCCGTACGATTTTGATTGTATACCATACGTCAATATAGTATATGGTACCTATGCTGGCTAGGGTTGATACATTTACTTTCAAAATTGTTTTCGCACTATATTATACTACTGAAAGAGGATTTTCATGTATCAAGCATTTTTGACTACGTAAGGAGAAACCTTGCCCATGTGTGCGTTTGCATTGTGTGTGTGCCGCGAGACCTTATGTTAGTTTCATTTTTCAAAAAGTCATTGCGAATTTCTGTGCACTAGTATTCATATGGAGTAAACCCGTTCCGCATTAGCTGCATGGTCCGGTGAATTACCTAACTTTTAAATAAACCCTAAAAACAAATATTTTGAGTTCTCACACCATTCTCATGACTGACCTGGAGTTTATTGCTCCCACACCTAAACTTTGGGTGCCCATAATATTTGCACGGGCAGCCTAGTAGTTTGGTTCGCAGATTTAGTCTTGGAGTTGGTTAGAGCAGGATAATTTGGAGCATGCATATTCTTCTACTGAGTTTAGTGTCTCTTCCACTGTGTAATCGATGTACGCTGATGTATCTTTCGTAATTCTGATGTAATATTATTGTAATGATAATGGAAAAGTTCTTTTTATTTTGTGCAAATGTGTAAGTACCCCTAACAATCCGTCTTTATGAACGGTTTAAGTTGGTTTAATTACCGGCGAAAACCGGGCAAAAAGCCGGGTCGTTATATATATATATATATATATATATATATATATATATATATATGCCTAATTTCCATCAACTATTCCAAATTATATATTTACATATATTTCTTGTGATTTGAAAATACGTCAATTCCACTAATTAGGCATAATTTACAATGATTGTGGCTAAAAGTCTTTTTGTAAGATTGGAACCTTTTAGCAAGATTGAATGCAAAAAGGAATATTTGGTTGTTTACTTGACCAAATCATTTAATTTATAATAATAATAAAAATAAAAAAATAACTATGTTTACCACACGAAAACATAAAAATATAAATATATATATATATATATATATATATTATCCATCCAAATCGGCGTAAAACAGTAAATTATACATTGTATTGAATGTATGAATGTTTAGAAAATGTTCAATCATTGAATTATATATGTAAATATAATCCATACTGAATTAATATATTTGTGGTGACCATTTGTAGCAATCAATATAATTAATTGCTATAAATAGGACCGCAAATCAATAAATAACAATTGTAACAATATTGATTAGGGAAATGTTATATACTCCAATTAGGAAATTTGAATTATAACCGCATTTAGAAACAAGGTTAAGCTCAACTTGTTGTATAAGTTAGCCCGGAACTGTCCGACTAATCCAGCAACAACAGTTATTCAGCTTAATGTAAAGGGTCTAATGCATAAATATAAATGTACTAAAAAGCATGAGGTTAAGTTCAACTTGTGGTAGAAATCTGCTCGGAACCGACCGGCAAATCCATCATCCACAAGTAGTCAACTTAATGTGAGAGGTCTGATATATATATATATATATATATATATATATATATAAAGGTCAACCAATAAATAAATAAGAATAGTAATTGTTTGTTGGGGTACAACAAATAATATCTTGGGACTGATAAATGGCTGCCTTAGGAAATTATGACCGTTATGGTCATAATGGGCAATAAAAATAGAAATAAAAGAAAATAGTTGTCATAAGGGGATTAATGAATTTTGATTGTCATTTGAATACTAAGTCCAAATTAGGGAAGAAATCAAATAAAGATCCTAAGGGGAATAGGGGATATAACCTTCCTCGTTTATATTAAAGAATATACAACTTATAATTAAAAAAAATAGAGTCGGACTTAGTAGGTTAACAATGGAAACATATTATTAACCATAAGAGCCCGTGACAATAATGAATCATGTGGAGAGAGACTAAACAGAAAGAGCGTAATAACATAGCCCACTTTATCCAAATAGGGAAAGGTGTTTAGGGCTAATGGGGGAAAAACCTAATAACCTTCGTTTATAGTCCGCTTCCTGGGTCATAAGTGGCTAGTGTCGGAGAGTTCACCTGGGGATAGGTCCTTTAGTATAATGGTCTTAAACGGCATGTGTGTGTATTGCCTGCCCAAACTTGGAAACTAAAAACATTAGATATGGCTACTTACCATGCGGGAAGTAGTAAGCGACTAAAGGGGTTATCTAATAAGGTCAGTTAGAGGTATAGCGAGTGATAAAATACCATCTCTCACCTTATACGGGACAATGGTATATGCACGAATGACGGAAGCCTTAACTAGTAGGGCCATTAGTTAGTGCTCTCTACTTTATAAGAATGTGAAACAAGTTATCAAGAGGTATTAAGTTACCAGTAAGTCCGCCGACCAATTAAGTCCGCCTATGGTCTTAAGTGATCGGGAGAATCCACCCTATCTATCATCGATGGTGTGGCAAAAAGTAAAAAAGGGAAAGTGGATGGAAAGGTATATATGTATGTGAGAACTCTGCAGTTAGGGGTTCACTTCTTGGTATAATAATCAATTAAATTATAATTTAAAAGGGCTTCCTAAATATATGCGTAAACTTTCTATCTCGGTATTATATCTTAGAATACTACTTTGAGAAGAGCAGTATTGTTGACGTCAAAAGTTAGTCACTAGTGACAGTCAACCCCCAACCATGTGAAAAGCACATGAAAATGATTGTGAAATGCAGAAAAAGTAAAGAAAACAGGGAACACGCAAGACAATTTATAGTGATTCAACAAAGATGGTGCCTACGTCCACTTTATATGTATTGATCTTTTTGATTACTAGTACAATGTTTTTTCTAGTTTTGAGGAAGAAGAAGAAGTATTTCTTTTCTAACTTAGCTGTAGAAAAGCCTTGAGAGGGAAAGGTACAGCCGAAAGTAGGAGAAGTTGAAGGTTCCAAAAGTCCAAAAGTCCCTTTTCCATTTTGAGCATGGGTATATTTATAGGTGAGAAAGTGGGCTGAGCGGGCCGCTACATGGATTTCCTCTTTTTCGGAGCTTGGACGCATGGATCTCGATTAATGGACGTAATTGCGGTGGTGGGACCCGGTCCACTGCTGATTAATAGTATCCTCATAAATAGTGGCTTATGTGGCATTCAAGGTGAGGTGTATCAAAAGTAGAGCCTTATCCGGAGTTAGTTTACCGCCTTTATGACCTTAAAAGTCAGGCTAAGTATTGAATGACTCTGCTGGATATTTCTTGATGAATCCGAGATCTTCGCTCGATCTGATATTGAGGGAAGAGATAAACTGGGTCAGCTGGAGTTATCGATTCTTCTGGGCTTTGCGAGCCGTTTCTTGAAGGAGGCCAATTCGGGCCGACCTAATTTTGCGTTGTTATTGAAGGAAGCTAGCTCGGGCCGGACCATGCTTGGTATTTGCTGAAGTGTGAGTTGCTCGAACTGGTCAATTGACCGATGCAGGGAGGCGTGTTTCCAAATATTGGGCTTCGATATGAACGGTGACAGCTTTTGCCAAAAAGTTGGTTAACACTTTGCCCCTCATAACACATCTTCTTCGGTAGAGGGAGGTATGTTCTGAATGTCATGTCGAAGCATAATTGGTCGGAAAGTTATGGTTATATCGGACCATATTAAGGCTGGAAATATGACAATCCTAATGGTTGTATTAAGACCGGCAAACCGGCGATCGTAGTTGATCGTATTAAGGCCAAAAAAACTACAACCACTAAAAAACTGCATTAAGGCCGAATGAATTATGGAAATCGTCTCTTTTCCAATATTTGGTACCTACAAAGGTACAAAGAGCCGCTCTTGGTCTAGAGAGGACTTTAAGAGCAATCGAGGGACGTCACACTTAGCTTCGAAAAATGGCCAGTGTAATCGATACTCGACTTATGGAAATGGCGAGTATTATCAGTACTCGGCTTGCTGAGGGGTGAGCGTCATCTATGCTCGACTTATAATGGTGCGAGCGTTTCATATGCTCGGCTGGTGGCAAGTGATGATCACGCTCAGTTGGTATAAGTTAATTTCATAATTATCTAATGGAATCCATTAAGTACGTGGTGGCAGGCATCAACCATGTTCTCAAAGACAGTGGTGAGTTTAGACCATGGCAAAAGACACTTGATTATCGAAAGATTTGGCGAGTGATTAGCACACTCGGCTTAAGATAATGGCAAGTATCAAGTATACTCGGCTTTTATGACAAGGATTGGCCGAACTCGGCTCGTGGAGTTGGTCTGATTATGATGTCAGGCATTGACTAAGCTTAGGGTCGGCGATCAACTATTATGCTCGGCTTGAATTCATTCAAACATGTCAAATGTTCGAAAGAAAATTTTATTATTGCTACAGAGCCAGAAAAACAAATCCTAACAGAGCAATAGTTGACCTATGGACACATCTGGGGGCTATCCCCGCTCATGCACAATTCATCATAACTCATTATTTAATAAAGCAAAAAAATACATTGATATAACTAGCTAACAATAATGTCGCAATTGCTGGGCTTAGGGTCCTTTACGTTCCTGGGAGCTCGAGGACCGACCTGAGGAGCTTGGGCAGATGAGCATGGCAGCAAGGCCCGTATGGGTTTCTTGACATACTCATGGAGCTCTCCGTGCCTAACTTTATCCTCGACGAAATCGCATAAGTATCAACATTCACTGGTGGTGTGACCAGCTATGTTGTGGTATATGCTGTGCTTCCCAGATTCGATCTCTCTCTGGGTCGGCTCTATTCGAGAAGGCTTTATAGAGGGTAGGGTCTCTCGTATGTCAAGATAGATGTCGACCAAGGGAGAATTGAGCTCGGTATAGCCATCGTACTTGTCCTCTCTTCGAGAATGCACATTAAGGTCGCTCTTTTCTAGAACTTTCCCTTTACCTTTGTTCTGGCCGTTGGAATTGGAGGGGCCTCCGTCCTTGGCAGCGAGCACCTCAAGGCTCTCCATCTCGATGATGGCGTCTTCTTGTCGGAGGAACCTTTTGGCCTCAGCATAAAATTCATCGATATCTCGTGGTGGATCTCTGGTTATGGAGATCCAAAATTCTGATCAATTCTGAATGCCTGCAATGGCGGCCGTGAGCACCATCGATGGCTCAGGTCGGCTGACGGATGCTACAGCTGTGTTGAATCTCCCCAAGAAAGATCGTAGAGTATCTCCAGTGCATTGTTTGATGTTAGAAAGGAACATAACACTTTTAGGTCAGGATATGTGAACCCTAAACTGCTCAATGAAGCGAGTGACCAACACGTTCCAGTTGTTAATTGACATGGTTGTTAGTTGTCGTAACCACATGCCTGCTATGTCAGTGAGGTAGAGCGGGAAGCACTTGGCCATGACATTGGCCGATGCAGAGAGTACTTCCATGTGGCGCATGTATCGCATGAGATGGATGGTCAGATCAGTCCGGCCATTGTAAGGTTCAATGGTTGGAATCTTGAAATCCAGAGGATTTCGAGAGTTTCTGATCTCTCTAGTGAATGGGCTACTATGGACGTCATCTATGTCCTGCTGAGAAGATATTCCCCGAGTGAAGCGTCTGATGATGATGGTAAGATGGGTTCCATCCCCAAGGAGTTGCTGCCATGAATCGAGTCTTGCACTCGAGGGAGCTCCAGCACTGAGGTCCAACGAAAGCATGCACGGAAGGCTGGCCGTTGGTTAGGCCCGACCTCCGAGAGTTGAGTGAAGGTGAGGGCGAGGGTTCATCGCAGTTGTTGGTTCTGGGTAGAATGACCCCTCTTGAATCTAATGAGGGTTGGACCGGGACGTACCCAAGGCAGAGGGTTCAGGCTGGCCCAACATAGCTTGTGATGTTTGGGGTTCTTCAATTCCCTCACCCGATGTAATGTTAGGAGGGTCTACTGTAGCGTTTTCATCCACCGATCTGGGAACCGGTACGGTAGAGCGGCCCCCCTGGTTCGAAGGGAAGGTCCCACCGGCTCTTCTTTGAAAGGCGGCATAAGGCGAGTATGCCGTAAGATACTGGGTTGTAATGGGTATGGCATTGATCGTGACTTCCCCAGTGGTTGCTCGATTGGTCCAGGGGTCGAGCAGTCCTTAAGAGTGAAAGCAAAGCGGTTGAACGACCTAGATCTTGATCGCGGGCCTCCTGTGAATCTGCAGGTGCGGTTCCGCTGTCACTGGAAGCGATACTCCTGGCTGTGAATGGTTGGGAGGTGGAGTGGAGCCAGGAGGAAGCAAAGGTATTATCTGATCAGTGGCCTGATTCTGCGTAGACTGAAGATTGGTTAATGTCCCAATCTCGGTCGATGGAGGAATTGATGTTGAAGCGTATAATCCCATCTCCACTCGACCGAGAAGGCGATTCATCAACTGCTGTTGAGTTAACGCTGAGATGTCATATGGCCTCTGAATTCATCCATAATCTTATCTATGTCTTCCCAGGTAAGTTATCCAGACATTTTGAGTAGGGGAAGCTGAATGTTCCAAAAGTCCAAAAGTCTAAAAGTCCCTTTTCCATTTTGAGAATGGGTATATTTATAGGTGAGAAAGTGGGCTGAGCGGGCCGCCACGTGGCTTTCCTCTTTTTCGGAGCTTGATCTCGTGGAGCTTGATCAATCGACGTAATTGCGGTGGTGGGACCTGGTCCACTACTGATTAATAGTATCCTCGGAAATAGTGGCTTATGTGGCATTCAAGGTGAGGCGTATCAAAAGTAGAGCCTTGTCCGGAGTTAGTTGACCGCCTTTATTGCCTTGAAAGTCGGGCCGAGTATTGAATGACTCAGCTGGATATTTATTGATGAATCTGAGATCTTCGCTCGATCTGATATTGAGGGAAGCGATTAACTCGGTCAGCTGGAGTGATCGATTTTTCCAGGCTATGCGAGCCGTTGCTTGAAGTAGGCCAATTCGGTCCGACCTAATTTTGCGTTGTTATTGAAGGAAGCTGGCTCAGGCCGAACCTTACTAAAGTGTGAGTTGCTCGAACTGGTGAATTGACTGATGCGGGGAGGCGTGTTTCCAACTATTGGGCTTCGATCTACACGGTGACAGCTTTTGCCAAAAAGTTGATTAACAAGTAAAGTTGTGCGTAAACATCTACAAGGTTAGGTTAGAATCACTAACCTTGATAGGAACACATCTTGGATTGAACCAAATAAGATACATCTATGTATTATAATCTTTATAGTACATTTCCTGTTCACCATAATCTTGTTGTTTTGACCCCCCCTCCTCGTTATACCACCTAGGTTTTCTAGAGAAGGTCTTGTTCTCATAGATGTTTTAGTTTGGCTTTCAGTTTTCGTTCTCTCTCATGTTCGGTATTGGCAAAGTAACTTACTTTGAGAAGGTAGTTACTTAAGTTAGTACTAGTTTATCCTACTGGTTTTTGCTGTGAGTTATCTTACCATACTCTGATTATGCTCATGCTCATTTATTGCAGGTACCATATCTTCATGCTTCATGCTTGGATGTATTTAAGTTTCGATTTTTGTTTAAACTTAGGTGCAGAAAAGTGTGGGGTGTTACAACCGATCCGCACACATTGCTAACTTGAGGGTCATAAGATTTGAATATAAACAATTTATTTTTTATAATTATGGGGTCTCCCATTAAATTTTTTTTGCCTGTCCTCAAGATTAGAGATTTGAAAAGGGAAAAGTACACCATTTGATTTTACCCTTATTGTGCATTTCAGTTTCGATATGGATTTGACATTTTGATATACAACATTGAAAGAGAGAGGCGCATCCAAGAAAAATCCCACATGTGTATCCTTCTAGACAAGAGTGCATGCTTCAACAATGGCTTCAGTATGCTCCATAGCATCATCCTAGAAAGTGGGATATGTTTCCACTGGTTCGTACTTTCTAGCATTTCGTGGTAAGTGATGGAACATTGAAGTCCAACGCTTTCGAATGTTGTGCATGGAAGTTGCTTGTGGAAAAGCCGAAGATGTAGGAGAGGAAAGGGGTGGGTTAAGCAGTGCCGAAGGTGGCGGTAGTAGAGGATATATGGAGGGAGGAAGTTTAGAGGGAGGTGCTATAAGGTCTGAAGGGGAGAGAGAGAGAAGAAATTGGGTTAGAAACGGATGCTTCCATGGATTGTACCATTGGAAAAAGTAGATGGCGATGAACTAAGTTTAGTTTATTAGTTTAACCTGTATAAAAAGAGGATGATCTGACTAGTCTAACTCATTCATGAGCTATTCTAAAATATCTAAAAACAATGCTTGCTTGAATGTTGCTGTAACTATAGCATGTTTAATCCATAGCGTTGTTTGTTGAGAAAAATTCAAAAGCCACGGTTTATTATATTCTGTTTACTTAAGCATTTAGGTACGCTTACCAAGCCACATAACCACATTTTTTTAGGAATTTTCACGTGGACATATCTCAAATTGTACACGACCAAATCAAGATTTGTGACATCCGTGTGAAAGATATATGCCAATACTACCATAGAATCTTGTTTGAAAGAATTCTGGCATATGTGGATCGAATATACATATTTGAACCTTATTTCGAATATATATGAATTATCACTCTACGACGAGCTCGTTTTAACTATATTTAATTTATTGGTTCAAACTTTATAAACAAGGGACAACCCGACTAGTCTAACTCATTCGAAAGTTGAAATCTCGCCACTGGCTATTTTATTCAATACGAGATTCCTCATCCATTTTATCTCACATACTTTTCCACCTTTCTGCTTTACTAAATCTTCCCAAAACAAAAACTCACTTCCCAATATACACTTCTACTTAAAATAATCTACAACAACTACAGTAATTGTGCTATTCGTCTGGTTCTGCATCGCAATCAAAGTTAATTTTATTATACTTAACATATTTTTCATTTTCTCAGATGTAAAATGTTTTACATTTTCTTGTAGTCGCACAAATTTTATTTCACCACTAGATAGAACGGATCAATGGGAAATTGAGGATGATACTTTGATGAAGTATTGCGGTAATTTAGAGTTTAGATCATGTGAGAAAATGATGGATTTTGATTATGTAACACAAACACAATTATCACGTAATTGTCGTCGACTGGATAAAGAAATTTGCACTAAAACTGAAACAGCTACGGTTCTCGAACAACCAGATCATCTTCCTGGTAGCAAGCAAAAATATTTTGTTGCAGTGGATGTTGGTAGTTGGGTTAATTGTGGTCGAACACTGGCTATAGGTGAGCCCACACCGAGAAAGATATGTTATTGTAAAAGAGTATGTTATGTGATTGTGGCTAAAAATAGGAGCGTTAGTATGTGTTGTAGGATCTATAAGTGTTCTAACTATACACTAAAACAATCTTATCCTGACTTATTCCACTGTTGTAAGTACAACGAGTGGACTGATCCTCCAATGTGTCAGAGACAACATGAGGATGCATTGGAGATGCGGGATGAGAATAAACGATTGAAAAAAGAGATGAAGAAAGAAATATTACGTACGGAAAAGGCAATTTTCCATTTGAAACAACTTTATTTAGACTTGCAATCAAAGCTTCCAAGGTACCCCAATGAGTAGTTCATACAAATGTAATTTATGGCTTGGGCATGAATTTATCAGTCATTGTATTAGGTTTGGAAATGTAGTTTGTACGAATGTATTAGTCAATGTATTAGGTGTACGATTGAAAGTGATGAATGTATGCTCATTGCAAATTGTCGTCAATGTATGAATGAAAGTTATTCTTCTACATCAACATTAATAATAACCACAAACTTGAAAAATACTAATGCAATATAATTTTCTGAATGAATGTTATATTTAGTTTATTTGCTCAAACTTATTAAACAAAGGATGACCTGAATAGTCATTTCAACAGCTTTAAGGGTATGCAATGTGTGGTCTTCTCAACAGAGTACAGTCTTTCTAATAGTGTACAATGTGCAGACAGTTCAACATTATACAATGTGCAATGTAAAGTAATTTCAATAGCTTTAGCAGTATGTAGTGTGTAGCCCTTTCAATAGAGTGCAGTTATTCCAACGATGTACAGTGTGTAGTCAGTTCAACATCGTGCAACATGCAATGTAAAGTAATTTCAATTCTTTAGCAGTGTGCAGTCATTTGAACAACTTCCACACAACTATGCCAATATGTATGACATGTAATCCGTGTCTTTCTCACAATTCTTCACTCAAATAAGCTCATTCTTCCCTACACCTTTGCATAATCAAAGATATGCCTTCATAGCCTTCATCTGTTGATTCTGATTTATGGCTAGCGCACGATACTTCAGATGGTCCATGAACTGATGTAGATTGGCTTATTGAATGCTAAGAGCACCACTATGAGGATGTCCATCATGAGTTCCCAAATCTAAGCCAACTTAGACTTTAGGAACCTATTGAACCTCCATACGGACAGGATAATCATCAAGTTTTAAATGCTCAACCTCCTATTCAACTAGTGATAGAACAATTTTCAATTGTTCAACCTCTGTATGAACAAGAGGTACAACGAGCTTCAGTTCTTCAATCTCCATATGATCAAGTAGTTGACTCATATCTTGTCTGTTGCAACTATGTTATGCGGTGGAGGTAGTGGTAAAGGCAGATGAAGAAAATTTTGGTTGTAGAATCTAGTTATGCCCATTATGGCCAAACATCAGTTGCTACTCTTAATGGATTGATGATCGTTTATGTTCAGTGGGAATTTCTTGTGCTAACGAGTTGGAACAAGAGATAAGGTATCTTATAACTGCTTTAGAAGCCCTCGAGATTGAACGTAACTTATAGTTTGCTTGATTAAATATTTTTCTAGTTAACATCCATTGTATCCTAAGTTTTAGCATCTATTTCCAATGTATGACTAAACAAAATGTAATTCTACATGATGAAATATTCATTTGAGAAGTTTAGTTCGATGAAAATCGTGATCAAGAATGGTAACGACATCAAGAATAGTAATGAATATAATAAACAAAATATATTCTTGGAAATGACATAAAATGACATCCACACTGAAATGACATAACATAATCAATAATGATATACAGTACATCACACGAATAATATTGACATCTACACTGAAATCATATGACTTGAATAATAATGACATATAACATGAACAATAGTAATATCAATACATAAACCTAATGTAATAGGTCTGCAATACATCAGAGAAAAATAATAAATACATCACACCAAATGAACTATAATATAAACGATCACGGAATCATATTGAATATTTGACAATACATCCCGTACCCTGCTAAAAAACCAATCCTTGTTTACCAACCATACATTGTCTAACCAAATCCAATTCTCTCTCGATACGTTCCTCAAAAAATCCGATTTGTGCTGATTCTAGTGGACGTGTCGGATGTCGACAGCTTCTCTCATCCTCATCATCCCGGCTACTGTTGGGACCAGCTAAATGCTCGTAGTACATCTACACGTCAGAAAATCTCTTGCACGTTTCCTCTAGCTATACTTGTAGCCCGATTACTTCCTCTTCCAAGAAATGAAGCTCGCTATCATATTAGTCTAAACTATGCCTATGTTCTATGTATCCTGTGTATTCGGTCCCCACTATTTTCATATCATAGAGATCAATGTATGATATTTGTGTCTGATCCGCATAATGATCATGTGTCAGTGGGTAAAACATGTCAACATAACTGTCTGGTCCTATAGTAGGGACTGTCATGGTGCATCCAAAGTGAGAAGAAGCCGCCACATGATTTGGTGCACGATAACCTTTGTTAGGATGGGTAATATTGTAACGACCCAGAAATTTCAGCAGTTGAAATATAAATTTAATTATTGAGGATTTATTGTTAAAAGAAATATTTATAATTGTGTTTTGATATAGAATTTGAAAGTTTATTTATTTTGAACTTTGTTGAATATATTTATATTTGGATTTCAATTTAGAATTTGGACTTTAAATTTTGTTTTGAGCGTATTTGAGTAAACTTACAAAGGAAAATTCCATTTGTAAATTTAATTTTTAATATGAACGTTTGTTATAAGAGACGTTATTAACATTATCTAGATAATTTGAATTTATTAGAATATTTAAATTATAAGTTAAGTTAAGATTTAATGTTGAAGTAAATGTTTATATATTTGGATTTTTACACGAAATTTGAAATTTATTCTATTTTTAATATGATTTGGATATATTGTTAAATAAAATTCCTTTTATAAATTAAATATTAAACTTTGAAATTATGTTTAGCTTCGATATAGCAATTTGAGTTAAGAAAAAAAAGAAAAAAAATTAATTTATTTAACTTTGAAATATAAGCAGTATAATTGATTTGAAAATCAAAGTTTATTTTGAAATATGAATTGAGACATATTTACAAATGTAAAAGAGATATTTATTTTAATGTTGGGTTGACATCTAATTTGTTAAGTATAAATTTAGTTTTGTAATTTAAGAATTTGGAAATAAATCCCGTTTCTGAATTGAGATTTGGTATTTGACTTGGAAACAAGTTGAATTTGTTCGAGCATTTGACAATTTGTTTAAAACTCTGATATACTTCGTGCACCATTAATATGTCTTTGAAACCAAACAAGCAACGTTGTTATATGCATTTCTTTTAAATGGTGACTTTCTCCGTTCAAAGCAATATCTCGTTCAAACCCATATCTGAGAATATATACTCAAAGATATTATGCTGAAACAACGTGCCACTTGCCTTTGTTTTACTGTATGTTTCAACACCTATCCACTTCTCTTTGAAATTGTATTACACGGTTTTGTTCACTCCTTTTACCGATTCTCTTATTTTTGGTATAAAATGTGCATGTACCCCTGCATTTGCTCGGAACAAAAGGAGCCACTTCCTCCTCTTTACTTCCTTAGCAGCTGATCCTCCCTAAATTAATTTCCATTCCCCAAAATTTATTTTCCCAAAATGAAAAACAATTTTGACCTAAAGCTTCAATTCAATCTGCTATTTTTCTGCCATCACCCAATTTAACTCCGCCCATCCCAAAACCATCGTCTCCTTCAATTCATGGTCGTGTTGTGTTCTTCCCCAAGTCCCGATTTTCCTAGACCCATCTCTCTCCCTGTCCCCCTTTTTTTCGATAGTAATCGTGGCCTCCACTGACCAAAAACTTCCTACTGCTCTTGCTAGCCTCTGAAACCGTGCCTTGTGTTTCAGGTCCATTGAGGTTTAGCTCCACCGAAACAGCGAAGCCTACGGTCTGTTTACGCAGCTGAACCATGCATCTTCACAGACTTAACCACACCACTTCCGGCATTGTCTACGCCTAAGCAACCCCAGTCGGCGCAAGCACCGTCCTACTTCAACAATTCACCAAACCAGGTTCAGTTCAATATGAATGCTTGCTCGCCCTTCCCCTGTCTGACATCACAGGATTGTAAGTTTAACTTACAATTAAACTCATTTCAAGTCTTCTACTTCATGCATTCACTAAGTGTAGCTGTTTGGATTTGTTTTTCCATTATTCCTATCATTTGGGGTTGACTGTTTGGATAAATATTTATTTTGTTAATGTTATAGCATTTAGATGCCCACGTTTTATTTGCCTTGCTGGTACATACCCATTTGCATGTTGTCACCTTCACTTCGCTTTGCATAAGCTTGATAGTAGTACACATATCCATTTCATTAGTATCGTTGAAACCCAACCTTTTGCTCCTTATTTAAGTTTTCTTATGGGCGTTAATCATTCCTTAGTTGCATAGTTTATGTCGCTTTTTTTGGGTCATTGCATAGAAGTATAAGTTTAATTAGAGGTCACTTTTTCCATTTTGGAAGCCTTATCTTTGGCTACATGAGTTACTTGTACCTGTTTCTTTTCCCTCTGGCCATCAACTTTCGTGTTACATGCGACATACCTTCGTTATGTGTTTCCTCGACCCTTGTTGCGATCCAAAACACATAAGGACTCGGAAGTCGATAGGGAAGTTAGTTTGCATTCATGATTGTTGTTACGCTTCTGTAACTCGAAAATCCAGCCTATAAAATTCATTTCATACTTGGGTAAATTAAGGATTGTGCACCATGTTAACATAGAAGTTTAATGCTTAAAACACACATGCAAGTCAACTTGTCCTCAAGATTAGTTGAAACAGAACTGCATAGCTTTTGTCCCCTGACCTTCTATTTTCAGATTTGTTGAGGTAGTCACAGTTTGCATACTTTTAATCATTATAGTTTATTTATACTTTTGCAATACTATCATTTTATTATATAGCAAGTGAATGGGTGGATGGCCATTTATTATTAACCCTTTATGCATCCCAAACAAATCTTTGCCAACCTGGGCATAATTATTCAAATATTATGACTATTTGTAGATACATATCAGGACAAAGATTGGATTAAACTTAGTGTAGTAGAACCTGCTACTCATTTTAGTTGACTTCTTGTGTGGCTATATAATTTTGATCTCCTTACTTCCATGTGTGTTTATAGTAGTTCTTTTTTTTGTTTTGTATGAAATCCACTGAGTATCTTGCTAGTGCATGTCCACCAGGATGTACTATTATATAGTTAAATATGCTCCGTTATTCTTTGTGCCATTAGAACCATTAAGAGTGTTGCTACATGAACCTTTGTCCTTAAAAAATGCCTGCAACATCTCATGCATTTACCTCACATATCATGCTTGTGAACCTATGTGGTTGAAATGTTTACTGGTCAGTATGCTCTTTGAACCATTAAGTAAGCTATGGCATAAACACTTGCCTTTAAAAGTGACTGTAACACCTCATGTATTATAATTTTCTTTCCATTTATAGCTCACGCATGGAACCTCTCTATATATTGCATCGCTTTGTTCCATGATGTACATATTGGCAGTTTGCATGGGCTATGCTCGAATTATTTAAATAAATTTGTTAGGATTAAACTGATTATATTTACATGTCTATCGAAGTTTACTAACTTGAAATAAGTTTAATCCTGACTTGAGTGTTTTGTGTTTTTGCATGGAACGCTCGGGTCAGGCCCTAAGTGTTTCAGCTTTAAAGACTTCAGCTTGTAAAGAGGAGAAGCACTTGAAGATTCGTGCGCGCTCTAAGCTCGACAAAATCGTAAATTTATTCATTGAAATTCATGTATAAATTTATATTATTCTTCCATTATGCACAATTTGTATAGAACTCTGATATTTATATAAAATTTTATTCCGTTGTAATTATTGTACTTTGTGATTCTGTATTTAATTCTTTTTAAACCCGGTAAGCCAAATAACAATCTGTCTTTTTGAAAGCTTTAAGTTGGTTTAATTACCGACTTGGAGTGGTCAAAATGCCAGGTCATTACATCTCGTATTAGAGCTTTGGTTCATACAAAGCTTGGCTTATTTGGTTCAAAAACTCATTAGAGATAACGTAGAAATACCTTAGAATGAGCAGAATTAATGATAGAATTAGCGGATTTCGAAAAAGAAATACTTTTGGAAGAGATTTTGAAAATAAATTTGCTTGAAGAAGATTTGAAACTAAAATATTTTGAAGGAGAATATTTTTGAAATATAAGTCCCATTTTAAAATTCTTAATTAAAGGCTCTTCACGGTAAAGATTTTCGAAATCGATCGTCTAGTGTACGGAATTATCAAAGAAAATAAAATTGATTAATGAGATGAGTTGTACCAAGTGTTCTGAAATATTCCAACTAATATTAAAGGGATTTATGTTAAAAAAATCATAATGAGTACAAGATATGGATTTTCAAAGGTAATTAAAAACTTGGTAAAGTTAAAATTTGATGAAGCGAAATGTGACGATACTCGACTTAAGAAATGATTGTTGGAACAAGAGCTGAAACAATACTGAAATTGAATCAGATCGGATTGAAATTGGTATTAATTACCATTAATATGTTCTATCTTTATTTTGTGTAAAGGTAATCTTGTTTTGCCAATTATTCCAAGTTAATACTATTTACGCCCAGCTTTTTATTCATTGTTACTTTACTAAATAATTCATTTTGTATGTATACCTAGCTCTCTACTTTGTCTAAATAATTCATATTTTTTTATATTCTAGCTTTTGCCTTAACTATTTTAAAATTATATTTAGTTGTGTTTTGTCTTGACTATTTGTACTTAGCCATTTTATTGTAAATATAGTATTTAAAGCCTTTTTACTTGACTCTTTTATCTTACACTATTTTTTTTGTATTTAGCGTTTATATATTATATTCTTCATATGTATCACTAACATTCTACTTTTGACTTAATTACTTGTATTTAACAATTTACAGAATTTTAATTTTCTGTCTTATCTAACCTACTTATTTATTTCAATTCAAATGTATTTCTTTGTAACTATTGTATACCAAGAATATCTATTTTACTTAATTGTTTTACTTAAACTGTTTTACCTAAATTATCTTGTATATATCTATTTTATTTGATTTATAATTTGTGGGGCTTTTATCTTATTTTCTTACCTAAGCCTATATATTCCAACTTATGTATTTTAAATCTTACTGTTCACCCAAACTATTTTAGAAAGGTATGCATTTTGATCCAAGCACTTTTAATCGGCGTAAATTGAGTATGAGTAGTTGATCAAATAATGATATTCTTAAGCGTGTAAATCCAAATCAAAAGTGATGTTTTGATAAAAGTTTGATTTGAGAATATGAACTTAGATTTGAAATGATTTTGGGATTGAGATGAAAATTTCAAGGAAGTTAAGACTGAAATAAGAAATTTTAATGGTGATCAAGATACAAGTTTTGAAACTTATTTATGAACATGAGGAAGCGATTAATTCAAAAACTATTGTTTGAAAGGAAATTAATATAAGATAGAATCTTATATAAGGAAGGTACATAAGATTGATACATTGGAAATATAACTCAGAAATTTTATGGACATTCGATATGAAAGTTTTCAAAGCATATATATGACAAATTTATATAAAAATGTTGTTAATTCAAAAAAACTATTGTTTTAGAAAGTAATCAATGTGTAATGAAATAGTTGCGAGTATTTTATTGATGTCAAGGTTGGACTATTGAGTACATGAAGATTTTTGGACGTACGCCTAGCTAACGTATGTGCTAAACCCTTCATGTACTAAACAAATATAGATTCACGCTGTAGTCAATTAGAAATGAATCTAGTGGTGGTTGCAATATCACTGGTGTTTATCTCCAAGTTTCGAAGGTGGGGAAGATGTATTCTAGTTAAGATGTCGAGAACTAGTTAACTGTTTCGATAAATGTTTGAGAATAAGGTAGCTAAGTTAAACACGTACTTAACTTGGATAATAAGTGATAAGCACCTATTTTGTCAATAACTGAAATGATGTATATTTTAGAAGTGAATCTCACTTAAAGAGCTGAAGTGAAATTTTGAAAGAGCATGTAAGTAAGCTTATTTTTTAAGTATTCATATTTAGGATATGTTAAGAATATCACCCCATATTTCAGATTTTGACAGTAGTATTTAATCAAATTATAATGAATATCCAAGTGGGGAGAATACTGTTGAAACTGTATGAACGAATTGGATGGAAGTTACTTAACAAATAATCGCTTATGACGCATATGAAATTTTGAAGTAAGAATTACTCAAGTGAAAAATTATTGAAAATAAAATCGAGTATCCCGTGATTGAACTGCGTATACTTGTATCCTTGTGTGCGTTTGACTTTCCTATCTTGGCCTAGGCCAATCATTTAAATTCGAACCGTTTGTTCTTGAGTAATGTAATTTATACCCCTGTATCTTATGAATTTGACCAAGTATTTTGATTCAAACCGTTATACCTTATGATGTTCATTTGATATTGAATTTCTATTTACCTCCACCTGAGTTGAACACATGGAATTTGACTTGATCCATGTATGTATACTATTTGCGCCGTGTCTCGAAGGAAGACAATTTTTTATTCAAACTAGAAAATCTTGATTTATCCAAGATATTATGTTAATGGAACCTCAACAAATGAGTTTTCGATAATAATCGAAAGTGTTTGAAATATAGAATCCAGCTTATGCAAGAAAATGGGATTTTGGAAACATTAATTTTGAGAAATAAGTTCCCTAAATTTTGAAATCAATGTTTTGGAATTAGTATATGGAAAAATACTAGATTGAGACATGCACATCAGAGAAGCATAGCGGAAGTGTGATGGTATTTTTGAACAAGAAATGTTTCAAGAGATTTTCCAACTAATTGAATAGTGTAACCTTTTCAACAAGATTTGTAATGTGAAAGAATAAAATAAAGCCCTATATTTTGTGAAAAGTATTTTGAATGAAGTTGAAAGAAAAGGTTATTCGACTATATGGATTGTATATGATTATAAGATATTGAAGCCCTTGAAAATTTTATATTATGAGAATATGTGAAATTTACTTGGAAATCTTGGAAATGTTCCGAAACTATTTGAAAATAGAAGCGTATCTGAAGAAAATTGATATGACTTATATAGACTATAAGCGAATTTCTAAAGCCTTTAGAATTTGAAAAGCTTACGTGATTGAAAACACAATAAGAAAATCGTATTGATCCAATTTGTTTTCCAATTATTGAAAAGAACATTTCATGGCGATATGAATCTCTTAGAAAAGATCAACTTATGTATAACTGTGGGGTTAAATGTTTCAAAATAAATTGAAATTTATTTTCATGAAGCTTGATATCATGTATAATGATTCTTAAAGTCTTTGATTTAGAGAATTTGAAAGGCTTGAAATGTTTGAATAAGATCATAAATTTTGAAATATGAAACATAAGTTTGAATGTTGGAAATTGTATTTTCAATTAAACGAATTTGATTTCCAATTATTGTTCGAAATTGGTTTTCCAATTATTTTGGATATGATGAGTAGTTTATAAAAATGGTTTATAAACAAAAGAAATTTTGACGACTTGAATCCTGATATTTGAAATGTTTGAAATACAACAATACTACGATTGAAAGTATTTGCAAATTATTGTTGCGAAATGATTTATAACTTCGGGATATGAAATGATTTGATATGTTTCCATGGATTCGGGTAACCTTTGACTAAAGAAAGGGTGTGTGATTTAGGGTATATACTTTGTCCAAGTCTGGATGAAAATCGGGATATATACCTTGCGATTTGTATGCGGCTTCCGAGTCTGGGTGAAAACCGGGACATACACTTCGCGCTTTGTATTCGGTGTCTGTTGACAGGTAAAATTGTCTCACGCAAAAACCCAATGTGTATGTGTGAACAATTATCCAGATAAGCAGGAAATGATGAAAGTGCGGGGAAACACAGCTTTTATAGTGGCTTGGCATTAATGCCTACATCCACTTTATAATTCTCATTCATCATATCTCTTATCGATTACAAAGTTGTACAAGTACGGACAATAGTCAAGTTAAAAGTGTTACAATAGAATAACAAAATATCCAAGTTTAGTACTCATGTCCATGAAGTTCAAAAGTAGCATAACAATCCTTGTTAATGTTCAAGTGTCGTTGGAGAACATGCATGCTATCTCTTAATTATCCATGCCATCTCCAATGGCCATAGTGAAGGTGTTGGAAGCCATTAATGAATGTTTGGAGCTCTCAAGGTCCAAAAATTCCAAAGGAGAAGGTCCTTAATGAAGGCCAAGGCTTGGCGTATTTATAGAAAGTTAGGCGGAAGTAGGTAAGAATGGGGGACAACATGCAAAATTTTGCACCCACTACCAGCATCTGCGTAAATTTCGCACCTTGCTCTGGGTGCGAAATTTCGCACCTGCTGGGTGCGAGATTTTCCACCTGCGGGGTGCGAGATTCCGCACCTGCTGGGTGCAAGATTTCGCACCTGCTGGGTGCGAGATTTTCCACCTGCGGGGTGCGAGATTCCGCACCTGCTGGGTGCAAGATTTCGCACCTGCTGGGTCTGAGATTTCGCACCCGCTGGGTGCGAAATTTGGCACCTGCGGGAAGCAAGATTTCACATCTGCTGGGTGCGAAAATTCGCACCCCACCGGGTGGGTGCGGAATTTCGTACCCCACTAGGGGAACAATTTTGATGAAGGAGTGGACTGCAATTGTGCTGTCGCGGAGGTCCAAGTTCCTGAATGCGAGTTTGATCGCCGCCGGACTATGGGGCACCGAACCCCCATCGGCGCTGCGCCCGGACCCGCTTCACTTCTCGCCTTCGGCTTAGAGCACGGCTCGCCTTCGGGTCAGATGACGGTTTGACTAAGAGTTCATTGGGCCTAGAAGAAGCCATCTGATAGAGCTTTTGGGTCTCCTTGTGACTACGACGCGACTTCGACCCAGTTGCTTTGTGTTTTTTGATGCTTAAGCGTGTCGCTAACCCAATACTTGACGTGTGACCGCTTCAACCAAAAAGTGTGTCAACATTTGCCCCCCAAAACATATTTTGCTTGACCAAAGAATATGTATTTTGCGAGGAGAAGAGAAATCCATAAACCAAGGCTAGGAGAAGTCTGGAGCTAGTCTCTCCATATATAAGACGGAACAGCCATGACATGCTAGGTCGTATTATTCAGAAAAGCAAAGCCAATAAGCCAAAAATCCGTGATCGCTTCGGATCATACTAGTGGAAGACCACGATCGCTTGGCATCGTATTACGGAGAGAAATCCAACGATTGCTTGGGATCGTATTAATAGAAAGCCAGAACAACCAGAGTATCTGAGAGACTGGAGGAGCCCAACAACCTGCATAGAAAAGGGATACACATAACCATAAGTGAGCAGTCTTGCCATGTTATTGACAAGGATGCCCCAGGTCATCGTGTACGTTTGATTGACTGCATTCAAGGCGATCTCACGTTGATGAGATGGCCAAGGCAAGTTAGAGCATTCAAGGAAATCTCACATTGGTGAGATGGCCTAGACGAGTAACATTCAAGGAAATCTCGTGTTAGGGAGATGACCTTGGCAAGTGGCATTCAAGGGAATCTCGCGTTAGGGAGATGACTTTGGCAAGTGGCATTAAAGGAAATCCCGCGTTACGGAGATGACCTTGGCAAGTGGCATTAAAGGAAATCTCGCGTTACGGACATGACCTTGGCAAGTGGCATTCAAGGAAATCTCGCATTAGGGAGATGACCTTGGCAAGTGGCATTCACGGAAATCTCGCGTTAAGGAGATGACCTTGGCAAGTGGCATTCAAGGAAATCTCAAGGAAATCTCGCGTTAGGGAGATGACCTTGTCAAGTGGCATTCAAGGAAATCTCGTGTTAGGGAGATGTCCTTGGCATGTGGCATTCAAGGAAATCTCGCATTAGGGAGATGACTTGGCAAGTGGCATTCAAGGAAATCTCACATTAGGGAGATGACCTTGGAAAGTGGAATTCAAGGAAATCTCGCGTTAGGGAGATGACCTTGGCAAATGGCATTCAAGGAAATCTCGCGTTAGGGAGATGACCTTGGCAAGTGGCATTCAAGGAAATCTCGCATTTGGGAGGCGACCTTGGCAAGTGGCATTCAAGGAAATATCGCGTTAGGGAGATGACCTTAGCAAGTGGATTCAAGGCAATCTCATCGTAGTAGGCCGAGGGGCCGAGAGAGCCAGCCGCTTATTAGAGTTAGCAATCACGTTATCGATTTCATACTTCACAAGTAAGCGTCTTTACTTTGCAAAGTAATTTTTTTTAAGTTATAAACGTTAGGAATCTTTACTAAAGCAAAAGGAAAACCTCACGGTTCGTCATCCGTAAAAAGCATGCCTAGGGGGCTGGCTTGCCCCTGGGCATGGGTAAGTAGACTTGGTCGTTTTTTGATTTCAAGTTCATTCGTAGAGGAAAGTGAATAGTCTATTGTTCGTGAAGAGCATGCCTTGGATCTCTTTGGTTCCTATTACATGGGTAAATAAACATAACTATTCACAATTCAAAGCTAGAAAAGTAATCTTTTCATTAATAACCAAAAGGAAGGATACACCCAAAGGACTAAAGTCCTTAATGCCAATACCATGGGCCGAACCCCAAATAACCGAACCTAAAGAGCCAGATTGAGAAAGCTGTGAATGAGGAGCACATTATTCAAGAGCCATAGAAAACCATAATAAGACTAAAAGACCAAAAAGTCATGAGATACTGATACTAGGGAGGCTTGGACCCTAGGCATCAGGTCTAGTCAGAAATTTAGTTGATGGTGATGCCGCGACGGCTGCTGGTCTCAGACCTATCTTGATTCCTTTAAAGGGTCTGGAAAAACTGCGCCAGCTCTGCATTTCTGACATGGTCTTCAAAAGCATTCTTAAGATAATGACGCTTGTTTGTATTGTGACCATTGGCTTCTTGAAATATGCAGTATCAGTTGGATCACTTAGCTATCGAGGGGGTTCCCGAGCATGAGGCTTTTTGAAGGGAGCGATAGGGTGAATTTCCCGGTAGATTTCCTCGAGAGTGTGTGTAAGTTCTGAGTAGGTTGGGAACCTACGATGCCTATTAGCATTGTTACGATCATTCCCAAAAGGAAGTTGCTGAGCAGAATCTTTAGCTTTCCCAAAATCGGAAGATTTTACGTCCTTAGCAGCATTAACATCGACAAACTTCTTGCTATTGTTGGCCTTTGCATCTTCTTCTCGATGGAACCGTTCAGCTTCAAAATAGAATTCCCCGAGATCCTTAGGTGGGTCTCGGTGCAGTGAAGTCCAGAATTCAGATTTATCTAGAACGCGAGGTACTGTGGCCATTAAAACCATGGAAGCGTTAGGTCTGTCGACTGAGGCGACAGCAGCGTTGAACTGTTTCAAGAACTTCCGTAGAGTCTCGTCGGACATCTGCTTAGTGCTGTTGAGAGTCATGATGCTTTTTGGGCAACCAATGTTGACTCTAAACTGTTCCATAAATCGGGTAATCAAAGCGTTTCAAGAAGTAACGGAGTCCGGCTCCAGCTACCTGTACCACATTGCAGCAATGTCTATTAAGAAGAACGAGAAGCACTTGGCCATGACATTTTTCGAAGCTGAGAGAACTTCCATATGTCGAATGTATCTCATGAGGTGAGCGGTTGGGTCCTTGCGACCATCATAAGGATCTAAGACTGGTAGCTTGAAATCAGGTGGGTTCCGTGAGTCCCTGATATCTAAAGAAAGCGGACTGCGAGTCACGCAATCCATGTCCATAGAAGAAGCACCGCCTCGAATGAACCGACGAGGACATCCGCAATACTTGACCCATTTCCAAAACGAGCAATTGGTTTTAATTATCCAAAGCGGAACTGGTGCCCCTAGTGTTCAGGTCTAAGTTGGGAATCAGATGATTGGGAAGAAAATCCGGTTGGATTCCAACTTGGGAGGCCACATTGGGCGCAACCCTGGCTCCCGGAACCGTGGGAGCACTACCGTCCACGGCTGCGTGCAATGGCGCTTGAGCAATGTTACCAACGGCGGAGCCCGCGACTGGTCCAACCAAGGTGTCATGGACTGGAGCAACATCGGGGTTTGGGGTGCCCACGGGTGTCATAGGACTGGCACCATTTTGAGGAGCGGCATCGGCCTGCTGATTAGTTTGCGGGGTTGCCCCCAAGTCCCGAGTCGCAGGTGGAGGAGCGTTGTTACTAGTTCCAACAATATCTGCATGGCCAGTCGACCTTGAAGTGTTCCTTATCCTGTATTCAATATGAGTGAGGAAGATATTGAAAGCGCCTTCTTGTCTCTCGAGTCAAGTGTTCAAATCCGTGGCGAGGGTCTTGATCATTCCATCGACGTCTTCTCGAGGGACATAGTTTGATGGAACCTCAATCGAAGAAAGTTCAGGACTTCCTTCATCTTCGGTTGCCTCATAGGCTTCCATGATAGCCGGGAGCTTCTTACGCTTAACCATGGTGTAAAGCGAGGTAAAGTTGAAGCCGAAGAAGACAAATCTGAGTACTCAATCTGATGCAGAGGTCAAAGTTGTGCGTCCCCTACCTGGAGCGCCAAAATGTTGACGGGCAAAATTGTCGCACGCCAACACGCAATGTGTATGTGTGAACAATTATCCAAATAAGCAGTAAATGATGAAAGTGAGGGGAAACACAGCTTTTATAGTGGTTCGGCACTAACGCCTACATGCACTTTATAATTCTCATTCATCATATCTCCTGTCAATTACAAAGTTGTACAAGTACAGACAATAGCCAAGTTCAAAGTGTTACAATAGAATAAAAATATATATGTTTGTTCCACACTTTGACTAAACTTCCCTTCTTCTTCTTCGTTGAGAAGCGTTGACTTAGTCAACAATATCCAAGTTTAGTGCTCTTGTCCATGAAGTCAAAAGTAGCATAGAAATCCTTGTTAATGTTCAAGTATTGGTGGAGAACATGCATGCTATCTTTAATTATCCATGCCATCTCCAATGTCCATGAGGAAGGTGTTGGAAGCCATTATTGAGTGTTTGGAGCTCTCAAGGTCCAAAAATTCCAAAGGAGAAGGTGCTTAATGAAGGCCAAGGCTTGGGGTATTTATATAAGGAAGGTTAGGTAGGAGTAGGTAAGAATGGGGGACCACATGCAGAATTTTGCACCCGCCACCTGCATCTGCGCAAATTTCGCACCTGGCTCTGGCTGTAAGGTTTTGCACCTGCGGGGTGCGAAGTTTCGCACCTGCTGGGTGCGAGGTTTCGCACCTGCTGGCTGCGAAATTCGCACCCCACTGGGTGGGTACGGAATTTTGCACCCTACTAGGGGATACGATTTTGATGAAGGAGTGGACTGGAATTGTGCTATCGCGGGGATCGAAGTTCCTAAATGTGAGGTCGATCACTGTCGGGACTGTGGGGCCCCTGACCCCCATCGGCGCTGCGCCTGGACCCACTTCATGGCTCGCCTTCAGCTCGGAGCACGGCTCGCCTTCGGATTCATTGGGCACGAAAAAGGCCATCTGATAGAGCTTTTGGGTCTCCTTGTGATTGCAACGTGACTTCGATCCATTTGCTTTGTGTTTTTTGATGCTTGAGCGTGTCGCTAACCCAATACTTGACGTATGACCGCTTCAACCAAAAAGCATGTCAACAGTGTCCGAGTCTGGATGTTAGCCGGGAGATCTTAGCTTGTGAACCCTCGATGACGGTCTTCTTTAGGTGTCTAGAGCGACCTCATTTATCTACATTATTGCATGTGATAGGTCGTCCCTAATGACCTTGTCATGGGGGAAACTTCTCGAGGGGATAGAACATATACGTTGGTATGATTTTTATCATAATATATTTGAAGTTTTTGAAAGCGATTTTTGTTTTGAAATCCCGAAGTCAAGTATGATTCTATATGAAAGAAATGTATAGTATTCCAATGGTTTGAAATGAAAATAGGATTCTAAGTTTGGAGAAATCATATTTAGGCTTTCAGATGTTTGCAATATAGGATTTCAAAATATAGTAAATTCCTTTATCTAATTTTCAATACAATGTTTTAAATTTTATATAAATAAAGGTTTTGATATAAAAAGTCCTTACAAATTTAATTATATTTCTATCAACCATTTGATAATTCAAAGCTTACTAGAAATTGTGAGTATTTAGTTTCGATACAACGACTTGAGTGTGTATAAGGTTTGATGTATGTGAAAAATTGGATTTATAAAAACTATGAACTATAGAGTATCGAGTATAGTTTCAAGCTTAGTAAAAATTTTAGTACTTGGTTTCCCAACTTAGAAAAATTTATAAGTATTTGATTTCCATAAATTTTATAAATAAGATTTATTACACTAAGTATAATTTTTACAATTCTCCTTTTCGAGGACGAAAAGATTTAACTGGGTGAGATTGTAACGACCCAGAATTTTCGTCGGTTGAAATATATCTTTAATTAAGAATTTATCGTTAAAATAAATATTTGTAGTTTTGTTTTGATATAGAATTTGAAAGTTTATTTCTTTTGAACATTATTGAATACATTTATATTTGGATTTCAACTTAGAATTTGGACTTTAAATTTTGTTTTGAACGTATTTGAGTAAACCTAATTACAAAGGAAAATTCCTTTTGTAAATTAAATTTTTAATACGAACATTTGTTATAAGAGACATTATTAAAATTATATAGATAAGTTGAATTTATTAGAATATTTAAATTATAAATTAAGTTAAGATTTAACGTTGAACTAAATGTTTATATATTTGGATTTTTACGTGAAATTTGAAATTTAATCTATATTTAATATGATTTAGATATATTGTTAAATAAAATTCCTTTTATAAACTAAATATTAAACTTTGAAATTATGTTCATCTTTGAGATAACAACTTGAGTTAAGAAAGAAAAGAAAAAATCTAATTTATTTAACTTTGAAATATAAGCGGTATAATTAATTTAGAAATCAAGGTTTATTTCGAAATACGAATTGAGACATATTTACAAATTTAAAAGAGCTATTTATTTTAATGTTGGTTCGAAACCAAATTTGTTATGTATAAATTTAGTTTTATAATTTGAGAATTTGAAAATAAATCCCATTTCTCAATTGAGATTTAGTATTTGACTAAACAAGTTGAATTTATTCGACCATTTGACAAGTTGTTTAAAACATTGATATACTTCGTGCAGCATTAATAAGTCTTTGAAATCAAACAAGCGACCTTGTTATATGCATTTCTTTTAAACTGTGTCTTTATCCGTTCAAAGCAATATCTCGTTCAAACCCATATTTGAGAATATATACTCGAAGATATTATGCTAAAACAACGTGCCACCTACCTTTGTTTTGTTGTATGTTTCCACACTTGTTCACTTCCCTTTGAAATTGTATTACATGGTTTTGTCTACTCTGTTACAGTTCCCTTAATTTCATTATATAATGTGCGCGTAACCCTGCATTTGTTCAGAACAAAAGAAGCCACTTCCTCCTATTTATTTTTTTAGCAGCCAATCCTCCCTAAATTAATTTCCATTCCCAAAATTTATTTTCCCAAAATCAAAAACAATTTTGACCCAAAGCTTCAATTCTATCAGCCTTTTTCCCGCCATCACACGACTGAACTCCACCCGTCCAGAAACAACCGTCTCCTTCAGATCATGGTCGTGCTTTGTTCTTCGCCAAATTGCGATTTTCCCAGGCCTGTCTCTCTCCCATTTCCCCTTTTGTTCGACAGTAATTGAAGCCTCTACTGACCGCTAACTTCCCACCGCTCCTGCCAGCCTCTGAAACCGTGCCTCGTGTTTCTGGTCCATTGTGTTTGAGCTTCGCCTAAACAATGAAGCCCATAGGCAGTTTACGCAACTGAACCAGCATCATCGCAGACTTTACCACACAGTTCCGGCATTGTATGCACCGGGGCAACCCAGTCGACGCAAGCACTGACCTACTTCAACATTTAACCCAAATGGGTTCAGTTCGCTGCAAAGCTTTTTCGCCCTGCCGACATCACGGGAATGTAAGTTTAACTTACGATTAATCACGTTTCAAGTCATCTACTTCGTGCATTCACTAACTGTATCTGTTTGGACTTGTTTTACCACTGTTCCTGTCATTTGGGGTTGACTATTTGGAAAAATATTTATTTTGGTTAGTGCTGTAGCATTTAGATGCCTGCGTTTTATTTGCCTTGCTAGTACATACCCATGTGCATGTTGTCATCTTTACTTCGCTTTGCATAAGCTAGATAATATTACGCATATCCATTTCATTGGTACAACTGAAACCCAACCTTTTGCTCCTTATTTCAGTTTTCTTGTGGGCGTTAATCATTCCTTGGTTGCACAGTTTCTGTACTTTGTTTGGGCAGTTGCATGGCAGTATAAGTTTAACTAGAGGTCACTTTGTTCATTTTGGAAGGCATATCTTTGGCTACATGAGTTACATGTTCCGGTTTCTTTTCCCTCTGGCATGGACATCTAATTTCGTGTTACATGTTGCATACCTTCGTTATATGTTTCTTCGGCACCTGTTACAGTCCAAAACACATAAAGACTCGGAAGTCGGTAAGGCAGTTAGTATGCATTCATGATTGTTATTATGATTTTGTAACTCATAAATCCAGCCTATAAAATTCATTTAATACTTGGGTTAATTAAGGATTGTGCACCATATTACCATAGAAGTTTAATGCTCAGAACGCACAAGCATGTCTGCTTGTCCTCAGGATTACTTGAAATAGAATTGCGCGGCTCTTGTCTCCTGACCCTCTATGTTGAGTTTTGTTGAGGTAGTCACAGTTTGCATATTTTCAATCATAATAGTTTATTTATACTTTTGCAATACTATCATTTTATTTTGTAACAAGTGAATGGGTGGATAAACATTTATTATGAACAAGCATGCATCCTGAACAAATCTTTACCAACCTAGGCATAATTATTCAAATATTATGACTATTTGTAGATACATATCAGGACAAAGATTGGATTAAACTTAGTGTAGTAGAACCTGCTACTCATTTTAGTTGACTTCTTGCGTGGCTACATAATTTGATCTCCTTACTTCCATGTGTGTTTACAGTAGTTTTTTTTTATTTATATGAAATCCACTTAGTATTTTGCTAGTGAATGTCCACCTGGATGTACTATTATATAGTTAAATATGATCCCCTATTCTTTATGCCATTAGAACCATTAAGAGTGTTGTTGCATGAACCTTTGTCCCTAAAAAGTGGCTGCAACATCTCATGCATTAACCTCACATATCATGCCTATGAACTTATGTGGTTGAAATGTTTCCTGGTCCGTATGCTCTTTGAGCCACTAAGTGAGTTGCAGCATGAACACTTGTCTTTAAAAGTGACTGTAACACCTCACATATTTTACTTGTCATTTCATTCACAGCTCACACATGGAGTGTATCTATATATCGCATCGCTATGTTCCATGATGTACATATCGGCATTTTGCATGGGCTATGCTCGAATTACTTAATTAAATTTGTTAGGATTAAACTGATTATACTTACATGTCTATCGAATTTTGTTGACTTGAAATAAGTTTAATCCTGACTCGGGTGTTTTGTGTTTTTGCATGGAACGCTCGGGTCAGGCCCTAAGTGTTCCAGGACTAAAGATTTCAGCTTGTAAAGAGTAGTGGCACGTGAAGATGCATGCGCACTCTAAGCTCGACAAAATCATAAATTTATTCATCGAAATTCATGCATTAATTTATATTATTATTCTGCTGTGCAAAATTTGTATAAAACTCTGATATTTATATAAAAAAATTCCGCTGTAATTATTGTACTCTGTGATTTTGTATTTAATTCTGTTTAAACCCAGTAGGTCAAATAACAATATGTCGTTTTGAACGTTTTAAGTTGGTTTAATTACCGACTTGGATCGTTCAAAATGCCAGGTCGTTATAAATATTCTCAGTAACAGGGGATGTATGCCATTTCTATAGTAGACGAACCAACTAAATAAATTTATCCTACATGGGTAATGGTATTAATGGAACCAGTGAAAAATCTGTGCCAGAAGTCGACATATGACCAACCGATAATAAAAAATCTCTCGATAGTCCACCAACTTACGACCCTCGCTAGGTCAAGCTGATCTGATTGTAAATAATACAACGATAAGTATGAGGGTGTGGATTATCGGGAATAACATCAAAGTTGTATAAATGTCTCCAACACCTCTCACTAAGATACCAATGAGCACCAAAAGTCGAAGGATTCATTATCTCTATAAATTCAATATCAA
This sequence comes from Allium sativum, assembly GCA_030737875.1. NCBI lineage: Eukaryota > Viridiplantae > Streptophyta > Magnoliopsida > Asparagales > Amaryllidaceae > Allium > Allium sativum. The sequence goes on from CM060924.1 coordinate 72,173,352, forward strand.
AAGATATACTATCATGAAATGGATGCCATATAATCTAGTGTACGTACATCCTTAAGTCGATTTGGTTATGGGAAACCAAATAAACATGACAGGATTCATTATCTCGGGGCCCTCTGTTGTCCGCGGTCTAAAATGAAAGATGAGGGAAAAAAGTAGATGCATCAGAAGTTCAAGTGAAAAAATGAAAGTTTTTGAAGTACTCAAAATAAAAGTACTGTAATAACTCCAAAAACCAAATAATGAAACCTGTGAGTACGAAATTATGCATTGTATACCAAGGCATATATACAAGTACACAAGAATAGGCGTACCCTAGTCATAAAAAGTAGCACCACTAAAATACAACTTAGATACTATATCAATAAATGCAACAACCAAACTACTTCTCGTTGTGCTGAAGAAAAGTCACCAATTAGGTATAAGGCATATAATCGTGAAAGCTCTAGTTCATCATCAGGAGAGTAGTGACTAAGTATGATGTCCATGGCTGCACGGATATCTTTGACTTTAATAGCACCTTCGACCTGATATGACACATTAGAAGTGTCAAGACGAGGGAGTGGATCATGAAAAAGTCCATGATTATGCCATCGAGCATCATCGAAAGGGATTAGTGGATGTCTGGCTACTCCTATGATAACGATGGTAAGCATGGAGAAATCAGGCAGTGTAATTCCTAGCTCACCGCAAGGAAAGTGGAACACGTGAGTGGTTTTATACCACCATAAAAAAATAGCAGTGCAAAGTTGCACATCACCATATATAACATGATCGAGTCCTAAAATTGTATAATACATAATAAAGGAAACTATGGAGTGATAATTAAATAACAATTAGGGTAAAATGGTCATAAAAAGTTGTAGAATGGAGTTTTGATGACAACGACCTTATTTCAATATTAATTGATCATAAAATATATACTAATACTTCTATAAAATATATATATATATATATATGTAGGATTTATATATAGGAAATATTACTGAAGACGGTACAGTTTTAAAGATGTTAGAGATTTAGAGTTCAGAGATATTTCAAGACTCATGAGTTTCAATATTTCAAGAATTCAAGAATTCAAGACTAGTATAGTTATAGAGTCTAGATTATGTAAGACTCTAAATAGCACTCCAAATTCAAATTCAAATTCTGTTTTTAATTCTATCTTCAACCCTCTCTATTTTTGTTAGACCGAAATCTGGGCCTAACACCCAAATCCAATGCGAAAACCACACAATCATAGATCAATACAGAAAAGCAGTAAAATTAAAGGAGACACCTGAGATTTTTATAGTGGTTCGGCTCAATCCAAGCCCACGTCCACTTTATAGTTTCTTAAATCCTAAGAAGCTAATACAATACAGTTTGCTTGTGGTTTATACACGAAATCCTCGTGTTATAATGTGGAATTTGGCTTCCTTATTGAGCAATGACCTTGCGTAAAGTAGTGGTAGAAGCCATGATCAGTGAGAACCGAAAAGATGCCTTCAAATGTCCATGTTGCGGTGTATTTATAGGCGTAGAGAAGCCCTAGGGAGATCCGGATGAATGACAAGTGTCCCCAATCCAACGCCTTGACAGAACGTGGTGACTAAGTGGAAAAATGGGAGAAAGCCTCTCCAATTCGTGTAAGGCCATGTGGAAGGTGATCCATGAAAGTAGGAGGGAATGGTGCTACAAGAATAGGTCAATTCTGAAGTGCAGCAACAGGTCGAAGGGGGTCGGTTCGATTCTCCATCCGATCCGAACCGGAGTGTCCAAAGCCAAACGTGCTTGACGAGTAGAAGGAGCTGTGTGCGGGTCGGGTCTTCCTTTAGCCGATCCGAACCGAGGTGATGTCTTCGATCCGAAGACTGGAAGCACTTCAGTTTAAAATACTTCAGGAGGGTCGGGTCTTCTATGCTCCGATCCGATCCGTATATCCGATCCGAATGGGTTATGCCAATTCCAGATTCCAAGTTTCCGGTTCTGCACGCGTTCACAGAAACGGGCGTAACTTTCAAACCGTATGTCCGATTGAGCCACCAAAGCTCAAACAAAAGCTAATTCATAGATCTACAAGGGTTACTGAGCTTTGCATTGTAATCACTGTTTCCAGGCCCCAAAAAGATCGTCTGATAGGAGTTTCGGGTCATTCTTTGTTTGTGATGCGATTTCGACCAAATCACTGCCTATCTTCTGACGATGCTTCCAATATTGAAGCGTATTGTTGATCAGAGATTTCAAGTGTGACTACTTTGACTAAAAAGCGGGTCAACATTTCCCCCCCAGAACATATATTGCTGGTTGAAGGAAGATGTGTTCTGGATAATCCAAGAAATCCAAGGCCACGCCGGGCCTGCCAGCTGCAAGCATAATCCATAACTGGGAAGAAAAGAGAGCAAAAAGGTGTGTCAAATCCTGACAAAATTGATTACACTTTCCAGCATAAACCATGCTTGGGTGTTTGTTTGAGCATAAACCATACTCGAGGGATGTTCGAATCATCCTGCCAAAACCTGGCGAGGGACCTAACCTTCCGAGTATAAGCCATATTAGGAAGTTCAAACTGGGCATAAGCCATACTCAAGTTGAGTTCCTTTTCCCAATCCTGACAAGATCGTTCGTCGTCCCAGAGTATGATCCATGCTTAAGCATCCTAGTGAGTACAATCCATACTCATGTCAGGATAGAGCTATACTTGCCAAAACCTGACAAGACAGTCTGTCCCTAGGCATAATCCATGCCTAGGGGTCCGAGATAAGTATAAGCCATACTTTAATTGAGATTGAGAATCCTGCCACAACCTGACAAGACACTTAAATTCGCCAAAAATAATCCATGCTTGGGAAGTCCTTCCTTATTCAATTCAAAGTACAAAACTAAAGCAAATCCTGATTGGTTTGTTATCGAGTGCAGAGCACGCTTTGAAGCTAAATCCTAACCCCGAACGTGTGTACTTCGATTTAGCCAATAGGAAAACCTAAAGAAAGCAAAGAGACATATCTTAAATCCTAAGAAATGCTGAAAATGCAGAGTGATCCAATCCGGATCAGTTGATAATGAGCCTACGGGAGCTCGATCCAGGATCATTGCCTCTCCGGGGAGCAGGTGGTGGCAGTGCGGGTGCAGGCGCTGTAGGTTGTTTCACATACTCGGGTAGCTCTCCACGTCTAACTCATTCCTCAATCAAGTCTCGTAAGTGTCTAAAGTCATTTGTGTCATGACCATCCATATCATGAAACATGCAGTATTTTCCAGAATCGCGTTCTCTTTGCGACGGCTCCCTCCAGGGAGGCTTTGGATAGGAGACGTCACCGTTTGTGTTCACATACATGTCAGTCAAGGTTGAATTGAGTTAGGTGTACTTTTCATGTCTGGGCCCTCTTCGGGGCTGAGCATTGCGGTCATTCTTGATGGCAGCTCTTCCTTTGCCTTTACCAGAATCAAACGGTTCTCCGTCTTTGAGCATGTTAACATCGAGAATTTTCTTTTCGGACGTTGCGTCTTCTTTACGCAGAAGCCTATCCGATTCAAGATAGAATTCACTGAGATTCCTAGGTAGGTCTCGGTATAAGGATTTTTTGAACTCCGATTTGTCTAGAATGCCGGATACTGCTGCCATCAATACCATAGATGGCTCAGGTCGATCAACTGATGCTGCTGCAACGTTGAACTGTTCCAAAAATGAGCGCAGAGTCTCTCTTGGCCTCTGCTTGATTGTAGTGAGTGACATTACATTCTTGGGTCGAGCGATGTGGACCCGAAACTGTTCAATAAAGCGAGCGACCAACATGTTCCAGCTATTGATCGATTCAGATTCCAGCTACCGAATCCACATAGCAGCAATATCAGTCAAGAAGAGAGGGAAGCATTTTGCCATGACGTTTTCCGACACCGATTGAACTTCCATATGACGTTTGTAGCGCATCAAGTGCACGGTAGGATCCGTCCTGCCGTTGTTGGGCTCCTGTTGTGGAAGTTTGAAATTTGGAGGATTGCGGGAATTCCTGATTTCCTGTGTGAATGGATTGTGATTGACATCATCCATGTCATTCTGATAGGTACGACCACTCGAGAGGCGTTCACTGAGGTTGGCGAGCCGGTCGCCCTCAAAGAGCTGTTGCAAGCCGCTAAGATCAGAAGTGGTGCCCCCAACGTTGTTTCCAGAAGGGTTTGGATATGTATGGGGTGCATGGAGTATGATCCGGTTCGGATCGGTGGTCATCAGGTCGTAGGTTCCGAACCGAAACGGTGCTGGCTCTCTACTCCGAGCTGCTTCCTGTTGCTGTTGAGCTAAAGTTGGTGACTGAGTGTCCATCCGAACCGGAGCGGAGCTTGGCCGAGCTTGGCTAGTGTTCCTAGCCACGTTTCCATCCAAAACATTAAGTGTTGGAGTCGCACGTTGTTGAGGAAGGGTGCCCCCGAGCTCATTCAAATTTGAGACTGCTGCTGTTCGGATCGAATGTACCGAACCGATCTGTTCTACTCTCCAGTTGGGGCTAATTCTGACGCAGTTCCGATCCATGCAGCCTCGTTTCTTGTGTGCTGATTGTTTCCGCTCGGCCTTCCTTCCATTCGAACGAAGAATCCATCGATCATCTCTTGTTGCTTCCTAAGGAGATCATCTTGCCTTGCCATTTGAGTTCTCAATTTAGCAAGAACGCCATCCATCTCTTATCTGGTTAAGTATGCTGATGGATTTTCATGAGAGGAAGCTCCCTGACTTGGCTCGTTAGAACGGGGAAGTTTTCGTTTGGTCATTAATCCAATAGCCAATAAATCTGCTTCCTTTCAAGCTAGTAGAAGAATTTGTACCGTGTGCCCCTTCCTGGCGCGCCAAAATGTTAGACCGAAATCTGGGCCTAACACCCGAATCCAGTGCGAAAACCTCACAATCACAGATCAATACAGAAAAGTAGTAAAATAAAAGGAGACACACAGGATTTTAATAGTGGTTCGGCTCAATTCAAGCCTACGTCCACTTTATAGTTTCTTAAATCCTAAGAAGCTAATACAATACAGTTTGCTTGTGGTTTATACATGAAATCCTCGTGTTATCATGTGGAATTTGGCTTCCTTATTGAGTAATGACCTTGCGTGAAGTAGTGGTAGAAGGCATGATCAGTGAGAACCGAAAAGATCCCTTCAAATGTCCATGTTGCGGTGTATTTATAAGCGTAGAGAAGCCCTAGGGCAATCCGGATGAATGACAAGTGTCCCCAATCCAACGCCTTGATTGAACGTGGTTACTAAGTGGCAAAATGGGAGAAAGCCTCTCCAATTCGTGTAAGGCCATATGGAAGGTGATCCATGAAAGTAGGAGGGAATGGTGACAAAAGAATAGGTCAATTATGAAGTGCAGCAGCAGGTCGAAGGGGGTCGGTTCGGTTCTCCATCCGATCCGAACCGGAGTGTCCAAAGCCAACTGTGCTTGACGAGTAGAAGGAGCTGTGTGCGGGTCGGGTCTTCCTTTAGCCGATCCGAACCGAGGTGATGTCTCTGATCCGAAGAATGGAAGCACTTCAATGTAAAATACTTCAGGCGGGTCGGGTCTTCTGTGCTCTGATTCGATCCGTATATCCGATCCGAATGGGTTATGCCAATTCCAGATTCCAAGTTTCCGGTTATACAGTCGTTCCTGGAAACGGGCGTCACTTTCAAACCGTAAATCCGATTGAGCCAAACCAAAGCTCAAACTGAAGCTAATTCAAAGATGTACAAGAGTTACTGAGCTTTTCTTCGTATTCTCTGTTTTCAAGCCAAAAAAAGGTCATCTGATAGGAGTTTCGGGCCATTCTTTGTTTGTGATGCGATTTCATCCAAATCGTTGCCTGTCCTCTAACGATACTTCCAATACTGGAGCGTATTGTTGATCAGAGATTTCATGTGTGACTGCTTTGACTAAAAAGCGGGTCAATATTTTGCCCCCCAGAACATATCTTGCTGGTTGAAGGAAGATGTGTTCTGGATAATCCAAGAAATCCAAGGCCACGCCGGGCCTGCCAGCTGCAAGTATAATCCATACCTACGAAGAAAAGAGAGCAAAAAGGTGTGTCAAATCCTGACAAAATTGATTACACTTTCAAGCATAAACCATGATTGGGCGTTTGTTTGAGCATAAACCAAACTAGAGGGACGTTCGAATCATCCTGCCAAAACCTGGCGAGGGACCTAACCTTCCGGGTATAAGCCATACCAGGAAGTTCAAACTGAGCATAAGCCATACTCAAATTTTATTGAGTTCCTTTGCCCAATCCTGACAAGATCGTTCGTCGTTCCAGAGTATGATCCATACTTAAACATCCTAGTGAGTACAATCCATACTCATGTCGGGATAGAGCTATAATTGCCAAAACCTAACAAGACAGTCTGTCCCTAGGCATAATCCATAACTAGGGGTCCGAGATAAGTATAAGCCATACTTTAATTGAGATTGAGAATCCTGCCACAACCTGACAAGACACTTAAATTCGCCAAACATAATCCATGCTCGGAAAGTCCTTCCTTATTCAATTCAAAGTACAAAACCAAAGAAAATCCTTATTGGTTTGTTATCGAGTGCAGAGCACGCTTTGGAGCTAAATCCTAACCCCGAACGTGTGTACTCCGATTTAGCCAATCGAAAAACCTAAAGTAAGCAAAAAGACATATCTTAAATCCTAAGAAATGTTGAAAATGCAGAGTGATCCAATCAGGATCAGTTGATAATGAGCCCACGGGAGCTCGATCCAGGATCATTCCCTCTCCGGGGAGCAGGTGGTGGCAGTGCAGATGCAGGCGCTATAGGTTGTTTCACATACTCGGGTAGCTCTCCACGTCTAACCCGTTCCTCAATCAAGTCTCGCAAGTGTCTACAGTCATTTGTGTCATGACCGTCCATATCATGTAACATGCAGTATTTTCCAGAATCGCGTTCTCTTTGCGACGGCTCCCTCTTGGGAGGCTTTGGATAGGAGACATCACCGTTTGTGTTCACGTAGACGTCAGTCAAGGTTGAATTGAGTTCGGTGTACTTTTCATATCTGGGCCGTCTCCGGGGCTGAGCGTTGCGGTCATTCTTGACGGCAGCTCTTCCTTTGCCTTTACCAGAATCAAACGGTTCTTCGTCTTTGAGCATGTTAACATCGAGAATTTTCTTTTCGGACGTTGCTTCTTTTTCACGCAGAAACCTATCCGATTCAAGATAGAATTCACTGAGATTCCTTGGTGGGTCTCGGTATAAGGATTTTTTGAACTCCAGAACGCCGGATACTACTGCCGTTAATACCATAGATGGCTTAGGTCGATCAACTGATGTTGCTGCAACGTTGAACCGTTCCATAAATGAGCGCAGAGTCTCTCTTGGGTTCTGGTTGATTGTAGTGAGTGACATTACATTCTTGGGTCGAGCAATGTGAACCCGAAACTGTTCAATAAAGCGAGCGGCCAACAACTTCCAACTGTTGATTGATTCAGATTCCAGCTGCCGAATCCACATAGCAGCAATATCAGTCAAGAAGAGAGGGAAGCATTTTGCCATGATGTTTTTCGATGCCGATTCAACTTCCATATGACGTTTGTAGCGCATTAGGTGCACGGTAGGATCTGTCCTACCGTTGTAGGGCTCCAGTTGTGGAAGTTTGAAATTTGGAGGATTGCAGGAATTCTTGATTTCCTGTGTGAATGGATAGTGATTGACATCATCCATGTCATTCTGATAGGTACGGCCTCTCGAGAGGCGTTAAATGAGGTTGGCGAGCCGGTCGCCCTCAAAGAGCTGTTGAAAGCTGTTAAGATCAGAAGTGGTGCCCCCAGCGTTGTGTCCAGAAGGGTTTGGAAATGTATGGGGTGCATGGAGTATGATCCGGTTCGGATCGGTGGTCATCGGGTCGTAGGTTCCAAACCGAACCGGTGCCGGCTCTCTGCTCTGAGCTGCTTCCTGTTGCTGTTGAGATAAAGTTGGTGACTAAGTGTCCATCTAAACCGGAGCGGAGTTTGGCCGAGCTTGGCCAGTGTTCCTAGCCACGTTTCCATCCGAAACATTAAGTGTTGGAGCCGCACGTTGTTGAGGAAGCGTTCCCCCGAGCTCATTCAAATTTGAGCCTGCTGCTGTTCGGATCGGATGTACTGAACTGATCCGTTCTGCTGCTCCAGCCGGGGCTAATTCTGACGCAGTTCCGATCCATGCAGCTTCATTTCCAGTTTGCTGATTGTTTCCGCTCGGCCTTCCGTCCATCCGAGCGAAGAATCCATCGATCATCTCCTGTTGCTTCCTAAGGAGATCATCTTGCCTTGCCATTTGAGTTCTCAATTCAGCAAGAGCGTCATCCATCTCTTCTCTGGTTAAGTATGCTGATGGATTTTCATGAGAGGAAGCTCCCTGACTTGCCTCGTTTCTCGTGCCTTCATCCTCAGGACGGGGAAGTTTTCGTTTGGCCATTAATCCAATAGCCAATAAATCCGCTTCCTTTCAAGCTAGTAGAAGAAGTTGTATCATGTGCCCCTTCCTGGTGCGCCAAAATGTTAGACCGAAACCTGGGCCTAACACCCAAATCCAATGCGAAAACCTCACAATCACAGATCAGTACAGAAAAGCAGTAAAATAAAAGAAGACACACGGGATTTTTATAGTGGTTCTGCTCAATCCAAGCCTACGTCCACTTTATAATTTCTTAAATCCTAAGAAGCTAATACAATACAGTTTGCTTGTGGTTTATACACGAAATCCTCGTGTTATAGTGTGGAATTTGGCTTCATTATTGAGAAATGACCTTGCGTGAAGTAGTGGTAGAAGCCATGCTCAGTGAGAACCGAAAAGATCCCTTCAAATATCCATGTTGCGGTGTATTTATAGGCGTAGAGAAGCCCTAGGGAGATCCGGATGAATGATAAGTGTCCATAATCCAACGCCTTGATAGAACGTGGTGACTAAGTGGCAAAATGGGAGAAAGCCTCTCCAATTCGTGTAAGGCTATGTGGAAGGTGATCCATGAAAGTAGGAGGGAATGTTGCCACAAGAATAAGTCAATTCTGAAGTGCAGCAGCAGGTCAAAGGGGGTCGGTTCGGTTCTCCATCCGATCCGAACCGGAGTGTCCAAAGCCAAACGTGCTTGACGAGTAGAAGGAGCTGTGTGCGGGTCGTGTCTTCCTTTAGCCGATCCGAACCGAGGTGATGTCTCCGATCCGAAGACTGGAAGCACTTCAGTGTAAAATACTTTAGGCGGGTCGGGTCTTCTGTGCTCCGATCCGATCCGTATATCCGATCCGAATGGGTTATGCCAATTCCATATTCCAAGTTTCTGGTTCTGCACGCGTTCACGGAAACAGGCGTAACTTTCAAACCGTAAGTCTGATTGAGCCAAACCAAAGCTCAAACTGAAGCTAATTCAGAGATCTACAAGAGTTACCATTCTTTGCTTTGCAATTGCTGTCTTCTGGCCCAAAAAAGATCGTCTGATAGGAGTTTCAGGCCGTTCTTTGTTTGTGATGCGATTTCGACCAAATCGCTGCCTGTCTTTTGGCGATGCTTCCAATACTGGAGCATATTATTGATCAGAGATTTCATGTGTGACTGATTTAATGAAAAGCGGATCAACATTTTGCCCCCCAGAACATATCTTGTTTGTTGAAGGAAGATGTGTTCTGGATAATCCAATAAATCCAAGGCCACGCCGGGCCTTCCAGCTGCAAGTATAATCCATACCTGCGAAGAAAAGAGAGCAAAAAGGTGTGTCAATTCCTAACAAAATTGATTACACTTTCGAGCATAAACCATGCTTGGTCGTTTTTTTGAGCATAAACCATACTCGAGGACGTTCGAATCATCCTTCCAAAACCTGGCAAGGGACTTAACCTTCCGAGTATAAGCCATACCAGGAAGTTCAGACTGAGCATAAGCCATACTCAAGTTTTATTGAGTTCCTTTGCCCAATCCTAACAAGATCGTTCGTCGTTCTGGAGTATGATGCATACTTAAGCAACCTAGTGAGTACAATCCATACTCATGTCGAGACAGAGCTATACTTGCCAAAACCTGACAAGACAGCTTGTCCTTAGGCATAATCCATGCCTAGGGGTCCGAGATAAGTATAATCCATACTTTAATTGAGATTGAGAATCCTGCCACAACCTGACAAGACTCCTAAATTCGCCAAACATAATCCATGCTCGGAAAGTCATCCCTTATTCAATTCAAAGTACAAAACCAAAAGCAAATCCTGATTGGTTTGTTATCGAGTGCAGAGCACGCTTTGGAACTAAATCCTAACCCCGAACGTGTGTGCTCCGATTTAGCCAATCGGAAAACCTAAAGAAAGCAAAGATACATATCTTAAATCCTAAGAAATGCTGAAAATGCAGAGTGATCCAATCTGGATCAGTTGATAATGACCCCATGGGAGCTCGATCCAGGATCATTGCCTCTCCGGGGAGCAGGTGGTGGCAGTGTGGGTGCAGGCGTTGTAGGTTGTTTCACATACTTGGGTAGCTCTCCACGTCTAACCCGTTCCTCAATCAAGTCTCACAAGTGTCTACAGTCATTTGTGTCATGACCGTCCATATCATGAAACATGCAGTATTTTCCAGAATCGCGTTCTCTTTGCGACGGCTCCCTCCTGGGAGGCTTTGGACAGGAGATGTCACTGTTTGTGTTCACGTAGATGTCAGTCAAGGTTGAATTGAGTTCGGTGTACTTTTCATATCTGGGCCCTCTCCGGGGCTGATCGTTGCGGTCATTCTTGACGGCAGCTCTTCCTTTGCCTTTACCAGAATCAAACGATTATCCGTCTTTGAGCTTGTTAACATCAAGAATTTTCTTTTCGGACGTTGCGTCTTCTTCACGTAGAAACCTATCTGATTCAAGATAGAATTCACTGAGATTCCTTAGTGGGTCTCGGTATAAGGAATTTTTGAACTCCAAGTTGTCCAGAACGCCGGATACTACTGCCATCAATACCATAGATGGCTCAGGTCGATCAACTGATGCTGCTGCAACGTTAAGCCGTTCCAAAAATGAGCGCAGAGTCTCTCTTGGCCTCTGCTTGATTGTAGTGAGTGACATTACATTCTTGGGTCGAGTGATGTGGACCCGAAACTGTTCAATAAAGCGAGCGACCAACACGTACCAGCTGTTGATCGATTCAGATTCCAGCAGCCGAATCCATATAGCAGCAATATCAGCCAAGAAGAGAGGGATGCATTTTTCCATGGCGTTTTCCGATGCTGATTGAATTTCCATATGACGTTTGTAGCGCATCAGGTGCACGGTAGGATCTGTCCTGCCGTTGTAAGGCTCCAGTTGTGGAAGTTTGAAATACGGAGGATTGCGGGAATTCCTTATTTCCTGTGTGAATGGATTGTGAGTGACATCATCCATGTCATTCTGATAGGTACGACCTCTCGAGAGGCGTTCAATGAGGTTGGCGAGCCGGTCGCCCTCAAAGAGCTGTTGCAAGCTGCTAAGATCAGAAGTGGTACCCCCAGCGTTGTGTCCAGAAGGGTTTGGAAATGTATAGGGTGCATGGAGTATGATCCGGTTCGGATCGGTGGTCATCGGGTCGTAGGTTCCGAACCGAACCGGTGCTGGCTCTCTGCTCCGAGCTGCTTCCTGTTGCGGTTGAGCTAAAGTTGGTGACTGAGTGTCCATCCGAGCTGGAGCGGAGCTTTACCGAGCTTGTCCAGTGTTCCTAGCCACGTTTCCATCCGAAAAATTAAGTGTTGGAGCCACACATTGTTGAGGAAGGGTGCCCCCGAGCTCATTCAAATTTGAGCCTGCTGCTGCTCGGATCGGATGTACCGAACCGATCCGTTCTGCTGCTCCAGCTGAGGCTAATTCTGACGCAGTTCCGATCTATGCAGCTTCGTTTCCAGTGTAATGACTATTTCCGCTCGGCCTTCCTTCCATCCGAGCGAAGAATCCATCGATCATCTCCTGTTGCTTCCTAAGGAGATCATCTTGCCTTGCCATTTGAGTTCTCAATTCAGCAAGAACGCCATCCATCTCTTCTCTGTTTAAGTATGCTGATGGATTTTCATGAGAGGAAGCTCCCTGATTTTCCTTGTTTCTCGTGCCTTCATCCTCAAGACAGGGAAGTTTTCGTTTGGCCATTAATCCAATATCCAATAAATCCGCTTCCTTTCTAGCTAGTATAAGAAGTTGTATCGTGTGCCCCGTCCTGGCGCGCCAAAATGTTAGATCGAAACCTGGGCCTAACACCCAAATCCAATGCGAAAACCTCACAATCACAGATCAATACAGAAAAAGCAGTAAAATAAAAGGAGACACACGGGATTTTTATAGTGGTTCGGCTCAATCCAAGCCTACGTCCACTTTATAATTTCTTAAATCCTAAGAAGCTAATACAATACAGTTTGCTTGTCGTGTATACACGAAATCCTCGTGTTATAATGTGGAATTTGGCTTCCTTATTGAGCAATGACCTTGCGTGAAGTAGTGGTAGAAGCCATGATCAGTGAGAACCGAAAAGATCCCTTCAAATGTCCATGTTGCGGTGTAGTTATAGGCGCAGAGAAGCCCTAGGGAGATCCGGATGAATGACAAGTGTCCCCAATCCAACGCCTTGATAGAACGTGGTGACTAAGTGGCAAAATGAGAGAAAGCCTCTCAAATTCATGTAAGGCCATGTGGAAGGTGATCCATGAAAGTAGGAGGGAATGGTGCCACAAGAATATGTCAATTCTGAAGTGCAGCAGCAGGTCGAAGGGGGTCGGTTCGGTTCTCCATCCGATCCGAACAGGAGTGTCCAAAGCCAAACGTGCTTGACGAGTAGAAGGAGCTGTGTGCGGGTCGGGTCTTCCTTTAGCCGATCCGAACCAAGGTGATGACTCCGATCCGAAGATTAGAAGCACTTCAGTGTAAAATACTTCAGGCAGGTCGGGTCTTCTGTGCTCCGATCCGATCCGTATATCCGATCCGAATGGGTTATGCCAATTCCAGATTCCAAGTTTCTGGTTCTGCATGCTTTCACGGAAACAGGCGTAACTTTCAAACTGTAAGTCCGATTGAGCCAAACCAAAGCTCAAACTGAAGCTAATTCAAAGATCTACAAGAGTTACTCAGATCATCTTTGTATTCACTGTTTTCAGGCCCAAAAAAGATCGTCTGATAGGAGTTTCAGGCCGTTCTTTGTTTGTGATGCGATTTCGATCAAATCGCTGCCTGTATTCTGACAATGCTTCCAATACTGGAGCGTATTGTTGATCAGAGATTTCATGTGTGACTGCTTTGACTAAAAAGCAGGTCAACATTTTGCCCCCCAGAACATATCTTGCTGGATGAAGGAAGATGTGTTCTGGATAATCCAAGAAATCCAAGGCCATGCCGGGCCTGCCAGTTGTAAGTATAATCTATATCTACGAAGAAAAGAGAGAATAAAGGTGTGTCAAATCCTGGCAAAATTGATTACACTTTCGAGCATAAACCATGCTTGGGCGTTTGTTTGAGCATAAACCATACTCGAGGGACGTTCGAATCATCCTGCCAAAACCTGGCGAGGGACCTAACCTTTCGGGTATAAGCCATACCAGGAAGTTCAAACTGAGCATAAGCCATACTCAAGTTTTATTGAGTTCCTTTGCCCAATCCTGACAAGATCGTTCGTCGTTCTGGAGTATGATCCATACTTAAGCATCCTAGTGAGTACAATCCATACTCATGTCGGGATAGAGCTATACTTGCCAAAACCTGACAAGACGGTCTGTCCGTAGGCATAATCCATGCCTAGGGGTCCGAGATAAGTATAAGCCATACTTTAATTGAGATTGAGAATCCTGCCACAACCTGACAAGACGCTTTAATTCGCCAAACATAATCCATGCTCGGAAAGTCCTTCCTTATTAAATTCAAATTGCAAAACCAAAGCAAATCCTAATTGGTTTGTTATCGAGTGCAGAGTACGCTTTGGAGCTAAATCCTAACCCTGAACGTGTGTACTCCGATTTAGCCAATCGGAAATCCTAAAGAAAGCAAAGATACATATCTTAAATCCTAAGAAATGCTGAAAATGCAGAGTGATCCAATCCGGATCAGTTGACAATGAGCCCACGGGAGCTCGATCTAGGACCATTGCCTCTCCGGGGAGCAGGTGGTGGCAGTGTGGGTGCAGGCGTTGTAGGTTGTTTCACATACTTGGGTAGCTCTCCACGTCTAACCCGTTCCTCAATCAAGTATCGCAAGTGTCTACAGTCATTTGTGTCATGACCGTCCATATCATGAAACATGCAGTATTTTCCGGAATCGCGTTCTCTTTGCGACGGCTCCCTCCTGGGAGGCTGTGGATAGGAGACGTCACCGTTTGTGTTCACGTAGATGTCAATCAAGGTTGAATTGAGTTCAGTGTACTTTTCATATCTGGGCCCTCTCCGAGGCTGAGTGTTGCGGTCATTCTTGAAGGCAGCTCTTCCTTTGCCTTTACCAGAATCTATCGGTTCTCCGTCTTTGAGCATGTTAACATCGAGAATTTTCTTTTCGGACGTTGCGTCTTCTTCACGCAGAAACCTATCTGTTTCAAGATAGAATTCACTGAGATTCCTTGGTGGGTCTCGGTATAAGGATTTTTTGAACTCCGACTCCAGAACGCCGAATACCGCTGCCATCAATACCATAGATGGCTTAGGTCGATCAACTGATGCTGCTACAACGTTGAACCATTCCAAAAATGAGCGCAGAGCCTCTCTTAGCCTCTTCTTGATTGTAGTGAGTGACATTACATTCTTGGGTCGAGCGATGTGGACACGAAACTGTTCAATAAAGAGAGCGACCAACATGTTCCAGCTGTTGATCGATTCAGATTCCCGCTGCTGAATCCACATAGCAGCAATATTAGTAAAGAAGAGAGGGAAGCATTTTGCCATTACGTTTTCCGACGCCGATTGAACTTCCATATGACATTTGTAGCGCATCAGGTGCACGGTAGGATCCGTCCTGCCGTTGTAGGGCTCCAGTTGTGGAAGTTCGAAATCTGGGGGATCGCAGGAATTCCTGATTTCCTGTGTGAGTGGATTGTGATTGACATTATCCATGTCATTCTGATAGGTATGGCCTCTTGAGAGGCGTTCAATGAGGTTGACAAGCCGGTCGCCCTCAAAGAGCTGTTGCAAGCTGCTAAGATCAGAAGTGGTGCCCCCAGCGTTGTGTCCAGAAGGGTTTGGAAATGTATGGGGTGCATGGAGTATGATCCGGTTAGGATCGGTGGTCATTGGGTCGTAGGTTCCGAACCGAACCGGTGTTGGCTCTCTGCTCCGAGCTGCTTCCTGTTGCTGTTGAGCTAAAGTTGGTGACTGAGTGTCCATCCGAACCGGAGCGGAGTTTGGCCGAGCTTGGCCAGTGTTCCTAGCCACATTTCCATCCGAAACATTAAGTATTGGAGCCGCACGTTGTTGAGGAAGGGTGCCCCCGAGGTCATTCTAATTTGATCCTGCTGGTGCTCGGATCGGATGTACCGAACCGATCCGTTCTATTGCTCCAGCTGGGGCTAATTCTGACGCAGTTCCGATCCATGCAGCTTCGTTTCCAGTGTGCTAATTGTTTCCGCTCGGCCTTCCTCCTATCCGAGCAAAGAATCCATCGATCATCTCCTGTTGCTTCCTAAGGAGATCATCTTGCCTTGCCATTTGAGTTCTCAATTCAGCAATAACGCCATCCATCTCTTCTCTCTTTAAGTATGCTGATGGATTTTCAAGAGAGGAAGCTCCCTGACTTACCTCGTTTCTCGTGCCTTCATCCTCAGGATGTGAAGTTTTCGTTTGGCCATTAATCCAATAGAAAATAAATCCGCTTCCTTTCAAGCTAGTAGATGAAGTTGTATCGTGTGCCCCTTCCTGGCGTGCCAAAATGTTAGACCGAAATCCGGGCCTAACACCTAAATCCAATGCGAAAACCTCACAATCACAGATCAATACAGAAAAGCAGTAAAATAAAAGGAGAAATACGGGATTTTTACAGTGGTTCGGCTCAATCCAAGCCTACGTCCATTTTATAGTTTCTTAAATCCTAAGAAGCTAATACAATACAGTTTGCTTGTCATGTATACACGAAATCCTCGTGTTATAATGTGGAATTTGGCTTCCTTATTGAGCAATGACCTTGCGTGAAGTAGTGGTAGAAGCCATGATCAGTGAGAACCGAAAAGATCCCTTCAAATGTCCATGTTGCGGTGTAGTTATAGGCGCAGAGAAGCCCTAGGGAGATCCGGATGAATGACAAGTGTCCACAATCCAACGCCTTGATAGAACGTGGTGACTAAGTGGCAAAATGGGAGAAAGCCTCTCCAATTCATGTAAGGCCATGTGGAAGGTGATCCATGAAAGTAGGAGGGAATGGTGCCACAAGAATAGGTCAATTCTGAAGTGCAGCAGCAGGTCGAAGGGGGTCGGTTCGGTTCTCCATCCGATCCGAACAGAAGTGTCCAAAGCCAAACGTGCTTGACGAGTAGAAGGAGCTGTGTGCAGGTTGGGTCTTCCTTTAGCCGATCTGAACCGAGGGGATGTCTCCGATCCGAAGACTGGAAGCACTTCAATGTAAAATACTTTAGGTGGGTCGGGTCTTCTGTGCTCCGATCCGATCCGTATATCCGATCCGAATGGGTTATGCCAATTCCTGATTCCAAGTTTCCGGTTCTGCACGCGTTCACGGAAACGGGCGTAACTTTCAAACCGTAAGTCCGATTAAGCCAAACCAAAGCTCAAACTGAAGCTAATTCAGAGATCTACAAGAGTTATTGAACTTAGCTTCATAGTTGCTGTTTTCAGTCCCAAAAAAGATCGTCTGATAGGAGTTTTGGGTCGTTCTTTGTTTGTGATGTGATTTCGACCAAATCGCTGCTTGTCTTCTGACGATACTTCCAATACTGGAGCGTATTGTTGATCAGAGATTTCATGTGTGACTGCTTTGACTAAAAAGTGGGTCAACAATTTTATTTTCTATATTTTCTATTTTTCCTTCTTACTTTAATTTTGTTTTCAAACTCGAGGTTTATAAGTTTTATATATTTTTACATTTTATATTTATATAGTTTTAAACTTTATAATTTTATAAATATGTTTATATAGTTTATATTTATGCTTTCTTACGATTTCCTACTATATAATATCAATTCATAACACTATATTTTAACTCAAGAATTTCCAGAATTATATTTATATCAAAACACTTTGAAAATGTTCAAAAATCAAAATTCTACTAGGTATATGTCGTCATAAAGAAAACAACATGTCGACATATAACTGTCATTTTTTTCAACTTTGAAAGGAAGTGTCTTTTCACTATTTGTGACGGTTCTGGAGCGTTGCAACCTTTCACAAACTTTAAAAAGGGCTTGATTTCGAATTTTTAATCACTCATTCTTCTCCACTTTCACTCTATTTCATTACACCATTATTTTTCATCATTTTTATGATTCATATACCCATACTCTGCCAAATTCATTTATGTTTTCACTAATCTTCTTCTCTCTACTCATTACTCTCTTAACCAAGTGTTATTGAAGAGTTATAGGGCTGTTTGTAATATTTTGGGAAGTGTTTGGGAATCGGTGTTTTCCTTGTAGCTGGGAAATCAAGGAATGGAGTCGGTGTTTTCCTTGTTACCATGAAATCAAGGAATGGGAGTGGTGTTAACCTTGTAGTCGTAAAATCAAGGGGTGTACTTGATTATTGATATAATAAAAAAAATTGCGCAATCCAGTATTGTGCAAGACTGGACGTACGAGCAATCCAAACCAGTATAAAATCCGGTGTGTTATTTCCTTTTTTGCATTTTTATTTCTGTTTATTTTTCATCTGTGTTTGATTCTGTGTCTGTGATTGTTTCTGTGGTGGTTGATTCATATAGTTTATCACATAAGTATTAGATTTTGTTTAAATTCTCCAAAACACTATTCAACCCCCTTCTAGTGTTTGTTTTGCCTTAATGATCCTTTTCGCAAATCCCTAACAATTGGTATCTGAGCAAGGTCTTTAAAAATGTTCATAATCTTATTTTGAAAATCTTTAAGTGGCAAATTTTAGGAAAATTGTTAACACTACTGTCAATTCATGCATTGTTTCAATGTTGAAAGAGTCTGCATATACTCATGTTAAAAAGTCATGTGATCTACTGAAATATTGTTCAATTCAGGAAAAGATGCATTCTATGAATTTTGAAAATTCAAAAGTTGAAAAGATGGGTGAAGTGGTCCTTGGCAATTCAAATTCCAAAATGGTGATTTTTGAAAATTCAAATTCCAAAAAGGTGGCTGTTGGAAATTCAAATTCCGGACTGGTGTGTTACATGGTCGTTGAGAATTCAAAGTCTAGAAAGAAATTGGTGGGAATGAAAAAGGACAAATGGATATTGGATAGTGGTTGTTCGAGACATATGACTAGAAATCCAAAACTACTCAATAATCTAAAGTATGAAGGTTGTGGAATGGTAAACTTCGGAGATAATTCGAAAGGATGCATTATTGTAATTGGCAATGTCGCTAATTTTGAAACTCCTACTATTTCTGATGTTTTATTTGTTAGGAATTTAAAACAAAACTTGCTAAGTATAAGTCGACTTTGCAATAAGGATTATAAAATAAACTTCGAAAAGGATAAATGTTTCATAGAAGATAGGAATTCAAAAGTAATATTCAAAAGAGATAGAAAGAAAAATATCTATATATTGAGTGAAAATCTCCAGCGATAATCTATGTCTTATGGCCAATACAAGTGATCCCTGGATCTGACATAAGAGATTTGGTTATATAAATTTCAAACACATCTCTAGGATCTATTAATTAGATTCAATTAGAGGATTACCCAAAATGAAATTTAAAGTAAATAACTTATGTGATGCCTGTCAACTCATAAAATTAAAGAAAAGTTCATTTAAATCAAAATAGGAAATTACTACATCAAAACCATTAGATTTAATACACATGGATTTATTTGGTCCATCTCAAGTTCAATCGATAAACCGTAATAGATATGTTTATGTAATAATTGATGATTTTTCTAGATTTACTTGGACTTTGTTTGTTAAAAATAAAAGTGATGCTTTTGATTAATTAAAAAAAATTCTTAAAGAATTCAAAATTTGTTATCACTTAAAATAAAAACAATACGTAGTGATCATAGAGAAGAATTCGAAAATGAAAATTTTAAAAAATATTGTAATAAAAAGGGAATAACTCATAATTTTTCAATTCCAAGAATCCCTCAACAAAATGAGTAGTTGAACGTAAAAATAGGATGATACAAGAATGTGGTAGAACTATATTATCCGATAGTAATTTACTAAGGAATTTTTGGGCTGAGGCAGTTGCAGCAGCTTGTTATATTATAAATAGAATTTCAGTTAAATCTTTAACTCATAAAACCCCATATAAGAGTATTATAAATAGAATTTCAATTAGACCTTTAACTCATAAAACCACATATGAACTTTTGTATAACAAGAAACCAAAAGTATCATATTTTAAAATACTTGGAAGTAAATGTTTTATACTTAATACTAAAGATAATTTAGACAAATTTGATTCGAAATCTGATGAGGAATATTTATTGGATATTCAGTAAGAAGTACAGCATATAGAGTTTTCAATACTTGAACCAATACCATAAAAGAAACTTTAAACATATCATTCAATGAAAACTATAAGAGTATATTCAAAACAACGAAGATGAATGTGAAAATGTGATTAATGAAATAAATCAGGAAGATAATCAAACAAATAAAAGAATTATATTACTTAGAGACCATCCTGTAGAAAATATCTTAGGAGATATTGAATCCGTTGTTAGAACCCATAATCAATTAAATAATATGAGTAATATTGCTTTTATTTCAACTATTGAACCTAAAAATCCAAAGGAAGCATCTTCCAATGGTTCATGGATACTTGCTATGCAAGAAGAACTGAATCTTTTTAATAGGAATGATGTATGGGAAATTATTCCTAAACCAGAGGATAAGACTATAATAGGAACCAAATGGGTTTATAAAAATAAAGTGAATGAACACGGTGAGGTTGTAAGAAATAAAGCATGATTAGTGGCACAAGGTTTTACTTAAGAAGAAGGAATGGATTACGATGAACTTTTGCCTCTGTAACATGACTAGAAGCTTTTAGGATTTTACTAGCTTTTGCAAACCATAATAATTTCGAATTATATCAAATGGATGTCAAAAGTGCTTTTCTAAATGGATTTCTTAAGGAAGACATGTATGTAGAGCAACCACCTTTATTTGAAGATGAAAAATTATCAAATCACGTATATAAGTTAAGGAAAGCGTTATATGGATTAAAACAGGCTCCTAAAGCTTGGTATGATAGATTAAGAAATTATTTGTTACAATCAAACTTTGAAATAGGAAAATTAGATAATACTTTGTTTATTAAGAAAAATAACAAAGATATTCAATTAGTATAAATATATGCTGACGATATAATTTTCGTTTCGACAAACGATAAGATGAATAAAGAATTTTCAAATATTATGACTAAAGAATTTGAAATGATTCATATAGGAGAACTGTCATTCTTTCTAGGATTGCAAATTTGTCAATTAAAGAATGGAATATTTATTAATCAAGAAAAATACACAAGAGAACTAATTAATAAATATAATCTAACAACAACAAATGGAAGACCAACACCTATGGCGACTAATATAGCATTAAGTAAAGATGATACATCTAAAGATGTAAATCGAAAATTATACAGGGGAATGATAGGACCGCTATTATATATGACTGCTAGTAGACCAGATATAATGCATAGTGTATGTCTCTGTGCAAGATATCAAACGCAACCTAAGGAAACACATTTAAAAGCTATAAAATGAATTCTAAGGCAAGTAAAGCATATATCAGATTTTGGATTCTTTTACTCTAAGAATGATTCATTCGAATAAGTCTCTTACTGTGACACTGACTACGCAGGATGTAAATCCGATTGTAAAAGTACTAGTGGAACATGTCACTTTTTAGGACATTCACCAGTCTCATGTTTTTGTAAAAAGAAAATACTGTATCTTTGTCAACAACTGAAGCAGAATACGTCTTTGCTGCTTTGGCTGGTTCACAAGTAATATATATGCAACAAGCTCTAAATGATTTTGGATTAAAAATAAATAAATCTCTGATATATTGCACTGATATGAGTGCTATAAATATTTCAAAGAATCCAACTCATCATTCAAGAACTAAACATATTGATATATAACATCATTTTCTAAGAGATAGTGTAAGTAAAGAGAAAATTTCACTCGAATTTACGGAAACAGATAAACAAATAGCAGGCATATTAATAAAATTATTAAACGAAGCAACATTCACTAAATTTAGAAGAGAATTAGGCATATGCTCATTAAGTGATTTAGAATAATTAAATATACTATAATATATAAAAATAACATAAGAAATTAGAAAAATAGAATTTAAAACTAAAGTATGTCGACATAAATTTTTTCATTTGTCGACATATAACTGCTAAATTTAATTCGCACCAAAAGTTAGTTATTTTAATTATTTAAACCTTCTACTTCGACTTTTCTTCTTCATTTTCATTTCTCTTCTCTGTAAAAACTCTAAGTTAAAATATTCAATGGCCTCCACAAATCTAAACACCCAAATCAACTCTGATTCGCACGCTAGACCATCTGAGGGTCCTTTCCAACAATCTACGCTATTTTGGGTTATCAAAATTGGAGAAAAGATGGAGTATGTTCTGAAAATGATGGCTGAAATACAAGTACTACAGATTAGGATGAGTCAAGAGCAAAACAGGCAAGGGAAAGTAGTAACGAATCTACTTAAATTCATGATGTATAATCAGGCTAAGCCGATTATAATCAACGATGATAATCAAGCCATGGAAGAGGAGGAAGAACCAGAAGAGGAAGAAGAAATGATGGAGGAGGAAGAACATCAAGAGACTCAACCAACGATTACGAAAGAAGATGATAAGGTTCTATATATAGATAAAGTCTTATTCGACCAAAATGGGAATGTGATTGAAAGGAATTGTAATAACCCGAAAATCTAAGCCAATTTAAAATTTTTATTTTGGCAATTTTAATGAATTTTGAATATTTAAAATGATTTATTTTAAATAATAACGACGAGAAATTTATTTTGAATAAAATTAGAATGTATATATTTATATAAATCGTCGTTAGAATTTAAATATTTTATTTTAATTATAAAAGGAACTGAAAATGGCGCGGTAGTTCGAAAATTCGATTTCAAAGTTCAAATGAATGCGCAGGATTCAAAATAAACCGGATTTTAGCGAAACCAAAAATATTAGAATCTATATGAGAATATCTTTCCAACGAATCCGAAAAATTGAAATTTCATAGCGGGAATCAAAAGATATGCCCAGTTGACAATTCAGGAAAGTTGCTATGGAATTCTAGCTCTTAAAAAAGGAAATTTTGCAAACGACCTCGGTTTTCGACGAAACCACTTATGTTGGATCCGTGAAGTCAAGTTATTGCTACGTTTCAAAATTCGTAATTTTCAAATCAATATGTGAGCATGGCGAAGTAAAACGTGTTTTAACAGTTTCAGTCAATTTCGATCGACCAGAAAATGACCATTTTTCAAACGGTCTTAGAACTTGACGAAATTAGTTTTGTTAGGACCGTATCGTCAAAACGAAGTTAGAAAATATTTTTCGGGGATTTTTAGAGTCTGCATGTGGCCTCGGTGAATTGAAATGCGCGTTCAAATTCGATATATAGATTTATATTTTGATTTTGACAAAAACTGATAGAAACGATCGAATCAGCTTACGATACATATCCCATTGTGTTCGGAATGGGGGTAAATAGCTAGGGACGACAGTCGGCGGGTCTCGTTTGGAGTTCGTGTTAAAAAGTAACTTTTATAAACTATTAAAATATTTAAATTAAATAAACCCCTCCTCCCCTTTGCTTTTGAAAGTCACCCCCCTCCCCCCACATTCAAAATCAAAAATAGAAGAAGGAAAAAAAAGGAAGGGGGATTGCGATCTCGTCGCCCCCTAGAGAATCACCGCCGCCATCGCGCGGTTCAACCGCACCCCCCCCCCCCATTGGATGGCCGCCGCCCAGGTGAACTGCTCCGCCCCTCCTCTCGTTGCTCCCTCTCTCCTCTCAATCTCGAGAGCCCCACGAAAAACCCCAAACCCCTCAAGCCCTAGCTCGAAGACCATGCCACCCTCGCGAGCACCCACCGCCGCATGCGCCTGTGCCTCCCCCATTTACCCTCCGACGAACCCCTATGACCCCACCGCCCGCCTGCGAGATCCCCTTCCTCCGATTCAAACCAAAAAGCCCCCCTTTGCGGAAAGAAAAGTAAGTTTTTACTTTTATTTTAATTTAATTTATTTAATTTCTATAGAATTAGCTTAATAAAAATAGGGTTTTTAGTTTGAAAAAAAAAATATTTTTATATATAGTGGAAGCTAAGCTTTTTATATGAATAGAATGGATAGATTTTTATAATAGAAAATAACAGATTTTTATTATAGAAAGGTTTAGATTTTTAAACCTTAGCAAGATGTGATTTTTATTCATATGAAAATCATAGCAAGATGTGATTTTTATTTATATGAAAACCATAGAAAGATGTGATTTTTATTTATCTACCTAGCGTTGACGAAAGAATGAGATTTAAATATATGATTTTTATATAGTGTAGAGAATAAAAATATGATTTTTATATATGTATGATAATAAAAAAATGATTTTTATATAGTAGAGATTATAAAAATATGATTTTTATATATGTATCGTAATAAAAATATGATTTTTATATAGTAGAGATTATAAAAATTTGATTTCTATATATGTATGATAATAAAAATATGATTTTTATATAGTAGAGATTATAAAAATATGATTTTTATAAGATAGAGAATATAAAAATACGATTTTTATATATGTTATAGCGAAATAAAAATTGGTTTTTTATATATAAAGTAGCCATATAAAAATAGAATTTTTATCTATATAGTAGCGGTATAAAAATGAGATTTTTAACGTAAAACCACGTGTAACAGATCTCGTTGGAAGCACGGCGAAGATTTTCTACATAAGAAGAGTCGCGGCGTTTGGTTTAGCTTCTCGGTGAGAACTCCTCACTTTTATTTTAATTTCTAGTTGAAATATGTACTAAGCAGACGGTGCTTAGCAGCACCTGACACCCGTCGTCCACAGACCATGGATGACTTGTTTGTTTGATTTCTGTGTAGTGAAATTTGATAGTGTGATGTGGAATGAAATAAAATATATATTCATGTGTTGAAATAAAATATATATTTATGTGTTGAAATAAAATGTATATTCATGTGTTGAAATAAAATATAAATTCATGTGTTGAAATAAAATATATATTCATGTGTTGAAGTAAAATAAATATATAAACAAATTAGAACGATTTGTTTATGTACACCCATTTGATTAATATTGATTGGGACGATAAATTTTACACATCGTCCAACTGCACAAATAAAAATCGGTGTTTGTTGATTTGAAACCCCACACGGGTATTGGGATGATATTTGACGTACACTAATCCTGATTGTTTAGTTGTATGTCAATCAATGGGTTGACAGACTGTGTAAGCGTTGATTATTTATATTTAATGCTTATGCAGTTGTGTGGTGCACTCTGGATGATGGTTGATGATTTATCATTGCTATTATATACATGTGTTGTAGAAAATCCATATAATTAACATTATATGGTAATTGACTGGGCCTCATTCCAATTTGGAAAATAAGGAATATTATAAAAGAAAATTCATGTGTTGAATAGAAAGAAAACTCATGTGTTGAATAGAAAGAAAATTCATGTGTTGAATAGAAAAAAAATTCATGTGTTGAATAAAAATATATATATTCATGTGTTGAATAAAATAAATTTATGTGTTGAATGAAATAGATACTCATGTGTTGTTCACGTGTTGAAGAAAATATTCATTTGTTGAATAGAATAACGAAGTTATTGAAATATATAAAGCCGTGTTGGTTAGATATGAGCCATTTTGACGCGAACGATATTTGTATCGATTATATTCGTTTTTATAATGATTATAGAAAACGAAGTGATTTCAAAATATAACATTTTGAAAATATTATAATTTGTATATCGATGATGTGGAATATTCAATTTTGATTCGAAATTGAATATGAAGTTGAAATCGTTTTGAAAGCGAATTTAAAATGATTTATAAAATACGTTTTAAAAGGAAATCGACGAAATATATATAATATATATATTATATATATATAATGGCCTGAATAGAACGCGCCGCGCCGCGGCAGTTCGCGAATTTCGACCATTGACTTCGAATGGATATTGCAGGAGATCCGACCGTCTGATTCTCCTAAAACCGAAACCGTTGGGTTTATGTCGAAAAGAGTTTTCTAACTAATATTAGATATTTGAAGTCTAACGGTTGGATTTGGAATTATGTCCAAATCGAATTTGGAAAAGGTCGATGTAAGTGCAGGTCGATAGCCGTTGATGGAAATCGACTGTATGAGCCTTGATAAAATTATTAAAAATAGTAATAATTTGTGTAAAATCATAAGAAATGATTTGGGAAGAATTAGAATGAAAAATTCCATATTTGAAAAGATAAAAATAGATTTTTATCGAAATGAACTAGTTTTGAATTATAATTATAATTCCATTTATTTTTAAAATAAATAAATTGGATTTGAAATGGTTTTGAAAATAACCAGAATCTCCAATAATTGAACTGGAATGGATTTGAATCGAAATTGTCTTTGGAATATTTCGATGTTGGATTTCGTGATTATACATATATTGTTATGAAAATTTTAAAGATATATTTATATCGTTATTTCCAATACGATATTTGTTGGTCGTAAAATTTGATATTGAATATAAGCCGATATATTTTCTATTCAGAGCCTTTTATTTAATATCAAATGTGATTTAGGTTTGACGTGAATGGTGTCTTCATTAACACTGTTCTTAAACCCAATTGAGAAAAAGATTAAATCTTTTTATTTAGATATAATGAAGTATACCAATTAAATGATATTTAATTGGAATTGAATTGGAATTGATTTTTGGGTTTATCGTGAACGGTGTTTTAAATAACACTTGTTCTTTAACCCGATAATTAATGGAATGTGATTTTGGGTTTATCGTGAATCGTGTTTTAGATGACATTGGTTCTTTAAACCAGTTAAAGACAGGACATTGATTTTTGGGAAGATTAAAACTAAGTGGAATTTTAATGAATCTTTAATTAGATTGAAGCGATCGAGAATGGAGTATCACCAGTTTTGCTCTAGGCGATACTTAAATCTTTAATTAGATTTGAACGTGAAATGGTAATTAAATTTACCGATAACGCCGTGGTGTTAGGTATGAAGTATGACTAGTTTTACTTCATGGGATGAATAGGTTGAGATTTGGAAATAAAATAAATGATTATTGCGGAGTGGTTCGCTAATCCCGACTAATTTGAATTGATATTCAAAAGAAGATTAAAGAATAAATTTAAAGAATTTATCCTTGATAAAATTAATGGGAACCTTTCCCAAAGTATGAGAATATTTGAATAAAGGAATATTCTAAATTGGAATGAGGCGTATGTTGTGTTTGTGTAACACTTATTTATTATATACGCGAGTTATTCAGAAAGACCGGGTTAATCCCATTCTGAATAACTGATTCGACGTAGTGTCGAGGATGAAGACGATGGTTAAAGACCGGAGGTCTTCACATAGTTTGGGTGATTACTGATGATCTTGATTGGGCTGTACACCCAAGAGGAGGGAATCAGTTGGTGATCGTCCAGACGTACTTGGAGATCGATGGATATGCGAGGTACAAGGTGCCTCCGGTTTCGTTCGGACCCAGAACGAACTTGTAAATGGACTATGTGTTTGACATTGGATTTTATTCTGTGTGATTGATTTCTATTAACTATATATCTGTTTGGCGGCGGAGAATTTATTCTCTTGCCTAACGCCCTTCTCGGAGACGTACGAGCTCAGGGGTTATATATTGATGGATATCAATCGCATGGAGCGAGTTGCCTGTGTGGCATGCCTAAGTGGCAGTTGACCAAGGCTTCTGTTGAAAAGCAAAGTCTTGTGGTTGATGATCAAAGCACGGCCTGTGTGGCATAGCTTTATTTAGCGTTGATTCGCGAGCCTCACACCCGGTTGTGAACCAGAAACGGGAGAGGACATTAGGGAGGGCATGCGTTTCATTCTAGCTAGGGTGGTATCAGTGACCTACCAGCCCTGACATTTATATTATTTTCACCTGTGTGTTTGTTGCTATTGCAAGGCGCCTCGGATATATCGATGATTGTGTGGAGCCGATGGAGTCATTTGGCTCATTTATGCCCCCGAAGGGCGGGGAAACGTAGTGTTCAGGCATAATAATCGACATCGGTGGACCAGCCCTGACGATCCATAGGGCAGTTGTGGCTATTCTTGAGACACGGGCTAGATTGTCTCAAAGCCGGTGAGGACGATCCCTTGCCTCGGTTCATAGATGGCAACCTAACTTCCAATACGTGACTTTGCGGTTTTTGATTGTAGAGCCTAGTATGGCGACATAGTGGTATGGGGCGCTTATGCCGTCTATGATTGATACTTATGATTGAAATTGTTTTGGCACTATACACTTATAGTAATAATAAAACATGAAATTTCACGTACCAAGCATTCTTGGCTATTATAAGGTAAAAACCCTATCCTCCGGCTTGCGTTGCATAGTGTGATGGGACCTGGGTCTTACAATAGCTTCATGTTTCTTTATTTAGCATTGCGTTGTTTGTTCTATGCACTGGTATTCTTGGGAGGAAACCCGTTCCATGTTATACGGCGTGTCCCTTGATTTACCTCACTTTAAAATAAAGATAAATAACTGTTTTAGTTCTCACACTAGTCACATGACTGACCTGGAGTTTATTGTTTTAACCTAAACTCCGGGTGCCCTTATTTTCCGCACGGGCAGCTAGTAGTTTTGGTTTTGCAGATTTATATTCACAGGATCCTGATTTACAGCTGGAACGATGCTCAGAAAGATGTGTATCCGTGTATTACTTTCAGTTGTGTTTTGTATTGTTTTTCCGCTACGATGTATTTAAATGTAACTTAAATCTCTGATATTTTCTAGTGTAATATTTATTCATACTCTGTAATATTCTTTTATTTTGATGGAATTGTTGTAATAAGCAAAGAAATGTTCTTCTGTCTGCGTTCCGATCTGTCGCTTTCTCAAAACAATCTGGGGTTTCGAACGGTCTTGGTCGGTTTAGCGACCGATTCGGATAGAACGAAATTCCTTTTCGTTACATTTGGTATCAGAGCTGTGGTTACAGAGCTCGAGAACAAGACACATTAGAACCATACGAAAGAATTCATCAGAGATTGGATTAGTAATATCCTATGGGAGTGACTCGTTAGAGATGGGATCAGTAGTATCCTAGAACGAGTGTGAAGAGTATATTTTTAAAATGAAAACGAAGTTTGTTTTGAAAATTTAAATTAACTATTCGTATTTGCATATTCAGTTGTATTGATTTGGATAATCAAGTATATAAAGATTTTGTATATACGTCTGATCCACGTGTATTCGAAGTTTTAATATACTGGATAGATATAGAATCACACTCTAGTCGCCCGGAGACGATTCTGATGATAGTCTAGACATCATCAGCATTAGTGTTCGAGTTTCGAAGGTGTGATATATATATTTCCATTAGGCTGGTGTGAGAACCAAAGCTTACATAGGATTATTTGTTGTGATTTAGCATCAAAAATTTGATTTTTTGACAATGTATCAAAATTATGTGTTTGAAATGATAATCAACTAATTGATTGCTGGTTGTGTTGTTTGATTATTGTCTGATTAATTAAATGTTGAACCTTTAGCCAAATTGAACCAAATAGTGAACTGAATTGAAAATCGTTTGAAATTGCATGCATATACATGTACTTACATTGAATAGGTCATAGCAAGGAGGCTAGATAAGAGGAATAAAATTGTTTGCCCGACAAATAGGGACATGTTTATTGTATTTCTTGGGTTTTTGATGATTTTATGAGCTGATTGGTTAGCCGCTTGGCTGTTTCTTTTTCTTTTTGGATTGGTGAGGGCCATGGGAGGCTATTCGAAATATCCCAAAGCTCCCGGTGCAGGGGAGGTTATGGCGAAATTTTTTGAAAATTTAGGGTGTTAGCCAAATTTTTGAAAAATTTGAGAAGTTCTTAGGAACTGAAAAGTTGAAGAACTTAAGTCGTAAGGAAAATAACGGAAGTTGAGTTGATTGGTTAAACAACTTTCGGCTTCGTTCCTTTTTGGGGACGAAAAGTTTTAAGTGGGGGAGATTGTAATAACCCGGAAATCTGAGCCAATTTAAAATTTTTATTTTGGCAATTTTAATGAATTTTGAATATTTAAAATTATTTATTTTAAATAATAACGACGAGAAATTTATTTTGAATAAAATTAGAACGTATATATTTATATAAATCGTCGTTAGAATATAAATATTTTATTTTAATTATAGAAGGAATTGAAAATGGCGCGGTAGTTCGAAAATTCGATTTCAAAGTTCAAATAAATGTGCAGGATTCAAAATAAACCGGATTTTAGCGAAATAAAAAATATTAGAATCTATATGAGAATATCTTTCCAACGAATCCGAAAAATTGAAATTTCATAGCGGGAATCAAAAGATATGCCCAGTTGAAAATTCAGGATAGTTGCTATGGAATTCTGGCCCTTAAAAATGGAAATTTTGCAAACGACCTCGGTTTTCGATGAAACCACTTATGTTGGATCCGTGAAGTCAAGTTATTGCTAGGTTTCAAAATTCGTAATTTTTCAAATCAATATGTTAGCGTGGCGAAGTAAAACGAGTTTTAACAGTTTCAGTCAATTTCGATCGACCAGAAAATGGCCATTTTTCAAACGGTCCCAGAATTTGACGAAATTAGTTTTGTTAGGACCTTATCGTCAATACGAACTTAGAAAATATTTTTTGGGAATTTTTAGAGTTCGTATGTGGCCTCGGTGAATTGAAATGCGCATTCAAATTCATATATAGATTTATATTTTGATTTTGACAAAAACTGATCGAAATGATCGAATCAGCTTACGATACGTATCCCATTGTGTTCGGAATGGGGGTAAATAGCTAGGGGTGATAGTCGGTGGGTCTCGTTTGGAGTTCGTGTTAAAAAGTTACTTTTATAAACTATTAAAATATTTAAATTAAATAAACTCCTCCTCCCCTTTTCTTTTGAAGGTCAACCCCCCCCCCCCCACGTTCGAAATCAGAAATAGAAGAAGGACAAAAAAGGAAGGGGAGATCGTGATCTCGTCGCCCCCCCAAGAGAATCACCGCCGCCACCGCGCGATTCAGCCGCACCCCCCCCCCCCCCCCATCGGACGGTCGCCGCCCAGGTGAACTGCTCCGCCCCTTCTCCCGTTGCTCCCTCTCTCCTCTCAATCTCGAGACCCCCACGAAAACCCCTAAACCCCTCAAGCCCTAGCTCGAAGACCGCGCCACCGTCGCGAGCACGCACCGCCGCATGCGCCTGCGCCTCCCCCATTTACCCTCCGACGAACCCCTATGACCCCACCGCCCGCCTAAGAGATCCCCTTCTTCCGATTCAAGCCAAAAGGCCTCCCCCCTTCGCTGAGAGAAAAGTAATTATTTACTTTTAATTTAATTTAATTTATTTAATTTTTATAGAATTAGCTTAATAAAAATAGGTTATTTAGTTTGAAAAGAAATAATATTTTTATATATAGTGGAAGCTACGCTTTTTATATGAGTAGAAAGGATCGATTTTTATAATAGAAACTAAAAAAAATTATTATAGAAAGGTTTAGATTTTTAAACCAATGGCAAGATGTGATTTTTATTCATATGAAAACCATAGCAAGATGTGATTTTTATTTATATGAAAACCATAGAAAGATGTGATTTTTATTTATCTACCTAGCGTTGACAAAAGAATGAGATTTGAATATATGATTTTTATATAGTGTACAGAATAAAAATATGATTTTTATATTTGTATGATAATAAAAATATGAATTTTATATAGTAGAGGTTATAAAATTATGATTTTTATATATGTATGATGATAAAAATATGATTTTTAAATAGTAGAGATTATAAAAATATGATTTTTATATATGTATGATAATATAAATATGATTTTTATATAGTAGAGATTATAAAAATATGATTTTTATAAGATAGAGAATATAAAAATACGATTTTTATATATGTTATAGCGAAATAAAAATTGGATTTTTATATATAAAGCAGCCATATAAAAATAGAATTTTTTTCTATATAGTAGCAGTATAAAAATGTGATTTTTAACGTAAAACCGCGTGTAACGGATCTCGTTGGAAGCACGGCGAAGATTTTCTACATAAGAAGAGTCGCGGCGTTTGGTTTAGCTTCTCGGTGAGAACTCCTCACTTTTATTTTAATTTCTAGTTGAAATATGTACTAGGATGCAGACGGTGCTTAGCAGCACCTGACACCCGTCGTCCACAGACCATGGATGACTTGTTTGTTTGATTTCTGTGTAGTAAAATTTGATAGTGTGATGTGGAATGAAATAAAATATAAATTCATTTGTTGAAATAAAATATATATTCATGTGTTGAAATAAAATATGTATTCATGTGTTGATATAAAATATAGATTCATGTGTTTAAATAAAATATATATTCATGTGTTGAAGTAAAATAAATATTTATAAACAAATCAGAACGATTTGTTTATGTACACCCATTTGATTGATATTGATTGGGACGATAAATTTTACACATCGCCCAACTGCACAAATAAAAATCGGTGTTTGTTGATTTGAAACCCCACACGGGTATTGGGATGATATTTGACGTACACTAATCCCGATTGTTTAGTTGTATGTCAATCGATGGGTTAATAGACTGTGTAAGTGTTAATTATTTATATTTAATCCTTATGCAGTTGTGTGGTGCACTCTGGATGATTGTTGATGATTTATCGTTGCTATTATATACATGTGTTGTATAAAATCCATATAATTAACATTATATGGTAATTGACTGGGCCTCATTCCAATTTGGAAAATTAGGAATATTATAAAAGAACATTCATGAGTTGAATAGAAAGAAAATTCATCTGCTGAATAGAAAGAAAATTCATGTGTTGAATAGAAAGAAAATTCGTGCGTTGAATAGAAAGAATATTCATGTGTTGAATAAAAATATATATTCATGTGTTGAAGAAAATATTCATTTGTTGAATAGAATAACGAAGTTATTGAAATATATAAAGCCGTGTTGGTTAGATATGCGCCATTTTGACGCAAATGATATTTATACCGATTATATTCGTTTTTATAATGATTATAGAAAACGAAGTGATTTCAAAATATAACGTTTTGAAAATATTATCATTTGTATATCGATGATGTGGAATATTCAATTTTGATTCGAAATTGAATATGAAGTTGAAATCGTTTTGAAAACGAATTTAAAACGATTTATAAAATACGTTTTAAAAGGAAATAGACGAAATATATATAATATATATATTATATATATAGAATGGCCTGAATAGAACGCGCCGCGCCGCGGTAGTTCGCGAATTTCGACAATTGACTTCGAATGGATATTGCGGGAGATCCGACCGTCGGATTCTCCTAAAACCGGAACCGTTGGGTTCGTGTCGAAAAGAGCTTTCTAATGAATATTAGAGATTTGAAATCTAACGGTTGGATTTGGAATTATGTCCAAATCAAATTTGGAAAAGGTCGCTGTAAGTGCAGTTCGATGGCCGTTGATGCAAATCGACTGTACGAGCCTTGATAAAATTATTAAAAATAGTACTAATTTGTGTAAAATCATAAGAAATGATTTGGGAAGAATTAGGATGAAAAATTCCATATTTGAAAAGATAAAATAGATTTTTATCGAAATGAACTAGTTTCGAACTAGAATTATAATTCCATTTATTTTTAAAATAAATAAATTGGATTTGAAATGGTTTTGAAAATAACCAGAATCTCCAATAATTGAATTGGAATGGATTTGAATCGAAATTGTCTTTGGAATATTTCGATGTTGGATTTCGTGATTATACAGATATTGTTATGGAAATTTGAAAGATATATTTATATCGTTATTTCCAATACGATATTTGTTGGTCGTAGAATTTGATATTGAATATAAGTCGATATATTTTCTATTCAGAGCCTTATATTTAATATCAAATGTGATTTGGGTTTGTCGTGAATGGTGTCTTCATTAACACTGTTCTTAAACCTAGTTGAGAAAAAGATTAAATCTTTTTATTTAGATTTAATGAAGTATACCAATTAAATGATATTTAATTGGAATTGATTTTTGGGTTTATCGTGAACGGTGTTTTAAATAACACTTGTTTTTTAACCCGATAATTAAGAAAAAGATTAAATCTTTTTATTTTGATTTAATGCAGTATACCAATTAAATGATATTTAATTGGAATTGAATTTGAATTGATTTTTGGGTTTATCGTGAATGGTTTTTTAAATAACACTTGTTCTTTAACCCGATAATTAATGGAATGTGATTTTGGGTTTATCGTGAACCGTATTTTAGATGACATTGGTTCTTTAACCCTGTTAAAGACAGGATATTGATTTTTGGGAAGATTAAAACTAAGTGGAGTTTTAATGTATCTTTAATTAGATTGAAGCGATCGAGAATGGAGTATCACCAGTTTTGCTCCAGGCGATAGTTAAATCTTTAATTACATTTGAACGTGAAATGGTAATTAAATTTACCGATAACACCGTGGTGTTAGATATGAAGTATGACTAGTTTTACTTCATGGGTTGAATAGGTTGGGATTGGAAAATAAAATAAGTGATTACGGCGGAGTGGTTCGCTAATCCCGACTAATTTGAATTGATATTCAAAAGAAGATTAAAGAATAAATTTACAGAATTTATCTTTGATAAAATTAGTGGGAACCTTTCCCAAAGTATGAGAATATTTGAATAAAGGAATATTCTGAATTGGAATGTGGCGTATGTTGTGTTTGTGTAACACTTGTTTATTATATACGCGAGTTATTCAGAATGCCCGGGTTTATCCCATTCTGAATAACTGATTCGACGTAGCGTCGAGGATGAAGACGATGGTTGAAGACCGGAGGTCTTCACATCGTTTGGGTGATTACTGATGATCTTGATTGGGCTTTACACCCAAGAGGAGGGAATCAGTTGGTGATCGTCCAGACGTACTTGGAGATCGATGGATATGCGAGGTACAAGGTGCCTCCGGTTTCGTTCAGACCCAGAACAAACTTGTAAATGGACTGTGTGTCTGACATTGGATTTTATTCTGTGTGATTGATTTCTATTAAATATATATCTATTTGGTGGAGGAGAATTTATTCTCTTGCTTAACGCCCTTCTCTGAGACGTATGAGCTCAAGGGTTATATATTGATGGATATCAATCGCATAGAGTGAATTTCCTATGTGGCATGCCTAAGTGGCAATTGATCAAGGCTTCTGTTGAAAAGCAAAGTCTTGTGGTTGATGATCAAAGCACGGCCTGTGTGGCATAGCTTTGTGTAGCGTTGATTCGCGAGCCTCACACCCCGGTTGTGAACCAGAAACGGGAGAGGACATCAAGGAGGGCATGCGTTTCCTTCTAGCTAGGGTGGTGTCAGTGACCTACCAGCCCTGACATTTATATTATTTTCACCTATGTGGTTGTTGCTGTTGCGAGGCGCCTCGGATATATCGGTGACTGTGTGGAGCCGATGGAGTCATTTGGCTCATGTACGCCCTAAAGGGCGGGGAAACGTAGTGTTCAGGCGTAGTAATCCACATCGGTGGACCGGCCTTGACGATCCATGGGGCAGTTGCGGCTGTTCCTAAGACACGGGCTAGATTGTCTGGAAGCCGGTGAGGACGATCCCTTGCCTCGGTTCATTGATGGAAACCCAACTTCCAATACGTGACTTTACGGTTTTTGATTATAGAGCCTAGTATGGCGACATAGTGGTATGGGGCGCTTATGCCATCTATGATTGATACTTATGATTGAAATTGTTTTGGCTCTATACACTTATAGTAATAATAAAACATGAAATTACACGTACCAAGCATTCTTGGCTATTATAAGGTAAAAACCCTATCCTCCGGCTTGCGTTGCATTGTGTGATGGGACCTGGGTCTTATAATAGCTTCATTTTTCTTTATTTAGCATTGCACTGTTTGTTTTATGCACTGGTATTCTTGGGAGGAAACCCATTCCGTGTTATACGGCGTGGTCCCTTGATCTACCTAACTTTAAAATAAAGATAAATAACTGTTTTTGTTATCACACCAATCACATGACTGACCTGGAGTTTATTGTATTAACCCAAACTCTGGGTGCCCTTATTTTCCGCACGGGTAGCTAGTAGTTTTGGTTTTGCAGATTTATATTCGTAGGATCCTGATTTACAGCTGGAACGATGCTCGGAAAGCTCTGTATCCGTTTATTACTTTCAGTTGTGTTTTGTATTGTTTTTCCACTGCGATGTATTTAAATGTAACTTAAATCTCTGATATTTTCTGTGTAATGCTTATTCACACTCTGTAATATTCTTGTATTCTGACGGAATTGTTGTAATAAGCAATGAAATGTTCTTCTATCTGCGTTCCAATCTGTCGTGTTCTCAAAACAATCAGGGGTTTCGAACGATCTTAGTCGGTTTAGCGACCGATTCAGATCGAATGAAATTCCTTTTTGTTACAGGAATGAGAATTTTTCTCCATTATCCAAAATGTCCAGTTCACAAATCTCCCATTGTCAAAAAGTAATTAGTGTTTAAGGTTTTCTTTGATTTGTGTTTCATTGCATTCTTACGATATATTGTACTTGTATAAATTCATATATTTGTACAAACTCAAGTTTAATACAATAATTGTTTATGTTTATAAGTTAAGTGTTATAATTAGTTACAACTTTATAAACATAATATGGATATAAGATTACGGCGGAGTATTCTACTTTTAATTAATTACATAATAAAGGGAAATATCATTAGATTAGTTATTAATGTCTTATACGTTTTATTTAGACAGTTATACGATTTAGTTGGAGTCGTTTCAGAATTTCTTTTTGATAATGCCAAAGGGGGAGAAAATATAAAATATAGACATAGTTTATGGGATTCTTACAGACAGAGGGAGTACTTGAAGGTTCATTATCAATAGGTATATACAGGTATGATATTTTATAAACTAAGGCTATCGTCATCGGAAAGGGGAAGATTGTTGGAGAATGGAGTTTTGATGATAACAACCTTATTTCAATATTAATTGATTATAAAATATATACTAACACTTTTATATAGAATATATATATACATATATGCAGTATTTATATATAGGAAATATTACTGAAGATTGTAAAGTTTTAAAGATATTAGAGATTCAGAGATATTTCAAGACTCATGAGTATTTGAGATTTCAAGAGTTCAAGAATTCAAGACTAATAAAGTTATAGAGTCTAGATTATGTAAGACTCTAAATAGAACTCTAGGTTCAAATTCAAATTTCAAATTCTATCTTCAACCCTCTCTATTCTATTTTCTATATTTTGTATTTTTTCCTTCTTACTTTAATTTTGTTTTCAAACTCAAGGTTTATAAGTTTTATATATTTTTACATTTTATATTTATATAGTTTTAAACTTTGTAATTTTATTAATATGTTTATATAGTTTATATTTATGTTTTCATATGATTTCCTACTTTATAATATTACTTCATAACACTATATTTTTATTGAAAAATTTCCAGAATTATATTTAGATCAAAACACTTTGAAAGTGTTCAAAAACCAAAATTCTATTAGCTATACGTCGACATAAAGAAAACACCATGTCGACATATAACTATCATGTTTTCAATTTTGAAAGGAAGTGTCTTTTCACTATTTGTGATGGTTCTGGAGTGGTGCAACCTTTCACACACTATAAAAAGGGCTTGATTTAGACTTTTTAATCACTCCTTCTTCTCCACTTTCACTCTCTTTCATTACACCATTATTTTTCATCATTTTTATGATTCGTATATCTATACTTTGCCAAATTCAATTTTGTTTTCAATAATCTTCTTCTTTCTACACTCTCTACTCATTACTCTCTGAGCCAAGTGTTATTGAAGAGTTATAGGGCTATTTGTAATTGTTTGGGAAGTGTTTGGGAATCGCTATTTTCTTTGTAGCCATGAAATCAAGGAACGGAGTCGGTGTTTTCCTTGTTTCCATGAAATCAAGGAACGGAGCGGTGCTAACCTTATAGCCGTGAAATCAAGGAGTATACTTGACTATTGATATAGTAATAAAATTATATGCAATCCAGCATTGTGCATGACTGGACGTACGAGCAATCCGAACCAATATAAAATCCAGTGTGTTATTTCCTTTTTTGCATTTTTATTTCTATTTATTTTGCATATATGTTTGATTCTGTGTCTGTGCTTGTTTCTATGGTGTTTGATTCAAATAGTTAATCACATAAGTTTCAGATTTCGTTTAAATTCTCAAAAAAAACAATTCACCCCACTTCCCTTTAGTGTTTGTTTTGCCATAATTATCCTTTCCGCAATCCCTAACATAACATACCTAAGAAATAGTCGAATATGTGGTAATGGAATAATGCTACGACTCTATCCTTCTCTGCCAAATGTCCATGAATATATTTAAGCGTGGTTGCTAAAGAACCACGCAAACAAATATTTTGCAATTGTTAAAATTAAATGCAACGTCGTACTATTATTTAGCCATCTAACAAACTATTTTAATTATTCTAATCATTAATAAAAAATACTTACAGCCAAGCTCATCTATGTGCTGACATGTAATTCGTCCTTTGGGAGCGTAAGAAAGTTAGATAGCATACGAAATTTTGCAGCATTAAGATTCAAATCCGAAAATACATCAAGGTCGACTTCTCTAGTGGAAGTCTGCCCCCACACATCTACACGTCCTACCAGCTCGACCACCTTTGTGACCTCCACGACCACATCGTCCTCCTTCTTCTATGCCTCCTCCATGGTTCTCTAAATTTTCAGTGGCTTTTAAAAGTTCTTTCATTCCATGCTTGTGGATATATGGTGCAATTTCCGATTCTTCATCACTTCCACCTACGCTCTTGTTGCCACCTTCCCTATGCAAGAATTTTTTGGCAAAATTTCTTAGCAATTTAAACATCTCTTTGGGTGTATATCTCGAAAATGACTTTAATTTGGCTGAAAACTGAACGAACTATGAAGTTTTAAGGGGAAATGGTGATTTTTTTGTTTTGGTTGAAAATATTAGGAAGAAGTAAAGGGCAAGAGGAGGTGGTTGACCGAGTAGGGTATATATTTATAACGACAAACACTTTGCCATTATAAATATATAACGGCAAAGTCTTTAACATTATATATTGATAACTGCAAAGAGTTAGTCGCTATATATTCAACGACAAATTGTTTGTAGTCGTACGCCCTACTTTGTGGATGGTTTGGCTTGCTGTTTGCTCCGCCTGTTCGCCCAGTTAGAAACAATGATAGAAAATGAACTAAACATAATAGATTGTTGGTAATGGTCTAATAATGGTTGGCCTCCCTAGCTTTAATTTTGTGTATGCATATGTAAAATGAATGAATGAATGGTTGAAGGGTTATGAGATAAAGATAGAAACAATCCACTTTTCCACATCCGGTATGTTCTCTCTTTACTTAATTTAATCAAAGGTCAAACCATAATAATTGTCAAATCTTATCTCAATATTCCAATATGTTATTCTTTTAATATATACATTTAAATTTTCTGAATAATATTGTACTAAAAGTTGGGGGAATTACAAGGCTTATTAAAACTATTAGGAATCCAATCAACTAATCTGAATTGTAAAACAATCCAAACGCCATTGACCACCTATCCATGAAATGAACGACTGGGTCGAAATCAATTGATGTGATGATGAAAAAGTTAAAGCCAATGAAAGGCTGTGAACGCAAAGCTGATATTGTAAATATCTGGAGTAATGATGACATTGGAGATTGATAACATGTGCATTACGTATTCGATTGTTTTCGTGCATATTTAATCGCTCGATTGCTCTTTTGTATAACCTAGAATTATAAAACCAAAGATACTATATCTGAGTACTATATTTTGACTAATAAAAGAAATAAAAAAATTAGATGGCACATAAGCTAATAGACTTCAGCCACACTTTCATCATGAAATAGCACTAAGTCCTAAAGAAAGCACCCTGCCTGGAAATGATAACGCATCCAACTTTTTAAATTTCTTCATCTTTTTCTTATTCTTGTCTTTTATTTATTTGATCGTTGAACCCCAGGCAGGATTGTCTACTGCATCATCAGACGGTCCTGATTGAGATTCGAAAGAATTTTTTTCAGATCTATTCTTATGCACTAGTTTAGATCGCAAAACCCACCTACCAGAATTATGACTATCTAGATGACTGTCTTCAAGAATTTCCATATCTTTCTCTACTGTTTCTGTTTACAAATCATCGGTAGTTGCTTCCATTTCTTGGGTATCAATTCCATACGTAGTTCCAACTATGACCTGCGCTCGCGGACTATGAGTCAAACCATTAGATGGACTTTCTTTATCTTGAGACGAAGCAGGAAAACCAAGAGGCTAGCATAACACCTCGTAAATTTAAATATTAAAGTTAACAAATTAAAGAATACTTAATTTTAGATGTAAGAATCAAGGGAAACGGGTTACGCCACTGTGTTCGTCTCGGAATTATGGTTGAGATAGAGTCCGAGTTTGCGTAAATTGGACTTCGTATAAAGAAGTTATGGCTGATGGAAATTTCCAGAAAATTCAAATAAATTCAAACAGCTCGAAACATATTCAAATTTCAAATCAGAAGTCAGAAGCGGGCTGGGCGGGAAAATTCCCGCCCAGGACCCAGGTCGACCTGGGGGTCGACCCTAGTGTCGACCTCCCCCCTACAGGTCGACCTGGGGGTCGACCTGCCCCCCAGGCCAGATCTGAAAGATGACTACTTATGACTTGTAGCTGAGTCACTAGGGTTCCTGGATAGTTCTGATCTGGTCTGGATGGTCTTGATTCATTCTAGGTTGATCGGATGGCCTAAATTAATCCTAAACTCTATATAAACACATGTAGACTCAAACCCTAAAACCAAATAAAAATTAGAACCATGGCCGTCATGCTATCACCTTGCAACCTAGAGTAGCCGCCACCAACTAGAGGGAAAGTGAAGCTAATCAACTCAATTCAACTCAAAATTATAACAACACCAATGAATTTATCTACTTCAAAGGCGAGCTAAATCAATTTCAGAAATCAGATTCCAGAACTCAAGACCTTCTTTGGGTTGTGAGTTCAATTTCTTTAATAAGATAATTAATAAGTTAATTGGGTTAAGTTATAAATTGGGTTATATGGCTATGTTAGTGAAACATTGGATAAATGTGATATTTTGTGAATATATGCTAGTTGTTCATAATGATAGTTTTGATCTCTTTGTTTATATGCCAAATCACCTATGTTCAACCTTATTCATGTTTGAAATCATTTTATATGCAAGTTTGGGTGTAGATTATATGCTAGTTTCTATATGAATTATACACCATTTTACATGTGAATCAAATAAAGTGACTATATGCAAGTTTAGGTAGAAATTGGATTCACGTATTTGCAAGTTTACACCTTTAGATTTAGATCTATGGCGTACATAGTTTTATGCAAATTTGTGATTATGGCCTATGCAAGTTTTGGAATGAAAACTATATTCATATATGCCAGTTTTAGGTGAAAAACTATATATATATATATATATATATATATATATATATATGCAAGTTCACACCTTTAGGTCTATGATTAGATTCATGACAATACAAAGTTTATGCAAGTTATGTTGTAATCCTTACTTGTAAGATTAGATCCATTTTGTGTGTTTGCGATGTTTCTTTCCTTTTATGTGCAAGACTAATTGCTAGTCTAATATACATATATGTCATGATAAACGAATGAACAACATGGGGACGATGGGGGTAATATTGAATATACATATTGAGAATTGGCATAATGGCCTTGAAAAGGCATATAACTAATTTAAGATATTAATTGGAAAAACTGGCATTTATGGACATAATTGAGACAATTATGGACATAAGTATATTTGGAATTCATTGAAATTTTTTGAATAGGGAT
This sequence comes from Allium sativum, assembly GCA_030737875.1. Lineage (NCBI taxonomy): Eukaryota > Viridiplantae > Streptophyta > Magnoliopsida > Asparagales > Amaryllidaceae > Allium > Allium sativum. The sequence continues at coordinate 72,214,564 of CM060924.1, forward strand.
ATTAATCCAATTTGGGGTTAAATGAAGATATGTAATAATAAATCGCCTAAGATACGAGGTTAGACTCTTTTGTGGTGTAAGACTGCCCGGACCCGCCCGGCAAATCTAGCAGCCACAACTGCCAGTCTAATGTGAGAGGTCAAAGGCATGAATTGAATGCGTAACAGTTGTAAAGACACGAGGTTAGGCTCGTTTGTGGTGTAAGACTGCCCGGACTCGCCCGGCAAATCCAGCTGCCACAAATGCCAGTCTAATGCGGGAGGTCTTTACAAGGTTACTGTAACACCCCACATCCATTAATGTCACTCACAAAGGGAATGCATTAACTTCCATGGAGATTTTAAGTGAATATAGAACAGTAAAATTACAACAAGACAGATATAAAATAGTACTTGGAAATTCAAAAACTTTATTTCATTGCAGCAGAAGTCAAAACATGTTTGATTACATCATAACACCATAATCAATGTCAAGTACAATATCTATCTTGATAAAACAAGTACATAATCCAATTACATGAATAGCCATTAAAAAGAAAGACAACAAGCTAGACTTTACTTCAGCAGTCCAAGCTTTCCAAGAGATAAGCAATCCAATCAGGCTCCACTAGAGCTGGGCCCAACCTGAGGACCTGGAGGGGGAAAAGGATAGAAATGGAGGGGGTCAGACATAAAGTCTGGCGAGTATGATAATTCTAACAATACTATTATCAAAATAACTAGACTAAGGCATAAGCTTGAAGACAAGTAAATGTCTATGAACTATTAGGTGTGGCAGAACAGACAAACGAAATGAGATGGACCAAGATAACATTAAAGATAATGGTAAACGCACACCTAATTACTAACGAATAATTACTACACTGCACCACGCCCGTCCACTAACACTAACGTTAATGGCGCTTCCTAATCAACATAGGATAATTACTATGCTCTACCGTACTGTACCGTACCATACTGTACTAGCACTAACTACACCCCTACTAGTCACTCTTGGAATTTGATCCCCCTTGGCTAAATAGAATGATGATAGCTTCGTGTACTACTAGATGTACCCACTATCCCCCATGTTTGACTGTATATCTCTAGTTGCTATCATAGGTACCCAACGTGTACCTATCCCCACTAGACGTACCCCCTTAATAATGGTAACTCCACGTACTCCTAGCTGACGTCATAGGTGTCGTCTGCTCCTATCTCCACTAGGTGTACCCCCTTGATAACTGATTAATAATGGTAGCTTCGTTTACCCCTAGCTGACTACATAGGTGTCGTCTGCTCCTATCTTCACTAGGTGTACCTACTACCCTACCCCATTCGACCGGCTCCCTAACTCGTAGATACCCGTGCTGGACCCACAGTGGGGTGTATCACTCCCCTAAAGTGGCAACCCGATACAACTGAGAATGCACGGCTTATACCTACACGATGCAACAACGTCTTACCTACCAGCCCGGGTCCACACACGCATATGAAACCCGTTGGACTTGCGTTGCCACCGCTCCCCATTTTGGCCTCTTATAGTCAAGCCCAGTATGCGTGTCCCGTCCTCGACTTGGGTCGAGCCCACAAAGATACGTTTTGGGATACTGGTTGAAATGGGCCCCCACTATTTACCACAAGCATTCCACCAAAGCTTGTCCCCATTAGTCCATCTCACTTAACCCACTTAGTCATGTTCATTTACATGTGTGTTTGGTTAAGTCTAATCATATTTCAAATGCCTCTAAAGGCAACCACTAGATTCCTCATGCCACCCAAGGCACCTACTTAACCCCCATGTCCCACCTTACATGATTTTCTGGTTAAGTATTTCTTAATTCATTAAGGCCATAACCTCATAAAGACCTCTCACATTAGACTGGCATTTATGGAAGCTGGATTTGCCGGGCGGGTCCGGGCAGTCTTACACCATTAAAGAGTCTAACCTCGTGTCTTTATAATTGTTATGCTTTAGTTTGGGCCTAGGACCTCTCACATTGGGCCGACATTTGTGACTACTGGATTTGCCGGGCGGGTCCGGGCAGGTTTACGTCACAAACGGGTCCAACCTCGTGTCCTAAGCATTGATTATTATTAATAATCCACTTTCCCCAATTTTAATAATTCCCTATTTGAATTATTAATTAATTCCAAATTTAACAATGTCCATAATTGACTCAATTATGGACATCCATTCAAGGCATGCAAAATCATATCAATTGCACCCCCAATTTATTAATTTCCTAATATTACCCCAACCCCACATTTGAACGTTTATTCGCAAAATACATGTTAGACTCGAATAGTCTAACTCATAGCATAAAAGAAATTATCACCGCAACAATATGTATATGTGACTAAATAAACCATAACAAGGGGTGAAACTTGCATATGTCCAAAATTACAACTTGCATAAGGTTATACATGTCATGGATCTAAAGGTGTCAACTTGTTCATAATTCACATAATATGACCTTAATCAAATTTCATAGACTTGCATAGGAACATGTGTGAATCAACATCATCTAACTTAACAATATAGGTTTATATGGGTACACCTAACTCAATAGGCAAATTCCCATAATCAAAATTCATTTAATCATAGATTCATGTATATGGGTACACCTAACTTAATAGGCAAATTCCCATAATCAAGATCCATTTAATTTAAAAAAAACATAAACTTTAAACATGATCCAATTCGCATAAATGATAACATCATGATTTTACAACTTGTATGATTCAACACAACTTAACATGACATCACTATCATATAACATAAGGATTTCAACGTATGTGATAATATGAGATCTACAACATATATAAGGTTTACAACATAGCATAGCATAATTTACAATATAGCATAGCATGATTTGCAACATAGCATGACATGATTTACAACATAGCATAGCATAATTTACAATATAGCATAGCATGATTTGCAACATAGCATAGCATGATAGCATTACAACATATGACATAGCATATCATCATTTACAACATACTCACAATCACATAAAACATATATATGATAACATAATGAGATCCACAACATAATAGCATAAAATTTACAAATACATAACAATTCATATCACTTTCTTGTGATCCATTCATAACTTAATCAAATTATTTTAACAATAATCTTGTGAGAATCATCATACTCACAATTTTAGAAGAGAAAAGAGAAAGAGTCTTTTGATTTGATTAGCTTTAATCCTCTTTTGATTTGTGACGGCTACGCTGAACTCCATGGCAACGGCATGACGGTAGCTCTCCAATTCTTCAAGTGATTTAGGGTTTGAGTCTATGGGTCTTTTTATAGAGTTTTGAATTAGTTTAGGCCATCGGATGATCTTATGGTTAATCAAGGCCATCAAATCCAAGAGAGGCCAATTAAAATATGACATGTCAGCCCTAATGGCACAACTGAGCTTCAGAAATCGAGCTAGGACCAAACCAAGCTGGTCAGGTCGACCCAAAGGTCCACTGTTCGAACCAGAAACCTGTGCAGGTTTCCAGCCTGAACTGGGCGCACTTGGCAGGTGTGCCAATGCAAATTTGTACTGGCGCACTTCCCAAGTGCGCCAGTGCAATCCTTTTTTTTCTTCGTTTGCCATCAATCTTCGTTCGTCCATAACTCCTTCATCCGGTACCCGTTTCCCGCAAACTCGGACTCTATCTCAACCAGAATTCCGAGACGAACACAATGGTGCAACCCAATCCCTATAATTCTCATGTCTGAGATTAATTATTCTTTATTTTAGTTAATTCGATTATTAAAAAATCCGGGGTGTTACAGTTACGGTGTTAATGAATTAAGAAACACTTAACCAGATAAACATGTGGTGGGACATGAGGGGGTTAAGTGGGTGCTTTGGGTGGCTTATGAAATTAAGTGGGTGCCTTGGGTGGCATATGAAATATGATTAGATGCACTTAACCAAGATTGAAACATGTAAGAAGACATAAATAAGAATGGGGTTAAGTGGGGAAAACTTTAGAGGGGACCAAGCATAGGTGGAAAGCTTGTTTCATGCATGGGGGCCCTTTTCAAACCAGTAACCATTAAGTATCTTTGTGGGCTCGACACAAGTCGAGGACGGGACAGCGTACTGGGTTTGATTGTAAGAGGTCAAAACGGGTTAGTGGTGGCAACGCAAGTCCAACGGGGTCATATGCGTGTGTGGGCCCGGGATGGTAGGTAGGACGTTGTTGCATCATGTGGATATAAGCCGTGCATTTTGGTGGTATCGGGTTGTCACTTTGGAGAGTGATACACCCCACTGTGGGGCCAGCACGGGTATCTACGAGTTAGGGAGCCGATCGAATGGGGGTAGTGGATACATCTAGTGGAGATAGGGGCAGACGGCACCTATGAAGGCAGCTAGGGGTACACGAAACTACCATTATCATTATTGAGTTCTGTAGTCGGGATCAATTTTTAGGGTGTCTGGTGTGGTGCTATGTAGTAATTATCCTATAGTGATTAAGTACGCCTTTAACGTTATCTTTGTTCATCTTATTTCCTTTGTTGGCTCTGTCATACCCATTTGTTCACAGTCATTTCCTATTTTTCGGCTTATGCCTTACCCTAGTTACTTAATGATTATATTGTTAAAGTTATTGCACTTGCCAGACTTTATGTCTGAACCCCTTTGTTTCCACCTCTTTTCTTCCTTCCCCCCCCCCCCCCAAGGTGCTCAGGGTGGGACTAGCACTAGTGGAGCTTGATTTGGACAGCTTTATCTCTTTCTTTGGAAGTTGCTTGGATTGCTGAAGTAAAAGTTCAGCTTATCTTATTTATGGATATTTTATGTTGAGGTTATGTCTTCCATTTTCATGTACTCTGATTTAATCAAGATGGATATTATGTACTTGACTCTAGTCTTTGGGTTTTTGATGATGTAACCAAACCTATTTGTTTAACGCTGCAATGAATGAAGTTTTAAATTTTTAAGTACCGCTTTATATCTGTCTTGTTGTTAAGTTTCTATTCTATACACACTTAAAATTCTCTATGGAAGTCAATGCATTCCCTTTGTGAGTGACATTAATGGACGTGGGGTGCCACATGTGGTATCAAAGCTGAAGGTTACCAAAACAGATAAGATATTTTGAAAAACTATTTTTCAAAAAGGATTTTATAAAGAAATACTTTCAAAAGTATGTTTTAAGGAGAATATCTTCAAGAGAAAGGTTTATTTTAAAAACATAACCCCAAGAGCCATATATCTTTCTTTCGAATTCCTCGTTTGAATCTCTTCATTTTCTTTTCAGCATGTCTGGAAATCCTGAGATACCGGAGGGGATATCGATACCAGGGTGGTTTAGAAGGTATCTGGAAGCTAGGGCCCATGTTGCAGGCCCAGCAAATGCTCCTCCTCCTCCTCCCCCTCCCCATGTTGACACTTTCGCAAAGATATGCAAGGACTTTCGGGTAATGGGCGGGAAACCTTTTCACTGGTCGGAGACGTTTGTTGAAGCTCAAAATTGGCTAAAGGAGGTGTAAGAATTGTTTGGAATCTTTGAGGTAGAGGATGGAAGAAAGGTCCAGTTAGCTGCCTGATTAATGAAGGATGAGGCCTCGTTTTAGTGGGAGGTCACTAATGGAGAGCGTCCAGTTGATACGTGGCTGGATTTCAGGCGTAGGTTTGAGGCAAAGTTTCGCTCACGGGCTAAAGAGAATCTATACATGGAAACCTTTTTGGAATTAAGGCAGGGGAATCTATCAGTGAAAGAATACATCAACAAGTTCAATCAGTTGGAAAGATTTGGCTTGGACTTGGTGAATACACCCGAAAAGAAGGCCCTGAGATTTGTTAAGGGTTTAAACGAGCCGCTATATGGGTTAGCTATGACCCACATCCCTATGGGGGCCACCTTTGAGAGACTAGTTGACATGGCGCTTATGCGTGAAGAGGAGAAAGGCGCAATGCTAATAAGGCACCTAAGAAGAAAGGGGATCAAAAGAAACCACAACTGCAACAGCAGAACAAGAAGGGTGGTAAATACAACAATGGTAAGGGAAAGAAAAGATGCTTTAACTATGGGACACCAGGCCATCTAAGCAAAGACTGTAGGAAGAAGAAGAAGAAGACTGGTTGTTTCCACTGTGGCGAGGCAGGACATCTGATTAAGGACTGCCCAAAGAAAGGGCAGAGGGCAGGGCCTACCTCTGGAGGGCAGATTCAGGCTCTCATGGCACAAGGGCAGGCAAGGGGGCAGGTCCAGGCTCTCATGGCCCCACCGCTACAAGAACGAGGTTGAGCGATTTTCATTGAAAGTTTAGTTTATCTTTTCGATCATCCTGTTCGCACACTCTTTGATTCTGGCGCATCGCACTCTTTTATATCCACTTCTTTAGTTGAGACACTACACCTAAACACCAGTATAGTAGAGGATCCCTTAGTTGTTTCAAACCCAATTGGAGGCTCAGCCTATTTGTCGATGATTTGTTTGGATTTGGAAATTTCTATACTTAGCGTTGGGTTTAGATGTGATGCTTATGTTTTGGGCTTCACGGGCTATGGGCTAATTTTGGGCTTGGATTGGCTATCCAGTAATGGAGCCATCCTAGATTGTGAAAAGAGAGTGGTTAGGCTTATGACTCGCTTGGGCAACACTCTCGAAATCTCTTGTAATCCCATGAATCCTGTTATGCTAAGTTATCTAGAATCGCTTGACGCGTTTGTTGAGAATTTGCAGTCAGTTAGAGTGGTCCGTGAATACATGGATGTCTTCGATGAAGTTCGAGGTTTACCCCCGAGGCATGAGATAGACTTTCGAATATACTTAGTAGATAATGCAAAGCCAGTTGCATTACCAGTGCGTCACATGGCTGATCGACGCTAATCTATGAAAAAAAACTTGATCGACGCTAATCTATGAATTAAAAAAGCGCGACATTTGTAATAAATTCTGCAAGCATACAGGCGTGTAGCATACAGGTCGAACACAGGGAGGTTTAATTAAAACTTATTATTTATTTTTTTCTTGGGCGTGTTAGACGAAGCTGGAGGTTGATTTTGCAAACAAAATAAAAAGTGAAACTACAATTAAAAGATGCAATTAAATTTACTGCAGATTCGAATCTAATCAGATCTGTAATAAATTCAACGATTAAAGATAAAATAGAACAATGGAAATAAAATTGCAGAATAGAATTAAACGAACAGAAAATAACAATTAGGATTACCGCTGAATCTAATCAGACGGTCAATCGCTAATGAAAAGAAATGCAAAAGACAAAATAGTGTTCTACCGAATCTAATCGTGTAGACAACACTAATTGCTAAGAAAAATAGAAAATTGCATAAAAAAAAGAGTTTTATTGATGAAGAAGAGAATAGACTGAGATATATGATAGCATGGTGGCTACAATGCCATTACAAGGGTATATATAGGGTAGATAGCCAAACCCTAACCCTAACCCTAATGGTAAATGGGCCTGGTCATTACACCACTAATTAGTTTACAATGAGAAACATAAATGGGCCTTAGATAAATAAAGCAAATTTGGGCCTTTTCTCTTTTTCCTCTTGCTTCCTTGACATTTCTTCATTGATTTGTGATGTGCCAATCCTTGTTATCAATCCTTTTCTTGTCCAACAGCAACTAGATGTGATATCTTCATCTACAATTCTTCAAAATGCAAATACACAGCAAATTGAACTCTATTTCTCTACATTTCTGGTTGCATGCGGGCTGGGTTGGAATATCTGTAAAAGCAACAAAACAATACCCAAGTAATATTTATTTATATACAAAAGACGAGATATTAGAGCATAAAATAAACACATTTCTATGTCAATCAAATACCCCCACACTTATCTTTTACTCGTCCTCGAGTAAAAAGAAAATGAAAAACTAACTAGATAGGTCACACTTTCGTAGGAAACACAATTGCATTGAGCGCATGCAACAAGCCGTTAAACCTCTAGGTGTCCCTAGTAGGACGAGTGGTGTCTCGTGAGGGTTTTCAGCGGATACTACCCACAAAATCCAAATGCAGTATGCTATGATTCTAATGAAACTACATGAATGCAATGGACATATGCAAAAATAAAAACGAAAAATGACAACACGACTTATTTCAGGAAAGTGGTACAACAAATTAAGTTAATAATTTCTAATCAGTTGATTTTATTTTAGATACCTCAACTTGTCACAAATTTTCAATATAAATCAAGTTTTCAAATGTTAAATTCCAGTTTGGCCAGTTAGTTCGGTTGATAACATAGTGCAGCCATGAAATAAATTCTTAGTTTGCTTGGCACAGTTTGCAAAGTGGTATTCTAATTTTCTCATGTATGGCTAGTCAAATCAATAAGGTCAAGAAGTGTTTGGGTATCATCGCTTATTCTTTATTCTATAAAATTTTAAGATTTATGATTAAGTACATACACCTAACTAAAAAGACCAAGGTTTACCACCCATGCACTGCCTCGCGGACTAACGGAGAGTAGGTAAAGAGCTTGGCGGATTGTGCAGGCCGACTTTGACTTTGTCAACAACGTGTCGGTAATCCTTAGGTGTCCAATCTCATAAAATGAGACCAAGATATTCCAACGCTGACTTTGTCAACAACGTGTCGGATAGAGCTTGGCGGGTTTGCACACCAACGCTCGATATACAAGCAATGTTGGATACCCTTGGAATACTATTATTATTATCGAAAATATAAGCACAAAAAAGAGTTACGCGAATTCAACTTGACACAACTTAGTTTTAAAGATTTGAAAAGCCAATATAAATATTTTAAGTCCTCCACTTGTTTAAATAAAGTCTACAATATAGAATAGATTTCATGGCCATCACCTAAGAATCTCCCTATGTATCGGTTACACTATTATCCCTCAAAATTAAACTTTTCATTATATTTCAAATTCGAACTTAGCTGAGAGAGAAAAATACTAACAATTGGCCAAAAATTGTAAACTTATTTTGCTGTATCAATTGAAAATGAGTCGTATTTCAAAAAAAAAAAAATTATGGTATGTTACTACAATCTAAAATGTATGAAGGTCCTACTTAAATGGCTGAAAATAAAAGGAAATAAAAACAAAGAAAAATGAAAATGGATGAAATGCAGACTCCCCCCCCCCCCCCCACACTTGACTCAGACAGTGTCCCAACTGTCTAAGGCAGAAAAACAAAAATAAAATGAAAAAGAAAAGTAAAAGAAAAAGAACGTGTACCACCTGATTTCATGGTGGATGATCATGCAGATCGATAGAGTTGTCTTCGTCATATTGCTCGAATTCCAAAAATGGTTTCAGTCGTTGACCGTTTACTTTGAAGACTTTTCATCCCTAGGATTTTCAATTTCAACCGCTCCATGAGGGTATACTGTTTTCACGACATAAGGTCCAGTCCATCGCGCCAAAAACTTGATCGACGCTAATCTATGAATTAGAAAAGTGCGACATTTGTAATAAATTCTGCAAGCAAACAGGCGTGTAGCATACAGGTCGAACACAGGGAGGTTTAATTAAAACTTATTATTTATTTTTTTCTTGGGCGTGTTAGACGAAGCTGGAGGTTGATTTTGCAAACAAAATAAAAAGTGAAACTACAATTAAAAGATGCAATTAAATTTACTGCAGATTCGAATCTAATCAGATTTGTAATAAATTCAACGATTAAAGATAAAATAGAAAAATGGAAATAAAATTGTAGAACAGAATTAAACGAACAGAAAATAACAATTAGGATTACCGCTGAATCTAATCAGACGGTCAATCGCTAATGAAAATAAATGCAAAAGACAAAATAGTGTTCTACCGAATCTAATCGTGTAGACAACACTAATTGCTAAGAAAAATAGAAAATTGCATAAAAAAATGAGTTTTATTGATGAAGAAGAGAATAGACTGAGATATATGATTGCATGGTGGCTACAATGCCATTACAAGGGTATATATAGGGTAGATAGCCAAACCCTAACCCTAACCCTAATGGTAAATGGGCCTGGTCATTACACCACTAATTAGTTTACAATGAGAAACATAAATGGGCCTTAGATAAATAAAGCAAATTTGGGCCTTTTCTCTTTTTCCTCTTGCTTCCTTGACATTTCTTCATTGATTTGTGATGTGCCAATCCTTGTTATCAATCCTTTTCTTGTCCAACAGCAACTAGATGTGATATCTTCATCTACAATTCTTCAAAATGCAAATACACAGCAAATTGAACTCTATTTCTCTACATTTCTGGTTGCATGCGGGCTGGGTTGGAATATCTGTAAAAGCAACAAAACAATACCCAAGTAATATTTATTTATATACAAAAGACGAGATATTAGAGCATAAAATAAACACATTTCTATGCCAATCAATGGCTCCGAGAGAGAGAAGAGAACTCAGTAAGCAAGTGAAAGAATTGCTTGAGAAGGGGTTCATAAGAAGAAGTATTTCGGAGTGGGGTGCTCCAGTCGTTTTTGCTACAAAAGCTGATGGTTCACTTAGATTGTGCGTGGACTATAGAGAGCTGAATAAGCTAACAAAGAAGGACAGACACCCGTTACCGAGGATAGACAATTTATTCGATCAGTTGATGGGAGCTTCGGTTTTCTCGCAATTGGATTTAGCTACCAGGTTTCATCAGCTAAGGGTGGCTGAAGAAAGCATCGATAAGACTACCTTTAGAACTCCTGATGGTTTCTTCGAGTGGCTTGTCGTGCCTTTTGGTTTGACGAATGCATCTGCATACTTTGTTGACTTAATAAGTAGGGTGTTTAGGGAGTTTCTGAAAAAGTTTGTGGTAGTCTTTGTAGACAACATTATGGTTTTCTCTAAAAATGAAGAAGTGCATGCCCTACATCTTAGGGAATTCTTAGAGACCCTACGAGCACATCAGCTAAAAGCTAAGTTCTCCAAGTGCAATTTTTGGAGAAAAGAAGTGAGGTTCTTAGGACACGTGGTCTCTAAGGAAGGGATAGCTGTGGATCCCGCTAAGATAGTGGCAATCCAAGATTGGAAAACGCCTAAGAACGCAACCGAAGTAAGAAGCTTTTTAGGGCTGGCTGGCTATTATAGGAAGTTCATTAAGGACTTCACAAAGATATCAGCCCCTCTCACTCGATTAACGAAGAAGAATTTGACTTTTACTTGGGACGTTGACTGTGACGATGCTTTCCAACGTCTGAAGAGGGCTTTGACGACAGCTCTGGTTTTAGTTTTGCCAGCCGGGAGTAAGGCATTCACTGTATATATCGATGCTTGTGGGACAGGGCTTGGCGCAGTTTTAATGCAAGAGGGAAGGGTGATATGCTATAGTGGAAGACAATTGAAAGCCCATGAAAAAAATTACCCTACCCACGATTTAGAGTTGGCGGCCATAGTTTTTTCGCGCTTAAGTCGTGGCGTCATTATTTGCTTGGCGAAAGGTTTGAGTTGTATATAGACCATAAGTCGCTAAAATATTTATTCTCTCAGAAGGACCTAAACTTGAGGCAACAGAGATGGATGGAGTTTTTGGCATCCTACGATTTTGAGATCGCATAGCTGACACCTTAAGTAGAAAGAAGTTAACCTTAAGTCCTCTGTCCGTAGAGCGGCAGAGTTTGGAGTATATATCTTCCTTTAACTTCAGACCCTCTTTCGATTTTGTACCCTGATTGTTGGCATCATTAGAGGTGCAACCTACACTTTTGGGTCGAGTTGGAGAAGCACAGCGGAACGACCCACAGTTGGTTGAGATAGTAGGCAAGCTTGTAAGAGGGGAGTCCTCAAGACATCTGGATAGATATGCTATAGATGAAAGAGGTTGGCTACGTAGGGATGGAAGACTTTGCGTACCACAAGACGAAAGTTTGAAGAAGGCAATTCTTGAAGACTCGCATCGCTCTAAGATGACCATACATCCCGGTGGTGATAAGATGTATAGGGATATGAAGCGAGATTTCTTTTGGGCCGGAATGAAAAAGGACGTGGTCGAGTTCGTTGCTAGGTGCTTATTGTGCTAGCAGGTCAAGGCGGAGCAAAAGAAGCCCAGAGGTTTGCTCCATCCCTTAGAGATTCCGCTTTGGAAATGGGAAAGCATTTCCATGGATTTTGTAGATGGGTTACCAAGATCAAGGAAGGGTAATACGGGGATTGGGGTAATTGTAGACCGAATTACTAAAAGTGCCCATTTTATTCCCGTCAAAAGTAGAAGGACCGCCGCATGGTTAGCATCTGTATACCTTCGAGAGATAGTTTGTAACACACCACATCCGTTAGTGTCACTCACAAAGGGAATGCACTAAGTTCTGTGGAGCATTTAGGGTAAAAGATGCAGATAAATTACAAGACAGACAGAAATTAAACAGCGGAAAATAAAACTTTACTTTATTGATAAGATAGTTTGTACAACAATTGTTTTCCAATATTAGAGTACCATCTGTCTTACAAAATAAAGAAGCATAAAAATACATTTATATTCCCCAATGTAGCATAAGCCAGCCATAGCAGCGAAAAGGAGAGTCCAAAGCACTTTGTCCAAGAATCTTCAAGCTTGGGAAGAGCAGCGGTCCAATCTAACCTAAGCTGAACTATTCCCTCCTCAACTACCTGGGGGGAACGGAAGAAAAGAAGACGAAAGAAAAGTAGAGTCAGACATAAAGCCTGAGTAAGTCTAGTGACTATTCAGTCTATGGATAAGAAAAAGAGCATGATAAGTATATGCTGGAAATTGGAAAGCACCCTAAACTAAGTTAAGTTATCTCGAACCGAATATACTATCGTACCCCATACTAATCTCTGCGCCACCTAACTAGTGTCCCAACTAGTAATGATAACGTGATCCCAATCCCTGTAATTTTTGTTGCCATCAGGCGTACATTTATTGTTTCTGACCTAGATCTAATCTAGGATTTACGCTACCTTCCGAACGATGCCCTCTAGTTTAGGACACACTACCTAGAGTGGTATATGTTCCTAGACTTTTTCCACATATGTGTCGCGAATCATTGTCGCTTGTCTAGATGCACATGTCCTGTAATGTGCGGCCAGAGTTCCATGTCAGGGCTACTCTATAAATACGAAACTCGGTCGGGAGCTTTCAGATATCCGCCGATGCAGATGCTAAGGTCTGTTTTTTTCTAGTGGCTATGGTCCCACTCGACCCCTCCCTCAACTAATGAAAGGCCATCCTTGAAAAATGAGAACTATGCGCAGGCCCCCCTATGCCCCACTGTCCTATGGCCATCCGCAACCATAACTAGATAACAAGTATATGGTCTTTTGGAGTTCTCCGCCTTTCCGCTTCACGTATCTCGACTGACTCAAGATGGTAGGTAGACGACGAGTTGCTATCACAAGGCTACCGTCTTCTCGCCGAATCATGCTGGTCCATCCTAGTCTTTAGGTTGCCATATTTTGCAACCAAGGCATACCCTTGGTTCTTCTAACGCAGACCTTAACCTCTGTGAGCCCAGGAGGATCATCTGCAGCCTCACAGAGGGATACCAAGAGTACCCTCACGTCACCTCGAAGCCTCGGGCTTCGTAACCCAATTCGTTGGAGCCTTCTAGAATCAGACGGACGTACGCTCCATCTCGTGTTCTACTAAGATTTACTACTTAGTTTCTTTCCTTCATCAAGTTGGTTAAGTGTCATTAGTCAATTCAAGTTAACTTAACCCATCCCTTTTGTCATATTATACTGGTTAAGTGTTGCCTCCTTGTGTTAACTTAACCTCACCATCTGTTTAACTAACCTGTTATAGCGGTTAAGTGTCTCCTTATATAACTTAACCCTACTACTTGTTTAATTAACAGGTTAAGTGTTGTCCATTCACGTTTAACTTTACTACAAGTCAAATTACACTGGTTAAGTGTTCTTGTTACTTAACTCTAATCATTCATGTTATATTGGTTAAGTATTTCTAACTTACTTAATCCTAACCCACTTGTCAAATCAACTTGTTATCATGGTTAAGGGTTCTAATTTTACTTAACCTCAATCACTTGTCTCCCTAACATGTTTCTATGGTTAAGTGTTCTAATTAACTTAACCCCAATCACTTATATCACTAACATGTTTGTATGGTTAAGTGTTCTAATTAACTTAACCTCAATCACTTGTCTTACTAACATGTTTCTATGGTTAAGTGTTCTAATTAACTTAACCTCAATCACTTATCTCACTAACATGTTTCTATGGTGAAGTGTTCTAATTAACTTAACCTCAATCACTTGTCTCACTAACATGTTTCTATGGTTAAGTGTTATAATTAACTTAACCTCAATCACTTGTCACACTAACATGTTTCTATGATTAAGTGTTCTAATTAACTTAACCTCACTCTCTAGTCCAGTTTAATCATGTTAGAATGGTTAAACATTTGCTTAACCTTACCCATTCCCCTAGTCAACATATTAAATTGGTTAAGTGTCCAGATTAACCTAACCCTACCCACCAATTTAGTTAACATGTTGAATTTGGTTAAGTATTAATTCAATTGACTTAACCCTGTCAATCCTGACTCAGCCTTAATTTATTAATTAAAGCACCAACCACTCACATTAGACAGATATTGTTGTGGTAACTGGACAGCCGGTCGGTACCGGGCAGGTTTACACCACAACTCATGTCAAACCTCGGGTCTTTATTGGGCTCAATGCTTAACCACCCACATTGGATAGGTATTGTTGTGATTACTGGACAGCCGGTCGGTTCCGGGCAGGTTTACATCACAACTCAATCCAACCTCGGGTTAAGCATATCGTATTTTCTAAGTTTACATATTTGTCTCTTTTCAATTTTATATGTAAATGTTTTGTGGCCCATTATCCTAATTCGTTATTCTTGGGTATAATGATTTATACCACTTAAATTTCACAAGTCGTTGGCATGTGCCAAACATGCCAACACATATATTTTAATTAAACCCAGCGTTATTTTCCCCGTTTGTATGTTCGCAATATTATAACATATGTTGGGCTTCAACATTTCAGCCTAACTTAGAAACATAAAAAAAGAGAGGCTTAGAACATGATATATTCTAAGTAACATAAAAGGGGTGTGTGAACACATGAACTTGTAACATAGCGATTTAACTAACATAAATTATGTGGTGCATGAACTTGCAATATAGCGATTTAATTAACATAAATTAGTGGTGCATGAACTTGCAATATAGAGATTTAATTAAAATTAATTAGTGGTGCACGAACTTGCAATATAGCGATTTAATTAACATAAATTAGTAGTGCATGAACTTGCAATATAGCGATTTAACTAACATAAATTAGTGGTGCATGAACTTGCAATATAGCGATTTAATTAACATAAATTAGTGGTGCATGAACTTGCAATATAGCGATTTAATTAACATAAATTAGTGGCGCATGAACTTGCAATATAGCGATTTAATTAACATAAATTATGTGGTGCATGAACTTGCAATATGGCGATTTAACTAACATAAATTAGGGGCTTGTGTACTTGCATTGTAATAGCATATAATTTTGACATAAATCATAAACCTAAACATGAGTCATGGGTTTCAATCTATTCATGTAAACTTGCATTTAAAATATGAACCTAACTAAATTAGGTGTCACTTGTATTAGCATATGATTTTTATAACAACATAAGCCTAAAACATATTCTTATTTAGGCATAACACTAAACATAAACTAGTCATTTCCATAAAGTCACTATATGTTCACAAAGATGCTTACTTTTGTCACTAATACAAAAGTATAGTTTAACTTGAATTATGAGGCCTATTCCAACATAAACTTCAGAATCATGTGACCCAAATGGATCCAACTACACTTGAAATGATCATAGGCATATATATACAAAGATCTAATCATGTAGGCATAACAGTGAATTATGTTTACATAAGTCTCAACTTAGTTGTAACAAAATATATACAACTTCTTATTAACCACAACATATAAATGTCAATTTCCAACATGAATCGTATACTTGCAAGGGGTGTTACTTTTCATTGCAAATGTACAATTAATCCAATATCATGTTAATTATACTACAACATCCCAAATCTATTTATAATAAAATCAGAATAACATACAATTTTGAACTAGCGTCGTTACAATTAAAGTACGATTCCATTTTCATTCTACACAAATCAAGTCTCAATTTTTATTCATATCGGAATAGTACTCTACTTACAACGTATGATGAATCTTGTATTCAGGAATCTGAATTCTGAATTTAGTGATGCTATCCTTTGAGGTTGACGTTGTTTTGATTTATTTGTTGTAGTTTTAAGCTTTGAATCAACTCTTAATCGTCTCTTAATTTGACGGCTACTCCTAGTCTCTCTTCAGCAGCATGACGGCTCCTTCTTTTTTTTTCTCTTTTTTTTGTGTAAATTAGGTTGTGAGAGCTATGTTGTTTATATAGAGTTGCAAGTTAATTTGAGCCGTCGATGAAGCCAAGGTTAATACAAGCCGTCCGTTCTAAAGAGAAGCCAATTATGTTCACAATTTAAGGGCTGTAAATTACTCCTATTTCAAATTATGTCATAATTACTTTCTTAATGTACATTATCAACATTTATTATTAAATTTGTATGCACATTAGATACATACCCCCTTTACACATTTATTATTAAATTTGTATGCACATTAGATACATCTCCCCTTTACACATTTATTATTAAATTTGTATGCACATTAGATACATCTCCCCTTTACACATTTATTATTATTTTTGAATTAGCAACTTTAGTGTTAATAGAAATACAGGGTGTTACATAGTTCGTTTGCACGACATACCCTCCAGCATTGTGAGCGACAGAGATCCTATTTTCACAAGCGAATTTTGGAAGAGCTTACAAGAGGCGGTTGGAATGCAATTATGCTTAAGTACCGCTTATCATCCTCAGACGGACGGCCAGACCGAGAGGGTGAATCAGATTCTAGAAGACCTTCTGAGGCTATGCATTATAGACTTTGGAGGAACATGGGAAGAATACCTTCCACTAGTAGAGTTCGCCTATAATAATAGTTTTCAGGCTAGCATTGGCATGACACCTTTTGAGGCTCTTTATGGAAGACTATATCGATCACCTACATGTTTGTGGGAATCCACGGATAAGGTTTTTCTTGGACCCGACATGATTAGGGAGACTTCGAAGAAGGTAGACCTGATTTGACGGCGAATGAAGATGGCACAGGACCGACAGAAGTCATATGCTGATAAGAGACGAACTGATCTTGAGTTCAATGTTGGGGACATGGTTTTTATTAAGGTGTCACCGTGGAGAAACGTAGTCCGTGGGAAGTTGGCACCAAGGTTCATAGGACCCTTTCCAATTACAGAGAGGATCAGGCAGATGGCGTATAGAGTAAAGTTACCAGAGAAGCTCAGTGGAGTTCATGACGTGTTTCACGTTTCACATTTGCGTAAGTGTTTACACGATACGGCGGAAGTGGTAGAGCTGAACACGCTCGATGAAGTGGAAGTAGAGCGCAATGCCACGATCAGACGAGCTCCTACACGCATTCTAGGATCGGAGGTCAAAAAGCTTCACAACAAAGAGGTCAAGTTGGTCAAAGTGCAATGGGGAGATGATCAAAGAGACGCGACTTGGGAGACGGAAGACAAGATGCGTACGTTGTACCCTTTCCTTTTTGAGGTTATGTTTTGATTTCTCCTTTTTCTACAGCTTTGTTGATACTTGTCCTATCTTTTATTATCTTTGTGATGACATCTTCGATCTTTAGTTAGGAAGAACCCTATGGTTGAAACATGTGTTTGAGACATGTTATGTCTGATGGATGCAAATGGATGCAAGTGGTTTCTAGTGGTTGCTCGTGGATGCATATACACACACCTTAGGCACTAGATCGGCTCAATCACCCTCATGTTGCAAATAAATGTGTTTGCATATTTAATTAAATGGATGTATAATGGTTGTGTCATCATATGGATGCTGCATTTTGATGAATGGTTGTGCACACATGTTGAAATAATATGTATCGGGAGGATTCTTTCGCATACAAAATGGACGCATAGCACTATCATGATTTGCATTAAGTAGGTCAACTGAATCAGTAGACCGCCTGATTTTGCATTAGATAAGGAACACATACTGTTGGCTAGCTTTTTGACTAAGCCATCCAGGATCATTCATAAGAAGGAAAGCATGAAACCACGTTCTCTAAGAATATGAAGGAACGGATCGCCCACGGAGGATCGCGTCTCGACGGATCGCCCACGAAGGATCGCGTCTCGACAGATCGCCCCCATCTCATCAGCGAACGACACATTCAGGCGATCCGATCCGAACTTGTATTGTTGCTCAGAGCGACCCGATCCGATCTCCTGGTGCATGGCGAACCCTCTGACCCGTTCAAGCGCGAGCTAGTCTTCAGCGATCCGAATCGCACGGATCTGGCGACACGTGTCCCTAACCGTCACTTGGACCGATTCTCCCCATCTGCACGATCCGATTTTCAAGCAGATCACGACAACTGTTCACAACGGCTAATTTGACTGTTTCTTCAACGGTAGCGATGCGATCCGATGTCCTCGGGATTTGTGCCACGTGTCCACGATCCATCTGACAAAATCAGCTATAAATAGCCCGGAGCTTGGCATTTTTTGGGATCCTTGTTGGCAATATTGAGTACAGAATTCGCCATTATTGTCAAAGTACGAGAGTATAGAGAGAAATCCTTGTTGTATTAGCTTTCAAAGCATAATCAATAATATATAAAGTGGACGTAGGCTCGTTAACGCCGAACCACTATAAATTCTGTACGTTATTTTCTTTTTCCTTGTTCTTCATTTGAAATTCCACAACATTAAGAACAATTTGGGTGTTAGGTCCAAATTTTGATCTAACATTTTGGTGCTTTCACTGAGAAAACGATCCTAAAGTTTCACTTTTCACTTCTTTGAAGATTCCAGCGATTCGGATATCATGGCTGGAAAAAGATCTAAGGCTTCGCAGACCAACGAAACAATCGAAGAAAGTGTGCACGAGCTGGGTAACGAAGAATCTCTGGATCGCGGGGCGCAGGGGGCGAACCGATCCGACGAAGACACCACGCTCCGAGTCGACGAAAACGAAGCGATCCGGACTGCTGAAGGGGTTGTTACTCGATCCCGAGGGAACGTCTCGCACCCTCCGCGTACCACGACAACGAGTCGACCTCAGAGGGGCGCAGCGAGTCGCCATCCACGAACCGCAGCTATCCGAATTGATGATCAAACCACAACTCGACCTGGAAAGGAGCCTATGGCTCGCTCCTATCGTCCTGGACCCTCTGCTCGACCCGGCTCAAGCTCTCTGCGCATAAGAGAAGGTGATGACGATCAATATGATCCTGCTGCTCCCGTTACTAAGGGGGATCTCTCTCGCTTTTCTAAAATGTGGGAGAGGTTGTTTGATGAATTGGCTGCCCAAAGGCAAGAAAGCTCCGTCCTGCGACAAAATCTGACTGCTATGGACAGAAGACTTGATGAGCTTGCGAGACAAAGAACACCGCCGGTTCGTCCACTCACTCCAGGATATTCTTCTTCGTCTGAGGAATCACCGAGACCTCCACGACGACCGTATGAGAGAGCTGAAAACATAGAACAGCTTCGGTTCGGAACCCTCCCATCACAGGAAGAAGAAGCGCTAGGGGCGGGGCCCTCAAACCGTGATGTGAATGACCAAGCCACACCTCCCAGAACTCGAGATGTGGATAGTCCTGTGCATAACAGACTGCCTCAGCCCCGTCGTCGCGCACATGCTCATGGTAACAGGGGGCAACGGAGCCCTATCCGACCCCGGATTTTGTGACTGCTCCCAGAAGAGAGATCAGAGAACCCCGCCGAGCCAGAGGCGCTGACCCTGAACCTCCTTTGACCAGTGCAAATGTTGCAGCCATGGTCCACCAGATTCTGGCAGATAGCCATGGACAACGAAATGAAGATTGGGGGATCGACCGCAGTCACACCCCTTTCACTGATGATATTTTGGATGCGACTTTTCCAAGGCGTTTCAACATGCCACAAATGAACCGATATGCGGGAAGATCTGATCCTGTCCAGCACCTAATGAGATACTCTTGGTCAATGACCGCTGCCGTAGCCTCTGACGCTGTTAAGTGCAAAGCGTTTCCCATATTCCTGGAGGACGTGGCTTTGTTATGGTTTACTCGCTTGCCGGCGAGATCGATTTCTAGCTTCAGGGAGCTGAGTGAGAAGTTCGTAGAACAATTCCGTATCTACGCACAGAAGACAAAGAGTGTGATCGATTTGTTCCTTGTCAAGCAGCGACCAGGCGAGAGTTTAAAGGTGTACCTGGATCGTTTCAATTTGGCCGCTACTGAGGTTAAAGATCCCCATGAACTGACTGTTGTCGCAGCACTGATTGACGGAGTAGATAAGGACACTGAATTCGGGAGGTACCTGGCAGGCAAACCGCCCCACACTAGAGAATTATTCTACGAGAAAGCCAACGTACATTTACGCCGGGAAGAGGTATATGCTAACCCAAAGGCTAAAACAGCTGATAAGGAGGAAATTCATAGCAATGTCGCCATCAAACAGACGGGAGACAGCTCCGGGAAAGTTGAAGTTAACGTTGGAAATCAGAATCAGGGTGGTCGTCAGCCAGGTAACAACAATAATAATGGTAACGGCAACAACCGGAAGAGGAACCGAGGGAACGACTCCCAGAGAAGGAATCGTCCCAGGGCCTTTGAAAGTTATACACCAATAAGTGACACTCTGGAAAATATCTTCATGGATGCGTACGAAGTCCTCCAGAATAAGAGGCCACCTCCTAGAGAGTCGACAGAGAAAGAGCGTGAAACAGGGAAGTTTTGTCTCTTTCATCAGATTCACGGCCATTCGACGAATGAATGTCGTCACCTAAGGGATGTAGTCGAAAGGCTGCTTCGAGAAGGAAAGTTAGATGAATACAGAGTAACGCCCAGGGACAGGGGGCAAGCAGCGCAGGCCCCGAATCAAAACCAGAATCAACTTGCTGCTAGGCCGACTGCCCAGCAAAAAGGAAAGAATATTGTTATCAATACCGTGATCGGAGGACTTTATCTCGCTGGGCACAGTTCCAAGGCATTGGATCAATACGTCAATGCAGCCAAACAACACCTCGAGGTAGGGGAATGTAGCAACCCTGAAGACAGTATCCCGGTGAAGCAGCAAAAGATGATGACCGACGATGTCGTCTTCCGAGAACGAGAAAGCATTGGAGTCCATGCTCCAACTGAAGATCCACTTGTAATTACAGTATCCATTGGACCAGCCACTGTTCATAAGGTTCTAGTGGACAACGGGAGTTCCGTCAATATTCTTTTCAAAAAGACCTTTGACCAGATGAATCTTGAAATAAAAGACTTGAAACCCTGCCAAGGATGGATCCGTGGATTCAACGGGGCATCTACCGCTCCAATGGGTTATGTAGAGTTACCAGTTGCACTCGGGGAAGGAGAACGCCAGAGAGTGAGAATCCTTCCCTTTGTGGTTTTGGATGTTGAATCGCCCTACAATGCCTTCTTGGGCCGACCGGCCCTCGCAAAGTTTAGAGCCTATATAGCCCCCTGGTGCTTGTTATTGAAATTCCCCACAGAAGCTGGCATTGGTATCGTCAGGGGGGATCAAGTAGCTGCGCGAGCATGTTATGTTGTCGAACTAAAGTTACTCCGTAATGGAGGGGATATCGAAACTAAAGGCACCTCTCCCCCTTCGGGGGCGGAGACCTTATAGCAACCAAAGAGGATAGTCGTTGGAGAGTCGCCCAGAGAGATGCCCGAGGATATAGATCCCAGAGAGGATCAAGAACCCGGGGGCAGAATGGCGACTCCCAACGAGACAACTGTGGATGTACCGATCGATGACGGTGACCCGGAGAAGGTCCTTAAGATTGGATCCCAGTTAAACCCGAATCTTGCTAAAGAATTGACAGATTTCTTAAAAAACAATTTGGATGTATTTGCTTGGACTCATGCAGACATGTGCGAGATATCCCCATCAATCATGAGCCATTCATTAAGCATTAACCCTAAACATCCTCCTGTAAAGCAAAAAAGGCGAATGTTGGGCCCGGAGAGGTCTGCTGCCTTGAAAGAAGAAGTTGGAAAACTAAAGAGTAATGGGTTTATCAGAGACTCGACCTACCCAGACTGGATTTCGAATCCAGTCCTGGTAAAGAAGGCCAATGGGAAGTGGCGAACGTGTATCGACTTCTCAGATTTGAACAAAGCCTGTGCAAAGGATAGTTTCCCGTTGCCCCGGATTGACCAGCTGGTAGACTCAACGGCAGGTCATGAGCTTCTCTCATTTATGGATGCTTATTCAAGATATAACCAGATTCCGATGCATGTTCCAGATCAAGAGCACACTAGTTTTATCACTGATCTGGGATTATATTGTTATGTGGTGATGCCCTTTGGCTTGAAGAACGCGGGCGCAACATATCAACGTTTGGTCAACAGGATGTTTTATAACCAGATCGGGAAAACAATGGAAGTATACGTCGACGATATGTTGGTTAAGTCCAGGCAATCTTCTCAACACACTACTGACTTGGCAGAGATGTTCGGCATTCTTCGAAAGTACGGAATGAAACTCAACCCAACCAAATGTTCGTTCGGTGTTGCTTCTGGAAAATTCTTGGGATTCATTGTCAGTTCCCGCGGTATTGAGATTAGTCCAGATCAGATCGCGGCAATCAGAGACATTCAGGAACCTAGGCAAATTAGGGATGTGCAAAGCCTTGCCGGAAAAGTGGCCGCATTGAGCAGATTTATCTCCAGGGCTACGGATAAGTGCATCCCATTCTTCGAATTAATAAAGCGAGGAAAACGACACTTCAAATGGACACCCGACTACGTAGAAGCGTTTCAGAATTTGCTCAGGCACTTGGAGAAACCTCCGATTTTATCTAAGCCAATAGATCATGAGGATTTATTCGTGTATTTGGCAGTGTCATCCCATGCGATCAGCTCAGCATTGGTAAGGGAAGAGGATAAGGTCCAAAGACCTGTGTATTATGTGAGCAAAAAATTGATAGCAGCAGAGCGTAATTATCCACGGATAGAGAAGTTGGCGTATAGTTTACTGATCGCCTCTAGAAAGCTTCGGCATTATTTTCAGGCACATCCTATCACCATATACACCGATCATCCACTCAAGCAAGTTCTACAGAGACCAGAGGCATCTGGAAGGTTACTCAAATGGAATATAGAGTTAAGTCAATTTGATTTGAACTTTCAGCCCAGACGGTCAATTCGGGGGCAAGTGATAGCCGACTTCATAGCAGAGTTCACTGTCCCTGAGGAAGATATAGCAAGCGAGGAAGTTGATCCTTCAAAGTTACTTTTCGATCCCAATGCCTGGAGATTGTATACTGATGGCGCTAGGAACGACGAAAGATCCGGCGCCGGAATAGTGCTTGAAACCCCCGAGAAACGATTGATAACCTATGCCATCCGAATGGAGTTTCATGCCACTAACAACGATTCCGAATATGAAGCTCTGATAGCCGGATTAAAGATTGCAAAGGAACTAGAAGTCACAAAGCTGAACATCTTCTGCGACTCCAAGTTGGTTGTGAACCAGGTCACTGTAAAATTCCAAGCTAAAAGTGCAAGATTGATTTTATACTTAAAGAAAGTGAAAGAACTGCTGAATGATTTTGATCACTACAGCATATCTCATATTCCGCGGTCAGAGAATCAGCAGGCAGACAAGTTGGCAAAGATGGCTAGTTCTGACGATCCTGAAGTGACTGGGCTAGCCCCCATTGAAGTACTTCGGTCCCCTAGCATAGATCAGATGGAAATAGACCTGGTACTAGAGACGGAACCAGAAAGGGAGTCCTGGATGACCCCTATAAAGAATTTCCTGATAGATGGAACGCTTCCGACCAAGAAATGCGAGAGGCGTAAAGTAATTCGTAAAGCCGCCCGATACGTTCTGCAAGGCGGAGTTATTTACAGACAAGGGTTTTCAATGCCCCTCCTTCGGTGTGTAGCCCACGATGACATCAAACGTGTGCTGCAAGAAGTCCACGAAGGCGAATGTGGCGACCACACTGGAGGGCAAACTTTGGCAAAAATGGTGTTGCGGCATGGTTATTTCTGGCCTACCATAAACAAGGATGCAGTAAGATATGCACGATGGTGTGATGCGTGCCAGAGATTTTCAAAGATACCTAGAGCGCCTCCTAGTCAGTTAAAAACAATGATGAGTCCATGGCCTTTCGCTATGTGGGGAATTGATATCATTGGAAGTCTCCCCATAGCAAGGGGCGGAGCAAAGTTCGCTATTGTGGCCGTAGATTATTTCACTAAGTGGGTCGAGGCTGAACCACTAACTACAATTACAACCAAACGAGTGATCAACTTTATCGTGAGGAACATTCTCTGTCGATTTGGGATTCCAAAGATTGTAATAACAGACAACGGAACTCAGTTCGATAGTGCTGAATTCAGAAACTTCTGCCAAAAATACCACATCGAGAATCGATACACCTCTGTGGCGCACCCTCAATCAAACGGACAAGTCGAAGCGGCAAATAAAGTAATTAAGTCCATTCTGAAAAGAAGAATGAAGCGGGCTAGAGCCATGTGGGCTGATGAATTGCCCTTGGCACTATGGGCCTACAGGACAACATATAAATCGGCAACAGGACACACCCCGTTCTCCCTTGCTTTTGGAACGGAAGCAGTCATCCCGGTTGAGATAAAGGTACCTTCTCATCGGGTGAACTATTATAATCCAATGACCAATAATGAATTACTCCTTGAGTCCCTGGATATGATCGAAGAAAAGAGGGATGAAGCAGACCTGCGTGCCTTGAGATGCAAACAACAAGTCGCCCGATATTACAACAAAAAGGTCTGAGCCCGAACTTGGGAACCCGGAGACTTGGTTCTGAAACGTGTCTTTCCACCCCCAACTCATATGGGAGCGAAGTGGGAAGGACCGTACTCTATTCTGAGCAAGCTTGATAATGGAACCTTCAAGCTAGTAACCGTAGATGGAAAGGAAATCCCCAGAGTGTGGAATGCCCAACATTTACGGCCATATTTAACGTGAAAGTTTCAAATTTACTCTTTTGCTTTGTTAAAAAACTATGCACAGGGCATGACTTGCCTATAATAGTCTGATTCCTTAAAGCCAGAGATTATAAAGTGGACGTAGGTCATGATTCGACCGAACCACTATAAAATATTGTGTGTCATTTACCTTTATTGCATCTTTACTTATCTGCCTGTTTATTTTTCTGAAAATCAATAGAATGATGCAGGTACCCGAAGTCTGTTGCCAACCGTTCTTCCCGTAGACTGTTTGGGGGAACTCAAAGCCATGGCAAATGCTCCAACTGCTTGTCCGACTGGTTTTAATCCTCGGAGCTTGGGTTAAAATGTAAACCTAGAACGAGTTTGATGAGCGTGCATGATTGCAGACCGCTTGATCCCCAACTCTAACTCTCAAGAGAGAGAGAGAGTATAAAAGCGTCTCCGATTGAGCGCTGAGAAATAGCTCCTTCCCCGCTGAAGGATCGGGGAGCGAATGAGTCGCCGAGCGCAAACTCTAACTCTCCAGAGAGAGAGAGAGTATAAAAGCGTCTCCGATTGAGCGCTGAGAAAGATGTCAGAAATTCAGTACCATAAGAATAGTTATCTTATGAAATTGTCTGAGTCCCCCATATTCAGAAATAGGGGGCGACCTGCGAATAATGTTAATCGATTTTTAACAAGCCCTAGTCAAGCGTTACGCCAATGATTGACTATGGGCCATATGCATATATACATGAATTTTAATGCCGCATGAAAGTTTTCTCTGTTATTTGATTGACTTGTAATTACAACTAGATGGTCTGTAACTAACCATGGAAAGTTTATTTGAATACAGGTACATAAGGATGCAAAAAGAAATAAACTTTTATTTATGTACTACGAACCAACAAAGTGAAAAATAACCTAGAAAAGAAAGTGAGGGCCAGTCTCACAATTACATTTCCTGACCAGTGTAAAGCCTAAGGACAAAATATCAACAAACAACAAATATCCTATTTACGCTTTGGCCTCTTCTCTTGCTTCTGCCTTTCCAGCTTCGCCTTGTCGGTATCAGACGGATCCCCTTTCTTCCTCTTCCTTTTGTCAATAAGAGGAACATCCGACTCCTTTGAAGATTCCTCTTCCACCTCTTTTCTCTTCCTCCTATCAGAAAGGGAAGCCGGGAAGTCATCGGGGTTGGCAAAGTGAAGCTGTCGACTGATGGATTTGGGATGAATCTTCACAATCATCCCAGTTGTGGGATCGAATTCTGCAAGAGGGACTACGTCCAAAGCCTCATCTCCCACCTTCTTCGAAGCCAACTCTTTCTCCTGTCTGGCTTTTCGGCTGGCCAAGGTTTCCTCGTCATCATCATCGGCCTTTTTGGCACCGATAATGTCTTGTTCATCATCTACATGGCGTCCATCCATGTCTTTCAAAGCTTCGATAGTCTCAGCATCTTTGGGTACATCGGTACTAGGAGCCGGAATGTTTCTTTCTGCTGTTGTGACCTCGGCCTACTTTGATACATCAGTATCAGCACCTGGCAAGATAGCCTCCTTCTCCACTTCTTTCTCTTTTTCAGCACCCTTGTCGACGGGCTCGCCACCTGTATTACGAGGAACACACGTTACTAATTCAATTGGTTGTTCTGCCAAACGACGACAATTCACGATTGATTTAACAAATTGTGGAGAAAAGAGAGAAATACCTTCAGCAGATGCTCCTTCTTGAGTAGTTGCAGAGGCTCCAATAACCATGGGAGTTCGACCCAAAGGGATTAATGGATCATCGGGGTGGTATTCCTCAACCCCAGAGGTCTTTGGCTCCACAGCCGAACTCGAGCCCTCATCAGCTTTGCCTTTACCCTTAGCTAGGGCCCTCGCCTTTTCCATCTCCGCCAGGATCAGGCGGTGACCCTCTGCCAGGTCCTCAGGCTCATTGTCTCTTAAGATGCTCTTCATCAACTCATCCTCATCGACTTCTTCGACCCCCAATCTATGCTTTTCACCCTCAACAATGGAATCCTATAAGTTGGCCAAGGTAACATGGTAATCCGGGATCCACGAGATGTTGCGAGTCTTGAGAACCTGGCCAAGGAAATCGAAAATCATCTCCTCAAACCCCTCGATCTCTTTCTCTCTTTCGAGGAGCTTGTTGTTAAAAGCAGTGGCCAATTCAATGGCACTTTCAACGTTCTTCTCGGCAAGGGCTGCCCTTCTCTCCGCATCCGAGACCTGGTCATTCAAAATTACCTTTTCTGCTTTAGCCAGAGCCAAACTCTCTGTTAAACTCGCTTTTTCTGCCTCCCAAGCAGCCTTTTCAGCTTCAAAATGGCCTTGTGCTGTTTTCAACTCGATGTTGGCCATTTTGAGATCTTCAACCACCTTCTTTAAGGCCATTTTCTCTTGGCTATTGGAGTCCAGTTCTGAATGAAAGCGCTGCTTGGCATTCTCTAATTCGGTTTTATAACTTTCAGCATCCCTCCGTGCTAAAGCAAGTTGGGACTGAGCATCTTCCAGGTCCTTCTCCAATTTTGTCCTAGCCCTTTCGTTATTTTCAAGTTTCGCTTTAGATCTGTGTGCCTCTATTTCGAGCGTTCGGATGACTTCCGAAAGGTTAACTGCATGCTTTTTCATCATCTCATATTGCCTGGCTACGTGGCGAATATGCCCGACAACTTCGTTATCCCAATTTTTAGGGACCGGTTCCAAGGCAGGAACAAACACCATCCTGTCAAAGAATATGCCTGGAAATTGTTCCCGCGGCTTTTCCAGCCTTCCTTGGATCACGGGACCATGAACGTAATCCCGTGATCCGAGGGCAGCTAATCCTGGTTGGCTGGTGGGGACAATGTCACTTCTCTCCTTCTCGGTCTCTTTGGATGAATCTTTGTCCCTATCTTTAGATTCGTGATGCCTTTTGGACGACCGGCTGTGGGAAGGCGCACTCTTTGGAGGAGTTAACTCTTTTGGAAGTTTCTTTCCCCCTGTCGGAATTGTCGAATGACTTGAAGGTTTAGTAGAGATCGGTCTAGTTGGAGACCGAGGTTGCAAGGAAGTCAGCCTATGAGAAGGACCACGAGAACCTCAGTATCCGGACGAAGACTGGGTGTGCCCTCACGAAGAGAACGATAAGAGTAAGATTTCCTGCGGGACATCGTTCCTGCAAAAAAAGAGAAGAGCATATTAAAACTTTGAATACCCACGATATAAGAGTGCAGGGTCAGATAGTGTGTGTGATGTGTGCATCCCATATAATTCCCCCTAACAGACCCGGGCCTGAAGACAGGCTCATCTGACCAGTTTCTTGTCCTCTAGTTGGAGCGATCGCCTCTTCAGAAGCAGGGAAGAAAGGCCCCTCTCCGAAGTCCTTCTCCGTATATACATCATCGGGTAGAGGGATTTTATTCAGCTCGTCAAATAGCTGCTCTTCTGTCAAATCACCGGGAGCAACGGTTTCAATTGGAGCAGAAGCAGGAATTTCCTTGGACATGTCACCGCGGACTTCATCCCCTCTGTATATGTTTAAGTCCTCATCGTCTTGGATGACTATTGGAGAAGGACTCTTGCGAAACTTAGTTGTTTCTATCGCTTGTGAAGTTCTCTCTCCCTCCGTTGGGGGCACATACTTATAAGGTTTGCCGCCAGTGCCAAGTCCAAATCTTCTATCCAAAAGACGATGCTTATGAAGATTGTCATCAGTAATGCATTTTTTGATCCTTAGAAAGTCGGATCTGCTTTGTAAAAGAATGGACAATCGATTGTTGTGTAGTGGACCCTCCGTTTTCGGGAAAACATGATCTGTTTAAGACAAAGAAAAAGGGGAAGAATGTTAACGCCTAGACTCCTTGAACAAGATATTCGATTAGAAACTTAAAGTTTACTTGATTTGAGCCATCTTCGTGAGCATCCGTCCTGTCTCCTTATATAAAACCAGTCCGATTTAGGGTCCCCTATATTGCTATACCCATCGTACAGAACCTTCCTATTCGCCACCGATTCAAAGAAGGAGAAGTTTGGAGTTGCCAAAGAACGGTGCTTGAAAAGAAAAAAGAATGTCAAATCTCTGAATTTAAGTTTGGCGTGTAGGATCTCTGCGTACGCAACATATAAGGCGTATAGGGATGCGTAAGCATTAGGATGGAGCTGCATCGGAGCAATACCCAGTTGCTTTAAAGTTTTGATAGCGATTGAAGGAAACGGAGGAATAGCTCCTACCAAGCACATGGTCCGACTAATTGCCATATATCCTTCCGGAGCTAGGTGGGGTCTATCTTCGCTACCGGGTGTTAAGACGTCGTCCCAAGGAATTCCGTGTCTCAAGCAGATTCTCTTAAGCTTTATATCGTCGAGCTTAGATGCTAAAGAGTAAGAGAATTTATCTATTCCGAGTGCGCCAGGAATCTCGTCGGGAGCTCGTTTGTCTATCTCGGACTCTTCGCTAGATGAAGTACTTTCGGACGGATCTGATTCCGTGGCCTCGTACTCAGATCCAGTATCTTCACCTCCAGGATTGGTGGGAGGAATTTCCGGGTTGTATTGCTCAGGAATCTCGGATTCCGCTTCTGCTGCGGATCTTAAAGAAGAGTGATCATTCGAC
This sequence comes from Allium sativum, assembly GCA_030737875.1. NCBI lineage: Eukaryota > Viridiplantae > Streptophyta > Magnoliopsida > Asparagales > Amaryllidaceae > Allium > Allium sativum. The sequence goes on from CM060924.1 coordinate 72,244,132, forward strand.
ATTGCTGCTAGGACGAGAAAATATGAACAATAAGATTAACACTACCCGTCCCCCGTGTGTGCAAGTGCCGGTGTGTGTGCTTGTATGTGCGCATTAAAAATAAAGCATGGAAGCAATCAAGATCATCAAAATATTAGTCGTCATATGCAGTCAAATTGTGCGGTCATTTGGTCCAGAAAGTCCAACGTCAAGGCTCTATCCTAACTGTTCAGAATCTTATGGTGACAGGGCGTTGATTAAAGTTTGAAATCTCTTTGCATCGTCAGCTATCAATCGGATCGCAAGGCAGAGGGATCGCCCCTTTTTGGATCGCAAGGCAGAGGGATCGCCCCTTTTTGGATCGCAAGGCAAAGGGATCGCCCCCATCGGATCGCAGGCCAAAGGGATCGCTCCTTCACGAATCGTTGCAACCCCCACGATACGCGCCTTTGCTGCCACCATGATCTTCCATCTCGCCAGTCGCCTTCATCTTTTCCTCTCCTTGCCCACGATTCGAGCCGGCCTCCTCTCTTCTTCTTCCTCCTTCGTTTTCCATCTCTGCTTTTCACCCTTGAACTTCGAGCTCTACGCCTATCAGCCATGGCGTCTCGATGGATTCCCCAAAAAATCGCAAACTTCCATTGTTTTTCCCACAAATTATTCGAAAAAGTTCGTGAAATAGCAGCGATTACGAATAAGGATGTTTTCCGTGGAATTACCTTTCTAAAAATTGGGAAAGTAATCAGATATTTGAAGATTCGAAATACTGGGGTTCGTTCCTCGACGGAGCAGGTGAGACGATACGGCAAAAAGAAAGAAGAAGGAAAGTGAAGAGGGGAGGGTCGGATTATATAGGCAAAGTGGGTGACCGTTTGTCTCCCTTTCTTTGTCTTATTCGATCCACGAAAGACCGATGGGCCGCGAACCAAAAGCCCACCACGACTCGAGGAGGAGCCCGTTTCGTTCCGAGGCCCAAATACACACCCAAGAGCGGAACGAATGTCCCTCTAATGGACCGCGACTCGAGCTTGCGAAACGAGTCGATAAATTCAGAAAAATCCCAGAAAGAGAATCGTTCTCTGACTCGCGACCCGCTATGAAAAGGCGATTCTGTAGTTTCAAAGCATGTTCCATCATCGATAAAACATACTTCGAGGGGGCAAAATGTTGGCTAGCTTTTTGATCAAGCCATCCAGGATCATTCATAAGAAGGAAAGCATAAAACCACGTTCTCTAAGAATATGAAGGAACGGATCGCCCACGGAGGATCGCGTCTCGACGGATCGCCCACGAAGGATCGCGTCTCGACGGATCGCCCCCATCTCATCAGCGAACGACACATTCAGGCGATCCGATCCGAACTTGTATTGTTGCTCAGAACGACCCGATCCGATATCCTGGTGCATGGCGAACCCTCTGACCCGTTCAAGCGCGAGCTAGTCTTAAGCGATCCGAATCGCACGGATCTGGCGACACGTGTCCCTAACCGTCACTTGGACCGATTCTCCCCATCTGCACGATCTGATTTTCAAGCAGATCACGACACATGTTCACAATGGCTAATTTGACTGTTTCTTCAACGGTAGCGATGTGATCAGATGTCCTCGGGATTCGTGCCACATGTCCACGATCCATCTGACAAAATCAGCTATATATAGCCCGGAGCTTGGCATTTTTTGGGATCCTTGTTGGCAATATTGAGTACATAATTCGCCATTATTGTCAAAGTACGAGAGTATAGAGAGAAATCCTTGTTGTATTAGCTTTCAAAGCATAATCAATAATATATAAAGTGGACGTAGGCTCGTTAACGCCGAACCACTATAAATTCTGTACGTTATTTTCTTTTTCCTGGTTCTTCATTTGAAATTCCACAACATTCAGAACAATTTGGGTGTTAGGTCCAAATTTTGATCTAACACATACACACACTTTTCACATATGTTCATACCGCATTAGAAATTTTTTAAGGACAATGGATGCCTGTGTTTGATGGTTGAGTAGATGGATGATTGGATGTTAGGATATGCATTCTCCTTAACTTGGAGATTTCGGGGGTGAAATCCTTTAAGGAGGGGAGAATGTAACACCCCGTAAATTTAAATATTAAAGTTAACAAATTGAAGAATACTTAATTTTAAATTTAAGAATCAAGGGAAACAGGTTACGCCATTGTGTTCATCTCGGAATTCTGGTTGAGATAGAGTCCGAATTTGCGTAAATTGGACTTCATATGAAGAAGTTATGGCTGTCGGAAGTTTCCATAAAATTCAAGTAAATTCAAATAGCCCGAAACAGATTCAAATTCCAAATCAGAAGTCAGAAGCGGCCTGGGCGGGAAAATTCCTTCCCCTGACCCAGGTGGACCTGGGGGTCGACCCTAGTTTCGACCTCCCCCTTACAGGTCGACCTGGGCAGTCGACCTAGGGGTTGACCTGGGGGTCGACCTACCCCCCCTCGGGCCAGATCTGAAAGATGAATACTTATGACTTGTTGCTGAGTCACTAGGGTTTTTGGATAGTTCTGATCTGGTCTAGATGGTCTTGATTGATTCTAGGTTGATCGGATGGCCTAAATTAATCCTAAACTCTATATAAACACATGTAGACTAAAACCCTAAAACCAAATAAAAATCAGAACCATGGTCGTCATGCTATCACCTTGCAACCTAGAGTAGCCGCCACCAACTAGAGGGAAAGTGAAGCTAATCAACTCAATTCAACTCAAAATTACAACAACAAAAACGAATTTGTCTACTTCAAAGGCGAGCTAAATCAATTTCAGAACTCAGATTCCAGAACTCAAGACCTTCTTTGAGTTATGAATTCAATTTCTTTAGTAAGATAATTAATAAGATAATTGGGTTAAGTTATATATTGGGTTATATGGCTATGTTTGTAAAACATTGGATAAATGTGATATTTTGTGAATATATGCTAGTTTTTCATAATGATAGTTTTGATCTCTTTGTTTATATGCCAAATCACCTATGTTTAACCTGATTCATGTTTGACATCATTTTATATGCAAGTTTGGGTGTAGATTATATGCTAGTTTCTATATGAATTATACACCAGTTTACATGTGAATCAAATAAAGTGACTATATGCAAGTTTAGGTAGAAATTGGATTCACATATATGCAAGTTTACACCTTTAGATTTAGATCTATGACGTACATAGTTTTATGCAAATTTGTGATTATGGCCTATGCAAGTTTTGGAATGAAAACTATATTCATATATGCCAGTTTTAGGTGAAAAACTATATATATATATATATGCAAGTTCACACCTTTAGGTCTATGTTTAGATTCATGACAATACAAAGTTTATGCAAGTTATGTTGTAATCCTTACTTGCAAGATTAGATCCATTTTGTGTGTTTGCAATGTTTCTTTCCTTTTATGTGCTAGAATAATTGCTAGTCTAATATACATATATGTCATGATAAACAAACGAACAACGTGGGGACGATGGGGGTAATATTGAATATACATATTGAGAATTGGCATAATGGCCTCGAAAAGGCATATAATTAATTTAAGATATTAATTGGATAAATTGGCATTTATGGACATAATTGAGACAATTATGGACATAAGTATATTTGGAATTCATTGACAAATTTTGAATAAGGATATTAATCCAATCTGGGGTTAAATGAAGATGTGTAATAATAAACCGCCTAAGACATGAGGTTAGACTCTTTTGTGGCGTAAGACTGCCCGGACTCGCCCGGCAAATCCAGCAGCCACAAATGCCAGTCTAATTTGAGAGGTCAAAGGCATGAATTAAATGCGTAACAGTTGTAAAGACACGAGGTTAGGCTCGTTTATGGTGTAAGACTGCCCGGACCCGCCCGACAAATCCAGCTGCCACAAATGCCAGTCTAATGTGGGAGGTCTTTACAAGGTTACGGTGTTAATGAATTAAGAAACACTTAACCATATAAACATGTGGTGGGACATGAGGGGGTTAAGTGGGTGCTTTGGGTGGCTTATGAAATTAAGAGGGTGCCTTGGGTGGCATATGAAATACGATTAGATGCACTTAACTAAGATTGAAACATGTAAGAAGACATGAATAAGAATGGGGTTAAGTGGGGAAAACTTTAGAGGGGACCAAGCATAGGTGGAAAGCTTGTGTCATGCATGGGGCCCTTTTCAAACCAGTAACCCATTAAGTAACTTTTTGGACTCGACCCAAGTCGAGGACGGGACACACGTACTGGGTTTGATTGTAAGAGGTCAAAACGGGTTAGCGCTGGCAACGCAAGTCCAACGGGGTCATATGCATGTGTGGGCCCGGGATGGTAGGTAAGACGTTGTTGCATCATGTGGATATAAGCCGTGCATTTTGGTGGTATTGGGTAGCCACTTTGGGGAGTGATACACCACACTGTGGGGCCAGCACGGGTATCTACGAGTTAGAGAGCCGATCGAATGGGGGTAGTGGGTACACCTAGCGGAGATAGGGGCAGACGACACCTATGAAGGCAGCTAGGGGTACAAGAAACTACCATTATCATGATTGAGTTCTGTAGGCGGGATCAACTTTTAGGGTGTTTGGTGTGGTACAGTGTAGTAATTATCCTATAGTGATTAGGTATGCCTTTAACGTTATCGTTGTTCATCTTATTTCCTTTGTTGGCTCTGTCATACCCATTTATTCACAGTCATTTCCTATTTTCCGTCTTATGCGTTATCCTAGTTACTTAATGATTATATTGTTAAAGTTATTGCACTCGCCAGACTTTATGTCTGACCCCCTTTGTTTCCACCTCTTTTCTTCCTCCCTCCCCCCCCCCCCCGGTGCTCTGGGTGGGACTAGCACTAGTGGAGCTTGATTTGGACAGCTTTATCTCCTTCTTTGGAAGTTGCTTGGATCGCTGAAGTAAAAGTTCAGGTTATCTTATTTCTGGCTATTTTATGTTGGGGTTATGTCTTCCATTTTCATGTACTCTGATTTAATCAAGATGGATATTATGTACTTGACTCTAGTCTTTGGGTTTTTGATGATGTAACCAAACCTATTTGTTTACCGCTGCAATGAATGAAGTTTTAAATTTTTAAGTATTGCTTTATATCTGTCTTGTTGTTAAGTTTCTGTTCTATACACACTTAAAACGCTCCATGGAAGTTAATGAATTCCCTTTGTGAGTGACATTAATGGACGAGGGGTGCCAACGCTAGTCTCTAGAGAATTGCAAAGCGGAGTCAATTTTCATTACATTTGTAGGACTAATATCAAAAACCACCTTCTTAGAAACACAAACTTTAGCAAACTGACACATATTAATCAAGTGACCAAAGCTCTGAAAATTGGAATATTTAGGAGGGAAACGTTCATATTCCACTTCTTGCATAACAACAGTTGATCATCATCAGACAATATAGGATTGTGCCTGGAAAAAGAAAAAGAACTGGAAATCTCAATTACCACGCAAGCAAAAGCGATCTTCGTGATTCCGTCAGGAAACTTATCCAACTTGAGAATCCCGAAACAGATGTTATTTAGCTTATTCCTTCCATCGTCCAATATTCTAGCGGTAGTCCATGTAATTGAATCCATATAGGCATAGTACTTAAAAATTATTTATTCAATTTCATACCAACTTCCTAATGTCGCATTATTTCTACTTTAATTATTAGTTGTAGATATTCTGAATCATTTCTAATATAGTTTATATTTGAAATTTACCATGCGCATTCAAAGTCTACGTTAGTAGTTCTAATGTCTTCCAAAGTTGGATGATGAAGGCGCTACCATATATGATCCCTGAGAAGAAACTCCACACATAAATACATAACAGGCTTGGGTTGATTACTTAGTTTTTAAGAAACTCAACATATTTGGTCATTGGTGGTTCTTTCCAACTTGAGTACAGTACATAATATTCCATACAAAAAGGAAGATGGGATTGAGTTTGTAACACCCCGCATTTTGTAATAATTTTATAATTAAATACATGCACTAAAAAAAGAAAAGATTAATGTAAATAAAAATGTAATGCATGCATTAAAAGAAAGAAAGGATTGGTTACATGCAGTGTAAATATGTTGCATGCACTAATTTACAAATATTATGCATTCATAATAACAGAGAAATAAAAGAAAAAGATTCCTATAATGGTTTAAATGAGACGATATAACAAAATGAAAAAGAGGAATAAGAAGAGAACAATAACTACCACTGTTCTAAGCCTTGTTAACAATAGCCTTAGTAGCCCAGTTGGTTAGAGCATGCGGCTTGCATACAAGAGGTATAGAGTTCGATCCCCACCGTCGTCATAATTTTGTTTTAAGGGAACGACTAAAATTAATACATGTTCTAAAGAGAAAATACATATAAACACACATATAAGAAAAATAAACGTATAAGGAAATATAGAAAAATATATGTATATGAGAATACATGCGTATATATGTGCATATATATATATATACAAGAGATAAATTCAAGATAAGGCTACAATCAATGAAATATGGCAAGAATCAAATAACGGTGCAACACCGTTTGAATTTTGAAAACGAAACGAAAGTTATGCGTATATATATATATATACACACACACACACACACGTAAAATGGTCATTAGAAGATTACAAATGAATATAATAGTTAAATAAATTCCAGAAATTCAAACATTCGAAAATCAAATTTCTGCCCCAAAACAGCTCGCGAGACCCATAAAGGGGTCGACACCCTTGTAGTGGGGTCGACACCGGGGTCGACACCTGCCCATATCCGGCTAGATTCATTCATGAATCTGGATTGTTTTATTAACTGGGTTCAATGATGACTCAGTGCCGCGTGTAAGATAAGATCCTTAACACCTAAATAGGCTAGTAGAGCCTAGCCCAAATCTCACCTTCTCTGAGACAACATCTAAGCTCTGACATTCCTCCTCCTCCTCAAATCTCTTCATAAAAATAAGATAATTAGTTTAGGAAAGTTCTATATCAAGATCTGGAGGAAAAGAATGAACATTAATAAGAAGGTGTTCAAAATCATATGCGAAGTAAGGTAAATTCTTCGATCTGGTCTGTTCAATTTTCTTCCTCTTTCTTCCCTTTTTCTTTTAGTAAGAATTGTGGACCCATGATTGTTAGGTTCTAAATCCAGTTAGGGAAAACCACGGAATGCTAGATCTCGACCAGGTTCATGAAATGGAAAGCAATTTAGGTGAGTGGATTTAAGTTATATCAATTTTGATAATGATATATTATCATTTAACATTCCAAGTTATTATGCAATGAAAAGTGATGAACATGTTGAAATATTAATATGTTTAAATATTAATATGCTGGAAAATTCATATGTTGAAACGTTTAATATGCAGAAATGTTCATCTGTTTAAATGCAAATTTGTTAAAATATGTGTAACGATCACTGTTGTAATTACATGATTCACTTATGGCATATTATGTACTTATTAGCTGTAGAATTGAGAAAATTACATGTTAACTTGTTAGATTTAAATAATGACATGATTACATGTTAGAATAGAATAATTTACATGTTAGAAAGAACATGCGACATAAATGGGCTTAATATGATGACGTCTAAAATAGATTACAGTAAAGACTTGAAAAGAATAGTATGCCTAAATTTACAGTAAATAGAAAACTGTAATGCACCTAGATAGAGTAAATTCAACTTGTGGTAGAAGTCTGCCCGGAACCGCTCAACAAATCCAGCGTCCACAAGTTGTTGATTTAATGTGAGAGGTCTAGTGCGTAAATAAAACATGTAACGATGCTAAAAAATGAGGTTAAGCCAACTTGTGGAAGAAGTCTGCCCGTAACCGCTGGCAAATCCAGCATGCACAAGTGGTAGGCTTAATGTGAGAGGTCTAGTACATATATATATATATAACGATAGAATTATATGGCACTAGCTATGATTAATGGAAATGAATGGTAATGAATAAGGAAATGAATTAAAGATAACTACAACAGTAAAAGAAATGGAATGAACAGGGAATGATAATAGCCAATTATAAATAAATTACATTAATGAGAATGTTATATAATAGGTAGGAATGTCCTAGGGACAAGTGAAGATTATAGTAAATAATAAAAGAAAATGGAATAACTTGTGTAATAAGATAAGTTGTACTTAATTGTAAATTAAGTTACATGTCAGAACGGGAATCTAGAATATGCTGATAAGGACAACATAGGTTATATTTATGAAAAGGGAACTTATTACTAGACCTTAGTTAAGAGAACTAAGTTAATAAGTAAACAACGGTAAGTTGTAGCGATAGTATAAGATGGAATTATGATTAAATAATAAAGAATGAGGCAACTTATGAAATGAAATAAGTTATGTTTAATCGTAAATGATAAGTGACATGTTAAATAGAAAACATGTGAATTAAGATATACATAATTACATATTAAGTAAAACATGTTATTGTAACTGTGAATTCAAACAAGAATATAAAAGGATTGTGGATTACAGACCTTGGACACAATCTAGAGAATAACATGTTGTGGGTTTATTAATAAACTTAAATGGGTTAAGTTATAAGACCAAAATTAATAAGCAAGAGGAACTTGATAATTTGAATAAGAAGTCATTGTGAATGGGAATAACCAAGTTAAATGGAAACCTTATGAGGTAAAGCAAGCGCATAAAAGAATGTTAGACATAAGGTCTAATAACATATTAAAGTGAGGCACTTGGACCAGCTGCACGTTTGTGGGTGAATAACCCAACATGGTAGATCATCATGATGTCATCAGGCATGAGGGAAGCGCACGTTCGTCAGATTATTCTGTCGGCTCCAAAGGACTGGAAGGGGAAGAACACGACTTCCTGAGATACATAAGACGCTCCTAGTAGTCCTCTGTGAGGTGGCATATGTTTAGGCTGTGGTCGCAGAGGTTGGGTTTGCGCGTTACTACCAGGTGGGTGGGCCTTGACTGCAAAAGTAGCTTTGCAGTAAGAATGCTGTGACGAGGGGATACTAGGATGATTCGGCGATGGCCTCAACGGGAGGCGAGGTCAGGACCAACAAGGATAGTAGATTGTCCGGTACCCATCATCTCCAGCTAGTAGGATGCGAAAAGACTAGAGCTGCCCAAGATGCCATTCACCTTTCACTATTGAGGTACGACAATTGAAGGGAGATGCCAACCGGATGTTTAGATTATTTGTTAGGGGCAAGTCGCTTAGCTCTTATAGTTTTTACTAGTTAAGGGAGGGGCCGAGGTGGCGCCATAGCCACCATGGAAAACATACTCAAGGGATATCTGTATTTTGAGAACCTTAAAGGAGGGCCTGTACAGATATGGAAAAGCTCCCGACCGAGTTCCGTGTTTCTTGTACAGCCCTGCCACGGAACTCGGTGCACATTAGAGGTTGTGTGCGGTTAAGGCATCGAGTACGATTGACGATACGTACGTGGGAAAGTCTAGATACATGCATGTCTTCTCTGGGTAGTGTGTCGTAGACTATGGGGCATTACTCTGTGATCTGATTCGATTAAAGGTGGCAGTCAATACGCTTACGTAGCTTGGCGATGGCGGTTCTTTGTGGAACGTAGCATTGTTATATAGGATCCGTACGTCACTCCGGTGTAGGATGAGGGACTGTGTACATTTCTGTGGCATTACGTTGGAGACCTTGCGAGTGGGGTACCATGTGGTGTACCTTAATATTGGGGGTAGCTACATATATATTGTATTAGGTTAATCCACTAGAAAGTAAATGGTTACGACGTGTGTGTAAGCATTGAGTGTTGTTAACCCAAGTAACCTAATAAATAAGAAAATGTGATTGAACGATATATGTAGGGTTATCCAAAATGTATAGTTTAAATCCAGTCACCAGAACTTGTGCTCGAACCCCTTTCTCATAACATACTCGCAGGTTAAATTTGTGGCAGAGATATGATAGCTTTGGATACTAGTTATAGCCAGTATTATTAATACGGTAACGCTATACTTTGATTATATTATACTTTATCCATTCCGCTGTGAGATATTTTCTGAGCTCTGATATATTTTATATCTCAGTCTTTTCTGCAGGATACCAGAGCAACCAACACGGTTTTTGATGGATTCGAATTATGAAAAAAAATTGGTATATCAGAATTCGGGTTGTTACATATGGTATCAGAGCTTAGGTTTAGGATTCCTGTATAAATAGTGAGTGAACGTATCTGTATTTTTTTTTAAATTATATAAATATATTGTATATATACCTAGATCCATAGAGGAACCCACTAAATAGAAAAATTATAAGGTTATAAGAATTGGGATGACTATTTTGTACACAGAAGGAATGAATATGGAAAATTGAGACCCTTAGGAAATTTGTGTGGGAAGTGTACAATATATTTTGAAATAGAGAAAGGGGGATCCCATATGTTAATATTTCATATTAGTAGGTTTGATAGTAAAACCATATAAATTGGAAAAGGTTAAAAAGAGAAGAATGGATTAGGAATATATATATATATATATATATAGTTGAGAGAATTGACTTTGTTGGAGTGTCCAGGAAAGCCTAGAAAATAGGAACCCGCTATAAGTCTAACCCCATTGTTAACTTTTAAGAACTTGAAATTATAAAAGCTTTTAGGAGATGGTTTATGGTATTTTCAAGTTTTAATCTTAGAAGTTATATCTTTAAAATATGTAAAGAAGTACATGTTGAGTTTTGAAGTAAAATAGGGTATATTCTGTAAATAGTGATTTCTTGCGAAAATTTTGTTTAAAATAAAATTCTCTTAGTAAAAGGTGCATATTATAGAGCATGTATGGCTCGCTAGTTTTCTTGTTATATTGCATAAAATAATTTTTAATAAAGAAAGTTTTGAAGTCTCTATTCTTTTGACAATCATTTTTGATAAATTGTTTTAACAAGAAAATTTTGTTGGTTGGACAAAATAAGTTGTAGAAATTAAGAATAGAGTAGATGTTTGCACCTTGCAGTAAGAGACTGAACTGACCTTATAAGCAGGAACAAGTTGTAAACCCGATTGAGAAATAGTTGTCCTTATCTACTCCAGTTTTTGTGATCTGAAAAAAAAAATGGTTTACATTTTTTTAGATGACATGTTTTTATAGTTTGGTATAAGTAAGTTTTCATGAGAAAAATAAAACTTTGACACTTTTTATTTTGGAAGAGAATTTAAATGAAAAGGCCAAACCGTGTTTTAAAAGTATGGAGTAGGTAAGGATTAGTGCATAGGGAAGACGGGAAAAGTTTTGAGGCTATGAAGTAAGTAGCGAGAATTATCTTGAAATGTGATAAGTTCCCATAGAATGTGTAAGCATTGAAAATCCTAGGGTGTTTCTTGAAATAATTGTTGGTACACAGCTAGAATTAGTTGTGACTACTAGATAGAAAAAGGGAAAGTAAGTGTTTAGATCCTGTTGCTAATTTTCATGTTAGGGGTAAAGCCCGTTATTACATTTCTGTTGGGATCATTCCGTTATTTTGTTCTTTTTGGGAAGTTAGGGTAACACCTAAACAAGTCGTAGATCCCATGGTTTCGACTTTTGAAAGGACCAAACTCCCCCTTTCGGGAAAGGCCAGATTGAGTTGAGAACACGACAAATCAGAATGCAAATAGGAGAACATTTCATTGCTGTTACAACAATTACATCAGAGTACAAGAATATAACAAAGTATGAATAAATAATGTACATCAAAAAAATATCAGATATTTAAATTATATTAGCAGCGAAAACATGATACATAACACAACTGAAAGAAATACACAAATACAAAGTTTTCTGAATATAGCTCTAGCTGTAAATCCAGGATCCTGAAAAAGAAATATCTGCAAAAACCAAAATTACTAACTGCCCGTATGGAAAATATGGGCACCAAGAGTTTAGGTTAAAACAATAAACTCCAGGTCAGTCATGGGACTAGTGTGAGAACTAAAACAGTTATTTTAAACTTTACTTTAGAAATAAAGTAAATCAAGGACCACGCCATATAACACGGAATGGGTTCTCTCCCAAGAATACCGGTGCATAAAACAGTTTATAAACAAAGCAATGGTTTTTTGGAAAAATGAAGCTATTATAAGACTTAGGTCCCATCACACAATGCAACGCAAGCCGGAGGATAGATTTTTACCTTATAATAGCCAAACAGGCTTGGTACGTTCAAATCAAAATCATTTGATATTATTATAGGTGTATAGTGTCAAAAACGGCTTCAAATATAAATGTATCAATCATAGATGACAAGGGTACCATATATCATGTAGCCATACTAGTTCTACAACTAAAACCGAAGGATATCGTATTGGAAATTTGATTTCCATCTATAAGTCGAGGCAAAGGATGGTTCCTCACCGATTCGAGACACTCTAACAAATGCCTCAGGATCCGCCGCAGTGAACCCTTGGATTCTTCAGGGCCGGTCCACACATATGTTAGTGGACTAGTTATTCCTGATCACACGTTACCCGGTCCTATCAGACCTATCCATCGGCCCCGCAGTGACCGATATATCTGATCATCCACATAGGTAAAAAAATATAAATGTCTGGGCTCCATACCATGACACCACCCATAGCTAGAAAGAAACGTCGTGCAGTCTCTACAGTCCGATCCCGTTTATGACTCATACCGAGGTGTGAGGTTCGCGAATTAACACTATACACAAAGCTATGCTATTGAAAGTCGTGCTTTGATCATCAATCATACGACTTTGCTTTTCAACAAAAGCCTTGATCATTTACATCTTTGCATGTCATACTGACAATTCATGCTATGCGACTTATGTCTATCGATATATAACCTCTAAGCTCGTACGTCTCATAAAAGGGTGTTAAGCAAGAGAATAAATTCTCCGCCACCAAACAGATATATATTTAACAGAAATCAATAAACACGTAACGAAATCCAATGTCAGACATACATCCATTTACAAGTCCGTTATGGGAACGAAACCGGAGGCACCTTATTCCTCGTCCCCTATGCCCAATACAGGAGAGAGATCATCACATATCTGGTCGATCTCCAAGTACGTCTAGACGATCAACACTTATTACCTTGTCTTGGGTATGCAGCCCAATCATGACATCAGTAATCATCTAAACGATGTTAAGAACTCTGGTCTTCAACCATCGTCTTCATCGTTGATTTATCGTCGAATCATTATTCAGATGGGCATAACCCGGTCTTTCTGAATAACTCGCATATTTTATAATCAATAATCAAGCGCTATAAAAAAGCATAATACGCCTCATTCCGATCTAGAATATTCTTTTATTTAAATATTCGTATTTTTAGGGAAAGATTGCCATTAATTTTATCAAAGATAATTTCTTTTAAAATTATTCTTTAATCTTCCTTTATCAATTCTAAACCAAATTAAGGTTTATCAACCAGTGGGGATTAGCGAGCCTTACCGAAGTAGTCATTTATTTTATTTTCCTAATCCCAACCTATTCATCCCCTGGAGCAAAACTGGTAGTACTCCATATCTAACACCTTGGTGTTATCGATAAATTTATTTACCATTTCACATTTAAATCTAATTAAAGAATTAACTATCGCTTGAAGTAAAAGTGGTGGTACTCCATTCTCCATCATTTCCCAAATTTGATAATTTAAATTATCACATTCACATTACAGTCTAATTAAAGATTCATCAAAACTTCACTTAGTTTTAATCTCATAAATCATTACTCAATGATTATTAAACTTTAGGAAACACAAACATGTCACATCGACAATCTACACTGTATCACTGATTTTTGCCAATATATAACCTCTAAGCTCGTACATCTCAAAGAAGGGTGTTAAGCAAGAGAATAAATTCTCCGCCACTAAACGGATATATATATTTAGCAGTGATCAACAGTATAGTTCGAAATACAATGTTAAACAAGTAATCTTGTCTTTAACTGGGTTAAAGAACCAATGTCATTCAAAACAAAGTTCACGATAAACCCAAAACCATATTCCATTAATTATGGTATAACAACCCGGAAAATCAAAACAAATTTAATATTTTTATTTTAGCAATTTTAGTGAATTTTGAATATATAAAATGAATTATTTTAAATAATAACAACTAGAAATTTATTTTGAATAGAATTAGAACGTATAAATTATTTGAATCGAAGTTAGAATATAAAAGGAATTAGAAATGGCGTAGTAGTTTGAAAATTCAATTTCAAATTTCAAATGAATGTACAGGATTCAAAATAAACCGGATTTTGGTGAAACTAAAAATATTTGAATCTATTTGAAAATATCTTTCCAATGAATCTGAAAAATTGAAATTTCATAGCGGGAAAGAAAAGTTATGCCCAGTTGAAAATTCAGAATAGTCGCTATGGAAATATAACCCTTAAAAATGGAAATTTTGCAAACGACCTCCGTTTTCGATGAAACCACTTTTGTTGGATCTGCGAAGTCAAATTATTGCTGGATTCCAATTTTCTTAATTTTTGGAATCGATATGTGAGCGTGGCGAGGTTAAACATGTTTTGACAGTTTTAGTCAATTTGGATCGACCAGAAAATGACCATTTTCCAAATGGTCTTCAAATTTGACAAAACTTGTTTTGTTAGGATCGTATCGTCAATGCAAAGCTAGAAATAATTTTTCGGGAATTTTTATAATTAGTATGTAGCCCCAGTAAATTTAAATGCGCGTTTGAATTTAAAATATAATGATTTATATATTAAATTTAGCGAAAACTGATCGTAATGGCCGAATTGGGTTACAAAAAATATCCCATTGTGTTTGGAATGAGGGTAATTAGTTGGGGACGACATTCGTTTGGAGATCGAAATTTAAAGTTACTTTTTGGAGAAATAAATTAAAGAAATAATTAAAATATTATATAATCTCTTACCTCACTTTCCCTCCTCTCTCTCCTATACTTTTTCAAAATGAAATTAAAAAAAAAAACCCGCATCCCTAGGACCCGCGTCGCCCAATCCTCCCCGCCACCGATCATTGCTGATACCCCACCCCCCCTCGCGCGCCGTCGTCGGTCGTATTCCCCCTCCCAGTCATACTATGGCGAGGTCGTTCTCCCCTTCCCCTCTTCGAGTTAGGCCGGCGCTCCCTCTGGGTCAACACGCTGCCCGCCGGCCGCCGGCCACTGGAACCTCCCCCGACCTTCCACCAACCCGGCGCCACCCTCTGAACCCCCCTTCGATGAAGAACAGTAAATTTTCTTTTTTAATTTAGTTTATTTAGTTCATTTCAATTCTTTTATGTAATGGTTTTTAAAGTAAATAAAAAATTAGATCTTTAATGTAGATAAAGATTTATAAAGTAGAAAAGAAATGATTTTTAATTATAAAAAGAATTGTTTTTTACAAAAGAAAGGTTATGATTTTTAAAAATAGAAATGTATGATTTTTAAAAATGAAATGGTAAGATAAAAAATTCGATTTTTATGATGAAGTAGCAATTTTTATATATGTAGTAGCGTTGTATAAAAATTCGATTTTAAGTTATATACAAATTCGATCTTTTATATATATGTAGCTGTATAAAAATGAGATTTTTAAAATATAAGCATCGATGGGGAAATAATATTTTTATTTAGATAAAAATATATAATCATCGTATTAAAAATGTGATTTTTATTACAAATAGCGTGAAAAGATTGCGTGGGAATTTTGGGCAAAATCCGAACCATTCAGAAATAGAGAATGGAGGAGTGGATCACAAAGGTGAGAACTTCTCACCAAAATTATTTTTGTACAGTTATATATTCCATTACTACATATATGAACTGTTCCCCATCGTCCACAGACCATGGATGACTTGATTGTTTGATTATGTGTTTGAATTGATTTGTTTGAGTGAATTTTTTGTGATGTGGAATGGAAAATAAAAATATTCATGCGTTGAATAAAATAATATGTTCATATGTTGAATAAAATAAATATTCATTTACAAATCGGACGATTTGTTTATGTACACCTATTTAACTGATATGGACTGGGACGATAAATTTCACACATCGCCCAACTGCACAAATAAAATATGTGTTTGTGGATTGTAACCCCGCATGGGTGTTGGGATGATATTTGACGTACATTAATCCCAGCTGTTCAGTTGTATGTCAATCGATTGGTTGACTGACTGTTGTAAGCATTAATTATTTATAATTAATGCTTATACAGTGTAGAAGGCACTCTGGATGATGGTTGATTGTTTATCGTTGTTGTTCTATACATGTGTTGTATGAAATCCATATAATAACATTATATGGTAACTGGCTGTGTCTGATTCCAGTTTAGAAAGAATGAATATTTTAGAATAATGAATATTTTAAAATAATGAATATTTTAAAATAATGAATATTTTAAAATAATATTTTGTAAAAGAACAAAATTTGATTTTGGTGTCCGATTTGGGATGGACACGAATATATTTAAATATATATAGCCATGTTGATTAGACATGCGCCATTTTGAGCGAACGATATTTATATCGATTTGATTCATTTTTATAATGAATATAGAAAATGTAGTGATTTCAAAATCTGATGTTTGAAAATATTATCATTTATATGTTAATGATATGCAATATTCAATTTTGATTTAAAATTGAATATGATGTTGAAATCGTTTTTAAAGCGAATTTAAAATGATTTATAAAATTCGTTTTAAAAAAGGGAATCGACAAAACATATAATATATATATTATATATATTTAATGGCCTGAATAGAACACGCTGCGCCGCGGTAGTTCACGAATTTCGACCGTTGACTTTGAATTGACGTTACGGGGGGGGGGGTCCGACCGTCGGATTCTCCTAAAACCGGAACCGTTGGGTTCATATCGAAAAATGCTTTCCAACGAATACGAGAGATTTGAATTTAACGGTGGGATTTGGAATTATGTCCAAATCAAATTTGGAAAAGGTCGCTGTAAGTTCAGTTCGATGACCGTTTATGGAAATCAACAGTACGAGCCTTGATAAAATTATTAAAAATATCAATAATTTGTGTAAAATCATAATAAATGATTTGGAAAGAATTGGGTTGAAAAAATCCATATTCGAAAAGATGAAAATATATTTTTATCGAAATGAACTAGTTATGAACTAGGATTATAATCCAATATTTTTAAATAAATTAATTGGATTTGAAATGGCTTTAAAAATAACCGGAATATCCAATATATGAATTGGAATGGATTTGAATCGAATTTGTCTTCAAAATATTTTGATATTTGATTTCGTGATTATACAGACATTGTGGAGGAATTTGGAAGTTGTATATATCGTTATTCCAATACGATATTTGTTGATTTCAGAATTTGATATTGAATATAAGCCGATATATTTTCTATTCAGAGCCTTGTATTTAATATCAAATGGGATTTTGGTTTAATCGTGAACGGTGTTTTAAATAACGCTTGTTCTATAATTCGATTAACAATGGAATGTGATTTTGGGTTTGTCGAAAATGGTATCTTTAATAATACTATTCCTAAACCCAATTGTAACACCCCGTATTTTCTGTGAACGTGTAAGCAACAAATCAGAGAATAATTAATTTTTAAAATAAGAATCAAGGGTAACGGGTTGCGCCACTGCATTCGTCTCGAAATTCTGCTTGGAAACGAGTCCGAGTTTTCGAGAAACGGAGTCCGTATGAGGGAGATATGACCCTCCGAAGTTTTAGGAATTTTCAGAACCGAAAACAGTTAGAAATTCGAATTCGAATTCAAATGCCAACGCAGACTGGGCGGGAATTTTCCCGCCCAGGAACAGGTCGACCTGGGGGTCGACACTACGGTCGACCTCCCAGGGACTAGGTCGACCCTATGGTCGACCTGGGGGTCGACCTGGTGACAGAACCCAGTTCTGAGCCTGGGTTCGTTCTGATGTATTTGGTCACGTCTTCCGCCTTGGTTCGTCCGCCTAATCCTATATAAACGGCCTCCTAGCCTCATTCTCTTTACACCATTTCATTCTCTCCTCATGCTGCCTCTGAAATATTATAAATAAATAAAATAATGGCATCGCTACTCTGATGGAATCAAAACCAAAGCTAGTACACCTTCTTCCAATTTTGAGTAGAATTAAAAGAGAACAGCTACAATTACCTTTCTTTTAGAATCCAGAACAACAATTTGAGAAGAGTAATCCAGCATTTCTGCATCAACAACAGTTTATTATCCTTTCTTAAAACCACGAAAGGAAAGTACAGTTATTTTTCGATATAAACTTTAATTATAATTGTGACATGATTGTAAATCTGAATTTGAGGTTGTGTATGTTCTGTTCTAATCTATTTTATTCTGTATCTCTTTCTTTTTCTGTTCTATAGCCAGGCTACCCCAAGCCTGCGCCAAATCTCATAAGAGATTAACGCACGTAAGCTAAACTTTGAGACAAATAATGAACGATGGCATAATTGGACATGGCTAATCTGTGACTGATGTTGTAGACTAGATTTAGATCTATGCATATTCTGTGAATTGGAAGAAGAGGAACCATTGTATGTAAACATGTGACTTGAGAAATTGGACATAACGCATATTTTGAATTAAGATCTGTTATAATTTAAAGTTCTAGATTGTTGGGCATATTGTTTATATAACGATTCATGACTTGAGATAAAAAGAGAATATGACATAGGTGTGAAGATCTATATTAGGACTGGATAACTATTAAATGTGAATAACACCTAAGTGGGAGATTTTTGAATATATATGACATGCATTGAAATCGATGGCTATATTTGGTATAATTTATATGTGAATCTTTTGTACTAGGCAAGTTTAACTAAATTTGGGACATGTGTTATATGGTAAATTATGACCATAATCCGTGCCATGTAAATTCAATGCAAACGTGGGGTATATGATTATATTGTGAATCATGACAACTATTTAGGCATGCAAACTTAGGCCAAATTTATAATTAGGCAAGATATGTCTATGAAACTTTAAGGAATGATTAAATCTGTTATATTGCCTAATCTGCTAGTTCTGTTATATTGCCTAAACTGCTAATTAGATTGAATTGCCTAATCTGCTAATTATGTTAAATTGCTTTATCTGCTAAATCGCCTAATCTGCAAGATCTGTTATCTGTTTAATCTGTTGAAGGGCGTAATCTGTTGGAACTGAAATACTGAAATTTGAGGTATGTAAATCAATTGGCTCGATTTAAAATTGAGCAAAACTTGTTAATAGAACCTCGAATAATCTGCTGTAACTTGTACAGAAGTTAATTTGTTAAATTAGCAGGATTAGTCTGATATTAGCATAGTTTGTGAATGAATGCATTGGCTAAACATGAAACATGGCTAACTCGAGGTTAGAATGAGTTTGCGGCGTAATCCTGCCCGGAACCGCCCGGCACATCCATGGCCGCAAACAATAGGTTCTAATGTGAGAAGTTAGTCATAACATTCTTGAAACCCGAGGTTAGACTCAGTTTGCGGCAGAAACTTGCCCGGAACCAACTGGCTTAACTAGTGGCCGCAAACTGTCAGTTTAATGTGAGAGGTCTGCGCATTAATTTTTAATTAATAAAAGTCTAAGATAAATATGATGTCTAAAACGTGTTGGGTGGATAGGGTTAAACCAATTGGACAAATGAATTTAACAAACCCGTTCCGTGAATCTGTAGGCCCAATTACAAAGTTAGACAAATCTGTAAATCTGTTAAATCTGATCTGCTAGTCTGAAAACTTGTCTGAACTGCGAACTAGTTGATCTGAAACTCTGTATGCCTGAACATGTAAACAAGTTAGTCTGAAATCTGTTAGTCTGGGGATACAAGGTTAGGAGGTAATTTACTTGTGTCATCTGTTGTTTGGGACCCATATTAGTCAGTAACCCTTTATGGTATCAAAACTTCGACCCAACAGTAGGTAGGGTCCGAGCACGCTTACTGAACTAATTATAAGCGGTTCATTCTGATAATCGCGAGGGGTGTTGATTGTGCGTTCCAACTGGGTCATGTGCGTGCATGGATCCCGGTCTGCCTCTGAGGATGTAAGATGCCGTGACATCTGTAAATAGTTCTGTGTCATTTAAAGGTTGCCACTTTGGGGAGTGATACACCCTTTTGTGGGGCTGGCACAGGGTATTTATGATTAGGGAGTCGATCGCTTGGGGTAGGTTTTTAGGGTACACTTAGTTCTGTCTGTTTCTGTTTCTGTTTCTGTTGGGTGGTAACACCTGTCTGTTTCTGCGTGGTACCGTCTGTTCGGGTGGTAAAGGCCCATTTACTAGTGTACACCTAATTCTACATTCTGTTTCCATAGGGATTAATCTATTTCTGTTTCTGTACTTTCTATTCGGGTGGTAAAGGCCCATTATTAGCATTCTGTCTCTGTTTGTTTCTGTTGGGGTGGTAAAGGCCCATTACTAGCATTCTCTTCTGTGGAGATTATTCTGTTCCCGTTTCTGTTTTAGTTTAGACATTGGGGTGACACCTAATCCTGTTATACTAATATTAGTGCCGAGGGGTGAAAAGTAATATTATTCTGTTTCTTCTGTTTAACCTAAGTATATCTGCTGCTCCAGTTTCTGTTATCTCTTATCCAGCTTATTTTCATGTCATTATTATTATTATATGTTCATATGCTGAAAGTCACTGGACTTGCCAGACTTTATGTCTGACCTTGATTGTTTTCGCCCCTTTTTCTTCCGTCCCCCCCCCCCCCCCCAAGGTTTCCAAGGAGGGAATACTTTAGCTTAATCTGGATTTATTTTGCTTGAATACTTAAAGTATGGCTTGACTCCTTGTGGCAGCTTCTGTGAGGATTTTGATTTTTAAAAATTATGCATTCTGAAGGCTTTTGTACAAGACTGATATTTTTGTACTTGAATTCTGATATTGTGATTTGGAAAGATGTAACCAAACTTGCTTCGGTTTCTATTGTAATAAAGTTATAAAATTTTCAAGTACTGTTTTATCTGTCTTGTAAATTTCTGTTCTGTTTACTAAAACGCTCCATCAAAGTTAAGGCATTCCCTTTGTGAGTGACCTTAACGGAGGTGGGGTGTTACACTTGGTATCAGAGCCAGGTTACCAGATTGGGTAAAGTTTTTGAAAACTATTTTTTAAAAAGGTTTTGAAAGGAAATATTTTCAAAAATAAAGCTTATTTTGAAAATCATAATCCCCGAAAGCCATATATCTATCTTTTCAGTTCTCCATTTTGAATCCTTTTTCTTTCGTTTCAGCATGTCTGGGATCTTAACCTACCAGAGGGTGTGCCAATACCTGGCTGGTTCAGGAGGTACTTAGAGGCTAGGGCCAACGGTATAGGCCCAACAGATATTCCTCCCCCAGTGGCAGTGGTACCACCACCTCCTCTTCCTCTTCCTCATGGAAATGCTTTCGCAAAGACGTGTAGAGACTTCAAGGCTATGGGTGGAAAAGACTTCTGTGGAACTGAGTCCTTCGTGGCAGCAAGGAAGTGGCTGAAGGAGACCAAATATTTGTTCGTCATTTTCGAGTTAGACGATAGGCAGAAGGTACAATTGGGGTATGGTTACTCAAGGACGAAGCTTCCTATTGGTGGGAAGTCATTAACGCCGAAAGGCCAGTTGAAACATGGATGGATTTCAGAACAAGGTTTGAGACGAAATTTCTCTCGCAAGCTGAACGAAGTCTACAACTGGAAAGGTTCTTATCTCTTAAGCAAGGAAGTATGACGGTCAAGGAATACGTCAACCAGTTCAACCAACTGGCTAGGTTCGTACTGGATTTAGTCAACACTCAGCATAAAAAGTCTCTCCGCTTTGTTAAAGGATTGAACGAGCCACTGCACAGTCTAGCCATGACCTATGTACCCATGGGAGCGACTTACGAGAGATTGGTGGACATAGCACTACTGCACGAGGAAGACAAGGGCAAAGAAGAGGCAAAGAAGGAAGAACCACAGAACAAGAAAGCATGGCCCAAAAAGGAAACACAAAAGAAGATTGAGAAGTCTGAAGATAAGAAGGAGAAAAAGTGCTTTATTTGTGGAAGCTCAACTCATCTGAATAAGGATTGCAGAAAAAGGAAGGGCACTTGCTTCAACTGTGGTGAGATAGGACACTTCACTAGGGACTGTCCGAAAAAAAGAGGGCAAGGGCAGAGGGTAGGACCAACTTCTGGAGGTCAGGCGAACACTCTATAGGCTAATGGATAGGATAGAATTAGGAAAACTTTCTGTGGGAGGTTTAATTTCTTTATGTGATTGTTGAGTTGAAACTCTTTCTGATTCTGGCATTTTGATTCTGTAACCGATACTCTGCACTTTAATACTAGTATTGTTTCTGATTCCACTGTAGGCTCAAACCCATAAGGGTTATGACTCATCTGCTTGTGATAGATTGGGGTTTGAGAGATATCTGTGTTAGGCGTCAAGTAGGACGCATACATTCTGAGTTTTATCATGCTTAGTTTTCTAAGAATCATTCGATAATCTGATCTGTACTAGTAGTCTGTAAGCATCTGGATATTTATGAAAAGGTTAAGATTTCCAGTTTTAACATTGTCTAAAGAGGGTAATCCTCTGGGTATCAATCTGATGTTGATTTCGGTCTTCGGGACCGATACTTAGGGGAATTATTCTCTCAACCAATGTCTAATGGGAATCAAGTTTCTGTTTTATCCGTACTCATTTCTATCATTCGACTGTATCCTATCGATCAAATCTTCGAACTTTAGGTAGAAACCAATGGGTGTAAACATGTGTTTGAGACATGTTATGTTTGATGGTTGCAAGTGGATGCAAGTAGTTGCTAGTGGTTGCTCGTGGATGCATATACACACACTAGGCACTAGATCGGCTCGAAGACACTCTCATACTGCATATGGATGTGTGAGCATTTTCAGTTTTTGTGGATGCAAAATGGTTGACTCATCACATGGATGTTGCATTTGGATGAATGATTGCGCACACATTTAGAAATAATATGTATCAAATAGGAAAATTGCATACATGTTGGACTCATGGCACTGACATAATTCGCATTAAGGAGGTCAACTGAATCAGTAGACCGCCTGATCTTTGCATTAGATAAGGAACATATACACACTTTTGCATGTGTTCATATAACATTAGAAGTTTTCTAAGTAAAATGGAGGCTTTTGGATGATGATTGAGTAGATGGATGATTGGATAGTAGGACACATTCTTCTTAACTTGAAGATTTCAGGGACGAAATCCTTTAAGGAGGGGAGAATGTAACACCCCGTATTTTCTGTGAACGTGCAAGTAACAAATCAGATAATAATTAATTTTTAAAATAAGAATCAAGGGAAACGGGTTGCGCCATTGCGTTCATATCGAAATTCTACTTGGAAACGAGTCCGAGTTTTCGAGAAACGGAGTCCGTATGAGGGAGATATGACCCTCCGAAGTTTTGGGAATTTTCAGAACCGAAAACAGTTCGAAATTCGAGTTTGAAATTCGAATTCAAACGCCAGCACAGAATGGGCAGGAATTTTCCCGCCCAGGACCAGGTCGACCTGGGGGTCGACACTATGGTCGACCTCCCAGGGACCAGGTCGACCTGGGGGTCGACCTGGTGACAGAACCCAGTTCTGAGCCTGGGTTCGTTCTGATGTATTTGGTCACGTTTTCCGCCTAGGTTCGTCCGCCTAATCCTATATAAACAGCCTCCTAGCCTCATTCTCTTTACACCATTTCATTCTCTCCTTATGCTGCCTCTAAAATACTATAAATAAATAAAATAATGGCGTCGCTACTCTGATGGAATCAAAACCAAAGCTAGTACACCTTCTTCCAATTTTGAGTAGAATTAAAAGAGAACAGCTACAACTACCTTTCTTTTAGAATCCAAAGCAACAATTTGAGAAGAGTAATCCAGTATTTCTGCATCAACAACAGTTTATTATCCTTTCTTAAAACCACGAAAGACAAGCACAGTTATTTTTCGATATAAACTTTAATTATAATTGTGACATGATTGTAAATCTGAATTTGAGGTTGTGTATGTTCTGTTCTAATCTATTTTATTCTGTATCTCTTTATTTTTCTGTTCTATAGCCAGGCTACCCCGAGCCTGCGCCAAATCTCATAAGAGATTAACGCACGAATGCTAAACTTTGGGACAAATAATGAATGATGGCATAATTGGACATGGCTAATCTGTGACTGATGTTGTAGACTAGATTTAGATCTATGCATATTCTGTGAATTGGAAGAAGAGGAACCATTGTATGTTAACATGTGACTTGAGACATTGGACATAACGCATATTTTAAATTAAGATCTGTTATAATTTAAAGTTCTAGATTGTTGGGCATATTGTTTATATAATGATTCATGACTTGAGATAAAAAGAGAATATGACTTAGGTGTGAAGATCTATATTAAGACTTAATAACTATTAAATGTGAATAACACCTAAGTGGAATATATATGACATGCATTGAAATCGATGGCTATATTTAGTATAATTTATATGTGAATATTTTGTACTAGGCAAGTTTAACTAAATTTGGGACATGTGTTATATAGTAAATTATGACCATAATCTGTGCCATGTAAATTCAATGCAAACGTGGGGTATATGATTATATTGTGAATCATGACAACTATTTAGGCATGCAAACTTAGGCCAAATTTATAATTAGGCAAGATATGTCTATGAAACTTTAAGGAATGATTAAATCTATTATATTGCCTAATCTGCTAGTTCTGTTATATTGCCTAAACTGCTAATTAGATTGAATTGCCTAATCTGCTAATTATGTTAAATTGCTTTATCTGCTAAATCGATTAATCTGCAAGATCTGTTATCTGTTTAATCTGTTGAAGGGCGTAATCTGTTGGAACTGAAATGCTGAAATTTGAAGTATGTAAATCAGTAGGCTCGATTTAAAATTGAGCAAAACTTGTTAATAGAACCTCGAATAATCTGTTGTAACTTGTACAGAAGTTAATTTGTTAAATTAGTAGGATTAGTCTGATATTAGCATAGTCTGTGAATGAATGCATTGGCTAAACATGAAACATGGCTAACTCGAGGTTAGAATGAGTTTGCGGCGTAATCCTGCCCGGAACTGCCTGGCACATCCAATGGCCGCAAACAATAGGTTCTAATGTGAGAAGTTAGTCATAGCGTACTTGAAACCCGAGGTTAGACTCATTTTGCGGCAGAAACCTGCCCGGAACAAACCGGCCTAACCAGTGGCCGCAAACTGTCCGTCTAATGTGAGAGGTCTGCGCATTCATTTTTAATTAATACAAGTCTAAGATAAATATGATGTCTAAAACATGTTGGATGGTTAAACCAATTGGACTAATGAATTTAACAAACCCGTTCCATGAATCTGTAGGCCCAATTACAAAGTTAGACAAATCTGTAAATCTGTTAAATCCGATCCGTTAGTCTGAAAACATGTCTGATCTGTGAACTATCTGAAACTCTGTATGTCTGAACTTGTAAACAAGTTAATCTGAAATCTGTTAGTCTGGGGAAACAAGGTTAGGAGGGAATTTACTTGTGTCATCTGTTGTTTGGGACCCATATTAGTCAGTAACCTTTTATGGTATCAAAACTTTGACCCAACAGTAGGTAGGGTCCGGACATGCTTACTGAACTAATTATAAGCGGTTCATTCTGATAATGGTGAGGGGCGTTGATGGTGCGTTCCAACCAGGTCATGTGCGTGCATGGATCCCGGTCTGCCTCTGAGGATGTAAGACGCCGTGACATCTGTAAATAGGTCTGTGTCATTTAAAGGTTGCCACTTTAGGGAGTGATACACCCTTTTATGGGGCTGGCACAGGGTATTTATGATTAGGGAGCCGATCGCTTGGGGTAGGGTTTTAGGGTACACTTAGTTCTGTCTATTTCTGTTGGTACCGTCTATTTCTGTTGGGTGGTAACACCTGTCTGTTTCTGCGTGGTACAGTCTGTTCGTGAGGTAAAGGCCCATTTACTAGTGTACACCTAATTCTACATTCTATTTCCGTAGGGATTAGTCTGTTTCTGTTTCTGTACTTTCTGTTCGGGTGGTAAAGGCCCATTATTAGCATTATGTCTCTGCTTGTTTCTTTTGGGGTGGTAAAGGCCCATTACTAGCATTCTCTTCTATGGAGATTATTCTGTTCCCGTTTCTGTTTCAGTTTAGACATTGGGGTGACACATAATCCTGTTATACTAGTATTAGTGCAAAGGGGTGAAAAGTAATATTATTCTGTTTCTTGTGTTTAACCTAAGTATATCTGCTGCTCTAGTTTCTGTTATCACTTATCCAGCTTATTTTCATGCCATTATTATTATCATATGTTCATATGCTGAAAGTCACTGGACTTGCCAGACTTTATGTCTGACCTTGCTTGTTTTCGCCCCTTTTTCTTCCGTTCCCCCCCCCCATCCCCCACCCCGGTTTCCAAGGATGGAATACTTTAGCTTAATCCAGATTTCTTCTTCTTGAAGTACTTAAAGTGCTTATAGTATGGCTTGACTCCTTATGGCAGTTTTTGTGGGGATTATGATTTTTAAAAACTATGCATTCTGAAGGCTTTTGTACAAGACTGATATTTTTGTACTTGAATTCTGATATTGTGATTTGAAAAGATGTAACCAAACTTGCTTCGGTTTCTGTTGTAAAAAAGTTATAAATTTTTCAAGTATTATTTTATCTGTCTTGTAAATTTCTGTTCTGTTTACTAAAACGCTCCATCAAAGTTAAGGCATTCCCTTTGTGAGTGACCTTAACGGAGGTGGGGTGTTACACCAATGGAGTTAAGAAACTTAGAAACTAACTGGAGATTAGCTAAGTTGAATGGTTTCCTGGGTATTGATATGATGTTGGTTTCGACCTTCGGGATTAATACTTAGGGAATTTTTCTATACTAATTTACGGTTAGAGACTGATGGAATGTGATTTTGGGTATATCGCGAACCGAGCTTTAAATGACATTTGTTCTTTAACCCAGTTAAAGACAAGATATGATTTCCCTAGTTATATAATCATTAATATTGATTTTTAGGAAGATTAAAACTAAACAGAGTTTTAATGAACCTTTTATTAGATTCAAAAGTGCATGTGATAAATTAAATTATCAATTCAAAAAAATGATTGAAAATGGAGTACCCCCAGTATTACTCTAGGTGATAGCTTAAATTTTAATTAGATTTGAACGTTAAATGGTAATTAATATTTACCGATAACACTGGTGTTAGATACGTAGTATTACCAGTTTTGCTCCATGGGATGAATAGGTTGGGATTGGGAAATAAATGATTACTTCGGTGTGGTTCACTAATCCCGACTAGTTTGGAAAACCTTAATATGGTTTGAAATGATATCCAAAGGAAGATTAAAGAATAAATTTTAAAGAATTTATCTTTGATAAAATTAATGGGAACCTTTCCCTAAGAATGTGAATATTTGAATAAACAAATATTTTGGATTGGAATAGGGCGTATGTTGTGTTTGGGTAGCACTTGTTTATAATATACGCGAGTTATTCGGAAAGACCGGGTTTATCCCATTCTGAATAACTGATTCGACGATATGTTGACGATGATGATGGTGGTTGAAGACCGAAGGTCTTCACATCGTTTAGATGATTATTGATGTCTTGATTGGGCTGTACACCCAAGATAAGGTAATAAGTATTGATCATCCAGACGTACTTGGAGATCGACGGATATGAAAGGGACTCTCTCCTGTATTGGACATATGGGACGAGGAATAAGGTGACTCCGGTTTCGTTCAAACCCAGAACGGACTTGTAAATGGACTGTGTGTCTAACATTGGATTTTATTCTATGCTGATTGATCTCTATTAAATATACATCTGCCTGGTGAAGGAGAATTTATTCTCTTACTTCACACTTCTCTGAGACGTACGGGATTAGAGGTTGTATATCGATAGACATCAGTCGTATGGCGTAAATTGCATGTGTGGCATGCCTAAGTGGCAAATGATCAAGGCTTCTATTGAAAAGTAGAGACTTGTGGTTGATGATCAAAGTATAGCTTTAATATAGTGCCGCTTTGTGTATAGCGTTTATTCGCAAGCCTTACACCCTGGTGTGAACCAGAAATGGGAACAGATCTTGGGAGGACATGCGTTTCCTTCTAGCTAGAGGTGGTTTCAGCGTTTTGCAAGCCCTGACATTGATAATATTTTTACCTATGTGGTTGTTGGAAGGCAAGACGCCTCGGATATATCGGTCACTAGGGTGTCGATGGTTTTACGTCCCATAAGGCGGGGAGGCATATTGTTCAGGGATTTTTAATCCACTACGTGTGGACTGGCCCTGTGGCTCCTAGGTGAAGTTGCGGCTGTTCCTGAGACATGGGGCTGGATTGTCTCAAAACAGTAAGGACGATCCCTTGCCTTGGTTCATAGACGGAAATCCAACTTCCAATACGACCTCGTTCGGTTTTAGTTGTAATTCTATATATGGCGACATAAGGGGATGGGGCTCTCATGCCGCCTATGATTGATACATTTATATTTTAAGTTGATTTCTTCACTTATAGTAATAATAAAAGATTAAATTTCGCGTATCAAGCATTATTTGGCTATTATAAGGTAAAACCCTATCCGCCGGCTTGCGTTGTATTGTGTGATGGGACTTGGGTCTTATAATAGCTTTATTGTTCTTTATTTAGCATTATGTTGTTTATTTTATGCATTGGTATTCTTGGGGTTAAAACTCGTTCCGTGTTATTCGGCGTGGTCCCTTGATTCACCTAATTTTAAAATAAAAATTAATAACTGTTTTAGTTCTCACGCCAATCACATGACCGACCCGGAGTTTATTGTGTTAACCTAAACTCTGGGTGCCCTCATTTTTTCACACGGGCAGCTAGTAGTTGTGTTTTGCAGATATTATATTCACAGTATCCTGGTTTATGGCTGAAGGGATATTCGGAAAGCTTTGTATCCATGTATTTCTTTCAGTTGTGTTTTGTATTATTTTTCTGCTGGTAATGTAATTTAATTCTCTGATATTTATCTGATGTATATTATTCATTTATACTCTGTTCTATTCTTGTATTCTGATGAAATTGTTGTAATAAGCAATGAAATGTTCTTCTATTTGCGTTATGATATGTCGTGTTCTCAATTCAATCTGGGTTTTCCTTCACGAGGAAGTTCAGGTCATTATATTTGGTATCAAAGCTTTGGTTTACAGAGCTCGAGAACAGGACACATTAGAACCAAACGAAAGAATTCATCAGAGATTGGATTAGTATTATCCAATAAGAATGGCTCGTTAGGGATAGGATCAGTAGTGTCCTATAACGAGCGAGAAGAGTGAATTTTTAAAATAAAAATGGAAACAAATTTTGGTTTTCAAAATTTAAACCTTATGATACGTATTTGATTATTTATTGTATATTGAATGTAGACAACCTAGTATAGGGAGATTTTGAGTATAGGCCTGACGGGGCGTATATTCGAAGCCTCAGATACCAGATAGATATAGAATCACACTCTAGTCGCCCGGGCATGATTCTGATGATGGCGCGCCATCATCAGTGTTTATGTTCGAGTTTCGAAGAGTGAGATATTTATATATTTCCAATCGACTGGTGTGAGAACCAAAACTAGATAGGATATATTTTTGTGACTTGGCATCAAAAACATGATTTTTGACTATGTATTAAAGTTATGTGTTTGAAATGATAATCAACAAATTAATTGATGTTTGTGTTGTATGATTCTTCGTTTAAACCAAACATGTAAGTGAAAGCTGAATTAGCCAAATCGAATCAAAATTTGAACTGAATTGAAAATTGTTTGAAATTGCATACATGTACATGCATGTATATTGAACAGGTCATAAAAAGGAGGCTAGAGAAGAGGAATAAAATTGTATGGCCGACAAATAAGTACATATTTACAAATTTCTTGGGTTTGGATGATTTTATGAGCCGATTGGCTAGCTGCTTGGCTTTTTCTTTTTGAGACGAGAGGGCCTGTGTGGCGGTTTAGGGATTTTCCTCATGCTCCCCATACAAAGGAGGTTATGGCAAAAAAAATCGAAAATTTAGGGTGTTAGTCAAATTTTTGAAAAATTAGAAATTCTTAGAAACTGAAAAGTTGAAGAATGAAAGCCAAACTAAAAGTTGAGTTGATTAGTAAAACAACTTTCAGCTCCGTTCCTTTTCGATGACGAAAATATTTTAAGTGGGTGTGATTGTAACAACCAAGAAAATCAGAACCAATTTAAAAATTTTATTTTAGCAATTTTAGTGAATTTTCAATATTTAAAATGAATTATTTTAAATAATAACGACTAGAAATTTATTTTGAACAGAATTAGAACGTATAAATTATTTGAATCGAAGTTAGAATATAAATATTTATTTTAATTATAAAAGGAATTGGAAATGGCACAGTAGTTTGAAAATTCGATTTCAAATTTCAAATGAATGTACAGGATTCAAAATAAACCAGATTTTGGTGAAACCAAAAATATTTGATTCTATTTGAAAATATCTTTCCAAAGAATCTGAAAAATTGGTGTTTCATAACGGGAATAAAAAGTTATGCCCAGTTGAAAATTCAAAATAGTCGCTATGGAAATATAGCCCTTAAAAATGGAAATTTTGCAAACGACCTCCGTTTTCGACGAAACCACTTTTGTTGGATCCGGGATGTCAAATTATTGCTAGATTCCAATTTTAATAATTTTTGGAATCTATATGTGAGCGTGGAGAAGTTAAATATGTTTTGATAGTTTTAGTCAATTTGGATCGACCAGAAAATGGCCATTTTTCAAACGGTCTTCAAATTTGACGAAATTAGTTTTGTTAGGACTGTATCATCAATGCAAAGCTGGAAATAATTTTTTGAGAATTTTTAGAATTAGTATGTGGCCCCGGTAAATTAAAATGTGCGTTTGAATTTAAAATATAATGATTTACATTTTAAATTTAGTGGAAACTGATTGTAATGGCCGAATTGGGTTACAAAACATATTCCATTGTGTTCGGAATGGGGGTAATTAGTTAGGGATGGCAGTCGTTGGGTCTCGTTTGGAGATCGAAATTTAAAGTTACTTTTTGGAGAAATAAATTAAATAAATAATTAAAATATTATATAATCTCTTACCTCACCTTTCCCTCCTCTCTCTCTCCTATACTTTTTCATAATAAAATTAAAATAAAGAAAAAATAAAAAAACCCACAACCCTAGGACCCGCGTTGCCCAATCCTCCCCGCTACCGATCATCGCCGCTACCCCCCACCCCTTGCGCGCCGTCGTAGGTGGTATTCCCCCCTCCCAATCGTACTCCGGCGAGACCGTTCTCCCACGCCCCCCCTCTTCGAGTTAGGCCACCGCTCCCCCTGGGTCAACACGCCGCTGGAGCCTCCCCCGACCTTCCACCAACCCGGCCCCACCCTCTGAACCCCCCTTCGACGAAGAACAGTAAGTTTTCTTTTTTAATTTAGTTTATTTAGATCATTTCAATTCTTTTATGTAATGGTTTTTAAAGTAA
The DNA here is from genome assembly GCA_030737875.1 of Allium sativum. NCBI lineage: Eukaryota > Viridiplantae > Streptophyta > Magnoliopsida > Asparagales > Amaryllidaceae > Allium > Allium sativum. The sequence goes on from CM060924.1 coordinate 72,275,534, forward strand.
ATAAAAGTTAGATTTTAATGTAGATAAAGATTTTTAAAGTAGAAAAAAATGATTTTTAATAATAAAAAGAATTGATTTTTACAAAAGAAAAGTTATGTTTTTTAAAAATAGAAAGGTATGATTTTTAAAAATGAAATGGTAAGATAAAAAATTCGATTTTTATTATGAAGTAGCAATTTTTATATATGTTGTAGCGTTGTATAAAAATTTGATTTTTAGTTATATAAAAATTTGATCTTTTATATATATGTAGCAGTATAAAAATGAGATTTTTATAATACAAGCATCGATGGGAAATATGATTTTTAGTTAGATAAAAATATATAATCATCATATTAAAAATGTGATTTTTATTACGAACAACATGAAAAGATTGCATAGGAATTTTGGGCAAAATCCGAACCATTCAGAAATAGAGAATGGAGGAGTGGAGCCAAACATGAGAAATTCTCACCAAAATTATTTTTATATAGTTATTTATTTCATAACTGCATATATGAACTGTTCCCCGTCGTCCACAGACCATGGACGACTTGTTTGTTTGATTATGTGTTTGAATTGATTTGTTTGTGTGAATTTGGCTTGTGATGTGGAATGGAAAATAAAAATATTCATGTGTTGAATAAAATAATATGTTCATGTGTTGTATAAAATAAATATTCATTTACAAATTGGATGATTTGTTTATGTACACCTATTTAACTGATATGGACTGGGACGATAAATTTTACACATCGCCCTACTGCATAAATAAAATTTGTGTTTGTGGATTGAAACCCCACACGGGTGTTGGGATGATATTTGACATACACTAATCCCAACTATTTAGTTGTATGTCAATTGATTGGTTAACAGACTATTGTAAGCGTTAATTATTTATAATTAATGCTTATACACTGTAGAATGCACTCTGGATGATGGTTGATTGTTTATCGTTGTTGTTCTATACATGTGTTGTATGAAATCCATATAATAATATTATATGGAAATTGGCTTTGTCTGATTCCAGTTCAGAAAGAATGAATATTGTAGAATAATGAATATTTTAAAATAATGAATATTTTAAAATAACATTCTGTCAAAGATCAAATTTGATTTTGATGTCCGATTTGGGATGTATACGAATATATTTAAATATATATATAAATATATATATATATATAGCCGTGTTGATTAGATATGCGCCATTTTGAACGAACAATATTTATATCGATTTTATTAATTTTCATAATGAGAAAATGAAGTGATTTCAAAATCTGATGCTTGAAAATATTATCATTTATATGTTAATGATATGGAATATTCAATTTTGATTTAAAATAGAATATGAAGTTGAAATCGTTTTTAAAGCGAATTAAAAACGATTTATAAAATACGTTTTAAAAAAGGGAATCGAGTTGAAATATATATATATATATATTATATATATTTAATGGCCTGCATAGAACGCGTCGCGCCGTAGTAGTTCGCGAATTTCGACAATTGACTTCGAATTGACGTTACGGGAGATCCGACCGTCCGATTCTCCTAAAATCGGAACCGTTGGGCTCGTATCGAAAAGAGCTTTCAACAAAACTGAGAGATTTGAATTCTAACATTTGGATTTGGAATTATGTCCAAATCAAATTTCGAAAAGGTCGTTGTAAGTGCAGTTCGATGACCGTTTATGAAAATCGACTGTACGGGCCTTCATAAAATTATTAAAAATATCAGTAATTTGTGTAAAATCATAATGAATGATTTAGAAAGAATTGGGATGAAAAATTCAATATTTGAAAAGATTAAAATATATTTTTATCAAAATGAACTAGTTATGAACTTGGCTTATAATTCGATATTTTTAAATAAATTAATTTGATTTTAAATGGTTTTAACAATAACCGAAATTTCCAATATATGAATTGGAATGGATTTGAATCGAAATTATCTTCAGAATATTTCGATAATGGATTCCGCGATTATACAGACATTGTGGAGGAATTTGGAAGATGTATATATCATTATTCCAATATGATATTTGTTCATTTCAGAATTTGATATTGAATATAAGCCGATATATTTTCTACTCAGAGCCTTGTATTTAATATCAAATGGGATTTTGGGTTTATCATGAACGGTGTTGTAAATAACGCTTGTACTTTAACCCGATTAAAAATGGAATGAGATTTTGGGTTTGTCGGGAATGGTATCTTTAATAATACTGTTCTTAAACCCAATGGAGTTAAGAAAATTAGAAACTAACTGGAGATTAGCTAAGTTGAGTGGTTTTCTTGGTATTGATCCGATGTTGGTTTCGGCCTTTTGGATTAATACTCAGGGAATTGTTCTCTTACTAATTTACGGTTAGAGACTGATGGAATGTGATTTTGGGTTTATGGTGAACGGTGCTTTAAATGACATTGGTTCTTTAACCCAGTTAAAGACAAGATATGATTTCCATAGCTATATAATCATTAATATTGATTTTTGGGAAGATTAGAACTAAATAGAGTTTTAATGAATCTTTGATTAGATTGAAAAGTGAATGTGATAAATTAAATTATCAATTCAAGTAAATGATCGAAAATGGAGTACCACCAGTTTTACTCCAGGCGATAGTTAAATCTTTAATTAGATTTGAATGTGAAATGGTAATTAATATTTACCGATAACACTGTGGTGTTATATATGGAGTATTACCAGTTTTGTTCCATGGGATGAATAGGTTGGGATTGGGAAATAAATGATTACTTCGGTGTGGTTCGCTAATCCCGACTAGTTTGGAAAACCTTAATATGGTTTGAAATGATATCCAAAGGAAGATTAAAGAGTAAATTTTAAAGAATTTATCTTTGATAAAATAATGGGAACCTTTCCCTAAGAATGTGAATATTTGAATAAACGAATATTCTTGATTGGAATGAGGCGTATGTTGTGTTTGTGTAGCACTTCTTTATAATACACGCGAGTTATTCGGAAAGACTGGATTTATCCCATTCTAAATAACTGATTCGATGATATGTCGACGATGAAGACGGTGATTGAAGACCGGAGGTCTTCACATTGTTTGGATGATTACCGATGTCTTGATTGGGCTGTACAACCAAGACGAGGTAATAAGTGGTGATCGTCCAGACGTACTTGGAGATTGACGGATATGCGAGGGCCTCTCTCCTGTATTAGACATATGGGACGAGGAATAAGGTGCCTCCAGTTACGTTCAAACCCAGAATGGACTTGTAAATGGACTGTGTGTTTGATATTGGATTTTATTCTGTGATGATTGAACTCTATTAAATATACATATGCCTGGTGAAGGAGAATTTATTCTCTTACTTCACCCTTCTTTGAGACGTACGGGATAAGAGGTTTTATATCGATAGACATCAGTCGTATGGCATAAATTGCCTGTGTGGCATGCCTAAGTGGCAAATGATCAAGGCTTCTGTTGAAAAGCAGAGTCTTGTGGTTGATGATCAAAGCATAGCTTTAATACAGCGCCGCTTTGTGTATAGCGTTAATTCGCGAGCTTCACACCCCGGTGTGAACCAGAAACGGGAGAGGATCCAGGAAGGACACATGTTTCCTTCTAGCAAGAGGTGGTGTTAGCGTTTTGCAAGCCCTGACATTGATATTATTTTTACCTATGTGGTTGTTGGAATGCGAGATGCCTCAGATATATCGGTCACTACGGTACCGATGGTTTTACGCCCCATAGGGCGGGGAGATGTATTTTTCAGGGATTTTTAATCCACTATTTATAGACCGGCCCAGTGGCTCTAGGTGCAGTTGCGGCTGTTCCTAAGACATGGGCTAGATTGTCTCGAAGCGGTAAGGAAGATCCCTTGCCTTGGTTCACAGACGGAAATCCAACTTCCAATACGACCTTGTTCGGTTTTAGTTGTAATCCTATATATGGCGACATAGTGGGATGGAGCGATCATGCCGCCTATGATTGATACATTTATATTTGACGTTGATTTCTTCACTTATAGTAATAATAAAAGATTAAATTTCGCGTATCAAGCATTATTTGGCTATTATAAGGTAAAACCCTATCCTCCGGCTTGCGTTGCATTATGTGATGGGAGTTGGGTCCTATAATAGCTTCATTGTTCTTTATTTAGCATTGCGCTGTTTGTTTTATGCACTGGTATTCTTGGGGTTAAAACCCGTCCCGAGTTATACGTCGTGGTCCTTTGATTCACCTAACTTTAAAATAAAGATTAATAATTGTTTTAGTTCTCACACTAGTCACATGACAGACCTGGAGTTTATTGTTTTAACCTAAACTCTGGGTGCCCTTATTTTTCCACACGGGCAGCTAGTAATTGGGTTTTGCAGATATTATATTCATAGGATCCTGGTTTATAGATGAAGGGATATTCGGAAAGCTCCGTATCCGTGTATTTCTTTCAGTTGTGTTTTGTATTATTTTTCCGCTGCTAATGTAATTTAAATCTATGATATTTATCTGATGTATATTATTCATTTATACTCTGTTATATTCTTGTATTCTGATGGAATTGTTGTAACAAGCAATGAAATGTTCTTCTGTTTGTGTTGTGATGTGTCGTGTCCTCAATTCAATCTGAGCTTTCCTTTACGAGGGAGTTCGGGTCATTATATATGGAATCTTCACGAAAAACAAATCAGCATATATAATCGATATAAATTTCCATATCCGACTAATACTATAAATGGAATAACGATGAAGCCTTTTAAATTCTAGGATTATTCACCCAAAATATTTCCAAAACATTTATTATGATTTTACACAATTTTTCTATATTTTTAATAATTTTATTAAGGCCCGTACAGTCGGTTTCCAATAACGGCCACCGAACTGCATTCATAGCAACCTTTTATGAAATTGATTTGGATATAATTCCAAATTTAGTTGTTCAAATTTAAATCTCATATATTCTTGGAAAGATCTTTTCGATATGAACCCAACGGTTCTGGTTTTAGTAGAATCCGATGGTTGGATCTCTCGTTATATCAATTTGAAGTCAATGGTTGAAATTCGCGAACAGTCGCTGCGCGACGCGTTCTATTCAAGCCATATAAATATATACAATATATATTTTGTCGATTTTCATTTAAAACGTATTTTATAAATCATTTATAAATTTGTTTTAAAAATGATTCCTACTTCCATTTCAATTTTAGATCAAAACTGAATATTCCATTACATTACAATTTTATACAGTGCATACATATGTTAAAAATTATATTTTTAACGAACAACTATTTATTCCATTTCATGATCATTTCATATATCGCATACATAAGCTAAAAATAATATGTTTAGCGAGCAAATATTTATTCCATAGCATGACCATTTTATATATCGTATATATAATTTTATACAACGCTTATATATAATTTATACAATGCTTATATAGATAATTTCATACAACACTTATATATAATTTATACAATGCTTATATATTTTAAATAACGCATATATATATTTTATTCACATCGCATATATATATTTTATTCTCATCGCATATATATATATATATATATATATATATTTAATTCACATTTCATATATATATTTATATATATATATTATTCCATGGTCTGTGGATGAGGGAGGTGAGCTAACAGGCACCGTATACAATTTTTAATGATTAAAACTGATAAAAATCAACACTGAAAATTCTATATATATTTTTTATACATGAACACAATAATATGATAAAATATAATTTAGTGAGAATGAGTTCTCACAGTGGTCGGTTTTGAAATTGTTAAAAACGATTATTTTAATAAAATATAACCCGGTGTTTAATTTAATCAATATTTGCATCTGCTTGTGTTTCTGTTCTGGACTGTTCTGAAATGTAGTGCTTCTCAAGACGATTCCAACGCAATTTGAATCGTTCGATTCTGTGTCCGTTCGAATTAAAATATGAGCATTTATATTTTTATTACACAAATTAACTAACAAATATAATTAAACCTAATTAAATAATTTACATTTCTTTAATCCCTTTTGACTCCCTCTTCTTCATCGTGATTTACGCTCCAGAAATAAAGGCCGAACCATGCTCAAAATGGGAAATAGCCACAGCACGTCGTTCAAGGCCATGGCCGGCCGATCCTCCACAACCTCTGCGTTGCCACCATTTTCCAGCGCCAAGCGCGACAGCGCCTCCGGTCGAAACTCGTGCTGAACGCCGCCCCTTTGGGCGTGAAAATACGAGCAAATACTCAATGATAATCGCTCCTCTTGGTATGGATTTAAAGCCCGCTCTTTGCTCTACAACTTTCATTCAATGAGTTTCTTACATTGTTGAGAGGATTGAAATCGATTTGGGGAAGAAGTTTGGAGCACTTCAAACTGTCGGTTGAAGAAAGGAGGCATTGAATCGTTATGATAGGGTTAGGGTTTTAACACCCTTTATAACTAATAATTTTAATATTATTTATTTCAATTTATTTCTAAAAACTGGATTTCTCATTCGAACTCCAAATGAATCACAACGACTATGGCCCCTAGCCAAATACCCCATTCCGGACACAATGGGATACGTTTCATGAGCCAATTCCACTGTTTTGATCACTTTTTCTTTAAATTAAATTATAGTTCAATATATATTGAATTTAAACGTACATTTTAATTTATTGAGGCCACATACGAATCCAAAAATTCCGAAAAAATAAATCTAGCTAAGTTTTGACGATACGGTCCTAACAAAACTAGTTTCGTCGAATTTGGAGACCATTCGAAAAATGGTTATTTTCCAGTCGATTAAATTCAAATTGAAATTGCTAAACACGTTTAAATCCACCATGCTCACATATTAATTCCAAAAAATATGAAAATTGGAATATAACAATAATTTAACATTTCGGATCCAACAATAGTGTATTCATCGAAAACCAAGGTCGATTGCAAAATGGTTATTTTTAAGGGCTATATATTATATAAAATATATATAAATTCCGTAGCGACTATTTTAAATTAAAAACTGGACATAACTTTCTATTCATATTAAGAAATCTGGATTTTTCACATTCGTTAGAAAGACATTATTAAATAGATTCAAATGTTTCTGGTTTTATTGAAATCTGATTTATTTTGAATCATGTACATTCAATTGAAATTTAAAATCGAATTTTCAAACTACTGCGCCATTTCAGGCCCGTTTTATAATTAAATTAAAATTATATTTTCTAACTTCGATTTAAATAAATTTATAGTCGTTATTATTTAATATAAATCATTTTAAATATCCAAAATACATTAACATAGCTAAAATAAAAAATTTAAATTGGTTCTGAAAATCGGGGTTGTTACAATCTCCCCAATTTAAAATATTTTCGTCCTCGAAAAGGAGCAGAGCTGAAAGTTTTTTAACTAACGAACTCAAATTTTATTCTGGCTTTCATTCTTCAACTTTTCAGTTTCTAAGAATTTTCTAATTCCTCAAAAATTTGGCTAACACCCTAAATTTTTGAAAAAAATCGCCGTAACCTTCTTTGTACGGGGAGACCTTTAAAACCGCAACTTGCCTCACAGGGCCCTCATCATCCAACAAGAAAAAGAAAACGCCAAGCGGCTTGCCAATCGACTCATAAAATCATCAAAACCCAAGAAATACAGTAAATATGTACCTATTTGTCAGGCATACAATTTTATTCCTCTTCTTCGCTTCCATGCCATGACCTGTTCACACATAAATTTTCAATTTAGTACAACATTAGATCCGATTTGGCTAAATTACCATACATTCTATTATTGGTTTTATTAGTTGAATTAATAATCAAACATCACAACCAGCAATCAATTGGTTGATTAAATTTTCAAATTCATAATTTTTATATACTCAAAAATCATATTTTTGATGCCAATTCCAAACAATAGACCTTATCTGGGGTTTGGTTCTCACACCAGTAAATTGGAAATATATAGATATCCCACTTTCGGCACTCGAAAATAAATACTGATAATGCTGAAGCATTATTAGAATTATCCCCGGGCGACTAGTGTGTGGTTCTATATCCATCCAGTATATTTGAGGCTTCGAATACACGTGGATCAAACGTATATTGAAATCTCCATATACTCGATAGTCCAAATAAATTTAATATAAATTACTCAAATACGTATAATAAGATTTAAATTTTCAACACAAACTTTGTTTTTATTTTAATTATAAAAATACCACTCTTCCAACTCATTCTAGGATACTACTGATCCCATCTCTAACGAGTCATTCTTATTGGATATTACTAGTCCAATCTTTAATGAATTTTTGTTTGGTTCTAATGTGTCTTGTTCAGGAGCTCCGTAAACCAAAGCTCCGATGCCAAATTGAAACGACCCAAACTCCCCCTTTCGGGAAAGCTCGGATTGAGTTGAGAATACGACAAATCAGAACGCAAACAGGAGAACATTTCATTACTGTTACAACAATTACATTAGAGTATAAGAATATAATAGAGTATGAATAAATAATGTACATCAGAAAAGTATCAGCGATTTAAATTACATTAGTAGCGGAAAAATGATGCATAACACAACTGAAAGAAATACACGGATACAATGCTTTTCGAATATAGCTCCAGCTATAAATCCAGGATCTGAAAAAGAAATATCTGCAAAAACCAAAACTACTAACTGCCCGTGTGGAAAATATGGGCTCCCAGAGTTTAGTTTAAAACAATGAACTCCAAGTCAGTTAGGGGACTGGTGTGGGAACTAAAACAGTTATTTTAAACTTTACTTTAGAAATAAAGTAAATCAAGGGACCACGCCATATAACACGGAACGGGTTTTCTCCCAAGAATACCAGTGCATAAAACAATTTATAAACATCGCAATGCTTTTTGAAAAAATGAAGCTATTATAAGACTCAGGTCTCGTCACACAATGCAACGCAAGCCGAAGGATGTAGTTTTACCTTATAATAGCCAAACATGCTTGGTATGTTTAAGACAAAATCATTTGATACTATTATAAGTGTATAGTGTCAAAAACAGCTTCAAATATAAATGTAACAATCACATACGACATGGGTACCATATATCATGTCGCCATACTAGTTCTACAACTAAAACCGAAAGGTATTGTATTGGAAATTGGATTTCCATCTATGAGTCGAGGCAAGGGATGGCCCCTTACCGATTTGAGACACTCTAGCAAATGCCTCAGGATCCCCCGCACTGAACCCTTGGATGCTTCATGGTCGGTCCACACTTACGTTAGTGGATTGGTTATTCCTGAACACACGTTTCCCGGTCCTATCAGACCTATCCATCGGCCCCGTAATGACTGATATATCTGAGGCGCCTCACAATTCATCATCCACACAGGTAAAAAAATATAAATGTCTGGGTTCCATACCATGACACCACCCATAGCTAAAAAGAAACGTCGTGCACTCCCTGCAGTCCGATCCCATTTTTGACTCATACTAAGGAGCGAGGCTCAAGAATTAACGCTATACACAAAGCTATGCTATTTAAAGCCGTGCTTTGATCATCAACCACAAGACTTTGCTTTTCAACAAAAGCCTTGTTCATTTGCATCTTCGCATGCCACACTGACAATTCACGCCATGCGACTGATGTCTATCGATATATAACATCTAAGCTTGTACATCTCAGAGAAGGGTGTTAAGCAAGATAATAAATTCTCCGCCACCAAACAGATATATATTTAATAGAAATCAATCAACACAGAACGAAATCTAATGTCAGACACACATCCATTTACAAGTCCGTTCTGGGTTTGAACGAAACCGGAGGCAACTTATTCCTCGTCCCATATGCCTAATACAGGAAAGAGGTCCTCGCATATCCGATCGATCTCCAAGTACATCTGGACGATAACCACTTATTACCTTGTCTTGGGTGTACAGCCCAATCAAGAAATCAGTAATCATCCAAACGATGTGAAGAACTCCGGTCTTCAACCACCATCTTCATCGTCGACTTATCGTTGAATCAGTTATTCAGAATGGGCAAACCCGGTCTTCCCGAATAATTTGCGTATTTTATAATCAATAATCAAGTGCTATAAAAACACATCATATGCCTCATTCCAATCCAGAATATTCTTTCATTTAAATATTCACATTTTTAGAAAAAAGTTCCCATTAATTTTATCAAAGATAATTTCTTTTAAATTATTCTTTAATCTTCCTTTATCAATTCTAAACCAACTTAAGGTTTATCAACCAGTCGAGATTAGCGAGCCTTACCGAAGTAATTATTTATTCTATTTTCCCAATCCCAACCTATTCATCCCTTGGAGCAAAACAGGTAGTACTCCATATCTAACACCACGGTGTTATCGTTAAATTTAATTACCATTTCATGTTCAAATCTAATTAAAGATTGGAGTAAAACTGGTGGTACTCCATTCTCGATCATTTCCTAAATTTGATAATTTAAATTATCACATTCACATTTCAATCTAATTAAAGATTCACTAAAAGTTCACTTAGTTTTAATCTTATAAATCATTACTCAATGATTATTTAACTTTGCGAAACACAAACATGTCACATCAACAATCTACACCGTACCGCTGTGTAGGAACCCGCAACTTCCCCGGTAAGGGAAGAACGAATTGCTTTGAGAACAACACACATCGAAACGCAAACAGAAGAACATTTCATTGCTTATTACAATAATTCCATCAGAATACAAGAATATACAGAGTATGAATAAATATTATACATCAGAAAAATATCAGAGATTCACATTACATTTAAATACATAGCAGCGGAAAAATAATACAAAACACAACTGAAAGTAATACACGGATACAGAGCTTTCCGAGCATCCTTCCAGCTGTAAATCACGATCCTGTGAATATAAATCTGCAAAACCAAAACTACTAGCTGCCCGTGTCGAAAATAGGGGCACCCAGAGTTTAGGTTAAAACAACAAACTCCAGGTCAGTCATGTGACTGGTGTGAGAACTAAAACAGTTATTAATTTTTATTTTAAAGTTAGGTAAATTAAGGGACCACGCCGTATAACACAGAACGGGTTTTTACCCCAAGAATACCAGTGCATAAAACAAACAACACAATGCTAAATAAAGAAAAATGAAGCTATTATAAGACTCAGGTCCCATCACACAATGCAACGCAAGCCGGAGGATAGGGTTTTTACCTTATAATAGCAAAAAATGCTTGGTACGTGAAATTTCATATTCTATTATTACTATAAGTGAAGAAAACAACTTCAATCATAATGTATAAATCATAGACGGCATAAGTGCCCCATACCACTATGTCGCCATACTAAGCTCTACAAATAAAACCGAAATGTCACGTATTGGAGATTGGATTTCCGTCATGAGTCGAGGCAAGGGGCAAACTCCTCAACGGATCTTCAGGGTCGGTCCTCTCTTACTTTTCAGGATTGACAAATCCTGAGCACACGTTTCCCGGTCCTATAGGACCTATATCCGAGGTGCCTCGCATCCAACAACCACACAGGTAAAAAAGTATATAAATGTCAGGGCTGGTAGGTCACTGACATCACCCATAGCTAGAAAGAAACGTCGTGCTCTCCCTGCAGTCACTATCCCGTTTATGACTCATACCGAGGTGTGAGGCTCGCGAATTAACGCTATACACAAAGCTGTGCCACACAGGTCGTGCTTTGATCATCAACCATAAGACTTTACTTTTCAACAGAAGCCTTGATCATTTGCCACTTAGGCATGCCACACAGGCAATTCATTCCATGCGATTGATATCCATCAATATATAACCTCTAAGCTCGTACGTCTCAGAGAAGGGCGTTAAGCAAGAGAATAAATCCTCCGCCGCCAAACAGATATATATTCAATAGAAATCAATCACATAGAATAAAACCCAATGTTAGACACACGGTCTGTTTACAAGTTCGTTCTGGGTCTGAACTAAACTAGAGGAACCTTATTCCTCGAATATCCATCGATCTCCAAGTACGTATGGACAATCACCAACTGATTCCCTCCTCTTGGGTGTACAGCCCAATCAAGATCATCAGTAATCATCCAAACGATGTGAAGACCTCCGGTCTTCAACCATCGTCTTCATCTTCGACTTATCGTCGAATCGATTATTTAGAATGGGTATAAACCCGGCCTTTCCGAATAACCCGCGTATAAAATAAACAAGTGTTGCACAAACACACCATACGCCTCATTCCAATTCAGAGTATTCTTTTATTCAAATATTCACATTCTTAGGGAAAGGTTCCCATTAATTTTATCAAAGATAAACTCTTCTAAATTTATTCTTTATTCTTCCTTTGGATATCATTTCAAACCATGTTAAGGTTTCCCAAACTAGTCGGGATTAGCGAACCACACCGAAGTAATTATTTATTTTATTTTCCAATCCCAACCTATTCATCCCATGGAGCAAAACTGATAATACTCCATATCTAACACGACGGTTTTGTCGGTAAATATTAATTACCATTTCACGTTCAAATCTAATTAAAGATTTAACTATCGCTTTGGAGCAAAACTGGTGATACTCCATTCTCGATCATTTCAATCTAATTAAAGATTCATTAAAACTCCACTTAGTTTTAATCTTCCCAAAAATCAATATCCTGTCTTTAACTGGGTTAAAGAACCAATGTCATCTAAAACACGGTTCACGATAAACCCAAAATCACATTCCATTGTTAATCGGGTTAAATAACAGGTGTTATTCAAAACACAACTCACGATAAACCCCAAAAATCAATTTAAATTTAATTACAATTAAATACTAATTAACTGTACAATTTCAATAAATCTTAATTAAAAGATTTATTCTTTTCTAAACTAGGTTCAAGAACAGTGTTATTTAAGATACCATTCACGACGAACCCAAAATCCCATTTGATATTAAATACAAGGCTCTGAATAGAAAATACATCGGCTTATATTCAATATCAAATTCTGAAACCAACAAATATCATATTGGAAATAATGATATAAATATATCTTTCAAATTTCCACAACCATATCTGTACAATCACGAAATCCAACAACGAAATATTCCGAAGATAATTTCGATTCAAATCCATTCCAACTCGTATATTGGAAATTCTGGTTATTTTTAAACCACTTCAAATCCAATTTATTTGTTCAAAAATATTGGATTATATTTCTAGTTCATAACTAGTTAATTTCGATAAAAATATATTTTTATCCTTCTTAAATATGGGGTTTTTCAGCCCAATTCTTTCTAAATCATTTATTATGATTTTACACAAATTATTAATACTTTTAATAATTTTATCAAGGCCCGCACAGTCGATTTCCAATAACGGTCGTCGAACTGCACTTACAGCGACCTTTTCCAAATTTGATTTGGACATAATTACAAACCTAACCGTTAGATTTCGAATTATAATATTCATTGGAAAGCTCTTTTCGATACGAACCCAACAGTTCCAGTTTCAGGAGAATCCGACGCTCGGATCACCCGTAACGTCAATTCAAAGTCAATGGTCGAAATTCACGAACTACCGCTGCGCGGCGTGTTCTATTCAGGCCATTTAATATATATAATATATATTATATATATCATCGATTTCAATTCAAAACGTATTTTATAATTCGTTTTAAATTCGTTTTCAAAACAATTTCAATGTAATATTCAATTTTAAATCGAAATTGAATATTCCGTATCATTATTATATAAATGATAATATTTTCAAAATATTAAATTTTGAAATCACTTCCTTTTCTATATTCATTATAAAAACGAATATAATCGATATAAATATCGTTCTTGTAACAGCCCGCACCTACGTTCACGCAAGATATTATCCCCAACTTAGCCACCATATAGGTGTGGGGTTTTGTTCCTCAAAAGGCCTCGGCATTAGTAAGAGATGAGCTATACTATATAAGTACCCACTTCACATAGGCTTCCACGATGTGGGACTTAGGGGTGTTACATTCTCCCCTCCTACAGATCCCAACGTCCCCGTTGGCTCACAAACACCTCACCCAGGCGTTGTGCTCCACACAAGAGCCACAATTCTGGCTGGGTATTGGCTTTAATACCACTATAACAGCCCGCAACTCCGTTCACGCAAGATATTATCCCCAACTTAGCCACCATATAGGTGTGGGGTTTTGTTCCTCAAAAGGCCTCGGCATTAGTAAGAGATGAGCTATACTATATAAGTACCCACTTCACACAGGCTTCTACGATGTGGGACTTAGGGGTGTTACAGTTCTCGTCAAAACGGCGAAAATCTAATCAACACCGCTTTATACATTTCAATAACTTCGTTATTCTATTCAACAAATGAATATCTTCTTCAACACATGAATATATATTTTATTCAACACATGAATATTTATTCATTCTTACTTATAATAAAAATGTGAATTTTATGGTATAAAATATTTCCTTCAACACATGAATAGTTTCAACACATGAATATTCAGTTGCCTGTTCTAAATATTATTTTAAAATATTCTTTATTTTCTAAATTGGAATGAGACCCAATCAATTACCATATAATGTTATTTATATGGATTCCATACAACACATGTATATAATAGCAACGATAAATAATCAACCATCATCCAGGGTGCACCACACAACTTTCTGTCAACCTATTGATCGACATACAACTAAATAATTGGGATTCGTGTACACCAAATATCATCCCAACACCCTTGTGGGGTTTCAAATCAACTAGCACGTATTTTTATTTGTGCAGTTGGGCGATGTGTAAAATTTATCGTCCCAATCAATATCAGTCAAATGGGTGTACATAAACAAATCGTATGATTTGTAAATGAATATTTATTTTCATTTCAATAAAATGATATTTTTATTTTTCTAACTTATTTTAGAAAATTTCGACGGCATAACGGAACTATACTAGAAACGGGATGAGGCCTAGCCTTATCCCCAGTCTAATAATGGCCCACGCCATACACATACCAATCTAATCAATTCCATTTCACCCAAACAACCAAATTTAAACCAATAATCCTATCAACTACACAACCAAACAAACAAGTCGCCCATGGTCTGTGGACGACGGGTGTCGGGTGCTACTAAACACCGTCTGCATCCTAGTATATATTTTAACTAGAAAAGAAAATTTAAAGTGAGAAGTTCTCACCCATAAGCTAAACCAATTCGTCGCGATTCTTCTGATGTAGAAAATCTTTGTCGCCGCGCTCGCTTTAGTCGTTCTCCGCACTCGAATTCGCCTATTTGGCTCTAGAACTAGCATATGGCCGCCAAACTTCACCAAACTTTGTCACATGCCTAAACGCGCCATTCTGGACAACTTTGGTCTAGGGGACTTTCTTCCAAAACTGCACCAATTCGCCAGAAATCGCCAAAAACAACAGCAAATCCGTCGACTTAGGACACGTTTTCCGGACAGCTCCACAATCCAAAATATGACTTCCATATAGCCAAATCGAAGAGGAGAGAGTTCTCTTCGACTTTGGTCTAGTGGAGTCTTAGCTAAAATTGCACGGTTTGTGAGTTATTGGCGAAATAGTGATAGGGTGTTATTTGCAAAACGGGAAATTTGTGAAAAATGTGATTTTTGAGGAGGAGGGACCCACGATCGGAGCTAGGTGGCTGGAGGGGGGCGCCGGACCTGATTGACATAGGGGAGGCCGCTGGTGGCAGTGGTGGGGCCCGGAGTGGTGGCGGTGGTGGGGCCCGGAGTGGTGGCGGTGGTGGGGCCCGGAGTGGTGGCGGTGGTGGGGCCCGGAGTGGTGGCGGTGGTGGTGTTTGGGTGTAGGGTTTTGAAAGAGGGCAAATAGAGAGAAAGAGAAGAGGAGAGGGAGTGGCCAGAGGTAGGTGGTGGCGGCCGGAGGTGGGGTGCGGCCTGAGGGGGGTGCGGTAGCCAAGGGGAGGGAGGAGCTCTCCATTTTTGAGTTTTTAGAAGGTAGGAGGAAAAGAGAAATAATGAAGAGGAAAAAGGAAGTAAAGTGATTATATGTTCATTTCTCGCCTATCATCCGAACGTCGACGATATCCAATTGCCGCGGATTTCGGACACAACATAGTAGACGTGAAGACGAGTCCAACATAATAAGTTTCGTCGAATTCCGAGTTCGTTTATCCGTCCGTTAAAATTCTCAAAAATGCTCAGATAAGCTCTAAAAATGCGATTTTGGCGCACCATTTCTTCTTGCACGCTCACATGCTAACTCCAAAAATCATGCCCTTTTGGATTCAACCATTATTAAATGATACGAATCCTGAAAAGAAAAGAAAACGGAATCGAATTCTGAGGTCGTATCAATAACGTTCCTTTGTAAAATGGCTGTCTGTTTTACCCTGAACTGTTTTAGCTCGCACGGCCACATGCTAACTCTATTCGACGCGCCTTTTGGAACTCAACAATGATTTGTCATTATGAATTCAGAAAAATTTATCTCGTCGAATTCTGAGCTCATATACAAAATTTCACTTTTTAAGGGCTGTGTATTGCTAACCGAAAAACCCAGCCAATTGCCACTATTCCGGATCTCGGAATATATCGAAGCTTATACTTTTTGGAGTTGTAAACGACATTTTGAACTCAAAGGAAGTGGTTTCGAGTACAAATTCATCCGTATGCAAAATGTGACTTTTGGGCCATATATTATATAATGGAAGAATATAATTAAATTCCATAGCGACTATTCTGAATTTTCAACTGGGCATAACTTTTTATTCCCGCTATGAAATTTCAATTTTTCGGATTTGTTGGATAGATATTTTCAAATAGAATCTAATATTTTTGGTTTCACCAAAATCCGGATTATTTTGAATCTTGTACATTCATTTGAAATTTAAAATCAAATTTTCAAACTACCGTGCCATTTTCAATTCCTTTTATAGTTAAAATAAATATTTATATTCTAACGACGATTCAAATAAATATATACATTCTAATTCTATTCAAAATAAATTTCTCGTTGTTATTATTTAAAATAATCCATTTTAAATATTCAAAATTCATTAAAATTGCCAAAATAAAAATTTTAAATTGGCTCAAAATTTTCGGGTTGTTACACGTTGATTTCTGCTAATATGTAACATCTAAGCTCGTATGTCTCAGAGAAGGGCGTTAAGCAAGAGAATAAATTCTCCGCCACAAAACAGATATATATTTAGTAGAGATCAACAATATAGTTCGAAATACAATGTTAGACAAGTAATCCTGTCTTTAACTGTGTTAAACAACTAATGTCATTTAAAACACCGTTCACGATAAACCCAAAACCACATTCCATTAATTATGGAATCTTCATGGAAAACAGATCAATATATATAATCGATATAAATTTCCATATCAGACTAATAATATAAATGGAATAATGACGAAGCTTTTTAAATTCCATATATATATATTATCAATCTTCCTTCACAGAAGCTCACTTCGATTATTACCAAATCGAATTCCATTCCAATTTATTTTATTAAATTGGAGAACTTTAGTTTGGAAAATTCCATTAAATCTTAATAAAAGATTTATATATTCCAAATCACATTTCACTGTTAATCGGGTTAAAGAACAAGTGTTATCTAAAACACCATTCACGATAAACCCAATTCACATTTCATTTTTATTCCAATTACTAAATATAATTGGAAACTCTAATAATCTTAAGTAAAAGATTTATTCTTTCACACAGGGTTTAAGAATTGTGTTACAGAAGACACCATTCACGACAAACCCAAAATCTAATTTCAATTCCAATTAAATGTTAATTAATTGGTAAACTTCGCTAAATCTTGTTTAAAAGGTTTATTCTTTTCTCAATTGGGTTTAAGAATAGTGTTATTAAAGACATCATTCATGACAAACCCAAAATCCATTTTAATATTAAATAAAAGGCTCTAAATAGTAATTATATCGGCTTATATTCAATATCAAATTCTGAAACCAACAAATATGTATTGGGAATAACGATATATATATCTTCCAAAGTCCTCAATAATATTCGTATAATCACGGAATCCAATATTGAAATACTCCGAAGATTATTTCCTTTCAAAGCCATTCCAATTCATATGTTGGAAAAATTCTGCTTATTTTAAAGCATATTTTCAATCCAATTTATTATTTAAAAACATTGGATCTTTATTCTAGTTAATAACTAGTTCATTTTGATAAAAATATATTTCGATCCTTTCAAATCTGGGATTTTTCTTCCAAAATCTTTACAAATCATTTATTATGATTTTACACAAATTTTCCATATTTTTAATAATTTTATAAAGGCCCGTACAGTCGGTTTCCAATAACGGCCACCGAACTGCATTCGTAGTGACCTTTTTTGAAATTAATTTGGACATAATCCCAAATTTAACCATTCAAATTTAAATCTCTTATATTCGTTGGAAAGATCTTTTCGATACGAACCCAACATTTCCGATTTTAGGAGAATCCGACGGTCGGATCTCCCGTTACATCAATTTGAAGTCAATGGTTGAAGTTCGCGAACGGTCGCTGCGTGGCGCATTCTATTCAAGCTATACAAATATATATAATATATATTTCATCGATTTCCATTTAAAACGTATTTTATAAATCGTTTATAAATTCGTTTTAAAAACGATTCCTACTTCCATTTCAAATTTAGATCAAAATTGAATAATCCATTACATGACAATTTTATACAGTGCATATATATGTTAAAAGTTATATTTTGAATGAACAAATATTTATTTCATTTCATGACCATTTTATATGTCGTATATATAAGTTAAAAATAATATTTTTAGTGAACAAGTCTTTATTCCATATCATGACCATTTTATATATCGTATATATAATTTTATACAATGCATATATATAATTTACACAATGCTTTTATATATATAATTTCATACAACGCTTATATATATAATTTCAAACAACGCTTATATATAATTTATACAATGCTTATGTATTTTAAACAACGCATATATATATATATTATTCACATCGCATATATATATTTTATTCTCATCGCATATAAATATATATATATATATATATATATTATTCGCATTTCATATATATATATATATATATATATAATTCCCATTTCATATATATATTTTATTCACATTTCATGTACATATTTTATTTACATCACAATCACAACACAATACAGTCAATTAAATCGTCCATGGTCTGTGGACGAGGGAGGTGAGCTAACAGGCACTGTATACAATTTATAATGATTAAAACTGATAAAAATCTACACTGGCAATTCTATTTTTTACATGAACACAATAACATGATAAAATATAATTTAGTGAGAAGGAGTTCTCACAGTGGTTTGTGTTGAAACGTTTAATATGTTGAAATACAATAAGATGATTAAAAGTGATGAAATGCTAATATGATATGTTGAAATACTAATATGTTGGAAATTTCATATGTTGAAACGTTTAATATATTGAAATGTTCATCTGTTGAAATGCAAATTTGTTAAAATATGTGTAACGATTACTGTTGTAATTATATGATTCACTTGTGGCATATTATGTACTTATTAGCTATAGAATTGAGAAAATGACATGTTAACTTGTTAGATTTGAACAATTACATGATTACATGTTAGAATAGAATCAATTACATGTTGGAAACAACATGCAACATAAAACGGGCTTAATATGATGACGTGTAAAATAGATTGAAGTAAAGACTTGAAAATAATAGTATGCCTAAATTTACAGTAAATAGAAAAATGTAACGCACCTAGACATGTGTAACGTCCCGGAAAATTTTCGACTTTGGTAATCGACATAAAGCCCACGTCGATTATCCAGACATCGAAAATACCGGTAGTTAATGAAAGAAGTTAGAGGGAGAGAATAGATAAGATAGAAACTTAGAATAGAAGAAGAAGAAGAAGAACATACAACATAAGAGTAAACACGAATCTCACAGCGGAACGAATAAATATATTTCATAACATAACTTTGAAATAAAACAGTATCTGTATACAATACCATTATTAGAGTATAACACTTACAACACAGCATAAATAACAATAGCTATATGATCCAGAAGCCTCCTGCTCTAGCTCTTCAAGTATCTGTAAATCCCGACTACTTGACTGCCCGTACAAAATTGGGCACCCAAGAGTTTAGGGAAAACAAAACAAAATAAACTCTGGGTCGGTCCTGTGACTGGTGTGAGTAAACTCAAATCATTTGATTTAACTTTCAAAATTCTTTTGAAAAAAGGATAATCATAAGACCGATCCACACATAAACACGGATGGCTTTTACCTTATGATAACTCAAAATATTTCTAAAATGATACTTGTCCGATATTATAATTATGTCTAGATTAGTAAATAGAAATCTAGCAGAACCGCTTACATCTAACGTTCTACATATATAATATACAATCAAAACCGCGGGCTCTTATTTGGGGAATGGATTCCAACTATGACAAGGTATGGATCCACTTTCTGCTCAGTGTACTCTAGAAGCGATACACTGGAGTTCAACAAGAACATCTTGTAACTTGGCCACACATGACCGACCATTCATTTCTCTTGAATGTATTGAATATATTGCCACCCCTCGGTTAGTATTCCAACATAACCGTTCCCGGGAGATACAGAATTGAAAGAAGTACAAATATGAATATTCTCTAGATGGTGATAATATACCCTAATTGGGTGCGGCCCACTTAGTCATGCTGCCTGCCCGATTTCTGTAATTTCCTAGTTGATGAGGCTTGAGTTTATAACGTATCTCTATACAGATCATGTCTTCATTTACTTTGAATGCCACATCATCATACCCGTCAAATCACAAATTGATTTCCCCAAAAATACCACGGGTATAAGCTAAGAGAAATGAATTCCTCCGCCACCAACGTAAATACCTTTGAAACGATCAACTTACGTGATCTACCAGATATACTCTGTCATACATTCGTCCATTCAAGTTGTCCTGGGGCTGGACAAATCGAAGGCACTATTCAGTACATCCATCTTGGGCAATCTCTACCTGAGATTTATACAATAGCCCTTGCACTTTACTCCGTCTTCAATATATTCATCATACTTGGTTTGCAACGCTTATGCCAATACGGAGTGGTTCTTCGGATAATAATCCAACCGGTCTCTCCATATTATCAACATAAAAATGGTCAGAAACTTTGATAGTCGGTGATTTAACTATCAAATGAAAACACGTGTGCAAACAACAATTGTAACACCCCGCTTTTTTAGGTATAATTAAAAATGAAATAAAATATATGAAAATATGCTTATGATACGTAAATAATGGTGATGCATAAGGAGAATTAATTAATACATGGAAGAGAAGAAAAATTAGTTCGATAATGGCGTATGTTACGGAAAAGATTGTAAAATAAGGATAACTAATTTAAGAAACAGGAATTAGGTAAAATGGACATCACTATTGCGTTCCTCTCGAAAAAATACGCAAAATAGAGTCCGAGTTTTCGAAAATCGGAGTCCGTATGACCAATATATGGCCAAAACAAGATTCAGAAGGTATCGGTCAGCCCAGAACTGGGCAGGTCGACCCGGGAGTCGACCTGGGGCCCAGGTCGACTGGGGAGTTGACCTCCCCCCCCCCAGGTCGACCGGGGAGTCGACCTGGGGGTCGACCCCCCCCCCCCCGGTCGAGCCAGGTCGGCTTGGGTGCACCTGGATGGGTTTTTGGGCTGTTTTGGTGAGTCTGTGATGAATTCTGACGGTTCTGATCTGTTTTAGGGCTTATCTAAAGGCCAAAAACAACTAAACACACCTATAAATACATCCTAAGACCTAGCCTCCTCTACACACAATTCTATTCTGCTTCTTCTCTGCCTCTGTTCTAGTAAAAATAAAAATGGCGTCGCTACTCTGTTGGAATCTAAACTAGAAGATAATCAACATCAACCTAAGCAACTCGATTCAAGATTAAAGCTTCAACAATAGTAAAAGAGAATCAACTAACGACGCTACAACTAAAGTTCTTTCCTTAATCCAATCAAGGCAAGTACAGTTATTTTCCGATATAAATGTTAGTTCTGATTGTGACATGAATTGTAGATCTGAATCTGAGGTTATGTCTGTTCTGTTCTATTTAGATCTATCTTATTCTGTAACTCTTTCTGTTTCCTGTTTTATAGCCAGGCTACCACGAGCCTGAGCCAATCTCATAAGAGATTAACATACGTTAAAATGTTTGGGCAATCAAATGAATATGCATAAATTGGGCATGACCGACATGTGACTGATTTAAGGAAAGAACATAGGTTGAACTTGGAACCTAGAACATAAATCTAAGGCATAAATTGGACTGATCTGTGACTAAATTGAATAAAGGACATGGGTTGTAACCTAGATCTAGATCTGTGCATATATGACAGTTTGGGAATATCATATGGTAATATATGACTTGTAATATCTGGAATATTAAGATCTAAACTAAAGGACATTTCTTAGATCTAGATCCTTGGACATATTATGACTTGGGGCTGAAAGGAACATGTTGTTTAGGCATAAAGAACCTATATTAAAATAGGATAACTATAAATGTGAACACGCCTAAATATGGATTTTTGATAATTAACAATAAAGGCTATAACTTGGCATAATTCATACCATGATTTGGGAATTTACCTATTGAGTTAGGTCTACCCATGATCATCAATTCAACCTTTGTTTTAGGTGAGTCTAGGCATATGATTTGGAGTTCTTAGAGATTCCTCTGTACTATGCAATATTTAACTAAAAATCTGTGGCCTATGTTGAATTATGAATTATGACCATGATTTGGCATATAAGTATTGGCTTAATCTGTTGAAATCCCTATCCTGCTGATTTGTTAAGTTGCTTAATCTGCTAGTTCTGTTATATGGCCTAAACTGCTAATTAAATAGAAATGCCTAGTCTGATAAATTTGTCTGTTGAGATGCCTAATCTGTTATATGCCAAAATCTGCTAAATCTGTTAAGTCACCCAATCTGCTAAAATCTGTTATCTGCTATATCATTTGAGTTGATGTGATCATTCTGTTATTGATATAATCTGAATTGGCATATATATTGGGCGTGCACATAAACGGTAAATAATTAATTGGCCGCAAAGATGAATATGGCTAACTCGAGGTTAGAATGAGTTTGCGACGTAAATCTGCCCGGAACCGCCCGGCACATCCAGTGGCCGCAAACAATAGGTTCTAATGTGAGAAGTTAGTCATAACCTGCTTAAGACACGAGGTTAGGTCTGGCTTGTGGCAGAAGTCTGCCCGGAACCGCCCGGCACATCCAGCGGCCACAAGCTAGTGACCTAATGTGAGAGGTCTGGGCATTAATAATTAATTAATGCAAATCTAAGATAAGAATGACGTCTAAAACGTATTGGGGGAAATAGAGTTAAACCAACTGGATTAATAGGTGTAGTAAACCCGTCCATGAATCTGTAGGCCCAATACAAAGTTAGAAAAATCTGAAAAATCTGTACATCTGATCTGTTAGTCGGAAAACTTGTTAACTTAATCTGTGAACTAGTAAATCTGAATTCTGTATGTATGAACTTATAAACAAGTTAATCTGAGATCTGTTAGTTTGGGGACACAAGGTTAGGAGGGGAATTACTTGTGTCATCTGTTGTTTGGGACCCATATTAGTCAGTAACCCTTTCTGGTATCAAAACTTTGACCCAACAGTAAGTAGGGTCCGGGCACGCTTACTGAACTAATTATAAGTGGTTCATTCTGATAATGGCGAGGGGTGTTGATGGTGCGTTCCAACCGGGTCATGTGCGTGCTTGGATCCCGGTCTGCCTCTGAGGATGTAAGACGCCGTGACATCTGTACATAGGTCTGTGCCAATTGGTTGTCACTTTAGGGAGTGATACACCCTACTGTGGGGCCGACACAGGATACTTATGTATTAGGGAGTCGATCGCTTGGGGTAGGGTTTTAGGGTACACTTAGTTCTGTCTGTTTCTGTTGGTACCGTCTGTTTCTGTTGGGTGGTAACACCTGTCTGTTTCTTTGGGGTACCGTCTGTTCGGGTGGTAAAGGCCCATTACTAGTGTACACCTAATTCTACATTCTGTTTCCGTAGGGATTAATCTGTTTCTGCTTCTGTCTGTTTCTGATCGGGTAGTAAAGGCCCATTATTAGCATTCTGTTTCTGTTAAATTATTCTGTACCCGTTCCTGTTTCAGTTTAGACATTAGGGTGACACCTAATTCTGTTATACTAGTAATAGTGCAGAGAAGTGTAAAGCAATAGCTTATATCATTCTGTTCTTCTGTTATAACTGCTACACCTGCTACAGTTATCTCTCATCCAGTTTTATGTTCATGTCATAATATTATTGTCTGTTCATATGTTGAAAGTCACTGGACTTGCCAGACTTTATGTCTGACACTTGTTGTTTCGCCTCTTTTCTTCCGTTCCCCCCCCCCCGGGTTTTCCAAGGAGGGAATACTTTAGCTTGATCCGGATTTCTCTTTGCTTGAAGTGCTTAAAGTATGGCTTAGCTCTGTATAGCTTCCGTTCTATGGGGATTATGATTATAAACCATGCATTTTGAAGGCTTTTGTACAAGACTGATATTTTGTACTTGAATTCTGAGATTTGAAAGGATGTAACCATATTGATTTCTGTTTCCGCTGTAATAAAGTTAAAATTTTTCAAGCACTGTTTTATCTGTCTTGTAAGTTTCTGTTCTGTTTACTAAAATGTTCCAGCAAAATTAAGGCATTCCCTTTGTGAGTGACCTTAACGGAGGTGGGGTGTTACACTTGGTATCAGAGCTGAAGGTTACCAGATTGGGTAAAGAATTTTTGAAAACTATTTTCAAAAAGGTTTTGAAAAGGAAGTATTTTCAAAAGTGAAGCTTATTTTGAAAAACATAATCCCCGAGAGCCATATATCTTTCTTTTAGTCCTTTTTGTATTGAACCTTTCCTTTTTCGTTTCAGCATGTCTGAAGCATCTGAGATACCAGAGGGTGTTCATGTACCCGGTTGGTTTCGTCAATATCTTGAGGCTAGGACCGTCGCTGCAGGTCCAGCAAATGATCCCCCTCCCCCACCCCCTCCTCGTACAATTGCTTTCTCAAAGATCTGTAGAGATTTTAGGGCCATGGGTGGGAAGGATTTCAAAGGAACTGAATCATTCGTAGAAGCGAGGAATTGGCTCAAAGAAACTAAGGATCTATTCGTTATCTTCGAGGTGGATTATAGGCAGAAGGTACAGTTGGCGGTATGGCTGCTCAAAGACGAGGCTTCCTACTGGTGGGAAGTCACTAACGCCGAGAGGCCGGTCGAGACATGGATGGATTTCAGAACAAGGTTCGAGCCAAATTTCCTCTCGCAAGCTGAACGAAGTTTACAATTGGAAAAGTTCTTATCTCTTAAGCAAGGAAGTATGACGGTCAAGGAATACGTCAACCAGTTCAACCAACTAGCTAGGTTCGGATTGGATTTAGTCAACACTCAGCATAAAAAGGCCCTCCGCTTTGTTAAAGGATTGAACGAGCCACTGCACAGCCTAGCCATGACCCACGTACCCATGGGAGCAACTTACGAGAAATTGGTGGATATGGCACTACTACACAAGGAAGACAAGGGCCCGAAAGAGACAAAGAAGGAAGAACCACAGAATAAGAAAGCGGGGCCCAAAAAGGAAACACAAAAGAAGGATGAGAAGTCTGAAGATAAGAAGGGGAAAAAGTGCTTTACTTATAGAAGCTCGACTCATCTGAACAAGGATTGCAGAAAAAGGAAGGGTGCTTGCTTCAACTGTGGGGAGATGGGACACTTCACTAGGGACTGCCCGAAGAGACGAGGACAAGGAGGGCAGGCGAATAATCTTGAGGCTAGTGGCTAGGATAGAAATAGGAAAATTTCTATAGTAGGTTTAATTTCTTTATCTGATTATGGAGTTAAGACTTTTTCTGATTCTGGTATTTTGATTTTGTAATCGATACTCTGCACTTTAATACTAGTATTATTTCTGAATTCTGCTGTAGACTCAGACCCATAAGGGTTATGGCTCATCTGTTTGAGATTGGGGTTTGAGGAATATTTGTGTTAAGCATCAAGTATGACGCATAATTCTGAGTTTTCGTGGGGTATGATTTTATCATGCTTAGCTTCCTAAGAATCATTAGGGAACCTGATCTGTATTAGTAGTCTGTAGATATCTGAATAATTCTGATTTCCAGTTTTGACATTGTCTAAAGAGGGTAATCCTCTGAGTGTCAATCTGATATTGATTTCGGTCTTTGGGGTTGATACTTAGGGAAATTATTTTCTCAACCAATGTCTAATGGGAACCAAGTCTTCGTTCTATCTGTACTCGCTTCCATCACTAGACTCTATCCTATCGATCGAGTGTTCAACTTATAGATAGGAATCCTAATGGGTGTAAACATGTGTTTGAGACATGTTATGTTTGATGGTTACAAGTGGATGCAAGTGGTTGCTAGTGGTTGCTCGTGGACGCATATACACACACTAGGCACTAGATCGGCTCGAAAACACTCTCATACTGCATATGGATGTGTGAGCATTTTCAATTTTTGTGGATGCAAATTGATTGACTCAGCACATGGATGTTGCATATGACTGAATGGTTGTGCACTCATATAGAAATGATATGTATCGAGTAGGAAAATTGCATACATTTTGGACTCATGGCACTGGCATAATTCGCATTAAGGAGGTCAACTGAATCAGTGGACCGCCTGATCTTTGCATTAGACAAGGAACATATACACACACTTCTTGCATATGTTCATACAGCATTAGAAATCTCTTAAGGACAATGAATGCCTGTGATTGGTGATTCAGTAGATGGATGATTGGATGGTAGGACACATTCTTCTTAACTTGAAGATTTCGGGGACGAAATCCTTTAAGGAGGGGAGAATGTAACACCCCGCATTTTTAGGTATAATTAAAAATGAAATAAAATATATGAAAATATGCTTAGGATACGTAAATAATGGTGATGCATAAGGAGAATTAATTAATACATGGAAGAGAAGAAAAATTAGTTCGATAAGGGCGTATGTTACGGAAAAGATAGTAAAATAAGGATAACTAATTTAAGAAACAGGAATTAGGTAAAATGGACATCACCATTGCGTTCCTCTCGAAAAAATACGTGAAGTAGAGTCCGAGTTTTCGAAAATCGGAGTCCGTATGACCAAGATATGGCCAAAACAAGATTCAGAAGGTTTCGGTCAGCCCAGAACTGGGCAGGTCGACCCGGGAGTCGACCTGGGGCCCAGGTCGACTGGGGAGTCGACCTACCCCCCCCCCCCCAGGTCGACTGGGAGTCGACCTGGGGGTCGACCCCCCCCCCCCCCCCCCCGGTCGAGCCAGGTCGGCCTGGGTGCACCTGGATGGGTTTTTGGGCTGTTTTGGTGAGTCTGTGACGAATTCTGACGGTTTTGATCTGTTTTAGGGCTTATCTAAAGGCCAAAAACAACTAAACACACCTATAAATACATCCTAAGACCTAGCCTCCTCTACACACAATTCTATTCTGCTTCTTCTCTGCCTCTGTTCTAGTAAAAATAAAAATGGCGTCGCTACTCTGTTGGAATCTAAACTAGAAGATAATCAACATCAACCTAAGCAACTCGATTCAAGATTAAAGCTTCAACAATAGTTAAAGAGAATCAACTAACGACGCTACAACTAAAGTTCTTTCCTTAATCCAATCAAGGCAAGTACAGTTATTTTTCGATATAAACATTAGTTCTGATTGTGACATGAATTGTAGATCTGAATCTGAGGTTATGTCTGTTATGTTCTGTTTAGATCTATCTTATTCTGTAACTCTTTTTGTTTCCTGTTTTATAGCCAGGCTACCACGAGCCTGAGCCAATCTCATAAGAGATTAACGTGCGTTAAAATGTTTGGGGCAATCAAATGAATATGCATAAATTGGGCATGACTGACATGTGACTGATTTAAGGAAAGAACATAGGTTGAACTTGGAACCTAGAACATAAATCTAAGGCATAAATTGGACTGATCTGTGACTAAATTGAATAAAGGACATGGGTTGTAACCTAGATCTAGATCTGTGCATATATGACAGTTTGGGAATATCATATGGTAATATATGACTTGTAATATCTGGAATATTAAGATCTAAACTAAAGGACATTTCTTAGATCTAGATCCTTGGACATATTATGACTTGGGGATGAAAGGAACATGTTGTTTAGGCATAAAGGACCTATATTAAAATAGTATAAATATAAATGTGAACACGCCTAAATATGGATTTTTGATAATTAGCAATAAAGGTTATAACTTGGCATAATTCATACCATGATTTGGGAATTTACCTATTGAGTTAGGTCTACCCATGATCATCTATTCAACCTTTGTTTTAGGTGAGTCTAGGCATATAATTTGGAGTTCTTAGAGATTCCTCTGTACTATGCAATGTTTAACAAAAAATCTGTGGCCTATGTTGAATTATGAATTATGACCATGATTTGGCATATAAGTATTGGCTTAATTTGTTGAAATCCCTATCCTGCTGATTTGTTAAGTTGCTTAATCTGCTAGTTCTGTTATATGGCCTAAACTACTAATTAAATAGAAATGCCTAATCTGATAAATTTGTCTGTTGAAATGCCTAATCTGTTATATGCCAAAATCTGCTAAATCTGTTAAGTCACCCAATCTGCTAAAATCTGTTATCTGCTATATCAGTTGAGTTGATGTGATCATTCTGTTATTGATATAATCTGAATTGGCATATATATTGGGCGTGCGCATAAACGGTAAATAATTAATTGGCCGCAAAGATGAATATGGCTAACTCGAGGTTAGAATGAGTCTGCGATGTAAATCTGCCCGGAACCGCCCGGCACATCCAGTGGCCGCAAACAATAGGTTCTAATGTGAGAAGTTACTCATAACCTGTTTAAGACACGAGGTTAGGTCTGGCTTGTGGCAGAAGTCTGCCCGGAACCGCCCGGCACATCCAGCGGCCACAAGCTAGCGACCTAATGTGAGAGGTCTGGGCATTAATAATTAATTAATGCAAATCTAAGATAAGAATGATGTCTAAAACGTATTGGGGGAAATAGAATTAAACCAACTGGATTAATAGTGTAGTAAACCCATCCATGAATCTGTAGGCCCAATACAAAGTTAGACAAATCAGAAAAATCTGTACATCTGATCTGTTAGTCGGAAAACTTGTTAACTTAATATGTGAACTATTAAATCTGAATTCTGTATGTCTGAACTTGTAAACAAGTTAATCTGAGATCTGTTAGTCTGGGGACACAAGGTTAGGAGGGGAATTACTTGTGTCATCTGTTGTTTGGGACCCATATTAGTCAGTAACCCTTTCTGGTATCAAACTTTGACCCAACAGTAAGTAGGGTCCGGGCACGCTTACTGAACTAATTATAAGTGGTTCATTCTGATAATGGCGAGGGGTGTTGATGGTGCGTTCCAACCGGGTCATGTGCGTGCATGGATCCCGGTCGGCCTTTGAGGATGTAAGACACCGTGACATCTGTAAATAGGTCTGTGCCAATTGGTTGTCACTTTAGGGAGTGATACACCCTACTGTGGGGCCGACACAGGATATTTATGTATTAGGGAGCCGATCGCTTGGGGTAGGGTTTTAGGGTACACTTAGTTCTGTCTGTTTCTATTGGTACCGTCTATTTCTGTTGGGTGGTAACACCTGTCTGTTTCTTTGGGGTACCGTCTGTTCGGGTGGTAAAGGCCCATTACTAGTGTACACCTAATTCTACATTCTGTTTCCATAGGGATTAATCTGTTTCTGCTTCTGTCTGTTTCTGATCGGGTAGTAAAGGCCCATTACTAGCATTCTGTTTCTGTTAAATTATTCTGTACCCGTTCCTGTTTCAGTTTAGACATTAGGGTGACACCTAATTCTGTTATACTAGTAATAGTGCAGAGAAGTTTAAAGCAATAGCTTATATCATTATGTTCTTCTGTTATATCTGCTACATCTGTTACAGTTATCTCTCATCCAGTTTTATGTTCATGTCATAATATTATTATCTGTTCATATGCTGAAAGTCATTGTACTTGCCAGACTTTATGTCTGACCCTTGTTGTTTCGCCTCTTTTCTTCCGTTTCCCCCCTAGGTTTTCCAAGGAGGGAATACTTTAGCTTGATCCGGATTTCTCTTTGCTTGAAGTGCTTAAAGTATGGCTTGGCTCTGTATAGCTTCCATTCTATGGGGATTATGATTATAAACCATGCATTTTGAAGGCTTTTGTACAAGACTGATATTTTGTACATGAATTCTGAGATTTGAAAGGATGTAACTATATTGATTTCTGTTTCCGCTGTAATAAAGTTTAAAATTTTCAAGTACTGTTTTATCTGTCTTGTAAGTTTCTGTTCTGTTTACTAAAACGTTCCACCAAAATTAAGGCATTCCCTTTGTGAGTGACCTTAACGGAGGTGGGGTGTTACAACAATCTTATTTCCAATTGGAATTTCTATTGATCAATCATCATCATCATATATACATATATATATATATATTCATATTTCCTTATTTTCTATATTCAGAAAATATATGTTATGAACATTGGAAAACATTT
This sequence comes from Allium sativum, assembly GCA_030737875.1. Lineage (NCBI taxonomy): Eukaryota > Viridiplantae > Streptophyta > Magnoliopsida > Asparagales > Amaryllidaceae > Allium > Allium sativum. Next base: position 72,306,068 of record CM060924.1, read on the forward strand.
CCATTTCTTATTTTATATTATTAGAAAATATTTCTGATTCTTATTTGGAAAACATTTCCAAAACTCCTTCATTGGCTTTAAACAGATGTTTAAATAAAACATCGCTAAGCCAACTCAAACCATTACACTCATTAACTAAATTCACTTAACCATCCTTCATGATCAAACCTTAACCGTTCCTTCGTAAAGAAGGGAGTCAATCAAGTTGGGGTATAATTACCTCTCAGACCTTAACTGAACAACGTTTTAACTTTGGAATAGACAAGGTTTATCTTTTAAATCTTTAACAAACTTCCTTACGTAACTCTCGAATTCTATTTACGAATCCATTTCTTTTATAAAAACATTGGTTATAATGATAACGTTATAATCCCTACTTTCGAAATATCTAACTTCAAATATAACTTTTATTCATTAATTTGAATAAATAAATAAACACCTAATTTATAAATAAATAAATCTTGATTTATAAACTGGAAAGTATAAGTACTTTCCCGAATTCGATATAATCAAATTCGACGATTAAATCTCTTCGAATAACTAATATTCGATAAACTCACTTCGAATAACTAATATTTGATCATCTCTCTTCTATTAACTAATATTCGATTATCTCACTTCGAATAACTAATATTCGATCATCTCTCTTCGAATAACTAATATTCTATTATCTCACTTCGAATAACTAATATTCGATCATCTCTCTTCGAATAACTAATATTCGATTATCTCACTTCGACTAACTAATATTCGATTACCTCTCTTCGAATAATTAATATTCGATAATTTCACTTCGAATAACAAATATTCGATCATCTCTCTTCGAATAACTAATGTTCGATTATCTCACTTTGAATAACTAATATTCGATCATCTCTCTTCGAATAACTAATATTCGATAATTTCACCTCGAATAACTAATATTCGATCATCTCTCTTCGAATAACTAATATTCGATTATCTCACTTCGAATAACTAATATTCGATTACCTCTCTTCGAATAACTAATATTTGATAATTTCTTTCGAATAAACTATATTCGATTATTTCTTTAACCCTATTTGAATAACTAATATTCGACTAGCTCGATTAACTCTATTTGAATAACTCTAGTTCGATTTAACTCTAATCGATTAACTCTAACTGGTTAACTCTAACTGATTAACTCTAATTCTAATCGATTAACTCTAACTCTAATCAATTAACTATAATTCGATTTACTCTATTTGATTAACTCTATTAGATTAATTCTAAACTATATTCGATTAACTCCTTTAACTCTATCAATATTTATTCAATTAACTTTATTTGATAAATTCTAATTCGATTAACTCTATTTGATATCCACTTTAAATAATCTCCTCATAACTTTTTTATGTCTCGTTAATTCCCTTTATACTCCTATTTATTTAACAAACAAATATTTCCTTTTCATCTCTATTTATTTAACAAATAAATATACTTTTCCAATCCTATTTATTTAACAAATAAATATTCCTTTTTATCTTACTCCATTTATTTGACAAATGAAATATTCCTTTTTATCTCAATTGTAAATGTTTTACAGTATTTCCATTCATATTCTATTTGTAAATGTTATACAATATTTTCCTTTCAATTTCTATTTGTAAATGTTACACAAATATATCCTTTCAATTTCTATTTGTAAATGTTATACAAATATATCCTTCTCTTTTCTATTTTATCATATTTATTTCCCATAAATATTTCCTTTTCTAAACCCTTTTGATTTTATAACTATTTTCTCTTATAAAATCCTTTTTCTTTTATATATATAAAATCCATTGATTTTATATAAATAATTTACGTTCAAAATACACTTTGAAAATCCCCTTTTCTACATCCCAGTATTTCTTATGGTATTTAAAATACCAATTCACAATAATCGATATCATTCAAACACACATAATCAACAACAGATTATATGTCACATCATATATCACCATATATGAAAACCGTAAAATAAATGTTGAGGAATCCAGTTGGATTACTCTGACCTGTTTCCCTGCATCCACAAATGTTAAACAATACAATTAACATCAATTTCATTTCACTATGAAATATTCTGCTAAACAGAATCAATTTATATATATATATATATATATTTATACATTTATATATATATATATATAACCAGATCTATAATTTCAACCAATTACTTAGCAGTTCAACCAAACAGTCAATACACAGCAATCAATCATCATTTATCAGTTCTATACATACGTTATAGAAATATAACTGTTCAGAGTTGGTGAGTTTTACTCACACTGGACGTTATCTATAAATAACGATAACTATTGCCTGATTCAGACGGACAATTTATTTCGCTATAAATTGTAACAAGCTCTAATCCACTTCCAGTCAGTTCCATTGTGTTGCTTCCGTCCATACAATCCCAACGGATCTGAATTTGCGAATTTCTGATTTCGTATGAGAAAGATATAATAAACACAAGTTAATATATTTCTTTAGATTTAATTTAAAACTTAAATTCATTTCATTTGGGCTTTACCCAAATATATCCGTCCCAAAACCATTTTAATCCACTCCAAACATCCTCTTCTTCCCCGATGTCTGCTCCCAAATCATCCGGCTATTCTACCTTTTCGTTCCCTTTTTCCTACTTCACCACTTCGAAATAAATCACCACAAAATATACAAAATCTTCTTCTTCAAATTCTTCATCTCCTCATCCACTTAAACCGACACTCGATCCACCTCTCTGTTCATTTCGTTACCAGCCTCGTTCGCCAGCAAATGAAAAAACCCAACGTCAAAAATCACCACCGATTTCACCAACAAAACCCATTACACTTTACCTCTTCTCACGCACTTCGAATTGGACAACATCATCTCCACTCCGACCCTGCTATGCTAACCACGACTTCCAGTTCGTGAAGCTCGCTACTGTGCACCCATTGACACTTTTAACCACTGAAGACCACCAAATTCGCACAAACGCCCCTCCTTAACATCAAAAACCCAAATCTAAACCCAGGAATTCAAATCGATGATCCCAAATCAACCTTTCCGCAACCTAGGACCACGGATATACTATTTTACAATGACAAAAAGACTGTCGAACCCAACTAAACATACGCGAGAATGATGCTCTGCTTGCGAGGGTTACATCTACACATGAATTGTGATTTTATACAATTTCTATGAATTTATATTATTTAATGAAGGTCATGAATTTATTTTGAAAAGAGAAAGAAGTGGCGGCTCGTTTTTGGTTTGCTGTTGAATTTCCTTTAGGTCTTAAGGAAATGAACGACTACTTATAGGCAAATTAGATATTTTTAGATATTTAGTTAGGATATTTTTATTTTGTTTATTATATCCGTTATTGCCCTTCTAAAAATACGTGTGATCACACAGAGTATTCAAAAATCATGAAAATGGTCATGTTGCTACAGATTGATATTACGGCCCCAACGAAACTGGTTTCGTCGAATTCCGACTCCGTTTGCTCACACAACGTATTTTTAACCGTCAAGATATCGACTGTTTATCACAATAAAAATCCATACGGCCACATACTGACTCTAAAAATCACGAAACTTGGAATCTAACAATAATTTGATGTTACGGATCCAACAAAATTAGTTTCATCGAAAACGGAGGTCGTTTGCAAAACTGGCTATTTTTAAAGCTCTAAATAACCCTTTTAAATATATAAATATATTTAAAAATAATTAAATTAAATATTATTGTATATGTTCACAATAGAATATCATACAGCTCCAATTAGATTTATACCTCGATATTTCAAAATTCCCAGTTATATTGATATTCGATTTATATAGAAAAAATCCTTTTATAATATAAATATATATTTATAAATTTCAAAGGAATTCCATAGCGACTTTTCTAAAATTTGATTTGGACATAAATCAAAATCTACACAATGAAATCCTGATTTTTCTCTTCCACTAGAAAAATATACTTCACTAGCTCCATACGTTTCTTATTTCACAGAAATCCGATTTAAAACGGACCCTGTACATTCAGTTGAAGTTCAAATCACCAAATAGCGAACCACCGCGCCATTTCGAGCTCGATTATAACTATAATATAAATTATACATTCAACTGTCGTTCAAATAATATATTTGTTATTCTAATTCAATTTCAAACTGAATTATATATTTTGAATTTGTCCAGTTCACACTATATCGTCAATTCACTATTTCCGACTATTTCAGAAATAAACATATTATTCTATTATTTATATTAATTAAATATTCAGTATTATTTAATTAAACAACCTTTAAATTACTACACCATTATTCTAAATAATTAAATTAATAAATTATTCGACTGTAAAAATACGGGTCGTTACAACATGAGGTTAAATTCAACTTGTGGTAGAAGTCTGCCAGGAACCGCCTGGCAAATCCAGCGTCTACAAGTTGTTAATTTAATGTGGGAGGTCTAGTGCGTAAATAAAACATGTAATGGTGCTAAGACACAAGGTTAAGCTAACTTGTGAAAGAAGTTTGCTCGGAACCGCCCGGAAAATCCAGCATCCACAACTGGCAGGCTTAATATGAGAGGTCTAGTACATAAGCATATATATATATATATACATATATAAATAAATGATAGAATTAAATGGCACTAACTATGATTAATGGAAATGAATGAATGATAATTACAACATTAAAAGAAATGGAATGAACGGGGAATGATAATAACCTATTATAAATTAATTACATTAATGAGAATGTTATATAATAGGTAGGCTTGTCCTAGAGACAAGGGGGGATTATAACTTAGGTTATAATAAACGATAAAAGAAAATGGAATAACTTATGTAATAAGATAAGTTGTGCTTATTTGTAAATTAAACTATCTGTGAGAACGAGAATCTGGAATATGCTGATAAGGACAACATAAGTTATATTTATGAAAAGGGAACTTATTAGTAAACCTTAGTTAAGAGAACTAAGTTAATAAGTAAACAACGGTAAGTTGTAGCGACAATATAAGATGGAATTATGATTAAATAAGAAAGAATGAGGCAAGTTATGAAATGAAATAAGTTATATTTAACCATAAATGATAAGCGACATGTTAAATATAAAACATGTGAATTGAGATATACTTAGTTACATATTAAGTAGAACATTTTATTGTAACTGTGAAATCAAATAAGAATATAAAAGGATTGTGGATTACAGACCTTGGATCACAATCTAGATAATAACATGTTGTGAGCTTATTAATAAACTTAAATGGGTTAATTTATAAGACCGAAATTAATAAGCAAGAGAAATTTGGTAATTTGAATAAGAAGTCAATATGAATGGGAATAACCAAATTAAATGGAAACCTGATGAGGTAAAGCAATCGCATAAAAGAATGTTTAGACATTGGGTCTAATAACGTACTAAAGTGAGGCGCTTGGACCAATCCGCACGTTTGAGGGTGAATAACCCAACGGGATAGATCATCATGGTGTCATGAGCACGCGGCTTCCTGAGATACGTAAGGTGCTCCTGGTAGTATTTTGTGTGGTGGCAGATGTTTAGGCTGTGCTCGCAAAGGTTGGGTTTGCGTGTTACTACCAAGTGAGTGTGCCTTGACTAAAAAAGTAGCTTTGCACTCAGAAGCTGTGACGGGGTGACACTCGGGTGATTCGGCGATCGCCTCAACGGGAGGCGAGGTCAGGACCAACAAGGATAGTAGATCGTCGGGTACCCATCATCGGCAGCTAGTGGGATGTGAAAAGACTAGAGTTAAACCCAGTATGTCATTCAACTTTCACTATCGAGGTACGGTGGTGTAGAGGAGACGCCAACTGGATGTTTAGATTGTTTGTTAGGGGCCAGTCGCTTAGCTCTTGTATTCTTTACTAGTTGAGGGAGGGGCCAAGGTGGGAGCCATAGCCACCATGAAAAACAAACCCAAGGAATATATATATATATTTTTTGAGGCCTTTAAAGGCAGGCTTGTACAGATATGGAAAAGCTCCCAATCGAGATCCATTTTTCTTGTACAACCCTTCCAAGGAACTCAGTGCACCTTAGTTGTTATGTGCGGTAAGGCGTCGAGTACGATTGACGATACGTACGTGGGATAGTCTAGATACATGCATGTCTGCTTTGGGTAGTGTATCGTAAACTCTGGGGCATTACTGTGATTTGATTCGATCAAAGGCGACAGTCCGTACGCTTACATAGCATGGCGATGGAGGTTTTACGTGGAATGTAGCATTGTTATATATGATCTGTACTTCACACTGGTGTAGAATGAGGGACTGTGTACATTTCTATGGCATTACGGTGGAGACCGTGCGAGTGGGGTACCATGGGGTGTACCTTAATATTGGGGGTATCTATATATATATTGTATTAGGTTAATCCACTGGGAAATAAATGGGTATGACGTGTGTGTAACCCTTGAGTGCTGTTAACCCAAGTAACCTAATAAATAGAAAATGTGATTGAACGGTACATGTAGGGTTATCCAAAATGTATAGTTTAAATCCAGTCATCAGAACTTAAGTCCTGACCCCCTCCTCATAACATACTCGCAGGTTAGATTTGTGGCAAAGATATGATAGCTTTGGATACTGGTTATAGGCAGTATTATTAATACGTTAAGGCTATACTTTGATTATATTATACTTTATCCATTCCACTGTGAGATATTTTCTAAGCTCTGATATATTTTATATCTCTGTCTTTTCTGCAGGATACCAGAGCAACCAACACGGGTTTCGATGGATTAGAATTTTGAAAAAAAAAAATCAGTGTTGGAATTTGGATTGTTACTGAGTTTTTATATTCTGTTTCCTTAAAAAGGATTGAATAAGATATACTGCACGGATAGTTCTGTTAAAGAGAACTTTGCAGCACAAACTTCTGGTTTTAAAATACATACGTCTCTCCTGTAAATTAAGTTTTGAAAAAGCTCCAATGTTTTACTTTCAACTAAAAAATTGCAATTTAAATAGTTAATACTTGCACTTTATAAAACTAATTTTTGTAGTTTAAAATGCACACGCTTAAGATAAAATGTTCAAAACACTACTGCTAATTATAATTCAATCAATGTGATTTCCACCATTTCATTTTAGAATTTCAAGAGTATTCTAGGTAACATCCCTTTAAGACCTTTTATTGATGGTACCTCATTACTAGTTTACAGCCCTCACTATAACTTTTTTCCAAACTATCTATCAATGGAATTCCACTATCGATTTGCTCTTATAACACACCCTTTAATGAATTTTATTAAATAAAATGCAAATACATTTAGTTATAAGATGTATGTACATGAAATGTATATACGCGCACCCTTAAATCGGAGGAAAGCGGTTTTTTTTTAATTTTGATATATATATATATATACATATATTTAAAAAAAGATGTATATACATGAAATTTATACTAGTATATATTTACAGTGAAAAATGGAAATGTTTGTCAAAAAAAGTCGAATCATTTGCATCAAAAAGTAAGGAAAAAATTATTTTTAGTTGTGGAAATATCCGATCGAGTCTGAATAACCTTTTAAAAAATAATTTGTATACTAAAAGTAAAAAATAAAAGTGTAATTTAACATGTGTTTCACTATTCATGTACCAAACTTGGAAATAAAAGGTTAACCTTGTGTGTACTTTATTGTATCCATTAATGATGATTATGTTGCAACACAATTTGCTAACTTCGGAAAATAATAACTAGTAAGTATAAATTATTTATTATATATTTTTATCACTTATCAATTATTAATTATATTTTTTATCACCTATTGATTATTAACATTGATTATTATTCATTAACTATAAATTATATTTTATGAACTAAAATTATTCTTTATTCACCATTCAAAATTATTATGTATTATTCACATAATTATAAGTGTATAACTTAAATATACAACAGAAACACACATATTACAAACTCCAACTTTAAAAAGCTTGCAGAGTCAGCGAATTCAATGAACTTTATCAAGCATTTGCCAGATCCTTAAACCTTAGAATTCAAATGTTTCAATGTTTATACTGAAACTAGTAATATATTTGTTAAGTAGAACTTATTAATTACTGATTATGATCATTAGCTACATCTATTAAACTAATTAAACTTATTTACTAATAATCAGTCAAAATAATTATAACTTTATAAGCTGAATGTAACACATAAACATACATCTTAATTAAAAACTCTATCTTTATAAAGCTTCCCAGGTCGCTAAACCATTTGATATCTTTTATTCAGCCCTACCTCCAATGACTTTGTCTTGACGGGCTGCAATCTCTCTTCTTGTTTGCTACTGTCTTTGCTTGTCTTCATCTTATTCAAAAGTAACGGTCTATATATACTATGGAACTCTATGTCCATATTGTTCAAATTTCATGGTTAATTAATAGCCAAATATTTTCGACTATGGTTTGATATCAATTGTGGATCTTCATTCCCCGCCTTATGGAAATGCCAAGCAATTTTCCAATGGTTCAATTTCTTATCAGGAATAATTTCTCCAAATTTTTTTAAAATTTATTTGACTTAAATGATAACTCTTTCTTTTGCTAATTTATTTTTCAAACATTACTAATGAGCTAAATGTAATAAATCGTTAATTCTTTCATTTGCAGCATGGTGAAGATGAATGTTTATTAAACATAGTGGAAGATTGTGCAATCAATGCATGGCCTGATCCAGTAATTATAAGCTCTATCACACACTGATCAATTCCATGTTATTGTTATCATATATTACATAGATTACTACTGATATTTCACGGCGATCATGTCCTTTAACCTTCACTCATAAAAGAAGTTTGATTATGTGCACATTTTGTTGTTGTAGGATTGGCATTTCAGACTCATATATTGCATAGAGAGATTAGTTTATGAGCATAAGCACACTGACGGGAATCTTGTTTTGCAACAACTGAGACGTATCCATGGCCTGTTGCAGACTGCTATAACAGTGAACATGGACATCAGGTGCTCCTTAATTAAAAATGTAATTGACGAAAATTTTCATTTTATTTTTATTTATTTATATTTTATTTTTTGAACCTTACCTTGCTTAGTTTGTTGTTAAAACCGATTGCAGATTGAACTGCAACATGCAGCAGAAACCGATGCACTTCAACCGCCTAATACATTCGTACCCTGGGTATTGGTGAACAAGAAACCTCTTTTCAATGTAAGGGTCCGTTTGATTTTGAATGGGAAGGGGCATTTGAAGGGGAATGTGTTCTTTTTACGAAAGGGGCATTTTGGAAGGGGCAGAGTTATTTTTTTATTGTTTTTGTATATATTATTTTTAATTGTTTGTGTTTATTGTTGAACAGAATAATAGAACGCAGAATACAAATTGCAGAATTCAAATTGCAGAATACAAATTGCAGAAATAAAAATACATAATTGCGGAATACAAATTGCAGAAAACAAATTACGGAATACAAATTACATAATTATTAAATATAGAAAACAAGCTACTATGGTGGATACTGGGGTGGATACTGGGGTGCGTACTGAGGTGGATACGGAGGGGGAGTCATCTTAAACTGTTTGTATCGTAGTGCTTGCTTGCGAAACTCGATTTCAAAACGAAACCAGCCTCTTGATTCGTCATCAGGAAGAATCATGAACGTATCTTGATTATCCTTACTTGTGAGAATTGATATTGCATGGGGCGTGTCAATACCATCAAATGTTCTTGCGCAGTCTATTGCTTGCTTAACCTTCGGAATTTCAGTACAAAGTGGGCTTGCATTAGAGGACGGCGAATTGCTAGCATTTGTATCAGGACGTGAATTCGGACTGTCGGAGTTAGAACGAGATTTCTTGGTCATTTTCCTGGAGTGTATCGTATCAACAATTTCTTCTAACTTCGAAGAAGTTTCAATTCTACCTCTTCTGCCAGACCGAGGTTTAGATGAAGAACCTGCACCCCGTTGTTGGTTAGGAGGCTCAGGAATCGTTTGTTGAGTCTGAATGTCTTCTAGTGGCACTTGAGTTTCGTCGAAGAAGAACGTGGGATGTACGGACTTGGGTGGCGGAGAATGTGGCTCCGGTTGCATGTTTTGACTAGTAGAGCCTGGAGTGTAAGCGTCAGATCCTGTTGCAAAGCTATTGCCGAATATTTTCTCCAGTTCGGTCAAATTTTCTATTGGGGACGTCTTGTACTTTAACACCATAGGTCCATACTCCTAAATAGACGTTTAAGTTGTAAACTAGTAAATGAAATACAATATTGAACGTGTAAATTTACAAAAAAGGAGTTAACAATGTTTTACCGCCACTTGATCAGCCCACCAACTTTCGCTTCCACTCACTGTTCCGTATTTAGGATCCCATCCGGCGCCCGTTTTGTCATTCAAATTGCGCCATACAGTCCATTTCTTTTTATAAGCGTCGTATTTAGCCGTCACTTGTTCATTAGAGACTGGGATTTCGGTCCGTGATGTAGCTAAAGAATCGTTCATAGTAGGTGTAATCCTCTTGTGTATCCCTTTTTTGTTCTTTCCAGCAACTTGGTAAGCTTCAACAACTATACGGAGAAACTCTGAAGTTGCAAACGAAGACCATACTTTTGGAGGACGGCGAAATATTGCTTTCGGACGATTTACTTTAGCCATTGTCGTTGAAAACTTGATGAGTTTGCGGTGTGAATTGTTGACGGAAATGGTGTTGATTGGCGAAAGGAAGAGGTTGGATTTATAACTTGGCAAAACATAGCCGTTTGTAAATTTTTCTGTTGGCGTCCGACGCTGCGTCAGACACGTCAGCCGCGTCTGACTTTAAAGCTTCAATTCCAACCGTTCGTCTTGAAGGAGTAAAAGTGTGGGTCCCACTGTGGACGCGTCAGACGCAGATGCGAACTTCAACTGTCCAATTCACAAATCAAACGCTACCTAACTCTTCTATAATTCAATTGCTTTATATTTAAAATTTTATGTGGAGTATGTTCAAATATTGACGAATGATTTGTTTTCTGCAATGAAATCGTATAGGATTATAAGAATTTTGAAGCATACATATTGCAAAGCATATGATGGGAAGCTACCAAAAGCTTGTGAAGGGTTGGTTGCTCCATCTCCGGGTGCTCCATCTCCGGTCGCTCCATCTTCGGGTGCTCCATCTCCGATTGCTCCATCTCCTAAGAACATGATGGATATGTGGTGATATTATTCTCTTGATATCATAACGTATCAATGATATTGTATTTTGAGAATATATCAAAGTATTCATAATATACAGAGAATATGTTCTGATTATATTATTCATTAAACAGAAGCTTTAGCTTCTTCTTCTTCCTTTTCCTTTTCTTTTTCTTCAAGCGATAATTGTTAATGCTGTCAAAGTTAAATATATGAATTTGCGCCTTGGTTAAACTTCTGTTTCTGTTTCCCTTTCCCCTAAAAATCCTCATTCAGCCCTGGAAATGAAATGCCATACACTTAGGGCCCGTTTGGATAACAAAAAATAAGCTGCTTTTTTATTATAAAAAGCAAAAGGTGTTAAGCCCATATGGATCAGACAATTAATTGGGCTTCTACAAGTTGCTTTTCACCTTATTTCATAAGTCCAAAATATAATTTAACTTTCTGGCCGTCTTTTCTGAAATTAGGGTTCCTACCGGAGAGGCGATTTTTCTCATTTATTTGTTCATCAAAATCACCGAGTTCCATTCAATAACTTCGCCAAAGGTATGTCTTTTCTTTTTCGCTTCATTCATATTGTTTCTAACCCTCGACCATTCTTTCCTGATTTGAGTGTTTTCTTATGTAAATCAAAATTAATACATACGACCGATTTGTATCTTACGTTTATTTCAGATCTATCTACTGTTAATTTGATGCTTAGTAAACTTTTGTGATTGTTTGATGTGGATTACAGTCGGTATATTCGTGTTCATAACAATAGGTGAAAATGATGGCTAATTGTCATTGTGCCTTTTCTCAGTAACTTGTCATTTAGGCGAACACACCATTAAAATCTTATTTTTCACATTCTTACACACATATCAATTTATATCATTATATGTATGTAAAAGTGTAATCGCCCTATCTTATTGAGGAAATTATGATTGGTCAGGACAGGGTGATGTAATTTTCTGGGGTTGAAATGGGTCATATGTGGACTATAGTTCTTAGAGGTTCAAGGTACATAGGTCTTTGTTTGAATAACATATTTGCACGTTGTCTGAGTAAGATATTTATATATTTATGTCAATAAGTTGGTGCTGATTTGACATGTAGTTTGAGTAACATACTTGCACCTGCGTAGTTGTGTAGTTCACATATATTCACTTATGTCCGGTTTATTTTATAAGTTGGTGTTGTTTTGGCCATAGTTATCAAGGCGCGCGCTTAGGCGCGCCTAAGCGCAGAAAAGCCCAAGGCTCAAGGTTTGCGCCTTTTTGCGGTTTGAGTGCGCCTTTTTGCAGTTTAAGGCGCTTTTTTTGCTAAATTAATTTTTTTTGTTTATAAACAGTTAAATAAAAATTTTAATTGGTCAATAAATTATAAAATATGGTTTAAAATTTAAATCTTATTAATAGAATATGTAAATAATTGAATGAATTACAAAATATGGTTTACAAATTAATTTGCAGTTAGTAAAATAGCAGATCAAACTCATATAAAAGGCACACAAAAAAGCCCAAGGCTCAGAAAAGCCCCAGGCTCAATGCTTGCGCCTTAGCGCCTTGACTACTATGTTTCTTCTAACTGTATTTTTATCCAAATTATATAATTTACATACTTCATGTCTATGCAATGACTCAGAGAACTAACAACGCAAGTGCCATCTAATCATTCTTAAGGACCAACTAGGATGAAGCTTCATATAGTGAGTAAATAATCAATTACGTGGTTACCCAATTCTATCAGTTTCATTTTGGATAACAGGTTAGTGAAAATTAGGATCCGTTTCTTTCTTCCGAATGTAATAAGCAAATAACCTTATTTTCAAACTAAATTTACAAAAAATGACTAAACCGAACATTATTAGTGAAAATAGTTACAGGTTTCTTTTCTGTTGAACTGTTTTCTTACGTAGCTGTGGAAGTTCATTTCTAATCTTATAGAAGTGCTTGCTTTTCCTCATGGTAGCTTATTAGTAATCAAATATGAGGTGATTATTGTTGCGCTTCGTACATCCAAGTTTGTAGAAGAAAATTACCATCTACCACCAAAGGCATAAAAATCTTCCAAGTATCTTTGGACAGGAGTCCTTAATCAATATTCATAATGTGGTTCCAGTATTCCATATCTAATTTTCACGTGGTGAATTATGTAAGGTGGTCTTCTCAATAGCTATATCTTACAAACTAAAAATTATCAAACAACTCAAGTAAACTCTGATTTGCTTCATATATTTTAATGTATGTACATTGCATTACTTTACTATTATCCAACACCACGAATTCCTTTTTTGGATATTAATTAAACTCTTTATTAACGTACTGCTACTGAAGAATTATTTAATTGGGTTTTACCATCAATAAAGCAGTGTAATGCATAAGCTATAGGTCATGTTACATACAATATTGAAAAAGAAAATATTTTTCTCACCGCTATTTAATTTAAAGAACAAGTTTTTTATCATCTGTAGTTATGCAGTAATTGTTGTGGATCCACCATTCGAAAAGCCGAACATATGATAACAAACATGCTTACTAAATGCTTTCTCTTATAACCATCAAATATTCAAGGTATACATCTTCTAAATTCTAATATCACACAATTTGCTTTTTTAACACTCCTAGCAAATAATTTGTAGGATTAAAGCTTTGACTGATAAACAGAACCAACATATGTTAATTAATTTGAAAGAAATTATAGGGAAACGGAGTCAGTATCACATATCTTAATTTATTTGCTTTAAGTTACTTTATCATATACTATTTACTATATACACAAATGTAGCAGGATGATACATAAATTGATGATCATATTTCTTCATTTGTGCAACTAACTGAAACATAATATAACATCTCAAATGACACATCCATAAGCATTGATTCATTTTTTCTATTTGATTATGTTTCTTCATTTGTGCAACTAACCAAAACATAAAATGACATACCCATACGCATCGATTCATATATTTCTCTATCTGGACCACATTTATCGTTTACAAATTATGAATTGTTTGATTTGAATGTTTAGATACTACCAATGGAACCATTATTTGAAACCAAAGAGACAGTGGGAAATGCTTGCCAAACTATTATTAGTAAATTGTAGAAATAGTTAGTAGCTTTGATTCACTGAAAAGTTGAACCTATATTATATGTATTTTTCTGTCTACTGCCAAATGTCGAACTTTCTTGGATTTTGTGCCTAAGTAATAGTGGTGGTCTTGGTTTCGGTTCTTTTATTTTTATTTTTATATTTATTGGGGGCGCATACAGCAAGCTCATAACTGGACATGCTGACTTTTTACATTTGCATTACAAAAGCATAATTTTAATGGTTAATGGGTTTCAAATTTGACAACAGTCATTAAATTAAAATTGCTGTGTGGAAAAATTATTTGTAACTGGATTGAATTTTTTTGGTTCCAATTAGCACTCTCACGACACTTAGTACTATTTTTACGGTTATTCTATATGTACATCCAAAGCTAATGATGATTTGTATACTGTACATACAAAAAAAAATGTTAAATCTATTTTTCTCAGTCTATGTGTGGTACCATTGTTTAAGCTTACGATAACATGTTAACATTATGTGAAAGATTGTGTAGACGATAATTTCTCTTTAGCCTACTTGAACATCAAAATATAGTTACTAATACGTGGTAACAAATAAAAACATAAAATCAGATAATATTTCATGTTATAAACCCAACATGTATTTGCAGATCATTTTAGAATTCTATACTGAAACTGAAAATTACATTTTTTTTTTTTTAATTGAAGTATATTATTATGAGCTCCAACTCATTTCATATGTTCCTAGACAAAGGGTTTTCATGCTTCTATACAAATGAGGTTTACAATATTACAGAAATTGAACTTTATCTATCACGTATAAATTTAACAAAAATATTCAAATTAGTCTATTTCCATATGCTACTGTGCAAGTGCAGAATGCACCAATTAGACCTTGGTTTCTAGAGCAATTACTTGAAGATATAAATTTTGACCTAACTCAAGGTGAATCTAGCTTAAAAATCTCCTTTTCAATGCCCTGGCCGTTAACAATCCAATGCAAAATTATAACCAATAAGTTTGCATTAAAAAAATATGATTCTAATGATTTATTTTAAGACATCATCTGTTAACATCTTTCTCAAGTTCTCTCAACAAGTCCAAAGATGACAGGCTTTAATACTATATTTGTTTTTGAGTACAAACATCTAGAGTGACCATTATTGACTGTAATCTGTAAGATGAATGATACATTTTATGTTGATGTGTTTTGACAGTTTTTCCTCTTAGAAGCGTTACTATGCTAAATGTGCTTGCATCTATACCTGTTTTGCTAGCAGCATCAAATATAACATATAAATTAGGTGGGATGATTCAAGTTCTTGCTTCAGATTTTGGATAAATCAGGCAGTTGTGGAAGTAACAGTGTTATGTATTCCTACTGTATTATATTTTTAATGTGTAGTCAGAAAATGGTTACTATATTGCATAGTAGTCAAGGCGCTAAGGCACAAAAAGGCGCAAGCATTGAGCCTGGGGCTTTTTTGAGCCTGGGGCTTTTTTGTGTGCCTTTTATATCAGTTTGACATGATATTTTACTAACTACAAATTAATTTTTAAACCATATTTTATAATTTATTCAATTGTCTACATATTTTATTAATAAGATTTAAATTTTAAACCATATTTTACAATTTACTGAACAATTAAATTTTTTATTTAACTCTTTATAAACAAAATTTTGAATTTAGCCAAAAAAAGCACCTCAAACTACAAAAAGGCGCACTCAAACTGCAAAAAGGCGCAAGCCTTAAGCCTTGGGCTTTTCTGTGCTTAGGCGCGCCTAAGCACACGCCTTGATAACTATGCTATATTGACATTTCTCTTTGCTTTGAAATTTTGTGTAGATTAAGAAACTTGAGCAGAATCGTTTAAGATTTTATTTTACTTTTAATTTTGCTAAAATGCAGGGTGAATAAAAGAAAATTTACCCATGTAATGTAGAATTATGTGTAGACGGAGCTTTTCTCATTAGAATTTGGTCTTTGATATGGGTCTGGCAGTACAAAATTTAGTTGAACACTTTTTCATCAACATTTAGCATGACAACGTTCCAAAATTGTTGCATACATATAGTTTAATGTGTTTTAGTTCTATTCAGTACGTCAATGATGTTTTAGTCCTGATTATTACATGGCTAAATAATAATTTAGTAGGTGACCAAATAATAATTTAGTAAGTGACCAAATACTAATTATATTACAAATGATATTGTTAATGCTTCGGTAATGGATGGGCAAAATTTATGTTTGTGATGAAGCAGACTATTACAAATTTGTACTAGGAACATATCATACACATAAGGAAGCTTCCACAATAGCTATTGAGTGATTTAATGTGTTTCATATGATGATAGTTTGTATGAAAGCACTTCTCAAATGATTACAAACAAAATGCTAATTTAAATGTTATACCACAAATTATAAGGTAAAACCCGTGTGCGTAGCATGGGTTCACCCTAGTATAATAATATTATTAAATTATAAAAACCATTAGCAGGTAATGAATTAATAAGAATTCACTAGACAATGAACTATTAGCATTAATTAACCAATGAATTCACAAGCAGAGAAGCAAATTACTACATATCAAAAGCCAGTGACTCCTCTCATGTTCGCTTTCGCATTATCAGCTAAATTTTGCTAATATCATTGTATTCAAGGCGAAAAGGCACAAAAAAGTGCAGTGTTTTTTTTGTGCGTCTTTGATGCACTTTTTCCGTGTTGCTGCACTGTAAAAACTGCAGCCAAAACAACAACTGAATATGCAATTTTGGCAATAGAAAATTGCATATGCTTGCATTTTTATTTTTATTTTATTTTTTACTTCAAATCGGCTTATACATTTTATTTTAAAATTTTGAGACTTATTTTATATTAAAAAAAACATAATAAAAATGTTATGCAAAAAACAAATTTCAAATTGGTTTAAAATTTGATGCTTTAAACAGATCAGTTTCAAAATGTTGCCTAAAACTCGGTTCTTTTCCTTTTTTTTTCTTTACTTTTTGACAGATTTTAATTTGTAAAACTGAAATTTCAACAAATCAGTTTTAAATTTTCAAACAAATTTAACACAAATCAGTTTAAATATCATTAAACTACAAACTTAACTGAATTAAATCAAACAAGTAAAGGACATACCACTGAGAAGGAAAGCACGAGTTTGAAGGCGGGAGAGGACTGAGAAATATCAACAGAAGGCAAGATCAGCGGTTGGAGCAGGCGCAGGCGACGGCAGGTGTTGGCGATGACAGGCGGAAGATATCACGTCGCAGGAAGGTATAGTTTTTTTTTTTTTTTCTCTCTCTCTCTCCTCCTTTAAACGGAGCCGGCGCTTGATTTTGTGTGGTGAGTCGGTGATTGTGGGCTGCACACTCAAAATTTAATTTTCTTGAGCGCTTTTTTTTTAAAAGAAAAATATTTATGTTTCTTCCTAAAAAGTCAAAGCCTGCTTTGGCCCATTGCAAACTGGGCCATCGCACAGGGCTTAAAACCCAGGAGGACATTATTTCGTGGTCACGATCTGATAGGAAACGACGGAAGAAGAAAAACTCTTACTTAGCCCTGTGTTTTAAGCGCTAAGTAAGAGTTTTTCTTCTTCCGTCGTTTCCTATCAGATCGTGACCACGAAATAATGTCCTCCTGGGTTTTAAGCCCTGTGCGATGGCCCAGTTTGCAATGGGCCAAAGCAGGCTTTGACTTTTTAGGAAGAAACATAAATATTTTTCTTTTAAAAAAAAAGCGCTCAAGAAAATTAAATTTTGAGTGTGCAGCCCACAATCACCGACTCACCACACAAAATCAAGCGCCGGCTCCGTTTAAAGGAGGAGAGAGAGAAAAAAAAAAAAAACTATACCTTCCTGCGACGTGATATCTTCCGCCTGTCATCGCCAACACCTGCCGTCGCCTGCGCCTGCTCCAACCGCTGATCTTGCCTTCTGTTGATATTTCTCAGTCCTCTCCCGCCTTCAAACTCGTGCTTTCCTTCTCAGTGGTATGTCCTTTACTTGTTTGATTTAATTCAGTTAAGTTTGTAGTTTAATGATATTTAAACTGATTTGTGTTAAATTTGTTTGAAAATTTAAAACTGATTTGTTGAAATTTCAGTTTTACAAATTAAAATCTGTCAAAAAGTAAAGAAAAAAAAAGGAAAAGAACCGAGTTTTAGGCAACATTTTGAAACTGATCTGTTTAAAGCATCAAATTTTAAACCAATTTGAAATTTGTTTTTTGCATAACATTTTTATTATGTTTTTTTTAATATAAAATAAGTCTCAAAATTTTAAAATAAAATGTATAAGCCGATTTGAAGTAAAAAATAAAATAAAAATAAAAATGCAAGCATATGCAATTTTCTATTGCCAAAATTGCATATTCAGTTGTTGTTTTGGCTGCAGTTTTTACAGTGCAGCAACACGGAAAAAGTGCATCAAAGACGCACAAAAAAAACACTGCACTTTTTTGTGCCTTTTCGCCTTGAATACAATGATATTAGCAAAATTTAGCTGATAATGCGAAAGCGAACATGAGAGGAGTCACTGGCTTTTGATATGTAGTAATTTGCTTCTCTGCTTGTGAATTCATTGGTTAATTAATGCTAATAGTTCATTGTCTAGTGAATTCTTATTAATTCATTACCTGCTAATGGTTTTTATAATTTAATAATATTATTATACTAGGGTGAACCCATGCTACGCACACGGGTTTTACCTTATAATTTGTGGTATAACATTTAAATTAGCATTTTGTTTGTAATCATTTGAGAAGTGCTTTCATACAAACTATCATCATATGAAACACATTAAATCACTCAATAGCTATTGTGGAAGCTTCCTTATGTGTATGATATGTTCCTAGTACAAATTTGTAATAGTCTGCTTCATCACAAACATAAATTTTGCCCATCCATTACCGAAGCATTAACAATATCATTTGTAATATAATTAGTATTTGGTCACTTACTAAATTATTATTTGGTCACCTACTAAATTATTATTTAGCCATGTAATAATCAGGACTAAAACATCATTGACGTACTGAATAGAACTAAAACACATTAAACTATATGTATGCAACAATTTTGGAACGTTGTCATGCTAAATGTTGATGAAAAAGTGTTCAACTAAATTTTGTACTGCCAGACCCATATCAAAGACCAAATTCTAATGAGAAAAGCTCCGTCTACACATAATTCTACATTACATGGGTAAATTTTCTTTTATTCACCCTGCATTTTAGCAAAATTAAAAGTAAAATAAAATCTTAAACGATTCTGCTCAAGTTTCTTAATCTACACAAAATTTCAAAGCAAAGAGAAATGTCAATATAGCATAGTTATCAAGGCGTGTGCTTAGGCGCGCCTAAGCACAGAAAAGCCCAAGGCTTAAGGCTTGCGCCTTTTTGCAGTTTGAGTGCGCCTTTTTGTAGTTTGAGGTGCTTTTTTTGGCTAAATTCAAAATTTTGTTTATAAAGAGTTAAATAAAAAATTTAATTGTTCAGTAAATTGTAAAATATGGTTTAAAATTTAAATCTTATTAATAAAATATGTAGACAATTGAATAAATTATAAAATATGGTTTAAAAATTAATTTGTAGTTAGTAAAATATCATGTCAAACTGATATAAAAGGCACTCAAAAAAGCCCCAGGCTCAAAAAAGCCCCAGGCTCAATGCTTGCGCCTTTTTGTGCCTTAGCGCCTTGACTACTATGCAATATAGTAACCATTTTCTGACTACACATTAAAAATATAATACAGTAGGAATACATAACACTGTTACTTCCACAACTGCCTGATTTATCCAAAATCTGAAGCAAGAACTTGAATCATCCCACCTAATTTATATGTTATATTTGATGCTGCTAGCAAAACAGGTATAGATGCAAGCACATTTAGCATAGTAACGCTTCTAAGAGGAAAAACTGTCAAAACACATCAACATAAAATGTATCATTCATCTTACAGATTACAGTCAATAATGGTCACTCTAGATGTTTGTACTCAAAAACAAATATAGTATTAAAGCCTGTCATCTTTGGACTTGTTGAGAGAACTTGAGAAAGATGTTAACAGATGATGTCTTAAAATAAATCATTAGAATCATATTTTTTTAATGCAAACTTATTGGTTATAATTTTGCATTGGATTGTTAACGGCCAGGGCATTGAAAAGGAGATTTTTAAGCTAGATCCACCTTGAGTTAGGTCAAAATTTATATCTTCAAGTAATTGCTCTAGAAACCAAGGTCTAATTGGTGCATTCTGCACTTGCACAGTAGCATATGGAAATAGACTAATTTGAATATTTTTGTTAAATTTATACGTGATAGATAAAGTTCAATTTCTGTAATATTGTAAACCTCATTTGTATAGAAGCATGAAAACCCTTTGTCTAGGAACATATGAAATGAGTTGGAGCTCATAATAATATACTTCAATTAAAAAAAAAAAAATTGTAATTTTCAGTTTCAGTATAGAATTCTAAAATGATCTGCAAATACATGTTGGGTTTATAACATGAAATATTATCTGATTTTATGTTTTTATTTGTTACCACGTATTAGTAACTATATTTTGATGTTCAAGTAGGCTAAAGAGAAATTATCGTCTACACAATCTTTCACATAATGTTAACATGTTATCGTAAGCTTAAACAATGGTACCACACATAGACTGAGAAAAATAGATTTAACATTTTTTTTTTTGTATGTACAGTATACAAATCATCATTAGCTTTGGATGTACATATAGAATAACCGTAAAAATAGTACTAAGTGTCGTGAGAGTGCTAATTGGAACCAAAAAAATTCAATCCAGTTACAAATAATTTTTCCACACAGCAATTTTAATTTAATGACTGTTGTCAAATTTGAAACCCATTAACCATTAAAATTATGCTTTTGTAATGCAAATGTAAAAAGTCAGCATGTCCAGTTATGAGCTTGCTGTATGCGCCCCAATAAATATAAAAATAAAAATAAAAGAACCGAAACCAAGACCACCACTATTACTTAGGCACAAAATCCAAGAAAGTTCGACATTTGGCAGTAGACAGAAAAATACATATAATATAGGTTCAACTTTTCAGTGAATCAAAGCTACTAACTATTTCTACAATTTACTAATAATAGTTTGGCAAGCATTTCCCACTCTCTTTGGTTTCAAATAATGGTTCCATTGGTAGTATCTAAACATTCAAATCAAACAATTCATAATTTGTAAACGATAAATGTGGTCCAGATAGAGAAATATATGAATCGATGCGTATGGGTATGTCATTTTATGTTTTGGTTAGTTGCACAAATGAAGAAACATAATCAAATAGAAAAAATGAATCAATGCTTATGGATGTGTCATTTGAGATGTTATATTATGTTTCAGTTAGTTGCACAAATGAAGAAATATGATCATCAATTTATGTATCATCCTGCTACATTTGTGTATATAGTAAATAGTATATGATAAAGTAACTTAAAGCAAATAAATTAAGATATGTGATACTGACTCCGTTTCCCTATAATTTCTTTCAAATTAATTAACATATGTTGGTTCTGTTTATCAGTCAAAGCTTTAATCCTACAAATTATTTGCTAGGAGTGTTAAAAAAGCAAATTGTGTGATATTAGAATTTAGAAGATGTATACCTTGAATATTTGATGGTTATAAGAGAAAGCATTTAGTAAGCATGTTTGTTATCATATGTTCGGCTTTTCGAATGGTGGATCCACAACAATTACTGCATAACTACAGATGATAAAAAACTTGTTCTTTAAATTAAATAGCGGTGAGAAAAATATTTTCTTTTTCAATATTGTATGTAACATGACCTATAGCTTATGCATTACACTGCTTTATTGATGGTAAAACCCAATTAAATAATTCTTCAGTAGCAGTACGTTAATAAAGAGTTTAATTAATATCCAAAAAAGGAATTCGTGGTGTTGGATAATAGTAAAGTAATGCAATGTACATACATTAAAATATATGAAGCAAATCAGAGTTTACTTGAGTTGTTTGATAATTTTTAGTTTGTAAGATATAGCTATTGAGAAGACCACCTTACATAATTCACCACGTGAAAATTAGATATGGAATACTGGAACCACATTATGAATATTGATTAAGGACTCCTGTCCAAAGATACTTGGAAGATTTTTATGCCTTTGGTGGTAGATGGTAATTTTCTTCTACAAACTTGGATGTACGAAGCGCAACAATAATCACCTCATATTTGATTACTAATAAGCTACCATGAGGAAAAGCAAGCACTTCTATAAGATTAGAAATGAACTTCCACAGCTACGTAAGAAAACAGTTCAACAGAAAAGAAACCTGTAACTATTTTCACTAATAATGTTCGGTTTAGTCATTTTTTGTAAATTTAGTTTGAAAATAAGGTTATTTGCTTATTACATTCGGAAGAAAGAAACGGATCCTAATTTTCACTAACCTGTTATCCAAAATGAAACTGATAGAATTGGGTAACCACGTAATTGATTATTTACTCACTATATGAAGCTTCATCCTAGTTGGTCCTTAAGAATGATTAGATGGCACTTGCGTTGTTAGTTCTCTGAGTCATTGCATAGACATGAAGTATGTAAATTATATAATTTGGATAAAAATACAGTTAGAAGAAACATAGTAGTCAAGGCGCTAAGGCGCAAGCATTGAGCCTGGGGCTTTTCTGAGCCTTGGGCTTTTTTGTGTGCCTTTTATATGAGTTTGATCTGCTATTTTACTAACTGCAAATTAATTTGTAAACCATATTTTGTAATTCATTCAATTATTTACATATTCTATTAATAAGATTTAAATTTTAAACCATATTTTATAATTTATTGACCAATTAAAATTTTTATTTAACTGTTTATAAACAAAAAAAATTAATTTAGCAAAAAAAGCGCCTTAAACTGCAAAAAGGCGCACTCAAACCGCAAAAAGGCGCAAACCTTGAGCCTTGGGCTTTTCTGCGCTTAGGCGCGCCTAAGCGCGCGCCTTGATAACTATGAGAAGAAAAATTAAATTACAACAGATGACCACACCATTTAAGGCTAAAAAATATTTTGAGGCTGAAAGAAGTTATCATACAAAGAACACGAGTTTATAATGATGATGATTTCAGTAAGAGAAGTCAAGGTAAATGCACTAAAGCCAGTATCTCATAATAATGTGGTTAAGTTGGTTCTTGGTTGTTATACACAGAACGCACAACTAAATTTTCCTTAGGTTCTCGCATTTTACTACCATAATATGCATTAAAGTGGCAGTAAGATAACATATCCTTCATATGATGAATTTTTTTAGGCCCAACTATTAAGCTTAAAGCAAAGGGAAAAGTTTAGAGTAAGCTATACCAACTTCAAAGGAATACGCAATTTAAAACAATATGTGGTTTTCATATGAAGATCAATGTAGATTTGTTTGAGGCAAGTCAAAAAAAAAAAAAAAAAGGGTCCAAATACAAAGCCAGCCATGGAGATCTAGCAAATAAGAGAATCAAGTGTAGAGGTACTCAAAGATATTAATGAAAAGTTTTCCCAAACATAAGAAAGTGTTAGTTAGGCATAGTTTCTAGCTTTAGTACGTTGGATGTAGCTCACCAAAGTGGGCAGCAAACATTCTTATATGCCTACAGTGCAAGAATTTGATACATCGAAGCAAACTTAAGTCAAATGAACACATATTCATATAACTTATGTGATATATAATATTGTCTTTAGTATGGTTAGTTTAGTTTAGATTATAGAGAAAATTTATGAGCTCTGATTATAGCAATAACCCAATAATAAATTTGCCAAAGTGCCACATGTGCTTTTAAGCTTTTAAGAGAAAAGAATATCCTATATAAAGTAGGATTATTATTAATTATAATAAGAAGCACAATATGACATATGTATATATAAATTCATTGTTAGTTGAAAAAAGTCAAGATGCACCATAGATATCATCAATGCATCTGCATTTTCAAAAATACTTCAGATGCATCTTTTATCCAAAATCAAGGAAAAGTTAAAAATAGTGGATAACTTAGATCACAACATAAAATTTACAAATAAAATAGGCTAGTCTCTTTTTATACATCAAGATTAAACTACCGTTTTGAGAAACCTATGCGCTATAGAAAGAAATGGACAGAATAAAGATAAAAACTATTGAACATATATATGAAATCCAATGGGCTGGATAAGAATAATAGTAGATTAAATTAAGCATACCATGTAATCTATAAAAATTAAAAAAAGTAGAGGATACACAATACAGATTACATACATAAAAACGAAAGCTTTCCTCATTTGGGAAGATGAAAAGAGTAAAACTGTGACTATTATGACGGTGTTTTAATCAATCAAGTTAACCACTAATAACTTATCTAATGACATCTCAATCTCCCATTAATGGTTATAATAGTACTCTGTTATGTTGTGAATATTATTGTCAAAGAGGCACGATTAAGCATTTTTCTAATTAGAAAAAACAATAAAAAAATTCATACACAACTATAGCCATTTTAATTATGTTGGAATGTGAAACTTATTTCAATTGGCAAATTTCAAATTACAAACATCATATGTTGGCATAAGTACCGCATATCATTTGGTCTGAAGCTGGAGTGGTACATTGCTCACCACCAACATCAAAAGGATTTAGAGAATTAATTAATAAATGTTAGGAAGTCAGCATTTTCTGTGTTATCTTTGGTTGAAAAAGCGTATGCAAGCAGATTTGTTTTATAAGTATGTAAAAAACCTAACTATCATTTATTAAAACCACCAGTAGGTCAATAATTTTTCATCAATTGAAATCCGTAGTAAATTAATGTATACATTTATGCTGGGGTCAAACTACATACAAAAAATAAGTAAACCCATTAGTAGATTTAGCTTGAGAATATTTAGATCGATCTATTGGCAGTACAACATATGAACATGCAAAAACAAGAAGCAGAAAGTAGAAAATCAAAAATACCTCGAAGTTACTTGAGCTGGAGAGCTTTAACTATAAATACTTTATGCAGTATAAGCACCTACAAATAACAACATTTCACATGTATGGGAAATAATGATAAAAGAGTTTGGTTACTTAAAAACATTAGCATTCTTTTTTCTTATTCTTTTTACATGCAAGATAATGCACATTTCTCAATTGTAAATATTAAGTGAACACACATATAGAACAACTTATTTAATGACTCTCTCAAAGCTAAATATATAATATTTAACCATATTTGGTCTTGATTCAACAAAAAATGTATGTCATTTATACTGAAAAAGGTAACCACCTTATAACTTGTTAAATACGTTCAAATGAGCGTGTAGATTAAGTTTTTTTCATACTGTCACAAAAAAGGAAATTAAAAAAACATTTACCCGGTGATTTATTTAACACAAAGAAAACTGGACAGATATGCAATTTATAACGCGCTAATAATGCAAGAAAGTTAGAATGTACACAACACAATTCAATATTATTTATATAATGCGAATTACCGTAAAATTATAGGCTATGGAACCTATAATAGTTCGAATTCTGATTTTAACTCGTGACTTCCGAGGGTTAAAAATTAATCTATTAAACAAATGAATGTCCTCAACGTTGTCCCAAAAATTTCGAAATTAAGAATCATTATATTGAAGTAGATTAAGTTGAACAGTCCAAATGCAGTAAGAGCTTTCATCGTAATAACCAAGTTCTTTAAGTATATCTTCAAAATTTTGTTCAGAAGTTGAATTTGACAGTTGTTTGTGAATAAATGGTTCATATGATATCATAACCCTATACTTTTTTTTTTCCTAACGTTAAACTAGGTTAAATGAGTAACCTTAATGCCTTGGCGACCTTTGTTTATGGCGCTTGCAGATAGTTGAATAATGGGAAAAATGAATTTTCATCTCATCTAATGTATTCGGAACTTGGTTGAGAAAAAAAATCACCTTTGCAAACCACACGTTCAGATAGTGCTCACATTTAGCTGTTCTCTGCGGATTAAAGGTAAACTATAGAAAATATTGCATGAATTGTGTTAGTAATCAAGGGACACATTTTTATGCCAAGAAAGAAAAATAGGACGGAGAAGAGGGAAAGGCGGTACAGGAGATTACCTGCTGGCAAAAGTGGAAGCTTTGAACCAATCCCCAAAAGCATACGGCCGTA
The DNA here is from genome assembly GCA_030737875.1 of Allium sativum. Lineage (NCBI taxonomy): Eukaryota > Viridiplantae > Streptophyta > Magnoliopsida > Asparagales > Amaryllidaceae > Allium > Allium sativum. The sequence goes on from CM060924.1 coordinate 72,332,433, forward strand.
GATGGAAAAGCGCCACAACGCCCAATGAAGAAGTGAGGAAAAAGGCAAGCAAATCCAATGCATGACGAGTGACGACACGGTAGCCGAACGTCAGGCAATTTTATGAAGCCAACATCGGTGGTCAGATGACTTCAAATTAGGTTTAGGCACTATTGGGGGAGGAGGAGACCATTAAATTTATTTCGAAATTAGGGTTGGGGGTTATTGCGTGAGGAGGAAAAGATGATTTCAAATAAGGGTTGGGCATCACTGAATGAGAAAGATCATGTAGATTAGATTCTTGAAGAGCAGAAACACAAAGGCTGAAACGACAAATTTACTGAAGGGGGAAAATAATATATTTGGTGACTGTTGGGTTTTACGAAACTCTAGATGGCTTGTGAGCTTTTGAAACTAGACTCAGTAATTATAATATAGTATAGATAAGTTATCTAGCAATAGTTCTATGTCGGGTGATTACTACGACCCCATGATATCGTACCTTAAATACAAATTCGTATTTCCCATCTTCCCACCTCCGGTTGTTGTAGCACTGCCAAATATTTAGTTATGGTTATATATGGATGGTTGTGAATTTTCTTTTAAAAGTTTGAATATTTGAAAACAAATTATGGGCTATCACTCTCTAACCATTTCAAATTGGGACCTGTTTTTTGGATTGAGATAGAGCAAACAAACACCACTGTTTTTTTTTGGATTGAGAGGATAACTGAAATGAGAACAGTTATCATTAAACCACCTGCGGTTGGTTTTTAGATCAACGCCATCACCCTAATTGGCCAGTTATTTCTGGAATCAAGATTTCTTGAAAAGGGGAAAAAAAACCATTTTACTATATATTTAGTGTTTGCTTGTTGAAGATGGATCAATCATGGTTTTTTTCCTGCAAAATTATTAAATTAGTGTAAATGCAGAAATCATATTTATCTTAATGCATATAATCTTCGTATTACTTCTAGATGCAGTCTGCAATTTCTGATCAGAGAAAGCGGGGATTGGAAGCTCTAGAACGAAGATTTGCCTCCGATAAATCCAAAGCCAATCAGCAAGAGAACCAAAGTAATCAAAAGAGTAAAAAAAGTTACCCAAATGAAGAAGTAGGAGTGAACCTAAGTAATAAAAAGGTCCAGGTAAATAATCCACACGAAGAAGCAGAAGCGGGTAAAGCGAGTCATGCCTCCATTGTTACTCCTTTATCAAAGCAAAGTAAGTAATGGGATTTTTTTTTTTTTTTTTTTTAAAAAAAAATATATTGTTTGGTTTTGGTGAATGGTCCTCATTTATGGCAGTACTTTTACTTGTAAAATAAAAGTTCCAAGAAGCAAACCAGGTAAAATCGGTTTTGCTTAGATCATGCCATGCATTGTTACTTGGTAACATGTTGCAGTTGCTATGTGCTGTATATACTGATTCTGGGAACCATGACGATTTAAATATTATTACATCTCAATATTATTATAAAGTATGACTTTTCTGAATTTGATATTATTTGTTCTTCAGGGAATGTTAAATTTACTGGTTATAACAACAGGCGAGAGCTTCCTGGAGTACTACGTAAGTGCTTTTCCTATTTACATTTTGTGTTCTCAATATATATAATTCTTATTGCTAATCTCTCACTGTTTGTAATTTCTTATTTTATAGGAGAAGATGCCCACCCCGTCTATCTTTCAATTTCAGAAACTATACATGAAAATCTTGTAGCCAAATCTAGTGAGGTAAAGAAAATGATAGTTCTTCATATTATTTGATCTGGCATGTCTCTGTGCTGTAAATTTAATAATTACTTTTTTCACATCATTGCGATTTCTGTGAATCCAGTTTATATCAAATACAATATACAGATATAGATGCTCATCATGTCTGTGGTGACACAATGGAGTTTGTCATGCTACGTTGCATATTTTATTAGTTTATATGTGTACAGGTTTGGAGCATTGTGTGATTATGACATTATGTTCATGTTTTGTACATGTTACTCGTAGCACTTATCATCATATTTTATTCATTTAAGTCCATTTCATGTATATGTTATGCAGAATTAGAATTACTTTCCTTAATTGTTAAATTAGGTAAAAGAAATTATTTTTCCTAAATTATTCTAAACTATCATTTAATTTTAAATCAATATTCATATCATAATGTTTACAAGCTGTTAAGCATCCATTTTATTATATGCAGACTATAGAAAAAAAAAAGGATTCATATATCTATTCCAGTGGGCAAAAAAAGAGGATGCATCACATTGTTATGTTGCTTTTTTTTGAGGAAAAACATGATTTTTTTTTTAATGCATGGAAACATGTGAAATAGTTTGTAACACTCACCATGTAAACTATATATAAAAATAAAAAAACTCAAAATAATCTTTAGCCATTTCACAAATTAAAATAACACTCGCTATGCAAATTTCAATGCATCATAATAACATGCATAAATATTGTTGTAATAAAGTAGTAAGTCAGACAATCATCCATAACAACATATGCATATAATTCAAACCTTGATGATAACAGCTCCATGCCCTATTTTCTTAGCGATATTTCATGTTTCCATCAAGGTTTGAAATCATGGTTCTATTGTGATTCTAGGAATTTTGATCAAATTTGTAATTTTCAGAGATTTGGTTTAAGTTTCAAGTTTGAGTTTCAATTATTTATTTTCATATAGTTACATGTATATTGGTTTGATTAGTTGGAATGAGATGTATAATTTATATGTAGTTTAAAAATAAGATGTAAATGAATAATATTGATTAATTATAAAAATTTGTAATACTAACAAATATTTATTCATTTATTGATTACTTCATATTTAACTTTTCTAGTATGCTGTTCGTTAACTTTGTGATTGTGTGTTTTCAAAGTTAAAATATCAAAATTTGAATATTCAATATGTTTGGAACTCAAATTAATTCTTCTTTTGTCCTTCTATAAAATTTGAGTTTTAGTAGTTTTTTCATTGAACTAGAGTTTTGGTTTGGTTTGTCTTCTGTTTGGTCCCTACTAAAACCCAAAGGGAGCAACTGGAATCTTGGAGTTTTAGTTGAAACTTCAAACCTTGGTTTCCCACTTTCCGTACTCATATCAATGAGTATGCTATTGCTAAGCTTTTCCTTTTTTTCTTTTGTGTATGCGCGTGCGTGTTCCACTTAAATTAGGAAAATATCAACTATTATTTACCTTCCTGGTCAAGGCTATGAGCCATTTGGATGCAAATTCAGAAGATGGTTAAGACGTTTGACCGCTATATCACAGAATGTTGTTTGTTATGTTTGATTTATTCGAAATACGTAGCACCATATATAATACAATTTTCAATTAATCATGGAACAGCTCTCAAACAAAGATGTTGTCAGTAAGGTTGTGGTTGATCTTCTTCAGCATGGTGATAGTGGATTCAAATATACCAAAGGTAGGGTGGCCATGAACATTGATAACTTTGTTCAGCTTGATAATTTTGTTGCAAAAGATTCCTCTTTGATGGATGCTCGTGTGAAGGCCTTACAAAGTCACTCAAAACGATCTAAACAGCACATGACCATGCGACAACATCGAAAGTGTGGATCTCTTGCTTTACCACAGGAATTCCACAGGTAACTAATATTTGCCACACGAAATTATCAGTGGTTTTTTCTTTTTTCAAAACATTGGGGATATAATTCAACAGTATCGGACTGTCCACACTGGATTCTTGTCTTTTCCGTAGGTCTGCAACTCATTTACTCAGTATTCTTTTATCCCATTTGCTCAATATTTATATTTTTTCAGTCTTTCCTCTGTAATTAATCAAATTTTTTGCTCAAGGGTAAAATGGTTACTAGGATTAGGGATACAAATACTGAAATTTTCTAGAATTATTTTATAAAATGCAATCTACAAAGAAACGGTGAGATGTGGAGAAGGATTGTAGGATATTTATACTTAGTTTAGTCGTAACTGAATTACGTGAATAACACATACTGATTGTAGTGGTTTAGAATTGTTGATATGTACATCCATTGCCGTGATTGGAAATTAGTCGAATACTATCTGACAATCTTTAATTTATTGCAGTTTTAGCCTGTTCAAACCAATGCATGAAATGTGGGAAGAGTACATCAGTAAGGTTCTTAAAGCTGTCAAGTACGGTCTATATCTGATAATCGTTTCAGTTGTGATATTTCCCCATAATATTGACAAATACACACTTTGTTAACTCATATTTCTTTTGCTGCTTGCAGAGAAAAACAGTTAGCTCAGGTCCTTCTCGAAGCAGATTTGCATGGTGCTTTCATGTTAGGTATTATATTGCAAGTTTCGTAATTAACATATTCATGAGCTATTTGTGAAATGTTTTAATGTGCCTTTTCTATTTCAGTTGCTGGCAGTAAGATCATTTCGTATAAGGGTATAAGCGGCATTATGATTCGAGAAACTGCTAATACTTTTGGGTTGGTTACAGAAGAAAACCTGTTTAAAGGTGCTTTTGATACTTCTATAATTTTGTTCAATACACTGCTGCATGGACAGACAGACATGATAGTCAAGAGCATACTATGTCAGGTTGCATGCATAAAATACCGTTATATCTTAAATGTACAGTCCTTGACCAGAACAGTCTAAAATGTTTAGTATTTAATTGGCTTTCATTAAGTACTTATAGTCTGCTTATAAAAACATCATTTAGAAATCTTTCTATTTATAGGTAGCATGTATCTTTAGATCATAATGGGCAATCTGAATTTTTTTGGCTTAGCATTTTTTATGCGTTGTTTAATTACAATCTAACTGAATAGGATACTTAAGTTGGATGAAATTTCTCATTTTGTTCTGTTCTGCAGTTGTTCCTAAAAAGGGATCTGTATTTATATTCCAAGCTGGTTGTTGGAAAGTAACCTTGCATGGGGACAATCTCGAGGAAAGAAACATCGGCACTGCTTCCAGGGCAATATCATAAAACTAGTGGCTGGTTTTCTTGCAGATGAGGCCATTGTAAGTTTAGTTCCTTCTCAGCTACAGCCAATGTTAATCTTACTTAATAATTTGACATGACTATTTTGATCACAATAAAATTATATACAACTTTTTTTGGGGCCCTTTCTTGTTTTTTATTTTATTTTCTACCTACGATTGCGTGGAATGCTTGTCAATGAAAAAGGCTAATAACTTTATTAGGGCAGTCAAAAATACATCCAAACCGAACCCAGTTAACTACAACCAGTTAACTACAAATAAATTGGGCTCAAAGTCCAGTTATTTATATGGTTATGTTGGGCTAAACCGCTAAACCCAATTAATCTCTTGGTTTAGATGGGTTGAACCATTGAACCGGTTATTTCATCTAACGTATAATTGAGAAAAGGGTTCTTTCTGTTCATCTCCACGATCTGTATGCTGTTCGGTTTAGACCGCTGTTCTCTCTGATTTTTTAGCTCTAGCTGATACCTTCATAATCAACGCCTTATCTGATTCGTATGCAACTCGAGGTTCACTTTTCTCTCTCCTTCTTCCTTTTGATTTTTAAATATTTGCCTTTGATACGTGCATGTATTGCTGATTTATGATTTGTTGTTGATTTTCATCTTGCATAGTCAATCATCCGCATGTATATCTTTAATATCAGACGAGACTTCATAGTGGTTATTCACTACACTGTATGGAGCAATGGATCCTTAAGTGGTGAGTTCATGGCTTTGTACAGCATGTTTTGTTGGAAGCTATGGCAGTATTTCTTTGCAACTGGCACTATGTGAAACATTAGGCTAGTTATTTACTGTTAGCATTGTTCAAATTCTGCAATGGTGTGCTGCATTCTCTAACTGGAATGCCACAGCACAGCACACTTCATTTCCATTAAAAGATAGTTGGTTTCTTTTTCAAAAATATCATTAGAAGGATTTGAATCATAAGCTATGACTGCACATATATGAACCTTTTCCCGTTTGATTGGGTAGTAAATGTTGAATACTTTTGAATGTTTTACATACTTAATATTGCTTCGAGCAATCAATATATTAATTCTGTATTTCAAAATCATAATTTATCCTGGTTGTTAATGAGTTTTCCTAAATCCGTAGAACTATCAAGGTGTTAAATTATTTTATCAAATCGGTGTTAGTCTATTGTGATTGCTATACATATGTTTAACTTTTTGTTTGCAGACTGTTATACCACTTCATATAATTATAACAACTGAACTCTTATCAAGTTTTTGTGATTCTTTAGTAAGTTTGCTTCTCAGTCACCGTAGTTTAAAATATTAATTCTAACGTTTCCATTTACAGGATTATATAATTCTTTCATGATTAATTTTAATTTTTTACAACTTAATTAAGTTATCATCATCCTATTGAATTGTTTATGTATGCTGGTTTGTCGTAACCTCGATTCATGAGGTTGTATGATACTTGGTTATTTCTGGATGGTGTATTTTTTTTAGCTGGTTTAATCTTAGAATGCATTTGTGAAATGTTGACCAAGATTTGAGATGGTATATCTGAAATGCTGTCAAATATGAAGAAAACAATCATAATCTTAAAAGCCCCGATGATAGTTTAAATATTATTTTAGAAATCATCATTTGTTTGTGGGTGATCGCAATAAAAAATTGAGTTGAAAAGTGAGCTAAAAAGTGTGACAGAAGTTTGTGCTTTTGAAGCTGCTTATGTATCATTAAAGAAGCAACCTTTAGAGGATACCATACCAGTGGTTTACCCAGTGGACATGATTGTTTTCGAATTGAATGCATCTGTGACTCGAAGTGACCGTGCAAAGCGGTGACAAGATGCAATTGTATAGTGTAAAGCGATAAAAATAGAGGAGCAAAGAGAAAGAAAATTCTGTACGCATTTAAGCTTTGACCATAAACGCAATTTGTTGGCCATTGTTAGTTTGTCTCTCTTTTGGATAACCTGCTGTGAGATACATTCAGTTCTTGACTGTGTTTGGTCATAATCAGAATCAATGCTATGGTGGTATATCCTTACGCTTCTTGACCTCTATTCGTGATTCCTTATCTTTCACTCTTCTCAGATGCAGGTTTGCCAAACAAGTATTTGGGCATAAGGACTGAGGTGAAACTGCATTAGCAAAGGCATCTCCTGATCATGTTTTCTAAAGCTTGGAATTAACTGCGAGTGTTTTGCAGTAAATCTATCTCAGCTGGAAGCCTGGAAGAGGTTACAGTATGTTATACTGTGATAGAATGTGTTTTAAATTTTAAAAACTGGAATGCTATTAATGAGTTTGACAAACCGAGCTATTGTATATGCTCTAAACCATTTTGTTCAATTCTTACAAGTACTATACCCTACTGATTTCTTGGAATTCACCAGGTCATGATACAAGTAATGTGAGGCTGATGAATTATATTACCTTTAATCTTGACTCCTAGAGCTATACCAGATATTGCCTGAAAACAATAACCGAGTCATTGTGTGTCGATTCGAGCATGGTTATCCTGTAGATATACCAAATAGGGCTGCACACAACCCATATCCAACCCGACCCAACCCACCAACCCATATAAACCCAACCCAACCCATCCTAGTTCGGGTTGGATATGAGTTACAATTTGTAACCCATACTATATGCGGGTCGGGTTTGACATTTTGTTCAACCCAACCTCATTTTAACCCAACCCAAACCTATTTAAAAAAAAAACTAATTTAATATCCATCCAATTAAAATTAGAATAGTATAATCCTAGAATAATGTTTATGTATTCTATAATAAATGTGCAAAAAAATATTTCATGTCAATCCAAACTAGATAGAATTTGATAAATATATTTTAAAGAGCATTTTAATGTATTTTAAAATGAAACACTTGCTCAACTATGTAGTAAATTAATTTCATATGATGTGTTTTACAATGAAATTTTAATTATATGTCTTGTAATGAATCGGTTATTTTAAATGCATTATGCTAGCTAAAATCTGATATATTATGCTGAATATTTTGATATAATTTTTAGAAAAAATCCCACATATTCTCATTTTTTATTGTATTCAAGTGATCCAACTCAACCTTACTTAACCCGATCCAACCCATACTTCAACCCAACCCATATTCAACCTCATATAGGGTCGGGTACGGGTTAAACTACCTTAAACCCATACTTATGCGGGTCGGATAAAGTATTTGGTCTAACCCGACCCAACCCATACTTTGTGCAGCCCTAATACCAAACCATTGCCATAAGTTGATTTCCATTATGAGCATGTTCCAAAGTTTGTGGTATATATTTGATGTCGTGTTGGTATTGTTTTAATTTTTTTTATATCGGCCTTGGTACATGAATTCTCTACTTCAAGTGAATCACGTTACTCTTTTTATTTGTGTTAAATGTCATTGTAATGAGATGGCATTCTTACGTGATATTGCAGGATGTTTGAAATCAAGAGACCTAAATGGGGGAAAAGACAATCAGTTGTCTCCATGATTCAATAAATGGGTGTAAAATTTAGTGAGCTGGGTTGAGTTGGCCTATTTAATATAATAAAGTGTGATGCTAAGGACATCCTAACATGTTCTTCCTAATACCGCAATTAAAAAAATAAAACTCATTAAATTTTGTATGCTTCATAATACCATATTACCTTTTCATTATAATCTCTCACTTAATCATTATTTGTCGAACTAATCACGTACTACGCTAATCCAAAAACCCTAATCTCTCGTAATCGTTGTCTTCTTCGCTTCTCTTACGGAAAAATTCAAATACGTACAATAATCTCTCAATTGTTTGGTGATCTAAAAACTCAAATCTTTCACTTTCTCTTCTAGTTTGCTTAATTTAAACCTTATTCATGGCTGTTGTATATTCCTCGGAATTGCGGCGTCGAATTTGTTAGTTGATTATAGATCTAGGCTTTAGGTCGTTGGTCGGTTTTAGAAATGAAAACGAACGAATATCGAACGAAATAGAAATAAGGTAAAACAATGTTTAGTCTCTATTTTTAAGTGCGTGGTATTAAGAAGAGTGTAATACTAATTCTTGTGGTATTTATTAGGAAAAACATATTGAGGTGTCCTTAGCACCTTACTTAATAAATGAGTGTAATAGATGGGATTTTGTTTTCCTTTAAACGGATTGGATTAGCTCTCAAACCATTTGTCAGTCCTATTCAAAAGCTATGCAAAAATTCATTAAGTAATTCCAAATATATAAGTACGCATAAGAAAAGAAACGTTTTATGTTTTATGTACTGTATCTCTGTGATATGGTCTTCTGTATTTATGCATTAGACGATATCTCTATATTTATGAGTAAATGGAAATTTAATATATTATTTTAATTTTTTTAAGCAATGTTTAGCTTTGTGGGTCGAGGGCTGTGAAGTAAAAGCAGATACAGAAATATAAAGCTCTTTTTTACTTGGGTCAACTTAGGTGACGTCAAGTGCATGTAGAAAACTACATAAACAATAATTAGTGTTTGAAGCTTATGGATTTCTTGCACATGATTATGCTTGCTTTGTGATATGAAGTTGTTTTGATTTTGGAATAGGACGACAAAGAAAAGAAGATGAAGAGGAAAACGTTAGTACTAAAATGAGAAATGTGATTAACATTTCCATTTTTATACTCTTCATATTCAATGGTCTTGCGTCCGGTCGTCTGAATCAAGGCAGTTGTTTTTCAACAATAATTTCCTTCGATGATTTGGAATAGTCATGTTTTGTTGAATCGACAAATTTGCAACGTTTTAAAGTCGCGTCCATTCAAACAAAGTTTGTAACATTTCACATTTGTTACAAAAAGCCACATCCATTTAGACATGTTTGAATTCAAACAAACAAAGATAAAATGATACAATCTTTATTAGATCTGCATCCGTGCTTGACTCGATCAGGTACGAGACATGTGGGCGACACAAAATTATATCCCTAAAGACTAATATAGGTTGATAAAAAATGACATATAAACAAGATTACTCTTTTATTTTAGCAATGTGGGACTTTAAATATATCTTGATTCACCTCTTCATTACAAGGATATCTAACAATCTCTCACATGATTGGTGATATATGCTTCTCTCACAAAGGGAACTATCACAATACATATGGAAAAAATATATTATACTGAGGATAAATAAATAATTTACTTCGTACTTTTCTTAGTTAAAACTTATCGAATATGTTTGGCGAGTTGGTGAATTATTTCATATTGAATCGTCAACCATTGATGTGTAATCAGAAAATAAACTTTACGAAGCACTGTTTCTGTTCACATCCATTTTCTTGATTGCGTTCATTTTGGTTCTGAACAAATTAAGCCGATCTTGCAGGTGTTTTAGAAAATTTAAGCCTTATCATTTCATAGAACCGACTCAGCTCACACCGACATACATGATCACATCCATCAAAAGTATTCTACATGCACCTCACTAGATGTTTTTCAAGATATGGACAACATTAAAAGAAAAGCTTAACCTTTTATAATACTTATGTAGGCATGCATTTTATTATGCACCATCACAATGGATATAAATAAGTTAAAATCTTTACTTCTTGAGTTACCTAGCACTGCTTCGCATATTTATCCTAGTTTGTAGAATCTTCAGTCGCTAGGATAGGTTTCCGTATAAAGTAACTCTTGTTGATTGTATGCTTTTAAGCTTATTTCCCGTGATGCATAGTCCATTTTCTCTTTTGATAAACCTTAGTAAACGAATCTGTCAGATTATCTTTTGTTCGTACATAATCAATAAAGATAGTTCCATTTGAGAGTAGCGACTCACCGTGTTATGGTGTCTATGAATGTTATACAAAGTTTTGCGCTTTACTTAGCGGTGCTTAATTAATGCAGTGGATACATACATATGGTCGATACAAGTTTGGATCAAAATGAAATATCTTTTAAAATTTGACAAAACCATTCTGCTTCTTCGCCTGCTCTCTCTAAAACAATGAACTCAAATTGCATAGTGAATCGACCTATGCATATCTGTTTTGTAAATTTCTATGACACAATTGCTTCTGCTAGGGTAAAGAAATAACCACTTATTGATTTAGATTCCTCTAAATTTGAAATCCAGTTTGTATCATTATATTCCTTCTAAGACAACAAGATATTTTTCTTAATGTAAGGAATAGTTTGTCGTATTATTTAGATATCTCAACAGGCACTTTCCATTTCCCTCCTTGAGTTACTTGTATACTTGCTCAATTGACTTAATGCATAAGCTGCACTTTATAAGGTACATTAGACAATCAATTAAATGAGAGTATTCCAATTACATCGTACTCTCATCAGTGTTTTTATGCAAAACTTTGATGTATTATATATAAGGTGTTCTTACTACTTTGATTCCATAATCATGGAATTTTCCAATCACTTTATCTACTTAGTGTGATTGAGATAATTCGATTCCATCAAGAGTTTTTATTACTTTACTCTACAAAATAACGTTAACTACTCCTAAGACTTTCACGTAGAAATTGTGGATTAACATTGTAATAGCCTGCATTTTACGTACCGGAGGATCGTAAAATATTTTTATTTAATTCCCATGAGGGTTGGATCATTCTGATATTTTGATATGCTGGTTATGGGGATGCGAGACATGTCCATAATTTTTATCAATTTTATTTGACCATTGCCCCTGTCAGTTTTGTATAGCGCATAACTTTTGAATGGGACCGAACCAGGTGCTGAGATCGTTTTCATTGCAAAAGAAATGGTGTTGCAGTAACACCCCTAAGTCCCACATCGTAGAAGCCTGTGTGAAGTGGGTACTTATATAGTAGAGCCCATCTCTTACTAAATGCCGAGGCCTTTTGAGGAACAAAACCCCACACTTATACGGTGACTAAGTTGGGGACAATATCTTGCGTGAACGGAGGTGCGGGTTGTTACAATGGTATCAGAGCCAATACCCAGCCGAAATTGTGGCTCCTGTGTGGACCACAGCGCCTGGGTGAGGTGTTTGTGAGTCAACGGGGACGTTGGCTTTGTAGGAGGGGAGAATGTAACACCCCTAAGTCCCACATCGTAGAAGCCTGTGTGAAGTGGGTACTTATATAGTAAATCCCATCTCTTACTAAACGCTGAGGCCTTTTGAGGAACAAAACCCCACACCTATACGGTGGCTAAGTTGAGGACAATATCTTGTGTGAACGGAGGTAAGGGTTGTTACAGTTTCCAATTCCATAGAGTGGTCACATTAAAGATTTGGCTCAGCAGTTTGGGAGGAATCGTTGTTTTAGTATTTCACAATTACTATTCAGGTTTTGCAAACCATTGATGGACTGATTTGGGGTGATCTATTAGTGGGCTGGTGGGAGACTATAAATAGGGGGTTAGAAGTATGAAGAATAGTTTACTGTCTTCGTTCTCTCATTTGGTTGAGCTCGTGATCCTCCTTGCTCAATCAAATACATCTTTGCACCATTAAAATTCTAGATATAAGGAAGAAGATTAAATATCTACATCAATCGAAGCTAGATCTACATCAAGTGGAGGAAGATCGCACCAAATCAAGTGATTTAGAGATAGATCTTCGATGTTCGGATTCGTGATTCCTTGTTTTTAAGCTTGTTTGAAGATTTGGTGAGTGATAAGCATCTCTCACACGGATTCAATCAAGAATATGGGTTGTTTGATCTTAATTTCATCATATTAAGTTGTTTTCACCTTGATCTACATCATGATAAGTATATTTACATTTGAATCACTATAGGATCTAATCTAGCAACTTAAAACCGGTAGTTCTGATGTTAATCCATATGTTTGTGCAAGTTAGATCCATTTTTGATGGGGGAACCTGGGAGAGTCAGGTTGTGGGATGGTCTGAACGACCTAGTGATGGGTCGGTTTCAACGATGGACAACCTGACTGATGTGGACCATAATTGATGATATTTTTGGTTCAGTGATGAATGTGACTTCGAGGTGTATTCAAGTGGGAATGTTCGAAGTGATGTGATGTGTTCATTAATCGTAATGTAACGAATGAGAAGACGGCTCAAGGTGTGAGTTCGTGGATAATGGTTGCTCGAGAAGTGACTTGAGCTTATGAACAGTCATCGGGTTGGATGACTAGAGATATCGAAGGCCGAGAGATTATCGTTGTCGTAAGTTTTAGCGGACTCAAAGCAGGGGTATAATAAGGACGTCTAAAATACTAGAAGTGACCAGTCCAGTACCCTGGGAAGCTCGACGAGCCTAGATACGTTTCGTCGTATATCGTATGGAGTTTTTCTAGAACTAGGGTTTACCATTAGCCCCTAACAATTGATGGCAAGGTGTTTAGCCGGTTATATGATTAACGATGGTTTCAAAGCAGGATTGGCAGTGATAGCTAGATTCATGGATAATGATTGTTTTGCTTGTATCGTCTTGTGTAGATTATTCGAAGTCGAAGGACATATCTCTTGGGTGCTTGTCTGATGTTGGTTTAGGACTTCGGGGCTTGTGCATGGGAGATGTCGATATCGATTAGGATGATATACGTTTAATAACTGATTATCATGAACGTATTGTTGTTCTAAATGCTTGTTGTAAAGGCTGCCACTCTCGGATGTGGGGAAGACGAGGTTGGGTTCTTCTTTGGTGTTTTGGTAGATTGGTTGGTTAATTTATCTTTTCTCATATACTTTATTGATGATATTAGATAGCTATTTTATCGCTCACTAAGACTGTTGTCTGACTCAAGTTTTTATGTTTTCTCTTATTAACTTGGGTTGTTCATCCGGTTTTGGGTGGACGGACTAAGTAGCAAGTTATAGGTAACAGAGTGTAGTGAGGCGAGGATGAAGAGCGATGACGAGTAGGAGGCTTGCGTACTAGTTTCAATATTATTGCCCATTGTATATGTTCTATTATATTTTATCCTTGCGCTGTGAGTTATACGACAGGTTCCGCTTGTGTTTTATTACTCTGATGATTGTCCATAGCTGCCTGGCACACCTTTTAGCTCATTATTCCTCTTGTTTAGTGCAGGAGTTGTGGGCGATCCTCACATTCGGTATCATAGCTGTGGTTATCGATTTTAGCCAAAGTTCAAGGACGTAATTACGTATGAGAGATGTATTTGTAGATTTCTGATGGATGCATACTGTATATGAGTGTATAGTATAGTTGCATTTGAACTCCATTGGCAGTTTTTCTCGTGCATGGACTAATCATTCTATATTACATATTTAGAATGAGTCGACGACCATCAAGACACGTTGCTAGGGAGGAGACCGTTTCTGGAGAGGGAAATGAAGATATACCAGACTATCCAGCTATGTTCAAGGCTATGATGGCAGCGATCATGAGGCGGACTCCTGCTCTAGATACAACCGTGGTGGATGTATATAACGACCCGTATTTTAGAAATATAATAATTAATTTATTTAATTATATAAATAGTGATTTAGAGAATATAATGGTCGTTTAATTAAATAACTTTGAATATTTAATTAAAATAATAATTAAATAATATATTTAATTCTGAAATAACCAGAATTTGTGGAATTCACAATATAATGTGAACTGGACAATGTATAATATATAATTCAGTTTAGAGTTGAAATATATTAACGAATATATTATATAAACGAAGTTTGAACGTATAATTATATTATAATCTAGCCCGAAATGGCGCTACAGCTCGTTATTTGGCGATTCAAACTTCAATTGAATATATAGAAGCCGTTTTAAGTCGGATTTCTGTGAAACAAGAAACGTTAGGAGCCAGTGAAGTATATTTTTCTAGTGGAAGAGGAAAATTGAGATTTCGTCGTGTAGATTTTGATTTACGTCCAAATCAAATTTTAGAAAAGTCGCTGTGGAATTCCTTTATAATTTATAACGATATATAAAAGGAATTTCATTATAAATCGAATGTCGATTTAATCGGGATTTGAAATATCAAGTTAGAAATTCATACAGAAATATTCTAGAGCTGTATGATATTCTTTTGTGAATATATACGATAATATCTATTTATAAATATTAAATTTAATTGTTTTTAAACATAATTATATATTTAAAAGGTTATTTAGAGCTTTAAAAATAGCCATAATTTCCGTGATTTTTGAAGTCAGAATGTGGCCGTGCTGAATTTTAATGTGAAAAACAGTCGATAATTTGACCTTTAAAAATACGATGTGTGAGCAAACGGAGTCGGAATTCGACGAAACCAGTTTCTTTGGGTTCGTAATGTCAAACTGTAGCTACATGTCCAGTTTCGTGATTTTTGGGTATCGTATGTGACTACAGGAATTTTTAAATGATAAGTTTAGTTAATTATCAAACATAAATGAATATAAAAATATTAAAGCTTCACTATAAATACCATACCCCATTCCTTAACCTAACTCATTTCCTTCAGAAGTCAACAGAAATCGCGCCTTTGTTTTCTTTTCTTTTTTTTGTCCCAAACGTAAATTCTGGAACTTCGAAAATCAAGAACAATTCATACAAAAATCCAAAAATCACAAAGCTCCTTTCTTTGAATTCCTGAGACCCCCATCTTCACGCTGACACTATCCTTGTTCTGTGCGAAAGTGATTTCTCGAGTTCGAATTTTACACAGTAAACCTAGGGTTCATTGTGGGAGGGCGTAGAGGGCTCGATGTTTGATTTTGAGGTTGCAGTAGAGTTTAAGGGATTGAATGGCTTGTGTGTGCTAAATCTTGGGGAGTTCGATGTAAAGATTGATCGATCCTGTGCTGGGCATTTTGCGTCGCGAGCAGAAGTGGAGCGTGCAAAAATTGGTGTGAGTTCCTCATTTTGGGGTTGGGATGATTAAGGATTTGATGAGGAGTGTTATGATAATTTCTGTTTGATTTTCCATTTGGTATTGAAGGCGAACGATGGGGTACATGCATTCGAAATGGCCATTTGGATGTCGATGTGTTCTTCTTGAGAAGAAAAGGGGTGAGCGGGGGTTTAAGTGAGGTTAATTGGTGATTAGGTTAATTATGTATGTAATATATATAGTTAATTGTGTTAAAATATATTGAAGTATGGAGGTAAAGGAGTGGATGGAAAGTACGGTAATGGTGTTGCAGGGAGCAGCGACTATCTTTATTTGAGGAAGAAGGGCACGGTGAAGGGTAGATGGATTTATGTATAGGGTTCGTTGTTACCAGCTTAAGCTGTTAGGGGATGTAAATGATGAGGATGATCCAAGTTTGATCATACTGGA
Organism: Allium sativum; assembly: GCA_030737875.1. NCBI lineage: Eukaryota > Viridiplantae > Streptophyta > Magnoliopsida > Asparagales > Amaryllidaceae > Allium > Allium sativum. The sequence goes on from CM060924.1 coordinate 72,348,557, forward strand.
GGGAGAAAATTTTTGTTTTCGGAACTTAGAGGCGAACAACAAGGCTCACGGCTATGAAATGAAGTCGGAGTTCATTTTTGGGTGTGAAGGATTTCTGATGGGCCGAAATGCAAAAGGGGTGAGCCCAATTGTTTTAAAAAAAAAGAAATGAAATTCAAGTTAATTTTAAATAGCGTATTAACTTGTATTATACATATCTTTTGCATACGTAATCAGAATTGAGAAAAACAAGATCCGCTGGGATCGTATGGACGGACACTACATGATGGAACTGACTGGAAGTCCATCGGAGCTCGTTACAATTATAGCAAAATAAATTGTCCGTCTAAATCAAGCGATGGTTATCGTTATTAACGATGATCGTCCAATGTGACTAAAACTCACCAACTCTGAATAGTTAAATTTTTATAACGTATTCTTAGAACTGATAATTATCTGTTGTTTGATGTGTGTTAACTGTTTGGTTGAATTGCTTATGTATTGGTTGAAAGTATAGATAACGATATATATATATATATATATATATATATATAAATCGTTAATCGAATATTGATTCTGTTTATTAGAATATTTTATATTCGTGTTGTTTAACATCTGTGATGCAGGGAAACAGGTTGGAGGGATCCAACAGGATTCCTCAATATTTATAATACTGTTTGTTTTCATATATTGTGTTATATGATGTGATGTATAATATGTGATTGATTATAATGACACTGGTCCTGTTATTTGGTACTGTTGAATACCAAAAGAAATATTGGAATAGAAAAGGGAAATTTCAAACTGTGTATTGAAACCAAATATTTATAAAATCAAGGGATTTTATAAAAAGGAATTTAATAAAGAAAATATTTATAAAATCAAAGAATTTTATAAAAAGGATTATTTACTTAGAAAGTAAATAAAGGAATAAAAAGGATTATTTACTTAGAAAGTAAATAGAATTATAAAAGGAATATCTATTTAGAAGATAAATAGAATAATCATAAAAGGAAATTTTCAATGTTATATTGAAAAGGAAATATTTATAAAATCAAAGGATTTTATAAAAAGAAATATTTATTTGTTAAATAAAAAGAAATGGAAAAGAAATATTTATTTGTTAAATAAATAGAAAGATGAAAAGGAAATATTTGTAAATATTTACAAATAAAATAGAAAGGGAAATATTTGTAAAACATTTACAAATAGAATTGAAAAAAAATTATTTATCTGGAAAATAAATAAAAGGAATTTATTTGGGAAAATAAATAAAAGGAAATATTTATTTATGAAATAAATAGAGTTATAAAAAGGAAAATTGGCAGATATAAAGGAAAGGGAAAAGATTTATTTAAAGTGAGATTAAATAGAAATCTATTTTAATAGGTGAATTGGGAAGATTAATTTACAAACAATACTTTATAAATTAAGTAAAATATTTATCATTGGATAAATGGAATATATAAGTCAGGACTTAAATAGAGAAGTAAGAATCGATTTCAACATCGATATTTGAAACTGAATATGGACGTAGAGTTAACCAAAGGAGTTAATCAAAATGTGTTAATCAAAATGAGTTAGAGGAGTTAATCGATTTGAGTTAGAGTTAACCAGTTAGAGTTAACCAGTTAGAGTTAATCACTTAGAGTTAACCAGTTAGAGTTAACCAGTTAGAGTTAATCACTTAGAGTTAACCAGTTAGAGATAATCAGTTAAAATAATCAAGTTAAGATTATCGAGTTAAGATTAACAAGTTACCAAGTTAAGGTAATTGAGTTATAGTGTATTCAAAGTAGAGTTATCAAATACCACTTATTCAAAGTAGAGTTATCAAATACCACTTATTCGAAGTAGAGTTATCAAATACCACTTATTCGAAGTAGAGTTATCAAATATTAGTTATTCGAAAGGAGTTATTGAATCTAGTTATTCGAAAGGAGTTACCGAATCTAGTTATTCGAAAGGAGTTAATTGAATATAGTTTATTCGAATAAAATTAAAGGAGTTAATCGAATATAGTTTATTCGAATATAATTAAAGGAGTTAATCGAATATTGTTTATTCAAATAGAATTAAAGGATTTAATCGAATATAGTTAAAGGAGTTATCGAATATAGTTTATTCGAAAGGAGTTAAGTGAAAAGAGTTAATCAAATAGGGTTAACTGATTAGGGTTAAATCGAAAAGAGTTAATCGAAAAGAGTTAATCCAATAGAGTTAATTGAATAGAGTTAATCGAATATAGTTTATTTGAATAAAGGTTTTCGAATCTAGTTATTCGTAAGAGAGATTATCAAATATAGTTATTCGAAGGGAAGAGTTATCGAATAGAGATTTATTCGAAAGAGAATTACGTAAGGAAGTTTGTTAAAGATTTAAAAGATAAACTTGGACTATTTCGAAGTTAAAACGTTGCTCAGTTAAGGTCAGAGAGGTAATTATACCCCAACTTAATTGACTTCCTTCTTAACTAAGGAATGGTAAGGTTTGATAGTGAATGATGGTTAAGTGAATTTAGTAAATGGTTTGAGTTGGCATAGCAATGTTTTATTTAAACATCTGCTTAAATCCAATGAAGGAGCTTCGGAAATGTTTTCCAAATAAGAAATCAGAAATGTTTTCTAATATAGAAAACAGGCAATGGAAATGTTTTCCATTGTTAATAACGTATATTATCTAAAATTAGAAAATAAGAAATGTTGAATATATGGAAACAGGAGACAAGAAATTTATGAACTAAAGAGATAAATGTTAAATGATGATTGATCGATATAATTTCCATTTGGAAATAATATCGTTGTTTTCCCACGTGTTTTTCTTTGATAGTTAACTCACCCACTATCGAAGTTTTCAACCATTTTAACGTTGTTAATATGGAGAGACCGGTTGGATTATTATCCGAAGAACCACTCCGTATTGGCATAAGCGTTGCGAATCATATATGCCAAAGATGATTGAAGGCAGAGTAAAGTGCAAGGGCTGTTGTATAAATCTTAGGTCAAGATTGCCTAAGATGGTTGTACTGAATAGTGCCTTTGGTTTGTCTAGTCCCAGGACGATCTGTATGGAAGAATGGCTGACAGAGTATATTTAATAGATCGCGTGAGTTGATCTCTTCAAACGTATTTACGTTTGGTGGTGGAGGAATTCGTTTCTCTTAGCTGTATACCCATTGTATTTTTGGGGAAATTAATTTGTGATTTGGCGGGTATGATGATGTGACATTCAAAGTGAATAATTTTCTGATCTGTCAGAGATAGGCGTGGCCTCTAGCCTCACAACTGGGAAATGGAAAAAATCGGGCAGGCAGCATGGCTATTTAGGTCGCACCTATTAGGGTGTATAACCACATGATCTAAAGTTTCATTTACTCCTAAAAATGTATTGTCGATGTTGTCCCATTCGGGAAATGGTTGCTGATCCCAACCGTTGGTGATATACATTCGATACACTCAAGCGAAATGAGTGGTCGGTCACGTGTGGCCGGGTTGCAAGATATTCTTGTTGAACCCATTGTATTCCTCTCTAGAGGTACACTAGCGAAAGGTGGTTCCATACCTTGTCATAGTTGGAAATCCATTACCCAATATGTACTTGCAGTTTTGATTGTATACTATATATGTAGAACGTGAGATGAAAGCGTTTCTGCTAGATGATTATTATATTGTGGTTGATAGACATTATTATATTATCAAAGAGTTTTGATATAAAGATTAATTTGGATCCTCATAAGGGAAAACCCGTTCTGTTATACGGCGTGGTCTTATGAGATATCGTTCATGTTCCCAAACTGTTTTAAACTGTTTTACTCATACCAGTCCCATGACTGGCCCGGAGTTTATTTTTTTTTGTTTTCCCTAAACTCTTGGGTGCCCAATTCTGTACGAGCAGTCAAGTAGCCGGGATTTACAGATATACTTGAAGAGCTGGAGCAGGAGGCTTCAGAATTATATAACTATGGTTATTTCCGTTGTGTTGTAAGTGTTGTACTTTGGAAATGATATGTTTATTCAAGTACATATTTATATTTCAAAGTTATGTTATATATTTTATGTTACTCATTCCGCTGTGAGGTTCGTGTTACGCTGATGTTGTGTTGTTCTTCTTCTTCTTCAATTCTAAGTTTCTATCTTATCTATCCTCACCCTCTAACTTCTTTCATTAACTACCGGTATTTTCGATCCTTGATGTTCAATATGTGTTGTATATCAGATAACCAAGATCGACTTTTTCCGGGATGTTATAGTTGGTATCAGAGCATAAGGTTAAGTAATTACTTTGGCTCTGTGGCGTGACTCAGTAGAGATGGGGTTAGTAACACCCTAGATTGAGTTGAGTGTATATATGCGAGTGAACGTATTTGTTATTTGATATAAAAATGGTTTTATATTGTGATGATTTATTAGTTGAGTGGCTTATGAATTCTAGTCGATGGTGGGGAACCACAATATCGATAGGGATTTATAAACACTCGAATACGATGAACCAACATGGTACGTTTTGAAAAGAGGGTAAAAGAAATAATTTTACCCAAATTGTATTTTTGATATAAAGGAATTATATTGAAATGATTATATTATATTGGATATATTGGTTGTTATTATAATCAAGTAAGATTATAAAAAGTGAAATGGTTATGTATATAACCAAATAATATTCGTATAAGTGTTACGAAATGAATTAAATCTGAATTTGAATCAAAATTGAAATTAAAACCCTGGAAATTTGGAACAGAGTTTGTAAATAGACTTGGATTAAATATATGTAAATTTTAAGATCCTGGGAGATTTTAAATTATATTCCAAGCATTTGTGAATGATATTTTGAACTGATTTCAGAATAAAAGTATTTAAGACTGATTTTGAAAGTGATATAGTATTGAACTCACTTCAATAGTTGGGAAATAACCCTGATGATGAATCGCGACATCATTAGCGTTAATTTTTGAGTATGTAAGTGATGGATTACTACCAAAGATTTTGTTTTTGAATTGTTTTGAGAAAAACAAGTTGTTTGAAATCCTAAAAAGGAAAGTTTGATTTTGAGAAAAGAAAAGCTGTTTAAAACTCCCAGGAATAGAATGTGAATTAAAAACAAATTTAAATAAAAAATTGTGGAAATAAATTGGACTTGAATTGAAAGCCAATTGAGTGGAATTTTAAATTGAATTAGAATGATATCGAGAAGATTGGATTTGTAAGATAAGGAGTTGAAATAGAATTGGTTTGAATAAATCAAGATTTGGAATCGAGAATAAAAATCGGGCTTGAAATGATATTTGGCTCGGATATAAGCGAATGGTTGTGTTGGAGATAAAAGTGATTGGAGATTGATTGGGAAGACAATGGTATATGCTGAATTAACAACAGATGTAAATGATATAGTGATATGCCCGACAAAAAGGTACAAGTTTATTTTATATGAGTTTGGTGATTTATGAGCCTGTTTGACAAGCCGCTTGGCTGTTTAGTTTTCTTTTGGGTTAGAGATGGCCCAAAGAGGCGAGTTGTAGTTGCACCGATTGAGCCGTACAAAGGAGGTGCTACCAGAATTTTTTCGAAAAGTTAAGGTGTTAGAAAATTTTCATGATTTTTGAAAATTTTCGTTGATAAGAATTAATTAATAATTTAATTGAAATTAAATTGGTTCAGTTGAAACTGAAGTTAAGAAGTGAAAAAATAAGTTCTAACCAGTCAATAGAGTTTGTTTTCCACCTTAGCACTTTCGAGGACGAAATTATTTTAAGGGGGGAAGAATGTAACGATCCGTATTTTAGAGATATAATAATTATTTTATCTAATTATATAAATAGTGATTTAGAGAACATAATGGTCGTTTAATTAAATAACTTTGAATATTTAATTAAAATAATAATTAAATATTATATTTAATTATGAAATAATCAGAATTTGTGGAATTCACAATATAATGTGAACTGGACAATGTATAATATATAATTCAGTTTAGAGTTGAAATATATTAACGAATATATTATATAAACGAAGTTTGAATGTATAATTATATTATAATTATAATCGATCTCGAAATGGCGCTACAGTTCGTTATTTGGTGATTCGAACTTCAATTGAATATACAAAAGCCAATTTGAGTTGGATTTCTGTGAAACAAGAAATGTTAGGAGCTGGTGAAGTATATTTTTCTAGTGAAAGAGGAAAATCGAGATTTCGTCGTGTAGATTTTGATTTATGTCCAAATCAAATTTTAGAAAAGTTGCTGTGGAATTCCTTTATAATTTATAACGATATATAAAAGGAATTTCATTATAAATGGAATATCGATTTAATCGGGATTTGAAATACCAAGTTAGAAATTCATATAGGAGTATTCTAGAGTTGTATGATATTCTGTTGTGGATATATACGATAATATTTATTTATAAATATTAAATTTAATTGTTTTTAAATATATTTATATATTTAAAAGGGTTATTTAGAGCTTTAAAAATAGCCAGTTTTGCAAAACGACCTCAGAGTTCGACGAAACTAATTTTGTTGGATCCGAAATATTAAATTATTGCTAGATTTCAATTTCCGTGATTTTTGAAGTCAATATGTGGTCGTGCTGGATTTTAATGTGAAAACTATTCGATAATTTGACCTTTAAAAATATGCTATGTGAGCAAACAGAGTCGGAATTTGACGAAACTAGTTTCGTTGGGTTCGTAATGTCGAACTATAGCTGCATGTCCAGTTTCGTGATTTTTGGGTATCGTATGTGACTACAGGAATTTTTAAATGATTAGTTTAGTTAATTATCACACATAAATGAATATAAAAATATTAAAGCTTCACTATAAGTAACATACCCCATTCCTTAACCTAATTCATTTCCTTCAGAAGTCAACAAAAATCGCGCCTCCGTTTTCTTTTCTTTTTTTTCTCCCAAACGTAAATTTTGGAACTTCAAAAATCAAGAACAATTCATACAAAAATCTTAAAATCACAAAGCTCCTTTCTTTGAATTCCTGAGACCCCCATCTTCATGCTGACACTATCCTTGTTGGGTGTGAAAGTGATTTCTCGAGTTCGAATTTCACACAGTAAACCTAGGGTTCATTGTGGGAGGGCATAGAGGGCTCAATGTTTGATTATGAGGTTGCAGTAGAGTTTAAGAGATTGAATGGCTTGTGTGTGCCAAATCTTGGGGAGTTCGGTGCAAAGATTGATCGATCCTATACTGGGCATTTTCCGTCACGAGCAAAAAGGAACGTGCAAAAATTGGTGCGAGTTCCTCATTTTGGGGTTGGGATGATTAAGGATTTGATGAGGAGTGTTGTGATAATTTCCGTTTGATTTTCCATTTGGTATTGAAGGCGAATGATGGGGTACAGGCACTCGAAATGGCCATTTGGATGTCGTTCTGTTCTTCTTGAGAAGAAAAGGGGTGAGTAGGGGTTTAAGTGAGGTTAATTGGTGATTAGGTTAATTATGTGATATATATAGTCAATAGTATTAAAATATATTGTAGTATGGAGGTAAAGGAGTGGATGGAAAGTGCGGTAATGGTGTTGCAGGGAGCAACGACTATCTTTGTCTGAGGAAGAAGGGCACAGTGAAGGGTAGATGAATTTATGTATCAGGTTTGTTGTTACCAGCTTATAAGCTGTTGGGGGATGCAAATGATGAGGATGATCCAAGTTTGATCATACTGGAGTGAGAAATTTTTTGTTTTCGGAACTTAGAGGTGAACAACAAGGCTCACGGGTATGAAATGAAGTCGGAGTTCATTTTTGGGTTTGAAGTATTTCTGATGGGTCGAAATGCAAAAGGGGTGAGCCCAATTGTTTAAAAAAAATAAGAAATGTAATTCGAGTTAATTTTAAATAGCGTATTAACTTGTATAATACATATCTTTTGCATACATAATCAGAATTGAGCAAAACAAGATCCGTTGGGATCGTATGGACGGACACTACATGATGGAACTGACTGGAAGTCCATCGGAGCTCGTTACAATTTATAAAAAAATAATTTGTTTGTCTAAATCAAGTGATGGTTATCGTTATTAACGATGATCGTCCAATGTGAGTAAAACTCACCAACTCTGAACAGTTATATTATTATAACGTATTCTTAACCTGATAATTATCTGTTTTTTGATGTGTGTTAACTGTTTGGTTGAATTGCTTATGTATTGGTTGAAAGTATAGATAACGATATACATATATATATATATATAAATCGTTAATCGAATATTGATTCTGTTTATTAGAATATTTTATATTCGTGTTGTTTAACATCCGTGATGCAGGAAAACAGGTTGGAGGGATCCAATATTTATAATACTGTTTGTTTTCATATATTTTGTTATATGTTGTGATGTATAATCTATGATTGATTATAATGACACTGGTCCTGTTATTTGGTACTGTTGAATACCAAAAGAAATATTGGAATAGAAAAGGGAAATTTCAAACTGTGTATTGAAACCAAATATTTATAAAATCAAGGGATTTTATAAAAAGGAATTTAATAAAGAAAATATTTATAAAATCAAAGAATTTTATAAAAAGGATTATTTACTTAGAAAGTAAATAAAGGAATAAAAAGGATTATTTACTTAGAAAGTAAACAGAATTATAAAAGGAATATCTATTTAGAAGATAAATAAAATAATCATAAAAGGAATTCTTCAATGTTATATTGAAAAGGAAATATTTATAAAATCAAAGGATTTTATAAAAGAAATATTTATCTGTTAAATAAATAGAATCGGAAAAGAAACATTTATTTGTTAAATAAATAGAAAGATGAAAAGGAAATATTTGTAAATATTTACAAATAAAATAGAAAGGGAAATATTTTGTAAACATTTACAAATAGAATTGAAAAAGAATTATTTATCTGGAAAATAAATAAAAGGAATTTATTTGGGAAAATAAATAAAAGGAAATATTTATTTATGAAACAAATAGAGTTATAAAAATGAAAATTGGCAGGATATAAAGGAAAGGGAAAAGATTTATTTAAAGTGAGATTAAATAGAAATCTGTTTTAACAGATGAACTGGGAAGATTAATTTATAAACAATACTTTATAAATTAAGAAAAATATTTATCATTGGATAAATGGAATATATAAGTCAGGACTTATATAGAGAAGTAAGAATCGATTTCAACATCGATATTTGAAACTGAATATGGACGTAGAGTTAACCAAAGGAGTTAATCAAAATGTGTTAGGAGTTAATCGATTTGAGTTAGAGTTAACCAGTTAGAGTTAATCACTTAGAGTTAACCAGTTAGAGTTAACCAGTTAGAGTTATTCACTTAGAGTTAACCAATTAGAGATAATCAGTTATGATTATCGAGTTAAGTAATCGAGTTAAGATAATCGAGTTAAGATTATCAAGTTACCAAGTTAAGGTAATCGAGTTATAGTTTATTCGAAGTAGAGTTATCAAATACCACTTATTCGAAGTAGAGTTATCAAATACCACTTATTCGAAGTAGAGTTATCAAATACTACTTATTTGAAGTAGAGTTATCAAATATTAGTTATTCGAAAGGAGTTATCGAATCTAGTTATTCGAAAGGAGTTATCGGATCTAGTTATTCAAAAAGAGTTAATTGAATATAGTTTATTCGAATAGAATTGAAGGAGTTAATCGAATATAGTTTATTTGAATAGAATTAAAGGAGTTAATCGAATATAGTTTATTCGAATAGAATTAAAGGAGTTAATTGAATATAGTTTATTCGAAAGGAGTCAAAGGAGTTATCGAATAGAGTTTATTCGAAAGGAGTTAAGTGAAAAGAGTTAATCAAATAAAGTTAATTGGTTAGAGTTAAAACGAAAAGGGTTAATCGAAAAGAGTTAGTCCAATAGAGTTAATCCATTAGAGTTAATTGAATAGAGTTAATCGAATATAGTTTATTCGAATAAAGGTTTTCGAATCTAGTTATTCGTAAGAGAGATTATCGAATATAGTTATTTGAAGGGAGGAGTTATAGAATAGAGATTTATTCGAAAGAGAGTTACGTAAGGAAGTTTGTTAAAGATTTAAAATATAAACTTCGACTATTTCGAAGTTAAAACGTCGCTCAGTTAAGGTCTGAGAGGTAATTATACCCCAACTTGATCGACTTCCTTCTTAACTAAGGAATGGTAAGGTTTGATAGTGAATGATGGTTAAGTGAATTTAGTAAATGGTTTGAGTTGGCATAGCGATGTTTTATTTAAACATCTGTTTAAATCCAATGAAGGAGCTTTGGAAATGTTTTCCAAATAAGAAATCAGAAATGTTTTCTAATATAGAAAACAGGCAATGGAAATGTTTTCCATTGTTAATAACGTATATTTTCTAAAATTAGAAAATAAGAAATGTTGAATATATGGAAACAAGAGACAAGAAATTTATGAACTAAAGAGATAAATGTTAAATGATGATTGATCGATATAATTTCCATTTGGAAATAATATCGTTGTTTGCACATGTGTTTTTCTTTGGTAGTTAACTCACCGACTATCGAAGTTTTCCACCATTTTAACATTGTTAATATGAAGAGACCGGTTGGATTATTATCCGAAGAACTACTCCATATTGGCATAAGCGTTGCGAATCATATATGCCAAAGATAATTGAAGACAGAGTAAAGTGCAAGGGCTGTTGTATAAATCTTAAGTAAAGATTGCCTAAGATGGTTGTACTAAATAGTGCCTTCGGTTTGTCCAGGACGATTTGTATGGAAGAATGTCTGACAGAGTATATTTAATAGATCGCGTAAGTTGTTCTCTTCAAATGTATTTACGTTTGGTGGTGGAGGAATTCGTTTCTCTTAGCTGTATACCAATTGTATTTTTGGGGAAATTAATTTGTGATTTGGCAGGTATGACGATGTGACATTCAAAGTGAATAATTGTGTGATCTATCAGAGATAAGCATGGCCTCTAGCCTCACAACTGGGAAATGACAAAAATCGGGCAGGCAACATGGCTATGTAGGTCGCACCTATTAGGGTGTATAATCACCTGATCTAGAGTTTCATTTACTTCTAAAAATCTATTGTCGATGCTTTCCCATTCGGGAAATGGTTGCTGATCCCAACCGTTGGTGATATACATCCGATACACTCAAGCGAAATGAGTGGTTGGTCATGTGTGGTCGGGTTGCAAGATGTTCTTGTTGAACCCAGTGTATTCCTCTCTAGAGGTACACTAGCGAAAGGTGGTTCCATACCTTGTCATAGTTGGAAATCCATTACCCAATACGTGCTTGCAGTTTTGATTGTATACTATATATGTAGAGCATGAGATGAAGGCGTTTCTGCTAGATGATTATTATATTGTGGTTGATAGACACTATTATAATATCAAAGAGTTTTGGTATAAAGATTAATTTGGATCCTCATAAGGGAAAACCCATTCCGTTATACGGCATGGTCTTATGAGATACCGTTCATGTTCTCAAACTGTTTTACTCATTCCAGTCCCATGACTGACCCGGAGTTTATTTTGTTTTCCCTAAACTCTTGGGTGCCCAATTTTGTATGGGCAGTCAAGTAGACGGGATTTACAGATATACTTGAAGAGCTGGAGCAGGAGGCTTCGGAATTATATAGCTATGGTTATTTCCGTTGTGTTGTAAGTGTTGTACTTTGGAAATGATATGTATATTCAAGTACAGATTTATATTTCAAAGTTATGTTATATATTATATGTTATTCGTTCCACTATAAGGTTCGTATTACTCTGATGTTGTGCTGTTCTTCTTCTTCTATTCTAACTTTCTATCTTATCTATCCTCACCCTCTAACTTCTTTCATTAACTACCAGTGTTTTCGATCCTTGGATGTTCGATATGTATTGTATATCGGATAACTAAGATCGACTTTTTCCGGGACGTTACAATGTAGGAGTTCAAGTGCAGGTGCCTAGAGCCGTGGACTTCGCAAAGCTATGCAAAGATTTCACCACTCTATGAGGGAAGCGGTTTAAAGGGACGAAACCGATTGAAGAGATCCACGAGTGGTTGGATACTTTTGTTAGGATCTTTGAAGACTTAGGAACTGGTGACGCAACTAAGAGGAATCTTGCATTAAGACAGCAACAGGGCAGAGCCATGGACTGGTGGAACTCTATTTCTCTAGAGACTCCAGAGGATGTTATTTCATGGGAGCAGTTACATGTCAAGTTCGAGACGAAGTTTGTTTCTACCGTCCAGTAGTCTATTCTGTTTAAGAGATTTTTCGATCTTAAACAGAATGGTCGACTAGTGCTTGAGTATGTTAGGGATTGCAGAATGGATCGTTAAGGCAAAATTAACACTAAAGCGGGGGGAGGGGGGGTGAGTAGTGTTTTTGAAAAATTAAACAAAACCTAAAACTTATATTATCTACTATATGAATCAAACACCACAGAAACAATCACAGACACATAATCAAATATAAACAGAAATAAAATGTAGAAAAGGAAAGAACACACTGGATTTTATACTGGTTCAGAATTGCTCCTATGTCCAGTCCCACACAACGCTGAATTGCGAAGAGTTTTATTACTATATCAATATTCAATTACAATCCTCTCTTGATTTCACGGCTACAAGGGATACCACCGATTCCACACACATTTGATCAAGTATACTCTCCTTGATTTCATGGCTACAAGGGATACCACCGATCCCACACACACTTGATCAAGTATACTCTCCTTGATTTCACGGCTACAAGGGTAACACCGATTCCGTTCTCCTTGATTTCACGGCTACAAGGGTAACACCGATTACATACACTTCCCAAATGATTACAATAGCCTTATGACTCTTCAATATCACTTTGATTAATGAGTAGAGAGTGAGAAGAGAAGAAGTTTTATGTAAATAGAATTGAATTCGGCAGAGTATAAGTGTAGAAATCATAAAAATAAGACGGTATAATGGTGTAAAGAAAGGAGGTGAAGATGGAGAAAAAGAAAGATGAAAAATTCGCAATCAACCCATATTAATAAGATTTAAAAGGTTGCAATGTGTCTGGAGCGTCACAAATAGTGAAAAGACACTTCCTTTCAATTTTCAAAAAGTGACAGTTATATGTCGATATAAGCATGTGTAAAATTAAATTTTGAGCAATTTTCAAGTGTATATATATATGTATAATTCTGGAAATTCTTAAATTAAAACATAGTGTTATAAATAAGTATTATAAAGTGGAAAAACATATACAAACATAAATATAAGATATATGAACATATTTATAAAATTATAGAGTTTAAAACTATAAATATAAAGTATATAAAGTATAAATATATAAAACTTATAAAGTATAAACTTATAAAACTTAAGTCTAAAATCAAAGTAAAGTAAGAAAATGAAATAGAGAAGATGGAGATTGAAGATAGGATTTGAAAATAGAATTTGAAATCAGAAACTGAAAAACAGAATTTGAATTTGAGTTTGAACCTGGAGTGCTATTAAGAGTCTTACATAAACTAGAATCTATTACTATATCTATCTTTAACTCTTGAAATCTTGATTACTCATGAGTCTTGAATCATCTTTGAATTCTGAATCTCTAACATCTTTAAACTGTACAGTCTTCAGTATAAATTCCTGCATATAGATCCTGCATATATGTATGTGTGTGTATATATATATATTCTAGATAAAAGTGTTAGTATATATTTTATAATCAATAAATATTGAAATAATGTTGTTGTCATCAGAACTCCATTCTCCAATAGTCTCCCCCTTTCTGATGGTGACAACCTTAGTTTATAAAATATCATGCATGTTGATGATGATCCTTCTAATACTCCCCATGTCTATATGAATCCTATAAACCATGTCTATATTTTATAGTTTCTCCCCCTTTGGCATTATCAAAAAGGAATTCTAAAACTATCTCCCCTAAATCCTGTAACTATCTAAATAATTCCTAAACTAAAGTAAAATATTCCCCCTTTATTCGAATATAATAATTATCAATCATTAATACGCACCGATCAAGTATTATAATTACATATGTTTGATGTCATATATACAAACCAAATCGAGCACACCACACCATATGTTTAATATATATACAAGTTTTAAGTTATAGAATACAAATCAAGCAAATTTTAACAAATAAATCAACAATGTCAAATCAACCATACCAACCAATTAAATGTTTCTTGGGATTTCTACCCAACCATCTTCTCTAAAGATTGGATCCTTCTTGATGACTTTCCAATCTTCGTCTTCTTTGGTTAGTAGTGCCTTAGCGAGATTGTTATCTTCATCTTTGAAAAGAGAGGAGATTGGCCACCAAATTGCATCAAAATGATTCTCTTGCTGTTCAAACATCTTTATTTGACTTAATTCAAGATGACGCTGTTTTCGTAGAATTATAGAGAGAATGTTTTTGAAGGAATTCAATGTTTCTTCAAAATTTTCGCTTAAGTTATGGATTGGATTTTCCATGATTTTGAGAGGAAATGAATAAGGAAGAAGGAAAAATGAGTTAATGAAATTTTCTGGAAGAAATAATCTTATATAGGGTCTGGAATTCGTTGGATTTTGAATGGATATGAGTTAGTTATTTAATTTTAAAATTTGAAAAAATTTGAAAATTTGGCAGTTATATGTCGACATATACATAAATGTATGTCGACATACTTGTCTTTTAAATTTTATTTTTCTGATTTTTAATGTAATATATATATATATATAAGTATACTTAATTATCCAAACTCACTTAATGAACATATGCCTAATTCTCTTCTAAATTTAGTCGTTTAATGGTTTTGTTAATATATATGCTATTTGTTTATCTGTTTTTATTAATTCGAGTGAAATTTTCTCTTTACTTACGTTATCTCTTAGAAAATGATATCGTATATCGATATGTTTAGTTCTTGAATGATGATTTGGATTTTTAGAAATATTTATAACACTCATATTATCGCAATATATCAGTGATTTATTTATATAATCCAAAATCATTTAGAGTGTTGCATATATATTACTTGTGAACAAGCCAAAGCAACAGAGATATATTCTGTTTCAGTTCTTGACAAGGATACATTATTTTGCTTCTTATTAAACAACGAGACTAGTGAATGTCCTAAGAAGTTAATGTTCCATTTGTACTTTTACGACATAATCAGCGTCACAATAAGAAACTAAGTCGAATGAATCATCCTTAAGATAAAATAATCCAAATTCTGATGTATGCTTTACATACCTTGGAATACGTTTTACTGCTTTCAAATGTGTTTTCTTAGGTTGCGATTGATTTTTTGCATAGAGACATACACTATGCATTATATCTAGTCTACTAGCGGTTATATATGGTAACGATCCTTTAACACCACGCAAATTCTATAACGCTAAGCTTCACAAATTAAAGTATAATTAATTATAAATGATGAAATCAAGGGAAATGGGTTACGCCATTGCGTTCGTCTCGAAATTCTGCTTGAGATAGAGTCCAAGTTTGCGTAAAACGAATATCGTATGAAGAAGATATGGACGAACGAAGTTGGGCAGAAAAACCAGAAAACGGGTCAGAATGCACTTGCGCACTTGGGAAGTGCGCCAGAACAGAAATGAACTGGCGCACTTGGGAAGTGCGCCAGTACATTTCTAGCCTGGCGCACCTGCCAAGTGCGCCCAGGTCAGAATGACCTGCTGGTCAGGTCCTGGCTAGCCTGATCAGGGTCTGGTCGAATTCTGAGGCTTGGCCGAGTCACTAGGGCTTACATGTCACTTTCTGATTGGCTTCTCTTGAGATGGATGGTCTGGATTCACTCTAGCTTCATCGACGGCTCTAATTAGATTGAAATTCTATAAATACAACTCAAATCTAACCCTAAACTCACACAAATAATAGAATACAAAAGCCGTCATGCTGCTGGAAAGGAACTAGGAATGGCCGCCAATTAGAAAGCCTAGAGACAAGCCAACACTAAAGCTTAGAGACGAATCAAACTAAGAATAAGATAAAAGTTTAATCAAAATTAATCAATGCAATGTTAGTCTACCCAAAGGAGCGCATCTCAGTTTTAGAATTCAGAATCCAGAATTCAAGATTCTGCATTCGTTGTAAGTATAGTAACCTTTCAGAATATGAATAAAAATTGTGATGTGATTCGATGTGAATGAAAATAGAATTGTTTTATTGTGTTGTATAAATTCTATGTGTTGCGATGGTTCTATCATGACTTGTGTATTGACATTTGTGGCATAAATTGATTGATGCAAGCCTATTGAACAATTGTATATGAAAACAATGGAACTTGCAAGTTTGTGGCAAAAATTAGAATTTGATCATTTTATGCATATGGAAATGGCATGGACTATGTATATTCCCTTAGTCTAAATTAGAATTTATGTAAACCTGTTCTAGATTTGAAACTTGTTATGCCCACATGACCCAAAACCTATGATATCATTTTCATGTCTATTTGCAAGTATAATTGAATCTATGTTAAGCATCGTTTGGGTTTCATAAATTATGCAAGTTCATGTTTATTTGCAAGTGTAATTGGATCTATGTTAAGTATCATTTGTGTTTCAAAAACTATGCAAGTTCATATTGAAAAAGGCTATGTGATTAGATGTTATAATTGGACCTTTTGGTGGATATACATCATGCTAGTTTTGTGGTTGATATTATGCCAAGTTAAACATATTTAAACACAAGTTGTGTATGCCTAAACTATGCCATTTCATATGTCACTTTGATTTGAATGCAAGTTCAAATGACCCATCATTTATGTTAGTATAGCTAAATTGCAAGTTCATGTACCACACACCCTTATATGTTGTCAAATATTACATGTTCCTGATTTCCCCTTTTTTTCTTACACTTATAAAGTTGGGCTGAATTGTGTCAAGCCCAACATTTGTTATAACGTTGCGAACGTAGAAACGGGGGTAATAACGTTCAGTGTAAAACATTAAAATATATGTTGGCATGTTTGGCACATGCCAATGACAACGACATTTAAAGCGATATGAATTGTTATACCCAAAAATAAAAGATATGACATTTACATATATAATTGAGAAGTAATAAAATATGTAAATTTAGAAAACACGATATGCTTAACCCGAGGTTGGATTGAGTTGTGATGTAAACCTGCCCGAACCCGCCCGGCTGTCCAGTAGTCACAACAATACATATCCAATATGGGTGGTTAAGCATTGAGCCCAATAAGGACCCGAGGTTAGACTGAGCTACGGTGTAAACCTGCCCGAAACCGACCGGCACATCCAGTAACCATAGCAATACCTGTCTAATGTGAGTGGTTTGGTGCTCCTAAGTGGCTAAGGACAGATGGTAGGGTTAAGTCAA
Source organism: Allium sativum (assembly GCA_030737875.1). NCBI lineage: Eukaryota > Viridiplantae > Streptophyta > Magnoliopsida > Asparagales > Amaryllidaceae > Allium > Allium sativum. The sequence goes on from CM060924.1 coordinate 72,365,835, forward strand.
CTATAACACTTAACCAAATTCAACATGTTAACAAGAATTGATGGGTGGGGTTAGGTAAATACAGACACTTAACCACTTAACATGTTTGACTAGAAAATCCTGGTAACGAGGGACCCGCTTTAGCAGTAACCCAAGTTAGGTATCAACGGTACCCTGAAACTAGGTAGGGTGGGGCACGATTACTGGGCTGATTGTAAGCGGTCAAACGACGATGGTGGGTGCACAATGCAGGTCTAACGGGGTGCGGGCGTGCACACACTCCGGAGCAGACAACCAGGGCACTGGGGACACCAGTAGTATAACCTATGCCTTCTAGAATTTGTGTCGGGCCACCACCATGGGTCTTGATACACCCCATGGTGGGACCAACATAGGTATCTACAATTCTTGGGGGGGGGGGGGGCGTTTGACACATGTTAACGCGAGTAGGAGCCGATCTTTAAATAAAGTTGGGGATCACTTCACGTCACCATGGGGTGCCAGTTAGAGTAAACTCTAGTAGATGCAGAGAAATAGTATGGGTGCGATAGTACATTCGACACTTCCTTAGCATGTGACACCATCCTATTTTCAGTATATATCTATCATGCCCTTTTCTTATTCACATACTGAAGAGTTACTAGATTTACTCAGCCTTTATGTCAGACCCTATTTTCTTTTTGTCTTCTTTTCTTTTGTCCCCCCCCCAGTCCACAGGGAGGAAACAACTCAGTTCAGTCAGGCTCTGTACAAGCTCCAAGAACGTAGATGTATGATTTGGGTCTCTTTTGCTCAGACTATGGCTTTGGATATCACTATGGGGATTTTTGTCACTTTATTTATGTTTTCTGCTTCTTTAATTATCAAGACAGTAATGATGTTGTAATGTTGGAAGTATTTTGAGACAATGTTTGGTTTTGAACACGTATTGATGAATAAAAGTCTGTTGGTTTCCGCTGTTTAAAATATGTGTATTTATATCTGTCTTGAGTTTATCTGTGGCTTTTACTTATAAACCTCCACCAAAATTAAGGCATTCCCTTTGTGAGTGACCTTAACGGAGGTGGGGTGTTTCAGATCCTATCATCCCTCTATATAGTTTTTGATTAATGTCTTTAGATGTATCATCTTTACTTAATACTCTATTAGCCGCCATCGGTGTCGGTCTCCCATTAGTTGTTGTTAGATTATGTTTATTAATTAGATATCTTGCATATTTTTCTTGATTAATAAATATTCCATTTTTTAATTGACAATTTGTAATCCTAAGAAGAATGTTAGTTCTCTCATATGACTCATTTCGAATTCTTGGGTCATAAAATCTGAAAATTCTTTATTCGTCTTATCGTTTGTTGATCCGAAAATTATATCATTAACGTATATTTGTACTAATTGTATATCTTTACTATTTTTCTTAATAAATAAGGTATTATCTAATTTTCCTATTTCAAAATTGGATTGTAACAAATAATTTCTTAATATATCATACCAATCCCTAGGAGCCTTGTGACGATCCCAAAACCCCGTGACACGGTGTTAAGGATAATCATTGGAATATAACACATTAATCATCATTAACAGATCACAGATAATAGCATAAACAGAAAATAGAATAATTTACACACATATGACAGTGGAATCATATAGATATCATCACATCAGAGAAGCACAGTACAGGATACAACTTAGTGAATAATGATACATAATCAGTCACCATCGCCTGAGGCGGAATCATACATAAAGAGTACACAAAAGGAATATCAGTCTACATCGCCAGTGGCGGAATCATAATATAGATACAATATTGGCGGAGAAAATCCAAGTCAGCACGGTGTAGTCAAGCCTCGCCATGAGCCAAAAGGTGCGTCAGAAACCTGTAACTAGGCTGCCCGTGTGAAAATGAGGGCACCCGAGTTTGCAAGGTGAAACAAACTACGAGTCAGTCATGGGACTGGTATGAGAAATCTACTCAACTTATTAACAACAATAATAAGGCAAATCAAAGGACCACACCACTTTCGCGGAACGGGTTTACTCCAATGAGTGCCAGTGCATGAAATAAAATAAATGATTAAATCAACGCAATGCTTTTTATAAAATGGAGCCATTATAAGACTCAGGTCCCATCACACAATGCAACGCAAGCCGGAGGATAGAGTTTTTACCTTATAATGGCCAAAAATGATTCATACGAATAAAACAAAAGTGCTTGATATTATTACTAGTGCATATATGTTTCAAAAGCAGTTCAATCATAAATATCAATCCTAGGCGGCATAGCTACCATCTACTATGTCGCCGTACTAGTAATACAATCACATCCGCAAATTTCGTATTGGAAATTGGATTCCTTCATGAGTCGAGGCAAGGGGCAAGCTCCTCTCCGATTCGAGACACTCTAGCAAATGTCCCAGGACCCCACTATGATCCTTGGATCTTCAGGGCCGGTCCTCTCTTACTTTTGAGGATTAGTTATTCCTGAACACACGTTTCCCGGTCCTTACAGACCTATATCGAGGCGCCTCGCATTCCAACAACCACACAGGTGAAAAGTATATATAATGTCAGGGCTGGTAGGTCACTGACACCACCTTAGCTAGAAAGAAACGTCGTGCTCTCCCTGCAGTCACTCTCCCGTTTTTGACTCATACCGAGGTGTGAGGCTCACGAATTCACGTTATACACCAAGCTACGTCACACAGACCATGCTTGGATCATCAACCACAAGACTTTGCTTTGCAACAGAAGCCTTGATCATATGCCACTTAGGCGTGCCACACAGGCAATCCACTCCATGCGACTGATTTCTGTCAATACATAACCTCTAAGCTCGTACGTCTCAGAGAAGGGCGTTAAGCAAGAGAATAAATTCTCTGCCGCCAAACAGATATATATTTAACAGAGATCAGTCAACACAAAACAAAATCCAATGTCAGACACACAGTCCATTTACAAGTCCGTTCTGGGTCTGAACGAAACCGGAGGCACCAATTCCTCGCATATCCGTACAATCAACAATATGTTTGGATGGCTACTACTTCAATTCCTTCATGGTAGCTACTCCAATCACGAGCATCAATAGCGCCCATCCATCCAATGTGGAGATCGTCGGTCTTCAACCATCTTCGACTCTTCGACTTCTCAACGTCGATCGATTATTTGAAATGAGATAAACTCGGCCTTTTCAAATAATCCACGTATATTTAGATTTTCAAACCAATTAATCACATGGTTGAACTATTCAACATTCACATTTCAGTTATTTAGTTAAAATTTTCATGTCAAATACATTCAGCCATCACATCTCAAGCAAACACCACAAAATTGGTTCATTTTCACTCTATATCGTCTATAGCACTTTATAACGATATATCGCCATTTTTATTTAATTTAAAACGGCCATATTTAATTAAACGACGTTTCAGGTCATGTCGATGCACTGGCGCTGCTTTCCACTAATTTTGTTTTACACATATCTGAAAATCTAACCGTTGGATCTTCACAAATTTTACATCATTAGGAAGGTCATTTCAAAACGAATCCAACGGTTCCAGTTTTGGGAAAATCCAACGGTCGGATCTTCCACACTAACCATTTGAAGTTACGATTTCAATTTATGAACTGCAGCGTCGTTATTCGATTTAATTTAATTATATTTATATATATATAAATATAATCGTTTCTGGCGCTGTTTTTCTTCAGTTTTGAATTAAACATTCAAGACAATCCAACCGTCGGATCTTCACAAAGTTAGTGCCGTTGGAAAGATATTTCCAAGGCGAACCCAACGGTTGAGGTTTCGGGTAAATCCAATGGTCGGATCTTCCGCACTAGTCGTTTGAAATCACGGTTTCAAAAAACGAACTGCACGGCCCTGTTTCGTTTTAATTCTATTTATATTTATATATTTATATAAATATAGCTCATTCAAAATTTCCTATATCGTTTCCACTTCAATTATTTCACTAACGCCTTAAATTTTTGGAAAATTTCGCCATAACCTCCTTTGTACGGGAGGGTCTGGGAAAATTCCCAAATAGCCACACGGGCGTCTCATATCAAAAAGAAAAAGAAAAAAAGCCAAGCGGCTAGCCAACAGCCTCATAAAATCATCACCCAAACAAAGCGGTAAATGTGTACCTATTTGTCGGGCACAAAATTCTATTTCTCTTCTCTAACCCCTTTTGCTTTAACCTGTTCAATAGATATGCATGTACATATATACAATTTCTAACATTTATCATTTTCCATTCAATTTCATATTTGATTTGCTTTGGTTTAAAAACACCATTCATTCGAATGTTGCATGCATAGGCTAAAATCATATCATTAGCTAGTTAATGTATATTTCAACTCATGCACGTTTATTTGAACAAGTGGCTATTTTTAACACTTCACATTTCAAAGATGATAATTTTGGCGAACTAAAGTAGATTTCAACACATGACTATTTTATTTAGTTCCTGTGCATGTTAAAAATAATATTTCTATCACAAATATTTGTTTCAACGTCCGCATATCTTTAGCATATCACACATATGATAAAAATGATATTTTTATCATTTAAAATATTTATTCAACCAATGTATGGTTTCAACACTTCATAGTTTCAATAAAAATGTAATTTTTATCGTTCAATCTTTTTATTCAACACATGAACCTTTCCACTACACACACTTCTCAACAAATGAGCATTTCCACACATGGACATCTTATTTATGTTGTTCTTATTAGAAAGATGAAATTTTGATTGTTGAAACTATTTATATAAGGCGAATATTTTGCATACTTCATATATATATAAAAATGTGATTTTTATTGATTAAACACTCCATTCATTCACAAATGAATTTAATTTTCATACAACACTTTTCAACACATGAATATTTCCACACATGGACATAGTTTCATATATGACTTTAATTTCTATGCATGAAAATAATTTCAACATATGAAAATAATTCTAACACACAAAGATTATTCAAAATTTCGGCAGCATAACGGCAGGGTAGTTAAAACCGGCACCTCCCTAGTACGGCTCCTCGCTCTACCTTAAAACCTCGCGGTTTTTGACAATGGGGATTCATGCATCTAATTCGCACGCAGGCGGCATGTTTATTTTTATTTCCACAAATATTTTCAATTCATTTCAATCACCAATGGGTATTTTTCAACCACAACCAAACAATATCAACCACAAACAATTATTCAACCCATTCGTATTTTTCACCCAATATTTCACACCAATTCACCACAATAAATATCGTCCATGGTTTGTGGACGAGGGGAGAATATATATATAATATATAATATATATTTGCTATATTTCACTTGCATTTCAACACATATATCAATTATTCTATGCATGTAAAAATTCATACTTCGCTCATATAGCTTACACTACGCATGTACATGAGGTATACAACACGTATGTAATTTATATTTCGCTTATATAAATTATACACGACATTTTCCATTCAATTTCACGTTAATTTAGATTTCTCACCTTGGTTTTCTGAGCGCTAAAAATCGATACGATGTCAGAAAATCCCGCAGCTTCTTCTATTGGGTAGAGAGCTTCCTTGCGGTCTCGATGTTTCCTGTTTCATCGAATTTCGTCAACACACCAAAAAGATATGATTTTTCAAAGTGTAAAGATCAAAGAAAAACGCACTTTCAGAAAGCTTCAAAACTAGGTTTGCGGTTTTCGCGAGAACCGGGACACGAGGGGACGATCAGGAAGTTGGAGGTGGAAGAGCTTCGAGAGAGCTACAGGCACGCGGTGGTCTGGTGGGACTCGGTGGCGCAGAACGACGGCGGCGGCGGCTTGAAGGTCGGAAGTTTGGAGGTGGATATCTCGGCGTAGAGGCGACGATAGGGGGAGCTCCTTATATGGATTTGAAGAGGGGAGGGAGAACTACAAAAAGTTGAACTGGGGGAGGAGCTAATTCTGGCCGTGGCGATCGGAAATCGCCTGGGAAGGTGAAAGAGGGCTTCCGCCGTCGATGTCGGGGTCGGGGGGGGGGGGGGGGGGGTTTCTGTTATTTTTTTTTAATTATGAATAGAAAAATATGATTGGCCGAGACTATATTAAAATTTTTAAATAGTGTTTTCTTAAACGAACTCCTTTTTAAATCCAACGACTGTCGCCCCTAGCTAAATACCCCCGTTCCGGACATAATGGGATATGTGTCGTAGGCCAATTCGACTGTTACAGTCAGTTATTTTTCAAATTAAAGTATAAAACATTTTATTTTTAACTCTGAACGCACATTTCAATTTTCCAGGGCCACAAACTGATTCGAAAAATTCCAGAAAAATAAATCTAGCTATGTTTTGACGCTACGGTCCCAACAAAACTAGTTTCGTCGAATTCTGAGGTCGTTTGAAAAATGGCCATTTTCTGGTCGATCCAATTTAACAGAAATCGACCAAACACATTTTCTTTTGCCACGCTCACATACTAGCTTCAAAAATTATGAAATTTGAAACCTAGTAATAGTTTGACATCCCGGACCCAACAAAAGTGGTTTCGTCGAATTCCGAGGTCGTATGCAAAATATCAATTTTCCAGGGCTATATATTCTATATACCGACTCTTCTGAAAATTCATTCGGCCATAACTTTTAATTCCCGTTATGAAACTTCGATTTGTCAGATTCGTTAGAAAGGTATTGACTAACAGATTTAAATATTTTTGGTTTCGCTAAAATACGTTATATTTTCCACCCTGCATAGTCAGTCAAAGTTTGAATTCAAATTTTCAAACTGACTCACTATTTCTAATTCACTGTTTTATTGAAATATTCTATTTCAATGGTTCAAATTGCTTTGAAATAATCAATTTAAAAATTTTAAATTGGCTCGCATTTTCCGGGTTATTACAATCTCCCCTACTTAAACCTTTCCGTCCTCGAAAAGGAAACAACAGTAAAGTAGGAAATAAAATGTAAATGCAAAGTATTGTAAAGGTACCTTGCACCGGAGTTAGTCAGAGATATCCACTCTGCATTTGGGGTAAGCTTGCTTAATGCTTTCCTCAGTTTCCCAAGTACAGTCTCTAGGATCACTGCTCCACTGCACTTTAACTAAATGAACCTTTTTGCTTCTGAGTTCTCTAGTTTCTTTGCCAACAATTTTTAATGGCTCTCTTTTGAGTGCTAATTCTGGAGTTATCTCCACATCCCGTTGCGCTGCTTCTTCAACAACAAGATCCGGATCATGCACATGTCTCCTAAGTTGAGATACGTGAAAAACATTGTGCACTCCAGGCAACCAATCTGGCAATTGAACCCTATAAGCAAGAGTTTCAATTCGCTCAAGTATAGGAAAGGGACCAATAAATCTCGGTGCCAACTTCCCAGTCTTGCCAAATCTGATTACTCCTCTCATCGGAGAAACCTTTAAATAAACATGATCACCAACAGCAAATGTCAAATCTCTCCTTCTAGAGTCTGCATAAATTTTCTGTCGGCTTTGGGCGGTTTTCAATCGCTTCTTGATGAAATCCACTTTATCAGATGCTTCCCTAATCATATCGGGTCCTAGCACAAGTCTGTTGCCAGGTTCTACCCAACATGCTGGAGATCTACAGGGTCTGCCATATAATGCTTCAAATGGTGACATTCTCAAACTTGCTTGATAGCTATTGTTATATGAGAATTCTGCCAAATGCAAATGATCTTCCCATGACCCACCAAAATCGATTATACAAGCCCGCAATAAATCTTCTAGAATTCTATTCACCCGCTCAGTTTGGCCATCTGTTTGTGGGTGATAAGCGGTGCTCATATTCAATTTCGTTCCCAATTCTGTCTGGAAAGCCTCCCAGAACTTGCTAGTAAATAGGGGATCTCTATCACTAACTATGCTGATGGGAATTCCATGCAGCTTTACAATTTCTTTGAAATATATCTGTGCTAGACTTTGGGCAGTTCTATTGGATCTGACAGGTATAAAATGGGCAGTCTTCGTGAAGCAATCTACGATTACCCAAATGCTGTCATTACCTTTCTTGGTTCGCGGCAAACCATCTATGAAATCCATGGAAATCTGTTCCCATTTCCAGCCTGGGACTTCCAACGGTTGCAACAATCCAGCTAGCTTCTGTTGGTCACTCTTGACCAATTGACAAGTAGGGCATCTGCTAACATACAAAGAAATATCTCTTTTCATTGCCTTCCACTAGAAAGTGCGTTTGATATCGTTGTACATTTAACTCACCCCAGGATGGATGCAAAATTTGGACTTATGGCATTCGTCCAGCACTTCTCTTCGAAGGCCTGGAATATTTGGGATGCAAATCCTATTATTTAACCTGAGAACCCCCTTATTGTCAATACGGAAGCTCGTGGTTTCACCTTCCTTGACTCTCTTACTGATTCTCTGAATGAATTCATCGTCTTTCTGAAGGGCTGAAATCCTATGAATCAATCCAGGTGTAATTATAAGATGGGCAACGATTGCGGTCTTTCTACTAAGTGCATCCGCTACTACATTAGCTTTCCCCGGCGTATACAGGATATCAAGATCATACGCTGCAAGAAATTCTAGCCAACGCTGCTGTCTCAGATTCAGATCTTTCTGGGTATATAAATACTTCAATGATTGATGATCTGTGTACAGTATAAATTTCTCGCCCAATAAGTAATGCCTCCAGATTTTCAAGGAAAAAACGATGGCTAGCAACTCAAGATCATGAGTCACATAATTCTTCTCATGCGGTTTCAATTGGCGGCTTGCATAAGCGACTACTTGGCCTCTCTGCATTAACACTGCCCCAAGACCTCTAATAGAAGCATCTGTCCAAACCGTTAAATCCTGATTGCCATCAATAATAGTTAACACTGGAGCGGTGGTCAGCTTCGATTTCAATTCCTGGAAAGCTTCTTCCCAGTCGGAAGTCCACTTAAACTTCTCATGTTTCTTTGTGAGCTTCGTTAACGGACCAGATATCTTCGAAAAATCCTTAACGAACTTTCGATAATAACTAGCCAACCCCATAAAACTTCTAACTTCTGTGGGAGTAGTGGGTTGTTTCCAGTCTTGAATCGCTATTATTTTGCTTGGGTCAACAGAAATTCCTTTCTCTGAAACGACATGGCCAAGAAATTTAACTTCTTCTTGCCAGAAGACACATTTAGAGAATTTGGCTTTGAAGACGTTCTTCCTTAGAATCTCCAATACTTGTTCTAAGTGTTTTTCATGCTCGGGTTTTGATTTGGAGTAGATTAAAATATCATCGATGAATACGAGGACAAATTTATTCAGAACTCCCCTGAACACTCTATTCATTAGATCGACAAAGTATGCTGGAGCGTTGCATAGGCCAAACGGCATTACTAACCATTCATAAAATATGTCTGGGCCTCTGAAAGCGGTCAAAGGAACACACTCTTCTGCTATTCTCAATTGATGAAAACCTGTAGCTAGGTCCATTCGGGAAAATACTTTCACCCCATTCAATTGGTCCAGCAAGTCATCGATGCGGGGTAATGGATATTTATTTTTAAGCGTCTGTTTGTTGAGGTCTCGGTAATCAACACATAATCTAAGAGTACCGTCTGACTTCGGGACAAACACAACAGCTGCACCCCAATTAGAAAAACTAGGTCTGATTAGACCCTTCCACAATAGTTGACGAGTTTGGTCGCCTAATTCTTCTTTTTCTTTCGGAGTCATTCTACGAATTGGATGCACCACTGGTCTGGCATTGGGAATTAGATCGATTCGGAATTCTATTTCTCATTGCGGAGGTAAGTTTTCAACTTCTTCAAACACATCCGCATAGTTGCTAACAATCGGAATCTTTTCCATGGAAGTGGGGATAAGTTCTAATGCCGACCAAAATTCTTCTCTATTCGGATTCGAACCATGACAGGGAACCGTAATATATCCAAGCTTCGTTCGAATTTTGACGATTCTTTCCGCACAATTCACTTCGGCTTCATATTTCGTTAACCATTCTAACCCCAGGATAACGTCGAATTCGGGAAAATCCATAACAATTAAATTGAAAGGAAACTTGTAGGAAGAATAAGAGATTGGCACTTTACAACAGGAATTGAGAGTAATAGGACCCCCTATCGGGTTATGAACTTCAACCGATTCTTTAAGCTTTCGTTGTTTTAACTTTAATTTATGCACTGTGTTTTTAGCAATAAAACTACGCGATGCACCTGTGTCAAATAATACAGAAACAGGAATATTTTTAATTGTAAGGGTACCTCCCAAAACATCGGGTTTACCTGCTCCGTCGGAAGCAGCTGGCGGGCTAGACCCGTCATAGACATGAGCTACAGTAGCTTTCTTCAACAAAGGACAATCCTTGACCAGATGATCGGTCTTGCGACAATTGAAGCACGAGCGAGGGTTCTGAGAGCCTTGGCTCGAGCCTTGAGAATTTGTTTTCTGTCTCTTTGGAGCTGTGCAGACGTTTGAGTAGTGCCCCGGCTTACCACAGTTAAAGCAACTTCCTCTTGGCGGCTTGCCAGTCTGAGGTTTGGAAGATGCTGCTTGGCTTGACTCGCCCTGATTTACAGCTGGCTTGCGCTTGTTTCCGGCTTGGCTTCTAGCGCGATCCTGATCCAGATGCCTTTGATCCAGGTCTTCATAGTTGCATGTCATTTCCACTAGCTCATTGAAATCTAGCTTGACATGGGCCATGGCTCTATCATGATATTGTCGTCTTAGTCCAAAGATAAACCTCTTATTTTTGGATTTCGCAGTGGCAACGAGCTCTGGAGCATAGGGCGACAGCATTGTAAATTTGTTCAGATATTCTTGCACGGAAAGATCCCCTTGCTGGAGATTGGCGAAGTCATCGTGCATTCTTTCTAGAGCTTGTTCTGGGACATATTTCTCCTTGAAGAGTTCTTTAAATCCATCCCATGTTCTCCCAGCTTCTCTATTCCCGGCGGTAAGAGATTCCCACCATAACTCGGCTTGTTCCTGCATAAGCCAAGCGCCCATAACAGCTTTGTCTTCGTCTCCTAGCCTTAGGCCTTCAAGAATTTTCTCGCATGTTTTGAGCCATGCAAGGGCCTCTATTACGGTGCCAGTTCCCGAGAAGGTCTTGCCTCCTAAGTTCTTATATCTCTTAGCTACTCGGTCGAGCTCGAAGTATTGAGCTGCCGGAGGTTGTATCAAAGGTCCTTCTTGAGCTGGGATTTCTCCCCTTCCTCGGCCTCGGCCGGCACGGCCTCCTCTCGCGGCGGCTGCTCTGGTAGCCATCTGTCAAATTCTGTATAAGTAACGAAAAAAAGTCAGCTAACCGAAATGATAGTCTATTGCATAATTAAGCAGAAATTCTACGGAAAGATAACGATGGACTGATCAATTGTTTTTGCTATTCTGCTCAGCTCATTCTAGGACTTTACCAGTCCTATCTCTAATGAGCGACTCGCCTTAGAATACTACTGATTCTATTTTGACGAAGTGTTTAATGTGTTAGACTCCAGAACTAAGGTTAACTAAAGCTCTGATACCAGCTGTGACGATCCCAAAACCCCGTGACACGGTGTTAAGGATAATCATTGGAATATAACACATTAATCATCATTAGCAGATCACAGATAATAGCATAAACAGAAAATAGAATAATTTACACACATATGACAGCGGAATCATATAGATATCATCACATCAGAGAAGCACAGTACAGGATACAACTTAGTGTATAATGATACATAATCAGTCACCATCGCCTGAGGCGGAATCATACATAAAGAGTACACAAAAGGAATATCAGTCTACATCGCCAGTGGCGGAATCATAATATAGATACAATATTGGCGGAGAAAATCCAAGTCAGCACGGTGTAGTCAAGCCTCGCCATGAGCCAAAAGGTGCGTCAGAAACCTGTAACTAGGCTGCCCGTGTGAAAATGAGGGCACCCGAGTTTGCAAGGTGAAACAAACTACGAGTCAGTCATGGGACTGGTATGAGAAATCTACTCAACTTATTAACAACAATAATAAGGCAAATCAAAGGACCACGCCACTTTCGCGGAATGGGTTTACTCCAATGAGTGCCAGTGCATGAAATAAAATAAATGATTAAATCAACGCAATGCTTTTTATAAAATGGAGCCATTATAAGACTCAGGTCCCATCACACAATGCAACGCAAGCCGGAGGATAGAGTTTTTACCTTATAATGGCCAAAAATGCTTCATACGAATAAAACAAAAGTGTTTGATATTATTACTAGTGCATATATGTTTCAAAAGCAGTTCAATCATAAATATCAATCCTAGGCGGCATAGCTACCATCTACTATGTCGCCGTACTAGTAATACAATCACATCCGCAAATTTCGTATTGGAAATTGGATTCCTTCATGAGTCGAGGCAAGGGGCAAACTCCTCTCCGATTCGAGACACTCTAGCAAATGTCCCAGGACCCCACTATGATCCTTGGATCTTCAGGGCCGGTCCTCTCTTACTTTTGAGGATTAGTTATTCCTGAACACACGTTTCCCGGTCCTTACAGACCTATATCGAGGCGCCTCGCATTCCAACAACCACACAGGTGAAAAGTATATATAATGTCAGGGCTGGTAGGTCACTGACACCACCTTAGCTAGAAAGAAACGTCGTGCTCTCCCTGCAGTCACTCTCCCGTTTTTGACTCATACCGAGGTGTGAGGCTCATGAATTCACGTTATACACCAAGCTACGTCACACAGACCATGCTTGGATCATCAACCACAAGACTTTGCTTTGCAACAGAAGCCTTGATCATATGCCACTTAGGCGTGCCACACAGGCAATCCACTCCATACGACTGATTTCTGTCAATACCTAACCTCTAAGCTCGTACGTCTCAGAGAAGGGCATTAAGCAAGAGAATAAATTCTCTGCCGCCAAACAGATATATATTTAACAGAGATCAGTCAACACAAAACAAAATCCAATGTCAGACACACAGTCCATTTACAAGTCCGTTCTGGGTCTGAACGAATCCGGAGGCACCAATTCCTCGCATATCCGTACAATCAACAATATGTTTGGACGGCTACTACTTCATTTCCTTCATGGTAGCTACTCCAATCATGAGCATCAGTAGCGCCCATCCATCCAATGTGGAGATCGTCGGTCTTCAACCATCTTCGACTCTTCGACTTCTCAACGTCGATCGATTATTTGAAATGAGATAAACTCGGCCTTTTCAAATAATCCACGTATATTTAGATTTTCAAACCAATTAATCACATGGTTGAACTATTCAACATTCACATTTCAGTTATTTAGTTAAAATTTTCATGTCAAATACATTCAGCCATCACATCTCAAGCAAACACCACAAAATTGGTTCATTTTCACTCTATATCGTCTATAGCACTTTATAACGATATATCGCCATTTTTATTTAATTTAAAACGGCCATATTTAATTAAACGACGTTTCAGGTCATGTCGATGCACTGGCGCTGCTTTCCACTAATTTTGTTTTACACATATCTGAAAATCTAACCGTTGGATCTTCACAAATTTTACATCATTAGGAAGGTCATTTCAAAACGAATCCAACGGTTCCAGTTTTGGGAAAATCCGACGGTCGGATCTTCCACACTAACCATTTGAAGTTACGATTTCAATTTACGAACTGCAGCGTCGTTATTCGATTTAATTTAATTATATTTATATTTATATATATATATAAATATAATCGTTTCTGGCGCTGTTTTTCTTCAGTTTTGAATTAAACATTCAAGACAATCCAACCGTCGGATCTTCACAAAGTTAGTGCCGTTGGAAAGATATTTCCAAGGCGAACCCAACGGTTGAGGTTTCGGGTAAATCCAATGGTCGGATCTTCCGCACTAGTCGTTTGAAATCACGGTTTCAAAAAACGAACTGCACGGCCACGTTTCGTTTTAATTCTATTTATATTTATATATTTATATAAATATAGCTCATTCAAAATTTCCTATATCGTTTCCACTTCAATTATTTCACTAACGCCTTAAATTTTTGGAAAATTTCGCCATAACCTCCTTTGTACGGGAGGGTCTGGGAAAATTCCCAAATAGCCACACGGGCGTCTCATATCAAAAAGAAAAAGGAAAAAAGCCAAGCGGCTAGCCAACAGGCTCATAAAATCATCACCCAAACAAAGCGGTAAATGTGTACCTATTTGTCGGGCACAAAATTCTATTTCTCTTCTCTAGCCCCTTTTGCTTTAACCTGTTCAATAGATATGCATGTACATATATACAATTTCTAACATTTATCATTTTCCATTCAATTTCATATTTGATTTGCTTTGGTTTAAAAACACCATTCATTCGAATGTTGCATGCATAGGCTAAAATCATATCATTAGCTAGTTAATGTATATTTCAACTCATGCACGTTTATTTGAACAAGTGGCTATTTTTAACACTTCACATTTCAAAGATGATAATTTTGGCAAACTAAAGTAGATTTCAACACATGACTATTTTATTTAGTTCCTATGCATGTTAAAAATAATATTTCTATCACAAATATTTGTTTCAACGTCCGCATATCTTTAGCATATCACACATATGATAAAAATGATATTTTTATCATTTAAAATATTTATTCAACCAATGTATGGTTTCAACACTTCATAGTTTCAATAAAAATGTAATTTTTATCGTTCAATCTTTTTATTCAACACATGAACCTTTCCGCTACACACACTTCTCAACAAATGAGCATTTCCACACATGGACATCTTATTTATGTTGTTCTTATTAGAAAGATGAAATTTTGATTGTTGAAACTATTTATATAAGGCGAATATTTTGCATACTTCATATATATATAAAAATGTGATTTTTATTGATTAAACACTCCATTCATTCACAAATGAATTTAATTTTCATACAACACTTTTCAACACATGAATATTTCCACACATGGACATAGTTTCATATATGACTTTAATTTCTATGCATGAAAATAATTTCAACATATGAAAATAATTCTAACACACAAAGATTATTCAAAATTTCGGCAGCATAACGGCAGGGTAGTTAAAACCGGCACCTCCCTAGTACGGCTCCTCGCTCTACCTTAAAACCTCGCGGTTTTTGACAATGGGGATTCATGCATCTAATTCGCACGCAGGCGGCATGTTTATTTTTATTTCCACAAATATTTTCAATTCATTTCAATCACCAATGGGTATTTTTCAACCACAACCAAACAATATCAACCACAAACAATTATTCAACCCATTCGTATTTTTCACCCAATATTTCACACCAATTCACCACAATAAATATCGTCCATGGTTTGTGGACGAGGGGAGAATATATATATAATATATAATATATATTTGCTATATTTCACTTGCATTTCAACACATATATCAATTATTCTATGCATGTAAAAATTCATACTTCGCTCATATAGCTTACACTACGCATGTACATGAGGTATACAACACGTATGTAATTTATATTTCGCTTATATAAATTATACACGACATTTTCCATTCAATTTCACGTTAATTTAGATTTCTCACCTTGGTTTTCTGAGCGCTAAAAATCGATACGATGTCAGAAAAATCCGCAGCTTCTTCTATTGGGTAGAGAGCTTCCTTGCGGTCTCGATGTTTCCTGTTTCATCGAATTTCGTCAACACACCAAAAAGATATGATTTTTCAAAGTGTAAAGATCAAAGAAAAACGCACTTTCAGAAAGCTTCAAAACTAGGTTTGCGGTTTTCGCGAGAACCGGGACACGAGGGGACGATCAGGAAGTTGGAGGTGGAAGAGCTTCGAGAGAGCTACAGGCGCGCGGTGGTCTGGTGGGACTCGGTGGCGCAGAACGGCGGCGGCGGCGGCTTGAAGGTCGGAAGTTTAGAGGTGGATATCTCGGCGTAGAGGCGACGATAGGGGGAGCTCCTTATATGGATTTGAAGAGGGGAGGGAGAACTACAAAAAGTTGAACTGGGGGAGGAGCTAATTCTGGCCGTGGCGATCGGAAATCGCCTAGGAAGGTTAAAGAGGGCTTCCGCCGTCGATGTCGGGGTCGGGGGGGGGGGGGGGGGTTTCTGTTTTTTTTATTATTATGAATAGAAAATTATGATTGGCCGAGACTATATTAAAATTTTTAAATAGTGTTTTCTTAAACGAACTCCTTTTTAAACCCAACGACTGTCGCCCCTAGCTAAATACCCCCGTTCCGGACACAATGGGATATGTGTCATAGGCCAATTCGACTGTTACAGTCAGTTATTTTTCAAATTAAAGTATAAAACATTTTATTTTTAACTCTGAACGCACATTTCAATTTGCCAGGGCCACAAACTGATTCGAAAAATTCCAGAAAAATAAATCTAGCTATGTTTTGACGCTACGGTCCCAACAAAACTAGTTTCGTCGAATTCTGAGGTCGTTTGAAAAATGGCCATTTTCTGGTCGATCCAATTTAATAGAAATCGACCAAACACATTTTCTTTTGCCACGCTCACATACTAGCTTCAAAAATTATGAAATTTGAAACCTAGCAATAGTTTGACATCCCGGACCCAACAAAAGTGGTTTCGTCGAATTCCGAGGTCGTATGCAAAATATCAATTTTCCAGGGCTATATATTCTATATACCGACTCTTCTGAAAATTCATTCGGCCATAACTTTTGATTCCCGTTATGAAACTTCGATTTTTCAGATTCGTTAGAAAGGTATTGACTAACAGATTTAAATATTTTTGGTTTCGCTAAAATCCGTTATATTTTCCACCCTGCATAGTCAGTCAAAGTTTGAATTCAAATTTTCAAACTGACTCACTATTTCTAATTCACTATTTTATTGAAATATTCTATTTCAATGGTTCAAATTGCTTTGAAATAATCAATTTAAAAATTTTAAATTGGCTCGCATTTTCCGGGTTATTACAAGCCTGTTTTAATCCATATAATGCTTTCTTTAACTTATATACATGATTTGTGATTTTTTGTCTTCAAATAGAGGTGGTTGCTCTACATATACGTATTCTTTAACAAATCCATTCAATAAAGCACTTTTTACATCCATTTGATATAATTTTAAATTATTATGGTTTGCAAAAGCTATTAAAATTCTAATGGCTTCTAATCTTGCTACCGGGCAAAAGTTTCACCGTAATTTGTTCCTTCTTCTTGAGTATAACCTTGTGCTACTAGACGTGCCTTATTTATTACAACCTCACCATGTTCAGTCATTTTATTTTTGTAAACCTATTTGGTTTCTATTATAGTCTTATCCTTGGGTCTAGGAACAAGTTCCCATACATCATTCTTAGTAAACTGATTTAGTTCTTCTTGCATAGCAAGTATCCATGAATCATCAGAAGATGCTTCCTTTGGATTATTAGGTTCAACAGTTAAAATGAATGCAGTATTACTCATATTATTTAAATGATTACGGGTTCTAACAATGGGTTCAATATCTTCTAAGATATTTGCTACAGGATGGTCTCTAAGTAATCTAATTCTTTTATTTGGTTGGTTATCTTTATGATTTATTTCATTAATTTCATTTTCACATTCATCTTGATTGTTTTAAGTTATACTTTTATAATTTTCTACAAAAGATACGCTTATGTTTATTCTATGGTATTGGTTCTAGTATTGAAAACTCTGTATGTTTACTTCTTTCTGAATATCTAATAATTATTCCTTTATCGGACGAGTCAAACTTGTCTAAATTGTCTTTAGTATTAAATATAAAATATTTACTTCCAAGTATTTTAAAATATGACACTTTTGGTTTCTTATTATACAAAAGTTTATAAGAAGTTTTATGAGTTAAAGGTCTAACTGATATTCTATTTAAAATATAGCAAGTTGTTGCAACTGTCTCAGCCCAAAAATTTCTTGGTAAATTACTATCAGATAACATAGTTCTCGTACACTCTTGTATCGTCCTATTTTTACATTCAACAACTCCATTTTGTTGATGAGTTCTAGGAATAGAAAAATTATGGGTTATTCTTTTTTTATTACAAAGTTTTTCAAAATTTCTGTTTTCGAATTCTCTACCATGATCACTACGTATTGTTTTGATTTTTAGTGATAATAAGTTTTGAATTCTTTTAGAAAAAGTTTTATATTGATCAAAAGCAACACTTTTATTTTTAAGAAACAATGTCCAAGTGAATCTAGAAAAATCATCGACTATTACGTAAACATATATATTATGATTTATTGATTGAATTTGAGATAGACCAAATAAATCCATTGAATTAACTATAATGGTTTCGAGGTAGTAATATCCTCTTTTTATTTAAATGAACTTCTCTTTAATTTTCCAAATTGACAAGCGTCACATAAGTAATTAACTTTAAATCTCATTTTAGGTAATCCTTTAATTGATTCTAATTTAGAAATCTTAGAGATATGTTTGATATTTATATGACCAAATCTCTTATGCCAGATCCAAGGGTCACTTGTATTGGCCGTAAGACATAGATTATCATTGGAAATTTTCATACTCGATATATGGATATATTTTTTTCTATCTCGTTCGAATATTTCCTTTGAATTCCCATATTCTACAAAACGTTTATCCTTTTCAAAGTTTATTTATAACCCTTATCACAAAGTTGACTTATACTTAGCAAGTTGTGTTTTAGATTCCTAACTAATAAAACATCAGAGATAGTAGGTGTTTCAGAATTACTGACATTGCCGATCCCAATAATGTATCCGTTAGAGTTATCTCTGAAGGTCACCATTTCACCATCTTCATATGTCAAATTATGGGGTAATTCAGGATTTCCCATCATATGTCTCGAGCAGCCACTATCCAGTATCCATTTGTCCTTTTTAATTTCCGACAACTGCTTTCCAGAATTTGAATTCTCAACAGCCATGTAACACACCGGTTCGGAATTTGAATTTCCAACAACAACCTTTTCAGAATTTGAATTTTCAGTAGCCACAATTTTCGGATTTGAATTACCAACATCCATTTCACCCATATTTTAAACTTTTGAATTTTCAAAAGCCATAAAACACATCTTTTCCTGTATTGAACAATATTTCGGTAGATCACACGACTGTTCAACGCGATTATATGCAGACTCTTTCAACATTTATACAATGCATGAATTGACACTAGTGTTAACAAATATATAAAAATTTACCATTTAAAAATTTTCAAAAATCAGATTATGAACTTTTTGAAAGACCTTGCTCATATACTAATTGTTAGGCATTGCGGAATGGATCATTAAGGCAAAACTAACACTAGAGGGGGGGGGAGGGGGTAAATAGTGTTTTTGAAAAAAAATAAACAAAATCTAAAACTTATATGATCTACTATATGAATCAAACACCACAGAAATAATCACATACACAAAATCAAACACAAACACAAATATAAAAAAAATGTAGAAAAGGAAAGAACACACTGAATTTTATACTGGTTTAGAATTGTTCCTACGTCCAGTCCCACGCAACGCTGGATTGCACAGAGTTTTATTAATATATCAATACCCAATTACAATCCTCTCCTTTATTTCACAGCTACAAGGGATACCACTTATTCCACATACACTTGATCGAGTATACTCACCTTGATTTCCCTGCTACAAGGGTAACACCGATTCCACTCTCCTTGATTTCACGGCTACAAAGGTAACATCGATTACATACACTTTCCAAATGATTACAATAGCCCTATAACTCTTCAATATCACTTTGATTCAGAGAGTAATGAGTAAAGAGTGAGAAGAGAAGAAGTTTTATGTAAATAGAATTGAATTCGTAGAGTATAAGTGTAGAAATCATAAAAATGAGAAGATATAATGGTGTAAAGAAAGGAGATGAAGATGGAGAAGAAGAATGATGAAAAAATTCGAAATCAACCCATATTTATAAGATTTGAAAGGTTGCAACATTTTTGGAGCGTCACAAATAGCGAAAAGACACTTCCTTTCAATTTTCAAAAAGGGACAGTTATATGTCAACATAGGCTAAAATGTATGTCGACATAAGCATATGTAAAATTAAAATTTGAGCAATTTTCAAGTGTTTTGATATATATGTATAATTTTGGAAATTATTGAATTAAAACGTAGTGTTATAAATAAGTATTATAAAGTGGAAAAACATACAAAATGATAAATATAAGATATATGAACATATTTATAAAATTATAGAGTTTAAAACTATATAAATATAAAGTATAAATATATATAACTTATAAAGTATAAACTTATAAAAATTATGTTTAAGATCAAAGTAAATTAAGAAAATAAAATAGAGAAGATAGAGATTGAAGATAGAATTTGAAAATAGAATTTGAAATCAGAAATTGAAAAACAGAATTTAAATTTGAATTTGAACCTGGAGTACTATTCAGAGTCTTACATAAACTAGACTCTATTACTATATTTATCTTGAACTCTTGAAACCTTGATTACTCACGAGTCTTGAATTATCTCTGAATTCTAAACCTCTAACATCTTTAAAGTGTGCAGTCTTCAGTATAGATCCTGCATATAGATCCTGCATATGTATATATATATATATATATTCTAGATAAAAGTGTTAGTATATATTTAATAATCAATTAATATTGAAATAAGGTTGTTGTCATCAAAACTCCATTCTCCAACAGAGCATGTTTCTTACTTCGAAGCTTTGTCAATGTATGCTCATTCATATGTCGAGACTCCTTATCAAAAGAACGAGAAGTTTTTCATGGGCTTGAACAAATACCTTGGGAATCTGTTGGTTGATCACCTAGATGATACTTATGGAAATATCGTCAAGAAAGCCCCGAGGCACGAGAATCTGTTTCCCAAGGAAGAGATTGTTGTTGCAGCTAAGGGAGAACCGAAACGACAGCAGGGTGGTAATAACAACAAAAAGAGTAAGCAACAACAGTAGAAAGGAAAGGACGAATATAATAAGCAGAAAGGCGAAGTTACTTGCTTTAACTGCTGGCAGCAGGGCCATTATTCCAAGGATTGTAAGAATCCAAATGCAGAGAAGAAGTGCTTTAATTGTGGAAATCTAGGACATGATAAGAAGGATTGCCCTGAACTAGCTAATAGTAATCACGTTGTGAAGGCATATGCTTTGGAAGTCATGCCATCGTTTTCAAGGGCTCCAACTACAAAGGACAAAGGGAAGGATGTCATCATCCAAGGTACTCTTTCTGTTAGGGGTGTTTTAGTTCGAGTATTGTTTAATACTGGAGCATCACATTCATTCATTTGTAATGAGTTTGTGTGCCACTTGGGTTTGAAGCCCGAGATTTGTGATGGACCTTTTTTTGTGACTAATCCAGTTGGTGGTTCGTCCAGATTGTGTATGATTTGTCATGGTCTACTGTTTTCGAGTCATAATTTCTCCTTTGTGTGTGATTGCTTTGTTTTGAACTTCGCTGGGCTTTGGATTATCTTGGGTATGGATTGCCTCAAGAGGTATGCGACAAGAGTGAATTGCGATAAGCTTGAGGTGGGAGTCAGGAATGTGGAAGGGCGAAGGGTTTTGATTCGATGTTAGCCTAAAGATGGCATATTCGTAAGTTATTTATATTCGCTTGTGATTCCATAGGGAGAGTTGTCATCTGTGCCGATCGCAAATGAGTTTAAGGGTGTCTTTGATGAGATCAAAGGGTTGTCGTCGCATCGTGACATTGAGTTCATAATAGATTTGGTCGAGTGTACTAGACCTATCATTATGCCTCTTAGGCGGAAGGCGCCTAAGGAACATCGAGAGTTAAGGGTGCAAGTATGTGACCTTTTGAGAAAATGATTCATTCGGTGAAGTGTTTTCAAATGGGGTACACCAGTTGTGTTTGCAACTAAAGCTGACGACTCGTTGAGATTGTGTGTGGACTATCGTGAGCTGAACAAGGTGATCAAGAAGAACAAGTATCCATTGTCGAGGATAGATGAATTTTTTTATTATCTTCACGAAGCCAAGGTGTTTTCTCGGATGGATTTGGTAACGGGATTCCACCAGTTAAGGGTGGCAAAGGATAGTGTGCCAAAGACTGCTTTTAGGACACCGTCCGGTTTCTTCGAATAGTTGGTGATGACATTCGGGTTCACTAATGCGCCTGTGTATTTTATGGATCTAATGAATAGAGTTTTCAGAGATCAGTTGAACAAGTTCGTGCTTGTGTTCTTGGATGATATCCTGGTTTATTCCCAGAATGAGGAAGAGCATAAGACGCACTTGCGATTTGTTTTGTAAATCTTGCAAAAGCATCAACCGAGAGCTAAGTTTTTGAACTGTCAATTCGGGAAGAGCGAAGTGAGGTTCTTAAGCCATGTTGTTTCTGGAAATGGGATAGTGGTTGACCCCACTAAAGTGGCAACAATTCAGGACTGGGATGGACCTAAGAATGCTACGGACGTGAGAAGTTTCCTTGGGTTGGCGGGATATTATTGCCATTTTATATATGATTTCTCCAAGATAGTTGCACCATTAACAGGATTGTCTAAGAAGAATCAAGTGTTAACATAGAATGCGAAGTGTGAGAAAGTTTTTGAAATCCTGAAAGAGAGTGTAATAACCCGGAAAATCTGGGCCAGTTTAAAATTTTTATTTTGGCAATTTTAATGGATTTTGAAGATTTAAAATAGATTTTTTTTAAATAATATTGACGAGAAATTTATTTTGAATATATTTAGAACGTATATATTTATACGCGTCGTCGTTAGAAAATAAATAATTATATATAATTATAAATAGAATTGAAAATGGCGTGGTAGTTCGATAATTCGATTTCAAACTTCAATTGAACATACCGGGTGCAAAACAATCCGGATTTTAGTGAAACCAAAAATAATATGATCTAATTGATAATATCTTTCCAACGAATCCGAGAAATCGAAATTTCATAGTGGGAATCAAAAGATACGTCCAGTTGAAAATTCTGAATAGTCGCTATGGAATTCAGGCCCTTAAAAATAGACATTTTGCAAACGACCTCGGATTTCGACGAAACCACTTTTGTTGGGTCCGTGATGTCAAATTATTTTTAGATTCCAAATTTCATAATTTTTCGAATCAATATGTGAGTGTGGCAAAGGAAAACGTGTTTGACCAGTTTCAGTTGATTTTAATCGACTGGAAAATGGCCATTTTTCCAATGGTCTCAGAATTCGACGAAACTAGTTTTGTTAAGACCGTATCGTCAATACGAAGCTAGAAAATATTTTTTGGGAATTTTTCGGGTTAGTATGTGACCCCAGTAAATTGAAATGCGCGTACAAATTCAATATATAGAGTATATGTTGATTTTGGCGGAAACTGATCGAAACGATCGAATCAGCCTATGATACATATCCCATTGTGTTCGGAATGGGGGTAATTAGCTATGGACGTCAGGCGGTGGGCCTCGTTTAGAGGTCGTATGTAAAAGTCAACTTTTTAAAGCTAAATAATTAAAAATTTAGAAAACCCTCTCTCCTCTTCCCTTTATTCTTTTTGCCCCCCCCTCCCCGGTCAGATTCATTCAGTAGAAAGAAAAAAGGAAAAAAAAAGAAGAAGAAAAAAAGAAAGAAATCGATCCTCGCGATCCGCCCAGGGGCGTTCGTCGCCCACCGCGCCGCCGCGCAAGTCGCGCTCCCCCCCTCAGCAACCTCCGCCTCCCACTAACCTTGCCCCCCTCGACTTCCGTTCAGGCCCCCCTTCCATCGAACACCACCGCAACCGACACCCCCCTCTATCGCCTACCCCTCCGCCACCCTCCTCAAATCGCGCGCCACCACCCCCCTCATCCACTGACGAGCGCGACATCCCCCCCAATATTCACTGTAAGTTTTTTTTATTTCATTTATTTGTTTATTTTTGTTTTGTTTTAATTCATTTTAAATGTTTAGCTTAGGTTAATCAGTTTAAAAACTGATTTTTAGTATGTAGATTTTTAATTTACAAGAGAATAGATTTTTAATTTACAAAAGAAATGATTTTTATGTTTAGACATAGAATAAAATATATAATTTTAGATTATAAAAAGAATCAAAATATGATTTTTATATTTTTAAAGTATTAAAAATATAATCTTTATTATGTAGAAGGTGTAAAAATATGATTTTTGTTTATGTAGAGAATTAAAAATATAATTTTTACATGATAGGAATATTAGAAATATAATCTTTATAATTGAAAAGGCGAAATCTTTATAATTGAAAAGGCAAAATCTTTATAATTGAAAAGGCGAAATCTTTATATGAATAATAGCGTGATAAAAATAGAATTTTTATATATTGAATAGCGAAGTAAAAATTCGATTTTTATATATTGAATAGCGAAGTAAAACTTCGATTTTTATATATTGAATAGCAAAGTAAAAATTCGATTTTTATATATTGAATAGCGAAGTAAAAATTCGATTTTTATATATCGAGTAGCGTAGTAAAAATTCGATTTTTATATATTGAATAGCAAAGTAAAAATTCGATTTTTATATATTGAATAGCAAAGTAAAAATTCGATTTTTATATATTGAATAGCGAAGTAAAAATTCGATTTTTATATACTGAATAGCAAAGTAAAAATTCGATTTTTATATATTGAATAGCGAAGTAAAAATTCGATTTTTACATATGTAGTGACTACGGGCGACGAAAGTGACGAAAGGCGAGAACGAGAAGACTTCTACAAAAGAAGAGTCAAGATGATTGGATAGCTATTGGTGAGAACTTCTCACCTTTCAAAATTTCTTTTTCTAGTTATATATATATACTAGGATGCAGACGGTGTTTAGTAGCACCCGAAACAATCATCCACAGACCATGGACTTGTTTGTTTGGTTGCATAGATTAGTTGGATTATTTGATTTGAATTGAATTGTTTGGTGAAATGGAAATGATTTGATTGATGTGTGAATGGCGTGGGCCTTCACTAGACCGGGGATAAGGCTAGGCCTTGTCCCGTTTCTAGTATCGTGCCGTTATGCCGCCGAAATTTTCTAAAATAAGTTAGAAAAATAAAAATATCATTTTATTTTGTAAATGAACTGAATAAAAATTCATGTGTTAAAAAAAAAATTATCGTTAAAAATATAATTTTTAACGTGAATGTGAATAAATAAATATTCATTTACAAACCGGACGGTTTGTTTAGGTACACCTATTTGAAGGACATTGATTGGGACGATAAATTTTACACATCGCCCAACTGCACAAATAAAATCTGTGTTTGTTGATTTGAAACCCCACACGGGTGTTGGGATGAAATTTGAAGTTCACTCATCCTGATTGATTAAATATGTCGATCGATTGATTGACAGGCTGTTATAAGCGTTAATATCTATATTTGATGCTTATACAGTGTAGTGCACTTTGGATGATCGTTGATTATTTATCGTTGCTATTATATACATGTGTTGTATGGAATCCATATAGTTAACGCTATATGGTAATTGATTGGGCCTCATTCCAATTTAGAAAATAAAGAATATTATAAAACAAAGGTTCATGTGTTGACAATACTCATCCGTTGAGATTAGTCATGTGTTGAACGAAATATTTTAACAATAAAATTTACATCTTTATCATATATAGAATTAGAAATCAACTGGAAAATAGATGAGATGAGTGGTCTCCTGGATATTGATCTGATGTTGGTTTCGGCCTTCGGGGTTAATATTCAGGGAATCGTTCTCTTACTAGTTTACGGTTGGAGTCTGATTTGAAATCAAACGATAGATACCATAATTTTTATAAAATATATTAAATAACAAAAATAGTCACACGTGGACAGTACTCATTCGTTGAGATTAGTCATGTGTTGACAAAAATATAGATTCACGTATTGAATAGCATAGATATTCATTTGTTGAATAGAACAACGGGATTATCGTAATATATAAAGCCGTGTTGATTAGAGATGCACTATTTTGACGCGAATGATATTTATATCGATTATATTCGTTTTTAAATTTGATTTGAATTGAATTTGAACAGAATAGAAAATGAATTCGATTTGAATAGAAAACCAATTTGATTCGATTTGAATAGAAAAAGAATTGAATTTAAATTGAATAGAAAACGAATTGAATTTAAATTGAATAGAAAACGAATTGAATTTAAATTGAATAGAAAACGAATTTGATTTAAATTGAATATAAAACGAATTTGATTTAAATTGAATAGAAAATGAATTTGATTTCAATTGAATATAAAACGAATTTGATTTCAATTGAATATAAATGAATTTGATTTAAATTGAATATAAAACGAATTTGATTTCAATTGAATATAACCAATTTGATTTAAATTGAATAGAAAACCAATTTGATTTGAATTGAATAGAAAACGAATTGAATTTAAATTGAATAGAAAACGAATTGAATTTAAATTGAATAGAAAACGAATTGAATTTAAATTGAATAGAAAACAAAATGAATTCGAATTGAATAGAAAATGAAATGAATTCGAATCGAATTAAAATCGATTTGAATTGAAATCAAATAGAAATGAAAGTAAAAAGGATTTATAATAGAAAATTCAATTTTGATTTGAATTTGAAATAAAGGATGAAATTGTTTTTGAAACGAATTCAAAACTATTTATAAAATTCGTTCTAAACAGAAATCGACGAAATATATATTATATATATAATATAATGGCCGGAATAGAACGCGCCGCGCCGCGGCAGTTCGCGAATTTCAACCACTTACTTCGAACGGACATTACGGGAGATCCGACCGTCGGATTCTCCTAAAACCGGAACCGTTGGGTTCGTATCGAAAAGAGCTTTCTAACGAATATTAGAAATTTGAAATCTATCGGTCGGATTTGGAGATACGTCCAAATCGAATTCGAAAAAGGTCGCTGTAAGTGCAGTTCGATGACTGTTGACGGAAATCGACTGTACGGGCCTTGATAAAATTATTAAAAATAGTAATAATTTGTGTAAAATCATAAGAAATGATTTGGGAAAAATTGGGATGAAAAACTCCATGTTTGAAAAGATAAAAATAGATTTTTATTGAAATGAACTAGTTTTGAACTAAAATTAAAATCCATTTATTTTTAAATAAATAAATTGGATTTGAAATGGGTTTTAAATAGAATTGATTAGTGGGTTTATCGTGAAGGGTGTTTTAAATAACACTTGTTTTTTAACCCGATAATAAATAGAATGTGATTTGGGTTTATCGTGAACTATGTTTTAAATGACATTAGTTCTTTAACTCAGAAAAAGGAGTTTTAAGGAATCTGCAATTAGATTGAAATGCGAATTGATAATTTAAATTATCAAATTTGGAAAATGAGCGAGAATGGAGTATCACCAGTTTTGCTCCAAAGCGATAGTTAAATCTTTAATAAGATTTGAACGTGAAATGGTAATTAATTTTACCAATAACACCGTGGTGTTAGATATGGAGTATTACCAGTTTTTCTTCATGGGATAAATAGGTTGGGATTGGGAAATAAAATAAATAATTACTTCGGTGTGGTTCGCTAATCTCGACTAGTTTGGAAAAACCATAATTTGGTTTGCTACGACATCCAATGGAAGATTAAAGAATAAATTTTAAAGAATTTATCTTGGATAAAATTAATGGGAACTTTTCCCTAAAAATGTGAAATTTGGAAACTAGTTGTAGGTTAGTTAAGAAGAATGGTTTCCTGGGTATTGATCTGAAGTTGGTTAGAATGGTTTCCTGGGTATTGATCTGAAGTTGGTTTCGGCCTTCGGGGTTAATATTTGGGGAATTGCTCTCTTGCTAATTTGCGGTTAGTGACTAATGAATTGGAATGAGGCGTATGTTGTGTTTGTGTAACATTTGTTTTTAATATACGCGAGTTGTTCGGAAAGACCGGGTTTATACCCATTCTGAATAACCGATTCGACGATATGTCGAAGATGAAGACGGTGGTTGAAGACCGGAAATCTTCACATCGTTTGGATAATTACCGATGATCCTGATTGGGCTGTAAACCCAAGAGGATGGAAATAGTTGGTGGTCGTCCAGACGTACCTGGAGATCGATGGATATGCGAGGAAAGTGCCTCCGGTTTCGTTCAGACCCAGAACGAACTTGTAAATGGATTATGTGTCTGACATTGGATTTTATTCTGTGTTGATTGATTTCTGTTAAATATATATCTGTTTGGCAGCGGAGAATTTATTCTCTTGCTTAACGCCCTTCTCTGAGACATACGAGCTTAGAGGTTGTATATCGATAGATATCAATCGCATGACATGAATTGCCTGTGTGGTACGCTGAGTTGCATGGATCAAGGCTTCTGTTGAAAAGCAAAGTCTTGTGGTCGATGATCAAAGCACGGCCTACGTGGCAGCTTTATGTATAACGTGAATTCGCGAGCCTCACACCTCGGTATGAGTCAAAAATGGGATGAGGACCTAAGGAGTGCACGACGTTTCTTTCTAGCTATGTGTGGTGTCAGTGACCTACCAGCCCTGACATTTACATACTTTTCACCTTTGTGGTTTGGATGCGAGGCGCCTCGATTATAGGTCCTATAGGGCCGGGAAACGTGTGTTCAGGAATAATTAATCCTCAAACGTAAGAGAGGACCGGTCTTGGAGGATCCCAGGGTTACCCAGAGTGTGTAGTCCTGAGGCATTTGCTAGAGTGTCTCGAAGCGGAGAGGAGCTTGCCCCTTGCCTCGACTTATGACAGAAATCCAATTTCCAATACATGTATTTCGGCTTTATTTGTAGAGCCTAGTATGGCGACATAGTGGTATGGGGCACTTATGCCGTCTATGATTTATATTTATGATTGAAACTGTTTTGACACTATACACTTATTATAGTATCAAATGATTTGTTTTAAACGTACCAAGCATGTTTGGCTGTTATAAGGTAAAACCCTATCCTCCGGCTTGCGTTGCATTGTGTGATGGGACCTGGGTCTTATAATAGCTTCATTTTTCGAAAAAGCATTGCGTTGTTCACTCTATGCACTGGTATTCTTGGGAGGAAACCCGTTCCGTGTTATAGGCGTGGTCCCTTGAATTACTTTCTTTAAAAATAAAGATTTAATAACTGTTTTAGTTCTCACACCAGTCACATGACTGACCTGGAGTTTATTATTTTAACCTAAACTCTGGGTGCCCCTATTTTCGACACGGGCAGCTAGTACTTTTGGTTTTTGCAGATTTACATTCACAGGATCCTGGTTTACAGCTGGAATGATATCAGGAAAGCTCTGTATCCGTATATCTCCTTCAGTTGTGCTATGTATTATTTTTCCGCTGCTATGTAATTTATTGTAATCTCTGATATTTATCGAATGTAATTTATTCATTTATACTCTGTATATTCTTGTATCTGATGGAATTATTGTAATAACTATGAAATGTTCTTCCGTCTGCGTTCTGATTTGTCCTGTTCTCAAAACGATCAGGGGTTTCGAACGGTTCAGATCGGTTTAACGACTGATTCAGATCGAGCGAAATTCCCGGCCGTCACATTTGGTATCAGAGCTTTGGTTTACAGAGCTCGAGAACAAGACACATTAGAACCATACGAAAGAATTCATCAGATATTGGATTAGTAATATCCAATTAGAATGACTCGTTAGAGATAGGATCAGTAGTATCCTAGAACGAGTGTGAAGAGTATATTTTTCAAATGAAAACAATTTTGTTTTGAAAATTTAAATCGTTTTAAACGTATTTGATTATTTATTTATTTTGAATTTGGACAATCTGGTATATAAAGGTTTTGCATATACGCGTCATGAACGTATATTCGAAGTTTTAATATATTAGATAGATATAGAGTCACACTCTAGTCGCCCGGACATGGTCCTGATGATGAAGTATACCATCACCAGTATTTATTTTCGAGTGACGAAGGTGTGATATCTATATGTTTCCATTTAGACTGGTGTGAGAACCAAAATTTATATAGGTAGATTTATTGTTGTGAATTGGCATCAAAACATGATTTTTGACTATATATCAAAATTTATGAATTTGAAACGTTAAATCCACTAATAGATTGATGTTTGTGTTGTTTGTTTGATAATTTTGAACCATTATGCCTAATAGAATCAAATAGTGAATTATATTGAAATTGGTCGCATTTGCTTGCATATACATATACTTACATTGAATAGGTCATAGCAAGGAGGCTAGAGCAGAGAATAAAATTTGTTTTCCTGACAAATAGGTACATATTTACTACAATTTACTGTTTTGTTTGGGTGATGATGATTTTATGAGCCTATTGGATAGCCGCTTGGCCTTTTCTTTTTCTTTTTGAGATCAGAAGGCCTATAAGGCAATTTCGGGATTTTCCCGTGGCTCCCGGTGCAGGGGAGGTTATGGCGAAATTTTTCGAAAATTTAGGGTGTTAGCCAAATTTTTGAAAATTTGAAAATTCTCAGAAACTGAAAAGTTGGAGAATGGAAGCCTGATCGAACGTAGAGTTGACTAATCAAACCACTTTCGACTTTGTTCCTTTTCGGGGACGAAAAGTTTTAAGTGGGGGAGATTGTAATAACCCGGAAAATCTGGGCCAGTTTAAATTTTTTATTTTGGCAATTTTAATGGATTTTGAAGATTTAAAATAGATTTTTTTAAATAATATTGACGAGAAATTTATTTTGAATATATTTAGAACGTATATATTTATACGCGTCATCGTTAGAAAATAAATAATTATATATAATTATAAATAGAACTGAAAATGGCGCGGTAGTTCGATAATTCGATTTCAAACTTCAATTGAACATACCGGGTGCAAAACAATCCGGATTTTAGTGAAACCAAAAATAATAGGATCTAATTGGTAATATCTTTCCAACGAATCCGAGAAATCGAAATTTCATAGCGGGAATCAAAAGATACGTTCAGTTGAAAATTCTGAATAGTCGCTATGGAATTCAGGCCCTTAAAAATAGACATTTTGCAAACGACCTCGGATTTCGACGAAACCACTTTTGTTGGGTCCGTGATGTCAAATTATTTTTAGATTCCAAATTTCATAATTTTTCGAATCAATATGTGAGCGTGGAAAAGGAAAACGTGTTTGACCAGTTTTAGTTGATTTTAATCAACTGGAAAATGCCCATTTTTCCAACGGTGTCAGAATTCGACGAAACTAGTTTTGTTAAGACCGTATCGTCAATACAAAGCTAGAAAATATTTTTCGAGAATTTTTCGAGTTAGTATGTGACCCCAGTAAATTGAAATGCACGTACAAATTCAATATATAGAGTATATGTTGATTTTGGCGGAAACTGATCGAAACGATCGAATCAGCCTACGATACATATCCCATTGTGTTCGGAATGGGGGTAATTAGCTATGAACGACAGGCGGTGGGCCTCGTTTAGAGGTCGTATGTAAAAGTCAACTTTTTAAAGCTAAATAATTAAAAATTTAGAAAACCCTCTCTCCTCTTCCCTTTATTCTTTTTGCCCCCCCCCCCGTCAGATTCATTCAGAAGAAAGAAAAAAGGAAAAAAAATATGAATAAAAGAAAAAAATCGATCCTCGCGATCCGCCCAGGGGCGTTCCCGCCCACCGCGCGAGGCGCGCTCCCCCCCCCCTCAGCAACCTCCGCCTCCCACTAAACTCGCCCCCCTCGACTTCCGTTCAGGCCCCCCTTCCATCGAAGACCACCGCAACCGACACCCCCTCCATCGCCTACCCCTCCACCACCCTCCTCAAATCGCGCGCCACCACCCCCCCTCATCCACTGACGAGCGCGACAGCCCCCCAATATTCACTGTAAGTTTTTTTTATTTCATTTATTTGTTTATTTTTGTTTTGTTTTAATTCATTTTAAATGTTTAGCTTAGGTTAATCAGTTTAAAAACTGATTTTTAGTATGTAGATTTTTAATTTACAAGAGAATAGATTTTTAATTTACAAAAGAAATGATTTTTATGTTTAGACATAGAATAAAATATATAATTTTAGATTATAAAAAGAATCAAAATATGATTTTTATATTTTTAAAGTATTAAAAATATAATCTTTATTATGTAGAAGGTGTAAAAATATGATAATTGTTTATGTAGAGAATTAAAAATATAATTTTTACATAATAGGAATATTAGAAATATAATCTTTATAATTGAAAAGGCGAAATCTTTATAATTGAAAAGGCGAAATCTTTATATGAATAATAGCGTGATAAAAATAGAATTTTTATATATTGAATAGCGAAGTAAAAAATTCGATTTTTATATATTGAATAGCGAAGTAAAAATTCGATTTTTATATATTGAATAGCGAAGTAAAAATTCGATTTTTATATATTGAATAGCAAAGTAAAAAATCGATTTTTATATATTGAATAGCGAAGTAAAAATTCGATTTTTATATATCGAATAGCGTAGTAAAAATTCGATTTTTATATATCAAATAGCAAAGTAAAAATTTGATTTTTATATATTGAATAGCAAAGTAAAAATTCGATTTTTATATATTGAATAGCGAAGTAAAAATTCGATTTTTATATATTGAATAGCAAAGTAAAAATTCGATTTTTATATATTGAATAGCGAAGTAAAAATTCAATTTTTACATATGTAGTGACTACGGGCGACGAAAGTGACGAAAGGCGAGAACGACGAAGACTTCTACAAAAGAAGAGTCAAGATGATTGGATAGCTATTGGTGAGAACTTCTCACCTTTCAAAATTTCTTTTTCTAGTTATATATATATATACTAGGATGCAGACGGTATTTAGTAGCACCCGACACAATCGTCCACAGACCATGGACTTGTTTGTTTGGTTGCATAGATTAGTTGGATTATTTGATTTGAATTGAATTGTTTGTGAAATGGAAATGATTTGATTGATGTGTGAATGGCGTGGGCCTTCACTAGACCGGGGATAAGGCTAGGCCTTGTCCCGTTTCTAGTATCGTGCCGTTATGCCGCCGAAATTTTCTAAAATAAGTTAGAAAAAAAATCATTTTTATTTTGTAAATGAACTGAATAGAATCACACTTTTTTAGGACGGATTGGTGAGGCACAGCGAGATGACCCACAGATGGTTGAGTTAGTAGAGAAGCTCATAAGGGGGGAGTCGTCCAGCCATTTGAGTAGGTACACCCTAGATGGTAAGGGGTGGTTGTGTAGAGACGGTAGACTTTGTGTACCGCAAGACGAGGGTTTGAGGAAGGCTATACTTGATGATGCACATCGGTCGAAGATGACCATTCATCCCGGTGGGGACAAGATGTACCAAGACATGAAGCGAGTTTTCTTTTGGGCCGGTATGAAGAAAGACGCGGCCGAGTATGTCAACAAGTAAAAGCGGAGCAAAAGAAACCCGGTGGGTTGCTTCACCCATTAGAGGTTCCGCTATGGAAGTGGGATAGTATCTCGATGGATTACCGAGATCGAGGAAGGGTAATACGGGAATTTGGGTTGTGGTAGACAGACTTACTAAGAGTGCCCATTTTATACCCGTGGAGAGTATGAGAACTGCTCCATGGCTAGCTTCAGTTTACATTCGAGAGATCATTAGATTGCATAGTGTACCTTCCAGTATAGTGAGCGATCGAGATCCTATCTTCACTAGAGAGTTTTGGAAGAGTTTGCAAGAGGCGGTAGGGACTCAGTTGTGTTTGAGTACCGCATATCATCCTCAGACGGACGGCCAGACCGAGAGGGTGAATCGTATTTTAGAAGACCTTTTGAGGCTATGTATCTTAGATTTTGGAGGTACATGAGAAGAGCATCTTCCATTGGTGGAGTTGCCCGACAGACTTAGTGGTGTACATGATGTATTCCATGTGAGGAAATGCCTACATGAGACCGCAGAGGTGGTAGAGCCGAGCTTGCTTAGAGAAGTAGAGATAGAGCGTGATGCGACTATTCGACGAGCTCCTACACGCATCCTTGGGTCAGAGATTAAGAGGTTGAGAAACAGGGAGGTTCAACTAGTCAAAATGCAATGGGGAGAAGATGAGAGCAACGCTACTTGGGAGACGGAAGCGAAAATGCGTTCATTATACCCATTCCTTTTTGAGGGTATGTCTTTTAACTTCTCCTTTATCGTTTGTCTAGTACTTATCTTATCTTTAGTATGTCCTCTTGTTAGTGCCTTTGACCTTTAGATAGGGTAAACCTATGGTTGAAACATGTGTTTGAGACATGTTATGATTGATGGATGCATGTGGATGCAAGTGTTTGCTAGTGGTTGCTCGTGGATGCATATACACACACTCTAGACACTAGATCGGCTCAGTCACTTCATATTGCATATTGCATATAATTGTGTGTAGGTAGCTATATTTATGGATGTATAATGATTGTGTTATCATATGGATGATGCATTTCGGTGAATGATTGTGCACTCATGTAGATATTGTATGTGTCGATAGGGTTCTCTCGCATACATAATGGATGCATGGCACTATCATGGTTTGCATATGTTCATACATTAGATAGGGAACATATACACACACTTTTTGCATATGCTCATACATCAGTAGAAATTGTTTTAAGGACAATGGATGCCCGTGTTTGATGGATTGAGTAGATGGTTGTTTGGATGGTAGGATATGCATTCTCCTTAACTTGGAGATTTCGGGGACGAAATCCTTTAAGGAGGGGAGAATGTAACACCCTGAATTTCAGTTAACACTGATATTCACTAATTACGGAATTAATAATCTCAGATGTGAGAATCAGGGGAAACGGGTTACGTCATTGTGTTCGTCTCGGAAAAATACGCGAAATAGAGTCCGAAATTTTGTAAATCGGAGTCCGTATGACCCGGTTAAGGCCCAAAGAAGTTTTCGGGAAATTTGAATTTCGAAACATGCAGAAATGGGGGCCAGGCGGGAAAACTCCCGCCCAGCCAAGTCGACTTGGCTGTCGATAGGGCTGTCGACTTGCCTGTCGACATGCCTGTCGACTGGGCAGTCGACAGGGCTGTCGACTGGCCCTGTCGGCTGATTCTGGCCTGGGTGCACCTGGTTGAGTTTTGGGCTGGGTTGGAGGGCTTGGGACGAAATCTGACGGACCTAAACTAACCTAGGGTTAATCTAAGGGTCTAAAACACAACCTAATCCTATAAATACACCCTAAGACTACCCTAATCCATACTAAAATAGAATCTATGCCATCATGCCGCCAAAATGCAACTTAGAAGGAGCCTCCACTAATTTGTGAAGAGGATTGCAAGCTAATCAACTACTAATCCACCTCTACTTCAACTCTAGCAACTATCTAAGGAGCTAATCTTGGAGTTTGTGAGTTTCTATCACTTTAATAACCAATTGTTAAACTAAGTAGATGAGATGTGATAAGATCATATGGTTTTGCTTGCGGATCAATGGGTTTTAGGTCATATGTTATGATGCTAGTTTGCTAATCACTATGTTTAACACTTATTCATGATGACACTATGTTTATGCAAGTTAAGTGTTTGGGTTTATGCATGTTAAATGGTGGGTTTTATGCATGCTAAGTATTTGGTTTTATGCATGCTAAGTGTTTGGTTTTATGCAAGTTATGATGCAAGTTCATATGCAAGTTATGATGCAAGTTCATATGCAAGTTTGTCTCTTTTTATGATATGCATAATATATGCAAGTTTGCCTCCAAGTATGGCATGTTATGCAAGTTCATATGCAAGTTATGATGCAAGTTCATATGCAAGTTATGATGCAAGTTCATATGCAAGTTTGTCTCTTTGTATGACATAAGTACATGTGCAAGTTCATCCCTTTTAGACCTATGACATGTATGCAAGTTGACACCTTTATGATAGGTCGATGACATGAACATTTAAGCAAGTTACCATCTTTATGACATATGTGATTCATGCAAGTTTGGGTTGGTTATTTATGCAAGTTGGGTTTATGGTCATATATGCAAGTTGACACCTTTTAAACCCATGATAAAGTTATATGCTATGTTGGTTAAACCCATGACATTTGTGATGAATCTTCCCTTTATTATGTCATGTTATGAGAACGAATTACGTGGGGAACGATGGGGTTAATATGCATGTTAATAAAATGGTGTGAAATGGGTATGCTTAAGCATAACATAAAGTGAATGGACATAATTGGGAATTTACCTATTAAGTTAGGTCTACCCATATTATGGAATTGGGAATTTACCTATTAAGTTAGGTCTACCCATATTATGGAATTGGGAATTTACCTATTGAGTTAGGTCTACCCATATTCTTGAAATTTGTAATTAATTAGGGATAATTAGTACAAATTATGGGGGTAATTAATTAGGTGTAATTAATCGACTAAGACACGAGGTTGGACCCTTTTGTAGCATGAGACTGCCCGGAACCGACCGGCAAATCCAGCGGCTACAAATGATTGGCCCAATGTGAGAGGTCTTAGTCATAAACTAAATACGTGACAAGTGTAAAGACACGAGGTTTGACTCTGTTATG
The DNA here is from genome assembly GCA_030737875.1 of Allium sativum. Taxonomy (NCBI): domain Eukaryota; kingdom Viridiplantae; phylum Streptophyta; class Magnoliopsida; order Asparagales; family Amaryllidaceae; genus Allium; species Allium sativum. The sequence continues at coordinate 72,402,115 of CM060924.1, forward strand.
GTGTAAGGCTGCCCGGAACCAACCGGCATATCCAGCTGCCATAAAAGACAGTCTAATGTGAGAGGTCTTTACAAAGGTTACGATCTTAATTAATTAAGAAACACTTAACCAAACTAGCATGTAGTAGGGCATGAGGGGTTAAGTGGGTGCCTTGGGTGGCATGTAGTCACTAGTGGGGGTGCCTTGGGTGGCATAAGGAAACTAGTGGGTTGCCTTGGGTGGCAATAGAAAATACGATTAGAATACTTAGCCAAAGTGGAACATGTAATTAAACATGATTAAAGGGTTAAGTAAGTGCCTTGGGTGGCATGTGGGAATCAAGTAAGTGCCTTGGGTGGCATGTGGAAATCTAGTGGGTGCCTTAAGTGGTAATTGAAATATGATTAAATGACAAGCTTAAGTAGTAGCTTGTGGGGGCCTTAAGTGGCAATTGAAATATGATTAAATGAAAAGCTTAAGTAGTAGCTTGTGGGGGCCTTAAGTGGCAATTGAAATATGATTAAATGACAAGCTTAAGTAGTAGCTTGTGGGGGCCTTGAGTGGCAATTGAAATATGATTAGATGACTTAACCAAACCTTAACATGTAAGTGGGCATGATTTTAAAAAGGGGTTAAGTGGGATGCACTAGATAAAATGACAAGCTTAAGTAGTAGCTTGTGGGGGCCCATTTCAACCAATATCCCAAACATATCTTTGTGGGGTCGACCCAAGTCGAGGACGGGACACGCGTATTGGGCTTGACTATAAGAAGCCAAAACGGGGTAGCGGTGGCAACGCAAGTCCAACGGGTTTCATATGCGTGTGTGGACCCGGGCTGGTAAGTAAGACGTTGTTGCATCGTGTAGGTATAAGCCGTGCACCGTTGATATTATCAGGTTGCCACTTTGGGGAATGATACACCCCACTGTGGGGCCAGCACGAGTATCTTCGTTAGGGAGCCGATCGCTTGGGGAGTAGTGGGTACACCTAGTGGAGATAGGGGCAGACGGCATGTAACACCCCACCTCCGACAGGGTGGCTCTTTCGAGCGACTCTGACTTTGGTGGGGCGTTTTAAAACAAGGTAAATGTGCATAATGATATAGCAAGGCAGGACATGACATATATATACATATAAATAAACAGAGTAAGTAGATAGATGAAACAGCGGAAGAATTTTAAACCATTCAAAAACAAGTCTGCTACATCATAATGTCAATTTCCCAAGTAAACAAGTCTAGTACATAAAATGACATCATCTGAACTGAAAAGGAAAAACATAAAAGTAGCTATCCCCAAAGTGGAAGAAACCATAGCGAGCCCAAGTCCAAAGCATACATGAGCTATCCAAGACAGCAGCTAAGATCCAAGCTAGGCTCCTGTATTCCCTCCCTGAGAACCTGGGGGGGGGGGGAAACGGAAGAAAAGAGGCGAAACAAAACGGGTCAGTCAAAAAGACTGAGTAAGCCCTGCTACGATCAGTCTATAAACTAATAAAGTTAACATCATGATGGGAACTGAGATGATCATAGATAACAACATACTGGCCTGGTAAATTAACTACGAGATAGATAGAGGTGTCATCGCATAAAACATGGCTAAGTTTTGCACCACGGTGTACTAGCAACCTAACATAACAGGTATTGATCCCTTGGCCCAAGCTTTGGCCCAATAACATGAGGTGACCTTAATACAAGGTCCAGCCCAACGGTCTAGTCGATCGGCTCCCTATAAACCTAACACGTCAAGTGTTGGTGTCCATACGGCCCACATGGATGTAGTTAGACTGTGCTGGGTCCACCTTTGGGTGTATCAAGCCCTCGGGTGTCAACCCCAAACACTTAAGCAATAATGCACAGTCTAAGCCTACTGGTACCCGTGCCTCGAGTTTGTCCAACATCGGACTACGTGCACGTCCGTAGCCCGCCGGACCCGCACCGCTGTACCACTCAGCCGTCGCTTTGGTCGCTTACATCAGTCCAGTAATCGTGCCCCGCCCTATCCTAGCTGTAGGGTTGTGGTGATACCAAACTGGGATTACTGCTGGAACAGACCACGCTGCTAGGGTTTTCTAAGAGGGTTAAGTGCGATTTAACCCTTCACTAATCACGGATTAAATTGCTTAAGTGTAACTTAACCCCATTCTAATCCCTCGAACCCCCAATTGGATTAAACTGGTTAAGTGTAACCAATAGTTCACACTTAACCCCATTTCAATCCTTCTAATCCCCAAGTTGGTTAAGTATTAGTGGACCCTGACTTAACCCTAATCATGAGGCATTAATTAATTTAATGCACCTTAACCTCTCACATTAGACCTTGTTGTGGTTACTAGTTAGGCCGGGCGGGTCCGGGTAGCTTTACACCACAACTTGGTCTAACCTCGGGTCTTGGCACCCCATGACCAACTTCTCACATTGGGTCCTATTGTTTGTAGCCACTAGTTAAGCCGGTCGGTTCCGGGTAGAATTACGCTACAAACTCAACCCAACCTCGAGTTGGCCACACTTATGTTTTCTAAGTGTCATGTCCACTTTATTTCAAAACATAATTACAAGTCAACAATTACTTGGGTAGACCTAACTTAATAGGTAAATTCCCAAGGGGTAGACCTAACTTGATAGGTAAATTCCCAATCTTATATTTTCATGTATTTTAAGTTTACCCAAACCCCCCAACGTCATTCTATCGCTTACATATTCGTAATAACGCATAAAGGATCGGAAGAGGGAACTTGGCACAACATACATGATGGACTTGCATATCACAACAAACACACATAACATGTTAGACTTGCACAACTTAGCATCGTGAACTTGCATATTACCATAAACGTGCATAACATGTTAAACTTGCGTAGCTTAGCATAGTGAACTTGCATATTGCCATAAACATGCATAACTTGTCAAACATGCACAACTTGTCATTTTAAACTTGCATAAGCATGCATAACTTATAAAACATGCATAACATGGCATAGTGAACTTGCATAAACATGCATAACTTGTCAAACATGCACAACTTGTCAAATATGCGCAACTTGTCATTTTAAACTTGCATAAATATGCATAACTTGTTAAACTTGCAAATCATGGCTTAGTAAACTTGCATAAACATGCATAACTTGTTAAACTTGCAAATCATGGCTTAGTATACATGCATAACTCAATTAACTTGCAAATCATGGCTTAGTACACTTGCATAAACATGCATAACTCAATAAACTTGCAAATCATGGCTTAGTATACATGCATAACTCAATTAACTTGCAAATCATGGCTTAGTACACTTGCATAAACATGCATAACTCAATAAACATACAAATCATGGCTTAGCAAACTTGCATAAACATGCAAAGCTTATCAAACATGCATAAACCCCAACTTTCATCACACATTAACTTTAGAGTTTCTAAAATGAAGGTAAGAGGGCTTACAATGCTTAGGCGGACTCAAATGAGTATAGCAAATGTAAGAAACCCCTTATGCAACTAATTTAAAACCCCCAAATGCAAGAAAACTTGATCAAGACTCCTCCTTTATGATGCCAATAGAGAAACAAGCCTTTAATGCAAGCTAAGGAGGATCATACAAGCCTAAATACCCTTGTATGCATGGAAATCTCTTAGGGATTTGTTTAGGAATTGTATGAAGAGGGTGGAGGCCATGAGAGGATGGATTTTGGCATAGTTTAGTTGCTAGATTGAATAATGAGTGATTTAGGGTAGGTTAGGGTCTTATTTATAGAAGATTAGGGTGTTTTTAGCCCTAGGATTAACCTTAGGTTAGTTTTGGCCCGTCAGATCTCGGAATTCTCTAGAACCAAGCCACAAGACCAAGCCCAAACCAAAATGGTGCGCCAGGCAACATTGCCTGGCTACCCCCTGTCGATAGGGCTGTCGACAGGGCAGTCGACATGCCAAGACCCCTGTCGACAGGCCTGTCGACATGGGGTCCTGGGCGGGAATTTTTCCCGCCTTCCCAGTTTGCCCTAACCCTAGTTTCTTAATTTAAAATTTAAATCTGTTTTTACTTAGGAATTTTCTGCAAACTTCAATGGGCCTTAACTGGGTCATACGGACTCCTATTTTCGAAAACTCGGACTCTATTTCGCGTATTTTTCCGAGACGAACGCAATGGCATAGCCCGTTTCCCTTGATTCCCATTTTATAATTTAATTCTGCCTCAATTTATGTTATAACAGATTATTGAAAATACGGGTTGTTACATTCTCCCCTCCTTAAAGGGATTTCGTCCCCGAAATCTTCAAGTTAGGAAGAACGTATCCTACCATCCAATCATCCATCTACTCAAAGCATCATCCACGAGCAATCATTGTCCTTAAAGAATTCTAAATGTGGTATGAACATATGCAAAGGTGTGTGTATATGTACTTACCTAATGCAAAAAAAAAAAAAATCAGGCGGTTACTGATACAGTAAACCTCCTTAATGCATATGTATGTAAATCAGGCGATTACTGATACAGTAAACCTCCTTAATGCATATGTATGTCAGTGAAATGAATCCATATGTATGCAAATTCCTAAATTCATAGTATCTATATGAGTGCACATAACATTCACCCATATGCAACATCCATGTGATAACACACAATTTCCATCCATGAATAAGCATAAACACTCATGCATATGCAATATGAGGAGTGTGCGAGCCGATCTAGTGCCTAATCGTGTATAATGCATCCACGAGCAACCACTTGCAAACACTTGCAACCACTTGCAACCATCAAGCATAACATGTTTCAAATACATGTTTCATCAAAAGGGTTTCTACCTAAGGTTCTCATGACAAGATAGACACGATAAACTAGATAAACTAGATAAACTAGATAAACTCCTTTTTGGATTACAAGAAATCCATTCAAACTTTGACATATAGTACTAACCGATGAGTCTTAACCCCCTTATGGAGTTTACAACAGAAATAAGATCGAGAATGGGACCGAGAGGATATATACAAAAGATAACTTGCAAGCAAGCTCCACAGAAAAACAAGGATCAAGGATGCACTCTTAAAAAGAGATATGATGCGCGTATCTAGTCTTCACTCTTCTTAGTCACGTTTCCTTGAGCTTAACTCCACTGTGCTTTGACTATCTTTCACTTCATGATTCCTTGGCTTCCTAACTCCTATTTCCCAAATTCGAGTTGGGGCTCATTTCATTATCGCCTCTCGTCTTTCTTTTCCACTTATTCTTCCTTCTGTATACTTGGCTTAAACATACTATAACCTCATGATTTCATGCAAGCTCTCCAAAATTCACTTAGTGAATCCTGGATCTCGTCCACACGCAGCAGAACTTTTCTTGAAAATACCAATCCACGTTGCCAATTGCCCCTTATAAACGTGATTTCCTATAACTCAGGCTTAATCGAAATGAACCATCCGCCTATGAGTGATAGGCCAGACCTAGATTCAATTGCCTATCCATGGCTTCCTGTAGGCTATTTCAAAACTGGCCAACTTCTTGAGGATAAACCGTTGCTAACCATGATGTAGTCCTCTCGCTCTTCACGGACTGAAATGAGCACTCTTCGTGAGTCTACCTATTATGACCCACATACCCGTACTCCCTTCTAGGTAGTCCATCCACATAATCTATCGAGATGTTTTCACACTTCCCTTGCGGAACCTCCAATGGAGATAACGGCCCGCTGGGCTCCTATGACTTGGCCTTAACCTGGTGGCACAACATGCATCCTGAGACCAACTCGGCCACCTCCTCGAGTGATGCGTATCTTCAAGAACCTTCTTTACCAAGTCTTCCACTCGAGGAACAACTAATCTCTCATCGCGCCTTAGTCATCCCTTGTCATCTATAATATATCTAACGAGGTGACTTAACATCTCGCCTCGAATCAACTGGTCCATGTTCTTGACTAACTGCGGGTCTTCTTCCTGTGAAACCCCCTTCTTGATCCAGAAGAGTAAGTCTAAGCCCCGGGAATGCCGACTAACTAGCCAAACGGAGGAAGCTTCTTACTTCAATTGCCCTCCTCAGAGTTTTCCGGTCTTAACCCGCAACCACTTTAGCGGAACCCACCGCTAAGCCTTGCTTAGGAACTATGTGCCCAAGAAATCCAACTTCTTTCCTCCAAGATGGCATTAGGAGAACTTGACCTTCCACTGGAGGCCCTAAGCGTATCCATCTCCTCCTTGAGATGTATAGCATGTTCTTCCTCGTTCTTTTGAGGAGATCAAAATATCGTCTATGACGACCATGACAAACTTGTTCAAGGACTCCCTAAACACCCTACCCATCAAGTTCACGTAATATGTGGGTGCGTTAGTCAAGCCAAATAGCATGACTAGCCATTCTAAAAATCCATCTAGAGTCCTAAACGCAGTCTTGTCAATTCCATCCTCAGCCATCCTAAGCTGATGGAATCCGGTAGCTAGATTAAAAGAAAACAGATGCTCCTACAAGCTGATCAAACAAATCATTGATCCTTGGTAACGGTTATCTATTCCTCTCACGATAATCAACACATAAGCGAAACAAACTGTCCACATCAGTAACGAATACTACTGGAGCACCCTACTCGAAAATACTTCGTCTCAGGAAGTTCTTCTCAAGCAACTCCTTGACTTGCTTTCTTAACTCTCACCTCGTGAGGTCATGTGCCTAACCGGCCACGAAACTGGCTTGGTATTACCAACCAGATAATGCGAAAATCTATCCCACGTCTATGGGTAACCCCTTTTCTGTCCCCCAAGATATCAGGATATTCTCGGACCACCCTCACAGATTGCAAACTATCGATAGACGAGTTGAGGGACTCAAGATAACAATCATGACGGGACCCATAGGGTTGCTAGAAATTTCTAGGGTATTACCGAGGCGAGTCATGAGCCTCACAACCCTATATACAAAAACCCAGAATGGCTCCAAAACAGGACAACCCTTCCATGCCCAAAACCAACCCATATCCCCTGAAACCGAGAATAAAACATCCCACGAGAATTCTATACTCAAGATAGAAATTTTCAAATCCACTCAGACCACAGACAAACGGGCAGAACCCCCAATTGGATTTGAAACACATACGGGATCATCAACTAAGCTAGTACTAAGGTGCAAACTATCAACAAGATCGGATGAAATAAAACTATGCAATGTGCCAGAACCAAACAAAGTACGAATCAGGGAAAGTCAGAAAATGTAAACAAGATTTCCACAGAAACACTACCTCTATCATAAGCTGGAAGAACGGTGCTGAGGGGATGAACTCGCCCTCCAGATAGTCCTGCACACTGAGTCTGGCCTTGCCCTTGTTTCCTCGGGCAATCCTTGCTGAGATGTCCAAACTCACCACAAATGAAGCATTCGCCCCGCTTTCTCTTTTCCTTCTTCCTACATTCCCTGGCTATATGTCCAACTTTACCACAGAAATTGCATTTCCTATTCCCTCTTGGCTTGTTCTTGCGGTTGTTGTTGTTCTTGCCCCGTTTCCCGGAATTTACTCTCTTGTCTTGAGACTCATTCGCCTTGACCTCTTTCTTGTCATTGTTATATTCTTCTTGAAGTAGGGCCAAATTCACCAAATTCTCGAAAGTCGCCCCCAAGGGTATATGAGACATGGCCAAACCATGTAATGGCTCGTTTAATCCTAGAGCAAAGTGTAGGGCCTTCTTCTGAGCTGTATTAACCAAGTCTAAATCGACACGAGCCAGTTGATTAAACTTATCTATGTATTCCCTAATAGTCATGTCCCCTTGCTTCAGTGATAAGAATCTCAGTCCAAACCTTCCTCTAAAGTCATCCCAAGTCTCAATTGGCCTGGTTGCAGTGGTGACTACCCACCAACGTGCAGCTTCTTCCTTTAGCAACCATACTGCTAATAAAACTTTCCTGCGGTCACCTATATCAAAGGAGGCTAAAAGATCTTCGGTCTCTTTCAACCAATTCCTTGCTTCTACAAAAGTCTCTGTTCCATTAAAATTTTTGCCACCCATCATCTTAAAGTTCTTGCAAGTTTCCGCAAAATCCGCTTGTGGAGGCTGAGGGGGAAGAGGAACATCAGCTACGGGAGGAGGGGGAGGAACAGCGGCCTCGACTGGGAAGACAACATTAGGGACACCCGGGACCGGTGCCGTGACTTCTAAGTACCGACGAAACCAATCGGGTATCGTTACTCCTTCGGGCAAGATGAGATTATCAGACATGCTGGAAACGAAAAGAAAAGAGTTCAAACGAGGAGTCAAAGGATAGTGCTAATGGCTTTTGGGGAATAGCCTTTTAGAACAACTAGACTTTTCTTTGGAAAATACTTTATACTTGGTTTTGAAAATAGTTTTTCTTTTCAAAAGTTTTAAAAACCTTTTTATCCCTTCTCGTAAACCATATGCTCTGATACCAAATGTAACACCCCACCTCCGCCAGGGTGGCTCTTTCGAGCGACTCTGACTTTGGTGGGGCGTTTTAAAACAAGGTAAATGTGCATAATGATATAGCAAGGCAGGACATGACATATATATACATATAAATAAACAGAGTAAGTAGATAGATGAAACAGCGGAAGAATTTTAAACCATTCAAAAACAAGTCTGCTACATCATAATGTCAATTTCCCAAGTAAACAAGTCTAGTACATAAAATGACATCACCTGAACTGAAAAGGAAAAACATAAAAGTAGCTATCCCCAAAGTGGAAGAAACCATAGCGAGCCCAAGTCCAAAGCATACATGAGCTATCCAAGAAAGCAGCTAAGATCCAAGCTAGGCTCCTGTATTCCCTCCTTGAGAACCTGGGGGGGGGGGGAAACGGAAGAAAAGAGGCGAAACAAAACGGGTCAGTCAAAAAGACTGAGTAAGCCCTGCTACGATCAGTCTATAAACTAATAAAGTTAACATCATGACGGGAACTGAGATGATCATAGATAACAACATACTGGCCTGGTAAATTAACTACGAGATAGATAGAGGTGTCATCGCATAAAACATGGCTAAGTTTTGCACCACGGTGTACTAGCAACCCAACATAACAGGTATTGATCCCTTGGCCCAAGCTTTGGCCCAATAACATGAGGTGACCTTAATACAAGGTCCAGCCCAACGGTCTAGTCGATCGGCTCCCTATAAACCTAACACGTCAAGTGTTGGTGTCCATACGGCCCACATGGATGTAGTTAGACTGTGCTGGGTCCACCTTTGGGTGTATCAAGCCCTCGGGTGTCAACCCCAGACACTTAAGCAATAATGCACAGTCTAAGCCTACTGGTACCCGTGCCTCGAGTCCGTCCAACATCGGACTACGTGCACGTCCGTAGCCCGCCGGACCCGCACCGCTGTACCACTCAGCCGTCGCTTTGGTCGCTTACATCAGTCCAGTAATCGTGCCCCGCCCTATCCTAGCTGTAGGGTTGTGGTGATACCAAACTGGGATTACTGCTGGAACAGACCACGCTGCTAGGGTTTTCTAAGAGGGTTAAGTGCGATTTAACCCTTCACTAATCACGGATTAAATTGGTTAAGTGTAACTTAACCCCATTCTAATCCCTCGAACCCCCAATTGGATTAAACTGGTTAAGTGTAACCAATAGTTCACACTTAACCCCATTTCAATCCTTCTAATCCCCAAGTTGGTTAAGTATTAGTGGACCCTGACTTAACCCTAATCATGAGGCATTAATTAATTTAATGCACCTTAACCTCTCACATTAGACCTTGTTGTGGTTACTAGTTAGGCCGGGCGAGTCCGGGTAGCTTTACACCACAACTTGGTCTAACCTCGGGTCTTGGCACCCCATGACCAACTTCTCACATTGGGTCCTATTGTTTGTAGCCACTAGTTAAGCCGGTCGGTTCCGGGTAGAATTACGCTACAAACTCAACCCAACCTCGAGTTGGCCACACTTATGTTTTCTAAGTGTCATGTCCACTTTATTTCAAAACATAATTACAAGTCAACAATTACTTGGGTAGACCTAACTTAATAGGTAAATTCCCAAGGGGTAGACCTAACTTAATAGGTAAATTCCCAATCTTATATTTTCATGTATTTTAAGTTTACCCAAACCCCCCAACGTCATTCTATCGCTTACATATTCGTAATAACGCATAAAGGATCGGAAGAGGGAACTTGGCACAACATACATGATGGACTTGCATATCACAACAAACACACATAACATGTTAGACTTGCACAACTTAGCATCGTGAACTTGCATATTACCATAAACGTGCATAACATGTTAAACTTGCGTAGCTTAGCATAGTGAACTTGCATATTGCCATAAACATGCATAACTTGTCAAACATGCACAACTTGTCATTTTAAACTTGCATAAGCATGCATAACTTATAAAACATGCATAACATGGCATAGTGAACTTGCATAAACATGCATAACTTGTCAAACATGCACAACTTGTCAAATATGCGCAACTTGTCATTTTAAACTTGCATAAATATGCATAACTTGTTAAACTTGCAAATCATGGCTTAGTAAACTTGCATAAACATGCATAACTTGTTAAACTTGCAAATCATGGCTTAGTATACATGCATAACTCAATTAACTTGCAAATCATGGCTTAGTACACTTGCATAAACATGCATAACTCAATAAACTTGCAAATCATGGCTTAGTATACATGCATAACTCAATTAACTTGCAAATCATGGCTTAGTACACTTGCATAAACATGCATAACTTAATAAACATACAAATCATGGCTTAGCAAACTTGCATAAACATGCATAGCTTATCAAACATGCATAAACCCCAACTTTCATCACACATTAACTTTAGAGTTTCTAAAATGAAGGTAAGAGGGCTTACAATGCTTAGGCGGACTCAAATGAGTATAGCAAATGTAAGAAACCCCTTATGCAACTAATTTAAAACCCCCAAATGCAAGCAAACTTGATCAAGACTCCTCCTTTATGATGCCAATAGAGAAACAAGCCTTTAATGCAAGCTAAGGAGGATCATACAAGCCTAAATACCCTTGTATGCATGGAAATCTCTTAGGGATTTGTTTAGGAATTGTATGAAGAGGGTGGAGGCCATGAGAGGATGGATTTTGGCATAGTTTAGTTGCTAGATTGAATAATGAGTGATTTAGGGTAGGTTAGGGTCTTATTTATAGAAGATTAGGGTGTTTTTAGCCCTAGGATTAACCTTAGGTTAGTTTTGGCCCGTCAGATCTCGGAATTCTCTAGAACCAAGCCACAAGACCAAGCCCAAACCAAAATGGTGCGCCAGGCAACATTGCCTGGCTACCCCCTGTCGACAGGGCTGTCGACAGGGCAGTCGACATGCCAAGACCCCTGTCGACAGGCCTGTCGACATGGGGTCCTGGGCGGGAATTTTTCCCGCCTTCCCAGTTTGCCCTAACCCTAGTTTCTTAATTTAAAATTTAAATCTGTTTTTACTTAGGAATTTTCTGCAAACTTCAATGGGCCTTAACTGGGTCATACGGACTCCGATTTTCGAAAACTCGGACTCTATTTCGCGTATTTTTCCGAGACGAACGCAATGGCATAGCCCGTTTCCCTTGATTCCCATTTTATAATTTAATTCTGCCTCAATTTATGTTATAACAGATTATTGAAAATACGGGTTGTTACATTCTCCCCTCCTTAAAGGGATTTCGTCCCCGAAATCTTCAAGTTAGGAAGAACGTATCCTACCATCCAATCATCCATCTACTCAAAGCATCATCCACGAGCAATCATTGTCCTTAAAGAATTCTAAATGTGGTATGAACATATGCAAAGGTGTGTGTATATGTACTTACCTAATGCAAAAAAAAAAAAAAAAAAAAATCAGGCGGTTACTGATACAGTAAACCTCCTTAATGCATATGTATGTAAATCAGGCGATTACTGATACAGTAAACCTCCTTAATGCATATGTATGTCAGTGAAATGAATCCATATGTATGCAAATTCCTAAATTCATAGTATCTATATGAGTGCACATAACATTCACCCATATGCAACATCCATGTGATAACACACAATTTCCATCCATGAATAAGCATAAACACTCATGCATATGCAATATGAGGAGTGTGCGAGCCGATCTAGTGCCTAATCGTGTATAATGCATCCACGAGCAACCACTTGCAAACACTTGCAACCACTTGCAACCATCAAGCATAACATGTTTCAAATACATGTTTCATCAAAAGGGTTTCTACCTAAGGTTCTCATGACAAGATAGACACGATAAACTAGATAAACTAGATAAACTAGATAAACTCCTTTTTGGATTACAAGAAATCCATTCAAACTTTGACATATAGTACTAACCGATGAGTCTTAACCCCCTTATGGAGTTTACAACAGAAATAAGATCGAGAATGGGACCGAGAGGATATATACAAAAGATAACTTGCAAGCAAGCTCCACAGAAAAACAAGGATCAAGGATGCACTCTTAAAAAGAGATATGATGCGCGTATCTAGTCTTCACTCTTCTTAGTCACGTTTCCTTGAGCTTAACTCCACTGTGCTTTGACTATCTTTCACTTCATGATTCCTTGGCTTCCTAACTCCTATTTCCCAAATTCGAGTTGGGGCTCATTTCATTATCGCCTCTCGTCTTTCTTTTCCACTTATTCTTCCTTCTGTATACTTGGCTTAAACATACTATAACCTCATGATTTCATGCAAGCTCTCCAAAATTCACTTAGTGAATCCTGGATCTCGTCCACACGCAGCAGAACTTTTCTTGAAAATACCAATCCACGTTGCCAATTGCCCCTTATAAACGTGATTTCCTATAACTCAGGCTTAATCGAAATGAACCATCCGCCTATGAGTGATAGGCCATACCCAGATTCAATTGCCTATCCATGGCTTCCTGTAGGCTATTTCAAATCTGGCCAACTTCTTGAGGATAAACCGTTGCTAACCATGATGTAGTCCTCTCGCTCTTCACGGACTGAAATGAGCACTCTTCGTGAGTCTACCTATTATGACCCACATACCCGTACTCCCTTCTAGGTAGTCCATCCACATAATCTATCGAGATGTTTTCACACTTCCCTTGCGGAACCTCCAATGGAGATAACGGCCCGCTGGGCTCCTATGACTTGGCCTTAACCTGGTGGCACAACATGCATCCTGAGACCAACTCGGCCACCTCCTCGAGTGATGTGTATCTTCAAGAACCTTCTTTACCAAGTCTTCCACTCGAGGAACACCTAATCTCTCATCGCGCCTTAGTCATCCCTTGTCATCTATAATATATCTAACGAGGTGACTTAACATCTCGCCTCGAATCAACTGGTCCATGTTCTTGACTAACTGCGGGTCTTCTTCCTGTGAAACCCCCTTCTTGATCCAGAAGAGTAAGTCTAAGCCCCGGGAATGCCGACTAACTAGCCAAACGGAGGAAGCTTCTTACTTCAATTGCCCTCCTCAGAGTTTTCCGGTCTTAACCCGCAACCACTTTAGCGGAACCCACCGCTAAGCCTTGCTTAGGAACTATGTGCCCAAGAAATCCAACTTCTTTCCTCCAAGATGGCATTTGGAGAACTTGACCTTCCACTGGAGGCCCTAAGCGTATCCATCTCCTCCTTGAGATGTATAGCATGTTCTTCCTCGTTCTTTTGAGGAGATCAAAATATCGTCTATGACGACCATGACAAACTTGTTCAAGGACTCCCTAAACACCCTACCCATCAAGTTCACGTAATATGTGGGTGCGTTAGTCAAGCCAAATAGCATGACTAGCCATTCTAAAAATCCATCTAGAGTCCTAAACGCAGTCTTGTCAATTCCATCCTCAGCCATCCTAAGCTGATGGAATCCGGTAGCTAGATTAAAAGAAAACAGATGCTCCTACAAGCTGATCAAACAAATCATTGATCCTTGGTAACGGTTATCTATTCCTCTCACGATAATCAACACATAAGCGAAACAAACTGTCCACATCAGTAACGAATACTACTGGAGCACCCTACTCGAAAATACTTCGTCTCAGGAAGTTCTTCTCAAGCAACTCCTTGACTTGCTTTCTTAACTCTCACCTCGTGAGGTCATGTGCCTAACCGGCCACGAAACTGGCTTGGTATTACCAACCAGATAATGCGGAAATCTATCCCACGTCTATGGGTAACCCCTTTTCTGTCCCCCAAGATATCAGGATATTCTCGGACCACCCTCACAGATTGCAAACTATCGATAGACGAGTTGAGGGACTCAAGATAACAATCATGACGGGACCCATAGGGTTGCTAGAAATTTCTAGGGTATTACCGAGGCGAGTCATGAGCCTCACAACCCTATATACAAAAACCCAGAATGGCTCCAAAACAGGACAACCCTTCCATGCCCAAAACCAACCCATATCCCCTGAAACCGAGAATAAAACATCCCACGAGAATTCTATACTCAAGATAGAAATTTTCAAATCCACTCAGACCACAGACAAACGGGCAGAACCCCCAATTGGATTTGAAACACATACGGGATCATCAACTAAGCTAGTACTAAGGTGCAAACTATCAACAAGATCAGATGAAATAAAACAATGCGATGTGCCAGAACCAAACAAAGTACGAATCAGGGAAAGTCAGAAAATGTAAACAAGATTTCCACAGAAACACTACCTCTATCATAAGCTGGAAGAACGGTGCTGAGGGGATGAACTCGCCCTCCAGATAGTCCTGCACACTGAGTCTGGCCTTGCCCTTGTTTCCTCGGGCAATCCTTGCTGAGATGTCCAAACTCACCACAAATGAAGCATTCGCCCCGCTTTCTCTTTTCCTTCTTCCTACATTCCCTGGCTATATGTCCAACTTTACCACAGAAATTGCATTTCCTATTCCCTCTTGGCTTGTTCTTGCGGTTGTTGTTGTTCTTGCCCCGTTTCCCGGAATTTACTCTCTTGTCTTGAGACTCATTCGCCTTGACCTCTTTCTTGTCATTGTTATCTTCTTCTTGAAGTAGGGCCAAATTCACCAAATTCTCGAAAGTCGCCCCCAAGGGTATATGAGACATGGCCAAACCATGTAATGGCTCGTTTAATCCTAGAGCAAAGTGTAGGGCCTTCTTCTGAGCTGTATTAACCAAGTCTAAATCGACACGAGCCAGTTGATTAAACTTATCTATGTATTCCCTAATAGTCATGTCCCCTTGCTTCAGTGATAAGAATCTCAGTCCAAACCTTCCTCTAAAGTCATCCCAAGTCTCAATTGGCCTGGTTGCAGTGGTGACTACCCACCAACGTGCAGCTTCTTCCTTTAGCAACCATACTGCTAATAAAACTTTCCTGCGGTCACCTATATCAAAGGAGGCTAAAAGATCTTCGGTCTCTTTCAACCAATTCCTTGCTTCTACAAAAGTCTCTGTTCCATTAAAATTTTTGCCACCCATCATCTTAAAGTTCTTGCAAGTTTCCGCAAAATCCGCTTGTGGAGGCTGAGGGGGAAGAGGAACATCAGCTACGGGAGGAGGGGGAGGAACAGCGGCCTCGACTGGGAAGACAACATTAGGGACACCCGGGACCGGTGCCGTGACTTCTAAGTACCGACGAAACCAATCGGGTATCGTTACTCCTTCGGGCAAGATGAGATTATCAGACATGCTGGAAACGAAAAGAAAAGAGTTCAAACGAGGAGTCAAAGGATAGTGCTAATGGCTTTTGGGGAATAGCCTTTTAAAACAACTAGACTTTTCTTTGGAAAATACTTTATACTTGGTTTTGAAAATAGTTTTTCTTTTCAAAAGTTTTAAAAACCTTTTTATCCCTTCTCGTAAACCATATGCTCTGATACCAAATGTAACACCCCACCTCCGCCAGGGTGGCTCTTTCGAGCGACTCTGACTTTGGTGGGGCGTTTTAAAACAAGGTAAATGTGCATAATGATATAGCAAGGCAGGACATGACATATATATACATATAAATAAACAGAGTAAGTAGATAGATGAAACAGCGGAAGAATTTTAAACCATTCAAAAACAAGTCTGCTACATCATAATGTCAATTTCCCAAGTAAACAAGTCTAGTACATAAAATGACATCACCTGAACTGAAAAGGAAAAACATAAAAGTAGCTATCCCCAAAGTGGAAGAAACCATAGCGAGCCCAAGTCCAAAGCATACATGAGCTATCCAAGAAAGCAGCTAAGATCCAAGCTAGGCTCCTGTATTCCCTCCCTGAGAACCTGGGGGGGGGGGGAACGGAAGAAAAGAGGCGAAACAAAACGGGTCAGTCAAAAAGACCGAGTAAGCCCTGCTACGATCAGTCTATAAGCTAATAAAGTTAACATCATGACGGGAACTGAGATGATCATAGATAACAACATACTGGCCTGGTAAATTAACTACGAGATAGATAGAGGTGTCATCGCATAAAACATGGCTAAGTTTTGCACCACGGTGTACTAGCAACCCAACATAACAGGTATTGATCCCTTGGCCCAAGCTTTGGCCCAATAACATGAGGTGACCTTAATACAAGGTCCAGCCCAACGGTCTAGTCGATCGACTCCCTATAAACCTAACACGTCAAGTGTTGGTGTCCATACGGCCCACATGGATGTAGTTAGACTGTGCTGGGTCCACCTTTGGGTGTATCAAGCCCTCGGGTGTCAACCCCAGACACTTAAGCAATAATGCACAGTCTAAGCCTACTGGTACCCGTGCCTCGAGTTTGTCCAACATCGGACTACGTGCACGTCCGTAGCCCGCCGGACCCGCACCGCTGTACCACTCAGCCGTCGCTTTGGTCGCTTACATCAGTCCAGTAATCGTGCCCCGCCCTATCCTAGCTGTAGGGTTGTGGTGATACCAAACTGGGATTACTGCTGGAACAGACCACGCTGCTAGGGTTTTCTAAGAGGGTTAAGTGCGATTTAACCCTTCACTAATCACGGATTAAATTGGTTAAGTGTAACTTAACCCCATTCTAATCCCTCGAACCCCCAATTGGATTAAACTGGTTAAGTGTAACCAATAGTTCACACTTAACCCCATTTCAATCCTTCTAATCCCCAAGTTGGTTAAGTATTAGTGGACCCTGACTTAACCCTAATCATGAGGCATTAATTAATTTAATGCACCTTAACCTCTCACATTAGACCTTGTTGTGGTTACTAGTTAGGCCGGGCGGGTCCGGGTAGCTTTACACCACAACTTGGTCTAACCTCGGGTCTTGGCACCCCATGACCAACTTCTCACATTGGGTCCTATTGTTTGTAGCCACTAGTTAAGCCGGTCGGTTCCGGGTAGAATTACGCTACAAACTCAACCCAACCTCGAGTTGGCCACACTTATGTTTTCTAAGTGTCATGTCCACTTTATTTCAAAACATAATTACAAGTCAACAATTACTTGGGTAGACCTAACTTAATAGGTAAATTCCCAAGGGGTAGACCTAACTTAATAGGTAAATTCCCAATCTTATATTTTCATGTATTTTAAGTTTACCCAAACCCCCCAACGTCATTCTATCGCTTACATATTCGTAATAACGCATAAAGGATCGGAAGAGGGAACTTGGCACAACATACATGATGGACTTGCATATCACAACAAACACACATAACATGTTAGACTTGCACAACTTAGCATCGTGAACTTGCATATTACCATAAACGTGCATAACATGTTAAACTTGCGTAGCTTAGCATAGTGAACTTGCATATTGCCATAAACATGCATAACTTGTCAAACATGCACAACTTGTCATTTTAAACTTGCATGAGCATGCATAACTTATAAAACATGCATAACATGGCATAGTGAACTTGCATAAACATGCATAACTTGTCAAACATGCACAACTTGTCAAATATGCGCAACTTGTCATTTTAAACTTGCATAAATATGCATAACTTGTTAAACTTGCAAATCATGGCTTAGTAAACTTGCATAAACATGCATAACTTGTTAAACTTGCAAATCATGGCTTAGTATACATGCATAACTCAATTAACTTGCAAATCATGGCTTAGTACACTTGCATAAACATGCATAACTCAATAAACTTGCAAATCATGGCTTAGTATACATGCATAACTCAATTAACTTGCAAATCATGGCTTAGTACACTTGCATAAACATGCATAACTCAATAAACATACAAATCATGGCTTAGCAAACTTGCATAAACATGCATAGCTTATCAAACATGCATAAACCCCAACTTTCATCACACATTAACTTTAGAGTTTCTAAAATGAAGGTAAGAGGGCTTACAATGCTTAGGCGGACTCAAATGAGTATAGCAAATGTAAGAAACCCCTTATGCAACTAATTTAAAACCCCCAAATGCAAGCAAACTTGATCAAGACTCCTCCTTTATGATGCCAATAGAGAAACAAGCCTTTAATGCAAGCTAAGGAGGATCATACAAGCCTAAATACCCTTGTATGCATGGAAATCTCTTAGGGATTTGTTTAGGAATTGTATGAAGAGGGTGGAGGCCATGAGAGGATGGATTTTGGCATAGTTTAGTTGCTATATTGAATAATGAGTGATTTAGGGTAGGTTAGGGTCTTATTTATAGAAGATTAGGGTGTTTTTAGCCCTAGGATTAACCCTAGGTTAGTTTTGGCCCGTCAGATCTCGGAATTCTCTAGAACCAAGCCACAAGACCAAGTCCAAACCAAAATGGTGCGCCAGGCAACATTGCCTGGCTACCCCCTGTCGACAGGGCTGTCGACAGGGCAGTCGACATGCCAAGACCCCTGTCGACAGGCCTGTCGACATGGGGTCCTGGGCGGGAATTTTTCCCGCCTGCCCAGTTTGCCCTAACCCTAGTTTCTTAATTTTAAATTTAAATCTGTTTTTACTTAGGAATTTTCTGCAAACTTCAATGGGCCTTAACTGGGTCATACGGACTCCGATTTTCGAAAACTCGGACTCTATTTCGCGTATTTTTCCAAGACGAACGCAATGGCATAGCCCGTTTCCCTTGATTCCCATTTTATAATTTAATTCTGCCTCAATTTATGTTATAACAGATTATTGAAAATACGGGTTGTTACACGGCACCTATGTAGTCAGCTAGGGGTACACGAAACTACTATTAAAAATTACTAAGTACACTTAGTGGGATCAACCTTAAGTAGGAATTACCCTTGGGTGGGTAAAACTGGTGTGGTGCAGTGTAGGAATTACCCTTGGGTGGGTAGATCTGGGGTGGTGCAATATAGTAATTATCCTTGGGTGGATAGGCGCGTCTTTACGGTTATCTTAGTTCATCCTAAGTCTAGTTGGCTGCTTAGTGTAACCATTTATCCCCAGTCGTTACCGTATATCAAGCTTACGTCTTACTCTGGTTACTTTAATGATTGTATTGTTAAAGTTGTAGGACACGCTCAGACTTATGTCTGACCCCGTTGTTTTTATCTTTTTCCCAACCCTCAGGTTATCAGAGTGGGCCTAGCACTAGTGGGCTTTGATCGGACTGCTTTATCTATCTTTTGGAGCTTGGACCGTGGATGTAAAGCTCAGTTTATCTTTTCTAGTATGGCTATTAAGTTATGTAGTGGGATTATGTACTTTTGTTTTATCAGGATGGATATTATGTACTTGACTCTTGTTTATGGTTTTGGTGTAACCAAACTTGTTTTACTTTCCACTGCAATAAAATGATGTTTTAAATTCTCAAGTATTACTTATATCTGTCTTGTTGTAATTTTTCTGTTCTATATTCACTTAAAATAGTCCACCGATGTAATGGCATTCCCATAGTGAGTGACCGTAGCGGGTGTGGGGTGTTACACATGGTATCAGAGCTTAAGGTTACCAGAACAGATAATTTTTTTAGAAAAACAATTTTCTAAGAATATTTTTGAAAGGAGTATTTTCAAAAACATGTCTTTTAAGAGAAAAGTTTTTGAAAGAAAAGCATAATCCCCGATAGCCATATCTTTATCTTTCGAATTCTCCGTTTTGAATCTCTTCCTCTCTCGTTTTGAGTTTCCCCTCCGTGTATAGATGATCTTTCTAAGATAGATAAGAATGGAAAACCACTTCAAGGGACTTAGACATTTGTCGGATTAGAAGTTGGTTTAAGAAGGAGGAGGACTTGTAGGTACCTATGGAATAGACGATGGGAGGAAGGCTCAAATAGTTGTTTGGTTAATAAAGGACGAAACCTCATTGATGGGAGGTTACGAGTGGAGAATGGGAAGAAGAAGGCTAGTAGTTATCCTTTTGGGAGGAATAGGACACCTTATTAGGATTGTCCAAGGAGGCAAGGGCAAGGTACGGAATCTTCTGGAGGGTAGTTGTATTCCCTCACGGCTAGTGTACCAGATGGGGATAGGACCGTCTAGGTTGGAATTTGGATTTCTTTATTATTCGGTTCGAACTTTATTTGATTCTGACGCATCGAGTTCGTTTATCTCATCATTGTTAGTTGAGTCACTGCACTTAGACACCAGTTTAGTTGATGATCCCTTAGTTGTTTCAAACCCAATTGGGGCTCCATGATGTGTTTGGGTTTGAAAGTTTCTATACTTAGCGTTGAGTTTAGATGTGATGCTTTTTGGGCTTCACGGGCTATGGGTTAGTTTTGGGCATGGACTGGTTATCCAGTAGGGGTGCCGTTCTTGATTTTGAAGGGAGAGTTGTTAGGTTTATGACCCGCTTGGGTAACACTCTCGAGATCTCTTGTAATCCCATGGAATCTGTTATGCTAAGTTATCTAGAATCGCTTGACACGTCGGTTGAGAGTTTGCGATCTGTTAGAGTGGTCCGGGAATAATCGGATGTGTTTGAGGAGGTGAAGGGCTTACCTCCGGAGCGGGAGATTGACTTCCGAATATATCTGGTAGACAATGCCAAACCAGTATCTTGGCCAGTGTGCCACATGGCTCCTCGTGAGTGGAGGGAACTCCATAAGCAAGTAGGCGATTTGCTTGAGAAGGGGTTCATAAGACGAAGTATATTGGAGTGGGGTGCTCCAGTAGTTTTTGCCATGAAGGAGGATGGGTCCCTCAGACTTTGTGTAGGCTAAAGAGAACTAAATAAACTCACAAAGAAGAATAGACACCCATTGCCGAGGATTGATGATCTCTTTGATCAGTTAGTTGGCGCCTCAGTATTTTCTCCGTTGGACTTAGCCACGGGGTTTCGTCAGTTGAGAGTGGCTGAGGATAGTAGAAAGAAGACTGCCTTTTGGACTCCGGATGGGTTTTTATGAGTGGCTGGTGATGCCATTTGGTTTGACGAACGCCCCCGCATACTTTATTGATTTGATGAGAAGGGTGTTCAGGGAGTACCTAAATAAGTTCGTGATGGTCTTTGTAAATGACATCTTGGTCTTTTCTAGGAGCGAAATAAGTTTTCGTATGTGCTCAATAGGTTGAGCAAAGCCAGTTATGTGATAAACGGTGGTTTTGGAGCGAGACTGGCGAGGACATCTAGAGTTGGACAAGGGCTTAATTATTTAGCCGTTTTTACTAGTATCATCTCACGTAGGTCGTCTGAATTCGAAGGAGGTATCCCTTGGGTGTTTGTCTGATATTGGTTTAGGCCTTTGGGGCTTGCATTTGGGGGATGTCGAGTTCGACTAGGGTGGTCTGCGTGAGAGATGGACAGTTGTGATGATTTTTGAAGGGGTAATATCCTGGTTTTCTCTAAAAGTGGAGAAGAGCATGCCCTACATCTTAGGGAAGTGTTGGAGACTCTTCGAGCGCATAGTCTTAGGACAGCAAAAGTGGATGGGATTCTTAGCATCCTATGAGTTTGAGATAGCGTATACCCCTGGCAAGGGTAACGGGGTAGCGGACGCCTTAAGTAGAAAAAGGTTGTTCTTGAATTCACTGTTCGTTGAACGACGGAGCTTAGAGTTTATTTCTATGTTTGACTTTAGACCTTCCGTTGACTTTGTACCCGGTTTGCTAGCCTCCTTGGAGGTTAGGCCTACTCTTTTAGGACGGATTGGCGAGGCACAGCGAGATGACCCACAGTTGGTTGAGTTAGTAGAGAAGCTCATAAGGGGGAGTCGTCCAGCCATTTGAGTAGGTACACCCTAGATGGTAAGGGGTGGTTGTGTAGAGACGGTAGACTTTGTGTACCGCAAGACGAGGGTTTGAGGAAGGCTATACTTGATGATGCACATCGGTCGAAGACGACCATTCATCCCGGTGGGGACAAGATGTACCAAGACATGAAGCGAGTTTTCTTTTGGGCCGGTATGAAGAAAGACGCGGCCGAGTATGTCAACAAGTAAAAGCGGAGCAAAAGAAACCCGGTGGGTTGCTTCACCCATTAGAGGTTCCGCTATGGAAGTGGGATAGTATCTCGATGGATTACCGAGATCGAGGAAGGGTAATACGGGAATTTGGGTTGTGGTAGACAGACTTACTAAGAGCGCCCATTTTATACCCGTGGAGAGTAAGAGAACTGCTCCATGGCTAGCTTCAGTTTACATTCGAGAGATCATTAGATTGCATGGTGTACCTTCCAGTATAGTGAGCGATCGAGATCCTATCTTCACTAGAGAGTTTTGGAAGAGTTTACAAGAGGCGGTAGGGACTCAGTTGTGTTTGAGTACCGCATATCATCCTCAGACGGACGGCCAGACCGAGAGGGTGAATCGTATTTTAGAAGACCTTTTGAGGCTATGTATCTTAGATTTTGGAGGTACATGAGAAGAGCATCTTCCATTGGTGGAGTTTCCCGACAGACTTAGTGGTGTACATGATGTATTCCATGTGAGGAAGTGCCTACATGAGACCGCAGAGGTGGTAGAGCCGAGCTTGCTTAGAGAAGTAGAGATAGAGCGTGATGCGACTATTCGACGAGCTCCTACACGCATCCTTGGGTCAGAGATTAAGAGGTTGAGAAACAGAGAGGTTCAACTAGTCAAAATGCAATGGGGAGAAGATGAGAGCAACGCTACTTGGGAGACGGAAGCGAAAATGCATTCATTATACCCATTCCTTTTTGAGGGTATGTCTTTTAACTTCTCCTTTATCGTTTGTCTAGTACTTATCTTATCTTTAGTATGTCCTCTTGTTAGTGCCTTTGACCTTTAGATAGGGTAAACCTATGGTTGAAACATGTGTTTGAGACATGTTATGATTGATGGATGCATGTGGATGCAAGTGTTTGCTAGTGGTTGCTCGTGGATGCATATACACACACTCTAGACACTAGATCGGCTCAGTCACTTCATATTGCATATTGCATATAATTGTGTGTAGGTAGCTATATTTATGGATGTATAATGATTGTGTTATCATATGGATGATGCATTTCGGTGAATGATTGTGCACTCATGTAGATATTGTATGTGTCGATAGGGTTCTCTCGCATACATAATGGATGCATGGCACTATCATGGTTTGCATATGTTCATACATTAGATAGGGAACATATACACACACTTTTTGCATATGCTCATACATCAGTAGAAATTGTTTTAAGGACAATGGATGCCCGTGTTTGATGGATTGAGTAGATGGTTGTTTGGATGGTAGGATATGCATTCTCCTTAACTTGGAGATTTCGGGGACGAAATCCTTTAAGGAGGGGAGAATGTAACACCCCGAATTTCAGTTAACACTGATATTCACTAATTATGGAATTAATAATCTCAGATGTGAGAATTAGGGGAAACGGGTTACGTCATTGTGTTCGTCTCGGAAAAATACGCGAAATAGAGTCCGAAATTTTGTAAATCGGAGTCCGTATGACCCGGTTAAGGCCCAAAGAAGTTTTCGGGAAATTTGAATTTCGAAACATGCAGAAATGGGGGCCAGGCAGGAAAAATCCCGCCCAGCCAAGTCGACTTGGCTGTCGACAGGGCTGTCGACTTGCCTGTCGACATGCCTGTCGACTGGGCAGTCGACAGGGCTGTCGACTGGCCCTGTCGGCTGATTCTGGCCTGGGTGCACCTGGCTGAGTTTTGGGCTGGGTTGGAGGGCTTGGGACGAAATCTGACGGACCTAAACTAACCTAGGGTTAATCTAAGGGTCTAAAACACAACCTAATCCTATAAATACACCCTAAGACTACCCTAATCCATACTAAAAATAGAATCTATGCCATTATGCCGCCAAAATGCAACTTAGAAGGAGCCTCCACTAATTTGTGAAGAGGATTGCAAGCTAATCAACTACTAATCCACCTCTACTTCAACTCTAGCAACTATCTAAGGAGCTAATCTTGGAGTTTGTGAGTTTCTATCACTTTAATAACCAATTGTTAAACTAAGTAGATGAGATGTGATGAGATCATATGGTTTTGCTTGCGGATCAATGGGTTTTAGGTCATATGTTATGATGCTAGTTTGCTAATCACTATGTTTAACACTTATTCATGATGACACTATGTTTATGCAAGTTAAGTGTTTGGGTTTATGCATGTTAAATGGTGGGTTTTAGGCATGCTAAGTATTTGGTTTTATGCATGCTAAGTGTTTGGTTTTATGCAAGTTATGATACAAGTTCATATGCAAGTTATGATGCAAGTTCATATGCAAGTTATGATGCAAGTTCATATGCAAGTTTGTCTCTTTTTATGATATGCATAATATATGCAAGTTTGCCTCTAAGTATGGCATGTTATGCAAGTTCATATGCAAGTTATGATGCAAGTTCATATGCAAGTTATGATGCAAGTTCATATGCAAGTTATGATGCAAGTTCATATGCAAGTTTGTCTCTTTGTATGACATAAGTACATGTGCAAGTTCATCCCTTTTAGACCTATGACATGTATGCAAGTTGACACCTTTATGATAGGTCGATGACATGAACATTTAAGCAAGTTACCATCTTTATGACATATGTGATTCATGCAAGTTTGGGTTGGTTATTTATGCAAGTTTGGGTTTATGGTCATATATGCAAGTTGACACCTTTTAAACCCATGATAAAGTTATATGCTATGTTGGTTAAACCCATGACATTTGTGATGAATCTTCCCTTTATTATGTCATGTTATGAGAACGAATTACGTGGGGAACGATGGGGTTAATATGCATGTTAATAAAATGGTGTGAAATGGGTATGCTTAAGCATAACATAAAGTGAATGGACATAATTGGGAATTTACCTATTAAGTTAGGTCTACCCATATTATGGAATTGGGAATTTACCTATTAAGTTAGGTCTACCCATATTATGGAATTGGGAATTTACCTATTGAGTTAGGTCTACCCATATTCTTGAAATTTGCAATTAATTAGGGATAATTAGTACAAATTATGGGGGTAATTAATTAGGTGTAATTAATCGACTAAGACACGAGGTTGGACCCTTTTGTAGCATGAGACTGCCCGGAACCGACCGGCAAATCCAGCGGCTACAAATGATTGGCCCAATGTGAGAGGTCTTAGTCATAAACTAAATACGTGACAAGTGTAAAGACACGAGGTTAGACTCTGTTATGGTGTAAGGCTGCCCGGAACCAACCGGCATATCCAGCTGCCATAAAAGACAGTCTAATGTGAGAGGTCTTTACAAAGGTTACGATCTTAATTAATTAAGAAACACTTAACCAAACTAGCATGTAGTAGGGCATGAGGGGTTAAGTGGGTGCCTTGGGTGGCATGTAGTCACTAGTGGGGGTGCCTTGGGTGGCATAAGGAAACTAGTGGGTTGCCTTGGGTGGCAATAGAAAATACGATTAGAATACTTAGCCAAAGTGGAACATGTAATTAAACATGATTAAAGGGTTAAGTAAGTGCCTTGGGTGGCATGTGGGAATCAAGTAAGTGCCTTGGGTGGCATGTGGAAATCTAGTGGGTGCCTTAAGTGGTAATTGAAATATGATTAAATGACAAGCTTAAGTAGTAGCTTGTGGGGGCCTTAAGTGGTAATTGAAATATGATTAAATGACAAGCTTAAGTAGTAGCTTGTGGGGGCCTTAAGTGGCAATTGAAATATGATTAAATGACAAGCTTAAGTAGTAGCTTGTGGGGGCCTTGAGTGGCAATTGAAATATGATTAGATGACTTAACCAAACCTTAACATGTAAGTGGGCATGATTTTAAAAGGGGTTAAGTGGGATGCACTAGATAAAATGACAAGCTTAAGTAGTAGCTTGTGGGGGCCCATTTCAACCAATATCCCAAACATATCTTTGTGGGGTCGACCCAAGTCGAGGACGGGACACGCATATTGGGCTTGACTATAAGAGGCCAAAACGGGGTAGCGGTGGCAACGCAAGTCCAACGGGTTTCATATGCGTCTGTGGACCCGGGCTGGTAAGTAAGACGTTGTTGCATCGTGTAGGTATAAGCCGTGCACCATTGATATTATCAGGTTGCCACTTTGGGGAATGATACACCCCACTGTGGGGCCAGCACGGGTATCTACGTTAGGGAGTCGATCGCTTGGGGAGTAGTGGGTACACCTAGTGGAGATAGGGGCAGACGACACCTATGTAGTCAGCTAGGGGTACACGAAACTACTATTAAAAATTACTAAGTACACTTAGTGGGATCAACCTTAAGTAGGAATTACCCTTGGGTGGGTAAAACTGGTGTGGTGCAGTGTAGGAATTACCCTTGGGTGGGTAGATCTGGGGTGGTGCAATATAGTAATTATCCTTGGGTGGATAGGCGCGTCTTTACGGTTATCTTAGTTCATCCTAAGTCTAGTTGGCTGCTTAGTGTAACCATTTATCCCCAGTCGTTACCGTATATCAAGCCTACGTCTTACTCTGGTTACTTTAATGATTGTATTGTTAAAGTTGTAGGACTCGCTCAGACTTATGTCTGACCCCGTTGTTTTTATCTTTTTACCAACCCTCAGGTTATCAGAGTGGGCCTAGCACTAGTGGGCTTTGATCGGACTGCTTTATCTATCTTTTGGAGCTTGGACCGTGGATGTAAAGCTCAGTTTATCTTTTCTAGTATGGCTATTAAGTTATGTAGTGGGATTATGTACTTTTGTTTTATCAGGATGGATATTATGTACTTGACTCTTGTTTATGGTTTTGGTGTAACCAAACATGTTTTACTTTCCGCTACAATAAAATGATGTTTTAAATTCTCAAGTATTACTTATATCTGTCTTGTTGTAATTTTTCTGTTCTATATTCACTTAAAATACTCCACCGATGTTATGGCATTCACATAGTGAGTGACCGTAGCAGGTGTGGGGTGTTACATCTAGTGCATATATATGTATATATATAAATATATGTACATAAAAAGATATGAATAAATGGCAATGATGGTAATTAAATATCTAACTCGTAAAATAAGAAAGGAAGGGATGTAATGGACTGAGTTAGTGTGATGCGAAGGAAAAGTGATGTATTTCCCTAAATGACCTATTTCTAAGAACGTGGTTGCAAGTAAGCCACAGTAAATAAAGTAAGAAAAAGGAAAGAAATTACTTTCCACCACGGATTTAGATGGGGATACATTGTGAAAATAAATCACTGATTCGTTCTATAAATCAAACTGATATGGTGCATGAAGTGTTTGCCTTAATAAAATAAGGAACATATATTACAGTGAATGAAGAATAATGGATTACAGCAGTAAATGATTTGGTATAAGCGAGGGATGATAATAACCTATTATAAATAAATAACATTAATGAAAATGTTTTATAATAGGTACACTTATCCTAGGGACAAGTGAAAATTATAACTTAGGTTATAATATACTAGCAAGGAAATCGGATAAATGGTGAAATGAGATAAGAGACACTTAATTGTAAATTAAGTAATCAATAAATGGGGAAAACCTGAAACCAGTTGAGAAAAGGGGGAAAATATTTGAAATATAAGAAGTTGTACAAATTATAAATTAAATAATCTGTAAACTTGGAAGTCTGAAACCCGCTGATAAGAATAACATGTTTAGATTTGTTCTAGGGACAAGAGGAATTATAACATAGGTTATAATAAATGTGTAGAGGAACTTATTAATGGGCCTTAGTTAAGAGAACTAAGTTAACAAGTAAACAATGATAAGTTGTAGTGACGATGTAAATTGGAATTATGATTAAATGAGCAAGAAAGAGGAAAACTTATAAAGTAAGTTATATTTAATCATAAATAGTGACTGACATGTTAAACAGAAAACGTGTGAATTGGGATGTACTTAATTACATTTTAAGTAGAACATGTTATTGTAATGATGAAATCAAACAAGAATATAAAAAAATTGTGGATTACAGACCTTGGACCACAATCAAGAAATCAACATGTTGTGGGCTTATTAATTGTTTTCACCAAAAATGGTTCAAACACCAAAGGTACAAGGATTGTACTTTACCAATATGTTTAGAAAATAAGTGGAGCTGCACTCAACAATAATTGAAAGTAAAAAATGCAAAGGAAACAAAATGGAGACGAGATTTTAGAGTGGTTCAGCCTTGTGTTAGGCCTACATCCACTGTGAATGGAATTTGCATTACCATGATGATGATTACAAGACATATCAACTCTCGCTCTTTATACATCTTTCTATTCTCTCAATGTATCCTCACTTTTACATACAAATCTTGCTGAGATTCACATGATTCAATGGAGGAATTGCAGAATCCATGATGAAGAAGGACGGCTAAGTGACAGAGGAGGAGGACGTCTTTGATCTTTTTGCACTTATAGGATTTAATCGGATGCCATGGTCAAATGGATGAAGGATCTTTGGGTGACAATGATGATCATGGCTGAATTGTTTAAGGAATGGCTAAGGATGGAATTTAGCAGCACTTCGTGGTGTCTGGAGGTCCCCCTTCTACCTTGGCATCCATAGCTTATTTATATGTGAGCCTCTCTCGAAGAAATGAATTTGAGTTCCCCCTTGTAAGTTACAGATCGCCTACCTTATTAATCACAAACATGCCCCCGCTTAGCTGTAGCCAACCGGTGACATCTCTTTCCAGCTTTCCTGTGCGAGTGACTTTGCAAGAGTGAGCGACCGCATAGGTTTGGGTATACTGAATAGGCGGGCGAGCGATGAGTGTACATGCGACCTGTCAAAGCTTCCTGGCTTGTACAAGAATGATTGACTGATGGATGACATTTGGTTGATGCAGCTTGTTTGATTATGAACGGGCGAACGGTACCGTAGTCTGAGATGTAACTATGACCCTTTAAGAACTGATATCCATCCGACTGGCGAGTAGCATCTGGTATTAACAGCTGATCGAGTATCGAGTGGCCGATGGAAGTTGCATTCTATGAGCGGAAATGGAATATGTGTGCAACCTCTGATTTTCTTTGCATTTCGTGCTGTGCACGATCGATCAGTTTATTATAAACGAACGATTGCAGAACATATCATGTGACCGATCCTGATTGTGCTGAGCGGACGACTCAACTCACTTTTTCTTTGCCATGTTTAACCTTGGAGCTAACGCTTGAACCTTATTCTATGCGATCGCCCCTTACCCCTTGTAACTGTCCAAGTGTACTAGGTGGAGCTAGATACGACCGACCTTAACGACGTTTGTCCCACGATTTTCATACAAACTTAATATACCAATATGTGTGTAGGTTTTAAGGGATCAACAGTCCATATTGTATGGATTAACATTTACCCCTCGAAGTTTGTATTCATTGAAGATAATGCAAGCTTCGATTTGAACAATTCTGACTTGTGTTAGGTCGCTTTATGCTCCAGGTCGTATAATCTCACGAATTGCTTTTGGGCTTTTAGCTTGAGTTTGTCCTATTTACTTTCCACCCGTATATTATTCTTTGACTCACGCCGTCATCCTTTTTTATATTTCCCCTTTTCTTTTACTTCAATCTTACTGTTGGCGTCTCATTGAGGTAAAGTTTTAACCATCATTGATTCTTCAGCGAATTCGACTGGCCAAACTACTCAAACTTGAAGCTTCACGACTCAGGTTTTATTTTGATTTTATTTTTTTTCTTTTAAATAGGCTTTAAAGGTCGTCGGTTATTTGCGATGCTCTCTACTGGTGATGATTACGCTTTGATGATAATTTTGCGTCCTCTTACTGTTCACCAACAATCTTAGTCTGCAAATCCATGTCTTGTTATATCTCTAAAAGTCGGAAACACGTTTGTTATATGTCTTTAATTGTTGTGCTTTTAATAGTTTGCAAAGGGTACTCCAAATTAGGTTGTTTCCATCCCCTTGGGCCCAATTCGTAATCAGCTTCATTTTTCCCTTAGGTCCGAGGATGAATCTTTCTTTGCTACAAAGACTTAAGAGAAAAAGGGTGGAGAAGATCCATAGGGAGAGGAAGAAGAAGAAGAGGTATCCAAACGGAGGCAGTCTTAGGAAATGCCCCAAGGTGGACATGTCGACATGCCCCGAGCTGGACAAGTCTTCCGTGCCACACACTCAAACCAGCTCTCTTCAACCACCTTTGACTTCTCCATTTCCCATTTCAACCTCTGCGGATCTTCAAGCGATTGTGCAAAGGCCTCGTTGTGCCCCCGATCCATGAAATCCGGTGCTTGCTACACGATTAGAGGGTTGGTGTCTGCAAGACACAGATCTTGATTTGGAAGTAGACCCATACAACAGTTGGATCGTGGCGGGCATGATAGACGCCATGAAGGACTTTACGTTGGCTCAGCTTGACACCATCAAAGATCATATGAAGGAGGGAATTGATACGGTCAGGAATCATGCTGTGAGACGGTTGGGTGCCTGGCATATGCTTGCTTATGATCTCCAAAGATTGAACAGGAAGAACATTAGATGGATCTGTACTTAAGAGAATGATAAGGCTGAGCTTATCAAGGTCCTTGAATCACTACATCTTTCTTCTAAGGAAAAGTGAAACCAAGCAGATCTGGTAATAAGAGGAAATGGAACCGTGGGCTACGATTATCTTGCTTTGTCTTTTATCCCAAGCTTTTGACCGGTTGTATATGTGGGTGTCGGCCCTCGCTAACTACTTTTATGTTGGTTTGTGTTTGAAACTTCTGTGTTGGACTTGTGATATGGGGGTGGTAATGCATTCTGGTTGTTGTACTCTAAGCCTTCGCTTTAACTATGTCGTACTTTTACTTTGCATTAAGATCCAGTAACAGTTTTTTTTCCAGTGCTGAGATGATCCATGCTTTATATCATTATCTTTCGTTAGGTCAGATGTTTTACAATATCGATGATCAATCGAACGTTTGCTATTCCCTACATCCGAGGTTTTGAATGCTATGCAGACTTAATATTCATTCCTCACATCTGACCTTCCAGATGTTACGCGAATGGATTGATCTTTTTTTTAATTACAAACATGCCCTGCTTAGCTGTAGCCAACTGGCGACAGTTGTTTCCAGTTGTCTTGGACGAGTGGCTTCATACGAGCGAATAGATGCATAGGAACAAGTGATTGCATCAGTCCTGGCATATTGAACAAATGGGCAGGCAATAAGTGCATAGCCGCGACTTGTCAAGGCTTCCTGGTTAGTGTAAGAATGGTCGACCAGATCTTATTGAGCCTTTTGCTACTTCCTGGTTGGAGCATCTGTGTTTGATGGTAGATGGGCGACCGGTTGAAACTTGTAAAGATATTGTATGTGCGAACACTCTTAGCATCTTTGCGTTTCCTGCCATGAGCGACCGACTTCTTTAAGCACAGACGACCAACTCTCTTTGCTACGCTTGTTCTCTATTCTCTAGGTTACGCGCAAACAACCCTTGGATATCAGAACGGGCGATCCATATTTTAGGTACGAATCTCCTAAGCTTGCCGAGGTTGCCTTGCCCTTTGGCATATTCGAGCCTAACTGATGACTAGTGCGGGACCCATCAACTTCGATGTTATGTTTTCTTCGCTGATATGCTCAGCTTTGGTTATGTGAGACTATCTTCTACTTTATCCGAACGATCTAAATATCTTAGGGCGTTCATGTAAGTCTAAACTCTGCAGTGATTGTCTTATGCGTTTTGTGAAGATTTGATACACCAATTAGGGATAAACATTTTTTGATCTTCGAAGTTCGTGATTTCCTAGTTTTATGGAAGATTACGGACTTCGAAAGAAGAAAGAAAAGAAAGACTGTAGTAGTTAATGAATTAAATCTTCATTTTCTAAGGGGTTACATGGCTCTTGATTGTTCTTGATTGACCAAGATCAAGTCGCTCACATTGCCAGGCATGACATGATGGTTCGAGAGAGTTAGCTTTCGGGGGTTAACATACTCGTTTAGCCGGTTCATCTTGATTTTGATGAGGCTGACGTGGCAAGAACATTGTGGACTAGCTTTCTTAATATGCCTTCTCCATTCCATCTTTTCCTGAAGAAATCTTTTGATTACAGCACTATTCTGGAGGACTTTACATGGTAATCCATACTCTTTAACTTTTGCCTTGGTTTTCCTTAAAAAAATCTATGTTCTCTTAGCTCACTATTCTGTTTCATGCTTCCAGTAACTTTCTGTTGATTAAGCCAACTTTTCTTTCGATCCAAAATACCATGATTTTTTTTGGGTGAGGTTTCACTTTTTACCTTGTCTTGCTTTGCTCGAGTAGTTGCCGATTTCATAAATAGTTTAGAGCTAAGGAGTTCTTAAGTGAGGTTCGATCAGTTTGAATATGGATTGGGAATTTGGAAACAATTAGGTCGGTTTGATGAAGATATTGCTTCAATGTGAACCTGGATGAAATGTAACTTCCTTCTTTTTTTTAAGAGAACTTTGACTTTGATTTTGCCTATAAGCCGTTCGCTGGAATGCCCCAGACATTGCTGGCTTAAACCAAGCGGAGCTTCCGCTGGCGTTTAAGCTTAGTTGGGCTGTGACGACCCGCCCCGCACCAGTCGACATTTCCCTGAAATGCGCTGTACAGATGTCCAACAGCACGGGACGGTCGTCAAAGAAAGGGAAAGAAGGGAATTAGAACTAGCAAGGAACCTGTAGTATATCTCACAGCGCATGGAACAAAATATAATAATAACATAACTTTGACATAAAACAGGTGAGACAGTTCATAAGCTGAAAACTAAACCATCGTAGCAGCGGAAAATCCAAAATACAGCTTATGTTTCACATCATCATTATTACAACTTTTAAAACTTTCTCTAAAGAAAAATAAGAAAGGTTCACTAGTAATGCCCAAAGCAGTGACACAGGGAGATTATATATATATACACATATATATATCATACGTAGAAGCCTCCTGCTCGTCTCCGGTACAACTACACGTGTATCATCACCTGACCTGTCTCTAGTCTGCCTGTTTAAGAGCACCCAGAGTAATAAGAAGAGACATAAAAATCTGGGTCAGACAAAAGTCTAGCATGAGCGATAAGCAGCAAAACAGAACAATAATAGGTATACTAAACCATACCTGAACCTGCAACCAAAGAGTAAGCACAACAAGATGTACAATACTCTAAGGTGACAACTAACATATGGTGTAAAGATACGGGGGAGGGGTGTGCATGTCATAGTGAGGGCAAACAATCAAGCATAATAACCATCCTCACATCTCTCACTCAGTGCGTGAAGCATACGATATCCACCGCTTTGATCACCCAAATCCTTGATATGATCACTCTGCCCCATGGAGTCATAGAGGCTCCACTGCACTGATCCATAGCCAATATCTGTCTCTCAGTGGTGAATCAAAGCTATAGACATCGATAACCCCTTTGCACACGCCCCACGGCAAAGTCCAACTGATGAAGTTAACTCGTTGGTTCCCAACTGGATCCTGAGTTATACTTCCTATTTGGACTACCTTTGCATCTCGGGTTTTGGTCATCATCCCGTTCGCACTTCATTTTCCTTTCAGTTTGTTTGTTGTCCAAGCTCGAAGATCAGTTCGTGATTCATTCTGGTCATCGGTTCGTGGCTCTCCCCGGCATCAGATCGTGGTTCCAACTCCAAGTCGTGATCCTCCTTCCCTGCATTGGCTCATGGTCCTGTCCTCTCCAGCTCATGACTGACTTGTGGACTCCATCTGGGTCGTGATATAGTGGCTCCAAGCTCTAGGTGGTTCGTGGCTCCAAGCTCTAGGTCAACTCGTGATTCTCGAAGTGGATCAGTTCGTGATGATACATGTGGCTCGTGGTGAGGGGTGTCACGATCAGGTCGGTTCGTAGGGGAGGGGGGCGATTCGATCTTGTTCCTGCACAACTTTCCTGCGACTTCCAACGGCTATTTTTACGCCACACGATGACGTTTTCGACCATTCTAACTGTTCTAAACAAACATAAAACATGCCAAACAGTCATAGCAACATGTAAAATTATCCACAAACACCAAAACCATAATTTAACATGTATATAGAGATTAAACATACCCAAAAACCCATGTTTTCCCCTTAATCATGTTTAAACATAACTAATGATAGGATTAGCAAAACATATCCAAATTAACCCAAATTCCTAACAGAGGCCTAAAATAATATTTTAGAATTTCTAAATATTTTTCTAGAATTTAATAATGTATAATTTCGTTAATTAACACTAATCATCCCTAATTAACCATAATTTAGTGAAAAACAATGCAAATCACTCAACTTTGCCACAAATAAAATATCAAATCTGAAAAATCCACTGTTTGGGTTGAATTCTAATGCCTAGCAGCAGCTTTGACTCTAATTTGGTGATATTTCTCCTTGATTTGACGTAGATTAGCTTA
Source organism: Allium sativum (assembly GCA_030737875.1). Taxonomy (NCBI): domain Eukaryota; kingdom Viridiplantae; phylum Streptophyta; class Magnoliopsida; order Asparagales; family Amaryllidaceae; genus Allium; species Allium sativum. The sequence goes on from CM060924.1 coordinate 72,436,575, forward strand.
ATCCTCGATTAGAGAACGATTTGGGATGAAATTAGAAGGTGGAGGCCATTGTTAGGGTTTCTAAGAGGTAAATGGCGGCTAGAAAACTAAAATAAAATGAAAACCTAACTCATTTCACCTTCCCCGTAACCTCCTGAAATGGGTTATGGGTCCATTTGCTAATTACCCTAATCAGCCCACTTAAGCAGTTTTTCACCTTCTAAACTTTGTTTCAGTCATATCTCCTAAACGGTGAGTCCATTTGATAAATGTAACCACTCTATGGAAATGTAAACTATCATCTGAATCCAATGGAAGTGGTTTCAGGTCAAAACTCCATATCAATCAAAAATTATAGCCGAAACAAGATCAGCTAGGGGTAAAATGGTCATTTAAAAATCGGCAAAAATCATGAACATGGGAAATGACCACAATAGACATTCCCCAAAGTTACACGACTATACGGGCTCATACGAAAAAGAAATAAATATTCTACGATCCTCCGATGCGTAGAATGCGGGTCGTTACATTCTCACCCTTTAAGAAATATCGCCCTCGAAATTCCTCAACTAAGAAACAACCAATGGGTCCCGCATGCCTATCAGCCATATCTCAAAATCAAACATACAAAACAAACAAAAAAAACCTATCCTAGCATGCGGAAAGGCTAAATCGAAATGAAAACCTTACCAGGCAAAGAGTTCTGGATACGTCTCCTTAATGCTCTCCTCTGTCTCCCAAGTACAGTCATTCTCATCTTTGCCCTACTAAACCTTGACTAGATTCACCGCTTTCCTTCGAAGTTTCTTCGTAGTTGCTCGACAATACGAATCGGCTTGCGGTTCCCAACCGCCTCGAGTTCAAGTTCGATATATCCAACTGATCAGGTGAAATAGCCACATTGGGGTCATGCACGAACTTCCTTAATTGGGAAACATGAAATACGTTATGAACTCCCGCCATCTTGTCTTGCAACTCAACTTTATATGCCAAATTCCCAACTTGTTCGAGAACTGGGAATTGGCCAACAAATCTTGGTGTTAACTTGCCTCTCCTACCAAATCGAATCACGCTCTTTAACGGAGAAATCTTGATAAACACCAAGTCGCCAACGGAGAATTTTATATCTCTTTGCCTCTTATCAGCATAACTCTTCTACCTATCCTGAGCAGCCTTCATTCGTCGTTGGATAACCTTGATCTTATCAGAGGTTTCTCTTATCACATCTGGCCCAAGCACAAATTTCTCACCAGTTTCTAACCAATATGGCGGTGAGTTGCACGGTCTCCCGTACAATGCTTCATATGGAGCCATACCAATACTGGATTGATAACTGTTATTATATGCAAACTCTATAAGATGCAAATGGTCATCTCATGATCCACCAAAATCCAATATACAAGCTCTCAAGAGATCTTCTAATATACGATTCACCCTCTCTATTTACCCATCGGTTTGAGGATGATACGTGGTACTAAGATGTAATCCTGATCCTAAAGCCTCTTGTAAGCTCTTCCAAAATCTACTAGTGAACAACGGATCTCGGTCACTTACAATGCCTTTGGGTACTACATGAAATCTCACTACCCACTTCATATATAGTTCCGCTAACTTAGTTGTAGTTCTATTCGACTTGATGGGCATAAACCTTGCACTCTTGGTCAATCGGTCCACAATTACCCAGATGCTATCATGGCCTGATCTAGTCCTTGGTAACCCATCAATGAGCAGTTCATGCATTTTGATATAAACTTCCCAATGTCTCTTTTCATCCCTTGCTAGTAGTAGGTCTGCTTCATGTCTCGATGCATTTTATTACCACCGGGATGTACAGTCAGTTTTGAGAGATGACATCCTCTAAGCACTTCATCTCTCAATCCATTGACATTGGGTACAACCAGTCTCCCATTCTTCCTGAGACATCCATCTCGATCAAGCACATACTTGTTTATCTCCTCGTCGATTCCCATTTCTAACTTGGAGATGATTTCTAATAGACTAGGATCGTCCGTCTGACTGCAACCAATCCGCTCAATCAAAATGGGTCTAACCGTCAAACTTGCTAGTATTTCTGGATCCAATTCGCACTTTGGTATGAAATCATACCCTGCGATATATTCCAGTTGCTTCTATTCAAGAAACATATCCCCTAAACTCGCATGTCTCCTACTCAATGCATCAGCTACTGCATTGCCCTTTCCTGGTGTATATGCGATATTGAAATCATAGGAAGCCAAGAATTCTAACCATCTCTGCTGACGGAGATTTAAATACTTATGAGAGAAAAGATACTTTAATGATTTATGATTAGTAAACAACTCGAATCTTTCTCTAAAGAGATAATGTCTCCACATCTTCAGCGCGAATACGATCGCTTCAAATTGCAAATCATGGGTAGGATATCTTTTCTCATGTGGCTTCAATTGTCGACTAGCATAAGCTACAACCCTACCTCCTTGCATCAATACAACATCTAGTCCGATACCACATGCATCTATGTATATTGTCATCTCTTCATTCCCTTTAGGAATGACTAACACTGGCGTATGCGTCAACTTTTCCTTTAGACTCTTAAATGCATTTTCACAATTTCCGTCCTAGATGAAGGCTTGATTCTTCTTAGTCAACTGAGTTAATGGTGCCGCTATCTAGGGGAAGTCTTGGATAAACTTACGATAATATCCAGCTATTCCCAAGAAACTTATTACGTCTGTTGCAATCTTGGGCGTAGACCAATCTTGTACCGTAGCCACCTTCGCAGGATCCACAGCAATGCCATTCTCTGAAACAACATGGCCCAAGGATCTCACTTCCCTCCTCCAGAAGTGACACTTAGAAAACTTCGCTATCAATTGGTGTTTCCTCAACACCTCCATCACTATCCTCAAATGTTCCTTGTGTTCTTCCTCTGTCCTCGAGTAAACCAAGATAGCATTTACGAACACAAGAACAAACTTATTCAATTGATCCCTGAATACCCTATTCATAAGATCCACAAAATATGCTGATGCATTGGTCATCCCGAATGGCTTGACCAACCACTCATAGAATCCAAACGGTATCCGAAAGGAAGTTTTAGGAATACTCTCAGCTGCTACTTAGAGCTAATAAAATCCTATCGCGAGATCTAATTGGGAAAAAACTCTTGCTCCCTCCAGTTGATCAAACAAATCATCTATCCGCAGAAGAGGATACTTATTCTTCTTAGTCACTTTATTCAACTCGCGATAGTCCACACATAAACGAAGGGAAACATTTTCCTTAGTAGCAAATAAAATTGTTGCTCCCCACTCGGAGACGCTTCTTCTGATAAATCCCTTCTTCAAAAGATTGCTTACTTGCACCCCGAGCTCTCGCTACTCTCTTGGTGCCATACGACGAAGTGGCATCACTATAGGCCTGACATCTTTCACTAAATCAATACGGAAGTCAATCTCTCGGTGTGGTGAAAGTCCAGTCACTTCCTCAAAGATATCCAGATACTGGCCAACCAGGGGAATTCATGCTAACTCGTCCTGCGGGATGTCAAGGGAATTTAGAAAACTAGCCATTACCTCATCACTAGGTAGGCCACTAAACACTACCCTCCGCCCATCATTCGCCCTAATAGTCACCGAAAATCCCTCACAGTCTACCACCACCCCATATCTTTGGAGCCAATCGACTCCCAAAATAAAGCCCAAAACAAAGAAATCACAAGCAAAGATACATCCATGACTCGATAAGACCAAATTTCGACAAATCATGATAAGGCTAGTCGAACCACTAATCGGGTTCGTCACAACTAAAGGTCTATCGACTATCTCGGGTTCCAGTCCCAACCTATCTACCAGGTCACTAGATATGAAGGAATGGGAAGCCCTAGTATCAAACAATACTCGAAAAGGAGCATCATAAATAGAAAGCATACCTTGAATGAAGACATTCTTTCCTTCCTCCACCGTAGTTGGGGCATTCGACGAAGAAGGAGCAGCATTAATAGCATATGCTTTCACAATCTGCTTCTCTTTAGGGCGTTGCGGACATTTATCCTTGTGATATCCCACTTGGCCATAGTTGATGCACTTCTTGTCTGCTTGCTTTGCTCGACGTTCTTTTGCACAATGGCCCTTCTTGCCACAGCTAAAGCACCCAACATATTTCTTATTCTTCTTCTGACTATCCTTAGCTTGGTTCTGACTCTGCTTCCTTTTATTTTGAGAATTATTCTTGCCTTCACCGCTTGCCTACGGCTTTGGCCCCTCTATAGATGTAACAGCGACTTCAGTCTTGGGCTTAGGATAAAGGCTCTCTGACCTCAATGCTTTTCCAATAATTGATTCAAAAAGTCTCATCAATATGGTTTATAAGCCTTTCCCCTAAGTATTGATCTAAGCCTATTATGAACTTCTCATTCTTCTTCTCGGGAATGTCAATGAGGGATAATCCATACTTCGATAAAGTATCGAACTCAACAACATACTCCGAGAATGCCCTACCATTCTGTTTAAGCTCCAAGAACTTCCTAAACAACTCTAACTTCTGGGCAGCTGGGATAAACTTATCACTGAATCGAGCCTTAAACTGATCCCAAGTAACTTTGATCCTCAGGGGTAGCTTCCTTAATAGCATTCCACCAATTCATAGTCTGTCCTTGCAGTTGGCGGAATGCTAGCTTTCACTTCATCGTGTCCTCGATTCCCAGATCCTCGAAGATACACTCACAACTATCAAGCCAATCTTGAACTTCTCTAGCCGATTCCGTTCCGTGGAAGGGCTTCCCACTAAGACTAGTGTAGTCCTTACAGAGCTTGGCGAAACCAGCCCTAGGCACACGCATTGCTGCACCAACACCATTTGCTGCATTAGGAGCTGCCTTATGAACATCCCTAAACATCTCTCTCATGAAGTCAGTGAACATCGTTCTCATACCAGGAGCATGCCGATTATTGGCTCCTGAACCAGTATTCCTCGTATATCGGCTCATCGTTTAATCTGTAAGGAGAAAACGATTAACCATCTCTTCAGTGGTGCCAGTGCTATGCGACTCCATCCCTAGATATACTAATAGTATATATATATATATAGCTTTTTGAAAACCCAAAATACCACAAATACGCACTCTCATATATGCAACCTAGAGCTTTGATACCAAGTGTGACGGCCCACCCCGCACCAGCTGACATTTCCTTGAAATGCGCTGTACAGATGTCCAACCAGCACGTGATGGTCATCAAAGAAAGGAAAAGAAAGGAATTTGAACTAGAAAGGAACCTATAGTATATCTCACATCGCAAGGAACAAAATATAATAATAACATAACTTTGACATAAAACAGGTGAGATAGTGCATAAGCTGAAAACTAAACCATCATAGCAGCGGGAAATCCAAAATACAGCTTACGTTCCACATCATCATTATTACAACTTTTAAAACTGTCTCCAAAGCAAAATAAGAAAGGTTCACTACTAATGACCAAAGTAGTGACCAGCAGTGACACAGTGAGATTATATATATATATATATATATATATATATATATATGTAGAAGCATTCTGCTCGTCTCCGGTACAGCTACTCGTGTATGATCACCTGACCTATCTACAGTCTGTCCGTTTAAGAGCACCTAGAGTAATAAGAAGAGTCATAAAACTCTGGATCAGACAAAAGTTTGGTATGAGCGATAAGCAGCAAAACAGAACAATAGTAGGTATACTAGACCATACCTGAACTTGGACCTGCAACCAAAGAGTTAGCACAACAAGATGTACAATACTCTATGGTGACACTAACATATGGTGTAAAGATACGAGGCAGGGTGTGCAGGTCATAGTGATGGCAAACAATCAAGCATAGCAACCATCTTCACATCTGTCACTCAGTGCATAAAGCATACGATATCCACCGCTTTGATCAACTAAATCCTTGCTATGATCACTCTGCCCCATGGAGTCATAGCGGCTCCACTGCACTGATCCATAGCCAATATCCGTCTCTTAGTGGTGAGTCAAAGCTATAGACATCGATAACCCCTTTGCACACATCCCACGGCAAAGTCCAACTTATGAAGTTAACTCATTGGTTCCTAACTGGATCCTGAGTTCTACTTCCTATTTGGACTACCTTTGCATCTCGAGTTTTGGTCATCATCTCGTTCGCACTTCATTTTCCTTTCAGTTTGTTCGCTGTCCAAGCTCAAAGATTGGTTTGTGATTCACCCTAGTCATCGGTTCATGGCTCTCCCTAGCATCAGATCGTGGTTCCAACTCCAGGTCATGATCCTCCTTCCCTGCATTGGCTCGTGGTCCTGTCCTCTCCTGCTCGTGACCGGCTCGTGGACTCCATCTAGGTCGTGATATAATGGCTCGATTCGTGGAGGATATGGCGGCTCGTGAAAGGTGGTTCGTGGCTCCAAGCTCTAGGTCAACTCGTGATTCTCGAAGTTGATTGATTCATGATGATATAGGTGGCTCGTGGTGAGGGGTGTCACGATTGGGTCGGTTCGTAGGGGAGGGGGCGATCCGATCCAGTTCCTGCACAACTTTCCTGCTACTTCCAGCGACTGTTTTTACACCACATGACGACGTTTTCGACCATTCTAACTGTTCTAAACAACCATAAAACATGCCAAACAGCCATAACAACATGTAAAATCATCCATAAACACCAAAACCATAATTTAACACGTATATAGATATCAAACATAACCAAAAACCCATGTTTTCCCCTTAATCATGTTTAAGCATAACTAATGATGGGACTAGCAAAACATATATCCAAATTAACACTAATTCCTAACAGAGGCCTAAAATAATATTTTAGAATTTCTAAATATTTTTCCAGAATTTAATAATGTATAATTTCGTTGATTAACACTAATCACCCCTAATTAACCATAATTTAGTGAAAAACAATGCAAATCACTCACCTTAGCCACAAATAAAATATCAAATCTAAAAACTCCACTATTTAGGTCGAATTCTATTGCCTAGCGGTAGCTCAGAATCTGATTTGGTGCTATTTCTCCTTGATTTGACGTAGATTAGCTTAATCCTTGATTAGAGAGCGATTTGGGATGAAATTAGAAGGTAGAGGCCATTGCTAGGGTTTATAAGAGGCAAATGGTGGCTAGAAAACTGAAATTGAATGAAGACCTAACTCATTTCAGCCTCCCCATAACCCTAATCCCGAAATGGGTTATGGGCCCATTTGCTAATTACCCTAATCAGCCCACTTAAGCAGTTTTTCACCTTCTAAACCTTGTTTCAGCCATATCTCCCAAACGGTGAGTCCATTTGATTACTGTGACCACTCTACCGAAATGTAAACCATCATCTAAATCCAATGAAAGTGCTTTCAGTTCAAAACTCCTTACCAATCAAAAGTTATAGCCGAAACAAGATCAGCTAGGGGCAAAATGGTCATTAAAAAATCGGCAAAAATCGTGAAATGGGAAATGGCCCCAATAGTCGTTCTCCAAAGTTACACGACTGTACGGCCTCATGCGAAAAATAAATAAATATTCTACGATCCTCCGATGCGTAGAATGCGGGTCGTTACATGGGCTGTTCTGATAGTCATCCAAACTTCAGATTGAAATGGCCTTTTTGTGTCCGACATATACTGAAATATCTTTTGTTCTTCTCTTCCGGCTCAAGGATGAAATTCTTTATGTCAAAAAGACCGAGGAAGAAAATAGTGAAGAAGGTTGGCCAAAGAAATAGGCTGAAGAGTTGAAGAAATTTAGGCAAAAGTGATTCCTGGAGATGTCGTTCGCTGGATGAACCTCTCGTCCCGGATATTCAAGTTGATTCTACCCAACCCCCATTGGCTTTTCCATCCCTTACCTCAAACTCTGCCGATCTTCAAACAACCGTTCGTTGGCCTCTTTACGTTCCTACTCCATGTCATCCAACACTTGCTGAACGATTCGAGGGTTGGTGCTTAGAAGGTATATACCCTGACTTCGACATAGACCCATATGATAAATGGATTGTTGCTGGCAAGATGGATGCTATGAAAGATTACGTGCTGGCTGAATTTAACTAGTTGGAGGTGCGCCCGAATTTGATTGGAGGCCTTATTGTAGAAGTCAGGGATTACATTGTAAAGCGATTGGGTGCTTTGCACACTCTTGCTAGCGATCTTCAGAGGTTGAACAGAAAGAACACCGGCAACATCCATGCTTTGGAGAAAGACAAGTGTGAGCTTATCAAGGCCCTTGAATCCCGGGTGAGGGACACTGCTTTTTCCACCTGAAAATTATAACTGGCTAGATTTGTCTCTAATTATTCCTACCGTTTGTCTTAATGTGCCGTGTTTAGACTGGCTTATTTATACGAGTGCCAGCCCTGTTGATTACCATATGCTTTGTTGGTGATTTTATGACTGATTTAGGCCTTGGTTCATGGTACTATAATTTTCCTTTACATATACATATATGGTTTAATTATCTTCTCGTTGGTGCGCTGTGCGTTGCATCTTCATTGTTGTTCATTTATATGGTATAGTACTTTGTTAATCGTATGACTGCGCCCGACTTATGGCGTGTAAGATTATCGTCAGATTCGTTGTAATCTTAGATATTCATGCGTTTACCCATGTTTTAGTAACTTGTTAATTCAAATCCTTCGAAATTTGTACTTGAAAATGTGCCCTCGGAGAGGTTTATGCTTTCCATATTTAATTTGCATTTTTCGCTTGATTAAACACGCTTTCTTATATATATATATATATATATACGTATTTGTTTTTAAAATGTATTCAACCTCACTCCTCACTGACTCGGTGACCCAAGCCCTTTGGAGACTGGTCCTGAGTACGTGCCCCCATGGGAGGACTTGGGTTTCAAGTTTTCAATCCATTCTAGGTCCTTGCTCGATCTGGTTATTTTAAATTCAAGAAAGACCTAGAATGAATACCCCCTATCAGTTAGGATTTCTGATACCCCCTTTCGGCTAGGATTTCTGAATTGTTTCGTTACCCCCTTTCGGCTAGGATTTCCGATACCCCTTTCGGCTAGGATTTCTGAATTGTTTTGTTACCCCCTTTCAGCTAGGATTTCTGATACACTGGCCTTTCCAGCTTTATGCTTCATCCCGCGAGGTGGACACTAATTCTTCTTATTGAGTTTTAGCTTGATTTAAAGACTTCGTATCCTGCACCTAACAAGGTGCCTCTTTTGGGACTAACAATTTTCATCCATGGGACAAATTTGATAGTTTTCTTTGTAATTTTCCTCAAAGCTTGATGCGGACTTCTCCTATGGACGTTTGCTAAGAGTTTGGCGTGTTCCATAGTGATAAGTGTGGCCTTCTGACTTGGAAACAAAGTGAAAAGTGCAGCCTTCTAACCTGGAGCTTGTTTGCTACGTCTTTCAAGAACAATTTATTCTTTCAAATCGAAGTGCTTATTTATCCAACTCAATTTGCATGATATTTTTTGGCTCCCAAGTTGTTTTGCTTGAAACATGTTTTTGGAAACCTTGCAGTATGGTTTTAGCTGTCAATTGGTGACCACTCCGATCATGTCTACATTTAAGAAACCGATTTTTAGAATGAGCTTACACCTATGTTTGTCGGGTAAGTTCATGACTTTTATTTTGTATGGCATTTTGCTGGTAAACTACTATCGATTACTTTCATGAAATAGCAAGTAACAAAGTAGAATAGAGTGACTTAAGTAATAAGGCGAGATAGAAACAATAAAATAAGGTAAAGCGATAGAAGTTGTTCTTTCGGGGTTGCTGACACTAGTAGGATGACTTTTGGTCCTTAGGTAAGTATTGGTTTTGGATTGGCATGAGTGATCCACCCATTACTTATTTCCCCTTGCATGCACAGGGTTGATGCAGTGTTCATTAGCTCATATATATTGCTGTGAACGATTCCTCCTAATCATCCCCTCAATTAATGATTTTAAATGCCTGCAATCATTTGTATCGTGCTCTGGCTGGTTATGAAATTGAAAAAACCTTCCTGATCTCATAGCGGCGTTTTTGACTTGCATTTGTTTAGAGATTGGATATTTTTCTGTATCCTTAGTTGCTATGGAAATGTTCCCTATGGTGTCATTGCGGGGAGTGAGCTCATAATTCTTGAAGAAGCGAAGCTTCTTCTTAGCCCGGTTATCTTTTTCTTCGTTGTTCCTCTTCCGACTATTAAATTCACTTTGTGTACCATCTTTCCTCTTTTGTTGTTCTCATACTGGATTCTCTTCAGCATTGATACATTCTTCGGCTTTATTAAGTAGTTCTCGAGCGTGCTTGGTTTTTCGTTCTTACTCCACCGTCCTAACTTGGTCTTTTTACATATTGCCCCCTTCAAAGCCATCAGCACTAGTCGGGGTTCACAATTTTCAACTTCAGCCACTGCCATGTTAAAGCGGGTGAGAAAACCTTTGACGGATTCTCCTGATCTTTGATGTATTTCACTTAGCTCCATGACATCCCGTATTCTTGATATTTGGAATCTGAATTGCTTGCTGAACAATTTAGCCAAGGTAGCAAAATCGTCCACAGACTTCGGTGGTAATTTTGTGAACCAGGGGTAGGCCACTCCTTCTAGATAAGTTAGAAAGTATGCCCCGTTCATATGCTGATCGTATCTGCACAGGAACGTATTGGGGTCGCTTGTTCCTTCGTAGGGTTGCAACATTGGAGGTTTAAATTCCTATGGATATATAGCCATTTTGATTCTTTCGTTTAGTGGGGTCTTAGTAGGAGAAAAATCCTACTCCTTTCGATTATCTTTTTTCCTCAGGCCATCCTTCACAATTTCGCATGCCATTTCTAAAATATATTCCTGCTTTTTGCCCTGGCCTATGGAACAAGCGCCTTCTTCCTTGCCAAATTCTTGCTTAAGTGTGTAACTACAATATGGAGACGGGGAATATGGGCTTTCCTTTGAGAGGAACGTCCCTTTTGTAGTATCATTTACCCATTGAGAAGTTGTGTCACTGGGGTGGTTGCGCATTGCTTTAGCTATTCCATGATCCATATTAACATGATATGTGTCTTTGTGAACAGAATTTTGCTATTTCACGCCTGAAGTAGAGGATTATGCACCGTATTCCTAACTTGTTCGGGCGGGTAGAAAAAAGCGGCACTTAGTGTGGCTTTTGCGGTAACGGCTTGTATAGCAAGCATTGACTCAAGTTTTTTCATCATTGCATCATTTGCAATGGTTATCTGACTTACCAGTCCCGCCATCGCTTCTTCTAGTTCTTTTTTGGTTATGGCTTCCTCAATTTCTGATAGTTCTCTGACCTCAAATCAGATGGTGGGCGACGCGACAAAATTAACATTGTTGATGAGGTCGTCGATTTCGTCGATAGTTTCCTCCACCATGCTCGGGATTCAAGCAAAGTTTCTCTTAAGATATCTCGCTGGACTTCAACAAGAAAAGATGCAATTACGGCCCCACGGTGGACGCCAAATGTTTTCACCAAAAACGGTTCAAACACCAAAGTTAGAAGGATTGTATTTTACCAATATGTTTATAAAATAAGTGGAGCAACACTCAACAACAATTGAAAGTAAAAATGCGAAGGAAACAAAATAAAGACGAGGTTTTAGAGTGGTTCAGCCTTGTGTTAGGCCTACATCCACTGTGAATAAAGGAATTTGCATTATCATGATGATGATTACAAGACATATCAACTCTCGCTCTTTATACATCTTTCTATTCTCTCAATGTATCCTCACTTTTACATACAAATCACACTGAAATTTACAGGATTCAATGGAGGAATGGCATAATCCATGATGAAGAAGGATGAACAGGTGACGAAGGAGGAGGACGTCTTTGATCTTTTTGCACTTATAGGATTTCAACGGATGCCATGGTCGAATGGATGAAAGATCTTCGGGTGACAATAATGATCATGGCTGAATTGTTTAAGGAATGGCTAAGGATGAAATTTAGCAGCGCTTCGTGGTGGCCGGAGGTCCCCCTTCTACATTGGCAGCCATGGCTTATTTATAGGTGAGCCTCTCTTGAAGAAATGAATCGGAGTTCTCCCTTGTAGGTTACAGATCGCCTGCCTTATTAATCAAGAACATGCCCCAGCTTAGCTATAGCCAACTGGTGACAGTTGTTTCCAGCTTTCCTGTGCGAGTGACTTTACAAGAGTGAGCAACCACATAGGTCTGGGTATATTGAATGGGCGGGCGAGTGATGAGTGTACATGCGACATGTCAAAAGCTTCCTGGCTTGCACAAGAATGATTGACCGATAGATGACATTTGGTTGATGCGGCTTGTTTGATTATGAACGGGCGAACGGTACCGTAGTCTGAGATGTAAGTATGACATTTTGAGAACTGATATCCATCCGATTGGCAAGCAGCATATAGTATTAATAGCTAATCGAGTATCGAGTGGGCGATTGGAGTTTCATTCTATGAGCGGAAACAGAATATATATGCAACCTCTGATTTTCTTTGCATTTCCTGCTGTGCACGATCGAACAATTTATTATGAACGAATGACTGCAGAATAGATCATGTGACCGATCCTGACTGTGTTGAGCGGATGACTCAACTCGCTTTTTCTTTGCCATGTTTAACCTTGGAGTTAGCGCTTGAACCTTATTTTTTGCGATCGTCCCTTACCACTTGTAACTGTCCAAGTGTACTGGGTAGAACTAGATACAACCGACCTTAACGACATTTGTCCCACAATTTTCATACAGACTTAATACACCAAAATGTGTGTGGTTTTTAAGGGATCAACGATCCATATTGTATGGATTAACATTAATAAATTTAAATGGGTTAAGTTATATAACTGAAATTAACAAGCAAGAGGAACATGGTAACTTGATTAAGAATTCAATATGAATAGGAATAACCAAGTTAAATGGAAACCTGATGAGGTAAGGCAAGCGCGCAAAAGAATGATTAGACATAGGGTCTAACAACATATTAAAGTGAGCCGCTTGGACCAGTCAGCTCGTTTGAGGGTGAACAACCCAACGGGGTAGATTATCGTGGTGTTATAAGGCATGAGGGAAGCACACATTCATCTGATTATTCTGTCGGCTCTGAAGGATTGGAAGGGGAAGCACGCGGCTTTCTGAGATACGTAAGGTGATCCTAGTAGTCTTCTGTGTAGTGGTAGATGTTTAGGCTATGCTCGCGAGGTTGGGTCTGCGCATAACTACTAGGTGGGTGGGCCTTGACTGCAAGAGTAGCATTGCAGTCAGAATGCTGTGACACGGTGACACCAGGGTGATTCGGCGGTCGCCTCAACGGGGAGGCGAAGGGTCACGACCAACAAGGATAGTTGATCATCAGATACCTGTCATCAACTGCCAATGGGATGCGGAAAGACTAGAGCTAAAACCAATAGACCATTCACCCTTCACTATCGAGGTATGGTGGTTGAGGGAAAACACCAACTGGACGTTTAGATTGCTTGTTAGGGGCCAGTCGTTTAGCTCTAGTCGTCTTTACTAGTTGAGGGAGGGGCCGAGGTGGGGCCGTATCCACCATGTAAACAGACCCTAGGGATATCTATATATAAAGGCTCTTAAAGACGGGCTTGTACAGATATGGAAAAACACCCGACCGAGTTCCGTGTTTCTTGTATCACTCTGCCACGGAACTCGGTGCACATTAGAGGACGTGCAGTTAAGGCATCGAGCTACAATTGAAGATATGTACGTGGGACAGTCTAGATACATGCATGTCGGCTTTGGGTTGTGTATCGTAGACTTGAGGGCATTACTCCGGTATGAATTTTGATTCGATCGACGATGGCAGTCTGTACGCTTACGTAGCGTAGTAGCGACAGATATATGTGGAACATGACATTGTTATGTAGAGATCCGTACATCATTCTGGCATAGGATGAGGGACTGCGTTCATTTCTGTGGTATTACGGTGGGGACCGTGCGAGTGGGGTACCAAGGGGTGTGACTCAGTATTGAGGGTACTTACATATATACTGTATTAGGTTAATTCACTGGGGAGTAAATGGGTATGACATGTTTGTGTAAGCCTTGAGTGCTGTTAACCCAAGTAACATAATAAATAAGAAAATATGATTGAACGATATATGTAGTGTTATCCAAAGTGTATAATTTAAATCCAGTCACTAGAACTTGTGTTCTGACCCCCTCCTCATAACATACTTGTAGGTTAGATTTGTGGCAGAGACATGATAGCCTTTGGTACTGGTTAGGCAGTATTATTAATGCAGTAAGATTATATTTTGATTATATTATATTTTATCCATTCCGCTGTGAGATAATTTCTGAGCTCTGACATGTTTTATGTCTCTGTCTTTTCTGCAGTATACCTAGGCACAACAACTTGAGTTTCGATAGATTGAAATTTTGAAAAAAAAATCGGTCTATCGGAATTCGGATTGTTACAAGTCGGTTTGAATGTGTGGCTTCGGGTTGGTTAGTGTGGACAGCTTCAGGTCGTGAAGCTTTAGAAAGAAGTGGGTCGTCCTAAAAGTCAGGTTGTTAGGAACCTGGGGTAGTCAGGTCGTTGGGAGCCTGGGAGAGTCAGGTCGTCGGGAACCTGGGTGAGTCAACTCGTAGGATGGTCTGAACGACCTAGTAATGGGTCGGTTTCGGGGACGGACGACCTGGCTGATGTGAACAATTATTGATGATATTTTTGGTTCAATGATGAATGTGACTTCGAAGTATATTAAAGTAGGAATGTTCGAAGTGATGTGATGTGTTCGTTGATCGTCGTAATGAAACGAATGAGAAGACAACTCAAGGTGGTGAGTTCATGGATATTGGTTGCTCGAGAAGTGACTTGAGCTTATGAATAGTCATCAGGTTGGATAGCTAGAGACATCGAAGGCCAAGAGATTATCGTTGTTTAAGTTCTAGCGGACTCAAAGTATGGGTATAATAGGGACGCCTAAAAGACTAGAAGTGACTGGTTGAGTACCCTGGGCAGCTCGACGGGCCAAGATACGTTTCGTAGAATGGCATACAGAGTTTTGCTAGAACTGGGGTTTTCCATTAGCCCTTGGTAGTTGATGGTAAGGTGTTTAGTCGATCATAAGATTAACGATGGTTTCAAAGCAGGATTGACAGTGATAGCCAAAGTCATGGATGATAATTGTTTAGCTTGTATCGTCTTGCGTAGAATATTCGAAGTCGAAGGAGATATCTCTTGGGTGCTTGTCTGATGCTGGTATAGGCCTTCGAGGCTTGTACTTGGGAGATATCGATATCTATTATTATGGTCTATGCTTGATAAGTGATTGCCATGAATGTACTATTGTTCTAAATGATTATTGTAAAGGCTATCACTGTCGGATGTGGGAAGACGAGGTTGGGTTCTTCTCTGGTGTTTTGGTTGGTTAATCGACTTATTCCCATATACTTTGATGTTAGATAGTTGTTTTATTGCTCACTAAGACTGTTGTCTGAATCAGGGTTTTATATTTCCTTTTATTATCTTGGGCTGTTCATCCGATTTTGGATGGGCATACTAAGTAGCAGCTTACAGGTAGCAGAGCTTAGTGAGGCAAGGATGAAGAGTGATGATGAGTAGGAGGCTTGCGTTCCAGTTTAACCATTATTTCCTACTGTATATGTTATATTATATTTTATCCTTGCGTTGTGAGTTATACGACATGTTCCGCTTGTGTTATCTTACTCTAATGATCGTCCATAGCTGCCAAGCATAACTTTCAGCGCATTATTCCTCTTACTTAGTGCAGGAATTGTGGGCGGTCATCACAAACATTTTCTTTATGGTCTCTATAGCATTAATTTATTACCAAGGACCAGCTTATCATCTACACTACATGTAGACAAATTAAAACATATGATAAACCAACTTTTTTTGTAATATAACTTTTGTTTATACGAAAACCATTTTTCATCATGACACTATCAAATTTCGCGTGCCACTGTCTTGGAGCTATTTTAAGTCCGTATAATATTTTACTAATCTACCAACTTTACTCTCAATTCCTTTGGAAATTAAATCTTCTGGTTGGTTTATGTTTATCTCCTTGTCCATATGTTCATTTAAGAATGTTGTTTTAACATTAATTTGATGGATATTTGTATTATAAGTAGATGTGATTACTGTTAACATTCCTATAAAGGTTATTCATGCAACAGGTGAATAAGTGTTCTGAATTGTATTTTACGTTTTGAAGGATTGTATAATAACTTTATTTAGTTAATGTGGTCTTATCATTCTAATATTTTAGGATATATTTCTTTGTGATGTTTTACATATCCATAAATTTTTTCGAATCTTTTTATGACCATTTTCCATTTAGTTAGTCTTATTTTGACCATAGTTTTTTCATAGGAGTTAAATTAAACACTAACATGTCTCATTACTTCGGGATGGTGGTTTCTCATTCTTTAGAGTGGTTACATTAAGAAATCGGGTAAGCAGCTTGGAAAAGGTGTAGTTTTAAGTTTTAAAAGCTGTTGGCAAGAATGAGAAAACTGCATACGGGTTGAAATTGGTAAGCACATTAGTCTAACCTCCTTTGGCTACAGAAATGGATAAAGGGATTAATTTCTGGTTTCTCCCTCATTCTTCTGGACCTAAGTCTAGTTTAGTTCATTCCCAAATTCACAAATCTCACTACTTAATAGCTAATCCAGAAATAGGCTACGTTGATAAATTATTTCCCTTTTGGTTTCTTCTCTTGGATGTGAGCTGGGCCCTACCGCCACTTAATGCTTCAACACTTGTAGTAAACCTTATCTTAGGAAATAATTCTCCCTACGTAATTAACTATCGCCATGAATTCCTTTGGTTAATGATATCTCACATAGTTATATATATATATATATATATATATATATATATATATATATATATATGACTGCTGGAAAGTGCAGACTTGTGTCGAATAAGGCAACTAACCTTACACATCATTAACTTACTAAGTCTTATGCTTATTTCTAATTATATTAATTCTAGATTAACTAGAATAAAATAAGGAAAACTTATAAGTTTCTATCCAAGGATGTTTAATTATTCATTTCCTTATTGGCTTAGCATTTACTACGAAAACCAATACCCATTAATCCCCTCTTTATTCCATTTATTATTTCTATTAAGATTGCTGCCATTTATGACCCTAACAATCATATTTCTTAAGGCATTAGTTATCCAATTTATTACCATTTATATCAGTCCCATTTAAAGTTCTAATCTAATGTTTGTAACTCCCAAACATTTCTATATTAATTTAATTCCATTTAATTCTCATATATGTATATATGTATAAGTTTATTACTTATTTATTTCTCAAATTGGAGTTACAATCCCTATTCCTAATCAAAATTTAAATTGTAACCACTTAGGCATTTATTTCCTATTCAATTCATTTCCCCAAAGCATACGTGGTTACTATATTTATTACCTTATTCATGACCTTTTCATTTATAGCAAATCAACTCCACATTTTTTGTTATAACGGTCTTAATGTTGATTTCTATTTAGAATTGGTTTTATCATCCATATGTATCCCATAAAACGAAAACTATTCAAATTCGACCACATAACAAAAAACATTTATATAATAACGTTATTAACGTAGATTTAGACGGATAGTATTAAAATGTGTATATGTGTATATATATATATTAGTGAAAATTAGGCATGTATTTAACATAGTTACTAATCTTTATATTATTATTATTTACTAGTAATGTTTTGGTCAAAACGAATGACCAAAACAACCATTTTTGTGTTTAAGCTTTTTTAAGATTCAAAATCTTATAAAAAGTTTAATAACCATAATTATTGTAAATTTTGCCTAAGATATTTAAAAAGGATTGTTAAAGGGACTCCACTTTTGGTTAAGGGGGGGACAAATTTTAATATATTGTATAATTGTTATGGGGAGGAAAAAATAAATTAGCCTCCCCTTAAACATATAAATTAAAATTCCGATATTAACCCCTATAATTTTCATTAATATAAAACTTAAACCTTAATTAATGCTAACATTTTAATGCTGCACATAAAAATAAAATATCTACATAGTTAATGTAATCAGACACAAGAAAGTTTCATGAGTGATCAGAATGCATCAGATTAGGTAATTAATTGTAATTTTACAATTTTGAATTGGTATGATTAATTTACAATAAATGTAGAATTCTTTTTTTGATCTAGTATGTTGTATCGAATTTGTAAAATTGAGATGTTTAGTGATTCGCACGTTTGTTACTTACGCTGAATTTATTAAGTTAGGATTTGACATAAGCGACGAGTCAGGGATAGTTATGTCGTTTTTTTTTTTTTAAATAAACCAGACCACCCCTTAACAAAAATAAATTAAGTTGGAGTCCCTTAAAATTATCCCCTTCTTAACCAAACATGGAGTCCCTTTAACAATCCCCTATTTAAAAGAGGAATATCGACATATTTCAAATCACAAGAAATATGAAATAGTATATTTCTTGCTGATTTCAAGTAATGCCTTTTTATCTAAAAAGAACAAAAAGGGTATATTTACAATAACTAAGCATAATCTCAAACTATATCAAACACAAAAGGACTATTATTCTTGCAAGAACTGCACAAGCCACAAATCAACACCCAAATACTATGCATCTGGAGTAAAATACTACACATATAATAATAATTTTTGGGACCGGTTTCCAGATTCGAGGTTTTTACAATAGCCACAAACAATCTAAGAATAATTGTAGACAGTATGATATTATTAAACTAAAAGGCCTACATATGCACACCTAGTTCACATTCATATTATTTTAGAGTTGATAAAAACAAACAAATCTGATAACTTTTAGGCATATATTCAAATTCATCACAAACGAATTATATAAGTTATTATAAACAATGAATATATTTCCCGCTCACCTGAAAGCAATCCAAATCTGAATTTTAACATAGCTTTTAGGCTTACAATTCCCAAACCTTACAGATTTACAATTTATTTACAAAGGGGATTCACAACGCTGATTTAGATTTGTAGATCTAAAAGAAGAATAGGAAAAGAAGAAGGAAATTTAAATATAAGAATTACTTAATCGAAGAACCAACACTTTTTACATAAATTTGAGTTCGATCTCTCCAGTTCTTATTGATTTGATTTGTGTATGTTTATATTTTATGTTTTAAAAGAAATTATAGGATTGAGAATCGCAGGGCTTTGTTGTTGCCTCTAGATAATATGAGCAAAAGAGTGGGGATCTAGATCTTTATTAATAAGCGTTAAAATGACCCTAAACTGTTAGATTAAATTCCAGAAAATTCCATCCATTTATATAAATTTTTATAATAACTTAACCTTAGCCGCCACTTCCTATGTTGACAATTATTAGTAAGATCTTAAGACATACAGATTTTAATCATTTAGTTATCTAGGCGTGGAATTTATGAAACACCTTACTGAAAGAAGATGAAAAGACCATATATACTAATTATGACATTAGCACTGCTATTATCCCCTTAACAAAAGTACCAGTAAATGAAACTGACAAACAATTATAATGCTAAAAACCATTAAGAGTAAATGACAGAGTACCACATCACGATGAGCACCTTCTCCAAACTGTTCAAATATAATAGTACTAACTAGCACAATTAAAGATTCCACTCACAATAATTTTCTCCTCCTCCTATTGAAAATAAAACAGAAGTTACCGTTGAAACAGGCTCAGTTTTCAACAGCATTTAAGTGGAGGACAAAATTATCAAATAAATTATCAAATAAAAGTCATGTACACATAAGTAAATACAAAATGAGGAATCAAAAGACATAATAGATAGATCTCGATAGGCAAAAGATATATAGAATAATAAAAAAAAGAATCATAAACATAAGCATAGAAAGCTACATCAGAGATCACTAATATCATCATCACACACACACACACAAATATATATATATAACATGATATAGAACAACATCAGATATCACAAACAACACCAGATACACACACACATACATATATATATATATGTGTGTGTGTGTGTGTGTGTGTGTGTGTGTGTGCGTGTTTGTGTGTGTGCGCGTGTGCGTGTGTGTGTATGTGTGTATATGTATGTATATATATTATATATATATATTTTGAAAATTGGTTCACTTTATTGCAAAAACCAATCATATACTTCGTTTATATGCTTCATCAAAACCTTATGCCCTCCTAACCCAAATGGGTGCGACATAAGGGAAAAGAGCACATATAAACTCCATATATTAACAATACAAAGTCTCAAAATCATCATTACAACAAACCACTCACCACACACTCCTGTCACTCTCAAAATAAAAAGAAAGCGTTGAAACAACAAAAAAAGTAATATATAAACCTTCAACTAGTATCAAGTAAATAAATGCCCCATTTCCTTAAAAACAACTTCTTCTCCAAAGAAAACTTTGTCTTGCTTCCATTATTCTTCACCAAATACATCACATCTTTTTCTATAATTCCAAGCTTGATCTCCTTAGGCATGCTTTTGCTTTCAAACTGTTTGGAGTTTCTCTCATGCCACAACTGATATATAGTAGCAGTATATGCTGCACAAACAACATCAAAATCTTGATCCTTTTCCTTAAAGCTATCCAGCAGTTTTTCAGCTTCAAATTCCAGAGAGCCACCTGCATATGCATGTAAACCCATCTTTGCAAGTACTGAGTCCCAAATAAATTTCGAATACTCACACAAAAAGAATAAATGGCTTATAGACTCCTCACCATTGTTACACAGTAAACATACATTTTCTAAAATAACACCAAACCTCATCAGCCTATCTTTGGTATTGAGTCTATCATGCATTTCCAAAAAAGAGATAAATGCCATTCTCTTTGCATTTTTTGTGTGCCATATAACCTTCACAAATCTCTTAATTTCTCGTTTTCTTCTAACAAAGTTCCATGCCTTATGAAATACGAATTCTCCATCTTCACCCCATTGATAAAAATCCTTTTGTGCCTTCACATTTAATACAATAAACATTATCTCCTGATGAATCTCCCTAATAGCTGCATGAATACCACTCTCAATTTTGCCATTTCTAATAATATCACACACTCTTTCATCATATCTACCAATGTTATGAAATCTAGACAAGCCAAGAATATCAACCAAGCATTTACAATTTAACTATGGTTCACACCATAAAGAAGTAGTAGAACCATCCACAATCACCTTATTAAAGAACTGTATACCACGTTTCCTGAGTCTTAAAATAGTTTTCCAATTGCTCGATGAATTGTTATCAACCTTCATAGTCCAAAAAGAATTATCCTTGAAATATCTTTGTTTCATCCAATTGCACCATAATGAATCACTACTCAAAAATTTCAACATCATTTTAATCCATGCAGCTTTTTTCAGAACTGTAAAAGATTTTATACCTATTCCTCCTTCAGATTTAGGTGAACACAGTTTATCCTAACTTACCTTATTCTAGGCTCCTCCCCAAAAAAATCACAACACATCATATGCAGCTTATCAATAGTATGTTCGGGAATTTGATAAACAAACAGCCAATACAAAACAGTAGGAGTAACAATGGATTGGATAAGCTCGGCTCTTCCAGCAAAACTTAAAAATTTAGCATCCCAGGCTTGTATTTTAGATTGAATTCGATGCAGTAATGATTGACAATCTGTGTAGTGAATATAATTTGATGAAAAAGGGACTCCTAGATATTTAATAGGGAGTTGATTAGTCTGAACCCCAAAAATGGATGAAACATCTCTTGTATTTCGAGTAAATTTACTAAAATATAACTTGGTTTTATTTTCACTAACTGATAGACCACATTACTTCTTCAGTTTACCAAAAATTTCACTCAACACATTAGCAAACACAGGTAAGCACTTTCCAAAAATCATAAGATAATCTGCGTATTGAAGGTGTGACACAACAGGCTCAGACTTAAAAACTGATATGAATTTCGGATCCACTACTGCCTCATTCATACAAAAGGTAAAAAAACTCCATTGTAATTGAGAATAGGTATGGAGACAATGGGTCTCCCTGTCTTAAGCTTCTATTTGAATTAAAATAACCCTTCGGCACTCCTTGAATTAAAACAGAGTATGATGGAGACGAGATACACCCATATATCACATTTATAAGATGGACTGGAAATCCCATTCTACTCATTAAATGGCAAATAAATTCTCTATTCATCATATCATAGGCTTTATGAAGGTCAACTTTCACACGGAGTTTATTAACCCCTTCTTTTTTAAAGTCTCTTTACAATTCATGCGCAAGGAGGATGTTATCACCAATATATCTCGATGGAATAAAAGCACATTGATCTGGTGAAATCAAAGAGGGCAAATACCACTTAATCCTATATATATATATATTTATGTGTGTGTGTATGCTTATATAAACATGTTAGCGAAACATGATATAAAATAACTAAGCAGATAAAATATAAATAACCAGGAATCAATAATTGAGAATAGAAGATACTGATAAAGAATTGGAATTGGAAGAATAATTAAATTTGAAAATATAGATACGAGATCTAACGAAAGTAAGAAAAAAATTAAAGTCATCGAGCTTGTTGAGTTTATAAAAAGGATTTGATAACCAATTAAAAAAATATACATCAAATTATTAATATTAATATCTAGATTATGAAAAGCATATTGTTTCTTTCAAGCTATATATACTAGCAAATAATTAAGAAAATAGCATCACACACACACATATATATATATCTGTTGCAAGTATTAAAAAGAAACCTATAAGAATTTCAGTAATAATCATAATCAAAGTGGTCAAAGTTAAAGGGAAAATTGAAAAGATTGAAAAAACTAGATAAAACAAACTTAGTAATAGAACAATCAAAATATAAATGATCAATATCTTCTAAATGATTATTACAAAAACAACAATTTTTATTAATAATTACATTTTTCATCTTAAGTAATTCAATAGTATTAAGTTTACCATGTAAAATAACCCACATATGTAATTTAGTTTTAGGAGGACCATTGGCTTTCTAGAGACAATTGAAAATTTTATTTTTAATCCCAAAAAAACAAAGAAAATTATAAAGCGATTTAGAAGAGCAGGACTCATTTTTATCTCAACTCCAATGATACATGTCTTTCTCATGATCAAACTTATATAAATCAAGTCCAGTACAAAGTAGGCGAACTGTTTAAGAGTGATACCAACAAGAGCATGATTGAAGCTAAAATTCCAAGGGAAAACCTGATCCTGATTGTAGATGTCCATAATCAAATTATTTTAAAATTATAAATATCATATAATTCTTCAAACTCAATTTTTAAGGGAATAGTAGAAATCCAACAATCATCCCAAAATGAAATATTATTATCAGAATGTACAATATGGCTAATACCTATTTTATAAATTTCAAAATAATGAACTATAGACTTCCAAAAATGAGAAATATTATTAGGATTATTAAAGGAACCAAGGCTAAGATTAAAATTACCATTATACCATTGATTCGAAATTAATTCTTTGCATAAACAATTTAGGTTACAATCATTAAATTTCCACATCTATTTGCATAATAGGGAAATACTAAGATTGTATATATTTAAAATACCTAATCCTCCCTCACTTTTTGGTTTATTAACAGTATTCCATTGGATCAAACATTTGGATCAGGAAAAAAAATTATCCCCATATTAGAGAAAATTTCTTCTAATCCTATCAATTTTCTCAATGACCCAATTGGGGAAGCAATAAAATGACATCCATAAATGGGTAGAGCGGACAATACCGAGTTAATTAATACTACTCTACCCGCTCTTGAAAGGAATCTACTATTCCAACTAGATAGTTTGTTACTAATTTTATCTATAATGGTGTTCCAATCTTCATGTTTTAATTCCTTAGGCCTTATGAAAAACCCAAGATATTCAATAGAAAATTTCATTAAATTGACTAAATTTTCAACATTATGATAGTCATTAAGAACTAAAACTGAACTTTTATCAAAATTAATTTTTAAATCAGAAAGTAACTCAAAACTATATAGAATAAATTTAAGAGAAATAATGGATTTACGTAAATGATAAGATAAAATCAAGGTATCATCCGCAAATTGTAAAATGGAAATACCCTCAGTAGTAATATCTCTACCAATATAGTCTAGCACGCCATTCCTGGTTGTAAGCTTAATAATTTTAGAAAAAACATCAGCAGCTAAATTAAATAAATAAGGAGATAATGGATCTCCTTGCCTTTAGCCATATTTAGACCGAATTTTACCTCTAGGGATACCATTAACAAGTATATTAGAACTACTAGATTTTAAAAGAAGCCAAATTCATCCAATCCACCTATTACTAAATCCTCTAGCCATTAAAAGGCCCTAACGAAAGTACTAATCAGTGGAAGCAAAAGATTTAGCAAAATCAAGTTTAAGAACAACACAAGTCATGTTATTTTTACAATAGTAATTAATGTATTCCTGCACTGTAGCAACCCCATCGGAGATATTCCTACCCTTTATAAAAGCAGACTGAGAATTTACTGATTAATTCATTCATTTTAGAACTTAATCTGTTAGATAAAATTTTAGAAATAATTTTAATAGAGCAGTTTAGTAAAGAAATAGGTTTAAATTCCTTTATGAGATCAGCCCCAATTTTCTTATGAATTAAAACATCATCAGCAGAGTTAAATCTACAAAGTTACATATTTCCTTTAAAAAATTCATTAGAAAGATAAATTAATTTGTCTTTTAAAACATCCCAAAAAGTAATATAGAACGAAAGAGGAAAACTATCAGGCCTAGAGGCTTTGTCCGGGGGCATGTCTTCAATAGCTTTTAAACTCTCCGATTTAGTAAATGAGTTATCTAAGCCATTTAAGTCGACAAAATTACTCTCATTATACAGTAGACTCCAGTTAGCCTTAACTCTACGATAATTAAATTTACCAAAAATACCTTTATAACAATAAGTAAATTTTCTATTGAGATTTAACTGATTAGAAATTTCATTATCGTTAACTAAAATATAATTAATAGTGTTACATCTTTTCTACCATTAGAAACTTTAAGAAGAAATTGTATTTTTATCTTCATCATCCATCCAATTAACCCTAGATCTTTACTTCCACATAATTTCCTCTTGCAACAAGATTTTGTTAAGTTCTTCTTTGAGATTGTGAAGAACATTTTTCTCTGAAATATTTCATAATCTATTTTCTTCAATTTTATTTAAACATAATACATCTCCTAAATTTTTGACTTTTTTAAGTTTAATATTACCAAAAACTTCACGATTCCATTTTTAAAGAAAAATTCTAAGTTCTTTAAATTTACAAACCAAGACTTTTGCAATGTTATTTGAAAAGGTAATATTGTAATAACTCATAGAAAGCCATTTATGATAAAGAAAAGGAGGAAGAGTAGAGCAATAAACTTTATAATATCCTTTATATTATATTTATATATTATATATATATATTTACAATGAATATTATTGCTTGGAATGTAAGGGGTTTTAATTAGGGCTGTCAATTTTCTACACGACCCGTGACCCGACCCGAAACTCGCACGGAAATTAGCAGGTTAACCAGACCCGTTTAGCTAGCGGGTCATTTTTGGGTCAACCCTAATTTGACCCGTTTATAAACGGGTGGGTTTAGGGTTGACCCGCTAACCCGATTTTGACCCGCCAAACCCGATTATATGTTGTATCTCTTCCATACTGTTAGTCTTTTATGTACACTGTTAGTGTTAATCTTTTATGTATCTAGTAATCAGTATGCTCGTATATGTAAGCTGCTATATTTTACTAATTTATTTTTGTATGTTGTTAGTTACATTTTACTTATAACAATTGTATCTGTTCCATACTAGTAGTCTTTAATTTATGCAATATAGGAATATGTACTTATGTATAGAAAATGATTTTTGGATATGGTGATTTCATGCTTTATATATATGTTGTCTGTTGGTGACTTTGCAACTTGTTGCATGTTGGTGATTTGGCTCTTTTGTTGCTTATATTAGTAGGCAATATCTATCAATGGGTTAAACAGGTAAACCCGACCCAACACAACCCGACACGACCCATTTAGTTAAACGGGTTACGCGGGTCGGGTCGGGCCAACCCGTTTATAAACGGGTCGGGTTAGGGTTGGGAAAATATGACCCGTTTAATAAACGGGTTGACCCGACCCGTTTATAAATCAACCCGTACCCGACTTGACCCGACCCGAACCCGACCCGACACGATCCATTGACAGCCCTAGTTTTAATTCCCCTGAAAGAAAATTAGATTTTTCTAATCTTATTGCTTATAATAAACCATGTATAGTTGGTATATTAGAACGTAAGATGGGTAATTCTAGTATTAGTGAGTTTCATATGAGGTATATGGCTAATTGGGGCATTACTGATAACAATATAACAGATGACAAAGGTAGGATAATTGTCATTTGGGATTATTCTATTTGGGATTTATTTAAACACTTTATCAATCCCCAATATATTCACTGTGTTTATAATAACAAAGGTGGGTTAGTTATTAATGTGACTTTTGTATATGCTTACAATATTGAAAAAGATAGATTTATTCTCTGGAATCACCTTGAGTTATTTAATAAAACAATCAAATCCCATTGGATTATCTTAGGTGATTTCAATTCTATTGTTAGAGCTTCTGAAAAGAGAGGTGGTAATAATATTCCTCTTCAAAAATTATAGTTTTTTCTATTTTTATTTCAAAACTAGTTTAATTGAACCTATTTTGAAGGGTAACAAGTTTACTTGGGAATCTGGGGAATTTAGAAATATCTATTGTAAACTGGATAGAGTGCTTCTAAATCACTCTTTCAGTAAATTATTTCCCAATTTTCATGTTAGACTCTTGCTCAAGCAACTGGTGATCATACCCTATTCAAGTTTTTTTTGATTCCAAGCCTAATGTTAATTTCAATTTTCCTTTTAGGTATAAAAATGGCTGAGCTCTTGATAATGATTACAAATCTGTTGTCCAAAGTTGTTTTAACAACAATTCATTTTATGGCACCACACAATATAAACTGAAACAGTTATTAACTAGTGCCAAGAACAATTTAAAAAAAGGAACAGTAGTAAAAAGGTAAACCATATCTCTGCTACTAGATTGGAATGTGAGAAACTTCAAAATATTATAGAATTTGATAGTTCTAAAAGAGATACTGTCAATAAGTTCTTCTAGTTGTAGAAAAATTTTAAGGATGCACTTCACATTGAAATAGTTAACCTTAGACAAAAGTCTGCAATTGACTGGCTTTCAAAGGGAGACACATGCAATAAGTTCTTTTATGCCAAAATGTCTAGCAGAAAGCATAGGAATGACATTGGTAAAATTATTAACAGTAAGGGTGATATTGTGAATGATGTAGCTCAGCTTAAAAAGGAAGACATTGATTACTTTACTGATTTATATAACACTGAGGATAGTCATATTAATTTCCCTAGAATTTGCCCTAAATTTATCTTAAATAATAGATGTACTGAAATATTTCTTGCTCTAGTCTTAGTGCATGATATTAAAA
The DNA here is from genome assembly GCA_030737875.1 of Allium sativum. Lineage (NCBI taxonomy): Eukaryota > Viridiplantae > Streptophyta > Magnoliopsida > Asparagales > Amaryllidaceae > Allium > Allium sativum. The sequence continues at coordinate 72,464,023 of CM060924.1, forward strand.
CTATTATCTTCAATGCTAATGCTAATGGCTTTGGTGCAAAAAAATTCAAAATGCATTAGGACGATATTAAGAACATGATTTATGATGCTGTGAATGAATTTTTTCTTTCTGGGAAAATTATGAAAAATTTGAACATATTCTCATTACTTTAATTCCAAAGATTAAAGTGTCAAATTCCTTGAGTGATTACAGGCCTATTGCTTGCTGTAATTTTATTTATAAAATTATTGCCAACATTTTAAGCAATAGAATAAAAGTTTTTCTGCAGTTTATCATATCTAAAAATCAGAGTGCTTTTATTCTTGGGAGACTTATTAGTGAAAACACTTTACTTGCTCTTGAAATGCTCAGAAACTTTAATCAGGGGTCTAAAAACAAGATGTGTATTTACGTAAAGCTTCTGACAAGATCAATAGAAAATTTATCATACATGTTATGAAACAATTTGGTTTTGATTTCTAGTTTTGTGCCTTGGTTGAAGAATGCATTTCTAATGTTACCTTTTCTATTCTCATTAATGGTTCTCCCGGTGGGTTTATAAAAAGCAGTAGAGGCATAAGGCAAGGGGATCCTTTATCCCCTTATTTGTTTACTATTGTTATGGAATATATATCTTATCAAATCAGATCTGAGATTATCTCTAAAAATATCAAGCCTATTAATAAAATTATGCCTTATATTTCTCATCTTCTATATGATGATGACTTGCTTATTTTTTTAAATGCAGATATGGATAATGCTATTATTATTAAAAATATTTTCAGAAATATGGAGTTGTATGTTGGGTTAAAGATTGATGAGAGCATGAGTAAAATATATTTCAGTAATCATTGCAATGATAAGGATAGGATTCATAATTTCCTGAATTTTCAAGAGGGCAAACTTCCAGTTAAATATTTAGGGCTACCTCTTAGTGAAAATCAGATTAAAGATAAAGATTGCACAAAGCTACAAGAGATTATTCAAAGTAAAATAGACACTTGGTCTAGCAAAAATCTGTCTATAGCTGGAAGAGTTGAACTCACCCATACTGTTCTGGATGTGGTGTCATAATATTCCTATCAAAATCATTGAAAAAATTAAGAGGATTTGTGCCAACTTCATTTGTAATGGTAAATATCATAAGGTTGCTTGGATTGTCATTACTAAATCAAAAGAATATGGAGGTTTAGGCCTTAGGAATTTTAAAGACATTAATGAAGCCTGCAATCTCAAACTGTTCTGGAAATTTATAGAGGGGAAATCTCTATGGGCTAAATGGATGAAAGCAGAAATCTCTATGGGCTAAATGGATGAAAGCAAATATATTATTTCATTATTCCCATACTTGGAAAAGCATTTTAAAATCTAGGGATATTGGGAAGACTTTGATATCTAGAAAGTTCAAGGATGCAACAATACAAGTTTATCGTTTGATCCTTGGATCAACAATAAATCACTTGTGGAATTATAAGGCTGGAATAACCTTAGTATTTTTGGTGGAGCAGACAAATTTTTTTCTCATATTATTGATAATAATGTTTGGAAATCTAAGAATCATGAAGCTACTCATATATATAGGTCTGCTATTAATAAACTTGAGATTTATAATAATACTGAACAGAATAGTTGGATTTGGAATCTATCTTATAAGGAGAAATTCTCGTTTAAGAATACGTGGAGTTACATCAAAATTAATGAGAGTGAGGTTAATTGGCATCAAATTGTTTGGAATAATTCAAATTGTCCAAAAATGGCCTATTGCACATATTTTTCTATCACGGACAAGTTACCTGCAGGGGACAGATGTTCTAAATGGAGCAAAAAGGAGATTTCAAAATGTCTTCTTTGCAAAGAAGATATGGAATATATAAAACATTTATTTTTCAACTATACATATTCAATGAAAATTTGGTTTATTGCTAAGAGGAAGCTCAAGATTGATCCTAAAATCAACATCCAAAATATTAGAGATAGCATTGACTATTTTATGCAGGCATTTAGAGCCAAAAAGGATATCATGAACAAAGCTAGTATGATTCTAACTACTGTTATCTATTCTCTATGGAAAGAGGAATAACAGACTTCACAACAACAAAGAGGCTGACTACTTCCAATTATGGAGACAAATAGAAACAGATTGCAACATTATTCTCCTCAAGGCCATCAAAAATATCAACAATAAGTGTAACAGCATTAATACTTGTGAGCTAGAAAACTATGAAAATAGAGCTGAAGCATACTTACAAGGAGGGAAATATCCTATTGATATATCAAAGGGTAGAATTACTAACAACAACTCCAACAACCTTGACAGGCACTGAATGGCAGATGCAATTAACATAACATCAGGCTCCCTTCTTGAAGAGTCAAGCACTGCCATGCACATCAGAGATATTCATGTAAAGGGAAGTAAAAAACTTAGTTAATAATACTATTAATTATTCAACTGAGAACATTTTTCTGTCCAATATATACCTGATTTATGCAGGCTTGATAAAGGTGTCCCCAACAGTGTTCCTGATGTCAGATACACTAAAGTTAACAGCCTCGCCAATCACTGATACACAAAAAGGCACTGGATGGCTACTGAGAAACTCCAATACATCAGATTCCCTTCTTGGAATCCCAAAAAACATATTTCTTTCCAAATATATAAAGGGAAGTATGATTAAAAGTATTGACAGCGAATTTAATTATTGAAAGAGCAAATTTGATAACCAAAAACTACTTGTGCAATACAGATCGGAAGAATGGACCTCCAACGGTGCTTCTGAAGATAGATTTGTAGAAAAGTATGAAGCTTGGAGCATCAAAGACATAGATGAACAAAGAGTTGGTGAAAGTCACTATGTTAGCAAGCTCAAAAACAAAAAACACCACTTATCTTGCTGGTGTAAAGGAGCCTGTAGTACATCTAATAGCAGAGATCGAGTTACTCCAAGGATTGAAGCGGATCGAAAGCTGTTCGAAGGCAGTAAGATGGACGAGAAGGACAAGAAAATCAACTGGAAACCACCATAGGGTTTCTCGCCTTTGAATCTTGTCAATCTGAAGTTTCAATGAGAAGATTGAGAATATCTAAGGCAGTTGCCATTATTTTCAAGATGTTATAACCCTAGCTTACGATGTCGGCTAGGGTTTTGAGAGCATATTTTGTGTCTTCATATGATGGAGTGTATATACCACGTTTTCGTGGGCTGGGCCTTAGGCCATTTTTTATCCGTTTAAAAAAAAGCCCATTATCATCTACATGTTGACTATGCACAACCATCCCAACGATATTCGTGACCACAATATTATCATCAACCGAATCATTAACAATTTGAGTAGCGGTATCAACATTATAATCACTAGTATAATGGTCACAAGGCAACCCATCTTCATTGTTATCATCAGTGAATCTAGCTCGATCAGTCTTGAATACTGTGATTTTATTGGCAATATCATCACAAACTGGGAATACACTCAATATTTCTTTAAAATTGCCATTCTTGGACTTTTCAGCAGATAGCCTAATCTCAACACCAGTATTAATACTGGCATACCTATCATTAGCATCAAGTTGAGGGATGATACCACCACTGGCCAAGATAGCATGAACTGAAAATGCTTTATCTATATGTGAACACCACTTAACACTCGAGCTTCCTTCCAAAAGATCATTCTCAGTTGCCATGAGATCATTACAAGTATTATTTTCATCATAATTCTCCTCATTGCAATTACCAGAAACAAAAACAAGGTCTTAGGAAGCATCAAGACACGTTTATATCCGTCCTCAAAAGCTTCTACATCGTGAATGTAAGTACATGTATCATCAGTCAACACATAACCTTCATTCTTTGACAAGCTATCTTGCCTCATACAAATACGATCACTCTCAACACTCCCCAAAAAATCCACACTATTTTCCAACAATACACCAGTACAACCAGAACCAGCCGTACTCCCTAAAAAATTAACAGCTTCCCGAAAGTAATTAGGGGCAGCAACGTTCAACATATTACCCTTAAACCCATATGATATGCCTTGTACTAAATCAATATAGTCATCATCAATCCTTCTCAAAAAATCGTCACCACTTCCAAACAACAAAGTAGTAATAACCTTATCCATCATACCCGACCATAAAAAAGCATATAACCATTTTAAGTTGTACACTTAAATTAACAAAACATAGAATTCAACATGCAAAGTTAAAATACAAAAAAAATGATCAACTTTGCTCTCAATTTGCATACGCATCTCTATCATCACAAGCTATTCTTCTATCAATGTAAATGTACTCCCAACTACTTACATCCATAACACGAGCCGTGAACCATTTTGAATAAATAGGTGGAACCAGGTGCTTAGGCTCCATTTTTACCTACGATCACATGAGTTATAAAAAGAAATGAACGTTAAATTAAAATTTGTACTAACCTTAAAGAAGTATACATGAAAAAAATGATCTCGATTAACAGAAGCTATAGCAATTTCCATACGTTGTACTAGGGGAGGCACCATCCCTTTCGATGGAGGTATTGTCAGCATAAGTCTTTCACTAATGCTAAATATGACGACGTTATAGCTAGTTGCAATAATATAACCTACATCGGACATTGACATCCACTTTTCCATTGGCGTAAATCCTTCATCTTCATGCATTAGACTTTGAGAAGACTTGTGCTTTTGCCATGCTCTATGAGCACGCAATAATACAAACTTTGATTTTCATGCAATTCTTTGTATAACTCTCTCCTAATTTGACTCCAGCTTTATTCTCCCATACCAAGCAAAGCGGCCATCATTTATACCCATAGTTACGGTCTGATCAGACGTCAATAATATCAATAACAAAAAGCTTCAACTCCGACAGTATTTAATGCAAATAAGTTCTCATGCCTTCGCTTTTTTTCCAAACCGTTAAAAAAATGATATCGTACGTTAACATGTAACTGATTTGTATTCAAAGCTAAAATAATACGTATTTACGTAACTTTTTCGGTTCACGAATTAAAATTTTATCAGCACGAGCCTTTTTTGAAGTGCATGAATTTTGCGAATCCATACTTTCGACGAGCTCAAATGACGAAGGCATCCTTTTTGTTGATGTATGAGCACTTCTTTTGCTATGTGTACTTATTTTGCTTTTTGGAGATGCGAGAGAGAAGATGTACGTGGTTTCACAATCTCTAACATTTTCTTATAGATTTTCATTTGGTAAGGAGTTTCCATCTTTTTCACATCTCTTGTATAAGTGCTTCCATTTTTTGCACAAGTCCCATAGTTTTATTTCCGCTTTTCCTATAAGATGTAGTCTTGACCAATGAAGTCTACCATCTCAAGCGGTATTGCGGTACAGGCCCAAGACGAGCTAACTCATGCACACAAGACAATCCGTAAGTTCTACGAATGACACATCTGCATAATAATTCTTCGTCACCAACGTCTTTTATTCTATGTATTTCTGAATGAATCAAATTAAGCGCCTCGATAGAAACAATGCCCCGTAAATTTTTGAACTCTCGAATATGAAATATGTGCTTTACTTTTGTTAAATTTTGCTCGAATGACGCTTTAAGGATGGTAAATGAGAGTTCCAATAACGTATGCATCTTTGTCCAACCTTGTTCGAAATTGCATAGACAACTAGTTAAATATGTTTTTTAATTTCGAATGAACCGACTCAGCCCTGCATAAGACATGCATAAATGATTACAACAAAGCTAATTATTATGTTGAATAAATATGACCAAAGTAAAATATAACAATACTGATTAGAAGTATAATTTCCGAAATGCATGCAGTCTTCCGTCCATGCTTGAACAAACCAATCTTTATATGTATCCAACTAAGTCTCATGAATATATCTCAAAAGTGAAGTATGACTTGCATACTTTTCATGCTACACTTGAAGATTCTCATTATAAGTAACAACATGTTTTGAACATACCAGCTCATTCAAATCAAATAAAAATGACTTTTTCTCTTCATGCTCCATTCCTTTCACTTTCTTTTGCATATGCATTAGAACATTATTTTTAATGTGTCATGTGCATAACATATGCGCGGAACTCGGAAACACAATTCCAATAGCATTTACTAATGTTGTCTCTCTATCGGAAATGAAAACTGATGGTAATTCTACTTCATAATCAATCATAACTGATTTCAAATGCCTTAAAGCCCATATATAATTTTCCTCGGTTTTCGCAACTAAATACGCAATTGCAATACAGAATGTAAGACATTCTGTACCTATTGGTTTTATATGTGCAATCTAATATAATAACTTTGAGGAATGTACGTAGAAAACCCATGCTGACGGGATGTGCCCAAAAAATATCTTAATAATATATGTTCCGTCTAACGTTCTATGGTGCCATTCAAATAACCAAACTGTTTCAATTTACTAAGCAAATATTGAACTTGAGAACGCCCCGCAAGCTCTATAGCATTTTTTGCTTTGATTACGTTGTAAATCGTCATGATTGTGGTTAAATTTGAAGGATTATTTCTTTTATTGATCGCTAATTTTTTTTCGGTTTTACCAAGTTTCTACGCATCTCAGTAACTAATTAACTTCGTCTCATTTTCTGTTAGTCGATCAATATATGAATGACATTCCATATGTTTCAATTCAAAATGACTATGAACACCATTAACAACCTATAATCACCAATCTTCTAAAGTTTCACCTTTAAGCTTAAAGGGGCGTAGCACTTTTTTGTATGCATCAATCTCACGTTCTTCGGGCTTTTATCCTTTCGCTTCTGGTAAGCACCATTCGTTCACAACCAAATGTAATTCTAGGGTTTTAGACCGAAGCGCCAGTATTCGATTTTAGTATTATGATAACAAAGCCAAGGCATTTTCCCATATCACGAACCCAAGTGATATTTTTTTTTTCTAGATGGAAATGTTGCATTCAAAATATAAAACACTACGTTAATTGAAATGATAAACAAATGTTTAAAAAAATATGTGTTCGAATATTTTTTTTGCCTTTTTGTCATAGTATTGCTCTGTAAATACATGATAAAGCAGAAAACCACGTATAAAATAAACGTGGAAATATAGGTAACCATGAAAGTACTATACGTGGAAGACTGGTTGTCCACAAAAATATATTACGTGGTTTATCAAAGTACCCAAAAATAAAATCATGCATAAAAAAAGTGTATTCAATGGTTTAAGATACTAGTTCAAACATTAACCGTAACCAACTTACATCATATGTCGTGAATTCGTTTGAATAATCCAAAATTAGTTCATCATGTAATTTTTCATCACTTCGGGATGACACGATCTGCAAAAAAAAAAAAATAGAAAGTATAAACTAAATGTTCAAAAAGAAAAGAAATGATGTGCTATACATATAATTCATGGATAGTTCAATTTCCACGATGGTATATCACGTGGATAGTTCGATTTCCATGTTGGACGTATACGTGGTTTATTATTTGTTCTCGTGTTTCTCCTGCGTGGTCTTACTACGATTCCCTCATTTTCAGATTCATCGGTTGTTTTGAACTTATTTCCAAAAATTGAAAATAAAAAATCATAAATTTTGAATTACCTGTTGTGATTGTAATAAGAAATCATCTTCTCCTTCAAAATCCATCAAATAATTGTTTACAATTGAATTTTTTCTTCATTATTTTTAAGAACTAGGGTTTTGAGCATCGATGTTTTCATACAGTGAGAAAAGTATGTTATTGTTCAAAACAGATGAGAAGAAAGTGAGACGGTAACACGATAAGTGTAGTTTTGCTCAAAAATTAATTAATTTTAGGGGGGGAGGGGTCTACTAACTAAAAACATGGGTTGGAATACAATTTTCCTTTTTTACTCTTGTTGATCAAAAAAAGGAAGGAACATTGAAAGCTTTTATGCCCAAAAAAATCACAGGAAAAGCAATGTATTTTCTCTCTACAATTTGCAATCCTGTGAAAGCGATCCCCACACCTAAAAAAAGATCTTTATATTTTTTCCCCAAATCCAAGGCTTTTTTAGATAGTCTAGATGAAGCACGGGAAGTAGAAATGGGAAGAAAATATGCGACAGCGGATGCATATGAATGATTTATGTTGGATAAAGAGGAAAAATTAGCAGAGGAAGAAGACCTAAATGTCGAAAATGAATAAAAAAGACGAGGCATCATTAAAATGTTGAAGATTTTTTCTAAATTAATTTGATATCTGGAGTTTTTTAAATTAAACAATAATTTATTTGAATGAAATTAACTTGATTAGTTTATAATTGAAATTAAAATTGGATTTAAAAAACAATTAAAATTGGATTTAAATAAAAGAAACTTGATTTATAAAGTTATTTTGAATTCTATTTTGATTTGAAACAAAGTTAATAAACTTTTTAATTTAATTTGAAGTAAATAAACGGAAACTGAATAATTTAAAATATTAATGAACCAGGTAAAATAGCAAATTTTCAAACGGTCTTTGTTGTAAGGTTTAAAATTTCATAATCATCAGATGTGTCGTTTAATCGTGCGAATTTAAACGTGTAGAAAATTAGGCGTACAATTTAATTAGAATAATGAGATTTTAAGTGCAACCGCTATAGATGATGGAATTGGGCTTCGCCGTTAGTCTCATTGCGTCCAGAAGACCTTAAAACCTATATATAGACTGTGAGTAAGCCTAATTTGGACTCCGGCCCGTTTTTGGCATTATAACACGTAAAACAAGAGAAGTTGATATTAAAATATTATTATACCCTAATCTATTACACTGTCGCCCCCTTTTCTATTTCAATGGCCACAAAATTTGAATCTTTCTCCCTTAATTGTTCTCAATCCATTTAACGATTCAGTAAACTTCCAAAATGAAAATCGTAAAGCTTGAGAAGATCTTTCAATTCATACGGGTGATGACACGAATGGAGCAAAGATGGAGATGCAGGAGGCCCACGTTCATAGTAGCCTTAGTCGTGGATTCTGGGTCAAGATGGCCACTGAGTTTTCTCAAATTTGGGGCATGAGTGGGGTTTGTGAAGGCTGTCTTGGATAGTTTCCAATTAGAGTTCGGTTGTCATAGGAGAGCGCATGATCAAAATATTCAAACGGGTTTTGGGTTCGCTCGTTTGCTTGGAACCAGATAATGCGATGGAGAAGAAAGACATCATGAAAATATTTGGCTATTCAACCTATGTTCTACTTAATTTCATATGAAAATACAACTTTAAATATCCTGACTATATGTAAAATTGTAAATGTAGAAGTTCCATCGCATTATGTAGAAAATTGGTGTAGACAATGCCAACAAAACCAAGATGGTCTGAGTTCATCGAATATAAGAGTGTGACTTCCCGTAATGGTAATGGGGCATTTAGATAGAGTTTTTTGCTTTATGATTTTTGATTAATTGTTTTGTAGTTAATTAATTATTTGTTTTGTTGAGTAATATGCATTTAATTGAAATGAAACAATAGTTAAAAAACTGAAATACCCGCATATAATTATACAGTACTAGCAAATACAAATTAAATAATACAATCAATAATGCAGCTATGCTGTAACGATTTCATCTCTTATGTTATATCTAGTGGAAATTTGCGTGAAGGGCTTACTAGTCTGGTCCAATTTGTTTTAAGGACACAGCTTCATCAAAATTATTTTGAAGGACAAAAATTAAGGTGCTGCTTATTTCACAAACCCGTTTGCCCCTTTCTTAAATTGAAAATTCGGTCTTCATTAAACAATTAAAAAGAAGATTTCTCAAATTGAAAAATTGCTCAAAAAATTCGTTTTTCCCAATTTTATCATGCCGCGATTTCAAAATTTGGTCTCTCAAATTTGTCAAAATGTTTAGGCGATTTTCGATTTCGTGCTACGACTATTAATTTTGTCAGGTGAGGTTTATGTTCTTTGTTTTTATTTCTATTTTGAAATTCGAAATCAATCTAATACCTTTACGAGATTGAAGGGGCGATTTTCTTTGTTTTTTTTTCAATTTTATCAGGCTGTTTTCATCATTTTGAATTGAATATTCGATTATAATTCTATCAAGTGATTTCTAACTTTTAGATGAAACCAAAATTGTCGTACAATACATCATTATCTCATTTTTTGTTCTTGATTTTTTTTATGTTGTGCAGTTCTATCAAGGCGAGATGTAATTCAAAGTTCAAGCAGTCATTTACAGTATCAGGTTGCTGAAAGGTACGGTGTTTTTCTTATTAAATATTGTGCTTTCGTTAATTTATAGAATGCATTGGTAATTCATATCTGGATGGCATTGGATTTTTGAATTCAATTTGGATGAATGAAAAGAATTATAATGGAAATGTACTATGGAAAAGGTAAAATGGGTTTAATGTTTTGTTAGTAGGTGATTTGTTTATTCGAATAATATAACGGATGTTATATGACTAAAAAAGATAATTGGTTTTATCTATTTTAGACAGTGTAATAAATGGAGATATATTATGGAAAAGTATTATAATGTTTATTCAAATAACATAACAGATGTTATAGGAATATAAAAAATAATTACTTTTATCTTTTTTTAATTGTAGTAAAACATTATAAAACATTGGTCTACTGTTACATAGTACTGCTTCAAATATAGTGCATATATGATTTAGAAGTTCTTAAATGAGGTATACAAATGATTTGAGCAACATATAGAAAAGAGAAAAGCATATATGTTTTAGAAGTTCGAACATATGTCTTTGTATTGTATGCATGAATTATGTTTCTACTGCTTTTTATGTTAATATTTTTATCTTTTAGAAGTTCTTACATAAGATAAAAGCATATATGTTTTATGTTAATATTTTTATGCATGAATTATGAACATAAGTCTTTTTATGTTTTAGAAGTTCGACATATATGTTTATAAGTTCGAACATATGGTTCGACTGCTTTTTAGAGAAAGATAAATCATTTTATCTTTTATCGATAACATTTTTAATTCACATGAATTTACTAATGATTTTGTAATGGTTGATGTTCAAACTTTATTGATGAATTTGATGTTGAATTTCTAATGGCTGATGATGTTATTTAGATGACTGAGCATGAGTTGTAATCTATAATATGATTCTACTGCTTTTTGTAGAAAGATAAATCATTTTATCTTTTACTGATAATTTTTTTAAGGTCATGACATAATTTGTTATTAATAGTATATTGTCTCTAATAGATAATTTGTTATGCATTTGTTTTATATTTCAAATTTTATTGTCTTTTTTTGCATCTAATAGATAATTTCTAGTCTGAATGTAGTTTGTTCATATAAAAAGTTTTGGTACTAAAAAGATAAATATTTTTATCTTTTTTATCAAATGCGATGCTCTTATAAAGAAAATACAAAATGTTATATTTCTAATTAAAAATATATTTATCAATTAGTTTTTAACTCAAAAATAGTGTTAAGATATAATGCTATACATGTTTTTAAAATAATTATTTCAAGCTAGAATTTAAGCTGCTTAAAAAGATAAACAAGTTTATCTTTTCTAGAATATTTTTATACAAAAATGCATGTTACACGATAACACACATACACTAATAATTTAGGTACTACATTGATTGATATGCTTTAGTTTACTTCTAACCGGTGTTGTAATTGAATTTTCATTTATTTTGATGTTACTGCTATTGGATCGGCCTGCCGTGTACATGTTGAACCGTCTGAATAAAAAAATACAAAATTGTATTGCATGCAAAATAGCATTAACATGAAGTTGCAACACAATATAACTAAGCTACAACTGTATCCCCAGAATGATTGGAATGCTTTGAATTATTCTGTAATTTGCTATTTGGCAGCCATGATGCTACTGTATTTGTTGCAGTCAGTTGTATCTGTATCTTGTCTGTTATGTGAATTGTTTTATAGGCCGAGATTGTGGTGGTCTCGTTGTTTTATATGCAAGAAGCAACATAATATGAATGTTGTAATTAGTTATTACTACGCACGTTTGAAGCTGTGTGTACTGAAATAATGTTGTTTTGAAGCATTGTGTTTATTTGAAGTTTTTTTTTCTTGCACTTAGCAAGCATTAGTTATCTATGTGTGGTTGTGATTCACATCAACAATTTATACCTCCTACTTGCAGTATCATTTTGTCCAGACTAAAAAAAAGATATATGCATTTATCTTTTTCACAAAACATATAGCAATATATACTGTTATATTATATTCACAAAAGAAACACCAATATATATTGGAATCTAATAATATATTACACTTACATAAATAGTATGAGATTTGTACAAACAATAATTTGCTGACATATCATTTATGCTGACAAACAAAACATAATTAAGCATTCACAAGAAATAAATTTGAGAAAGATATATACTTTTATCTTTTCATTAATATTCCACTTTTTTTCTCATTAGCAAGCCTAAAGCTTCCAAACAACATCGAAATCAAAATACACTATAAAAGTGCCAATATATACAACTTAGTATGAGTCTACACTTATAGTGGCAAGATACAATTTGTTATGGAAACACTTTTGTACATTTAGACTCCACCATGCAATCTGTTGCTGAAGGGGCAGTGTTATGTGGAGACAGTGGAGAAGTTTAGTACACCAAGTATACCTCGTATCCTGTCAATGGAAAGTACTGTCATGAGGTTGCTCCTGGAATTGTTCTTGCATGCATCAAGAGTCATGCAAATTGGTATAAGAAGTATATTGTTCAAGTCCTCTCGGTATGTATTGACTTTTTTTTGCATTGGTATAAGTGGTACATTTGAAGTGAACCTGCTACATTTATATTCCTTTTTTTGTATTGGTTTTCTATAATGATCATGCAGAAAACTTGGTGGTGAATAATAATGTATCAGTAACAAAAATAGCAAAGAGACATTGATTGCATGAACTGAACTGTAATTGAAATCATCTCACTACAATGGTGCTTGTAATTGAATTGATGTTTAAAACTGTTATTTAATATAAAGAAAAAGATAAATGTTTTTATCTTTTTAGTTTTTTAAGCACAAATATCATATAAATTTCCAGCTAGTCCATACGCCAACAAAAACTGGCAATTAATCTCACACACCAACAAAATGGAAGCAGAAAAATGTTATAAGGTAGAAAAAAAATATGAATTTATAATTTCACAAAACTAAAAACTGTGTATACCAAATAACAATTAAACTAAAAAAATTGCATATAACAAAAATTAATTAGAAACATTTGAGCAACAGTACAAAATACACAATTATTCAAGTATTTAACTAAAATATTCAAAGAACAATCAATAAAATACATTGTATTAAACACTCTATTCAATTATTCAACAAACACTCGGCCCTTGTTGTAAAATGAATTTATTGAGGGAAATAAGCTAATACACACATTTATCATTTGTGAAATACATTTGTCTTTCTCAAAAACCATGAGCAGTAAAAATGCTAAAAACACTATTATCTCTATATTGGACCTTAATTAACAAAAAATTTGCAAAGACAGACTACATTAAAGATACTTTTTTATCCGACTATTAAAAAAAGATAAAACCATATATCTTTTGCAATCAAATCATATATCTTTTGCAATCATCTTTTCCGGATAAAAGATATATGGTTTATTAAATTGTCCTGCAATCAGAATATTTAGTTGCATATATCTTGTTTATGTTGTACACACATTAAAAATAGTAAATTAACAGAATAATTCTAATCATTTTATATCTAAAAAATAGATGCAATTATCTTTTTTAAATCTGAAATAAAATAATATATTCAATGTATCTTATCTTTTATCTTTTAGTAAAAGATAAATGCAATTATATTTTTAAAATCAGAAATAAAATAAAATATTCTACTTAACATTTAAAAATGGTTAATTACAAAAATGCGGATCAAAAGTTCAGTTTTATCATTAACGTTGCATATTTGCAACTAACAATTATAAATGATATATATATATATATATTCAACTATCTTTTTTAAAAATGGGGTTTAGTTTTGAAAAGATTGATGCAACTATCTTTTTTAAATCTGAAATAAAATAAGATATTCTACTAAATGTTGTCGTATAGAAAAAAATATTACTTGTTAAAAAAGATAATGTATTTATCTTATTTCCCACATGATCAATATAAAATTGATGCATGGCTTTACAAAGGTAAATGTATATATCTTTTTAATGTTTGTACTATTTTATTAAAAATTGATTCATGTCGAGCTTATGAATGGATTACAACCCAAAAATCATACACAATACTGATACCTATCAAATCATAGGCAAAAACAGCATAGATCAACAAATAAGAACTCAGAAAATGTAAATAGTATAAAAGATAAGTTCTTTTTTATCTTTTGTTATTTTGTTTAACACAAAAGTATAGTCTATACAGTGAAGCTTGAAACGACCTGAACTTCCTCTATCGGGAAATCCCGGATTACTTTGAGAACACGACACACCAGACACAAACAATAGAACATTTCATTGCTATTACAATAATTACATTAGAGTTTAAGAATGTACCAGAGTTCAAATAAATAATATACATTGAAAAATATCAGAGATTTAAATTATAATGCAGTAGAAAAATAATACATAAGAATGATGTGCAGTGGAGGGCATCAACTACAACAACTGAAAGAAATATACGGATACAAAGCTTTCCGAATATAGCTCCAGCTGTAAATCCAGGATCATGTGTAAAGAAATATCTGCAAATACCAAAACTACTAGTTTCCCGTGTGGAAAATATGGGCACCCAGAGTTTAGGTAGAAACAATAAACTCTGAGTCAGTCATGGGACTGGTGTGAGAACTAAAACAATTATTAAATCTTTATTTTAAAAGTTGGTAAAATCATGGGACCACGCCATATAACATGGAACGGGTTACTCCACATGAATCTCAATTTAAAATTAACAATGCATTGCTTTTTGGAAAATGAAGCTATTATAAGACTCATGTCCCATCACACAATGCAACGCAAGCCGGAGGATAGAGTTTTCCCTTATAATAGCCAAACATGCTTGGTACGTTTTAAAACAATTCTCATTTGATACTATAAGTGCATAGTGTCAAAAACAACTTCAATATAAATGTATCAATCCTAGATGACATACCTACCATATACTATATCGCCAAACTAGTTTTACAGCTAAAACCGAACGATGTCGTATTGGAAATTAAATTTCCATCTACGAGTCGAGGCTAGGGGTGGATCCTCACCGATTCGAGATACTCTAGCAAATGCCTCAAGATTACACACTCTGGGCATCCCTTGGATGCTTCAGAACCGGTCCACACTTACTTTGGTGGATTAGTTATTCCTGAACACACGTTTCCCGGTCCTACTGGACCTATCTCTGAGCCACTAAGGAGTCAATATCTGAGGTGTCTCGCAATCCATCATCCACATAAGTAAAAATGTCTGCGCTCCATACCATGACACCACTTATACCTAGAAAGAAACGTCGTGCACTCCCTGTAGTCGTTATCCCGTTTTTGACTCATACCGGGTATGAGGCTCGCGAATTAACATTATAAACAAAGCTATGCTACTTAAAGCCATGCTTTGATCATAAGCCACAAGACTCTGCTTTTCAACAAAAGCCTTGATCATTTGCATCTTAGCATGCCACATTCACAATCCACGCCATGCAACTGATATCTATCTATATATAACCTCTAAGCTCGTACTTCTCAGAGAAAGGTGTTAAGCAAGAGAATAAATTCTCCGCCACCAAACAAATATATATTTAATAGAAATCAATCAACACAGAATAAAATCCAAAGTCAGATAGACATTTATTTACAAGTCCGTTCGGGGTCTAAACGAAACCGGAGGCACCTTATTCCTCATCCCATATGTCTAATACAGGAGAGAGGTCCTCGCATATCCGGTTGATCTCCAAGTACGTTTGGACAATCATCACTTATTACCTTGTCTTGGGTGTACAGCCCAATCAAGGCATCGGTAATCATCCATACGATGTGAAGATCTCCGATCTTCAACCACTGTCTTCATTGTCAACTTTTAATCGTCGTATTAATTATTCAGAATGGGACAAACCCGGTTTTCCCAAATAACTCGCGTTTTTTATAATCAATAATCAAGTGACGTAAAAACACATCATACGCCTCATTCCAATCCAGAATATTCGTTTATTCAAATATTCACCTTTTTAGGAAAAGGTTCGCATTAATTTCATCAAAGATGAATTCTTTTAAATTTATTCTTTAATCTTCCTTTCGATATCATTTTCAAAAGATTTTATTAACTGGTCGGGATTATCGAGCCTTACCGAAGTAATCATTGTAGGATCTAAATTAACCCTAGAGGGGGGGTGAATAGGGTTTATTGCAAATTAAGTATATTTAAAATAATTGCAGAAATAAAAAATCACACACAGAAAATACCCAGCTTCGGCAAAAACTATGCCTACTGCTGCATTCAAGGTTTCTACTAGGAATTTTAAACAATCTCTTCGCTTACAGACTCTTGTAAACTTGCGACCTTCGCTCCCGACTGTTAAAACCCTACGCTCAAGACCTTGACACAACACGACCTCTTATGTTGTGATTTTTCAAACTACTCACACTTGTAGTTATTGACTTTAAGGAATAAAAAAAATTTTAAACAAAACAAAAAATAAAAGGAAAATGAAACCCTAGGTTTTATCTATTTAGGGTTATCCCCTTTTAACATAAAAAAGCGGCTCCCTTTTTATTATTGCTTCACCACTTTTTGTTTGGCTCGATCTCCTTCCTTAAAAATGGCGGCGTCTCTTGAGAGATTCCTAGGGTTTCTTCAGTCTTCCCCCAAATCTCTGCGCTTGAGTGATGGAGATGCGGTTCTTTGATGCGCGACTTCGATGTTGCTTTCAAATGCTTCGATTTGGGTCCAAGTTGTTTACTTGTTCTCTGGTATGATTTTTAATTCGAGTTTCTCTTTGATTGTGCTTGAACTTGGATGATAATTGCCGATGAGGATTGGTGTTTAAATAGGATTGAAATTCGATATATTAGCTCTGATTTCGTCTTGGACTTGATTTGATATATTCGAAAATTTTGGAGCTTGAAATCTTCTGGAATTCTGATGATTTCTTCGATTCGAATTTTGTGGAGTAATTTGCGTTTATCCTATATACTTTATACTTCAATTTCCTGCTTTTAAATCAATCCCTTGATTTTTTTTGAAATTTGAAATTTTCAAACTTGTATGTGAATTCCTGAATACTCGCATTCGATCTTACGTTTTGAACTTGAGTTTTCTGCCTCTGATTTCTGAACCTTTTGAACTGTACTTAGAATTATTCAAACAACCTTATTTTAAAAAAACGAAATGCTTCTTTTAATTCGCCAGTACATAATGCATGTCTTTGTGGTGGAGATGTTTAACTTGATAAGAACAGATACTTGAATTCTTTGATGTTGCGTCTGCCTCCCCATTGTAATTGAAACTGTTTAGCACTTTGAATATTTTTGCTTGAGCAATTTGCTCTTGTTCACTTCTGTTGATCAAAATGGGTACTGTACTTTAATCTTGCATGTTGTCGCTTTGGGCTTCTATGTCCTTGTTTGTATTACTGGCATATACATGCTAAACTGTTGCCATCTAAACTTTAAACTTTGAACTGATTAAAGAAAATACTATGGTTGATCTTGCATGACTCTGTATGTTGCTTTACCCCTGAGTGTTTGTGCATGTGTGTTCTTTAGCTGCTCCACTGTTTTGAGTTCCTGTGACTATTATGTTGACTTGTACCTTGCTTGACCCCCTGCATGTACCTTAATGTGCTCATCCTCCATTGTTGAATATTCGTAACTTAATAATGCTGGACTTGATTATTATTAGTTGTGCATTTATGAACCTAGTTGTATCTTGCTCTGCTCGAGTACTGCTTTGCACCTTGTATTTGAAACCTGGTTGTGTGCACCAATGTCATGTCTGTATTGCTGTTCACTTTCATGCATTGAATTGCTTCATGTAGTACTTGCTTTCTTGCTTGACTTTAAAAACTATACTTGAACTTGCCAAACTTTTTAATTTATGTCGCACTTGATGTTTGCCTTTTAACATTAATACCCATGTTTTCATATACACAAACCAGTGTAAATACACCATTGATACTCCATGTTTCCATGAACCTGTTTTATCACTTGCATAATGCACCACACCCTTGGGCCTTGCATGTCTGACTTGTACATCTATGTTGTGTTCTTCTCTTTTATTATCCACTTGAGCTTTTCACTACACTCTTATGTTGACAGATTGCTCGACCATAGATATTGAGCTGCGGCTCGACCATTATGTCCGACCCTTGCACTTGATCACTTTTTCATTCATGTTGCATTGATTTTCTTTCTTGGACTTGTATTTGATTTTCCTATTGTTGATTGTACACTGGGTTGAGATGGTCTTTTTGGCTACTCCTCAGTCGCGATACTGGATTGGCGTGGCAGTGCACACGTGTATTCACGTGTGTATATGCAGCCATCCAGACGAGTTTTCCTGTTCCTGCATATCAGACAAAGTCTAGAAAAATGATGAGAAACACACTGTAATTCTGAGGCAAATAAAATTTTAAAAATAAATTTTTATTTGCTTTTATTTTATTTTATTTTTGTTGCAGTCTACTGTGTGTTCTTTTTGTGACAGGTATGAAGTCAGGATTTGACTGAAGGTTGTGTAGACAGTAGATGGACGATAGAAGACAGTAAAAAAAATGTCAATGTATGAAAGTGTTTGTATGTGCAGTTGTATAGAGTGAGTGACAGAGTTGTATGAATGAAATGTAATATGTCAAATAGTGGAGTAAAAAGATGTACTTTTGATATTGAAATAAAATATTTTTATAAAATACTGTGTGATTGTTCAAATTTCTGTATCAGTGTATTTACAAACACATTCAATAATAAAAATATATTTGGTTGTTATCATCAAACAAAAATCATATAATTGTGTATACAACACTGTTATATACAACAATCTCCCCCTTTTGATGATGACAAACAAATAAAAGATTTTGAATGTGTGAATGTGTTTGATAACGTGAGGTATGTTACTCCCCCTATTTGTATGCTCCCCCTACAACTAAGCTTCCCTTATTGATGCACATAGATTTGAAAATTTTGAAATGAATTAATCAATCCTAAATTTTAAAATATTCTATAAATGTTTACTCATCCATCAAAATCTTGATCATTCTCCCCCTTTTGTTATCATCAAAAGAATAACAATAAATTAAAATGGTGATGAATATAAACTAGAAATATAAATTCGGATCAAGAGGATAATATTTCGTAAATCTCATTGAATCAAACAAAAATCATAATATTTTTTGAGTCAGAGACAAATTTCACTTTCAGAATGAATGGATTTACTATGGATTTTATAGAATTAGGAGAGTCCAATACTTGAATATAAAATTTAAAGGTTTCGAATATGCTTATAAAATATGTTAAGCACTTTCTAACCACGCATAGCCCAAAGGTCTTTTAAATGGGGTTAGTAGTAACTTAACTTTATCCTCTCTGATGAGTTCCATCCATGCACAGCCCGAAGGTCTTTTAAGTGAGAATGAAAGCACATAGAGATTAAGGTATTTCACCCACACATAACCGCGAGGACTTTTAAATGGGAGTGAGTACCAAGGATATTATTATTTATTTATTTATTTATTTCTAAATTTCAAGAATAATTTGAACTCCCCAAATTAAATAAAACCATGATGAGTGACAGAAGTATGGTAGATATAGAAGATGGTCGTGAAATAAGCTTTAATTCAAAAAAATATTATAAAATCTGTCCAATCATCATGAGATTTAAAATATTTCCTTATGATGAAAATATATTATAGTCAATACTCATCACAATTTCAAGATCTGTCATAATTTCAACGATTTCCAAAGTAGTTCAAATGATCAATCATTTAACTTTTGAATAACCACTTAAGAAATTTTATTTTATTATTATTATATATATATATACACATATATATATATATATTTTAAAAAAAAATGGATAATGATTAATCTATTTTTATAATTCCCAAATCTAAGCGTAATCGTGAAAATCTATCTTCGGGAAGAGGTTTTGTAAAGATATCAGCAAGTTGACCATCAGTTGTAATAAACTCAATACAAATATCTTCTCGTGAAATGTGATCTCTAATAAAATGATGTCTCACATCTATGTGTTTAGTGCGTGAATGGTGAACAGGATTATTAGACAAGTCTATAGCACTTTTACTATCACATTTTAGTGGTACTTTTTTATAAATTAGGCCAAAGTCTAAAAGAGTTTGCATCATCCATAATATTTGTGCACAACAACTTCCCAAAGCAATGTATTCAGCCTCAGTTGTGGATAAAGCAACACAATTTTGTTTCCGACTTGACCATGAGACTAACGAGTGTCCTAGCATAAAACAAGTTCCACTAGTGCTTTTTCTATCAACAAGAGAACCAGCATAATCAGCATCAGAATATCCGATTAGTTTGAAATTATTGCATGCGGGGTACCATAAACCAAATTTGTGTGTGTGCAAAAGATATCTTAAAATTCTTTTTGTGGCTTTTAAATGAGATTCTTTTGGGTTGGATTGAAAGCGAGCACATAAACAAACAGCAAACATAATATCAGGCCTAGATGCAGTGAGATAAAGAAGTGAACCAATTATTCCACGATATTTCTTCTGATCAACTGCAACTCCTTTCTCGTCTTTGTCAAGCTTGGTTGAAGGACTCATCGGTGTTCTGAGTGGTTTTGCATTTTCTAGTCCAAATTTTTTCAGCAATTCAGCAATGTATTTTGTTTGTGATATGAAAATCCCCTTGGAGCTTTGTTTAATTTGAAATCCAAGGAAATATTTTAATTCTCCTACCAAGCTCATTTCGAATTTATCCTGCATGACTTTTTCAAATTTCTCACACAAACAATCGTTAGTAGCACCATATATAATATCATCAACATAAATTTGGACAATTAAAAAATCATCACCTTCATGTAATAGAAACAATGTAGTGTCAGCACTGCCTTTTTTAAATCCGTTTTCCAAAAGATATGCACTCAAACAATCGTACCAAGCTCTAGGAGCTTGTTTAAGACCATATAATGCTTTTTCAAGTTTGAATACATGGTTTGGAAATTCATAATTTTCAAAACCGGGGGGTTGTTCCACAAAAACTTCTTCTTTTAATTCTCCATTTAAAAATGCACTTTTTACGTCCATTTGTTTTAGTTTGAAACCTTTATAACATGCGAAACTAAGCAAAATTCTAATGGCTTCTAACCTAGCTACTGGTGCAAATGTTTCATCAAAATCAATGCCTTCAATTTGATTATATCCTTTTGCAACCAACCTAGCTTTGTTTCTAATTAAATTACCGGATTCATCAAGTTTATTTTTGAACACCCATTTAGTTCCCACTACTGGATAGTCATTCGGTCTAGGAACTAATTTCCAAACTTTATTCCGTTCAAATTGATTAAGTTCTTCTTGCATCGCTAAAATCCAACTTTCATCATTAAGTGCAATTTCAACATTTTTAGGTTCGACTTCTGAGATGAAACAACTGTGAATACAAAAAGTACAGATATCTTTATTAAATGATGAACGAGTTCGTATACCTGCCGTTGGATTTCCTATCACCAATTCTGGAGGATGGTTGGTTTTGAATTTCAACTTTTCGACTTCAAATGTTTGTTTTGTTTGATCATCACTTCCAGTCTTCTCTTTGCTATTTTCTTTTTCACCCTCATGTGTAATTTCCTCATCGTTTTTCTCTTTTTCCATCGTATCCAGATCTGATTCATCAAATTTCACGTTTATGGTTTCAACAATGGTTTTTGATCGCTTGTTGAAAATTCGATAAGCCTTGCTTCTTGACGAGTAACCCATGAAAATTCCCTCGTCAGCCTTTGATTCAAACTTACCAAGATGATCACCTGTATTAAGAAGATAACAAGGGCATCCAAACACTCTAAAATATGAAATGTTAGGCTTTCTGTCAAACCACAATTCATAGGATGTTTTGTTAAGTATTGGTCTAATCATTACTCTGTTCATTACATGGCAGGATGTATTAACTGCCTCTGCCCAAAAAGTCAAAGGTAAATTATATTCACTTAACATAGATCTAGCCAATTCCTGTAATGTACGATTTTTCCTTTCGACTACCCCATTTTGCTGGGGTGTTCGAGGAGCAGAAAATTCGTGTTTAAAACCATTTTCTTCACAAAAATTTTCAAAATCCAAATTTTCAAATTCACCACCATGATCACTTCTTAAAGTTTTTATTGAAACACCTTTTTCATTTTGAACGAGTTTTGCAAACTTTGAAAAGTAATCAAAAGTTTCGGATTTTTTGGCTAGAAAATAAACCCATGTAAATCTAGAATAATCATCAATTAACACGTAACAATATCTTTTTCCATTTAAGCTAGCAATTTCATTTGGTCCAAATAAATCCATGTGAATCAGTTCAAGTACCCTATTAGTGCTAACAACATTTTTGGGACGAAATGATGAACGACTGAATTTTCCCATAGCACATGATTTACATACTTTATTATTTTTATATTTCTGATGTGGTAGACCTCTTACCAATTCTTTTGATTCAAGTTTTTCCAAGAGACTCATACTAGCGTGACCCAATCTCCTATGCCATAAGAATACTTCTTCATCCGTAGCTACTAAACATCGTGAGAGAGTCAAATCATCAAATGAAATAGTATAGACATTTCCTTTTCTTTTTCCCGTGAACACAATATTGTTTGTGGATTTTTCAATAATCTTGCAGGATTCATTATCAAATATCACACTCATTCCTTTGTCACATAGTTGGCTTATGGAAATTAGATTATGATGCAAGTTTTCAACATATAAAACATCAGTTAAGGAGAAGGTACTATTACCTACTTTACCTTTACCGATAATTTTACATTTTCTGTTATCGCCCATTATCACACTTCCTCCTTTATATTTTTCAAGGATAAGGAACTTTGATTTATCTCCTGTCATATGTTTGGAACAACCTGAATCCAAGTACCATTCTTGTTGTTCCTTAGCCCGCCAACATACCTACACATAAGAAGAAGAGAATGACCTAGAGAAACTCATAGGTCTAATAAAATTAGTAACTGACAAATTTTGATTTTGAACAACAGATCCTTTTGGAATCCAAATTTGTTTGTTTTTATTAAATCCAAATCTATTACAATTACTCGTCAACCCTTTTGGAACCCAAATTTGTATGAATTTTTTATTATTGTTCCTATTTTGACATTTTTCATAGCTATGTCCAATTTTTCCACATTTTGTACATTTAGGAAAAACACTTCCACCCTTCGCATTATCATTCATATTAACGTATGTTTTCCCAAATCATAATCCTTTTCTATTATTAGCATATAATTGGTTTCCAAGCAACATTCTAAATGACTTTTCCCCTTTTGAAAACTTACTCAATGTTATTTCCAGATTTTTTACTTTGGTTTTAAGTGCTTCATTTTCATTTACAAGAGAAGTACATCTGTTAATAAAGTTCTTTCTTTTCGTGTCATCACTTTCTCTTAAAGCCAAGTGTTCTTGTTTTAATTTTTCAAAATTTGCCTTAAATTCTGTTTGCTCTTGTTTTAATAACTTGCAGTTTTCACAATCAAGGTTTGTCATTTTTCCAAGCTCATCTTCTAACCTATTGTTTTCATGGACCAATTTTAACCTATCAGATTTTAATTTCTTGATTTTTAGTTCAAGTGAATCAACGGTTTTGGTGAGATTATGACACATTAAAATTAAATCTTTATAAGAGTAATTTGGTACCTCAGTGGAATCATCTTCGCTACTGTCTGGATCTGACTGTGCCATAAGGCATAAATTGGCTTCCTCTTTTTCACTGTCAGAGTCTTCTTCTTCTCCTTCTTCATCGTCCCATGTAGCTGCAAAGGCTTTCTTTTTCTTCTTCTTCTTCTTTCTGTCTTTCTGAAGTAATGGGCAATTTGGTTTGATATGGCCAGGTTTATTGCAGTTGTAACATATGACTTCATCATCTGAATTGTCGGAATTCTTGGATTTGTTGGATTTTGAACTCTTCTTTCGTGACTTGTATTTTTTGTTAGTCCATTTTTTAAGAACCATGGCCAACTCTTCGATAGGATTCTCAGTTTCATCGTTACTTTCAACAGTGTTACTTAGAGCAATTGTCTTTTTCTTTGATTCTGAATCATCGCGTCCTTCTTTGGCTTTTAACTCCATTTCATAAGCAATCAGATTTCCAATCAATTCTTCTATTTTCAACTTATTTAGATCTTTTGATTCTTGAATAGCAGTTACTTTGGCTTCGAAATTCATTGGCAGTACTCTCAGTATCTAGCATATTAATTCTACTTCAGTGTAGACTTTTCCAAGAGCCCTTGCATTATAAATCAGTGTGGAGAATCGACCATACATCTCTTTTATATCTTCGTCTTTTCGCATCGTGAAATTTTCATATTCGTTGCAGAGTAGTGCAAGACGAGATTCCTTGACCTGAGATGTTCCTTCATGTGTAACTTCCAAAGTATGCCAAATTTCCTGCGCAGTTGAACAGTGAGATATACGGTTAAATTCAGTTTTATCAAGAGCACAAATTAAAGCATTCATTGCTTTGGCATCAGTTGAGAATAATTTTTTATCATTAGCATCCCACTTATCTTTTGGTTTAGGAATTTCAATATCATTGATAATCGTAACTGGAGGTTTATAGCCTGTTTCAACGATATCCCATACATCATAATCAACTGAACTTAAGTAAATTTTCATCCTAGCTTTCCAATAAGCATAATCAGTTCCATTAAACATTGGTGGCCTAGCTATGGACTGACCCTCAGAAAAAGCGTTGTTAGACAAATTCATGACTCTAGAGTTAAAAAAACCTTGCTCTGATACCACTTGTAGGATCTAAATTAACCCTAGAGGGGGGGTGAATAGGGTTTATTGCAAATTAAGTATATTTAAAATAATTGCAGAAATAAAAAATCACACACAAAAAATACCCAGCTTCGGCAAAAACTATGCCTACTGCTGCATTCAAGGTTTCTACTAGGAATTTTAAACAATCTCTTCGCTTACAGACTCTTGTAAACTTGCGACCTTCGCTCCCGACTGTTAAAACCCTACGCTCAAGACCTTGACACAACACGACCTCTTATGTTGTGATTTTTCAAACTACTCACACTTGTAGTTATTGACTTTAAGGAATAAAAAATTTTTTAAACAAAACAAAAAATAAAAGGAAAATGAAACCCTAGGTTTTATCTATTTAGGGTTATCCCCTTTTAACATAAAAAGGCGGCTCCCTTTTTATTATTGCTTCACCACTTTTTGTTTGGCTCGATCTCCTTCCTTAAAAATGGCGGCGTCTCTTGAGAGATTCCTAGGGTTTCTTTAGTCTTCCCCCAAATCTCTGCGCTTGAGTGATGGAGATGCGGTCCTTTGATGCGCGACTTCGATGTTGCTTTCAAATGCTTCGATTTGGGTCCAAGTTGTTTACTTGTTCTCTGGTATGATTTTTAATTCGAGTTTCTCTTTGATTGTGCTTGAACTTGGATGATAATTGCCGATGAGGATTGGTGTTTAAATAGGATTGAAATTCGATATATTAGCTCTGATTTCGTCTTGGACTTGATTTGATATATTCGAAAATTTTGGAGCTTGAAATCTTCTGGAATTCTGATGATTTCTTCGATTCAAATTTTGTGGAGTAATTTGCGTTTATCCTATATACTTTATACTTCAATTTCCTGCTTTTAAATCAATCCCTTGATTTTTTTTGAAATTTGAAATTTTCAAACTTGTATGTGAATTCCTGAATACTCGCATTCGATCTTACGTTTTGAACTTGAGTTTTCTGCCTTTGATTTCTGAACCTTTTGAACTGTACTTAGAATTATTCAAACAACCTTATTTAAAAAAAACGAAATGCTTCTTTTAATTCGCCAGTACATAATGCATGTCTTTGTGGTGGAGATGTTTAACTTGATAAGAACAGATACTTGAATTCTTTGATGTTGCGTCTGCCTCCCCATTGTAATTGAAACTGTTTAGCACTTTGAATATTTTTGCTTGAGCAATTTGCTCTTGTTCACTTCTGTTGATCAAAATGGGTACTGTACTTTAATCTTGCATGTTGTCGCTTTGGGCTTCTATGTCCTTGTTTGTATTACTGGCATATACATGCTAAACTGTTGCCATCTAAACTTTAAACTTTGAACTGATTAAAGAAAATACTATGGTTGATCTTGCATGACTCTGTATGTTGCTTTACCCCTGAGTGTTTGTGCATGTGTGTTCTTTAGCTGCTCCACTGTTTTGAGTTCCTGTGACTATTATGTTGACTTGTACCTTGCTTGACCCCCTGCATGTACCTTAATGTGCTCATCCTCCATTGTTGAATATTCGTAACTTAATAATGCTGGACTTGATTATTATTAGTTGTGCATTTATGAACCTAGTTGTATCTTGCTCTGCTCGAGTACTGCTTTGCACCTTGTATTTGAAACCTGGTTGTGTGCACCAATGTCATGTCTGTATTGCTGTTCACTTTCATGCATTGAATTGCTTCATGTAGTACTTGCTTTCTTGCTTGACTTTAAAAACTATACTTGAACTTGCCAAACTTTTTAATTTATGTCGCACTTGATGTTTGCCTTTTAACATTAATACCCATGTTTTCATATACACAAACCAGTGTAAATACACCATTGATACTCCATGTTTCCATGAACCTGTTTTATCACTTGCATAATGCACCACACCCTTGGGCCTTGCATGTCTGACTTGTACATCTATGTTGTGTTCTTCTCTTTTATTATCCACTTGAGCTTTTCACTACACTCTTATGTTGACAGATTGCTCGACCATAGATATTGAGCTGCGGCTCGACCATTATGTCCGACCCTTGCACTTGATCACTTTTTCATTCATGTTGCATTGATTTTCTTTCTTGGACTTGTATTTGATTTTCCTATTGTTGATTGTACACTGGGTTGAGATGGTCTTTTTGGCTACTCCTCAGTCGCGATACTGGATTGGCGTGGCAGTGCACACGTGTATTCACGTGTGTATATGCAGCCATCCAGACGAGTTTTCCTGTTCCTGCATATCAGACAAAGTCTAGAAAAATGATGAGAAACACACTGTAATTCTGAGGCAAATAAAATTTTAAAAATAAATTTTTATTTGCTTTTATTTTATTTTATTTTTGTTGCAGTCTACTGTGTGTTCTTTTTGTGACAGGTATGAAGTCAGGATTTGACTGAAGGTTGTGTAGACAGAAGATGGACGATAGAAGACAGTAAAAAAAATGTCAATGTATGAAAGTGTTTGTATGTGCAGTTGTATAGAGTGAGTGACAGAGTTGTATGAATGAAATGTAATATGTCAAATAGTGGAGTAAAAAGATGTACTTTTGATATTGAAATAAAATATTTTTATAAAATACTGTGTGATTGTTCAAATTTCTGTATCAGTGTATTTACAAACACATTCAATAATAAAAATATATTTGGTTGTTATCATCAAACAAAAATCATATAATTGTGTATACAACACTGTTATATACAACAATCATTTATTTTATTTATCCAATCCCAACCTATTCATCCCATGGAGCAAAACTGGTAGTACTCCATATCTAACCCCCACTATGTTATTGGTAAAATTAATTACCATTTCTCGTTTCAAATCTAATTAAAGATTTAACTATCGCCTGGAGTAAAACTGGTGGTACTCCATTCTCGATCACTTCTCAAATTTGGCAAATTTAATTACCACATTAACTTTTCAATCTAATTAAAGATTCATTAAAACACTGCTTAGTTTTAATCTCCAAAAATCAATATTTAGTGATTATTCAAATTTAGGAAATAAATCCCATCCTTAACTGGGTTAAAGGACGAATGTCCTTTAAAACATCGTTCACGATATACCCAAAATCATCTTCCATCAAAATGGAATCCACACGGAAATCATAACAGTGTATAATTGATATAAATTCCCGTATCATACTAATAATATAAATGAAATAGCAGCAAAGCCCTTTAAATTCCATATATAGTAACGGTCTTCATTCACCGAAGTTCATCTCGATTATTACCAAATCGAATTCCATTCAATTCCAATTTAATCTATTAAATTGGAAAACTTTACTTTGAAAATTTTCTGTTAAATATTAATAAAAGATTTATAAATTCCAAATCATATCTTCACCGTTAATTGGGTTAAAGAACGAATGTTATTTAAAACACAGTTCACGATAAACCCAAAAACCCATTCTTTTATTCAATTCCAATTAAATATTAATTAATTGGTAAAATTCACTAAATCTTAATTAAAAGATCTATTCTTTTCTCATCGGGGTTTAAGAATAGTGTTATTAATGACACCATTCATGACAAAACCAAAATCCAATTTGATATTAAATACAAGGCTCTGAATATAAATTATATCGGCTTATATACAATATCAAATTCTTAAACCAACAAATATCGTATTGGGAATAACGATATATGTATCTTCCAAATTCCTCCACAATATCCGTATAATCACGGAATCCGATATCGATATATTCAGAAGATAATTTCCATTCAAATCCATTCCAATTTATTAGTTGGAAAATTCTGGTTATCTTAAAAACCCATTTAAAATCCAATTTATTGATTTAAAACCATTGGATTGTTCTTTTAGTTAATAACCAGTTCATTTAGATAAAAATATATTTTTATCTTTTCAAAACATGATTTTTTTTTCATCTAAAATCTTTCCAAATCATTTATTACGATTTTACACAATTTTTCCATATTTTTAATAATTTTATTAAGACCATTACAGTCGGTTTCCAATAACGGTCACCGAACTGCATCCGTAGCTACTTTTTTTGAAATTAATTTGGATATATCTTAAAATCCGACCATTCAAATTTAAATCTCTTCTATTCTTTGGAAAGCTATTTTCGATACGAACCCAACGATTCTAGTTTTAGGAAAATCCGCTGGTCGGATCTCCCGTTACATCAATTTGAAGTTAATGGTCGAAATTCGCGAACGGTCGCTGTGCGGCGCATTCTATTCAGGCCATTTAATATGTATAACATATATATCATCGATTTCCATTTAAAACGCATTTTATAAATTTGTTTATAAATTCATTTCAAAACGATCTCAACTTCATTTTCAGTTTTAATCAAAATTGAACATTCTACATAATTATAATTTTAAAATGATAATATTTTCAAAATATCAGATTTTGAAATTAATTCTTTTCAATATTCATAATAAAATGAATAGAATCGATTGATAAACTCATTCGGGTTAAAATGGCGAATATCTACTTACTCGGCTTCATATATTCCAATATTTACGTGTCTGTCCAAAATCGGGCATCAAAATCATATTTTAATTCTTCACTGAATATTATTCTAAAATATTTGTTCTTTTAAAATATTGATAAGTAATCAATTACCATATAATTTTAGTTATATGGATTTCATACATCGCATGTATTCTACAATAATGATAAATAATCATTCCACATTGAAACATCATCCAGAGTGTAATTTACTACTATATAAGCACTAAATAATTAAATAACGCTTATCACAGTCTATCGATCAACCGATTGACATATAGCAGAGATGTGAATAAATTATCATCCCAGACCCAAGTGGCGTTTCCAAACAACAGTCGATTCAAAATAATCATTGGTTAATAAATTTAACCAGTTCTAATTCGATTTGAATTATTTGTCAAATAAGCCAATTTTCACTGTTTAAATTATAAATAGATATTTATAATTTAATTTCAACTACCACAAAATAATATTAAATTATTTTTAATATTTTAAACATTTCAGCATCACAATCAAAACACAATACAGTCAATTAAATCGTCCATAGTATGTGGACGAGGGAGGTGAGCTAACAGGTACCGTATACAATTTAAAATGATTAAAACTGATAAAAACCTACACTGGCAATTCTATATATTTTTATACATGAATACAATAACATGATAAAATATAATTTAGTCAGAATGAGTTCTCACATTCGTTTCCACTCCGCCATTCTTTTATTTCTGAATTCCTATACGGTTTGAATTTAAATTTGTCTCTAAGTCTGATTTGTTCTGTTTTGATTCTAGTCAGTTCCATGTTGTAGAGCTCTTCGACACGGTTCCAATGCACTTTGTTTTGTCCGATTCCGACCTCGTATCACAAAGATATGATAACTTATACATTCCATTACATTAATTATATAATTATTTAAATAATTAACTAATTAATACCTTAAGTACATCGGTTAACCCTTCTTCCCCGTTTCCTGTATAACGTCGAACCTTTCCCCTCCCCTTTATCCAATTTGCGCCGCCACCACAGGGGTTCGGACCCCCCATCACCAATGCCTCGTCGAAGACCATCCCGCCGCCGCCTCGGGGGTCCTCGGCCACTAGAATTTGTGCTCAAACGAGCAAGCTTCAAGCTTGGAATTCGTAAAATCCGCTTCACCAATCTCCATCATCTCCGTATAGGTTTGAAGAGTAGGAAAATCTCTTCGATTTTCGTTTAAACTTCATCAGTTAATTTGAAGTGGATTGAAATATTTTAGGGATTGAAAATGGAATGGTTTCGGCTGTCCCTTTGAAAACAGCGGCGGGTTCTGATATCCAAGATCAGGGATTTGATTCTCCAAAGGGTATTTATATAAAATTTTATATTATTTAATTCAATTAGTAATCAAATGGGAAGTTTAACGATTTGAACCCAAAATCAAACCCAACGAATGTCGCCCTAACCAAATACCCCATTCCCGACACAATAGGATATGTTTCGTAAGCCAATTCGACTGTTTCGATCAGTTTTTATCAAAATTAAAATATAAATCAACATATATTGAATTTAAACATACATTTTAATTTATCGGGGCCACATACTGACTTCGAAAATTACAAAAAAATAAATCTGGCTATGTTTTGATGATACGGTCCTAACAAAACTAATTTCGTCAAATTTGGAGATCGTTTGAAAAATGGCCATTTTCCAGTGGGTTAAATTCAAAATGAAATTACCAAACACATTTATATTTACCACGCTCACATATTAATTCCAAAAATTGTGAAATTTGAAACCTGACAATCATTTGACATTCCGGATCCAACAAAGTGGTTTCGTTGAAAACGGAGGTCGTTTGAAAAATGGCTATTTTAAGGGCTATATATTATATAATTATTTATATTTGTCTAATCGGCTGTGTAATTGCGCGCTACACATCCGTCTTTCTAAAAAAAGGGCTATATATTATATTAAAATATATATAAATTCCATAGCGATTATTTTGAATTTTAAACTGGACATAACTTTCAATTTATATTATGAAATTTGAATTTTTCACATTCGTTAGAAAGATATAATTAAACAGATTCTAGTGTTTTAGGTTTTACTGAAATCTGATTTATTTTGATCTCTGTACATTCATTTGAAATTTAAAATCAAATTTTCAAACTACCATGCCATTTCAAACTCTAATTATAATTAAAATAAATTTATATGTTTTAACTTTGATTTAAATAAATTTTAAATTGTTAATATTTAAAATAAATCATTTTAAATATTCAAAATCCATTAAAATAGCTAAAATAAAAAAATTAAATTGGTTCAGAAATTCTGGGTTGTTACAAAGCTGCTGATATGTATTGATTGTATAATACAACATAACATAAGAAAGATACATACATTTATCTTTTCAACGACATTTGGTATTTATCCATTCATATTTCCCACCACTCGTATCATATACAACAGGTAACATGGCACGCCTTTATGACTTTATGAAACAACAAGTGAAAATAGCAAATTAATAGAACAATTGTAATCATTTTTAAATCTAAAAAATAGATGCAATTATCTTTTTTAAATCCGATATAAAATAAGATATTCAATGTAACTTATCTTTTAGTAAAAAGATAAATGCAATTATATTTTAAAAATCATAAATAAAATGAGATATTCTACTAAACATTTAAAAATTGTTGATTACACAAATGTAATTTTGGAATCAAAAGTTCAGTTTTATCAATAACATTGCACATTTGCAACTAATAATTAATACATGACATATATATATATATTCAACTAACTTTTTTAAATCTAAAGTTCAATTTTGAAAAGACGGATGCAACTATCTTTTTTAAATCTGAAATAAAATAAAATATTCTACTAAATGTTGTTGAATGGAAAAAATATTACTTGTTTAAATAAATAAATGTATTTATCTTATTTCCTACATTATCAATATTAAGTTGATGTATGGCTTTAAAAAGGTAAATGTGTATATCTTTTTAATGTTTATACTATTTTAATAGGATAAACACAATTATCTTTTTAAATAAGTTATATGTTTTTATTAAAAACTAATATACATATTAATTTTTTAACGAAAATTGTGAAATTATATTTTTGTATATACTTAGAAGTTTTTTTTTTCAAAAAAATATCAGCTTATTTTTTAATGTATATATAATCTTCAGCATTACTTTATGTAATAAAGTAGACAAAAGATAAACATATTTATCTTTTTAAACAGTTTATGTTTTTCCCATGAGATTTATACATATTAGTATTCTCAATAAGATTGTAAATCTATTATACTTTTTGAAATATGTTTATTATTTTAAGTACTTCATGGAATAACTTATTTTTTCATATGTAAACAACTAAACCAAAAGATATGTATATTTATCTTTTAAGTAATTTATGTTTCAAAATAAATTGTTTTGTTCAATCATTTCCTTTTTGCTTCAAATTAATTGATCATGCAGATGATAATTAAAATTTTATATTAAAGCTGCACTTATAGTACACAAGTCAAAAACTGCTAATATATACACAACCTTAGCAGCAGTACTCCATGCCTTCAAACTTAAAATCATATCTCTTCAAACAATATGGTGCAAAGTAATAAACATAAAACAGTGCCTTTACATGAAAAGATAAATGCAATTATCTTTTAAAACCTTTACTGTTGAAAAAATATTGATTTAATTTTCAATAAAAAAAAGATAAATATATGTTTAAGTATCTGTCATTCTTTATGTGATTCAACTGATACACTAGTTAATGTTGCTTCATTTACCTTGAATGATATATATCTTTTTAAATTATTGAACGAAATACATGTATAACATTGAAATGATTGTGTAACTTTTTAAAATGCCAAATAAGGTAACATTAATAGATTTTTTACATGTTTAATGCACCACAAATTTCTTTTCTACATGTTTAATATCAGTACTCAGTGAATACAAACAATTGATGAACCACAACTTCAATCAGCAATCATTAAAAAAATCACAAATTAAAGAACTATAAACAATAAAATGTAATTGGTAAAGGAGTATTTACTTGTTCAGTAATCAGCAGATCCAAATCATTGCAAATCATCAGCGTAGACTATCTGTGTATAGATATTCAGTTCTAGGTAAGACGATCTGATTTCTTCAACAAATAATCAAAGTCGGCTACACGATTTGTAGACAAATCAGCTTTGAAAACCCTATTTTTTATTTTCGTTTGAAACTTTGATTTTGAGTACCGATAGTGATTTAAGAAATTTTGGCCTGGAAAATAATTAATTGGAACATATGTCCTTAAAATTAATTGGTTGAAGGAAGTAAGCCCTTATTGTAAAATGCTCCTTATATCTAGCTATTGGCATTTTGGTGTTTTAATGTAGTAAAACCCCTTCACGTGCTCTAGAAGCTCTACCTGGCGTACTACAGTATTCCTCTAGTTAATTTTCTATAACCAGATGGGACCCATCGTCATAAGTCATAAAATCTAGGTCATCCATGTTGTGTATTTGTATGTAATTGTGTATATTCATTGTAGCTACGAAAACTTTTACTTGCATTCGAATGAATAATATGTTGGCGTATTCTTCAAAACGATGAACTTTTTTTTTTCATAATTCAAATGTTTTCTCAATTATCATACGTAAACTCGAATGGTAGAAATTAAAATTTTCATTTACCGATTTCGGTCGATTTGAAGTTTTCTGAAAATGATGAATATGATATATAACATTACAATACGATGGTAAATACTCATTTTGGAGCGAAATACTTGAATCAATTATGTAATATTGTTAAGTTGGAGTACGAGGTAAGCTTAAGCTTCTATCATGTACTATTGCATTAGAAATTCAACTACGTATGCAGTATCCTTCCAACCAGCTACATCATAGATAAATTGTAAATAGAATGAGCATGTGGCTAAGATATTCTGTGTAGAATGTCCTTTTCAACCTATATAAGGTACAACTCGAACTTGAGGTAGATGTCTCATTACATGTGTATCATCTATTGCATAAACACTGTTTTAAAAATATAGATAGTATCAGTTTGAACATCTAATTTTATCAGGAACAATATTGAATTGAGGGTCAATCGGTTTTATAATATCTGGAGTGAATAATTTTACAGTATCTAAAGCAACATGAAAACAATCTGAAATTGTGCTACTTAAACATTAAAAATCTTTCGGTCATATATCTGTTGGAGAGCGCTACAGTTGTATTGTACACAAATATAGCTACTGTTTCTCGTATTTCTACGCCTTCCATTGTAATCAAATCATTTTGTAGTTTATCGCATAACGAGAGAAAACAAAAAAATTTCATTTGAAAATTCTGTCAACAGCGTTCTTGATGGCCATGATATTTGTCTTCCACTCACATTGGAATGTTAAATTTCGATATGTGCATCCGGTAAATTTCTCTTCTTCTTATACGTAAACATGCTCCAATAACAACTACATGTTGTAAACCTTGATTGTCGGAATTTTTTTTATGAATCAACCATTATTTTTTATTAGTAGAACACCTACATTAGCTGTTTTGGCTAGGTTGGGTTACGGACGCGTCTGTAACTTGACCTAGGCATGCATTCGTAACCCAATCGGAGCAACATGGCTAGATGAACATACCCTAAGTTACTTAGATTGTTGCAACACGTGGTAGGAACAGAGACGGTTTGGTTATTGTAGTATGATGTTCATGTATTGAATATTTGTATGTTTTTATTCTTAATCAGGACATGTGGTTGAATTAGTAATTGGTGTTTGAATCTGTGTTTAAATTTGAATTTCTATTATTGTTGAGAAAATATTAAATATAAAATACTTACTGATTATATTTAGGGAATTCTTATTTGTGTCCACAAAATTTGTTAATTTATCATCATAAGTTGACTTTATTAAGTTTATCCACCAATCTATTTGTAAGTTAATCCACCGTGGATTAACTAATAAATGGTGGATTTACTAACAAACAAACAGTAAACAACATACACTAGCAACATTTCAACTATCAAGAACTGAAGCATCATCATCATGAACTCTCTACATATCAGCAGAAGAAAGCCTTCATTAGATGATGAACGTAAACACTGCAGCCTTATCTTCAATAGCAATATCACCAACATGATAAACACCCTCAAAGATCATAAATATATAAAGCCCATGACAACAAAACAGAACCAAGTAAACCCGAAATCTGAAGCAAGACCCAAAGCAAACAATCTCCACATGCCAACAAGAAAAACCAATATAGAGCATTTATATGCACCAACAAACCGAATGATACAATCAGTAGCTAAACACTGATAATAAAACCCACAGCAATGCAAACCTCTAGAATAAAACTGAAAGTACAACTAACAAGGCCTACTACAAATCAAAAATCATTTCAACTAACAACTGCTTAACATACTCCCAGTGAAGATCTCCAAAGAATCACAACATGCAAATATAAGGCGCAGAGGAAAAAAAAAACAGTTCATGCACTAGGAAACAACAACAACCAAGAAAAAAAAAAAAAACAAACAAACCAAAGATGGAAGAGGCACCAAACAGACTATCCAGCTCAACCAAAAACATATTTAATGTTCATGATGTTTGGTACATGAGTATGTGGTTTTCTTTTTTCTTTCTTTCCTTTTTTTTTTGTGAAAAAAAAAACTTACAAATGCGAATATATCCAGGCGTTATGCACGATATATAAAATGCAAATAACATTTCATATCAACAACCAATTGCACAAAACTAAAAGAATGGTCAATCAAATAATAATTTCGTGCTTTTTCCTAATCTTTCCATCAATGCCACTGAGTAACCAAATCTGAACCATGTTAGCTAATGCAAAAGAAAGCTTATCATTCACTACAAAAAAACAGATAACTAAAGACTGTAAATTACTAACTGAATTGTTTCAGTCACTAGTTAAATACTAATCAAAGACTGAAAAAAACAGTTTTTAATTTCATAAATTTGAAACTGAAGTTCAGATTCAAATCAGTTGCAAGCAATAAAAGTGCAAAAGAGACTGAACTTTTTATAAATTGAGTCACTAATTGATGGTTCTACGAAAGAATTTGTAGCCGTTCAGATTTTACTTTGCTTGCTGATCCAATGGCCAAATGTTGTTATTCGAACCATTATATTCAAAACTATAGCAGCCAAATTAATTCTTATTTTTAATAAACACTTTTTCCTTTCGAATTCACCAACTCTTCCACCTTCTCCTTAAATTACGGTTCCAATAAATCCACTATACTTTCTAGTTTTCTTCATTCTGTCTTCGTCCTCTTATTTTTCTTATCAAT
Organism: Allium sativum; assembly: GCA_030737875.1. NCBI lineage: Eukaryota > Viridiplantae > Streptophyta > Magnoliopsida > Asparagales > Amaryllidaceae > Allium > Allium sativum. Next base: position 72,500,635 of record CM060924.1, read on the forward strand.
CCATCAGCCGCTTCCCAAAGCCATCCTACACTCCTTCATCCACTAGCAAACCTCTTCCTTCCCTTCCCTCTACCTACCTCGCCCAGACCCACTCGGCCTCCAGGTAACGCAGGAGTGAGACGGCCTTTAGAGAGCAAGTACGAGTATTTTCCCGAAGAGATCGAGAGGTTTCTCTGCTCCGCTAGAGAGATGGAGCTTTAAGTTGTTGGCGTCTCCTTCCGTATCGGTAAAATAAAAACAACCCAACATTATATAATATATATTCACATTATCTCATTTAGATTCCTTAGTTGCAGGCGCTTCTGCAACAATATTTGAAATGTTCAATGCAGTGATTGAGTCAGCGAGAGCAGTTTTCGACACTGCGAAAAAGTCGGTGGATCAAGAATGACCATCCTAAAATAGGCGGAGGATTCATTGTAGCCTGTCATTTTGAAAAGGCAGGAGAAGCGAGCAATGCTTCGATAAAATCGCGTTTTGGGGACAAGAAAGATCTGGGAGTGATGCAGAACCAGGTAGATACTTTGCATACACTGCAGGGACACTAGCGACATGCATAATAGGCAAAACGCAAAAGCATAAGGGAAAATAAGAGGAAGTATTGGATAAATGATGGTATATGTGGGTCCATGAGCAGCATCAAAAAGGACGCTGTGAATGTGGAAGTAGTACCTTTGCGTGAGAAAGATGATGGGAAGATGTATATGTCAACTGTGTTTGGACTGACATGTGATTCACTTGATATTGTTGGGAGCGAGCTGTGGTTGCCAGACATGTAGGTAGGAGAGTGGATGGTGTCGGCTAATATGGGGCTTTAGCCAAGGCCATGGGCTCCTTGTTTAATGGGTTTTCAACCCTGGATATAAAAGTTTATTTGGTTTGTTCTAGGAATCCGATCATGTTTGGGGGTTGAGGCTGAGCATATACATCTTTGGTTATCAATGTTTTTTGTGTTATTTTTTGGAGATTGATACTCAAAAGAAAGAAGAAAAATAATGGAAAATCTAAGAAGATCGTGGAAAGGTTGATTACATGTTGAGATGTTTGTAGTTTCTATATTTGAATTTCTGATGTTGAGAAGTTATTTGTGGTTTCATGATGTTAATATGTCACTGGTATAAAATTTAATCTTATAATCAATTTACAACATCTTTTCCACTCTTGTGTCTGAAAATATATACGATTCTATTATATATAGCTTCTTTTGTAATTTAGTGTTTTATGTATGGTACCATTATTTGAAATATGTTAACGACACAGTTGTTCATACAAAATTCATATATATATAATTAATGAAATATGAATTAAATTATGAATAGATTAAAATGATAAATATTTTTTAGTATAATTTGAGACCGATCGGAAACCGCGCTTCAGTCTTTAACAAAATTTGAAACTGAAATATCAGTCTTTAGAATTTAAGATTGAAAATTCAGTTTCAAATTTTAGTTGCGACTTAAGAAGCAAAGACTGAAAATTCGGTCTTTAGTCAGTCTTTTCATACATTATAAAGACTGAATTGCTTAATTAAAAACTGAAATTTTCAGTCTTTATATCAACTATTTTTAGTAGTGTGAAGCAGTGGGATAAGCCTTATGCTCGTCCACTATCACTTGTCCCGCTGTTGTAACCAAGCACATGATCTGACATGAACATACATTGGTTTGCTTGAAGGTTCATATGGTAGAGCCATTGTCTATGATATTTAGTTATCCTGAATCCATTGGTACAACTGCAGTAGCACTACTGCTAGCCTTAACTTTACTGCACAGGTTGGGCTGAAACTCAAGTCTTGCTTACCGTCGTGTTGAAGTTGTGTAGCTTTTAGCTTTGAGCTGAATACGTACAAACTTGAATTGGATGAGTTTCCTGTATCTCTATTTCCAATCAGTTATCATCTTAATTATTACCTGTGGTTGTGCATAGCTCATCCGTGGCATTTTGTATGATGGTTGAAATACTTGTGCATCAATTCAAATTACTTCAGGTCAGCAATCAAAAATTAAAAATTTAGGACTCAATGTTAGTTTTTACAGAAACTTTATAAATAGTTTTTACACTGTAACTTTAGACTTATTTTTAGAAAAGATTATGGTGGATTAACTTTTGAAATAGAGCAGACTGATCAACAGATAGGCCACAGATAGTTTCCAAGAAAATAAAAAAAGATTGCTTAGATTGTTAAAAGAAACAAAGTGACTTGATGATGTACTTGAAGGGGCAGTACTCCATTTGATTCCATTCATATATTGTTCCCTTTTCTGCAAGCACAGTGCTCTTCTTTTATAATTTATTAGCAAATGATCCGCATAATTTTCAAAATGGTTAGGCTTCTTAATTATTACATGGGTCCAATATAGTACTGGCTCTACATGTATCATATATGTGTAGAACTCTCCGTACTGTTTACATTTATCAATAGTTTTGACATATATCGTGCATACTTGACTAACATATATAAATTACACTCTAAATTTATTTGCATATCAAAGCTCATATGGAGAGCGGGCCACCTACATGTGGAAAATTAACAGTAATTTTATATGTGGCAATACGTACGTGAAGTAGGCAGTGAAATAATCTTAAATATTTTAAGCTTCACATATTGCATTATATTTTAATATTATGTTTACACTGTCTAAGCGCCATCAATTACATAACTATATACATTTATGCCTTTATTTATTTATGCATTAAAAACATTTTTTAGTTCCCTTTGTCATGGGAGTGGTAGGTCATTTTTGTGATCGGATCCTAAATAAATGTTTTGAAATTTTTGTTGCTCTACCTTGAGATTTTGATGTCTCTGATTGTTTTATACCATAAAGACTAGATGGAGTATGTATATTTATACCAAACCTAGTAATAACCAATCGTAGTGAACAAAACTTACTAAAAAAATAATAAAGCTGGAAAGCCCGAAAAGAAAGCCAGAAAATGGTGCAGCACATGTAATTGGGGATGCAGATTTCATGTATGGAGCTCGACTTGCAGCATTATTGTGCCAAGACTCGGCTCTCTTTGCCATAAAATAGAACCCGTAAGAAAGAAACAATGAGAACCCGTGAGAAGATGATAAGAGAACCTGTTACAAGATGATATAAGTATCGTGGATGAACTAATCAAATTTAATTAGTTATACACACTATAAAAATAGGTACCATTCTTAATATCTAGAGTGTATTAACTAATATGATATGTGGATGTAATTAAATTTCCCTTAAATTTATTATTTAATGATTAATAGTTATCAATCAAGGCTATATGCTGCTCAAATACTTCAGACTCAACCTATAAGCAATATCTGATCAAACTTTTTTTGCAAACACCATAATAACTAATTTTGAATCCTTAGGGGTCTGTCCTTGGTGTGGCGAGCGAATGAAATGAAGGCATCGACCAAGTTAAGAACTGAACGGTTAGAATTGAATGAGTAGACGATTTGTTTGTGTGATTTTGAACGAAAAATTGAGCGGTGTAATTAGGGTTAATAGTGAGTGGAGTATTGAACGGTGTATTAAACGGTTAAACTGTTTGTATTTTTTATATAGTAGAAATTTTGTAACACAAAATATGTTTTGCAGAATATCGATATATATTAATAACCGATAAAAATACATTGGTAAAAGAAATGCAAATACATTAACAACTATCAAAATATTTATATATGTCTATTATGTCATTCTACTGCAATTAATTCGTCTCTTATCAAATCACTAAGTATGGTCACTTCATTAACTTCTCATTCCACGTGTTTAGTATTGCCCGCTATCCTATTTTTTCATATTTTGATATTCTTCATGATATTCGTCCGGTACAAGATAAAATTTATCATCAAATTCCATGAAACTTGGATCGCCGTTATTATATATCCTTATAAAATTACGTAGTCATTGTGGCAACAACTACTTTTACTCGAGTTTCTATCATTTATAACTATGTTAAAAAAATTGACATCTTGTGCAGTCCCTTCCCACCTGACCATCAAATCAATAAATTGTAAATCGAATGAGCAAACTGCTATGATATTTTGGATAACATGTCATTTTTGTCCAATGTACGATAGAATTTTGTCTGAAGGTAAGTGCGTCGTTGCCAGAGTACCATTTTTAACGTCTATGCAATTCTTAAAATAAGGATAATATCGGTTTAAATTTGTAATTTGTTATTGAATAGTGCTCTTTATCCAATAACAGTACACTTTCTAAAACAGTATGAAAATATACTGAAACTGTGCTACTCGACCTTTAAAACCTTTGGCTTAATTTTCTGTTTGATAGCGGCACAGTAATTGTGTTTAAAAAATATGATAACTACTTCTTTAATATATGTGATGTTGTAGCCAAACCATAATTTTGCAGCATATCACACAACGAGAGAAAACAAATTTTTTTCACATGAAAATTTCTTGGACATCGTTCGACATATACCCATTGAGTATTTCTTCTACCCACTTTATATCTGTAAATGTTGATGTTTGTTTTTATCGGATTCGGGTCCTTCTTCTACTGCTGTTCTCTCTCAAAACGATTAAATATAATCCTCTAAATCTTCACAGTCGATATCATGTTCGAAGCCGAACATTATGCGTTTATAAGTTGAATAACGTAGAGTGGTGTTGAGGATGGGAGGAGTGGTTCAACCACAACGGTTAACCGCTCACTAATGACTTGTAAACTCGAAACTCTACTCCAATTTGCCCGCGTACCAAGATAAAATTCTGCTCTCAAGCAGTGGAACGCTCCTCTGCTATCCAAGCTTAAGCTAAGCTTCATGCCTGTTAACAACTAGTTATCAACAAATTCAAACAGAGTACTTAAAACGAAAATGCTTTAGGTACAAGCGAAACTTCAGCGATTTAAAATATCCGTTCACATGCAGTCATATATAATATTCAACAGGAAAAAAGCTGTATTCTCTATGAAGCTGCGAAGTCATTATCAAGCAGATTCGAAAACAACAGCGCCCATAAAAGGCAGAAATCTTTATACCTAATATTTGATACAACAGTACAGTACCCACAATCATTCGAAATAACTAACTTGCTCTTTTTCTGTTTTAAATTCATGCATATCTCTCCTCCAACTAACCATGAAATTATTCTTATTCTTTATTCCAAAATATTATTCCATTTCTCCCTTATAAGTTTCAAACTAATCCTATCATTTAGGTCTCATTCATGGTCCTTGAAACCAAACATAAAATATTGTTCATTCTTACTGTAAGAATTAAAAGAGTTAGAACATATGGGTCTTGTTTTTAATGGTGAAAAGAGGGAAGAAGAGGAGAGAGGCGAATGCCGAACTCCAGAAAGGGAGGAGTACAAAATAAAGGCACTTTCGTGTCCTCCGCCTCCGAAGAAACCAAAGGCATGTCCTACTCCGTCTAGCGATGTCCGAGGATCCAACAAGGAAATTTTCATCTCCCCTGGAATTGATAGCTTCTTCTCTACATGTAAACGATAGTCTTAATGTTATTATATAATGTTGTTATATGGATTTTTTTTTTTTTTTTTTTTTTTCTAATATTAATCATCTATGTTGTCCCACTAATTTGCAATGAGCTCTTGTCACAGAAGTAGCATCAGCTTTCATGCCTCTTCCTATATATTCAATTTTTCTTGCAAGCACATTTAGTATACATATTCATCTATAGTAAATAGTTTTTACATAAATAAAATTAATCCGAGCAACCATGGAATATAAATGCTGTTTTCTGAGATAATCATTTTCAATTTTTTCTGCACGCAGTATTTACAGTTTGGATGAATAGTAACATAATGATAATAGCTTAATAGAAAATAAACAAAGTTGTATATTATGGACGTAAAATTTACTCATGAAGCAGCTGGTAGCTTGTATGGTTGAGTATTAACAAAAAAACCATGAACAGTGTTCCTTGACCCTTTCAGTTTAGGATTCTATAAATTTTACTCTAGCTACCAATATGAGTCGGTCATTTCCACTGTTTTAATCCATTTGCCATCTTCTATTTTGTCAAATTTAAAAAGACTGATGCATTTTTTTTGTCTACAATACACTAAAAATACATATTCACAACTGTAAAAACAGTTAAAAATAAGTCTTATAACTATCAAAAGCAAACCATTGAAAACAATAACCTTATTCTAGACTCTAGTACAACTCGAGATATCGAATATTCTATCACAGCTGCTTTTGCAAAATATTCTAAACAGAATTCCAAGTATTGTACTAACACAAATCCATTTAGACTACCAAAAACAAAAAAAACTGCTTAAGTCAAAATAAAATATAAACAAATTCAACAAGAAAACATTATTACAGTAAGGCAAATAGTGATGAGTAAACAACTCTGATATACTTGATCTGTAAGTAGTATGAAACTCAAAACTCTCCAAAGAGTGAAACACCTTTAGAAAAAGGCAATGCATCAACTGCAAAGCAAACTGGAACCGGTAGTCCGAATCAGAGCAGTTCTTCTATGTCGCTTCAGATGTCACAACCCCTCAATCTCCAACCAACAACTCTATTGACAGCTGCAATCATCAAATGAAGTCAATACAGTAGTGTAAACATAGCTGATAGTCAAAATCAAAGACCAATTGAATATCGAGGGACTGTTTAGCAACTCAATAGGTTTATTGTTAAATTTGACATCTTGTATCTTTAAAACCAGCATTTTATTTGGTCTTACTTGAAATATACACAATTGAAGTTGCACTACATTGTCACCCAATTATACAATGGCAATTCATGTATTGCACCTGACAACTTACGAAATTTCAGAGGAAAAGAAGAAAGTTCAATCTGCAGCATCAAACATAGGGAGCCTCAAAATATACTAGAAAAGTGTTTAAATTCATAAACATGTCCTCACTATGAGTGAGTTCAAGTCTTAACAAGGATTGCAACTGATCAAGGAGATATATAGTACACTCACTGTTCATAATTCTATCACAAAAAACTTAAGATACGTTCAGTATAAACCAAACCAATGTTTTAAAGACCAAACTCAATCTCGGTTCGAGTGCGGCTAACCTTCGAACTTGGAACGTCATGCCTCTGAAAATGAAATAACATTACGCGTACACAAACCCGCGGTTTAACCTGAAAACTCTTTAAGAACCACTAGACCGACCTCTTTGAAACTCATGGTTGTTCAAATTTGGAAAAAAAAAAAAAAAAAAAACCCCGCTTCACGCTTCGTTTATTGGCATAATAAATTTAACAAATAATCCCATAAAAATTGTCATTAAATTTGGATGATATAATTCATTATTAGTGTACATTTTACGAGTTATTATTGAATTGATCCTTATAAAAAATTAGTAAATTTGCAGCTTTACTATGATATGTTGTAATATAATTATTATAATTAGATATCATATAATATACTACATTTTACGAATTATTGTTGAATTAATCCTCTTTCATTATAAAAAATTAGTAAATTTACAGCTTTACTATGATATGTTGTTATATAATTATTTCAAATAGGTAATATATAATATACCACATAGCATGTAGATTGAAGATGAAAATCGAAACCATGACATTTTACATCATGTCAACTTTTATTACAAATAAACTATTAGCATGGTTCTTACGATTTTACGTTTAAATCAAAAAATTAAAAATAAACTATTAGCACGGTTCTTACGATCTGACCGGTTGAATCATGAGAACCTTCGACCTTGCACTTCCACGGTTCGACTTATGGTTCGTTCTTGCAACTATGAACCAAATAGAGAAAGTATTAGAGGAATGAAACATAGAGAGAGAACACTGAATGCTGCTTAGTCATAAATATTCCGATGAACTGACGCATTATGAAGCTCATTATAAGCATAACACAAAAAAATTAAAAGCAAAACATCGCTGTGAGAAGCATTATAAGATATGAACAATGCTCTGCCTAGTCGTTCCCCAATATAATCCAAAATTCAACATGAATTTATGTCAAGTATTCAATTTGAGTTGAGTACAAATTTATTTATGTATATCGTTCAATCAAATTCAAGAGAGATACAAATACAACACACAGGTTGAGTTGAGCATTTTGGCGATCTGCAGCATGCTTCTGCAGCTGAGCTTTTTGGTGATTTTGTAACAAATAAAAAATAAATATTAAACTCTAACAAGCTACCCCATTTACCAGAACATGGTTTTCTCTTCTTTGTTTAATTCGAAACCAGTTCGTTTGATTAAAACATTAACAGACGTTGAAAATTGAGCAAAACAGAGAATACGTTGGATTGTTAATGAGCATCTTCGGTTTTGTTTATGAGAATGTTTTAAAATCGAAAATTTCATATATAATTTCAAAACAAATAAAATAAAATCATCAAATTAAACCCAAATAGAGCCATATAAAAAGAAGGGAAAAATATACCAAAGGGAAAGGCGTAACCAGCAGGCTTATCCCGCATGAGGGATGCTGACGTCGTCATTCGAAGCCTCAAGCAAGCAGTTCAAATCCAGCTGCATCGAACTGGAGTTAGACTCTGGACACGATAAGGGTTTCAGCTCGAGGCAGCGTCTTCTCTTCGGAACAATTCATCATAGAGGCTAGATCCGTTCTATCGGGTTTGAGTTTAGATGATGTTAGCAGGTCTCTTATCGGCTTTGGGTCAGGGTTTGGAGGAAGAACGTTTGAGAATGGGGATTAACATTATCAGTTAGAGGCAGTGCCGACTGGGGAAGAAGTGGGAAGATTTGCCTTGCCATTGCGCTGCAGCAGTCTAAATCCGCGCTTGAGGAGGAAATAAAAAGTGTAGTAGCAGGGCTCTCTGTCTGGCATTCTTAATTCTGCAATTTAAAAAATAAAACTCATTAACTCATTAAATTTTGTATGCTTCTTAATACCAAATTAACCCACATTAACTGTTTATTCTAATATCTCGCTCAATCGTTGTTTGCCGAACTAATCACGTACTAAGCTAATCCAAAACCCTAATCCTTCATAATCGTCTTCTTCGCACAACTTGTGGGAAAAATCAAATTTATACGGTAATATCTCAGTTGTTCGGTGATCTGAAAACCCTAATCTCTCACTTTCTTTTCTAGTTTGCTTAATTCAAACCTTATTCACGGCTATTGTATATTACTCGGCATTGCGGCGTCGAATTCGTTGATCGACTATAGATCTAGGGTTTAGCTCGTTGATCGGTTTTAGAAATGAGGACGAACGAATATCAAGTGAAATAGAAATAGGCTAAAATAGTGTGGTAGCCCCTATTTTTTAAGCACGTAGTATTAAGAAGAGTGTAATACTAATTCATGTGGTATTTTTTAGTCGTGGTATTAGGAAGAACATATTGGGATGCCCTTAGCACCACACAATAAAAATGGGGATTGTTCAAGCTTTTATTTTTGAGTGAAAATCCCTAAACGGTAAACTGAACACTGTTTAGGGATCTGTAATTAAAAAGTATAAAAAAGTAACCGTTAAACGGGTCCCATTTAACGTTTATTTTTATTTTTATTTTATTTTCCCCACTCAAACTGGATGGGTGGGGATTGTTGACGCTTTTTTCTGACTTCTCACCCTTGAACCCACGCTGTTGCTGGGAGTGCTCTTATAAGTGGAATAGTAGTGTCCATTATATCCGAAAATTTGGTATGAAGCCAAAGAGAAGTATGGTTTTGGAGCCAACAAAATTTGTATGCCTTCAAGTTTTAACCATTAACATTCTAAAAGCATGTACAATGTATTAAACATGTAAAGTCTAATTTTATAGAGAACATTTTATTTTATGTATCCACAACGTCAAACCAATGTTATTATACAACACTTCAAAAGAAAAAAAAATCTCCAATACAAAATGTTATTTAAACAATAATTTGACACTTCTATCCAATCAAGTTGTGGCAAATAATATATTTATTTCATTTAGTTATATTTAATTAATTTTTATTAATTTCACATTGTCAAATACAATGCTCGCAACTAGACATTACAATTAACAATGTCATTTGTATTGTGTGCTACATCATATTAACATTCTATTTCACATTAACATTGGAGATAAAATTTCACTTGAAATTGTCAAGTGTTTATGTGTAATATATTTAACATGACAATCACAATAACATTAAGTATCGTTCGGAAGCTCTAACGTTGTACACTACTATTGGCATCCGTTGGAAGTTCTAAAGTAACCAGCTCATAAATGACATGTTTTGCTTATTAAAGTAAATCAATATGTTGACGTTAGACCTGTGCCTCCTTTTGTAAATATTTTAATATTGTCAAACCTAATTAAATTTCAATTTGTTTAATCTTACAAAATCCATAGCTTGTGCAAAACAAGTACGGTTTCAGATGTGAATTTTTATGTTATGATCAAATTGAAGTTCTCTACATTACGAAGTGTCGTATAATTCTATTGGTGATGGCCAATTGAAATGACCAAACATCTTATGGTCGCAAACATTCAGCATCTGGCCAAAGGGCTTTATTCTGCATCCAGCCTAGGGGTGTTGCTCTATGTACCTCAGCGACCTGACTTCTGTTAGTATGGGAGTTATGGTCGACCCAACCACGACATTATGATCGACCACTGCTGTTCGAGGAGTTGCCCTTGCACCTCCACCTAAGGGGTTGCCACCCATATAGACCCCCTTCATTCTGGCAAACATCTTAAATAATTACATTTTTCATATTATATATGAATTTCATTGTTGTATTTTAAAGACAATAAGTTTATATGTATTTCAATTTCTGTATTGTTATTTCATTTTAGTTAGACGCATAGTACACAATAAAATAAATAATTAACTACAAAAAAGTTAAATTAAAAATTAAAAATTAAATACTACGCTCAAAACCCATTCAAAGCAACAAATGCATACTTGTTCATCAACAACCTCGCTCAATGCCCTGCGTGTTCACCGCAAAAGCACCTTGAATGTGGTCCAACGTATGAGCATCTGAAAAATCAAAATCCATCCTAATCCGCATACAAAATATAAAAAATTATCTAATATCTAAAAAACAAGCATGGATATGGTCATAGACGCATCCGATAATTATTTGTACGTCCTTAGCTAAGATTATAGTTAAATTTCATGCATTTTAATAGATAAAATGATTACCATTTTTTATTTGACACCAATAAATAATTTGAATATATGTACATAAAGATCAATATTTTGCTGCACAAAATTATGTTTCTTAGCATTTTTTATATCTTTAATAAAAAATTGATTTATAATAAATGGAATTGTTCTACTTATTTGTTTAGATTTATTACTAGCATTAGTTAATGTAGACTTCTAACTGTTATTTTACTTTATTATTATTATCAAATTAAATATTATCTATTTTGAAAAGATCATCACTAAATATTAATTACCAGTATTTAATAGTGAGTTTTATAAATTATTAAATAAATATTTAGTGTTTAATAATTATTTATTGGCTATTGATTATTAATCTAGTAATTATTAGTTAATTATTTATTATTAATTGGTTGTTAACTACTAATTATTAATAAGAATTATGCCATTTTTCAAATTAATTATTAACTTTTACTATTTAGTTGCAATTATTAATTATAATATATTAATAGTTAATTATTATTATCAAACTATTGCTTATTTATATTTTTTATTGATTATTATTTATTAATATTTTTATTAATTTTTTACTTTTGTTTAACCTTGATTTCAACTTTTAATTATAATTTAATATCGATTTTTAACTTTAACTATTATTTAATTAATATTAATTATAATAAAAATATTATATTTTAATTATTATTTTGTATTAATTAGTAGTAATTAATATTTATTAATTAAATAGTTATTATTTATTAATTATTAATTAATTATCATTTATTGAAAAATTATTAATCACTGATTAATTATTAATTACTAATTATTACTAAGATCTACTTCAGATTTCAAACTAATTACTAATTATTATTATTTAGCAGTAATTACTAATTATTATATATTTATATTTAATTACACTTGTATTTAAGTATTATTTATAATAATATTACTTATTAATTATTAAAAAATTATTTATTACTAACTTTTGTATGAATTATCAATAGCTAATCACTACATAATAAATATTTCTTTAGAATTATTAAATTTCAATTATTAATCTTAGCTATTGCTCTTTAATTATTAATATTCTTTTTTGGCAAAGTCAACTAGTTTTTATATTGATCCGTAACACTTTTTATCATAACAAATAATAAATATAGATAGGTACATGAGATAAAAATCGCCTAACTACTACATTCGGTTTTAAAGTGGACCGACCACTATATACTAACCTAGTTTATAGTATAGAAGCTAGACAAAATGTGTAGAATAATAAGTAACACCTAGCACCTTAGTAGGTGCAGCACATCACAATAGGTTACCATAAGGAAGACCCGACATACACGACCATAACAGTTGCCTAATGCAATTACAATATGACGTTTCCACGTAGGGAAGGAAATTACACTAAACTAAAATATTATTCCATTTCTCCCTTATAAGTTTCAAACTAATTCTGTCACTTGGTTCTTATTCATTGTCCTTGAAACCAAACATAAAACATTATTCATTCTTATTGAAGTAGTTAAAAGAGTTAGAACATATGGGCCTTGTTTTTAATGGAGAAAAGAGGGAAGAAGAGGAAAGAGGTGAATGCCGAACTCCAGAAAGGGAGGAGTATAGAATAAGGGCTCTGTAATAACCCGAAAATCTGGGCCAGTTTAAATTTTTTATTTTGGCGAATTTTGATTATTTAAAATGAATTAATTTAAATAAAATAGACGAGAAATTTATTTTTAATATAATTCGAACGTATATATTATATACGTCGTCGTTAGAATAGAAATATTTATATATAAGTATAAATAGAATTGAAAATGGCGCGGTAGTTCGATAATTCGATTTCAAACTTCAATTGAATGTACCGGGTGCAAAACAATCCGGATTTTAGTGAAACCAAAACATTAAGATCTAATTGGTAATATCTTTCCAACGAATCCGAATAATCAAGATTTCATAGCGGGAATCAAAAGATATGTCCAGTTGAAAATTCTGAATAGTCGCTATGGAATTCAAGCCCTTAAAAATGGACATTTTGCAAATGACCTCGGATTTCGACGAAACCAGTTTTGTTGGATCCGTGGTGTCAAGTTATTGCTAGGTTCCAAATTTCATAATTTTTCGAATCAATATGTGAGCGTGGCAAAGGAAAATGTGTTTTGACCATTTTAGTTGATTTTAATCGACTGGAAATTGGCCATTTTTCATACGGTCTCAGAATTCGACGAAACTAGTTTTGTTAGGACCGTATCGTCAATACGAAGCTAGAAAATATTTTTCTGGAATTTTTCTAGTTAGTATGTGACCCCGGTAAATTGAAATGTGTGTTCAAAATCAATATATATATTTATATTTTGATTTTGACGGAATCTGATCGAAACAGCCGAACCGGCTCACCGGACATATCCTATTGTGTTCGGAATATGGGTATTTGGCTAGGGCGACAGTCGTTTGGTTGGATTTGGAGTTCGGACGTGTAAATTCACCACGAAATCATTAAAAGAATTAAATATTAATACATCTCCTATATAATACCCTACCAGTCAAACCCCGGTCAAAGAAAGCCTTAACCCCTTTATACGCAGCCGCCCCCAATTGCAAATCCGACGCCCCATATCGCTCAAGATTTTGGATTCGAATAACTTCCAATCCGCCGAATGAAAATTAAAACTCATAAAGGAAAATCAAAATATGCTCCAAGATCTGTAAATCCACATAAGTTTCATCGTTTATTGTGTGGCATCGAGTGAGAAATTTCATCTCAAAGCGTCGTCGGTCGAAGGGGTTTTCCAGCTGCTGGGCGGAATCGAATGGTGCGCGGTCAGGGCTGCAGAGAGGCGATGGCACAACGGTTCTTGTGGGGCACTCTGATGATGGTAGCGACGGCTCTGGTGGCATGCGTTAGGGGATACAGCTATCCAGTGAAGTCGACAGTGCTCCAAAACGATTAAAACCGTGAGTTTGTTTTACTTTATTTTAATTTGTTTAATTAAGTTAAACCTTAAACAGAAATTAAAAATTATAGATGGTAGAAATATAAATATAAAAGGACATTGTTTTTTTTATATGAAATATAAATAGATCTGTCTTTAATATATAGATAGAATTGTTTTAAAAATATATTTATTTTATTATGAAATTATGATTTTTATATATACATAGTTTTGAAATGAAAATATAACTTTTATATATATGCCATTGGAATGAGAGAAAAAAAACGATCTTTACATATATAGTTTTTAATTAGCAAAGCCATGATTTTTAAATTAGCAAAGATTAAATTTTTATATTTAGATAAAGAATTGATTTTTGTAAGGTGAAAATATAAATTTTATATAAGGAAAGATTTGATCTTTATAAACAATATGAAAAGAGATTATTTTAAATCATAAAGATGTGATTTTTCATTGTATAAAAATTTGATTTTTATATGATGTAGAGAATAAAAATTTGATTTTTATATGATGTAGAGAATAAAAATATAATTCGCACAATAAAGATGTAATTTTTATATGTAGAAACAATAAAGATGTAATTTTTATATTGTAGAAACAATAAAGATGTAATTTTTATATATGTAGTGGCTACGGGCAACGAAGATGACGAAGATGCGATAGCGATGAGGATTTCTATAAATGAAGAGCCGTGGTTTTGGATAGCTATCGGTGAGAACTTCTCACCTTTCAATTTAAATTTTCTAGTTATATATATATATATATACTAGGATGCAGACGGTGCTTAGTAGCACCTGACACCCGTCATCCACAGACCATGGATGGCTTGTTTGTTAAATTGTTTGGTTGTGTAGTTGGTTAAATTATTTGGTTTGAATTGTGTGGTGAAATGAATTGATATGATTGATGTGTGAATGGCGTGGGCCTTCACTAGACCGGGGATAAGGCTAGGCCTCGTCCCGTTTCTAGTATCGTGCCGTTATGCCGCCGAAATTTTCTAAAATAAGTTAGAAAAATAAAAATATCATTTTATTTAAAGAATGAACTGAATAGAAATTCATATTTTGGAATAAAATGTTTTGTCGTTAAAAATATAATTTTTAACGTGAATGTGAATAAATAAATATTCATTTACAAACCAGACGGTTTGTTTATGTACACCTATTTGAAGGACATTGATTGGGTCGATAAATTTTACACATCGCCCAACAGCACAAATAAAATATGTGTTTGATTGTTCGAAACCCCACACGGGTGTTGGGATGAAATTTGAAGTTCACTCATCCTGATTGATTAAATATGTCGATCGATTGATTGACAGGCTGTTATAAGCGTTAGATATCTATATTTGATGCTTATACAGTGCAGTGCACTTTGGTTGATGGTTGATTATTTTTCAATGCTATTATATGTGTGTAATGTATGAAAATCCATATAATTGACTTTATATGGTAATTGATTGGGCCTCATTCCAATTTGAAAAATAAAGAATATTATAAAATAAAAGTTCATGTGTTGACAATTTCATCCATTGAGATTGGTCATGTGTTGAACGAAATATTTTGATAATAAAATTTACATCTTTATCGATATAAAATAAAAGTTCATGTGTTGACAATTTCATCCATTGAGATTGGTCATGTGTTGAACGAAATATTTTGATAATAAAATTTACATCTTTATAATATAAAATAAAGGTTCATGTGTTGACAATTTCATCCATTGAGATTGGTCATGTGTTGAACGAAATATTTTGATAATAAAATTTACATCTTTATCGATATAAAATAAAGGTTCATGTGTTGACAGTTTCATCCATTGAGATTGGTCATGTGTTGAACGAAATATTTTAGTAATAAAATTTACATCTTTATAATATAAAATAAAGGTTCATGTGTTGACAGTACTCATCCATTGAGATTGGTCATGTGTTGAACAAAATATTTTGATAATAACAACTTTTTTGAAAAAGAGAAATATTTGAAATAGAATATTTGAAAATAGAAATTTATGAAGCCGTGTTGATTAGATTGACGCCATTTTGACGTGAACGATATTCATATCGATTTTAAACGATTTCGAAATAAAATGAATTGAAAACGATTTCGAAATGAATTGAATTGAAAACGATTTCGAAATGAAATGAATTGAAAACGATTTCGAAATGAATTGAATTGAAAACGATTTCGAAATGAATTGAAAACGAAGTCTAATTTAATTGAAAGCGAATTGAAATGAATTCAAATTAAACTGAAATTTGAATTGAATAGAAAGGAATTTTAAAACGAATTTATAAAGAAGAATTCAATTTTGATTTGAATTGAAATGGAAGTTGAAATTGCTTTTGAAACGAATGTAAAACTATTTATATAATTCGTTTTAAATAGAAATCGACGAAATATATATTATATATATAATATAATGGCCTGAATAGAACGCGCCGCGCCGCGGCAGTTCGTGAATTTCGACCATTTATTTCAAACGGACATTACGGGAGATCCGACCGTCGGATTCTCCTAAAACCGGAACCGTTGGGTTCGTATCGAAAAGAGCTTTCTAACGAATATTAGAAATTTGAAATCTAACGGTTGGATTTGGAATTATGTCCAAATCAAATTTGAAAAAGGTCGCTGTAAGTGCAGTTCGATGGCCATTGATGGAAATCGACTGTACGGGCCTAGATAAAATTATTAAAAATAGTAATAATTTATGTAAAATCATAAGAAATGATTTAGAAAGAATTGGGATGAAAAACTCCATATTTGAAAAGATAAAAATAGATTTTTATCGAAATGAACTAGTTTTGAACTAGAAATATAATTCTATTTATTTTTAAATAAATAAATTGAATTTGAAAAGGGTTTTAAAAATAACCAGAATTTCCAATGATTGCATTGGAGTGGATTTGAATCGAAATTGTCTTTGGAATATTTTGATGTTGGAATTCGTGATTATACAGATGTTGTTATGGAAATTTGAAAGATATGTTTATATCGTTATTTCCAATATGACATTTGTTAATCGTAGAATTTGATATTGAATATAAGCCGATATATTTTCTATTCAGAGCCTTATATTGAATATCAAATGTGATTTGGGTTTGTCGTGAATGGTGTCTTCACTAACACTGTTCTTGAACCCAGTTGAGAAAAGATTAAATCTTTTTATTTAGATTTAATGAAGTGTACCAATTAAATAATATTTAATTGGAATTGAATTGGTATTGATTTTTGGGTTTATCGTGAACAGTGTTTTAAATAACACTTGTTCTTTAACCCGATAATTAATGGAATGTGATTTTGGGTTTATCGTGAACCGTGTTTTAAATGACACTGATTCTTTAACCCAGTTAACGATTAAAACTAAGTGGAGTTTTAATGAATCTTCAATTAGATTAAAATAATCGAAATGGAGTATCACCAGTTTTACTCCAGGCGATAGTTAAATCTTTAATTAGATTTGAACGTGAAATAGTAATTGAATTTACCGATTACACTGTGGTGTTAGATATGAAGTATTACCAGTTTTACTTCATGGGATTAATAGGTTGGGATTGGGAAATTAAAACAAATGATTACTTCGGTAAGTTTCGTTAATCCCGGCTAGTTGTATCGAAATTCAAAAGAGTAGATTAAAGATAAATTCAAGGAATTTATCTTTGATAAAATTAATGGGAACCTTTCCCTATGAATGTGAAATTTAGAAACTAACTGTCGGTTAGCCAAGCAGAATGGTTTTCTGGATATTGATCTGATGTTGGTTTCGGCCTTCGGGGTTTATATTTGGGAAATTATTCTCTTGATTAATTTACGGTTAGTGACTGATGAATTGGAATGAGGCGTATGTTGTGTTTGTGTAACACTTATTTAAAATATACGCGAGTTATTCGGAAAGACCGGGTTTATCCCATTTTGGATAACTGATACGACGATAAGTCGTAGATGAAGACGATGGTCGAAGACCGGAGTTCTTCACGTCGTTTGGGTGATTACTGATGACCTTGATTGGGCTGTACACCCAAGAAGATGGAAACAGTTAGTGATCGTCCAGACGTACTTGGAGATCGATGGATATGCGGGGTACTAGGTGCCTCCGGTTTCGTTCAGACCCAGAACGGACTTGTAAATAGACTGTGTGTCTGACATTGGATTTTAGTCTGTGTGATTGATCTCTATTAAATATATATCTGTTTGGCGGCGGAGAATTTATTCTCTTGCTTAACGCCCTTCTCTGAGACGTACGAGCTCAGGGGTTATATATTGATGGATATCAAACGCATGGAGTGAATTGCCTGTGTGGCATGCCTAAGTGGCAATTGATCGAGGCTTCTGTTGAAAAGCAAAGTCTTGTGGTGATGATCAAAGCACGGCCTTTGTGGCGTAGCTTTGTGTAACGTTTACTTCGTGAGTTTCGCACCCCGGTTCTGAACCAAAAACGGGAGAGGACCTCAGGGAGGGCATGCGTTTCCTTCTAGCTAAAAAGTGGCGTCGGTGGTTTTACATGCCCTGACGAGTTTGACTTATGTGGTTGTTGCTGTTGCGAGGCGCCTCGGATTGATCGGTCGTTCTCGAACCGATGGAGTTATTTAGTTGGCTCATTTACGCCCCAAAGGGTGGGGAAACGTAGTGTTCAGGCATTTTAATCCACATCGGTGGACCGGCCCTGACGATCCAAAGGCTTGACTGAGTACTTGCCTGAGACACGGGCTAGAGCGTCTCGAATCGGTTGAGGACTATCTTTTGCCTCGGTTCATAGACGGAAATCCAATTTCCAAATACGTGCCATTTGCGGTTTTATTTGTAAACCTATATATGGCGACATAGTGGCATGGGACGCTCATGCCGCCTATGATTGATACTTATGATTTGAAGTGTTTTATACACTATGCACTTATAATAGTACCAAACGATTTGTTTTAAACGTATCAAGCATTCTTTGGCTGTTATAAGGGAAAACCCTATCCTCGGCTGCGTTGCATTGTGTGATGGGACCTGGGTCTTATAACAGCTTCATTTTTCTTTATTTAGCATTGCACTGTTTGTTTTATGCACCGGTATTCTTGGGAGGAAACCCGTTCCGTGTTATACGGCGTGGTCCCTTGATTTACCTAACTTTAAATTAAAGATTAATAACTGTTTTAGTTCTCACACCAGTCACATGACTGACCTGGAGTTTATTGTTTTAACCTAAACTCTGGGTGCCCTTATTTTGACACGGGCAGCTAGTAGTTTTGGTTTTGCAGATTTATATTCACAGGATCCTGGTTTACAGTTGGAACGATATCCGGAAAGCTTTGTATCCGTATATCTCATTCTAGTTGTGTATATTATTATTTTTCCGCTGCTATGTATTTAAATGTAATTTAAATCTCTGATATTTCTGTGTAATATTCGTTTATACTTTGTATATTCTTGTAATCTGGTGCATTGTTGTAATATACAATGAAATGTTCTTCTGTATGCGTTCTGTTTTGTCCTGTTCTCAAACGATAGGGCGTTTTCGAACGGCCTGGATCGGTTTAGCGACTGGTTCAGACCGAGCGAAATTCCTTGCCGTCACAGTTCGTATCAGAGCTTTGGTTTACAAAGCTCAGAGAACAAGACACATTAGAACCATACGAAAGAATTCATCAGATATTGGATTAGTAATATCCAACGGGAATGACTCGTTAGAGATGGGATCAGTAGTATCCTAGAACGAGTGTGAAGAGTATATTTTTCAAATGAAAACAAATTTTGTTTTGAAAATTTAAAATCAATTTTTCGTATTTGATTATATATTTATATTGATTTGGACAATTCAGTATATAAAGAATTTGCATATACGCCTTGCAAACGTATATTCAAAGTTTTAATATATTGGATAGATATAGCATCACACTCTAGTCGCCCGGGGATGATGCTGATAATTGTGATCACATTATCAGTATTTATATTCGAGTGACGAAAGTGAGATTTCTATATATTTCCATTAGACTGGTGTGAGAACCAAAATTAGATAGGGCCTATTGTTGTGATTTGGCATCAAAAATCTGATTTTTGACTATGTATCAAAATTATCAATTTCGAAACGTTAATCCACTAATTGATTGATGTTTGTGTTGTTTGTTTAGTTGTTTGCTAATTTTGAACCATTTAGCCTAATTGAATCAAATATTGAATTGTAGTGAAAATTGGTCGCATTTGCTTGCATATACATATACTTATATTGAACAGGTCATAGCAAGGAGGCTAGAGCCGAAGAATAAAATTTGTTTGCCCGACAAATAGGTACATGTTTACTAAATAATTTACTGTTTTGTTTGGGTGATGATGATTTTATGAGCCTATTGGCTAGCCGCTTGGCTTTTTCTTTTTCTTTTTGAGATCTGAGGGACCGGGAAAGCTATTTGAAATTCCCCGATGCTCCCGGTGCAGGGGAGGTTATGGCGAAATTTTTCAAAAATTTAGGGTGTTAGCCAAATTTTTGAAATTTTGAAAATTCTCAGAAACTAAAGAGTTGGAGAATGGAAGCCAGATCGAGCGTAGTGTTGATAAATCAAACCACTTTCGACTTTGTTCCTTTTCGGGGACGAAAAGTTTTAAGTGGGGGAGATTGTAATAACCCGAAAATCTGGGCCAGTTTAAAATTTTTATTTTGGCGAATTTTGATTATTTAAAATGAATTATTTTAAATAAAATAGACGAGAAATTTATTTTTAATATAATTCGAACGTATATATTATATACGTCGTCGTTAGAATAGAAATATTTATATATAAATATAAATAGAATTGAAAATGGCGCGGTAGTTCGATAATTCGATTTCAAACTTCAATTGAATGTACCGGGTGCAAAACAATCCGGATTTTAGTGAAACCAAAACATTAGGATCTAATTGGTAATATCTTTCCAACGAATCCGAATAATCAAGATTTCATAGCGGGAATCAAAAGATATGTCCAGTTGAAAATTCTGAATAGTCGCTATGGAATTCAGGCCCTTAAAAATGGACATTTTGCAAATGACCTCGGATTTCGATGAAACCAATTTTGTTGGGTCCGTGGTGTCAAGTTATTGCTAGGTTCCAAATTTCATAATTTTTCGAATCAATATGTGAGCGTGGCAAAGGAAAACGTGTTTTGACCATTTCAGTTGATTTTAATCGACTGGAAATTGGCCATTTTTCATACGGTCTCAGAATTCGACGAAACTAGTTTTGTTAGGACCGTATCGTCAATACGAAGCTAGAAAATATTTTTCTGGAATTTTTCTAGTTAGTATGTGACCCCGGTAAATTGAAATGTGTGTTCAAAATCAATATATATATTTATATTTTGATTTTGACGGAATCTGATCGAAACAGCCGAACCGGCTCACCGGACATATCCCATTGTGTTCGGAATATGGGTATTTGGCTAGGGCGATAGTCGTTTGGTTGGATTTGGAGTTCGGACGTGTAAATTCACCACGAAATCATTAAAAGAATTAAATATTAATACATCTCCTATATAATACCCTACCAGTCAAACCCCGGTCAAAGAAAGCCTTAACCCCTTTATACGCAGCCGCCCCCAATTGCAAATCCGATGCCCCAAATCGCTCAAGATTTTGGATTCGAATAACTTCCAATCCGCCGAATGAAAATTAAAACTCCAAAAGGAAAATCAAAATATGCTCCAAGATCTGTAAATCCACATAAGCTTCATCGTTTATTGTGTGGCATCGAGTGAGAAATTTCATCTCAAAGCGTCGTCGGTCGAAGGGGTTTTCCGGCTGCTGGGCGGAATCGAATGGTGCGCGGTCAGGGCTGCAGAGAGGCGATGGCACGACGGTTCTTGTGGGGCACTCTGATGATGGTAGCGACGGCTCTGGTGGCATGCGTTAGGGGATACAGCTATCCAGTGAAGTCGACGGTGCTCCAAAACGATTAAAACCGTGAGTTTGTTTTACTTTATTTTAATTTGTTTAATTAAGTTAAACCTTAAACAGAAATTAAAAATTATAGATGGTAGAAATATAAATATAAAAGGACATTGTTTTTTTTATATGAAATATAAATAGATCGGTCTTTAATATATAGATAGAATTGTTTTAAAAATATATTTATTTTATTATGAAATTATGATTTTTATATATACATAGTTTTGAAATGAAAATATAACTTTTATATATATGCCACTGGAATGAGGGAAAAAAAAACGATCTTTACATATATAGTTTTTAATTAGCAAAGCCATGATTTTTAAATTAGCAAAGAATAAATTTTTATATTTAGATAAAGAATTGATTTTTGTAAGGTGAAAATATAAATTTTATATAAGGAAAGATTTGATCTTTATAAACAATATGAAAAGAGATTATTTTAAATCATAAAGATGTGATTTTTCATTGTATAAAAATTTGATTTTTATATGATGTAGAGAATAAAAATTTGATTTTTATATGATGTAGAGAATAAAAATATAATTCGCACAATAAAGATGTAATTTTTATATGTAGAAACAATAAAGATGTAATTTTTATATTGTAGAAACAATAAAGATGTAATTTTTATATATGTAGTGGCTACGGGCAACGAAGATGACGAAGATGCGATAGCGATGAGGATTTCTATAAATGAAGAGCCGTGGTTTTGGATAGCTATCGGTGAGAACTTCTCACCTTTCAATTTAAATTTTCTAGTTATATATATATATATATATATATATATATATATATATATATATATATATATATATATATACTAGGATGCAGACGGTGCTTAGTAGCACCTGACACCCGTCATCCACGGACCATGGATGGCTTGTTTGTTAAATTGTTTGGTTGTGTAGTTGGTTAAATTATTTGGTTTGAATTGTGTGGTGAAATGAATTGATATGACTGATGTGTGAATGGCGTGGGCCTTAACTAGACCGGGGATAAGGCTAGGCCTCGTCCCGTTTCTAGTATCGTGCCGTTATGCCGCCGAAATTTTCTAAAATAAGTTAGAAAAATAAAAATATCATTTTATTTAAAGAATGAACTGAATAGAAATTCATATTTTGGAATAAAATGTTTTGTCGTTAAAAATATAATTTTTAACGTGAATGTGAATAAATAAATATTCATTTACAAACCAGACGGTTTGTTTATGTACACCTATTTGAAGGACATTGATTGGGTCGATAACTTTTACACATCGCCCAACAGCACAAATAAAATATGTGTTTGATTGTTTGAAACCCCACATGGGTGTTGGGATGAAATTTGAAGTTCACTCATCCTGATTGATTAAATATGTCGATCGATTGATTGACAGGCTGTTATAAGCGTTAGATATCTATATTTGATGCTTATACAGTGCAGTGCACTTTGGTTGATGGTTGATTATTTTTCAATGCTATTATATGTGTGTAATGTATGAAAATCCATATAATTAACTTTATATGGTAATTGATTGGGCCTCATTCCAATTTGAAAAATAAAGAATATTATAAAATAAAAGTTCATGTGTTGACAATTTCATCCATTGAGATTGGTCATGTGTTGAACGAAATATTTTGATAATAAAATTTACATCTTTATCGATATAAAATAAAAGTTCATGTGTTGACAATTTCATCCATTGAGATTGGTCATGTGTTGAACGAAATATTTTGATAATAAAATTTACATCTTTATAATATAAAATAAAGGTTCATGTGTTGACAATTTCATCCATTAAGATTGGCCATGTGTTGAACGAAATATTTTGATAATAAAATTTACATCTTTATCGATATAAAATAAAGGTTCATGTGTTGACAGTTTCATCCATTGAGATTGGTCATGTGTTGAACGAAATATTTTAGTAATAAAATTTACATCTTTATAATATAAAATAAAGGTTCATGTGTTGACAGTACTCATCCATTGAGATTGGTCATGTGTTGAACGAAATATTTTGATAATAACAACTATTTTGAAAAAGAGAAATATTTGAAATAGAATATTTGAAAATAGAAATTTATGAAGCCGTGTTGATTAGATTGACGCCATTTTGACGTGAACGATATTCATATCGATTTTAAACGATTTCGAAATAAAATGAATTGAAAACGATTTCGAAATGAATTGAATTGAAAACGATTTCGAAATGAAATGAATTGAAAACGATTTCGAAATGAATTGAATTGAAAACGATTTCGAAATGAATTGAAAACGAATTCAAATTTAATTGAAAGCGAATTGAAATGAATTCAAATTAAATTGAAATTTGAATTGAATAGAAAGGAATTTTAAAACGAATTTATAAAGAAGAATTCAATTTTGATTTGAATTGAAATGGAAGTTGAAATTGCTTTTGAAACGAATGTAAAACTATTTATATAATTCGTTTTAAATAGAAATCGACGAAATATATATTATATATATATAATATAATGGCCTGAATAGAACGCGCCGCGCCGCGGCAGTTCGTGAATTTCGACCATTTATTTCAAACGGACATTACGGGAGATCCGACCGTCGGATTCTCCTAAAACCGAAACCGTTGGGTTCGTATCGAAAAGAGCTTTCTAACGAATATTAGAAATTTGAAATCTAACGGTTGGATTTGGAATTATGTCCAAATGAAATTTGAAAAAGGTCGTTGTAAGTGCAGTTCGATGGCCATTGATGGAAATCGACTGTACGGGCCTAGATAAAATTATTAAAAATAGTAATAATTTATGTAAAATCATAAGAAATGATTTAGAAAGAATTGGGATGAAAAACTCCATATTTGAAAAGATAAAAATAGATTTTTATCGAAATGAACTAGTTTTGAACTAGAAATATAATTCTATTTATTTTTAAATAAATAAATTGAATTTGAAAAGGGTTTTAAAAATAACCAGAATTTCCAATGATTGCATTGGAGTGGATTTGAATCGAAATTGTCTTCGGAATATTTTGATGTTGGAATTCGTGATTATACAGATGTTGTTATGGAAATTTGAAAGATATGTTTATATCGTTATTTCCAATATGACATTTGTTAATCGTAGAATTTGATATTGAATATAAGCCGATATATTTTCTATTCAGAGCCTTATATTGAATATCAAATGTGATTTGGGTTTGTCGTGAATGGTGTCTTCACTAACACTGTTCTTGAACCCAGTTGAGAAAAGATTAAATCTTTTTATTTAGATTTAATGAAGTGTACCAATTAAATAATATTTAATTGGAATTGAATTGGTATTGATTTTTTGGGTTTATCGTGAACAGTGTTTTAAATAACACTTGTTCTTTAACCCGATAATTAATGGAATGTGATTTTGGGTTTACCGTGAACCGTGTTTTAAATGACACTGATTCTTTAACCCAGTTAACGTTTAAAACTAAGTGGAGTTTTAATGAATCTTCAATTAGATTGAAATAATCGAAATGGAGTATCACCAGTTTTACTCCAAGCGATAGTTAAATCTTTAATTAGATTTGAACGTGAAATGGTAATTGAATTTACCGATAACACTGTGGTGTTAGATATGAAGTATTACCAGTTTTACTTCATGGGATTAATAGGTTGGGATTGGGAAATTAAAACAAATGATTACTTCGGTAAGTTTCGTTAATCCCGGCTAGTTGTATCGAAATTCAAAAGAGTAGATTAAAGATAAATTCAAGGAATTTATCTTTGATAAAATTAATGGGAACCTTTCCCTATGAATGTGAAATTTAGAAACTAACTGTCGGTTAGCCAAGCAGAATGGTTTTCTGGATATTGATCTGATGTTGGTTTCGGCCTTCGGGGTTTATATTTGGGAAATTATTCTCTTGATTAATTTACGGTTAGTGACTGATGAATTGGAATGAGGCGTATGTTGTGTTTGTGTAACACTTATTTAAAATATACGCGAGTTATTCGGAAAGACCGGGTTTATCCCATTCTGGATAACTGATACGACGATAAGTCGAAGATGAAGACGATGGTCGAAGACCGGAGTTCTTCACGTCGTTTGGGTGATTACTGATGATCTTGATTGGGCTGTACACCCAAGAAGATGGAAACAGTTGGTGATCGTCCAGACGTACTTGGAGATCGATGGATATGCGGGGTACTAGGTGCCTCCGGTTTCGTTCAGACCCAGAACGGACTTGTAAATGGACTGTGTGTCTGACATTGGATTTTAGTCTGTGTGATTGATCTCTATTAAATATATATCTGTTTGGCAGCGGAGAATTTATTCTCTTGCTTAACGCCCTTCTCTGAGACGTACGAGCTCAGGGGTTATATATTGATGGATATCAAACGCATGGAGTGAATTGCCTGTGTGGCATGCCTAAGTGGCAATTGATCGAGGCTTCTGTTGAAAAGCAAAGTCTTGTGGTGATGATCAAAGCACGGCCTTTGTGGAGTAGCTTTGTGTAACGTTTACTTCGCGAGTTTCGCACCCCGGTTGTGAACCAAAAACGGGAGAGGACCTCAGGGAGGGCATGCGTTTCCTTCTAGCTAAAAAGTGGCGTCAGTGGTTTTACACGCCCTGACGAGTTTGACTTATGTGGTTGTTGCTGTTGCGAGGCGCCTCAGATTGATCGGTCGTTCTCGAACCGATGGAGTCATTTAGTTGGCTCATTTACGCCCCAAAGGGTGGGGAAACTTAGTGTTCAGGCATTTTAATCCACATCGGTGGACCGGCCCTGACGATCCAAAGGCTTGACTGAGTACTTGCCTGAGACACGGGCTAGAGCGTCTCGAATCGGTTGAGGACTATCTTTTGCCTCGGTTCATAGACGGAAATCCAATTTCCAAATACGTGCCATTTGCGGTTTTATTTGTAAACCTATATATGGCGACATAGTGGCATGGGACGCTCATGCCGCCTATGATTGATACTTATGATTTGAAGTGTTTTATACACTATGCACTTATTATAGTACCAAACGATTTGTTTTAAACGTATCAAGCATTCTTTGGCTGTTATAAGGGAAAACCCTATCCTCGGCTGCGTTGCATTGTGTGATGGGACCTGGGTCTTATAACAGCTTCATTTTTCTTTATTTAGCATTGCGCTGTTTGTTTTATGCACCGGTATTCTTGGGAGGAAACCCGTTCCGTGTTATACGGCGTGGTCCCTTGATTTACCTAACTTTAAATTAAAGATTAATAACTGTTTTAGTTCTCACACCAGTCACATGACTGACCTGGAGTTTATTGTTTTAACCTAAACTCTGGGTGCCCTTATTTTGACACGGGCAGCTAGTAGTTTTGGTTTTGCAGATTTATATTCACAGGATCCTGGTTTACAGCTGGAACGATATCCGGAAAGCTTTGTATCCGTATATCTCATTCTAGTTGTGTATATTATTATTTTTCCGCTGCTATGTATTTAAATGTAATTTAAATCTCTGATATTTCTGTGTAATATTCGTTTATACTCTGTGTATTCTTGTAATCTGGTGCATTGTTGTAATATACAATGAAATGTTCTTCTGTATGCGTTCTGTTTTGTCCTGTTCTCAAACGATAGGGCGTTTTCGAACGGCCTGGATCGGTTTAGCGACTGGTTCGGACCGAGCGAAATTCCTTGCCGTCACAGGCTCTTTCGTGTCCTCCACCTCCGAAGAAGCCAAGAGCATGTCCTACTCCGCCTAGCGATGTTTGAGGCTCCAACAAGGAAATTTTCATCTCCCCTGAAATTGATAGCTTCTTCTCTTCATGTAAATGATAGTCTTCATGTTATTATATAATGTTGTTATATGGATTTTCTTTTATAATCATATATATGTTGAACTACTAATCTTTTCATATATAATTTAGCTTCACTTCCCTTTTATATGAGATTGATCTATTATTAGGGGCGAATGCACTTGTTGCCAAGGGGGGGTCAGCTGACCCCCCTCAAATTTTAAAAATTTGCATCAAGGACTGGAAAAAAAAATTGACCTTCTCGAATTTATAAAAATTGCAGGACCTTATTGTAAAATAAAAAGTAAATTTCTTTGAAGGGTCGCAGATTAAATAGCAACAACCATCCATAAAAAGTTATATATTGATATACAATAATTTATTACATCATACCAAAAATCAAAAAAGTTACTTCATATAAATTTTCATCTACAATTGTTCCCATCGAGATTACATAGATTGAAATCTTTGCATAATGGCTTCATTGTCAATTTCTTTGAAAATATCCTTCTCAATATATGTAACCAAACAAGCATTAAGTCAATCGTCTTCCATACGACTGTGTAATCGGTTCTTGATAATTTTCATAGCAGAGAAAGCTCTTTTAACAGTTGCAGTTGCTACAGGTAAAGTCAATGCCAAATCAATGAGTTTGTACACAAATGGGTAAATCATATGTCTTTTTCTTTCAACCATTTTCTTTGCTAGTGTAGCTATGTCTTTAAATGCCAAAAACTCATCATCCGAATACATATCCATAATATAGATTTCAAGTTGATCCTCAAGTACCACAATATCATACATAGAAAAATCTTTCGGATAAAATACTTGCTGTAAGCTTTTGACTCATTTGCTTGTATTGCTAGTAAATAGAGATGAAATACTTGTTGTAAGCTTTTGACTCATGAGATCCAAACATTGTTTTTTTGCTAGGTTATGGGAATTATTATGTTTTCCAACACGTAGATCAAGTTTCTCCTTTTTTTTTCAATTTCGAAAACCAACATTAACAAATACCTCACCACCACCTAGGTTACTTTTAGGTTTGAAAAGATAACAACAAAGACAATAAACCGAATCTTTTGCTATGTTATACTCCAACCAATTAGCATATTGTTCAAACCAATCTTTATTGAATCTTCTCAATTCATCCATTATGACTGTTTGAGGAAAATCATGATGGAATGGTTGACAAGGACCTTTTTGTAAGTATGATCGCCGAACACAATCTCTATCATTTGGATTACAATTCCATATAGAACATCGTAAACCCGGGTGCGAAGGAAGATTTTCATAATCGAACTCAACACGATCTATTTTTACCAAATTATTATATGCATCTTCTGTCAAGGATGTAACAGACTCATTTATCGTGCGTTTTGTTCTAGTGACAAATTTGTCCATTGTGAACGATAGAATGAAATTGCAGTATTCTACAAAAATAAGAAAAACATATCACTATGTCAGAAAAGTCAATTGTCAAGCTTGAAGCTCACAAAATAAAACTACAGCAAACAATCAATGGCCGCACCCAAAATTGAAGCAACAATTATAGAATTTGACTTGGTCGTTGCTACCTTATTAGCATTTATTCAATCATTAAATTTATTGGTAGTAGCAGGCTAGCAGAAGCCCCTTAAACTATTTTTTATATGAAAAGTTACAATTTGGGATATGAAAAATTCAAACAATTTGGTAGTAGCAGCATTTAATTACAAAAAAATTATAAATTTTCAACTACAATTTTTCCAATCACTGAAGCAACAATTATATTGAGAAAACGGTTCAAATTGGGATATTAAATTTGAGATTGGAAGTTTGATACCTAATTTAGAGTAGACATAGTAGCAATTGCAATTAGAGCATCACTATTGGCATCAAAGACAGATATTTAGAGAGCATCTGCAATTTTGCGAAGCAGCACAGGGCCGAGCAGAGCAATTGATTCGAAGATGGAAAAATCTAGGTTTTGCTGAGTTTGCGTACGAGTTCTCCAGCTTCTGTCGTTCTGGCCTGCAGAGCAACAAAGAGAGATTATACGCTAAAAATAACATTACTTTTTAGTTTGCAATAAGGTCCTGCAATTTTTATAAATTCGAGAAGGGTCAAATTTTCTTTTTTTAGTCCTTGATGCAAATTTTTATAATTTGAGGGGGATCAGCTGACCCCCTTGGCAACAAGTGCATTCGCCCCTGGAAGTCAATACAGTAGTGTAAACATAGCTGATAGTCAAAATCAAAGACCAATCGAAGATCGAGGGATTGTTCGGCAACTCAATGAGATTATTGTTAAATTTGGTGTCTTGTATCTTTAAAACCAGCATTTTATTTGGTCTTACTTGAAATATACAATTGAAGCTTGCACTGCATAGTCACCCAATTATACAACTGACAATTCATGTATTGCACCTGCCAACTTAGTGAAATTTCAAAGAAAAACAAGAAAGTTCACTTCCAACATAGGGAGCCTCAAACTATACAAGAAAAGTTTTTAAATTCATAAACATGTCCTCACCGTGAGTGAGTTCATGTTTGAACAAGGATTGCAACTGATCAAGGAGATATATAGTGCACCCACTGTTCATAATTCAATCATAAAAAACTTAAGATGCGTTCAGTATAAACCAAATAGAGAAAGTATTGGAGGAATGAAACATAGAGAAAGAACACTGAATGTTGCTTAGTCATAGATACTCTAATGAACTGACGAATTATCAAGCGCATTATAAGCATAACACAAAAGTTTTAAAAGCAAAACATTGTTGTGAGGAGCATTATAAGATACAAACAATGCTCTGCTTAGTCGTTCCCCAGTATAATCCAAAATTCAACATGGATTTGTGTCAGATATTCAATTTGAGTTGAGAACAAAATTATTTATGCATATCGCTCAATCAAATTCAAGAGAGATACAAATACAAAACACAGGTTGAGTTGAGCATTTTGGCGATCTGCAGCATGTTTTTGTAGATGAGCTTTTTGGTGATTTTGAAACCAAATAAAAAAGTAGATATTAAACTCTAACAAGCTACCTCCATTTACCAGAACATGGTTTTTCTCATCTTTGTTTTATTCGAAACTAGATCATTTGATTAAAACATTAACAAACCTTGAAAACTGAGAAAACAGAGAATACATTGGATTGTTAATGAGCATCTCCGGTTTCATGTGGTTTATGAGAATGAATAAAAATCGAAAATTTCATATATAATTTTTAAAACAAATAAAATAAAATCATCAAATTAAACCCAAATAGAACCATACAAAAAGAAGGGAAAATATACCAAAGGGAAAGGCGTATTCCGCATGAGGGATGCTGACGTCGTCATTCGAAGCCTCAAGCAAACAGTTGAAATCCGACTGCATCGAACTGGAGTTGGACTCCGGACATGATAAGGGTTTCGCCTCCCAATCTGAACAATTCATTATAGAGGCTAGATCCGTGCTATCGGGTTTGGGTTTGGATGATGGTAGCAGGTCCCTTATCGGCTTTGGGTCAGGGTTTGGAGGAAGGTTTGGAGGAAGAATGTTTGAGAATGGGGATTTGAAGTTATCAGTTAGAGCGATCACACCAGAACGGCGAAACATAGGTGGAGCGGAGGAAGAATCCCCACTCGCACAGCAGCGAGTGGGGAAGAAAATAGAAAAAAAATGCTAAGAGCATCTCCAGCAAGCAATGTTACGGAACGTTTAGGGGAATTTTCCCCAGCAGCGGCGAGCCGATTTCGTCCGTTGCAAGCCGATTTTATTGGCTCGCGAACCACGTTTATAAAGGAATGGCGCTGGAGGTAAATTCTCCATTCCTCTTTCCAAATCCTCTTTCTAAATTTTTTTTATTCGTTATGACGCCGGGATGCCGCCACGCGTAACGAAGATGGAGAGACGGACAGTTCCACGTATGCCACACGATGCATCTGGTGCAACTCACCTTCCTCCACCAGCGGGGACGACGATTGAGGACTTACGGATCCTCCACGAGGTGCCATAGGGATTCACTCATCGATCTTTTACCGCGCTGGCCACCGTTCTGGTATGAATTTGAATTTTTTTAATGTTTATAGTTAATGAACTGTTAAACAGTATGCCATGTTGGTTATACGTTATAGTTTAGTGCATGTACGTTATACGTTTTAATAGTGGTTTTATAGTCATTAAATTGTTATAATTTTAATAGACTGAGTACGTCTACCTTCGCGGGAGTTGGGCGAAGTTTATTTCACATGCCATTGACATATTACCATTACATATTCGAGAGAGGATACTAGCTAGTCCATTCGGACTTTTTTTTACGTATTATACCTCCCCAGTCCTTCGATCGGCCAGTGATAGAGGCCTTATTAGAGAGATGGTGG
The DNA here is from genome assembly GCA_030737875.1 of Allium sativum. Classification (NCBI taxonomy): domain Eukaryota; kingdom Viridiplantae; phylum Streptophyta; class Magnoliopsida; order Asparagales; family Amaryllidaceae; genus Allium; species Allium sativum. The sequence continues at coordinate 72,532,590 of CM060924.1, forward strand.
CCTACGACACAGACTTTTTACTTTCCGGATTTTAAGTTAGGTATCACCCCAGCCGATTTTGGCCTTCCAGATAGAGTCACTTGTCCATTTAATGCCTCTTTTGAGACACCTGATTCCTACCTGCAGTATTTGCCAGATTTGTCAGCGGCTCATATAGCTAATGGTGTCGTTTCCGTCACATATTTACTTGAGTATATTACAACGCATCTCGATGTAGTAGATTTCCATGACATAGTATAAATGGCTACCATTTTATACCTCCTTGGTTCAACATTCTTTTCGAACCAACGAAGTACGATTAGGCTGGGCTACCTAGCATCACTAGACGAGTTAGAGTAGCTGCATATGATTGATTGGGGCTCTGCCATATTGAGTTATCTATACTCCGCTCTTGACTCCTATGCTTTTGGAGAGGTTCGCCAGATGTTCGGTTTTTGGTACATGTTGCCGTGCTGGTACTACGAGTACACGGTCAACATGCATCCACGCATACAGCCCACCGCCAGTCATGCTGACGAGACCTTTTACCCACGCATGCATAGATGGGAGAGTACTCACGGGGTTCGGCGTGCTCCTGCTGGTGTGAGACATGACTTGATGGAGGCTCGTACTCAGTTAGATATAAGGGAGAGGGGGAACATATTACGAGCACCTTAGACTTCTTATTGGATGTACTTTCAGCGGATTGCCCACTACCTGATGCCCATCCATTAGCCATTGCATGTCGCTTATCCCTTCGACGTGTCATCTTGTTCCCACCGGCCCACCTTCCTATTTGGTACTTGGGAGATCGATGTTATTACCAGGGTTCCTGTCAGTTGCGCGTACCTGGAGATCCACCTCTGCCACTTGATATGTTCCGGCCGCAGCGTTCTATAGGGAGACAATATGTGGATGGTCTGAGACAGGAACGATGGGTTGATATGACCGATTTTCACTTACCCGATGCAGAGTTTGGTCCTTTTTGGGTTTGGATAGCTCCTAGACAGTACTTGCTGCCAAATTATATGAGGGGTGTGAACTCCGATCACATTGGTCCCCGATTGGTTAGTGGTAGAGTTCATCCTTCACCGTTTACTTTTGACCCGACCCCTTCGCAGATCTTCGACCCGCCTACGGATTTTGCTCTGCCCGATACATTTCAGACATTTGATCTTAGCGGTACACAGATATTCCTGCCTATTATTTACCCACCTGCGCACATAGTGCACGGTGTCCCTACCGCTGGATTATATCCGCCACATGAGGTAAAATTTGTACTTGTGCATTTACATTGTATGTTATACGCTGTAGAAACTGATTTTATATGTTCTACATATGCAGTATGCACCTCGGTTAGACCAGCATAGGATATATATTGTGGCTATTCAGGAGATGGACCTGCTATATTCTCAGTCCTTATATCAGGAGCACCAGGCGATAGTTCAGGGATTGCAGGAGCAGATCGCTGACTTACAGGCCAGATTAGCGGCAGTAGGGGGTGGTGATACAACAACATCAGATACCGCTGTAGGGTCATGTACTGGTGGAGGTTCAGGAAGCGGACTAGGAGGGGTGACGGATTAGGTGGTGATGGAGGACTAGGAGGGGGTGACAGACTAGGAGGGGGTGACAGATTAGGTGGTGATGGCGGACTAGGAGGGGGTGACAGATTAGGTGGTGATGGCGGTTCGGGAGGTGGGGTTACGGGATTAGGTGGGGGTGTCGGATTAGGTGGTGGTGGTGGCAGATCGGGAGGTGGTAGTGATGATGATGATATTCCGTATTATGACCCTTCTGATAGTGGGGATGACATGGATTTGGATGGTGCTGATGATGATGCCGCAGATTTATCAGGATGTATATATGTGTATGTCGCGATGTATATATATATATGTATGGCTCGATGTATATATGTGTATGTCTTGATGTTTTGGACTTTACATTATTTTTTAATGTGTTCTGTGTAATGTTTGCTCGTTTATTATGTTCGGTGTAATGTTTACTCATTTCATATGTTCTGTGTAATGTTTGCTCGTGTATTATGTTCTGTGTAATGTTTGCTCGTTTCATATATTCTGTGTAATGTTATTTTTTCATATGTTCTGTGTAAAATTTGCTCGTTTCATATGTACGACTCGATGTTTCATTTCAAAATTTCAAAAAGTCGCCGTGGAAATGGTTTATAAAATATATTGTTTACATATATAAGTTAAAGGATTTTTATAAAATTAAATGGGACGACCCTCCTTTTTAACTCCTTCGTGTGCTGAAATGTTTAAATTATACGGGTAAGTGGACGACCCTAGTTTTTTAACTCTGTTTAAACAATGTTTGTAATATTTAATAATAGAACGGTTTGAGAAACAATCCTGGTTTATAATTTAATTAAAAAACGAACTGCGGCGGAGCTGCAATTCGTTTTATAACGTTTCGAACTTCAATTGGTTGTACGAGATCCAATCTAAGTCAGATTTCCTCACAACAAGACACGTTCGCATCTAATCGACAATATTTTCCTAGTGGAAGAGGAAAAATTGGTTTTCATGTTATAGATTTTGTTTTACGTCCAAATCAAAATTTCAAAAAGTCGCCGTGGAAATGGTTTATAAAATATATTGTTTACATATATAAGTTAAAGGATTTTTACAAAATAAAATGGGGACGACCCTCCTTTTTAACTACTTCATGTGCTGAAATGTTTAAATTATACAGGTAAGTGGACGACCCTAGTTTTTTTAACTCTGCTTAAATGATGTTTGTAATATTTAATAATACAACGATTTGAGAACAATCCTGGTTTATAATTTAATTATAAAACGAACTGCATCCAATCTAAGTCGGATTTCCTCACAATAAGACACGTTCGCATCTATTCGACAATATTTTTCTAGTGGAAGAGAAAAAAATGGGTTTTCATGTTATAAATTTTGTTTTACGTTTAAATCAAAATTTCAAAAAGTCGTCGTGGGAATGGTTTATAAAATATATTGTTTACATATATAAGTTAAAGGATTTTTATAAAATAAAATGGGGACGACCCTCCTTTTTAACTCCTTCGTGTGCTGAAATGTTTAAATTATACGGGTAAGTGGACGACCCTAGTTTTTTAACTCTGTTTAAACGATGTTTGTAATATTTAATAATATAACGATTTGAGAAACAATCCTGGTTTATAATTTAATTATAAAACGAATTGCAGCGGCGCTGCAGTTCGTTTTATAACGTTCCGAACTTCAATTGGTTGTACGAGATCCAATCTAAGTCAGATTTCCTCACAACAAGACACGTTCGCATCTAATCGACAATATTTTCCGAACTTCAATATGTTTAAATAATACGGGTAAGTGGACGAGCCCGAACCCACACTCTGGTTTTCCCTATGTATAGCGGTTTCTCTGAAACCCTTAATCACAATTTATTTTCTTCCAGCCGCCACCTCCCTCCTCTTTCCCCAAAGCAGCTAAATTGTTAAGAAAATAATATAGTTCCCTTTTTGGAGTATGTCGGAACAGGGAAAAGAAAGTGTATTCTCCAACGTGGACAATTGGGAAAATGATAATGAGGGGTTAGCAAATCAAAGACCTGGAAAAGAAATGGTTGTTGAAAGACGCGTTCTCAAGCCACTATGTCTGGGTGGATCCAACCCTGTGTGCCATTGTGGAGAAGAATCGGTCGTCGTTGTTTCGAGGACCGAAAAAGATGCCGGGTGCCGATTTTTTGGTTGTACAGCCTACCAGGATCACAACGTTTTTCCTGATGAAATTGATTGTTGTTACTTTAAGTAGTGGATTGGCCCTCCGATGTGCAAACGTGGAGTTCAATATGCATTGGAAGCGCAAGCTGAAATAAGACATTTGAACAAGAATGTTGTTGAGGCAGCTAGAGCTGGATTTTACCCACGTCCGTGGTAGGTGTGGGTGAAAACTATCTTATCGTTTATTATTGTACTTTAAATTTGATGTTTATGTGTTCAGTTGTTGTACTTCCTTCAATTGTACTTTGGCATTTATTTATGTTGTAATTATCGTTGTTGCAAGCTTCTAAGTTATGTAATGTAAAATGTTTATGTAATGCAAAGTCCACTGCTCTAAACGTCTGTGATAACTCCCCTATGCCCTAGTCACTGTTCACTGGAGCCATTACAGAGAATCTACATTGTGCACTATTTACTGTCCAATTAAAGACCAGTCGTACCAATAAACGAGGGCTATGTCTAATAAAGGTGCACTCCGTCCAATAAAGGAACACTCTTACCAATAAAGGACTCTGTCTAATAAAAGAACACTCTATCTAGTAAAGGATCACTTTGTCCAATAAAGGAACACTCTGTCCAATAAATAAGCACTCGTACCAATAAAGGAGCACCATGTCGATAAAGGAACACTCTGTCCAATAAAGGAGCACTTTATCCAATAAAGGAGAACACTCCACCCAATAAAGCTACCCACTTACCAATACCTCATACCTTATATATAACAGCAACATTGCAATTCATGTCTCAAATCAAAACTTATTCACAAATATAAATGGATTCCAATTTTATGAAATGCGTCCTAGCTTTTGATAGCGATTCGGAGGAAGATGAAATCCTTCAAGAGAAAGCGGAAGAAATACAAGAAATACGAGACCTATACCGTGAAATGTACGGTTCATCATCCACAACTAGAGCGGGACCGGTTGTTGGAAGGAGGTTTATACACCGAAATCATGCAAAATACCATAAGTCTTCGATGCGAGATTACTTCGATGACGATTGCACTTACGGGCTTGATATGTTTCATAGAAGATACAGGATGCGGAGAAATCTATTTCTTCGGATATTGGCTAGTATTCAAGGTAACAATGATTGCTTTAAGTACAAACAAAATGCATCGGAGACACAGGGTTTGTCCGATGAACAAAAATGACGGCCGCTATGAGAATGTTAGCTTATGCCACTCCAGTCGATGATTTGGACGATGCATACTGCATAGCAGAGAGCATGACACTTGAAACAATTGAAACTTTCTGTTAAGCAGTGGTGGACGTCTATGGAGAAGAATACTTACGGTCTCCGAATGAAGCAGATGTAGTGCGAATCAGAGAGATGCACGAAAGCAGGGGTCGGCCGGGAATGTTAGGAAGTCTGGACTGTATGCATTGGGAATGGAAGAACTGTCCTAAGGGATTACAAGGTGCGTACAACGGCAAGGAAAGGCAACCAACTATCATTTTGGAAGTTGTGGCATCGTACGATCTGTGGATATGGCACGCTTTCTTCGGAATCCTTGGTTCGAATAATGAATTAAATATTATAGAAAGATCCCATCTGTTTATCTTGCTCAAGGCCAGGTATCTCCTTTAACATTTACCCTAGGTCAAAATTCTTACGAGCATGGATATTACCTAGGTGACGACATTTATCCAAAATGGAGCACCATTGTTAAAACATGTCCAAATCCATTGACTCCAAAACAAGTAAAATTCGAGGCGATGTAGGACGGAAAAAAGGAAAGATGTAGAACGTGCTTTCGGTGGTTTACAAGCTAGATTTGCAATGATAAGTAATCCATGTCGGCTGCGGTCTAGGAAAAAGATGTCTACAATCATGTTTGCTTGCATCATTCTTCACAACATGATTGTAGAAGATGAAAGAGATATGGATGAAGAGCAACGTCACTGCGATTACGAGGGTGCTTCGCAACCACCGCAAGTATTCCGACAAAACCGACCACTAACAGAGGAGGACTTCAACATTCATTTAACCTGAAGGTTATGTTTAAAGATGCAGAACTCCATAACTAGCTGTAGAAGGATCTTATGAATCATTTATGGAACCACTATGGCGATACCTAGTTATGAAGCACCCTTATCTGAATTCATGTTTTATTTTATGCTTGTCCAAACTTATCTGCAACACCCCATAATTTTAAAATATTAGAATTAGCAAATTAAAGAATACTTAATTTTCAAAAGAAGAATTAAGTAAAATGGGTTGCGCCATAGCGTTCATCTCGGAATTCTGCTTGAGATAGAGTCCGAGTTTGCGTAAAACGGATACAGTATGAAGAAATTATGGAGGTTAGAAGATTTAAGTTTAAACCAGAATTAAAATAAATAATTAATAAATCAAATTCGGGATTTGAAAGCAAAAGGGAGGTTGGGCAGGAAAATTCCCGCCATAGGGTGTCGACCCTCTAAGGGAGTCGACATAGGTGTCGACCCCCTGTAGGGGTGTCGACATAGGTGTCGAACCCCCTGTAGGGGTCGACCCCCCTGTAGGGGTCGACCCCTGCGTGCTGATCTGGACAGTGAAGATTTTCTGAGTTTTAGGGCTACGTGGCGACTTTTGATTGGCTAGGTGATGTGTATTTCGGATTTGGAGGGTTTAGATGGAACCTAACCTGATCTAAAGGCCTTAATTCACCAACTACACCTATGTAAACACACCTGGACCTAACCCTAAATTCATTAATCAAAGTAATGACGCCTCCATGTTGCTGAATTCTAAGTTGACCTAGCCTCCACCCTAATCAATCAAATTAAAGTTAGAAGACAACAATCAAAGCCTACATCAACGGATTTGCTAATCAACTTCAGAAATCAGAATTCAGAATCATTCTCTAATCCTTAAACCTGTCTCTGTGAGTCTCTAGTCACTTTTAGGTCTAAATGGATAAATGTGAATGATGATAGAGTACGAATTGGGTATATGTTGTGAATCATGAACTTATGCAAGTTTATTATATCATTATCCCTGGATCCAATATGATTATAGACATTCTACTATGCTGACTACGTAGATCTTGACTTGCAACTATATTGTGGTAAATGCGAACTTGTTAATTTAGATCTAATCCTTTATGCTAATCACCTTTCACATGTTATGTTGTAGTAATCTCAATATGTTGTAAACTTGACATGTGATGCCACCTTTTTAGATCTAATCATGATACTATGTCTCCCTAATTTTGTTAGACATCTAAATGACAAGTTTAGACCATGTTATGTTGACTTTGACATTGTAGTTGCCACAAGTTCATTAGTTCTGTGTTCACCCTGTTATGATGATTACATGTCCATTCACCTTGTTGTCATGCTTATGTCAAAACTGTGCTGAAACTATCACCTTTGTCACTCCCTTTTTATTGTTATGGCGACGCTACTTTATAGCCTCGATGACACCAAAATATGTGCAATCACGTTAGTTAGGAAACGGGGAAAAAGGGGATTTATAATTGGCATAATTTATATAATGTTTATATAAGTTGGACATATAATTCAAATAGGGAAACATAGGAATAATCTCCTATAATGGCATAGGTAAATTTGGGTAAAAATGGCATAATTTGAATATGACCATTTATGGATATGTAATTCAAATATTTGTTGCAAAATAGGTATTGACACCTATAAAAGAAAAGGATTAATTAATTGGTAAATTAATTAAAAATGGAATGTTAGTAATTACAATTAGGTATTGTAATTGTACTTATGACACGAGGTTAAGTTACGTTAGTGGTGGAAGTCTACCTGGACCCGACCGGCATATCCAGCAGCCACTAATGATGAACCTAATGGGGGAGGTCTAAGTACATAAATACGAAACGGGCTAAGACACAAGGTTTGGCCCAACTGTGGAATAAGACCGCCTGGACCCGACCGGCATATCCAGCATCCACATGTTGTAGGCCTAATGTGGGAGGTCTAGCCCATTATAATCATAAATAGATATGGTAATGAATTGGACTACTTAACCTAGGTTAATCCATAGGGATTGTATAAACTTATATTTAAGTTGGCGGTTAAGTAAACTTGGCTGAATAAAAGGGGAGGGTTAAGTAAATCTTGGGTAGGTGGGTAATATTAGTATATATAGGTCCACAAACTTAACCGTTAAATAAACTTGCTTGAAATAGTGGGAGGGTTAAGTAAATCTTGGGTAGGTGGGTAATATTAGTATATATTGGCCCATAAACTTAACCTGATAAGGTTATGAAATTAAAGACACCTTTTAGGTAAACATAACCAGTTGAAAACCTAGTAGTGGGGATGCAAGACAAAGGGGAGAGCTTGCATCATCTTGTGTGGGACCCATTTCAGTCAGTAACCCTTAAATAGGTATCAAACAGGTATTCCGAACTAGATCGGAGTGGGGCACGCTTACTGAGCTGATTGTAAGAGATCCAAACGTGGGGGCGGTGTTGACGGCGTGTTCCAATGGGGTCATTTGCATGCATGACTCCGCCTACTGGGGAAAATAAGACACAGTGACATCAATAGATATGGTTGTGCACATCCGAAAATTAAAGGGTTGCCACTTTAGGGAGTGATACACCCTACCGTGGGGCTAGCACAGGGTATCTACGGAATAGGGAGCCGATCGATTGGGGCTAGTAAATAGGGTACATCTAGTCCTGTCTGTTTATGTGGGGTACCTGTGTTTCTGTCTGGGCTAACACCCGTTATTTCTGTTTAGCTACCATTTCTGTTTGGGTTAAAACCCGTTACTAGAGTACACCTAAAACTACCATTATATTTCTGTTGGGATCATCCTATTTTTGTTAAGCAATTGGGGAGTATGTAATCCTATTACATGTCTGTTATACTAGTATTGGTGCAGAGCAAGGAAAGTATTAAGAAGCGCTATCTATTTTATCATGTTGTCCTGTTTACCTTGTCATACCTGCCATTTATGTAGCGATCTCTCTTATCCACTTTGTATGCCTATCATGTTACTTTTATTTATTTACTGGCTAAAAGTAACTAGACTCGCCAGACTTTATGTCTGACCCTTTTTGTTTCCCCTTCTTTCTTCCGTTCCCCCCTCTTGGTTCTCAGGGAGGAAACACACAGGCTTGATCGTGATTCTGCCTATTTTGCTGGAGCTGCTGATATGTATGGATCAAGCTCCTATTCTTGTTGCTATGGCCATATTTTGTTCTTGGGGGATTTTCTTTCTTTTATGTACTCTGATATTTCTGAAGTACAAGACAGTGGTTTTTATGTTGTAATGACTTTTCATATTTCAGACAAATGATGCTTTGGACCATGGTATTTTGATGATTAATAAAGTTGTTTATTTCCACTGCAAATTTTTTTATATCTATCTTGTAATATTCTATGTCTGTTCACCTAAACGCTTCACGAAACTTAATGCATTCCCTTTGTGAGTGGCCAAGTGTGACACCCCACGTCCGTTAATGTCACTCACAAAGGGAATGCATTAAGTTTCGTGAAGCATTTAGGTGAATAGACATAGAATATTACAAGACAGATATAAAAAATTTTGCTGCAGAAATAAACAACTTTATTAATCATCAAAATACCATGGTCCAAAGCATCATTTGTCTGAAATACGAAAACCCATTACAACATAAAAACCACTGTCTTGTACTTCAGAAATATCAGAGTACATAAAAGAAAAAAAAAATCCCCCAAGAACAACATATGGCCATAGCAACATGAATAGGAGCTTGATCCATACATATCAGCAGCTCCAACAAAATAGGCAGAATCACGATCAAGCCTGTATGTTTCCTCCCTGAGAACCTTGGGGGGGGGGGGGGGGGACGGAAGAAAGAAGGGGAAACAAAAAGGGTCAGACATAAAGTCTGGCGAGTCTAGTTACTTTTAGCCAGTAAATAAATAAAAGTAACATGATAGGCATACAAAGTGGATAAGAGAGATCATTACATAAATGGCAGGTATGACAAGGTAAACAAGACAACATGATAGAATAGATAGCGCTTCTTAATACTTTCCTTGCTCTACACCAATACTAGTATAACAGATATGTAATAGGATTACGTACTCCCCAATTGCTTAACAAAAACAAGATGATCCCAACAAAAATATGATGGTAGTTTTAGGTGTACTCTAGTAACGGGTTTTAACTCAAACAGAACTGGTACCAAAACAAAAATAATGGGTGTTATCCCAGACAGAAACATAGGTACCCCACAGAAACATACAAGACTAGATGTACCCTATTTACTGCCCCCAATCGATTGGCTCCCTATTCCGTAGATACCCTGTGCTGGCCCCACAGTAGGGTTATCACTCCCTAAAGTGGCAACCCTTTAATTTCCGGATGTGCACAACCATATCTACTGATGTCACGGCGTCTTATTTTCCCCAGCAGGCAGAGTCATGCACGCACATGACCCAGTTGGAACGCGACGTCAACACCGCCCCCATGTTCGGATCTCTTACAATCAGCTCAGTAAGCGTGCCCCACTCCGACCTAGTTCGGAGTACCTGTTTGATACCTATTTAAGGGTTAGTGACTGAAATGGGTCCCACACAAGATGATGCAAGCTCTTCCCTTTGTCTTACATCCCCACTACTTGGTTTTCAACTGGTTATATTTACCTAAAAGGTGTCTTTAATTACATAACCTTATCAGGTTAAGTTTGTGGGCCTATATATACTAATATTACCCACCTACCCAAGATTTACTTAACCCTCCCACTAATTCAAGCATGTTTATTTAACGGTTAAGTTTGTGGGCCTATATAAACTAATATTACCCACCTACCCAAGATTTACTTAACCTTCCCACTGATTCAAGCATGTTTATTTAACGATTAAGTTTGTGGGCCTATATATATATATACTAATATTACCCACCTACCCAAGATTTACTTAACCCTCCCACTGATTCAAGCATGTTTATTTAACGGTTAAGTTTGTGGGCCTATATATACTAATATTACCCACCTACCAAGATTTACTTAACCCTCCTCTTTTATTCAGCCAAGTTTACTTAACCCCCAACTTAAATTTAAGTTTATATAATCCCTATGGATTAACCAAGGTTAAGTTGTCCAATTTATTACCATGTCCAATTATGGTTATAATGGGCTAGACCTCCCACATTAGGCGTACAACATGTGGATGTTGGATATGTCGGTCGGGTCCGGGCAGTCTTATTCCACAGCTGGGCCTAACCTCGTGTCTTAGCTCATTTCGTATTTATGTACTTAGACCTCCCATATTAGGTACAACATTAGTGGCTGCTGGATATGCCGGTCGGGTTCGGGCAAACTTCCACCACTAATGTAACCTAACCTCGTGTCATAAGTATAATTACAATTCCTAATTGCAATTACTAACATTCCATTTTTAATAAATTTACCAATTAATTAATCCTTTCCTTTTATAGGTGTCAATACCTATTTTGCAACAATAATTTGAATTACATATCCATAAATGGTCATATTCACGTTATGCCCGTTTTACCCAAATTTACCTATGTCATTATAGTTGATTATTTCTATGTTTCCCTATTTGAATTATATGTCCAACTTATATAAACATTATATAAATTATGCTAATTATAAATCCCCTTTTTCTCTGTTTCCTAACTAACGTAATTACATGTATTTTGGCGTCATCGAAGCTACAAAGTAGCGTCGCCATAACAATAAAAAGGGAGTGACAAAGGTGATAGTTTCAGCACAGTTTTGGCATAAGCATGACAACCAGGTGAATGGACATGTAATCATCATAACAGGGTGAACACAGAACTAATGAACTTGTGGAAACTACAATGTCAAAGTCAACATAACGTGGTCTAAACTTGTCATTTAGATGTCTAACAAAATTAGGGTGACATAGTATCATGATTAGATCTAAAAGGGTGGCATCACATGTCAAGTTTACAACATATCGTGATTACTACAACATAACGGGTGAGAGGTGATTAGCATAAAGGATTAGATCTAAATTAACAAGTTTGCGTTAACTACAATATAGTTGCAAGTCAAGATCTACATAGTCAGCATAGTAGAATGTCCATAATCATATTGGATTCAGGGATAATGATATAGTAAACTTGCATAAGTTCATGATTCACAACATATACCCAATGCGTACTCTATCATAATTCACATTTATCCATTTAAACCTAAAAGTTACTAGAAACTCACAGAGATAGGTTTAAGGATTAGAGAATGATTCTGAATTCTGATTTCTGAAGTTGATTAGCAAATTCGTTGATGTAGGCTTTGATTGTTGTTTTTTAACTTGAATTTGAGTGATTATTGTGGAGGCTAGGTCAACATCAGAATTTAGCAGCATGGAGGCATCATTACTTTGATTAATGAATTTAGGGTTAGGTCTAGGTATGTTTATAAAGGTGTAGTTGGTGAATTAGGGCCTTCAGATTAAGTTAGGTTCCATCTAAACCCTCCAAATCCGAAATACACATCACCCAGCCAAACAGAAGTCGCGACGTAGCGCTAAAACTCAGAAAATCGTCACTGTCCAGATCAGTACACAGGGGTCGACCCCTATGGGGGGGGGGGGTCGACACCTATGTCGACACCCCTACAGGGGGTCGACACCCTATGGCGGGAATTTTCCCGCCCAGCCTTCCTTCTGCTTTTGAATCCCGAATTTGATTTATTAATGATTTATTTTAATTCTGGTTTAAACTTAAATCTTCTAACCTCCATAATTTCTTCATACTGTATCCATTTTACGCAAACTCGGATTCTATCTCTAGCAGAATTCCGAGACGAACGCAATGGCGCAACCCGTTTTATTTAATTCTTCTTCTAAAATTAAGTATTCTTTAATTTGCTAATTTTTATATTTTAAAATTACGGGGTGTTACATTCTCCCCTCCTTAAGAGATTTCATCCCCGAAATCTTCAAGTTAAGAAGAATGTATCCTACCATCCATCATCCATTTACTCATCCATCATCCACAAGCATCCATTGTCCTTAAAAGATTTCTAAAGCTTATATGAGTATATGTAGAGGTGTGTGTATAAGTCCAATACTAAAGCGAAAAATCAGGCTGTCTACTGATTCAGTTGACCTCCTTAATGCGATGTACAATTAGTGCCATGAATCCAATATGCATGCAAATAATCCTATTATAACATGTAAGTTCTATATGTGTATGCGTCCATTTATCCAAGTGCAACGTCCATCTGCTAACTCATCCATTTTCATCCATAAAAGAAAAGAAAATGCACACGCATCTATATGCAGTATGAGAGAGTGATTGAGCCGATCTAGTGCCTAATGTGTGTGTACATGCATCCACAGGCAACCACTTGAATCCACTTGCATCCATCAAACATAACATGTCTCAAATACATGTTTACAATCATGGGATTTCCTACCTAAAGGTCGAAGATTCGATCGACAGGATATACTTAAATGATAGAAGCAAATGCAAATAAAAGCTTTTGGAAGAGAAGTTAAGAACATTCCCTTGAAAAGGAAAGGGTACGAAGCATAAAAATCTTGTCTTCGGTCTCCTATGTTGCATCTTCTTTGTTGTCTCCCCACTGGACCTTTACCAACTTGTCTTTTCGTTTGTGTAGCTTCTTAACCTCCGATCCAAGTATGCAAGTCGGAACTCCTCCAATTATTGCTTCTTTCTTTTTTTTAACTTCCTTTTGCAAATTTGGCCCCACTACCTCGAACTATATACATTATATGGCCACTTGGATTAATAGTCATCTTGGAGTGATGAGCTTCCTCAAGGACTATCTTCAATAGGTTTCCCATCCTGATATGATTCACCTATCAAACCTCTTCTCAAGTAGCCCTACCACTTGCTTATCAAGTTTCCCTCTTTTCTTTTAGGAGCCATATGGCGCATAGGTAATGCAACTGGCTTTGCATTGTCCACCAGGTATATACGGAAATCAATCTCCTACGTCGGGGTAAACCCCGAACCTCATTTAAGACATCTGGATACTCATAGACTATTGGTGTCGGTCGCAGATCATCGATAGACGCCTCTAGAGACTATAGGAAACTAAGCATGACAAACCCTTGTAGGTCACAAGAAATTTCGAGGGTGCTTAACGACCCTCCTCTCACCACCCAGAATGGCACCATATGTGGTAAGCCAACCCATCCCTAGAATCAACCCATAGCCCATAAACCCAAGCACATATGCATCGCATTAAAATTTGACGCTTAATACAGATATTCTCAAACCCCTACAAATCATAGATAAATGAGCCGAACCACCAATGGGGTTTGAGACAACTGCGGGATCCACCACCATACTAGTAACTAAGTGCGCAGAGATTCAACAACAGAACTAGATATAAACAAGTGTGAAGCGCCAGAATTGAAATGGGTTCTAACTGGATGATTTGAAAGAGAAACTAAACTTTCTACAGAAAATTTTCTACCTCTTTCAGAAGCACTGATCGCGAGAGCACGCATCTGCCCTCCAGAAGTTCCTGCCCTTTGACCTTGCCCCTGTTTCTTCGGGCAATCCTTAATAAGATGCTCGACCTCTCCACAAGCGAAGCAAGCATTCTTCCTTTTCCTGCAGTCCTTGGCTAAGTGACCCTCTCACCCACAACTATGGCACTTCCTCTTATCTTTAACCTTGTCATTCTTTTCGCCTTTCTTCTGCTGTTGTCCCGTCTTGGGCCACACCTGGACTTGATATTACACCTATTAATTCATATAACCGACATATAATATGTAATAATAAGTTCATGATTCACAACATATACCCAATTCGTGCTCTATCATAATTCACATTTATCCATTTAAACCTAAAAGTGACTAGAAACTCATTGAGATAGGTTTAAGGATTGAAGAATGATTCTGATTTCTGAAGTTGATTAACAAATCCGTTGATGTAGGCTTTGATTATTGTCTTCTAACTTGAATTTGATTGATTAGGGTGGAGGCTAGGTCAACTTAGAATTTAGCAACATGAAGGCATCATTACTTTGATTAATGAATTCAGGGTTAGGTCTAGGTGTGTTTTTATAGGTGTAGTTGGTGAATTAGGGCCTTCAGATTAGGTTAGGTTCCATCTAAACCCTCCAAATCCGAAATACACATTACCCAGCCAATCAGAAGTCGCCACGCAGCCCTAAAACTTAGAAAATCATCACTGTCCAGATCAGCACGTAGGGGTCGACCCCAATAGGGGGGTCGACACCTATGTCGACACCCCTATTGGGGGGTCGACACTCTATGGCGGGAATTTTCCCGCCCAGACTCCCTTCTGCTTTTGAAACCCGAATTTGATTTATTAATTATTTATTTTAATTCTGGTTTAAACTTTAATCTTCTAACCTCCATAATTTCTTCATACTGTATCCGTTTTACGCAAACTCGGACTCTATCTCAAGCAGAATTCCGAGATGAACGCAATGGCACAACCCGTTTTACTTCATTCTTATTCTAAAAATTAAGTATTCATTAATTTACAATTTTTAATATTTTAAAATCACGGGGTGTTACTTTCTCCCTTTCTTAAAGGATTTCGTCCCCGAAATCTTCAAGTTAAGAAGAATGTATCCTACCATCCATCTACTCATCCATCATCCATAAGCATCCATTGTCCTTAAAATATTTCTAATGCTTATATGAGTATATGAAGAGGTGTGTGTATATGTCCCAATACTAATGCAAAAAATCAGGTGGTCCACTGATTCAGTTGACCTCCTTAATGCGATGTATGATTAGTGCAATGAATCCAATATGTATGCAAAAAATCCTATTATAACATGTAAGTTCTATATGTGTACGCGTCCATTCGTCCAAGTGCAACATCCATATGATAACTCATCCATTTTCATCCATAAAAGAAAAGAAAATGCACATCCATCCATATGCTATATGAGAGAGTGATTGAGCCGATCTAGTGCCTAATGTGTGTGTATATGCATCCATAGGCAAACGCTTGCATCCATCAAACATAACATGTCTCAAACACGTGTTTATAATCATAGGATTTCCTACCTAAAGGTCGAAGATTCGATCGATATGATATACTCAGATGATAGAAGCCAATGCAAATAAAAGCTTTTGGAAGAGAAGTTAAGAACATTCCCTTGAAAAGGAAAAGGTATGAAGTGTAAAAATCTTGTCTTCGGTCTCCCAAGTTGCGTCTCCTTGGTTGTCTCCCCACTGGACCTTCACCAACTTGACTTCTCATTTGCGTAGCTTCTTAACCTCCGATCCAAATATGCAAGTCGAAACTCATCCAATCATTGCTTCCTTCTTTATTTTTACTTCGTCTCGCAAGTTTGTCCCCACTACCTCGAACTCTATACATTATATCGCCACTTGGATGAGTAGTAATCTTGGAATGATGGGCTTCCTCAAGGACTGTCTTTAATAGGTTTCCCATCCTGATATATTTCACCTATCAAACCTCTTTTCAAGTAGCCCCGCCACTTGCTTATCAAGTTTTCCCCTTTTTGTTTCCCCTTATTTCTGTCGTTTCCTAACTAACATGATTGCATTTATTTTGGCGTCATCAAGGCTACAAAGTTGCGTCACCATAACAATAAAAAAGGAGTGACAAAGGTGATAGTTTCAGCATAGTTTTGACATAAGCATGACAACAAGGTGAATGGACATGTAATCATCATAATAGGGTGAACACAGAACTAATGAACTTGTGGCAACTACAACGTCAGAGTCAACATAACATGGTCTAAACATGTCATTTTAGATGTCTAACAAAATTAGGGTGACATAGTATCATGATTAGATCTAAAAGGATGGCATCACATGTCAAGTTTACAACATATTGTGATTACTACAACATAACAGGTGAAAGGTAATTAGCATAAAGGATTAGATCTAAATTAACAAGTTCACATTTACCACAATATAGTTGCAAGTCAAGATCTACATAGTCAGCCTAGTAGAATGTCCATAATCATATTGGATCCAGGGATAATGACATAATAAACTTGCATAAGTTCATGATTCACAACATATACCCAATTTGTACTCTATCATAATTCACATTTATCCATTTAAACCTAAAAGTGACTAGAAACTCACTGAGATAGGTTTAAGGATTAAAGAATGATTCAGAATTTTGATTTCTTAAGTTGATTAGCAAATCCGTTGATGTAAGCTTTGATTGTTGTCTTCTAACTTGAATGTGATTGATTAGGGTGGAGGCTAGGTCAACTTAGAATTTAGCAGCAAGCAGGCGTCATTACTTTGATTAATGAATTTAGGGTTTGGTCTAGGTGTGTTTATATAGGTGTGGTTGGTGAATTAGCAAATTAAAGAATATTTAATTTTTAGAAGAAGAATTAAGTAAAATGGGTTGCGTCATTGCGTTCGTCTTGGAATTCTGCTAGAGACAGAGTCCGAGTTTGCGTAAAATGGATATAGTATGAAGAAGTTATGGAGGTTAGAAGATTTAAGTTTAAACCAGAATTAAAAGAAATAATTAATAAATCAAATTCGGGATTCAAAAGAAGAAGGGAGGTTGGGCATGAAAATTCCCACCATAGTGTGTCGACCCCCCTAGGGGAGTCGACATAGGTGTCGACCCTCCCTGTAGGGGTTGACCCCTGCGTGCTGATCTGGAAAGTGACAATTTTCTAAGTTTTAGGACTACACGGCGACTTCTGATTGGCTGGGTGATGTGTATTTCAAATTTGGAGGGTTTAGATGGAACCTAACCTAATTTGAAGGCCCTAATTCACCAACTACACCTATATAAACACACCTAAACACTTCATAAAACTTAATGCATTCCCTTTGTGAGTGACATTAACGGAAGTGGGGTGTCACACTTGGTATCAGAGCTAATACCCAGCCGAAATTGTGGCTCCTGTGTGGACCACAGCGCCTGGGTGATGTGTTTGTGAGCCAATGGGGACGTTGAGCTTTGTAGGAGGGGAGAATGTAACACCCCTAAGTCCTACATCGTGGAAGACTGTATGAAGTGGGTACTTATATAGTAGAGCCCATCTCTTACTAACGCCGAGGCCTTTTGAGGAAAAAAACCCATACCTATACGGTGGCTAATTTGGGGACAATATCTTACGTGAATGGAGGTGTGGGTTGTTACAATGGTAGATTATACTTGTGATTATGTTGTGAAATGATTTTCCCTACTTTGGGATATAAAATGATTTAGCAATTATGTGGTTGAAGATGCGGGTGACCCAAAATTGACAAACAGTGCAAGGGCGTGCATGTCTTACCAAATTAGTGGGATGGTGCATTGTCAGTATAGCCGTAGGTGCACATATATATATTGGTTCGGTTAGGGTGTGTACTGCCCGGTCCTGAGGGAACATGACTGATATTCGATTTCATAATTGTTTGAATGCTTTTTTATGTTTTGGAATTCATATTTCCAAATGTTTTTTTTTCAAATCCCGAAGTGAAATCTACTTTGATAAAAAAAATAGATATGTATTTCAAATTATTCGAAATAGAAAAGTTCAACTTTGAAAATTTACATTTTTATTGAATGTAAAATGAATCATTAAAAAGATGTATCATTTGATAAAATATGTTAAAATAAGAAATTACATTTGTTAATGTAAAAATGTGTGAACAATAAAATATTCTTTTATTGTATGCATATGAAATGTAGAAATTGTATATAAGAAAAGATTAAAAATGATCATTATAGAAAATATGTTAAGAATAAAAACCACATTTTTATTGTATAAATAGAATATGTAAAAATGTTCATTTGTTTGAAATAGAGATATGTTAACAAATAAATATTCACACTTGGTATTAGAGCTGAAGGTTACCAGATTAGATAAAAGTTTTTGAAAAAATATTTTTCATAAAGGTTTTAAAAGAAAGTATTTTCAAAAAGAAAAGTCTGTTTTGAAAATATTCCCCCAAGAAGCCATATGTAATATCCTTCGGTCCTTTATCTAAATTTCTTCCTTTTTCCTTTTTCAGCATGTCTGGGGAACAAAACATTCCTAATATCCTAGAGGGCGTCACAGTACCCGGATGGTTCCGTAGGTATTTGGAGGCCACGACGCCTGCCGAAGGCCAAAGAGACGTTCCTCCCCCAGCTGCGCCAGTCATTCCTCCTCCTCCCCCTCCAAGAGCAGATAACTTCACCAAGATCTGCAAAGACTTCCGTGCTATGGGAAGGAAACCATTTGTGGGAATGAGGCATTCGTTGAAGCTCGAAATTGGCTCAAGGAGACCGAAGACTTGTTCGTAATCTTTGACGTAGAGGATGGGAGGAAGATTCTGTTAGCTGCTTGGCTATTAAAGGACAAAGCCTCATTTAGTGGGAAGTCACCCAAGCTGGACGTCCGGTGGAAACTTGGGAAGGTTTTAGGCAAAGATTTGAAATGAAATTTCTTTCCCAAGCCGAGAAAAGCATGCAGATGGGGAGATTCTTAGCACTCAAACAAGGAAATTTGACGGTGAAGGAATATGTGAAGAAGTTCAACCAGCTGGCAAGGTTCGGGCTAGAGTTGGTAGACACACCGCATAAAAAGGCCTTGCGGTTTGTTAAAGGGCTGAATGAGACTCTACATTGTTTAGCTATGTCCCATCTTCCAATGGGGGACACATTTGAAAAGCTTGTTGATATGGCCCTAATGCATGAGGAAGACAAGGGAGAAAAGAAGGAAGTAAAGGCTGAGGAAGCAACACAAAATGAGGTGTGGCCCAAGAAGGGACAACAGCAGAAGAAAAGCGAAAAGAATGACAAGGTTAAAGATAAGAGGAAGTGCCGTAGTTGTGGACGAGAGGGTCACTTAGCCAAGGACTGCAGGAAAAGGAAGAATGCTTGCTTCGCTTGTGGAGAGGTCGGGCATCTTATTAGGGATTGCCAAAAGAAACAGGGGCAAGGACAAAGGAAGGGAACTTCTGGAGGGCAGGTGCATGCTCTCGCGATCAGTGCTCCTGAAAGAGGTAGAAAAATTTCCGTAGAAAGTTTAGTTTCTCTTTTAAATCATCCAGTTAGAAGACATTTTAATTCTGGCGCTTCACACTCATTTATATCTAGTTCTGTTGTTGAATCTCTGCACTTAGTTACTAGTATGGTAGTGGATCCCATAGTTGTCTCAAACCCCATTGGTGGTGTGGCTCATTTATCTATGATTTGTAGGGGTTTGAGAATATTTTTGTTTGGCGTCAAATTTGAATGCGACGCATATGTGCTCGGGTTTATGGGTTATGGGTTTATTCTAGGGATAGGTTGGCTTACCACATATGGTGCCATTCTGGGTGGTGAGAGGAGGGTCGTTAAGCACCCTCGAAATTTCTTGTGACCCACAAGGGTCTGTCATGCTTAGTTTCCTAGAGTCTCCTGAGGCATCTATCGATGATCTGCGACCAGCACTAATAATCTGTCAGTATCCTGATGTCTTAAATGAGGTTCAGGGTTTACCACGAGGCGGGAGATTGATTTCTGTATATACCAGGAGGACAATGCAAAGCCAGTTGCATTACCTATGCGCCATATGGATCCTAAAAGAAAAGGGGAAACTTGATAAGCAAGTGGCAGGGCTACATAAGAAGAGGTTTGATAGGTGAATCATATCAGGATGGGAAACCAATTGAAGACAGTCCTTGAGGAAGCCCATCATTCCAAGATGACTATTCATCCAAGTGGCGATATAATGTATAGAGTTCGAGGTAGTGGGGCCAAACTTGCAAAAGGAAGTAAAAATAAAGAAGGAAGTAATGATTGGATGAGTTTCGACTTGCATACTTAGATCGGAGGTTAAGAAGCTACGCAAACGAGAAGTCAAGTTGATGAAGGTCCAGTGGGGAGACAACCAAGAAGATGCAACTTGGGAGACCGAAGACAAGATTTTTATGCTTTGTATCCTTTTCAAGGGAATGTTCTTAACTTCTCTTCCAAAAGCTTTTATTTGCATTTGCTTATATCATCTGAGTATATCTTATCGATCGAATCTTCGACCTTTAGGTAGGAAACCCCATGATTATAAACAGTTGTTTTAGACATGTTATGTTTGATGGATGCAAGTGGATGCAAGTGGTTGCCTGTGGATGCATATACACACACATTAGGCACTAGATCGGCTCAATAACTCTCTCGTACTGCATATGGATGCGTGTGCATTTTCTTTTCTTTTATGGATGGATGAGTTAGCATATGGATGTTGCACTTGGATGAATGGACGCGTACACATATAGAACTTACATGTTATAATAGGATTATTATCATACATATTGGATTCATGGCACTAATCATACATCGCATTAAGGAGGTCAACTGAATCAGTAGACCACCGGATTTTTCGAATTAGTATTAGGACATATACACACACCTCTTCATATACTCATATAAGCATTAGAAATCTTTTAAGGACAACGGATGCTTGTGGATGATGGATGATTAGATGGATGATGGATGGTAGGATACATTCTTCTTAACTTGAAGATTTCGGGGACGAAATCCTTTAAGGAGGGGAGAATGTAACACCCCGTAATTTTTATATATTAAAATTAGTAAATTAAAGAATACTTAACTTTTAGAAGAAGAATTAAGTAAAATGGGCTGCGCCATTGCGTTCGTCTCGGAATTCTGCTTGAGATAGAGTCCTAGTATGCGTAAAATGGATACAGTATGAAGAAGTTATGGAGGTTAGAAGATTTAAGTTTAAACCAGAATTAAATAAATAAATAATAAATCAAAATCGGGATTCAAATGCAGAAGGGAGGCTGGGCGGGAAAATTCCAGCCATAAGGTGTCTATCCCCTCTAGGGGAGTCGACATAGGTATCGACCTCCCTATAGAGGTGTCGACATAGGTGTCGACCCCCCTGTAGGAGTCGACCCCCTACGTGTTGATCTAAACAGTGACGATTTTCTCAGTTTTAGGGCTACGTGGTGACTTCTGATTGGCTGGGTGATGTGTATTTCATATTTAGAGGGTTTAGATGGAACCTAACCTAATTCGAAGGACTTATTCACCAACTACACCTATATAAACACACCTAGACCTAACCCTAAATTCATTAATCAAAATAATGACGCCTCCATGCTGCTAAATTCTAAGTTGACCTAGCCTCCACCCTAATCAATCAAATTAAAGTTAGAAGACAACAATCAAAGCCTACATCAACGGATTTGCTAATCAACTTCAGAAATCAGAATTCAGAGTCATTCTATAATCCTTAAACCTATCTTTGTGAGTTTTTAGTCACTTTTAGGTTTAAATGGATAAATGTGAATTATGATAGAGTACGAATTGGGTATAGGTTGTGAATCACGAGCTTATGCAAGTTTATTATGTCATTATCCCTGGATCCAGTATGATTATGGACACTCTATTATGCTGACTATGTAGATCTTGACTTGCAACTATATTATGGTAAATGCGAACTTGTTAATTTAGATCTAATCTTTTATGCTAATCACCTTTCACCTGTTATGTTGTAGTAATCATGACATGTTGTAAACTTGACATGTGATGCCACCCTTTTAGATCTAATCATGATACTATGTCACCCTAATGTTGTTAGACATCTAAATGACAAGTTTAGACCAAGTTATGTTGACTTTGACATTGTATTTCCACAAGTTCATTAGTTCTGTGTTCACCCTTTTATGATGATTACATGTCCATTCACCTTGTTGTCATGCTTATGTCAGAACTGTGCTGAAACTATCACCTTTGCCACTCCCTTTTTATTGTTATGGTGACGCTACTTTGTAGCCTCGACGATGCCAAAATACATGCAATCATGTTAGTTAGGAAATGGGGAAAAAGGGATTTATATCGGCATAACTTATATAATGTTTATATAAGTTGGTCATATAATTCAAATAGGGAAACATAGAAATAATCACCTATAATGACATAGGTAAATTTGGGTAAAAATAGCATAATTTGAATATGACCATTTATGGATATGTAATTCAAATTATTGTTGCAAAATAGGTATTGACACCTATAAAAGGAAAGGATTAATTAATTGGTAAATTAATTAAAAATGGAATGTTAGTAATTACAATTAGGAATTGTAATTGTACTTATGACACGAGATTAGGTTACGTTAGTGGTGGAAGTCTACTCGGACCTGACCGGCATATCCAGCAGCCACTAATGTTGAACCTAATGTGGGAGGTCTAAGTACGTAAATACGAAACGGGGTAAGACACGAGGTTAGGCCCAACTGTGGAATAAGACCGCCCGGACCCGACCGGCATATCCAGCGTCCACATGTTGTAGGCCTAATGTGGGAGGTCTTGCCCATTATAACCATAAATGGACATGGTAATGAATTGGACTACTTAACCTTGGTTAATCCATAGGGTTTGTATAAACTTAAATTTAAGTTGGGGTTTAAGTAAACTTGGCTGAATAAAAGGGGAGGGTTAAGTAAATCTTGAGTAAGTGGGTAATATTAGTATATATAGGCCCACAAACTTAACCGTTAAACAAACATGCTGGAATCAGTGGGAGGGTTAAGTAAATCATGGGTAAATGGGTAATATTAGCATATATAGGCCCACAAACTTAACTGTTAAATAAACATGCTTGAATCAGTGGGAGGGTTAAGTAAATCTTGGGTAGGTGGGTAATATTAGTATATATAGGCCCATAAACTTAACCTGATAAGGTTATGTAATTAAAGACACCTTTTAGGTAAACATAACCAGTTGAAAACCTAGTAGTGTGGATGCAAGACAAAGGGGAGAGCTTGCATCATCTTGTGTGGGACCCATTTCAGTCAGTAATCCTTATCTGGGCAATTTCTTTTGTCCCATATTGTGTAATTAGCCAATTAGTCTTTGTCATATCAGCTATAAATACACTTGTATCTTGTTCATTTAAAAACACTTTGGGTTTTATTCTATAATTCTCTTCTTGGAATAAAATCATTCTTCTTCCTCTCTCTTTACTTTTTATTGTATTTTATTTATATTGTTTATTTTATTTTTCTCTTCTTCTTTAGCTATGTCTAGCTAATTCCCTTTATTTAGGGGTGATGATGCTGGATTAGATTCAATATGAATCACATAGCCAAAGAGATTAGATCTTCATGTATGTAGATCTAGATCTGAACCAAGGGTTGGATCTAAACCTTCATACTCTGTGTCATCTAAGAGCTATGCTCCTTCACAGGATATACTCAAGTTCGTTCTAACGTTTACCAGATTTAGATCAAACATTTAGGGTTTTAAAAATAATAGTGAATCTGTCCTGATAGCCTATGGTTGTTTAAGAGCTTAGCTCCTGCATAGGCTATACTTGTCGTTATTCACATATTTGTTTCTAGAAACCTAATAAGCGTTGATTCATGTTTATGACAGAAACATGAATTAGATCTGATTAATCTGTTTGGCTATTAATTCGTTTTAATTTAATCTATATCATTGATTCCTAATTGCTTTCTTTAATCATATAAAACTCTCTTTTATTTAATTTTTGTTATTTTCTGTGTT
Source organism: Allium sativum (assembly GCA_030737875.1). NCBI lineage: Eukaryota > Viridiplantae > Streptophyta > Magnoliopsida > Asparagales > Amaryllidaceae > Allium > Allium sativum. The sequence continues at coordinate 72,556,719 of CM060924.1, forward strand.
CTTAATCAATCAAAATTATGGAATAACTTGATTGGATTTACTAATTAAAATATTTTTGGTCCTAGAGTTCGACACCATCTACAACAACCCTTGTTTTTTAGGAAAGCCGGACGAATTAAACAATTGTTTACCGTTGTTAATTTGTTCGCAAATAAAAACCAAGGACTGTAGGTACATTGTATAGTTTCCTAACACATTTGCAACACTTTCCAAGTGTTTCTATTTAGGAACGCCTTATATATGTTGCAAAAGTTAAATTCTAGACCACGTTTTGTTGTTCAAATACCCAACGATTCATGTTATCAAAGCCAAACAACGTTAGCAACTTATTTAACATTAAAATTAATTAATTTACTTTATTTATTTATATATAACTATATTTATTTAATTAGAAAAGAATACACTTAAAAAAATAGTTTTATAAATACATATTGGAAAAATTCATTGCAACAAATCCTAAAAAATATCTATTAAAATTATGCCATTATATTTTGAAAAAAAAAATTAAACATCTATTTTATTATTTAATCATATGTATATTAATAGTTTATTTTATAATTAACCCAAATTCATGTTTAAATTAAATTAAATATATTTTATATGCAAAAATTCTAATTTTTATATCCAAAAATCCAGTTTTAAATTAGTAAAAGTTCTAGATCGTTACATTTACCTCCTTGAAAACTTTTCATCCTCGAAAAGGAAAGGGAATCATAACTAACCATTCAACATCTTGTAGATTTTCAAACTCCAGGTTTATAATTCCTTATACCAAAATTCCGCCCTCACGATGGAAATGCCGGATAGAATACATAAATCCGAACAACCATATATTCAATATCCCCAAAAAAGTGAGCTCCAACTATCTAATCATATCCGACTTATCATCTATTGGGCCAAATACTGCCTAACACTCATCGAATTACCGCCCTATAATTAACAAGGAAATTTAGAGTTGGAAATCATTTCCTTAGGTCTTAATATTAACTTGCTAATTATTCCAAATACAAAGTTTGTGAAAACTTATCCCCTTTCAGTTTCCAAAATAACTATTAATCTTTACATGGAAAAGTCAAATTATTTTATAACTCTGCTTACCTAAATATTTGATTTTAAGTAATTTCTTATTTCTAGTTATTCCCGTTTGCCCGATATCTTTCAGTCAAATTGTAAAACGTAATTCATGAAGTATTTGTAACTACTTGAACATTTCATTTCCTTCCCTAACAGGTTTCCAGAACTTATCGACTGTCCAAAATCGTTGAAAAAATTGATCCTTAATCAAATATTTAAGGAGGTTTGTAATTATTGTTTTTAATGGTCCTACGAATATTCCTAAAATTTAGTTCTCAACTCCTTGGTTATTCAACCTTTTGTTCTAACCATATTATTAAACCTTATTCTAATAATAAGGAAATCTTTTTTTGAAAATATGGATTACTTCTTATTGACTTATCCCTTAATAATTGATATAGTTATTATAATCTTATCAATATTTCAAAATCTTATTTATCTTATATCCTCAAATACCTTATAGTCAAATCGTGAAATTGAATTCACAAGGTATTTGCACTTAGATCATTCATCCTAATTAGTGGAAGGGGTTTAATTACCTTGCCATATGAAATACTTTAAGTAAAATCCTAATCAGAAAATGTCCATACTTAACCATAATCATTTGATATCTATCAGGGAAATTGAGAATGATTATTTCCACAAATACTATTTCCGATGATCCTTAATCTGTTGTTAAATCTGGTTCGGTTTCTCCGAAAGACTTAGAATGAATTTCTTATTCATTCACTCGGCCATGGATTATACTCGGCTTTCTTCTGATACACTACGCTCCTGGCCAATTAAGTTATAATTAACCATAAATTTTCAAAACATGTTCCTTTTGTATTCAAAATATAACTTTTCACCTTTCAAAACCCGCTGCAAGTACGCTCTCTCATATATATATATATATATAATACTCTTAATTCATTTTAGGGCATTACTAAACCTATCTCTAGTGAGTTTCTCTTATAGAATATTACTAATCCTATCTCTGATGAGTCCTTTCCTTCTATTCAAATTAGTGATACGCAAAGCTTTGTATAAATCAAAGCTCTGGTACCGCAATGTAATGACCCGCCTTTTTGCCCAGTTCAAACCGGTAATTAAACCGACTTAAATCATTCACAAAGACCGATTGTTAGGGGTAGTCACAACAAAAACAAAACTAAATTTTATTATCTTAACAATAATTTATATATCAGAGTCATCGATACACAGTGGAAAAAATAAATTAAACTCTCGGCGGAAAAATATGAATTCTCCAATGTAACAGCTCCAACTAAAATCCAGCACCTGCCCTATAAATGATTCCAAGACTATATCCGAAACCTTAACTACCAGGCTTCCCATGTGGAAAATTATGGGCACTCAGAGTTTAGGTGGAAGAACAATAAACTCCAAGTCAATCATAGGACTGGTGTGAGAACTAAAACAGTTATTTTAGGTTTATTTTAAAGTGAGGTAAATCACAGTACCACGCCGTATAACACGAAACAGGTTTTCTCCTTATGAATAGAAGTGGACCAAAATTCACAATGCTTTTTGAAAAATGGAGCTAACATAAGGTCTCGCTGCACATAAATAAAGCAAACACAGACATGGGCGATGTTTCCCCTTATAGTAACCAAAAATGCTTGATACATGAAAATCATCCGATATTATTACTAGTGCATAGTATGAAAAATTATTTCACAAGTAAATGTATTAATACTAGCCAACATAATTCCCCATCTCATTATGTTGACATAATAGTATACAACTTAAATCGTTCAGGGCTCGTAGTGGAGAATGTATTTCCAACAAATGATCAGGTTAAGGAACTTCCTTACCGAATCGAATTTGAACACCTCTAGAGGGATGTCTGAAGATCAACATTGATGCTCCTCTACACAAGGCAGGGTTATCCCTATATTGGATAATTTATAGTATGCCTGAGTATGCAATCTTCTGGTCATCACCAACCTTTAACCGGGATCTCGCGCCATCAACATTCACAAAAGTAGAAGTTGCCACATAAGTAATACCTGGGCTCTATACCATGGTACACTTCTTATCTAGAAGTAGACAATACACCCATATCCCTTTCATTGCCATTCACTTTTCTTTCCCATTACATAATCTTTCTTTCCTTCTATTTACAATTTTCCACTCAAAAAAAAAACAAAAAAAAAAGAGTTGTCAAAATTACTTTGATTTCTTTCTTAATTCTCTAGTCAATTTCCTTTTTGCAAACTTTTCTCCCTCTTTTAGTGCCTTCTGCTGATCCTCACGCATCAATACAAAAACCCCATAACCAACAAACAAGCATCTGCCTATGCTAATACCTTCACAAACTATACCATAAATTCATATTCTACTCACCATCTTCAAGCCTATCAGAACTGCACCTCCCTTCACTACCCTTCCATTGCACTATTGCCTTCACCAATTCGCAAAAACCTATTTTCAGTTCACAACCAGATCTCCACTGCTACAAAGAAAACCATACATCATCAATAATTTTATCTTCAACTCCCTTCTCAACAAACATCAACACTTCTACCCACTAGCAAATCATCACCACCTTCTCATTTGTCTACACAAAATCCACCCTGACCAATCGACCCACCGTTCTACCATATTCAGACATCTCATCGCCAGACCCTCCTTCAAACCACTCCCTCCTGTCTCGTCAACAATATCAGACAACACCCCTCTGAGCCATTCAGTAAACCTACTCCATCTTTTACTTCAATTCCACAAATCATTCTCTGTCCAAACCTCCTGCCATTATAAACATCCTCACATCCGCTGTAACGCATCTTATTCAAACTACTGCTACATCACTCGTTCACAAATTGTTTGGATTCAACCACCAGCAACCACATCTTCACGCCACACGGAACTACATCCGAACGACAAACCTCAAGCTTCACATAACTCTAACATCTTCCAAACCATCACCGAACTGTGGCCAAAACCACACGCCTTCCTCCCAACCTGGAAACAAACCCCTTGCCTTAATCTTCACGATACCACTACTCTGAAGTACCACAATATACAGAGTCCAATCAACACCATACTATTCCCAATGTCCATCTTCACTTCAGAACACTCCCTTCACCTCAAATACATCCACACCCTATCACAGTTCGCCATCAACCTAAGCCTCCACATCACACAAACCTTCCCAGTGTAAAACTCCAGCAAACCCTTCATCTCTTACAGACCGCACTCCTCACCACAACAAACCATACCATCTCCGGTCCATTACCCTATAGCCTCTTCTTACCCCTGTAACGACCCAGATTTTTCTGGCCGATTTATTTTGAATATTTAATATCGTTTTAAATATTGAGCTGATAATATAATTAATTTTTATATTGACTTATCGACATAACTATCGTAATATGAGGATCTTAAGTAATTAAAGTTGAAATGGAGTCAAATTGATTTATATGAAGTTTTATTTGAATTTAAACGATAACAAATAATAATTTATTATCGAAGAATTCATTTGTTTAAATTTAAATTATATTATATTGATTTAAAATGGTTATTTTATATTACGTTCAAATTAAATTGTATAATCTGTTTCGTTGAATTCAAAATAGTGAATAATGTTGAGAACATCAGTTGTTTTGCTAAAATAGTGGTTCGTGGTTTCAAATTAAAGAACCGCGATATAGTTTAGTTTTAAAAATCAAATCAAAACTTTAAGAAGCCGACCTATCTTCTGTTAAACGCAGACCTAAAATTTTCTCGAGCCACAAATTCTGCTCCCCAGCTTCGTTGCAAAGTAAAGCACCATTTTAATGGCTCCAGTACAAATTGTTCCCCGCTGTTCACTTATAAATGTCGCAGTTCACTTCATCTTTCAGCTCAAAAACAAAACCGAAGTTCCCCTTTCCATTTAAAATCAAACCGCAACTTCTTCCTCTCCATTATATAATACGCAGAGTTTTTCCATTTGCATCATATCAAACCGACCGCGATTTCCACTTCCCTATCCAAATAAAAATCAAATCGAAGCCCTGTTCTTCGTTATAACTAGCAGTGCGTTCAGGAACGAGGCGCTCTCGATTCAGGCACACGCTAGGGCTTCGACGATAAAGCGATGTGCTAGGGTTCGAGTAATATAGCGAGATGGTGGGGGTCGCGATGCTTCGTGATGGGCGATTCAGTTGCTCAAGGTCGACAGGGTGGATATGGGATTGGAGTGGTACGAAGCTTTAGCAAGGGGTTCAACAGTGGATGACATGGAGTTCGACAGACTACTGGATGAAAAGGGGGACTGGTGCGATTTACTGAAGGTGGCGTTGAAGTTGCTGATGCGATGTACGGAGGTTGAGTAGATTGGGTAATTGTGGAGTTGTCTAGTATTTGCAGTAGCAATAAGGTATGCGTTTCATGGAATTTAAAATTCGTAAAATAATCAATTTATTTGTTTTAGTAATTAATTTAAAGTAAATAGAGTTTAATTGGAAACAAAATCAAATAAATTAAGATGGAAGTGGATTCAACTCGAGTGGATTCATAGAAAGAAGCAACAAGGAATCGAATGGGATTTTCGGCAACTAAGATCAGGTGAGTAAATCTCACTCACCTTTTATTTTTAATTATTTTTATTTCGTTAAAAATAATTGTTGTTGCTCGTTTGAATGTTTCTGCTTATTTTATATATATTAGTTATTTAGGCTATATATATATATATATTGGGTTGATTGATTGGTTGGATTCCCGCAGTTTCATTAGCGGATGCCCGCAGTTTCATAGCGGATGATTACCCTATACGCCCCACGCTATGATTAGTGGATGACCTTCTATACCGCGATATTCTGCCACGAAGCAGAATGGGTATTATTTATGTGCTAACATCTGTGGATGCAGGAAAACAGGTTGGAGGAATCCAACTGGATTCCTCAAAAATATATTATCTGTTTGTTTATTTGTTTGCATATATATTGTTATATATGATGTGTTAGAAAAATAAACAATTGGTTGCTTTGTGTGTTTTATCACTGGGCTTAAGTAATGATATTTAAAAATATCGTAAAAAGGATATTGGAGATTTAAAAAGGGAAAATTCTATTTTAAATAGAATTTGAATTTTTAATGGAATAAAATATAAACTTGTTTGAAAAATAAAACCAGTAGTTTCTTTTTAAACGAAGTTTATAAATAGTTCTTTTATAACGAAGTTATAAATGAAGTGAAAAAGAATTATCATTTGATAATTCAGAAATGGAAATATAAGCGTGAAATTGGAATTTGAAATGAAATTTCAAATAGAATGTGAAATGAAATTTTTAAATATATAACTCAAATGAAAGTTGAGTATAATATTTGAATTTTTAAAAAGGAGTTTAAATATTTGAATTTTAAAAGGGGATTGAATATTAGAAATTTAAATTGAAGTTCAAATAGAATTTGAATAGACGAAATTAGAATGGAAAAATGGAATTTGAATTCAAGGAATTAAAATAAAATCTGAATTCAAAGGAATTCGAATAAAGAAATTCAAATAGAGATTTGAATGTGGAATTTCAAAATAGAATGTGAAATATAGAATTTCAAAGAAGAATTGAATAGGATTTGAAATATGAAATGTGAATAGAGATTTGAATGGAATTTAAATATGAAATTTGAATTGAGATTTGAAATAGAAATTCAAGCGTTGAATTTGAACATGGGATTGAATATAGAAATTCAAGTAGAAATTTGAATATGAGATTTCAAAATAGAATTTTGAAATAAACTTTGAAAATAGGATTTCAAAGTAGAATGGGAAATGGAATTTCAAAAATAGGATTTCAAATAGAAAATCCAAATGGTTTTGAAAATGGGATTTGAATTCAGGGGAATTCAAATGGGTTTGAGTGAAGAAATTCAAATGGGTTTGAAATATTAGAATTCAAAATGAATTTGAATATTAGAATTCAAATGGAAAGGGAAAATGAAATTTGAATATAAGAGATTCAAATTGAATTCAAATAGGATTTGATCTATGGGATTTGAATATGAAATTCAAATGGGTTTTAAACTATGGAATTTTGAATATAGAATTTAAAAAGGAGTTTGAATATTTGAATTTCAATGAAATTCAAATATAGAAATTGGAATATAGAAGTTCCAATGGAATTTAAATATAGAGTTTGAATAAAAGAATTCAAATGAATTCGAACATAGAATTTGAATATGGAATTGAAATAGAAAATTCAAGTATTGAATTTGAATATCCAATAGAAAAGGAATTAGGATTTGAAATATAGAATTCAAAAGTAAGATTGGAATTTGAACCAAGGAATTCAAATAGAGTTAAAATGGAATTGAATTCGTTTTAAGAAGTTTAAAAGTTTATATATATAAAAATATAATTAAAAACGAACTCGCCGCAGCGCTGCAGTTCGTAAATTGGCGATTCGAACTTCAATTGAATATACAGAGTGCAATTGAAGTCGAAATTCTTCGAAACAAGAAACGTCAGGACCGATTTGATAATAGCTTTCTAATGAAGGAGAAAAATCTGAATTTCGTCGTATAGATTTTGAGTTATGTCAAAATCAAATTTTCAGAAAAACAGCGCCAGAACTATTTAAAAACCATAACGGTTTATTTCATTTTATAAAAGGATTTTAAACCAATAAAAATCCGAATTGTCTCTTTTGAAAATTTCAGAATTTGAGTTATAAATTATATGCGAACTTAAGTGAAGTGAAAGAAATGGTTTTTAAAATTAATAATCATATTTTGATTATTGAATAGAGTTGACTAAGACAAAGAGAAATTAGTTAATCGAATTTTGACGATGAACTTTGAAAGGTGAAGGGAATTTTTAAATATATATTTGAAATCAAATATAGAACATGAATTGAAAATGAAATTAAATTAGTATAATAAAGTTGAAATATATTTGGATAGGTTATATTCAAATATCAAAGTGATATAGGAAAAGAGTTAATTTGCAAACTGACAAAATGAATTAGTTAAAACGATTGAATCGAGCAAACTGTGAATAAGTAGATTAACTTGTGATTTCATATTCAAACCAAATATGAAAACTAGAAATGGAAAAAAAGGAATTTGATTTGTATAAGCAAGTGGAATCAAATTTGAGCATGTTATGTTCAACAAAAAGTGAAATAGGCAAAAGGGCCAATTTAAAGAATAAATGGGCGAAACTGAATTCAAAACGATTAGATGGTATTGAATTGAATTGCAAACAGGTGAATATGTGTTAAGCAGGTTTGGGATGAAGTATACGAAGTTATAAATGTAGTGCTCGACAAAAAGGTACATGTTTAATTCGTATATGAGATTTTATGCGCCGTATCGGCAAGCCGCTTGGCTTTTCCTTTTTCTTTTTGATTGAGGAAGATACCGGGAAGCTATTTGAAATTTCCCGATGCTCCCGATACAGGGGAGGTTATGGCGAATTTTTCCGGGAATTTAAGGAGTTAGAATATTTTTAAGAAATTTGAAAATTAGAAATCTATATATCGATATATATATAGAATTCGATAAGGAAACGAAATCAAAAATAGCGAAAAGGGCCAATATGGTTATTGAAATATTTGGATAACAAATATTGATAGAGGAAATGGAAAAGTGATTTAATTAATGAAATATTAATTGAAGAGCCCAGTGATTTGTTTGGTATGTTTGGATGAACACTTGTTTTATTCGATAGTTAAATCACAGACTATCGAAGTTTTTGACCATCGCTGTCAATATGGAGAGACCGGTTGGATTATTATCCGAAGAACCACTCCGTATCGGCATAAGCGTTGCGAACCAAGTATGCTGAATATATTGAAGACGGAGTAAAGTGCAAGAGCTTTTCTATTTATAGAAATAGTGCCTTCGGTTTCGTTCAATCCCAGAACGAACGTAAATGGACGAATGTCTGACAGAGTATTTCCAATGATCAAATGGGTTGGTCTGTATGAATATATATGGTTGCAACGGATTTATCCCTTAGCATAATATCCAGAATATTTGTGCAAACTCAACTAGTGATTAACGGATCTGATGATGTGGCATTCAAAGTGATTGTGCTATCAATGAATGGTAAGTATTCGTAGCCTCAGGCCTCAACAACCGGGAAAAGACAAAAATCGGGCAGGCAGCATGGCTATGTGGGTCGCACCCATTAGGGTGTATAATCACCTATCTAGAGAAATTCCTTTTGTTTCTTAATCTATCGATTCTGCCCATTCGGGAAACGGTGGTTTGAGTCCAACCGTTGGTGATATACATTCGATACACTCAAGCGAAATGAGTGGTCGGTCATGTGTGGGCCGGGTTGCAAGACGTTCTTGTTGAACCCAGGTGTATTTGCCTCTAGAGATACATCCTCGGAAGGTGGTTCCATACCTTGTCATGTTGGAAATCCAATCTCCAATAAGCGCCATGCGGTTTTTGATTATATAATATATATGTGGAACGTGAGATGCAAGCGTTCTGCTATTTGGTTATTTACTTGATGTAGACATTATTATAATATCACTGGATTTTCGTATCAAAGTGTTTGGGTTATAGTAAGGTAAAAACCGTCCATGTTTATGTGTGGGCTGGTCTTACTATTATCTTTTCTTTCGAAAAGGGTTTTGAAAGTTAAACAAGTGGTTGGAGTTTACTCACACCAGTCCCATGACTGACCCAGAGTTTATTTTGTTTGTTTTCCCTAAACTCTTGGGTGCCCAAATTTGTACGGGCAGTCAAGTAGTTAGGATTTTTCAGATTCCCTTGGAAGAGCTGGAAGCAGGAGGCTTCACCAGTTAGATATAGACTATCATATATTCCGCTGTAGACCTTGTTTGTATCTGGAAACAGGTGTTTATAACTGTTCCAGAAATGACTGTTGTGCTCTGATGATGGTATGTATATAAAGTTACTGATTTGTATTTCAAAAGTTATATTATAAAAATATATTTTATTCGTTCCGCTGTGAGTTGTGATCTTCGTTTTTCTTCTACTCTAATATTTCTTTCTTTCTATTTCTCATCCTCTAACTTCTTTCTAATAATGAGTCGTATTTCTGTGCAATTTGAGTTGGACGTGTGGGGTTTTTAGTCAACTCAGATAGCACGGATTTGCGGGTCTTTACAGTTGGTATCAGAGCTTAGGTTGAGCGAATACCTAGGCTTGTGTGGCATGTGCTCATTAGAGATAGGGTCAGTAGTACCCTAGAATGAGTTGAGTGTATAGACACGAGAGAGCGTATTTGTAAGTTGATATAAAAATTGTTTTATATTGTGTTGGCTTGTCTGTTGAGTAGTTTATGAATTCTGGTCGAATCGTGGGACGCCACGACGTCGATAGGAGTTTCTAAATACTTGAACAGAAGATTGAACACAGTATTGTTTTAAAGTGGGTGAAATTATTTTACCCAAAATTATATTTTGATACAGAAAGAATGATTTTTGAAATCATTATATTATATGGATGTGTTGATTGTTAGGATTATAATCAATGAGATTATAAAATTAAAATGGTTATTTATAACCAAAATAGAATTTGTATGGAAATTAAAAATACAAATGAGATGAAATTGAATCAGATTCAAACCAGAATTTGAAATTTAAAATCCTGGGAAGTTTGAGATATTTTTGGAAGTATATTAGAACAATATAGCTTTGTTTTAAAAGGATTTTAAATGGATTTTGAAATTGTTAAGCACTGAACTCACTTCAGTGGCTGGGAAATAATTCTGATGATGATTGCAACATCATCAGTGTTCATTTTCGAGTTTCTAAGTGATGAATTGCTACCTTGGAAAGGTTTTGATGGAAATTCGTTTGAAAAAAAAAAACAAGTGGTTTGAAAATTCAAATGTTTTTGAATTTGAAATGAAAATAAATATATGTATATATTTATGGGATTTCAAAAGAATTTGAAATGAAAAACCCTGGGATTTGGATTCTGGAATTAAAATTTAACTGAAGTAAGTTAAATGGTTCAGGGCGAATTAAATTGACTAGAATCAATTTGAAATAAATTGAAATGAATATGAATTAGAATGCATATGAATGGAAACCAAAAGTTTTGGTTGAAATTAAAGTCATAGAAATATGAGGAGTGAGTTCAACATTAGTGAATTGTTGAAAAGTAATGAGTTTGTACCATTTTTCCTAACTTAGCAATTTCGAGGACGAAATTATTTTAAGGGGGGTAGAATGTAACGACCCAGATTTTTCTGGCCGATTTATTTTGAATATTTAATATCGTTTTAAATATTGAGCTGATAATATAATTAATTTTTATATTGACTTATCGACATAACTATCGTAATATGAGGATCTTAAGTAATTAAAGTTGAAATGGAGTCAAATTGATTTATATGAAGTTTTATTTGAATTTAAACGATAACAAATAATAATTTATTATCGAAGAATTCATTTGTTTAAATTTAAATTATATTATATTGATTTAAAATGGTTATTTTATATTACGTTCAAATTAAATTGTATAATCTGTTTCGTTGAATTCAAAATAGTGAATAATGTTGAGAACATCAGTTGTTTTGCTAAAATAGTGGTTCGTGGTTTCAAATTAAAGAACCGCGATATAGTTTAGTTTTAAAAATCAAATCAAAACTTTAAGAAGCCGACCTATCTTCTGTTAAACGCAGACCTAAAATTTTCTCGAGCCACAAATTCTGCTCCCCAGCTTCGTTGCAAAGTAAAGCACCATTTTAATGGCTCCAGTACAAATTGTTCCCCGCTGTTCACTTATAAATGTCGCAGTTCACTTCGTCTTTCAGCTCAAAAACAAAACCGAAGTTCCCCTTTCCATTTAAAATCAAACCGCAACTTCTTCCTCTCCATTATATAATACGCAGAGTTTTTCCATTTGCATCATATCAAACCGACCGCGATTTCCACTTCCCTATCCAAATAAAAATCAAATCGAAGCCCTGTTCTTCGTTATAACTAGCAGTGCGTTCAGGAACGAGGCGCTCTCGATTCAGGCACACGCTAGGGCTTCGACGATAAAGCGATGTGCTAGGGTTCGAGTAATATAGCGAGATGGTGGGGGTCGCGATGCTTCGTGATGGGCGATTCAGTTGCTCAAGGTCGACAGGGTGGATATGGGATTGGAGTGGTACGAAGCTTTAGCAAGGGGTTCAACAGTGGATGACATGGAGTTCGACAGACTACTGGATGAAAAGGGGGACTGGTGCGATTTACTGAAGGTGGCGTTGAAGTTGCTGATGCGATGTACGGAGGTTGAGTAGATTGGGTAATTGTGGAGTTGTCTAGTATTTGCAGTAGCAATAAGGTATGCGTTTCATGGAATTTAAAATTCGTAGAATAATCAATTTATTTGTTTTAGTAATTAATTTAAAATAAATAGAGTTTAATTGGAAACAAAATCAAATAAATTAAGATGGAAGTGGATTCAACTCGAGTGGATTCATAGAAAGAAGCAACAAGGAATCGAATGGGATTTTCGGCAACTAAGATCAGGTGAGTAAATCTCACTCACCTTTTATTTTTAATTATTTTTATTTCGTTAAAAATAATTGTTGTTGCTCGTTTGAATGTTTCTGCTTATTTTATATATATTAGTTATTTAGGCTATATATATATTGGGTTGATTGATTGGTTGGATTCCCGCAGTTTCATTAGCGGATGCCCGCAGTTTCATAGCGGATGATTACCCTATACGCCCCACGCTATGATTAGTGGATGACCTTCTATACCGCGATATTCTGCCACGAAGCAGAATGGGTATTATTTATGTGCTAACATCTGTGGATGCAGGAAAACAGGTTGGAGGAATCCAACTGGATTCCTCAAAAATATATTATCTGTTTGTTTATTTGTTTGCATATATATTGTTATATATGATGTGTTAGAAAAATAAACAATTGGTTGCTTTGTGTGTTTTATCACTGGGCTTAAGTAATGATATTTAAAAATATCGTAAAAAGGATATTGGAGATTTAAAAAGGGAAAATTCTATTTTAAATAGAATTTGAATTTTTAATGGAATAAAATATAAACTTGTTTGAAAAATAAAACCAGTAGTTTCTTTTTAAACGAAGTTTATAAATAGTTCTTTTATAACGAAGTTATAAATGAAGTGAAAAAGAATTATCATTTGATAATTCAGAAATGGAAATATAAGCGTGAAATTGGAATTTGAAATGAAATTTCAAATAGAATGTGAAATGAAATTTTTAAATATATAACTCAAATGAAAGTTGAGTATAATATTTGAATTTTTAAAAAGGAGTTTAAATATTTGAATTTTAAAAGGGGATTGAATATTAGAAATTTAAATTGAAGTTCAAATAGAATTTGAATAGACGAAATTAGAATGGAAAAATGGAATTTGAATTCAAGGAATTAAAATAAAATTTGAATTCAAAGGAATTCGAATAAAGAAATTCAAATAGAGATTTGAATGTGGAATTTCAAAATAGAATGTGAAATATAGAATTTCAAAGAAGAATTGAATAGGATTTGAAATATGAAATGTGAATAGAGATTTGAATGGAATTTAAATATGAAATTTGAATTGAGATTTGAAATAGAAATTCAAGCGTTGAATTTGAACATGGGATTGAATATAGAAATTCAAGTAGAAATTTGAATATGAGATTTCAAAATAGAATTTTGAAATAAACTTTGAAAATAGGATTTCAAAGTAGAATGGGAAATGGAATTTCAAAAATAGGATTTCAAATAGAAAATCCAAATGGTTTTGAAAATGGGATTTGAATTCAGGGGAATTCAAATGGGTTTGAGTGAAGAAATTCAAATGGGTTTGAAATATTAGAATTCAAAATGAGTTTGAATATTAGAATTCAAATGGAAAGGGAAAATGAAATTTGAATATAAGAGATTCAAATTGAATTCAAATAGGATTTGATCTATGGGATTTGAATATGAAATTCAAATGGGTTTTAAACTATGGAATTTTGAATATAGAATTTAAAAAGGAGTTTGAATATTTGAATTTCAATGAAATTCAAATATAGAAATTGGAATATAGAAGTTCCAATGGAATTTAAATATAGAGTTTGAATAAAAGAATTCAAATGAATTCGAACATAGAATTTGAATATGGAATTGAAATAGAAAATTCAAGTATTGAATTTGAATATCCAATAGAAAAGGAATTGGGGTTTGAAATATAGAATTCAAAAGTAAGATTGGAATTTGAACCAAGGAATTCAAATAGAGTTAAAATGGAATTGAATTCGTTTTAAGAAGTTTAAAAGTTTATATATATATAAAAATATAATTAAAAACGAACTCGCCGCAGCGCTGCAGTTCGTAAATTGGCGATTCGAACTTCAATTGAATATACAGAGTGCAATTGAAGTCGAAATTCTTCGAAACAAGAAACGTCAGGACCGATTTGATAATAGCTTTCTAATGAAGGAGAAAAATCTGAATTTCGTCGTATAGATTTTGAGTTATGTCAAAATCAAATTTTCAGAAAAACAGCGCCAGAACTATTTAAAAACCATAACGGTTTATTTCATTTTATAAAAGGATTTTAAACCAATAAAAATCCGAATTGTCTCTTTTGAAAATTTCAGAATTTGAGTTATAAATTATATGCGAACTTAAGTGAAGTGAAAGAAATGGTTTTTAAAATTAATAATCATATTTTGATTATTGAATAGAGTTGACTAAGACAAAGAGAAATTAGTTAATCGAATTTTGACGATGAACTTTGAAAGGTGAAGGGAATTTTTAAATATATATTTGAAATCAAATATAGAACATGAATTGAAAATGAAATTAAATTAGTATAATCAAGTTGAAATATATTTGGATAGGTTATATTCAAATATCAAAGTGATATAGGAAAAGAGTTAATTTGCAAACTGACAAAATGAATTAGTTAAAACGATTGAATCGAGCAAACTGTGAATAAGTAGTTTAACTTGTGATTTCATATTCAAACCAAATATGAAAACTAGAAATGGAAAAAAAGGAATTTGATTTGTATAAGCAAGTGGAATCAAATTTGAGCATGTTATGTTCAACAAAAAGTGAAATAGGCAAAAGGGCCAATTTAAAGAATAAATGGGCGAAACTGAATTCAAAACGATTAGATGGTATTGAATTGAATTGCAAACAGGTGAATATGTGTTAAGCAGGTTTGGGATGAAGTATATGAAGTTATAAATGTAGTGCTCGACAAAAAGGTACATGTTTAATTCGTATATGAGATTTTATGCGCCGTATCGGCAAGCCGCTTGGCTTTTCCTTTTTCTTTTTGATTGAGGAAGATACCGGGAAGCTATTTGAAATTTCCCGATGCTCCCGATACAGGGGAGGTTATGGCGAATTTTTCCGGGAATTTAAGGAGTTAGAATATTTTTAAGAAATTTGAAAATTAGAAATCTATATATCGATATATATATAGAATTCGATAAGGAAACGAAATCAAAAATAGCGAAAAGGGCCAATATGGTTATTGAAATATTTGGATAACAAATATTGATAGAGGAAATGGAAAAGTGATTTAATTAATGAAATATTAATTGAAGAGCCCAGTGATTTGTTTGGTATGTTTGGATGAACACTTGTTTTATTCGATAGTTAAATCACAGACTATCGAAGTTTTTGACCATCGTTGTCAATATGGAGAGACCGGTTGGATTATTATCCGAAGAACCACTCCGTATCGGCATAAGCGTTGCGAACCAAGTATGCTGAATATATTGAAGACGGAGTAAAGTGCAAGAGCTTTTCTATTTATAGAAATAGTGCCTTCGGTTTCGTTCAATCCCAGAACGAACGTAAATGGACGAATGTCTGACAGAGTATTTCCAATGATCAAATGGGTTGGTCTGTATGAATATATATGGTTGCAACGGATTTATCCCTTAGCATAATATCCAGAATATTTGTGCAAACTCAACTAGTGATTAACGGATCTGATGATGTGGCATTCAAAGTGATTGTGCTATCAATGAATGGTAAGTATTCGTAGCCTCAGGCCTCAACAACCGGGAAAAGACAAAAATCGGGCAGGCAGCATGGCTATGTGGGTCGCACCCATTAGGGTGTATAATCACCTATCTAGAGAAATTCCTTTTGTTTCTTAATCTATCGATTCTGCCCATTCGGGAAACGGTGGTTTGAGTCCAACCGTTGGTGATATACATTCGATACACTCAAGCGAAATGAGTGGTCGGTCATGTGTGGGTCGGGTTGTAAGACGTTCTTGTTGAACCCAGGTGTATTTGCCTCTAGAGATACATCCTCGGAAGGTGGTTCCATACCTTGTCATGTTGGAAATCCAATCTCCAATAAGCGCCATGCGGTTTTTGATTATATAATATATATGTGGAACGTGAGATGCAAGCGTTCTGCTATTTGGTTATTTACTTGATGTAGACATTATTATAATATCACTGGATTTTCGTATCAAAGTGTTTAGGTTATAGTAAGGTAAAAACCGTCCATGTTTATGTGTGGGCTGGTCTTACTATTATCTTTTCTTTCGAAAAGGGTTTTGAAAGTTAAACAAGTGGTTGGAGTTTACTCACACCAGTCCCATGACTGACCCAGAGTTTATTTTGTTTGTTTTCCCTAAACTCTTGGGTGCCCAAATTTGTACGGGCAGTCAAGTAGTTAGGATTTTTCAGATTCCCTTGGAAGAGCTGGAAGCAGGAGGCTTCACCAGTTAGATATAGACTATCATATATTCCGCTGTAGACCTTGTTTGTATCTGGAAACAGGTGTTTATAACTGTTCCAGAAATGACTGTTGTGCTCTGATGATGGTATGTATATAAAGTTACTGATTTGTATTTCAAAAGTTATATTATAAAAATATATTTTATTCGTTCCGCTGTGAGTTGTGATCTTCGTTTTTCTTCTATTCTAATATTTCTTTCTTTCTATTTCTCATCCTCTAACTTCTTTCTAATAATGAGTCGTATTTCTGTGCAATTTGAGTTGGACGTGTGGGGTTTTTAGTCAACTCAGATAGCACGGATTTGCGGGTCTTTACAACCCCATTCAATCACGCCACCTCGCACAAACTCTAGTTGAAACCCAAAATTGATTTCAAACACCAGATCTCGAACACAGTTCAAGCCCACCGTTGAAACAAACTCCCAAAAAACCAACAAGGTCAACCTCCAGCGAAGCAACAAGTCCAAATCAGCATCGTGACGTACAAATTGCATCCTCCTTCCAAAAACTCAACAACGTTCACCCACAAAATCAGTCACGAATCCTCTTATTCGCCAACTTCCAAGTCCCAAAAATCGAATTCACCAAACCGCAACCCCACTCCACTAATATTCACGATCCAAATCGCCTTCCTACCTTCCCAAACAAGCTCCTTCAGAAAATTACAGTCCTCAAACTCCAAATTCGCACCAAACTTCTGCCCCAAATCAAACTCGAACCCCAAACCAAACGACCACCTCCCAAATCAATGAAATCCTTCCACTCCGACCCTATACACGACTTCGAATTTGCGAATCAAATTTACTAATTACATTTGAGAATTTGTTTTATTTGTTCATGCTTTCTTCTTGTAGGCAGATGAAGCTTTTTTTTTTATTTGCAAACGGGTTTGGGTGAGCTGTGTTATGTGGTTAATTTGGGCTTAGCTATTTGGGCCGCGCTGTTGCTATTTTATTCCTTGTTATGTGACCATTTTTTTCTTTTTGTGATAGTCTGAGGTTTTATATTGAATTTATTTGCCACCTTTGAAAAAAAAACTTTAATTTTTATTAGTGTAAATTCATTTGTCTTTGATCCCGTTTTATTCTGTAAAAATATGGCAATTGATTGGTTTGAGCAATATATTTTGGGATGTCTTGTTACCTTCTCCTTGAATGAGTGAGTCTGATTTGAGTTTATTCTTGTTTAGTTTTTAATTTGTTTTAAGTTTATTAATTCGGGTTTATTTTAGTTTTTTTATTCAGTTTAGTTAGTTTGTTTTATTTGAATTTTTTTTCTTCCTTTCAAAAAAAAAAAATTACTCAAAGAAAAGAAACAGAACCAAAGTGAATAGAGTTCAAACAACCAACAATGATTTTAGAGGTCAAGCAATTTGAAATTAGCAAAATTTGAATTGTTGGAGCAGTTACACACCAAGTGGGGTGTGAACACGCTAGCGCTACTCAGTTGCACTGGACGGACTGCCGATCTAGGTGAGAATTTTCTAAACTCTACAAGGACTGCTGCTGCTTGAAAAATATAGAAATTGCTTGTAAAAATCTCTGCAGGTGTCGTGGCTTGATTGTAAAAATGTTATTTCTGCAGTTTATTATTCTGTGTTTGTTCTGTGATTGATTATTCTGCCTATTGATCTATGGTTGGAAATTTTAAAACGAACGTGGGATAAATTGGATAGTTTGTTTTTGGAATCAAATCGAGGATTCCCCGAAGCTCAAAGCACAAAATATTCGTTAAACCGACAATTAGGATTGATACTATCTGAGGTGTCTAAGGAACGGTAGAGTCTAGAACTCTAACAGGTTCTTAAACCTTTAGTCGTGTTTCTATGGTGATTTGTGGCACACTGATAATCCCTGTCCGAATCTGGCCTGGACTTGTATTCATATAATCCGAAGTTGTTAATATTAACATTTTTTAAGAGCTTTTTTAGAGCCACAAATTTTGAAACTGATTTTTTTCCGACAAATAACTCTCTTCTTCTAGTACATGCGCGCTCGCCCCATGTACAACCAAAATTGCAATTCTTTTCAAAATTTCAATGATTTTGGTTATAGTTCAAATCCGAATGAATTTCAAGATGAAATTTTTTCGAATAATCTCCACAAATCTCTTCAAACGGTTACACCCCAATACGAAAAACATCATTCTATGATTAAGGAGAATTTATCTGAGGCGCGTCAACTTTTCGCGCAAATGGCTAAGCAAAATGCTGAAAATCAAAACAATTGCAACACCGATTTTAATGAAATTTTTGAAAACCAAAATGATTTTCATAATACGAGTGGATGTCAAATGTTAGTTATCGAATATGAAAAATGTGTTATGAACAAGCTAAATTTTTGGCGATGTTGGTTCTGGAAAATAAACAATGGACGACTTCTAAGAGATGAGGTGGATGAATTTTTAAGGTCAACTAGTGAGGAACATATAAAAATGACAAATCTAAAAAACAATATTTTGAAGTCTGGTGTGTCTACCAATTTGATAGAATAGAGCCTGAGTGAAATTGATCAATTAATGCATGATATTTGGAATTGTCTCGAGGACATCAAGGAATGAGCGCGAATTTTAGATGAAAAACAAGATTCTGAAAATAAATATATCGAAAACATGTGTAACGTTGAACAACTGGCTCAATACACTATTGAACTTTGGCAAAATCTAGAGAAGTTTATTACTTGAGGGAATTGATGATGTTGATGAATTTGAGGATTTAATGAAACTTGGCTTGACTTACATCGAAGAACTAGCTCAAAGAATAACAGACAGCAAACAAAGTTGCACTAGGATAGTTTATCTCATTTCTCTTCTTCAAACTGAAGTTACGAACTTGTACAACAACTACAAATCCCAATCTGATGACAGACAACTTTCTGCCAACGCTTCTTTTGAAACAAATAATCAGCCAATAACTTCGTCACAACATTACATAACGATTATTGATGATTCTGACGATATGGCTGTTGATGAAAATGAAATTTTTGAAAAATCTCTTGTGCAAAATACTGATTTCTGTGAAACTGAAATTCAAACTCAAATAGATGCTTCTGATGAAAATTCAACTCTTATTGACATCAAAAATTTTCAAACAACAGCTTGTCAAATTGATGAAAATCTTAATAAAGTTGTTGAAATCTCTGTAATTGATTCGAATTTGAATTCTCCTGAAAACAAAGACGTCAATCTTTAATTTGATCTTCCTCTCTCAGATTCTGAAAATTTTGAAACTTTAGCAATTTTAGATTGCCAACCTGAAAGAAACGATGAAGTTAGTAACAACTGTTTGAGTAAGGACGACTTTGATAAGCGAAAACTTCTTGAACTGATTGACGATAATGTTGTTGGGTCTGACATTGAAAATGAAACATTTTAGAACTTTGAAATTCTTGAGGGTGAAAACAACGAAACTTGTAATGATACGGATTTCGCCCAGACCTAATCGATCGCTAAATCGATCAAGACCATTCGAATCCCGCATACGCTAACTCTGGGAATACAACACATCAGAACAAATAACAGAAGACTTTTATAAACATCAGAGTACAGAATATCAGAGTTTATCGAATATTAAACAGTGGAAGACAATTTTACAATAAAGTTAATACAATGCAGCGGAACAATTAAACCAACACAACGGAAGACTATCAATGCTCCGGACACAGCTTTAAGCTTCAATCCAGAATCCTTCTCAATAAGTGGTTTCGTCGAAAACGAAGGTCGTTCGCAAAATGGTTATTTATAAGGGCTATATATTATATTAAATTCCATAGCGACTATCCTGAATATTTAACTGGCCATAACTTTTTATTCCCGCTATGAAATTTCAATTTTTCAGATCCGTTAGAAAGATATAATTAAACGGATCTAAATATTTTTGGTTTTACAGAAATCCGATTTATTTTATATCATGTACATTCAGTCAAAGCTCATATTCAAAATTTCAAACTACCGCGCTATTTCTAACTCCTTTTATAATTAAAATAAATATATTCGTTCTAACTTCGATTTAAATAAATTTTTAATCGTTATTATTTAAAATAAATCATTTTAAATATTCAAAATCCATTAAAATTCCTAAAATAAAATTTTTAAATCGGTTCCAAAATTCCAGATTTTCACAATCTCCCTCACTTAAAACTTTTCGTCTCCGAAAAGGAACGGAGCTGGAAGTTGTTTAATTAACCAAGTCAACTTTCATTCTTTTATTGGTTTCAATAATTTTATTAGTTGAACTAATAATCACACAATTATCAATCAATTAGTTGATTAGCTTTTCTAATATATATAACTTTTATATATTTAAAAAACATATTTTCTAAGATCGAATTATATATATAATCACAAATATGTTAATTATAAACTTGACACTCTCAACTCATTCTAGGGCATTTCTAACCCCATCTCTAACGAGTTTCTCATTCTAGGATACTACTGATCCTATCTCTAATGAGTATTCTTTTGTAGGATATTTTTTAATCCTACCTCTGATGAGTCTTTTGTTCAGTTCTAACGAGTTGTACCTCAAAGATTTGAGTTAACCAAAGCTTTGATACCAGCTGTAACGACACGGATTTCGCCCAGACCTAATCGATCGCTAAATCAACCAAGACCGTTTGAATCCCACATACGCTAACTCTAGGCATAGAACACATCAGAACAAATAACAGAAGACTTTTATAAACATTATAATAATGTTACACTAGAGTACAGAATATCAGAGTACATCAAATATTAAACAGTAGAATTTAATTTTACGATAAAGTTAATACAGTGCAGCGGAACAATTAAACCAACACAGCGGAAGACTATCAATGCTCTGGACAAAACTTTAAGCTTCGATCCAGAATCCTTCTCAATAAATAGATATCTGCAAAAACAAGCCACTCAACTGCCCGTGTGGAAAATATGGGCACCCGAGTTTGCAAGTGAAACAAACTACGAGTCAGTCATAGGACTGGTATGATAAATCTTTACTTAACTAATAATAAGGCTAATACAGAGACCATGCCACTAATGCGGAATGGGTTTACTCCGTTGGATTTCCAATGCATGAAATAAGTAAATCTTTTAAAAACAACGCAATGTTTTTTAGAAAATGAAATCATTATAGGACTCAAGTCCCATCACACAATGCAACGCAAACCAGAGGATAGAGTTTTACCTTATAATGATCAAACATGCTTGATACGTAAAAAATAATATTTAATATTATTATTAGTGTCTAATCAATTTTTAAAACACTTTAAAAATAAATGTATCAATCCTAGACGGCATAGTACCACATCCTACTATGTCGCAATATATAGGTTTAAAATCAAATCCGTAATGTCGTATTGGAAATTGGGTTTCCATCATGAGTCTAGGCTAGGGATGATCTCCTTACCGATTCGAGACACTCTAGCAATTGTCTCAGGATCCCCCTTAGTGAACCCTTAGATCCTGCAGGGCCGGTCCACAAATATACCTTAAGGGATTAGTTATGCCTGAACACACGTTTCCTGGTCCTATTAGAACTATCAATTGGCCACTATTGACTAATATATCCGAGGCCTCGTAATTCATCATCCACATAAGTGAAAATGTCTGGGCTCCATACCATGACACCACTTCTAGCATAGAGAAAAACGTGTGCACTCCCTGCGTCCCTTATCCCATTTATGACTCATACCTGGGTGTGAGGCTCGTGAAGTTATGCTACACACAAAGCTAAGCCGAAATAAGCTGTGCTTTGATCATCCACCACAAGGCCCTGCTTTTCAACAGAAGCCTTAATCATTTGCATCTTGGCATGCCACATTGACAATCCACGCCATGCGATCGATAACTATTAATATATAACCTCTGAGCTCGTGCGTCTCAGAGAAAGGTGTTAAGCAAGAGAATAAATTCTCCACCACCAAACAGATATATATTAAGTAGAAATCAATTTACATAGAATGAAATCCAATGTCAGACACACATCCATTTACAAGTCCGTTCTGGGTCTGAACGAAACCGGAGACACCTTATTCCTCGTCCCGTATGTCCAATACGGAAGAGAGGTGCTCGCTTAATCCGGAAAATCAAAAAGTACGTCCGAACAACTACCACTATAACCCTTTCAAGACAGCAACTCCAATCAAAGGCATCAGTAGTTGTCCATTTGATTTGAAGATCACCGGTCTTCAAACACCGTCTTCAATATCTTCGATTTAAATCGTCATATAATTATTTGAAATGAGATTGAACTCGGTCTTTTCAAATAATTCTCGAATAATTATAATTTAAATCATTTCATATTGTTAATATTATTTTATAACGATTTAGCGCGATTTTTATTTATATAAAAATAGCCCAATTTAATTTAACGACGCTTGAGGGGTCAATAGGTGGCCTTGGCGCTGTTTTTACCCAAATTTAATTTACACATTTCTCGAAATTAACCGTTGGATTTTAACAAATTTTATATCGTTGGAAAGATCTTCCCAAAGTGGACCTAACGGTTCCAGTTTTGGGAAAATCCGACGGTCGGATCTTTCGGTATAATCGTTTAAAGTTACATTTCCGAAACGCGAACTACCGTGTGCGATTCGTTTAATTTTAATTTATATATATATATATATATATATATATAATTACATATAAATATAAATCATTCGACGATTCCACTAACATGTTTAACATGCCAAATAAAAGGGTGTTTTATTTTGCATAACCATTTAAATGTTTTTAATGAAAAATAAAAAAAGATATTATATTTGCAAACAATTTCCTATATTTTCTAGTAACAAATAAATAGAGATTTTTGTTTACATACATTTCCAATGTATTCTAATGTCAAATACAAGGAGAAGTTTTATTTGCATTACTTTCTACATGTTTTCTAATGTCAAATAAAAATGTATTTTATTTGCATAACTTTTCTACATGATTCTAATGTCAAATAAAATGTATTTTATTTGCATACATTCACTACCTGTTTTCTAATGTCAAATAAAATGTAATTTATTTGCATATATTACTACATGTTTTCTAATGTTAGATAAAATGTAATTTGTTTGCATAATATGTCGCTAATGACAAATAAAAGATAATTTTTATTTTCATTATTTGTATGCAATTCCTATTTTTACTCAACAAATAAAAAGAAATATTTTTATTTGTATAAGATTTCAATGTATAACACTACACATAAAAATGTCTCTTTTAATTTGTGTACAATTCTAATGTATAATATGACGATCTAAATGTCTCTTTTATATTGTATACAATTCTAATGTATAATATGACGATCTAAATATCTCTTTTATATTGTATACAATTCTATTTTTAATACAACAATCAAAAATGATATTTATATATCTTAAGATAGCCAATAAAAATGATATTCTAATGTTGTATACAAATTCCTACATTAATATGACAAATAAAAATAATATTTTTATTTGTTTACAAATCTATTTTTAACGTAACAAATAAAAATGATATTTTTATTTGTTTGCAGTTCCTACTTTAACATGTAACATAAAAATGATGTTTTTATGTGTTTTACAATTCCTTCATTAATATGTAACACAACAAATAAAATTGACATTTTCATTTCCATACAAATCTATATTTAACAATAAATGAAAATTTTATTTTGTCGATCATTCTAATACAAGTGAATAAAAATAATTCTTTTATTTCGTTGACAATTCTATTTCAACAAAATAAATAAAAATAATAACTTTATTTTGTTGACAATC
This sequence comes from Allium sativum, assembly GCA_030737875.1. NCBI lineage: Eukaryota > Viridiplantae > Streptophyta > Magnoliopsida > Asparagales > Amaryllidaceae > Allium > Allium sativum. The sequence continues at coordinate 72,581,157 of CM060924.1, forward strand.
CTATTTTAACAAAACATAAAAAAATGATAATTTTATTTTGTTGACAACTCTATTTCAACAAAACATAAAAAAATGATAATTTTATTTTTGTTGACAATCCTATTTCAACAAAAAATAAAAATGATAATTTTGTTTTTATTGACAATTCTATTTCAACAAAATATAAAAATGATAATTTTGTTTTTGTTGACAATTCTATTTCAACAAAAATTAATAAAAAGGATGATTTTGTTTATGTTGACAATTCTATTTCAACAAAACATATAAAAATGATAATTTTGTTTTTGTGGACAATTCTATTTCAACAAAAATTAATAAAAAGGATGATTTTATTTTTGTTGACAATTTTATTTCAACAAAACATATAAAAATGCTAAATTTGTTTTTGTTGACAATTCTATTTCAACAAAAATTAATAAAAAGGATGATTTTGTTTATGTTGACAATTCTATTTCAACAAAACATAAAAATGATAATATTGTTTTTTGTTGACAATTCTATTCCAACAAAACATACAAAAATGATAATTTTGTTTTTGTTGACAATGCTATTTCAACAAAAATGAATAAAAAGGATGATTTTGTTTTTGTTGACAATTCTATTTCAACAAAACATATAAAAATGATAATTTTGTTTTTTGTTGACAATTCTATTTCAACAAAACATATAAAAATGATAATTTTGTTTTTGTTGACAATTCTATTTCAACAAAAATAAATAAAAATGATAACTTCATTTTATTAACTATTCTATTTTACCAAATGAATAAAAATGATAACTACACTTTGTTAACAATTCGATTTTAACAAAATGAATAAAATTGATAACTTCACTTTGTTAACAATTCTGTTTTAACAAAATGAATAAAAATAATAACTTATTTTGTTGACAATCCTATTTCAACAAAAAATAAAAAAAATGATAATTTTGTTTTCACAATTCTATTCCAATAAAAATGACATTTTTGTTTCATACAAATCTAATTTAACAAAAATGATAACTTTGTCTTCGCAATTCTATTTCAATAAAAATGGCATTTTTGTCAATTCTAATTTCAACAAAAAAATGACAATTTTATATTGTCAATTCTAATTTCAACAAAAATGACAATTTTATATTGTCAATTCTAATACAATGAAAATGACAATCTTATTTTGTCAATTCTAATATAATAAAAATGAAACTTATTTTGTCAATTCTAATACAATGAAAATGATATCCTTGTTTTGACACTTTATATTTCAACAAAAAATGTTAATTTTTGTTTTGATAATTTTATTTCAACAAAAATGTTAAAATTTTGTTTTAACAATTTTATTTCAACAAAAATGTTAATTTTTTTGTTTTAACAATTTTATTTCAACAAAAATAATCCACCAAATCAACAGACCAACATAACAGTATCAATCAACCCAAATCAAATCACGTATAACAAAAAATTGAATTTAACAGCGGATTGGTAGAGATTTCTAAACACAATCATAACTAATTAATTTTAATTATTTAAAAAAAAATAGAATTCTCACAATGCTTCAAGTTATGTACAATTCAGAATTGAATTTTCTCCAAATTCTGATTTGCTCCAAATTCGTTCTTGTCTATTCTGAAATGTAGATCTCGAATTTACGGTCCCAACGGTTTTGATATTGTTTTATTTCATTTCTGTATGAAGAAGTTATGACATTTTATAGATCTGATTACAATAACTAGGATAATTAAATTAATAATTAACTTAATTAATTCCTTAAACCTTAATTACTTCATCTCTCCCGTTTTTAAAACATCTGGAGACCGAAACCCAACTGTCGACTTGAACCCTAGGTTGCGCACGCCACCACAGGCGACTGACCGCCGATCCAACCATGCCACGTCGAAGGCCTCCACTCCAGCGCCCACTGCCGGGCTCGATGGCGAACTCACGCCACCATTGGCGCCAGGAAACACACCTTAACCGACGACCTTTAAGCCATGAATTCGCAAAGAATTGAACTCCATCTTCGATCTCGTCCATATAGAATTAAAGAACTCGCTTAGTTCTTCAATCTTTGCTTTATAATCTTCCGAAATTATTTAATGAATTTGAAGAAATTAAGGGAAAGGTATGGGAGCTTTCTAGCCATCCAAGAAGAAGGAGGCGGCTGCGTTTGATAAGAAGAATTAGGCTTTTGGGATTATCCTATATTTAATATTATATTATTAAATGTTCTAATTTACAAAAAAAAACCGTTACTTCTTAATAACTCCAATTCCCGCCCAAAGAATGTTGCCCCTAGCCAAATACCCATATTTCGGACCCAATGGACTATGTCCCGTCAGCCCATTCGATCGTTTCAGCCCAATTTTCTTCAAATTAAAATATAAATCATTTAATTATTTAATTTGATCGTACATTTAAATTTACCAGGACCAAATATGGACTCCAAAAATTCCCGAAAAATAAATCTAGCTATGTTTTGACGATACAGTCCTAATAAAATTAATTTTGTTGAATTTGGAGACCGTTTGAAAAATGGTCATTTTAACAGTCGATCAAATTCAACAGAAAATTTCGAACACAGTTTAATTTATCACGCTTACATATTAATTCCAAAAATTATGAAAATTGGAATCTAACAATAATTTGACATTCCAAATCCAACCAAAGTGGATTCGTCGAAAATGGAGGTCGTTGCAAAATGGTTATATATAAGGGCTATATATTATATTAAATTCCATAGCGACTATCCTGAATATTTAACTGGCCATAACTTTTTATTCCCGCTATGAAATTTCAATTTTTCAAATCCAATTAGAAAGATATAATTAAATAGATTTAAATATTTTTTGTTTTACCAAAATTCAATTTATTTTGAATCCTGTACATCCAGTCAAAGTTCAAATTCAAAATTTCAAATTACCGTGTTATTTCAAACTCCTTTTATAATTAAAATAAATATATTCATTCTAACTTCGATTTAAATAAATTTTTAATTGTTATTATTTAAAATAAATCATTTTAAATATTCAAAATCCATTAAAATTCCTAAAATAAAAATTTTAAATTGGTTCCGAAACTCCGGGTTGTTACAAAACTGCAGAATGTGATCTTAAACACAATGACAATTTTTCTGAAACTGTTGAAACTCCTTGTGACTTGATCGTTTCAACTGAACCTCATTGTGATCACTTGTTTTTCATTGGTAAATTTCTGCAGTATATGAACTCTTTTTGGAATAACACGGTTTTTGAGAAAACATGATTTCGAAATTTACTGAAAATTCACTTGTTTGGTTTTAACTTTAGGTTTACGAATGAGCCTTTAGTCTAAAAAATTTCCAATATCAAAGCAAAACTGAACAATATTTCTCAAAACAATTGTGGGGGTGAGAACGATGCAACACTCTCAATTTATACATTATCTGAACAAGTCAAACTTTGTTTTTGAAACTTTTGTTAAACCTCGACTCGATGACTTCTCTTTAGTTGCTATAGAAATTCAATTCGATTTTAGGATCAATTGTAACCTCAAAATTTTAAATTTAGCAACTCAAGCTTTTGAAAAAACAAAATTTGTTTTTCCAAGTCTGGAACGTGATATAAAATTCTTTATGATTTGATTTTCTGTGCTTCAGCTGTATCTCATAATCTTAATGAGGCTGATCCATTGGTCCATTGTGGACCGGTTCATCTATTCGATGACTGTGCATTTTCTACATGTGTACCCGGTAAGCTGTGCTGACCCTCTTATTTTATTTCCTTTTCACTAAGATATGTCTGATTACCGACTGTGAGGGCACAGTCACACTCAAGTGTGGGGGGAAATTTACATTACATCAGCAATCAAATTTTATGAACTAGGTCATTCATTGAACAATGACTAACTTAACCTCATAAATAACACATTGGTTCTTGTTTGATAAGTTGAATTGTTGGGTGATGGGAATGAAAAGTATTTATTCATCGAGTCGTAATGTGTCTTTTTAAGATGCTAGCTTGAGACCGTGTAGACGTTAGTCGTGTTCTGGATTAAGCGTGTCAACGCTTGTTATACATGTTAGAATGTGCAAGTAAAAATAATAAAAAAAAACATCAAATAAACAATGATTTTGCACCTACATTTGTTGGATTTTATGAGTTCGTTTTCATGAATAATATTTTTCTCACTCAAATTTTCAAACTCGTAAGTTCTAAATTCCACTTGGCCCAATTAAGGAGAAATGACTCATTGTAGCATTCTTCTTCGATACCCCACATTATTCAATCCCAAGTTTTAGTCGAATTACATCCATGTTTCAACAAGTTTTTCTTATATTGGTATACTTAAGAACCTTGTACTGATTTATTTTCAAAGGTTCAAAAACGTTACTTTTTATACCAATATTACACCACCCACTCCGTACTTGTTTTAAGGTAGGATAATCATATACCACATCTTATTTTATATAGGTCATCTATCTTACGAAACTTTGCTTATCTTTCCTTTCAGCATTTTGTATAACATCAATCTAGACTTGTGTTTGAATTAGGGTTATAGAAGTAAAGTAACTAAGGCACAGAACTTTCCTTTCATGAAGTGTTGGTTATGATTCGCTTAGTAGAGGAGGAATCAAATGAAATAATATACGGTATCATTCCATCCCATCTCCACTCATCATTCATCATGCAGCAAAAAAAAAGAGAAAAAAAGGAAAAAGAGAGAGAAAAAATGCAATAAAGAGGAAATCTCTGAGAATAAAATAATCATTCGCCATTCTTAACTATAAAACATTCATTTCCATTCCATCCAAATCCATCATACCGTACTTGGAAGCGAGGATTGTAGTAGAGGAGATAAAAAGAAACAAAATGTCCATATATGCCTTAGTATTACTTTACCTTTTGTAGCTTAAAGTTCAACTAATACACTTGCCCTCTTTTCAATAACATTTTTAGAACTTACAAAATTTTCCTTCATCTATGCATAACTCGCATCCAATACATTACAGTTACACTGGTGCAAAACTATTCAAAAGAAAAAAGAAAAAAAAAAGAATGAATAGATGATTGGGTGCACATTGTCGATGTGTAGAACTTTGGTTGACACCACGCTCTTAACCTTCAAGACAATTACAGTGTTATCAAGGAATTACGATTCAACTTGAATTTTTTTATTCATTTTTGCATCAATTATGGGATGGACAATTTAGGACTAAACCATTATTATTGAAATTAGGTAAAGCCCTTGGAATTTGAAAGAACTTAAATATATCATTTGATTAATTCACATACTTAAGACGCTTTGGATTTTGTGGGTAGTATCCGCTGAAAACTCTCACGATACAACACTCGTCCTACTAGGGACACGTAGGTGTTTAATGGCTTAATGCATGCGCTAATTGAAATCATTTTTCCTACGAAAGTGTGACATATCTTAGTTTAGTTTATTCGAGGACGAATAAAAAGATAAGTGTGGGGGTATTTGATATACACGTAAATGTGTATATTTTATCCGCTTATTTATCTTGTTTTCTTTTTAAAATTACTGATATTGTGTATTTATAGCTGTGTTTTCAGATTATTGACAAAAAACATGGTTTAGAGTATTTGATGAATAAAGCATGAAGAAATTGCTTAAAAAGAGTGAAGTTTGAAATTGCTAAAGCATAAAGAGTTTAAAGCTTGAAGAATGGTTACAAATAGAATTCAGTTAGGTAGATTTGGCTCAGTGAATACTCATGCTACATTCACATTACCTCATTTGCAAGGTCTCTTACTCATGCTGCATTCACATTAGCTCATTTGCAAGGCCACTTACTCTATAGCTGCGTTCACACTGTCTTATGTGTTATTTGGGCTAATTCTTTAGTCCCACATTGTGTAATTAGCCAATTAGTCTTTGTAATATGAGCTATAAATACACTTGTATCTTGTTCATTTAAAAACACATTGGGTTTTATTATGTAATTCTCTTCTTGGAATAAAATCATTCTTCTTCCTTTCTCTTTACTTTTTATTGTATTTTATTTATGTTGTTTATTTTATTTCTCTCTTCTTCTTTAGCTATGTCTAGCTAATTCTCTTTAATTTGGGGTTGATGATGCGGTATTAGATTCAATATAAATCACATAGCCAAAGAGATTAGAACTTCATGTATGTAGATCTAGATCTGAACCAAGAGTTGGATCTGAACCTTCATACTCTGTGTCATTTAAGAGCTATGCTCCTTCACAGGGTATATTCGAGTTCGATCTAACGTTTATCAGATTTAGATCTAACATTTAGGGTTTTATAAAATAATAGTGAATCTGTCCTGATAGCCTATGGTTGTTTAAGAGCTTTGCTCCTGCATAGGCTATACTTGTCGTTATTCATATATTTGTTTCTAGAAACCTAATAAGCGTTGATTCATATTTGTGACAGAAACATGAATTAGATCTGATTACTTTGTTTGGCTATTAATTCATGTTAATTTAATCTATGTCATTGCTCCCTAATTGCTTTCTTTAATCATATAAAACTCTCTTTTATTTAATTTTTGTTATTTTCTGTGGTTTCTGTGACGACCCGAACTTCCCAGTAAAGGAAAAACTGGATTGCTTTGAGAACAATACACATCAGAACATAAACTGAAGAACATTTTATTGCTGATTACAACAATTACATCAGAGTACAAGAATGTAACAGAGTATGAATACTTATTACAGAAATAGAAATGCAATAATATCAGAGTTTTAAATTACATTTAAATAACAGCGGAAAAATATTACAAATATACAACTGAAAGGAATACACGGATATAGAGCTTTCCGAATACCGCTTCAGCTGTAAGCCAGTATCCTGTAAATATATCTGCAAAAAGCTACTCGATTGCCCGTGTGGAAAATATGGGCACCCGAGTTTGCCAGTGAAACAAACTACAGGTCAGTCATAGGACTGGTATGAGAAATCTTAACTTAACTTATCTAATTAATATGGCTAATCACAGGACCACGCCGCTAACGCGGAACGGGTTTACTCCATTGGATTGCCAGTGCATAAAATAAAGTAAATCATTAAACAACGCAATGCTTTTTTAAAAAAGAAACCATTATAAGACCCAAGTCCCATCACACAATGCAACGCAAACCGGAGGATAGGGTTTTACCTTATAATGGTCAAAAGATGCTTGATACGATAAAACGGATTTATATTGGTGTGTATATATATGGGTATATATATATATATATATTTCAAAAACAATTTCAATCATAATGTATCAATCATAGACGACATAGTACCCCATCCTACTATGTCGCTATACTAGTTCTACAATCAAAACCGCAAGGTCGTATTGGAAATTGGATTTCCATCATGAGTCGAGGCTAGGGGCAAGCTCCTCTCCGATTCGAGACACTCTAGCAAATGCCTCAGGATCACACCTATGGGCAACCCTTGTAGCGGTAGGGCCGGTCCCCGCCTATCGGCAGTGGATTAGTTATGCCTGAACACACGCTTCCCGGTTCCTTTGAACCTATAGTGTGACCACTAACGGCCTATAAAAATCTGAGGCGCCTCAAAATCCATCATCCATATAAGTAAAATGCCAGCCAGTTTAAGCATTGACACTACCACTAGCTAGAAAGAAACGTGTGCACTCCCTACGGTCCATATCCCGTTTTTGACTCATACCGGGGTGTGAGGCTCGCGAAGTCACGATATACACAAAGCTATGCCGTAATAGGCTATAATTTGATCATCCCACAAGGCCCTTCTTTACAACAAAAGCCTTGATCATTTGCATCTTGTCTTGCCACATTGACAATTCATGCCATGCGATCAATCACTGTTAATATATACCAGGGTGTTAAGCAGAGAATAAATCCTCTACCACCAAACAGACATACATTAACAGAAATCGATTTAATTCACATGGAACAAAATCCAATGTCAGACACACATCCATTTACTAGCTTATGGTCTGGGTCTGAGCGAAAACCAAATCCGAACAATCAACAATAGTCCGGACGGTCACCACTGAGGCCCCTTCAAGGTAGCTACTCCCATCAAGGGTCTCTGTAGCAACACATCCATTCGATGTGAAGATCGTCGGTCTTCAACCACCGTCTTCATCTTCGACTCTTCATCGTCGTAGTAATTATTCGGAATGGGTTAAACCCGGTCTTCCCGAATAACTCACGTACTTTATAATTAAAAATCAAATACTATTAAAAACACATCCAACGCCTCATTCCAATTCAGAATATTCTTCTAATAAAATATTCGTATTATTCTATCAAAGATAAATCCTTTAAGTTTATTCTTAAATCTTTCTTATAAAGATTTATTAAAAACCCAATTTGGTTTTAAATATCAAAAATCATTATTCAATGATTATTTAAATTTAAGAAATAAATCTTATCTTTTAACTGAGTTAAAGAGCTAATGTCCTTTTAAAACATAGTTCACGGTAAACCCAAAATCATCTTCCATAAAATATGGAATCTTCACAAAAATCAAATCAATATATAATCGTTATAAATTTCTGTATCCAACCAATAATATAAATGGAATAACGGCGAAGCCTCTTAAATTCCATATGTAGTATAGGTCTTCTTTTACAGAAGCTTATCTCGGTTATTATTAATTCGAATTCTATTCAACTCTAATTTAATATATTAAACTGGAAAACTTGGCTTTTGGAAAATTCCCATTTAAATCTTAATAAAAGATTTATAAATTCCAAATCATAATTTCACTGTCAGTTGGGTTAAAGAACACGTGTCACTTAAAACACGGTTCACGATAAACCCCACTCACATTTCATCTTATTTCAATTACTAAAAATAATTGAAAACTTTAATAATCTAAATTAAAAAATTATTCTTTTCATACGGGGTTTAAGAACAGTGTTATTTAATACACTATTCACGACAAACCCAAAATCCACTTTATTTAATTAAATTCAATTAAATATTAACAAATTTGGAAGACTTCATTTAATATAAATTTAATGATTTATCCTAGATGAGAACTAGTTCATTTCAATAAAAATATATTTTAACAAAATATATTCTTTTTGTAAAATATTCTTTTCTAAGATATTTCCTAAAATATTCTTTTTCTAGAATATTCTTTTTTGGAATGTGACCCAATCGACCACCATACATTGCATGAAATCAACAAGCATGATAAATAATTATCAAACATCCAATTAATCAACCAAAGTGGATTCTACACTAAATATTGGGACTAGTGTAGGTCTATGTATCATCCCAACACCCGTGTGGGGTTTCATCCAACAATCAAATAATAAATTATTTGTGCACTTGGGCGATGTGTGAAAATAATCGTCCCAATCACATAAACAAGTCGGATGACTTGTAAATGGGAGTGTAATATTCAGTTTGAATATACCAACATTATATTTAACACATCAAACATTGCAACATCACAGACATATATTTCAAGCCATCACTAACATCATATTTTTAACATATGATATTTTTTTAATAACTAATCGACAATAAAAATATTCTCTTTTATTTCTAATCTTTTTATTGCAACTAATCGACAATAAAAATATTAACTTTTATGTCTAATTCTTTTTAATGACAAAATATGATTATTTTGTCTAATTCTTTTTAATGTAAACAAAAATGTCTATTTTTGTTTGACTCCTTTTAATGCACAAAAATGTTTATTTGGTTACACTCTTTTCGATGACCAAAAATGATAATTTTGGTTAAACTCTTCTTAATGACCAAAAATGATAATTTTGGTGAAACTCTTTTTAATGACCAAAATGATAATTTTGGTGAAATTCTTTTTAATGACCAAAATGATAATTTTGGTGAAATTCTTTTTAATGACCAAAATGATAATTTTGGTTAAACTCTACTGTGACGGCAAGGAATTTCGCTCGGTCCGAACCAGTCGCTAAACCGATCCAGGCCGTTCGAAACACCCTATCGTTTGAGAACAGGACAAAACAGAACGCATACAGAAGAACATTTCATTCTATATTACAAAAATGCATCAGATTACAAGAATATACAGAGTATAACCAAATAAATGTTACACAGAAATATCAGAGATTTAAATTACATTTAAATACATAGCAGCGGAAAATAATACAATACACAACTAGAAGGAGATATACGGATACAAAGCTTTCCAGATATCGTTCCAGCTGTAAACCAGGATCCTGTGAATATAAATCTGCAAAACCAAAACTACTAGCTGCCCGTGTCAAAATAAGGGCACCCAGAGTTTAGGTTAAAACAATAAACTCCAGGTCAGTCATGGGACTGGTGTGAGAACTAAAACAGTTATAAATCTTTATTTTAAATCTTTAGGTAAATCAAGGGACCACGCCGTATAACACGGAACGGGTTTCCTCCCAAGAATACCAGTGCATAAAACAAACAGCGCAATGCTAAATAAAGAAAAATGAAGCTATTATAAGACCCAGTTCCCATCACACAATGCAACGCAAGCCGGAGGATAGGGTTTTTACCTTATAATAGCCAAGAATGCTTGATACGTTTAAAACAAATCATTTGATACTATTATAAGTGTATAGTGTATAAAACAACTTCAAATCATAAGTATCAATCCTAGGCGGCATGAATGCCCCATACCACTATGTCGCCGTATATAGGTTATACAATCAAAATCGCAAGGTCACGTATTTGGAAATTGGATTTCCGTCTATGAACCGAGGCAAAAGATAGTCCTCAACCGATTCGAGACTGTCTAGCCCGAGTCTCAGGCACAGCCGCAACCGTACCTTGGATCGTCAGGGCCGGTCCACCGATGTGGATTATAATGCCTGAACAATACGTCTCTCCGCCCTTTGGGGCGTAAATGAGCCAACTAAATGACTCCATCGGTTCGAGAACGACCGATCAATCCGAGGCGCCTCGCAACAGCAACAACCACATAAGTCAAACTCGTCAGGGCGTGTAAAACCACTGACGCCACTTCTAGCTAGAAAGAAAACGCATGTCCCCCCTGAGGTCTGTCTCCCATTTTTGGTTCATACCGGGTGTGAAACACGCGAGGTAAACGTTACACAAAGCTACGCCACAAAGGCCGTGCTTTGATCATCACCACAAGACTTTGCTTTTCAACAGAAGCCTTGATCATTTGCCACTTAGGCATGCCACATAGGCAATTCACTCCATGCGTTTGATATCCATCAATATATAACCCCTGAGCTCGTACGTCTCAGAGAAGGGCGTTAAGCAAGAGAATAAATTCTCCGCCGCCAAACAGATATATATTTAATAGAGATCAATCACACGAACTAAAATCCAATGTCAGACACACAGTCCATTTACAAGTCCGTTCTGGGTCTGAACGAAACCGGAGGCACCTAGTACCCCGCATATCCATCGATCTCCAAGTACGTCTGGACGATCACTAACTGTTTCCATCTTCTTGGGTGTACAGCCCAATCAAGATCATCAGTTATCACCCAAACGACGTGAAGACCTCCGGTCTTCGACCATCGTCTTCATCTTCGACTTATCGTCGTATCAGTTATCCAGAATGGGATAAACCCGGTCTTTCCGAATAACTCGCGTATATTTTAAATAAGTGTTACACAAACACAACATACGCCTCATTCCAATTCATCAGTCACTAACCGTAAATTAATCAAGAGAATAATTCCCCAAATATTAACCCCGAAGGCCGAAACCAACATCAGATCAATATCCAGAAAACCATTCTGCTTGGCCAACCAACAGTTAGTTTCTAAATTTCACATTCATAGGGAAATGTTCCCATTAATTTTATCCAAGATAAATTTCTTGAATTTATTCTTCTTTTGAATTTCGATTCAACTAGTCGAGATTAACGAACCTTACCGAAGTAATCATTGGTTTTAATTTCCCAATCCCAACCTATTTATCCCATGAAGTAAAACTGGTAATACTTCATATCTAACACCACAGTGTTATCGGTAAATTCAATTACCATTTCACGTTCAAATCTAATTAAAGATTTAACTATCGCCTGGAGCAAAACAGGTGATACTGCATTTCGATTATTTCAATCTAATTAAAGATTCATTAAAACTCTACTTAGTTTTAATCTTTGACTGGGTTAAAGAATCAGTGTCATTTAAAACACGGTTCACGATAAACACAAAATCACGTCACATTTCAATCAGTCCCTAATTGTAAATTAGCAAGTGAGCAATTCCCTAAGTATTAATCCCGAAGGCCGAAACCAACATCAGATCAATACCTCGGAAACTATTCAACTTAACTAATCTCCAGTTAGTTTCTGATTTTCTTAACTTCTTTAGGTCTAAGAACTGTATTATTGAAGATACCGTTCACGACAACCCAAAATCACATTTCATCAATGATCGGGTTAAAGAACGAGTGTTATTTAAAACACTGTCCACGATAAACCCAAAAATCAATATCGATTCAATTCCAATTAAATATTATTTAATTGGTACACTTCATTAAATCTAAATAAAAAGATTTAATCTTTTCTCAACTGGGTTCAAGAACAGTGTTAGTGAAGACACCATTCACGACAAACCCAAATCACATTTGATATTAAATACAAGGCTCTGAATAGAAAATATCCCGGCTTATATTCAATATCAAATTCTACGATTAACAAATGTCGTATTGGAAATAACGATATAAATATATATCTTTCAAATTTCCATAACAACATCTGTATAATCACGAATTCCAACATCGAAATATTCCGAAGACAATTTCGATTCAAATCCACTCCAATGCAATCATTGGAAATTTTGGTTATTTTTAAAACCCTTTTCAAATTCAATTTATTTATTTAAAAATAAATAGAATTATAATTCTAGTTCAAAACTAGTTCATTTTGATAAAAATCTATTTTTATCCTTTCAAATATGGAGTTTTTCATCCCAAACTTTCACAAATCATTTCTTATGATTTTACACAAATTATTACTATTTTTAATAATTTTATCAAGGCCTGTACAGTCGATTTCCATCAACGGCCATCGAACTGCACTTATAGCGACCTTTTTCGAATTTGATTTGGACGTATCTCCAAATCCAACCGTTAGATTTCAAATTTCTAATATTCGTTAGAAAGCTCTTTTCGATACGAACCCAACTGTTCCAGTTTTAGGAGAATCCGACGGTCGGATCTCCCGCAATGTCCGTTTGAAATAAATGGTCGAAATTCACGAACTGCCGCGGCGCGGCGCGTTCTATTCAGGCCATTATATTATATATATAATATATATAATATATATTTCGTCGATTTCTATTTAAAATGAATTATATAAATAGTTTTAAAATTCGTTTCAAAAGCAATTTCAACTTCCATTTCAATTCAAATCAAAATTGAATTCTTCTTTATAAATTCGTTTTAAAATTCATTTCTATTCAATTCAAATTTCAATTCAATTTGAATTCATTTCAATTCGCTTTCAATTCAATTAGAATTCGTTTTCAATTCAATTCATTTCGAAATCGTTTTCAATTCAATTCATTTCGAAATCGTTTTCAATTCAATTCATTTCGAAATCGTTTTCAATTCAATTCATTTCGAAATCGTTTTCAATTCAATTCATTTCGAAATCGTTTTCAATTCATTTTGAATTCATTTTCAATTCATTTCGAAATCGTTTTCAATTCATTTCATTTCGAAATCGTTTTCAATTCAATTCATTTCGAAATCGCTTAAAATCGATATAAATATCGTTCACGTCAAAATGGCGTCAATCTAATCAACACGGCTTCATAAATTCCTATTTTCAAATATTCTATTTCAAATATTTCTTTTCCCAAAATAGTTGTTATTATCAAAATATTTCGTTCAACACATGACCAATCTCAATGAATGAGTACTGTCAACACATGAACTTTTATTTTATATTGATAAAGGTGCAAATTTTATTACTAAAATATTTCGTTCAACACATGACCAATCTCAATGAATGAGTACTGTCAACACATGAACTTTTATTTTATATCGATAAAGGTGCAAATTTTATTACTAAAATATTTCGTTCAACACATGACCAATCTCAATGAATGAGTACTGTCAACACATGAACTTTTATTTTATATCGATAAAGGTGCAAATTTTATTACTAAAATATTTCGTTCAACACATGACCAATCTCAATGAATGAGTACTGTCAACACATGAACTTTTATTTTATAATATTCTTTATTTTTCAAATTGGAATGAGGCCCAATCAATCACCATATAAAATTAATTATATGGATTTTCATACAACACATGTATATAATAGCATTGAAAAATAATCAACCATCAACCAAAGTGCACTACACTGTATAAGCATCAAATATTGATATCTAACGCTTATAACAGCCTGTCAATCGATCGATCGACATATTTAATCAATCAGGATGAGTGAACTTCAAATTTCATCCTAACACCCGTGTGGGGTTTCAAACAATCAAACATATATTTTATTTGTGCTGTTGGGCGATGTGTAAAATTTATCGTCCCAATCAATGTCATTCAAATAGGTGTACATAAACAAACCGTCTGGTTTGTAAATGAATATTCTATTTTATTCACTTCACGTTAAAAATTATATTTTTAACGATAAAACATTTTATTTCAACCTATGAATTTCTATTCAATTCATTCTTTAAATAAAATGATATTTTTATTTTTCTAACTTATTTTAGAAAATTTCGGCGGCATAACGGCACGATACTAGAAACGGGACAAGGCCTAGCCTTATCCCCGGTCTAGTGAAGGCCCACGCCATTCACACATCAATCAAACCATTCAATTCATCAAACAATTCAATTTCAAATCAAATCATATAACTAACCTATGCAACCAAACAAACAAGTCCATGGTCTGTGGACGATTGTGTCGGGTGCTACTAAGCACCGTCTGCATCCTAGTATATATATCTAATTAGAAAAGAAACGAAAGGTGAGAAATTCTCACATAAAGCTATCCTAGCTCCACGGCACTTCTAATGCAGGAAACCTTCGCCAACTCGCCTTTTGTCGCTTTAGTTGTCCGCTTTCACTACATATGTAAAAATCGAACTTTTACTATGCTATTCAATATATAAAAATCTGATTTTTATCTCGAAGTTCAATATATAAAAATCCCATTTTTATTCGACTATTTCTATTTTGAAAATCACATTTTTATTCTGCTATTTCTATTTTGAAAATCACATTTTTATTCTGCTATTTCTATTTTGAAAATCACATTTTTATTCTGCTATTTCTATTTTGAAAATCACATTTTTATTCTGCTATTTCTATTTTGAAAATCATGTTAATTTTATTGTCAAAATCAATGCAAAATTCATCTTAAAAAAGAATGCAAACTTTGTTTTCAAAGCAAATTCATATTTCTAATCAAAGTCTATTTATATATTTTCTTAAACAAGGTATAAAAAAAAAGTATCATATTTTTCTTATCATGTTATTTACATTCAATACAATGTTATAATTTTATTCTAAAAACTGATTTTAAAACCATACTTTATATTTTCAAAAAAAAAACAAGGTATATTTATGCTCAAAAACATATGCTAATTTCTCTCATGTTTAATATATATATTTTTAAAACTAATCTGAAAATTAATACTTTATAAAAAAAAACTGATCTAATAATAATGTTTTTTTATATAAAAAAATAACAAACTGTTTTTATATTTTCACCATTTCTAAAACTGACTAGCTTATTTCAATTAAAATAAAATAATAAATAAATAAAAAAAATTACCTTTCTTCCTGCGTGTTTTTTTCTGGAGAACGTCGGACTGGGTTTTGACTTGTTTCGTTTCAGAAGAGGGGGAGGTAAGACGAGGGGAGAGGATGCCCGAGGGGAAGGGGATCGCCTGACGCGGAAGAGGGGGGGGGTCGGCCACTGGCGCGGCGCTGGCAAGGAAGGGGGGGGGGGGCGACAATGGGTCTGGGATCGGGGGGGGGGGGCATCGGGGACTTGAAGGACGGAGAGGGAGGAGTTAGGGGGGAGGAAGGAGGATGGGTGCGCCGTCGTGAGGAGGAGGGGGGCGTCGATCGCCGGCGGTGGCTGCGATGGGGAAAGGGGGCGCGGGGCTAGGGCAGCGTCGGGTATTAATTTTTTTTTTCTTTTTTCCAACTGAGTGAAGATGGGGAGAGGGTTGACCCCTTTATAATTTTATATATATTTAATTAATTGGTTTTTTTTAAAGAAATCCTAAAAGTAACTTTTCATTTTGAACTCGAAACCGCACCCACTGACTGTCGTCCCTAGCGTATTACCCCCGTTCCAAACACAATGGGATATGTATCATAAGATGATTCGACTGTCTCAACCAGTTTCTGTTGAATTTAAAATATAATTCTTTATATATTCAATTTAAACGTACATTTCAATTTACCGGGGCCACATACCGACACGAAAAATTCCCTAAAAATATTTTCTAGCTTCGTATTGACGATACGGTCCTAACCAAACTAGTTTCGTCGAATTCTGAGACCGTTGGAAAAATGGCCAATTTCCAGTCGATTAAAATCAACTGAAACTGGTCAAACGCGTTTTCCTTTGCCACGCTCACATATTGATTCGAAAAATTATGAAATTTGAAACTTAGCAATAACTTGACATCACGGACCCAACAAAACTGGTTTCGTCGAAATCCGAGGTCGTTTGCAAAATGTCCATTTTTAAGGGCCTGAATTCCATAGCGACTATTCAGAATTTTCAACTGGACATATCTTTTGATTCCTGATATGAAATCTTGATTTTTCGGATTCGTTGGAAAGATATTATCAATTAGATCCCATTATTTTTGGTTTCACTAAAATCCGGATTGTTTTGCACCCGGTACATTCAATTGAAATTTGAAATCAAATTATCGAACTACCACGCCATTTTCAATTCTATTTATAATTATATATAAATATTTATATTCTAACGACGACGTATATAAATATATACGTCGAATTCTATTGAAAATAAATTTCTCGTCGATATTATTTAAAATAATTTATTTTAAATATTCAAAATTCGCTAAAATTGCCAAAATAAAAATTTTAAACTGGCCCAGATTTTCCGGGTTATTACAATCTCCCCCACTTAAAACTTTTCGTCCCCGAAAAGGAACAAAGTCGAAAGTGGTTTGATTATTCAACTCTACGCTCGATCTGGCTTTCCTTCTCCAACTCTTTAGTTTCTGAGAATTTTCGAAATTTCAAAAATTTGGCTAACACCCTAAATTTTCGAAAAATTTCGCCATAACCTCCCCTGCACCGGGAGCATCGGGGAATTTCAAATAGCTTCCCCGGTCCTTCAGATCTCAAAAAGAAAAAGAAAAAGCCAAGCGGCTAGCCAATAGGCTCACAAAATCATCATCACCCAAACAAAACAGTAAATTATGTAGTAAACATGTACCTATTTGTCGGGCAAACAAATTTTATTCTCTGGCTCTAGCCTCCTTGCTATGACCTGTTCAATGTAAGTACATGTATGCAAGCAAATGCGACCAAATTTCAATACAATTCATTATTCGATCAAATTAGGCATAATGATTCAAAATTATCAAACAAATAAACAAACAACCCAAACATCAATCAATTAGTGAATTAGAGTTTCAAATTCATAATTTTGATACATATACAGAAAATCACGTTTTTGATGCCAATTCACAACAATGTATTCTAACTATACAAGTTTTGGTTCTCACACCAGCCTAATGGAAATATATAGATATCACACCTTCGAAACACGAATATAAATACTGACGATGTGGCCACATCACCAGAATTATACCCGGGTGTCTAGAATGTGACTCTATATCTATCCAATATATTAAAACTTTGAATATACGTTTGCAAGGCGTATATGCAAATTCTTTATATACTGAATTGTCCAAAATCAATATAAACAAATAATCAAATACGAATAATTGATTTAAATTTTCAAAACAAAATTTGTTTTCATTTGAAAAATATACTCTTCACACTCGTTCTAGGATACTACTGATCCCATCTCTAACGAGTCATTCCCATTGGATTTTACTAACCCAATTTCTGATGAATTCTTTCGTATGGTTCTAATGTGCCTTGTTCTCTAGGCTTTGTAAACCAAAGCTCTGATACCAACTGTGACGACAAGGAATTTCGCTCGGTCCGAACCAGTCGCTAAACCGATCCAGGCCGTTCGAAACACCCTATCGTTTGAGAACAGGACAAAACAGAACGCATACAGAAGAACATTTCATTCTATATTACAACAATGCATCAGATTACAAGAATATACAGAGTATAACCAAATAAATGTTACACAGAAATATCAGAGATTTAAATTACATTTAAATACATAGCAGCGGAAAATAATACAATACACAACTAGAAGGAGATATACGGATACAAAGCTTTCCGGATATCGTTCCAGCTGTAAACCAGGATCCTGTGAATATAAATCTGCAAAACCAAAACTACTAGCTGCCCGTGTCAAAATAAGGGCACCCAGAGTTTAGGTTAAAACAATAAACTCCAGGTCAGTCATGGGACTGGTGTGAGAACTAAAACAGTTATAAATCTTTATTTTAAATCTTTAGGTAAATCAAGGGACCACGCCGTATAACACGGAACGGGTTTCCTCCCAAGAATACCAGTGCATAAAACAAACAGCGCAATGCTAAATAAAGAAAAATGAAGCTATTATAAGACCCAGTTCCCATCACACAATGCAACGCAAGCCGGAGGATAGGGTTTTTACCTTATAATAGCCAAGAATGCTTGATACGTTTAAAACAAATCATTTGATACTATTATAAGTGTATAGTGTATAAAACAACTTCAAATCATAAGTATCAATCCTAGGCGGCATGAATGCCCCATACCACTATGTCGCCGTATATAGGTTATACAATCAAAATCGCAAGGTCACGTATTTGGAAATTGGATTTCCGTCTATGAACCGAGGCAAAAGATAGTCCTCAACCGATTCGAGACTGTCTAGCCCGAGTCTCAGGCACAGCCGCAACCGTACCTTGGATCGTCAGGGCCGGTCCACCGATGTGGATTATAATGCCTGAACAATACGTCTCTCCGCCCTTTGGGGCGTAAATGAGCCAACTAAATGACTCCATCGGTTCGAGAACGACCGATCAATCCGAGGCGCCTCGCAACAGCAACAACCACATAAGTCAAACTCGTCAGGGCGTGTAAAACCACTGACGCCACTTCTAGCTAGAAAGAAAACGCATGTCCCCCCTGAGGTCCGTCTCCCATTTTTGGTTCATACCGGGTGTGAAACACGCGAGGTAAACGTTACACAAAGCTACGCCACAAAGGCCGTGCTTTGATCATCACCACAAGACTTTGCTTTTCAACAGAAGCCTTGATCATTTGCCACTTAGGCATGCCACATAGGCAATTCACTCCATGCGTTTGATATCCATCAATATATAACCCCTGAGCTCGTACGTCTCAGAGAAGGGCGTTAAGCAAGAGAATAAATTCTCCGCCGCCAAACAGATATATATTTAATAGAGATCAATCACACGGACTAAAATCCAATGTCAGACACACAGTCCATTTACAAGTCCGTTCTGGGTCTGAACGAAACCGGAGGCACCTAGTACCCCGCATATCCATCGATCTCCAAGTACGTCTGGACGATCACTAACTGTTTCCATCTTCTTGGGTGTACAGCCCAATCAAGATCATCAGTTATCACCCAAACGACGTGAAGACCTCCGGTCTTCGACCATCGTCTTCATCTTCGACTTATCGTCGTATCAGTTATCCAGAATGGGATAAACCCGGTCTTTCCGAATAACTCGCGTATATTTTAAATAAGTGTTACACAAACACAACATACGCCTCATTCCAATTCATCAGTCACTAACCGTAAATTAATCAAGAGAATAATTCCCCAAATATTAACCCCGAAGGCCGAAACCAACATCAGATCAATATCCAGAAAACCATTCTGCTTGGCCAACCGACAGTTAGTTTCTAAATTTCACATTCATAGGGAAATGTTCCCATTAATTTTATCCAAGATAAATTTCTTGAATTTATTCTTCTTTTGAATTTCGATTCAACTAGTCGAGATTAACGAACCTTACCGAAGTAATCATTGGTTTTAATTTCCCAATCCCAACCTATTTATCCCATGAAGTAAAACTGGTAATACTTCATATCTAACACCACAGTGTTATCGGTAAATTCAATTACCATTTCACGTTCAAATCTAATTAAAGATTTAACTATCGCCTGGAGCAAAACTGGTGATACTGCATTTCGATTATTTCAATCTAATTAAAGATTCATTAAAACTCTACTTAGTTTTAATCTTTGACTGGGTTAAAGAATCAGTGTCATTTAAAACACGGTTCACGATAAACCCAAAATCACGTCACATTTCAATCAGTCCCTAATTGTAAATTAGCAAGTGAGCAATTCCCTAAGTATTAATCCCGAAGGCCGAAACCAACATCAGATCAATACCTCGGAAACTATTCAACTTAACTAATCTCCAGTTAGTTTCTGATTTTCTTAACTTCTTTAGGTCTAAGAACTGTATTATTGAAGATACCGTTCACGACAACCCAAAATCACATTTCATCAATGATCGGGTTAAAGAACGAGTGTTATTTAAAACACTGTCCACGATAAACCCAAAAATCAATATCGATTCAATTCCAATTAAATATTATTTAATTGGTACACTTCATTAAATCTAAATAAAAAGATTTAATCTTTTCTCAACTAGGTTCAAGAACAGTGTTAGTGAAGACACCATTCACGACAAACCCAAATCACATTTGATATTAAATACAAGGCTCTGAATAGAAAATATCCCGGCTTATATTCAATATCAAATTCTACGATTAACAAATGTCGTATTGGAAATAACGATATAAATATATATCTTTCAAATTTCCATAACAACATCTGTATAATCACGAATTCCAACATCGAAATATTCCGAAGACAATTTCGATTCAAATCCACTCCAATGCAATCATTGGAAATTTTGGTTATTTTTAAAACCCTTTTCAAATTCAATTTATTTATTTAAAAATAAATAGAATTATAATTCTAGTTCAAAACTAGTTCATTTTGATAAAAATCTATTTTTATCCTTTCAAATATGGAGTTTTTCATCCCAAACTTTCACAAATCATTTCTTATGATTTTACACAAATTATTACTATTTTTAATAATTTTATCAAGGCCTGTACAGTCGATTTCCATCAACGGCCATCGAACTGCACTTATAGCGACCTTTTTCGAATTTGATTTGGACGTATCTCCAAATCCAACCGTTAGATTTCAAATTTCTAATATTCGTTAGAAATCTCTTTTCGATACGAACCCAACGGTTCCGGTTTTAGGAGAGTCCGACGGTCGGATCTCCCGCAATGTCCGTTTGAAATAAATGGTCGAAATTCACGAACTGCCGCGGCGCGGCGCGTTCTATTCAGGCCATTATAATATATATATAATATATATAATATATATTTCGTCGATTTCTATTTAAAACGAATTATATAAATAGTTTTAAAATTCGTTTCAAAAGCAATTTCAACTTCCATTTCAATTCAAATCAAAATTGAATTCTTCTTTATAAATTCGTTTTAAAATTCATTTCTATTCAATTCAAATTTCAATTCAATTTGAATTCATTTCAATTCGCTTTCAATTCAATTAGAATTCGTTTTCAATTCAATTCATTTCGAAATCGTTTTCAATTCAATTCATTTCGAAATCGTTTTCAATTCAATTCATTTCGAAATCGTTTTCAATTCAATTCATTTCGAAATCGTTTTCAATTCAATTCATTTCGAAATCGTTTTCAATTCATTTTGAATTCGTTTTCAATTCATTTCGAAATCGTTTTCAATTCATTTCATTTCGAAATCGTTTTCAATTCAATTCATTTCGAAATCGCTTAAAATCGATATAAATATCGTTCACGTCAAAATGGCGTCAATCTAATCAACACGGCTTCATAAATTCCTATTTTCAAATATTCTATTTCAAATATTTCTTTTCCCAAAATAGTTGTTATTATCAAAATATTTCGTTCAACACATGACCAATCTCAATGAATGAGTACTGTCAACACATGAACTTTTATTTTATATCGATAAAGGTGCAAATTTTATTACTAAAATATTTCGTTCAACACATGACCAATCTCAATGAATGAGTACTGTCAACACATGAACTTTTATTTTATATCGATAAAGGTGCAAATTTTATTACTAAAATATTTCGTTCAACACATGACCAATCTCAATGAATGAGTACTGTCAACACATGAACTTTTATTTTATATCGATAAAGGTGCAAATTTTATTACTAAAATATTTCGTTCAACACATGACCAATCTCAATGAATGAGTACTGTCAACACATGAACTTTTATTTTATAATATTCTTTATTTTTCAAATTGGAATGAGGCCCAATCAATCACCATATAAAATTAATTATATGGATTTTCATACAACACATGTATATAATAGCATTGAAAAATAATCAACCATCAACCAAAGTGCACTACACTGTATAAGCATCAAATATTGATATCTAACGCTTATAACAGCCTGTCAATCGATCGATCGACATATTTAATCAATCAGGATGAGTGAACTTCAAATTTCATCCTAACACCCGTGTGGGGTTTCAAACAATCAAACACATATTTTATTTGTGCTGTTGGGCGATGTGTAAAATTTATCGTCCCAATCAATGTCATTCAAATAGGTGTACATAAACAAACCGTCTGGTTTGTAAATGAATATTCTATTTTATTCACTTCACGTTAAAAATTATATTTTTAATGATAAAACATTTTATTTCAACCTATGAATTTCT
Source organism: Allium sativum (assembly GCA_030737875.1). Classification (NCBI taxonomy): domain Eukaryota; kingdom Viridiplantae; phylum Streptophyta; class Magnoliopsida; order Asparagales; family Amaryllidaceae; genus Allium; species Allium sativum. The sequence continues at coordinate 72,603,944 of CM060924.1, forward strand.
ATTCAATTCATTCTTTAAATAAAATGATATTTTTATTTTTCTAACTTATTTTAGAAAATTTCGGCGGCATAACGGCACGATACTAGAAACGGGACAAGGCCTAGCCTTATCCCCGGTCTAGTGAAGGCCCACGCCATTCACACATCAATCAAACCATTCAATTCATCAAACAATTCAATTTCAAATCAAATCATATAACTAACCTATGCAACCAAACAAACAAGTCCATGGTCTGTGGACGATTGTGTCGGGTGCTACTAAGCACCGTCTGCATCCTAGTATATATATATAATTAGAAAAGAAACGAAAGGTGAGAAATTCTCACATAAAGCTATCCTAGCTCCACGGCACTTCTAATGCAGGAAACCTTCGCTAACTCGCCTTTTGTCGCTTTAGTTGTCCGCTTTCACTACATATGTAAAAATCGAACTTTTACTATGCTATTCAATATATAAAAATCTGATTTTTATCTCGAAGTTCAATATATAAAAATCCCATTTTTATTCGACTATTTCTATTTTGAAAATCACATTTTTATTCTGCTATTTCTATTTTGAAAATCACATTTTTATTCTGCTATTTCTATTTTGAAAATCACATTTTTATTCTGCTATTTCTATTTTGAAAATCATGTTAATTTTATTGTCAAAATCAATGCAAAATTCATCTTCAAAAAGAATGCAAACTTTGTTTTCAAAGCAAATTCATATTTCTAATCAAAGTATATTTATATATTTTCTTAAACAAGGTATAAAAAAAGTATCATATTTTTCTTATCATGTTATTTACATTCAAAACAATGTTATAATTTTATTCTAAAAACTGATTTTAAAACCATACTTTATATTTTCAAAAAAAAACAAGGTATATTTATGCTCAAAAACATATGCTAATTTCTCTCATGTTTAATATATATATTTTTAAAACTAATCTGAAAATTAATACTTTATAAAAAAAAACTGATCTAATAATAATGTTTTTTTATATAAAAAAATAACAAACTGTTTTTATATTTTCACCATTTCTAAAACTGACTAGCTTATTTCAATTAAAATAAAATAATAAATAAATAAAAAAATTACCTTTCTTCCTGCGTGTTTTTTTCTGGAGAACGTCGGACTGGGTTTTGACTTGTTTCGTTTCAGAAGAGAGGGAGGTAAGACGAGGGGAGAGGATGCCCGAGGGGAAGGGGATCGCCTGACGCGGAAGAGGGGGGGGGTCGGCCACTGGCGCGGCGCTGGCAAGGAAGGGGGGGCGACAATGGGTCTGGGATCGGGGGGGGCATCGGGGACTTGAAGGACGGAGAGGGAGGAGTTAGGGGGGAGGAAGGAGGATGGGTGCGCCGTCGTGAGGAGGAGGGGGGGCGTCGATCGCCGGCGGTGGCTGCGATGGGGAAAGGGGGCGCGGGGCTAGGGCAGCGTCGGGTATTAATTTAATTTTTTTTTTCTTTTTTCCAACTGAGTGAAGATGGGGAGAGGGTTGACCCCTTTATAATTTTATATATATTTAATTAATTGGTTTTTTTTTTTAAAGAAATCCTAAAAGTAACTTTTCATTTTGAACTCGAAACCGCACCCACTGACTGTCGTCCCTAGCGTATTACCCCCGTTCCAAACACAATGGGATATGTATCATAAGATGATTCGACTGTCTCAACCAGTTTCTGTTGAATTTAAAATATAATTCTTTATATATTCAATTTAAACGTACATTTCAATTTACCGGGGCCACATACCGACACGAAAAATTCCCTAAAAATATTTTCTAGCTTCGTATTGACGATACGGTCCTAACCAAACTAGTTTCGTCGAATTCTGAGACCGTTGGAAAAATGGCCAATTTCCAGTCGATTAAAATCAACTGAAACTGGTCAAACGCGTTTTCCTTTGCCATGCTCACATATTGATTCGAAAAATTATGAAATTTGAAACTTAGCAATAACTTGACATCATGGACCCAACAAAACTGGTTTCGTCGAAATCCGAGGTCGTTTGCAAAATGTCCATTTTTAAGGGCCTGAATTCCATAGCGACTATTCAGAATTTTCAACTGGACATATCTTTTGATTCCTGATATGAAATCTTGATTTTTCGGATTCGTTGGAAAGATATTATCAATTAGATCCCATTATTTTTGGTTTCACTAAAATCCGGATTGTTTTGCACCCGGTACATTCAATTGAAGTTTGAAATCAAATTATCGAACTACCGCGCCATTTTCAATTCTATTTACAATTATATATAAATATTTATATTCTAACGACGACGTATATAAATATATACGTCGAATTCTATTGAAAATAAATTTCTCGTCGATATTATTTAAAATAATTTATTTTAAATATTCAAAATTCGCTAAAATTGCCAAAATAAAAAATTTAAACTGGCCCAGATTTTCCGGGTTATTACATCTACTTAATGTAAACAAAACTATATATTTTGATCTACTTCTTTTAATGTAAACCTGTGTTCATTTTGGTTTTATACTTTTTAATACACAAAAATATTCATTTTTGTTTAATCCTTTTTAATACACAAAAATATTCATTTTTGTTTCACTAATCAAGTTTTGACAAAACAAGTTATTTTATTTCACTAATCATGTGTTATTCTTATATAATCCTTATTAAATGACAAAAAATGTGATTTTTGTAAAATCCTCATTAAGTGACAAAAATGTATGTTTTTGTCAAACTCCTTATTAAGTGACAAAAATGTGATTTTTGTCAAACTCCTTATTAAGTGACAAAAATGTGATTTTTGTCAAACTCCTTATTAAGTGACAAAAATGTGATTTTTGTCAAACTCTTTTCAATGTGTCAAAATGAATGGTTTTTAATTCATTCTTTCTCAAAGTGATAAAAATGAATGAATTACTTCATTCTTTTCAAAGTGCCAAAATGTTTGGTTTTATCTCAATAACTATATTTCTAATCAAAATGTCATTTTTATTTTGCATAACACATTTCAAATAAAAATGTTGTTTTTATTTCCAAGGTACATTTGTGAGGAAATGTTGTTTTATTCCACTGTAACATTTATAAGAAAATGTTATTTTATTTCTAGGTAACATTCATTAGAAAATGTTATTTCATTTCAAAAATCATGTTTTGACAAAAGATGTTATTTCATTTATAATACCACAATTTATAAAAATGATATTTTTTATCCCTATTGCAACATTTATATAAAAATGGTATTTTATTTCACTAAACATTCTTTTGAAAAAATGCTATTTTAATTCACTAATCATCCTTGACAAAAAATGTTGATTTTATTCACAAAACACATTTTGATAAAAATATGATATTCTATTTTCATCCTTTTACAGTAAACAAAAATGTTAATTTTCCTTTTATAATCATGTCTTGACAAATCCTTTTAATGTAGACAAAAATGCATATTTTTGTTTTAATCTCTTTTCTTATGCACAAAAATGTTTATTCCTAATTTAATCTTTTAAATGACACAAAAATGTTCATTTCTAATTTAATCTTTTTAATGACACAAAAATGTTCATTTCTATCTTCATTCTTATAATGTAAACAAATATGACAAATTTGCTTAATTCTTATACGGTAAACAAATATGATAAATTTGCCTCATTTTTATACTACAAACAAATATGATAGATTTGCCTCATTTTTATACTACAAACTAATATGATAGATTTGCCTCATTTTTATACTACGAACAAATATGATAGATTTGCCTCATTTTTATACTACGAACAAATATGATAGATTTGCCTCATTTTTATTACAACTAAATGACAACGAAATTTGTTCTTTTAAATCTCAAACAAAATGACAATGAAATATGTCAATTCTAGCAAAAATGATATTTTAAATCTAGTTAGACAGTTCTAATCAAAAAGGTATTTTTAATCTCATTCTACATTTTATAACAAAAATGTTATATTTATTCACATAACATATTTCAAATGAAAATGTTATTTCTATTCACATACCTATTTGAATGAAAATGTTATTTTTATTCACATAACATATTTCGAACCAAATCGATATTTATATTCTAACCAAATATAATTCGACAATGCAGCATCAACACAGTAAATCAATCCATCCAAAATTTTCATGGCACATAAAATATTACAATCACAATTAAGATCAATTAGAATCAGTTCACATATATATATATATATATATATAAATTTTTATTTAAAAGTTAAAACGAGAAATCTCACCGATAGCTTTTAATTCCTCGGTTCAGATTGGAATTTTTCCCAAATTTTGGTTTTCTCTGTTTTCGATCTCGTCAGCATCATCACGAAGTACTTTTCGACACGAGTCCAACACAATTCAGTTTGTCCAATTCCGACCTCATATGAATAAGTTACGATTATATGAAAGTTGACCATATTTTAAAGAAAATAAATAAATTAATTAACTAAATAATATACCATCTTCTTCCTTATAGTTTCAGGCCGATGGTCACCATGTTGGGTTCAAATCTAGGTCTTCGGTTTACACCCGGTTCGAGGCACGGGAGGGTAATCGGCCTTCACCACGACGGAGCACTTGGAGGGGCGCGCCACCCCCTGAATGGCGGAGAGTTCGGTGGTCCCTGAAGGGGGAAAACCCGCTTGATGCAGCGGCGGTTCTCGGGGTCGAACCTCGGAATTTGCGCCACCAGGGTGAATCCAACCGTACGGATATAAAGATCTCTCGATCCTCTTTGAATTGGTATTTGGAATTCTCGAAATTATTGAGCGGATTGGTGGAGATTAAGGATTGAAATCGGGAAGGAGTTGGCAATTGAAATGGAGATACGGCGGCTGGTGTATTAGGGGTTTAGGGTTCGTATGGTATAGCATATTTATACGCGTATTTTCTTATTTATTTAATTCATTTATTCAAGAATTATTTATTCGACGATACTAACTCTGAATCGAACCCAACGAATGACGCCCCTAGCTAAATACCCCATCCCGGACACATTGGAATATGTTTCGTAACCCAATTCGGCTGTTACGATATGTTTTTCTTTAAATTTAATTTAAATCATTTAATTATTAAGTTCAAACGTACATTTTAAATTACAGGGGCTGCATACTGACTCTAAAAATTACAGAAAAATTATTTCTAATTATGTTTTGACGATACGGCTCTAACAAGACTAATTTTATCGAATTCTGAGACTGTTTGAAAAATGGCCATTTTCAAGTCGATTAAATCTGACCGAAACTGACAAAACACATTTTCCTTTGCCACGCTCACATATTAATTCGAAAAATTATGGAAATTGAAACTTAAAAATAATTTGACATTCCGGTTCCAACAAAAGTGGTTTCGTCGAAAACTGAGGTCGTTTGCAAAATGGCTATTTTCAAGGCCAATATATTATATTAAAATATGTATAAATTCTACAGCGACTTTTCTAAATTTTAAACTGGGCATAACTTTCTATTTTCAAAGTGAAATTTCAATTTTTTAGATTCATTAGAAAGATATTATTAAGCAGATTCAAATATTTCTTGTTTCGCTCAATTCTGACTTAAAATGAATCCTGTATAGTCAGTCAAAGTTCAAATTCAAATTTTCAAACTGTAGCGCTGTTTCAAACTCCTTTTATAATTAAATTAAATTTATTCGTTTTAAAATAAATTTTTTAGTTGTTCTTATTTAAAATAGTTTATTTTAAATATTAAAATTTCTAAAATAAAATTTTTAAATTGGCCCCAATTTCTAGGTCGTTACAATCGCCCCCACTTAAAATCTTTTCGTCCTCGAAAAGAAACGTAGCTATAAGTTGTTTATTTAACTAACTCAACTATCAATTCTCGTTAATTTTCAATTCAGTTCAATATTAAGGTTGATTTATCCAAGTTTATTATTCTTCCTCATATTGTTGGATTAATTATCATTCCAATATTTTAATTAGTTAAACTAATTATCAAACATCGCAACCAGCAATCAATTTGGTGGTTAACTTTTCAAATATATATAACTTCTATATATAGTCAAAAATCATATAGTGCAAATCACATCCATGTGTTCTAACTAAGTTTTGGTTCTCATACCAGTCAATGGAAATATATAGAAATCCCACTTTCGAAACTCGAACATAAATACGGGTGATGGGGCCCCATCATCAGAATTATCTCCGGGCAACTAGAGTGTGATTCTATATCTATCCAGTATATTAAAACTTCGAATATCCGTTAATTACTCGTATATTCGAAATATTTATATACTCGATTGTCCACATCCAAATAATAATAATATACTCAAATACGTATTTTAAGATAAAATTTTCAAAACTAAATTTGTTTTTACTTTTATTTTTAAAGAAAATAATACTCTTCACATTCGTTCTAGGATACTACTTATCCTATCTCTAATGAGTTATTCTCATTGGATATTACTAATCCAATCTCTGATGAATTCTTTCGTTCGGTTCTAATGTGTCTTGTTCTCGAGCTCTGTAAACCAAAGCTCTAATACCACAAGTGACGACCCGAACTTCCCAGTAAAGGAAAGAATGGATTGCTTTGAGAACAATACACATCAGAACATAAAATGAAGAACATTTATTGCTGATTACAACAATTACATCAGAGTACAAGAATGTAACAGAGTATGAATACTTATTACAGAAATAGAAATACAATAATATCATAGTTTTAAATTACATTTAAATAACAACGAAAAAATATTACAAATATACAACTGAAAGGAATACACGGATACAGAGCTTTCCGAATACCGCTTCAGCTGTAAGCCAGGATCCTGTAAATATATCTGCAAAAAGCTACTCGACTGCCTGTGTGGAAAATATGGGCACCCGAGTTTGCCAGTGAAACAAAGGACTGGTATGAGAAATCTTAACTTAACTTATCTAATTAATATGGCTAATCACAGGACCACGCCGCTAACGCGGAACGGGTTTACTCCATTGGACTGCCAGTGCATAAAATAAAGTAAATCATTAAACAACGCAATGCTTTTTAGAAAAATGAAACCATTATAAGACCCAAGTCCCATCACACAATGCAACGCAAACCGGAGGATAGGGTTTTACCTTATAATGGTCAAAAGATGCTTGATACGATAAAACGGATTTATATTGGTGTGTATATATATGGATATATTTCAAAAACAATTTCAATCATAATGTATCAATCATAGAAGGCATAGTACCCCATCCTACTATGTCGCTATACTAGTTCTACAATCAAAACCGCAAGGTCGTATTGGAAATTGGATTTCCATCATGAGTCGAGGCTAGGGGCAAGCTCCTCTCTGATTCGAGACACTCTAGCAAATGCCTCAGGATCACACCTATGGGCAACCCTTGGAGCGGTAGGGCCGGTCCCCGCCTATTGGCAGTGGATTAGTTATGCCTGAACACACGCTTCCCGGTTCCTTTGAACCTATAGTGTGACCACTAACGGCCTATAAAAATCCGAGGCGCCTCAAAATCCATCATCCACATAAGTAAAACTCTCACGATACAACACTCGTCCTACTAGGGACACGTAGGTGTTTAATGGCTTAATGCATGCGCTAATTGCAATCATTTTTCCTACGAAAGTGTGACATATCTTAGTTTAGTTTATTCGAGGACGAATAAAAAGATAAGTGTGGGGGTATTTGATATACACGTAAATGTGTATATTTTATCCGCTTATTTATCTTGTTTTCTTTTTAAAATAACTGATATTGTGTATTTATAGCTGTGTTTTCAGATTGTTGACAAAAAGCATGGTTTAGAGTATTTGATGAATAAAGCATGAAGAAATTGCTTAAAAAGAGTGAAGTTTGAAATTGCTAAAGCATAAAGAGTTTAAAGCTTGAAGAATGGTTACAAATAGAGTTCAGTTAGGTAGATTTGGCTCAGTGAATACTCATGCTACATTCACATTACCTCATTTGCAAGGTCTCTTACTCATGCTGCATTCACATTAGCTCATTTGCAAGGCCACTTACTCTATAGCTGCGTTCACACTGGCTTATGTGTTATTTGGGCTAATTCTTTAGTCCCACATTGTGTAATTAGCCAATTAGTCTTTGTAATATGAGCTATAAATACACTTGTATCTTGTTCATTTAAAAACACATTGGGTTTTATTATGTAATTCTCTTCTTGGAATAAAATCATTCTTCTTCCTTTCTCTTTACTTTTTATTGTATTTTATTTATGTTGTTTATTTTATTTCTCTCTTCTTCTTTAGCTATGTCTAGCTAATTCTCTTTAATTTGGGGTTGATGATGTGGGATTAGATTCAATATAAATCACATAGCCAAAGAGATTAGAACTTCATGTATGTAGATCTAGATCTGAACCAAGAGTTGGATCTGAACCTTCATACTCTGTGTCATTTAAGAGCTATGCTCCTTCACAGGGTATATTCGAGTTCGATCTAACGTTTATCAGATTTAGATCTAACATTTAGGGTTTTATAAAATAACAGTGAATCTGTCCTGATAGCCTATGGTTGTTTAAGAGCTTTGCTCCTGCATAGGCTATACTTGTCGTTATTCATATATTTGTTTCTAGAAACCTAATAAGCGTTGATTCATATTTGTGACAGAAACATGAATTAGATCTGATTACTTTGTTTGGCTATTAATTCATGTTAATTTAATCTATGTCATTGCTCCCTAATTGCTTTCTTTAATCATATAAAACTCTCTTTTATTTAATTTTTGTTATTTTCTGTGGTTTCTGTGACAACCCGAACTTCCCAGTAAAGGAAAAACTGGATTGCTTTGAGAACAATACACATCAGAACATAAACTGAAGAACATTTTATTGCTGATTACAACAATTACATCAGAGTACAAGAATGTAACAGAGTATGAATACTTATTACAGAAATAGAAATGCAATAATATCAGAGTTTTAAATTACATTTAAATAACAGCGGAAAAATATTACAAATATACAACTGAAAGGAATACACGGATATAGAGCTTTCTGAATACCGCTTCAGCTGTAAGCCAGGATCCTGTAAATATATCTGCAAAAAGCTACTCGACTGCCCGTGCGGAAAATATGGGCACCCGAGTTTGCCAGTGAAACAAACTACAGGCCAGTCATAGGACTGGTATGAGAAATCTTAACTTAACTTATCTAATTAATATGGCTAATCACAGGACCACGCCGCTAACGCGGAACGGGTTTACTCCATTGGATTGCCAGTGCATAAAATAAAGTAAATCATTAAACAACGCAATGCTTTTTAAAAAAAAGAAACCATTATAAGACCCAAGTCCCATCACACAATGCAACGCAAACCGGAGGATAGGGTTTTACCTTATAATGGTCAAAAGATGCTTGATACGATAAAACGGATTTATATTGGTGTGTATATATATGGGTATATATATATATTTCAAAAACAATTTCAATCATAATGTATCAATCATAAACGACATAGTACCCCATCCTACTATGTCGCTATACTAGTTCTACAATCAAAACCGCAAGGTCGTATTGGAAATTGGATTTCCATCATGAGTCGAGGCTAGGGGCAAGCTCCTCTTCGATTCGAGACACTCTAGCAAATGCCTCAGGATCACACCTATGGGCAACCCTTGGAGCGGTAGGGCCGGTCCCCGCCTATCGGCAGTGGATTAGTTATGCCTGAACACACGCTTCCCGGTTCCTTTGAACCTATAGTGTGACCACTAACGGCCTATAAAAATCCGAGGCACCTCAAAATCCATCATCCATATAAGTAAAATGCCAGCCAGTTTAAGCATTGACACTACCACTAGCTAGAAAGAAACGTGTGCACTCCCTACGGTCCATATCCCGTTTTTGACTCATACCGGGGTGTGAGGCTCGCGAAGTCACGATATACACAAAGCTATGCCGTAATAGACTATACTTTGATCATCCCACAAGGCCCTGCTTTTCAACAAAAGTCTTGATCATTTTCATCTTGGCGTGCCACATTGACAATTCAGGCCATGCGATCAATCACTGTTAATATATACCAGGGTGTTAAGTAGAGAATAAATCCTCCACCACCAAACCGACATACATTAACAGAAATCGATTTAATTCACATGGAACAAAATCCAATGTCAGACACGCATCCATTTACTAGCTTATGCTCTGGGTCTGAGCGAAAACCAAATCCGAACAATCAACAATAGTCCGGACGGTCACCACTGAGGCCCCTTCAAGGTAGCTACTCCCATCAAGGGTCTCTGTAGCAACACATCCATTCGATGTGAAGATCGTCGGTCTTCAGCCACCGTCTTCATCTTCGACTCTTCATCGTCGTAGTAATTATTCGGAATGGGTTAAACCCGGTCTTCCCGAATAACTCACGTACTTTATGATTAATAATCAAATACTATTAAAAACACATCCAATGCCTCATTCGATTTCAGAATATTCTTCTAATAAAATATTCGTATTATTCTATCAAAGATAAATCCTTTAAGTTTATTCTTAAATCTTTCTTTTAAAGATTTATAAAAAACTCAATTTGGTTTTAAATATCAAAAATCATTATTCAATGATTATTTAAATTTAAGAAATAAATCTTATCTTTTAACTGAGTTAAAGAGCTAATGTCGTTTTAAAACATAGTTCATGGTAAACCCAAAATCATCTTCCATAAAATATGGAATCTTTATAAAAATCAAATCAATATATAATCGTTATAAATTTCTGTATCCAACCAATAATATAAATGGAATAATGGCGAAGCCTCTTAAATTCCATATGTAGCATCTGCCTTCTTTTACAGAAGCTTATCTCGGTTATTATTAATTCGAATTCCATTCAACTCAAATTTAATATATTAAATTGGAAAACTTGGCTTTTGGAAAATTCCCATTTAAATCTTAATAAAAGATTTATAAATTCCAAATCATATTTTCACTGTCAGTTGGGTTAAAAACATGTGTCACTTAAAACACGGTTCACGATAAACCCCACTCACATTTCATCTTATTTCAATTACTAAAAATAATTGAAAACTTTAATAATCTAAATTAAAAGATTATTCTTTTCATACGGGTTTAATAACAGTGTTATTTAAGACACTATTCACGACAAACCCAAAATCCACTTTATTTAATTAAATTCAATTAAATATTAACAAATTTGGAAGACTTCATTTAATATAAATTTAATGATTTATCCTAGATGAGAACTAGTTCATTTCAATAAAAATATATTTTACCAAAATATATTCTTTTTCTAAAATATTCTTTTCTAAGATATTTTGTAAAATATTCTTTTCTAAGATATTTTGTAAAATATTCTTTTTCTAGAATATTCTTTATTGGAACGTGACCCAATCGACCACCATACATTGCATGAAATCAACAAGCATGATAAATAATTATCAAACATCCAATTAATCAACCAAAGTGGATTCTACACTAAATATTAGGACTAGTGTAGGTCAAAGTATCATCCCAACACCCGTGTGGGGTTTCATCCAACAATCAAATAATAAATTATTTGTGCACTTGGGCGATGTGTGAAAATAACCGTCCCAATCACATAAACAGGTCGGATGACTTGTAAATGGGGGTGTAATATTCAGTTTGAATATACTAACATTATATTTAACACATCAAACATTGCAACATCACAGACATATATTTCAAGCCATCACTAACATCATATTTTTAACATATGATTTTTTTAATAACTAATCGACAATAAAAATATTCTCTTTTATTTCTAATCTTTTTATTGCAACTAATCGACAATAAAAATATTAACTTTTATGTCTAATTCTTTCCAATGTACAAAATATGATTATTTTGTATAATTCTTTTTAATGACAAAATATGATTATTTTGTCTAATTCTTTTTAATGTAAACAAAAATGTCTATTTTTGTTTAACTCCTTTTAATGCACAAAAATGTTTATTTGGTTACACTCTTTTTAATGACCAAAAATGATAATCTTGGTTAAACTCTTCTTAATGACCAAAAATGATAATTTTGGTGAAACTCTTTTTAATGACCAAAATGATAATTTTGGTGAAATTCTTTTTAATGACCAAAATGATAATTTTGGTGAAATTCTTTTTAATGACCAAAATGATAATTTTGGTTAAACTCTTTGTAATGGCAGGGAATTTCGCTCTATCCGAATCAATCGTTAAATCGACTAAGACCGTTCGAAACCCCTGATCGTTTTGAGAACAGGACAAAATAGAACGCAGACGGAAGAACATTTCATTGTTATTAAAACAATTCCATCAGATACAAGAATATACAGAGTATAATTGAATATATTACATTCGATAAATATCAGAGATTACAATAAATTACATAGCAGCGGAAAATAATATAAAGCACAACTGAAAGTAATACACGGATACAGAGCTTTCCGAGCATCGTTCCAGCTGTAAATCAGGATCCTGTGAATATAAATCTGCAAAACCAAAACTACTAGCTGCCCGTGTCGAAAATAAGGGCACCCAGAGTTTAGGTTAAAACAATAAACTCGAGGTCAGTCATGTGACTGGTGTGAGAACTAAAACAGTTATTTAAAACTTTACTTTAAAAGAGAGTAATTCAAGGGACCACGCCGTATAACACGGAACGGGTTTCCTCCCAAGAACACTAGTGCATAGAATAAACAACGCAATGCTTTTTCGAAAAATGAAGATATTATAAGACCCAGGTCCCATCACACAATGCAACGCAAGCCGGAGGATAGGGTTTTCCCTTATAATAGCCAAACATGCTTGGTACGTTTAAAACAAATCATTTGATACTATTATAAGTGTATAGTGTCAAAACAATTTCAATCATAAATATAAATCATAGACGGCATAGCATCCCATGCTACTATGTCGCCATACTAGGCTCTATAAATAAAGCTGAAATATCTCGTATTGGAAATTGGATTTCCGTCATGAGTCGAGGCAAGGGGCAAGCTCCTCTCCGCTTCGAGACACTCTAGCAAATGCCTCGAGACTACACACTCTGGGTAACCCCTGGATCTTCAGGGCCGGTCCTCTCTTACGTTTGAGGATTGGCAATTCCTGAACACACGTTTCCCGGTCCTTACAGACCTAAAATCGAGGCGCCTCATCCAACAACCACATAGGTGAAAAGTCTATAAATGTCAGGGCTGGTAAGTCATTGACATCACCAAAGCTAGAAAGAAACGTCATGCTCTCCCTGCAGTCCTTATCCCGTTTTTAACTCATACCGAGATGTGAGGCTAGCGAATTCACGTTATACAGAAAGCTGCCACGTAGGCCGTGCTTTGATCATCAACCACAAGACTTTGCTTTTCAACAGAAGCCTTGATCCATGCAACTCAGCGTGCCACACAGGAAATTCATGCCATGCGATTGATATCTATCGATATATAACCTCTAAGCTCGTACGTCTCAGAGAAGGGCGTTAAGCAAGATAATAAATTCTCCGCCGCCAAACAGATATATATTTAATAGAAATCAATCAACACATAATAAAATCCAATATCAGACACACAATCCATTTACAAGTTCGTTCTGGGTCTGAACGAAACCGGAGGCACTTTCCTCGCATATCCATCGATCTCCAAGTACGTCTGGACGACCACCAACCGATTCCCTCATCTTGGGTGTACAGCCCAATCAAGATCATCAGTAATCACCCAAACGATGTGAAGACTTCCGGTTTTCAACCACCGTCTTCATCTTCGACATATCGTCGAATCGGTTATTCAGAATGGGTATAAACCCGGCCTTTCCGAACAATCCGCGTATATTAAAAACAAATGTTACACAACACAACATACGCCTCATTCCAATTCATTAGTCACTAACCGTAAATCAGCAAGAGAACAATTTCCCAAATATTAACCCCGAAGGCCGAAACCAACATCAGATCAATACCCAGGAAACCATTCTTCTTAACTAACCTACAGCTAGTTTCTAAATTTCAATTCTTAGGGAAAGGTTCCCGTTAATTTTATCCAAGATAAATTCTTTAAAATTTATCCTTTAATCTTCCTTTGGATGTCGTATTAAACCAAATTATGGTTTTCCAAACTAGTCGAGATTAGCGAACCACACCGAAGTAATTATTTATTTTATTTCCCAATCCCAACCTATTCATCCCATGAAGCAAAACTGGTAATACTCCATATCTAACACCACAGTGTTATCGGTAAAATTAATTACCATTTCACGTTCAAATCTAATTAAAGATTTAACTATCGCTTTGGAGCAAAACTGGTGATACTCCATTCTCACACATTTTCCAAATTTGATAACTTAGATTATCAATTCACATTTCAATCAAATTGCAGATGCATTAAAACTCCTTTTACTGGGTTAAAGAACTAATGTCATTTAAAACACAATTCACGATAAATCCACAAATCAATTCTATTTAAAAACCCATTTCAAATCCAATTTATTTATTTAAAAATAAATATGTTTTAATTTTAGTTCAAAACTAGTTCATTTCGATAAAAATCTATTTTTATCTTTTCAAATATGGAGTTTGTCATCCCAATTTTTCCCAAATCATTTCTTATGATTCTACACAAATTATTACTATTTTTAATAATTTTATCAAGGCCCGTACAGTCGATTTCCATCAACGGCCATCGAACTGCACTTACAACGACCTTTTCCAAATTTGATTTGGACGTATCTCCAAATCCAACCGTTAGATTTCAAATTTACAATATTCGTTAGAAATCTCTTTTCGATACGAACCCAACGGTTCCTGTTTTAGGAGAGTCTGACGGTCGGATCTCCCGTAATGTCCGTTCGAAATCAATGGTCGAAATTCGCGAACTGCCGCGGCGCGGCGCATTCTATTCAGGCCATTATATTATATATATAATATATATTTCGTCGATTTCTATTTAAAATGAATTTTATAAATAGTTTTAAATTCGTTTCAAAACCAATTTCAACTTCCATTTCAATTCAAATTAAAATTGAATTTTTCCTTATAAATTCGTTTTAAAATTCATTTATATTCAATTGAAATTTCAATTCAATTTGAATTCACTTCAATTCGTTTTCAATTCAATTCGAATTCAAATTCGTTTTCTATTCAAATCAAATTCAAATTCGTTTTCTATTCAGTTCAATTCAAATTCGTTTTCTATTCAAATCAAATTCAAATTCATTTTCCATTCAAATCAAATTCAAATTCGTTTTCTATTCAATTCAATTCAAATTCGTTTTCTATTCAATTCAATTCAAATTCGTTTTTTATTCAATTCAATTCAAATTCGTTTTCTATTCAAATCAAATTCGTTTTCTATTCAATTCAATTCAAATTCGTTTTCTATTCAAATCAAATATAAAAAGGAATATAATCAATATAAATATCGTTCGCGTCAAAATAGCGCATCTCTAATCAACACGGCTTTATATATTTCAATAATTCCGTTATTCTATTCAACAAATGAATATTTATTCTATTCAATACGTGAATCTATATTTTTGTCAACACACGACTAATCTCAACGAATGAGTACTGTCCACGTGTGACTCTTTTTGTTATTTAATATATTTTATAAAAATTATGGTATCTATCGTTTGATTTCAAATCAGACTCCAACCGTAAACTAGTAAGAGAACAATTCCCTGAATATCAACCCCGAAGGCCGAAACCAACATCAGATCAACATCCAGGAGACCACTCATCTTATCTATTTTCCAATTAGTTTCTAATTTTATATATGATAAAGATGTAAATTTTATTGTTAAAATATTTCGTTCAACACATGAATAATCTCAACGGATGAGTACTGTCAACACATGAACCTTTATTTTATAAAATAAAGATGTAAATTTTATTGTTAAAATATTTCGTTCAACACATGACTAATCTCAACGGATGAGTACTGTCAACACATGAACCTTTATTTTATAATATTATTTATTTTCTCGATTGGAATGAGGCCCAATCAATTACCATATAAAGTTAATTATATGGATTCCATACAACACATGTATATAATAGCAACGATAAATAATCAATCATCATCCAAAGTGCACTACACTGTATAAGCATCAAATATAGATATCTAATGCTTATGACAGCCTGTCAATCAATCGATCGACATACAACTAATTATTGGGATTAGTGTATGACATATATTATCCCAATACCCGTGTGGGGTTTCAAATCAACAAACATAGATTTTTATTTGTGCAGTTGGGCGATGTGTAAATTTTATCATCCCAATCAATATCAGTCAAATCAGTGTATATAAACAAATCGGCCGATTTGTTTATAAATATTTATTTATTCACTTTCACGTTAAAAATTATATTTTTAATGATAACTAATTTATTTCAACCATCTACATTTTATCGATTTCACATCAACATCACAACAATTTTCACAACGCATCAATCAAACAAACAAGCCATCCATGGTCTGTGGATGACGGGTGTCGGGTGCTACTAAACACCGTCTGCATCCTAGCATATATTATGATATAACTAGAAAAAGAAATTTTAAAAGGTGAGAAGTTCTCACAGACTAGCTATCCCAACTCCACGGCACTTCATTAATAAAAATCTTCATCGTTCTTCCTTTTGTCACTTCCACCGCCCGTGTTCGCTACATATATAAAAAATCACAATTTTATATTCTCTTTACTTCACGATAAAATAAAGTTCAGATTTTTATTTCACTTCATATAGTTACAACGCTTCTTCCTATATGAAAATTATATTTTTATATTTCTACTGTTTATATAAAGATCGAATTTTTATTAACATACCTATATAAAAATCATATTTGTATATTTCTTCTTTAATAAAAACCATATTTTTAATACTCAACCTAAGTAAAGATCATATTTTTATTATCGCCACTATATAAAAAATCATATTTTTATAATCGCCACTATATAAAAATCATATTTTTATTTAGCTACCTTAATAAAAATCACATTTTTATTATTTCTGCTATATAAAAATATATATTTTTAACTTCAAATTCATCTATGTAAAAATCACATTCTTTTTATAAATAAAAATCGCATCTTTCGAGTGCTAGTTTCAATATGAAAATCGTATTTTTATACGCTAAAAACCTCCCCTTTACATATATAAAAACGTAATCTTTCCATCTCTTAAAATTCATAGCTCTTTCAAATTGAAATCACAGCTTTTCAGATTAAAAACCATAGCCTTTTAAATTAACGAGAAGCAAAATCAGATTTTATATAAATTAAAAGTTATAATCACTCACTATTTTGGTCGAAGGAGGAGGGTCTCGACTGGAGTTGGCGGCCGCTGGTGGAGGCGCAGGCGTGTGGGTGGTCCGGTGGGCGGAGCTCGGCGGATTGGGTACGGGGTGCTGGAGCCAGGGTTTTGGGCGTGGTTCACGCTGCTCGAACGAAGACGAGGGGAGAGGGTGGCGCTCGCGAAGAAGAAAAGGGTAGGGGTGGCTCGACGGGGAGGGGGTCGCCAGTCTGGGCGGCTGCGCGACGGGGTTTGTCGAGATGAAAGAGGCGTCGGGTTTTTTTTTTTCAATTTTATTTTGATCGAATGAAAGAGGGGGGGGGATGAAGAGTTGACTTTTTTTTTATTATTTAATTTTAATTTATATTTTCATAAAGTAACTTTTTATAACGAACTCAAAATCGAACCCATCGACTGTCGTCCCTAGCGTAATACCCCTATTCCGAACACAATGAGATATGTTTCGTTAGCCAATTCTATCGTTTCGATAAGTTTTGACTTAAATTAACATTTAAATCACTATGTATTTAATTTGAACGCACATTTCAAATTACCGGGGCCACATACGGACTCTAAAAATTCCAGAAAAATTATTTCTAGCTTCGTATTGACGATACGGTCCTAACAAAACTAATTTCGTCAAATTCTGAGACCGTTTGAAAAATGGTCATTTTCCTGTCGATTAAAATCAACTAAAACTGGTCAAACACGTTTTCCTTTGCCACGCTCACATATTGATTCGAAAAATTATGAAATTTGAAACCTAGCAATAATCTAACATCAGGACCCAACAAAAGTGGTTTCGTCGAAATCCGAGGTCGTTTGCAAAATGGCTATTTTCAATGGCCGAAATTCCATAGCGACTATTCTGAAATTTCATCTGGACATATATTTTGATTCCTGCTATGAAATCTTGATTTCTCGGATTCGTTGGAAAGATATTCCTAAATAGATTCCATTATTTTTGGTTTCACTAAAATCCGGTTTATTCTGCACCCGATACATTCAATTGAAGTTTGAAATCGAATTATCGAACTAACACGACATTTTCAATTCTATTTATAATTATATATATGAATATTTATATTCTAACGACGACGTATATAATATATACGTCCGAATTATATGCAAATTGAATTTCTCGTCGAATTTATTTAAAATAATTCATTTTAAATATTCAAAATTCGCTAAAATTGCTAAAATAAAAATTTTAAACTGGCTCAGAATTTCCGGGTTATTACAATCTCCCCCACTTAAAACTTTTCGTCCCCGAAAAGGAACAAAGTCGAAAGTGGTTTGATTAATCAACTCTACGTTCGATCTGGCTTCCATCCCCCAAGTTTTCAGTTTTTGAGAATTTTCAAATTTTCAAAAATTTGGCTAACACCCTAAATTTTCGAAAAATTTCGCCATAACCTCCCCTGCACCGGGAGCCACGGGAAAATCCCGAAATTGCCATACAGGCCTTCTGATCTCAAAAAGAAAAAGAAAAAGCCAATCGGCTCATAAAATCATCATCACCCAAACAAAACAGTAAATTATGGTAAACATGTACCTATTTGTCGGGCAAACAAATTTTATTCTCCGTTCTAGCCTCCTTGCTATGACCTGTTCAATGTAAGTACTTGTATATGCAAGCAAATGCATCTAATTTTCAATATTTGATTCAATTAGGCATAATGGTTCAAAAATTATCAAACAACTAAACAACCAACACAAACATCAATCAATTAGTGGATTAACATTTCAAATTCATAAATTTGATATATAGTCAAAAATCATGTTTTTGATACCAATTCACAACGATAAATCTATCTATATAAGTTTTGGTTCTCACACCAGCCTAATGGAAATATATAGAAATCATATCTTCGAAACACGAACATAAATATTGATGATGCCATGGTCATTATCAACATCATCTCCGGGCGACTAGAGCATGATTCTATATCTATCCAGTATATTAAAACTTCGACTACACGTTCATGATGCGTATACGCGAAATCTTTATATATTGGATTGTCCAAATTCAAAATAAATATTCAAATATGTATAAAATGGTTTAAATTTTCAAAACAAAATTGTTTTCATTTGAAAAATATACTCTTCACACTTGTTCTAGGATACTACTGATCCTATCTCTAACGAGTCATTCTAATTGGATATTACTAACCCAATACCTGATGAATTCTTTCATATGGTTCTAATGTGTCTTGTTCACGAGCTCTGTAAACCAAAGCTCCGATACCAAATGTAACGGCAAGGAATTTCGCTCGATCCGAATCAATCGTTAAATCGACTAAGACCGTTCGAAACCCCTGATCGTTTTGAGAACAGGACAAAATAGAATGCAGACGGAAGAACATTTCATTGCTATTACAACAATTCCATCAGATACAAGAATATACAAAGTATAATTGAATAAATTACATTCGATAAATATCAGAGATTACAATAAATTACATAGCAACGGAAAATAATATAAAGCACAAATGAAAGTAATACACGGATACAGAGCTTTCCGAGCATCGTTCCAGCTGTAAATCAGGATCCTGTGAATATAAATCTGCAAAACCAAAACTACTAGCTGCCCGTGTCGAAAATAAGGGCACCCAGAGTTTAGGTTAAAACAATAAACTCCAGGTCTGTCATGTGACTGGTGTGAGAACTAAAACAGTTATTTAAAACTTTACTTTAAAAGAGAGTAATTCAAGGGACCACGCCGTATAACACGGAACGGGTTTCCTCCCAAGAACACCAGTGCATAGAATAAACAACGCAATGCTTTTTCGAAAAATGAAGATATTATAAGACCCAGGTCCCATCACACAATGCAACGCAAGCCGGAGGATAGGGTTTTCCCTTATAATAGCCAAACATGCTTGGTACGTTTAAAACAAATCATTTGATACTATTATAAGTGTATAGTGTCAAAACAATTTCAATCATAAATATAAATCATAGACGACATAGCATCCCATGCTACTATGTTGCCATACTAGGCTCTATAAATAAAGCTGAAATATCTCGTGTTGGAAATTGGATTTCCGTCATGAGTCGAGGCAAGGGGCAAGCTCCTCTCCGCTTCGAGACACTCTAGCAAATGCCTCGGGACTACACACTCTGGGTAACCCCTAGATCTTCAGGGCCGGTCCTCTCTTACGTTTGAGGATTGGCAATTCCTGAACACACGTTTCCCGGTCCTTGCAGACCTAAAATCGAGGCGCCTCATCCAACAACCACATAGGTGAAAAGTATATAAATGTCAGGACTGGTAAGTCACTGACATCACCAAAGCTAGAAAGAAACGTCGTGCTCTCCCTGCAGTCCTTATCCCGTTTTTAACTCATACCGAGGTGTGAGGCTCGCGAATTCACGTTATACACAAAGCTGCCACGTAGGCCGTGCTTTGATCATCAACCACAAGACTTTGCTTTTCAACAGAAGCCTTGATCCATGCAACTCAGCGTGCCACACAGGCAATTCATGCCATGCGATTGATATCTATCGATATATAACCTCTAAGCTCGTACGTCTCAGAGAAGGGCGTTAAGCAAGAGAATAAATTCTCCGCCGCCAAAAAGATATATATTTAATAGAAATCAATCAACACAGAATAAAATCCAATGTCAGACACACAATCCATTTACAAGTTCGTTCTGGGTCTGAACGAAACCGGAGGCACTTTCCTCGCATATCCATCGATCTCCAAGTACGTCTAGACGACCACCAACTGATTCCCTCATCTTGGGTGTACAGCCCAATCAAGATCATCAGTAATCACCCAAACGATGTGAAGACTTCCGGTCTTCAACCACCGTCTTCATCTTCGACATATCGTCGAATCGGTTATTCAGAATGGGTATAAACCCGGCCTTTCCGAACAACCCGCGTATTTAAAAAACAAATGTTACACAACACAACATACGCCTCATTCCAATTCATTAGTCACTAACCGTAAATCAGCAAGAGAACAATTTCCCAAATATTAACCCCGAAGGCCGAAACCAACATCAAATCAATACCCAGGAAACCATTCTTCTTAACTAACCTACAGCTAGTTTCTAAATTTCAATTCTTAGGGAAAGGTTCCCATTAATTTTATCCAAGATAAATTCTTTAAAATTTACCCTTTAATCTTCCTTTGGATGTCGTATTAAACCAAATTATGGTTTTCCAAACTAGTCGAGATTAGCGAACCACACCGAAGTAATTATTTATTTTATTTCCCAATCCCAACCTATTCATCCCATGAAGCAAAATTGGTAATACTCCATATCTAACACCACGGTGTTATCGGTAAAATTAATTACCATTTCACGTTCAAATCTAATTAAAGATTTAACTATCGCTTTGGAGCAATACTGGTGATACTCCATTCTCGCTCATTTTCCAAATTTGATAACTTAGATTATCAATTCACATTTCAATCTAATTGCAGATTCATTAAAACTCCTTTTACTGGGTTAAAGAACTAATGTCATTTAAAACACAATTCACGATAAATCCACAAATCAATTCTATTTAAAAACCCATTTCAAATCCAATTTATTTATTTAAAAATAAATGGGTTTTAATTTTAGTTCCAAACTAGTTCATTTCGATAAAAATCTATTTTTATCTTTTCAAATATGGAGTTTTTCATCCCAATTTTTCCCAAATCATTTTTATGATTTTACACAAATTATTACTATTTTTAATAATTTTATCAAGGCCCGTACAGTCGATTTCCATCAACGGCCATCGAACTGCACTTACAGCGACCTTTTCCAAATTTGATTTGGACGTATCTCCAAATCCAACCGTTAGATTTCAAATTTCCAATATTCATTAGAAAGCTCTTTTCGATACGAACCCAACGGTTCTGGTTTTAGGAGAATCCGACGGTCGGATCTCCCGTAATGTCCGTTCGAAATCAATGGTCGAAATTCGCGAACTGCCGCGGCGCGGCGCGTTCTATTCAGGCCATTATATTATATATATATATAATATATATAATATATATTTCGTCGATTTCTATTTAAAATGAATTTTATAAATAGTTTTAAATTCGTTTCAAAAACAATTTCAACTTCCATTTCAATTCAAATCAAAATTGAATTTTTCCTTATAAATTCGTTTTAAAATTCATTTCTATTCAATTCAAATTTCAATTCAATTTGAATTCACTTCAATTCGTTTTCAATTCAATTCGAATTCAAATTCGTTTTCTATTCAAATCCAATTCAAATTCGTTTTCTATTCAATTCAATTCAAATTCGTTTTCTATTCAAATCAAATTCAAATTCGTTTTCCATTCAAATCAAATTCAAATTCGTTTTCTATTCAATTCAATTCAAATTCGTTTTCTATTCAATTCAATTCAAATTCGTTTTCTATTCAATTCAATTCAAATTCGTTTTCTATTCAAATCAAATTCAAATTTGTTTTCTATTCAATTCAATTCAAATTCGTTTTCTATTCAAATCAAATATAAAAACGAATATAATCGATATAAATATCGTTCGCGTCAAAAAAGCGCATCTCTAATCAACACGGCTTTATATATTTCAATAATTCCGTTATTCTATTCTACAAATGAATATTTATTCTATTCAATACGTGAATCTATATTTTTGTCAACACACGACTAATCTCAACGAATGAGTACTGTCCACGTGTGACTCTTTTTTGTTATTTAATATATTTTATAAAAATTATGGTATCTATCGTTTGATTTCAAATCAGACTCCAACCGTAAACTAGTAAGAGAACGATTCCCTGAATATCAACCCCGAAGGCCGAAACCAACATCAGATCAACATCCAGGAGACCACTCATCTTATCTATTTTCCAATTAGTTTCTAATTTTATATATGATAAAGATGTAAATTTTATTGTTAAAATATTTCGTTCAACACATGACTAATCTCAACGGATGAGTACTTCCAACACATGAACCTTTATTTTATAAAGATAAAGATGTAAATTTTATTGTTAAAATATTTCGTTCAACACATGACTAATCTCAATGGATGAGTACTGTCAACACATGAACCTTTATTTTATAATATTCTTTATTTTCTCGATTGGAATGAGGCCCAATCAATTACCATATAAAGTTAATTATATGGATTCCATACAACACATGTATATAATAGCAACGATAAATGATCAATCATCATCCAAAGTGCACTACACTGTATAAGCATCAAATATAGATATCTAATGCTTATGACAGCCTGTCAATCAATCGATCGACATACAACTAATTATTGGGATTAATGTATGTCATATATTATCCCAATACCCGTGTGGGGTTTCAAATCAACAAACATAGATTTTTATTTGTGCAGTTGGGCGATGTGTAAAATTTATCATCCCAATCAATATCAGCCAAATCAGTGTATATAAACAAATCGGCCGATTTGTTTATAAATATTTATTTATTCACTTTCACGTTAAAAATTATATTTTTAACGATAACTAATTTATTTCAACCATCTACATTTTATCGATTTCACATCAACATCACAACAATTTTCACAACGCATCAATCAAACAAACAAGCCATCCATGGTCTGTGGATGACGGGTGTCGGGTGCTACTAAACACCGTCTGCATCCTAGCATATATTATGATATAACTAGAAAAAAGAATTTTAAAAGGTGAGAAGTTCATAGACTAGCAATCCCAACTCCACGGCACTTCATTAATAAAAATCTTCATCGTTCTTCCTTTTGTCACTTCCACCGTCCGTGTTCGCTACATATATAAAAAATCACATTTTATATTCTCTTTACTTCACGATAAAATAAAGTTCAGATTTTTATTTCACTTCATATAGTTACAACGCTTCTTCCTATATGAAAATTATATTTTTATATTTCTACTGTTTATATAAAGATCGAATTTTTATTATCATACCTATATAAAAATCGTATTTGTATATTTCTTCTTTAATAAAAACCATATTTTTAATACTCTACCTAAGTAAAGATCATATTTTAATTATCTCCACTATATAATAATCATATTTTTATAATCGCCACTATATAAAAATCATATTTTTATTTAGCTACCTTAATAAAAATCACATTTTTATTATTTCTACTATATAAAAATATATATTTTTAACTTCAAATTCATCTATGTAAAAATCACATTCTTTTTATAAATAAAAATCGCATCTTTCAAGTGCTAGTTTCTATATGAGAATCGTATTTTTATACGCTAAAAACCTCCCCTTTACATATATAAAAACGTAATCTTTCCATCTCTTAAAATTCATAGCTCTTTCAAATTGAAATCACATCTTTTCAGATTAAAAACCATAGCCTTTTAAATTAACGAGAAGCAAAATCAAATTTTATATAAATTAAAAGTTATAATCACTCACTATTTTGGTCGAAGGAGGAGGGTCTCGACTGGAGTTGGCGGCCGCTGGTGGAGGCGCAGGCGTGTGGGTGGCCCGGTGGGCGAAGCTCGGCGGATTGGGTACGGGGTGCTGGAGCCAGGGTTTTGGGCGTGGCTCACGCTTCTCGAACGAAGACGAGGGGAGAGGGTGGCGCTCGCGAAGAAGAAAAGGGTAGGGGTGGCTCGACGGGAAGGGGGTCGCCAGTCTGGGCGGCGGCGCGACGGGGTTTGTCGAGATGAAAGAGGCATCGGGTTTTTTTTTCAATTTTATTTTGATCGAATGAAAGAGGGGGGGGGGGATGAAGGGCTGACTTTTTTTTATTATTTAATTTTAATTTATATTTTCATAAAGTAACTTTTTATAACGAACTCAAAATCGAACCCACCGACTGTCGTCCCTAGCGTAATACCCCTATTCCGAAAACAATGAGATATGTTTCGTTAGACAATTCTATCGTTTCGATCAGTTTTGACTTAAATTAACATTTAAATCACTATATATTTAATTTGAACGCACATTTCAAATTACCGGGGCCACATACGGACTCTAAAAATTCCAGAAAAATTATTTCTAGCTTCGTATTGACGATACGGTCCTAACAAAACTAATTTCGTCAAATTCTGAGACCGTTTGAAAAATGGTCATTTTCCAGTCGATTAACATCAACTGAAACTGGTCAAACACGTTTTCCTTTGCCACGCTCACATATTGATTCGAAAAATTATGAAATTTGAAACCTAGCAATAATATGAAATCACGGACCCAACAAAAGTGGTTTCGTCGAAATCCGAGGTCGTTTGCAAAATGGCTATTTTCAATGGCCGAAATTCCATAGCGACTATTCTGAAATTTCATCTGGACATATCTTTTGATTCCCGCTATGAAATCTTGATTTCTCGGATTCGTTGGAAAGATATTCCCAAATAGATTCCATTATTTTTGGTTTCACTAAAATCCGGTTTATTCTGCACCCGGTTTATTCAATTGAAGTTTGAAATCGAATTATCGAACTACCTCGCCATTTTCAATTCTATTTATAATTATATATATGAATATTTATATTCTAACGACGACGTATATAATATATACGTCTGAATTATATTCAAATTAAATTTCTCGTCGAATTTATTTAAAATAATTCATTTTAAATATTCAAAATTCGCTAAAATTGCCAAAATAAAAATTTTAAACTGGCTCAGAATTTCCGGGTTATTACACTCTTCTTAATGTAAACAAAGCTATATATTTTGATCTACCTCTTTTAATGTAAACATGTGTTCATTTTGGTTTAATACTTTTTAATGCACAAAAATATTCATTTTTGTTTAACTCTTTTTAATACACAAAAATATTCATTTTTGTTTCACTAATCAAGTTTTGATAAAACAAGTTATTTTATTTCACTAATCATGTGTTATTCTTATATAATCCTTATTAAATGACAAAAATGTGATTTTTGTAAAATCCTCGTTAAGTGACAAAAATGTATGTTTTTGTCAAACTCCTTATTAAGTGACAAAAATGTGATTTTTGTCAAACTCCTTATTAAGTGACAAAAATGTGATTTTTGTCAAACTCTTTTCAATGAGTTAAAATGAATGGTTTTTAATTCATTCTTTCTCAAAGTGATAAAAATGAATGAATTACTTCATTCTTTTCAAAGTGCCAAAATGTTTGGTTTAATCTCAATAACTATATTTCTAATCAAAATGTCATTTTTATTTTGCATAACACATTTCAAATAAAAATGTTGTTTTTATTTCCAAGGTACATTTGTGAGGAAATGTTGTTTTATTCCACTGTAACATTTATAAGAAAATGTTATTTTATTTCTAGGTAACATTCATTAGAAATTGTTATTTCATTTCAAAAATCATGTTTTGACAAAAGATTTTATTTCATTTATAATACCACAATTTATAAAAATGATATTTTTTATTCCAATTGTAACATTTATATAAAAATGGTATTGTATTTCACTAAACATTCTTTTGACAAAATGCTATTTTAATTCACTAATCATTCTTGACAAAAAATGTTGATTTTATTCACAAATCATATTTTGATAAAAATATGTTATTCTATTTTCATCCTTTTACAATAAACAAAAATGTTAATTTTCCTTTTATAATCATGTCTTGACAAATCCTTTAATGTAGACAAAAATGCATATTTTTGTTTTAATCTCTTTTCTTATGCACAAAAATGTTTATTCCTAATTTAATCTTTTAAATGACACAAAAATGTTCATTTCTAATTTAATCTTTTTAATGACACAAAAATGTTCATTTCTATCTTCATTCTTATAATGTAAACAAATATGACAAATTTGCCTAATTCTTATACTGTAAACAAATATGATAAATTTGCCTTATTTTTATACTACAAACAAATATGATAGATTTGCCTCATTTTTATACTACACACTAATATGATAGATTTGCCTCATTTTTATACTACGAACAAATATGATAGATTTGCCTCATTTTTATACTACGAACAAATATGATAGATTTGCCTCATTTTTATTACAACTAAATGACAACGAAATTTGTTCTTTTAAATCTAAAACAAAATGACAATGAAATATGTCAATTCTAGCAAAAATGATATTTTAAATCTAATTAGACAGTTCTAATCAAAAAGGTATTTTTAATCTCATTCTACATTTAATAACAAAAATGTTATATTTATTCACATAACATATTTCAAATGAAATTGTTATTTCTATTCACATAACCTATTTGAATGAAAATGTTATTTTTATTCACATAACATATTCCGAACCAAATCGATATTTATATTCTAACCAAATATAATTCGACAAAGCAGCATCAACACAGTAAATCAATCCATCCAAAATTTTCACGGCACATAAAATATTACAATCACAATTAAGATCAATCAGAATCAGTTCACATATAAAAATAAATTTTTATTTAAAATTTAAAATGAGAAATCTCACCGATAGCTTTCAATTCCTTGGTTCAGATTGGAATTTTTCCCAAATTCTGGTTTTCTCTGTTTTCGATCTAGTCAGCATCATCACAAAGTACTTTTCGACACGAGTCCAACGCAATTCAGTTTGTCCGATTCCGACCTCATATGAATAAGTTACGATTATATGAAAGTTGACCATATTTTAAAGAAAATAAATAAATTAATTAACTAAATAATATACCATCTTCTTCCTCACAATTTCAGGCCGATGGTCACCACGTTGGGTTCAAATCTAGGTCTTCGGTTTACATGCGGTTCGAGGCACGGGAGGGTAATCGGCCTTCACCACGACGGAGTACTTGGAGGGGCGCGCCACCCCCCTGAACGGCGGCGAGTTCGGTGGTCCCTGGAGGGGGAAAACCCGCTTGATGCGGCGGCGGTTCTCGGGGTCAAACCTCGGAATTTGCGCCACCAGGGTGGATCCAACCGTACGGATATAAAGATCTCTCAATCCTCTTTGAATTGGTATTTGGAATTCTCGAAATTATTGAGCGGATTGGTGGAGATTAAGGATTGAAATCGGGAAGAAGTTGGCCATTGAAAAGGAGATACGACGGCTGGTGTATTAGGAGTTTATGGTTCGTATGGTATAGCGTATTTATACGCATATTTTCTTATTTATTTAATTCAAGAATTATTTATTCGACGATACTAACTCCGAAACGAACCCAACGAATGACGCCCCTAGCTAAATACCCCCATCCCGGACACATTGGAATATGTTTCGTAACCCGATTCGGCTGTTACGATATGTTTTTCTTTAAATTTAATTTAAATCATTTAGTTATTAAGTTCAAACGTACATTTTAAATTACCGGGGCTGCATACTGACCCTAAAAATTACAGAAAAATTATTTCTAGTTATGTTTTGACGATACGGTTCTAATAAGACTAATTTCGTCGAATTCTGAGACTGTTTGAAAAATGGCCATTTTCAAGTCGATTAAATCTGACCGAAACTGACAAAACACATTTTCCTTTGCCACGCTCACATATTAATTCGATAAATTATGAAAATTGAAACTTAACAATAATTTGAAATTCTGGTTCCAACAAAAGTGGTTTCATCGAAAACCGAGGTCGTTTGCAAAATGGCTATTTTCAAGGCTTATTATATTAAAATATATATAAATTCTAGCGACTTTTCTAAATTTTAAACTGGGCATAACTTTCTATTTTCAAAATGAAATTTCAATTTTTCATATTCGTCAGAAAGATATTATTAAGCAGATACAAATATTTCTTGTTTCACTCAATTCTGACTTAAAATGAAGTGAATATTAGGCTCACATCCCTATTTTGAAACTTAATTAGGCTCACATCCGGTCATAAACTTAATATAAATTAGGTCCCTGTTTTCAAAACTTATAAAATAATAATTAAAAAAAATAAAAAAATTCGTAAATTAGTAATAAAATATTTTATGCATTATACAAAAAATTCAGTTAAAAAAACAACAAAAATAATGTCAGAAAGAAGAAAACAGCAAAAAAACAGAAAAAACTGCAGTTAAATGCATAATATAATGCACGTTTTTGATTTTATTGCATGCATATGTGCAATTATTGCAATTCTTCCAACGCATAGATTTAAGTTAATATTTCAGTTCATTTTTATTTGCATCCAAATATGCAAATTTCTCAGAAAACATGCACACATGTGTGCAACATTTTTATAGGATAACACACTGGCTAAAAGTAGGGACCTAATTTATAAAAAAAAAGTTTTGAAAATTTTAAACCCGTCCCCTATTTTATTACTTCCGCCTTTTTTTATTTTTTTTAAAAAAATGTGCTTTCGTTCATAAAAAAAAATATTCTAAAATCTGGAAATAATGTCAGGATTGTACGGAAATCAAAAAAAATAGTTGCATACATTTATGCAATTATTACTGATAATTGCATATATGTATGCAACTTTTCCGTAAGCTGTGTTCGGATTAAAATCTGAAAATAAACCTGCACAAATGTGTGCAAGTATTTGAAATATTTGCAAACATGTATGCACGTATTTGCATGAAGAAAAATCAACGAAGATGAATGTAGTGAAAAATAAGCACGGATGTATGCAGGAAAATGATATATGTGCATACTATTATGCATTTAACTGGAAATTTCGTTTTTTTTCTGTTTTTTTTATTTTTGACGCCTTGTTTGATGATTTTTTGTTCTGAATTTTTTAGCGTTTACATGTTTTATTTAAATAAGAATTTACATGATTTTTTTATATTTTTTTAATATTTTTTGATGAATTTTCAGAAAATAGGGACCTAATTTACAATAAGTTATGACCGGGTTTTTTTTCTATTTTGAAACTATAACAGGGACCTGTAAAAAACGCACCCTAAAATGAATCCTGTATAGTCAGTCAAAGTTCAAATTCAAATTTTCAAACTACGGCGCTGTTTCAAACTCCTTTTATAATTAAATTAAATTTATTCGTTTTAAAATAATTTTTTTAGTTGTTCTTATTTAAAATAGATTACTTTAAATATTAAAATCCATTAAAATTTCTAGAATAAAAATTTTAAATTGGCCCCAAATTCTGGGTTGTTACAGTTTCAATCAATCAAAATTCCGGAATAACTTGATTGGATTTACTAATTAAAATATTTTTGGTCCTAGAGTTCGACACCCTCTACAACAACCCTTATTGTTTACGAAAGCCAAATGAATTAAATAATTGTTTATAGTTGTTAATTTGTTCGCAAACAAAAACCATGGACTTATGTACATTGTAAAGTTTCCTAACACATTTGCAACACTTTCCAAGTGTTTCTATTTAGGAACACCTATATATGTTGCAAAAGTCAAATTCTGGACCACGTTTTGTCGTTCAAATACCGAACGATTCATGTTATCAAAACCAAACAACGTTAGCAACTTATTTAACATTAACATTAATTAATTTACTTTATTTATTTATATATAACTATATTTATTTAATTAGAAACGAATACACTTAAAAAAATAGTTTTATAAATACATATTGGAAAAATTCATTGCAACAAATCCTAAAAAATATCTATCAAAATTATACCATTATATTTTGAAAAAAATTAAACATCTATTTTATTATAAACATATGTATATTAAAACTATATTGAAAATTTATTTTATAATTAACCCAAATTCATGTTTAAATTAAATTAAATATATTTTATATGAAAAATTCTAGTTTTTATATCCAAAAATCCAGTTTTAAATTGATAAAAATTCTAGATCATTACATTTACCTCCTGGAAAACATTTCGTCCTCAAAAAGGAAAGGGAAAGTGGATTCGGGTTTCCTATGAGAAAGTTATGGCTACAGGAAGACAGGTTAAAATCTCAAAAAATAGAAAATAGAAACTAATATAATAGGGTTTGGATTTGTGGGGTTGGATGATGGATGTGTGGTGCGAACAACGGGTGCAGCAGGGCTTAGTGACTCTAGGCGCTGGTTTGGTGGTGCAGTGGCTAGTTGGATGTCGACTTTGTGGTTGGTGATAGGGTTTGGTTGCTAGGAAGGAGGAAACAAGGGGTTTTATGCAAAGAGGGAAAATTGAGATCCAGGTTCTAGAAAAAATACGACTTTTGTAAAGTGGTGAATTAGATTTTAAAAAAATAGTAATTAGAGAAGAGATTAAAACTATATTTAAGAATTTATTTTGAGAGAGGTGTTTAAGGGATTTGAAGAGAGAGCAAAGATTGAAGAGAAGAGATGGTGATAAGATTTAGGAAATAAGAAATAAAAAGGAGAATGATTTTTTTTGTTTTGACTTAAGAATTTATATGGAGAGGGAAACCATGAAAATTTTCAGAAAGAAGTTTACAGAGAAGTGGATTATGGAAGAAGAATGGGTGAGAAGTGCTGAAAAAGAAAATGCGTACTTAGCTTACCAAAGTCTCTTAAAATTCAAACGTGAAAATTAACAAAGGGTGAGGTGGCAAATCTATCCAAAGAAGCCAAAGGAAGCATACAATAAATTTTTCAGAAAATGAGTAACAGTAAAAATCACATAAACACTATTTATTTTGTGCACTTTTAACTGAAAAGCTCATTTCTAGAACAAAATGGAAGCTGATTTTGACAAAAAAATGTTTTCTCAGAATTTGGAGTAGAATCATTAAAAAAAACTCTCGAGTTTTCAAAATTTTGAAATATCAACTCAAATTCAAATCTTGATAATTTTTACCAAAATTGACTTTTTCAAAAAATGTTTCATTTCAATAGATTTAGCAACTACTTTACTGAATATTACAAGTTTATTATTTAAATTTTAATAATGAACTTACATTCAATAAAAAATTAGTGTAACTCAACAATTATGGTTTGCATTAACCACTATTTAATTATCATTGTTTAATTGCCCCTACTCATGTTTGCATGAATCTAATTCATTTATTATATATAATTCAATAATAAATTAAAACTTAAATTTTAAAAACTTAAATTCCAGTTAATTCAACATTTAAACTTTTTTCCAAAACTTCAAGTTGGTACAACAAGTAGACCATATTATTGTAATAACCTTTGTTAGTGTGGGTCTCAGGGTGGGATGTAATAACTATAATATTAGTGATCAACTAACAATATTTACATTTCAAGAAGAGTGCTTGGCATCCATGATGATGTGGTAGAGATTGTGCTACTTAATACTTATCAGGTTTATATCAGAAGTATTGTTCAAGTGTATAGTAATAGGGTACTTGTAGATAAACCTAATACATTAATGCATGAAGGCGATGTCATTTTTTGTAAGATTATAACTTAAGTCTCAAAGGACATTTCATGAGATCAAGATATAGATACAAGACCAATACATGATTCGGCTAATAAATTAGTTGAATAAAAGAAAACAAGTATGTGAAACACATTTGTTACGTCGTATATAATCAATGGTTGAATGCTTAGTCAACCACTCTATCTTGGAATACTTAAAAGGTTTCACCGTGTTTGGAATCAAGTCCAGAAGACATATATACTTACATACTTGTTTTCATAAAACAAATGACATTGGAGGATTGCTAGTGAAAATTTCATTAAACTTGTGTGAGAGGTTTTGTTTTTAAACGAGAAGAAGAGCATGATAAGAGGAAGTGGGAATTATCCAATATCTTGCAAAAATAAAAGAACATATTTGTTTAAATATATATCCTTCCCATTAAAGTGTTGGGCCATTTGGGCATTGAAATCTTTGCTTTATTGCAAGGAGCAAAGTCTTGCATCACCATATATGCACATTGTCACACCCACTTGATTGGTTGAACCTAGTCAGGTCGTTTTTGGGTCCAAAATATATTTTTGGATAGAATTATTATTGTTAAAGAAAACCGGATTTGAACCTGTTAACAAACTCAGATTCAAATTAAATAGGTAGAAATGGTGGGAGTTCGAGTTTGAATTCGATTTCAGATATCTTATAAACCTTACTATGGAACATTTAGAAACAAATAGTAGCGACTGTCCAAAATGTAGATAAAAACATAGAAGAAACAACAATTAAATACGAAACGATGCATCTTCGCACATTTATAAATTGCCAAGTTGTAATCCTTTCATTTTTTAAATCTTTAAATCATCTTCTACCGCGTTAATATGTAGCAGCAAAATCGTTGCAATCCTGAATTTAGTAATGTCTAAAGCCGTTGCAAATCATTGAATTTGGAAATACCTAAAAGTTGTTGCAAATCAAGATCTTCCCATTCTCTTCCCCTCTTTTGTTTCTTTCAAATTTATACCGCTTTTGTGCATATCACAAATTCAGTAATTTATTACTGTAGTTGGTTTAGAAGATACTTTGGACCGATTTGAATAGTTTTATAACAATTGATCAAGGAAATAAACCATCTCAGCTATATTGTATTTTGTATGATGATGTGCTTTAGAGCATGTCCAACTGTTACATGAATTTCGAAATTTTCGAAATCCATACACAAATGTTGCTCCAACGGTGCGTGGGAATTACCTAAAGTGTGAATTTCGGGGGCAATAAATTTGAAATCTGCAAACTCTATGAGCGTTTGTTGAACAAACGCCTAAAACAAGGCATCTGTTCAACAAACGCCTAGTTTTCAGTTTATGTTCCAACGGGCAGTTTTCTAAATTTTAAATAGCCTAAAGGGGAAGCTTTTGTTCCATTGGAACATTTTGCTCAAACTTGTTGATTTCAAGATTTTGATTAATGGAAACAAAAGAAGTTGAAATGGAAATCATGTTATAGAGATAAAGTGTTATATATATATATATTTATTTATAAGTTGAGTCGTATTAGAATCATGTTAAAATCTATCCTAAAGTGTGTATATATATATATGTTCATATCCTTAAGATGAATGAGTAGAAATCTAAATGTTACTTCAATAAATTATGTGGGAATAGGAGTAGTGTACTTGATATTTTGGGGGTGCAGGAAGGAGAATTACCAGTTAAATTTCTTGGTGTTCCTTTATCTTCAAATAAAATCACTGACAGAGAATGTGTGGAGCTTGTCACTAAGATTAGAGAAAAGCTACAGGCATGGAATTCCAGGCTGCTATCTTTTGTAGGGAGAATTGAATTAGTACACACTGTTATCCAGGCTAAAGTTAATTTTTGGCTTCAAAACTTTCAAATTCCAGAAGCATCTGTTGGTAAAATTGAAAATGTTTGTGCGGGTTTCATCTGAAAAGGGGGCCTTTATAAAATTAAGTATGCAGATTTGTGTAGACCAAAAGAAGAAGGAGGTGTTGGATTGAGGAGATTAAAAGATATGAGAGAAGAATTTACATTAAAACAAGCATGGAAAATCATTCATGAACAAGGTCTTTGGCCTAAATGGATGAGAAAGAGGTATATTAAAGATAACTTCTGGACGACGACTATAGATAATAACTCTTCATCTACATGGGAAGCTATTCTCAAAGTAAGGAGCACCCTAGCTGCAAATTGTGAACGTGAATTTGCAAGTGGTAAAGAAACCGATTTATGGAAAGATCCTTGGATTAAAGGAAAGTCTCTAATTGGTTCTTTGGGTTGGGATACTTATTTTGCTTTTGGGTATCCTAACCAATCAGTTAACCATATCATTAATGAAGGTAACTGGTGCTGTGATAATTTACCTTATTCACTGGAAATGAAAAGAGACATTCAATACATGCGTTTGTTCATCGACAGAGAATTTGACAAGTGGAAGTGGACATCAATAATTATTTTAAATTAAAAGAAGCATGGAATGCTTGTCGTACTACTGGAGATAGTGTTGCTTGCCATAAAGTGGTGTGGTTTAAGGTCATACCCCCAAAATAGCTCATACAGTATACAAAGCGATGTTACACCGTCTTCCAACAAAGGACAGACTTCGGAATGGGGAATAATTCCCTTGAATCTATGTCCTAGGTGTGAAACTCAAGAAGAGACTCATCAGCACCTATTCTTTCAGTGCAATTTTTCAAAAGGAATCCTTGATAATATCCATTCAAGACTCAATTTTGGCAACCAAAATACACAAAGTGTTAATTTGCAGGAAGTAATCACTTACTTGGCCATGAAATGGACGAATGTAGATGCAAAAATTAAAGTACACGGCGTTAGCGTAGCTACTGCATGTTAGTGGATTTGAAAGGAGAGGAATAGCCATGTTTTTAACAACAAAAAGCAGATAACCAGTGAGCTTAGCAAGCTAATTGAAGTTGAAATCAACTTAATTTTGCAAACTCGAGGAAGAAAACTCACGATAACATGGGCAGAATCACTATCTCGTACTGGAGGAAGGGCTCGAGTGGATTCATTAATATCACCACTAGCATATGAAAACCAGCGGCCCCCATAAATTCATCATTGAAGAGGAAGGCACTGTTCTCTATGTTTTGTGAAGTTGAAGAGACCGATTTGCTGTAGGAGAATGTGTGAGTGGGTTTTGTATATAATTAGTTATACGATATAAATATTTTGAGCTGCTGAATGTTGTAGCATCACGTTTTGGGCTGTAAAGCCTATTTCTAAAATTATACCGAATTTCAAAAAAAATATTCATATGGCTTTAAAAAACCAGAAGTGTACAGAATAATCTCTACCAGTCGACTGGTAGAGAATTGACCAGTCGACTGGTCAGAGAAATTTTGTACACAACGACTAGTTTTGAAACATGTTTTTATTTATATGATTTAAAGTTTAATTCAACCAGCCAACTGATGATTTTTTAAACAGTCGACTGATTCGGCCCAGAAATTATTTTATGAAGAGTCACCATCTTTCATGAAGAGATTCCTCTTCAATAATCAATGGAAATGGACATAACTTTTTATAGAAACTCTTCATGGATGAATGCTATTCTTTTGCTATTATATAAACACTCCAAACATGTTTTTCAAACAATCAATTCTAAATATATTCTCTCTATTTTCTGAAATTAACTTCAATATACTTTGCTAACAACAGCTCTCCAAATTCAAGTTACTTATTGAATCCTTGATAATACTTTTTCATATCTTGATTCAACAAGTAACTAGCTTCCTTAAAAATCTTTGCAAGCATTTCAAATACTCGAGGATAAGATTATAGGAAGGGTGTAAACCATTGACTATCTGTGTTGATTCAAAAACACAAAGTAGAAGTCAAAACACTTGTATTTGTTGAAGTCCCGTGTAGTTGCTCAGGCGAGAGGCATTCTTGTTGGTGCTCGAGTGTACTGACCTATTCTTCCGGGTTAAAAGAGGGCGTGATAGTGAATTCCGAAGAGGAGCTTTAGGACTGGACGTAGGGCGGAAAGTCCAAGCCAGTATAAAATTCCTGGTGTTTTTTTTACTTTATTTATTGCTTTTATTTACTTGTGATATGTCATATCAGTTCTTGTATTAGCTAGTTAGTATATCATCTACATTTCCGCTATATCCATATAGATCCTACTTAAGTCGTACACACCGACTTTTCAATTGGTATCTGATCTAGACAATCATCTAACCGTAAAACTGTTATCTGATACACAGACATTATGGATAATAATACTAGTAATAGCAATAACACTGGATATTCTGAAGGCCAATCCACTGCTAGACCAACTTCCTTTATTGGCATGAATTATAGTTACTGGGCTGCACGAATGAGTATATACATGCAAGCAAATAGTTTTGATGCATGGAATATCACACAAAAAAGAGTACACACAACCTACTACAGTATTTACAAAATGGTCTACATCTGAAAAAGCAGAGGCTAGTGTCAATACTAAGGCTATGAACATGTTGCATTGTTCTTTAGATTGAAATAAGTTTAACTGGATTTTATGTGCAAAACATCATACGAAATCTGGAGAACACTCAAAATTACGCATGAAGGTACTAACAAGGTTAAACAAAGTAAAATATCTATGCTTAAGAATCAGTTTCAAAATTTTAAGATGAATGAAAATGAATCCATAAATGATATGTATTCACGTTTTCAAAACATTTATAACTCTTTATTTGGATTAGGTGAAAAGTATTCCGATTTTGATATAGTGTCAAAAAATTTGAATTCTTTAACGGACGAATTAGAGAGAAAAGTATTACCAATCGAAGAAGCTAATGATCTCTCTACCATGAAACCAGAAGAATTGATTGGTAATCTAATGTCTTATGAAGTAAATTTGCAGGCAAAGAAAGCATGGGTACAAGTTAAGAAAAATTTAGCTTTCCAGGCTGAAAAAGAAGATTCAGATGAAGAAGATATTGCATTTGTAACTAAGAATTTTAGAAAATTTCTAAAATACAGAAAAAGCCAAAGCAAAATTGTAAAGAAGAACTCATCAAAAGAATTGTCCAAGAGTTAAAGAGAAGTCGAAAAAGTGAGAAATCAAAGAGACGAGCATCTTCAGTCACTTGGGACAACTCGGATTCATCTTCTAAAGTGATAACAACAGTGATAATGAGCAAGATAACATATGCTTCATGGCTCAGGATAATCATGTAAGTGATTTTACTTTTGATGAATTAGTAGAAATTAATACTGAAATCTTAGAGTCTAGGAAAATGTTTAAGCGAAAGTTTAAACAAACTAACGAAGATAAAAAGAAAGCAGAATTTAAAAGAGATCTTTTAAAAGATGAAAAAGAAATTTTAGAAGAAGAAATTAGAAAATTACAGGAATCTCTTTCAATAGCAAATTCCCAAATTTCTATATTGAGTCAAGAAATCAAGACTCAAAATAATAAAAATGATTTATTGGTTTCTGAAAATCATGATTTAAATACTAAATTTAAAATCACAGAGTTAGAAAATTCTAGTTTAAAAATTAAATTAAAAAGCATTTCTAAAAATGTTAATAACTTTAACAAAGGTAGAGAGAATTTATCTAAAATATTAGAAAACTCTCAATCGATGTTTAGTAAAAAAGGACTAGGTTATGATAAAAATAAATCTAGGAGAAAATCCATTTCTAAAAATTACAATATTAAACCAAAAGTTTCTAGTAGTATACTAAATATTCCTACTAAGAATAAACTCTCAGGAATTAGTATATGGATTCTGAAGACAAATAATGTTCTTATTAGAAATAAATATATTAAAAATTTTTGGATTCTATTCATTATAATAGTAATTATTCTATCAAAAAGGAACCTAAGCCCTCTTGGGTTTGGCTTCCCAAGAGTTAACCCTTAGGACCCTAACGGAGGAAGTGGGTACCAATGAAACTTTTTAAACTATTTTTTGCAAGTCCCAATCAACAAAAACAAAGGAAAATGGATACTAGACAGTGGTTGCTCAAGAAATACGACAGGAGATAAGGAGATGCTAACAAATATCATTTACTCAAAAGGAGAAACTGTCATATTTGGAGATAATTCCAAAGGATACATCATCGGCAAAGGCGATGTGAACAATTACGGTATATCTGATTCACCTCTTATTTCGGATGTTTTATTGGTTAAAAATTTAAAACACAATTTATTAAGTATTAGTCAATTATGCGGTAAAGGTTTTAAAATATCATTTTCTGAAAATAAATGTAGTATTTCTGATTCAAATCAAAATCTTATTTTTGAAGGAAATCGAGACAAAAATATCCATATTTGAAATATGGCAGTTAATAATAATCCAAGTATGTGTTTATTAGCCAAAGACAATGATCCTTGGTTATGGCACAAACGATTTTGCCATATTAATTTTAAAACTATCAACAAGATATCTAAAAATGATCTTGTAAGAGGATTACCCAAAGTAAAATTCAAAACTGAAAATTTATGCGATGCTTGTCAACTCGGAAAGTTAACTAAATTTTCTTTTAAATCTAAAAATGTTATATCAACCTTACAACCACTTGAATTACTGCACATGGATTTATTCGGACCAACTCAAGTTCAGTCCATAAATCATAGCAGATATGTGTTTGTAATTGTTGATGATCTCTAAAGATACACTTGGACTATGTTTTTAAACAATAAAAGCGATACTTTTGATGTCTTTAAGATTTTCATCAAACAAATTCAAAATTTAACTAATTTAAAAATAAAGAACATGCGAAGTGATCATGGAGGAGAATTTGAAAATGAGAAATTTGATTTATTTTGTCAAAAGAAAGGAATTTTTCATAATTTTTCTTTCCCTAGGACTCCTCAACAAAATGGAGTTGTAGAATGTAAAAGCAGAATTTTACAAGAATGTGCTAGAACGTTATTAAATTGAAGTACACTGCCAATACATTTTTGGGCTGAAGCAGTTGCAACAACGTGTTATGTTTTGAATCGTGTTTCTATTCGACCTCTTACTAAAAACAATCCATACAAACTTTTTACCGGTAGAAAACCAAATATATCTTATTTCAAAGTTTTTGGTTCAAAATGTTTCATTTTAAATACAAAAGATCAGCTTGGGAAATTTGATTCAAAATCTGATGAAGGAATATTCTTAGGATATTCTGAGCGTAGCAAGGCTTATCGTATTTTCAATAAGAAAAATGGTAAAATAGAAGAATCAATTCATGTATCATTTGATGAAAATATTATTCAAAATTCTGTTAATTCAGATATTCCGAAAAGTAATACTTCACATGACGATGATTTTGATATATACAGAGAAGATTCAAACATTTTTCATAATTACATAGAGAATAATACTACAGAAACTCAAGATAACATCATTAATCGAAATGTTCCCATTAATGAAGTTCGATCTCCACCAAGAATATTACGAAACCATCCAACTCAAAATATTATTGGAGAAATAACTTCAAACGTAAAGTCAACTGAATTTAGTAAGTAATGCAGCCTTCTTATTAAATATCGAACCCAAAAATCCTATAAAAGCATCTACAGATGAAAATTAGATAATTGCAATGCAAGAAGAATTAAATCAATTTGAACGTAATGAAATCTGGGAATTAGTTCCAAGACAAACTGACCAACCTGTTATTGAAAAAATGGGTTTACAAAAATAAAGCAGATGAATTGGGTAATATCACTAGAAATAAAGCTAGACTTGTTGTACAAGGTTACAATCAAGAAGAAGGCGTAGATTATGAAGAAACTTTTGCTCCAGTCGCACGACTAGAAGCAATTCGAATACTATTAGCATATGCGTGTCATCGCAACTTTAAACTATATCAGATGGACGTTAAAAGTGCTTTCTTGAATGGTTATATTAAAGAACGAGTATATGTTGAACAACCTCCACTATTAGCTCATGAAAAATATCCTGATCATGTTTTCAAACTGAAAGAGGCATTATATGGTCTGAAACAAGCACCACGTGCTTGGTATGAACGTCTCAAAACTTATTTATTAGATTCAACATTTCAAACTGGAAAGGTTGATCAAACGCTTTTTATCAAGAAAGATAATAAAGATATTCTAATAGTACAAATATATGTAGACGACATTATCTTTGGTTCAACAAATGATTAATTATGTCAAGAATTTTCAAAAATAATGACTAATGAATTTGAAATGTCACATACGGGAGAATTATCTTACTTTTTGGGATTGCAAATTAAGCAATTGTCAGATGGAATTTTCATTAATCAAGAAAAATATTGTACTAATTTGATAAAACGTTTTGGAATGGATAATACATCAAGTAAACCTACATCAATAAGTACGATATCACATTTAGATAAAGATGAAAATGGTAAAAGTGTCGATCAAAAGCTATATAGAAGCATGATAGGTTCACTTCTGTATTTAACTGCAAGTAGACCAGACATTATGATGAGTGTTTGTTTATGTGCTCGTTTTCAAGCTAATCCAAAAGAATCACATTCGAGAGCAATTAAACGAATTTTACGTTATCTTAGCAGTACTAAAG
This sequence comes from Allium sativum, assembly GCA_030737875.1. Classification (NCBI taxonomy): domain Eukaryota; kingdom Viridiplantae; phylum Streptophyta; class Magnoliopsida; order Asparagales; family Amaryllidaceae; genus Allium; species Allium sativum. Next base: position 72,644,748 of record CM060924.1, read on the forward strand.
GCTTTGAACTCTTCTATCCAAAATATTGTTCCTTTGAATTAGTTTCATATAGTGATGCCGATTTTGTAGAATCATGGACGGATCGTAAGAGTACAAGTAGAACATGTCATTTTATTGGTAAATCACTCATATCTTGGTTCAGTAAAAAAACAAAACTGTGTTTCACTATCAACATGCGAAGCTGAATACATATCTGCTGCACTAGCATGTGCTCAAGTAATATATATGTAGCAAACATTAAAAGATTTCAACGTAACATTGTCTAATTCCACAATTTATTATGACATTACAAGCACAATAAACTTATCTAAAAATCTGGTAAATCATTCCAGAACTAAACACATTGATGTCAGACATCATTTCTTGAGAGACTATATTAAAAAAAAACAATTAATTTAGAGTTTGTAAATTCCGAAAACCAAACTGCTGATATCTTTACTAAAACCCTTTTAGAGAACTCATTTGTAAGACTCCGACAAGAGCTAGGAATTGTATCCTTCAAAGATCTCTAAAAAGTTATTCGATTACTCTGTGTTCATCATGACTATTTACTTTTTAATCGATGACAAAGGGGAAGAAAAATCATTAAGTTTACATATATTCTGTGCTTTTAATAATAAATCTATTGAGAATATATGTGTTATGCTCTTAATATTGAATTTATTGAAAATACATTTGCTAATATTTTGTTATAGGAATCAAAATGGTAAGTTTATAATTTTATCAAACTAACAAAATGTTGCAGAAATTCAGGGGAAGCAAATAATCAGGGGGAGAAAATTAGATATGTTGTCATCAATAAAAAGGGGGGAGAATGTTGATATCAAGACTTTGATTAATGCCAACAAAAGAAGTTGAAATGGAAACCATGTTATAGAGATAAGGTTTTTTATATATATTTATAAGTTGAGTCATATTAGAATCATGTTAAAATCTAGCCTCAAGCGTGTGTGTGTGTGTATATATATATATATTCATATGGCTTTAAAAAGCCAGATGTGTACAGAATAATCTTTACCAGTCGACTGGTAGAGAATTGACCAATCGGCTAGTCAGAGAAATTTTGTTCACAACGGCTAGTTTTGAAACATGTTCTTATTTATACGATTTAAAGTTTAATTCAATCAGTCAACATATGATTTTTTAACCAGTCGACTGATTCGATCCAGAAACTATTTTATGAAAAGTCACCATCTTTCATGAAGAGATTCCTCTTCAATAATCAATGGAAATGGACACAACTTTTTATAGAAACTCTTCATGAAGGAATGCTACTCTTTTGCTATTATATAAACACTCAAAACATGTTTTTCAAACCACCAATTCTAAATATATTCTCTCTATTTTCTGAAATCAACTTCTATATACTTTGCAAACAAAAGCTCTCCAAATTCAAGTTACTTATTGGATCCTTGATAATACTTTTTCATATCTTGATTCAACAAGTAACTAGCTTCCTTAGAATCTTTCCAAGCATTTCAAATACTCGAGGATACGATTATAGGAAGGGTGTACTTAAGCCATTAACTATCCGTGTTGATTCAAGAACACAAAGCAGAAATCAAAACACTTGTATTCGTTGAAGTCCTGCGTAGTTGCTTAGGCGAGAGGCATCCTTGTTGGGGCTCGGGTGTGCTGACCTATTCTTCCGGGTTAAGAGAGGGCGTGATAGTGAATTCCGAAGAGGAACTTTGGGACTGGACGTAGGGTGGGAAGTTCGAACCAGTATAAAATTCCTGGTATCTTTTTCCTTTACTTATTGCTTTTATTTACTTGTAATATGTCATATCAGTTCTTGTATTAGCTAGTTAGTATATCATCTACATTTCCGTTGTATCCATATAGATCCTACTTAAGTCGTACACACCGACTTTTCAAAACTTGTTGATATACGCGGGAAGAATTTATGGACTTTTGCTGACACATGAGGGCTATTTTAAAGTTCTAAATTATCACGCCTGTTCACAAAACCGTTGGAAATTTTTTGGTTTTAACAATTCAGCGTGCGAAAAATCGGAAATTCGCACCCTAAACTATTAGAGATGCTCTTAACGCACAGTACATTTCACTGATTAAATGAGTGGTGATGACAAATAACATCTTAAACAAAGTCCATACCTTTTAGCAATTTCTACAAATTTGAGTTTATCATCGCCTTGTCATTACAACATAGAAATCTACACTAATAGGTTGAGCGGCTATTACTAGAGATACTACGGCAAAACAGAGATTCTGAGACAAGGTGCTTGGAAAGGTTTTTCAACACTTTAGTGCATGTATTAGGTTGAGTGGAAGATGATACGATCTGATTCAAAGGCCATGGCAATGCTCAAAGTGAGAAGATAGTGCGACCACTCGTGGTTTTCCAATGAAGGAAGCTTGGCCATTAAAAAAATGCAAACAACATGCTTGATGAAATGTATACTTAATGTAAGTTTTAGTAATACATACATGCATACATACATACATACATACATACATACATACATACATACATACATACATACATACATACATACATACATACATATATATATAGAGAGAGAGAGAGAGAGAGCGAGAGAGAGAGAGAGATACTTAATCCTTACGTTTGGACAGATATGTTGCATGGCTTTTGAAGTCAATCCCTGGCATCAAAGACGTCACTATGCAATGTACCATGATAAACAAAATGTTAGTCATGTCAAACAAATTTTTGTTATTGAGGGACATTGACGTGGAAGATTTCCCATTAGAGGACTAGGAATTAATAGCAATTGGGAGTCAGGGGAGTGTTTCACTTCTATTAGAATTGTGTTTACATTTTTGGGCTGAAGCAGTTGCAACAACGTGTTATGTTTTGAATCGTGTTTCTATTCGACATCTTACTAAAAACAATCCATACAAACTTTTTACCCGTAGAAAACCAAATATATCTTATTTCAAAGTTTTTGGTTCAAAATGTTTCATTTTAAATACAAAAGATCAGCTTGGGAAATTTGATTCAAAATCTGATGAAGGAATATTCTTAGGATATTCTGAGCATAGCAAGGCTTATCGTATTTTCAATAAGAAAAATGGTAAAATAGAAGAATCAATTCATGTATCATTTGATGAAAATATTATTCAAAATTCTGTTAATTCAGATATTCCGAAAAGTAATACTTCACATGACGATGATTTTGATATATACAGAGAAGATTCAAACATTGTTCATAATTACATAGATAATAATACTACAGAAACTCAAGATAACATCATTAATCAAAATGTTCCTATTAATGAAGTTCGATCTCCACCAAGAATATTACGAAACCATCCAACTCAAAATATTATTGGAGAAATAACTTCAAACGTAAAGTCAACTGAATTTAGTAAGTAATGCAGCCTTCTTATTAAATATCGAACCCAAAAACCCTATAAAAGCATCTACAGATGAAAATTAGATAATTGCAATGCAAGAAGAATTAAATCAATTTGAACGTAATGAAATCTGGGAATTAGTTCCAAGACTAACTGATCAACCTGCTATTGAAAAAATGGGTTTAGAAAAATAAAGCAGATGAATTGGGTAATATCACTAGAAATAAAGCTAGACTTGTTGTACAAGGTTACAATCAAGAAGAAGGCGTAGATTATGAAGAAACTTCTCCAGTCGCACGACTAGAAGCAATTCGAATACTATTAGCATATGCGTGTCATCGCAACTTTAAACTATATCAGATGGACGTTAAAAGTGCTTTCTTGAATGGTTATATTAAAGAACGAGTATATGTTGAACAACCTCCACTATTAGCTCATGAAAAATATCCTGATCATGTTTTCAAACTGAAAGAGGCATTATATGGTCTGAAACAAGCACCACGTGCTTGGTATGAACATCTCAAAACTTATTTATTAGATTCAACATTTCAAACTGGAAAGGTTGATCAAATGCTTTTTATCAAGAAAGATAATAAAGATATTCTAATAGTACAAATATATGTAGACGACATTATCTTTGGTTCAACAAATGATTAATTATGTCAAGAATTTTCAAAAATACTGACTAATGAATTTGAAATGTCACATACGGGAGAATTATCTTACTTTTTGGGATTGCAAATTAAGCAATTGTCAGATGGAATTTTCATTAATCAAGAAAAATATTGTACTAATTTGATAAAACGTTTTGGAATGGATAATACATCAAGTAAACCTACATCAATAAGTACGATATCACATTTAGATAAAGATGAAAATGGTAAAAGTGTCGATCAAAAACTATATAGAAGCATGATAGGTTCACTTCTGTATTTAACTGCAAGTAGACCAGACATTATGACGAGTGTTTGTTTATGTGCTCGTTTTCAAGCTAATCCAAAAGAATCACATTCGAGAGCAATTAAACGAATTTTACGTTATCTTAGCAGTACTAAAGGCTTTGAACTCTTCTATCCAAAATATTGTTCCTTTGAATTAGTTTCATATAGTGATGCCGATTTTGTAGAATCATGGACGGATCGTAAGAGTACAAGTAGAACATGTCATTTTATTGGTAAATCACTCATATCTTGGTTCAGTAAAAAAACAAAACTGTGTTTCACTATCAACATGCGAAGCTGAATACATATCTGCTGCACTAGCATGTGCTCAAGTAATATATATGTAGCAAACATTAAAAGATTTCAACGTAACATTGTCTAATTCCACAATTTATTATGACATTACAAGCACAATAAACTTATCTAAAAATCTGGTAAATCATTCCAGAACTAAACACATTGATGTCAGACATCATTTCTTGAGAGACTATATTAAAAAAAACAATTAATTTAGAGTTTGTAAATTCCGAAAACCAAACTGCTGATATCTTTACTAAAACCCTTTTAGAGAACTCATTTGTAAGACTCCGACGAGAGCTAGGAATTGTATCCTTCAAAGATCTCTAAAAAGTTATTCGATTACTCTGTGTTCATCATGACTATTTACTTTTTAATTGATGACAAAGGGGAAGAAAAATCATTAAGTTTACATATATTCTATGCTTTTAATAATAAATCTATTGAGAATATATGTGTTATGCTCTTAATATTGAATTTATTGAAAATACATTTGCTAATATTTTGTTGTAGGAATCAAAATGGTAAGTTTATAATTTTATCAAACGAACAAAATGTTGCAGAAATTCAGGGGAAGCAAATAATCAGGGGGAGAAAATTAGATATGTTGTCATCAATAAAAAGGGGAGAGAATGTTGATATCAAGATTTTGATTAATGCCAACAAAAGAAGTTGAAATGGAAACCATGTTATAGAGATAAGGTTTTTTATATATATTTATAATTTGAGTCATATTAGAATCATGTTAATATCTAGCCTCAAGCGTGTGTGTATATATATATATATATATATATTCATATGGCTTTAAAAAGCCAGAAGTGTACAGAATAATCTCTACCAGTCGACCGGTAGAGAATTGACCAATCGGCTGGTCAGAGAAATTTTGTTCACAACGGCTAGTTTTGAAACATGTTCTTATTTATACGATTTAAAGTTTAATTCAATCAGTCAACAACCAGTCGACTGATTCGATCCAGAAACTATTTTATGAAAAGTCACCATCTTTCATGTAGAGATTCCTCTTCAATAATCAATGGAAATGGACACAACTTTTTATAGAAACTCTTCATGAAGGAATGCTACTCTTTTGCTATTATATAAACACTTCAAACATGTTTTTCAAACCACCAATTCTAAATATATTCTCTCTATTTTCTGAAATCAACTTCTATATACTTTGCAAACAAAAGCTCTCCAAATTCAAGTTACTTATTGGATCCTTGATAATACTTTTTCATATCTTGATTCAACAAGTAACTAGCTTCCTTAAAATCTTTCCAAGCATTTCAAATACTCGAGGATAAGATTATAAGAAGGGTGTACTTAAGCCATTAACTATCCGTGCTGATTCAAGAATACAAAGCAGAAGTCAAAACACTTGTATTCGTTGAAGTCCTGTGTAGTTGCTTAGGCGAGAGGCATCCTTGTTGGGGCTCGGGTGTGCTGACCTATTCTTCCGGGTTAAGAGAGGGCGTGATAGTGAATTCCGAAGAGGAACTTTGGGACTAGACGTAGGGTGGGAAGTTCGAACCAGTATAAAATTCCTGGTATCTTTTTCCTTTACTTATTGCTTTTATTTACTTGTAATATGTCATATCAGTTCTTGTATTAGCTAGTTAGTATATCATCTACATTTCCGTTGTATCCATATAGATCCTACTTAAGTCTTACACACCGACTTTTCAAAACTTGTTGATATATGCGGGAAGAATTTATGGACTTTTGCTGACACATGAGGGCTATTTTAAAGTTCTAAATTATCACGCCTGTTCACAAAACCGTTGGAAATTTTTTGGTTTTAACAATTCAGCGTGCGAAAAATCGGAAATTCGCACCCTAAACTGTTAGAGATGCTCTTAACGCACAGTACATTTCACTGATTAAATGAGTGGTGATGACAAATAACATCTTAAACAAAGTCCATACCTTTTAGCAATTTCTACAAATTTGAGTTTATCATCGCCTTGTCATTACAACATAGAAATCTACACTAACAGGTTGAGCGACTATTACTAGAGATACTACGGCAAAACAGAGATTCTGAGACAAGGTGCTTGGAAAGGTTTTTCAACACTTTAGTGCATGTATTAGGTTGAGTGGAAGATGATACGATCTGATTCAAAGGCCATGGCAATGCTCAAAGCGAGAAGATAGTGCGACCACTCGTGGTTTTCCAATGAAGGAAGCTTAGCCATTAAAAAAATGCAAACAACATGCTTGATGAAATGTATACTTAATGTAAGTTTTAGTAATACATACATGCATACATACATACATACATACATACATACATACATATATATATATATATAGAGAGAGAGAGATACTTAATCCTTACGTTTGGACAGATATGTTGCATGGCTTTTGAAGTCAATCCCTGGCATCAAAGACGTCACTATGCAATGTACCATGATAAACAAAATGTTTGTCATGTCAAACAAATTTTTGTTATTGAGGGACATTGACGTGGAAGATTTCCCATTAGAGGACTAGGAATTAATAGCAATTGGGAGTCAGAGGAGTGTTTCACTTCTATTAGAGGTAATGTTTGTGACGAAGTGATAAAAGAATCAGGGTCTGTTGATTTGTAATTTTCAATTTTGCATTTTCCTATGAAAAATTAGATTGCAAGAGATGAAAATTCTGTAAAATTGTTATATCATATTGTTGAACCACCTCTGCGAATTTATAAAATGAATTATGTACAAGTACTATGAGTCCACATGCTCAAAAGTGTATTCTTCTTCACATGCTCAAAGCAAATCATTTGGCAAGCAAAGTATATCATTTAGGAAAGCAAAATATGCAACCTGTGATATGTGCCTATTGTGTTCAACTCGCAACTTAAAGTTGTACAGTTGTGACACTACTACTGGCCGGTGAAAACTTATTGGTGGATTTTAATTTATTTATATAGTAATTGTGTGGAAAAATATTTAAATATTTTTAGTTCCATCATAACAATTTAATAATGAGTTTGAAAACTCATATCATAATAGCCTTTTATGAGTTTTCCAAATTACGTTGCAGGTGAATTTGAAAATAATCTAGGTACTTCTTGTCCATGCCGTTATTTCAAGCCATGGGTATAATTTGCACAGCATAAGCCATGGGAGCAATGTGCATTACAATCTAAGAAGGAAGATGAAGAAAAAAGAAAACTAAGAAATATAACTACCAGAAAACATTTTATAAAATTGGAATGTGGAATAATCATTTAAATTTACGGTTTGATTAGCGCAACAGTCTCAACATAAAACCGACAGATAACTAGAAATAGGCTTGATCAATCATTACCGACTGGCAAGTTTTTTAGTACATCTCTTAAAGCAAAGTAATAGCGGCTGTTACATTTACAGTCAGAGATCACATGTACAGCCCCTAAATAAATCACATTTAAGAGCATCTCTAACTGCTCCCCAATTCAGCTTAATCATGAATTATGCTTAATTTGGTCTTCAACAAAGATTATTTCTCGTAATATTACGAGAAATATTCAGGGGTCAATCATGAATTCAAAATTGGCCCCGGACACTGAATTTATCGGTGCTCTATAGAGCGCGTCGATTTTTTCGGTGTGCCTAAAAAAAACGGCGCGCTCCATAGAGAGCCGATAAATTCGGCGCTTTAAGACTTAACCCCTAAAACACTTAAAATCACCTTGTAATTACGATCCTAACGGTTATACAACGATCATATTTTAGTCCAACGAATATAAAACATTCATATTTTTGTACAACATCTATAAAACGGTCAAAATACAGTTACAAGGGCTATATTTACTCAGACTGGAATGCGTGTTTTATTTATTTTCTACATTTTCCATTATCTGATAGCTTTAGATGTTTTAATGCTAGCCAGTTAATAACACGCAAAAATACAATAGAATGCTTATGTATAAATAAAAACTAAATCATCATTACTGCATAATTTGGTACAATCATAAAATAAAACACAAGTTCAGACAAACATACATCATAATAAAGCCATTAAGATAACTAATTATCGCCATAGTGATTCCACAAGTGATTCATAAGGTTTTTCTGCAGCCTATTATGTAGTTGTACATCTCTAAATGAAAGCTGACGGTCTAAATGAATGTTGAATTACTCTTCTGTTATTTGTGTGTTGCATCGGGATACATCGGGTAGTTCCGAAGCATTTTCGTTTTCGTAGTGGTGTTGGTCGTCATCCATATCTCTTTCATCTTCAATGATCATGTTGTGTAGAACAATGCAGGCAAATATGATTGTAGACATCTTTTTTGTAAACCACAAACGATCACAAACGGCATGCATTACTAATCATTGCAAATCTGTATTGTAAAACACCGAATGCTCATTCTACATCTTTTCTTTGTCCCTCTTGCATTGCCACGTATTTGGCTTGTTTAGAAGTCAATGGATTTAAACATGTTTTAACAACGGTGCTCCATTTCGGGTAAATGTCATCACTTAGGTAATAGCCATGCTTGTAAGTAATTTTGCCCAATGGGTCCAATGGTAAATGTCAAAGGAGGTACCTGGTCTTGAGCAAGATCATTAAACAGATTGGATCTTTCTATAACATTTAAGTCATTATTTGAAACGGGCATTCCGAAGAAAGCGTGCCATATCCACAAATCGTAGGATGCTACGGCTTCCAAAAGGATCGTTGGTTGCCTTTTCTTGCTATTGTACGAACGTTGTAATGCCTTAGGGCAATCCTTCCGGTCCCAGTGCATATAGTCTAGACTACCTAACATGTTTGGTCATCCCCTGCTTTCATGCATATCTCTGATGCGCACTATATCGGCTTCGTTCGGCGACCTTGATTACTTCTCTCCGTAGACGTTCACCATAGCTTAACAGAAATTTTCAAGTGTTTTAAGTGACATGCTCTCCGAAATTTGGTATGTGTAACAACCCGGAATTTTGGAACCAATTTTAAATTTTTATTTTAGAAATTTCAATGAATTTTGAATATTTAAAATAATTTATTTTAAATAATAATGACGGAAAATTTATTTTAATCAAAGATAGAACGAATACATTTATTTTAGTTATAAAAGGAGTTAGAAATAGCGCGCTAGTTTGAAATTTTGAATTTGAACTTTGACTGACTGTAAAGGATGCAAAATAAATCGGATTTTAGTGAAACCGAAAATATTTACATTCTATTTAAAAATATCTTTCCAACAAATCTGAAAAATTAAAATTTCATATTAGGAATCAAAAGTTATGTCTAGTTTAAAATTCGGAATAGTCGCTGTAAAAAAAATATATATATATTTTAATATCAAAAATAGCCATTTTTCAAACGACCTCCGTTTTCAACGAAACCACTTTTGTTGGATCCGGAATGTAAAATTATTTGTAGGTTTCAATTTTCATAATTTTTAGAATTAATATGTGAGCGTGGCAGAAGAAAATGTGTTTGGTTAGTTTCAGTCAAATTTATTCGACTTGAAAATGGCATTTTTCAAACGGTCACGGAATTCGATGAAATTAGTCTTGCTAGAACCGTATCGTCAAATCATAACTTGAAATAATTTTTCTGGAATTTTTAGAGTCAGTATGTGGCCCTGGTAAATTTAAATGTACGTTTAAATTAAATAAATAAATGATTTATATACTAAATTAAAGAAAACATGCTGAAAACTTTCGACTGGGCCCACGAGGCCTAGCCCATTCCGTCTGGAACATGGGTATTTGCCTAGGGACAAGTTTCAATGGGTTGAAATTGGGAGTGTTAAAGAGTAACGGGCTTATTTGCAAAACTAGAACATTTAATATTATAATATTATAAAAACCCAATTTAACAAAACCCTAATCTAGAAGCCAACCGCCGCTCTAAACGTATGAATGGCTAAAGTGGTTCCTTTTTTCCCCCATTAATTTCTCTCAAAATACGAAGAATTAAAATATGAATCTTGAACGAAAATCAAAGAGAAAGTTCTGAGCTTTAATCCTGTATGGTGATGATCAAATTTCATTGAGTGGATTTCTCGGTTTCTACACTAAAAGACAATGCATTCATGGGTTGATTTCTCGACGTTGGGACCACCGAACTTGATGGTGTTTGGGACGGTGGAAGCTATCCCGGGGGCGGTCGACGCGAGGCAGTTGGATGGAGGTCCGATCATCTAGGGAGCGTGCGCGGTGGTGCCCTAGAACCGACGTAGTGGGTTTGATTTCCTACAGTATTCAAAAGGGAAGAATGACGGGTTAGGCTAATCAATGTAATTAAAGGGTGAGTTAAATTTTAATTATTATTTATTACATATGAATACGGAACGGAGCGAAACTGGATCCGTTGGAATCGCAGAAACGAGATCTACAATCTGAAACAGACCAGATCTGAATCGGAGTATTTTGAAAATTCAGCCAAATTTGAACCCGATCGATTTCTGAAAACCGATCACGGTGAGATTTCTATTTTAAAATTAAAATTATTTATTTATTTTATTGTGAAATTTATATTCAATCTATATAAGATTCATGTGGTGTCATGTATATATTTATCGAAATGTTGATTTTGTTGTATTGCGACGAATCACTGAATTGAATTGTTTGTATCATGTTTGTTAAAAAATAGTTCAAACAGAATTATCATTGTTATTAGATTGTTGTAATTAACATTCATGTTAATTATAAAATTAGATTAAAATAATATTTTCATTTGTTTTATTAGATGGCAGTAATTAACACTTATGTTAATTATAAATTTAGATGGAAACAAAATTGCCATTTGTCATTAGATTGTGGTAATTAACATTTATGTTTATTAGATTGTAGCATTTTTGTCATTTTAAAAGAATGAACAAAAAGATTCATTTTTGTCAGTTAATTAGCAGTAGACAAACATGTTCATTTTTGTCAAATTTAAAAGAATGTAACCAAACACTCATTTTGGTGTCATTTAAATAGAATGAGACTAAAACATTCTTTTTTTATCATTAAGAAGAATGAGACAAAAATGTTCACTTTTGTTCATTTAAAACGATTAGACAAAAAATACCTTTTTTTTCATTTAAACGATTAGACAAAAATATACCTTTTTGTTAATCAATAAAAAGATCAAACATTAAAGATTACATTTTTATTGATAATTTGTTCCAATCAAAAGATTGAAATTTAAAAGATTACCTTTTTATGTAATATGTTTTCATTAAAAAGAATATGATTAAAATATTACCTTTTTATGTAATATGTTTTCATTAAAAAGAATAGTATTAAAAAGATTACCTTTATATGTAATATGTTTTCAGTAGAAAGAATGGATTTAAAGTAACATTTTTACTGTCAATTTAGTTACAATAAAAAGGATAGATTTAAAAATAACATTTTTAGTGTCAAGTTTGTTAAAATAAAAATAGTCGTTTTTGATAAACAAGTTAATTAAAATAAAAATAGTCATTTTAGTCAAACAAGTTAACTAAAATAAAAATAGCCATTTTTGTCAAAATATGATCATTGGAATAATAATATAGTTTTTGCCAAAACATGATTATTGAAATAGAAATAACCATTTTTGTCAAAACTTGTTAGTAAAACAAAATTATCATTTATGTCAAAAGGATTCGTTAAAACAAAAATATCCATTTTTGCCAAAAAGTTTGGTTGAAACCAAATTGGTCATTTTTGTCAAATTATAATAGCTAAAACAAACATGATCATTTTTGTCGCATTAGATTGGTCAAAACAAATCTTATCATTTTTGCCGCATTACATTTGACAAAACAAGTACATCACTTTTATTTGTTTTGTTGAATTAGAATTGTCGACAAAACAAACACATCACTTTCATTTGTTTGGTTGAAGAAAAAAATCATTTTGTTAAATATGTTGGTTGAAAACAAAAATTACATTTTTGTTAATTAGATTTGAAATGAAATAAAAATCACATTGTTGGTTAAATAAAAGAGTTAAACACAAATAACATTTTTGTTAAATAAGGTTGTGTTACAACAAAAATATTCGTTTTGATATAATAGAATGGTCAGCAAAATGGATGTATAACTTTTTATATATTTTGTTGAAACATAATTTATATGCAAATATAAGAATCATTTTTATTTGCATAACATACATCAGAATTTGTATGTAAATTTAAGCATCATTTCATTGTCGAAAACATACATTAGAATTGTACGTGAATTAAAGTGACATTTTATTGTTAAATCATACCATAGAATTTGTATGCAAATACAAGTGACATTTGTATTGTCGAACTATACATTATGATTTGTGTATAGAACAAAGCGGCATTTCATATGTTATATACATGTAAATGAAATAATTTCTTTTTATTTGTTAAAATCAAAAATAGAAATTACATACAAATAAAGAAAATGAAAATTATCTTTTCATTTGTCATCAGCAATAATGTCATATAAATAAATTACATTTTATTAGATATTAGAAATGTATAGGGAAATGATACAAGAAAAATACATTTTTATTCGGCATTAGGAATAAAATAACATGTTTTGTTCATTATCATCAATATGTTAGCAGTATTAAAATTGGTTAAATTCATTAAACAATTATTTATTTATATGAACGGTTGTTGGCTGAAACCCCACACGGGTATTGGGATGATACTTGACATACACTAGTCCCAATATTTAGTTGTATGTCGATCAATAGATTGACAGGCTTCGATGAGTGTTATTATTTCATTTTAATGCTCACGTAGTTGTGAACTTCACTCTGAATGTTGAATGGATGGTTTGATGATTATCTATCATTTGTTGTCGTATACGTGCGACGTATGAAAATCATATAACCAAAATTATATGGTAACTGATTGAGTCACATTCCAATTCAAAAATATCTTTTGAATAAAATATTTTTTAAATGAAGAATATCTTTTAATATAAAGAATGTTTTTTAATATAAAGAATACTATAATATTAAGAATATTTTATATAAAGAATCTTTTTCTATAAAGAACATTTTTAAATAACGAATACTTAAATATATTATTCAACGAAGAATAAAATGATGATTCCTATGTCTGCTCTTGGATGGACACAAAAGATAAAAATATATTTTAATCGTAACAAACTAATTATTAATTAGAATAAATCTTTTAAATTAAGGTTTAACGAAGTATTCTAATTAATTAATGTTTAGTAATTGGAATAAAATTGATATGTATTTTGGGTTTATTGTGAACAATGTTTTTAAATGACATTAGTTCATTAACCCAGTTAAAAATAAGATTAATTTCTTAAAAGTTGAATAATCATAAAGATATGATTTTTGATATTAAAACCGAATTGGTGTTTTAATGAATCTTTAAAAAGAAGATTTAAGAATAGATTTAAAAGGGTTTATCTTTTATAAATTACAAGTGAACCTTTCCCTAACAATATGAATATTTTATTAGAAGAATATTCTGAATTGGAATGAGGCGTGTGATGTGTCTTTGTAGCACTTATTTTTTTATTTATAAAAATACGCGAGTTATTCGGAAAGACCGGGTTTAACCCATTCTGAATAATTATTATGACGATTAAAGTCAAAGACATTGAAGATGGTGGATGAAGACTGGCGATCTTCACGTCGAATGTATGACTACTGATGCCCGACATTGGCTAGCTACCAGTAAAGGGTTAATGTGGTAGTTTTTCCGGACGTACTTTTTGATTGTCCGGATATACGAGCACCTCACTTCCGTATTGGACATACGGGACGAGGAATAAGGTGACTCCGGTTTCGTTCATACCCAGGATGGACTTGTAAATGGATGCGTGTCTGACATTGAATTTCATTCCATGTAAATTAAATTGATTTCTATTTAATATATATCTGTGGTGGCGGAGAATTTGTTCTCTTGCTTAACACCCTTCTCTGAGACGTATGAGCTCAGAGGCTATATATTAGTAGTAATCGATCGCATGGCGTGGATTGTCAATGTGGCATGCCAAGATGCAAATGATCGAGGCTTTTGTTAAAAACTAGAGTCTTGTGGTTGATGATCAAAGAACGACCTATTTAGGTGTAGCTTTGTATATAGTGTTACCTCGCGAGCCTCACACCCCGGTATGAGTCAGAAACAGAGCAAGGGAACGTAGGGAGTGCACACGTTTCTTTCTAGCTAGAAGTGGTGTCAGCGACTTACCAGCCCGGACATTTTACTTATGTGGATGATGTAATTTTTGAGGCATCGGATTTATCGGTCGCCAATGGTCGTATTATAGGTTCAACAGGACCGGGAAGCGTGTGTTCAGGTATAACTAATCCACTAAAGTATTTGTGGACCAGCTGTGCATGATCCAAGGGTTCGCCAGCGTTTAAATCCTGAGACATTGCTAGAGTGTCTCGAATCGGTAAGGAGATCTTTCCTAGCCTTGACTCTTGATGGAAATCCAACTTCCAATACGACATCATGCGGTTTTGATTGTAGAACTAGTATGGCGACATATTATATGGTAGCTATGCCGTCCATGATTAATACATTATGATTGAAATGTTTTGAAACATATGTACACAAATAATAATATCAAATCCATTTTATCGTATCAAGCATTATTGACCATTATAAGGTAAAACTCTATCCTCCGGCTTGCGTTGCATTGTGTGATGGGACCTAAATCTTATAATGGTTTCATTTTTCTAAAAAGCATTGCGTTCTTTAACGATTTACTTTATTTCATGAACCAGCAATCCAATGGAGTAAACCCCTTCCGCGTTAGCGGCATGGTCCTGTGATTAGCCTTCTTATTAGATAAGTTAAGTAAAGATTTCTCATACCAGTCCCATGACTGACCCGTAGTTTGTTTCACTTTGCAAACTCGGGTGCCCTCTTTTCCACACGGGCAGTCGAGTAGCTTATTTTGCAAATATATCGAGCAGGATTCTGGATCGAAGCCTAGAGCTGTGTCCAGAGCATTGATAGTCTTCCGATGTGTTAATTTAATTGTCCCGCTGTAGTGTATTACATTTATTGTAATTTAATCTTCCGCTGTATTATTATTTAATGTACTCTGATATTCTATACTTTGATGTAACATTATTATGATGTAAACAAAGTCTTCTGTTATTTGTTCTAATGGGTTGTATTCCCAAAGTTAGCGTATTCAGGTTTTGAACGGTCTTGGTCGATCTTGCGATCGATTAGGTTCGGGCAAAATCCGGGTCGTTACATTTGGTATCAGAGCTCTGGTTAGCTCAAATCTTTGGGGTACAACTTGTTAGAACTAAACAAAAGACTCATCAGAGGTAGGATTAATAATATCATATAAAAGAATACTCATTAGAGATAGGATCAGTAGCATCCTAGAATGAGAAAACTCGTTAGAGATGGGGTGAGACATGCCCTAGAACGAGTTGGGAGTGACAAGTTCATAATTAGCGTATTTGTGATTATATATATAACTCGATCTTAGAAAATATGATTTTTGAATATATAAAAGTAATATATATTTGATAAGCTAACCAACTAATAAAATTATTGAAACTAGAAAAAAAGATTGAATTGGTTAATTAAACAATTTTTAGCTTCGTTCCTTTTCGAGGACGAAAAGATTTTAAGTGAGGGAGATTGCAACAACCCGGAATTTTGGAACCAATTTGAAAATTTATTTTAGAAATTTCAATGAATTTTGAATATTTAAAACAATTTATTTTAAATAATAACTATGGAAAATTTATTTTAATCGAAGGTAGAACGAATATATTTATTTTAATTATAAAAGGAATTAGAAATAGCGCGGTAGTTTGAAAATTTGAATTTGAAATTTGACTGACTGTATAGGATGCAAAATGAATCAGATTTTAGTGAAACCAAAAATATTTAGAATCCATTTAAAAATATCTTTCCAACAAATCCGAAAAACTGAAATTTAATACGAGAATCAAAAGTTATGTCCAATTTAAAATTCGGAATAGTCGCTGTAGAATTTATATATATTTTAATATTAAAAATAGCCATTTTTCAAACGACCTCCGTTTTCGATGAAACCACTTTTGTTGGATCTAGAATGTTAAATTATTACTAGGTTTCAATTTTCATAACTTTTAGAATTAATATGTGAGCGTGGCAGAAGAAAATGTGTTTTGCCAGTTTTAGTCAAATTTAATCGACTTGAAAATGACCATTTTTCAAACAGTCTCGGAATTCGATGAAATTAGTCTTGTTAGAACCGAATCGTCAAAACATAACTAGTAATAATTTTTCTGGAATTTTTAGAGTCTGTATGTGGCCCCGGTAAATTTAAATGTATGTTTAAATTAAATAAATACATGATTTATACATTAAATTAAAGAAAACATGCTGAAAACTTTCGATTGGGCTCACGAGGCCTAGCCCATTGCATTCGAAATATGGGTTTTTGTCTAGGGACAACTTTCGTTGGGCTGAAATTGGGATTGTTAAAGAGTAACGGGCTTATTTGCAAAACTAGAACATTTAATATTATAATATTATAAAAACCCAATTTAACAAAACCCTAATCTAGAAGCTAGCCGCCGCTCTTAGTGTATGAACGGCTGAAGCGGTTCCTTTTTCCCACATTAATTTTTCTCAAAATATGAAGAATTAAAACATGAATCTTGAACGAAAATCAAAGAGAAAGTTCTGAGCTTTAATCCTGTATGGTGATGATCGAATATCGTTGAGTGGATTTCTCGGTTTCTGCACTGAAAGACAGCGCGTTCATAGGTAAATTCCTCGACGTGGGAACCACTGAACTCGATGGTGTTTGGGGCAGTGGACGCTCTCCCGGGGGCGGTCGACGCAAGGCAGTTGGATGGAGGTTCGATCATCTAGGGAGCGTGCGCGGTGGTGCCCTAGAACTAACGTAGTGGGTTTTATTTCCTGGAGTATTCAAAAGGGAAGAACGACGGGTTAGGCTAATCAATGTAATTAAGGGTGAGTTAAGTTTTAATTATTATTTAATTATAAAATATGTAATCAAATATATAATAGTGTGTATCTTTTACATACGAACACGGAACGGAACGAAATTGGATCCGTTGGAATCGCAGAAACAAGATCTACAATCTGAAATAGACCAGATTTGAATCAATGCACTTTGAAAATTTAGCCAAATTTGAACACGATCGATTTCTGAAAACCGACCACGGTGAGATTTCTATTTTAAAATAAAAATTAATTGTTTAATTTACTGTGAAATTTATATTCATTCTATATAGGATTATGTGGTGTCATGTATATATTTATCGAAATGTTGATTTTGTTGTATTGCGATGAATCACTGAATGAAACTGTGTGTATCATGTTTGTTATAAAATAGATTCAAACAGAATGATCATTGTTATTAGATTGTTGTAATTAACAATCATGTTAATTATAAAATTAGATTAAAAAAATATTATCATTTGTTTTATTAGATGGTGGTAATTAACACTTATGTTAATTATAAGTTTAGATGGAAACAAAATTGCCATTTGTCATTAGATTGTGGTAATTAACATTTATGTTAATTATAAAATTAGTTTCAAGCAAAATTATCCTTTGTTTATTAGATTATAGCATTTTTGTCATTTTAAAAGAATGAACTAAAACATTCATTTTTGTCATTTAACTAGGAGTACACAAACATGTTCATTTTTGTCAAATTTAAAAGAATGTAACCAAACATTCATTTTTATGTCATTTAAATAGAATGATACTAAAACATTCTTTTTTTATCATTAAGAAGAATGAGACAAAAATGTTCACTTTTGTTCATTTAAAACGATTAGACAAAAAAATACCTTTTTGTTCATTTAAAGCGATTAGACAAAAATATACCTTTTTGTTCATTTAAAAGAATTAGAAAAAAATATACATTTTTGTTAGTCAATAAAAATATCAAACATTAAAGATTACTTATTTATTGATAATTTATTCCAATCAAAAGATTGGAATTTAAAAGATTACCTTTATATGTAATATGTTTTCATTAAAAAGAATAGGATTAAAAGATTACCTTTTAATGTAATATGTTTTCATTAAAAAGAATAGGATTAAAAGATAACCTTTTTATGTAATATGTTTTCATTAAAATGAATAATATTAAAAAGATTACCTTTTTATGTAATATGTTTTCATTAGAAAGAATGGATTTAAAGTAACATTTTTATTGTCAATTTAGTTACAATAAAAAGGATAGATTTAAAAATAACATTTTTAATGTTAAGTTAGTTAAAATAAAAATAGTCATTTTTGTCAAACAAGTTAGTTAAAATAAAAATAGTCATTTTTGTCAAACAAGTTAATTAAAATAAAAATAGTCATTTTTGTCAAAACATGATCATTGGAATAAAAATATAATTTTTGCCTAAACATGATTATTGAAATAAAAATAACCCTTTTTGTCAAAACTTGTTAGTGAAACAAAATTATCATTTGTGTCAAAAGGATTTGTTGAAACAAAAATATCCATTTTTGCCAAAAAGTTTAGTTGAAACCAAATTGGTCACTTTTGTCAAATTATAATAGCTAAAACAAACATGATCATTTTTGTCGCATTAGATTTGTCAAAACAAACCTTATCATTTTTGCCGCATTAGATTTGACAAAACAAGTACATCACTTTTATTTATTTTGTTGAATTAGAATTGTCGACAAAACAAACACATCACTTTTATTTGTTTGGTTGAATTAGAATTGTCGACAAAACAAGCACATCACTTTTATTGTTTTGTTGAAATAGATTAGTTAAATCAAAATATACATTTTTGTTAAAATATAATAGTTGAAAAAAAAAAATTTTTGTTAAATATGATGGTTGAAAACAAAATTTACATTTTTGTTAATTAGATTTGAAACAAAATAAAAATCACATTTTTGGTTAAATAAAAGAGTTAAACACAAATAGCATTTTTGTTAAATAGGGTTGGGTTACAAAAAAATATTCGTTTTGATATAATAGAATAGTCAGCAAAATGGATGTATAACTTTTTATACATTTTGTTGAAACATAATTTATATGCAAATATAAGAATCATTTTTTATTTGCATAACATACATCAGAATTTGTATGTAAATTTAAGCATCATTTTCATTGTCGAAAACATACATTAAATTGTATGTAAATTAAAGTGACATTTTATTGTTAAATCATACCATAGAATTTGTATGCAAATACAAGTGACATTTGTATTGTCGAACTATACATTATGATTTGTGTACAGAATAAAGAGGCATTTCATATGTTATATACATGTAAATAAAATAATTTCTTTTTATTTGTTAAAATCAAAAATAGAAATTACATACAAATAAAAAAAATGAAAATTATCTTTTCATTTTTCATCAGCAATAATGTCATATAAATAAATTATATTTTATTAGATATTAGAAATGTATAGGGAAATGATACGAGAAAAATACATTTTTATTCGGCATTAGGAATAAAATAGCATGTTTTGTTCATTATCATCAATATGTTAGCAGTATTAAAATTGGTTAAATTCATTGACCAATTATTTATTTATATCAACTGTTGTTGGCTGCAAAACCCCACACGGGTATTGGGATGATACCTGACATACACTAGTCCCAATATTTAGTTGTATGTCGATCGATAGATTAACAGGCTGCGATGAGCGTTATTATTTCATTTTAATGCTCACACAATTGTGAACTTCACTCTGGATGTTGAATGGATGGTTTGATGATTATCTATCATTTGTTGTCATATACGTGCGATGTATGAAATCCATATAACCAAAATTATATGGTAACTGATTGAGTCACATTCCAATTCAAAAATATCTTTTAAATAAAATATCTTTTAAATGAAGAATATCTTTTAGTATAAAGAATATCTTTTAATATCAAGAATATTATAATATCAAGAATATTTTATATAAAGAATATTTTTATATAAAGAACTTTTTTAAATAACGAATATTTAAAAATATTATTCAACGAAGAATAAAATATTGATTTCTATGTCTGTACTTGGATGGACACAAAAGATAAAAATATATTTTCATCATAACAAACTAATTAATAATTAGAATAAATCTTTTAAATTAAGGTTTAACGAAGTATTCTAATTAATTAATATTTAGTAATTGGAATAAAATTGTTATGTGATTTTGGGTTTATCGTAAACAATGTTTTTAAATGACATTAGTTATTTAACCCAGTTAAAAATAAGATTAATTTCTTAAAAGTTGAATAATCATAAAGTTATGATTTTTGATATTAAAACCGAATTGGAGTTTTAATGAATCTTTAAAAAGAAGATTTAAGAACAGATTTAAAAGGATTTATCTTTGATAAATTAAAAGGGATCCTTTCCCTAACAATATGAATATTTTATTAGAAGAATATTCTGAAATAGAATGAGGCATATGATGTGTCTTTGTAGCACTTATTTTTTATTTATTTATAAAAATACGCGAATTATTCGGAAAGACCGGGTTTAACCCATTCTGAATAATTATCACGACGATTAAAGTCAAAGACATTGAAGACGGTAGATGAAGACCAACGATCTTCACATTGAATGGACGGCTACTGATGCCCGACATTGGCTAGCTACCAGCAAAGGGTTAAAGTGGTAGTTTGTCCGGACGTACTTGTTGATTGTCCAAATATGCGAGCACCTCACTTCCGTATTGGACATACGGAACGAGGAATAAGGTGACTTCGGTTTCATTCAGACCCAGGACGGATATGTAAATGGATGTGTGTCTGACATTGAATTTCATTCCATGTAAATTAAATTGATTTCTATTTAATATATATCTGTGGTGGCAAAGAATCTTTTCTCCTGCTTAACACCCTTCTCTGAGACGTACGAGCTCAGAGGTTATATATTAGTAGTAATTGATTGCATGGCATGGATTGTCAATGTGGCATGCCAAGATGCAAATGATCGAGGCTTTTGTTGAAAGGCAGAATCTTGTGATTGATGATCAAAGCACGCCCTATTTAGGTGTAGCTTTGTGTGTAGCGTTACCTTGCGAGCCTCACACCCCGGTATGAGTCAGAAACGCAGCAAGGGAACGCAGGGAGTGCACATGTTTCTTTCTAGCTAGAAGTGGTGTCAGCGACTTACCAACCATGACATTTTACTTATGTGGACGATGGAATTTTCGGGGCCTTGGATTTATCGGTCACCAATGGACGTATTATAGGTTCAACAGGACCGGGAAGCGTGTGTTCAGGCATAACTAATCCACTAAAGTATTTGTGGGCCGGCCCTGCAGGATCCAAGAGTTTGCCAGCGTCCGAATCCTGAGACATTACTAGAGTGTCTCAAATCGGTAAGGAGATCATTCCTAGCCTTGACTCTTGATGGAAATCCAACTTCCAATACGAAATCATGCGGTTTTGATTGTAGAACTAGTATGTAGACATAGTATATGGTAGTTATGCCGTCTATGATTAATATATTATGATTGAAATGTTTTGAAACATATATACACTAATAATAATATCAAATCCGTTTTATCGTATCAAGCATTTTTGACCATCATAAGGTAAAACTCTATCCTCCGGCTTGCATTGCATTGTGTGATGGGACCTGAGTCTTACAATAGTTTCATTTTTCTAAAAGCATTGAGTTGTTTAACGATTTACTTTATTTCATGCACTGGAAATCCAATGGAGTAAACCCGTTCCGCGTTAGCGGCGTGTTCCTGTGATTAGCCTTCTTATCAGATAAGTTAAGTAAAGATTTCTCATACCAGTCCCATGACTGACCCGTAGTTTGTTTCACTTTGCAAACTCGGGTGCCCTCTTTTCCACACGGGCAGTCGAGTAGCTTATTTTGCAGATATATTGAGCAAGATTCTAGATCGAATCCTAGAGCTGTGTCCAGAGCATTGCCAATCTTCCGCTGTGTTAATTTAATTGTTCCGCTGTAGTGTATTACATTTATTGTAATTTAATCTTCCTTTTTGTATTATTATTTAATGTACTCTGATATTCTGTACTCTGATGTGACATTATTATGATATAAACAAAGTCTTCTGTTATTTGTTCTAATATGTTGTATTCCAAGAGTTACCATATTCGAGTTTTGAACGGTCTTGGTCGATCTTGCGATCGATTAGGTCCGGGCGAAATCCGGGTCGTTAAAGTATGCATCGTCCAATGCATCTGCAAGAGTGCCATAAACTAACATTCTCATAACGACCATCATAAAAGGAGTTAAATGGGCATGAGTCTATCAGGGGAGCCTATCTCAATCCTCGTAAGCATATAAAAATCAGCTAGGGTGATACCTAGCTCAAAAACCAAGAAAGTAGAACTTGTGGGTCGTAGGCCACCACCTCACAACTAAAGCCCCTAGCAACGCTCGATCGAAAGACTGGGGTGGTATAATCTGTAAGAAACGTACGAACGGATTGGCCCGTAGCCTCTCTCGAATAACAAGTGGTAGTACGTCAAAGGCACGTGTAATAAACTTCTCCCTACTCCAACGAACGTAAATGTAGCAAGTCTAGTAAAAATATTTTTTTAGTCGGTTAGCAAACTATAAAATAATAGTTCATACTACCTACGTACTTTGGTAAGCTATTTAACTGTTCAATAAGGATATATGTTAAACTAAGAAATTATACCTAAATGGTCTCGAGAGCAGTAAACGAACGGTGAGTGAAACCCTCGGATACCTCATGAAGGATCTGTATGTCCTCAATCGTCGTCTCTACTGTTGGTGGAGCCTGCGCTGGATCTGTTGCCTCATCCAACTGAGCTCGTATGGTCTATCTACTGATCTTCGTAACGCGTGGTGGCATCCCGATGTCTGAACCAACATAAAAGATGAGAATTAGTAGGGTGTGTCAGATTTTTCGGCCTAGTGCACTCTATTTATAGGCGCGCTAGGCCGGGGGCTGATTTAATCGGCGCCTTACCTTAAGGTGCCGATTAAATCGACGTGCTTATATAAAATTAATGCGCGCCGATAAAATCGGGGTGTGTCTATTGGGAGATTTAAGAAAATCTCCCCTAAATCTTACGAGTTGTAACATTACGACTCGTCAAACAGTTGGAGATGCTCTAAGGAAGGATGCATAAGCTTGATTGCACTTCTAGTGGGTGAATCCTTCTTTTGAATCATTTTTAATAGGTTTGCATTAAATACCATAACAAAAAATTGAATGGAGGATGCTACAACGATCAAATTAAAAGCGATGAGAAGGTCCGGATCTAAAAATGGACGAGAAGAAATTTATGGAGGGAAATACTGCGATGCTGTAGACTGTTTTCGCGTGAAGCCGGTTATTCATTTCCGGTCGTTCTAGCATTACGCATATTGAATTTATGAAGACACAACATTTGAATTATTCTATATTGTAAAATAATCATTTTGCATATTGAATTTATGAAGACAAGACATTTGGATTATTTTGTATTGTCAAATAATCAAGTCCATCAAAATTAAAATAACAATTTTTGGACCTTGAAAAATGGTGGACTCCCGAAAATTCTCTTGGCAAACGGACCATCGCCCTCCTCTCACTTTCAAATCTCCATTCTCCCATCCTCCGAGACCGGCGCCGCCTTCTTTACTCCCTCCCGAGCCGCCTGATGTCTCTCCCATACAAGTCGCTCTTCTCCATTGCCTATCAGCGAGGTTCCCAATCCCAGTTCGCTTATGTCCTCACAAGACAACAACAACGGTCGCCTTCAACGGTCGTCACTTTCCCAAATACAGCAGCGCCTCATCCTTTAGTAGTGCCTTTGCCTCGTCCGATCAACGAAGACAGGTTCCAATTAGTCACTGCTCGACGAAAATCTAGAACCCGACAGACAATAAAAAAACCAAATTAGGGTTAACAATATCCCTTCAACCAAGAAGCTGGTTATGCAACATATAAACTATGAATGACCTACTCTGTCAAAATTTAGTTGTAATAGGGATCAAGCAAGTGTTACGTATGAACAAAAAAAACGGTAGGAATAGTCTCCCTCCGCGATCTCATTCCCAGAAAAGACCACTATGGATGTTGTCATCTATTGCCGAAGCAGCCGAGTGCCCTCCTAATACCACTACTAGAAGGAACCATTCAAGGCATGCTAGTCGGGTTTGGAAGGAGGTTATTGCAGGCAATCAGGTTCCAATTTCTATTCCTCCTCAGTTTTATTAACCCCAGGATCATCAGAATATGAAATGCGCTAAATGTATCATGAATTAGTAAAAATGACAGATAACAATGGAAGAATGCCATAGTAATATATGTCAAAGGTCCTAGAACCCATTATCCGTTTTTCAAAGCTTATATCCATATAGTATGAGAGCCGAAGGGTGATATCAAAATTTATTCTCAAGAAGATGGTTTTTATATCATCAAATTTGATGGAAAAAAGAATGCGATAGAATACTCGAGGGAGGACCTTATTTTTATGGCAGGAAGTTAATGATGATGAAACGATGGTCCCAGGATGTGAAACTTAACAAACACCTTTTGAGTTCAGTTCCAGTTTGGGTTAGACTTACTGGTTTGACTTTAGAGTATTGGACAGTAGAGGCAATTAATAGAATAGCATTTATTATTGTCAACCCGATCACACTTGATAAAGTGACTAAGGGAATTCAAAAAATAGCGTTTATTAGGGTTCTTGTTGAAATTTCCAGCTCTTCTTCTTTTCTTAGTCAAATTCCAATTTTAACTGAGGATGAACAATTAATCATGCAAGACATTGAATATGAATGGATGTCTTCAATGTGTTCGAACTGTAAGAGTTTCGAACACATAAATAGTATTTGTCAAATTTCAAAAGTCTGGATTCCCAAGAAAGTAAACCTCCAGAATTGCAACAGACAGACCATGGATATCGACGTGGGTATGCAGCTGTCCAGACGTCAGGGTTAGGATACTACTTTGTTACAAACTCAAGAGAATGAGACCATGATCCATCAAAGTTCTGGCAGTAGAACTTTAGAGAAGGAGGAGAATCAGAAGTCGTAGAGGCAATTGACAACTCTGCAGGGTTCTTCATATGATAAGACACAAGAGGACATTACTGATATGGCTACAGATGAAGAGAAGGATACAGAAGATGAAGAAATTGAATTTGTTTTAAAAATGTGGAAATCTAATGCTCCTCCAAAATCTAAAATTCATATGTGGCTTATTCTCTATGGTGGATTGAATACTATTGAACTTCTTAGTTTAAAGAATATTTGTACTGATAAGAACTGCTATTTTTGTAATAATAATTTGGAAATTATTATTGTTGTTGTTGTTATAATTAATTACTAAAAATATTATTGCAATATGTAGAATATGCTTAATGAACATAATATTGATTTATTAATCAATTTCACTAATGCTTGCTGATAGTTCCGATATCATGAAGATGTTAGAATACAAAAATATATTTGATCAACATAAAAGCTACTGTTAGACCAAAAAATGGTCCTAACACCCAATTGATAATGTTTTGTTGAGAATAATGAGGAATCATGAACAAAAAGCAAGAAAAATCAATCAACACACGAAATTTATAGTGGTTCGGCGTTAACAAGCCTACATCCACTTCATAGCTTCTCAATTCATTCAGAAATTACAAATACAATGAGTATTGACACTCAAGCACTCAATTACAATGAATAATACTCTCCGAATTCATTGATTTTATTAAAGAGGATGAAGGTTTTTCGTTGGTGGCCATGGCCGAAATAGATAGAGCTTCCTTGAGGCTAAAAAAAGTCCCCTTAAATGATGTGTTGTATGTGTATTTATAGGTAGAAATTCGGTTAGGGTTCAGCGGCCACGTGGCAGCTTCAGAGTAAATCTCGGAAGTAGCGGAGAACATGGGGAAATGGTCTTTAACTGCCCAGAATTCGGTTTGGGGTAGAGACCCGATCCGGTTGGCCCGATCCGGATAACCCAATCCGGATGACCCGATCCGGTTTACCCGATCCGGATGACCCGATCCGGTTTACCCGATCCGGATGACCCGATCCGGTTTGGTTGGTCAGAAATATTCGCTTTAGCTTGATCCGAAATGGTGGAATCCAACCCGAAGCTTATGTGCACAGAAATACGAATTTTCCCATCCTTCATTACTTCGTCCAAGCAGATATCGATCTCTGGCAGTTCATACTCAAGCCCTGAGTGACCTTCCTGATAGAGTTCTTCGGCTTTGGATAGTCTGGTCACAAAGCAGGCTAACATTTTGCCCCCCAAAGTACATCTTGTTGCAAATAAGATGTGCTTTGAATAAGTCGAGATGAATCTTTTTGGATCTTTTTCTGTATAAATGGCTTGTCATATGCCGCATTGCTTACGTTGATGCTTATCGGGCCAAATTTCATGGCTAAAGTGGTCAAGATGATCAAGTAATCGTTTAGACTTCGTCGAATCAAGAGGTAGAATTCCTTCATCATAGGTCATGTGGTATGTTTGGCTCCCATGTGAGATCGTACATGTTAAAGTTGATGCCAAACGACGCCATCTTCCTAAACAAGTCAAGTGCATTACTAAGCTAAGATTTCTTTAATGTATAAGTCAATGTATACAATAGCCGTCCAAGTCATAGTATGGTGTCTGAATCTTCATATCTTGAGCTAGCATCTGGACCGTTCGGATAGAGCGCATCAGAATCAGCATATGAATTTGTCATTTTTGCTTGGATTTGGATAATCTCGATATCAGGATATTAATCTAGGACTCCATGATTGCATCTAATCGTAATAATAGTGCATCCGAAAGCCATGATCACTTCAGATTGTTTTATAGTCCCATGATCACATACGAGTCAGTACGAGTGTTGAAAACATGCAAGCCACTAGCTGGTAGGATTATCACAATTGTAAGGCAGCAGAGGAGTTCATCTTATTCTCCGTTTGATGCAGTTGCAGATCAAGTCTTTGAATTCTTGCTTGATCCGTAATTTCGCTCACTTGGATGGTCGGGATGAATCACGTCATATTCTAAAGATATAATGTATATGTTCTGAATCATGCATTGAGTCAGGGTCATGTTTAAAGTCAATCTGTCAGTTGAAGTTGATGTTCATAGCACTAGTGGAGGACGAGCGAAGTCAGTGCTTATGCCCCCAGCATTGTTGGGGGTTATGACAGGTCAATCAGACATCCAATCTTTTAGCCTTTATACTTTTTTCTGCCGCATCGGGTTAGATATGTAGGTTCAACAATCTTAGTCACCCTGTGTCATTATGTGCACATTCCCAAGTCATCAAGTGTTGGAGTTGTATATGCGAATGGTCGAATCACATTCGCGTTGGGGTCAACCCATCTGTTTAGCCAGAAAGCAATGATCGCCTTATTGAGTATATCAGCAAACTTAGATACTCTCCTCGCATCAGCTGCAGAGTTGAGTAAGCTCGTCAATCTTGCAAGCGAGCGAACGTCGTTAGTGAGTTATTCGAGCTCCTTCGTTCACGCTTTGGCATAATGCGAAATAGCCATCATAGTCTTGTTGAGTCTATCTCCCATGCTTGGTTCCATTAAGCTTGACAATCAAGACCGTAGGCCCGATTAATGACATTGGTCATTTCCAGAATTGTAATTTCCTGTTAGTCTTTCCTAGGGCTTTTCTTTTTCCTTTATTATTTCAAGAGTCAGATGGTGCTCCATTCTGTCGTGAAGACATTGAGATCATCCATTTCAACATTAGCACACTCTTATTGCACGAATCTGCCTGTCTCAGGATAGGATTTTCCAACGTTTCTAGGAGAATCTCATGGTAGAGAGATACCGAGGTTTGTTTCAGAGGTGAATCCGCCAAGTCCTCTTGGTGGGTCTCGATGCAAAGAGATTTTGAAGTTTGAGATATCCAGAATACTGGATACTACAGCAATCAACGCTATATATGGTCCAGGTTGATTTACCGATGCCACTGCGGCGTTGAACCTTTCAAGGAATGCATGCTGGGTCTCGCCTGATCTCTGTTGAAGCACCAATTAATGTTGCCAATTTGGCCCTCATCTTTGAGAAGTTGTCGCTAATTACTTAATTTTGCGTTAGTGCCCCCAGTATGAAGTCTTAAATTGGGTGGAAGCCGGTTTCTGGCTTCTTGGTTGCGCATAGGTAATAGCAGTCAATCAGGCTTCTGTTTTTTAATTCTGGATGGTGATCCGCTACTTGGATGTACGCAGGTTGTTCTTGAGGAGCCATTCTTCTGCTTATAGTCTGGGTTATTGTGAAGCTCAGATAATCGTAAATGTGCCTAAAGCTGGCAGATAGTCAGATGATGATGTTCGAAGCTATTATCCTGTACTCCCCATCCATGGGGATTTTACTAAACGGTGGTCATCAAATCCACGTATTCTCTGAATTCATACTCCCTCATCGAGCTGTGAGTTAGAGTTTGATAGAAAATGATTTATTCGTGTCCAGCTCATGTTAGTCCTTGGTCTCCCATCCAAGCTTTGAGGTTCGGAGTCGGATGGCAATGAAGTTAGACTATAGCTTTCTCGAATGCTCTCGTCTTCCCCTTACATGGGGAGCCTCATGTTGAGGTTGAGCTAGATTTTAAACATTCCTCCGAATTGGAGCAAAGGTTGGTCGGGCTTTGTTTAATTTTTCGGTGGCTCTTACATATCCATCGTTTTCATCCAAAATGTTACAGTCGGAAGTTGCATGCTACAAATGCCTGGGAGGAGGTTGGTTGCATCTTGTTTCATTAAAGACGACTATGCCAACTTGTCCTAGGGTCCCATATGATCTGGACCATGGAGCAAGGAGTGTTTGAGCCAAGTTCGTTGTCGCTTGAATTTCCATGGTGCTCGCTCCAGCGAGTTAGCCATAGTTACTCGGCCTTCCATCTATCCAAGTAAAAAAGTTATCCATCATTTTCTGTCGTTTCCAGAGAAGTTTGCCTCACTGAGCCATCTGAGTTCTCAAATCAGCGAGGGTACCATCTATTTCATATCTAGCTTGACATGCTGAGGGATCATTGCAAGAAGAAATTAGCTGACTTCCTTCGTTCCAAGCACTTCTGCGCCAATATCCTCAGCACGGAAGAAATTTCTATCTTCCTTCTTCTTAGCCTTTGGGTTTGAGTGTCAGGCAATTTGCCTCCTCGCAAGTTAGAGGTCAAAGTAATGGCGTCCTCCTTTATATGGGGTCTTTCAACCGGGAATTCGGTCTGGACTAGCAAATGGACGTTCATTCTGCATCCATTTCATGGCCCTCAAGCAGCAATGTGGCCCCAGTCCAGGGGTAATGGCGAAAGGTCGGTAGTTGTATCACCTCCCATTCAAATTTAGACATGGATGCATGGAAAAGAGACGTTGCTTTATAAGCTTATGTGCTCGAGTTATCCAAGTGCTCGAGTTATCACGTTTTCCATTCAACGTATTTGCGAGGTAGCACTCGTCGTTGCACTTGGGCTATGGCCAGTCACACATGGGTGTGTATGTTGATTTGATATATCACTCATAGGTCCTCCTTTTGGTCATTGCCTTAAGTCGTGTGACACGTCATTGAACAATTCACTCTCAAGGCTTCCTTTCGTTCGTTGCCTTGAGTCGTGTGGTAAGTTTATCATGAGGCATCGACGTCAATCTTTCGAATGTGATCCTTTGTTGTTGTACACGGGTGTGGCTCCCGCGTCTCTATTTCGTATCTGTACATAAACCTGTAATTCAAAATAGAATAATTTGCTTAGTCTTGCAAGCTACTAAGTCAATCTTTAAGTCACAAGCAATTGTAGCTTGAAATGAAAACATGTTGAGTGCTAATCTATCTAGCATAGAATTATTAAATGTCAAAGTGTCAGGTGTCGTAGTTTGGAGGTATAGTGTCTGTAGCCTCCATTTAATTTTGAAACACGGGTCGCGTCCGAAGCGTGTTTGAAGTTAATTCAGAAATCTATGTCCGTGCCCCCAGCGTTGATGGGAACCGGATTAAGTCATTCGGACGTCCGATCCGTAAGTCCTTTATAATCCTGTCCTCAGTCGGAGGGCAATGAAGATTGCATGCACGTCGCAGCATTGTCCTTTATACTCTCTCCCAAGTCGTGAGAGTTAGAGTTATGGGTTTAGTGGTCTTAAGTCATGGTGTACCATTCACACTAACCCAACAGATTTATACTCTCTTTCAAGTCGTGAGAGTTAGAGTTATGGACGTCGCGGTTCTTCCTTTATACTCTCCCAAAGTCAGTTTGGGTTAGAGTTGTGGATCGAGTGGTCTTAAATCTTGGCGCGCCTGTCACACTCGTCCTAAGTTTATACTCATATCCAAGCTCTGAGGATTAGAGTTAGTCGGGCAAACAGTCGGGTCACATTTGCCTTGGCATCGTCCCTTTGCTCCCATGTCAAGGGCAAAGGTCGCCATCTGGGATGATCGGTTCTCACCCCTATTGAGTTTATACTCCTCCCTTCCGAAGCATGGGAAAGAGTTAGATACGTCGTTAGAGAGCGGTCGAGTCATATTCATCCTCGTCTTAACATATCTCTTTTGCCCCTACTTCGAAGGTAAAAGTTATCTCGTTCATGGTATTGTACCCGTCACTGTTGCACTCTTCCCATCAGATCAAGGGATAGAGTTGTCGATCTACCGAGTGATTATGTCACACTCGAATACATTTCTATGTCTTGCGTGGCGAATCAATGCATAGATGATGTGGAGGCCTCATTAGTATGTCCATATATGGATAACACAGGTCGAACTCGTGTGCATTTACTCTCTTGCCCCACGTCAAGGGCAAAGAGTCGGTGAATGAATGGTCGAACTTCTTTTGCTTTAGAATGTTGTCGTTCGGCCAATAGTAAGCGGGTGAAGGGTCGAATCACGTTCGCCAAAGCTTTACATTCCTCCGATCAAACTATGGCAGGAGTTGTCGGTACCAAACCTCGGGTACCTGCAACATTCATATACGAATTTGCATGAGTTAATCATGTCAATAACTCAAGAAGTGTGTAAAGGAAAAATGCATGATTGGAAAATAAGTATGTTGATAGGCGGTGCTGCCTCCTTTATTTGGATTTATGTAATTCGATGGCATCGACTGCAGGATCTGATTGTATGGACGGTCGAACCGCGTCCATCTGGAGTCGGATCTCAACTCTGAAATGCAATGATCGATGCACAATTATCTTGAGATTTGCCACGTGTGAGCCAAGGAGTGGATGGTCACCTCGGATCCATCTTAAGGTATACAACTTCTCTCAGGCGAAGGACGTGGCTCTGTAAACGAGCAGTTCAATCGGGCTCGTTACGGCAATGCTTCATAATTCTTCCTGTAGGTGCTCAAAGTTTGATCGGTACCAGATTCGGGGTACCTACATCATCCACATATAATTTCATCTGAGTAAGTTACATCAATAACTCATAAAGCATGGAAATATAAGAGTCATGGTTAAAAGTAATCCTATTAAAGGAATGAATATCATTCTGTGCGAAGATGGCATTGCATGCTCTTTGCAGGTCCATTTTCCCTCACTACATCTCTGTCAGGGGATGGCTGTCAGAATCTTAAGCTGGCGATGAACGTCTTTTCAAACCGTTGTGAGGTGGCGGTTCCAAGAATGAACAGACCTTGAAAGAGGACTTGGAGTGACAAAGGCAATTAGGTAAATACTATAAGCGAATGACGAGGTCGCATCTTATTTGAATCGCCTTCTTGCCCCCATGCTAAGGGCAAGGATTGAGTATAAGGGAGTCATGGCTGCTAGGGGGATAGTCATATCTCATCCATCCACAGATATGCCTTTAGTCCCACGTTGGGAATAAGATCTAATGCATAGATAATTAATCAGCATCGAGGCTTAAGTGCTCTAAACCTTTAACTTGCCACCTCCATTGAGTAGCATCTCCTAATTAGCTAAATAGCAGTCTCTTCCAGTAACATGGTCGCCATGGACCATTCCCATTTCATCTTTCATTAGTAATTTTAGCAATAGATACCAGGGTGTAATGTAAGCTCTAATCGCCGCTAGAGCTGGTCTATTTAGACCTTAGTCAGATAAACTTGACTACAATAGCATGGCTTCCAAGGCTTGAAGTAATGTTCACGTTTTCTATCACAATTTATGTATGAAGTCGAGAGCTAACGGTCGATTCATATTTGTTTTGATCTCGAACTCTCATCTCTTGACAAAGGTCATATGGTGACTGGTGACCAGTCAAGTTGCTATCATCCGAGCAAAGATTCATACGTCCAATCATGGCCTACAGGGGTTCAGCTGTTACCTATCGTTGGGCACCAAAGTATGTTGACCTAACCCTTATTTGGTGGAAATCAGTCTTCTTCAATGCGATTGACAGCAAATAGCCATTGCAAAGGTTAGCTAAGTTCTTCGGGAGGTGAGACGCAGGACATTTTATTCATCACATCATACAATTGAAGTGTAGCTTTGGGATGTTGGGATCCTTAGCTGCTTTATGGTATCCCACTATTGACAATCATGGTCACTAAGATCATATGAATCATCTTTGAAGTAGTGTTCGAACTGTTCTATATAACTGTCATTAGATGCTCCGCCGATTGGACAGGTTTAAGTCATATAAATGGGATGATCACTACTCATTAGGGAATAACATCAGTTGCATTGCTGAAATCTACACTATCGGAGTTCCAGAAGATGAGGCTACTATTAGACAATCATTATCTCGTATACTGTCGTTGATAGCAAGCTGAATCTGACTGACAGCTCCTCCCATTGAATGGCATCGGCAAATAGAGGCTATGGCTTCTGGAGGAATCCTAGTCGTTGCCATTTGGTTGTCATATTCTTTGACTATCCACCTTATCTTCATTAACAAACTTTGATGACTACTGTTGGTCAAAATATACATCGAGCCGAAGGCGAGCCGTGTTCCGAGCAAAAGGCGAGGCCGTCAGCGGGTCCGGGCGCAGCGCCGGCGGGGGTCCGGGGCCCCGCAGTCCCGGCGGCGATCGACCTACTTAAAAATGATCTTAAAAATGATCGATTTTGGAAGATGGAGCCTTTTCTGAAATGATCTTAAAAATGTATTTTTTCCAAAAATAGCTGTTTCGGGTCGGATCAGATCATGCCTTCAAATTTGATGTTCGGAGATTATCTTCAGGTCGGGTCGGATCGGATCATGCCTTCAAATTTGCGGTTCGGAGATTATCTTCAGGTCGGGATAGATCGGATCATGCCTTCAAATTTGCGGTTTGGAGATTATCTTCAGGTCGGGTCGGATCGGACTAGTTCCTCCGAGCCGGATCGGAGACATCATTAGCTAGTCGGCTCGGTATATATGAAAGAGTCGGTTCGGATCTCCTCCTCCTATTCGGATCGGTCTTCCCTACCCTGCATCTCCACTTTCCTACGGTTCGGGTCGTGGCACCCTCTTCGGTTCGGTTCGGAGATGCATCATTGGGTCGGTTCGGGCCTTCCCATGCAGCTCGGATCGGGGATATGCCTTCGGGTTGGTTCGGGTATGTTACCGAATCGGATCGGATCAGGTATGTCATCAGCAGGCAGCCGGTTCGGATCTCCTCCTCTGGTTCGGATCAGACGTTCTTTTTCAGGTTGGGTAAGACCCGATCCGACCCCCTGTGGGAGATTGGACTGCGCCTCATCTACATCCGATCCGAGGGCTTCAACTGCATCCGATCTGGTCTCTTTTCCTGCATCCGATTCGGTCTCTTCGTCTGCATCCGAACCTGTCCCTTCGCCTGCATCCGAACCTATCTCTTCGCGTGCATCTGATCCAAAAGCTTTGCTGGACTCTGTTTTCGATCTTCAGCGATTGCTTCTACATGGCATGGTGGCGACTTCATTTCTGTTAATCTCCATAATTGCAAAGTAAATAGAATTCATAGGATTTCCTCATCGGACTTGGCAATCCAATAGGTAGATGGGAGAATCCTTAAGCGCTGAGAATCTTCATTTCTCAGTGAAAGCACCAAAATGTTAGACCAAAAAATGGTCCTAACACCCAATTGATAATGTTTTGTTGAGAATAATGAGGAATCATGAGTAAAAAGCAAGAAAAATCAATCATCACACGAAATTTATAGTGGTTCGGCGTTAACAAGCCTACATCCACTTCATAGCTTCTCAATTCATTCAGAATTACAAATACAATGAGTATTGACACTCAAGCACTCAATTACAATGAATAATACTCTCCGAATTCATTGATTTTATTAAAGAGGATGAAGGTTTTTCGTTGGTGGCCATGGCCGAAATAGATAGAGCTTCCTTGAGGCTAAAAAAAGTCCCCTTAAATGATGTGTTGTATGTGTATTTATAGGTAGAAATTCGGTTAGGGTTCAGCGGCCACATGGCAGCTTCAGAGTAAATCTCGGAAGTAGCGGAGAACATGGAGAAATGGTCTTTAACTGCCCAGAATTCGGTTAGGGGTAGAGACCCGATCCGGTTGGCCCGATTCGGATAACCCGATCCGGATGACCCGATCCGGTTTACCCGATCCGGATGACCCGATCCGGTTTGGTTGGTCAGAAATATTCGCTTTAGCTTGATCCGAAATGGTGGAATCCAACCCAAAGCTTATGTGCACAGAAATACGAATTTTCCCATCCTTCATTACTTCGTCCAAGCAGATATCGATCTCTGGCAGTTCATACTCAAGCCCTGAGTGACCTTCCTGATAGAGTTCTTCGGCTTTGGATAGTCTGGTCACAAAGCAGGCTAACAGCTACCATGTGTTCATGTTTGTGAAATCTTTTGTACTTCAGATGTTCAGATGTAGAAGAACCCAAAAGACGAAATGAATGCCACCCTGAAGAAATTTTCAGAATATTTTTTTCTGTGTGCATGTGCCATTTGAACTTATGCTTGTCTGGATGTTGTCTTAAAAATGTGTTTCCTGAAACATGAATTATAAACCTATAAATAACCATCTTGCTAGAGCTTCTGGCTGAAAAGTTCTAACTTTGCATTGAAGGTAAGTTTAAAATTATGCCCTCAAAATGGTGAAATTGTATATGATGGTAGTGTTTTGTTTTTGTGTTATATATCTAATTGATTGTTACTTGTGCCTGTCATACACTAAAATACGGGGGCATACAGAGGAATGATATTTAGACTTGGCCATGCGCAATGAAAATACTTAGTTCATCCACAGGTTTGTCTTATCTAATGCCATTAACGTGTTAGATGCTTGATCAAACAACCTTCAATCATTAGTTATATGTGGGGTTTAATGCAATCTAAATTTAAACTCAGTTGATTTCAATCCAAAATTTCATAGTCAGAGTTTATTTTATTTTTATACCATAGGCAGTATCAACAATTTTCAATAGATTTGATACTTGTAAAAGTCAAGTAGTGGTTTTTTACAACATTGTATATTTGAAATGCTATATGAGTATAACATTATATTTTCGCAATGCTATATGAATATATCATTTTGTTGTCCTACAAACTAAATTTTAAAACTTGTTTCCTTCAAACTAAAATTGTTCTCAGGTTTTTCCTTTACCCTAATTCCTTCTAAAAAGATACACTCCCTTTCGGCTGAAGGGTACTGAGGCAGAAGCCTCAAAACCTTTAAAATGATAGAGGCGCGACCCCTATTTTAAATTTATTGTCTTTATCTTCATTATATATTCCTATCGGCTTGAACAACGACCAGGGCCCTTGTATGAAAGCGACAGACTTCATTAGATAAAATCAAAGCCAGTGACTAAGAACTCCAAACAAAAGTCATAGGCCAAAGCCTAGTTTACGAAAGTAGAAGCTCGTATACTTCTTATGTCATTAGGCGACATTATAAGTATCTGGAACTTATCGACAGGAAGCGGACGACGCTTCCGACCGTTCTGAAAGGATAAAAGGTGATCCATGAGAGGGACCTTGGGCACAGACAAAGAATTGTCATGGATGTCCCTTTTTACCTTCTCCCATTTGTTTTATCGAAATCTGATTGGTTGTCACAAAATTTTTTTTTTTTTACCCGACGGACTATTTCGGCCTACTGTAGTTGCATAAACGAGCCAGTACTGCTTATTATCACTAACATTTTAATTAGTATCGAAATTCACTTAAGTCTAACCAATTTAGATAATTTAGATTAAGTGAAGATGGAAAAATTTCAAAATCAATAGGAAATTTATATAAGTTCAGAAAATCACGACATTAATAATATTTTTCCCAAAACATGTTGTAAATCACATATGGAAGTTTCAAGTCTATTTGTAGATGTTTAAACTTAGGTTTTTCCCAAAACCCATCACTACAAGAGAAACAGGGTTTTCCAACGGCCAGGGCCGTTGGAAACCCCGTTGGAAGCCGTTGGTATACGGATCAACGGCTTCTAACGACTTCCAATAAAAACAATGCCTATTTTCCATCGGCTTCCAACTGATACATATGGCCACGTGTCCCTTATTTCTGGCCAAAGGGACGTTGGAAAGGAATAAAAACCGTTACAAAAATCATATTACATAACTTTAGAATAGGCCATTTCCTTGACTAGGAGTTGTGCTAGTGTATTCAGAGCTACAGTGCTTTGTATGTCCATTACAAAAATATAGTATCACGTCTCTGAAATAGACTACGGATATTATTGCAAGTATATAAATGATAAACTATCATTTAGAATTGAAAAATATTTTATGTTTTAGTGACATGAACTAATTTTCTTGATTTATATTTTCCATTTTTTTATGGTATTTACGTTTCAATAAAATAAAATTATAAAAATAAAAGTGCACTCAGAATATAATTGTAAGAGAGTGCTTTATTATAACCATATATCCATGGTAAATACCTTAATTAAAAAGCAAGTTGTAATCATTTAATGGAATAAAATTTACAATAGGTGTAAATGATAATATTACATTCTCCTGAGCATCAGAACTTGGAATTAGAGGTGATTTAACTTAGGTTGTTCCATTGTGTTTGTATTAACAGCAGTAGTAATAAAGGAAGGACGTGCAATAAGAAAATAACATAGGGTATTACCTGGGACAACATAGTTAACATAAATGGTATTAAGCACTCAAACACCAATTTGTATGCACTAATGATGTTTAATTACCTATTTGAATGACATTCAAATATCAGGAGTTATAGAACCTTTGTATAGACAACTAACTAATTATCAAAATTTTAAAATCAACATTCCAATGTTTAATCTGTGAGCAGCAAGGTAACAAAGCCTCAAATTTCAATGTTTTCACACCATAAAAGCGTTTGTAAAAACAAACATGCATAGATCAAATAAAAACCATCATCGGTGGTTCCTATTTACTTAGCTTTGCAAAAAGAAAATCAAAAATGAAATGAGAGCAGGAAACAAGAAATAAATTATTCAGCAGAAGGTTTAAATCTAGTTTCAGATGATGTAGAATTCATTCACATGATACTACAACATATTCTTTTATCAAAATCCAAAAAAAATTCTTAAAATTATTCATATTATGGTATTAGTTCTCAAATAACATGAAAATCCAATCTAAATACATAAATTTCTTATTTTTCGATGTTGCTGAACAAGAGAACTTGTAGTTCTACACTATAACAATTCCTTACTAACAAAATAAAACCAAAGTCACAAATTAGATCCACTGAATACAAAAACCCAATCAACAAACGAATACCCAAAATCAATCAAATCAAATTAGGAATTTGAGAGGCTGATACCTAAGCTTCAGCAGAAAGTTCATCGATCTGAACCTGAAACCATTCATCATCAGCTCCACTTTTGTAACAGTGCCCATATCAATAGACCACAAAGCGGTCGTAGCACAATTGGATGAATCAGTTAGGAGAATGCTGGAGTAAACCATGTGAGGCTAGCGTCGACAGTTAATAACTAGGGTCATAGATGAGGAAAAGAAGGAGATTACTGATGTTTTGGAAAGGTAAACGGTAGGGTTTGGGATAGGAGAGATAGTTGAGAGGCTGCGCCATGGAACTTAGATACAAAGTGAGTAGAATAAAATGTTAAATGGTTCCAAATATGCGAAATACCAGATAGGAGTGAGAAAGTGGCGGAGTAATTAAGCTCAAAAAGACTTTGTGTGGAGCCAAAAATTATTGATGGGAGGGAAAAAATTTGGTTTTGGAGCCAAAATAATTCATACAACACCAGACGGAAGTTGCATCAAAGTATAAGCGTGTACACTTGAGAGTCACAACGTTACTTTACATTTTATTCTGCATATTTTATAAATGATGAATGTATTATAAAAATATTAATTTACTATGAAAATTTCATAAAAAATCAAATTTTATTAACGAATTATATTTCATTTCAAATAATCTCGAATATTTCAGAATACTAAAATTTAAATATAAATAATAATTGTTAACTATTTAATGGCAAGTATTAATTATTAATTCTTCTTTGTCAACTTATAATTATTAGATATTACATTCAAATTAATTATTAATTATTGACTTTTTAATACAAACCATTTAATGAGTTACTATTTAGTTATTATTAATAATTAATAATAAATAATGATTAGTAATTAGAGATTATTTATTAATAATCCTTATTGGTTAATTATAAATAATTACCTATTTAATTATTCGATCATAAGTTATTAATTTAAAATAATCTTTACCAATTAATAATTATTTACAATAAATTGTTAAATACTAGTTATCACTTCATAAGCACTAAATTTTATTACTAATCATTAGTCTAAATTGTTAAATAATTATATAAGTAAATTGTTTAGTTGTAATTATTAATTAATGATTATTGAAAATTAATTTTTTAATACTAAATACTACCTATTAATTTTTAAATATAAATTATTTTACAAAGATTAATGTTGCATATTAAATATTTAATATTTACTATTAATTATTCGATATTAACTATGAAATATTAGCTATTTAATGTAACTGATAAAGTTTAAATATAATTACATTAGTTACTAATATTAAGCTTACTAAATAAAATAAAAATTATCGATAATTTACAATAGATAGTAATTATATATTATTTATTAATTAATAATTACTTGTTTAAATACCATATAATTAATTAATAGTATTTATTAAAAAATCAATTATCAATTATTAAGTGTTAATTATTTAATGGCGTTGTTGAATAATAATTTTTAATTGTTAAATATTACTTATTCTATGGTAATTATTAATATTACTCAACAATCATTAATAATCAAATTTTACTATAAATAGTAATCATTAATTATTAAATATTACTCATTAATTAAATGTTAGTTGTTAAATACTAATTATTAAGAATTGATTATTAATTAGTTAAATATTTATTTTAATTAATAAATATTAACAAAAATTACTAATTATAATAACTAACTAATCAATTATCGAATAAAATATTATTCATTTTATAATAAATTTTTATTGATGATCGTTAATTATAATAAATTATTAATGATGACATATATGAATGAGTATTAATGAATATCAATATGCGTGTTTTCTTCAATTAAGCTAATCAGCAATTGCTTCGATTTTTAAAGAACCAATGCAAACAACACTATTCGTTTTGATGCATTAGCATCGGTTTCTCATGAGTTAATACAAACCAATGAAAATGACACAACTTTCATCGGTTGTAAGGACAACCGATGCAAATAATACTATTTGCTTTGCTGCATTTGCATCACTTCCTAAGGAACCGATGCAAATAACGCTATTTGCATTGGTTATGAGGAAAAATGATGCAAATACTATTATATGCTCCTGTGTATTTGCATTGGTTCCACAAAACTCGATGCAAGTAACATATTTGCCTCATTTTTAAAGACAACTGATGCAAATGAGGTGAAGCAACTGGCATATTTTGTAGTAGTGTAAAAACAAATGAATTTAGATAACACTATTTTAATTAAATTATAACTCTACCTTATTAACTATTTTATACTTACATATCTCTCATGCGCCTTATCATAATGGTCCCAACTGTACGAAACTGAGCCTGTGTCGTCAGTTTGACTTAATGCATGTGTATACCCGAAAATATCCTAGTACGGCACAGAAGGCATACACGCTCTCTCACGAAATAAGCGTCCATATATATATATATATATATATATATATATATATATATATATATATATGTGTGTGTGTGTGTGTGTGTGTGTGTGTGTGTGTGTGTGGGTAAATTAAAACTTAAACTTAAGTCAACTATTAATTTTAACAAGTTATAAATTAAAATTTTAAACTGTACGATTACAAAATATACCAGATCCTCACGATGATGCTGAAATGACTTGGACCCACCTCGACGCGTAACCAGATTCTTGCTCCTGTTAGCTGCATTTCTCTTAGACGAGGCCTATACATTTAAATTTAAAAAAAAAAGTATTATTCTAAATTATATATTAATTGAATAGTATAATTTAAATTAAATATGTAGTAAATTTACCAGAAAATCCTCATTATTATTCCAATAAGTATATAGCTCATCCCACACCGCTTCGCCCATCCAAGATGGTCTTTTCCTACCTGATTTTAGGGTGTTCATTGTTATCTATCTGTAATTTGTTGCCATTTTGATGTTCCAGTTGCGCTTGACGAGATCCAAATCCGTCTCTTGGAGATCCACCGAACCCTGCATTTATTTTAAAATAGTATACAGATGAACTTATCAACTAGGAGCATGAAAACTTAACATAATAAATGTTATATCATACATACATACCAAAAAATCCTACCATATGGTCTCCTTAACAATGTCGGGTATCGAGGTCCATATGGGCCAACATGCAGTCATGCGAACCTGATAAGTGCATTTTGATATCTTCAAGACTGTATTGGACAGCTCCAACTCAAAACCCCTGTGTTAAGCGGAAAAAAAACATGGCTACTAGAACAACAATTTAAATAATTTATTGTACCTAAATTAAATTTATACTAAAAACTTAGTTTTTACCCTCTGGAGGCTTTTGGCTTAAGCCGGACCACAGGACGTGATAAATCCGACGGACCACCCCCATCACCACCTAAATGCCCTTGTGACGCCATACCTGTTACATACAACAACATAACATAACATGGAAGAGCTATGTAAAGACATGGTATGAGATAACATGAGTACTTGATAACAGAAATGTCATAACATATGTCTAGTTAACATTACAAGTTTGATTCATAGAAGTGTTAAATATAAGTTTGATTCATAGGTATGTCTAGTTAACATATGAGTTTGGTTCATAGAAATGACATAAAAGTAAATATAAGTTTGATAGATAACATATTTTTTTATTTATGATATGTCACTTATAAATAGATAACATAAGAAATATCTATTAAAATGTGTTAACATAAGAAATATCTATTAAATATGAATTTGACTATTAAAATTACCTTTTGAAAATGAGGATTACTAATTAGTCGTCCTCGTTACTTTCAGATTCTGGCTCTATTTCCTCCTCCACTTATGGTTCATCTGTAGTCTCAAATACATCAATTAATGCATTCGATTCATCGTTTAGAGGTCCAAAATCTGTTTGATCAACGGTTATTACTATTTCTGC
Source organism: Allium sativum (assembly GCA_030737875.1). Classification (NCBI taxonomy): domain Eukaryota; kingdom Viridiplantae; phylum Streptophyta; class Magnoliopsida; order Asparagales; family Amaryllidaceae; genus Allium; species Allium sativum. The sequence continues at coordinate 72,686,629 of CM060924.1, forward strand.
ATTTTCCTTGACGTCTTCTTGATAAGCTTGGCCGTCGGGAATATTACGTCCGTCAAATGTAAACCTTGCCTTTGTTTTGAAAATAGCCCGCCAATTTATTTTGTCTCTTCTCATAGAGGGATAAGGAGCATAATATACTTGAAGAGCTTGTTTAGCAAGTACAAAAGGATCGTACTTATAATAATGGGAAGTATGTATTACTTCTATAAGATTATATTTTGGGTGCATGTTGATTCCATAACCTCGAACATTGCTGAACCAGTTGCATTTAAGAAAAAAATACTTCTTCCGCGGGTCGTGTGAAATATGTCAATTGCAGAATTTAGTTTAGCATGCCATAAAAATCGTGAATATGGTCATTTGGATCATCACTAAAAAATACACTGCTATTGTCAGTTAATTTTTCAACATCATATTCTTTAGTGCTAAATTTATATCCATTGACAAAGAATATTGGATATATCTTGACATTTCTTTTTGGTCCTATTGCCAAATGTTTCAATCCTTCATCCACAATACAATTTGTTGGATCAAAAACATAATTAGTATACCAACTAGCGAATTCTTTGCTGATATCGTCGTTTGGATAGTGTGATTCATAAATGCTGCAATTATAGGGCAAACATTACATATATGATTAAAGATACAATATATGTATACATAGATGCATAAGTTCATTACCTAACGAACGGTGCAATTTCGGTGCAATTGAGAAGAATATATGTATGTGCTGCATTATAATCTTTATCATTTAGCCATTCTTCCACACATCTACCAGAAGGACGACTATGTTTTTAAAAAATAGATAAAGTTGCTTGACAGTCGTCTTGATCAATGCCTTCATCATTATGCGTAGTATTTGCAAATGATATGTTTACATGATCACTAAAATAATGAGAGGAAAAAAATGAAGCTTCTTCTTCGATGTATGATTTGAAAGTAGAATCTTCAACTCGAGCTTTCTGCCCCACTTTTTTCTTTAGATGATTTAAATATCTATTTAGAATTATTGTGAAATATTTTTTCTTACACTTCATTAACAAAATTTAAATAACTAAATATTAATATAACTTTCAAATGGATACATCCATCCGTATTGCACAGGCCCTCGAAGACGTGCTTCTGATGGAAGCTGAATAGGTACATGCTCCATAACATTGAAAAAACCTAGAGGAAATATTTTTTCCAATTTGAAGAGTAATATGGGGATTTCTTTCTCTAGTTTAGGTAGATGGTCAATTTTTAATGTAGATGAACAAAGCTCTTTATAGAACAAACAAAGCATTGTTACAACAGTCCAAACTTTTATGGGCAATAATTCTTTGAAAGCGATGGGCAATAAATTTTCCATCATAACATGACAGTCGTGACTTTTCATCCCGCTAAGTTTACTGTTTTTATAGTCAACAAATCTACGAAGATTGGAAGATATACCATCCGGGAATCTTAATCCTTCCATCCATTTTAAAAATATTTTTATTTGATTACTGTCCGTTCATAACACGCTTTTGGTTTTCTGGTGTCATTTGGCTTTATATGAAGCTCTGGACAATTACATATTACTTCGATATCACATCTTGATTTCAAATCATCTTTCGCCTTCCCTTTGACATTCAAAATTGTATTGATTACATTATCAAACACATTTTTCTCATTATGCATCACGTCAATATTATGATGAATCAGAAGATCTTCCCAATAAGGAAAGTCCCAAAATATGCTTTGTTTCCCCTAATTATGAATCGTTGATTTATCTTGAATTTCTGTCTGTACTCCATTTTCACGAATCTTGGGAAAATCTTGTACAAATTCATAAGTTTCCTCACTTGTCTCTATACTTTAGGTGGTCGTACAGTTTCATGTCTATAGCTGTAAAAAAATTCTTATCTCTCCTAAAAGGATGATTAATATGAAGAAAACATATATGACAGTCAAACCATGAAATTTTCTTTCCAATAGGTAAAGAAAATGCTCTTCTTTCTTGCATACAGTGCGGAAAAGCTAGACGACCATCCATACTCCAACCTGAAAGTATTGCGTAAGTAGAAAAATTGCTAATTGTCCACAATAGAGAAGCATGTATACGAAAGTTTTTCTTTGGGAAATATCATATGTTTCTACCCCTTCATACCACAAATTTTTTAATTCTTCAATCAACGATTGTAAATAAACATTGATTCCTTGTGTCGGATCATCGGGACTAGGGACGACAATTGTGAGAAACATATAAGAAGTTTTCATACACATCCACAGAGGTAAATTATAAGGTGTTACAATTACTGGCCATGATGAATATTTAGAACCAAATTGAGAAAATGGTGAAAATCCATCCGTACATAAACCAAGTCTAATGTTGTGATTCTCAGATGCAAAATTGAGATACTTTTGATCAAAATGCTTCCATGGTTCTCCATCGAATGAGTGTGTTAACATACCTTCTTCCTGTGTTCTCACACTGTGCCATCTCATATGTTGCGCAGTTACAAAAGATGCATATAACCTTTGAAGTCTAGGAATAATAGGTAAATAATGCATACGTTTATACGGGACTTCCTTTCCCTTTTTCTTTCATGGTTTGTATCTTTCTTAATTACATATTCTACAATTCCTAAGGTTGATATCTTCCTTCCAAAATAGCATGCAACCCTTTAGACATGTATCTATTTTTTGATACGGTAAACCAAAGGCCGACATCATTTTTTTTACTTCATAATGGTTTTAGCACATTAAATTATTGGGAGGCATATGCTGTTTCGTAGCTTATGCAACAACTGTAAATCTAGCTTCTGCGAGATTGTATTTAGATTTCATCGCAATATATTCAGCAGTTACTGATAATTGAGTTCCGCTTTCACAGCCTACCCAAAGGGTTTTTTTCGCGGCATCTAATAAGTCATATAATTTTTTGGCTTCAATATTTGGTACTTCTTCATCATTACCATTATCATCATCACCAGCATTAAATTGTTAAACCGGGAACATAGAATGTGCAACATCTTCAACCATTTGTTCAACGAGATTCGTCGTAGCAATTTCATTATTCACTACCTCCTCAACTTTTATAGATGTAGATGTTAACGGTTGTAACACCCCGAATTTTAGTTAATACTAAAATTCAGTAATTACAGGATAAATAATCTCAGACATGGGAATTGGGGGTAACGGGCTGCGTTATTGCGTTCGTCTCGGAAAAATACGCAAAATAGAGTCCGAGTTTTCAAGAATCGGAGTCCGTATGGCCCGGTTATGGCCCAAAGAAGATTGCAGAAAAATTTAAAATTAAAACAGATTTGAAAATTCAAATATTCAGATTTGGAATGGGCCAGGCGGGGTCAGGCGGGAAGCTTCCCGCCCAACCCATGTCGACAGGGTTGTCGACAGGCCTGTCGACAGGGGTGTCGACATGCCTGTCGACAGGGTGGCACCGTTCAGTGAACCTGGGTGCACCAGGTTGGGTTTCAGGCTGGCTAGGAGGGCTGGTTCTAGAGATTTCCTAAATCTAAGGGTCCTAATCTAATCTAGGGTTAATCTAAGGGCCTAAAACACTCACCTAATCCTATAAATAAGACCCTAACCCTACCCTAATTCATTCATAATTAAATCTAGTAACTAAACTATGGCAAATTGAAACTTGAGAGAGCCTCCATCAAAATTAGAGAAGGGATAGCATTCCAAATCAACTTCTAGCCTCTTAATCTTCTTCATTAGTTTGCTAATTTTGTTTTGGTGAGCTTCTATCCCCTTAATAATCAATTGTTAAATTGATTAAGATAGGATATGATGATGTATGGTTATGTTTGTGGATCAATGTGTTTATACAAGCTTAATATTGTATATGTCATGTGTTTTGCAAGTTATATGCTCTATGTCATGCAAGTTTAGTGTATGTGTTCATGACATTTTTATGCAAGTTTAATGTTATATCTTTATGCAAGTTTGGTGCTATGTTTCATGATGATTATGATGCAAAACACTAAGTTGGACATTGATCTATTATGCAACATGTTATGCATGCATATGAAGTTATGTGAATGATTATGCAAGTTATGTGTATGTTCAAATGCAAGATTAATATGTTATGCATGCATATGAAGTTATGTGGATGATTATGCAAGTTATGTGTATGTTCAAATGCAAGATTAATATGTTATGCATGCATATGAAGTTATGTGAATGATTATGCAAGTTATGTGTATGTTTAAATGCAAGATTTACATGTTATGCATGCATATGAAGTTATGGGAATGATTATGCAAGTTAGGTGTATGCTCAAATGCAAGATTACCATGTTATGCATGCCTATGAAGTCATGTGAATAATTATGCAAGTTATGTGGATGCTTAAGAGCAAGTTGGGTTAATATATGCTCATATATGCAAGTTGACACTCTCTTAACCCATGAACAAGTTATATGCTAAACCCATGATATTTGTGATGGATCTTCCCCTTTTATTATATCATGAAATGAGAACGATTTACGTGGGGAACGATGGGGTTGGTAAATATGTTAATAAATGAATGATTGGGTATGATTAAGCATACCATAAAAATAAAATTACCATAAGTGGGAATTTACCTATTGAGTTAGGTCTACCCCATGGGAATTTACCTATTGAGTTAGGTCTACCCATGTTATGGAAAACTTGATATTAATTAGGGATAATTAATATGGGGGTGATTAATTAGGTGTAATTAATCGACTAAGACACGAGGTTGGACTCATTTTGTAGTGTAAAACTGCCCGGACCCGACCGGCTTAACCAGTTGCTACAAATGTCAGCCCAATGTGAGAGGTCTTAGCCATGAATTAAATACGTGATTAAGGTAAAGACACGAGGTTAGACTCTGTTATGACGTAAGACTGCCCGGACTCTACCGGCTTAACCAGGCGGTCATAACAGCCAGTCTAATGTGGGAGGTCTTTATGGGAGATCACGGTCTTAATTAATTAAGAAACACTTAACCATAATAGCATGTAGTGGGACATGAGGGGTTAAGTGGGTGCCTTGGGTGGCATGTTTGCCTTGGGTGGCATGTGGAATCTAGTGGGTTGCCTTGGGTGGCAATAGAAAATACGATTAGAATACTTAACCAAGTGGAAACATGTAATTAAACATGATTAAAGGGTTAAGTGGGATACACTAGATATTTGACAAGCTTAAATGGGTAGCTTGTGGGGGCCCATTTCAACCAATATCCCAAACGTATCTTTGTGGGCTCAACCCATGTCGAGTGATGGGACACGCATATTGGGCTTGATTATAAGAGGCCAAAACGGGTTAGCGGTGGCAACGCAAGTCCAACGGGTTTCATATGCGTGTGTGGGCCCGGGCTGGTAGATAAGTCGTTGTTGCATCGTGTAGATATAAAGCCGTGCACCGTTGATAGTATTGGGTAGCCACTTTAGGGGAGTGATACACCCCACTATTGGACCAGCACGGGTATCTACGGTAGGGAGCCGATCGATGGGAGTAGTGGGTACACCTAGTGAAGGTAGGGGCAGACGGCACCTATGTAGGGGTACACGAAACTACTGGGTAAGAATTGCTGAGTACACCTAGTGGAGATAGGGGCAGACGGCACCTATGTAGTGGGCTAGGAGTACATGAAATTATTGGGGAAATTTTCTAAGTCCTTGGAAGGGATCAACCTTTAAGTAGGAATGACTGGTGTGGTGCAGTTAGTAATTATCCTTGGGTGGGTAGATGCGTCCTGACGGTTATCTTAGTTCATCCTATGTTGTTGGCTATTTAGTGTAGTCATTATCCCCAAAGGTACCGTACCGAGTTCATGTCATACCCTAATTACTTTAATAATTGTATTGTTAAGGTTATAGGGCTCACTCAGACTTATGTCTGACCCCGTTGTTTTTATCTTTTTCCCAACCCTCAGGTCCTACAGTGGATCCTAGCGGTAGTAGAGCTTGATCGGATTGCTGTTCCAGCCTTTGGGAGCTTGGGTAGATGTAAAGCTCCAGTTATCCAGTTATCTTTTCATTTGTCATGGCTATTGTATGAGAGAGTGGGATTATGTACTTCTTTATTTTGACGGATAATTGTACTTGACTTTTATCATGGCTTTATGATGTAACCAGACATGTTTATTTCCGCTGTTATGAGATGATGTTTTAAATTTCAAGTACTATTTATATCTGTCTTGGTGTAATTTTTCTGTTCTATATTCACTAAAATACTCCACCGATGCTATGGCATTCCCTCAGTGAGTGACCATAGCGGGTGTGGGGTGTTACACGTGGTATCAGAGCAAAGGTTACCGGAACAGATAAAATTTTTAGAAAACTATTTTTCTAAAACATTTTTGGAAAAGATATTTTCAAAAACATGTCTTTTAAAGAGAAAAGTTTTTGAAAGAAAAGCATAATCCCCAGTAGCCATATCTATATCCTTCGAATTCTCCGTTTTGAATCTTTCCTTTTTCGTTTCAGCATGGCCGAGAATCTTAATTTTCCGGAGGGTGTGACGATACCAATATGGTATAGGAGATTGATGGAGGCTAGGGCCACCACTACGGGTCCAGCAAATGTTCCTCCACCAACCGTAGCACCCGATCTTCCTCCTCCCCCTCCTCCTCGCACGGATACTTTTGCTAAGACTTGCAAGGAATTTAAAGCTATGGGAGGGAAACCTTTTCAAGGATCTGAAACTTTTGTGGAGGCTAGAGATTGGCTTAAGGAGGTGGAAGAGTTGATAGATATCTTTGAGATGGAAGAAGGAAAGATTGTCAAGTTGGCTGCTTGGTTAATGAAGGGAGAGGCCTCATTCTTTTGGGAGGTCACTAATGGAGAACGCCCCGTTGACTCTTGGGCGGATTTCAGGCAAAGATTTGTGGCAAAGTTTCTCTCAAGGGCGGAGGAGAACTTGTATATGGAGAGATTCTTGACTCTAAAGCAAGGAAATCTTTCGGTGAAGGAATATGTTAACAAGTTTAATCAGTTGGCAAGGTTTGGCCTAGATATGGTGAATACACCGGAGAAGAAGGCTTTGCGGTTCGTGAAAGGCTTGAATGAACCTATGCATGGGTTGGCTATGACTCATATCCCTATGGGGGCCACCTTTGAGAAGCTAGTTGACATGGCACTCATGTATGAGGAAGAGAAGGGTCCCAATGCTAGTCAGGCACCCGAGAAGAAGGGAGATCAAAAGAGACCTCAGCAACAACAGCAAAACAAAGGTGGGAAAGGCAACGGTGGCAAGGGCAAGAAGAAGAAGTGTTCCAATTGTGGGACACCTGGTCACCTAAGCAAGGATTGTCGCAAGAAGAAGAAGACTGGCTGCTTCCACTGTGGCGAAGCAGGGCATCTTGTGAAAGACTGTCCTAAGAAAGGGCAAAGGACGGGATATACCTCAAGAGGACAGGTGCAAGCTCTTATGGCACCGAGTCAGGCTAGGGGCAAGTACAGGCTCTCGCGGTTCCACCGATTCAGGAGAGAGGTAGAACTATTTCCGTGGAAAGTCTGGTTTTTCTATTTGATCATCCTGTCCGTACATTGTTTGATTCAGGCGCATCGCATTCGTTTATCTCATCATCATTAGTTGAGTCACTGCACTTAGACACCAGTCTTGTAGATGATCCCTTGGTTGTTTCAAACCCAATTGGGGGCTCCACTTATTTATCCATGATATGTTTGGGTTTGAAGATTTCTATACTTAGCATTGAGTTTAGATGTGATGCTTTTGTGTTGGGCTTCACGGGCTATGGGTTGATTTTGGGCATGGACTGGTTATCCAGTAATGGTGCCGTTCTTGATTGCGAAAGGAGAGTTGTTAGGCTCATGACCCGCTTGGGTAACACTCTCGAGATCTCTTGTAATCCCAGGGATTCTGTTATGCTAAGTTATCTTGAATCGCTTGACGCTTCGGTCGAGAGTTTGCAATCTGTTAGAGTGGTCCGGGAATATCCGGATGTGTTTGAGGAGGTGAGGGGCTTACCTCCGAAGCGGGAGATTGACTTCCGAATATATCTGGTGGATAATGCTAAACCGGTATCTTTACCAGTGCACCACATGGCTCCTCGTGAAAGGAGGGAACTCCATAAGCAAGTAGGAGAGTTGCTTGAGAAGGGGTTCATAAGACGAAGTATATCGGAGTGGGGTGCTCCAGTAGTATTTGCTACAAAAGCGGATGGGTCCCTCAGACTTTGTGTAGACTATAGAGAACTCAACAAGCTCACAAAGAAGAATAGACACCCATTGCCGAGGATAGATGATCTTTTCGATCAGTTGGTTGGCGCTTCAGTATTTTCTCAGTTGGACTTAGCCACGGGGTTTCATCAGTTGAGGGTGGCTGAGGATAGCATAGACAAGACTGCCTTTAGAACTCCGGATGGTTTCTATGAGTGGTTGGTGATGCCATTTGGGTTGACGAACGCCCCTGCATATTTCGTTGATTTGATGAGTAGGGTGTTCAGGGAGTTCCTTAATAAATTCATGGTGGTCTTTGTGGATGATATCTTAGTATTTTCTAAGAGTGAAGAAGAGCATGCCCTACATCTTGGGGAAGTGTTGAAGACTCTTCGAGCACATAGCCTTAAGGAAAAATTCTCTAAATGTCACTTCTGGAGGAAGGAAGTGCGGTTCTTGGGGCACGTGGTCTCCAAGGAGGGGATAGCCGTGGATCCCACGAAGGTAGTATCAGTCCAAGATTGGAAGGTTCCCAGAAATGCTACCGAAGTAAGAAGTTTCTTGGGGTTGGCGGGTTATTATAGGAAGTTTATTAAAGACTTCGCGAAGATATCAGCCCCATTAACCCGCTTAACGAAGAAGAATTTTGTTTTTGCATGGGACGTAGATTGTGATGATGCGTTCCGACGGTTAAAGAGAGCTTTAACCACGGCTCCAGTTTTAGTGTTGCCGGATGGGAGCAAGCCATTTGTTGTCTATACCAATGCCTGTGGGACAGGACTTGGCGCAGTCTTAATGCAAGAGGGAAGGGTAATAGCCTATGGTGGAAGGCAGTTGAGGGCACATGAGAAAAACTACCCTACCCATGATTTAGAGCTGGTCGCTATTGTTTTTGCGCTTAAGATTTAGCGCCATTATCTTCTTGGTGAGAGATTCGAGTTGTTCACTGACCATAAATCTTTGAAGTACTTGTTCTCTCAGAAGGATCTAAACTTAAGACAGCAATGGTGGATGGAGTTCTTAGCATCCTATGATTTCGAGATAGCATATACCCCTGGCAAGGGTAATGTGGTGGCGGACGCCTTGAGTAGGAAGAGGCTGTCCTTGAGTCCATTGTTCGTGGAACGACGAAGCTTGGAGTTTATCTCGATGTTTGATTTCAGACCTTCCATTGATTATGTACCCGGTTTGCTAGCTTCTTTGGAAGTTAGACCTACTCTTTTGGGGCGGATTGGAGAGGCACAAAGGGACGACCCACAGTTGGTTGAGTTGATAGAGAAGCTCATAAGGGGGGAGTCGTCCAGCCATTTGAGTAGGTACACCCTAGACGATAAGGGGTGCTTGTGTAGAGACGGTAGACTTTGTGTACCGCAAGTTGAAGGGTTGAGGAAGGTTATTCTTGATGATGCACACCGTTCTAGGATGACCATTCATCCCGGTGGGGACAAGATGTACCAAGATATGAAGAGGGTTTTCTTCTGGGCCGGTATGAAGAAAGATGTGGCCGAATATGTAGCTCGATGCTTGGTGTGCCAGCAAGTGAAGGCGGAGCAAAGGAAACTAGGTGGGTTGCTTCACCCATTGGAGGTTCCGCAATGGAAGTGGGATAGCGTCTCGATGGACTTTATTGACGGGTTACCCAGATCGAGGAAGGGTAATACAGGAATTTGGGAGGTGGTAGATAGACTTACTAAGAGCGCCCATTTCATACCTGTGAAGAGTAAGAGGACCGCTCCATGGTTAGCTTCAGTATATCTTCGAGAGATAGTTCGATTGCATGGGGTACCCTCTAGCATAGTGAGTGATCGAGATCCTATCTTCACTAGTGAGTTCTGGAGAAGTTTGCAAGAAGCAGTGGGGACTCAATTGTGTCTGAGCACCGCATATCATCCTCAGACAGACGGCCAGACTGAGAGGGTGAATCGTGTTCTAGAAGACCTTTTGAGGCTTTGTATCTTAGATTTTGGAGGTACATGGGAAGAGCATCTTCCATTGGTGGAGTTCGCATATAATAACAGCTTTCAGTCCAGTATTGGTATGGCTCCTTTCGAAGCTCTCTATGGAAGGCCTTGTCGATCACCTACATGTTGGTGGGAATCTACGGATAAGATCTTGCTTGGGCCTGATATGATTAGGGAGACGTCCGAGAAGATTGACTTGATTCGGAGAAGGATGAAAGCAGCGCAGGATAGGCAAAAATCTTATGCGGACAAGAGAAGGACGGATCTTGAGTTTGAAGTTGGGGATATGGTTTTTGTTAAGGTATCTCCATTAAGGAATGTTGTTCGCTTCGGGTCCGTTGGGAAGTTAGCACCGAGGTTTGTTGGGCCGTTTCCTATCAAGGAAAGGATTGGACGAATGGCATATAGGGTGGAGTTGCCCGACAGACTTAGTGGGGTTCATGACGTATTCCATGTATCACATCTGAGGAAGTGCTTACATGAGACGCAGAGGTAGTAGAGCCGAGCTTGCTTAGAGATGTAGAGGTAGAGCGTGATGCGACTGTTAGACGAGCTCCTACTCGCATCCTTGGGTCAGAGACTAGGAAGTTAAGAAACAGAGAGGTTCAACTAGTTAAGGTGCAATGGGGAGAAGATGAGAGCAACGCAACTTGGGAGACGGAAGCGAAGATGCGTTCATTGTACCCATTTCTTTTTGAGGGTATGTCTTTACTTTCTCCTTTATCGCTTGTCTAGTACTTATCTTATCTTTGGTATGTCCTCTCGTTAGTACCTTTGACCTTTAGATAGGGTAAACCTATGGATGAAACATGTGTTTGAGACATGTTATGGTTGATGGATGCAAGTGGATGCAAGTGTTTGCTAGTGGTTGCTCATGGATGCATATACACACACTCTAGGCACTAGATCGGCTCAGTCACTTCATATTGCATATTGCATAAAATTGTGTGTAGGAAAATATATTTATGAATGAATAATGGGTGTGTTATCACATGGATGATGCATTTTGGTGAATGGTTGTGCACTCATTGTATGTGTCGATAGGGTTTTTTCGCATACATAATGGATGCATGGCACTATCATGGTTTGCATATGTTCATACATTAGATAGGGAACATATACACACACTCTTTGCATATGCTCATACATCATTAGAAACTGTCTAAGGACAATGGAAGCCCGTGGTTGATGATTTGAGTAGATGGTTGTTTGGATGGTAGGATATGCATAGCTTAGAGATTTCGGGGACGAAATCCTTTAAGGAGGGGAGAATGTAACACCCCGAATTTTAGTTAATACTAAAATTCACTAATTACAGGATAAATAATCTCAGACATGGGAATTGCGGGTAACGGGCTGCGTTATTGCGTTCGTCTCGGAAAAATACGCAAAATAGAGTCCGAGTTTTCAAGAATCGGAGTCCGTATGGCCCGGTTATGGCCCAAAGAAGTTTGCAGAAAAATTTAAAATTAAAACCGATTTGAAAATTCAAATATTCAGATTTGGAATGGGCCAGGCGGGGTCAGGCGGGAAGCTTCCCGCCCAACCCATGTCGACAGGGCTGTCGACAGGCCTGTCGACAGGGGTGTCGACATGCCTGTCGACTTGCCTGTCGACAGGGTGGCACCGTTCAGTGAACCTGGGTGCACCAGGTTGGGTTTTAGGCTGGCTAGGAGGGCTGGTTCTAGAGATTTCCTAAATCTAAGGGTCCTAATCTAATCTAGGGTTAATCTAAGGGCCTAAAACACTCACCTAATCCTATAAATAAGACCCTAACCCTACCCTAATTCATTCATAATTAAATCTAGTAACTAAACTATGGCAAATTGAAACTTGAGAGAGCCTCCATCAAAATTAGAGAAGGGATAGCATTCCAAATCAACTTCTAGCCTCTTAATCTTCTTCATTAGTTTGCTAATTTTGTTTTGGTGAGCTTCTATCCCCTTAATAATCAATTGTTAAATTGATTAAGATAGGATATGATGATGTATGGTTATGTTTGTGGATCAATGTGTTTATGCAAGCTTAATATTGTATATGTCATGTGTTTTGCAAGTTATATGCTCTATGTCATGCAAGTTTAGTGTATGTGTTCATGACATTTTTATGCAAGTTTAATGTTATATCTTTATGCAAGTTTGGTGCTATGTTTCATGATGATTATGATGCAAAACACTAAGTTGGACATTGATCTATTATGCAACATGTTATGCATGCATATGAAGTTATGTGAATGATTATGCAAGTTATGTGTATGTTCAAATGCAAGATTAATATGTTATGCATGCATATGAAGTTATGTGAATGATTATGCAAGTTATGTGTATGTTCAAATGCAAGATTAATATGTTATGCATGCATATGAAGTTATGTGAATGATTATGCAAGTTATGTGTATGTTTAAATGCAAGATTTACATGTTATGCATGCATATGAAGTTATGGGAATGATTATGCAAGTTAGGTGTATGCTCAAATGCAAGATTACCATGTTATGCATGCCTATGAAGTCATGTGAATAATTATGCAAGTTATGTGGATGCTTAAGAGCAAGTTGGGTTAATATATGCTCATATATGCAAGTTGACACTCTCTTAACCCATGAACAAGTTATATGCTAAACCCATGATATTTGTGATGGATCTTCCCCTTTTATTATATCATGAAATGAGAACGATTTACGTGGGGAACGATGGGGTTGGTAAATATGTTAATAAATGAATGATTGGGTATGATTAAGCATACCATAAAAATAAAATTACCATAAGTGGGAATTTACCTATTGAGTTAGGTCTACCCCATGGGAATTTACCTATTGAGTTAGGTCTACCCATGTTATGGAAAACTTGATATTAATTAGGGATAATTAATATGGGGGTGATTAATTAGGTGTAATTAATCGACTAAGACACGAGGTTGGACTCATTTTGTAGTGTAAAACTGCCCGGACCCGACCGGCTTAACCAGTTGCTACAAATGTCAGCCCAATGTGAGAGGTCTTAGCCATGAATTAAATATGTGATTAAGGTAAAGACACGAGGTTAGACTCTATTATGACGTAAGACTGTCCGGACTCTACCGGCTTAAGCAGGCGGTCATAACAGCCAGTCTAATGTGGGAGGTCTTTATGGGAGATCACGGTCTTAATTAATTAAGAAACACTTAACCATAATAGCATGTAGTGGGACATGAGGGGTTAAGTGGGTGCCTTGGGTGGCATGTGGAAATATTGTGGTTACCTTGGGGTGGCATGTGGAATCTAGTGGGTTGCCTTGGGTGGCAATAGAAAATACGATTAGAATACTTAACCAAGTGGAAACATGTAATTAAACATGATTAAAGGGTTAAGTGGGATACACTAGATATTTGACAAGCTTAAGTGGGTAGCTTGTGGGGGCCCATTTCAACCAATATCCCAAACGTATCTTTGTGGGCTCGACCCATGTCGAGTGACGGGACACGCATATTGGGCTTGATTATAAGAGGCCAAAACGGGTTAGCGGTGGCAACGCAAGTCCAACGGGTTTCATATGCGTGTGTGGGCCCGGGCTGGTAGATAAGTCGTTGTTGCATCGTGTAGATATAAAGCCGTGCACCGTTGATAGTATTGGGTAGCCACTTTAGGGGAGTGATACACCCCACTGTGGGACCAGCACGGGTATCTACGGTAGGGAGCCGATCGATGGGAGTAGTGGGTACACCTAGTGAAGGTAGGGGCAGACGGCACCTATGTAGGGGTACACGAAACTACTGGGTAAGAATTACTGAGTACACCTAGTGGAGATAGGGGCAGACGGCACCTATGTAGTGGGCTAGGAGTACATGAAATTATTGGGGAAATTTTCTAAGTCCTTGGAAGGGATCAACCTTTAAGTAGGAATGACTGGTGTGGTGCAGTTAGTAATTATCCTTGGGTGGGTAGATGCGTCCTGACGGTTATCTTAGTTCATCCTATGTTGTTGGCTATTTAGTGTAGTCATTATCCCCAAAGGTACCGTACCGAGTTCATGTCATACCCTAATTACTTTAATAATTGTATTGTTAAGGTTATAGGGCTCACTCAGACTTATGTCTGACCCCGTTGTTTTTATCTTTTTCCCAACCCTCAGGTCCTACGGTGGATCCTAGCGGTAGTAGAGCTTGATCGGATTGTTGTTCCAGCCTTTGGGAGCTTGGGTAGATGTAAAGCTCCAGTTATCCAGTTATCTTTTCTTTTGTCATGGCTATTGTATGAGAGAGTGGGATTATGTACTTCTTTATTTTGACGGATAATTGTACTTGACTTTTATCATGGCTTTATGATGTAACCAGACATGTTTATTTCCGCTGTTATGAGATGATGTTTTAAATTTCAAGTACTATTTATATCTGTCTTGGTGTAATTTTTCTGTTCTATATTCACTAAAATACTCCACCGATGCTATGGCATTCCCTCAGTGAGTGACCATAGCGGGTGTGGGGTGTTACAACGGTTCTCCATGACGATCCCAAACAAAATAGTTCGGCACAAAACCGTACTGACGCAAATGAACTCTAACCATTTGCGGTATCGAATGCTTCAATAACTTACATCTACTACAATGGACAACGGATTTCGACGTCGTTTCCTTTGTTACTTAAAGAAAAATCAATAAACACGCTGACACCATTAATAAATTGTTTATTTATTATGCCATCAGTTTCTCTTCGTTTGTACATCTAGCTTCGATCATTAAAATAATCGTCCATTTTTCCTAAGTACATATAAAATTAGAAAGTATGATATAAAATTAGATTCACAATTTTTGTGTTCAATCGCTCAAACGCTAAGATTGTATTTTAATGAAAACATTTCTTTTATGTATTAATTATGATGATAAATTTTGCATTGATATTTTATTAAAATAATTTTAGTGCTAAATGCATATTATGTTAATTGATCATTTACTGGTGGGTCATCTTACCTCCCATTACAAATACAATAACGTACTTAAATCGCGTAAATCTTTTCAACTTAAACAATTCAAAAAAATTTCGGTAGCACTTTTCTTTAGTTCCCTGAACAGTACACAATTACGTGTACACAGGGAACATAAAGGAAGTGCTTTCAAAATTTTGAGAACCGTTTAAAATGAATTATTTTACGAGATTTAATTTCATTATTGTGTTCGTAACTTGTCCAATACAAAGGACAAATCCAACAAATGTCGTATATGATGAATATAAATGTCCGTTTAGTTAATAAAACGAACATTCACATAATGATTATATACAATACTTATCAGACGGGGCCAAAAAAACTCTCTAAGGCGTTATGAATATAACATATTATGATTTGTTTTTTTTGGGATTGAAGTGTTTTTTTCCAACTTTGATTTCGAAATTTCAACTTCAAATTTTTTTTAAATCAAAGTTGCAGGTTTACGATCAGTTGCAGGACTCAAAAAAGCCCAAAGCTCAAGCCTTGCGCCTTTGTGCGCTGTAGCGCCTTATCGCCTTAGCTCAAAACATAAACTTAAATATTTCCATTTCCACGACATGTTTTCGACGAATTAAATATCGTTTTCAATGAATTGGGACTCAACCAAATAAACAAATACATAGATTAATTACCAACTATATATATATACACACATACAACACTATATATAGATATATATATGCATATATACATATTCAACTTGAACTAGTTAAACGTTGGATTAGCAACATAATCAAATAAATCTATAAATACAAACCCATTAACAACAACTACTTAAACTAATTAAAACCCTAGATTAACAACTAAGTAATTTATAAATAAAAACCCTAGATTAGCAACTTAAATGATTAAACCCTACATTAATAACTAATTAACAGCACTAGACATGCAAACATACTCTAATTATGCTTAAATTACTAAACTTAGGGTATTAAACAAAATTAGGGTTAATAAATACCTTGAAATAGGAGAGAATCAGAGATTAGAGAGGAGGAGAGAGTGCCTTGAATGGGTTGGAGAGATCCTAGGTGGTTGATGGCGTGGGATGGTTGATTTCAGAACTGAAGAGGGGAAAGTTTGGGGATTTGCTGAAAAATTCGTGGCTTAAGAGAATGAGGAAGAAGGAAGCCGGTTGTGTTAATTTTCTGCTCGAGCGTGTAATGGGTACCAACGGCTTCCAACGGGTTTTAAACCAATGACCGCCAACAGTTTCTAACGGCGTATTTTTGTACGCGTAGGAAAATTCCATATTTTGGCTTCTGTTGAAAGTTGTTGGTTAACGGCCGTTGAAGGCTTTTGGACGTGTCCGATGCTATAATGTTCAATTCTAGTAGTGCATTTAAAGGATACACAAATCAGGTATGTTAAGCAATTCAAGCATTTCCTCAGCCAAGCAACACATTAACATACAAATCATAAACATGAAAGCAATCATGTGGACCGTTATATCATTTCAGATATTCTGTAATAATAGAAAATACAGGTAAGATCATTAGTTACCTTGATTAGTGTTGTGTTGTTGAGATTTTTGTGAGCAGATCTTAGAGCTTTCATTTTCTTAAGCTTAAATATGATTTCCTTTTCTCGTTGAGCTTTAATGGTCAACCTCTTGGGGATTTTTTTAAGTTTGTGAAAATGAGGATAGTGAATTTACTAATTTCCTAAGTCTAACCTTTATTTATTTATAAGCACAAATTTCAATCAAACATTGACACTACATTATTCTTATCTAATTTAACCAATTAAATCCTGAATAGTGTTCACCAAAATGAGAGACGCTGCATTTTCTCTAACAGTCACAATAGATAAATAAGAAGATGAATGCCTTCATTTAAATATATTCAAATGAAGGAATTACTTAGAGGTTAAATAAATAATCCTTCAGTCATCGTAAACATTTTCAAATATCTATGTTTTTGTTGTAGTGTAAAAAAAATAGTGGTCTTGGTTGCCATGCATTAATCTCAGTCAAACCTTTTTTATATATAATTGCAAAACCAATGAATATACGAATAGGCTTATTTTCTCATTCATAAATCTATTGATTAATTAATTGGTTTAGTAGTTAATTTGTTTTTATTAGAATATGCTCTCTTATATCTTTTCATTTTCATCATTTCATGTGTAGTCTAATTGATTGATAAGATCGATTAACTAATTTTATTTTTTCATTGAAGAATATTCAAACCATTCAAAATTTAGTAGGCCCATTGCTTCTCTGCTGTACTCGCGGAGTATGTTTCAACATTAATGGGGAAAATTAATGCATACCAAGGTAAAGAAGGTTTCGCTTGCTTTGGCATTAAACAAGTTTAATACGTAGACATCTACTAGAACCTGGGCTGTACAAAAGTGTTCGTATTTTTTGAATAAGCTCCCCAAAATCTAATGCATTACTAAATCTCTACCCAGTGGTGTAAGCTTTTGAGACCAAACGTGATCGCAGCCAGAAGAACTGGCCGATGTTTATTAATAAGGCTGTAAATCGGTCGGACCGGACCGAACGGAGATTTGTTCAGTTTCTGTACTAAAAAAGTCGGACCGAACACGGACCGGATGAAATTTTTTATCGGACAAATCTCCATGTCCTAATTCGTGTCCTAAATAAAAACGAGCGGACTCGGTCGGACATGGCTATTTATATCATATTTTATACTTTTTATTAGGTTTTCTTTCAACCATATATCGAATCACAAGGAAATCAGACGAATTCGGACGAACACGGACCAAATGTGATTTTTTCTCATAGAAATTTTGTTGTCCTAACTCGTGTCCTAAATGAGAATAGAATAAACTCAAGCGGACGTATTTCGGTCACGGACACGAATGGGCGTCGGACATTCATACAAAATTTACAGCCCTACTTATTATTATTGTAATCTATATTTGTTGATATTTTTGACATCATGCATGGTGGTGCTAGAGTTAATTTCGTTTTTGAAGTTAAAAGAAATAAACTTACAATAGTGTAAAATAAAAAAAAGACAAACTTCAAAAAAATACAAAGTTGATGGATGCAGGTTTAATTTTTAGTTTAAATAACAATTTTTTTTAAATAAGCAAACTGATTGAACGGTAATGATAAATAGAACTAACTTTTTGTATAGTTTAAAATTGAATATAATGGTAGTTATAACTAGTGTTTTTTACAGTGTTAAAACTGAATATAATACTAGTTATATTTAGCCTTTTTTTGAGTTATTTTTTCTTTCTCAAAGTTTTAGATTGAAACTTGGTATCTTTCAACTTAGTTTATTCTTTTTATTTTTATTTTTTTAAGTTCCTCATTTTCTCTAATTATCTATTCATAGGCTTTGTTTTTCTGCATTTTAATATAAGGCTGCCTTTTGTAGTTTTATTTTCTTGCATATTAATAAGAAATTGATATTTTTCGTTATTTCTACTGCCATTGACTTCCATCGAACCGCAGAACCAGCTAAAGTACTTTGATATCTTAACGTCTTTGTTATTTTCTATATTTTTAGTAATGATGAATTCAGATTTGATATACATAAATTATTTCATACATTGAAAGTTGAAACGGATATGATACTATTTGAATGTGTGTTCGACCATTTAAATGCATACTTCTCACTTATTAAGTCTAAAATACAATTAGGACTATTTTTCACTCGATAATTGTATTTTTGTACGCGCGAGAACTAAAAGTTAGAACTAAAAAGTGTGAATTGAAGGAACCTTATGCATTGTCGAGATTTTTGAGGAAAATGCAGACCCATCATCGTGGTTTTTGGTTTTATCAGAAGCATGAAAGCTAGTTTGTTGACAATATTTAACGTGTGTCACCATGACACTACTAATGGTGTTAGTGGTGTGTAGCTGAGATTTAATAGGAGAAATTCATGGGCAATCTCAGCCACACACCACTAACATCGTTAGTGATGTCATGGTGACACATGTTAAATAGTGTCAACAAACTCGTATTGAAGCATGCAAAATGAGATGCACGCACGTCGAAGTGGATCTCTTGATGAACGAATGAATAATTATCGATTGCCAGTAATCTACGTCACCTTTAATCGAGTATTTGAGCCTATTACAGAACATAACTTTATTATATAGGAACCTAAATTTACTATTTTATGGTGCGTTCTTAACGAACTGTAACGGAGCATTTGAGCATGGAATTTGAGCACGGTACTGTAGCGAGCATGGAATGTGTTTTAGCTACAAACGGGAAATTTGAACGTGGTATCTGAGCGCGGTATTTTTAAAATAAGATATAAATAAATATGATTTGGAAAATACGAATACAAATACAAATACAAATATAAATATAAATACAAATAATACAAATACAAGTACAGTTATAGATAAAAAGACAAATTATCGCAGACCAACCGCAACCAACCCATCTCTAATGGTATCCAAGATAAGCTAGTGAACTTTAAAGTATTAATCCACATCATATGATTTCTCTTTCATCCTGACACAGATAAAACTTGATCGGAGGATGAATCGGAGTTAGACATTAATGAATAAGAAGAAAGAGTTGAAGAAGTTGTTGAAGTAGTAGTTGTGAAAGTTGATAAGGAAGGAGGGGGTGATTTATAGGAAGAAAGGGGAAGTTAGAAATCAAGTCATTGGCGTCAGACGCGTCCAACGCGTCGGACGCCAACGACTTGATTTCCAACTTCTAGAAATCGTTCTATTTGGAAAGGGAGAAAGTGCTGGTGTCCGACGCGTCGGACGCCACCAAAAGTTTAAATGTGCCAAATTTTAGCTGCGAATGCACCCTTAGTCCATGGAAGTTCCTGGCCAGGTACGTAATCGTTCATCGATAACAACAAAGATTTATTAATCTTTCTTAATTAATATTGTGCAAGTGACGATGAAGATACATGTGGTTCAAATTTCCAAATCAACTTAAATGCAGCACATGGCGATCAACGACCAAAAATAGAAATGCTCCCTTGAGTTATGTTTAATTATCTAAGGATGAACGTTAAATATCATATTATTTTATTCACTATATCCAAAGTACTTATTTGAAAAGTAAATAAATATTTGATATTTGAGAAAATATACATAGGTGTGTGAAGACCGGTTTAACGGTTGTAACGCTTGTAAAAGTTGTGACCTTTTGACCAAGTTGGTACGATTGTTTTATTACCGTTTCCATTTAAATTTGAACGAAAAAAATTGTTTAGCCCGAGCCAATTGCAAAGTGTCTCTGATACGCCTTAAATGCTCATTCATCCCACGCTGCGGATGCGAGTGCAGGTTTGGGCTCGAGCAAAAGCATAGACGCGTGTATATGGTGTGATGTGTTGCACTAGCTGCTAAGATGCCTTTGCTTTATGTATCTCTTGTTTTATGAGAACTATAATAATGTTCTTATCTTACCATATAACTATATAATATTTAATACATATTAGCATGTAAGACTATACGTATTCCATGACATTTAATAATCGTTCATTTCCAACATTAATAAGTTAGACGTTTATATTATATACACTAAATGCATTTTGACTACTCAAACTATATGTTACCATTGTATTTGTTTATTTTTAACTGATAATGATTAAGGAAATTGAAAATCAATAATGTTATACTAAGGGAATTCGTTTATATTTCTTGATTTATCAATTGTTAGCGGATAGAATAATTACTTTATATATGTCTGTATCTGCGGATAATGATATCTGATATCTTAAATTGATTTGGATGCAGATATAAATATGATGCTATTCACGTTCAGAAGTATCCGTTGACAATCCTATTTGCGTAGGAGAAACATGGTAAGGAATAAGATTGTCAACGAACGCCCAATTACAATAACCAAGGACCGAGTTTGGTCTGAGCCCATAAAGCATTTGTAAATCAATAACCAAGTCCAACCCATACGGGTTTTCAAGTCTATAATATCCATATGCTGAACACAAAGTATTTATGTTAAAATCATATTTCAAACCTATAATATTTATAAAAGGTATGTACAAACAATATTGTTATAAAAATTGAATGGTGAGGATGCCAACTTCACAATAGAAGCAAGAAAAAACACAGACTTGCAAACAAAGAAAATGGTAAGTAAACAACAATTTTTTTATACTATGGAAAATTTATAATTGGATCAAACCCAAATCTTACAGAGCGTTGATAAAATTGTATCCAGCCCTAATAGTGATCAGATCTAGGTAACTAAAAAAATCACGTACCTTATTAACATGGAATATTTGCGTCAGTCTCAATATTGAAATTGGAATATCTAAAAATCAAGATTTATAATACCGAATTACCATCTTCTTTTTATTGCAGTTGTTTTAATGATCAAGATTGAAACCATGATATTTCCAAATCATTAATTTATCAAATTTACATTTTTATTCTGTAGAAAATTATCTAAAATTTAAAAGAAAAAATTTCTAATTATAAAATAAACATTGGAGAGCACCAAAAGATTCAAAATATGCGATGATGGTTTGTGAAAGTCCCTTTTTTAGTTTTTCAGTTCAACTTGGTTTATGATTTCTTTTTTCCTGAAATTACTAACACAAAATTCAAACAATTTTGCATTGTCAGTTAAATATAAGAATCGTTAGTAGTGTCTGTTTATCCAATTAAACGAGTATGAAATTGTGCTACGCACATGGTTGGAATATATTGGTATGAGACTTTAATTTATAAACATATGACTGATATAATTATACTAGTACATGAAGATAGAAGCGCAAATCACAATTTCTGGCACTTACCTCATTGCCGATTAGTAACAACTTAATTGAATTTGTTTGTTCATTTTTGGCAAAGTAATCCATTATTTTTAGTCTTATAAAATAACACATATGACATAAATTCGATGTCCCGTTATTCTTTGTCTATTGATAAGCTTTTAAATCATAGATAGCTATCAGTGCTCCTTGCAAGTTGTAATGTCCCGGTTTTTAAATGACTTTGTTAATAATAAAACATTGATTATTATGACTGAAATGGAATTAAATTATCATAATAACAAACCTGAACGCCTTAAGAACTTGTGTAAATATATATATACAAATACATATAGGATTATATATAGGAATATGCATATGATTGGAGTTGTGTATTAACATAAAATTCATAATAAAATCCTACACTAGAGTTATATACATTTATTTATATCATAATGAATATAGGAAATTATATTATAAGTAGATATCACTTTAGAATTTGATATTTTAGACATTTATGTAATCTTTTAAAATCAAGATCCTACACTAGAAAACGTACACTTACAACATAATGTATGTTAAAGGGCATTTAATGCTGTAGATAAGTGATAGATTTAGAAACCAGTGAAGAAAATAGTGTAGAAAACATTTGAAAGCAAGTCAATACATTGAACACAAGACGTATGATGAATTGCCAGATAAAAATAAGAAGTATTGGCCAAAGTCAAAACTCATTAATAAGATGTAACAATTATAGTGATTTTAATAACACTGCAATTCCCCAAAAGCTTGGCGGTTTTAGCTATTTACATAGGATAGCACATCTAGTATTTAAATCAACATAGAAAATCTGTATTATATATACACAATCTAAGAAATCTTGTATCTCTTGTCGCAGAATAGTGAAACAGCTTCTAGAAGCAAAGATAAGACAAAATACGAATAAAAATCTTGTTTAATTTACTTAAAACAAATCAACACTGGGAAACAGGAAAATCTGAAGCTATGTGTATTGTATTGTCCTAAGAACTTTAGGGTATGGGAACCTATAAAACATTAAATGAACCAATATATTCTAATACTAAAATCTGATTTTAAATACAATCTTCAAGACCCTAACACCTCACACAAACAATCAAGCTCGAGAAAACAAATGCAGCAAAGAATCACAAGCAACAGTTCTAGGAACAGTGTGGAAAGCTGACATTGTGAGTAAACTAAATTATCCTCTGTTAATCTTTATTGTTACTGACATTAAATATGTACAAGATGTTAGGGTATATATGTTTGTATGTATATTGTCCGTGAGCACAGATATATGGATTTATGTTAGTATAAACAACCTGTAGATAGACAAAGGGAAGTCTCTGTATTATTTAAAAATAACAGCTCAATTACCTTTGGATTTTGTAAAATCCATCACCCAAATTCTAACAAGTTTCAGGTGTTGTTTTCCACCTAAAGTTTGTTCACACAAGCCTTGGTCTACAACAAAAATAGTCTCCGTTCATAAAATTGGGTTTGTTCTTAGAAATACCCATTTTCCCTGTAACCAGACCTTAAACATGGATTTTCAATCATCGTCGAATCATGATTCAGGCATATGAATACGATCGAGGGAGGAAATCATGAATTTTAGTGTATGTATCACGATTTTTAGGCTTGTGAATGTTGGGATATCGTGAGATGAACGGAAATGGTTCTTGAGGCTTTTTCGGACAATCCCAGCAATTGAGTGCGACGACGTAAACATTGTAGAGGCATAAGCATTCATAGATTGAGGGAAAAATATCAATTCATTTTTCCATGACTTTGGTTTTGAGATTGAATCGAAATTAGAGTTAGTACTGATATTTGGGTAGAGCAATTTCCATCTCGAACTGCGAGATGATAGCTGCATCGAGTGACGTAAGGTTTGGGGAGGTGGTAAGCCCAAGTGTCGGCTGTGAACTGGTGAAGTCCAGAGTTGATCAGTGGTAAGAAGAGGAGGCGGTTGGTACTTTACTGGATCGAATGTTTTGGTGAAGATGAAGTTGAACTGTGGAATTACGACAGAGGTGATGGTGAGCTAATCTGGGTGTAGAAATGAGATTAGGGGGTGCAAGGTGGTTTGCGGGAAATAACATGGTGTCCTCATGGTGGTCGGTGTCAGTGTGCATGTGCACATGTGCACCTGGTGTGCACTGTGTTTACACGTTTCAGGAAACTAAGAAAAAGGAGCAAAGATATAGTACGAGTTCGTCATCTGGTTAGTATAGCAGCACGAACTCGTGGGGTCTTGGCCATTGTTTGATTAACTTGGTGATATAGGATGAAGTAAAAACCAGAGCAGTGGAGAAGCAGTGGAAAGTTAGAAGAAAGGGAGAAGAAATAGGAAACAAGGGAAGAAGGACGCAAAGAATAAAAGTAAAAAGGGAAGATGGAAAACAAGTTTAAGAGTAGTAAGAAAATAAATGAGTGAAAGGAAATGTGTGGGCTTAGTTTGGACTTTGGACCAAAGAAAGGAGAATTGAAGAATGTAAAAGGATATAAGACATTAAATAAAAAGTGGTACTTTAGGCAAAATTGGTACTTTAGGAAAAAGTGGTACTTTGGGAAAATAGATTTGGTACTTTGGCCAAATAGGGTTAATTAAAACAAGTTTAAAATGAAGATGGAAAATCTAATATAAAAAGAGGAAGACTTTAAAGTTGGTAAAATAAGATTAAAGGATGAAGTAGGCCAATACTTTGACCGGTGAGAGGAAGGATTGGTCGGGCTCAAGGGTATTAACGAGTTTTAATTTAGAGAAGGAAGAAGGGTATAGGCCGGAAAGGTGAATTTAAAAATATAAGCAATAAAAGGAAAGGAGAAGGTATTTAGGTCGACAGTATGTGAGCCGAGATTTTGGACAAGTTGAGTTAAAAAATAGAAATGGAAAGGAAAATAGGAAACGAGGATGAAGAAAAATAAATAAAAGGAGATTCTAGGATTATTAAAATATTTAAATAAAATAAATATACCATGAGAATAAAGACTTGCTTTAGGCATATAAATAAAGTGAAGTAAAACGACGATTTACAAAGTGAAACAAATGTATAAATTTCAAATCATAGTTGTATAAACGAGCTAGCATTTTAGAGTAAAATATTGTGCGCGGCGCACACGCTTTAGTTATCCATTTATAAAGGATAGTCAAAACTGAATAAAATACCGTGTGCGAAGCACGTGCTTTAGTCGTTCATTTATAAAAGACAAGTGGAGTGTCTGGATTTAAACAACACAGATATGTACAATTCTGTTTAGTCAAGGATTATAAATTAAAGAGTACATAAAATGAATTGTGCTGAGTCGATAATTATTCCATTGAACGAGAAATGTTTTAATATAAATATTGTAATCTATCGTTTGATCGTAAAAGACATTACGCTAATCATTTCAAAGAGTTCGGAATTAATATTCCACTTCGATTTGATTTATACGTCGCAAATCAAAAGATTGTTGAAGATTTATTAAAGATGGAGAAACGCAAAGGATGTTCGGTTTGTCTAGTCCCAGGACGATTTGTATGGACGAATGTCTGACAGAGTATTTCCAAAGGAATCATGTACGTTGGTTTCCTCAAACGTATTCTGTGGTGGCACGAAGACACCTTCTCTTAACTTAAATAGCCCGATTATTTTTGTGGAAATCAATTAGTGATTTCTGAAGGATTTGACGATGTGGCATTCAGAGTGAACGGTGGACCAGTGATCTAAAAGAAAACGTAGCCTCTAGCCTCACAACCAGGAAATGACAAAAATTGGGCAGGGCAGCATGGCTAGTTGGGTCATTCCCAAGCACGGTGTATTATCACCATCTAGAGAATATTCGTATTTGTAATTACTTCTTTTCATTTCTGTATCTCCCGGGAAAACGGTAGCTGCGCAGCCGTAATGGGTGGCAATATATTCGCTACACTCAAGCTAAATGAGTGGGCGGTCATGTGTGGCCGGGTTGCAAGACGTTCTTGTTGAACCCCAATGTATCCCCTCTAGAATACACTGATTGGCAGGTGATCCCATACCTTGTCCGTTGGAATCCAATCACCAATAAGAGCCCGCGGTTTTAGATTTTATACTATATATGTGAAGCGTGAGATGCAAGCATTCTGCTAGATGGTTATTTATTCAATAAAAACTATTATAATATCATATGGATTTGATATCAAAAATTGTTTGGGTTATAGTAAGGTAAAAACCGTCCATGTTTATTTGTGGGTTGGTCTTGCTATTATCTTTTATTTCAAAAGATTTTCTAACGTTAAATCAATCGGATCTCGTAAGGAGATAACTCATTCTCGTTTCAAATCTGTTTTAAAATCGTTTACTCACACCAGTCCCCTGACTGACCAAGAGTTTAATTTTCTGCGTTTTTCCTAAACACTTGGGTACTCATAACAATTGTTATGGGTAGACAAGTAGTCCAGGTAGCTAATGGAAATCTTTTTGAGTATTTGAACTCGGAGTTCCAGAGTCAGCTTTTTAGTTATACCTATATCTAAGTATGAAGTGTGTAAGTTGTATTGGGCCAGTAACCATGTAAAATGTATTATAATGTTCTCTGATGTAACAAACTCTAATATGTAATATATTATGTGATATTATATTTTGTAAAATTCCACTGTGAGATTCTGATGTTCTTCTAATTCTTCTGTTCTATTAGTTCTATCTTTCCTATCTCATCTTCTAATTTCTATTCTTTAATAATGACACGACTTCCGAGGTCATCGAAAGTCACAGCCATTACAGTTGGTTCAGAGCATAAGGTTTACCGAATACCTAGGCTCTGGGTGAATATTGAGAGAGTATATTTGAAAATATAAACTATATTATAAATTATAGTATATAGATTTAGTATATGCCAACCCTAGTGTCAACTAAATTACTTTTAAAATATCTTCCGATCAGGTGAAGGACTGGACAATAAAAATCCAAGTCATAATTTGAAGGAGTTAATTGAAGTAGGGTCAGCCTCAAGATAAGTTAAATAACGTTGAATTAAATTTAGATAATATCCACTGAATAAAATTGGATTTTTCCCCGTAATAAAGACCAGACTTGAGTTATGAACTCATCTAGGTTAAGTGAACGGATTTGGGAATAAGATCAGAAGTTAGGATTTCAGATATAAGGATAACAAATTCTTAAATTAATAAGGAGTCTATTTGGATGGTACGGACGTATAAGAATTTGACTTTAGTTAAAACCAGAAACCTATTCTTCACTCTTTAATTTTGGGGATGAAATTCTTATAAGGGGGGTAGATTGTAATGTCCCGGTTTTAAAATGACTTTGTTAATAATAAAACATTGATTATTATGGTTGAAATGGAATTAAATTATCATAATAACATACCTGAAAGCCTTATGAACTTGTGTATATATATATATATATATATATATATATATATATATATAAATACATATAGGATTGTATATAGGAATATGCATATGATTGCAGTTGTGTTTTAACATAAAATTCATAATAAAATCCTACACTAGAGTTATATACATTTATTTATATCATAATGAATATAGGAAATTATATTATAAGTAGATATCACTTTAGAATTTGATATTTTAGAAATTTATGTAATCTTTTAAAATCAAGATCCTACACTAGAAAACGTACACTTACAATATAATGTATGTAAAGGTCATTTAGTGATGTAGATCGATGATAGATTTAGAAACCAGTGAAGAAAATAGTGTAGAAAACATTCGAAAGCAAGTCAATACATTGAACACAAGACGTATGATGAATTGCCAAATAAAAATAAGAAGTATTGGCCAAAGTCAAAACTCATTAATAAGATGTAACAATTATAGTGATTTTAATAACACAGCAAATTCCCCGAAAGCATGGCAGTTTTAGCTATTTACATAGGATAGCACATCTAGTTTTAGCCATCAAGGATTTAAATCAACATAGAAAATCAGTTTTATATATACACAATCCAAGAAATCTTGTATCTCTTGTCACAAAATAGTGAAACAGCTTCTAAAAGCAAATATAAGACAAAATATGAATAAAAATCTTGTTTAAATTACTTAAAACAAATCAACACTGGGAAACAGGAAAATCTGATGCTATGTGTATTGTATTATCCTAAGAACTTTAGGGTATGGGAACCTATAAAACATTAAATGAACCAATATATTCTAATACTAAAATCTTCTTACAAATACAATCTTCAAGACCCTGACTCCTCACACAAACAATCAAGCTCGAGAAAACAAATGCAGCAAAGAATCACAAGCAACAGTTCTAGGAACAGAGTGGAAAGCTGACAATGTGAGTAAACTAAATTATGCTCTGTTAATCTTTATTGTTACTGATATTAAATATGTACAAGATGTTAGGGTATATATGTTTGTATGTATATTGTTTGTGAGCACAGATATATGGATTTATGTTAGTATAACCAACTTGTAGATAGACAAATGAAAGTCTCTGTACTATCTAAAAATAACAGCTCAGTTATGTTTGGATTTTGTAAAATCCGTCACCCAAATTCTAACAAGTTTCAGATGATGTTGTCCACCTAAAGTTTGTTCACACAAGCCCTGGTCTACAACAAAAATAGTCTCAGTTCATAAAATTGGGTATGTTCTTAGAAATACCCATTTTCCCTGTAACCAGACCTTAAACATGGATTTTCAGTCATCTCCGAATAATGATTCAGGCATATGAATACGATCGAGGGAGGAAATCATGAATTTTAGTGTAGGTATCACGATTTTTAGGCTTGTGAATGTTGGGATATCGTGAGATGAACGGAAATGGTTCTTGAGGCTTTTTCCGACGATCCCAGCAACCAAGTGCGATGGCGTAAACAATGTAGAAGCGTAAGCATTCATAGATTGAGGGAAAAATATCAATTCATTTTCCATGACTTAGGTTTTGAGATTGAATCGAAATCAGGGTTAGTACTGGCGTTTGGGTAGAGCGATTTCCATCTTGAACTACGAGATGATAACTGCATCGAGTGACATAAGATTTGGTGAGGTGGTAAGCCCAAGTGTTGGCTGTGAACTGGTGAAGTCCGGAGTTGATCAGTGGTAAGAAAAGGAGGCAGTTGGTACTTTCCTAGGTCGAATGTTTTGGTGAATATGAAGTTGAACAGTGGAATTACGACAGAGGTGATGGTGAGCTAATCTGGGTGTAGAAATGAGATCTGGGGGTGCAAGGTGGTTTGCGGGAAATAGCATGGTGTCCTCATGGTGGTCGATTTCAGTGTGCATGTGCATATGTGCACCTTGTGTGCACTGTGTGTACACGTTTCAGGTAACTAAGAAGAAGGAGTAGAGATATAGTAGGATTTCGTCATCTGGTTAGTATAGCAGCATGAACTCGTGGGATCTTGGCCATTGTTTGATTAACTTAGTGATATAGGATGAAGTAAAAACCATATTTGAGGAGAAGCAGTGGAAAGTTAGAAGAAAGGGAGAAGAAATAGGAAACAGGAGAAGAAGGACGCAAAGAATAAGAGTAAAAAGGGAAGATGGCGAGCGAGTATAAGCGTAGCAGGAAAATAAATGAGTGAAAGGAAATGTGTGGGATTAGTTTGGACTTTGGTCCAAATAAAGAAGAATTGAAGTATGTAAAAGGATAAAAGACATTAAATAAAAAGTGGTACTTTAGGCAAAAGTGGTACTTTAGGAAAAAGTGGTACTTTGGGAAAATAGAATTGGTACTTTGGCCAAATAGGGTTAATTAAAACAAGTTTAAAATGAAGATGGAAAATCTAATATAAAAAGAAGAAGACTTTAAAGTTGGTAAAATAAGATTAAAGGATGAAGTAGGCAAATACATTGACCGGTGAGAAGAAGGATTGGTCAGGCTCAAGGGTATTAACGAGTTTTAATTTAGAGAAGGGAAATAAAGAGAAGGAAGAAGGGTATAGGCCGGAAAGGTGAATTTAAAAATATAAGAAACAAAAGGAAAGGAAAATGTATTTAGGTCGACAGTATATGAGCCGAGATTTTAGACAAGTTGAGTTAAAAAATAGAAATGGAAAGGAAAATAGGAAATAAGGAAGAAGAAAAATAAATAAAAGGAGATTCTAGGATTATTAAAATATTTAAATAAAATAAATATACCATGAGAATAAAGAATTGCTTTAGGCATTAAAATAAAGTGAAGTAAAACGACGATTTACAAAGTGAAACAAATGTATAAATTTCAAATAATGGTCGTATAAACGAGCTAACATTTTAGAGTAAAATACCGTGTGCGACGCACACGCTTTAGGTATCCATTTATAAAGGATAGTGAAAACTGAATAAAATACCGTGTGCGAAGCACGTGCTTTAGTCGTTCATTTATAAAAGACAAGTGGAGTGTCTAGATTTAAACAACATAGATATATACAATTCTGCTTGGTCGAGGATTATAAATTAAAGAGTACATAAAATGAATTGTGCCGAGTCGATAATTATTCCATTGAACGAGAAATGTATTGATATAAATATTGAGATCTATCGTCTAATCGTAAAAGACATTACGCTAATCATTTCAAAGAGTCCGGAATTAATATTCTGCTTCGATTTGATTTATACGTCGCGGATCAAAAGATTGTTGAAGATTTATTGAAGATGGAGAAACGCAAAGGCTGTTATGTTTGTCCAGTCCAAGGACGACTTGTATGGACGAATGTCTGACAGAGTATTTCCAAAGGAATCATGTACGCTGGTTTCCTCAAACGTATTCTGTGGTGGAGTGAAGACGCCTTCTCTTAACTTAAACAGCCCGATTATTTTTGTGGAAATCTATTAGTGATTTCTGAAGGATTTGACGATGTGGCATTCAGAGTGAATGGTGGACCAGTGATCTAGAAGAAAACGTAGCCTCTAGCCTCACAACCAGGAAATGACAAAAATCAGGCAGGGCAGCATGGCTAGTTGGGTCATTCCCAAGCAGGGTGTATTGTCACCATCTAGAGAATATTCGTATTAGTAATTACTTGTTTTCATTTCTGTAACTCCCGGGAAAACGGTAGCTGCACAGGCATAATGGATGGCAATATATTTGCTACACTCAAGCTAAATGAGTGGACGGTCATGTGTGGACGGGTTGCAAGACGTTCTTGTTGAACCCCAATGTATCCCCTCCAGAATACAATGATCAGTAGGTGATCCCATATCTTGTCCGTTAGAATCCAATCTCCAATAAGAGCCCGCGATTTTAGATTTTATACTATATACGTGGAGCATGAGATGCAAGCGTTCTGCTAGATGGTTATTTATCTGATAAAAACTATTATAATATTAGATGGATTTGATATCAAAAATGGTTTGGGTTATAGTAAGGTAAAAACTGTCCATGTTTATGTGTGGGTTGGTCTTACTATTATCTTTTATTTCGAAAGATTTTCTAACGTTAAATCAATCGGATCTCTTAAGGAGATAATTCATTCTCGTTTCAAATCTATTTTAAAATCGTTTGCTCACACTAGTCGACTGACTGACCCAGAGTTTATTTTTTTGTGTTTTTCCTAAACTCTTGGGTACTCATAACAATTGTTATGGGTAGACAAGTAGTCCAGGTAGCTAATGGAAATCTTCTGGTGTATTTGAACTGAGAGTTCCGGAGTCAGCTTTTTAGTTATACCTATATCTAAGTATGAAGTGTGTAAGTTGTATTGGGCCAGTAACCATGTAAAATGTATTATAATGTTCTATGATGTAACAAACTCTGATATGTAATATATTATGTGATATTATATTTTGTTAAATTCCGCTGTGAGATTCTGATGTTCTTCTTATTCTTCTATTCTATTAGTTCTATCTTTCCTATCTTATCTTCTTATTTCTATTCTTTAATAATGATATGACTTCTGAGGTCATCGAAAATCACGGCCATTACACAAGTTATCTTAATTGAAACTTTGATTTGTATAAACCCTTAGTTTATGTTATTTGTTTACGCTTTTAAATTTCAGTTTCATAGAGTTAACCAAACAAAAACATTTATTGGGCGAAATAAATGAGATGGCCTTCCTAAATTAGTATATTAAATTATTCGAAATGACAGTGATAAACAATATGAGTAGTTGCTTCCATATTATTTAGATTTTATCGCAGGATCGAGTTAAAGCTTTAACTCATGACCTGCAAGCCTTGAAATATTGATATGCTAATTGTAACCTGGATAAATTAGTTGCAAAATCATGTAATTGAGATAATTCGGTATTTTACGAATATGTATTTAATAAGATGTCATGATATTTCCAGTATTTTTTTATATTAACCCAATATTTTTAATGTGGTATGTACTTACTAATATGTGGTCAATCAGACAATAACAATCACTTCATTCGTAGCTAGTAAACGTTTTACTAATACATCAATATATTATATTTTATAAAATTTGCTTTTATGTGTTGTCGTACTATACTTATAGTTATATAGTTGATTCTGCCTTTATTTAGCTGCATTATTTGCTCATAGAAAATTTAATGACCCAGAATTTAGTAAGAAATATTTAATGGATATTAAATATTTAAAATGATTTATTTTAAGGATTTAGGACGTAAAATTTATTTAAAATGAGGTTTGAACGTAAAATATATAATATAATTCAAAACGAGCTTGTAACGTCATGGTAGTTCATAATATTACATTTTGAACTTTAAACAATTTCATAGAATTCAATATAAGTCACAATTTAATGAAACACAAAATGTTAGAATCTATTTAACTATATCACGTTAAGAAAGTGAAAATTCGAGATTTCGTCGTATAGATCGTAAGTTATGTCCAAATCAAATTTCCAAATAGTCGCTATGGAATTAATTAATAATTTATCAATTTATTAAATATATAAATAAGGTTTTTATATATAATATGGATGTCGTTTAACTCAAAATTAGTAAATATTGAATTTGAAGTTATATACAATCCTATTAGGGGCTATATATGATAATAATAATTAGTTAATTATCAAGTAGGATAATTTTAACATTTTATTGAAGTTCAAATTAGTGTCCAACTACCAAGATAATACAGCCAGCATGGTTCGGTTTCAAACAAATAAACAAACACATACACGTGTAAGTACAACGGCGTTACATGGGAAAAACAAACAAGGGTTAAAAATAGGTTGAATAACTAGGTATCAATATAAGATAGGGTACCAAAAAATAGGCAGGGGTATATACAGCAAGGCCTGGGTATATATATACAGCTAGGCATGTGTGTGTTTTAATTAAACTAGGAAAAGCAATTCCTAAAAAAATATCAGTACTAGCTAGTGTAGCTCGTAGTCACCTTATGCATAATTTTTACAGGAAAGGGTACTTTTATAATGTAGCAGGTAATCCAGTAAGCAGTTTTGAGTAAGGGGACAAAGGCATAGCAAATATCATGGCACAAAAAAAGGATAATTTGGGAATTTTATAATATTATAATAATAATACATAGCCTTAAAAATGGTCATTTTGCAAATGACCTCGGTTGTCGATGAAACCAATTTTGTCGGATCCGGAATAGTAAATTATTGTAAGACTTCAAATTTTGTGCTCATCGGAGTTATTTTGTGGTTGTGCGAAATTAAGATGTGAATCGATCAATAATTCGAGCTCGAACTAGCTATTTAGGCAAACAGACTCGGAATTCGATGAAACAAGTTTCATTAGGACCGTAATGACAAACAATTGTGCGCGTATCAATTTTCACCCCGAAGAAAGTTCGCATGTGCCCGTGTGAATTTTTATACGATGAACGGAGACAGCGGTGGCCAAAGAAATTAATAAACTAATGCCCAAAACTTCTCCTATACGTCAAAGACCATCCTATAAGAGCACCTCCAAGCCACCACAATTCAGCCGATTTCCTCCTCCTCCACATTTTATAAATAAGCCCCTCCTTCTTCAAAATTTTTTATCATCCGCATGAGTGAGAATTGGAGGAAGGTCCCAACATGTTGGAGTATTCGGTAAAAGTTGCTCGCTATAAAAATTTGGTGATGAATGGATGTAGGAGTTCGTCGGATCTTAGATCTAAGATGACAGGCTGACTTTTGGTTTTCGTGAATTTGTGGTCGAACCGTCGAGAGTTAGACAAAGTTCCTGACTGGGAAGTTGGAGGTAGGAGATCAGGCTATAAGTTTGTAGTTGGGGGTACGGATTGAAGCAGTTGTGGTGGACGGAATATGGAGTTGATCGGAGGCGTGAGTTTTCATAAGCTGTGAACGGAAATTGATATTTTCTGGCGACTAGAGGAAAAGTTAGGTTGAGGCTCCAACTAAATAAAATTTAGGTGGTGGTGTGGTGGAGCTTCTGGCCTAGTTTTACGACCATCAGTGGCCAGGGCGGCGCTCGACGTGTTTTACGGTGGGAATGGGATTCTGGAGCGACGGTGGTGAACGGAGGGTGGCGGCTTCAGGCGATGGGGCGCCTCTGACCGGCGGTCACGTGGGTGAGGTCGCGACGATGGGAAGTTGGCCGTAGGAGCGGAATTGGTGAACGTAGATGAGGAAGCAGCGTACGTGAAAAAGGGGGAAGAAGGTTTTAAATAAAATATTATTTTAAATTATATATTTAATGTATTTAAATGTTCAAACATTAATATCTCACTCATACAAACTAATATTTACGTGAAACTGGATCCGTTGAAATCGTGGAGTACAGAGCTTCACAACGAAATTGATTTGGACAAATTTGGAGCAAGCTAAAATTTTGGGTTAAATTAAGCTCACGTTTAATTTAATCCAAAAAGCGATTTTCATTATAACAATCAAAACTCAAGGTAGGAAACTTCTTGAATTTTAATTTGAAAATCTATTATAATCTTTTTGATTATATATTAATTGCTTGTGGTTGCAATGATTGCTTCGTGGATCATGAACGTTTATTTACAGTTTTATATACACTGTTTATTGTACATCTAAGCGTTAAAAAATATAACGCTTATCTTATGACTGTTGTTTAATGGACGTTGAATTGTTATGGGTGTTATTATAAATCTTTGCACATGTTGACACCACAAATTTGAATTAGGTGGTAGGTAATTGAGTTTTATTACAAATTGGGAATTAATTGAATATTTTAATAATAAAATATTGGGCAAAAATAAAAGTTTGAGTTTGATGTTCGGTTTTTTATCGACGCAAAATATAGGTCATTACGATGAATATTCATAAAATGGAAGAAATCAAATTGAAATAATTTTCATATAGTTAAGGCATGTTCAAGTTTTATTTTAAAATGAATAGTAACCAGAAAAAGTGAAGTTCAGTTAGGATATCTAGGAAAGGTTTAAAAGAATTTTCTTTTCAAAACCATCTTATTTGTTTTTATAATGGGTGTTAGGAAAATTTAGGATCAAAATAATGAAGTTTGAAAAATAATATTATTTTAATAATAAAATAGTAATATAATAGCCATTTAAAGGAAATATTTGAATTTGAAATGAAACATTAATGTTTGGTTTTCAATAAAAAAATTTGGCAGTGCCGATAGGGTTGAATGGTCCCCTTCCACTTTATTGACATACTGAGATGAGTACAAAGATTACAAGGCTAGACAAAAATAGAAAAAAGAGGAACATAGAAACAAGCATATCAAACACATTGGAAATAAACACAAAACATAAACAAAAGACAGAAGCACCATGCAGCGAAGCATACACAGTAACTCCATTATTTTTCTAAACGACGCCTCAAGTTTGGAAAATTCTAGGATCTAAAACGAACTTCAAATACTTCAAACCATTGCGCAAATCATGTTGAATTTCTTTGCATAGCTGAGCAATCAAGAAAGACATCCCACTGTTAAAGACGAGCATGTTCCTTGCATTCCATATATCGTATATGAATTTCTTTAGCATGTATTGGAGCATCCTTGCTTTAACATTCCCATTCTTAATCTCTTTGTATATCTCCTTCCATTCGTGACTGTTGTTGTGTTACACCAGATTTCTACCAAGAAAAATCGAGAAATATATCCAAAAGCTTTGCACAACTCTACAGAAAAGAAGATGTGCTCCACGTCTTCAACAAATTCATTACAAAAAGGCACAATTGGTTGGTATCCCCATTCCCCATGGCATCAAGTTTACATCTCGTAAGTAGCGCATCATTGAGAACCTTCCATAAATAAAGATTCCCCTTGGGTACATTATCTCTGGTCCATATGATTGCAGCCCAGCTGCAATCAAGAAGAAGGTTATACCCAGACAAGGCAGTGTACATTTGCCTAATTGAAAACTTCTCACTTGAAAACTTCCATGAGTTAGCAGTGCTGGAGATTATAGTCTGTTTTGCAATGATCATGTTCTAAAGTTGCATGATTTGTTGATTCAAAGTGCATGGCAGATCACAACAATTTTGTATGATACACAGAAGCAATAGTGGCACTACTGGGTATGCCAGATTGCATCCTATTAGAGTAAGAGATATTATTACCAAGAATCATTTTCAATAATTATTAAGATGATTAATAAACTATTTTAGAAGCAATTCAATTTTATTTTAATATAAGATCGAAGTTTGGTTTTAATAGAACTAGTTGCGCAGCGACAAATCAAAAATTTTGACAACTGACTTCAAATTGACATACTAGGAAATCCGACCATCGGATTCTCCCAAAATAAAAACCATTAGGTTCAAAATGAACAGATCTTTCAAATGAGTATAAGGCCTTTAAACTCCAATGGTTAGATCTAGATATAAGTTCAAATCAATTTTGAATAAAAACAGCGTCAGCACCATTAGTGGCCCGAAAATGGATTTTAATAAAAGGATCTACTTTTAAAACAATTAAAAATAGGGAAAAATTATGATAAAACATAATAAAATATTTTATAGTGATTTGAAAAAGAAATATATCATTTTAAACTATATTTTAAGATATCGCGTGTTCAGCCTAACTGACTGAAAACGATAAAATGATGTTTAGCAAATTTAATTGAATTAAACTTAAATTAGTTGGTTCATCAAATATAAACATGATTAGAAAGAAATGTTTGGATAAATATTTTGATTTATAAAAGATTTCCAATTTGAATAAAAATTGGATTTATACAGAAATAATCTACGGATATTTGGTATTGATTACGGTTGTGTAAACATTTACTGTTTCGAGGAATACGGAAGATGTTAACATCATTATTCCGCTTATAGTATTCGTTGATTATATAAATTGGTGTTGAATATAATTTGATATAACTCTGTTTGAATTCTTATATTTAATGTCAATTGGTTAGGGGTTTATCGGAAACGATGTTTTAAATAACATTTGTTCTTTAACGAAGTTAAAGGAAAGATTAAAACTAAGTTAGAGTTTCAATAAATCTTTCAACAAACATTTGGATGGATGGAATGGAGATTAAAACTAAGTTAGGCTTTTAATGAAATATTTAATTAGATTTGAAATGAAAGAAGGTAATTAAACTTACCAAAATAAATGGGGTATTAGATATGGAGTACCACCAGTTTTGCTCCATGGGATGAATAGGATGGGAATAGGAGAATGATTTCCAAGGAAAGATTTAAACAAGAAGTTTAAAGAATGCAAATGTTTGATAAGTAGGGAAATAGTTCCCAATGTAAAGGATGATTGAGTATAAGAATATTCCCAAAATGGAATAAGATTTAGGGCATCTTGTATATCTTAATTGATTTGAAAGATGCGATAGTTATTCGGAATGACCGGGTTTCAACCCATTCTGAAAAACTATACGACGAGTATTAAAAATATTTGAAGATGGTGGTTGAAGACCGGAGATCTTCACATGGTTTGGATTATTTCTGATGTCTCGATTGGGAGGTACACCCAAGACGAGGTTATAAGTGGCAGTCGTCCTGACGTACTTAGAGATAGAACGGATATGCAAGGGTTGCTTTCCTTAATTATACGAGGAATAAGGTGCCTTCACTTTCATTCAGACCCAGAACAAACTTGTAAATGGATGTGTGTCTAACATTGTATTTTACTACATAACAAATTGGTTTCTATTGATGTTATATCAGACTTGGCAGAGAATTTATTCTTTTGCTTAACACCCTCTCCTCTGAAACTTCAGTATTCAAAGGGTTATATATTAATAGACACTGATTATACATTGTGAATTGACAATGTGGTGTGCTAATTGCTATGGGCGGATAGATCAAAGTTGTTGTAGAAAAGCTGAGATTTGTGGATGTTGACTCTAGGGCCTCACACCCAGAGTGAGCCAAAAACAAGATTATGGATGGCTGAGATACGGACTAACGTTTCCTTCTAACTGAAAAGTGATGCCATGGTATGAAGCCCAGACGGGTTTACTTATGTGGATTATGGTGAGGCGCCTCGAATGACGGTCAAATACGACCGATGGAACATTATATTCAAGAAAGATTCCAATCACCCTTTAGTCCTAACTAGCTTTATCGCTCCAAAGGACTCACATATCGACTCTTGAGACATATTGCTAGAGGTGTTCTGAATGCGGTTAAGGAAGAACCTTTGCCTTAGTTCATTGATGGAATCAAGGTTTTAAATCTTGGATATCGATCGCATTTCGTCCTGGAGATTTTATAGATTTGATCTCGTATCGGGGGAGATCTTGGACGATATGAGTCTAATTCAGGAGTTCGTCTCGGATTTCCATCTCGGGTTTGAAAGTTCATTTGGTATAATCTTAGGGTGCACAATATGTTTAAAAAAAATGATATTTTTACAAAATGATTTTTATGAATGTTATTGCAAACATAGTAACTTAATCTTGAATTGCAAAATAACTTTATTATTCTTTATTTTGTGAAAGATCATCCATAGTATAAATCGTAATGTACTTAAAATAGAAATATTGTTAGACATAAAATATTAAAAGAATCCAAAACATTAAAAAATTTAGCATAAATAGACCATAAAATACATAATTTCATAAGTAACATGTATGTAAGAAAGACAAATATGAAAATCACAAGCATTGTAGAACATATATGAACATATAATATGGTCATTTAACATGCAAAATGTAAAATAACAAAAGATTATCATGGCTAGATTTGAGTTTATTATTTATTATTCTCGCTCAGGCACATATTTAAATTTTAACCAAAAAAATTAAGATCTCGAATGATATTCCAGTATTTCATCTCGGTAGATATATCTTCGGTATTGCAATATCTCGGGTGATATATTCGAAAGGATATTTAGTGTGATATTTGTTGTTTCGTTTAGGAAGGAGCCCAAAACGAGATCTTGGAGGAGATCCTGGGCGATACTTTCGAGATTTGAAACAGTGGATGGAATCTAATTTCCAATAAGTGTCTTTGCGTTTCCAGTTGTAACTTTGTAGTCAACATAATGGGATGGGCATTATGTGAGCTAAGATTTATACATTTACTTTTGAAAGCGATTTCGACACTATGCACTAGTAATAATATAAAAAACATTTGTTTTCTTCGTATCAAGCATGTTTGGCTCTTATAAGGTAAAACTCTTTCCTCGGGTTTGCATTGCATTGTGTTAGGGCACAGGAGTCTTATAATAGCTTCATTTTTTAAATAGCATTGCGATTAGTTTATGATTGGTATTCATGTGGAGGAAACCTGTTATGTATTATAGGTCCCATGATTTACCTTACTTTTAAGTAAAATTTAAGAATAATTGATTACTGTCCTCACACCAGTTCTTGTTTGGCATGCCTGCTTATATAGGATATATCATGATAGGGGGTTCTCGCCATGTGGTTTTGTAGTGATCAGTTGACTCTTATTCCTACATGCTCCGTTGTGGTTGGTTAATCAATCGAGAGGCAATGTAACACCCCACGTCCATTAGTGTCACTCACAAAGGGAATGCATTAACTTTCATGGAGCATTTTAAGTGTGTATAGAACAGACACTTAACAACAAGACAGATATAAACAATACTAAAACTTTAAAACTTTATTTCATTGCAGCGGAAAATACATAAGTTTGATTACATCATCAAAACCAGAGTCAAAGTACATAATATCTATCTTGACCAACTCAAAGTACATAAATTGAAAGACATAATCCCCAATACAAAATAGTCATAAATAAGAGAGGCTGAACTTTAATTCAGCGATCCAAGCAATCTTCTAAAAACAGAGAAACAGCAGTCCAAAATCAAGCTCCACTAGTGCTAGTTCCAACCTGAGCACCTGGTGGGGGAGGGGGGGAAGGAAGGAAAGAAGAGGAAACAAAGGGGGGTCAGACATAAAGTCTGGCGAGTGCGATAACTATAACAATATAATTACCAAAATAATTAGGCTAAGGCATAAGTTGGAAAATAAGGAAATGACCGTGAACAATTGAGTATGGCAGAGTAAACAAGGAAACAAGATGAACAAAGATAACGTTAAAGCGCACCCTAACCACTATAAGATAATTACTATACTGCACCACCTCTACTATACTACACCACCACTAGTCACCCTAAGGTTGATCCCGCCTACAAAACTTAATAATGATAATGGTAGTTTCGTGCACCCCTAGCTGCCTTCATAGGTGCCGCCTGCCCCTATCTCCACTAGGTGTACCCACTACCCCCATGCGATCAGCTCCCTAAATCGTAGATACCCGTGCTGGCCCCACAGTGGGGTGTATCACTCCCCAAAGTGGCAACCCGGTACCACCAAGAATGCACGGCTTATACCTACACAATGCAACAACGTCTTACCAACCAGCCCGGGTCCACACACGCATATGAACCCGTTGGACATGCGTTGCCACCACTAACACGGTTTGGCCTCTTATAGTCAAGCCCAGTATGCGTGTCCCGTCCTCGACTTGGGTTGAGCCCACAAATATACGTATGGGTTACTGGTTGAAACGGGCCCCCATTACTTGACACAAGCTATCCACCTAAGTTTGGTCCCCTCTAGTACTTTCCACTTAACCCACTTCTTATTCATGTTCACTTATATGTTTCAATTTTGGTTAAGTATTTCTAATCGTACTTCAAATGCCACCCAAGGCACCCACTAGATTCCACATGCCACCCAAGGCACCCACTTAACCCCCTCATGTCCCACTACATGTTTATCTGGTTAAGTGTTTCTTAATTCATTAAGACCGTAACCTCATAAAGACCTCTCACATTAGACTGGCATTTGTGGCAGTTGGATTTGCCTGGCGGGTCCGGGCAATCTTACACCATGAAAGAGTCTAACCTCGTGTCTTTACAATTGTTTCGTATTTAGTTTATGCCTAAGACCTCTCACATTAGACTGGCATTTGTGGCAGTTTGATTTGTTGGGCGGGTCCGGGCAATCTTACACCACAAAAGAGCCTAACCTCGTGTCTTAGACGATTAATTACTCCAAATTAATCATCCCCCAATTTGAATTACTTTCCCTATTCAAATTATCAATTAATTCCAAATTTAACTGTGGCCATAATTGACTCAATTACGTCCATTTATTTATGGTATGAAAAATCATACCAATTTTCATCACAAATTTATTTTATGCCATTTAAGGCATTTATGCCAATTAAATCATTTAATATTATCCCCTTTACCCCACGTTGTACGTTCGTTCGTTTAACGTAAAATATACGTTAGACTCGAATAGTCTAACTCATGAAATAAAGAGAAAACATCACAACATACATATAGATCAAACTAGATCTAAACATAGGGGTGAACTTGCATGTGTGAATGATTTTCTACATCTAAAACTTGCATAGGCCAAAGTTACAACTTTGCATAAAATAACATATGTCATAGATCCAAATCTAAAGGTGTAGACTTGTTTAAATGATGGTCACAAACTTGCATAAATCATGTATGTCATTGATCTACATCTAAAGGTGTAAACTTGCATAGGCAATAACCATGAACTTGCATAACATGATTCATATTCCAAACTCATATATTTATATAAACTTGCATATGTGATTTATGCAACATAACAATGGTCTAAACTTACATCTAAACATGTAACTAGCATGTAGAATTTAGCATATAACTCACACATGTCATAGCCTAACTTTAGATCTAAAATAGATGTCATGAAACGTGTAAAGTTATACATAATCTCAACTAACTTGCATATGATCCACATCTAAATCAACGCCTAAACTTGCATACATACATATGATTTATCATATGAATCAACATAACCAAACTAGCATATGAAACATTATCATGAATTGATCAATTATATAATTACAACATAGATGATAACTTTACAACATAGATGATAACATCACAGCATAACATCTTACAATTTACAACATATATGATAACATCAATAATTCACATCATATCCAAATAGTCCACATCATAACTCAATCCAATTAATTTGCTAATTATTTTATTAAAGAAATCGAACTCACAAGAAGAAGGTCTTGCGTTCTGAAAACTAAGTTCTGAAATTGATTAAGCTCGCCTTTGTAGTAGATTCGTTGTTGTTTAGATTAGGGTTGAATAGAACTGATTTGATTTGATGTTCTTCCCCTCTAATTGGTGGCGGCTACTCTAGGTTATAAGATGACATCTTGACGGCCATAGTTTCAGTTTATATTTTGATTTAGGGTTGAGTCTACCCATGTTTATATAGAATTTTAATTTAATTATAGCCGTCAGATGATGTTAGGGTTAATCAAAACCAATTCAGTCGGAATAGGGTGACACCTCAGCCCTAATGACTCAGCAAGGAGTCAGAAAGGACTCAGCAACACAGATCAGACTGAACCAGAAAGCTGTGCAGGCCTGCTGCTCGGCCTTGGCGCACATGGCAGGTGCGCCAGTGCAAATTTGTTTTGGCGCACTTCCCAAGTGCGCCAGTGCAATATTTTTTTTATTTTCCTTTCTGACTTTGTTCGTCCATATCTTCATCATCTGATATCCGTCTTACGCAAACTCGGATTCTATCTCGACCAAAATTCCGAGACGAACACAATGGCGCAACCCATTTCCCTTAATTCTCACATCTGAGATTAATTATTCTTTAATTTAGTTAATTCG
The DNA here is from genome assembly GCA_030737875.1 of Allium sativum. Lineage (NCBI taxonomy): Eukaryota > Viridiplantae > Streptophyta > Magnoliopsida > Asparagales > Amaryllidaceae > Allium > Allium sativum. The sequence goes on from CM060924.1 coordinate 72,729,312, forward strand.
GTTATTCAAAAATCCGAGGTGTTACATTCTCCCCTCCTTAAAGTATTTCGCCCCCGAAATCTCCAAGTTAAGGAGAACGCATATCCTAACATCCAAACAACCATCTACTCAACCATCAAACACAGGCATCCATTGTCCTTATAAATTCCTAATGTTGTATGAACATATGCAAGAAGTGTGTGTATATGTTCCTTATCTAATGCAAAATCAGGCAGTCTATTGATTCAGTTGACCTCCTTAATGCAAACCATGATAGTGCCACGCGTCCATTATGTATGCGAAAGAATCCTATCGATACATATCGTTTCTACATGTGTGAACAACCATTCACCAAAATGCAACATCCATATGATGGTACAACCATTATACATCCATTACTTAGATATGCACATACATTTATATGCAATATGCAATATGAAGTGACTGAGTCGATCTAGTGCCTAAAGTTTGTGTATATGCATCCACGAGCAACCACTAGCAAACACTTGCATCCACATGCATCCATCATACATAACATGTCTGAACACATGTTTCAACCATAGGACTATCCTATCTAAAGGTCAAAGATACTAGCGAGAGGACATACTAAAGATAAGTACAAGCTAAGCGATAAAGGAGAAAGTAAAAGACATACCCTCGAAAAGAAAAGGGTACAATGAATGCATCTTCTCTTCTGTCTCCCAAGTAGCGTTGCTCTCATCATCTCCCCATTGCACTTTGACTAGCTTGACCTCTCGATTCCTCAACTTCTTAATCTCTGACCTAAGAATGTGCGTAGGAGTTCGTCGAATCGTTGCATCGCGTTCTATCTCCACCTCTCTAAGCAAGCTCGGCTCTACCACTTCCGCGGTCTCGTGCAAGCACTTCCTCAAATGTGATACATGGAATACATCATGTACACCACTAAGTCTCTTGGGCAACTCCACTCTATATGCCATCTGTCCAATCCTCTCCTTAATAGGAAACGGCCCTACGAACCTTGGTGCTAACTTTCCAATGGGCCCAAAGCGAATGACGTTCCGTAATGGAGACACCTTGACAAAGACCATGTCCCCAATATCAAACTCGATATCTGAACTCCTCTTGTCTGCATAAGATTTCTGCCTGTCTTGCACCGTCTTCATCCTTCTTCGAATCAAATCGATCTTTTCCAAAGTTCGTCTAATCATATCAGGCCCAAGTAAGATCTTATCTGTAGACTCCTACCAACATGTAGGCGAACGACACGGCCATCCATAAAGAGCCTCGAACGGTGCCATGTCAATGCTAGACTGAAAGCTATTATTATATGCGAACTCCACCAACGGAAGATGTTCCTCCCATGTACCTCCGAAGTCTAAGACACACAACCTCAATAGGTCCTCTAGAATACGATTCACCCTCTCGGTCTGGCCGTCCGTCTAAGAATGATATGCGGTGCTCAAACATAACTGAGTCCCTACCGCCTCTTGCAAGCTTTTCCTAAATTCGCTAGTAAAATTAGGATCGCAGTCGCTCACTATGCTAGATGGAACACTGTGCAAACAAACTATCTCTCGAATGTATACGGAGGCTAACCATGGAGCAGTCCTCTTACTCTTCACGGGAATGAAATGGGCGCTCTTAGTAAGTCTGTCTACCATGACCCAAATCCACGTATTACCCTTCCTCGATCTCGATAACCCATCGACAAAATCCATCGAGACGCTTTCCCACTTCCATTGTGGGGCCTCCAACGGGTGAAGCAATCCACCTGGCTTCTTTTGCTCTGTTTTTACTTGTTGGCACACCAAGCAGCTAGTGACAAACTCGACCACATCCTTCTTCATGCCAGCCCAAAAGTAAACTCATCTCATGTCCATGTACATCTTGTCCCCGCCGAGATGGATGGTCATCTTCGAACGATGTGCATTATCAAGAATGGTCTTCCTCAAACTCTCGTCCCGTGGTACACAAAGTCTACCGTCCCTACGCAACCAACCCATATCATCTAGGGTATACCTACTGATATGGCTCGATGACTCCCCTCTTTTGAGCTTTTCTACTAACTCAACCAACTATGGGTCATCTCGCTGTGCCTCACCAATTCATCCCAAAAGCGTAGGTCTGACTTCTAAGGATGCTAGCAAACCGGGTACGAAGTCAATGGAAGGTCTAAAGTCAAACGTAGAGATAAACTCTAAGCTTCGCTTCTCAACAAACAACGAACTCAAGGATAACCTTTTTCTACTTAAGGCATCTGCCACCACGTTACCCTTGACAGGGGTATATGCTATCTCGAAGTCGTAGGACGCTAAGAATTCCATCCACCTTTGCTGCATTAAGTTCAAGTCCTTCTGAGAGAACAAGTATTTTAGCGATTTGTGGTCAGTGAACAATTCGAATTTCTCGCCAAGAAGATAATGTCGCCAAGACTTAAGTGCGAAAACAATAGCGGCCAACTCAAGGTCATGTGTAGGGTAATTTCTCTCATGCACTCTCAACTGCCTTCCACCATAGGCTATTACCCTTCCCTCTTGCATTAAGACTGCGCCTAGTCCTGTTCCACAAGCATCAGTATAAACGGTAAATGGCTTACTCCCATCTGGCAACATTAAGACTGGTGCTGTGGTCAAAGCTCTCTTCAAACGTTGGAACGCATCATCACAATCTACGTCCCACGTGAAAACTAGGTTCTTCTTCATCAAGCGTGTTAATGGGGCTGATATTTTTGCGAAGTCTTTGATAAACTTCCTATAGTAGCCAGCCAACCCTAAGAAACTTCTCACCTCGATAGCAGTTTAAGGAACCTTCCAATCTTGGATGGCCACTACCTTCATGGGATCCACAACTATCCCTTCTTTGGAAACCACGTGCCTTAAGAATCGCACTTCCTTCCTCCAAAAGTGACATTTAGAAAATTTAGCTTTAAGGCTATGCGCTCGAAGAGTCTCCAACACTTCCCTAAGATGTAGGGCATGCTCTTCGTCATTCTTAGAAAAGATCAAGATGTCGTCTACAAAGACTACCACGAATTTATTAAGGTACTCCCTAAACACCCTACTCATCAAGTCAACAAAGTATGCGGGGGTGTTTGTCAAACCGAAGGGCATCACAAGCCACTCAAAGAAGACATCTGGAGTCCTAAAGGCAGTCTTGTCTATGCTATCCTCAGCCACTCTCAACTGATGGAAACCTGTAGCTAAGTCCAACTACGAAAACACTGAGGCGCCAACTAACCGATCGAAGAGATCGTCAATCCTCGGCAGTGGGTATCTATTCTTCTTAGTAAGCTTATTTATTTCTCTATAGTCCACACAAAGTCTAAGGGACCCATCTGCCTTCATGGCAAATACTACTGTAGCACCCCATTCCGATATACTACGTCTGATGAACCCTTTCTCAAGCAATTCTTTCACTTGCTTACTGAGTTCTCTTCTCTCTCTTGGAGCCATGTGGCGTACTTGCAATGCAACTGGCTTTGCATTATCTACTAGATATATTCGAAAGTCTATCTCACGTTTTGGGGGTAAACCCCTCACCTCATCGAAGACATCAACATATTCACGGACTATACGAACAGAATGTAAATCATCATTGGATGCGTCAAGGGATTCTAGGTAGCTAAGCATTACTGGACCTCTAGGGTCACAAGAAATATCAAGGGTCTTTCCGCAACGAGTCAACAATCTAACTACCCTTCTTTCACAATCTAGGATGGCCCCATATCAAGTGAGCCAATCCATACCTAGAATCAAGACGTAGCCCATGAAGCCAAGAACAAAGGCGTTGCATTCAAACTCAAAGCCCAAGATAAACACTCTCAAATCCCGACAGATCATAGAAAGATGAGCCGAACCACCAATAGGATTTGAGACTACTAAGGGAACAGTAACTAGACTAGTATCTAGGTGCAGTGTTTGAACTAATGATGTAGAGATAAACGAATGTGATGCGCCAGAATCGAATAAAGTACGGACAGGATGATCAAACAGAAAAACTAAACTTTCAACGGAAATTGCTCTACCTCGTTCTTGCAGCGGTGGGACCACGAGAGCCTAAACTTGTCCCCTTGCCTGCCCTGGTGCCATAAGAGCTTGCACCTGTCCTCCCGAGGTAGACCCTACCCTCTGCCCTTTCTATGGGAAGTCCTTAATTAGATGTCCCGCTTCGCCATAGTGGAAACAACCAGTCTTCTTTTTCTTTCTACAATCTTTCCTTAGATGGCATGGTGTCCCACAATTAAAGCATCTTTCCTTTCCCTTAGCATTGTTGCCTTTACCACCTTTCTTATTCTGTTGCTGCTGTTGCGGCTTCTTTTGATCCCCTTTCTTCTCGGGTGCCTTATTAGCATTGGCGCCCTTCTCCTCTTCATGCATAAGCGCCATGTCAACTAGTCTTTCAAAGGTAGCCCCCATGGGAATGTGGGTCATAGCTAACCCATGAAGCGGCTCGTTCAAACCCTTAACAAATCTCAGGGCCTTCTTTTCGGAGTATTCACCAAGTCCAAGCCAAATCTCGCCAACTTATTAAATTTGTTGACGTATTCTTTCACTAATAGATTCCCTTGCTTCAGCGCCAAAAACCTTTCCATGTATAGATTCTCTTTAGCCCGTGAGAGAAACTTCGCCTCAAACCTCCGCCTAAAATCTGGCCATGTATCAACTGGACGTTCTCCATTAGTGACCTCCCACCAAAACGAGGCCTCAGCCTTCATTAGCCAGGCAGCTAGCTGGACCTTTCTTCCATCTTCCACTTCAAAGATTCTAAACAATTATTCCACCTCCTTTAGCCAATTACGAGCTTCAACAAATGTCTCTGTCCCGTGAAAAGGTTTTCTACCCATTGCCCTAAAGTCCTTACATATCTTCGAGGAGGAGGAGGAGGAGGATTTGCTGGACCTGCAGTGGTGGCCCTAGTCTCCAAATACCTCCCAAACCATCCTGGTATCGTTATCCCCTCGGGTATCTCGGGAATTCCAGACATGCAAAAACGAAAAAGGAAAGATTCAATACAAAAGAACCGAAGGAAAGATATATGGCTCTTGGGGTTATGCTTTCTAAAATAAGCTTTTCTCTTGAAAATACTTTCCTTAAAACATACTTTTGAAGGTACTTCTTTATAAAAGTGGTTTTGAAAAACAATTTTCAAAATTCATATCTGTTCTGGTAACCTTCAGCTCTGATACCACGTGTAACACCCCACGTCCATTAATGTCACTCACAAAGGGAATGCATTAACTTTCATTGAGCATTTTAAGTGTGTATAGAACAGAAACTTAACAACAAGACAGATATAAACAGTACTAAAACTTTAAAACTTTATTTCATTACAGCGGAAAATACATAAGTTTGATTACATCATCAAAACCAGAGTCAAAGAACATAATGTCTATCTTGACCAACTCAAAGTACATAAATTGAAAGACATAATCCCCAATACAAAATAGCCATAAATAAAAGAGGCTGAACTTTACTTTAGCGATCCAAGCAATCTTCTAAAAGCAGAGAAACATCAGTCCAAAATCAAGCTCCACTGGTGCTAGTTCCAACCTGAGCACTTGGGGGGGGGGAGGAAGGAAAGAGGAGGAAACAAAGGGGGGTTAGACATAAAGTCTGGCGAGTGCGATAAATTTAACAATATAATTACCAAAATAACTAGGCTAAGGCATAAGTTGGCAAATAAGGAAATGACTGCGAACAATTGAGTATGGCAGAGTAAACAAGGAAATAAGATGAACAAAGATAACGTTAAAGCGCACCCTAACCACTATAAGAAAATTACTATACTGCACCACCACTAATCACCCTACGGTTGATCCCACCTACAGAACTTAATAATGATAATGGTAGTTTCGTGCACCCCTAGCTGCCTTCATAGGTGCCGCCTGCCCCTATCTCTACTAGGTGTACCTTCTACCCTCATGCGATCGGCTCCCTAACTCGTAGATACCCGTGATGGCCCCACAGTGGGGTGTATCACTTCCCAAAGTGGCAACCCGATACCACCAAGAATGCACGGCTTATACCTACACGATGCAACAACGTCTTACCTACCAGCCCGGGTCCACACACGCATATGAACCCGTTGGACTTGTGTTGCCACCGCTAACCCGGTTTGGCCTCTTACAGTCAAGCCCAGTATGTGTGTCCCGTCCTCGACTTGGGTTGAGCCCACAAAGATACGTATGGGTTACTGGTTGAAACGGGCCTCCATTACTTGACACAAGCTATCCACCTAAGCTTGGTCCCCTCTAGTACTTCCCACTTAACCCACTTCTTATTCATGTTCACTTACATGTTTCAATTTTGGTTAAGTATTTCTAATCGTATTTCAAATGCCACCCAAGGCACCCATTAGATTCCAAATGCCACCCAAGGCACCCACTTAACCCCCTCATGTCCCACTACATGTTTATCTGGTTAAGTGTTTCTTAATTCATTAAGACCGTAACCTTATAAAGACCTCTCACATTAGACTGGCATTTGTGGCAGCTGGATTTGTCGGGCGGGTCCGGGCAGTCTTACACCACAAAAGAGCCTAACCTCGTGTCTTTACAATTGTTACGTATTTAGTTTATGCCTAAGACCTCTCACATTAGACTGGCATTTGTGGCAGCTGGATTTGCCGGGCGGGTCCGGGCGGTCTTACACCACAAAAGAGCCTAACCTCGTGTCTTAGACGATTAATTACTCCTAATTAATCATCCCCCAATTTGAATTACTTCCCTATTCAAATTATCAATTAATTCCAAATTTAACTATGGCCATAATTGACTCAATTATGTCCATCTATTTATGGTATGAAAAATCGTACCAATTTTTATCACAAATTTATTTTATGCCATTTAAGGCATTTATGCCAATTAAATCTTTTAATATTATCCCTTTTACCCCACGTTGTACGTTCGTTCGTTTAACGTAAAATATACATTAGACTCGAATAGTCTAACTCATGAAATAAAGAGAAAACATCACAACATACATATAGATAAAACTAGATCTAAACATAGCGGTGAACTTGCATGTGTGAATGATGTTCTACATCTAAAACTTGCATAGGCCAAAGTTACAACTTTGCATAAAACAACATATGTCATAGATCCAAATCTAAAGGTGTAGAATTTAGCATGTAGAATTTAGCATATAACTCACACATGTCATAGCCTAACTTTAGATCTAAAATAGATGTCATGAAACATGTCAAGTTATACATAATCTCTACTAACTTGCATATGATCCACATCTAAATCAACGCCTAAACTTGCATAAATACATATGATTTATCATATGAATCAACATAACCAAACTAGCATATGAAACATTATCATGAATTGATCAATTATATAATTACAACATAGATGATAACTTTACAACATAGATGATAACATCACAGCATAACATCATAGAATTTACAACATATATGATAACATCAATAATTCACATCATATCCAAATAGTCCACATCATAAATCAATCCAATTAATTTGCTAATTATTTTATTAAAGAAATCGAACTCACAAGAAGAAGGTCCTGCGTTCTGAAATCTGAGTTCTGAAATTGATTAAGCTCACCTTTGTAGTAGATTCGTTGTTGTTTAGATTAGGGTTGAATAGAACTGATTTGATTTGTTGTTCTTCCTTTCTAATTGGTGGCGGCTACTCTAGGTTATAAGATGACAGCATAACGGCCATAGTTTCAGTTTTTATTTTGATTTAGGGTTTGAGTCTACCCATGTTTATATAGAATTTTAATTTAATTATAGCCGTCGGATGATGTTAGGGTTAATCAAAACCATTCAGTCGGAATAGGGTGACACCTCAGCACTAATGACTCAGTAAGGAGTCAGAAAGGACTCAGCATGAAACGACCCGAACTTCCCCGGTAAGGAAAGCACCGATTGAATTGAGGACAAGCCACATCATAATGCAAACAGAAGAACATTTCATTGTATCTTACAACAATTCCATCAGATTACAAGAATATACAGAGTATTAACAAATAATATACATTATAAAATATCAGAGATTACAATACATTACATAGCAGTGGAAAATAATACAAAACACAACTGAAGGAGATATACGGATACAGAGCTTTCCGGATATCATTCCAGCTGTAAATCAGGATCCTGTGAATATAAATCTGCAAAACCAAACTACTAGCTGCCCGTGTCAAAATAAGGGCACCCAGAGTTTAGGTTAAAACAATAAACAACAGGTCAGTTATGTGATTGGTGTGAGAACTAAAACAGTTATTAATCTTTATTTTTAAAGTTAGGTAGATCAAGGGACCACGCCGTATAACACGGAGCGGGTTTCCTCCCAAGAATACCAGTGCAGAAAACAACAACGCAATGCTAAATAAAGAAAAATGAAGCTATTATAAGACCCAGGTCCCATCACACAATGCAACGCAAGCCAGAGGATATGGTTTTACCTTATAATAGCCAAAGAATGCTTGATACGCTAAATTTCATCTTTTATTACTATAAGTGTATAGTGTCAAAACAATTTCAAATCATAAGTATCAATCATAGACGACATGGGTACCATATATCATGTCGCCAATACTAGGCTCTACAATCAAAACCGCACATGTCACGTATTGGAAGTTGGATTTCCATCTGTGAACCGAGGCAAAAGATAGTCATCACCGACTTCGAGACTCTCTAGCCCGAGCCTCAAGATAAGTACTCAGTCAAGCCCTTGGATCGTCAGGGCCGGTCCACCGATGTGGATTAAAATGCCTGAACACTGCGTTTCCCCACCCTTTGGGGGCGTAAATGAGCCAACAAATAACTCCATCGGCTTCACATAGTCACCGATATATCCGAGGCGCCTCGCAACAGCCACAACCACATAAGTCAAACTCGTCTGGGCGTGTAAAACAACTGACGCCACTTCTAACTAGAAGGAAACGCATGCCCTCCTTGATGTCCTCTCCCGTCTCTGGTTCACAACCGGGGTGTGAGGCTCGCGAATCAACGCTACACAAAGCTATGCCACAAAGGCCGTGCTTTGATCATCAACCACAAGACTTTGCTTTTCAATAAAAGTCTTGACCATTTGCCACTTAGGCATGCCACATAGGCAATTCACTCCATGTGACTGATGTCCACCAATATATAACCTCTAAGCTCTTACATCTCAGAGAAGGGCGTTAAGCAAGAGAATAAATTCTCCGCCGCCAAACAAATATAGATTTAATAGAAATTAATCACACAGAATAAAATACAATGTCTGACACACAGTCCATTTATAAGTCTGTTCTGGGTCTGAACGAAACCGGAGGCACCTTGTACCTTGCATATCCATCGATCTCCTAGTACGTCTGGACGACCACTAACTAATTCCCTCCTCTTGGGTGTACGACCCAATCAAGATCATCAGTAACCACCCAAACGACGTGAAGACCTCCGGTCTTCGACCACCGTCTTCATCTTCGCCTTATCGTCGTATCAGTTATTCAGAATGGGATAAACCCGGTCTTTCCGAATGACTCGTGTATATAATAAACATGTGTTATACAAACACAACATACGCCTCATTCCAATTCATCAGTCACTAACCATAAATTAGTAAGGGAACAATTCCCCAAATATTAACCCCGAAGGCCGAAACCAACATCAGAACAATACCCAGGAAACCATTCATCTTAACTAATCTACAGTTAGTTGCTAAATTTCACATTCTTAGGGATAGGTTTCCATTAATTTTATCAAAGATAAATTCCTTAAATTTATTCTTTAATCTTCTTTTGAATATCAATTCAAACCAAATTATGGTTTATCCAAACTAGCCGGGATTAACGAACCTTACCGAAGTAATCATTTGTTTTAATTTCCCAATCCCAACCTATTCATCCCATGAAGTAAAACTGGTCATACTTCATATCTAACACCACGATGTTATCGGTAAATTCAATTACCATTTCACGTTTAAATCTAATTAAAGATTTTACTATCGCTTGGAGCAAAACTAGTGATACTCCATTCTCGATCGTTTCAATATAATTAAAGATTCATTAAAACTCCGCTTAGTTTTAATCTTTAACTGGGTTAAAGAACCAATGTCATTTAAAACACGGTTCACGATAAACCCACATCACATTCCATTCTATTAGTCTCTAACCGTAAATTAGTAAGAGGACAATTCCCTAAATATTAACCTCGAAGGCCGAAACCAACATCAGATCAATACCCAAGAAACCATTCAACTCAACTAATCTCTAGTTAGTTTCTGATTTTCTTAACTCAGTTGGGTCTAAGAACAGTTTTATTGAAGATACCGTTCACGACAACCCAAAATCACATTCCCTAAATTATCGGGTTAAAGAACAAGTGTTATTTAAAAGTGAAAATTAGGCACACATCCCTAAAATTAAAGTTAATTAACATGTAATCCTCCCGCTTTAAATTATACTTTTCGCATCCCTATTTTTTTTCGGGTATTCTTTTTCCACAAATACCCTTGTTCAAATTAACGCATTTTTCTTTTCATGGCGGCTTCATGGATTTGATTCATATGGCTATTATTTAGAGAGAATATTTTAGTTGATTTAATGTTGCTGTCGTCAGTGTTTATTTTTCTGAAATTCAATATTCGATCTAATTTGCGATTTGTTGAAGAATCTAATATTCGATTTCTTCAGCGATTGAGAGATATAATGAATGTTTCATCTTCAAGGTAATTTGCGCTTCTTCTTTTTTTTCATACGTGTATTATTATTATTTTCGATTTGTTTTGATGTATTTATTATTATTTGTAAGGCTTCTTTTGTGAGACTAAATTTCAATACATTTGTACAACTGTGCATACAAGTATGCTAATATTTTTATTATGTGCTTACAAGTATGAAACTATTTTGTATTTTGGATAACAAATGTATGCAATTGTCCTGAATATTTGCATATAAGTATGCAACTATTTTGTATATGTGCATATAAATATGCAACTTTTCTTAAATAGTGGATAAAATTGTATGCTTCTAATTTGAATATGCGCATACAGATATGCAATTGTTCCCTATATGTTCATACAGATATGCAACTATTCTGAATATATGTAATACAACTATTATTAACAGTTGCATAAAAGTATGCTGATATTCTGGATATATGTGTACATGTATGCATATAATTATAATATGCTGCAAATGTGTGTGTAGTTTTATTTGATTAATGCTGATAAGGTTTATTAATAATTCTCTTCTTTGTATAATAGTGTTCCTGCTAATGTTGGTGTATTGGTCTTGTTGAAGTTTGGGAATGATAACTTTTCTATACGTCTTTATTTTGATAGTACTGTTGATATTGTGAGAGATGCTGTTTGTGGTAAATGGATTGATTTAAGTCCATTGTCATTTGAATTGTATCACATTAGAGATGGCTTGAGAAGGAATATTCAAAGTAATTCTGATCTTCGATCTATTCTATTGTTGGCTGCACATAATCATGAGGATTATTTGGTTTTTTTTGTTGAGGTCAATCGTAGTAGTTCGCTAGTTAAAAATGCTAGGTCAGATGATGTTTCTTGTGGTAGTGATTCTTCTTTTTCTAGTACATGTGATTCAAACAATCAATTGAAACAATTGTTGAGAAGTGATTTGAATCAACCTGTTTTTTCTGGTGTTGGTCAGCAATTTCCAGGAGGTGTTACTGAATTTAGGTTGTATGTGATGATGTATAGTATGAAGACTGGATACAAGCTTAATTTGGTTAAGAATGACAATGAAAGAGTTACAGCCGTTTGTTCTAAGCAAAATTGTACTTTTAGGATTCATGCTTCTGTTAAGTTCAATCTTCCTGGCTATTTTGTTTTAAAGAGATTTCAACCTGATCATACCTGTGGTGCTGGAATTCATGATATAAACAATCCTGTTGTATCCAGCAAATTCATTAAGTTGTTAGTTTATGATCATATTCATTCTAATCCATTAATGAAGACCAAGGATATTATTAATTTGTTTCAAACCGAGTATAATGTTATTTTGAAGTATTACTATGCTTATAGTGGGAAGAAGTTGGCATTAGAAGAGTTACATGGAAGCGATATAATGTCTTATCATCATTTGCAGTCATTTTGTGATGCTGTTGTTACTACTAATCCTGGGAGTAAAGTTGTGTTGGAGTGTAATGATGATACACGTCAATTTGAAAGGGCTTTTATTGGTTTCGAAGCTTGTGCACATGGATTTCAATATTGTCGTCCTTTAATTTTTGTTGATGCTACTTTTATGAAAGGAAGAGCTCAAGGTTGTTTGATGGCTGCTACTGGTAAAAATGGAAATGAAGGTATGGTGTTTTGTCAGTTTATAACTGTATGTGTATGCATAAAAGTATGCAGTTATATTTATTATATGCATTCATGTATGCAACTATTCTGGATGAATGCATAGGGATATAATAATCTTCTATATGCATGCATACAATTATGCAGCTATTCTTAATACATTCATAGAAGTATGTAAATATTATGAATACATGCATTCATTTGCATGCATCTATTCTGAATAAGTGCATACTTGCATGCATCTTTTTTGAATAAGTGCATATATGCAAGCATATATTGTGAATAAGTGTAAATATTATGAATACATGCATTCATTTGCATGCATATATTCTGAATATGTGCATACTTGCATGCATCTGTTCTGAATAAGTGCATATATATACATGCATTCATTTGCATGCATCTGTTCTAAATAAGTGCATACTTGTATGCATCTGTTTTGTAAATTTGCATTCAAGTATGCTATTATTTGGAATACAAAATAATGCAACTGATCTAAAAATTTGCAAAAATTATTTATAATTGTTGCTGATTTTATTTTTTGTTTGATAATATGTTTGTTTCTGTTAACAGGTTTTTTTCCTTTAGCAATTGCTATTGTGTCTGGGGAAGATGAAGACAATTGGATTTGGTATTGTGAACAACTGAAAGAGTTTCTTAAGGATGATAGTAGAAGCTTTGTTTTCATTTCTGATCGTCATCCTGGTATTCTTGTTGCTATTCCAAAAGTGTTTCCAAATTCAGTTCATGGTTCTTGTTTTTATCATTTGAATAACAATTTAAAGGTTACACTAAAATCTGAATTTTCCAAATCAAACAAGAAGTTGTTGTTAGATTTGTTTGCACGAGTTGCTTATGCTTCAAATTTGATTGATTTTAATGCTGCATTGAAGAATTTTAGAGATGTTGGAGGATCCAAAGTGGTTAATTTTTTGAGCCGAATTCCTTTTGAGAAGTTTGCAAATGTTTTTTTTCCTGATTGTCGTTATGGTGAGATGTCTTCTAATTGTTCGGAGAGTTTTAACAAATGGATTTTGGAGGAAAGACATTTACCAATTACTGCTTGTTTGGATAAAATTAGAATGAAGTTAATGAAACTTATGTCTGACCGTCGTGAAGTTGCTTCTACTTGGAATAGTGTTTTATGTCCTGTGATTGAAACTCGATTAAGAAACCTTTATTTTGAAGGAGCTTCGTGGTTTGTTATCAAATCAAGCGAATATGTGTTTGAAGTTCATTCTCCGGTCCATCAATCCGTTGATTTACATAGTCGAGTGTGCTCTTGTAACATGTGGAAAATTAATGGTTTCCCTTGCTCTCATGCTATACGATGTATTTTAAGTTGTGAGAAGTTGGATGTGTATGACTACATCGAAGATTACTTCAAAGTTTCTTATTTTCGATTAGCTTATTCTCATGCAATCAATCCTATCATAGACTTTATGGGTGAAGATGTTGCAATTGAAGATGCAATTATAGCTCCTCCAAAAGGTAGAAGAATGCCCGGTCGTCCATCGTCTTCTAAAAGGTTAAAATCTGCTGGTGAATTTACAAAGACTATTAGATGTGAGTTATGCAAAAAGTTGGGGCATAACAAAAGGACTTGTTCTTCACAAGGAAACTAATTGCAATTTGGTTTAGTATTTTGATATGTTTGTAACTAGTTTGAATTTTTCTGTTTTGTTGTTTACTGTTTGTAACCAAGTTGAATATTTCTGTTATGTTTGTAACTTTGGTTTATTATTTTAATGTTTCTGTGCTGAAGTTTGGTTTTGTATTTTGAATATTATTGTCAATATATGTGTTCTGTTTTGCATACATGTATATATGCATACTGTGAATGAATGTAAGTAGCCTGTTGTTTTCCTGTATATATGCATACATGTATGCTGCTATTTAGAATGTTTAGCATTCTAGTATGCAACTTTTCTGTATAGATGCATACATTCCGGCTATAGATTTGTATACAGTACACATACATACTGTGAATTTGGGTTTAGTGTTTTGTGATGAAGTTTGGTTTATTGTTTATGTGAATACTGTGTATGAATGTAAGTAGCCAGTTTTTTTTTTTTTCCTGTATATTTGCATACATGTATGCTGCTATTTGGAATATTAGCATTTTAGTATGTAACTTTGCTATATAGATGCATACATTCCGGCTACAAATTTGTATACAGTACATATATATATTCAGATTTTCTTAATATGAGCATATGATTTTGCATTTACAATGATTAGATGCATACATTCGAGTAATAAATTGGTATAAAGAACATAAATTCACGTTTTCTAAATATACGCATATAAGTATGCAACTATTTTGGATATGTACATAATAGTATGCGATTTTTTAACAATTAATTGAATCAGCAACAGTAATGTAAGAAATATAAGTAAAATTGAACGAACTTAACTCAATACAAAAAATTACACATTGATTCAGCTTGAAAACTAGATAATCACTTGCCAGTAGTTCATACATTGTACTTTAGTCAGAATATTTACAATACTTTCATCAGTGTATTTTAGCCAAAATATTTACAAGAAGTGAAAAGACCATTTTCCATAAATTTAAGCAGAAGGTTTGTTTGCATCTGAAAATATAAAGTTCTGTGTCAGGTCTTCTTCTGGAGTCCAACTATGAGGTTTGCGATTGAGAAGTTCGTAAGCAAGCTTGGCCCGTTGTTAGATAAATAGTCGCAGGCTTGTACATTTCAACCTGTTTATCAATTTCTTTGTACTCGCTTCTCTGTTTCATCATGTTAATAACGAACATTCCACAATCGACCCTGCAGAATTTGTAAAACATGATTAATATTATGCTAGTATTTAAGAAAGCTGCATACAAGTATGCACATATTCATACTATATCAGTAAATAATTGTAAATACAAGTACGTAAATACAAGTATGCATACAAGTGTAAAATAATTGTAAATACAAGTATGCAATTATTTTTATTTACTTACGTGGCGCCTTGTTGTGGGCAATTAGCAATTTCAAGTTGTCCATGTTTCTGAAAATTCTTGTTCTCTAGCTTTTTCAGCAATCCGCTGATGTAAATTCTCTGTATATGTATAAAAAAAACACATACATATGACTATTTATAACAGTTTATATACTAGTTTGAATGTCAATTATCTTCAATTTACATACAAAATCTCTTGCAAGTCCTTGGTGATTTCCTCCTTCACGACGATTTTTGTTGGAATCGTAATGTATCCATCTTCTACTGTCTTTTATAAATTCTAACATTGAAAAATGGTTTCCCTCGTGGATAGGAATCAATATTTTTGTGCTTGTGTTGTAGAATGTTTGCACTTTTTTATCTATCAAATACTCTCTGTTTTCTGATGATTCATTCTTAATTAATGCCTGTAATTGCAATCATTTTAGTGAGCAAAATTTTTGATGTTACAAGAAAATTTTGCTAGAAAATTAATAAAAACTTACAGAAGCAATAGTTCTGATGTACATGATTTCTGGATGGTCGTTGTTGAGCTCATGTGCACACCAGTCAATTATCTGTTTAAATTAGTAGATTGTAAATGTTAAGGAAAACTTCCAGCTAATAATCATCATATGATACTATATTTGAATTTGACTGCGGCTATACCTGTGAGTCAAGGAATCCTCCAGCTATTAAATCAGCCAATGAAACTCCAAAAATGTATATGCCTGCGTCGCCATTAAGGTATGCACTTCTACTGCTAATTTATGTAATATATTTAGAGAATTTCTAGAAATATATTAGCACTGACCTATGCATCTAATCTTAATAATTGCATATATATATATATATATAACTTTTATTTTTAATTAAAACATTTAGAAAATTTAATTAAGTTTTTATGTAATTTTACCCCAGGTCTGAATTTGAAAAATATGCTTCTAGTTTCTGGATTTGATCCTCTGGTAGTTGCTTAACATTGTTAAATTTCCTGACGTCCATTTTTGTTCGTACATTCGTTTCTTCTGATGTTGTTCTCATCTCATAATCCTCAACAATCACAGTTTCTGTTTGTTCCTGTTTTTTTTCTGTTTTTTTGGGCTGCAGCTGAGAATAATACAAGATATCAGCAATGTATTGATGGAAACTTTCTATTTGGAACATTATTACCATTAGAAATTTTTTTTATTTTTTTTTACCTTTTTGATTTCTAACATTTTGAAGCTTCGGCTTCTTTTGCTTCCTGTTGTCATTATTCTTCTCCAGCTCTTTTGTGTCTTTTGATTTTTCATCATCAATTTTATGATCATTATTCTTTTCCATGTTATCTATTTACATATTATTAATCTCATCAATAAGTGAATAGATGCACACAAGCAAGCAACTATTCAGAAATAGCTGCACACAAACATGCAACTATTTTTGAATAGTTGCAAACAAGCATAGAACTATTCTGAATAAATGCACCCAAGCATGCAACAATTAGTAATAGATGCACATAAGAATGCAATAATTTTGTTATACTGTATTGCTTGAAACTAAATAATGTGTTCATTATTTATTACCATCAGAATACTATAATTATTTTTTACCTTTTTCCTTTTCCACCTCCTTCTGTTCTTTCTCCTCCTCCTTCTGTTCTTTGTCCACCACGTTCTTTTCTTTCTCCATCTCCTTCTCTGGCTTCTTTGGCTCCTGTTTCTTCTCCACATCTTTCTGTTTTTTCTCCGCCTCCTCTGGCTCCTATTTCTTCTGTCCAACCTCATCATTGTTCTTCTCTGTATCTACTTCCATGTTATCAATCTGATCAATATTTCTTGTATCATCTTTTTTATCTTTATCCTGCATGCCAACATCTAAAAAAAATTGCGGTTCTTCATTTCCTTCTTCTTCTGCAGTGTTTTCTTTTTCCACATTATCT
Organism: Allium sativum; assembly: GCA_030737875.1. Classification (NCBI taxonomy): domain Eukaryota; kingdom Viridiplantae; phylum Streptophyta; class Magnoliopsida; order Asparagales; family Amaryllidaceae; genus Allium; species Allium sativum. The sequence continues at coordinate 72,746,434 of CM060924.1, forward strand.
CTGTCAACATTTTCATTCTTGTCACCTTCGGCACTTTTATTCTCATCATCGGCATTATTATTCTCATCTTCATTTTCATCGTTCATATTAAGCTTTTCCTGCTTTTCATCCTCACTCTCGTCATTATTTTCACTTTCATTGTCATCGTTCATATTATCATTTTTCTGCTTTTCATTCTCACTCTCATCGCCGTACTCAGCCTCACTTTCATTGTCACTTTCATTCTCAATCTTATCCTCATTATCCTCTTCCTCTTCATTATCCTCACTTTCATTGTCATTATCCTCACTTTCATCATTATCCTCATTTTCAATTGCATTTGCATCTTTTATTCGAAGTTGTACTTTTCTTCCCTTTTCTTCACTCTCGGTGCTTTCGTCACTCTCAGTGCTTTCTTCACTCTCATTAATTTTCTCACTATCAGCGTTTTCGTCACTCTCCTTATTTTCCTCACTTTCATCTTCTTTAGATTCATCACTGTCAGCAAGTCCTTGTAGTCTTTTTTTTAACCTTAAATTTTCCTGTTTAAGTTGTTTATTTTCTTGTTGTAGCTTTACTATCAAGCTCATGTAATTTTCCACCCGTTTTTGGTAAACCGCTTCGTACTCTTTGTCTTTGTAAATAGCTTGTTCTAACAGTTCTAAATCCTTTCCTTGGGACTCCTGAAAACAAAGGGAGCAAATGTTCAACTAATACTGAAAATAAATGCAGTAAAGTATGCATCTGTAGAAAATAAGTGCATACATCCATGCATTTTTTATACAGATGAATACATAGATGCATCTGTTCAAAATACATGCACAAATATCTGAAACTGAATTTGACTATTGTGAATAGACACATAGATGTGTGCAATTGTTATGATTATAATCATACATGGATGCACCTCTTTATAATAGATGCATACAAGTATGTAACTATTCCTATATATCTGCATAGTTGTATGCAACATTTTTAATATGACACTAAAAAATTATTCAAAATTAAATATCACTTACAGTTGTGTATTTGATGTTTATTAACATGTTTGGCTTCAACAATTTTATATCCCATTTTGCAGCCAGGGGATATACATCACTGTATTCTTTCTTTGTATTTTTTAGAACATAGGTTTTTTCGTAAACCCACCACTGAAAAAAAAAAATATTTATTATTAGAATGAACAATAATTAAATAAGAAACACACAAAAAAGTTCAAAATAGTACCAGCAATAGTGTCACACAAGCATTAATCATGCGTGGTGTATCACAGTATTTTTCCACCTGGGTTATGAGATGGTTGTGTATGGTTTTTGGCCAAGATATTTTCATTAATTTTTGGCTGCATACACAATATGGAATCAAGGTCCATGGTAAGCTGTATTTTGTGTTTGTTAGAAGAAATGTTGTGGCCAAATAAAGAAGAATAAGCTTCACTGCATCAAATTTTGCTTCGGCTGTGTCTTCTTTTAATGTCAAAAAAAATCTGTCTCTTTATATTTTTCTTGTTGACTGAGGCTTCTCCTTTAAAATGTCTTTCCATGAACGATTTATATTCTTCATCTTCCTTCTCATTCTTTTTCAAGTGCCCTGTTGTTTTTATTATCTGTCCTTGTATTGGAGCACCTAGTAAATCTGCAACATCTTCTTGTGTAAAAGTTAGCATGATATCACCAAACTGAAAATATTTTAAGTTCTTCTTGTAGTTCTTGATGATGAGATCTAAAGTTGTAGAATTTTTAATGGTTTCTGCAGGTGAAATAAGCCCATCAAAAATCATGTTAATAAACTTGTAGTGCGGCAGTTTTTTCAAATATTTTGAATGTTGTGCTGTAAATAGTTGATCTTTGTTTATGTTTTCCACCAACTATATGAACGCCTTAATATTATTTCTATAAACATTGTCCTTCCTGGGATGCATTTGTTCATCTTCAATTTTCCTTCGTTTGATTATTGGTGCATGTTTTGAAAGGTTTTCTGTGAGAATTATTGCTGTTTCTTTTTGAATCTCTTCATTATCTCCTTGTTCAACATTTGCTCTCTGTAATAAGGGTTAAAAAAATTTAAATAAGTTTTGAATGTATGAAGATATTTGAGCACTTTTGTGCGACTATTCTTAATAAAATTACACAATCGTGCAACTATCATAAATAATAACACACAAGTGTGCAACTATCCTGAATAATAGCACAGAAGTGTGCAACTATCCTGAATAAAAGCATATAAGAATGAAAATATCCTGAACAATAGAATATAGGAATGCAACCATCGTGAGTAAAATCATAGAAGCATGCAACTATCCTGAATAAAAGAACACAATTACGCAATTATCCTTAATAAAAGCACACAAGCATGCAACTATCCTGAATAATAGCACACAAGCTTACAACTATCCTGAATAAAAGCACACAAGCGTGCGACTATCTTGAATAAAGCACACAAGCGTGCGACTATCCTGAATAGTAGCACGCATGCGTGCCACTATCCTGAATAAAAGCACGCAAGCGTGCGACTATTCTGAATAAAAGCACGCAAGCGTGCGATTATCCTGAATAAAAGCACGCAAGCGTGTGACTATCCTGAATAAAAGCACGCAAGCGTGCAACTATCCTGAATAAAAGCACGCAAGCGTTGGAATATCCTGAATAAAAGCATGCAAGCGTGCAACTATCCTGAATAAAAGCACGCAAGCATGTGACTACCCTGAATAAAAGCACACAATCGTGCGACTATCCTGAATAAGAGCACACAAGAGTGCGACTATCCTGAATAAAAGCACACAAGGGTGCGACTATCCTGAATAAAAGCACACAAGGGTGCGACTATTCTGAATAAAAGAACATATGCGTGCGACTATCCTGAATAAAAGCACGCATGCGTGCGACTATCCTGAATAAAAGCACGCATGCATGCCACTATCCTGAATAAAAGCACACATGCATGCCACTATCCTGAATATAAGCACGCATGCGTGCTACTATCCGGAATAAAAGCACGCATGCATGCGACTATCCAGAATAAAAGCACACAAGCATGCGACTATCCTAAATAAAAGCACACAATCGTGCGACTATCCTGAATAAAAGCACACAAGCGTGCAACTATCCTAAATAAAAGCACACAATGGTGCGACTATCCTGAATAAAAGCACACAAGCGTGCGACTATCCTGAATAAAAACACGCATGCGTGCCACTATCCTGAATAAAAGCACACATGTGTGCGACTATCCAGAATAAAAGCACGCATGCGAGCGAATATCCTAAATAAAAGCACGCATGCGTGCGACTATCCTGAATAAAAGCACATAAGCATGCGACTATCCTGAATAAAAGCACACAATCGTGCGACTATATTGAATAAAAGCACACAAGTGTGCAACTATCCTGAATAAAAGCACACAAGCGTGCGACTATCCTGAATAAAAGCACGAATGCGTGCCACTATCCTGAATAAAAGCACGCATGTGTGCGACTATCCTGAATAAAAGCACGCGTGCGTGCGACTATCCTGAATAAATGCACAAGAGCATGCGACTATCCTAAATAAATGCACATAAGGGTGCGACTATCCTGAATATAAGCACACAAGCGTGCGACTATCCTGAATAAAAGCACACAAGCGTACGACTATCCTGAATAAAAGCACGCATGCGTGCGACTATCCTGAATAAAAGCATGCATGCATGCGACTATCCTTAATAAAAGCACGCATACATGCGACTATCCTGAATAAATGCACACAAGCACGCGACTATCCTAAATTAAAGCACACAAGGGTAAGACTATCATGAATAAAAGCACACAAGCGTGCAACTATCCTGAATAAAAGCACACAAGCCTGCAACTATCCTGAATAAAAGCACACAAGGGTGCGACTATCCTGAATAAAAGCACACAAGCGTGCAACTATCCTGAATTAAAGCGCACAAGCATGCAACTATCCTGAATAAAAGCACACAAGCGTGCAACTATCCTGAATTAAAGCACACAAGCATGCAACTATCCTGAATAAATGCACACAAGCACGCGACTATCCAAAATTAAAGCACACAAGGGTGCGACTATCCTGAATAAAAGCACACAAGCGTTCGACTATCCTAAATAAAAGCACACAAGCCTGCAACTATCCTGAATAAAAGCACACAAGGGTGCGACTATCCTGAATAAAAGCACACAAGCGTGCAACTATCCTGAATTAAAGCACACAAGCATGCAACTATCCTGAATAAAAGCACACAAGTGTGCGACTATCCTGAATAAAAGCACAGAAGCTTGCAACTATCCTATATAAAAGCACACAAGCGTGTAACTATCCTAAATAAAAGCACACAAGCGTGCGACTATGCTGAATAAAAGCACACAAGCGTGCGACTATGCTGAATAAAAGCACACAAGCGTGCGACTATCCTGAATAAAAGCACACAAGCGTGCAACTATCCTGAATAAAAGCACTCAAGCGTGCAACTATCCTGAATAAAAGTACACAAGCGTGCAACTATCCTGAATAAAAACAATCAAGCGTGCAACTATCCTGAATAAAAGCACACAAGCGTGCAACTATCCTGAATAAAAGCACGCATGCGTGCGACTATCCGGAATAAAAGCACACAAGCGTGCGACTATCCTAAATAAAAGCACACAAGCGTGCAACTATGCTGAATAAAAGCACACAAGCGTGCGACTATGCTGAATAAAAGCATACAAGTATGCAACTATCCGTAATAAAATCATCCAAGAATGCAACTATCGTGAATAAAATCACACATGTGTGCAACTATCCTGAATAAAAGCACACAAGCGTGCAACTATCCTGAATAAAATCACACAAGCGTGCGACTATCCTGAATAAAAGCACACAATCGTGCGACTATCCTGAATAAGAGCACACAAGAGTGCGACTATCCTGAATAAAAGCACACAAGGGTGCGACTATTCTGTATAAAAGCACATATGCGTGCGACTATCCTGAATAAAAACACGCATGCGCGCGACTATCCTGAATAAAAGCACGCATGCATGCCACTATACTGAATAAAAGCACACATGCATGCCACTATCCTGAATAAAAGCAAGCATGTGTGCTACTATCCGGAATATAAGCACGCATGCATGCGACTATCCTGAATAAAAGCACACAAGCATGCGACTACCCTAAATAAAAGCACACAAGCGTGCAACTATCCTGAATAAAAGCACACAAGGATGCGACTATTCTGAATAAAAGCACACAAGCGTGCGACTATCCTGAATAAAAGCACGCATGCGTGCGACTATCCAAAATAAAAGCACGCATGCGAGCGACTATCCAGAATAAAAGCACGCATGCATGCGACTATCCTGAATAAAAGCTCACAAGCATGCGACTATCCTGAATAAAAGCACACAATCGTGCGACTATAATGAATAAAAGCACACAAGTGTGCAACTATCCTGAATAAAAGCACACAAGCGTGCGACTATCCTGAATAAAAGCACGAATGCGTGCCACTATCCTGAATAAAAGCACGCATGCGTGCGACTATCCTAAATAAAAGCACGCGTGCGTGCGACTATCCTGAATAAATGCACACAAGCATGCGACTATCCTAAATAAATGCACATAAGGGTGCGACTATCCTGAATATAAGCACACAAGCGTGCGACTATCCTGAATAAAAGCACACAAGCGTGCGACTATCCTGAATAAAAGCACGCATGCGTACGACTATCCTGAATAAAAGCACGCATGCGTGCGACTATCCTTAATAAAAGCACGCATGCGTGCGACTATCCTTAATAAATGCACACAAGCACGCGACTATCCTAAATTAAAGCACACAAGGGTGCGACTATCCTGAATAAAAGCACACAAGCGTGCAACTATCCTGAATAAAAGCACACAAGCCTGCAACTATCCTGAATAAAAGCACACAAGGGTGCGACTATCCTGAATAAAAGCACACAAGCGTGCAACTATCCTGAATTAAAGCATACAAGCATGCAACTATCCTGAATAAAAGCACACAAGCGTGCAACTATCCTGAATTAAAGCACACAAGCATGCAACTATCCTGAATAAATGCACACAAGCACGCGACTATCCTAAATTAAAGCACACAAGGGTGCGACTATCCTGAATAAAAGCACACAAGCGTGCGACTATACTGAATAAAAGCACACAAGCCTGCAACTATCCTGAATAAAAGCACACAAGGGTGCGACTATCCTGAATAAAAGCACACAAGCGTGCAACTATCCTGAATTAAAGCACACAAGCATGTAACTATCCTGAATAAAAGCACACAAGTGCGCGACTATCCTGAATAAAAGCACAGAATCTTGCAACTGTCCTAAATGAAAGCACACAAGCATGCATCTATCCTAAATAAAAGCACACAAGCGTGCAACTATGCTGAATAAAAGCACACAAGTGTGCGACTATCCTGAATAAAAGCACACAAGCGTGCAACTATCCTGAATAAAAGTACACAAGTGTGCAACTACCCTGAATAAAAGCAATCAAGCGTGCAACTATCTTGAATAAAAGCACACAAGCGTGCAACTATCCTGAATAAAAGCACGCATGCGTGCGACTATCCAGAATAAAAGCACACAAGCGTGCGACTATCCTGAATAAAAGCACACAAGCGTTCAACTATGCTGAATAAAAGCACACAAGCGTGCGACTATGCAGAATAAAAGCATACAAGTATGCAACTATCCGTAATAAAATCATCCAAGAATGCAACTATCGTGAATAAAATCACACATGTGTGCAACTATCCTGAATAAAAGCACACAAGCGTGCAACTATCCTAAATAAAAGCACGCATGCGTGCAACTATGCAGAATAAAAGCACACAAGCGTGCGACTATCCTGAATAAAAGCACACAAGCGTGCGACTATTCTGAATAAAAGCACACAAGTGTGCGACTATCCTGAATAAAAGCACACAAGTGTGCAACTATCCTGAATAAAAAGCACACAAGCGTGCGACGTTGCTGAATAAAAGCATACAAGTATGCAACTATCCATTATAAAATCATCCAAGAATGCAACTATCGTGAATAAAAACACACATGTGTGCAACTATCATGAATAATAGCACAAAAGTGTGCAACTATCCGGAATAAAATTATGTAATCAAGCAACAAACATTAATAAAACCATGTTAATAATTTTATCCGGAATTATGAATAACAACATTTATGCATGCGACTATCATTAATAAAACCACACAAACGTGCAAGAATTTACAATAACAGCATTCAAGGATGCAACAATTTTAAGTAACAGCAAATTTTGATAATAATTCGAAAAATCAGTAAATACTGAAGTTTTTTAGTAACTAAGTACAATATTTGCCACAATCACTTTCGATTACTGTTGTTTACAATCTATAATATACATTTTTCATAAACACTGAAATATGAAATAAAGAATACAAAAATATACCTTCCCTCGCACCATTGTTGATAAAACGACAATGATTTTCCAGTTTTCAGAAGATCGAGATTAAGTGAAGATCGCGATTAGGGTTTGATTTATTTTGTTGATCGACTGATTTAGAACATTGATTTGTTGTATATGGTCGCGGTTAGGTTTATGAGGCGACATAAGGGTAAAACTGGAAATAATAGAACCGCATTCAAAAATAGGGACCTAATTTTTAATGTTACAGCGGCTGGACTTTTCTTTAATTTTGAAAGTTAATAGGGATGTTAGCCTAACATTCTCTATTTAAAACACCGTTCACGATTAACCCAAAAATCAATACAAATTCAATTCCAATTAAATACCATTTAATTGGTACACTTCATTAAATCTAAATAAAAAGATTTAATCTTTTTCTCAACTAGGTTTAAGAACAGTGTTAATGAAGACACCATTCACGACAAACCCAAATCACATTTGATATTAAATACAAGGCTCTGAATAGAAAATATATCGGCTTATATTCAATATCAAATTCTACGACCAAAAAATATTGTATTGGAAATGACGATATAAATATTTCTATCAAATTTCCATAACAATATCTGTATAATCACAAAATCCAACATCGAAATATTTCAAAGACAATTTCGATTCAAATCCATTCCAATTCAATTATTGGAAATTCTGGTTTCCTTTAAAACCATTTCAAATCCAATTTATTTATTTAAAAATAAATAAATTATTATTCTAGTTCAAAACTAGTTCATTTCGATAAAAATCTATTTTTATCTTTTCAAATATGGAATTTTTCATCCCAATTCTTCACAAATCATTTCTTATGATTCTACACAAATTATTACTATTTTTAATAATTTTATCAAGGCCCGTACACTCGATTTCCATCAACGGCCATCGAACTGCACTTACAGCGACCTATTCCAAATTTGATTTGGACATAATTCCAAATCCAACAGTTAGATTTCAAATCTATAATATTCGTTAGAAAGCTCTTTTGGATATGAACCCAACGGTTCCGGTTTTAGGAGAATCCGACGGTCGGATATCCCGTAATATCCATTCGAAGTCAATGGTCGAAATTCAAGAACTGCCGCGGCGCGGCGCGTTCTATTCATCCCATTCTATATATATAATATATATATATTTCATCGATTTCCTTTCAAAACGTATTTTATAAATCGTTTAAATTCGTTTTCAAAACGATTTCAACTTCCTTTTTCAAATTCAAATCAAGATTGAATTTTTTCATTTCAAATCGATTTCAATTCAATTTCAATTTAATTCGAATTTCAATTCATTTCAATTCAATTCGAATTTCAGTTCTTTTCAGTTTAATTCGAATTTCAGTTCTTTTCAATTTAATTCGAATTTCAATTCTTTTTAATTTAATTCGAATTTCAATACTTTTCAATTTAATTCGAATTTCAATACTTTTCAATTTAATTCGAATTTCAATCCATTTCAATTTAACTTGAATTTCAATTCATTTCAATTTAATTTGAATTTCAGTTCATTTCAATTTAATTCGAATTTCAATTCATTTCAATTTAATTCGAATTTCAATTCATTTCAATTTAATTCGAATTTTGAAATCACTTTCAATATTCATTGAAAAATGAATAAAATCGATATAAATATCGTTCACATCGAAATGGCGTCAATCTAATCAACACGGCTTTTATTCAACACATGATTGTTTATTTTATTCAACACATGAATTTATTTTCTATATTGGAATGAGGCCCAATCAATTACCATATAATGTTAATTATATGGATTTTCTACAACACATGTATATAATAGCAGCGATAAATAATCGACCATCATCCAGAGTGCACCACACAACTGCATAAGCATTAAATATAAATAATTAACGCCTACACAGTCTGTCAACCCATCGATTGACATACAACTAAACAATCGGGATGAGTGTACGTCAAATATCATCCCAATACCCGTGTGGGGTTTCAAATCAACAAACACATATTTTTATTCGTGCAGTTGGGCGATGTGTAAAAGTTATCGTCCCAATCAATATCAGTCAAATCAGTGTATATGAAAAAATCTCCGATTTGATTATTACTATTTATTTTATATACACGTTAAAAATTATATTTTTAACTATAAAATATTTTCCACTATAAAATATCTTATTCCATTCCACATCACACAATCAAATTTCATAACACAGCAATCAAACAAACAAGTCATCCATGGTCTGTGAACGACGGGTGTCGGGTGCTGCTAAGCACCGTCTACATCCTAGTATATATTTCAACTAGAAATTAAAAACAAAAGTGAGGAGTTCTCACCGAGATGCTAAACCAAACGTCACGACTCTTCATACGTAGAAATCTTCGTCGTGCTCGCCTTTTGTCACTTTCATTGCCCGTAGCCACTACATATATAAAAATCACATTTTTATATTCTCTATTATATAAAAATCATATTTTTGTAACTACGCTATATGGATAAAATTTCTATTTTTATACCGCTACTATATAGATAAAAATCCTGTTTTCATAACGGTGCTCATATAATAAAGATTATATTTTTATATCGCCACTCATATAGAAATCACATCTTTGCTCCTTCTACATAATAAAGATCGAATTTTTAATACTTCTATAATATAAAAATCATATTTTTAATCTTCCTATCATATAGAAATCATATTTTTAATCTTCCTATCATATAAAAATTATATTTTTAATCTTCTTATCATATAAAAATTATATTTTTAATCTTCCTATCATATAAAAATTATATTTTTACTTTGCTACTTCATAGGATTAAAAATCCCACCTTTTCACGATTAAAAATCGAATCTTTTTAATGATAAAAATCTATTTTTTTCACTCGCCTTTCATATGACAAAAACTATTTTTTTCACTCGCCTTTCATATGACAAAAACTATTTTTTTCACTCGCCTTTCATATGACAAAAACTATTTTTTTTCACTCGCCTTTCATATGACAAAAACTATTTTTTTCACTCGCCTTTCATATGAAAATTTTTATTTTTTTCACTCACCTTTCATATGAAAATCACACCTTTATAATGTTATTCATATAAAAATCACACCTTTATAATGTTATTCATATAAAAATCACACCTTTATATTAACCATATGTTTTCATTTCATGACATTACATAAGAAAGGAGAGAAAAGAAATCATTTTTTTTCTACATAAACAAATAAATCAGAAAATCTCACATTTGGTCGACCGGAGGAGGGTGGAGATGCGGAGCTGGAGTTGCTGAGGTGGGGGGCAGAGGCTATTTTGGCTAAGGGGTTTGAATTGGGGGTTTAGGGATTGAGAATTGGAACGAGGAGGAGGAAGAAGAAGGAGAGGGAGGAGGAGGGTGGTGGCGCGGCCTAGGGAAGGCGGCTCCGATGATGAGGGCAGCGGCGGAAGACCTAGAGGAGCGACGAGTTTTTTTTATTTCTTTTCTGCGTTGGATCTAAAGTGAGGAGAGAGAGAAAGAAGGGGGAGGTTATATAATTAATTAATTATTTAATTTAATTCTAGAAAAAAGGTTGACTTTTTATTCAAACTCTAAACGAGACCCAACGACTATCGTCCCTAGCGTAATACCCCCATTCCGGACACAATGGGATATGTTTCATAAGCCAATTCGACCGTTTCAATCAATTTTCGTCAAAATTAAAAGATAAATCTATATATTGAATTTTAAATGTACATTTCAATTTACTGGGGCCACATATTAACTCTAAAAATTCCCGAAAAATTATTTCTAGCTTTGTATTAACGATACGGTCCTAATAAAACTAGTTTCGTCAAATTCTGAGACCATTTGAAAAATGGTCATTTTTTGGTCGATCGAAATTGACTGAAACTGTCAAAACACGTTTAACTTCGCCACGCTCACATATTGATTCAGAAAATTATGAATTTTGGAACATAGAAATAACTTGACATCATGGATCCAACAAAAGTGGTTTCGTCGAAAACCGAGGTCGTTTGCAAAATTTCCATTTTTAAGGGCCAGAATTCCATAGCGACTATTCTGAATTTTCAGCTGGGCATAACTTTTGATTCTCGCTATGAAATTTCAATTTTTCGGATTCGTTGGAAAGATATTCTCAATTAGATTCTAATATTTTTGGTTTCGCTAAAATCCAGTTTATTTTTAATCCTGTACATTCATTTGAACTTTGAAATCAAATTTTCGAACTACCGCGCCATTTTCAATTCCTTTTATAATTTAAAATAAATATTTATATTCTAACGATGATCTATACAAATATATACGTTCTAATTCTATTCAAAATAAATTTCTCGTCGTTATTATTTAAAATAATTCATTTTAAATATTCAAAATTCACTAAAATTGCCAAATTAAAAAATTTAAATTGGCTAAGATTTCTGGGTTATTACAATCTCCCCCACTTAAAACTTTTCGTCCCCGAAAAGGAACGAAGCCGAAAGTTGTTTAACTAATCAACTCAACTTTCGTTATTTTCATTACGTCTTAAGTTCTTCAAATTTTCAGTTTCTAAGAACTTTTCAAATTTTTCAAAAATTTGGCTAACACCCTAAATTTTCGAAAAATTTCGCCATAACCTCCCCTACACCGGGGACTTCGGGATATTTGATATAGCCTCCCATGTCCTTCTTCAATCCAAAAGAAACGGAAAAAGCCAATCGGCTCACGAAATCATCCAAAACCCAAGAAATACAATAAACATGTACCTATTTGTCGGGCAAACAATTTTATTCTTCTGCTCTAGCCTCCTTGCTTTGACCTGTTCAATGTAAGTACATGTATATGCATGCAAATGCGACAAATTTTCAATACAATTCACTTTTTGGTTCAATTTGGCTAAAGGTTCAACAATTTAATTAATCAACCAATAATCAAACAACACAATCAGCAATCAATTTGTTGATTAACGTTTCAATCGCATAACTTTAATATATAGTCAAGAAATCACATTTTTGATGCCAAATCACAACAATAAGCCCTATCTAGTTTGGTTCTCACACCAGTCTAATGGAAATATATAGATATCTCACCTTCGAAACTCGAATACCAATTCTGATGATGTTCGAACTATAGCGATCATCAGAACCATCTCCGGGCGACTAGAGTGTGATTCTATATCTATCCGGTATATTGGAGGCTTCTAATACACGTGGATTAGACATATATTAAAATCTTTATATACCAGATAGTCCAAATCAATATAAATAAATATTCAAATACGAAATATTGAATTAAATTTTCAAAACAAAACTTGTTTTCAATTTTATTTTGAAAAGTTAACACTCTTCACACTCGTTCTAGGATACTACTGATCCTATCTATAACGAGTCATTCTCATTGGATATTACTAATCCAATATCTGATGAATTCTTTCGTATGGTTCTAATGTGTCTTGTTCTCTGAGCTTTGTAAACCAAAGCTCTGATACCAAAATGAAACAACCCGAACTTCCCCGGTACGGAAAGCACAGATTGAATTGAGGACAAGCCACATCATAATGCAAACAGAAGAACATTTCATTGTATCTTACAACAATTCCATCAGATTACAAGAATATACAGAGTATTAACAAATAATGTACATTATAAAACATCAGAGATTACGGAAAATAATACAAAACACAACTGAAGGAGATATACGGATACAGAGCTTTCCGGATATCATTCCAGCTGTAAATCAGGATCCTGTGAACATAAATCTGCAAAACCAAACTACTAGCTTCCCGTGTCAAAATAAGGGCACCCAGAGTTTAGGTTAAAACAATAAACTCCAGGTCAGTCATGTGACTGGTGTGAGAACTAAAACAGTTATTAATCTTTATTTTTAAAGTTAGGTAGATCAAGGGACCACGCCGTATAACACGGAGCGGGGTTCCTCCCAAGAATACCAGTGCAGAAAACAACAGCGCAATGCTAAATAAAGAAAAATGAAGCTATTATAAGACCCAGGTCCCATCACACAATGCAACGCAAGCCGGAGGATAGGGTTTTACCTTATAATAGCCAAAGAATTCTTGATACGCTAAATTTCATCTTTTATTACTATAAGTGTATAGTGTCAATACAATTTCAAATCATAAGTATCAATCATAGACGACATGGGTACCATATACCATGTCGCTAATACTAGGCTCTACAATCAAAACCGCACATGTCACGTATTGGAAGTTGGATTTCCATCTGTGAACCGAGGCAAAAGATAGTCCTCACCGACTTCGAGACTCTCTAGCCCGAGCCTTAGGACAATTACTCAGTCAAGCCTTTGGATCGTCAGGGTCGGTCCACCGATGTGGATTAAAATGCCTGAACACTGCGTTTCCCCACCCTTTGGGGCGTAAATGAGCCAACGAATGACTCCATCGGCTTCACATAGTCACCGATATATCCGAGGCGCCTCGCAACAGCCACAACCACATAAGTCAAACTCGTCAAGGCGTGTAAAACCACTGATGCCACTTCTAACTAGAAGGAAACGCATGCTCTCCATGATGTCCTCTCCCGTTTCTGGTTCACAACGGGGTGTGAGGCACGCGAGTCAACGCTACACAAAGCTATGCCACACAGGCCGTGCTTTGATCATCAACCACAAGACTTTGCTTTTCAACAAAAGCCTTGATCATTTACCACTTAGGCATGCCACACAGGCAATTCACTCCATGCGACTGATGTCCACCAATATATAACCTCTAAGCTCGTACGTCTCAGAGAAGGGCGTTAAGCAAGAGAATAAATTCTCCGCTGCCAAACAGATATAGATTTAATAGTAATCAATCACACAAAATAAAATCCAATGTCAGACACAGTCCATTTACAAGTCTGTTCTGGGTCTGAACGAAACCGGAGGCACCTTGTACCTCGCATATCCATCGATCTCCAAGTACGTCCGGACGACCACTAACTGATTCCCTCCTCTTGGGTGTACGGCCAATCAAGATCATCAGTAACCACCCAAACGACGTGAAGACCTCCGGTCTTCGACCACCGTCTTCATCTTCGACTTATCGTCGTATCAGTTATTCAGAATGGGATAAACCCGGTCTTTCCGAATAACTCGCGTATATAATAAACAAGTGTTACACAAACACAACATACGCCTCATTCCAATTCATCAGTCACTAACCGTAAATTAGTAAGGGAACAATTCCCCAAATATTAACCCCGAAGGCCGAAACCAGCATCAGATCAATACACAGGAAACCATTCATCTTAACTAATCTACAGTTAGTTGCTAAATTTTGCATTCTTAAGGATAGGTTCCCATTAATTTTATAAAAGATAAATTCCTTAAATTTATTCTTTAATCTTCTTTTGAATATCAATTCAAACCAAATTATGGTTTATCCAAACTAGCCGGGATTAACGAACCTTATCGAAGTAATCATTTGTTTTAATTTCCCAATCCCAACCTATTCATCCCATGAAGTAAAACTGGTCATACTTCATATCTAACACCACGGTGTTATTGGTAAATTCAATTACCATTTCATGTTTAAATCTAGTTAAAGATTTAACTATCGCCTGGAGCAAAACTGGTGATACTCCATTCTCGATCGTTTCAATCTAATTAAAGATTCATTAAAACTCCACTTGGTTTTAATCTTTAACTGGGTTAAAGAACCAATGTCATTTAAAACACGGTTCACGATAAACCCACATCACATTCCATTCTATTAGTCTCTAACCGTAAATTAGTAAGAGAACAGATCCTAAATATTAACCTCGAAGGTCGAAACCAACATCATATCAATACCCAAGAAACCATTCAACTCAACTAATCTCTAGTTAGTTTCTGATTTTCTTAAATCAGTTGGGTCTAAGAACAGTATTATTGAAGATACCGTTCACGATAACCCAAAATCACATTCCCTTAATTATTGGGTTAAAGAACAAGTGTTATTTAAAACACCGTTCTCGATAAACCCAAAAATCAATTCAAATTCAATTCCAATTAAATACCATTTAATTGGTACACTTCATTAAATCTAAATAAAAAGATTTAATCTTTTTCTCAATTGGGTTTAAGAACAGTGTTAATGAAGACACCATTCACGACAAACCCAAATCACATTTGATATTAAATACAAGGCTCTGAATAGAAATTATATCGGCTTATATTCAATATCAAATTCTACGACCAAAAAATATTGTATTGGAAATAACGATATAAATATATCTTTCAAATTTCCATAACCATATCTGTATAATCACAAAATCCAACATCGAAATATGCCAAAGACAATTTCGATTCAAATCCATTCGAATTCATTTATTGGAAATTCTGGTTTCTTTTAAAAGCATTTCAAAACCAATTTATTTATTTAAAAATAAATAAGTTATTATTCTAGTTCAAAACTAGTTCATTTCGATAAAAATCTATTTTTATCTTTTCAAATATGGAATTTTTCATCCCAATTCTTCACAAATCATTTCTTATGATTTTACACAAATTATTACTACTTTTAATAATTTTATCAAGGCCCGTACAGTCGATTTCCATCAACGACCATCGAACTGCACTTACAGCGACCTTTTCCAAATTTGATTTGGACATAATTCCAAATCCAACCATTAGATTTCAAATCTCTAATATTCGTTAGAAAGCTCTTTTCAATACGAACCTAACGGTTCCGGTTTTAGGAGAATCCGACGGTCGGATCTCCCGTAATATCCATTCGAAGTCAATGGTCGAAATTCACGAACTGCCGTGGCGCGGCGCGTTCTATTCAGGCCATTCTATATATATATATATATATATAATATATTTTTCATCAATTTCCTTTCAAAACGTACTTTATAAATCGTTTAAATTCGCTTTCAAAACGATTTCAACTTCCTTTTTCAAATTCAAATCAATATTGAATTTTTTCATTTCAAATCGATTTCAATTTAATTCGAATTTCAATTCATTTTAATTTAATTCGAATTTCAATTCAATTCGAATTTCAGTTCTTTTAAATTTAATTCGAATTTCAATTCTTTTCAATTTAATTCGAATTTCAATTCTTTTCAATTTAATTCGAATTTCAATACTTTTCAATTTAATTCAAATTTCAATACTTTTCAATTTAATTCGAATTTCAATACTTTTCAATTTAATTCGAATTTCAATTCATTTCAATTTAATTTGAATTTCAATTCATTTCAATTTAATTTGAATTTCAATTCATTTCAATTTAATTCGAATTTCAATTCATTTCAATTTAATTCGCATTTTGAAATCACTTTCAATATTCATTGAAAAATGAATAAAATCGATATAAATATCGTTCACATCAAAATGGCGTCAATCTAATCAACACGGCTTTTATTCAAAACATGAATGTTTATTTTATTCAACACAAGAATTTATTTTCTATATTGGAATGAGGCCCAATCAATTACCATATAATGTTAATTATATGGATTTTCTACAACACATGTATATAATAGCAGCGATAAATAATCGACCATCATCCAGAGTGCACCACACAACTGCATAAGCATTAAATATAAATAATTAACGCCTACACAGTCTGTCAACCCATCGATTGACATACAACTAAACAATCGGGATGAGTGTACGTCAAATATCATCCCAATACCCGTATGGGGTTTCAAATCAACAAACACATATTTTTATTCGTGCAGTTGGGCGATGTGTAAAAGTTATCGTCCCAATCAATATCAGTCAAATCAGTGTATATAAACAAATCTCCGATTTGATTATTACTATTTATTTTATATACACGTTAAAAATTATATTTTTAAGTATAAAATATTTTCCACTATAAAATATCTTATTCCATTCCACATCACACAATCAAATTTCATAACACTCTTCATATGTAGAAATCTTCGTCGTGCTCGCCTTTTGTCACTTTCATTGCCCATAGCCACTACATATATGAAAATCACATTTTTATATTCTCTATTATATAAAAATCATATTTTTGGAACTACGCTATGTGGATAAAATTTCTATTTTTGTACCACTACTATATAGATAAAAATCCTATTTTTATAAGGGTGCTCATATAATAAAGATTATATTTTTATATCGCCACTCATATAAAAATCACATCTTTGCTCCTTCTACATAATAAAGATCGAATTTTTAATACTTCTATAATATAAAAATCATATTTTTAATCTTCCTATCATATAAAAATTATATTTTTAATCTTCCTATCATATAAAAATTATATTTTTAATCTTCCTATCATATAAAATATATATTTTTACTTTGCTACTTCATACGATTAAAAATCCCACCTTTTCACGATTAAAATCGAATCTTTTTAATGATAAAAATCTATTTTTTTCACGCGCCTTTCATATGACAAAAACTATTTTTTTCACTTGCCTTTCATATGACAAAAACTATTTTTTTCACTCGCCTTTCATCTGACAAAAACTATTTTTTTTCACTCGCCTTTCATATGACAAAAACTATTTTTTTCACTCGCCTTTCATATGACAAAAACTATTTTTTTTCACTCGCCTTTCATATGAAAATCACACCTTTATAATGTTACTCATATAAAAATCACACCTTTATAATGTTATTCATATAAAAATCACACATTTATATTAACAAAAACCATATGTTTTCATATCATGACATTACATAAGAAAGGAGAGAAAAAAAAATCATTTTTTTTCTACATAAACAAATAAAATCAGAAAATCTCACATTTGATCGACTGGAGGAGGGTGGAGATGCGGCGCTGGAGTTGTTGAGGTGGGGGGCAGCGACTATTTTGGCTAAGGGGTTCGAATTGGGGGTTTAGGGATTGAGAATTGGAGAGGAGGAAGAAGAAGAAGAAGGAGAGGGAGGAGGGTGATGGCGCGGCCTAGGGAGGGCGACTCCGATGATGAGGGCGGCGGCGAAAGACCTGGAGGAGCGACGAACTACTGAGCGATGGGTTTTTTTTAATTTCTTTTCTGCGTTGGATCTAAAGTGAGGAGAGAGAGAAAGAAGGGGGAGGTTATATAATTAATTATTTATTTAATTTAATTCTAGAAAAAAGGTTGACTTTTTATTCAAACTCTAAAAGAGACCAGACGACTGTCGTCCCTAGCATAATACCCCCATTCCGGACACAATGGGATATGTTTCATAAGCCAATTCGGCCGTTTCGATCAAATTTCGTCAAAATTAAAAGATAAATCTATATATTGAATTTTAAACGTACATATCAATTTACCGGGGCCACATATTAACTCTAAAAATTCCCAAAAAATTATTTCTAGCTTCGTATTGACGATACGGTCCTAATAAAACTAGTTTCGTCAAATTATGAGACCGTTTGAAAAATGGTCATTTTCTGGTCGATCGAAATTGACTGAAACTGTCAAAACACGTTTAACTTCGCCACGCTCACATATTGATCAGAAAATTATGAATTTTGGAACCTAGCAATAACTTGACATCACGGATCCAACAAAAGTGGTTTCGTCGAAAACCGAGGCCGTTTGCAAAATTTCCATTTTTAAGGGCCAGAATTCCATAGCGACTATTCTGAATTTCAGCTGGGCATAACTTTTGATTCCCGCTATGAAATTTCAATTTTTCGGATTCGTTGGAAAGATATTCTCAATTAGATTCTAATATTTTTGGTTTCACTAAAATCCGGTTTGTTTTGAATCCTGTACATTCATTTGAACTTTGAAATCGAATTTTCGAACTACCGCGCCATTTTCAATTCCTTTATAATTTAAAACAAATATTTATATTATAACGACGATCTATATAAATATATACGTTCTAATTCTATTCAAAATAAATTTCTCGTCGTTATTATTTAAATTAATTCATTTTAAATATTCAAAATTCACTAAAATTGCCAAAATAAAAATTTTAAATTGGCTCAGATTTCCGGGTTATTACACAGCAACATAGATCAGACTGAACCAGAAAGCTGTGCAGGCCTGCTGCTCGGCCTGGGCGCACTTGGCAGGTGCGACAGTGCAAATTTGTACTGGTGCACTTCCCAAGTGCGCCAGTGCAATAATTTTTTTTCTATTTTCCTTTCTGACTTTGTTCGTCCATATCTTCTTCATCTGATATCCGTCTTACGCAAACTCGGATTCTATCTTGACCAGAATTCTGAGACGAACACAATGGCGCAACCCATTTCCCTTAATTCTTACGTCTGAAATTTATTATTCTTTAATTTATTTAATTCGATTATTCAAAAATCCGGGGTGTTACAGGCTAGCCGTAAAATAAGGTGTTCGGGGTACCACTGTAATGCCGTAGCGGAGTTAGACGTTGGTGGATGGTTGAAAATCCTAGATCCACTACACGAAAAACCAACCTTGGTTTTTGATATTCATGCACATATATAATGTGAATTTTTGGTCTTCTCTTATACTTTGACCTTCATATTAAATTGCTCGCCTGTTTTATATACTATAAAGATTATTTCTTTTCTTAGACACATATATACAAAAATGTATAAAAACCTCAAACAATATTACGAACGAGATTATGTATCATTTTATATAATAATTTATCTAGTTGATTATCTAAAACCAAAAATTAAATAATATTTAATATACATATATATATATATATATATATATATTATATCGTGATATGCTAAAATTAAAACATGAACATATTGTGTAGCTCAAACAAATATTGAGTTATGCATTGTGGTTTGGTTCCGTACATAAATCCATACACATATAGACATACGTACATAATTTCGCATGAAAAGAGTGAACTTAAAATGTAGAGTAATATGTGATGTTGATAGCAACATGTTAGCTATTTAAAAAGGTATACCGTATTACTTCAAAAATGATAGGTTTGAACTTAAATGTCCACACAGTAGTACCATGTAATGGGAAGCACCAATACCATAATGAGAAGCGACAATACAAAACAAATAAAAATTGTATTTAGAGTCAAAGGTTTCTTTTTTTATTGTGTAAACTAAAAATGTAGAAAATGTTACATGTATCCAAGTGCATGGCTTTAGCTGTAACAGTATTCATCTACGTATTTCATTGTTTTCTAGCAGTTCCTTTGTTACACCACTATTATAACATTGGCAGCATTACCAAGATCTTTTAATGCAACTTTTTTAAACACTACGCCATAGATTTAATAATGCAACACCAGAGAAATGATGCAGGAAGTGCCAAAAAATGTTGGTATAGGCCAAAAATTATCTGTGGAAACACTTTCTTGGTGTTGCGTTTTGCCGCGTTGCCTTAGAGTCAAACGCAACATCTTTGCGACCCTAAGGCAATATAGGCACAAATGTTGCCACAGGTACTAAATTTACAAAAACGTAGGGCCTGCTAAAATCTACATCCCGAGTTCACAGAATCCTGTTGTGCCACTAAAATATGTAGCCGGGTTCACAGAATCTTGTTGTGGGGCCCACATGCTTTAATTTATGGTAACACTTTTACCATCCAACGACAACACTATATCATAGCTACGACAACATTTAACATCATATACTGTAACATTATGTCATAGCCATGGCAACATCATATAACATACTGCAACATAACAACAATTGATATCACACACTGAAATTAATAAAAAACTTTTCATTTCAAATTAACCAGTAACACAAGTACTACTTAGTCAACGACGAAATAACAAAGCATATCCATTAAATTCAGTCTTATAGAGTACTTGCAAACATAACCAATACTAAATTCATGTTTACATCAAACTAAAACAGTTTCAAAATATAGCGCGAGCCTCCAATGCGTTCGTTGCCTCAGCTACCTCAAGTACCTCTAGTTCTTTCGGTAACAAGTTCTTGAACAACTTCATCACTGCCTCCTTCATCTGCAAAATAAAGCAGTTTCAAAAGTCATGCATTTCAGCAAAGCCTTTAGTACAACTAATGCATTTCAATATAGCCAAATTTATGCATGCCTCAGTTACAAACTAATGCAATGCCTCGTTTACATTGCAACACAAAATGAGAGGCATGCATGCCTCAGTTGCATTTCAGCACAAACTACGGCCATAGTATAACTGAGTTGCATTTCAATACAAAGACATTTCAGCACAATCCATGACCTGCATACCTCAGTTGCATAACTGCCTGATTGAAGAGATATGCCACGACTCGTTCAACTATAAACTCAACCATTGTTTCAACTACGAACTAACACGACCATTACTGATTGAAAAGCGAATAAATTTCTTAAAATTTTGTGGTTCATTACTGAAGCATCAGTCTTGTACACGATTAGTTACATTTTCACATTTCCTAAAACTTATGTGAAGCCATGATCATCACACTATGCCATAGCAAGCGGCAAAACACTTAATAAAAATAATGTAAGAATTAGACTGATGCTTCAGCAAGTGGAAATTGTAAGAATTCTATAGTTCAATAGTGTAGTTCATTACTAGCAAACCATAAAAATAAGCAAAAATACATACCAGTAGTGTGTGTTTGTATATGACTTCCAATTTGCAGAATTTGTAAGGGCCTTGGACTACAAAAACATGAAGTAAAGATGTTTGTCTGCCTTGTTTGCCTGATTTGAATGTGATAAAACATAAAATTATACCTGATTTTTTTCATCTCCCCAAAACATCAAGAGTACTTTGAAATCCTCAACTGGAATTTTGTCCGGCCTGCATAAAATGGAGGAATTAATGTTAGAATGACATCAGTTACAAAAAGAAGCCAAGAATATGATACATCAGTTACTTGTAAAATAAAACAGTCACTTCACTAAAAATGTAATCAAGGCAGAAACAACATTTTCTTACTTAAATTGTGTAGAATGGTTACTTGAATAAATGTGATAGTGATACACAGAAATTAAGAAGCATTGTCTTTCACTTTGTGGAAGGAGGATTTGTCTTATTGGATATCATCTCTACATCATCGAACGTCAAAATCTTGATTTCTCATTCCATAAGTAGGCTGGATATCATTCAAATCTTCATTTTTGTATACTCTTTCGTTTTCACACCAGTTGCTCAGCAATTTCTTGGTAACATTATGGCACATCTTATCAATTGGATCTTCTATATAAAACACTTGTTGTGCTTGTGAAGCTATAATATAAGGATCGGATTTCTGGCACAATCGATTAAAATTGAGACGAGTCAGCCCATATAAATCTTTCACTTCTTGGTACCGACAACACTTAAATAAAACCACACTAAATTCTCCCCAATAATCTAGTTCTAATATTTCGTCAATTGATCCATAGTAATTAACATCACCAACCAATGGATTTTGATCTTTCGAACTTGCAAATCTAGTAGTCAACGCTGTCAAAAATATACCACTATTTTGTGTAGTACATTTAGCATCTCTGAACCTTGTATAAAATCTGTATCCATTGATAACATATCCAGTAAACCTCTTAGCAATTCGAAGAGGGACTATTGCAGGTAGTTGTACTTCTTTTGAAATGTCATCCTTTTTCCCAACTTCTTCCTTTAACCACTTCCAAAATTCTTCACCGTGTTCTCTTTCTCCTTTATATTTATTTGATTATGCGTGACCATCAATTAAAGCTCGATGTTCCCTAGAATAAAGACCTGGTTAAAAAGAGATAGAAACAAAATTTCTAATTCTTCAATACTTACTAAAAAAACTTAAAATTTACTCAAGTAAGCACTCTATTTCCTCATTACCACAATAGAATAGAACGTAATGGTGACATTAATTCCATTGAGAATTTTTAAGATGAATAGCTTTTCCATCTTTGTTTCTTCTTATGCTAACAGGATATTCCAGATTCTATGGACAGGTTTCAGATTGCATTTTTCCTGCTCCATCGCCACATAAGAACCTTGAGCAGAATAGCAAAGATTCTTCTACAAGATAACCTTCAGCAATGGACATTGTGACACCCCACGTCCGTTAATGTCACTCATTAAGAGAGTGCATTAAGTTTCGTGAAGCATTATAGGTAAACAGAAATAGAAACATCACAAAACAGATATAAAATAGGTGTGGAATTAAAAACTTTATTAATCACAAAGCATCGTGGTTCAAAACATCATATGTCTAAAAATACATAAACCCAGTACATCATCAAAACTTTTGTCTTGCACTTAAACCATCACAGTACAAAAAATAAAAGTAGCATAATCCCCAAATAAAAGCATAGCCATAGTAGCAAAGATAAGAGCTTGAGCAATACTTCTAAGTAGCTCCAGCATAATGGTAGAAGAATCCTGATCAAGCTTGAGTGTTCCCACCCTGAGAACCTGGTGGGGGGAGAGGGGAGGGGGGAGGGAACGGAAGAAAGAAGATGAAGCAAAAGGGTTAGACATAAAGTCTGCAGAGTCCAGTTAGTTTAGCAAGTAAATAAGTAAAAGTATCATGACAGACATATAAAGTGGATGAGAAAGATAACATCACAAAAGGCAGGTATGACAAGGTAAGCATGATAGAGTGTACACGCTTCTCTAATGATTACTCTACACTCTGCACCAATACTAGTGTCTTATAACAAAATGATCCCAACGACCACAAGATAGTAGACTTAGGCATACGTACGGATGTACCCTATCTGCTACCTTAATCGATCGGCTCCCTATTCCGTAGATACCATGTGCTATCCCCACAGTAGGGTATATCACTCCCAAAGTGGCAACCCTTAGTTTTCAAGATGCACCATATCTACAGGTGTCACGGTCGTCTTGTCCCCCCTCTGCCAGGACCATGCACACACATGACTCCGATCGGTTTGCGCTGCCCACACCATCCACTACGATTAGATCTCTTACAATCAGCTCGGTAAGCATTCCCGGGCTCCGACCTAGGGCGGAGTACTCGTTTAATACCGTTATATGGATTACTGACTGAAAAAGGGTCCCACACAAAAGATGATGCAGGCTCTCCCCTTTGTCTTGCATCCCCACTAGGATTTCCACATGTTATGCTTACCTAACGGTGTTTTTAATAAAATAACCCCTATCGGTTAAGTTTGTGGGCCTATATATATAAATGTTACCCACCCAACCCAGATATACTTAGCCCTCCCACTGTTTCAACCAAGTTTACTTAACCGTTATTCAAATTGACATTTTCACACAATCCCTATGGATCTAACTAGGTTAAGTATTCAAGTTTATTACCATATATTTATTTATGGTTATAATATGCTAGAACTCCCACATTAAACCTACAACTTGTGGATGCTGGATATGCTGGGCGGGTCTTGGCAGACTTATTCCACAAATCGGGCTTAACCCGGTGTCCTAGCACGTCACATGTTTGTGCACCTAGACCCCACACATTTGATTCACCACTTGTGGTCGCTAGATCTGCCGGGCGGTTTCGGGAAGACTCCCACCCCAAGTGTAATCTAACCTCGTGTCTAGGCATGGTTAAAATTTCTAATTACTGTAATCCTAGGAATTTCCATTATTAACCAAATTTACCTATCGTTATAGGTCTCCATGCCCCTTTTTCCCAAGTTATGTTCATAATAAACTATATGCCCAAAATTCATATTATTACACTTTATTCAAGTTATTCCCTAATTCCTAATTACAAGTTATGCCCAATTTTCACCGTTTTCCCCTCATTCCCAATCTAACATATTCACATATTTCAGCGGCATGCCTAGGCTCGAAGGTAGCCTGGCTATATAAAAATAAAAGGGAAAAGATAGAGGGAAAAGACAGAGATGATCATACTAACAAGGTTGACATGTAATGGCATAAACATATAGTGGCATAATGGCAAGATAAGCATATAGGATGGACATGTGATAATAGCACTGATATTAGCATAATAAGGATAGGCATGATGTGATCTAAACAATGATTTAGATGTCTAACTAACAACATATCTGATTTGGCCATAAACATCATAGAACAGGTATAAGGTGATCTAAATAGTGAATTAGATCTATAACTAAAGGTAGATCTAACATGATAAAGGTTAAGATCCAAATCATAGTCATGTTAGAATATCATAGATACACAAGTTATAACAGATCTTATATGATTCAAGAAGTCACAGGCATAGATCCAAATTATAGTCATATCATGTTTTACATTTTAATTATTTAAATCTAAAAGTAACTTAAACTCACAGTGTTTGGATCTAGAAAAATAGAAGGAGAATAGCAGATGTTGAATCACAGATCTACACTTGAATAACTTGATTGCAGAATAAGAAAAAGACTGGATTTTATCTGGGCAGAGGCAGCATCTAGTGCTTCATTATTTTTAGTGTGCAAAATATGAGAAATGAGGCCATATATATAGCTACCAGCCCCAAAACCTAATCTGCCACGTCTGCCCTAGGGTGGTCGACCCATGGGTCGACACCTCCATTGAGGGGTCGACCCAGGAGTCGACACCCCCCTTAAGGGGTCGACACCCCTTTACGGGATTTTTCCCGCTCACCCCAAATTTTGCGATTTTGAATTTCTGGACCTAATTTTGAATTTCTGAGCCATATATATAGTTCTTGCGCATATAAAAACTTCAAACCTTCATAACTTCTTCATATGGTGTCCGTTTTACGCAAATCAAGTGTCTATTTTGACCAGAATTCTGAGACGAACGCGATGGCGCAGTCCGTTTCCCTTAATTCTGAATATTAAATTAATCATTCTTTAATTTGTTCTTTTTAGTGTTGTTAAAATTTCGGGGTTTTACATTCTCCCATACTTAATGGATTTCGTCGCCGAAATCTCCAAGTTAAGAAGAATGTATATCCTAACATCCATCACCCATCTACTCATCCACCAATCATAGGTATCTATTGTCCTTAAAGACTTATAATGCTTTTATGAACACATGCAAAGGTGCGTGTATATGTCCTTATCCTAATGCAAAGATCAAGCGGTCTAGTGATTTAGTTGACCTCCTTAATGCAATGTATGTTAGTGCCATGAATCCAACATATATGCAACAATCCTACTATAACATGTAAGTTCTATATGTGTGCATAATCATCCGTCCAAATGCAACATCATATGATAATACATCTGTTTCCATGCATTAAAAGAAGAAAAATGCACACGCATCCATATGCAGTATGAGAGTGATTAAGCCGATCTAGTGCCTAATGTGTGTGTATATGCATCCACGAGAAACCACTAGCAAACACTTGCATCCATCAAACATAACATGTCTCAAACACATGTTTACATCCATGGGATTTCTACCTAAAGGTCGAAGATTCGATTGATAGGACATACTTAGATTATAGAAACAAGCATAAATAAAAAGCTTTAGAAAGGAAGTTAAGAACGTACCCTTTAAAAGAATGGGGTACGAAGCACGAATCTTGTCTTCGGTCTCCCAACTCGCACCCTCTGGGTTATCTCCCCACTGAACTTTCATCAACTTGACTTCTCTATTGCGTAGTTTCTTAAAAGAATATGGGTAGGAACTCATCTGACTATCGCCTCCCGTTCTACCTCTACTTCGTTTAATATACTCGGCTCAACTACTTCCGTGGTATCATGCAAGCACTTCCGCAAATGAGAAACTTGGAAAACATCATGAACACCGGATAGTCTCTCTGGTAACTTACCGTATAAACAATCTGTCCAATTCTTTCTATTACGGGAAACGACCCTACAAATCTTAGCGCCAATTTCCCTACAGATTCGAAACGAACCACATTCCTTAAAGGTGACACCTTAATGAAAACCATATCTCCTACTTCAAATTCAATGTCAGTCCTTCTCTTTTCAGCGTAGGATTTCTTCCTATCTTGAGCGGTCTACATTCGTCATCTAATAAGATCAATCTTCTCGGACGTTTCTCTAACCATATCTAGTTCAAGTAATAGCCTTTTGTTAGATTCCCACCAACAAGTTGGTGACCTACAGGGTCATTCGTACAATGCTTTGAAGGGTGTCATGCCAATGCTAGCTTGATAACTGTTGTTGCAGGCGAACTCTACTAAAGGAAGATGCTCTTCCCAAGTCCCTCCGAAGTCTAGGATACACATCCTCAAAAGATCCTCAATAACTCTGTTCACCTTTTCTATATGTCCATTGGTCTGTGGGTGATAAGTGGTGCTCAAACACAACTGCGTACCTAATGCTTCTTGCAAGCTCCTCCAAAATTCACTAGTGAAGATGGGGTCATGATCACTTACGACACTGGAAGGTACTCCATGAAGATGAACTATCTCACGAACGTAAATTGTGCCAACCATGCTGCCATACTCTTACTCTTAACTGGAATGAAATGAGTGCTCATAGTAAGTCTATCTACTACAACCCTAATACTGGTGTTGCCTTTCTTTGATCTAGTAAAATCTTCTACGAAATCCATAGAGACGCTCTCCCACTTCCACTATGGAACCCCCAGATGATGGAGTAAACCACCAGGCTTCTTTTATTCAACTTTGACTTGCTGACAAACCAAACATTGAGAAACAAACTCTGCCACATCCTTCTTCATTCCAGCTAAAAAGAAAACCCTCTTCATATTTCTATACATCTTATCGCCACCTGGATGAATAGTCATCTTAAAATGATGGGCTTCCTCTAGGACTATCTTTAACAAACTTCCAGTTTGGGGAACATAAAGCCTTCCATCTCGTCGCAACCAACCTTTATTGTCTATGGAATATCTACTGAGGTGACTAGAAGTCTCCCTTTTCTGAGCCTATACAAGGTGTTTGAAATCTGTGGATCATCTCGCTGTGAAGCTCCTATATGATCCATAAGAGTAGGTCGTATCCTTAGCGATGAAAACAAACCAGGTAAAAACTTGGTGGAG
This sequence comes from Allium sativum, assembly GCA_030737875.1. Taxonomy (NCBI): domain Eukaryota; kingdom Viridiplantae; phylum Streptophyta; class Magnoliopsida; order Asparagales; family Amaryllidaceae; genus Allium; species Allium sativum. The sequence goes on from CM060924.1 coordinate 72,774,553, forward strand.
GATCTAAAGTCAAAAATCGATATGAACTCCAACCTTTTCCTTTCCACAAATAGAGGACTTAAGGCCATCCTATGCCTACTCAGTGCGTCTGCCACCACATTACCCTTGCCAGGGGTATAAGCAATCTCAAAATCATAAGAAGCTAGGAACTCCATCCGCCTTTGTTGCCTTAAATTAAGATCCTTCTGCGAGAACAAGTACTTGAGAGATTTATGATCAGTGTACAACTCGAACTTCCCTCCAAGAAAATAATGACGCCATGTCTTAAGCGTGAATACTATGGCAGCTAGCTCTAAATCATGGGTAAGGTAGTTTATCTCATGAACCCTTAGCTGTCTACCCCCATAACATACTATCTTTCCCTCTTGCATCAGAACCGCACCAAGCCCTATACCACATGCATCAGTGTAAACTGTAAATACTTTGTTCCCATCGGGCAAGGTTAAGACTGGTTGTTGTCAGAGCCCTCTTCAATCGTTGGAAAGCAACACCACAATCTATATCCCATGAAAACGCCAAATTCTTCTTCGTCAGCCTAGTGAGTGGGGCTGATATCTTTGCGAAGTCCTTAAGGATCCTATAATAGCCTGCTAATCCAAGAAAACTTCACACCTCCGTTGCATTCTTCGGAATTTTCCAATCTTGCACTGCACTACCTTTGCGGGATCTACTGCTATTCCTTCTTTGGAAACCATACGCCCTAGAAATCTCACCTCTTTTCACCAAAAATGGCATTTGGAGAACTTTGCCTTAAGCTGATGCGCACGTAGAGTTTTCAAAACATCTCTCAAATGTTGGGTATGCTCTTCCTCGCTCTTTGAGAAGATCAAGATATCATTAACAAAGACTATGACTAATTTATTTATAAACTCCCTAAACACCATACTCATTAGATCAACAAAAAAGGCGGGTGCACTCGTCAACCCAAAAGGCATAACGAGTCAATCAAAGAAACCATCTGGAGTCCTAAAAGTGGTCTTATCTATGCCGTCCTCAGCCACCCTCAACTTATGAAACCCCGTGGCTAAGTCTAACTGAGAGAATACCGAGGCACCAACAAGCTAGTCAAACAGATCATATATCCTCGGAAGTGGGTGCATGTTCTTTTTAGTGAGTTTATTCAACTCCCTATAGTCTACACACAAGCGAAGTGAACCATCCGCCTTAGTTGCAAATACTACTGGAACACCCCATTCAAATATGCTTCGCCTAATAAACCCTTTCTTAAGTAGCTCCCTTACTTGCTTGCTAAGCTCCCTCCTTTCCCTTGGAGCCATATGACACATAGATAATGAAACTGGCTTTGCATTGTCCACCAAATATATACGAAAATCGATTTCACACCTCGGAGGTAATCCACGTACCTCGTCAAAAACATCACGATAAGCTAAGACCACTGACACAGATCGCAGGTCATCGATAGATGCATCAAGAGACTCTAGGAAAATAAGCATGACAGACCCTTGCGGGTCACTAGAAACCTCGGGGGTCCTCCCATGATAAGTCAAAAGTATAACGACCCTCCTCTGACAGTCTAGAATGGCACCATACATGGTTAGCCAATCCATCCCTAGAATCAAAATATAGCCCATAAAACCGAGCACATACGCATCGCACTCAAATTCAGCACCTAACACATATATTCTCAAACCTCGACAAATCATGGACAAATGAGTCGAACCACTAATAGGGTTTGAGATAACTAGGGTTCCACTACCATACTAGTATTTAGGTGCAGAGAATCAACCACATAACTAGATATAAATGAATGTGAAGCACTAGAATCAAAAAGAGTTCTAATAGGATGACTGGAAAGAGAATTCAAACCTTCCATGTAAATTTTCCTACCTCTATCTGGAGCACTGGTTGCGAGAGCATGTACCTGCCCTCTAGAAGCTCCTGCCCTTTGACCTTGTCCCTGTTTCTTTGGGAACCCCTTAGCAAAGTGTCTGACCTCTCCGCAACTGAAGCAAGAATTCTTCCTTCTTTTGCAGTCCTTGATCAAGCGATCCTCTCGCCCGCACTTTTGACACTTCCTCTTATCCTTAGCCTTGTCATTCTTTCCGCCCTTCTTCTGTTTCTATTGTTGTTGTCCTTTCTTGGGCCATACTTTCTTGTTTTGTGATTCCTCAACTTTGACTTCCTTCTTGTCGCTTTTGTTCTCCTCATGCATCAAGGCCACATCAACAAGATTTTCAAAAGTTGCTCCCATCGGAATATGGGACATAGCTAACCCATAAAGGGGTTCATTCAGCCTTTTAACAAACCGCAAAGATTTCTTATGTGGAGCATCTACTAATTCCAATCCAAACCTTACCAGCTGGTTGAATTTGTTAACATACTCTTTAACAGTCATGTTTCCTTGTTTGAGCGCCAAGAACCTTTCCATTTGCATGCTTTTCTTAGCTTGAAAAAGAAACTTCATTTCAAACCTCAGTCTAAAATCATCCAAAGTTTCCACTGGACTCCCATTTAGGTTACTTCCCACCAGAACGAAGCTTCATCTTTCAGTAGCCAGGCGACTAGCTGAGTCTTCCTATGATCGTCCACATCGAAAATTCCAAATAAGTCCTCTGCCTCCTTGAGCCAATTCCTTGCCTCTACAAACATCTCAGTTCCATGGAATGGCTTTCCTCCCACAGCACGGAAATCCTTCCAGATTTTATAGAAGTTGTCTACATGCAGAGGAGGAGGAGGAGGAGGAACGACGGGTGCAGTTGGGGGAGGAACGTCAGCTTGACCACCTGCAGGCGTCGTGGCCTCTAGATGCCTATGGAACAAGCTTGGTATCGTAACGCCCACTGGAATAATAGGTTTCCCATACATAATCTAAGAAAAGGAAAGAGATTCAGACAAAGGATTGAAAGATGTTACACATGGCTTTGGCGGATATGTTTTTCAAAGCAGACTTTTCTTTTGAAAATGCTTTCTTTTAAAACCTTTTTTAAAATAATTTTCAAAAACTTTATCCGATCTGGTAACCTTCAGCTCTGATACCAAGTGCGACACCCCACGTCCGTTAATGTCACTCAATAAGAGAATGCATTAAGTTTCGTGAAGCGTTATAGGTAAACAGAAATAGAAACATCACAAGACAGATATAAAATAGCAGTGGAATTAAAAACTTTATTAATCATAAAGCATCGTGGTTCAAACATCATATGTCTGAAAATACATAAACCCAGTACATCGTCGAAACTTCTGTCTTGCACTTAAAACATCAGAGCACAAAAAAAAGAATAATCCCCAAATAAAAGCCTAGTCATAGTAGCAAAGATAAGAGCTTGAGAAAAACATCTAAGCAGCTCCAGCAAAATGATAGCAGAATCCTGATCAAGCTTGAGTTTCCCATCCTGAGAACTTGGGGGGAGGGAGGGAAACAGAAGAAAGATGAGGAAACAAAAAGGGTTAGACATAAAGTCTGGCGAATCCAGTTACTTTTAGCAAGTAAATAAGTAAAAGTATCATGATAGGCATATGCAGTGGATGGGAAAAATAATATCACAAAAGGCAGGTCTGACAAGGTAAACATTGTAGAGTGTATACGCTTCTCTAATGATTACTCTGCACTCTGCACTAAAACTACTATCTTATAACAAGATGATCCCCAACGACCACAAGATGGTAGCCTTAGGCATACGTCCAGATGTACCCTAACTACTACCCTAATCGATCGGTTCCCTGTTCCGTAGATACCCTGTGCTGGCCCCACAGTAGGGTATATCACTCCCTAAAGTAGCAACCCTTAGTTTTCAGGATGCACAACCATATCTACATGTGTCATGGTTGTCTTATCCCCAACTGCCCAGACCATGCACACACATGACTACGGTCGGTTTGTATCACCCACACCGTCCCCCACGTTTGGATCTCTTACAATCAGCCTAGTAAACGTGCCCCGACTCCGACCTAGGGCAGAGTACTCGTTTGATACCGTTATATGGGTTACTGACTGAAACCGGTCCCACACACAAGATGATGCAAACTCTCCCCTTTTTCTTGCATCCCCATTAGGATTTCCCCAAGTTATGCTTACCTAACTATGTCTTTAATTACATAACCGCTACCGGTTAAGTTTTTGGGCCTATATATATATAAATATTACCCACCCAACCCAGATATACTTAACCCTCCCACCGTTTCAACCAAGTTTACTTAACCCCTATTCAAATTGACCTGTTCACACAATCCCTATGGGTTCAACTAGGTTAAGTATTCAAGTTTATTATCATATATCTATTTATGGTTATAATATGCTAGACCTCCCACATTAAACCTACAACTTGTGGATGCTGGATTTACCGGGCAGGTCTGGGCAGACTTACTCCACAAATTGGGCTTAACCTCGTGTCTTAGCATGTCACGTGTTTGTGCACCTAGACCCCTCACATTAAATACACCACTTGTGGTTGCTGGATATACCGGGCGGTTCCGGGAAAACTTCCACCACAAGGGTAATCTAACCTTGTGTCTACAAGTAGTTACAGTTTCAAATTACTGTAATCCTAGGCATTTCCATTATTAACCAAATTTACCTATGTCGTTATAGGTTTCCATGCCCCTTTTTCCCAAGTAATGCTCATAATAAATTGTATGCCCCAAATTCATATTATTACAATTTATTCAAGTTATGCCCGAATTCCCAATTACAAGTTATGCCCAATTTCACTGTTTTCCCCTCGTTCCCAATCTAACGTATTCGCATATTTCAGCGGCATGCCTAGGCTTGAAGGTAGCCTGGCTATATAAAAATAAAAGGGAAAAGATAGAGGGAAAAGGACAGAGAAGATCATACTAACAAGGTTGACATGCAATGACATAAACATATACCGGCATAATGGCAAGATAAGCATATAGGATGAACATGTGAAAATAGCACTGATTCTAGCATAATAGGGATAGGCATGATGTGATCTAAACAATGATTTAGATGTCTAACTAGCAACAGATTTGATTTGGCCATAAACATCTAAAACATGTATAAGGTGATATAAACAGTGAATTAGATCTATAATCAAAGGTAGATCTGACATGATAAAGGTTAAGATCCATATCATAGTCATGTTAGAATATCATAGATACACAAGTTATAACAGATCTGATATAATTCAAGAAGTCACAAGCATAAATCCAAATTATAGCCATATCATTTTTTACTTTTTAATTACTTAAATCTAAAAGTAACTTAAACTCACAGTGTTTGGATCTAGAAAAATAGAAGGAGAGTAACAGATGTTGAATCACAGATCTACACTTGAATAACTTGATTGCAGAAGAAGAAAAAGATTGGATTTGACCTGGGCAGAGGCAGCATCTAGTCCTCTATTATGTTCAGTGTGCAAAATATGAGAAATGAGGCCATATATATAGCTACCAGCCCCAAACCCTAATCTGCCATGTCTGCCCTAGGGGGTCGACCCATGGTTCGACACCCCCCTTAAGGGGTCGACACCCCTGGGCGGGATTTTTCCTGCTCACCCCAAATTTCACGATTGGACTTAATTTTGAAATTTCTGAACCATATATGTATGGTTCTTGCGCGTATACAAACTTCAAACCTTCATAACTTCTTCATACAGTGTAAGTTTTATGCAAACCAAGTGTCTATTTTGACCAGAATTCCGAGACGAACACAATGGCGTAGTCCGTTTTCCTTAATTCCAAATATTAAATTAATTATTCTTTAATTTTTTCTTTTTAGTGTTGTTAAAATTTCGGGGTGTTACAGAAGCCTCAGGTTCACTTTTGTTGCGACCATATGATTTTAGTTTACAAAGATAACGCTCAATAGGAAACATACAACGAACATGTGCATGTCCACCATATTCAAGTTCCTTGCATAAATGAACTGGTAAGTGCACCATTGTGTCAAAGAAAGCATTTGAGAATATCATCTCAAATTGACAAAGAATTTCCACAATTTCCTTTTGTAGTCTCTTGAGATCAGCCAAATAGATAGTTTTTCTTCAAAGACTTCTTAGAAATGCACCTAATCTTATCATAGGTATTGCAATTTCAGGTTTTACAAATTTCTTCACAGCAAACTGCAGCAAGTAGTGCGGATTTCATCATGGCTTTTATACCCTGCAATTTTCCTCTCTTTCTTTTTTATATATCGGCTGATATTAAATGCAAAACCATAAGGTAGTTTAGCATTATCCAACACCGAGCAAAATATTTCTTTCTACTTGTTCGTCATTTCATATATGGCCGCCCCCATCTCAAGGTAATTCCCATCAGCTGATAGAACTGGATGAAGGACCTCCCTGATGCCTATCTCTTATAAATCATACCGAGCATTTAAAATGGTCTTTCGACTTCCCAACAATATTTAGTAAAGTACCAAGTATGTTATCACAAATGTTTTTCTCTATGTGCATAACATCAAAGTTAGACGTACATTTTGACTCCAATATGGTAAATTAAAAAATATTGACTTTTTTTTAAAAGGAGATTCATTTTTATGCTTCTTGACCTCTTTCATCCCAAAAATATTTTCATAACCAGCCAATAATTCTTCAATGTCAGTCCCAGATAAAATTTCGGGAGGTGTTCGCATTTCAGTTTCACCATTGAACCTTTTCTTATCAAACCTCCACTTGTGTCCCGAGTCTAAAAATTTCCTATGATTCATGTAACGCATTTTTTTACCGTGTTTCAAGTAAGCTAAAGAAGTCTAGAAATGGCGTACGGGACAAGCTAAATAAACCTTTGTGTTCCAGCCAGATAGCATTGCATAGCCCGGAAAGTCGCCGATCATCCATAACACGCTTGCACGTAATGTGAGATTATCAACCTAGTGAAGACATCATACATTTGTATGCCAAGATCCCATAATTCTTTCAATTCTGCGATAAGAGGCTGCATGTAGACATCAATGTAATTGTTGAGAGACTTTGGACCAGGGATAAGGGTTGAAAGTATCAAATTTTCTGTCTTTATGCATAACGGTGGTGGAAGGTTATAATTTACTAATACGATTGGTCATGTACTGTGCTATGTAGTCAATGTATGAAAAGGACTGAATCCATCAGATCCTACTCCTAACCTGATATTTTTGTTTTCAGATGAAAAATAAGGATAATTGGCATCCATCGTCTTCCAAACCTCGCCATTAGCTGGATGTCGAAGTCTGCCATTATATTTCCATTCCACTACATGCCATAACATAAGTTCTGCGTACTCCTTGGACATGAACATCCTTTGCAGCCTTGGTTTTGGTGGAAAATAATGCATCACTTTTGCTAGTACTTTGTGAATCCACTTCTCCGGATCATTGTCAATAGCCACTTTCTTTTCCGGTATAACCCACCTTGAAAAACTACAAGTTTTGCAGTTATTTTCCTTTTCATTTTCTACCCAATATAGCATGCAGTCATTTAGACATGCATGTATTCTTTGGTAATCGAGGCCTAAATCTTTAATGACATCTTTGTTAGCATTGAAAGATAAAGGGATGTCGGCTTGTGGAAAAGCTTCTTTGGTAATCGAGGCCTAAATCTTTAATGACATCTCATCGAGATTATCTCCAAAATTTATTCCTGCTTCACAATCCATATCATTATCGCTACTTTCAGGACCTAAACAGGAAACCTCACAAATCCATTTCACGTATAATTCAGATGGACCGTTCCAAATCATATGGTCGTAGACTACCTCTTGACGATGCCGCTTGAGATTATGACATTTTTTGCATGGCCATGTAACTTCATCACCTACCACGAATCTAGAAAAAGTATCTCGAATAAAAAGTTTCACTCTACTGATGTATTCTTCACTGAACTTAGGAAGCTCTGCTCATAGTTTTTCCTCGTGGTTCTTCACTAATTGACAAACAAATAACATAAACAAATATATCATTTAGCCATGACTATAAGGACAACAATAAATCAGAAAAAATTAGGCAACACAACAATAAATCAGAAAAAAATGAAATATACACTGAGTGATACCTTAAGCAATAGATTAAATCGAAGCCCAAACTGAAATTTGAAACCCAAATGAACCACAATTGAAGAACTAATTGAAACACCGAAGCCCTAATTGAACTTGAACTCGAACTTGCCCTAATCGAACCCCAATTAAGCTTGTAAACTTGAACTTTTATCCCTAATTGAACCTGAGAGTGAGTGTTTGAGAGGTTGAGCGGCGGAGTATTTTGTTTGAGAGTGAGTGTTTGAGAGGCTGAGTGAATATTTTCTTAAGCGTTTTGCCGAATTGTTTTTGTTTCCCGCCCTAAACATTATTTCTCGCGGATCGCTAACCTGGACCGTTGGATCGTGTTGACGCGGATTGATAATTTTATTCACCTGGCTACTGCAACACATGGCTGATATCTATGCTAACACATTGAAGCGTGCATTGCAATAGACAAAAATACAGCTTAGCTATGGCAAAATTATAGCTAGCAACACCATGGATTTTCGTTGCAGTATGCCATCTATGGCATAGTGGAAGTAAGAACCATGGATCAATGTGTAGACAAGGTACATGCAAAATATTAGACACTAACGATGGAATTGACAAATATTACCGTTAAAATATATATGAAAACATATTGAAAGACATCAACTATATAGTTTATGGCAAATTATTGTGGCTAAGTTGGAAAAAAAAATTAAATATAGCAACAACCACATGAATACAGTGGCAACTCTAACACAAAGGCAGCAGTGTTAATATCGAGTTAGAAAATTTAAGTGGTAAACATAAAATTTCATTTAGCAACTCAAAATGATATGTTGTTCAAAAAGTAATTGAAATATATTAATATAATTGGGGTAGAAGGACTACACTAAGAGATGTAAACTAAATATATTAGGCGAACTATATAACTTATTTTCACCAAGGAATGTTTTTTTTTTTTTTTTTTTTTTTTTGGCAAGACCGACTGGTTTTTATGGTGACTAAAAACACTGTTTATTAAGTAGAAAGATACTGGTACTATGCATATGCACAAAGTAACATTTCTGCTTTGAAGTGACCAGCCACTTTCAATACAACAAAATAACTAAGGTAACAACTTTAACTTAGAACATAGACTAACCACTAGTGAGCAACACTACTCAACTAACGAATCATCATAAAAAAAGGTGCCAGTGTAAGGTGTTATATTACGCTTATTGGACCAGAAATGGAAAGTTAAATGATCAACATTGAAGAGTAAATGGCTACTATCCCAAGATGTGGCTTCCATAATCACGGTGTTGTTTTCACCAATTGCGTCCTCATCCCACTGAACCAATCTCTTGCCATCCGGCCTGTAGAAGAGACGACTGCGCTCTACATCTCCAAAAAATATAAAGAAAAGGTCATTTGTATCGCAGTGCATTTCAGAGGGAGAATGCACCGAGGCATTTTCATTCTCGTTCCAAGAGATATCAGGATTTTGAGGAACATCGGGCAAGATAGTAGCTGGAGGCACAACCTCCACAAGATCTTTCTCAACTTCCACTTGAGCCGTTTTCCTACTAGTAGGGACCCAAACACGAGATGGAGTCTTAGGAAAGGCAATCTTGACTGGGGGTGGTAAATTTGCTTCAAGTTGACGTGTAACTGAGCAGTGACCAAAAGATTTGCAAGTTGTGCATATATTTGGTTGCCACCTGTGCTTGACATCCACATAATGAACACGGTTATCTATGTTAACTTTGATCTGTGTTGGCAACAGTTTATCAGGAGTAATCTCAATCAGTGCTCTAGCATATACTAAGTTTCCTCTTGCTACAGTGTTTGCATCAAAATATTTGAGTCTACCTATGTGACATGCGAGCCAATTAAGGACAAGAAGTGGTTGTAGCACCGAAGGAATATGGGTGAACTGCGCCCAGACAGGAATTGAAAGGACCTCTTCGCGAATTCTATCTATCGAAACACTCCAAGTAGTCATTATAAATGGTCTTCCATCAATGATTGAAGGCGTGACTTGTTGAGATTTGTGATACGCAAATCACAAAATTGTAGGCAAAATTTTTTCTATGTGGATCCATTTTTGGTGGAGATATTTGTTGCTACTTTTGTGGGATATTTGGAAGTAAAGGAAAGGATTATTTGGTGCTTATCCAAATAGATATTTGATATATATGAGGATATTTTGGGTGGCAAGTTACTTGGATGCCAAGGAAACTTGGATATGAAGTAATTCACTCTATAAAAGGCCTAGTTGATATCTTCATTATATGTGGTGGAAAAATTTGCCATTGTTCTTCATTATCTTTCTCCTCAAATTGTTTAGCCATTAGATATTCTCTACCTATTTCTCAATAAGGTTATTGATTCAAGTTGTGTTTGTTTAACGATAGTTGAGATCGGTTGTAAACAATATTTTGGTGAATCAATAAAGAGGGTGGTTGGGTGGAATATCGTGTGTTCATATTTCCGATATTTTTTTTGTGTGTTGTTTGTTATTCAATCACATTCATCTTCAAGTGATTGGGTGAAAAAGATTCATTGTGTTTTTGGGTGTTTTGTCAAAACTTCCGCTGCGCACAAAAGCCCAACAGTTGGTATCAGAGCTCAGATCACCGCATAGCTTGGAGTGTTTGTTGGACTGAAAAAAAATTGATTTTTTGTTTGAAAAAAATTGATTTTTTTGATGTCGGAGATGATGACGTTGTCGAAGATGGCTATTTTGAATGGGAGGAATTGGGGTATATGGAAGCCGAAGATGGAGGACGTTCTATATCTCAATGATTTGCATGATCCCATTGATGGAAATGGGGAGAAGCCCTCGAATATGGATGAGGGAAAGTGGAAGAAAATGGACAAAAAGGCGATTGCGTTGATTCGCCAATATTTGGATGATTCTGTGTTCCACCATGTGGCTAGTTGTGAATCCGCAAAGGCGTTGTGGGACAAATTAGTATCGCTGTATGAGTCAAAGAGTGCTACAAGCAAGGCTTTTCTGGTTCGAAAGTTGGTGCAACTTCGATTGGATGAGGAGAAGTCTGTTGCAGAGCATTTGAACGAGTTTCATGATGTCATCAATCAATTGGCAAACATGAAGGTCAATTTTGATGATGAGTTGCAGGCTCTTTTGTTGATGAGTTCTCTTTCGGAAAGCTGGGAGACTTTGGTTGTTTCATTGAGTAAATCCAATGCTAATGGAACTATCTCTTTGGAAACGGTTCGAAGCAGTCTTTTGAATGAGGAGCTAATGAGAAAAGGATCGGAGTTGAAATCGGTTCAAACCGAGGCGATGGTAGCAAGGGACTCAGGTAAAGATACAAGGAAGAAGAAAGGTGATATCTTTTGTCATTATTGTGGTAAGAAAGGCCACAAGCGCAATGATTGTTATTCATATATACGAGATATGAAGAAGAAAAAGAAGGCGCAAGGTGATAATAATAATAGTGATGAGGCACAGGCAGGCTTTGCTGAAGGTACCGAAGGCAATTCTTCATGTGATGTCCTACTTAGTGTTGTGGAGCCTTGGAAGATGGATTCAGGAGCCAGTTTTCACATATGTCGAGATGTGAAAAGTTTTTCTTCGTATGAGAAGAGTGTTGGCATGATAAAGACGGCCAATGGAGTAGAGCTACCAATTTGTGGAGTTGGAGCTGTTAGGTTTCAGATGCATGATGGAGTGGAGGGAGAAGTTGCCGGTGTGAGGCACATACCCACTTGTTCGCATAACCTCATATCTCTCGGTCAGTTAGATCGCCGCAGTTGCACTTATGAGACTCGAGGTGGAGTTTTGGGAGTGAAGAAGGGTGGTCGTGTGATGATGCGATGAGTTTTGGAGGAGGGGAACCTATATAGTTTGATCGGTTCAATGGTCAACATTGGAAGGCGGGTGACGGTTGAAGAACCTAGTCCACAGCAAGGTGGAGAGGTTAATATGGTCACTGCTGATGGTCCTAAGGTGGAGGATCATGGTATCGACAAGGGTCTAGATGTTGATGATGCTCGAGGGATCCCGGAGATGAAGAGATCATGTCAAGTGGAAGACGGATGTCGAGTTGTGAAATCCACAAAGACAAGATGGAGGTCTTTATGGTATATATTACAAACGCTTTTGAAGATCGCTATTGGCGTGGTGCACGATGAGGGAGTTGCACCATTTGTGGGCGATGGTGGAGGTTTGTAATGATGTTAATTGAGAAAAGAATGTTGAAAGTGAGAGCTAGTGTTGAGTGGAGGAGATGTTGTGATTTGGTATCAAGGTGGAGTGTTGAGATTTGTGATACACAAATCATAAAATTGTAGGCAACAAATTTTCTATGTGGATCCATTTTTGGTGGAGATATTTGTTGCTACTTTTGTGGGATATTTGGAAGTAAAGGCAAGGATTATTTGGTGCTTATCCAAATAGATATTTGATATATATGAGGATATTTTGGGTGGCAAGTTACTTGGATGCCAAGGAAACTTGGATATGAAACAATTCACTCTATAAAAGGCCTAGTTGATATCTTCATTATATGTGGTGGAAAAATTTGCCATTGTTCTTCATTATCTTTCTCCTCAAATTGTTTAGCCATTAGATATTCTCTACTTATTTCTCAATAAGGTTATTGATTCAAGTTGTGTTTGTTTAACGATAGTTGAGATCGGTTGTAAACAATATTTTGGTGAATCAATAAAGAGGGTGGTTGGGTGGAATATCGTGTGTTCATATTTCCGATATTTTTTTTTGTGTGTTGTTGTTTGTTATTCAATCACATTCATCTTCAAGTGATTGGATGAAAAAGATTCATTTTGTTTTTGGGTGTTTTGTCAAAACTTCCGCTGCGCACAAAACCCCAACACGACTTCCAGTACTCGAATACACTCATCAACAGAGGAGTATCTAAAGTAAAATATTCCATCAACAAAGGTCATTTTCATTGAGGCATGGATTTTCCATGAATTTCGGCAAGCTGTTCGCATTTCTATAGCAAGGGGTTTAGAATCCAAGAAAAATCCTACAAGATGGTCGTTCCAGAAATTTGCAGCTTCAACATGAATTTTCTAAGGAGGGACGGAACCATTCTCATCCTGAAGAATGTCAAATTCCACTGGCGTGTATTCCTCCGCTACATGTGGAAGCGAATTAAATAAAGTCGTCCATCTCTTAGGAGCAATTGGTGTTGCGTTCGTCGTTGCTGCCGTGAAAACTAGGGCTGCAATGGTTGAGGGTAGATGGCTTGCAGGAATTATTGTTGGGGTGCTTTGGTTCATTTGACTTGTAGGTATTTGGGTAGTTGGGACATTAGTCTAGTTGTTTGAAGAGATCTATCGAACTGGTGGTGGGCGTTGAGTGTTTTCACAAGGTAGAGAGTTAGAGAGGCGAAGGCCACCCAATCCAACACTCGATAACGACTCATTGTCATCTTGATCCCCTTGGGATTCCAAAGTGGCATTTCCAGAGCCCGAAGATTGTCTCAACGGGGGCGTCATTGTTACCACCGAACTTAACACGTTACCCAAGTCAACATACAAACTAATGTTACCCAAGGAATGTTAATCAAGCCTATACATATTATTTTGAATGACAATTTACAGAATAAAGATAAATGAATTTATCACTTTCACTTATAAAAAAATAATGATAAATGAATTTATTATTTTTCTGTATAATGTAAAAATATAAACTAATTTATTCTTTTTATGTAAATTGTCCTTGAAACTAATTTTTGAGATATGGTGTCCTTAAAATTTATCACCTTGAAAATAAAAGCCATTGTACCAAATATTCATTCCAATAAACTTGTTTAAAGAACCCAACAAACCAAATTCAACATGAAAAATTATAAATCCTTTTAAATTAGCTTTTATTAAATAAAAATTTGCTTTTGGAAAAATGTAAAGTAGAAAAAATCACTTAGAGAACGCATTTTATAGAAAAAAGAAAAAAAAAATAGCGTTCTTAATAAAGAAAAAAACTGAAGTTGATAAGCATAAGTCAATATAAAATTCATTGACTAGTCCCAAAAGTATAAATCTTAGAATTTTTTTAAAGAAAAAATTGATATGATTTTGTGCAAATCATCATGGAATAAAATAAATTTTCGTTCTTTTAATAGTGTTTTGAAGCTTTTAATTCAATATGTAAATATAGAGATTCACATAAAGTTGAATATATATGAATCTTCATTATCTAGGTAAACATTCATTCTCAATCTGTATATTGGATTCTCCTTTGTTTTTAAGGTCGATTTTTTAATTTAAACATGTAATTTTTTTTATGGACAAATTTTCAAAAGATACTATTTTTTCTTCAGTTCAATTCTAGTTGGCAGCATTGCAGATGCTGCTCAAGGGATGCCACCTAATGACATAATTATGGATTATGCATCACTAGGTCCACTGTGTGTGGTTGACACAATCCTGAACCCCACGCTAGCAGATGAATCATTCATGTGCTTAGACTTCAGTGATGCATGGTCCAGCACACCGATATGATATGCCATGGTAAAGTATATAATTTTGAAGAGACAGCAGCAGCAGCAGCATTATTAACACAGTTGCAAACCAACCACACAAAACGACCTATACACTTTGCTTTCATCAAAAGGCAAATGTAGCAAAAAAAGAAAAACAATGGCCCATTATTGTACGCTTGCCAGGTCGCCATCACCAGCTGCGTGGTTGCCATTTGAAGCTTTCATTAATGCTGGGAAGACCTGTGCCACACTTGTTCTTTGCAGAATTATCGCACCAAGACGAGCACCACCAAAGGAAGACTTGTACCTGCAGTTATTTCCAGAACAAGAACTGCGGTTTTATTTTTTTCACCCACGTGGCATGCATGGTGGAGTTTAATATTGGCTCGTGTTCCATGCAATTTGCATATAGATTTTAAAACCCATGTTTGTATATTAAAAATGACTATCTATTAGCACTCACTGGTCAATAGATAGGCCACACCAAGAAACACAAACTCTTCTACTCGTTCGTTATGACCAGTGCGGGTCCTACATGTTGGGCTGCCCGAGGCAAACAGGCAAAAAAATGGAATTTAAAATGTAAAATTACTGCCCCCACGTGTTTGCACAGCAAACCAACTACACTGCACAGTCTATGCTGAAACTAAAGGCATGTAAACTTATATAACATATTGCTCTCAGTACCAGTGTCATCCACTTCCTCCTTGTTGCCCACCTCAAGGGGGGTTGCCCGAGGCACCAGCCTGATAGGCCTTGCCCTAGGGCCGACACTGGTTATGACCAGTGGCAACCCAAAAAGAACGTTCAAAGCACATTTGAAATTTGTTTATAACAGTCTGAAGTTTAGTAGGTTCTTAAATCAGTAACTAAATTGGAATTTAAACCTATTTTTTTAAATTCGATTTATTTTGAATTATAAGCAATAAATTAATTTGATTATGTATATGAACAAAAATATGTACCATTTTGAATAATGAAATTAAACAAGTGCCAAATAAGACTTTAATTGTTACATTGATTCAATTTGTGTCATTTGAATTTTAGTGAATTCTTAAAACTTAAATTTAAATAACGCATTTGAAAATTACATATTTTGGCGGTTATTGATAATTGGAATTCAGAAAATAAGAGATATGAATTACCGCCATGCAATTTCAACATAACCCATACCTTAAGGTATAGTCTAGATCAAATGTTATAGAATACATAAGGGACCCATAGCAGGGTCGCACCACATTTCTCCCAAAAATTAGGGAACGATACAAGTCCCCATCATAGCGATAGGTATTGATCCCCTTCTCCGGGTGAATATGGGTTAGACCCCTTTATGACCACCTCTGCAAGGTCTTTTCGATTTTTTGGGATATTATCAGTTATCTGCATCTATAAATATTAGTTGCATTGGAGGAAAATGGATCTTTCTAGCTAATTTTTTAATTCATTTTGTACGCTCTAGATTCATACCGATCCGAGAATTTCTAACTCACAGAACAACAATAAAATATTCAAAATCTTTGAAGTGGACGAAGGAATAATAACACCGAAGTAAACTGTTTGTTATAATCCTCATTTTCGATTTACTTCTTTAATTTAGTTCTCTACGGAACTCAAACTGTTTGGATGTTGTGCCAATTTTTGAGATCAATACATGAATGACCAATTCAACTTATATACCATTGGGAATTAAATACTTCATATGCATCACAAAATATCAAAATAATTATATACCATTTTTTTAGTAAACCTATCTTAAACTGAAGATAAACTTTTCCTTCTTTCTATAAATAATTACATTGGTTCGAGTAATTACTTTCTCTAAATTGTGAGACCCTAAATGTTGAAATTTGATGGATTCTGGTTTTATATTTATTTAATTGTTAAATTATCTTTTACAGATAAATGTATTTGCTTTAGAGACAACTTAATTGGCATATATTTGGAGCGTGGGATGTCAAAATTAAAAAAGAGGACCCTATAAGCACAAAGAAATGTTTGAGAGAGGGAAAAAAAAATCATGTAACCATTGAAATGAAGAAGAAATTATGTCCTTAATATAAAAACCACTGATGTGGGAAAAACATTTTGCAATGTACGAACAGAGTTCCGCTCACGTAGATAGCTCAGTAAACCATCCTCACTGTAGATTTAATATTTCATATGCATTTCCAAAATACATATAGCTCAAGAGAACACACAGCAAACCAAGTAGAGTTATTACATGTAGAGAATATGAGCATATAACTTTTCACCCCAAATTACTTGATTGGACTAAAAACAACTGGAAGTCCGAACAGCGCTTGTAGCGTGATTATATCAGTTGGCATATGCTTGTAATCAGGCGATAGCACAAAAGTGAACCGCTGCAGTATCATTGCCACCACTGTTTTCGCTGCCACCGTGGAGAAATTTCGACCAATGCAGACTCTTGGACCGAGTGCAAAAGCCAAGAGCGCGTTTGGATGTTTTGCAGCTTCTAGCACTCCATTTTCAAACCTCATCGGATTGAATTCATTTGCATCCTCTCCCCAGAGCTCTTTCTTTCTATGTATTATTGGAATTGGAATCGTCAGCATCGTGTCTTTGGGTAGAGTTATGCCTCCCAACTCTACTTCTCGAGCGTTTTGGCTTCCGATCACAGTAACGGGGCAATAGAGCCTCAGTGTTTCCAAAAGCACCATATGCATCTGTTGTTAAATTAGCGGCATATATATAACTTAATATGAACAAATGGGTAGGCATGCAAAATATATTACCATTTTGAGGTGGCTTAAATTGTCTGACGTGGGAGGTTCCATGCCGCATTCTCCGAAAACTTCATTCCTCAACTTCTCCTGCCATTCCTGGTTCCTGCTTAATACGAATATTGTCCATGTTATTAGTTGAGCAGTTGTTCCCTGCCCACCAAGAAAGAAATTCTGGCACTCTGCTATAATGTCATCTACGCTCAATGCTGTTCCTTTTTGATTCTTGGATGACTCAATTAGTAAATCCAGTAGATCATCTTCACAGATGCCACTTTTTGAAGAAAGTCTCTTCTGAATAATGCTTACAAATTTTCCTCTCACTTTCCTTTGGAGCTCCCATTTCCTTCTATTACTCTTTGTTGGAATGTAACTGCAGAAATAACGTTCATTTTTATATTTGTGAACTGCAACAGTTAATTTCTACTACTTGCCATTAATGTGAAAATGTGCAATACCCAAGTCCAGGGATTTGTACTCTGTGAAAGCTAGCCAAAAAATCGTTTATGAGCTCCTTCTGTGCAAAAAAGATTTCCCTGCACTCGTCGAAGCTGCTTCCAAAAACAGTATGGGTAATCATATCTGTTGTAATCTCTACGAAATGTTTTTGCACTTCTATGGTCGCGTCTTTTTTAATTAGAGCTTCCCACTTGTCTAGCATGGTCGCTGTGCAACCCACCATTGTGTTTGTCATTCCCTACAAATTAATACACTCGTATATTACCGTTGGATACACGCATACACACACTTGTTATAGTTGACATATACAGTGATACTGTAGGCCAAAAAAAGACATGAAATGCATATATATGCTGTTGGATAAGCCTTGTACAGTAATCACGATCCTAAACTACACTGTAAGGCTGACAGCGATATACATTTAAGACATATCTTGAAAGAAGAAGAAGAAGAAGAAGAAAAGGAGTAAAAAACGTACCTTGAGCTTGTTCATGGTGAAAGCAGGGATTATTAGTTTTCTACGCTTATCCCACTCCTCGCCTTCTAGAAAGAACAATCCCCTACCTATAAGTGCTATCAAACGTGGGTCACCTTTTGCTTTTGTAAAGGATCCTGATTTGTCGGAGAGAATCTGCCTAATGAGCTCTATGTCTGTGATGCAGATTCTAGGCTGCAGACCAAACCAGTACAGAAATACTTCGCCTGAAACATACAATATATGCAGATAGCACAGAATCTATGTCACAAAACGTATCTATATTGCTCACAAGTGCGCGATATTCATTTCTCCCACTGAAATATAACACAGCCTCTACATTGATTTAGTTGCTATTAAATGCAGTCAAATGTCCTTGAATGTATGCCTCTGCATTTTTAATTCTGGAAATTCTTTCAAAACTAATTCTGCACTAGAAGTGACGATGTACAATTGCCCCCCGAAAAGCTTAAAATCATAGCATATAAACATCCAAATGTCTAAATCATCAAATCAAGATCTAGTGATCAGCAGTGTGCATCTGAACGGTAATAAACAGCAATGTATAACAACTTACCATATTTTGAAGTCCATCTCACATAGTGTGGAAGAGACTTTTGGGTGATGTCGTTGGATTCAGTATCCATCTCTGTTGCAGCAGCCTCCATTTTCAAGCTAGTGATCTCATCAACGTTTCCTGAATAGAATGAAAAATCTGGCCCTTTAACTCCTTGCTTTCTCAGTCTCCTTGTTATGGATAGAGGTCTCCATATGATAGTCACAAATAATGCTTTCCAGATGAGTGGCACTAGCGCAACCCCTAAAGTACTTAGACATAAACTGACGTAGTTCATCTTTCCAGAGTTATTAGTTTATCTGAACGTTGAGCTGAATTGTGCTATTTATAAGCACGAAATGCATCCTGTGGTACTGTTCCTTTCTTTTTTAACTTATACTAGCGGATTGGTTAACCTCTATAGTAAATTGAATTAAGTTGTGTGTCAAATAATGTTATTTGACCTATGCATTCGTTTTTCATTGTGCCAGATCAGTGGACATTTGTAATCATTCATAACCAAACTAAGAGCACAACCAACAATGGCTTGTTCAGTTACTAAACAAGTCACGGAGCAATCAGGTGTGGCTTGTTTACTTCTCCGTGGCTAGTTTGAACTGGTTTTTCTACATTCTGTGGCTGGTTGACTGAACAGATCGTTGGGTGGTAAACGGCAAAGAGTTTGCCGTTTTATGTTTATAACGGCAAAAAGTTTACCGTTATAAACATTCTGGTGTGTTTTATGTTTATAACGGCAAAGAGTTTGCCGTTATAAACAAAGCATAATTTTTTATTATATTTTTTATTGTTATTAATTAAGTAGATTCGTGGCTAGTTTTTCTCCTTGGGTGTCACGTGGCTTGTTTAGTTGTAAAATAAGAGAGAGAATGAAGTGAACAGAACGGATGGTTGGTTATGGTCTAAGCATTTTTGTAACCAAACTTATGTGAATCACCTTTCAAAAAACAGTTAAATTTCTGAAACGTACACTTGTCCTCCAATCATATTCAACTGGTTGCATAAAGAGTCATCATTTTCAATGATAATGTCGATTAAAAAATTTAAAATCATTGTTAAATTTCTACTAACGTACAACTAAATGAAATTTTAATCTTATTTTTCATATAATAGTCAATCTTAATGTGATTTCCTGGAGTACAAATGCAATTTTATTGCTAAAAAAATATATAAATAACTAACTAATTTTAGGTCAGGAAAGCATACACAAATTGGAATAATTCGTAGCAATTATTTTTAACTCGTGATCTTGCACCCATATCTGCATGAGTATTATATAACAGAAATAGGGATTCTCTTCCAGTATATTTTAGCAACATAAAATCATTGTTTCTGGTATGAATGTAGAATTCACATGAAAACTTTCGGACTCTTTCAATGTAAGCCCTAAAACAATGACCATACGATCAAGTTGAGACAACACAAATATCAAGCGAATTTTATTGAGTTAATTGCAAAATTAGTCATTCTATCTTTTTTTTAATTGAAAACAATAGGATTAAAGAATTGAGAGGAATGGAGATTTCAATTAAGATTGAGTATTTACTATTTAAGAAAACATGATGTTTACATGTAAATCGTTTCCATCTTGGATTTCAATTTTTTTTTTTTTTTCCAAGGCTGTTTACATGAATTCTTATTAGCATAATTAAATTTGTCAGTGGGATTAATCTCCAATGCCCTAAATCAACAACTTTGAAATTACCACTAGCTAGTAATAATTAGCATATTTACTAAACAATTTTCATGCTTCAAATATAGAATTGTTCAAAGCACACTTAACGTTTTTGATAAAAATAACTTTAAAATTATTTTCTAGATTACTTAACGCTGATATAATGCTGAGCAAAAGGTAAAAAAATCCAAGAAAAACCAAGATCGGGACCAATTCCTTTTCGACAGATCACTAGCATAGTTGCATGTGAACCGCTGCCAATAAATGAGGTTGTAGGTTCTAGCCTGGGCTCTGATAGAACATTTTTGTCTTTTTCTTCTTGGATTCTTACTATTTTTATATTTTTAGTGACATTAAATGGATATCTCTGTAAAAAATTATTTTTGGCTAGCAGTGAATCCAAAGAGGTGAACGGTTGCAATAATGTGAGGATCCTGTTGCAACAAGAATAAGAATGATTAGGCCAATAAAAATTCATGGTTTTGGTTACGTACGCAGAGATTAAAAAGAAAAGCTCTGCATATGAATTTTATTGGCCTAATTTACATTTCAAACAGAAAGGAATAAACTCTTCTGCCCCTTTCTGTTCTTCTCCTGCGCATCCTTCTTCTTCTTCTCCATTGCTTGATCAGAATTGCCAATCTCCATTGCCTCCAGCCTCTTCTTGTTTGCCAAATCCACCTCTTGTTAGTGAGATCCCCACCATTGTACATAATGATGGCTTCACGTAAGTTGGGTACAAGAAAAATGCTTCGGCAAATTCTATTTAAACTCATAATCTTACGGAGTATACCCATGAATATGAAATAAAATTAAAACTCAGTTTTTTGCTGAGTTTACCCGTGCATAATTTAAAAAAAAAAAATTGCCCTCCTACGTAGGAATCCTACGTGATGCCCTAAAGGCACCTCGTTGAGCAACTACGGAGTGCTTTTAGGATAACACGTAGTGCCCCTGCGTGATGCCTTCATAGTACCACGTAGTGATCCTATGTGGTGCCCTAAAAACACCACGTAGTTGTCCTACGAGGTGTGCTGACAAATTAAAAAAATATTATCGAGTAGGGGCAGTTTTGTTATATTTTTTTTTTACAAAAACATGGGTATACTCAGCAAGTTTACGGGTTTAAATAGAATTTGCCAAATACTACTGCCAAGCTTGCAACTGGATCAAAAACAATATTAGAATTTTAATTTCAGGAAAGAGGCATTTGTTAGTTATTAAGAATGGTTCAAGAATTCTTCTATTGATAAAATACCTATACACAACAAAGAAGGGTTTAAATTCGACAATAACGGTAGACCTGATTAGAAATCAGATGGCAGTCACCTGATTTCTGAACAGGAACCAGCAACAGCAGAAATTCGAAAGCAAATTCAAATTTGGAGTGCCACAACAACAACCCAATGGGGTTAATATCAAGAAAGCTTCAACTTATACTGATATGGTGAAAACAATGATTTTGACTTGAAGTATGTGGCTCCATTAGCCTTGAATGGACAAAGATTGATAGTGGTGGAGGAGGCAGTAAAGAAGGGGACAGAGAATAAGTGGACTCGGTCTTTAATAGCCTATATGTTCGCCGAAAGACCGGCATATCATATTCAAGGCTTACATTGCAAAAACTTGGGATCCAACGGTGAATTTCGACATATTTGCAAGAGAAAATGCGTTCTTTATAACATGGTTTGAAAAAGAATGAAGACTGCTTCAAAGTTTAGAATGGAGGACCTCATTTCATGAATGGAAAATTTATTATTCTGAAAAAATGGAACATCAGGCTTAAGATTGATAAGTAAGTCCTGTTTACAATGCCAATTTGGATAAGACTACCTAGTTCAAACTTATCATTATGGGACAATGAGGCATTCAAAAATGCAATTGCAAGTATAGTTGGAATTCCCCTAAAGTTAGATGAACATACTACGAAGGAAACTAGGCTCAATTTAGCAAGAATTTTGGTTGAGATCAGTGCAGAGGCAGATTTGCTTGATGAGGTAGAGATCTCAAAGTATGATGGGGAAATTGTGCACAAAAAAAAAAAAAAAAAAAAAAAAAAAAAAAAAAAACCCCTGAGTATGAATGTGTACCTCCTAGGTGTAAGAATTGCAAAATGCTTTGGTCACAGTCAAAAAAGGGGATTTTCACTTAAAGGGCTTCCTTTATGTTAAAAATTTATTTTTAGGACACATGCGGTGAATAATTATTTTTCAGGACAAATTAAAAAAACACTTGCTCATCACGTCTCATTTTTCTCAAAACAGACGATTCCATTAAACCCTAGATCCCAAATTCGATCTTCTCAAACGATTTGATCTTCTCATACAAGTCGGCATTCTAAAATGAAGTAAAATCGTAAAATCGCTAATACCCTACAGGTCAGAATCTACCTTTTCATCTTTTACCATTCAACATTAACCGAAGCAACTAAGCATTATAAATCACTACCTTTCAACTATTATTCTCTTTTTTTTGTGTGCTTGTAAGTCTGCTTTTGGTTGTTTGATTATTACTGACAGTTTTTTCAACTATTATTCTCTTTTAAGTAATTATGAGTAATTTTTAAGTTTAACTAAGCTGAACTACTACTTGAGTGTATGCTTGACATACTTTTTACCAAAATAGAGAACTTAGATTATGAAAATTATCGTAAAACTGCCAGTTTTAACAACACCTGTTCAGTATGTCCAAACTGCATTGTTACATAACTGCTTCATTATTTACAAACTGCACAAATATATTTAACTAAATAACTGATAGAGATATCATTTTATCTTTTGTATAAAAAATATAAAAGAAAATATCTTTAAGTTTTTACAGTTAATACAATAATTATTATTACTTTATAGCAAGATAGTAATTGTCATTATAAACTAATCATATTTATCTTTATACCAATATAAACTATCTTTATGAATATTTTTGAAGCTATAAATATATTTGTTTTAAAAAGATATACAATATTATCTTTATATACAGATATTGAATTTTAAATGACTATTGTCTTTAAACAATCAAATATACAAGTCATTATAGAAGTTTTGTTAAATTACTAACGAAAAAAATTAAAAAACTATCTTTATGAATATTTTGAAGCTATAAATATATTTGTTTTAAAAAGATATACAACATTATCTTTCTATACAGATATTGAATTTTAAATGATTATTGTCTTTAAACAATCAAATATACAAGTTATAATAGAAATTTTGTTAAATTACTAACGAAAAATTTTAAAAAAAAATCTTTATGAATATTTTTGAAGCTATAAATAAATTTGTTTTAAAAAGATATACAACATTATCTTTCTATACAGATATTGAATTTTAAATGATTATTGTCTTTAAACAATCAAATATACAAATTATTAAAGATGTTTTGTTAAATTACTAACGAATTTTTTTTATAGAATATATCTTTATGAATATTTTTGAAGCTATAAATATATTTGTTTTAAAAAGATATACAACATTATCTTTCTATATAGATATTGAATTTTAAATGATTATTGTCTTTAAACAATCAAATATACAAATTATTAAAGAAGTTTTGTTAAATTAATAACGAAAAAAATATTAAAAATATTTTTATGAATATTTTTGGAGCTAAAATTGTATTTGTTTTGCAAAGATAAACAAGTTTATCTTTCTATACACATATTGAATATTAAATTATTTTTGTCTGTAAACAATAAGATGTACAAGTTATCAAAAAAGTTTTGCTAAATTAATAAATAAAAAATATTTATAAAAACTATCTGTATGAATAATTTTGAAGATATAAATGTATTTGGTTTAAAAAGATAAATAAGTTTATCTTTCTATACAAATATTGAATTTATATGATTATTGTCCGTAAGCAATCAGATATACAATTTATTAAAGATTTTTTTAAATAACTAAATAAAAAAATTAATATAAACTATCTTTATGAATAATTTTGAAGATGTAAATGTATTTGTTTTAATATGATAAACAAGTTTATCTTTCTATAAAAATATTGAATTTTAAATGATTATTGTCTTTAAACAATCAAATATACAAGTTATTATAGAAATTTTGTTAAATTACTAACAAAATTGATATTTCAATGCAGGAAAGATGCGTACAAAAATTCCTAGTTACGCTAATCAAAACACAACATTTGAAGATACACAACAATGTATCTTTAACGACATTAAAGGAGAGAAGCGTTCACATATGACGATTCAATCAGATTCTTTTTGTCATATACACACCCAGACAATGCAAAATACAACAACACCTCCACGGACTCCTATTGTAAGTAAACAAAATTTTACACTATTAACTGGTATATTTAGACAATATTAGATAATAATTTTATTAACAGACAATAGATGATTACGTAACTATTGTTAAAGACAAAATACGTACATCATATTGTCAGTTAACATATAAATTGTGTTAAAAGATAAATTTGTTTATCTTTTTGTAAAAAAGATATATTATTCATGTGGTCATTTAAACTTAGTCTAATTGACTTCCTGCATTCTTAACCAAAAGCTAAATAAAAATATTATTCTGTATTTAAATTTAAATTATTTCATTTTAATAATTTTGTATAACAGGTTCATACAATCAACTTCACTGAAGCAGAGAAACGAATATTGCAGTCAGCCCCATAGCTACAGGAATGTGTCCACTATCGTCCAGAAGAATGCTTATTTGCAAATTTGGACAACAACTCCGACCCCGATACTGAAGATGATGCAGATAATTATGAAGTGCTAAAAAGTGGTGAGGAAAAAAATTAAGGGAACTTATAGGTGTAATTTAGATGCATTCTACAAGGTGATGACTACAATAAAGGAAAAAAACATATTCTCTTTTAATGCAATATCATATGTAGATAGAGCACCTTTCAAGAAATTATTTCATATATTTTTGGATGGTAAAATCAAAAGAAAGGATATTAGAAAAAGTGCAAAAAGTTTAGATGAAGTCGTTACATCATACGATAGGGAAGAGAAAGCATTTAAAATAGGAGATGCAAGTGTTAAATTGACTGAAGAGGATATTAGTTTAATACTTGGAATTCCATTAACCGGAAAGAATATATTCCCAATTGGAATTATTAGTAGGAATAACTCGGATGAGGAGTACTTAAGTTTTTTAAATCGACATTTTGAGTTGAATGAAAGGATAAATAAGAAAAATTTGAGTAAGAAAATCAAAATACTGATTGAAGAAAGGAACAGAAGTGAAGATTTAGTGAAATTACTTCTTTTGTTACTAATTATCACATTTATCTTCCTCAACAACCAATTCTACTTACAATGGGGAATTATTCCCAAATTGTTGAATTTGAAGAACATAAATTCATTTTCTTGGGCAAAATCTATTCACACACACGTGTCCCAAAATGTTGAAAAATTTGCTAAAGACCGAAGAAATACGCCCGGATGCTCCATGATATTATTGGTATGTTTTTTATATTTAATACTGTACACTGAATTTATTTAATAACAAAAAATAACATATTGTAACTTTTTTACAGTATTGGCTTTGTGAAAAGAAACAAATCATTAAGATTAAAGAGGGATGTGAAAATGAAAGGCCAAGAATAGTAAAATGGGATTTATCGTTGTTGAAAAACATATCAATTCAATCCATTAAGTCAGAAAAGGTAATTTTCTTATGTATTCTTCCTTAATGATTATACACATTTTACTGTTAATTTTAAATTTAAACTTAGTTTTTAACACACGTGTAAAAAGATAAGAACTTTTATCTTTTTAATTATTTCCTGTCGTTATTAACTACACCTTTGAATAATCTTATGCAGATTAATCATTATTGTGTATTTTCACATAGAAGTCAAATATATTTGCACATATTAAATGAATCAACAATATGAATTAACAATATTGTTTTCCTAATT
Organism: Allium sativum; assembly: GCA_030737875.1. Classification (NCBI taxonomy): domain Eukaryota; kingdom Viridiplantae; phylum Streptophyta; class Magnoliopsida; order Asparagales; family Amaryllidaceae; genus Allium; species Allium sativum. Next base: position 72,800,747 of record CM060924.1, read on the forward strand.
GTATTTTTTCAGTTCGCAAAGAGATTCAACAAAATTACGAAAGATGAAAAAGTTCTTCTACTGGAAGTGAATAAGACTTTGGAAGAGGGTACGAAAAAAGTTAAAGAAGAAAGCTGTCTTCAAACACAAGTTAAAGACAAAGTTAAACAAATTGCAAAGTTAAAAACAAAAGTTGAGCAGTTAAAAAAAAGCTTCAGTCCAGAGAAAATCAATTACAAGCTGAAAAAAGAAGAGAAAGGAATTGGAAAGTTTGTTAAATACTCACCAAAATTTAACTGAAATTCCAGAAAAAGAATGTGACAAAAAGGATGATGAAGAAAACAAAGATGCAGAAAAAGATATGGAACATAATGAAACCGACACAATTGAAGAAAACCGACATAAAGACCCTGAAGAATTTGATGAAAAAGAAAAAACAGACAAAGAGAAACCGAAAAAAAATGAAAGTGTGAAATGCAAGAAACAATAGATGTGGATACTTTCAACACATCAAAAAGTATACAAACGAGAAAAAGGAAAAGGAAAATAGTATGTTCTGAATTTTTTAAGCAATTGCCCGATGACGAACGAGAGTTCATAGCAGATTACTTCAACAAAGTTGGTGATGATAAGTAAGCTTATATACTGTTTAAATTATATACTTTATAAATTAATATAAAAAAATCTTAAATTATAACTTTGTTTACTTTACAGTATATAGATTTACAATTCAAACGACGAAAACAATATTGTCATACATAAGGACATGATTGAAGAACTGATTTTCGGTGAATTTGTTTCTGGCCAGATAAGTATATAATATAATTCGACTTATGACACTAATGAATATGTACACATGATATTTATACTGATTACTAAAATATAGAAGCTCTAATGATCAAATAATTTTCATATTTTTAACAATATAAAAAGATAAAAACATATATCTTTTAATAAAAATAATGTTTTCATATAGATATTTTACATAATTTTATATCATATGAAAGGTTTTCATATGATATTGAGTAATAGAATTAACCAAATGGTGAAACAAATAATTTCAATTGCTAATATCTTTTTAATATTTTTGTCATTAGAAAAAATATAAATATATATATCTTTTTATAAATTAAAACTTACAAAGCAAAAATAAACGTATATTATGATATATGCAAAGTGTTTTATTATTTTTATGTCAATAAATTTTAATTTCTGTCACATATAATTATCCATTACTAGCGTATAAAAACAATTTAAAATTTCTTTATTGTGTGTGTGTGTTTATATATATATATATATATATATATATATATATATATATATTATTGCAACTTCTCTAATGTAATGCCTGTGCAGATAATTGATTGGTTCTGGTATAAAGTAGCAAAATTATGGAATGTCAATTCAAACGTAGCTTACTTTAATACCACAATGATAGTAAGATCTTTATTATCTATATAATAAAATTCCCCCCTTAGACAAACCCTTAGACAAACAAGGAGACAAAGAGCGGCTGAGATTTATTCTTAGTTTGAACAAAGGACGGCCTAGATTTGTACATACATCATTTGATTTATTCTTAGCTTACCAAAATCAGCGCACATCATTCCTTTTATAAGTAAAGCTATTTAATCGCTATATATATAAGGAATGACTTATGTATAATTGTTAATTAGAGCCAAGTAAAATTAATTGTATATAGTATATACAATTAATTTTTTCATTTATGCTTATTTCAGATTTGAAATATTGAATTTTTTGTTAAAATTCATTATCTCACATATGATTCAATCCCTTTTACAAGTGAAGCTATTTAATCGCTATATATATAAGGAATGACTTATGTATAATTGTTAATTAGAGCCAAGTAAAATTAATTGTATATAGTATATACAATTAATTTTTTCATTTATGCTTATTTCAGATTTCAAATATTGATTTTTTTGTTAAAATTCATTATCTCACATATGATTCAATCCCTTTTATAAGTAAAGCTATTATACGGTCGTATTCATGATATGATTTCTTAATTAATATTTACTATCATTTAAACATGATTATTTTACTCTTTTATGGTATATACGGTCGTATTCATGATATGATTTCTTAATTAACATTTACTATCATTTAAACATGGTTATTTTACTCTTTTATGGTATATACGGTCGTATTCATGATATGATTTCTTAAAAATATTTACTATCATTTAAACATGGTTATTTTACTCTTTTATGGTATATACGGTCGTATTCATGATATGATTTCTTAATTAATATTTACTATCATTTAAACATAGTTATTTTACTTTTTTATGGTATATACGGTCGTATTCATGATACGATTTCTTAATTAACATTTACTATCATTTAAACATTTTTTCTCCCTCTTTCTTAACGTGGGTAGCATCCACGTACTATTGTTCACAGTTGTCCCTCCCTCTTTCTGTTCGCTCCCACGATCTATTTCTCTTCCTCATAAATCATTTTCTCTAATCAATTCTTTTTCACTACTTCAGATCGTCAACACAATCAAGCCGCGGATCAACGTGCTCTTGATGATGCCACCGAAACACAATCAACCCGCGGATGAACATGCATTTGATGGTGCCACCTTCTTCTTCTTACAATCCAGATCTCCGAAGTATGAACAGGTTTTCTATCGATATTTCAATTCGCTATATTTACGTCAGTGTAATGTTTCCTTCTTCAATTTCAATCTCGCTTATTTGAGGTGATGTTATATAAAGTAACATTTATTACTTTTAAGCGGTTTTTGATGCATTAATTAATTCGATTTTTGAAACGTAAGAATGTCATCTTCAGCCTAAAAGGGCCATATTTGCAGATCTTTGATGTAATTAGTTTGATTTTTTTTTTTTTTTTTAATGATGTTCTGTTGCACAATTTAATCCGACTGTGGTTGAAGCTTTAGCATCTACCGAAGTTGTTCATCACATCTACTATTTCTAAAAATGGAAGACCTAAGAGTCACTTTTTTTTATTAATGGAGTCTAAAATAAAAAAAAAAAAAAATCATTTGTGCTATTTGTAAAACCCATTTCTTTGAATGCATGAAGGAAAACATGCGTTGACCTGAAAATTTTAAAAGGCTAATATAAATCACTATCAAAGTCATTTGGACTTCATAACCTTTTACATCCCATTTCTTGCTTTGACATTTTTGTCTTCTACCTTTAACGAATAGTTTTTTTGTTTTGGCTGCTACTCTCTGGTTATACCAATTGATGAAGTGCACAAGCTCTTCGAGTCAGTGTAAGCAGATGATCCAAATTGGTAAGCTGAATTTCTCATTTATTTTGGAAATCAATTTTTTATAATTTTGTAGTAAAGATCAGAAATGCTACCGTTATCTTCATTTCCGTACACCGGTTTCATTAAAATATCTTAGTCTTATTACTGGAAACATCCGTTGGCCACTTCAGTTTTGTATCTTGATACAATTAGGATCTATAGCACAACGCCGTTTTTTCTTACGAAAGACAAATTAGTTATAAAAATAGAATTCAGCTTTAATGGCAAGGCATAGTGATATGTCTCTTACAGTCTTACTTATACAGTTGTTGGTATTACTGCTACTCCTAATAGCTGGCTGGGGTCTTGATAACTCACTTACGATGGGCTGCTGCTAACTCGGGTTAGTGAGGATCCCATTTATGGATTTTCTTTTTCCCAACTAAAGTTTATTTATGTGTTAAGAAGTTTGAAATGAATTGTATCAATTGTTAAGTTAGATGTTGATAAATTTTCAATTTTATAAGATGTTTGCAATGCAGGATGCAACTTTGTACCAACTGAAATGTTTAATATTGTTTATTTTGTAATTTTCTGATGTTGGGTTAGTGAAGGTAGGTTGATGAGTGGTGTTGTATATGATGTGTCAGATAATTGCACAAGCAGGTGGAGAAGCAAACCATATGTATTTATGTATGTGTCTGTGATATGCATATATGAAAAGTGATAATGTAGTAATTTTAAAAAGAGTACATAATAGTCAAGGATCTCTAACTGAAATGGTAGAGATATGGCGCTTTAAAGAGATGTTCTGGAGGTAATGGGTTAGACCCCATGAGACTTAAAAAAGATGTTGTGGATTTCATTTTTTAATTATTTTCCTCAAAGGAAACTTGCTGTTTTACTATATTTGTTATGCTTTAATAGGGTACTTGAAGAATAAATTTTATGTAATAAATTTTTGCTCTTATATGGTATCTACTTTCCTTGAACAATAAATTTAAAAACAGATCTATTTAGTCGTGAGTTGCTTCAAAGAAATTAATAATTTGATTTAATTTTTTTAAATTAATTTTACAGTAATCTAGAAGGTGGGTCAAGGTCCAAAATTTATCAATGAGCTAAAAATGGATGAAAAAGAGTTTGAAAAAGAAAGGATCATATTATGATAAGTATAAAACAAGAAAACGAAAGGTTGGTATTGCCTATTCTTATTTATTTTTTACTTTGTTAGAACTTATTCATTATTCTACAACATTTTCCTTTCTGAATTTTTGGCAAGTTTGATGTGGTTGTGTTTTGTCAATGGAGTTGATCTTTCCATACATTATGACATGTATTTTTTTTCCGTAGTATAATAATTTTAGCCATTAATTATGAAATATGATATGAACAAATAGAGATTACATTACTGCATGCGCTTTCGGCTCTTGCATGGATATCCATTTCTCAAGTAGAAATTTAAGCCATTAATTATTCATCATTTAACCATTCTTAAGCCAAGTATTCAATTATTATTTAATCCTTTAATGTTGATATCATGATACATTCAGGTATGTCTGTTTTATGCACTAATTACCACTCATATTATTTAATCGCTATATATATAAGGAATGACTTATGTATAATTGTTAATTAGAGCCAAGTAAAATTAATTGTATATAGTATATACAATTAATTTTTTCATTTATGCTTATTTCAGATTTCAAATATTGATTTTTTTGTTAAAATTCATTATCTCACATATGATTCAATCCCTTTTATAAGTAAAGCTATTATACGGTCGTATTCATGATATGATTTCTTAATTAATATTTACTATCATTTAAACATGATTATTTTACTCTTTTATGGTATATACGGTCGTATTCATGATATGATTTCTTCATTAACATTTACTATCATTTAAACATGGTTATTTTACTCTTTTATGGTATATACGGTCGTATTCATGATATGATTTCTTAAAAATATTTACTATCATTTAAACATGGTTATTTTACTCTTTTATGGTATATACGGTCGTATTCATGATATGATTTCTTAATTAATATTTACTATCATTTAAACATAGTTATTTTACTTTTTTATGGTATATACGGTCGTATTCATGATACGATTTCTTAATTAACATTTACTATCATTTAAACATTTTTTCTCCCTCTTTCTTAACGTGGGTAGCATCCACATACGATTGTTCACAGCTGTCCCTCCCTCTTTCTGTTCGCTCCCACGATCTATTTCTCTTCCTCATAAATCATTTTCTCTAATCAATTCTTTTTCACTACTTCAGATCGTCAACACAATCAAGCCGCGGATCAACGTGCTCTTGATGATGCCACCGAAACACAATCAACCCGCGGATGAACATGCATTTGATGGTGCCACCTTCTTCTTCTTACAATCCAGATCTCCGAAGTATGAACAGGTTTTCTATCGATATTTCAATTCGCTATATTTACGTCAGTGTAATGTTTCCTTCTTCAATTTCAATCTCGCTTATTTGAGGTGATGTTATATAAAGTAACATTTATTACTTTTAAGCGGTTTTTGATGCATTAATTAATTCGATTTTTGAAACGTAAGAATGTCATCTTCAGCCTAAAAGGGCCATATTTGCAGATCTTTGATGTAATTAGTTTGAATTTTTTTTTTTTTTTTTTTAATGATGTTCTGTTGCACAATTTAATCCGACTGTGGTTGAAGCTTTAGCATCTACCGAAGTTGTTCATCACATCTACTATTTCTAAAAATGGAAGACCTAAGAGTCACTTTTTTTTATTAATGGAGTCTAAAATTAAAAAAAAAAAAAACATTTGTGCTATTTGTAAAACCCATTTCTTTGAATGCATGAAGGAAAACATGCGTTGACCTGAAAATTTTAAAAGGCTAATATAAATCACTATCAAAGTCATTTGGACTTCATAACCTTTTACATCCCATTTCTTGCATTGACATTTTTGTCTTCTACCTTTAACGAATAGTTTTTTTGTTTTGGCTGCTACTCTCTGGTTATACCAATTGATGAAGTGCACAAGCTCTTCGAGTCATTGTAAGCAGATGATCCAAATTGGTAAGCTGAATTTCTCATTTATTTTGGAAATCAATTTTTTATAATTTTGTAGTAAAGATCAGAAATGCTACTGTTATCTTCATTTCCGTACACCGGTTTCATTAAAATATCTTAGTCTTATTATTGGAAACATCCGTTGGCCACTTCAGTTTTGTATCTTGATACAATTAGGATCTATAGCACAACGCCGTTTTTTCTTACGAAAGACAAATTAGTTATAAAAATAGAATTCAGCTTTAATGGCAAGGCATAGTGATATGTCTCTTACAGTCTTACTTATACAGTTGTTGGTATTACTGCTACTCCTAATAGCTGGCCGGGGTCTTGATAACTCACTTACGATGGGCTGCTGCTAACTCGGGTTAGTGAGGATCCCATTTGTGGATTTTCTTTTTCCCAACTAAAGTTTATTTATGTGTTAAGAAGTTTGAAATGAATTGTATCAATTGTTAAGTTAGATGTTGATAAATTTTCAATTTTATAAGATGTTTGCAATGCAGGATGCAACTTTGTACCAACTGAAATGTTTAATATTGTTTATTTTGTAATTTTCTGATGTTGGGTTAGTGAAGGTAGGTTGATGAGTGGTGTTGTATATGATGTGTCAGATAATTGCACAAGCAGGTGGAGAAGCAAACCATATGTATTTATGTATGTGTCTGTGATATGCATATATGAAAAGTGATAATGTAGTAATTTTAAAAAGAGTACATAATAGTCAAGGATCTCTAACTGAAATGGTAGAGATATGGCGCTTTAAAGAGATGTTCTGGAGGTAATGGGTTAGACCCCATGAGACTTAAAAAAGATGTTGTGGATTTCATTTTTTAATTATTTTCCTCAAAGGAAACTTGCTGTTTTACTATATTTGTTATGCTTTAATAGGGTACTTGAAGAATAAATTTTATGTAATAAATTTTTGCTCTTATATGGTATCTACTTTCCTTGAGCAATAAATTTAAAAACAGATCTATTTAGTCGTGAGTTGCTTCAAAGAAATTAATAATTTGATTTAATTTTTTTAAATTAATTTTACAGTAATCTAGAAGGTGGGTCAAGGTCCAAAATTTATCAATGAGCTAAAAATGGATGAAAAAGAGTTTGAAAAAGAAAGGATCATATTATGATAAGTATAAAACAAGAAAACGAAAGGTTGGTATTGCCTATTCTTATTTATTTTTTACTTTGTTAGAACTTATTCATTATTCTACAACATTTTCCTTTCTGAATTTTTGGCAAGTTTGATGTGGTTGTGTTTTGTCAATGGAGTTGATCTTTCCATACATTATGACATGTATTTTTTTTCCGTAGTATAATAATTTTAGCCATTAATTATGAAATATGATATGAACAAATAGAGATTACATTACTGCATGCGCTTTCGGCTCTTGCATGGATATCCATTTCTCAAGTAGAAATTTAAGCCATTAATTATTCATCATTTAACCATTCTTAAGCCAAGTATTCAATTATTATTTAATCCTTTAATGTTGATATCATGATACATTCAGGTATGTCTGTTTTATGCACTAATTACCACTCATATTTTGTTTCCATTTTTAATCCATTATCCTTGAGCAATAAATTTATAAACATATCTGTTTAGTCGTCAACTGCTTCAAAGAAATTAATAATTTGAACTTTTTTTAATTAATTTTACAGTAATCTAGAAGGCGGGTCAAGCTCCAAAATTTATTGATGAGCTAGAAATGGATGAAAAAGAGTTTGAAAAGGAAATGATATAAGTATATAACAAGAAAAGTAAAGGTATGTATTGCCTATTCTTATTTTTTTTATTCTGTTAGAATTTATTCATTATTATACTACATTTTTTTTTTCTAAATTTTTAGCAAGTTTGATGTGGTTGTGTTTTGTCAATGGAGTTGATCTTTCCATACATGATGACATGTATTTTGTTGAATTTCTCGACAAAAAAAGGTTTATAAAGTTTATTTAAATTATGTTTTATGCATTATAGAAAGATTTACAAATTTTTAAATCATTCATCAATGATATATCGTATATGCCTTAATTTTTTGAAAGAAATCGGAAAATACATCTGTATAATATCCTGAGAATGATAACAGATATGTGTTCATAATTTTTGCCATGGGTTTGTATATTTTCGATTTTAAGTACCTTTTACGATAGTTATACAGAAAGCTTAGCTTTTAACATTGTAAAAGTCATTTTGAGCATATTCAATTTTTATTGCTTTTCCGATGATTATGTAGCTGACAGTATTTTATATAAGATTTATATTTTCTACCACAAAAGGCCATTTAGTTAGCAGTTGATTTATCTATGAGTTAAACAGCAACTAAGCATGTGCAGTTTATTGTGCTTTATATAAGATATAATTTTCAACCAGTAAAGGCTATGTATTTTATAGCTTTACTGCTCTGTACATCTTTAGAATTTGAAGTTGGAGCGGCATAGTAAATTTGGAAGAAAGCAATGGTGAGAGGCGGAGAAATGGTACTATAATGAAGTGCTTTGAACAGACAATGAAAGAATTAAATGCCGGGCGGCAGTAATTAGGTGGGTATCATGGAGTAGCATTTTCTTTTTTCGTTTGTCTTCTCACCTGTTTACCATACAATATAACACAAAATTTCATGTGTTATTAAATGCGTTGTTTTGTACATCTTAGAATCTATGGATGTATTTAATTCAATATTGTTCTATAATGAAGCCTAAATTTGTTTACTTCCATATAACATTAAAATTCATCTTCCAAATTTTGTACAATGTTAACTTTGTCCTTTTAATACAAATCAGTTGGAATTTTACTTTTGTTGTGACTATATAGTATAACAGCTTTAAATATTTGTTCTATATAATGCTTCCACAAAGATTCTCCTGTCCATGAATACAAAGCCACCCACAAACAAACACTTCAGAGCTATTAGTTTTACATGTAAGCACAATAATATTGTTACAACATGACTCTCTTCTAATATAAATGATTACCTTTTTGCTTAACTGCAAACAACATTTTAATTTTCTATTATAATATATCAATCAACTGAGATCTTCCTGCTGCAACTGCTATTTGGTACTCAAACATACACATAAAATTAATTTCATTAAACTACACATTTTACATGCATGTCAACACGCCACCACAGTACCCAGTTTAGCTTATGATGGAAAAACAAGATTGATTCCATCTCATCGTTTCCTTTTTTCTTCAAAAACTAAATTTTAGACTTGAATGTGATATTCGTATCTACATATCGCTGTTGTAACAGATAACTATTTTTTTCTTCTTTTTCATGCAGGATGATGATATAACCTACAGTACATCATTTACTTTCTTCCAAATTTAGTTATCTGTTGTAACAAATAAATTTATTTAGATTATTTACTCTTAAGATAATATATTTTAGCCAATTACATAATTTCAAAGTTAACATATTTTTAAAAGAAATAAATAATATCTTTTAATATATCTAAAATAATTAAATGTTAGTTTCAACATAAACACTTGCTTATAGTAATAAGAACAATAAAACAATTTTTTACTTCAAAAAAAATAAAAGTAACATAATGTACACCTTACATGAACAACAACAACAACAACAACAATAATAATTTATAATTAATTTATTTCGTCAGATTCATCGTATGCTATATAATAAAGTTTCAATTTTAATAATAAAATTCTAAATACTATATTTTTTAATATTATCGTGTGCAGCGCACGGGTTACACACTAGTATACATATACGTAATGATTAATTAATAAATCTGGTTTGTATAACTACAATATAACTTTGTTTATACAGAAAAGTGCTGCAATTGACATAGAAAATGTCAAAACTCATTCCTTTATTCCGGCTATGACAACAGCACTACAAGATTCACGATGTGATATGATCTTATTTCCAGTCCACGAAGGGTCACACTGGGTACTTTTAACATTTGAACCAGAATTTTCAGACTGGACACTGTATGATTCTTTATCAAACAGATGTAGAAATGGAAGATTTACCACGAGGCACAAAGATAGCACATTAAAAATCGTAAGACATTTTGAATGTTTATTTTTTGTACTTTAACTAAATTAATAAATATTCTTGTTATTGTATACAACAAAATTTAGTCAATGACATAAACAAGAAGCTTCAGAAGGAACCAACCAAGGAGAATGCCAAAAAATCATCTGTACTTATAGTTGGAGAATGTGCTCAACAGCTTAAGGGGTAATACTACATAATTGCTTTATTGTTTAATTTATTAATTTGTTTTTTAATATATGCATTCAAATACATAATTTCAACTTTTTTTTAAAAAAATTAATCGGTATACTTATTAGTTTACAGTACATGTACATTAGTTTTAGTACTTATATTTCAAATGAAGTTTAAAAAATAATAAATTTAGTTATCTTTTCAAATATTTTAATTTTCTTTCCCACATATATTCATCAACATCAAAAGACAAATAATTTTATCTTTTTCAAAATCTACTGTTTATGTTTAACATACATACAAAAAATTACATTCTTTAAAAGAGAAAGACTTATTTACTAAATGCTTTAATACTATATTAAATTATATTATAATAACATATTAGTCTTTGCTACTATAAAATAAATATATATTAATTTTTAATTAAAAAATTAAATAAAATAAATACATTTATCTTTTTTAGTAATTTCTGTTTTTTTATACATTAACTTATACATATAGATATTAATTTTGTAATAAGAATTATAAACTTATGTTAAATTTAACCATCTTAAAAAGGATTTATATTTCATACAACAGATATGATTGCGGAATGTATGTGATTATGAACATTACAAGACTCTCTCAAGATAGATGTCTTGTTCCAACCGTTCCTCAAAAAGAAATTAATCATCTAATTGCTAGTATTGCATCCGGAATATTGCATAGTGAAGATTTATGGTGGACAAAGGATAAGTCATCTGCTGAAGATAACAACTTTATTTGTGGTTCATAATGCTTGATGGTGAATAATGCACAAGATTTTTTGTAGACGTGATGGATTTATTTATTTGTACTATTTTTAGATATAATATTAATGACTGTTAATTGTTTTAGTATATTTACTGTTTGTCTATTGCGTTGGATTGTGAAAATTATGGTAATACTTCAAGGTTTAACTGCACTGTTTCAATATATTCTAACTGCATTATAAATTCAATGCCTTAATTTGTTTAAGTTGTATAAATATATTTAATTAAATCACTGTTTGATATATCAATTTATCTTTCACTACCCAAAAATATATAATCATTTATCTTTATGTTTTTGCAGCTGATACAAAGCTATACTTATGGTTTGTTTTACAATTAATAATTATAGTATATAAAACTGATATATAGCTTGTCTTGTAATACAGATTTTTTTTAACTTATTGTCCAATATAAACTGTGTTGCAATTAAAATATAAAATATAATTCATTTTATCTTTTTTACATACTTACAAGTTACAAACAACATTCTCCAAATAACAATTAATTTGTAATATACTAATATCTAATGTTAACTAGAAAACTGTAACATAATTTACAATCAACTACATTAGGCCATATGAAATTTACAAAAAAAAATTCTTTGCATTATACAATTTATGTCATACTGAAAAAAGATATAATCATTTATCTTTTTAAATCATATAAGATATGTTATGTTATTCAAACAAATATTATCAGGACTATACAAAATCAAATATCACATACTGTTAATATTTATCAAAATCAATAAACCTACGCTATAAGGGCAGAAAATAAAAATCATGTATTTTTGCTAAGGAATTGAGCATTAGGTTGTTGCTCATTATAATTTTCTCTAAATAAACATAAAAATGCAGTTATCAATGAAATCATTTATCATTTTTCGTCCCACTTGTTAATTCCTATAAATAATGTCTTATATTTTTATTTCTGTCACAATTTTTGAAAAAAGATATAACCAAATATCTTTTACAAATCACAAATCATAAAATGTAAATAACACGCGTCGTCAACTAATAATATTTAAGATCCAACTATATAACCAAAGTGAGTAAAAGCAGAATTAACTGGCAAAAATAAATTGTTTGATTACTCAAGCCAATCTGAAGTTATAGTATAAATACAAAAATCATAATCAAAACTTAATGATTTAACCAGGCTAAAAACACATTGCTTGTTTTATCACAAGAACACCTTTAAGAGTTTATTATTCTAAATATAGCAAACGAAACCTTGGTCTGATAGATCAAAAATGCGTTCCATAATAAAAATTACACAAAAGCATCAATAACGACATAAAACATTGAATTAACAATTAAAAATACCAAAAAATTAAAACACTCACCAAAGAACAAAAAATCAAACAGAGAAAATCGATTAGCCAATCCAAATGAACAAATTCGAATCACGATTTATCAAATGATTTAAGAAGAAATTAACGACTGAGAAAATCGATTAGCCAATCCAAATGAAGAAATTCAAATCACTATTTCCCAAATTTTAAAGTTGAGTTTGATTTAAGAAGAAATTAACAAACAAACAAGCGACTTAATTAAACAATAAACAACGGCTTAATTTTAATCTAATTTTCATGAACACTTGATTTCAGAAATTATGATAGTCGTTTGAGAAGAAGAAGACGTACGCTTTGATTTTTGTCCTGGAAACTAATATTTTAAAACCCGTGTCCTACAAATTAATTGGGCTAAACATTAAGCCCTTAACACAAATTTCCTGGTCAAAAAAACTGTGCTACCAAGAAAGTATGGTCAGAAAAGAAAAATCAGAAACTAGTTGCAAGTGGAAATCAGCATGAAGAAAATAAAGAAACTGAGAAGAAAGAAGAAAAGCAACAAAAAAAAGACAACATAGAAAAAAGTTCAGAAATCAAAATGCAAGAAAAAGCGAAGATCACATTTGTTGAGCCAGAAAATCATTTACAGATTGATGAGAATGAACTCCAAAAATCAATAGACGATTGTTGGACAATGGAGTTTTGATTATCATTATTAATCGATTATAAAATACATACTAATATCTCTATCTAGAATATATATATATATATATATATTTATATATGCAAGACTTAAATACTGAAGACCATACAGTTTTAGAGTTCCAAGAGATTCAGAATTCAAGAAAGATTCAAGACTCATGAGTTATCATGTTTTCAAGAGATCAAGACAAATGTAGTAATAAAGTCTAGTTTATATGTAAGACTCTGAATAGCACTCCAGGTTGAATTCAAATTTTGTTTTTTAAATTCTGATTTTCAAATTTCAAATTCTGATTTTCAAAATTCAATTTCAAATTTCAAATTGTTTTTATATCCTACTTATGATTTCAAATTTTAGTTTTAAGTTTATATAGTTGTATAGTTTTACGGCTATATGGTTTTTAAAACTTATAAATTTATAAATATGTTTATATAATATATTATTATAGTTTCATATGATTTTACACCTTAGAATATTCATTTATATCATTAAGTTTTGATTCAAGAATTTCCAGAATAATATATATGATTAAACACTTGAAAAATAGTTTTAAAAATATTTTTAACATACATAGGGGGCTATGTCTTCATACAACTGTCAGAACTTCAATTTTGAAAGGAAGTATATTTTCACTATTTGTATCATTCCAGAAGCTTTCAAATCTTATAAATGGGGGACGATTTTGAATATTTTTGATATATCTTCTTCTCCATCTTCACCCCTCTTCATCCCACCATTAATATTTCATATTTTTATTGATTTATACACTTTTACTCTGCCTATTTCTGTTCTAATTACTTAAAACTTCTTCTTTTCTCACTCTTTATCCATTGCTCTCAGAATTGAAGTGTATTTAAAGAGTTATAGGGTTGTCGTAATCATTTGGGAAGTTTTTGGGACAAAGTGTGTTCCTTGTAACCCTAAAATCAAGGAAATGGAGCATTGTTAACCTTGTAGCAGTAGAATCAAGGGTGTTTGGAGCGGTGTTAACCTTGTAGTCGTGAAATCAAGGGGACTGTATTTAGATATTGAAAATAATAAAACTTTGCGCAATCCAGCGTTGCTTGGGACTGGACGTAGCAGTAATCCGAACCAGCATAAAATCTGATGTGTTCTTTCCTTTTTTGCATTTTATATTTATCTATTTTTGTGTTTGTGTTTGATTCTATGTCTGTAATCATCTCTGTTGTGTGTGATTTATATAGTAGATCATTTAAGTTTAAGATTTTCGTAAATTCCTTATAAACACTATTCGACCCCCTCTAGTGTCTGTCTTGCCTTAAGATCCGCTTTCCGCGTTCCCTAACAATTGGTATCAGAGCATAGGTTTTCAAAAAGTTCATAATCTGATTTTTGAAAATATTAAATAGCAACCAACATTGGTAATAGTAGTTCTTTTGTAGATGGTTAGTCCACTGTTAGACCACCACTGTTTAATGGCAGTAACTGCTTATATTGGGCATGTAGAATCAAAATATATTTACAATCAGTAGGATTAGACACATGGAATGCTACATAGACTGAATATGTTGAACCTATTACTAATTTTGCACAATAGACTAATGAAAAAAGGCTGTTGCACAAAGTAATGCTAAAGCCATGAATATATTGTTTTGTTCATTAGATAGAAATGAGTTTAATAGAGTGTCAGTTTGTAAATCTTCTTATGAAATATGGAGAACATTACATGTCACTCATGAAGGAACCAATAAAGTTAAACAGACTAAGATATCAATGTTAATTTGTCAGGTATAGTTATTTAAAATGAAAGAGAATGAATCTATCTACGATATGTACTATAGATTCCAAGAGATCATGCATTCGTTAATAGCACTGGAAAAACCTTATTCAGAAGATGACCAAGTCAGAAAGATACTTAGTTCATTGACTCCGGAATTGGATCAAAAAACTTTGGCAATTGAAGAAGCCAGTAATGTCAATGAAATGAAGATTGAGGTGTTAATTGGGAATTTGATGTTGTTTGAAGTCCAACCACAGAAAAGAAAGGAAAATATGCCCACTGAAAAGAAATCTATTGCATTTAAAGCGACAACAAATTGCTTTGATTCAAGCAATGAAGACGATGAAGAAATTACCTTAGTGACAAGAAATTTTAGAAAATTTCTGTGTTACAAACGGAGAAATAATTTTCAAAGAAATAATCAAGGAAGTTCAGGAAGAAATGATCGTCGATGTTATAACTTCAACAAACTAGGCCATATAAAGAGGATGTATCCATATCTAGATAAAACAACTCAACAAACAGACAACAGTAATTCGTCAAAGAAAAGAAAGAGGGCATAGACGACAACTTTAGATGATTCAGATTCATCATCAAGCGATGAAGAGCCAGAAACCGAAAATTCAAATATGTGTTTCACAACAATTCAGAATTCAGAAAATATCAAAGAAACGGATCTAAAAACCAGGTACATCTTAATTAATTTATAATTTTTTGGTTGAATGGATGATTTGTTTGATTTGTTTTTGAATTTGGAATTTAAACTTTAAAATTCATATTTTAATTTTGAAATTCAAAATAATAATAATAAAAAAATGTGGATATTTGTTAGGATTAATATTAATTTTGGAAATAATAGAACCTTAAATATAAATCGATAATATAATAAAACCAAAAAGTCAAAACAACATGTCCTTTGAAAATCTGCTTATATGTCGACATACATAAATGGCCATGTCGACATAAAGATCAGAAAATGAAATTTAAATTTTGAATTTTAAAAGTTTAACCTTTCAAATTTGCCTCCAACTTTTCACCAACTCCCAAAGTTTGCAAATGTGTCATTGATTTCGGAAAAGTTTTGCCCATTCAATCTCTATTTACATATCTATTCAATCTTATTCTCTTTACCTCTCATTCAAAATTCAAATAACTTTCTTCATATCTATTCTCTTCAAAAACAAATCTCTAATGGCTTTTATTCTCTTCAAAAACAAATCTCTAATGGCTTCCTCTAGCACTCCTCAAACAATGAGATTATCCAAAACCATCAAAGAATATATCACAATGATAGAGAAGCAACATGTACGTTGACAACGAGCAAATGCAAAAGTCAATATGGGAGCTTTCGCCATCTTTGGAGATTTTCCATCTTACGATCTTCCTTCTTTTTTCAATCATAATGAAGTCTTAAGCTTGGTTGATGCTAGGGATAACAATGAAGTATGTTACCCGAAACTCGTCAAAATGTTCTATGCAAATCTTAATCGTGGCTTTTACGAAGGAGAAGAAAATCAAGTATGGAGTAGCGTAAAAGGAACTCAAATCATTCTAGATTGTGAAATATTGGTAATATCTTGAATTGTTAGAGTACAAGCACGGATTTTTCGGAATTTGAAATCGATGAAACGGATTTGGATACCTTTCATCACATATTTGAAAGCGATGCTCACTTGGAATTCAAAAATCGTTTTTCGGCCTAACAACAGGAATCGTAAACCTCCTCCTTCAACATACCATTACTCCTTGTTCCAGAAACTTCAACAACCCAACTCTAAAAGTCCAAAGAGCACTCTTTGCAATTATTGGCGGTTATGACATCAATTGGGCCGATATGACCTTAAAAGAATTTGAGCCCAAAGAAATGTCAACTACAGAAAATTCTCTTTATTATGTAGTTTACCTTACTCGAATTTTCAAATATTTTGGACTTGATCTCAAGGGAGAAGAATCTGTACCAATAAAGGTGTTTGACTCCACAAATATACACCTTATGCAAATTCCACTCACCTTCAAGCCTTATGAGACATTCGGAGATAAACAAGCTCGAATGCAACAAGGACAAGAACCTGTGGATGTCGAAGAAGAAGAAACTTCTTTAGAAATTGTAGAGTGTCCACTCAACACTAGAACCATTTCCTAACAGACGCTTGTTCAAAACCAAGTAAAACTAGCCAAAAACAAAAAGAACCTCAAAAAGATGCTTACACATATGTCTAAGTTCATTGAAAAAAAGGAAGAAAACTTGGAATTTCATCATCCTCCTCATCATCCGTTGAAATCTGAGCTTATCTACTTTAAATTACCTTCCATATTTGCTTCTATTTGCTTCTATTTGCTTTCGAACCTCGTATTTAGTGTCTCATAATTAGTTGGATGTATTTGCTTTTAAGTTGAAATGAACAGTGTTTTATTTATGTCAAAACTATCTTTAAGTTACTGTAAAAACATTATAATTAAGTAAATTAAAATATTATAATAATTGTAAACTAAAAATTGAAAATTTCCATAAAAATTATAATGTTTGTCGACATACATATATCCCTATGTCAACATATAACTGCCAGGTTTTCAAATTTGTTCAAAATTTAAAATTTAAAAAACTAACCCATATCTATTCAAACCCAATGAATTTCAGACCCTATATAAACATGTTTCTTGCAAAAAAACCTATTCTATCATTTCTCCTTCTTCTCTAATCAATTCTTATCTAAAACTATCAAATTATGGCAAATCCAATACATAATTTGAGTGAGAATCTTGAAGAAACTTTGAATTCTTTTAAGAACATCCTATCGATAATACTACATAATTAGCCTTGTTAACCCCATTAAAACGCAGTTCAAAAATTGATACGTCAACTGTCTAGTGAAGAGATCGCTCATACGCCGTTTCGCTCGGTCGTGCATTCGGTTCGATCGGCATTAACTAGACCGGTCGGTGTAAAAAGAGTGTGACCGGTAGGTATAAAAAGGTGTGTAATCGACCGATACCTAATGACAGCTGTTGCAAGTTGTACCCAGTGGCATTTTCCGTAAATAAGTCTCAGACCAACCGGTACCCAGCACATCGTAATTACAACATTGCCATTACCCTTAAACACTCCTATAAATACCCCCTCCTTCCTTCATTCAAGGGGATGGAATTTCCATTCATACCACGAAGTGCTACCAAATTTGAAGCTCTTCTCCAACTTCATTAATGGCTTCCATGGGTCAAACTACTTCTCTTAGACATCAAATGGATCAAATCTTATTCAAGCTGCATTAGAAATCTCTCCAACACAATTCAAGTGATCTCTAATCCTCTCCAATTCTTTTTAAATTCGGATCTAACACAAAGCTCATATTAAAACATGGAAGATTATCAAAGCGCCTAGGTGATTGAAGATTCATACATCCACCATCACAAAGCAAGAGATCTCTCCAATTTCATTACCGATTCAAGTGTAATTTTGATCCTAGAAAGAGAGAAAAGCGAGGAATGAATGTAAAGAGAGAATTCATGTATGATGTAAAGAAAAATATCATAATGAGAAGAGATTGAAAAGTGGACGTAGATCCATTTTGGATCGAACCATTATAAAAATTCCTTTGTCTTCTTTTTATACTTTTATTTTTTTAATTGTGGCCTCTTATTCTAGTCTAACCATTTGGTGAAGTGCTCATAAAGCATCTTGTTGAAATCAAATTTCGGTTTTAACGTTTTGGCGCCTACCGTGGGGCCGGGTTCGCATCTCCTACCTCCTGTCACACTCTCCCAAAGTTTAGAACCTCGCATTGAAGTTCTAAACCACTGCCTTCTTCTAAATTATGGCTAAATCAAAGAAGACCATAAGTAAAGATGTCGGAAATGTCGATAATGTCGCTAACGAAGAAACACTGCTTACTAACCATTTTAAAGTTGGTGAAAACATAGTGGATGGAGCCGGTGTGACTAAAAATGAGTTGAATGTCGTTATTGCCAATGCGAATCAAAGAGTGGATGCTTATACTAAAGCTATGATGGAGAAACTTGACGCCATCCTTAATGCTCGACCAAATGCAGGCCCACCGAAAGTCTGTGTTGATATCGAAGAGAATGACAAATCACCCGCTTCCGATCATAACCGCAACAATAACATGGAAGACGTTTATGATTAGGCAAGTGATAAGGACGAAGCTAACATCGAAAAATTGAAATCAAGCTAGCAAAGAAAATGAAAGAGAATGGGACTTCTCTCCCGATCGGACTACATTCACCAAAAGTATCCTTGAAGCTGAATGTCCAAAGAAATTCATTCCTCTGACTTTGCCACCGTATAATGGCCTTGTTGATCCAAATTACTTCTTATTCAAATACGATTAGCATATGAGTGCGGCTAAGGCGACTAACAAGATGAGATGCACGTACTTTCCTCACTACTTAGAAGGTGCTACATCATTATGGTTCACGAAGCTACCACCTAAATCTATCGATCGATTCTCAGACTTGATCAAAAAGTTCAAGGAGCAGCTCCGCTTGTACGCTACCAAAGCCAAAGATGCTATTACGCTCTCATCAATGAAACAGAAACCAGGAGAAACTATCAAAGCCTTCCTTAGTCGATTCATTATTGCCTTGTCTAAAGTAAGGAATCCAGAGCCATGTATAATTTTCATGGCTTTACCTGATGCTATAGACAAAGCAAGCAAATTTGGAAAATAGATAAAGATGAAGGAACCGAATACGTTTGGCAAATTCTATAAGAAAGCCGAGGAGTACATGAGAATGGACGATAATCCTGTTCCTCTTCAGATCATAGACGGAAACCAACTTCTTAAACCTCCCAAGAGTGCTGCTATTCAATGCAATAATAGGAACACTCAGGGGTAGAAGCGCGCCAATGATGGTAGTGGTAATAAAGATAATAAGAAGTCTCGCCTTTTCAACTCATCAGAGCTGACGCCTTTGAATGACACTTCTGAAAATATCTATCTTGCAACAAAGAATTCTGAAGAATATGCAGGGCCAAATCCAATAAGGATAAGCGATAAAGCAGCAAACTCGGGGAATTTCTGTAGATTTCATAACCAGCCTGGTCATAACACTAATTGTAACGACCCAGAAAATCTGAACCAATTTAAAAAATTTTAAATTGGCTAAAATAGTGGATTTTAAATATTTAAAATAAATATTTTAAATAATAGCAATGAAAAGTGAGTTTGAATCGACGTCTGAAAACGAGTATAATTAATTCTAATTATAAACAAGGCCTGAAAAGGCGCTGCAGTTTTAAAAATTGAATTCAAACTTTGTCGGACTGTACCGGATGCAAAACAAAACGGATTTGAGTGAAACTAAAAATATTTAAATCTGTTAGTGAATACCTTTCTAACGAATCTGAAAAATCGAAGTTTCATAGCGGGAAGCAAAAGTTATGGCTAAATGAATTTTCAGAAAGGTCGCTATGGAATTTATATAGCCCGTGAAATTGGCCATTTTGCAAACGATCTCGGAATTCGACGAAACCACTTTTGTTGGATCCGGGATGTGAAGTTATTGCTAGGTTTCAAATTTCATAATTTTTGAAGCTAGTATGTGAGCGTGGCAAAGGAAAACGTGCTTTGGTCAATTATAGTTAAATTGGATCGACCAGAAATGGGCCTTTCTGCAAACGGTCTCAGAATTCGACGAAACTAGTTTTGTTGGGACCGTATCGTCAAAACATAGCCAGATTTATTTTTCTGGAATTTTTCGAATCAGTTTGTGCCCCTGCCAAATTGAAATGTTCGTTCAAATCGAATATTGAATGTTATATATTTTAAATTGAATGGAAACTGACTGAAACAATCGAATGGGCGTACGAAACATATCCCATTGTGTTCGGGATGGGGGTAAAACGCTAGGTATGATAGTCGTTGGGTTCGGATTGGAGGTCATGTCAGAAAACCCCTTATAAGACCTCCCGGCCAATCAGAATTTAATAAGAAAAAAAAGGAAAATTTCTCTCTCTTCCCCCCCGATATACGGCGGAAATCCTTCAAAACTTCCTAACTCGATTTCTCTTTCAATTCCAAACGAAATCAAGCAAACTTGGATCCATTTTGTAGCTCTAACCGTCCTCTTCAAATCCATGTGAAGTTTGGCAATTATCGTGCAGTATTTCTCGAGTTGCGAGCCCGGGAAGAGCTCGACTTTCAAGCTCCGCCGCGGTTGACTGGAGCCACCGGAGTGGGTCCCCCTTCCGACGCAGGTACTCCTCTTCATACTTCACGGATTCGAGGAAAACCTTAAACCTAGTTTTGAACATCGAAAAGAGGTATCGGCTATATTTATTTTCAACAGTTTTAACACCTTTAAACCGTTGCAAACTTTGAAAAATCATATCTTTTTCGTGTGTTGACGAAATTCAGTGAAACAAGAGACAGTGGACTCGTGTGGACGTCTTCTACCTTCTAGAACAGACCGCATATTTTTCTGAGCCTTCTGCTATTTTTGGTGGAGTGGAACCCAATGTGAGATTTCTAATTTATAAACGATATGGAAAACGACGATGTATAAATTATATAGTTGATGTATGAGTTATATAAGCATTGTACACCTCTTGTATAAGCGTTGTATAAGTGGTACGTTCGATATATGAGTTGTATATGTGTTGTAAAAATTATATATGTGTTGAAATAGAAGTGGATTGCTATATATATATATATATATATATATATATATATATATGTATATACATATATATACACGCCCCTCGTCCACAAACCATGGACGATATTTATTGGTTGTGATTGATGTGAAAATTGATTGATAACGAATGGTTGATTGGAATTGTTTTTGGTTGATATTGATTGATTGTGGTTGAAAAACACCCATTTGTGGTTGAGAAATATTTGGTTGAAACCACATAGGATTAGTTTGTGGAAATGAAATAAATATACAAGCCGCCTGCGTGCGAACTAGATGCATGATTCCCCATTGTCAAAAGCTGTAAGGTTTAAGGTAGAGCGAGGAGCCGTACTAGGGACGGCCTCGGTTTTAACTACCCTGCCGTTATGCTGCCGAAATTTTGAATAATATTCATGTGTTAGAATTATTTTCCTGTGTTGAAACTATATTCGTGTGTTTTATAGAAAACCTTCATGTGTTGAATTGAAATTCATTCGTTGAATAGAATTCATGTGTTGAATGGTATTCGTGTTTTTAAATATAAAAATCACCCTTTTATCTGTATATAGAAACTATAGAAAACCATCATGTGTTGAATTGAAATTCATTCGTTGAATAGAATTCATGTGTTGAATGGTATTCATATTTTGAAATAAATTGTTTTATAATAAAAATCATAATTTTATTACCTATATGAACTATATAAAATAATCGCGTTTTGAAATTAAATTGTTTTATAATAAAAATCCTATTTTTATCACCTATATTAACTATATAAAATAGTCGTGTTTTGAAATAAATTGTTTTACATTAAAAATCACATTTTTATTATATACATGAGTAGTTAAAAATAGCGAAGTGTTGAAATGGAAGTCAGTTGGATAAAAATATCATTTTTATCAAATGTATGAAAAGGAAATGGTTTTGAAATCGAAAGATCGATTATATTTATATATATATAAATATAATTAAAATTTATCGAATAAGAAGCTGCAGTTCATATTTTGAAACCGTGATTTCAAATGATTAGTGCGGGAGATCCGACCATTGGATTTTCTCGAAACCGCAACCGTTGGGTTCGCTTTGGAAATATCTTTCCAATGGCACCAACTTTGTAAAAATCCAACGGTTGGATTGTCTGGAATGTTTAATTCAAATCTGAAGAAAAACAGCGCCAGAATCGATTATATTTATATTTATATATAAATATAATTATATTTAATCGAATAACGATGCTGTAGTTCGTATTTTGAAATCGAAACTTCAACGATTATATCAGGAGATCCGACCGTCGGAATTTCCCGAAACTGGAACCGTTGGATTCGTTTTGAAAAGATCTTTATAATGATGTAAATTTTGTGAAGTTCCAACGGTTATATTTTCAGATATGTATAAATCAAATCTGAAGAAAAACAACGCCACGGCCGCGTTATGGCTCGAAGCGTCGTTTTTAATAAATTAGCTATTTTAAAATAAATAAAAATAGCGATAAATCGTTATAAAATATTATAAACGATATGGATGTGATTTAGAAATTAACTGAAGGTTGGCTAAGTCGAATGGTTTCCTGGGTGTTGATCTGATGTTGGTTTCGACCTTCAGGGTTAATATTTGGGAGATCGTTCTCTTACTGATTGACGGTTAGTGACTAATGAATTGAAATGATGTGTGTGTGTATGTTAGTGTTGCACTTGTTTATTATATACGCGAGTTGCTCAGAAAGACCGGGTTTATCCCATTCTGAATAACTGAATCAACGATAAGAAATCGAAGATGAAGACGGTGGTCGAAGATCGGAGATCTTCACCTCGTTTGGATGGTAACCGAGGTCCTGATTGGGTGGTATCCCAAATATGGATAATGAGTGGTGATCGTTCTGACGTACGTGGTGATCGATGGGTTTGCGAGGTATTTAGTGCCTCCGGTTTCGTTCAAACCCAGAATGGACTTGCAAATGGACAGTGTGTCTGACATTGGAATTTATTCTGTGTGATTGATAGCCATCCGTTGCACGGTGTGGATTGCCTGTGGGGCATGCTAAGATGCAGTGATCAGGGCTTCTGTTGAAAAGCAAAGTCTTGTGGTG
Organism: Allium sativum; assembly: GCA_030737875.1. Classification (NCBI taxonomy): domain Eukaryota; kingdom Viridiplantae; phylum Streptophyta; class Magnoliopsida; order Asparagales; family Amaryllidaceae; genus Allium; species Allium sativum. Next base: position 72,824,494 of record CM060924.1, read on the forward strand.
ATGATCAAAGCACTGCCTGTGTTGCATAGCTTTGTGTATAATGTGAAATCGCGAGCCTCACACCCCGGTATGAACCAGAAACGGGAGAGGACCTCAGGGAGGGCATGCGTTTCTTTCTAGTTAGAAGTGGCGTCAGTGGTTTTACACGCCCTGACGAGTTTGACTTATGTGGTTGTTGTTGTTGCAAGGCACCTCGGTTTGATCGGACGATCCGGGTCCGATGGAGTCATTCGTTGACTCGTTTACGCCCCAAAGGGCGGGGAAACACATTGTTCAGGCATTTTAATCCACATCGGTGGACTGGCCCTGACGATCCAAGGGTCGATGCGCTCTGATCCTGAGGCATGGACTAGATTGCCTCGAAGTCGGTAAGGACTATCTTTTGCCTTGGTTCATGACGGAATTCCAATTTCCAAATACGTGACTGTGCGGTTTTGATTGTATACCTATATATGGCGACATAGTGGTATGGGGCATTAATGCCATCTATGATTGATATTTATGATTTGAAATTGTTTTTGAAACATATAAACACTAGTAGTAATATCAAATACTTTTGTTTTAGTCGTATCAAGCATCTTTTGGTCATTATAAGGTAAAACTCTATCCTCTGGTTTGCGTTGCATTGTGTGATGGGAACTGAGTCTTATAATGGCTTCATTTTTATAAAAAGCATTGCGATGTTTAAAAGAATGATTTGTTTTAAAGCACTGGCAATCCAATGGAGTAAACCCGTTCCATTGGCATGGTCCTGTGATTGGCCATATTTTAGATGTGTTGTGTAGATTTCTCATACTAATCCCATGACTGACTCGTAGTTTGTTTCACTTTCAAACTCGGGTGCCCCTTTTTCTACATGGGCAGCCTTGTATTCAGGTTTAGCAGGCTTTATCCGGATAGCTGGAGCTGAAGATGGATTCTATCATTTATCTCTTTTTATGTTGTTCAGCTCCTGTTGTACATATTATGTTTGTTTTCCGCTGTAGACATTTATGTATAGTTGAACTGTATTTGTACTAAGTATGATCCTGTGTATACTATGTAACTCTGATGATTATTGTTTATCCAGTGATTATTTGTTCATTATCTGATGTATTTATTTATTTCTGTTCTGCTATTATCTGTTTCTGTGTTATATTCCAAAGATTACCCTTGCCGCCGTCAGTGCGGGGTTTGGGGTTGTCTCAATTTGGTATCAGAGCTTTGGTTAAGCTCGGCTCTGGTATATAACACATTAACGAACTCGTCAGAATAGAACCAGTAGTGTTCTAGGATGGGTAACTCTATACAGATAGGATCAGTAATATCCTAGTATAAGTAAAGCAGAATCAGAACAACTCGTTAAAGATGGGGTCAGAAGTGCCACAGAACGAGTCGAGGATAATATGTTTATATATAACGTATTTGTGATTATATATCTAGTTTGGTTTTAGAAATATAATTTTTGAACATATCAAAAGGTATATATTTGAAAAGTTAAAAACATATTGATTGTTGTTTGTGTTGTGTGATTGTGAATTTGATCAATTAAATTATTAAAACGATAGTTAATTTAATCAATAAGATAATGAATGGTAGGATTTATTCATTTAAATCACCCATTGAACTGATATAAGAATAGATAGAAATATATATACTTGTGCATTATATATGTTTGAACAGGTAATTGGATTAGCTGTTGAGTAAAGATTTTATTTGCGTGCCCGACAAATAGGTAAACCTGAATGAGTTGGATGCGCACTTTTATTATTATATCAACTCCTATGAGTGCCATTGGATGCGGAATGCTGGTTATTGTGTGTGTAAAAATAAATGTCGCCATAGGATAGTAACAATTAATTTTGAACTACACTACATGGCATACTTCTGAAGATAGGCATACTTCATCATATACCACATAAGCATTTGGAGCTTGTGTGACGAGGTGGAAGATTTACCATACGAGCGAGAGGCTTGTATGGCGATGACTATATTTTACAGGTTGAACTGATGACTGATATGGACTATTTAAAAAAAATTATAACGATAAATTTGCATGATTAATAAAACCCTACACGGGTCTGGAGTTGACAATAATCACGTCTCTCTAGTTATTAGATACGGCACATGGACTATTTATTTCCCACACGGGACGAGGTGATGAGGATTTATCCTCTGGAGCATTTAAAATACACACTCCCTCAGGCTTTGACAGGGTGACGAGAATTTATTCTCTGGAGTTATTATCTATACACGCTCCACTGTAAACACCAGAATATATCACTATAAATATGTGTATGCTTATTAGGATTTATGGAGTACCTAATACAGCCCAATAAATTTCCAAACCCCTCCCCGTACAAAGGAGGTTATGGCGAAATTTTTCGAAAATTCCGGGTGTTAGCCAAATTTTTGAAGAATTTGAAGATTCTCAAAAACTGAAAAGTCGGAGAATGGATGCCAGGTTAAACGTAGAGTAGATTAATCAAACCACTTTCGACTTTGCTCCTTTACGGGGACGAAAAGTTTTAAGTGGGGGAGATTGTAACGACCCAGAAAATCTGAACCAATTTAAAAAAAATTAAATTGGCTAAAATAGTGGATTTTAAATATTTAAAATAAATATTTTAAATAATAGCAATGAAAAGTGAGTTTGAATCGACGTTTGAAAACGAGTATAATTAATTCTAATTATAAACAAGGCCTGAAGCCGGTGCAGTTTCAAAAATTGAATTCAAACTTTGTCGGACTGTACCGAGTGCAAAACAAAACGGATTTGAGTGAAACCAAAAATATTTATATCTGTTAGTGAATACCTTTCTAACGAATCTGAAAAATCGAAGTTTCATAGCGGGAAGCAAATGTTATGGCTAAATGAATTTTTAGAAAGGTCGCTATGGAATTTATATAGCCCGTGAAATTGGCCATTTTGCAAACGACCTCGGAATTCGATGAAACTACTTTTGTTGGATCCGGGATGTGAAGTTATTGCTAGGCTTCAAATTTCATAATTTTTGAAGCTAGTATGTGAGCGTGGCAAAGAAAAACGTGTTTTGGTCAATTATAGTTAAATTGGATCGACCAGAATGGGATTTTTTGCAAACGGTCTCAGAATTCGAGGAAACTAGTTTTGTTGGGACCGTATCGTCAAAACATAGCCAGATTTATTTTCTGGAATTTTTCGAATCAGTTTATGGCCCTGGCAAACTGAAATGTACGTTCAAATCGAATATTGAATATTATATATTTTAAATTGAATGGAAACTGACTGAAACAGTCGAATGGGCGTACGAAACATATCCCATTGTGTTCGGGATGGGGGTAAAACGCTAGGGACGACAGTCGTTGGGTTTGGATTCGAGGTCGTGTCAGAAAACCCCTTATAAAACCTCCCGGCCAATCAGAATTTAATAAGAAAAAAAGGGTAATTTCTCTCTCTTCCTCCCCCCCGATATATGGCGGAAATCCTTCAAAACTTCCCGACTCGATTGCTCTTTCAATTCCAAACGAAATCAAGCAAACATGGATCCATTTTGAAGCTCTAACCGTGCTCTTCAAATCCATGTGAAGTTTGGCAATTATCGTGCAGTATTTCTCGAGTTACGAGCCCGGGAAGAGCTCGACTTTCGAGCTCTGCCGCGGTTGACTGGAGCCACCGGAGTGGGTCCCCCTTCTGGCGCAGGTACTCCTCTCCGTCCTCTTTGACGCAGCGCCCTCCGATCCTCTTCATACTTCAAGGATTCGACGAAAACCTTAAACCTAGTTTCGAACATCGAAAAGAGGTATCGGCTATATTTATTTTCAACAGTTTTAACACTTTTAAACCATTGCAAACTTTGAAAAATCATATCTTTTTCATGTGTTAACGAAATTCAGTGAAACAAGAGATAGTGGACTCGTGTGGACGTCTTCTACCTTCTAGAAGAGACCACATATTTTTATGAGCCTTCTGCTATTTTTGGTGGAGTGCAACCCAATGTGAGATTTCTAATTTATAAACGATATGGAAAACGACGATCTATAGAAGTGAATAAGTTATATAAGCGTTGTATGAGTTATATAAGCGTTGTATGAGTTATATAAGCGTTGTACACCTCTTGTATAAGCGTTGTATAAGTGGTACGTTCGATATATAAGTTGTATATGCGTTGTAAAAATTATATATGTGTTGAAATAGAAGTGAATTGCTATATATATATATATATATATATATATATATGTATATATACGCCCCTCGTCCATAAACCATGGACGATATTTGTTGGTTGTGATTGATGTGAAAATTGATTGATAACGAATGGTTGATTGGAATTGTTTGTGGTTGATATTGATTGATTGTGGTTGAAAATACCCATTTGTGGTTGAGAAATATTTGGTTGAAACCACATAGGATTAGTTTGTGGAAATGAAATAAATATACATGCCGCCTGCGTGCGAACTAGATGCATGATTCCCCATTGTCAAAAGCTGCGAGGCTTTAAGGTAGAGGGAGGAGCCGTACTAGGGACGGCCCCGGTTTTAACTACCCTGCCGTTATGCTGCCGAAATTTTGAATAATATTCATGTGTTAGAATTATTTTCCTGTGATGAAACTATATTCGTGTGTTGTATAGAAAACCTTCATGTGTTGAATTGAAATTCATTCGTTGAATAGAATTCATGTGTTGAATGGTATTCGTGTTTTTAAATATAAAAATCACCCTTTTATCTGTATATAGAAACTATAGAAAACCTTCATGTGTTGAATTGAAATTCATTCGTTGAATAGAATTCATGTGTTGAATGGTATTCATATTTTGAAATAAATTGTTTTATAATAAAAATCATATTTTTATTACCTATATGAACTATATAAAATAATCGCGTTTTGAAATGAAATTGTTTTATAATAAAAATCCTATTTTTATCACCTATATTAACTATATAAAATAGTCGTGTTTTGAAATAAATTGTTTTACCTTAAAAATCACATTTTTATTATATACATGAATAGTTAAAAATAGTGAAGTGTTGAAATAGAAGTCAGTTGGATAAAAATATCATTTTTATCAAATGTATGAGAAGGAAATGGTTTTGAAATCGAAAGATCGATTATATATATATATATATAAATATAAATATAATTAAAATTTATCGAATAACGAAGCTGCAGTTCGTATTTTGAAACCATGATTTCAAACGATTAGTGCGGGAGATCCGACCACTGGATTTACCCGAAACCGCAACCGTTGGGTTCGCTTTGGAAATATCTTTCCAATGGCACCAACTTTGTAAAAATCCAACGGTTGGATTGTCTGGAATGTTTAATTCAAATCTGAAGAAAAACAGCGCCGAAATCGATTATATTTATATTTATATATAAATATAATTATATTTAATCGAATAACGACGTTGTAGTTCGTATTTTAAAATCGAAAATTCAAACGATTATACCAGGAGATTCGACCGTCGGAATTTCCCGAAACTGGAACCGTTGGATTCGTTTTGAAAAGATCTTTCTAATGATGTAAATTTTATGAAGATCCAACGGTTAGATTTTCAGATATGTATAAATCAAATCTGAAGAAAAACAGCGCCACGGCCGCGTTATGGCCCGAAGCGTCGTTTTGAATAAATTAGCTATTTTAAAATAAATAAAAATAGCGATAAATCATTATAAAATATTAAAAAACGATATGGATGTGATTTAGAAATTAACTGAAGGTTGGCTAAGTCGAATGGTTTCCTGGGTGTTGATCTGATGTTGGTTTCGACCTTCGGGGTTAATATTTGGGAGATCGTTCTCTTACTGATTGACGGTTATTGACTAATGAATTGAAATGATGCGTGTGTATGTTAGTGTTGCACTTGTTTATTATATAAGCGAGTTGCTCAGAAAGACTGGGTTTATCCCATTCTGAATAACTGAATCGACGATAAGAAATCGAAGATGAAGACGGTGGTCGAAGACCGGAGATCTTCACCTCGTTTGGATGGTAACCGAGGTCCTGATTGGGTGGTATCCCAAATATGGAAAATGAGTGGTGATCGTTCAGACGTACGTGGTGATCGATGGGTTTGCGAGGTATTTAGTTCCTCCGGTTTCGTTCAGACCCAGAATGGACTTGCAAATGGATAGTGTGTCTGACATTGGAATTTATTCTGTGTGATTGATAGCCATCAGTTGCACGATGTGGATTGCCTGTAGGGCATGCTAAGATGCAGTGATCAGGGCTTCTGTTGAAAAGCAAAGTCTTGTGGTGATGATCAAAGCACCGCCTGTGTTGCGTAGCTTTGTGAATAATGTGAAATCGCGAGCCTCAGACCCCGGAATGAACCAGAAACGGGAGAGGACCTCAGGGAGGGCATGCGTTTCTTTCTAGTTAGAAGTGGCGTCAGTGGTTTTACATGCCCTGACGAGTTTGAATTATGTGGTTGTTGCTGTTGCGAGGCACCTCAGTTTGATCGGACGATCCGGGTCCGATAGAGTCATTCGTTGGCTCGTTTACGCCCCAAAGGGCGGGGAAACGCATTGTTCAGGCATTTTAATCCACATCAGTGGACCGGCCCTGACGATCCAAGGGTCGATGCGCTCTGACCCTGAGACATGGACTAGATTGTCTCGAAGTCGGTAAGGACTGTCTTTTGTCTTGGTTCATGGCAGAAATCCAATTTCCAAATACATGACTGTGCGGTTTTGATTGTATACCTATATATGGCGACATAGTGGTATGGGGCATTAATGCCGTCTATGATTGATATTTATGATTTGAAATTGTTTTTGAAATATATAAACACTAGTAGTAATATCAAATGCTTTTGATTTATTCGTATCAAGCATCTTTTGGCCATTATAAGGTAAAACTCTATCCTCCGGTTTGCGTTGCATTGTGTGATGGGAACTGAGTCTTATAATGGCTTCATTTTTATAAAAAGCATTGCGATGTTTAAAAGAATGATTTGTTTTAAAGCACTGGCAATCCAATGGAGTAAACCCGTTCCACGAAACTGGCGTGGTCCTGTGATAGGCCATATTTTAGATGTGTTGAGTAGATTTCTCATACCAATCCCATGACTGACTCGTAGTTTGTTTCACTTTCAAACTCGAGTGCCCCTTTTTCTACACGGGCAGCCTTGTATTCAGGTTTAGCAGGCTTTATCCGGATAGCTGGAGCTGAAGATGGATTCTATCATTTTTCTCTTTTTATGCTGTTCAGCTCCTATTGTACATATTATGTTTGTTTTCCGCTGTAGACATTTATGTATAGATGAACTGTATTTGTACTAAGTATGATCCTGTGTATACTGTGTAACTCTGATGATTATTGTTTATCCAATGATTATTTGTTCATTATCTGGTGTATTTATTTATTTATTTCTGTTCTGCTATTATCTTTTTCTGTGTTATATTCCAAAGATTACCCTTGCCGCCGTCAGTACGGGGTTTGGGTTCGTCTCACTAATGAGCACCGACACCTGAAGAACCTCATTGAGGAATTGATCAAGAAAAATAAGCTGCAATAGTATGTAAAGAATTCACAGGCCATGAATCCTTATGCAACCTCCCAATTTCAAGTGGCATCAAATGACCAGTTTGGTCCAAGCAATGTAGCTTCTGCTCAGACCAATCCAAGGCTGATTATCAACTGATAACTATTGATGGTGCTCCACTTTCAATGGGCCATCTGTCAAGCGTTTGTTCCTGTAACATCGTGACCCCAACAACACTAGTTCAAGAGCCGAATGTTGTACATATCAATATGCTCAAATGCAAAGATAGAAAAACACCGCCTTGAAAAGTGAATGGGAAGGTCGCAAAGATCCAAACACTGAACAAGCGCCACGACAAGCAAAAACGAGAGCTGTAACTTTTGTCGAAGGGGTACTTCCCTAAATAAGAGGTTCAAAGCTTCAGTTCCTAAATCAAAACAGCCTGCCAAGTCAAGCATCCGACAAATGGATTGACGGCCGCCTCGTGAAACGATATAACAACTACCCAATTCATTTGCTTAGCATTTGGAATTTCCAGATGTGAAGAATGAAAACCATTTGCGTAGCATCTGGAATCTCCATACGTGAAGAATGAAAACCATTTGCTAGCATCTGGAATCCCTAGATGTGAAGAATGAAAACCATTTGTGTAGCATCTGCAATCCCCGGATGTGAAGAATGAAAACCATTTGCGTAGCAGATGGAATCCCCGGATGTGAAGAATGAAAACAATTTGCATAGCATTTGGAGTCCCTAGATGTGAATAATGAAAACCATTTGCGTAGCATTTGGAATTCCGAGATGTAAAGAATGAAAAAAAAATTGCGTAGCATCTGGAATCCCTAGATGTGAAGAATGAAAAACCATTTGCATTACATCTAGAATTCGCAGATGTGAAGAATGAAAACCATTTCCGTAGCATCTGGAATTCGCAGATGTGAAGAATGAAAACCATTTGCGTAGCATCTGAAATCCCCAGATGTGAATAATGAAAACCATTTGCGTAGCATCTGGAATCCCCGGATGTGAAGAATGAATACCATTTGCATAGCATCTAGAATCCCCAGATGTGAAGAATGAAAACCATTTGCGTAGCATATGGAATTCCCAGATGTGAAGAGTGAAAACCATTTGCGTAGCATCTGAAATCTCAGATGTGAAGAATGTCAGGCACCCAATGGATCGCCAGTATCAGGAAGTACCTGGTCCGATCATGACAAATATTGGGGTTCCAACCAAAGTCCTTTCTGGGGGCATTCCTTCTGAATCTACCGATGCTTGGATTAATCAGTATAATTGAGTGACGAAAGTCTCTAATGCCTAAATTAACCAAGCAGGATTGTAGATGAAGTTCGTATTTAACCAAACAACTTGCGTAACGTCTGAATATATCAGATGCGATAAGTATTGGGTCTTAATTAATTAATTGCGTACTGTCGGAAAATCTCGAACACGACAAGTTTTAGATTTTAGCCTAAGCAAGGGCATGAAATCCAAAGTAGTTTCCGTTGAGAAGGCTAATAACGACTCCCTAAAAAGGGGCATGAATATCAAAGCTTCTCAAAGAGGAAGCAGAAAATAAATTGCATATTCGCATTTCCCAAATGAGAAGTGTCGTGTTTTATCATGTAAATCATTAGAACAATAAAGCTTGAAATCCACAGTCGAATTATCTCGGGCAGTTGATATTTAGCATTAATGCAAATTCGAATCAAAATACGGTATTTGTGCAGATAACATTTGACGAGTTTTAAACCATTGAATAAAATGGTCCTATGCAAACAGTTTATTCAATTCAGAACAGAATTCGCTATAGTTCATTTTTTTTAATTAATCTACTATCGATATGGACAGTCGATGGTGAGTATAAGTCCAAAATCATCCAGTCGCTTGTTTTAATTGCAGAACAGGTGATACGAAGCATATGAATTCAAAGTAATATTTGCCATAGCAAACAAAAGGCGGCAACTGGATCTTAATGCAAGATGTATCAACAAAAAAGTTCATTTCGAAACTTGCATTTTTCACAAGAAATAATACAAGCCTCGAGGGGAAAATGTTAACCACATTAAAACGCGGTTCAAAAATTGATACGTATAGTGAAGAGATCGCTCATACGTCGTTCCGCTCGGTCATGCATTTGGTTCAATCGGCATTAACTAGACCGGTCGGTATAGAAAGAGTGAGAACGGTTGGTATAAAAAGGAGTGTAATCGACCGGTGCCTAATGACAGTTGTTGCAAGCTGTACCCAATGGAATTTTTCGTAAATAAGTCCCGGACTGACCGGTACCCTGCACGCCATAATTACAACACTGCCACTACCATTAAACACTCTTATAAATAACCCTCTCCTTCCTTCATTCATGAGGATGGAATTTCCATTCCTACCACGAAGTTCTACAAATTTGAAGCTCTTCTCCAACTTCATTAATGGCTTCCATGGATCAAACTACTTCTCTTGGATATCAAATGGATCAATTCTCATTCAAGCTACATTAGAAATCTCTCCAACACAATTCAAGTGATCTCTAATCCTGTCCAATTCTCTCTAAATTCAGATCTAACATAAAGCTCCTATTAAAACATGGAAGACCATCAAAGCGCTTAAGTGATTGAAGATTCATACATCCACCATTACAAAGCTAGAGATCTCTCCAATTTCTTTACCGATTCAAGCGTAATTTTGATCCTAGAAAGAGAGAAAAGCGAGGAACGAATGTAAAGAGAGAATTCATGTATGATGTAAAGAAAAATATCACAATGAGAAGAGATTGAAAAGTGGACGTAAATCCATTTTGGATCGAACCACTATAAAAATTCCTTTGTCTTCTTTTTATGCTTTTATTTTGCGATTGTGGCCTCATATTTTAGTCTAACCACTTGGTGAGGTGCGCATAAAGAACCTTTGGTGTTGAAATCAAATTTCGGTTTTAAAAAGTGTCATCTAGAATTGGTTCAAATGAGAATGATTAAATATCGAGAGAAACACTTTGACGTAATTCCCTGATCAATATCTTCCCGTTTCAGGGAAGAAAACATCAAAGCACCCCTTACCAATGAAGAAGGTTGGAAGGACATCAAGAAGGACCCTATATTTGGAAAAGATGAATGGGTAGAAGTTCCAAGAGCGTTTGATTGTTTGGTATGATTTGATTGGTTTGTTTGATTTGAATATGTTTTAGTTTGATTTGAAATTGTTTGAACATTGTTTGTAAATATTGCTTCGATTGGATTGCTTGGATTTAAAACTTGTATGTATATGGATTGATACACTTGTAAATATTAACACTTGAATTGATTATTTTGTTTATGCTTTTTATAGTCATGAATTTATGGGGAGTAATTTACTTTAGTATAATAATAGGATATGTATAGATAGATATAGGATTTAAGGGGAGAACGTTTAGAATTTCTTTTTGTTGATGACAAAGGGGAGAAATTATAAAATATGGATTAGTTAGACTTAGTTTAAGGAAGAATATGTAGGATTCATAATGTCATGGGGAGTATTAGAAGAACTAGATCATATAGTATCAACAGGTAATGAACATGTGTGAATATTTTAAAAATCAAGGTTGTCATCATCAAAAATGGGGAGATTGTTGGAGAATGGAGCTTTAATGACAACAGTCTTATTTCAATTATCACTATTAATTGATTATAAAATGTATACTAGCATCTCAATCTAGAATATGTATACATATATATGAAGGATTTGTATACAAGACTTAAATATGGAAGATTGTATAGTTTTAGAGTTCCAAGAGATTCTGAATTCAAGAAAGATTCAAGACTCATGAGTTATCAAATTTTCAAGAGTTCAAGACAAACATAGTAATAGAGTCTACTTTATATGTAAGACTCTGAATAGCACGCCAGGTTCAAATTCAAGTTCTATTTTTAAAACTTCAAATTCTGATTTTCAAAATTCTAATTCTAATTTCAAATTGTTTTTCTATCCTACTTATGATTTCAAATTTAAGTTTTAAGTTTATATAAGTTTATATAGTTATATAGTTTTGTAGTTTTATAGTTTTTAAAATTATTAATTTATAAATATGTTTATATAATACATTATTATAATTTCATATTATTTTACACTTTAGAATATTCGTTTATATCATTAAATTTTGATTCAAGAATTTCCAGAATAATTATATGATTAAACACTTGAAAAATAGTTTAAAAAATGTTTTTAACATACATATGTCGACATACAATCGTCAGAAATTCAATTATCAAAGGAAGTGTTTTTCACTATTTGTAACGTTCCAGAAGCATTACAACCTTTCCAATCTTATAAATAGGGGCTGATTTCAAAATTTTTGATATATCTTCTTCTCCGTCTTTCACCCCTCTTCATCCCACCATTAAAATTTCATATTTTATTAATTTCTACACTTAGACTTTGTCGATTTCTACTCTAATTACATAAAACTTCTTCTTTTCTCACTCTCTATCCACTACTCTCTAAATTAAAGTGCTAATGAAGAGTTATAGGGCTGTTGTAATCATTTGGGAAGTGTTTGGGAAAGGGTGTGCTCCTTGTAGCCTTGAAATCAAGGAAAAGGAGCGGTATTAACCTTGTAGCCATAGAATCAAGGGTGTTTGTGTGACGACCCGCAACCTCCCCGTAAAGGAAAGCGTCGGATAGTTCGAGAACAAACCACAGCAGAACGCATACAGAAGAACGTTTCATTGTATATTACAACAATGCATCAGATTACAAGAATATACAGAGTATAAATGAATATTACACAGAAATATCAGAGATTTAAATTACATTTAAATACATAGCAGCGGAAAATAATACAATACACAACTAGAATGAGATATACGGATACAAAGCTTTCCGGATATCGTTCCAGCTGTAAACCAGGATCCTGTGAATATAAATCTGCAAAACCAAAACTACTAGCTGCCCGTGTCGAAAATAGGGGCACCCAGAGTTTAGGTTAAAACAATAAACTCCAGGTCAGTCATGTGACTGGTGTGAGAACTAAAACAGTTATTAATCTTTATTTCAAATCATTAGGTAAATCAAGGGACCACGCCGTATAACACGGAACGGGTTTCCTCCCAAGAATACCAGTGCATAAAACCAACAGCGCAATGCTAAATAAAGAAAAATGAAGCTGTTATAAGACCCAGGTCCCATCACACAATGCAACGCAGTCGAGGATAGGGTTTTCCCTTATAACAGCCAAAGAATGCTTGATACGTTTAAAACAAATCATTTGATACTATTATAAGTGCATAGTATATAAAACACTTCAAATCATAAGTATCAATCATAGGCGGCATGAGCGCCCCATCCCACTATGTCGCCATATATAGGATATACAATCAAAACCGCAAAGTCTCGTATTTGGAAATTGGGTTTCCATCTATGAACCGAGGCAAAAGATAGTCCTCAACCGATTCGAGACAATCTAGCCCATGTCTCAGGCAAGCGCGCAGGCAAGCCTTGGATCGTCAGGGCCGGTCCACACGGAGTGGATTATTATGCCTGAACAATACGTCTCCCCACCCTATGGGGTGTAAGTCTGGTCCGTCAGCCGACCAGAATGCATTCGGCCGAAACCGATATAACCGAGGCGCCTCGCAACAGCAACAACCACATAAGTCAAACTCGTCAGGGCGTGTAAAACCACTGACGCCACTTCTAGCTAGAAAGAAACGCATGCCCTCCCTGAGGTCCGTCTCCCGTTTTTGGTTCATACCGGGTGTGAAACACGCGAGGTAAACGTTACACAAAGCTACGCCACAAAGGCCGTGCTTTGATCATCACCACAAGACTTTGCTTTTCAACAGAAGCCTCGATCATTTGCATCTTAGCATGCCACACAGGCAAGCCATCCTATGCAACCGATATCAGTCACACAGAATGAAATCCGATGTCAGACACACAGTCCATTTACAAGTCCGTTCTGGGTCTGAACGAAACCGGAGGCACCTAGTACCCCGCATATCCATCGATCTCCAAGTACGTCTGGACGATCACTAACTGTTTCCATCTTCTTGGGTGTACAGCCCAATCAAGATCATCAGTTATCACCCAAACGACGTGAAGACTTCCGGTCTTCGACCATCGTCTTCATCTTCGACTTATCGTCGTATCAGTTATTCAGAATGGGATAAACCCGGTCTTTCCGAATAACTCGCGTATATATTATAAAAGTGTTACACAAACACAACATACGCCTCATTCCAATTCATTAGTCACTAACCGTAAATTAATCAAGAGAATAATTCCCCAAATATTAACCCCGAAGGCCGAAACCAACATCAGATCAATATCCAGAAAACCATTCTGCTTGGCTAACCGCCAGTTAGTTTCTAAATTTCACATTCAAATCTAATTAAAGATTTAACTATCGCCTGGAGCAAAACTGGTGATACTCCATTCTCGATCTTTTCAATCTAATTAAAGATTCATTAAAACTCCACTTAGTTTTAATCTGTGACTGGGTTAAAGAATCAGTGTCATTTAAAACACGGTTCACGATAAACCCAAAGTCACATCCCATTAATTATCGGGTTAAAGAACAAGTGTTATTTAAAACACTGTTCACGATAAACCCAAAAATCAATATCAATTCAATTCCAATTAAATATCATTTAATTGGTACACTTCATTAAATCTAAATAAAAAGATTTAATCTTTTCTCAACTGGGTTCAAGAACAGTGTTAGTGAAGACACCATTCACGACAAACCCAAATCACATTCGATATTCAATACAAGGCTCTGAATAGAAACTATATCGGCCTATATTCAATATCAAATTCTACGATTAACAAATGTCGTATTGGAAATAACGATATACATATATATCTTTCAAATTTCCATAACAACACCTGTAATATCACGAATTCCAACATCGAAATATTCCGAAGACAATTTCGATTCAAATCCACTCCAATGCAATCATTGGAAATTTTGGTTATTTTCAAAACCATTTCAAATTCAATTTATTTATTTAAAAATAAATAGAATTATAATTCTAGTTCAAAACTAGTTCATTTCGATAAAAATCTATTTTTATCTTTTCAAATATGGAGTTTTTCATCCCAAACTTTCACAAATCATTTCTTATGATTTTACACAAATTATTACTATTTTTAATAATTTTATCAAGGCCCGTACGGTCGATTTCCATTAACGGCCATCGAACTGCACTTACAGCGACCTTTTTCGAATTTGATTTGGACGTATCTCCAAATCCAACCGTTAGATTTCAAATTTCTAACATTCATTAGAAAGCTCTTTTCGATACGAACCCAACGGTTCCGGTTTTAGGAGAATCCGACGGTCGGATCTCCCGTAATGTCCGTTTGAAACAAATGATCGAAATTCGCGAACTGCCGCAGCGCGGCGCGTTCTATTCAGGCCATTATATTATATATATAATATATATAATATATATTTCGTCGATTACTATTTAAAACGAATTATATAAATGGTTTTAAATTCGTTTCAAAAGCAATTTCAACTTCCTTTTCAATTCAAATCAAAATTGAATTCTTCTTTATAAATTCGTTTCAAAATTCATTTCTATTCAATTCAAATTTCAATTCAATTTGAATTCATTTCAATTCGCTTTCAATTCCATTTGAATTCGTTTTCAATTCAATTCATTTCGAAATCGTTTTAAAATTCAATTCATTTCGAAATCGTTTTCAATTCAATTCATTTCGAAATCGTTTTCAATTCAATTCATTTCGAAATCGTTTTCAATTCAATTCATTTCGAAATCGTTTTCAATTCAATTTATTTCGAAATCGTTTTCAATTCAATTCATTTCGAAATCGTTTTCAATTCAATTCATTTCGAAATCGTTTTCAATTCAATTCATTTCGAAATCGTTTTCAATTCAATTCATTTCGAAATCGTTTTCAATTCAATTCATTTCGAAATCGTTTTCAATTCAATTCATTTCAAAATATTCGATTTCGAAATCACGTTTCAATATTCATTTTAAAATGAATAAAATCGATATAAATATCGTTCACGTCAAAATGGCGTCAATCTAATCCTCACGGCTTCACATATTTCTATTTTCAAATATTCTATTTCAAATATTTCTATTTCAAATATTTCTATTTCAAATATTTCTATTTCAAATATTTCTATTTCAAATATTTCTATTTCAAATATTTCTATTTCAAATATTTCTATTTCAAATATTTCTATTTTTCTCGAAACTGGAATGAGGCCCAATCAATTACCATATAATGTTAATTATATGGATTTTCTACAACACATGTATATATCAACAACGATGAATAATCAACCATCAACCAAAGTGCACTACACTGTATAAGCATCAAATATAGACATTTAACGCTTATAGCAGCTTGTCAATCAATCGATCGACATATTTAATAAATCAGGATGAGTGAACTTCAAATTTCATCCTAACACCCGTGTGGGGTTTCAAACAATCAAACACATATTTTATTTGTGCAGTTAGGCGATGTGTAAAATTTATCGACCCAATCAACGTCATTCAAATAGGTGTACATAAACAAACCGTCTGGTTTGTAAATGAATATTTATTTATTCACATTCACGTTAAAAATTATATTTTTAACGATAACACATTTTATTTTAACATATGAATTTATATTCAGTTCATTCGTTAAATAAAATGCTAATTTTATTTTTCTAACTTATTTTAGAAAATTTCGGCGGCATAACGGCACGATACTAGAAACGGGACAAGGCCTAGCCTTATCCCCGGTCTAGTGAAGGCCCACGCCATTCACACATCAATCAAATCAATTCGTTATGCAAACCACAAACTTTGGAGTAAGGGTCTAACCTAGCCTTACTCCTTCGCCTTATAACGGCGCACGTCTAATCCTAACCAATTTATCGATTCGATTTTTCACACCACAAACCACATTCAAACCAATATCACAATCAATCACCAAACAGTCAAACAAACAAGTCCATGGTCTGTGGACGGGTGTCGGGTGCTACTAAGCACCGTCTGCATCCTAGTATATATATAACTAGAAAAATAAATTGAAAGGTGAGAAATTCTCACCAATAGCTATCCAACTTCAAGACTCTTCTTAATAGAAATCTTCGCCTATTGTCGCTTTCGCCCGTATCCTCTACATATGTAAAAATAGAATTTTTACTATGCTACTCAATATGTAAAAATCGAATTTTGACTTCGCTATTCAATATATAAAAATATGATTTTTACTTTGACTTTCAACATATAAAAATATGATTTTTATTTCGACTTTCAACACATAAAAATATGATTTTTACTTTTGCTTTCACCATATAAAAATATGATTTTTACTTTGCTTGAAAGTTCAAACCTTTCTTCCCATGTTAAAGCTTTTACCTTTAAAACTAAATCAGTTTTTATTTTTTTTTTTATAAAATTCAGTTTTTATCCTTTATTTCAAAAACCAGTTTTTATTTCTAAAAAAAATTCAGTTTTAATACTTTATAAAAAAAATCCAGTTTTATACTTTATAAAAATTTCAGTTTTTAATACTTTATAAATAAATCAGTTTTTTTTTCTATGTTTTAAAATTCAGGTTTTTAAAATGCTTTTAAAAATTCCAGTTTTTAATACTTTTTAAAAATTCCTGTTTTATTACTTTTAAAAATTCCTTTTAAAAATATTCAGTTTTATACCTTTAAAAATATTTAGTTTTTTACTTTTAAACATTTTCAGTTTTTATTTTTAAAACAAAATCATTATTAAAATCGGTTTTTAAAAAAAATAAAAAAAAAAAAATAATAATAATAATAAAATAAACAGAAATTCTTACTGAGAGGGGGGGGGAGGTCTTCGCAGTTCGTCGGCGGCTTGGGTCTTCGATCGGTGGTGGCAGGAGGGGCTGCTTCGAGGGGGGGGGGGGTGGCGCGGCTTCTTCGTCGGCGTCGAGGGCTTCAAGGGGAGGCGCTCGGTTGTTTTCACGAGGGGGGGTTCACCTGAGAGGGCGGCGGAGGAGTTGTCGGAGATGGGGGGAGCAGCGCCTCGCGCGATGTGGCTCCGTCGAGCGGTTTTAGGGCTCCGCCCTCTTTTTTTTTTTATTCTGAAATTTAATTTTTTGAACGGGGGGGGGGCCTGGAGGATAAAAGAGAAAGATATTTTTTTTTTTTTTATTAATTTAATTGCATAAAGTTGACTTTTACCTAAGACCTCGAAACGAGGCCCACCGCCTGTCGTCCATAGCGAATTACCCCCATTCCGAACACAATGGGATATGTATCGTAAGCTGATTCGACCGTTTGAATCAGTTTCCGTTAAATTTACATTTAAATCACTATATTGAATTTTAAACGTACATTTCAAATTACCGGGGTCACATAATAACTCTATAAATTGCAGAAAAATATTTTCTAGCTTCGTATTGACGATACGGTCCTAACAAAACTAGTTTCGTCGAATTCTGAGACTGTTTGAAAAATGGCCAATTTCCAGTCGATTAAAATCAACTGAAACTGGTCAAACGCGTTTTCCTTTGCCACGCTCACATATTGATTCGAAAAATTATGAAATTTGGAATCTAGCAATAACTTTACACTGCGAATCCAACAAAACTGGTTTCGTCGAAATCCGAGGTCGTTTGCAAAATGGCTATTTTTAAGGGCCATATATTATATTAAAATATATATAAATTCCACAGCGACTATTTCTAATTTTCAACTGGACATATCTTATCATTTCTAAGATGAAATCTCAGTTTGTTAACTTCGTTACAAAGATATAGTTATACAGATTCAAATATTTCTTGTTTCGTTCAATTCTGACTTATATTGAATTCTGTATATTCATTTGAAATTAGAAATCGAATTTTCGAACTACCGCGCCATTTTCAATTCCTTTTATAATTATATATAAATATTTATATTCTAACGACGACGCGTATAATATATACGTTCGATTTATATTCTAAATAAATTTCTCGTCGATATTATTTAAAATAATTCATTTTAAATAATCAAAATTCACTAAAATTGCCAAAATAAAAATTTTAAACTGGCCCAGAATTTACGGGTTGTTACAATCTCCCCCACTTAAAACTTTTCGTCCCCGAAAAGGAACAAAGTCGAAAGTGGTTTGATAATTCAACTCTACGCTCGATCTGGCTTCCATTCTCTAACTCTTCAGTTTCTGAGAATTTTCAAAATTTCAAAAATTTGGCTAACACCCTAAATTTTCGAAAAATTTCGCCATAACCTCCCCTGCACCGGGAGCATCGGGGAATTTCAAATAGCTTCCCCGGTCCTTCAGATCTCAAAAAGAAAAAGAAAAAGCCAAGCGGCTAGCCAATAGGCCCACAAAATCATCATCACCCAAACAAAACAGGAAATTATGTAGTAAACATGTACCTATTTGTCAGGCAAACAAATTTTATTCTCTGCTCTAGCCTCCTTGCTATGACCTGTTCAATGATATATATGTATATGCAAGCAAATGCAACTAATTCTCAATACAATTCAATATTGGGTTCAATTAGGCTAATGGTTCAAAATTAGCAAACAACTAAACAAACAACACAAACATCAATCAATTAGTGAATTAGAATTTCAAATTCATAATTTTGATACATATACAAAAAATCATGTTTTTGATACCAATTCACAACAATGTGTTCCTAACTATATAAGTTTTGGTTCTCACACCAGTCTAATGGAAATATATAGATATCACACCTTCGAAACACGAACATAAATACTGATGATGCACGTGCTATCATCAGTACCTTCTCCGGGCGACTAGAGTGTGATTCTATATCTATCCAGTATATTAAAACTTCGAATACACGCGGATCAGACGTATATGCAAAATCTATATATACTGGATTGTCCACATCAATATAAATAAATAATCCAATACGAATAATTGATTTAAATTTTCAAAACAAAATTTGTTTTCACTTTAAAAATTTACTCTTCACACTCGTTCTAGGACACTACTGATCCCATCTCTAACGAGTCATTCTCATTGGATATTACTAATCCAATATCTGATGAATTCTTCCGTATGGTTCTAATGTGTCTTGTTCTCTAGCTTTGTAAACCAAAGCTCTGATACCAAATGTGACGACCCGCAACCTCCCCGTAAAGGAAAGCGTCGGATAGTTCGAGAACAAACCACAGCAGAACGCATACAGAAGAACGTTTCATTGTATATTACAACAATGCATCAGATTACAAGAATATACAGAGTATAAATGAATATTACACAGAAATATCAGAGATTTAAATTACATTTAAATACATAGCAGCGGAAAATAATACAATACACAACTAGAATGAGATATACGGATACAAAGCTTTCCGGATATCGTTCCAGCTGTAAACCAGGATCCTGTGAATATAAATCTGCAAAACCAAAACTACTAGCTGCCCGTGTCGAAAATAGGGGCACCCAGAGTTTAGGTTAAAACAATAAACTCCAGGTCAGTCATGTGACTGGTGTGAGAACTAAAACAGTTATTAATCTTTATTTCAAATCATTAGGTAAATCAAGGGACCACGCCGTATAACACGGAACGGGTTTCCTCCCAAGAATACCAGTGCATAAAACCAACAGCGCAATGCTAAATAAAGAAAAATGAAGCTGTTATAAGACCCAGGTCCCATCACACAATGCAACGCAGTCGAGGATAGGGTTTTCCCTTATAACAGCCAAAGAATGCTTGATACGTTTAAAACAAATCATTTGATACTATTATAAGTGCATAGTATATAAAACACTTCAAATCATAAGTATCAATCATAGGCGGCATGAGCGCCCCATCCCACTATGTCGCCATATATAGGATATACAATCAAAACCGCAAAGTCTCGTATTTGGAAATTGGGTTTCCATCTATGAACCGAGGCAAAAGATAGTCCTCAACCGATTCGAGACAATCTAGCCCATGTCTCAGGCAAGCGCGCAGGCAAGCCTTGGATCGTCAGGGCCGGTCCACACGGAGTGGATTATTATGCCTGAACAATACGTCTCCCCACCCTATGGGGTGTAAGTCTGGTCCGTCAGCCGACCAGAATGCATTCGGCCGAAACCGATATAACCGAGGCGCCTCGCAACAGCAACAACCACATAAGTCAAACTCGTCAGGGCGTGTAAAACCACTGACGCCACTTCTAGCTAGAAAGAAACGCATGCCCTCCCTGAGGTCCGTCTCCCGTTTTTGGTTCATACCGGGTGTGAAACACGCGAGGTAAACGTTACACAAAGCTACGCCACAAAGGCCGTGCTTTGATCATCACCACAAGACTTTGCTTTTCAACAGAAGCCTCGATCATTTGCATCTTAGCATGCCACACAGGCAAGCCATCCTATGCAACCGATATCAGTCACACAGAATGAAATCCGATGTCAGACACACAGTCCATTTACAAGTCCGTTCTGGGTCTGAACGAAACCGGAGGCACCTAGTACCCCGCATATCCATCGATCTCCAAGTACGTCTGGACGATCACTAACTGTTTCCATCTTCTTGGGTGTACAGCCCAATCAAGATCATCAGTTATCACCCAAACGACGTGAAGACTTCCGGTCTTCGACCATCGTCTTCATCTTCGACTTATCGTCGTATCAGTTATTCAGAATGGGATAAACCCGGTCTTTCCGAATAACTCGCGTATATATTATAAAAGTGTTACACAAACACAACATACGCCTCATTCCAATTCATTAGTCACTAACCGTAAATTAATCAAGAGAATAATTCCCCAAATATTAACCCCGAAGGCCGAAACCAACATCAGATCAATATCCAGAAAACCATTCTGCTTGGCTAACCGCCAGTTAGTTTCTAAATTTCACATTCAAATCTAATTAAAGATTTAACTATCGCCTGGAGCAAAACTGGTGATACTCCATTCTCGATCTTTTCAATCTAATTAAAGATTCATTAAAACTCCACTTAGTTTTAATCTGTGACTGGGTTAAAGAATCAGTGTCATTTAAAACACGGTTCACGATAAACCCAAAGTCACATCCCATTAATTATCGGGTTAAAGAACAAGTGTTATTTAAAACACTGTTCACGATAAACCCAAAAATCAATATCAATTCAATTCCAATTAAATATCATTTAATTGGTACACTTCATTAAATCTAAATAAAAAGATTTAATCTTTTCTCAACTGGGTTCAAGAACAGTGTTAGTGAAGACACCATTCACGACAAACCCAAATCACATTCGATATTCAATACAAGGCTCTGAATAGAAACTATATCGGCCTATATTCAATATCAAATTCTACGATTAACAAATGTCGTATTGGAAATAACGATATACATATATATCTTTCAAATTTCCATAACAACACCTGTAATATCACGAATTCCAACATCGAAATATTCCGAAGACAATTTCGATTCAAATCCACTCCAATGCAATCATTGGAAATTTTGGTTATTTTCAAAACCATTTCAAATTCAATTTATTTATTTAAAAATAAATAGAATTATAATTCTAGTTCAAAACTAGTTCATTTCGATAAAAATCTATTTTTATCTTTTCAAATATGGAGTTTTTCATCCCAAACTTTCACAAATCATTTCTTATGATTTTACACAAATTATTACTATTTTTAATAATTTTATCAAGGCCCGTACGGTCGATTTCCATTAACGGCCATCGAACTGCACTTACAGCGACCTTTTTCGAATTTGATTTGGACGTATCTCCAAATCCAACCGTTAGATTTCAAATTTCTAACATTCATTAGAAAGCTCTTTTCGATACGAACCCAACGGTTCCGGTTTTAGGAGAATCCGACGGTCGGATCTCCCGTAATGTCCGTTTGAAACAAATGATCGAAATTCGCGAACTGCCGCAGCGCGGCGCGTTCTATTCAGGCCATTATATTATATATATAATATATATAATATATATTTCGTCGATTACTATTTAAAACGAATTATATAAATGGTTTTAAATTCGTTTCAAAAGCAATTTCAACTTCCTTTTCAATTCAAATCAAAATTGAATTCTTCTTTATAAATTCGTTTCAAAATTCATTTCTATTCAATTCAAATTTCAATTCAATTTGAATTCATTTCAATTCGCTTTCAATTCCATTTGAATTCGTTTTCAATTCAATTCATTTCGAAATCGTTTTAAAATTCAATTCATTTCGAAATCGTTTTCAATTCAATTCATTTCGAAATCGTTTTCAATTCAATTCATTTCGAAATCGTTTTCAATTCAATTCATTTCGAAATCGTTTTCAATTCAATTTATTTCGAAATCGTTTTCAATTCAATTCATTTCGAAATCGTTTTCAATTCAATTCATTTCGAAATCGTTTTCAATTCAATTCATTTCGAAATCGTTTTCAATTCAATTCATTTCGAAATCGTTTTCAATTCAATTCATTTCGAAATCGTTTTCAATTCAATTCATTTCAAAATATTCGATTTCGAAATCACGTTTCAATATTCATTTTAAAATGAATAAAATCGATATAAATATCGTTCACGTCAAAATGGCGTCAATCTAATCCTCACGGCTTCACATATTTCTATTTTCAAATATTCTATTTCAAATATTTCTATTTCAAATATTTCTATTTCAAATATTTCTATTTCAAATATTTCTATTTCAAATATTTCTATTTCAAATATTTCTATTTCAAATATTTCTATTTCAAATATTTCTATTTTTCTCGAAACTGGAATGAGGCCCAATCAATTACCATATAATGTTAATTATATGGATTTTCTACAACACATGTATATATCAACAACGATGAATAATCAACCATCAACCAAAGTGCACTACACTGTATAAGCATCAAATATAGACATTTAACGCTTATAGCAGCTTGTCAATCAATCGATCGACATATTTAATAAATCAGGATGAGTGAACTTCAAATTTCATCCTAACACCCGTGTGGGGTTTCAAACAATCAAACACATATTTTATTTGTGCAGTTAGGCGATGTGTAAAATTTATCGACCCAATCAACGTCATTCAAATAGGTGTACATAAACAAACCGTCTGGTTTGTAAATGAATATTTATTTATTCACATTCACGTTAAAAATTATATTTTTAACGATAACACATTTTATTTTAACATATGAATTTATATTCAGTTCATTCGTTAAATAAAATGCTAATTTTATTTTTCTAACTTATTTTAGAAAATTTCGGCGGCATAACGGCACGATACTAGAAACGGGACAAGGCCTAGCCTTATCCCCGGTCTAGTGAAGGCCCACGCCATTCACACATCAATCAAATCAATTCGTTATGCAAACCACAAACTTTGGAGTAAGGGTCTAACCTAGCCTTACTCCTTCGCCTTATAACGGCGCACGTCTAATCCTAACCAATTTATCGATTCGATTTTTCACACCACAAACCACATTCAAACCAATATCACAATCAATCACCAAACAGTCAAACAAACAAGTCCATGGTCTGTGGACGGGTGTCGGGTGCTACTAAGCACCGTCTGCATCCTAGTATATATATAACTAGAAAAATAAATTGAAAGGTGAGAAATTCTCACCAATAGCTATCCAACTTCAAGACTCTTCTTAATAGAAATCTTCGCCTATTGTCGCTTTCGCCCGTATCCTCTACATATGTAAAAATAGAATTTTTACTATGCTACTCAATATGTAAAAATCGAATTTTGACTTCGCTATTCAATATATAAAAATATGATTTTTACTTTGACTTTCAACATATAAAAATATGATTTTTATTTCGACTTTCAACACATAAAAATATGATTTTTACTTTTGCTTTCACCATATAAAAATATGATTTTTACTTTGCTTGAAAGTTCAAACCTTTCTTCCCATGTTAAAGCTTTTACCTTTAAAACTAAATCAGTTTTTATTTTTTTTTTTATAAAATTCAGTTTTTATCCTTTATTTCAAAAACCAGTTTTTATTTCTAAAAAAAATTCAGTTTTAATACTTTATAAAAAAAATCCAGTTTTATACTTTATAAAAATTTCAGTTTTTAATACTTTATAAATAAATCAGTTTTTTTTTCTATGTTTTAAAATTCAGGTTTTTAAAATGCTTTTAAAAATTCCAGTTTTTAATACTTTTTAAAAATTCCTGTTTTATTACTTTTAAAAATTCCTTTTAAAAATATTCAGTTTTATACCTTTAAAAATATTTAGTTTTTTACTTTTAAACATTTTCAGTTTTTATTTTTAAAACAAAATCATTATTAAAATCGGTTTTTAAAAAAAATAAAAAAAAAAAAATAATAATAATAATAAAATAAACAGAAATTCTTACTGAGAGGGGGGGGGAGGTCTTCGCAGTTCGTCGGCGGCTTGGGTCTTCGATCGGTGGTGGCAGGAGGGGCTGCTTCGAGGGGGGGGGGGGGGGTGGCGCGGCTTCTTCGTCGGCGTCGAGGGCTTCAAGGGGAGGCGCTCGGTTGTTTTCACGAGGGGGGGTTCACCTGAGAGGGCGGCGGAGGAGTTGTCGGAGATGGGGGGAGCAGCGCCTCGCGCGATGTGGCTCCGTCGAGCGGTTTTAGGGCTCCGCCCTCTTTTTTTTTTTATTCTGAAATTTAATTTTTTGAACGGGGGGGGGGGGCCTGGAGGATAAAAGAGAAAGATATTTTTTTTTTTTTTATTAATTTAATTGCATAAAGTTGACTTTTACCTAAGACCTCGAAACGAGGCCCACCGCCTGTCGTCCATAGCGAATTACCCCCATTCCGAACACAATGGGATATGTATCGTAAGCTGATTCGACCGTTTGAATCAGTTTCCGTTAAATTTACATTTAAATCACTATATTGAATTTTAAACGTACATTTCAAATTACCGGGGTCACATAATAACTCTATAAATTGCAGAAAAATATTTTCTAGCTTCGTATTGACGATACGGTCCTAACAAAACTAGTTTCGTCGAATTCTGAGACTGTTTGAAAAATGGCCAATTTCCAGTCGATTAAAATCAACTGAAACTGGTCAAACGCGTTTTCCTTTGCCACGCTCACATATTGATTCGAAAAATTATGAAATTTGGAATCTAGCAATAACTTTACACTGCGAATCCAACAAAACTGGTTTCGTCGAAATCCGAGGTCGTTTGCAAAATGGCTATTTTTAAGGGCCATATATTATATTAAAATATATATAAATTCCACAGCGACTATTTCTAATTTTCAACTGGACATATCTTATCATTTCTAAGATGAAATCTCAGTTTGTTAACTTCGTTACAAAGATATAGTTATACAGATTCAAATATTTCTTGTTTCGTTCAATTCTGACTTATATTGAATTCTGTATATTCATTTGAAATTAGAAATCGAATTTTCGAACTACCGCGCCATTTTCAATTCCTTTTATAATTATATATAAATATTTATATTCTAACGACGACGCGTATAATATATACGTTCGATTTATATTCTAAATAAATTTCTCGTCGATATTATTTAAAATAATTCATTTTAAATAATCAAAATTCACTAAAATTGCCAAAATAAAAATTTTAAACTGGCCCAGAATTTACGGGTTGTTACAGTTTGGAGCGGTGTTAACCTTGTAGCCGTGAAATCAAGGGGATTGTACTGGGATATTGATAATAATAAAGCTCTGCGCAGTCCAGCGTTGCGTGAGACTGGTCGTTGGAGTAATCCGAACCAGTATTAAATCTGGTGTGTTTTTTCTTTTTCTGCATTTTATATTTTTCTGTTTCTGTGTTTGTGTTTGATTCTGTGTCTTTGATCATCTCTGTTGTGTGTGATTCATATAGTAGACCATTCAAGTTTACGATTTTCATAAATTCCTTATAAACACTATTCACCCCCTTTAGTGTTAGTCTTGCCTTAAGATCTGCATTCCACGTTCCATAACAATGATTCCATCTCTTTTAAATAAAACAAATCTTGTTCTAATAAAGATAAAATGGAGTTAGAAAGAAACTCTGAAAACAAGGAGGAATATAGTCGAATTGTTATTAAAAATTTATTTGCTAATCAAAAAGAGGAGTAGATTCTATGTGCAGTAGCTAAAAAACTTTCTAACACCACCTCTGCCTCTATAACGGGGAAGAAAAGAAAAAAGAGCAAAATTGTGACACCCCACGTCCGTTAATGTCACTAACAAAGGGAATGCATTAAGTTTCGTGAAGCGTTATAGTAAACAGAACGAAAATATTACAAGACAGACATATATAATAACAATAAAAAAAACTTTATTTACCATAAGATATAGTGGTCCAAAAACATCACATGTCTGAAATACAAAAGCCCATTACAACACAAAAGCTACTTTCTTGTACTTCAAAAATATCAGAGTACATAAAAGAAATAAAATTCCCCAAAAACAAAATATAGCCATAGCAACAAAGATAGGAGCTTGAGCCATACATATCAGCAGCTCCATCAAAAGAAAGCAGAATCACGGTCAAGTCTGAGTGTTTCCTCCCTGAGAACCTAGCGCGGGGAGGGGGGTGGGGGGACAGAAGAAAGAAGGAGAAACAAAAAGGGTCAGACATAAAGTATGGCGAGTCTAGTTAGTTTTAGCAAGTAAATAAATAAAAGTTGCATGACAAGCATATAAAGTGGATAAGAGAGATTACTACTTAAAAGACAGGTGTGACAGGGTTGACATGATTAGGTGTATACGCTTCCTAAAATGATTACTCTGCACTATTACTAGTTTATCTAGAATGAGATGATCCCTTCCACTATAAGGTGGTAAACTTAGGCATACGTCCAAGTGTACCCAAACTACTACCCTAATCGATCGGCTCCCTAATCCGTGTAGATACTCTATGCCGATCCCTCTGTAGGATGTATCACGTCCTAAAGTGGCAACTACTCGCTAATATGCACATCCCCATATCTACAGGTGTCACTGTTGTCTTATCCCCTTCTGCCCGGCTCATGCACGCACATGGCTCGGTCAGTTTGCGCCACCCACACCATCATCCATGCTTGGATCTCTTACAACCAGTCCAGTAAGCATGCCCCTTCTCCGACCTAGTACGAAGTACATGTTTTGATACCTACTCCGGGTTACTGGATGAAAAGGGTCCCACACAATATGATACAAGCTCTCCCCTTTGTCTTGTATCTCCCACTAGGTTTTCTTTGGCTATGTATACCACTAGGTGTCTTTAATTACATAACCCTATCATTTCTACAAGTTATGCTTACCCTAAAACATGTCTTCAATTACATAACTTTATTATTTCCACTGGTTATATGTACCACTAGGTGTCTTTAATTACATAACCTTATTAGGTTAAGTTTGTGGGCCTATATGTAAATATTACCCACCCTCTCAGATTTACTTAACCCACCCACTGTCCAACCAATTTTACTTAATCCTAACCTTAGTTCATATTCATACAATCCCTTATAGATGAAATTAGTTTAACTAGTCCAATTTATTACCATGTCCATTTATGGTTTATAATGTGCTAGACCTCCCACATTAGGCCTACCACTTGTGAATGCTGGATATGCTGGTTGGTCTGGGCAGTCTTATTCCACAAGTTGGGCCTATCCTCCTGTCTTTGCCCGATTCGTATTTGCGCACTTAGACCTCACACATTAGGTTCAACATTAGTGGTTGCTGGATATGTCGGTCGGGTCTAGGAAGACTTCCACCACTAATGCAACATAACCTCGTTTCATAAGTGCAATTACAATTTTTAATTTTAATTATTAGACATTACATTTGTATCCAGTTCTTACCCATGTCTTTATAGGTGATTATGCCCCTATTTCCCCCTTTTGAATTATATGTCCAATTCATATAAACATTATTTAAATCATGCCAATTCTAACCATTTTCCCCCGTTCCCTAACTAACGCATTCGCATATATTTGGAGGCATCTAGGCTAAAAAGTAGCCTAGTCATAAACAATAAAAAGGGAAAAGTGATGGGAAAAATGACAATAGTGATTATTCTAAAAGTGACGTAAGCATATATATTGGCGTAGACAAGTAATAGGCATAATAAGGTGGACATAAAAACAGATCTAGTAAAAAGGGTAATGATAAAACTAGATTCAATATACTTAGAATGAACAGATCCAAATTAGAATTTATGTCCAATAATGTCAGATCTCAATTAATCACAATATGATGATCTAGATCTAAACAAAGGTTCAATTGTCCATATAATGATAATCCCAAATTAACCACAAACTTGACAAAGGTTCAGATCCACAAAGGTGACATGATAAAGTAATCCCAGGTGAATTAGATCTAGCATAATAAAGTTATAGATCCAAGAATAACATAGGTTTATGATTCAATACAGATCCAAATCACAGTACTATCACGTTATACTTTTAGTCATTTAAATCTAAAAGTAACCTAGAACTCACAGTGTTTGGCTAAAAACGCCGAACTAGGAAAGAAGCTTGTTAGGTTGTAGATATACGCTTGAATCTCTAATTGATTTGCAAAGTTGATAGTTGTAGAAGATAGGATCTGTCTCAGTTCAAACACCGGCAACATTTGGCCTCCATGATTTCCAATGAAGAAAACAAGAGAAATAGACACATGTATATAGCTTCCAGCACCTCTGAAACCGACTGCCACTTCATCCCTAGGGGCGTCAACACCCCTGTAGGGGGGTCAACCCGGGTGTCGACACCAATTAAGGGGGGTCGACCCCCTAGAGTGGGAAATTTGCCGCCATACGAAATTTTGATTTTTGAACGATTCTGGATAAGGTTCTGATTCATATCTGACTCATATGTGTATATATAATTCTTCTATGCATATACAAACTTAAAATCCTCATAACTTCTTCATACAGTGTCCGTTTTATGCAAACAAAATATCTATCTTGACCAGAATTTCGAAGCGGATGCAATGGCGCAGTCCGTTTCCCTTAATTACAAATATTAAATTATTCATTATTTAATTTATCCTTTTTAATGCTAACAAAATTACGGGGTGTTACATTCCCTCCTACTTAAAGGATTTTGTCCCCGAAATCTCCAAGTTTAGACGAATGCATATCCTACCATCCATCATCCATCTACTCATCCATCAATCACTGGCATCCATTGTCTTTAAAGTTTTCTAATGCTTATATGAATAAATGCAAATTTGTGTGTATATGTCCCAATACTAATGCGAAGATCAGACAGTTTACAGATTCAGTTGACCTCCTTAATGCAATGTATGTTAGTGTCATTTATCCAATATGTATGCAAATAATCCTATTATAGCATGTGAGTTCTATATGTGTGCACACTTATTCGTTCAAATGCAACATCCATATGCTAATAAATTCATTTACATCCATAAAAGAAAAGAAGATGCACACACATCCATATGCAGTATGAGAGTGATTGAGCCGATCTAATGCCTAATGTATGTGTATATGCATCCACAGGCAGCTACTAGCAAACACTTGCATCCATCAAGCATAACATGTATCAAACACATGTTTACATCCATAGGATTCTTATCTAAACATCGAAAATACTATGGATAGGATATATTCAAATGATAAAAACAAGCAGATAAAATTTTGGAAAAGGAGTTAAGAACATACCCTTGGAAAGAAAAGGGTACGAAGCCTGAATCTTGTCTTCGGTCTCCCAAGTTGCATCCTCTGGGTTATCTCCCCATTGAACCTTTATTAGCTTGATCTCTTTATTGCGTAGCTTCTTAACTTATGATCCAAGAATACCGGTAGGGACTCATCTGACTATCTCCTCCCGCTCTACTTCCACTTCTTCCAATATGCTTGGCTCAACCACTTCCGCGGTGTCAAGCAAACACTTCCGTAGATGAGAAATGTGAAAAACATCATGAACACTGGATAAATTTTCTCAAAGCTTTACTCTATAGGCCATTCGGCCAATCCTCTCAGTTATGGGAAATGGTCCCACAAACCTAGGTTCCAACTTCCCTACCGATCCAAAGCGAACCACATTCCTTAAAGGTGACACTTTAGTAAAAACTAAGTCTCCCACTTCGAATTCAATGTCATTTTTTCTCTTGTCTGCGTAGGATTTTTTTTCCTATCTTGGGCAATCTACATCCACCGTCGAATAAGGTCAATCTTCTCGGACGTTTCCCTAACCATATCTAGACCAAGTAATAATCTTTCTGTAGATTCCCGCCAACAAGTTTGTGATCTACAGGGTCATCCGTACAATGCTTCGAAGGGTGCCATGCTAATGCTAGCTTGATAACTGTTGTTATATGCAAACTCTACTAAAGGAAGATGCTTTTCCCAAGTCCCTCTAAAGTCTAGGATACACAGCCTTAAAATATCTTCAAGAATTCTGTTCACCCTCTCCGTCTGCCCATCGGTTTGAGGATTATAAGCAGTGCTCAAACACAACTTATTACCTAATGCTTCTTGCAAGCTCCTCCAAAATTCACTGTTAAAGATGGGGTCATGATCGCTCACGATGCTAGAAGGTACCCCATGTATATGAACTATCTCGCGGATATAGATTGCTTCCAACCATGATGCCATCCTCTAATTCTTAACTAGAATAAAGTGAGCGCTCTTAGTGAGTATATCTATCATAATCCAGATACTGGTGTTGCCTTTCTTCGATCTAGGAAAACCATCTATGAATTCCATTGAGACGATCTCCCATTTCCACTATGGAACCTCCAAAGGATGAAGTAAACCACCGTCCTTCTTTTGCTCAGCTTTAACTTGCTGGCAAACTAAACATTGAGAAACAAATTCGGCCACATCTTTCCTCATCCCAGCCCAAAAGAAAACCCTTTTCATGTTTCTGTACATCTTATCACCGCCTAGATGAATAGTCATCTTAGAATGGTAGGATTCTTCTAGGACTGCATTTATCAAGCTTCCAGTTTAAGGAACACAAAGCCTTCCATCTCGTCGCAACCACCCCTATTCATCTATGGTATATCGACTGAGGTGACTAGAAGTATCATCTTTTCGGAGCTTATCCATGATGTCTAAAATTTATGGGTCACCTTGTTGCAAAGCTCCTATCCGATCCATAAGAGTGGGTCGTATCTCCAATGATGCAAACAAATTAGGCAAAATCTCGATGGAGGGTTTAAAATCAAAAGTTGAGATGAACTCCAAGCTCTTCCTCTCCACAAACAGAGGACTTAAGGCCATCCACTGCTTACTTTGTGCGTCAGCCACTACATTACCCTTGCCAGGGGTATAAGCGATTTCAAAATCATAAGAAGCTAAGAACTCCATCCACCTTTGTTTCCTTAAATTAAGATCCTTCTGTGAGAACAGATACTTGAGAGATTTATGATCGGTGTATAACTTGAACTTCTCTCCAAGTAAATATGATGCCACGTCTTTAGCGCGAATACTATGGCAACTAGCTCTAGATCATGGGTGGGGTAGTTCTTCTCATGAAATCTCAACAGTCTACCTCCATAACACACCACCTTTCCTTCTTGCATTAGAACCACACCAAGCCCTGTACCACATGCATCAGTGTAATCTGTAAACACTTTGTTGCCATCGGGCAAAGTCAAGACTGGGGCTGTTGTAAGAGCCCTCTTCAAACGCTGGAAAGCAACATCACAAGCTATATACCATGAAAATGCCAAGTTCTTCTTCGTTAGCCTGGTGTGTGGGGCTGATATCTTCGCGAATTCGTTAATGAACTTCCTATAATAACATGCCAATCCAAGAAAGCTTCTCACCTCTGTTGCATTTTTAGGAATCTGCCAATCTTGCACCGTAACTACTTTTGCGGGATCAACAACTATCCCTTCTTTGGAGACTACATGTCCTAAGAATCTCACCTCCTTTCTCCAAAAATGACATTTGGAGAACTTTGCCTTAAGCTGATGGTCACAGAGAGTTTTCAAAACTTCTCTTAAATGTTGGGCATGCTCTTCTTCGCTCTTGGAGAAGATCAAAATGTTATCAACAACGACTACGACAAATTTATTTAGGAACTCCCGAAACACCCTATTCCTCATATCAAAAAAATAGGCGGGTGCATTCGTCAGCCCAAAAGGCATAACTAGCCATCCAAAGAAACCATCCGGAGTCCTAAAAGCAGTCTTATCTATGTTGTCCTCAGCCACCCTCAACTGATGAAAACCTGTGGCCACGTCCAGCTGAGAAAATACCGAGGCCCCGACAAGCTGGTCAAACAAGTCTTCTATCCTCGCAAGTGAGTGCCTATTCTTCTTTGTGAGTTTTTTCAATTCTCTATAGTCCACATGTTGAACAACGAGATTTTGATCGATGTCAAAAATAAAGCTACTACGGGAATCAGATCATAAAATAAGGTTATATATATATATATATATATATATATATATATATATATATATATAGAGAGAGAGAGAGAGAGAGAGTCGTGTTAGAATTATGTTAAAATTTATCCTCAAGTATACACGAATGTGATAATCAAGTTATATATATATATATATATATATATATATATATATAAAATTTAAGACCTTCAAAAAGCCAGATTGTGCAGGAAATTGCCTACTAGTCGACTGGTAGGAAATCCACCAGTCTACCGGTCAAGCAACCTCTGCACATAATGGATAGTTTTAAAAGTTTTATATAATTAAATTAATTTTACCAGACAACCGATGATTTTTAACCAGTCAACTGATTCAACCCAGAATTTATTTTCTGAAGATTTGCTTCCATTCATGAAGAGATTCCTCTTCATTAATCAAAGGAAATGGACATATCTTTTTATGGAAACTCTTCGTGAAAGATTGCTACTCTTATACTACTATATAAACAAGTTTAATCATGTTTTACAATAACCTAATCTCTCCGAATTTCACTGATTTTCTGATCATCATTCTACTCTCTTCATTTACATTCTTTACAATTAAAAACTCTCCATTTCAAATACTTGTTGAATCCATGCAAATTCACTATCATTTGATTCAACAAGTTATATTATTCCTTAAATCTCTGCATTCAAAGTATATACTCGAGGATCAGATTATAGGTAGGTTGTACTTAAAGTATTGGTTATTCGTGTTGTTTCAAGAACAAAAATCAGAAGTCAAATTCTTTGTAAGTGTTGAAAACCTATTTAGTTGCTCAGGCGAGAGGCATCCTTGTTGGAGCTCGGGTGTACTGACCTATTCCTCCAGGTTAAGAGAGGGCGTTATTAGTGAATTCCGAAGAGGAGCTTCGGGACTGGACGTAGGGCAAGAAATCCGAACTAGTATAAAACTCCTAGTGTCTCTTTTTCTTTACTTACCGCTTTTATTTACTTGCTATATATCTCGATAACTTAGATATTATTTGCATAAACTATTGCACATTATTTGGCTAGTATATCAGATATATTTCTGCATTATCCATACAGATCCTTTAAGTCGTACATACCGACTTTTCATTTGGTATCAGAGCAAGGCCATCATATAACCGTAAAACCATTATTTGATACATAGACATTATGGATAATAACACAAGCATTAGCAATAACACCGGATATTCTGAAGGCCAATCAATTGCTAGACCACCCTTCTTTAATGGCATGAATGATAGTTAATGGGCTACTGGAATGAGAATACACATGCAAGCAAATAGCTATGATGCATGGAATAATACTCAAAAAGAACATACATAACCTATTATTGTATACACTGAATGGTCAAACACCGAGAAAAATGAAGCTACTGCAAATGCTAAGGCCATGAATATGCTACATTGTGCACTAGATAGAAATGAGTTCAATCAGATTTGTATGTGCAACACTGCATATGAAGTCTGGAGAACACTTAAGAATAGTCATGAAGGCACTAACAAAGTTAAACATAGTAAATTTTCTATGCTCAAAAATCAGTTTTAAATTTTTATTCTGAATGAGAACGAATCCATAAATGATATGTATTCACATTTTCAAAATATTTATCATTCATTATTAGGACTAGGAGAAAAATATTCCGACTTTGATATAGTTTCAAAAATCTTGAATTCTTTAACCGATGAATGGGAGAGAAAAGTATTAGCGATCGAAGAAGCTAATAATCTCTCTGCCATGAAATCGGAAGAATTGATCGGTAATCTAATGTCTTATGAAGTAATTTTGTAGGCAAAGAAAGCACATGTACAAGATAAATTTTTTTAGCTTTCCATGCAGAAAAAGAAGATTCCGATCCAGATGAAGAAGATATAGCATTTGTTGCCAAGAGTTTTAAAAAATTTCTAAAATACCAAAAGAGTCAAAGCAAGAGTATAAAGAAAAATTCATCAAAGGAACCTGATCTGGCTTTAATAGAATGTTTCAAATGTTACAAGACCAGACACTATCAAAAGAACTGTCCAGATCTAAAGAGAAAACACAAAAATGAAAAATCAAAGAAACGAGATTTTTCAGTCACCTGGGACAACTCGGACTCGTCTTCTGAAAGTGATAGCGATAATGAGCAAGCAAATGTGTGCTTTATGGCTAAGGACAACGATGTAAGTGATTTTACTTTTGATGAATTATTAGAAATAAATACTAAAATTTTAGAATCTAGGAAATTTTTTAAAAGAAAGTTTAAACAAGCCAACTAGGACAAAAACAAAGCCGAATTTGAGAGAGACCTTTTGAAAGATGAAAAAGAAATCTTAGTAGAAGAAATCAGAAAATTACAAGATTCTCTTTCAAATGCAAATTCTCAAATTTCTTTGTTAAGTCAAGAAATAGAAACTCAAAAGAATAAAAATGATTTATTATTTTCTGAAAATCATGATTTAAATAATAAAGTTAAAATTCTAGAATTAGAAAACTCTAGTTTAAAAACTAGGTTAGAAAATATTTCTAAAAATGTAGATAATTTATCTAAGATTTTAGAAAATTCTCAATTCGTTTTTAATAAAAAAGGACTTGGATATGAAAATAAAATAAATTCAAAAAGGAAACCAAATTCTAAAATTTCTAATATTAAGCCAAAATTTTTTAGTAGTAAAATAAATATTTCTACTCAGAAGAATTATTCGAATAATATTAGTATATGGATTCAAAAGAAAAATAATATTCATATTAGGAATAAACATATTAAAAGCGTTTTAGATTCTGTTCATTTTAATAGTAATTTTTTTTATAAAGGAACCTAAGCCCTCTTGGATTTGGCTTCCTAAGACTTAACCCTTAGGACCTAACGGAGGAAGTGGGCTTGTTGAAGCTATTCTAACTAGTAATAGATTTACTTGGAAACCAGGTAAATTTAGAAATATTCATTGTAAATTAGACAGAATAGTGGTAAATCAGAAATTCATTGATATGTTCCTTGATTACAGTTATAACTCACTAGCTCAGGGAACTACTGATCATACCCCCATCCAATTATTTTTCTCTAACAATGTTGATTTTCAGAAGAAAAAAATCAACTTTTAGATTTGTAAATGGATGGGTATATGAAAATAACCACAAGGATATTGTGAAAAATAATCTGAAATTAAATATAAAAGGCACTGCTCAATTCAGATTTCAAAAAATATTGCAAAATACAAAGAATAATCTGAAGCATTGGAATATTAATAGAAATAAAGTTGATAGCAAGCTCATTATATAGGAATGTGAGAAATTGAAAAATGATCATGACAAAGATTTCTAAGACAACAATATTGTCAATAATTTCTTTTCGAATCAAAAGAATCCAGGTAAATTTTTACATGTGCAATCTTTAAACCTTAGATAGTAAGCAAAAACTGACTAGTTGAATAATGGTGGTGAGGCTAGTAAAACTTTTTATGCTAAAATGTCTTGTAGAAAAAGTAGAAATAATATTGGAAAATTGATTGATTCTAAAGGGATCATTATGGACAACTGCTCTACTATAGAGCAGGGAGAAATTAATATTTTTTAGATCTGTTTAACTCTTTTGAAAATAATGTTGCTTTTCCTTTTATTAATACTAAATTTATTCTTAACAGTAATAGCCAGGACATTGTTCTTGCTCATACTAACATAAATGAAATTAAAAATATCGTTTTTAAGGCAAATATTGATACAAGTCCATGACCTAATGGTTTCGAGTAAAGTTTTACCCAACACATTAAGATGAAATTAAAAGTGATGTTTTTGACATTGTTTCTGAAATTTTTACGTATGGTCAACTTTTAAAGAGTTTCAACCATACCTCTACCACTCTTGTTCCTGAAGCTAAAAATCCCAAGGGTCTAAATGATTATAGGCCTATATCCTGCAACATTCTATTTATAAAATCATTTCTACTATTCTTTGTAACAGTGTGAAAATATTTTTAAAGTTCCACATTTTTGAAAATCAAAGTGCTTTCATACCTGGTAGGCTCATACCTGAAAATACATTGTTAGCTCATGAGCTTATAAAAAAATTCAATGTGAAAAATAAATATCTTATGTGCATCAAAATTGACTTATATAAAGCTTTTGATAAGTTAAATAGAAAATTTATCATTCACATAATGCAACAAATGGGATTTAATCCTAAATTCTGCTCTCTTATTTATGAATGTATCAACAATATTTCTTACTATATTATTATTAATGGATCTTTTAAAGTATTCATTGATAGCAATAGAGGCATTAGGCAGGATGATCCTCTATCACCATATTTTTTTGCTATTGTCATGGAATTATTATCTTTATTATAGAATATGGAGCTGGTAACATTAAAGCTGTTAATAGAGTCAATCCAGCTATTACACATCTTTCATACGCTAATGACATGTTTCTTTTTTTTAAAACTGATGTTCAAAGTTCTATCATAATTGCTAAAATACTAGAAAATTTGAATAAGCATGTTGGATTGAAAGTAAATGAGGATAAAAGTAAAATTTACTTGACCAGAAACTGCTATTTTAAGAATAAGATACTTTGTATATTAAAATTTTAAGAACGTAGTCTACTAGTCAATTATTTAGTTCTGCGTATATGTTCTAACCAAATTATTGATAAATATTGCACAAGATT
Organism: Allium sativum; assembly: GCA_030737875.1. Lineage (NCBI taxonomy): Eukaryota > Viridiplantae > Streptophyta > Magnoliopsida > Asparagales > Amaryllidaceae > Allium > Allium sativum. Next base: position 72,861,811 of record CM060924.1, read on the forward strand.
ATATGATGCTATCCAAAATAGGCTTGAAGTGTAGTTTAGTAAAATTTAATCATTAGCTGGTAGAATTGAATTGACCCACACTATCATCACCGCAATTATAATGTATTAGATCCAATATCATAACATTCATCTAATACTATGTAGAAAATTGAAAGAATGTGTACTAATTTCATATGTTAAGGAAAACATTGTAAAACTTCTTGGGATAAAGTATGCAAAAAAAAGAAAGAAGGGGTCTTGGACTTAGAAACATCAACGATCTCAATGTTGCATCAAATGTCAAGCTATTTTGGAAAATTTTACAAGGAAGATTCCTCTGGGCTAAATGGATGAAGGCTATATATCTTAAATATAATATATTTTGGACTACAAAAATTGAAAGTCACCATTCTTTTACATGGAGGAAAATCCTCAGTTGTGGATCAATTAGGGCCAAATTATTGGGAAGAAATATAAAAAATGGGGGTTCAACTAGTTTATGGTTTGACCCTTGGATAAAAGGGAAATCTCTAATGAACATACTTGGCTGGAATAATATATATATTCTGGGTGCTGCAAGTAACAAGATGCAATGCATTATTGATAACTATGAATGGGTGATCTCAAATCATTTAGCTGCAGACTTATGCAAATATGAAATAGCTGATATTCTTATTGACAACAACATAGCTAATGATAAATGGAACTGGAAGCTAAGCTCAAAAGAGAAATTTTCATTCAAAAAAAATATGGGAATTTATCAAAGGTGAAGAAACCGAAGTGGATTGGCATAGTGTTATTTAGAATAAAAGAAATTGTCCAAAAATGGCCCATTGTGCTTACTTTGCTATCACAAACAAATTACCAACAAGAGGCAAAAGTGAAAAATGGAGAAAATGTGACGAAACCACATGTGTCCTTCGTAACAATAAAAAGGAAAGAGTTGAAACCATTCCTTTAATTATAATTTCTCAAGACAAATTTGGTTTGAAGCTAAAAATCATCTCAAAATTAATCTACTTGTCCCTACTCTGAATATCAGAGAGAGCGTTCAATATATTCAGGGTAACTACATGCCTAAATCAAAAGAATTTATATATGAATCCATCATGATTACTTTTGTTATATATCATATATGGAAGGAAATAAACCAAAGAATCCATCAAAACAAAAAATCAACCAATAATTATCTTTGGTACTCTATTGAAAACTAAAGCGGAATCATTGCCAACAAAGCAAAATTCAAACATCATCAAGGAAAAGCAAACATCAATTTTTATGAAAATATGAAGACAAAGTAGAAGCTTTCTTACAGTATGGAAAGCTTTTTACCCATCCTAATACTCTTCAACATGGCCATAAGTTTCACAATTTAGGCCGTAACTGTTATAGCATGAATTTGGGCATCCAAGTTGGAGGTGGCCACTCCAGTGTTTCTGGTAGAGCAACGTCTACAAGGTTATTTTTTCAACTATAATAACCAAAATCCCCTTACATATGTCTTACCTACTGTAGATGATTGGAGCTACCGCCTTGCCAACCGTAATCCCGACTTCTCAACTGCATAAGGGAACACAATCACAAGTATTAATTACCAAATTCGAAGAATCAATGAATTACATTTCAAGGGAAAACTAAACAGCAAGATCTATCACTTATTTGAGTGGTTTATGAGGGAATCAGGAAGCAAAAGAGAGATGATAAGCAACGAAGTCCGATTGAAAGCCAGATCTAGTATAGAGGTTAGGGTTTCCGAGAACCCTTCGATTGAGTGGAAAGTTGAAGATAACAACCTCGAAAGCCTTAGTAGCTTGGCAGATAAAGAAGATTTGAAGCTCAAATAGGTGATTTCTTCGAGTTGGAAGCCACCATGAAGCAAATTGGTGTTTTGGAGTTAGGCTTTTTTTGCTTTGGAAACAAAGAGTGTCGGCTAGGGTTTAGTGTGGCTAATTTGTACATATGACCATTGTTCCTTAGTTGTTGAGCTTTGTTTGACCATGGGCTTTTATTTACTTTTTCAAAAAAAAAGTATAATAAGGATTGAAAATAAGTGCATTTGGACGGAACCCTAAAAATCAAAGTTAATTCTAAAAGAAACCTCTGTTACTTTTACTGTAAAGCATGTACCGAATTTATTTTAGCAACACATTTTTGTATTTTTTTGCGCTGCTACTTAAAATAATTTCAAAGAAATGTGAATATCGAAAGAAGATTACCGGTATAAAAAAGATGTCTACATATTTGGAAGTATTCAGATAGTATATTGTAGGTAACAAAAAATGAAGAAACATATGCAGAAATGTCTGCATTTATTATGAATAAGTGCAGACATATCTGCAATTATTGACACTGTTTATAGCACGAAATAATAAATGAAAAAACAGCTGCAAAATTGTTTGTACTTGTTGTGAATAAGTACAAACATATCTGCAACATTACCTCAGTGTATTGCAGACATATCTGTTAGAGAATATGGTAATCAGTAAATGTTTGAGAATATGCTAGGAATATGCTAGAGAATAAAGGAATATTCTAGAGAATAAATAACCCTATAAATATTGGGTTTAACATTGTATTAAATCAATTATCTTCTTTTGTAATAGCAATCAAGCATCTCAATAAAATGTAGTCCTTTAATTCTTTACCGTTTCATCTCTCTCTTCTCTCTGGATCTAAATCCTATCATGGTATCAGAGCTAGGACAAAGAGGACAGAGAGAAATAGAGAGTAAGTGAGCTTTTACATTTTATTTCTTTGTCTAGCTATGCTGTTCCCAATACTCTTGAAAAAAAAAATCGCCTTTTTCTCTTTTTTCTTGTCCGACCCCGTGAATTCTTTCTTCCCCCTATGCTTTTTATTTTCCGTTCTTCTCTTCAGAATCAGATCTGGAGATCGAATCGGATCCTAGGGTTTTTGAATTGACGGCTACTCAGATCAGTTTACTGGTTCGAAGATTGGGTTTCGAAATTGTGAGCTAGGTTGTTATGATTCGGGTTTTGGTGTTGAACTGAGTTTTAGTTTGATGAGTTCGAAGTGGCCAAGATTGTGGGAATTTGAGGTCAATGCCAAGTTGTAGATTTCGGTTTTGGGTATTCACATCTGGGTATTCGAATTGCGATTTGAGGCAAGAGTTTTGCAGATGCTTGTTTGAATCTCACGTTGGTTTTTGGTGATGGAGACAGGGCGGTCTGCTGTTTCGTGGTTGCGAGGTGACGAAGCTCGCTGTTTTCAGAATTTGGACCGATGCTTGAAGGTTATCTAATTTGTGGCCTATTTTGTTTATGAGTTGCGATTGTGAGAGAATAGCAGTTTCATTTATGGCCAGTTTTTCTTGTAATTGTGAGTATTGGTGGTAAGTAGGTCCATGATGGCAAGCCTATGTGTTGCCAAGTTTCGAATTTGTGTTTGAGATACTGTCGTGTAGGTTGGGTTTGATGATTATGCAGATTCAGGGAGGAAGATGGATTTCCGGGGTTCAGTTGTTGGGTTGCGAATCTGGTATGAAGGTGGCATGACACTTGTGAAGTGTATGTGGCTGGTAGGTGTGGAGAAAGTTTAGTGGGATGTTGGATGATGATCAATACAGGCTTTGCCTTGGTCAAGATCAACGCTAGTGTAAAGATAGGTGGCGTGATGATTGTTAGTTTGTGTAGAATTTGGTTATTCAGGATGATGCTTGCTATGGCGGATTGGTGTTTGATGTTTGTTTCAGAATGAAGTTTTCGTGAGATGATGATCCGTTAATGATATAGGGGTTTTGATGTGGGTTTGTTTGGGAGTGCTAGATGTGTAGATTGTTTTGTAGTTGTCTGAGGTGACTGTGATGCTGGTGAAGTAGGAAGTTGACAGTGATCGGTGAAGGGGAGTATGTATGGTCTTTGCTGTTATGGTAGTGGGTGTTGGCAGTTAGGTAAAGTCTGCGGTGCTTTGTGATTTCCGACAACATTGTTGATTGTAGTGTGGGAAGAAGATGAGGTTAGAAGCTGCAAGTTGTTCTTGGAGGTTGGTTGTATTTGTGGTAGGAGTATGAGATGGTTGGGTTGATTGAGTCGTTAGAGTGTAACATTTGTTTGAAGTTATTTGTTGTTCGTTTGATGTCTGTATCGGTAACCCTGTTTATTAGGAGGGCAATTGACGTTGATTGAAGGTGATAGGTGGTTACTGTAGGTATATTTGGAGGATGCAAACATATGCTGACCATCCCTTTTGATTTTGTTTTGTTTTTGTTTGTATGTTTGGGGGATGCAAACATACAAAACCATCCCACTATGGTTTAGTTCTGTTTTCGTTTAATATGTTTGGGGGATGCAAACATATAAACTCATCCGGGGACCAGTTTTGTTATTTTGCCGCTCAGATCTTTTGCTTACCGATCAGATTGAAGATTGTTTTGGATTGTTGAGTTGATGTTGAGTTTTTTGGTATTTGGTCAGTTTCTTCTCTACTTCTTATGGCAGTTTCTATTTGGCAGTTTCTTCACAGCTTCTATTTGGCAGTTTCTTCTCTATTTCTTGTGGCAGCTTCTATCTGGCAGTTTCTTCTCTACTTCTTGTAGCAGCTTCTATTTGGAAGTTTCTTCACAGCTTCTATTGGCAGTTTCTTCTTCTTGTGGCAACTTCTATTTGGCACTTCTATTTGGCAGTTTCTTCTCTACTTCTTTTGGCGGCTTCTATTTGGCAGACTTCTATTTGGCAGCTTCTTCTCTACTTCTTTTGGCAGCTTCTTCTCTACTTCTTTTGGCAGCTTCTATTTGGCAGACTTCTATTTGGCAGTTTCTTCTCTACTTCTTTTGGCAGCTTCTATTTGGCAAACTCACGATTCTCCGCATCGTGAGTTTGAGGGGGGATGTTAGAGAATATGGTAATCAATAAATATTAGAGAATATGGTAATCAGTAAATGTTAGAGAATATGCTAGGAATATGCTAGAGAATAATGGAATATTCTAGAGAATAAATAACCCTATAAATATTGGGTTTAACATTGTATTAAAACAATTATCTTCTTTTGTAATAGCAATCAAGCATCTCAATAAAATGTAGTCCTTTAATTCTTTACCGTTTCATCTCTCTCTTCTCTCCGAATCTAAATTCTATCAATATCTAAGTGTATCAAATAATTGCTTATATGTTTGTACTGTATAGTGTCAGTTATTTTTACAATTTTACTAAAAGTTAACTAGTTTTAATTTATATGCAATGTTCATCTTTTTTTTGATGATTTTTCAGCAATAGTGTGATGATTTGAATAAATATAGGCATTGAATTTGAATGTTTGAAGTAATCAACAAAAATTGTATAAAAGCATGCAACATTTTGATATAATTGTTGCAACCATTTTCTGAAAATTTGTAGGATTTCACGGAAACGTGAACTTTTTTGTTTTTAAAGTACTTTTGTAATTTTTTTACATCAATATGAAGATGATCATGTATTGAATTGATATTTGAACACTACAAGAACAACCATGGTTTCCAACGGCTATAAGCCGTTGGAAACCTTTGGTAACTGTTGGAAACCATTTGTAAGCCATTGGAAACACTGTTGGTATACACTTCAACGGCTATCAATGCTTTCCAACACCATCAACAAGACTTTTCCAATTGCTTCCAACATTTGCGGTGGACATGTGGAAGAAATTGTTGATCAAATAGCCATTAGAGACTGTTACAAATCGTTGGAAAATACCGTGGGAAGTCATTGAAAATGAATGACCTGTAAGTCGTTGTTAGCCGCATGAAATCTAGATATTTTTTCCCAAAATTTAGATAGTTTACTTCCAGCCACTCACAATATCAAATATACCATTACATTTCAATTTAGAGCATACATATAACAATAACACTCACATATATAGCCAAGCATGATATTAAACCCAAATCATATACATACAATTCAATATACGCAACATAAAACAATATATGCAACATCCAACAAAACATGACAAACCAACGTCGTCTAAACCATCATCCAAAATAACGTCTAAACTAACATTCAAAGTAGCAACAATACATACAATCCATCACAATGTATCAACCAAATCCTCACCCACTCAAAACGTATACATACATAACAACAAAACGTAACAAATCATACCTCAAATCACTCACCTCCGGAACCACCAATTAATGAAACTGTCCTAACTGGGCTCACTACGCCATAAATGGCCTAATGCAACACAAAAAAATTGTTGGCACAGGCCCAAAAAATGTTGGCATAGGTCTTTGGTAACGTTATTCGGGTGATGCAATTTTCACCGTTGCTGCAGACCTCAAAGGAAACATTTTGACTATCTACGGCAACACAACAAATATTTTTACATTAGAACCTTATTTAGGTCTATAGCAACATCCTTAGATGTCTGTAGCAACATCCAAAAATGTTGCTATAGATATTAATTTTATTTATATATTTTGTGGGACCCACAATGTGGGACCCATTGGGCATATCCCCCAACCTAATCCCATCCCTACGGCAGCACCTTGTATGACTATTACAACGTTATTTTAGCAACATTTATAACTCGATGGCAACACTATATTAAAGCCACTTCAAACGGTATTTTATTAAAATATTTATTTTATTTCAATATTTCAAATAATACAAATTTTCTGTTACCCTTATTGTACATTCACCGATATATTACACAATCATTCATGTTTACATACATTTCTCACTACACTGTCTTTAGATTCCCTCATATACAGACTCACTGACATTGTCTTCAATTACTTCCATACAGCCATCTGCACCAGTGCAATTTAATGGCTGTGAGATATGATTTCAGCTTATATATATTCACAGATACAAAGTAAATCAGAATGGTATTATTTAAGGTATCGTCTACTATGTGTGGCCAAAGCAAGAAATTCGATTCAAACATAATCAGTGGAGTGCCATTTGAAGGTTAAAGAGGTACTGAATGAATAAAGTATAAAACTAAATCCAAAACAGAAAAGGCACGACAAAGCCTGCAAGAATAACAAATAAACAACACTAACTTTTTTGCAGGAAATGATGAACCCACTCACAGTATAAAATTTATGCTAGAAACATAATATCATATAACATTTTTGATCGCCTGAGAGCAATAACTTATAGAAATATCAATATTATTGACATGCAACCAATGCTTCATATCTTACTTATCTACTAAGTGTATTGAAAGTTATATGCGCATTAAGATACTTTGGTGAATGTAATCAGTTTTGCATGACTGTGTTTAATTCAAAAGAAGGTTAATGAAAGCTTAGTCGTATCAAGGAATCTGGAAAATAAGGAGCCTGATGCACAATGTTTTCTTATAGCACTGTCCAAACAATTTGAGGAAGTTATCGGAAAGCTATCGGAAAAGGTAATAAATGTACATGGAAGGGTGGTGCAAGGATTTCTATGTCCATATTATACAGGGACGAAGCCAGGATCTTGATAAAAGGGGGGGCATTTATAACAAATATTTCAGGAAACATAACAAAATTACAACAACAACAAAAAAGTACTTGATTTACCTGTCGGCCTTGAAAACATGAACCAAAGGAGGACTTGAAAATCAAAAATCAAAAGAAGCTTGTCAATTGCCTGCAAGAACATGCATCTTCACATTATTACAAGGATACTTAAACAGCTTTAGAATAACATTAAATTATCAAAATGTCTGCATACATATTTGATTATCTTGACAAAAATCCAAACAACAAGAATATCATAACATCATAATATGAATTAATTTTTGCTTAACATCAAACAAGAACATCATAACATTATATTTCACTTACTGTTGCCATTAACATCTGAACATTAGGTTCTCCTTGAATCCTTTTATTTCTTCTATAGGTAAATGCTTGGCTGTATAACCTATACAAGAGAGTATACCAGCTGTGATATTAAGGCTCTAATCTTTCATAATGCTGTCAAAGGTTCAGAGCTAATTACTCGTAGTGCTTTTTTTACCAGTATCATTTAAAGAGTACCTGCCCAAAATGGAGGAACAACACACAACAATATGTATAGTATCACCCCAGCACTCCATACATCTACTTCAGATCCATAATTTCTTTTCAAAACTTCAGGCGCCATTTAATATGGACTTCCAAGTAGGATTAAAATAACGGACTTAGCTTATAACATTGCACTGACCTAGAAATAGAAAATTAAAATCATAAAATAATTTCCTTAATATGAAAATAAGGCTGAATGTACCTGGAGCTGGAATTGGAAGTATATAGAGTAAATGAACCGGTTGCAGTAAAGTGAAAGGAAAGCGCATAAGCTAAAGTGTAAAATAAGTACACAAAATGTTGAAAAGTCGATTTAGTAGAAATGTTGAAAAGCGCATTATTTCTCTATCCATATAAAAACATGGAAGTAATGTAAGGATGCCTTTATCGACAGCCATAATATTTTTACCATAAAAAACAGATATAAGAGCAACATGTTTCAATTAGAATGTTACATGTATAATCAAGCTATGGTTTTACATGCATATCTCGATGTCAAGTGCACTGATCGACGCTAGTCTATGAATTAGAAAAGCGTGACATTTAAATTAAATTTCTGCAAGCGTACAGTTCGTGTAGCAAACAGGTCGAACACAGGGAGGTAGATTAAAATTAAATTATTTAGATAATTCCTTGGGCGAGTTAGACAAAGCCTTGAGGTTGGTTTGACAACAGTAAAAATTGAAACTATGATTTGATTCTGAACAGATCTAACTGAACCGACGATCCACAATATTCAATTGGAAAACAAATAAAACTATGAATTAGATTTGAATCTAATCAACTCCAATTTGACCAAAGAAAATAATAAAAAGCAGAAATTGAAATTGCAGAAATTGAAATAACAAACAAGAATTAAAATTAGGATTTCCGCTGAATCTAATCAGACGGTAAATCACTAATGCAAATAAGTGCAAAATACAAATAGTGTTCTACCGAATCTAATCGTATAGACAACACTAGTTGCTAAGAAAACAAAAAAATGCAGAAAATAAAAGAGAAAGAAGAACTTTTATTAGAACAATGGATTAAGAGATGAGATGGTGGCTACAATGCCATTACAAGGGTATATATAGGGTAGATAGCCAAACCCTAACCCTAACCCTAATGATAACTGGGCCTTGTCATTACATCACCACTTAGTTTACAATGAGAACATAAATGGGCCTTAGATAAATAAAGCAAATTTGGGCCTTTTCTCTTTTCCTCTTGTTTCCTTGACACTTCTTCATTGATTTGTGATGTGCAAAGCTTTGTTATCAATCCTTTTCTTGTCCAACAGCAACTAGATGTGATATCTTCATCTACAATTCTTCAAAATGCAAATACATAGCAAATTGAACTCTATTTTTCTACATTTCTGGTTGCATGCGGGCTGGGTTGGAATATCTGTAAAAGTAACAAAACAATACCCATGTAATATTTATATACAAAAGATAAGATATAAGAGCATAAAATAAACACATTTCTATGTCAATCATGCACAAATGTCATGAAAACAGTTTTTAGTGCACAAATGTCACAAGTGCATGCATAAAGCACAAGTGCACAAGGTAACTGGTGCGAAACTCAGGTTTAACAAGTGTTTCAACAAAGTGCATGGCAATAACAAGTTCAAAAAAGTGCACATGAGCAAACATATATGCACATGAGTAAGGCATGAACAATGTGCAACATGTTTCAAAACAGAACAAAATTATTAAAAAAACAAAATTGTACTCCATTACTTGAAAACTGTAATTAATAAACAAATGTACGTATACCTGAATCTTATGATAAAGCTAGGTGAACGACTTTGGACCAGCGACTTATTTTCTAGCCTCTCCTCCTCAGTCTCTTAAGTTTTATAATAAGCTATTTTCATGCAACTCTTGTTCCCTCTCCTCCATTCTATACAAAATGGATGAAAAATGGTGAACGAAAATAAATTAATTATGAAAATCAGAATAACTTACAAGCAATCAAGCAATTAAAAAGTACTAAATTAATTATGGAAATCAATAGATATGGAAATCATGCCTTAATAAAGAACCAATACATAAATAGAGGTCACTTGATCAAATTTGCTACATAGGAATCAAGAGGCAGTTTCCTCTATCATGGTGGGTGGAATGAGGATTTGTGTTGTTGGGACACCATCTCTATACCACTTAACATCACTAGCTTGAATTCCTATTCCATAACCACATTGAATATCATGTAAACTGGATCATCTTCATTTCCATTTTCCTTTTCGACATTACACCAGTCCCTCGGCAGTTTCTTGATAACATTATAAAGTGCCTTATTAGTTGGATCTTATACATAAAACACTTGTTGTAACAACCCGTATTTTAATAACATGTTAAAGCCATAAATCAAGGTAGAATTAATTTTTAAAACAAGAATCAAGGGAAACGGATTGCGCCATTGCGTTCGTCTCGAAATTCTGCTTGGAAACGAGTCTGAGTTTTCGAAAATCGGAGTCCGTATGAGGGAGATATGACCCTCCGAAGTTTCAGAAATTTTCAGAATAAAAAACAGCTCGAAAATTCGAATTCAAATTCGAATTCAAAACCCAAAACAGGCTGGGCGGGAAATTTCCCGCCCAGGGACCAGGTCGACCTGGGGGTCGACCATAGTGTCGACCTCCCAGGGACCAGGTCGACCATAGTGTCGAGCTGGGGGTCGATCTGCCTCCCGAACCCACTTTCTGAACCTGATGCATTCTGATGTATTTAGACTCGTTTTCTGTCCAGATTCGTCTGCCTAATCCTATATAAACAGCCTCCTTGCCTCATTCTCTTTACACTATTCTTCTCTAACCTTATGCTGCTCAAACTCTTGATGAACATGGCTTCTTCTTCTTCCTCTAAATTAAATTAAGATAAATTAAATTAAAACGCGAAGATTATTTCTTGAACACTATGACTAGGAATTGCATATTTGGGGATTTGCTTCTACAATCAAATCAAGATTCAACGATTCAACAATTCGACGACTAGTTTCTAGACTTGATTTCTGCATCTCAATTTCTTAGACCACAATCTGTAAGTTCCAGTTACTTTTAGATAAAAACTATAAACTTAATATGGGCATGTTATAAATTGGAATTGATTTATGTATGATTCATATCTATTCTTATTTTCTTCTTGAATCTTGACTATTGGGAATATTGCCTATGACGTTGAAACTATTGTTAATGGCATAAGACTACCTATGCCTATGACTGTGAACATAAGACTATGCCTATGCCTATGGCTGTTAACATAAGACTATGCCTATGCGTATGACTGTGAACATAAGACTATGCCTATGCCTACGACTGTGAACATAAGACTATTGCCTATGACTATGACAAGGACAATTGTGGCTAATCCCCTATGATTCATGACCATGAGGTTATTGCCTAAGATTTTGACTATGAAATTGGATCTAAGCTTGACTTTCTAATCAGACCTATTTTCTTTATTTATCCTTAGATCTTGATTTTGGGGATTTTCTTATTTAAGTTAGATCTATTCATATTCTTGAACCTAGATTATTATTCAAACCTTTTCATGTTCATACTGTTATCAGATCTATATGCCTACGATGTTTTAATCAATTTATTCAGTTATATCATGCCTTGGAAATAAATTGATAATAGGAAAATGTTTATTATGTTATATGTGGAATTGAATGATATTGATCTATGCCTGTAGTTCTATTTTATTATCATGTTGAATTGGGAATTAATGAATAAGTCTATTCATATGTATATGAACTTGAAGTATAACCTGTTAGGACAAGTTGTGTAGTTTATCATATTATGCAAGTTTTAGGTTGTAAAATCATATCACATATGTGGCCAAATGTTAGATCTACATGTTTATGTGTATATGTTAAACCTATGTCATATTTCAAGTTCATACTTATTCATATGTTCGTGATTGATTTGAAAGTTCACATATATGTAAATTGATTTAGTCTATGTTGCAAATTCACATATATGTATGTTGATTTAGTCTGCGTTGCAATTTCACACCTATGATATTCATGTTGATTATTTTGCAAATACACACCTATGGTGTCCTTATTGACTATGCCAAAAATGCCAAGTTACACCTATGTCATTTTTATGTTAATGAATTTCTTTATGCGAATTTTGTGTACATTAAATTAGGCTAAGCTTTTAGCCTAATATTATATGTCAAAAATCATGCGGACGAAGATTAGACTAAGATTATTAGCCTAATATTTAGACGGGTAACGTTGGGAAAAATTGGTAATTATAGGAAACTTGGCATGAAACTCGCCATGAAACTTGACACGAACTTGACCTGAAAACTTGAACATGGGCATGACATTAGAATGAACTTGAAAATTGCCAACTCGATGTTGGGTTGAGTTTGCAGTGTAATTCTGCCCGGAACCACCCGGCAAATCCAGTGACTGCAAACAATAGGATCCAATGTGGGTAGTTGGTCATATCACGCTTGAAAACCCGATGTCAGACTGAGTTGTGGCGTAAATCTGCCCGGAACAGCCCGGCATTTCCAGTGACCACAACATCAGGTCTGATGTGAGAGGTTGGGGTGCATTAATGAATTAATGCCACATGATAGGGTTTAGTCATGAACATGAAAGACAACACTTAACCAACTTGACACATGATTCGTAGGGCTAATTCATGAACTTGAACGACAACACTTAGCCAATTTGACATGACACATAAATGGGTTAAGTCACGAACTCGAATGACAACACTTAACTAACTTGACATGCTAGACTGATAGGGGTTAAATCACGAATTTAAATGACAACACTTAACCTATTGGACGGAAACCCTTGTTACGCGGTCCATTTCCGCAGTAACCCACTTGATGTATCACGGTACCCTGGAACTAGGCATGATGGGGCACGATTACTGGGCTGATTATAAGCGACCAGAATGACGGCTGTGTTGGTGTGCCAGTGTAGGTTCAGGCAGGCTATGGTCGTGCACATGGTCCGGAGTTGAAAAAGCAGGCATTGGGCATCAGTAGGTTTACCTGTGCATGCTTGATTCGTGTCGGTGGTTGGTACCCTAGGGCTTGATACACCCAATGGTGGACCTAGCACATGTGACTACATTCGTGCTAGGGCCGTATGACACAGACACACGACGAGCTAGAACTTGTAGGGAGCCGATCGGTTAGTGGATCATTCCGTGTCGCCTAGTAATGGATCATTCATGATGTTGGGCCAAGGGATCATTTCATGATTAATATAAGACATGGGTTTTCGATTCTAGTACAGTTGGTGTAGCAAACCTTGAATATGTGATGCTATACTTGATTTATACTTGATTTATCATGTTGACAACATCCTTATGTATACTTTCAGTTTATACATGTCATGTTACCTTTACCTGTTTTTATGCTGAAAGTCACTTGGACTTACCAGTCTTTATGACTGACCCATTTTCTTTTGCCTCTTTTTCTTTTGTTTCCCCCCAGGTCCTCAGGGAGGAAACTCTAGCACTTAGCTTGGATTTCTCTTGCTTTCGGTTCAACTCATGTATGGTTTGATCTTGAGCTATGCTATGGCTGCATTTCTGCTACCTTTGGGGAATTAAGCTACTTTTGTTGTTTTAAGATTATGCTTCTTTATTTATGCATGACAGGATTTGTTGTAATGGAAAATAATGACCTTGACTATTTGGTACTTTGGATGTAAAAGGTTTTGACTCTTTTTGAAAGTAATGAAATTTATCTTTTAAATCTTCCGTTGTCTTATTTATGTTCTGTCTTGTAATAATTCTGTGATGGTTTACCTCGATAACGCTCCTCCAAAACTAGTGCATTCCCTTTGTGAGTGACCCTAGTGGAGGTCTGGGTGTTACATTTGGTATCAGAGCAGAAGTTTACCAGACTGGGCAAAAGTTTCTAGAAATCCTTCTAAAACTATTTTCAAAACCGTTTACAAAGAAGCATTTTTCAAGAAAAGTCTTGTTTTATTTAAAGGCTATTCCCCAAAAGCCATTAGCACTATCCTTTGTTCCCTTGTTTGAATCTCTTCTTTTTCATTTTAGCATGTCTGGGAATCTTAACTTTCCAGAGGGCGTGCCAATACCTGGCTGGATCAGGAGGTACTTAGAGGCTAGGGCCAACGATGCAGGCCCAACAGATATTCCTCCTCCAGCTGCAGCGATTCCACCTCCTCCTCCCCCTCCTCGTGCAATTGCTTTCTCAAAAATCTGTAAAGATTTTAGGGCCATGGGTGGAAAGGATTTCAAGGGAACTGAATCATTCGTAGAAGCGAGGAACTGGCTCAAAGAAACTGAGGATCTGTTCGTTATCTTCGAGATGGACAATAGGTAGAAGGTACAGTTGGCAGTATGGTTGCTCAAAGACGAAGCTTCCTATTGGTGGGAAGTCACTAACGCTGAAAGACCTATTAACACATGGATGGATTTCAGAACAAGGTTCGAGATGAAATTCCTCTCGCAAGCTGAACGAAGTCTACAGTTGGAAAAATTCTTTTCTCTTAAGCAAGGAAGTATGACGGTCAAGGAGTACATCAATCAACTCAATCAGCTGGCTCGGTTTAGACTGGACTTAGTAAATACCCCTCATAAGAAGGCTCTCCGTTTCGTCGAAGGATTGAATGAGCCACTTCACAGCTTTGCTATGACCCACGTACCTATGGGGGCTACTTACGAAAAGCTAGTAGACATGGCGCTCTTAAATGAAGAAGACAATAGTGGCAAGAAGGAGGTTAAGGCGAATGAGCCTCCAAACAAGAAGGTAGACTCCGAGAAAGGAGGCAAGAACAACAACAAAAATAATAACAAGACATGCGACAAAAGAAAATGCCACTTCTGTGGTATTGAGGGGCATATATTCCAGGATTGTAGAAAGAAGAAGATGAAGATGGGAGCATGCTTCCAGTGTGGTGAAACTGGACATATCAGCAAGAACTGCCCTAAGAAGCAAGGGCAAGCCCCACAAGCAGGACCTTCTGGGGGTACATCTTTAACTTCTTCTTCTAGATGCTTTGTTTTATCTTGCTTATCTCCTCAATCCTATCTTGAGAACCTTAGGTAGAACCCTTTTGGATGTAAACATGTGATTGAAACATGTTATGGTTGATGTTTGCAAATGGTTGCAAGTGGTCGCAAGTGGTTGCTCGTGGTTGCATAACACACATTAGGCACTAGATCGGCTCAGACACATTGTCATATTGCATATACATGAGTGTTTATACTTGTTTATGGATGAAATTGAATGTGTTATCATGTGAATGTTGCATACGGATGGATGTTTGTGCACACATATAGCGTTTATGTCACTAGGACTATTTGCATACATGTTGGATTCATGGCACTAAACATATTTTGCATTAAGAAGATCAATCAGGCCTGATCATTTGCAATAGATAAGGAACATATACACACACTTTATGCATATGATCATATATAATTAGAAATCTTTTAAGGACAATGGTTTCTTGTGGATGATGGTTGAGCAGATGGTTGATTGGATGATAGGATGCATTTTTCTTAACTTGAAGATTTCGGGGACCAAATCCTTTAAGGAGGGAAGAATGTAACAACCCGTATTTCAATAACATATTAAAACCATAAATCAAGGCAGAATTAATTTTTAAAACAAGAATTAGGGGAAACGGGTTGCTCCATTGCGTTCGTCTCGAAATTCTGCTTGGAAATGAGTCCGAGTTTTCGAAAATCAGAGTCCGTATGAGGGAGATATGACCCTCCGAAGTTTCAGAAATTATAAGAATAAAAAATAGCTCGAAAATTCGAATTCAAAACCCAAAACAGGCTGGGCGGCAAATTTCCCGCCCAGGGACCAGGTCGACCTGGGGGTCGACCATAGTGTCGACCTCCCAGGGACCAGGTCGACCATAGTGTCGACCTAGGGATCGACCTGCCTCCCGAACCCACTTTCTGAACCTGATGCATTCTGATGTATTTAGACTCGTTTTCTGTCCAGATTCGTCTGCCTAATCCTATATAAACAGCCTCCTAGCCTCATTCTCTTTACACCATTCTTCTCTAACCTTATGCTGCTCAAACTCTTGATGAACATGGCTTCTTCTTCTTCCTCTAAATTAAATTAAGATAAATTAAATTAAAACGCGAAGATAATTTCTTGAAGACTACGGCAAGGAATTGCATATTTGGGGATTTGCTTCTACAATCTAATCAAGATTCAACGATTCAACAATTCGACGACTAGTTTCTAGACTTGACTTCTGCATCTCAATTTCTTAGACCACGATCTGTAAGTTCCAGTTACTTTTAGATAAAAACTATAAACTTAATACGAGCATGTTATAAATTGGAACCGATTTATGTATGATTCATATCTTTTCTTGTTTTCTTCTTGAATCTTGACTATTTATATATTGCCTATGACGTTGAAACTATTGTTAATGGCATAAGACAATGCCTATGCCTATGACTGTGAACATAAGACTATGCCTACGTCTATGGCTATGAACAAAAGACTATGCCTATGCCTATGACCGTGAACATAAGACTATGCCTATGCCTGCAACTGTGAACATAAGACTATTGCCTATGACTATGACAAGGACAATTGTGGCTAATCACCAATGATTCATGACCATGAGGTTATTGCCTAGGATTATGACTATGAAATTGGATCTAAGCTTGACATTCTAATCAGACCTATTTTCTTTATTTATCCTTGGATCTTGATTTTGGGGATTTTCTTATTTAAGTTAGATCTATTCATGTTCTTGAACCTAGATTATTATTCAATCCTTTTCATGTTCGTAATGTTATCAGAACTATATGCCTGCGATGTTTTAATCAATTTATTCAGTTATATCATGCCTTGGAAATAAATTGATAATAGAACAATGTTTATTATGTTATATGTGGAATTGAATGATATTGATCTATGCTTGTGGTTCTATTTTATTATCATGTTGAATTGGGAATTAATGATAAGTCTATTCATATGTATATGAACTTGAAGTATAACCTGTTAGGACAAGTTGTGTAGTTTATCATATTATGCAAGTTTTAGGTTGTAAAATCATATCATATATGTGACCAAATGTTAGATCTACATGTTTATGTGTATATGTTAAACCTACGTCATATTTCAAGTTCACACTTATTCATATGTTCGTGATTGATTTGCAAGTTCACATATATGTAAATTGATTTAGACTATGATGCAAATTCACATATATGTATGTTGATTTAGTCTGCGTTGCAAGTTCACACCTATGATATTCATGTTGATTATTTTGCAAGTACACACCTATGGTGTTCTTATTGACTATGCCAAAAATGCCAAGTTACACCTATGTCATGTTTATGTTAATGAATTTCTTTATGCATATTTTGTGTACGTTAAATTAGGCTAAGTTTTTAGCCTAATATTATATGTCAAAAATCATGCGGACGAAGATTAGGCTAAGATTGTTAGCCTAATATTTAGACGGGGTAACGTTGGGAAAAACTGGTAATTATAGGAAACTTGGCATGAAACTCGCCTTGAAACTTGACACGAACTTGACATGAAAACTTGAACATGGGCATGACATTAGAATGAACTTGAAAATGGCCAACTCGAGGTTGGGTTGAGTTTGCAGTGTAATTCTGCCCGGAACCTCCCAGCAAATCAAGTGACTACAAGAAATAGGATCCAATGTGGGTAGTTGGTCATATCGCGCTTGAAAACCCGAGGTCAGACTGAGTTGTGGCGTAAATCTGCCCGGAACCGCCCGGCATATCCAGTGACTACAACATCAGGTCTGATGTGAGATGTTGGGGTGCATTAATGAATTAATGCCACATGATAGGGTTAAGTCATGAACATGAAAGACAACACTTAACCAACTTGACACATGATTCGTAGGGCTAAGTCATGAACTTGAACGACAAAACTTAGCCAATTTGACATGACATGTAGATGGGTTAAGTCACGAACTCGAATGACAACACTTAACTAACTTGGCATGCTAGACTCATAAGGGTTAAGTCACGAATTTAAATGACAACACTTAACCTATTGGACAGAAACCCTAGTTACACGGTCCATTTCAGCAGTAACCCACCAGAGGTATCACGGTATCCTGGAACTAGGCAGGGCGGGACATGATTACCGGACTGATTGTAAGCGACCAGAACGACGGCTGTGTTGGTGCGCCAGTGTAAGTTCAGGCGGACTATGGTCGTGCACATGGTCCGGAGTTGAAAAAGCAGACATTGTGCATCAGTAGGTTTATCTTTGCATGCTTGATTCGTGTCGGTGGTTGGCACCCTAGGGCTTGATACACCCTATGGTGGACCTAGCACAGGTGACTACATTCGTGATAGGGTCGTATGACACAGACACACGACGAGCTAGAGCTTGTAGGGGGCCGATCGATTAGTGCATCGTTCCGTTGGGCCTAGTAATGGATCATTCATGATGTTGGGCCAAGGGATCATTTCATGATTAATATAAGACATGGGTTTGGGATTCTAGTACAGTTGGTGCAGCGAACCTTGAATATGTGATGCTATACTTGATTTATCATGTTGACAGCATCCTTATGTATACTTTCAGTTTATACATGTCATGTTACCTTTACCTGTTTTTATGCTGAAAGTCACTTGGACTTACCAGTCTTTATGACTGACCCGTTTTCTTTCGCCTCGTTTTCTTTCGTTCCCTCCTAGGTCCTCAGGGAGGAAACTCTGGCACTTAGCTTGGATTTCTCTTTCTTTCGGTTCAACTCATGTATGGTTTGATCTTGAGCTATGCTATGGCTGCATTTCTACTACCTTTGGGGAATTAAGCTACTTTTGTTGTTTTAAGATTATGCTTCTTTATTTATGCAAGACTGGATTTGTTGTAATGGAAAATAATGACCTTGACTATTTGGTACTTTGGATGTAAAAGGTTTTGACTCTTTTTGAAAGTAATGAAATTTAGCTTTTAAATCTTCCGCTATCTTATTTATGTTCTGTCTTGTAATAATTCTGTGATGGTTTATGTCGATAACGCTCCTCCAAAACTAGTGCATTCCCTTTGTGAGTGACCCTAGTGGAGGTCTGGGTGTTACACTTGTTGTAATTGTGAAGCCATGACATACAGATCAGATATCTGGCACAATCTGTTAAAATTAACTCCTGTCATCCCATACAAATCTTTCTCTTCTTGGTACTAGCAACACTTAAATAAAACACCTTAAATTTCTCCCCAATAATTTCTATTATTTCTTCAATTTCTCCGTAGTAACTAACATTGCCAACCAATTGATTTTGATCTTTTGAACTTGCAGAACTAGTGGTTAAGGCTGTCAAGAATACACCATTATTCTGTCTTTTGCACTTAGCATCTCTGTATTTTGTATGGAATCTGTATCCATTAATAACGTATCCACTAAATTTCCTAGCTACCGGATTAGGGCCAATTGCAAGCACTTGTAGCTCTTTCGAAATGTTCTCTTTTTTCCCAACCTCATCCATCAGCCATTTCTAGAATTCTTCAGTATGTTCCTTCACTTTTTTATATCTTCTCGATATTGCATGACCATCAAAGAAATCTTGATGTTCCCTTGAATAAACATTATGATATTAATGTCGATAAAGAAATATTCTAATTCTTTAGTACTAGCTAGAATAAAATTAGAACCTGGAAACTTACTCCTTTAATTTCTCTGTTTCCTCATTGCCACAATTGAATAGAATGCCCCGATGACATGCCATCCACTTAGATTCTTTTAGGTGAATAGCTTTTCTGTCTTTATTTCTTCTTGTACTAATACCGTATTTAATATTTTGTGGACAATTTTCAATTTTATGTACTGCATCACCACTTAAGAATCTTAAGCAGAATGTCAAGCATTCTTCAGCCAGGTAACCTTGGGCGATGGAACCTTCCGGTTTAGATCTGTTGCGCACAAAAGATTTGAGCTTACCTAAATAACGCTCAATTGGAAACATGCATCGAACGTGCACAGGTCCACTGTACTCAACCTCTTTGCACAAGTGAGCCGTCAAGTGAACCATTATGTCAAAGAAAGCCAGTGGAAATATCATCTCAAATTGGCAAAGAATTTCGAATATTACTTGTTGTTGCCTCTTCACATCTTCCAAGTTAAGTACTTTGTACCCAAAGACCTCTTAAGAATACTCCAAATCTTGTTAGCGACAATGCAACTTCAAGTTTTAGTGTTTTTTTCACCGCAAATTGCAACAAGTAATGAAGTAAAAAATGAGCATCGTGGGTCTTGTAACCTGAGATAGTCTTTTTTTTGTGTGAACATATCGACTGATATTAGCTGCATGACCATATGGCAGTTTAGCATTCTTCAGTACTGAGCAAAATAATTCTTTTTCTTTCTTCGTCGTGTCAAATATGGAAGCCATAATCTCAAAGTGTTCGCAGTCACTTGATAAAGTAGGATGCAGAACCTTCTTGATGCCCATTCTTATAAATCCAAACGAGCAGTCAAAAGGTCTTTTGACTTGCCACTAATATTTAGCAAAGTACCGAATATGTTATCGCATATGTTTTTCTCAATATGCATAACATCAAGGTTATGTCGCAATAAATTGTGACTCCAATACGGTAAAATGAAAAATATTGACTTCTTTTTCAAAGTAGAATCCTTTTTCTTCCCAATATTATTTTCAAAGCCACACAACAGTTCTTCAATGTCTATTCCTAATAAATTTCTTGAAATCTGTCCTATTTCAACTTCACCAGTGAACCTCCTTTTATCAAACCTCCACTTTTGTTTCGAATCCAGAAATTTTCTATGAATCATGTAGCACATTTTTTTACTTTTTTAGGTACATTGAAGAAGTCTTATAATGACATATGGGACAACCCAATTTACCCTTTGTGCTTCAACCGGATAACATTGCAAACCCCGCAACATCACTAATGGTCCACAACATGCCTACACGCAACATGAAATTTTGATCGGTAAAGGCATCATAAGTTTCTATGCCTATATCCCATAATTCTTTCAACTCTTTAATTAGAGGCTGCATATATACATCAATTTTATTCTTTGGAGACTCTGGACCAGAGATGATTGTTGAAAGAACTAGATTTTTGGGCTTCATGCACAACCAAGTTGGAAGGTTGTAGTTAACTAATACAATTGGCCATGTACTGTAAGTTGTACTCATTGTACGAAAAGCATTGAATCCATTAGAGGCTAAACCGAATATGTTATTTCTATTTTTTGATGAAAAATCAGGATACACAACAATCGTTGCCTTCCAAGACTCGCTATCAGCTGGATGTCTAAGTTTTCCATCTTTTTTTCGTCCCACAGAACGCCATGTCATAAGTTTTGCAAACTCCTTGCAAATAAACAACCTTTGCAGCCTTGGTTTTAGCGGAAAGTAATGCATCACTTTCGATCATAATTTGCGACTCAACTTCACTGAATCATTGTCACTGGTGTCTTCCTTTTTCACTGGTTCCCACCTCGAAGCACTACAAATTTCACAGACATCTTTATCTTCATTTTTTGCCCAATTCAACATGCAATCGTTTGGACATGCGTGTATTTTTTGTATTTAAGACCTAAATCTTTAATGATATTCTTTGCGGCAGGCGGACAAAGGTATGTGGGCCAGTGGAAAAGCCTCTCTCATCAACTCTAGTATATCCACAAATGCAAA
Source organism: Allium sativum (assembly GCA_030737875.1). Taxonomy (NCBI): domain Eukaryota; kingdom Viridiplantae; phylum Streptophyta; class Magnoliopsida; order Asparagales; family Amaryllidaceae; genus Allium; species Allium sativum. Next base: position 72,883,420 of record CM060924.1, read on the forward strand.
CTTTGTAATTCCATGTACACATTTTAAAGAATAAAGCCTGATGATAAAAAAATTTGAACAACCAAGGTATAATGGTTGCTTTCCGTCTTCGACAAGGCGATAAAATCTTCTAGCATTGACATTCGGTTCATCAGAATTCTCATCCTCACAGTTGTGCATATGTCCATGAATACGGTCCAACATTTCATCAAGATTATCTCCAAAATCACCAGCTTCACAATCTATATCTTCATCACGCCTTTAAAAATTTAGGCAAGAAACCTCACATATCAATTTCACATACAATGGAGATGGACCAAAACCATTGAACCAACTTTGAACCCCCAAATCTAAGCCCTAATTGAACCAAAATTGTTGAACCCCAACTTAAGAATGTTTTCTTGAACCTTTGCACGAAAACAGAGAAGAATCAAAATGTTTTTTTGCAAAAGAAAATGTTATTTGCTTAACGAATTACTGAGAAGAGGGAAAATAAAAATGATGGCGGGGAATGAAAAAAGATAAGAATTGAGTCGCGCCAAAGAAAAATTGTTATTTGTATAAGAAGCAATCAGGATTGACGAGGTGTCACGTTATCCAATATAGGGTTTGATTCACGCGGATCACCATGTAATACATGGGAGTGTCTGCTCTAGCAACAATATATAAAATGTTGCTTCGTGTTAGACTTGTTAAGCTAGGCCAACAAAATTTTATGGCTAAGGTAACATAAAAAACAGAACGTTGCAGTAGGACCAAAATATCATAGCTATCGTCATATTTTAGTTGGCAACATCTTGCAAAATCGTTGCATTAGGCCGTTTATGGCGTAGTGGCTATGAACTCCGACAAACGCTAAACCAACTACTTCATCTATTCTTTACGGCAACGATCACGTTCCTCAAGCGCGATGATCTGGGCTTGTAGCTGTGAAATCTCCTCTTTTCCCTGAGCCCTGTGGTACTCCTTCTGAGATGTCTTATCTTGTAAACAAATTTAATTTTTTAGTGTTGTATAATTGCAATTCATGTAAATTTTAGTTTCCATTAAATTATTAGAGGAAATATAATGTATGTTTACTATATTCCATCACAATGTGAAACAGTTTTGAAAATGCAACAGAATAATTATTTTTAAATTTAATTTAAAATTACCGCTTGTTTCCCAAATCCATAGCGTCTATTACGGGTTGGTGGATTCTTGGCAAACTCAAAAATGGTATCCTCCTCGTGGGCGGTCAAGTCGGCTCGTCCGGTGTTTTTGACGAGCTGTGCGCGTGCTTGTTGGAACCTTTACTGTTATGCAAAATACAGTTAAATTTGTATAACACTATTTTAATTAAATTTTAACTTTTAGTTAAATATGTTATTTTTATGTATGCGGTATTTTCTTTCTGATCATGGCCATAGGAGTATGGAACTGAGCATGAATTCTCGGTCCGACACACCGCATGAGTATGCGTGAAAACATCCCGATAAGACATAGGAGCAGCACATTATCTCTCCTGAAATATGCACATATAATTATATATACTTATTTTATCTATCTTTTAACAACTTATAACTTAAAATCTTTAACTGTTTATCTTAACTAATAATATATCAAGGTCTTGCGATGACGTCGAAATGACTTGAAACCACCGCGATGTATGACGGGTTTCTTGCTCCTATTTGTTGAATTCCGCTGGGACTCCCTGTATAAATTTAAGTTGGAAAATGTGTTTTATAGTTCTAATTTATATATTAGTTTCATAGAAAAATTTATATTAAATATATAGTAAATTTACCTGAAACTCCTCGTTGCTCTACCAATTGACAACATGCATTAGCGTTCATCCAATTAGGCTTCATTGTAGATTTTTTTTTTATGATATTAATTATTTCTTTATAGTTCTTTGCAATTTTACTATTCCAGTGGTGCTGTTCGAGGGAAATACCAACATCCTGAAGGTCTATTGTACCCTGCATGTTTAGGGAAATAAGAATTATACATTTTTTATAAATAGTACAAACGTGAGTTGATCTTAACCTATAAACATGAATTGATATATCGTCTTCCCAATGTATAAAGTGACATTATATAAATTTACCAAATAAACATGGAAGTGATCTATAAATAACTTGACATTATATAAAGTGTTCTATAAATAACATGGCAATGTAAAGTGTTCTATAAATAAACTTAAAATTTATAAAGTGTTCCTTATAAACATGAATTGGTATTTAAACCTAGGAAGTAATATACCAAAAAATCCAGGAAAATAGTCTCCTTCGTAATATCTGAAATTAATGTCTACTTAGGCCAACATGCCATCATGCGATGCATATATGCCTGTCGCGTATCCCTTGAACTTTGTCAGACGACTCTATATGAAACTCAGGATGATTGCATATTACTTCGAAATCACGATCTTGATTTCAAATCATCTTTCACCTTCCCCTTGACATTTAGTTTTGTGTTAAACACATTATCAAACATGTTTTTCTCATTATGCATCACGTCAATATTATGCCGAATCATGAGATTTTTCCAATAAGGCAACTTTTAAAAATGTTTTGTTTGCACCAAACATGAATCGATGATTTACCTTGAATTTCAATTTGTCCTCCGGTTTCATGTATCTTTAGATAATCTTTACAAGTTCGTAAATATCTTCGCTTGACCAAACCGTAGGTGATATCAAATTTTCATGTTTATTAACATTAAAGTTTTTCTTATCTATTCTAAAAGGATATTTGATATGAAGAAAACATCAATGATAGTCAAATCACAAAATTTTCTTTGCATGAGATAAATAAAATGCACAAGTTTCTTCCATGCAGTAAGACAAACTAGACGACGAGTCGTACTCCAACCTAAAAGCATTGCATACATAGGAAAATCGTTGATTTTCCACAATAATGAAGTATACATGCAAAAGTTCTTTTTTAGGAAATATCATATGTATCTACTCCTTCGTACCACAACATTTTTAATTCTTTAATCAAAGATTGTAAATAAACATTGATTCCTTATGTCAGATCATCAGGACCAGGGATGACAAATGCGAGAAACATATAAGGAGTTTTAATACACATCCATAGAGGTAAATTATAAGGTGTGATAATTATAGTTTAAGACGAATATTAAGAATCAAATTGAGAAAATGGTGAAAATCCATCTGTACATAAACCAAGTCCAGCATTACGACTCTCGGATGCAAAATTTGGAAATTTCTGGTCAAAATGCCTCCGCATTACCCGGGTGTGTTAACGTACCTTCTTCCAGTGTTCTCACACAGTGTCATCTCAAATGTTGCACGGTTACAGAAGATGCATATAACGTTTGAAGTGTAGGAGTAATAAGTCAATAATGCATACATATATATGAGACTTTTTTTTTTACCTTTTTCTTTCTTCGTTTTACCTTTCCTGATTTTTTTACAATTCCTAAGGTTGATATCTTCTTTCCAATATAGCATGCAACCATTTAGACATATATCTATTTTTTAGTATGGTAAACTAAAAGTAGACAACATTTTTTTATTTTATAATAATTTTCGTACATAAAATTATTGGGAGGCATATGCCACCTCATAGCTTGTACAACAGCCGTAAATCCAGCTTTTGTGAGGTTATTTTTAAATTACATTGCAATGTATAGAGTAGTTACTGATAATTAGGTTTCGCTTGTACAACCTTTCCAAAGGGGTTTCTTCGTGACATCTAATAAATCATATTGTTTTGTCCATAATATTTGGTTCTTCTTCAGCATTACCCTCATCATCGGTAAATTGAGGAACATAGAACATTGAACATGTGTTGACGTCAAAAGTTAGTAACTAGTTACAGCCAACCCCTGATCTTATGAATGACACACGAACAATGATTATAAAGTGCAAAAAAAGTAAAGGGAACAGGGGACACACACAACTTTTCACAGTGATTTGGCGAAAGACTATGCCTATGTCCACTTTATATGTATTGATCTTCTTTTGGTTACAAGAACAAAGCTTTTTCTATTTGAGTTGAGGAGAGAATATGGATATATTCCTTTTGAGTTAGCCGCGAGAGATGGAGATCTTAGGGAAAGAGAAGAGTTTTCCCAAGAGAAGCCTTAAGAATCCCCAGTCCAGCAGAAGTAGAAAAGTCCCTTTCCTCTTTGAGCTTTGAGGTATTTATAGAAGAATACATGGGCTGAGCAGGCCGCCACATGGCTTGGAGCTTGGACACGTGGAGCTCGATCATAGGTAGTAGCGGCGGCGTGACCCATTCCACTGCTCATTAATATTATCCTCGGAAGTGGCGGCTTACGTTGCCATCGTGGTGAGGTGTATAAAAAGTAGAGCTTTATTCAGATATGGTTGACTGCCCTTATTGCCTTAAAAGCCGGACTGAGCGTCTGAATGATTCAGTTGGATGTTTCCATGTAGATCCAAGATACTAGGTTAATGTGCCTTTTATGGGAGCGATTTTCTCGGTCGACTGGGAGAATGAATCTTCTAGAGTGAGTCATCAGCTGGTGGGAACTGGCTCGAGCCGATGTTTGAAGAAGGCTTGTTCTGGACCGAGCCTTGGCCGGGCTTCTTGGAGCGTGAATTATCCGAATCGGCTGATTGCGCTTTGCTGAAGGGCGCATTTCTGGATATTGGGCTTCGATCTGATCCGTGGTAGCTTTTGCGAAGAAGATGGTTAGCAATTTGTCCCTCAGAATACATCTTCTTTGGTAGAGGGAGGTGTATTATGAAATGTGATTCGAGGCACAATAGCTCAAGTAGTTATGGTCACACCGGACCATTTTAAGGCCAAAAAACCAACGACCGAAGCAGATCGTATTAAGGCTAGAAAACCGACAACCATTGGAGACCGTATTAAGGCTGAGATGATGATCTCTGACTTTGGTTGCGAGATTTAGTACCTACAAAGATAAGACGAGCCATTCCCAGTCTAGAGAAGGCTTTAGTTTTGATGGGTCGAATATTGAATATATCCGACCTAGAGTTATGGGTGAGCATTTATTTCACTTGGCTTTGAGGGGTGGCAAGTATTAACCATACTCGGCTTACAAAGGTGGCGAGTATTAACCATGCTCGGCTTATAGAAGTGGAGAGCATTATCCATACTCGGCTTACAGAAGTGGCGAGCATTAACCATACTCGGCTTACAGAAGTGGCGAGCATTCACCATACTCGGCTTGTGGCAAGTGTTTTTTATGCTCGACTCATGTAAGATTATTATTCCCAGTGAGCGATAAACACTCTTAGTCTAGAAAAGGGAGGTGAGTATAATCCATACTTGGCTTAAAGAGGTGGCGAGCATTAACCGTACCAGGCTTAAATCATTCAAACATAATTCATGTTTGCAAAAGAAAGTTCATAGTCGTTAAGGAACTATTCCAAAGATAATGAAAATAAATCCTAGGAGGACAATAGTTAATTCCGGAGCATGCCTAGGAGCTAAATCCTAAACCCATACATGTGTACATCAAGGTGTCCATTTTATTAAATACATCAGAAAAGAAATTTAAACTTAATTAATAATAATGCCATGAGTGCTAGTCTCAGGGTCCTTCCCGTTTCTAGGGGATTGATGACCGGCCTTAGGAGCTTGGGAAGAAGATCGTGGGGGCAAGGCCAAGGTCCTTTTCTTAACATAATCGGGAAGCTCTCCTCGTCTGACTTGATCCTCGAAGAGATCGCTCAAATGTCCGCATTTATTGGTGCTATGTTCAACTACATTGTGGAATATGCAATGTTTGCTAGAATCGAGTTCCACCTGGGTTGGTTCTCGTCGAGGTGGTCTTGGAAGACGCATGGAACCTCATATATCAAGGTAGATATCGAGAAGAGAAGAGTTCAGCTCGATGTACTGGTTGTACTTATTTACTTTTCGAGGCTGCACGTTGCATCTGTTCTTTTCCGGGGCCTTTCCCCTTCCTTTATTCTAGTCGTTGGTGTTGGACGGACCTTCTTGTTTTGTGGCGAGGACTTCGAGGCTCCCCATCTCAATGCTGGTATCTTATTTTCGGAGGAATCGCTCGGCCTTGGCATAGAAATCTTCTATATCCTTGGGGGTTCTCTGGTTAAAGAGATTGAGAATTCTGATCGGTTTTAACTCCCGCGATGGCAGCCATAAGCACCATCGATGGCTCAGGTCGATCGACTGATGCTACAGCCGCGTTGAACCTTCCGGGGAAGGATCGAAGTGTTTTCCGTGATCGCTGCTTGATGGTGGATAGTAACAAGACACTCTTTCATTGGGAGATATGTACTCTTAGCTATTCGATGAAATGGGTGACAGCGTGTTCCAGCTACCGATCGACACCGATGTTAACTGCCGAAACCACATGACGACTATATTTGTGAGAAAGAATGTGCAACACCCCATATTTCTACAACATTAAAAGAGGATAAATTAAAGAATAATTAATTTAATATTAAGAATTAAGGGAAACGGACTACGTCATTGCGTCTGTCTCGAAATTTTGCTCAAGATAGACACCTGGTTTGCGTAAAACGGATAACGTATGAAGAAATTATGAACGGTAGAAGTTTGACGTTCAAAATAGGGATAATTGGCGCACTTGACAAGTGCTCCAAGGCATTTTTACACTTGCGCACCTGCCAAGTGCACCTATAGTAGCTTTTGGGCTTCCAGACCCAAGTGAGTGTCGACCCATAGCACGATTCCCCCTAGGGCTGAGGTGGCATTCGAATTTCTTAAGGCTAACAGCTATAAATATACCCTCATATCTCTTGTTTTCTCATACTAAAAACAGTGGAGGCCAAATGCTGTCAGTGCATGAACCGAGTCTAATCCTTTCTTCTTCTACAAATCAAGTTTAAAGATTCAAGTATTTCAAGAATAGATCTGAGATTCAACACCAACAATTTCTTTTCTATCTTCTAAAATCCAAACACTGTGAGTTAGTTACTTTTAGATTTAAATGATTAAAAGTAAATGTGATATGACTGTGATTTGGATATATGCCTATGATCGAATCATAATGGATCTACCATAATTTGTGAATCTATAATATTCTATGTCTTGGGTCTAAATCTTTATCATATCAGATCTATTGGGACTTTCGAATCTATGACATAACTATGATGTTGATTTTAAACTTTATCATGCTAGATCTAACTTATAAATCTAATTCACTTGTGGTTAATTTATCATGTTACAATTGTGGATCTTAAATATTATTATGCTAGATCTACCTTTATAGATCTAATTCGCTTGTGGTTAATTTATTATATCACAATTGTTGATCTTAAATATTATCATGCTAGATCTACATTTTTAGATCTTATTCGCTTGTGTTTAATTTATCATGTCACAATTGTGGATCTTAAATATTATCATGCTCGATCTACCGTTATAGATCTAATTCGCTCGTGGTTAATTTATCATGTCACATTTGTGGATCTTAAACATTTTCATGCTAGATTTACCTTTATAGATCTAATTCGCTTATGGTTAGTTTATCATGTCACATTTGTGGATCTAAACATTATCATGCTAGATCTACCTTTATAGATCTAATTCGTTTGTGCTTAATTTATCATGTCATATCTACTTATGGATCTAATTCTTGTTAGATCATTTGGTACTTATCATGTTGTGGCTAATTTAGATCTATCATTAATTGGGCATATGAATCCTTATTTATTCAAGCCTATTATGACATCCTTAGTATGTTAGATCTAGTTTTATTATCACATGCTCACTAGATCTATTTTTTATATGTCCACCTTATCACTATGTCAATTACATGTTTATGTCACTTTTGTTAAAATAATCACTATTGTCATCTTTCCATTTTATTGTTTATGGCTTGGCTACTTTCTAGCCAAGACATGATGCCAAATATATGCGAATGCATTAGTTAGGGAACGAGGGAAAACATTAGAATTGGCATAACTCGAATGACGAATATGAATTTGGACATATAATCCATTATGAATATAATTAGGTGAATGGGCATGAACACCTGTAAAGACATAGGTATAATTAATTGGTTAATAATTAAGATGCCTAGGGTTACAGTAATTAGAAAACTATAACTTCACTTATGACACGAGGTTATATTGCATTTGTGGTGGAAGTCTGCCCATACCCGACCTACATATCCAGCAACTTCTAATGTTGAATCTAATGTGAGGGGTCTAAGTGCACAAATACGAGACGGGCTAAGACATGAGGTTAGGCCCAACTTGTGGAAGAAATCTGCCCGGATCCGACCAAATAACCAGCATCCACAAGTTGTAGGCCTAATATGGGAGGTCTAGCCCATTATAACCATAAATGGACATGGTAACGAATTGGAATACTTAACCTAGTTGAATCTATAGGGATTGTATGAACATGTTAACTTGAATATGAGTAAAGTAAACTTGGTTGAAATAGTGGGTGGGTTAAGTAAATCTTGTGGCGGTGGGTAATATTTATATGTATAGGCCCACAAACTTAACCTGTTTTATACTTTGGGGTTATGCAACTTTGTTAAGTAAACTTGCTTGGATCAGTGAGGGTTAAGTAAATCTTGTGGCGGTGGGGTAATATTTGCATATATAGGCCCGAAAACTTAACTTGTTTTACATGTTGGACTGTTAGGCATAACTAGTTGAAATCCTAGTAGTGGGGATGCAAGCCTAGGGGGAGCTTATATCATCTTGTGTGTGGGACCCGTTTCAGTCAGTAACCCTGAGTAGGTATCAAACATGTACTCCGAACTATGTCGGAGAAGGGGCACGCATACTGGACTGATTGTAAGAGATCCATACGTGGCGGAGGTGTGGGCGGCGCAAACCGACCGGGCCAATGTGCGTGCATGAGTCGGGCAGAGGGGGATAAGACGACCGTGACACCTGTAGATATGGGGCTGTGCATATCAGCGAAGGTTTGCCACTTTAGGACGTGATACATCCTACGGTGGGGACGGCAAAGAGTATTTACGCGGATTAGGGAGCTGATCGATTAGGGTAGTAGTTAAGGTACATTTGGACGTATGCCTATGTCTACCACCTTATAGTGGAAGGGATCATCTCATTCTGGATATACTAGTAGTGCAGAGTAATCGTTAGAAGCGAATACACTCTGTCCTGTTTATCTTGTCATACCTGCCTTTTATGTAGTTTTCTCTCTTTTCCACTTTATATGCCTGTCATGCTACTTTTATTTATTTGGTAAAAGTAACGGGACTCGCCAGACTTTATGTCTGACCCTTTTTGTTTCCTCTTCTTTCATCCGTCCTCCCTAGGTTCTCAGGGTGGGAATACTCAGGCTTAGTCAGGATTCGGTTATCATCTTGCTAGGAGCTGCTTTTGAAGTATGGCTTAAGTTCTTATCTCTAGTATGGCTTTGTTTCTTTTTGGGGAATTATGCTTTTTAAGTATTTATGTACTCTGATGGTACAAGACAGAAATTACTATAATGGGTTTTATGTAGTTTCAGACTTGTGATATTTTGGACCACGATGTTGTGATTTATGTTTGAAATAAAAATTTAAATTTCGTTGTTGATTTTATATCTATCTTGTAATATTTCTGTTTCTATTTACCTATAACGCTTCATGAAACTAAATGCATTCCCTTAGTGAGTGACATTAATGGATGTGGGGTGTGACAGAGTGGAAAGCACTTGGCCACGACGTTGGTCGATGTGCCAAGCACCTCCATATGGTGCATATATCGCATAAGATGTATGGTCGGGTCAGTCCGACCATTGTAGGGCTCGATAGCCGGAAACTTAAAAGTCCGGAGGGTTTCGGGAATTCCTGATTTCCCTAGTGATGGGGCTGTGATGGACATTATGTATATCCTGCTGAGAAGAGGTGCCCCGAGTGAAACGTCGGATGATGCTTGCAAGCTAGCTTCCATCTCCAAGGAGTCGTTTCCATGAATTTAGCTCTGCATTGGAAGATCTTCGGTATGAGGATCTAGCAAAAGCATGCTCGGAAGGCGGCCGTTGGCTGGGCTCGGCCTCCGAGAGTTGAATGAAGGTGAGAGTGAGGATAAGCTTCGGTAGTTAGTTTTGGGAATAATGGCCCCTATTGAACCTGATGAGTATTGGATCGAGCTGTACCCATGACAGAGGATCCAGGCTGATCCAGCATGGCATGTCATGTTTGGAGCCCCGGGTTGCCCCCGGTTGGAGCGAGGTTAGAAGGGTCTACGGTAGATTTTTCTTCTGCCACGGTGAAGATCGGTATGGTAGAGTTCTCTCCCTAGTTCGAAGGGAAGACCGCACCAACTCTTTGTTGAAGGGGAAGAATAGTTAGATTGGTCTGCGGTAAGATTCCGGGTTGTAATGGGAATGACATTGACTCTGATGGTCCTGGTATTTGCTCGATAGGTCCGAGGTGTCGAGTTGTTCCCAAGAGTGAAGGCAAAGTGGTCGTACAACGTAGATCTCGATCGCGGGCCTCTTGAGAATCTGCTGCTATGGCTGTGTTGGTCGTTGGAAGCGATACTCCTGGCTGTGATTGTTCGGGAGGTGGAGTCGACCCAGGAGGAAGCAAAGGTTGGATATGATCAGTGGCCTGATTGGGTGTAGAATGAAGATCATTTGTTATCCCGATTCCAGTTGGTGGAGGAATTGATGTTAAAGCGTTTAATACCATCTCCACTCGACCGAGAAGGTGATCCATCAACCGCTGCTGTCGTTCGAGGAGTTTACCTTGAGATGTCATATGGCCTCTGAATTCGGCCATGATCTTATCCATGTCATCCCGAGTAACATACCGTGACACATCTTCATGAGAGGAGGCTTCCAGACTTTCTTCTGCATGATTTGTCCCTGCTGCATCGACATTTATGGGACGTGAAGATGTTCCATCTTTCTTCCGTTTGTTCGCCGTGGATTGAAACTAGCAGAAGATCGGATGGTATGTCGGCCTTCTCCCCTACCTGGCGCGCCAAAGTGTTGACGTCAAAAGTTGGTTACTAGTGACATCCAACCTCAAGTTGTATGAATGACACACGAATAATGATTATAAAGTGCAAAAAAGTAAAGAGAACAAGGGACACGCACAAATTTTTATAGTGGTTCGGCGAAAGACTATGCCTACATCCACTTTATATGTATTGATCTTCTTTTGATTACAAAAACAAAGCCTTTTCTATTTGAGTATAGAAGAGAACATGGCTAAATTCTTTTTGAGTTAACCGTGAGAGATGGAGATCTTAAGGAAAGAGGAGAGTTTTCTCAAGAGAAGCCTTAAGAATCCCCAGTCCAGCAGAAGTAGAAAAGTCCCTTTCCTCTTTGAGCTTTGAGGTATTTATAGAAGAATACATGGGATGAGCGGGCCGCCACATGGCCTGGAGCTTAGATACGTGGAGCTCGATATTGGTAGCCATAGCGGTGGAGGGACCCATTCCATTACTCATTAGTAGTATCCTCGGAAGTGGCGGCTTACATGGCCATTGTGGTGAGGTGTATCAAAAGTAGAGCTCTGCTTGGATATGGTTGAGCACCTTTATTGACTTAAAATCCGTACTGAGCATTTGAATGACTCAGCTGGATGTTTCCATGCAGATCTGAGATACTCGCTAGATGTGCCTTTTATGAGAGAGATTTTCTCGGTCGATTGGGAGAGCGAATCTTCCGGATTGAGTCTTCGGCTGGTAGGAACTGCCTCGGGATGATGTTTAAAGAAGCCCTGTTCTGGAATGAGCCTTGGCCGGGCTTCTTTGGGCATGAATTATCCGAGTTGGCTGATTGCGCATTGCTGAAGGTCCCATTTCTGGATATTGGGCTTCAATCTGATCCGTGGTAGCTTTCGCTAAAAAGATGGTTAAAAACATGCATCATTTTCAACCATATATTCTATTAGATTTGTTGTAGGTATTTCATTACTCAGTATCTCCTCAACTTTACATGATTATATGCTAACAGTTCTCCATGACAATCCCAAACCAAATAATTCGACATGAAACTGTACAGACATAAATTTACTCTAACCATTTGTTGTATCTAATGCTTTAACAATTTGCATCAACTACATGGACAATGGATTTCTTCATTGTTTCCAGTATTGCTTAAAGCAAAATCAGTAAACATGCGAACACCGTTATTGAAATGTTCACTTATTGAGACTTCAATTTCCCTTTGTTGTTTACATATCCAGCTCCAATCAGTAAAAAAATTGTCCGTTTCCTCGAATTATATAATTAAAAAGTATGATACAAATTTTCATTGACGTTTTATTAAAACAATTTTATTGATGAATGTTACATTCTAATTGATCATTAAAAATTTGCTGATGGGTCATCCTACCTCCCATTTTAAAAATAATAACGTAATTAATTCATGTAAATATTTTTAATCTAAACGAGTCAACAAGATTTCGACAGCACTTCGCTTGAGTTCCCTGAGCAGTATGCAATTTCATTTACACACAGAACATGTAAGAAGTGATGTCAAATTTTTTTGAACTGTTAAAAGTGAGATACTTTATGAGATTTAATTACGTTATTATGTTCGTAACTTGTGCAATATAGGAACAAATCCAACAAATATTATATATGGTGAATATAGATGTTAGTTCTGTTAAAAAAATGAATAGCCACATAACGATCATATACAATACTGATTAGATAGGGACAAAAAACACTCTAAAGGTCTTATGAATATAAAATATTGCATATTATATACTTATTAAAAAATTGGTGTTCGAACAATATGAAATCATGGAAATTTTTAGGTTAAAAAATATATTCTCTTCTGCACTTTCCAGTACTTTAATAACAAAGATATGTATATTAGAGATCAACATATACGGTTGTTGCTCTTATTATCGATCGTATTCCTAAAGCAGCAAATTTTAAAATAAATAAGCCTTGAATGGCTTAATTCCAAGTATACGGAGTTTATCATATATACGCACATTTTCAAAACTCTATCAAACTAACCGTACGTTATAAAATTAAATATCATTTTCGATAATTTCTAGTAAACATAAACTAAATTATCCTCATTAATTCATTCTAAACGTCCCCAAACAAGCCTAAAACTGCTTAAATATTCAACTTATATGCACATAATTCTATTTTCATACAAACAATATAAACTTGTAATAAGTTAATAACAAGAATTAGGCCTCAATAAACTACACTATACATATAATAAGGCAATACAAACATGTAAATAAAAAACCTAACACTAAATTAACAAATGTAATTAGAGAGATATTACAGTTTATACCCTTTTTAGAGGAGATTAAGAGGCTAGAGAGGAAGAGAGAGAAAGGTTTCCAGGTATTGGAGAGGTTAGGGAAGGACGGAGTGGTAGTGGGCGGCGGTTTTGGAGGAGGATTTAGGATGAAATCTGAATAGAGAAAAAGAAGCAGGTTCTTTTATTTCTCTTGCGATTTAGCAACGACCACCAACGGGATTAAAACAAAGGTTTCCAAAAGAAATAAATTTTAATTATTAAGAGAAATCCAGAAAGAACCTACCATTGGGAGTCGTTGCCACTAAGCCGTTTCTAAGTATTTTGAAACTTAACACGGACCTTTGCCAAAGTGTCCCTAAAGTAAAGTATTCTTGTTTTCCTACAATAATAATTGACAAGTACAACAACATAGTATATAGTTGCAATTAAAAGTCTAACATAAGAATGTATAGAATTAGTGTGTAACAGCCCGTGGCGATATAAATTAATTATTAAAATTTTAAAAATACGAATTTCTACAAACTATGGAATTTGGCCATGAGACTTTAACCGTTGCGTTCATCTCGGAATTCTGGTCAACTTTCATGTTTGGATTTTCGCGAACGGAGTCCGTATGAAAAAGTTACGAACGAAATACTAAAATGAAAGGAAAATAAATAAACAAAATAATTAATTAACAATTTTCCTAATGTAATCCAGCTGACCTAGGCTGTTTGATTCCCAAGCGGTTAACATGCAGGTCGACCGACAATCAACTGCATAGGTCGACTTACTGGGCGTCAAACTGCCTAGTGACGGCTAGGTTTCGAGGGTTTTGTTCATATTATATTTATAACGGATGGTTTGATATAATTTAAAGCTAATATTACGATTCTAAGCCATTTACACCCCTATAAATAAAGGTGTAGAGCCTCACTCTTTTTCCATTCAAATCTATGAAGGTAGTGGAGCTCTGCCATTTTTCTTCCTCTTCTAACCTAATTTCTAATTAAAGTATACCAAATCAAATCAAATTCATATGGAATTAGGAAGATTAATAGATTCAATGGAAGAGGATGCTCAACGATAGATTTCATCGCTCTCTTTACTTTTCGTATATTTCTACAGATCTAGAAATTTCCCCTTTCTAGATAAACTGTAGATCTATAAGAATTTGGGGATTATAAGCCTAAAAATGTTCAAAACTGAGAAATTGGAAGCTTTAAGGCGAGTGAAAATTTACTATTATAGATATAGTAATTTATTTATTTTGTTTGAATCCAATCTATGTATTATGCCTATCAGATCTGCTTATTTAAATGATTTCAAATTGCGGTAACCATCAGATCTGATTATGAACATGCTTGATAATGGTAAATGATAAGTTATGGTTATGTATAACATGAACTGTAGGATTTATATATATATTTTTCCCATATATTCCTACAAGTTATGTCATGAAATATGTTATATATGTTATACAGCACTATAGATCTGGAAATCAGTCCCATTAAACGTAAACTGTTGTAGTTATATTCCAAATCTTTAGTTTAGTACTGAAATATGAAATATGCATGTTTGGGTGAAAAGATGAATTTGTGTACCATGTGATTGTAAGAATAAAAGAAATATCCCTCGTTTACATTCAATGTTGTTGGGTTTTTGGCTTAAGCATTGTAAATTATATCTTTTTCCTCATTTTTAAGTAAAGAGGCATTATTTTAGAATCACAAGAAGTATGACAAAATGAATTAAATGATAAAATGAATTAAAAAGAATGAAGTGGTGCAAAGGTACATATAAAAATAAATACATGTTTTGGTATGTACTTTCCATCGACTATTCCAAAGCAAAAATATATTACATATATTTCTTGTGATTTAGAAATGTGTCAATTCCACAAAATAAACATGATTTACAATGATTTTGGCTAACGGCCCTTTTGAGACTTGAAACCTTTTTAGTAAGATTAAATATAAAGAGTGAATGTTTGTTTGATTGATTAGACCAAATTATTAATTAAGAAATAAATATTGAAAAATAATAAATAACAAATATTAATAACTAGTTAACCACACGAAAGCATAAAAATGAATATATACATATTATCCGTCCAAATCAGCGTAAAACAGTGAAATATAAATTGTATGGAATGTTTGAATGTTGGATAAGGTATAATTATGGAATTATAGGTAAATATATTCCATTTTGAATTAATATATTTATGGTGACCATTTGTAGCAATAAATATAATTAATTGCCATAAATGAGAATGCAAATAAAGGAATAACCATTGTAACCAATATTGAGTTGGGGAAAATAAATGTGATGGAAAAAATGGTTACTGTTCCTAAAATCAATTAGGATAATTGTTGTTGAACCCAATTAGGTAATTTATATTATAACCGCATTTAGACACAAGTTTAAACTCAACTTGTGGTGTAAGCCTACCCGGAACCGACTGACAAATCCAACAACCATAGTAGTCAGTTTAATGTGAGGGGTCTAATGCATACATATAATCGTACTAAGGCATGAGATTAAGTTCACTTGTGGTAAACGTCTGCCTAGAACCGACCGGCATATCCAGCATCTACAGGTAGTGATCTTAATGTGAGAGGCCTGATATGTAAAAATATATACATATATATATATATATATACATATAACATTCAACCAATAAATAAATAAATAAAAATAGCGATTGTTCGTCGGGGTACAACAATAGATAACTTGGGACTGGTAAATAGTTGCCTTAGGAAAATATGACCATTAGAGTCATAAAGGGCAATAAAAAGGAAATAAAAAGAAATGGGTGTCAAAAAGGGGATAAATGGATATTGATTGTTGTTTAAATATAAGTCCAAATTAGGGAAGAAATTAAATAAATATCCTTAAAAAAGGGAATATAATCATCCTTGTTTATGTCAACTTATAATTAAAAATATAGTTGGACTTAGTAAGTTAGAAATTAAGATATTATTAAGCATATAAATCAGTGAAACAAATAAATGGTGTACATATAGTATTTCTGTATAAAGGAATTAAACGGGAATGACTTAATAACGTAGCCTACTTTATCCCCCAAAAGGGAAAGGTGTTAAAGGATAATGGGGGACGAACTAATAACCTTCGCGTATAGTCTTCTTCCTAGGTCCTAAAAGGCTAAGTGACTAGGGTTAAAAAGTCCACCTGGGAATAGGTTTTCAGTATCGAGGTGTTAAATGGCAGGTGTGTGTTGGCCTACCCAAACCTGGACATTAAAAGGGCCATATATGGCCATCTATCCTATGGGAAGTAGCAAGAGACTAAGGAGGTTATCTAATAAGGTCAGCTAGAATGTATAACGAACGATAAAATACCTCTTCTCACCTTATGCGGGGAAAGGGTATATGTGTGAATGATGGAAGCCTTAACTAGTATGGCCCATAGCTAGTGCCCTCTAGTTTTATGTTCATGTTGAATATATTATCGAGGGTTAATAAGTGGATGAGGATATAGATAGAAACCCCGTAATTAGGGACCCACTCTCGATAGAATAAACCAGTTAAACTCTTATATAAAGGCTTCACAAAAATGTATGTAAACGTCCTGTCTCGATAATATAATTTGGGAATACTACTTTAGGAAGAGTAGTAGAGTTGTGCGTAAGCTTTAACAAGGTTGGTTTAGAATCACCGACCTTATCAGGCTTACTGCTTGGGTTGAAGCAAACGGAATATATATCTGTGTTGTACAATTTTTAGTCACCAGAACTTGTTGTTTTGACCTCCTTCCTCATTACAACCTCCCAGGTCTCCTAGAGAAGGTCAGGTACTCATAGATGATTAAGTTTGGCTTTCAGTTCTCGTTCTCTCTCATGCTCGGTATTGGTAAAGTGACTTACTTTGAAAAAACGTAGTTTCTTGAGTTAATGCTAATTTATCCAATTTTGTTTTCACTATGAGTTTTTGATCGTACTCTGATTATGCTCATGCTCATTTATTGTAGGTACAAGATATACACTTTATGCTTGAATGTGTTCAAGTTTTGGTTTTTGTCAAAATTTGGGTGTTGAATAATGTGGGGTGTTACATTTGGTATCAGAGCTTAAGTTAAACGATCAAAGGAATCAGTTAAATTAGGAATTGTGAGCAAACGTAATTCGATTTTCTTTTCTGTTTTCTTCATCTTTCTTACTCGACTTTAATTTATTTTGACAAGGAAACTAGTCGTGGGCCTAATAATATATAAAGGGCTTTAAGCGACTAAGAGTTGAAATATGTTGAGTTCGGGTTTCTAGCCAAATCTTTCTTACTACACAGTACGTTGGCAATCTCGTCATAAAGAGCATGAGGCGACATATGGTGGATTCCGTTGATTCGAGATTTGGAAACTAGAATAATATATATTAATATAAAAGGTTAGCTACAACTGAGATAGTCATAAATTCCTGGTACGGTTTTGTTTGTAGTTCCAGTTAGGACCATTATTCGATCCTAAACAAGGAAAAATTCCACGTTAATATGACATATCCATTTCGGGAATATAATTACGAGGTTTACTCATTTGTTATTTTGTTAAAATTCTGAATCTACTTTTGTTGAAATATTCAATTGAGTTCTTAGCCTTATATTTTAGGAAATTTATTTTTAAAACTATTTGAGAAACATGGATTTCAACATGTTTTGGAAAATTGGTTTTGGAAAATAGTTTGTGAGGATATGGTTTTAAATTCTTAATTTGTTCGTGTTTTAAAATTTTTGGGGCCATTTTGTAATTTTAAAAAATATGGTCTGATTGGTAGGAAATAAGGTGTGACGGCCCGCCCCGCACCAACCGACATTTACTCAAAGGTACGCTGTACACATGTCCAGTTAGCACGGGACGGTCGTCAGAAGGAAAGGAAAGAAGAAAATGAACTAACAAGGAACCTGTAGAATGTCTCACAGCGCATAGAACAAAATATAATAACAACATACTTGACATAAAACAGGTGAGACAGTGCATAAGCTGAAAACTAGAACTAAGCATCATAGCAGCGGAAATCCAAAATACAGCTTATTACAACTTTTAAAATACTGTCTTTAAAGCAAAAACAAGATAAAGAAGGTACACTACTAATGCCCAAGTAGTGACCACCAACGACACAGGGAGAATATATGTAGATATCATACGTAGGAGCCTCCTGCTCGTCTCCGAATCAGCTACTCGTGCATCACCAGCTAACCTGTCTCTAGTCTGCTCGTGTGAGCACCCAGAGTAATAAGAAGAGACATAAAACTCTGGGTCAGACATAAAGCCTGGTATGAGCGATAAGCATCTAAACAGAACAATAACAGGTAGACTAAAACATACCTGAACCTGGACCCGCAACCAAAGAGTTAGCACTACATACTGTACAACACTCTAAGGTGCCATTAACATATAGTGTAAGAAATACGTGGGTGGGGAAGTGCATGTCATAGTGATGTCAAACAATCAAGCATAACTATCATCCTCACATCCCTCACTCAGTGCGTAAAGCATACGATATCCACTACTTTGGTTACCTAATACTTTGGGCCATGACGGAATCCAATCCCGTGTAACTATCACTACAAGCCCACTATCCGTCTCTCAATGGTGAACCAAAGTTATGAATACCGACAACCCCTTTGCACACATCCCGCAGCAAATCCCAACTCATGAAGTGAACTCATTGGTTCCCAACTAGAACCTGAGCTCTAACTTCTATTTGGACTACCTTTGCATCTCGGGTTATTGGTTTCCTCCTGTTCGGGTCGGTCAGTCAAGAACCTTTCATTCTGGTTGGTTTTCATCATCTCTACCCTGGTCGGTCGGTATTGCCCCCTGGTCGGTCGAACACTTCACCATTCCTGGTCGGTCGTACTTCACCATCCCTGGTCGGTCGAACACTTCACCATTCCTGGTCGGTCGTACTTCACCATCCCTGGTCGGTCGGTATTTCATCATCATATGAGGTCGGTCGAACATCGCATAGTGGTCGGTCTTGCCGAGCCTGGTCGATCTCCCTTGTCGGTCGAACACTTCATACATGGTCGGTCGTGATGTCTTCCTTCTATTGGTCTCGATCGTGAGCTCGGGTTGGTCGGTCAAAACCCTCCCCTGGTCGGTCTAACTCGACCCGAAGAAAACCTGCATCATTTCAGTAAGCTATTTTTGCCTTTCGATGACGTTTTCAACCATTCTAACTTTATAATGCAATCATAAATCATGTCAAACAGTCATAGCAATATATGGGATAGGCCACAAACACAAAACAACAATATGATAGGATAAAATGGATCAAACATAGCCAAAACCCCATATTTTTCCCTTAAGCATGTTTAAGCAAAACTATGATATGATTAGCAAAACTTAACCAAATCAATCCAAACTTCTAACAGAGGTCTAAAATGGTGTTTAAGAATTTATGAATATTTTTCCAGAATTTATTAACATATAAATTCGCTAATTACCCCTAATTACCCTTAATTAACCATATTTAGTGAGGAATTATGCAAATCACTCACCTTTGCCACAAATAAACCTTAGATCTGAAATAAATCTATGATTTGATGTGAATCCCAATGCTAAACAGCAGCTCTAACGTTGATTTGGTGTAGATCTCCCTTGATTTGATGCTGCTAAGCTTAATCCTTGATTATAAGATGATTTGGAGGTGATTTAGAAGTTGGAGGCCATTTTTAGGGTTTCTAAGAGGTAAGTGGAGGCTAGAAAACTGAAATGGAATGATTCTCTAGCTCTTTTCAGCCTTCTCATAACCCTAATCCCGAAATGGGTTATGGTCCTATTCACTAATCACCCTATTTGGCCCGGTTAAGCAGTTTTTCACCTTCAAACATTATTTCAGCCATATCTCCCAAACGGTAAGTCCGTTTTTCACATGTGACCACTCTACGGAAAGGTAAACCATCAAATGAATCAAATGGAAGTGGTATCAGGTCAAAATTCCTTTCCAATCAAAAGTTATGGCCGAAACAAGATCAGCTAGGGGCAAAACGGTCATTTAAAAATTGGCAAAAATCATGAACATGGGATATGACTCTAATAGTTGTTTCCCAAAGTTACATGGCCATACGACTTCATATGGGAAAGAAATAAATATTCTACGATCCTCCGATGCGTAGAATGCGGGTTGTTTCATTCTCCCCCCTTGAGAAATTTTGCCCCCGAAATTCCCTAATCAAAACACACACAAAGGTCCCGCATGCCTATCATCCATAAAACAACAATCAAATATGCAAAACAAGTCTATCCTAGCATGCAGAATAACTAAATCGTAAAGTAAATCTTACCAAGCAAAGAGTTCTGGATACGTCTTTCTAATGCTCTCCTCTGTCTCCCAAGTACAGTCATTCTCGTTCTCGCTCCCACTGAACCTTGACTAGCTTCACCGCCTTCCTTCGAGGTTGCTTCGTATCGTGCTCAACAATACAGATCAGCTTGCGGTTCCCAACCGCCTCGGGTTCTACTTCGAAGCCTCTAACCGGTCAGGTGAAATAGTCATATCTGGGTCGTGTACGAACTTCCTTAGTTGGGAAACATGAAATATGTTGTGAACTCCCGCCATCTTTTCTGGTAGGTCAACTCTATACGCCAAATTCCCAACTTGTTCGAGAACTGGGAATGGGCCAACAAATCTTGGTGCTAACTTGCCTCTCCAACCAATCCGAATCACATTCTCAATGGAGAGACCTTGATGAACACCAAGTCGTTAATGAAGAATTCCAAATCTCTTCGTCTCTTATCGAGATAAGTCTTCTGCCTATCTTGGGTAGCCTTCATTCTCTGTTGGTTAACCTTGATCTTGCCTGAAGTTCCCCTTATTATTTCTGGTCTAAGCTCAAATTTCTCACCATTCTCCAAACAACATGATGGTGCCTTGCACGGTCTTTCGTACAAAGTTTCAATTGGAACCATACCAATACTGGGCTAATGACTATTATTATCCATTTGAGACGTGTTCTCATTTCCATTTAGGAATCTCTAATAGTTGTAACAAGCCACTAGGTTTCTTTTGCTCAGCTTTTACTAGCTGGCAATTTATGCATTTGGACATAAACTTCCCAACGTCTTTATTTATCCTTTCCCAGTAGTAGATCTGCTCCATGTCTCAATGCTTCTTGTTTCCACTGGGATGTATAGTCAATTTCGGGTGATGATATGCTCTAAGCACTTCATCTCTCAGTCCATCTACGTTGGGTACAACTAGTCCCCCATTCTTTTGAAGCCGTCCTTCTCGATCAAGTCCTTACTTGATCAATCTCTCACCATCGATATCCATCTCTACCTTAGAGATGGTTTCCAATAGGTTAGGATTGTTCCTCTAACTGGAACCAATCCACTCAATCAAAATTGATCTAATCGTCAAGCTTACTAGCGTTTCTGAATCCAATTCACTCTTGGGTCTGAAATCATATCCTGTGATATACTCTAGTTGCTTCCATCCTAGAAACAAAACCCCTAAACTGGCATGTCTCCTACTCAATGCAACTATTACCGCACCAAAATCCTTTACTATGATCACTCTGCCCTATGGAGTCATGGCGACCCCACTGCACTGATCCATAGCCACTAGTCCTTTGCTATGTCCACTCTGCCCCATGAAGTCATAACAACTCCACTGCACTGGCTCATAGCCTTACCAATCCTTTACTATGTCCACTTTGCCCCTCGAGTCATGACGACTCTACTGCACTGGCTCATAGTCCTACTACAATCACTTTGTTCCCCATCACTGGAACCCTACAGGTGATAGTCTACTCAAGGAAAGAAAAACAGGAACAACATAGCAACCATAACATCCATCAAACAAGCCCTACCTATCACCTGCTAAATTCATAAACACATCGACACCTACATGATTGGTCTAACCAATCCCAATATGTCGATCCTAGTATGTCTGGTCCAACCAACATCAATAACTAATAGAAGCCCAACCTCCATACATACACCGATGCCTACTTGACTGGCCAACCAATCCCAGGCCAATGGAAGCCTTGCCTCCCTACGGACTACCGTACGTCCAACGTACGTTTATCCTCCAAGGATAACTAGATCACGTCCAACGGATCCAAGGTAACGGGCGTCCCCAGATACCCCTGTTTTAGTCCGCCTAAAATACTTAAGTCCAACCCAAGTCTATCCATTGTCTTGCTGCCCTCTCGAGTGCAACTCAAGCCGAATCCAATTCCTTGCAGCCTTCTTGATTCCAACTCGAGTCAATCTATAACTCAGACCCAGTCTTGAGTATCCATTACCGACAAACTCTAGTCCAACGTGAGTCGTCGTCTCCTTATTCGTTGCATCTCTAAGATCAACGAACACCCATTTTCCTTTTACGAGTTTAAGTCCAACTTGAATCGCCTTAACCTTCGTTGTATCCTCCATGATCAACGAACACATCCTATCCCTTCAAAGTCCTACTATCCAAAGAGAACATCAACACAGGGTTCTAAACAAACCATTACTTTGCATCTTTCTCGAGTCCCAGTCGAGCAATCTCATAACCCTATCGAGTCTAACTCTGGGCAGTCTATGCCATTGAACAGTCTTATCATGTTCCGTCTGCCCATCACTCCTCGAGTAAACCAAGATATCATCCAATGAAAAATCACAACAACTATTTACCCCTCACGCAAACCATCCTAGTCGAAATCGACATTCCCCAAGCACAAGCCCCAAAGGCCTAAACCAATATCAGACAAGCATCCAAGGAACATCTCCTCCGAGTTCGGACAATCCACGTGAGGTGATACTAGCAAAACAACTAAGCACTGGAGTACTCATTTGCCTCCCAGAGACAACTAGAACTTATTACAACGATAACCTCTTAGCTTGCTTAACTCCAGTTACTATCGCCATCACTAGGTAGGTACCTAATACCACCCTATTCCTTTGGAGTAGATCGACTCCCCAAAATAACGCTAAACCCAGTAAAGCCCAAAGAAAAGCGATCACAAGCAAACATACATCCATGACTCGATAAGACCACATTACAACAAATCATGCCAAAACTAGTTGAACCACCAATCGGGTTCGTCACAACTAGAGGTCTTTCGACTATCTCGGGTTTGTCAAACAATACCCAAATAGAAACATCTTAAATAGAAACATCTTAAACAGAAAGCATACCTTGAATAACAACATTCTTTCCCTTCTCCGCCACAGTTGGGGCATTCGACGAAGAAGGAACAGCGTTGATAGCATACGCTTTCACAATCTGCTTCTCCCTAGGAGGTTGTGGGCAATTATCCTTGTGATGTCCCGCCTGGCCGCAGTTAAAGCACTTCCTTTCCCCAGGCTTTTCTCGACAATCTCTGGAATAGTGGCCCTTCTTGCCACAACTAAAGCATTCGCCATCTTTTTTATTTTTCTTATTCTGACCATCCTTAGTCGGGTTCTGCTTCCTCTTGTTCTGAGAATTCTTCTTTCCTTCACCGCCTGCTTGCGGCTTTGGCTCCTCTGTAGATGCAATAGCAACTTCGATCTTCGACTTAGGAAAAAGGCTCTCTGACCTTAATGCCTTTCCTACAATAGACTCGAACGTCTCATCGATATGGTTTATAAGTCTTTCCCCCAAGTACCCAGCCAAGCCAGTTATGAACTTCTCGTTCTTCTTTTCGACTGTACCGATAAAGGACCATCCATATTTCGATAAAGTATCGAATTCTGCGATGTACTCCGAGACTGCCCTACCATTCTGCTTAAGCTCCAAGAATTTCCTGAACATTTCTGATTTATGAGCAGCCGGAATAAACTTATCACAAAAGCGAGTCTTAAACTGATTCCAAGTAACTTGATCCTCTGGAGTAGCTGTCTTAATGGCATTCCACCAATTCATCGCTCGCCCTTGCAGCTGACGAGACGCTAGCCTTCTCTTCATCGCATCCTCAATACCGAAGTCGTCAAAGATACGATCACAACTATCTAACCAATCCTGAACATCTGTGGCCGACTCCGTTCCGTGGAACGGCTTCCCACCAAGGTTAGTGTAATCCTTGCACATCTTGGCGAAATCGACCCTAGGCGCCTGCACTACTAGACCACCACCATTACCGGCATTGGGAACTGCTCCCTGAACATCCCTAAGCATCTCCCTCATGAAGTTAGTGAACATCGTCCTCATGTCAGGAGCATTTCCATTATTGGTCCCTCTACCAGCACCTCTCAAATTTCGGCTCATCGTCAAATCTGTAGAGAGAAAACGATTAACCATTTCCATAGTGGTGCCAGTGCAGTGCGACTTCATCCTTAGCTATACTAATGATATATATAGATATAGCTTTTGAAAACCAAAATAATCACAAATACGCGCTCTCATATACGTACTATCTCTCCCTGGTGTCTTTCCCTAGGTTAACTATGCAACCTAGAGCTCTGATACCAAATGTGACGGCCCGCCCCACACCAACCAACATTTACTCAAAGGTACGCTGTACACATGTCCAGTTAGCACGGGACGGTCGTCAGAAGGAAAGGACAGAAGAAAATGAACTAACATGGAACCTGTAGAATGTCTCACAGCGCATAGAACAAAATATAATAACAACATACTTGACATAAAACAGGTGAGACAGTGCATAAGCTGAAAACTAGAACTAAGCATCATAGCAGCGGAAATCCAAACTACAGCTTATTACAACTTTTAAAATACTGTCTCTAAAGCAAAAACAAGATAAAGAAGGTACACTACTAATGCCCAAGTAGTGACCACCAACGACACAGGGAGAATATATGTAGATATCATACGTAGGAGCCTCCTGCTCGTCTCCGAATCAGCTACTCGTGCATCACCAGTTAACCTGTCTCTAGTCTGCTCGTGTGAGCACCCATAGTAATAAGAAGAGACATAAAACTCTGGGTCAGACATAAAGCCTGGTATGAGCGATAAGCATCTAAACAGAACAATAACAGGTAGACTAAAACATACCTGAACCTGGACCTGCAACCAAAGAGTTAGCACTACATACTGTACAACACTCTAAGGTTCCACTAACATACAGTGCAAGAAATACGGGGGTGGGGAAGTGCATGTCATAGTGATGTCAAACAATCAAGCAAAGCAATCATCCTCACATCCCTCACTCAGTGCGTAAAGCATACGATATCCACTACTTTGGTCACCTAATACTTTGGGCCATGACGGAATCCAATCCCGTGTATCTATCACTACAAGCCCACTGTCTGTCTCTCAATGGTGAACCAAAGTTATGAATACCGACAACCCCTTTGCACACGTCCCGCAGCAAAGCCCAACGCATGAAGTAAACTCAATAGTTCCCAACTGGATCCTGAGTTCTAACTTCCATTTGGACTACCTTTGCATCTCGGGTTATTGGTTTCCTCCTGTTTGGGTCAGTCGGTCAAGAACCTTTCATTCTGGTCGGTTTTCATCGTCTCTACCCTGGTCGGTCGGTATTGCCCCCTGGTCGGTCGAACACTTCACCATTCCTGGTCGGTCGTACTTCACCATCCCTGGTCGGTCGAACACTTCACCATTCCTGGTTGGTCATACTTCACCGTCCCTGGTCGGTCGAACACTTCACCATTCCTGGTCGGTCGTACTTCACCGTCCCTGGTCGGTCGAACACTTCACCATTCCTGGTCGGTCGTACTTCACCGTCCCTGGTCGGTCGAACACTTCACCATTCCTGGTCAGTCGTACTTCACCTTCCCTGGTCGGTAGAACACTTCACCATTCCTGGTCGGTCGTACTTCACCATCCCTGGTCGGTCGGTATTTCATCATCGTATGGGGTCGGTCGAACATCGCATAGTGGTCGGTCTTGCCCAGCCTGGTCGATCTCCCTAGTCGGTCGAACACTTCATACAGGGTCGGTCGTGATGTCCTCCTTCTATTGGTGTCGGTCGTGAGCTCGGGTCGGTCGGTCAAAACCCTCCCATAGTCGGTCTAACTCGACCCGAAGAAAACCTACACCATTTCAGTAGGCTATTTTCGCCTCTCGACGGCGTTTTCAACCATTCTAACTTTATAATGCAATCATAAATCATCACAAATAGTCATAACAACATATGGGATAGGCCACAAACACGAAAACAACAATATGATAGGATAAAATGGATCAAACGTAGCCAAAACCCCATATTTTTCCCTTAAGCATGTTTAAGCAGAACTATGATATGATTAGCAAAACTTAACCAAATCAATCCAAACTTCTAACAAAGGTCTAAAATGGTGTTTAAGAATTTATGAATATTTTTCCAGAATTTATTAACATATATATTCGCTAATTACCCCTAATTACCCTTAATTAACCATATTTAGTGAGGAACTATGCAAATCACTCACCTTTGCCACAAATAACCTTAGATCTGAAATAAATCTCTGATTTGATTCGAATCCCAATGCTAAACAGCAGCTCTAACGTTGATTTGGTGTAGATCTCCCTTGATTTGATGTTGCTAAGCTTAATCCTTGATTATAAGATGATTTGGAGGTGATTTAGAGGTTGGAGGCCATTTTTAGGGTTTCTAAGAGGTAAGTGAAGGCTAGAAAACTGAAATGGAATGATTCTCTAACTCTTTTCAGCCTCCCCATAACCCTAATCCCGAAATGGGTTATGGGCCTATTCACTAATCACCCTATTTGGTCTGGTTAAGCAGTTTTTCACCTTCCAAACCTTATTTCAGCAATATCTCCCAAACGGTAAGTCCGTTTTTTCACATGTGACCACTCTACGGAAAGGTAAACCATCAAGCGAATCAAATGGAAATGGTTTCAGGTCAAAATTCCTTTCCAATCAAATGTTATGGCCGAAACAAGATCAGCTAGGGGCAAAACGGTCATTTAAAAATTGGCAAAAATCATGAACATGGGAAATGACTCTAATAGTTGTTTCCCAAAGTTACATGGCCATACGACTTCATATGGGAAAGAAATAAATATTCTACGATCCTCCGATGCGTAGAATGCGGGTTGTTACATAAGGAACTTAAAATGATAAGGAATATACGTTGATGGCAAAATATGTCGTAAACACCCAAGATTCTTAATTACTAAGAATTATAGTTTCGTGCAGAAAAGTAAGTATGGGAAGCAGTAAACAACACGACAGATTTATAATGGTTCGACCTCACTAGAGACCTACGTCCACTTTGGAAGAGTCGTTGAAATATTATTATTAACAAAGAGTTACAAGGTTGAGACTATCTCATGACATCTCTTTACATTCATCTCTAAGTTATATGAGGTCATAATGGTCATAGGCAAAGTATTAGGAAAAAGACATTTTTGCCCTTCTTCTTCCTCAAAGCATGGATGCCATTAAAGAGGCTACTTGGAGCTCTTTAGAGGTGTCAAATCACCAAATTCCAACCCCTTTGAAGTGTGAGGTCAAGGGGTATTTATAGTGGAGTGGTCAAGTGGGAGTAAGTAGGAGTAGGTAGAAATGGGGACCACACCAGGAATTTCGTATCCCCTGTAGCCAACCATCAGAATCTCAGTTCCCCTAATGCTCGTGCCAAATCTCGTACCCCAAGGGTTACGAGGAATGATGGCATGGGTGCGGGGGATTGAGGTAAATGGAGCTCATGTCTTTCCGGGGTTCGAGGCATTGGTTTGACGAAGTTTAGAGGAGTAGCGAGGTCCTTGTTGGCATGTTCCCTTCTCGGCTCACTTCCTTTACTGCTTGGTGACACTCTTGGCTTTGGCTTCACGTGATGCATTGAGTCGAGCATGCCTTGCGTACTTTTAGGAACCAGACAAAAAGGCTGGTTAACATTTTTCCACCAAAGTACGTCTTGTCTTGACATGATGTGCATTGCGTTGGTTGAAGTAGTTGAGGAGTCGTCTACTTTTCGTGTATACTTAAGAAAATAGACGTTAGTTATTGAGCTCGTTTACTGTAGAACAGTAAAGAAGTCGTGGTTGGTGCGATGGCGTGTCTACGTCGCTAAGTACATGCGTTGCATCGTGCTTGCGTGCCCGTAACAATTTGTATACACGTGCATTGCGTGTGTACTTGTGTATATATCATCATTGTAAATATATTTAATATATTTTTCTCTCTTCTTTTTTCTCTTCTTTTTTTGTGTCATACCCTGGTCCAGGTAGATCTACATATGCCACTGCGGCATTGAATCTTTCAAGGAATGCATGCAAGGTCTCGTCGGATCTCCATTGAAGCATCAATTGAGGCTGGCAATCTAGTCTTCATCATCGAGAAGTTGGCGACAATTAACCAATTTAGCGCTGGTGCCCCCAGCATGAAGTCTTGAAGCGGGTTAATGCTGGTCTCTGGCTTCTTAGGTCTGCATATGTGATAGTAGTCAATCAAGCTTCCATCCTTTAATTCTAGATGGTGATTCGCGGCTTGGATGTATGCGGGATAGTCTTTGGTCTCCCATCCAAGCTTCGAGGATCGGAGTTGGGTGGCAATAAGATTAAATTATAGGTGGCTCAAATGCTTCTACTTGCCCCTACATTAAGGAATAGGGAGCTTCATGTCGAGGTTGGGTTGGGTTGGATTTGAAACATTCATCCGAATTGGAGCAGTGGTTGGTCAGACTCCGTTTAAGTTTCCAGTGGCTCTTGTATTGCCGTCGTTTTCATCTAGAATGTTACATTATAAGTTACATGCTGCATATGTCTAGGAGGATATTGATTTTCCTTGTTTCGTCCGAGACGACGTTGTCAACTTGTCGTAGGGTCTCGTGCGATATGAACTACGGAGTAGGGAGTGTTTGAGCCAAGTTCGTTATCGCTTGAATTCCTACGGTGCTTGCTCTATCAAGTATGTCATAGTTGCTCTGCATTCCATCCATCCGAGTAAAGAGCTTATCCATCAATTTATGTCGCTTGCGGAGAATTTCATCTTGCCGATCCATATGGGTTCTCAATTCAGCAAGGGAACCATCAATTTCGTATCTAGTTTGATGTGCTAAGGTTCACCATGAGAGGAAACCTCCTGACATCCTTTGTTCCTAGCGCCTTCTCCGTTAACATCCTCAGCATGGAAGAAGGTTCTATCTTTCTTCCTCTTAACTCTTGAGTCAGAGTATCAAGCAATCCGCTTGCAAGCTAGAAGTCGAAGTAATGGCGTTCCCCCTTTGTCCAGGACCTTTCAGTTGTTGGTTGGAACTAACAAATGGATGTTCACTTTGCATCCTCCTTGTGGTCCTTAAGCGGCCTATAAGGATCAAAGCATAAGTTGGAAATGGACAGATAAGTTATGCCATTTGTAAATACTTTCAATAGTTATACCCCTAGTCCGGGGATAATGGAAAAAGACAGACAGTCGTATCACATCCCTTTTAAGTTTAGACATGGATGTACGAAAAAGGCATTTCTCTGAAAGCTTAAGTGATTGATTTATCCAAGCGCTCGAGTCATTGAATTTTCCATTTGGTGTACTTGCAACGTGGCACTCTTCATTGTACTTGAGATGTCACTCCCAAGGCACCTTTCGGTCGTCGCCCCAAGTTGCATGATACGTTATTGAACATCTCGCTCCTAAGGCCTCCTTTCGGTAGATGTCTTAAGTCATGCAGAAAGTTTAGCTTCAAGCATCGGCGTCAAACCTTCAAACACAGCCCTTTATTGGTGTTGTGAGTGCGTTTCTTGCGTCTTTGTCTTGTTATCTTGCACACACCAGATAAGGGTTTCAATTCGGTATCCCTGCAAATCATAATCCTGCAAATAAATAGCATATCATATTGCAGCCATCATTGGAGTGTGATGTGTGTGTATGGCATGATCAATAGTGAATAAAGTGCCTAGCCAGGGCTTGTTTGGGATTCATTAGGATCGACAGTGCATCGCCCCCTCATGTCTTGAAATGAGGGGTTCGGGCTCAGCTTTCGTTCTTTCCCCCGATCCTGCAGCGGGGTAGGAGCCCTTCCGTGGCATTTAATCGCAATGGATTTATACTCTCCTGTCGTGTGCCCACGATAGAGTTCGAACTCAGCTTTCATTCTGCCCCCTAATCCTTTAGTGGGGTAGGAGTTCGTTTGCAGTGCTCTGTCCCTGGCACCTTTATACTCTCCCGTCGAATGCTTAGGGTAGAGTGGAATCAAGGCGGTCTTTTAATCATGGTGCACCATCACGCCTTGATTACGTCGTCTTCAAGTCCTTTATACTCTCTCTTGAATCATGAGAGTTAGAGTTAATCAGGTGAAAGGTCATGTCATTCACCTCGGCTTTCCTTCTGCACTCTAATGCCAAGAGCGGGATTCTGCCGGCTCGAGTGTCGTTCTCGAACTTGATTTTAATCTATAATTCCCACTTTGCTCTGGCGGATGTACATTATCGGGCTAGTGGCCGGGACACACTTGTCGAATCTTTGCGTTCCTCCATTTAATCGATGGGAGGACTAATTGGCACCAAACTTCAGGTACCTGCATTAATCATGTCACACGAGTTAGTCAGGTCAATAATTCAGGAAGCATGTAAAATTAGATCGCATAATTGATAAGTAAGCATATCAAGGGATAATGCTGACTCCTTTATTCCGATTCATGTAATCTGGTGGCGTCGTGCATAGGATTGGGCCATGTAGCTAGTCGGGCTGCATCAATCTAGAGTTAGATTCTGACCTTGCAATTCAAAGATCAATGCACAATTATCTTGAGGCCTGCCAAGTATGAGCCATGGAGTGGATGGTCATCCCGGATCCACTTTGAGCTATACAACTCTCTTTAGATGGGGGGTGCGGGTTTGTATACGAGCAGCTCAGTCAAGTCCGTTATGGGTTTATTCCGTAACTCCATATGCAGGTGCTAGCAGTCTGATTGATGTCAAAACCGTAGTACCTATACCATCCACATATTAATTCATCTACGTCAATTACATCAATAACTTATAAAGCATGAAAATATATGAGTCACAGTTAAAGAATAATCCTCTTAAAGGAATGAATATCATTTGGAGCGAAAATGGCACTGTAGTTTCTTTGTAGGTCCATTTTGCCTTGTCTAATCTCTACCAAGGGATGGCTTGATTGGGGTCTTAGAGCGATAAATGCTGCTTAGTAAATACTGTTAGCGAATGACGAGGTTGCATCTCCTTTGAATCGCCTTCTTGCCCTCATGCCAAACGCAAGGATTGAGTGTCAGGGAGTCACGTATGTACCGATAATCGTAGCACATCATCATATTAGTGCTAGGACGGTAGTTAGCAGGAGGACAATAGATCTATGGTTAAAAATGGGTCCATGTTTAAAGGATCTTAGTCCCTTCCATGTTAGGAAGTTGGTTCAGGAGCCATAAGGATAAACATGCCTCATCCGTCTGCAAACATGCCTTCGATCCCATGTCGAGGATAAAAGCTTATACATAAAGAATCAATCAATGTCCAGGTTTAAGTGTTCCAAACTCTTAACTCGCCACTCTTTGGGAAAGACTGAGGCAATTGGTCATGCAGGCTTATAATGTATCAACATTGAATTAGATGATGTAATCATGAGCATTCCATGCTTGATTCTCCTATTGCCCCCAGCATATGGGGCATGAATTTCTTGGCAGATAAACGATCAATGGAGTGGAATTGTGAATCTTCATTTTCTAACTCCAAGACGTCTTTCGTCAGAAGCTTCATTCGTGTAAATCTCCCATCTAGTGGGAAGTTGATGAGTGCTTTTGTCTAATCACTCAGGATGGTGTATTCAGCAATAGGACTCGTTGATGTCAATCTTTGGATAACCTTCCAAGGGAAATAAGCAACGTCGCCTTGCTTGTCATATCTTGAGGCATAACGAACGATGGCAAGCCTTTCATTTCTCCTTGTCGGATCCAGTCCATGCTGCAGGAAATTCTTTATGGGGGTTGTCCATGAATCTCTTTCGGGTTCGGTCTCCAACACTAGATCAACTTCCATCTGATCAATGGTCGGAGTTTGTAGTGTCTTGATTGGGATTATTTTCATCTCTTCTGGATTGTCGGAACTTTCTAACTTGGCCAGGTAATCCGCTTTCTAATTTTATGTGTGCGAAAAACAAGACATGGTGTAATGTTCCCATCATCCAACAGCTGCTCCATCCGTTCTAGGTAAGTTGCGAGTCATGGTCCCTTCATCTGGAATTCCCTCCGAAACTAGCAAATAACAATTCGAGATTTACAAAGATGTTCAACGGAGTTACTCCCAACTCCTTAACGAGTTTCAGGCCGGCGATCAGGGCCTCGTATTCGGAATCGTTGTTGGTAGCGGAAAATTCCAATCCCAAGGCATAGAAAATTGACTGTTCTTCAGGAATTATCGGCCAAATTCTGTCATCGGACCATTGATCATTCCTTTCACCGTCTTTATGTCTTATAGGCGCTTATTTTCATCTTTCTTTTTTTGGGGCTATCTTCTTCATCTATTACGTCCTCTTCGGGAATGGTAAACTCAATGATGAAGTCGGTTAATACTTCCCCATATGGACTTCTATAAGAGGGAATTGATATCAAACTGGTTCAGCTTATTGTTTCATTCGAGCAATCATCCAAGTGCCTTAGGTCGCTATGGGACCTGTCGTATTGTCCAATAAGTGTGTATCACAATTAGATGAACTTGGAAATAGTGTCGGAGTTTTCTCGAAGCAATCGTCAAATTGTAAGCAAGCTTTTCAATATTTGGGTAGTTGCATCGTTAGATGTCGCCCTCCTGCGTCCCGAATCTTCATTTTCTCTGAGATCTATGTCTTTGGGAAGATCATCAGACAACTCTTTATGTGATATTTCCTTTGCTTGCTAAGTCGATGCCACCTTCGCACTCCATCTCATCAGGAGGGGAAGCATATTTGGGTTTCATCTATGATGTTTACCATATTCCATTTAGGCAAATAGTAGGATCTTCTAGTAACTTAGTCACCACGGACCATTCCCATTTCAGTTTTGGTTGGGAATTTTAGCAATAGACATTAGGCTGCAATGTAAATTCTGAATTCTGTTGGAGCTGGTGAGTCTAGACCTTGATCAGATAAGCTTGAATACGATAACATAGTTTGCGAGACTTTATGTAATATTCATGCGTTGTGTCACAACGAAAATAAGAAGTAGGGAGTTAATGGTTGATTCATATTTGCTTTAATCTTGAGCTCTCATGACTTGACCAAGGTCGTATAGTGGCTGGTGAGTAGTCAAGTTGCTATAATCCGGGAGAGGATCCATAGCTCCAATCATAGCGTGTGGTGGCTCAACTAGTACCTAACTCTGGGCACCAAAGTATGTTGACCTAACCCTTATTCAATGGAAATCAATCTTCCTCAATGCAGTTGACGGCAAATAGTCATTGCATAGGTTAGCCAATTTTTCCAAGAAGTGAACCGCGGGACATGTTTCATTCATCACATACAATGGAAGTCTAACTTTGGGATGTTGGAAGTGTAGCTTTGGGATCGGGGCATCATCAGCTAGTCTGTTCGGATCTTCCCCTGCTGTTCGGGTCATGCTCACTCTTTCGAGTCGGATCGTGATGTCATTGGGGGCTGCGGGTCGGAAGTTGATTGTTCGATCCAATGACTTCAGGTGGATCGGATCTCTGGTCATCTGACCCGAACCGTTTCCAAGATCAAGCATTCTAGTGTGTGACTTCGTGGGGTCGGGTCGAACCCAAACCGGTCTAAATGTGACAATTCGAACCAGAGCTGTGCGATCTATATCATCTCGATCTGAGCCCTTGTTCACCTGCACCCGATCCAGAGACTTCTTCGGAGTGGTAATATGCTATTGCTACAAGGTAGTGTGGGGGTGGCTTCATATCTAGTGATCTCCACGCTTGTAAAATCAATATAAAATGTAGAATTTGTAGGATTTCCTCATCGAACTTGGTGAGCCAATAGTAGAATGGAAAATCCTTGTATGCTGAGAATCTTCAATTCTCAGTGAAACACCAAAATGTTAAACCAAAAAATGGCACTAATACCTAATTGTCTAGGATTTGTAGATAACATCTAGGAATAGTAATCTAAAAATAGAGAAAAAGCAATCAACACATGAGATTTATAGTGGTTCGGCATTAACGAGCCTACATCCACTTTACAATTCTTCATTCAATAGATTATTACAATTACAATGAATAACATCATTCCAACACTCGACTACATTGAATCTATCTCTTCGAATTCATTGATTTTCATTTAAGAAGAGGGTGATTTCTTATATTGAGGTGGTGTGGCCATGGAAGATGTCAGGAACCGAAATACAAAAAGACCTCTTCAATTGTGTGCGAAATCATGTTTTATAAGCATAGAGCTAGTTAGGGAGGAGCGGCCACGTGGCCTCATTAGGGAGCACTTCGAAAGTAATAGAGATAGTGGAGAAATGGGCTTCATTTCGTGGGAAACAAGTGGCACCTGGTCCCCTTTTTTAGGCATGAAATTCGGCCCTTATTTGAATGGGCGGAACCACTTTAGGGCATCTGAATCGGGCTGCTAATTGTGGACAAGGAGGCTCTTGTGCGGTGCAAGTCAAAGAGATCCAATGACCAGTTTCAAAACACTAACAGATGGGGCCCTCCTTGCATGAACCAAACTGAAGCTTGTCAACATCCAAGCCTGTGTGTGCAGCGTCAACGTCCACGCCTGTGTGTCCGCTGCTATTTTATATATCTGTCTTGTGAGATTCAGTTCAGTTTACCTATAATGCTTCAAAGAACTTAATGCATGATGTTAAAGAGTGACATTAACAGATGTGGAGTATCACATTTGGTATCAGAGCTGAAGGTTATAAGGTCGGATAAATGGTTTTGAAAATTGTTTTCAAAGGATTTTAAAAAGAAAGTATTTTCAAAAGAAAAGTTTGTTTTTGGAAAACATATTCCCCAAATCCATATAAAATATCTTTTGATTCTCTGTTTGAATATCTTTTCCTTTTCTTTTTAGAATGTCTGGGGTACTGAATGTTCACGAGGCCGTTCAGATACCTACTTGGTTCCGTAGATATCTTGATGTTACGACGTCTTCCGTTAGCCAAGCAAGCCCCATCCTCCAGCTGTAGCTGTTGTTCCTCCTCCTCCACGAGCGAACAATTTCTCTAAGATTGTAATGATTTCTGTGCTATGGGAGAAAAGCCATTCCGCGGAACTCAGAATTTTGTGGAAGCACAGAATTGGCTAAAATAGACAGAGAACTTATTTAGACTTTTCGAGGTTGATTACTGCAAAAAGAAACAGTTAGCTGCATGGAAGCTTAAGAAAGAGGCTTCATTCTGATGGGAAGTGACGCAAGCAGGGCATCCAGTGGAAACATGGAATGATTTCCGATAGAGGTTCAATACGAACTTTCTCTATGCAAATGGAGAGGTTTCTAGAACTTATGCAGGGATATATGTGTAACACTCCGTATTTTTAATAATAAAATAAAATTTGAAAAGCTTCCAGAATTTGGTCACGGGATTAGTGTATTGCATCCATGGCGATTTTCTGGTCAATTTAGACCTATGGATTGCAGAAAATTGATTTAGGATGAAAGAGATACCTTTTATTGGACCAAAAAATGAAACTAACACCTAATTGTCTAGGATTTGTAGATAACATCTAGAAATAGTAATCTAAAAAAAGAGAAAAACCAATCAACACACGTGATTTATAGTAGTTCGACATTAACGAGCCTATATCCACTATATAGTTCTTCATTCAATAGATAATTACAATTACAATGAATAACATTTTCCAACACTCGATTACAATGAATTTATCTCTTCAAATTCATTGATTTTCATTTAAGAAGAAGGTAATTTCTTATATTGAGGAGGTGCGGCTATGGAAGATGTCAGGACCAGAAATTCAAAAAGACCTCTTCAATTGTATGCGAAATCATGTTTTATAGGCATAGAGTTGGTTAGGGAGGAGTGCCCATGTGCCAGCATTAGGGATCACTTCAAAAGTAATGGAGATAGTGGAGAAATGGGCTTCATTTCGTGAGAAACAAGTGGCACCTGGTCCCCCTTTTTAGGCACAAAATTCGGCCCTTATTTGAATGGGCATAACCACTTCAGGGCATCCAGATCGGGCTACTAATTGTGAAAGAGGAGGCTCTTGTGCGGTGCAAGCCAAAGAGATCCAATGATCAGTTTCGAAACGCTAACATATGGGGTTCTCCTTGTACGAACCAAACTGGAGCTTGTTAACGTCCAAGCATGTGTGTACAGCGTCAGCATGAGGCTGGTCGGGGTTCCGTTTCATCTGACCCGAGTTGATGGTGTCTGCTAAGACCATTCAATGTGTGCAGTTGGCATGGGATCTGGTTCATCTACGACGATCCAATCCGAAGACAGTCACATGTTAGTAGTTCAAAAGCAAATTTGTTCTAGTGCGCAGAATAGGATAGGGTCTGGTCCTTCTTATCCGACCCGTTCCCCTCGATCCGAACCTTACGGGGGCATAAGGCAAACTTGCCTTCATTTAAATCGATCCAAGGGTTGCAATTCATCCCGAGGGGATAGACCCGATCCGGGGTTTGGTTAACATAATAATCCAAGTTTCCAACATCTCGTCACTTCATCCAAACTTTAGGTGGCCTGGTCATAAAGCAGGCTAACACCTTTAAATGGAATATTGTAGCAAATGTGAAAAGAAGGTAAAAGAAAAGGAACAGTGACCACCATTTTTCTTGATCTTGTTAACAAAAGACTATGTAGTCCAGTTGGTAAAAGCATGACGCTTTCAAGAGAGAGATGAAGTTCGATCCCCGCAGGCGCCATATTTTTATTTTAGAGAAACGACTAAAATAACACATGTTCTTAGGGTATAAATATGTATAAATGCACATGTAAGGAAAATTATAGATATAAGGAAGAACAAAAATATATTTATACATTCGAATGAAAATATATGCATATATATATATATGTATATGTATATAAAGAAGAAATTAAAAATAAGGCTGCAATCAAAGAAATATGGTATGAATTAAATAACGGCATAACACCGTTTAAATTTTGGAAATAAAAGAAAAATTGTGCGTATATATATATATATATATATATATATATATATATGTGTGTGTGTGTGTGTGTGTGTGTAAAATGGGCATTTGAAGTTTTGTATACATATAAGGAGATTATATGTAAATATAATATTTAATTAAATCAAAGAAAGTATAAGGGGTTGCTAGTCAAACGTTTAAATTAAAAACATTAAAATAATAAACATCGTGCCCAAAACCGCTCACGAGACCTATAGGGCTATCGACCTTAGGTTCAGACACCCATAGGGGTGTTGACCTAGGGGTCGACATACCCATAAGGGGGTCGACCTAGGGGTCGAAACACCCCAGGCCTGGGCATATTCATTAATGAATCTGGACTGTTTTCTTAACCAAATTCATTGCTGACTCAGCGCTGCGTGTACGATAAGATCCTGAATAACTATAAATAGGCTAGTAGACCCTAGCCTAATTCTCACATTTACTAAGAGGCTTCCTAAGCTCTGCTATACTTCTTTCTCCTCAAATCTCTTTAGAAAAATAGAATAATTAGTTTAAGGATATTCTGATTCAAGATCCGGAGGAAAAGAATGTATATCTACAAATGGGTGTTCAGAATCCTAATCGAAGTTAGGTAATTTTTGAATCTGGTCAATTTAAATTTCTCCTCTTTCTTCCCTTTTTCTTTTAGCTGACAATTGTGGATCCGTGGTTATTTAGGTTCTAAATTTAGTTAGGGGAACCATGGAATGCTAGGTCTAAACCAGATTCAAAGGTGGAAAGCAACTAAGTGAGTGGATTTTAGTTATGTTTTTTTATAATGGTATATTTATCATTTGGCATTCCCCGTTAAAATGTATAGTAAATCTGCTAAAATGATTAATCCGCTGAAATGTAAATCTGCTAAAATGTATAAACCTGTTGAAATATGTGGAAACGACTACTGTTGTATACATACATGTTCTAATAACTTGTTAATTGGGCACTACAAGTTAAGTTTCAGTGAAATTGGGATAAATACATGTTAATCTATGGCATATTATGTACTTGAACCCTTAATTGTAAGAATTGGGATAATTACATGATTGGATGATTACATGTTATTCTTTTAAAATGGAGTTAATTACATGTTAGGAAGAGCATGTGAGATGCTAATCAGTTAAAATGGAATTAATATGATATTAATTATGAGATGTAAAAATCAATTACAGTAAAATTGAGAAGAATGGATATGCCTAAATTTATAGTAAATAGAAAATTATAACTGCACTTAGACATGAGGTTAAATTCAAATTATGGTAGAGGCCTGCCCGGAACAGCCCGACAAATCCAGCATCCACAAGTTGTTAATTTAATGTGAGGGGCCTAGTGCGAAAATGTACATGTAACGGTTCTAAGACACGAGGTTAAGTCCAACTTATCGAAGAAGTCTGCCCAGAACCCCCCGACAAATCCAGCATCCACATGTAGTCGGCTTAATGTGAGAGGTCTGGTGAATAAACGTATATATGAATATATGTATACAAAAGGATAGAAAAATTGGCACTAATTGTGATTAATGAAACTAAACGAATTTGAATGAACAGGGAATGATAATAACATATTATAATTAATTACATCAATGAGAACGTTATATAATAGGTTGGCTTGTCCTAGGGACAAGTAAAAATTATAAGATAAATTATAATAAATGGAAAGGAAACTTATTAATAAACCTTATTTAAGAGAACTAAGTTAATTAGTAAACAACAACATGTTGAAGTGACAAAATAAGATGAAATTATGATTAGATAAGAAAAAATGAAGTAAACTTATGGAATGAAATAGGTTATATTTAATCATCTATGTGGATCGAGATAAAATATACTTAATTATATATTAAGTAGAACATGTTATTTTAACTATGAAATCAAACAATGAATTATGTGGTGATGATATAAAAGGGACTGTAGATTACGGCCTTGAATTACAATCTAGAGAATAACATGTTATGGGCTTATTAATGAACAAAAATGGGTTAAGTTATATAATCAAAATGAGTAAGCAAGAGGGGTCCATTCCATAAAGATATAAGGGACTCGGAAAGAACTTGGTAACTTGAATGATAAGTTAATGTAATTGGAAATAACCAAGTTAATTAGAAATCAGATAAGCTAGAGCAAGCGCGTAATTAAACTATTGGACATAGGGTCTAGTAACACGTTATCGTGATGTGCTTGGACCAGTCTGCATGTCTGAAGGTGAAGAACTGAATAGGGAAGATCAGTGTGGGTGTCTAAAGACACGAGAGGAGCACATCCACTTGATTACTCAACACGACTTATGGCTTGATTTTTTGGAGGGATTGGAAGGAAGCACGCGGCTTCCAAGGGACATGATAAGGCACTCCGTGGTGGTCCTTTGTGCGTTGACAACGCTCAGGCTGTACTCGCAGGGGTTGGGTCTGCGCATTACCACCCGGGGAGTATGCCTTGACTGCAAAAGTAGTATGGCAGTCAGAAGGCTGTGGCGGTATGACACTAGGGTGATTCGGCGATTGCCTCGACCGGAGACTGGGTCAGGACCAACCCATGAGAGTAGATCATCAGGTACAATCATCGGTAGCCAGTGGGATGCGAAACGACTAGAGCTAAAACCAAGACGCCATTAACCTTTCACTATCGAGGCGCGGTGGTTGAGGGACACGCCAAATGGATGTTTAGATTGTTTGTTGGGGGTATGTCACCTAGCTTTTGTAGTCTTTACTAGATGAGGGAGGGGCCGGCGTGGGGCCATAACCACGTGAAAAGCTGATCACGTAGAATAATTATATTTTGAGGTCCTTAAAGGCAGGCCCATATAGATATGGAAATGCTCCCGACCGAGTTCCATGCATTGGATGCAGCCCTGTTACGGGGCTCGTGTTACATTAGATAGAACGTACGTGTGAGGGTCTAGGTACATGCATGATCACTCTGGTTGGTGTATCGTAGACGATAGGGCATTACTTCTTTCCAAGACTGAGCTTGGCCTAGAAGTTTGGATATGGAGATTCATACGTCGCTCTGGCATATGATGAAGAGTTGTATATGCATCCGTAGCATGACGGTGTAGGCCATGCGAGAAGGGTACCATGGGAGATGCCTTGATACTGGTGGTAGCTACACATACTATATTAGGTTAATCTACTGGGAGGTAGATGTGTATGACGTGTCTGTAAATCCTTGAGTGCTATTAACCCAAAATAACCAAATAAATAAGAAAATGTAACTGAATGGTATAAGTAGGGTTATCCAAATTGTGTAGTTTAAATCCAGTCACCAGAACTTGCATTCTGACCCCATCCTCATAACATACTCCCAGGTTAGATTTCTGGCAGAGATATGATAGCTTTTGAAACGACCTGAAATCCCCTTACGGAAAATCACGGATTGAGTTGAGGACAAGACAAATCGGAATGCAAACAGAAGATCATTTCATTGTATATTACAACAATTCCATCAGAATACAAGAATATATAGAGTATGAACAAATATTACACAGAAAATATCAGAGATTTAAATTACATTTACATACATCGCAGCGGAAAAAAGATACAAAGCACAACTGGAAACAGATACACGGATACAGAGCTTTCCGAATTCCACTTCAGCTGTAAATCAGGATCCTGTAAATATAAATCTGTAAAACAAAAACTACTAGCTGCCCGTGTCAAAATAAGGGCACCCAGAGTTTAGGTTAAAACATTAAACTCTAGGTCAGTCATGTGACTGGTGTGAGAACTAAAACAGTTATTTAAAACTTTACTTTAAATCAGATATATCAAGGCACCACGCCGTATAACACGGAACATGTTTCCTCCCTAGAATACCAGTGCATATAACAAAACAACGCAATGCTTTTTGAAAAAATGAAGCTATTATAAGACCCAGGTCCCATCACGCAATGCAACACAAGCCGGAGGATAGGGTTTTCCCTTATAATAGCCAAACATGCTTGGTATGTTAAAAAAAATCATTTGATACTATTATAAGTGTAGTGTCAAAACAATTTCAATCATAAATATCAATCATAGACGGCATGGGTACCATATATCATGTCGCCATACTAGGCTCTACAATCAAAACCACAAATGTCACGTATTGGAAGTTGGGTTTCCATCTTTGAACCGAGGAAACAGATAGTCCTCTATCGATTCGAGATGTTGTAGCCCGTGTCTCAGGATCAGAGCTCGAGTGACCCTTAGGAGCCACAGGGCCGGTCCACTGATGTGGATTAAAATGCCTAAACACTGCGTTTCCCCGCCCTTTGGGGCGTAAATGAGCCAAATGACTCCATCGGCTCCACACAGTCACCGATATATATGAGGCGCCTCGCAACAACAACAACCACATAAGTGAAAATAATATAAATGTCAGGGGTGGTAGGTCACTAACACCACCCTAGATAGAAAGAAACGCATGCCCTCCCTAGATCCTTCTCCCGTTTCTGGTTCACAACCGGGGTGTGAGGCTCGTGAATCAACGCTACAAAAAAGCTATGCCATACAGGCCGTGCTTTGTTCATCAACCACAAGACTCTGCTTTTCAACAAAAAGCCTTGATCATTTGCCCTTAGGCATGCCACACCGGCAATTCACTCCATGCGATTGATATCCATCAATATATAACCCCTGAGCTCGTACGTCTCAGAGAAGGGCGTTAAGCAAGAGAATAAATTCTCCGCCGCCAAACAGATATATATTTAATAGAAATCAACCACACAGACTAAAATCCAATGTCAGACACATAGTCCATTTACAAGTTCCTTCTGGGTCTGAACGAAACCGGAGGCACCTTGTACCTCACATATCCATCGATCTCCAAGTACGCTTGGACGATCACCAACTGATTCCCTCCTCTTGGATGTACAACCCAATCGAGATCATCAGTAATCATCCAAACGATGTGAAGACCTCAGGTCTTCGATCACCGTCTTCATCCTCGACACCACGTCTAATCAGTTATTCAGAATGGGATAAACCCGGTCTTTCTGAATAACTCGCGTATATAATAAACAAGTGTAACATAAACACAACATACGCCTCATTCCAATTTAGAATATTCTTTTATTCAAATATTCTTATACTTTGGGAAAGGTTCCCATTAATTTTATCAAAGATAAATTCCTTAAATTTATTCTTTAATCTTCTTTTGAATATCAATTCAAACTAGTCGGGATTAGCGAACCACACCAAAGTAACCATTTATTTTATTTCCCAATCCCAACCTATTCATCCCATGAAGTAAAACTGGTCATACTTCATATTTAACACCACGGTGTTATCGGTAAATTCAATTACCATTTCACGTTCAAATCTAATTAAAGATTTAACTATCGCCTGGAGCAAAACTGGAGATACTCCATTTTCGATCATTTCAATCTAATTAAAGATTCGTTAAAACTCCACTTAGTTTTAATCTTCCCAAAAATCACTATCAATGATTATTTAACTTGGGAAAACATATCCTGTCTTTAACTGGGTTAAA
Organism: Allium sativum; assembly: GCA_030737875.1. Lineage (NCBI taxonomy): Eukaryota > Viridiplantae > Streptophyta > Magnoliopsida > Asparagales > Amaryllidaceae > Allium > Allium sativum. Next base: position 72,925,908 of record CM060924.1, read on the forward strand.
GAACCAATGTCATTTAAAACATGGTTCACGATAAACCCAAAACCAATTAAAATTCAATTCCAATTAAATCCCATTTAATTGGTACACTTCATTAAATCTAAATAAAAAGATTTAATCTTTTTCTCAACTGGGTTTAAGAACAGTGTTATTGAAGACACCATTCACAACAAACCCAAATCACATTTGATATTAAATACAAGGCTCTGAATAGAAAATACATCGGCTTATATTCAATATCAAATTCTACGACCAACAAATATCATATTGGAAATAACGATTTAAGAATATCTTTCAAATTCCTATAATAATATCTGTATCATCACGAAATCCAACATCGAAATATTCCAAAGACAATTTCGATTCAAATCCATTCCAATTCAATTATTGGAAATTCTGGTTACTTTTAAAACCCTTTTCAAATTCAATTTATTTATTTCAAAAAAAATAAATTGATTTTAATTCAAGTTCAAAACTAGTTCATTTCGATAAAAATATATTTTTATCCTTTCAAATATGGAGTTTATCATCCCAATTCTTCACAAATCATTTCTTATGATTTTACACAAATTATCACTATTTTTAATAATTTTATCAAGGCCCGTACAGTCGATTTCCATCAACGGCCATCGAACTGCACTTACAGCGACCTTTTCCAAATTTGATTTGAACATAATTCCAAATCCAACCGATAGATTTCAAATCTCTAATACTCATTAGAAAGCTCTTTTCGATATGAACCCAACGGTTCCGGTTTTAGGAGAATCCAACGGTCGGATCTCCCGCAATATCAATTCGAAGTTAATGGTCGAAGTTCGCGAACTGCCGCGGCGCGTTCTATTCAGGCCATTTTATATATAATATATATATTATATATATTTCATTGATTTCCTTTTAAAATGTAATTTATAAATCGTTTTAAATTCGTTTTCAAAACGATTTCAACTTCATATTCAATTTTGAATCAAAATTGAATATTCCACATCATCGATATACAAATGATAATATTTTCAAAACGTTATATTTTGAAATCACTTCCTTTTCTATATTCATTGTAAAAGTGAATAAAATCGATATAAATATCGTTCGTGTCAAAATGGCGCATATCTAACTAACATGGCTTTATATATTTCAATAACTTCATTATTCTATTCAACAAATGAATATTTTCTTCAACACATGAATATATATATTTTTATTCAACACATGAATGTATATTTCTATTCAACACATGAATTTTTATTTCCCTATTCAATACATGAATATATATTTTATTCAACACATGAATATTTATTTTATTCAATACATGAATTTATTTTCTATTCAACACATGAATTTATTTTCTATTCAACACATGAATTTATTTTCTATATTGGAATGAGGCCCAATCAATTACCATATAATGTTAATTATATTGATTTTCTAAAATACATGTATATAATAGCAACGATAAATAATCAACCATCATCTAGAGTGCACCACACAACTGCATAAGCATTAAATATAAATAATTAACGCTTACACAGTCTGTCAACCCATCGATTGACATACAACTAAACAATCGGGATTAGTGTACGTCGAATATCATCCCAATACCCATGTGGGGTTTCAAATCAACAAACACAGATTTTTATTTGTGCAGTTGGGCGATGTGTAAAATTTATCGTCCCAATCAATATCAGTCAAATCAGTGTATATAAACAAATCGTCCGATTTGTTTATTACTATTTATTTTATATGCACGTTAAAAATCACATTTTTAACTATAAAATATTTTCCACTATAAAATATTTTATTTCATTCCACAGCACACAATCAAATTTCACAACACAGCAATCAAACAAACAAGTCATCCATGGTCTGTGGACGATGGGTGTCGGGTGCTACTAAACACCGTCTGCATCCTAATATATAGTTCAAACTAGAAATCAAAATAAAAGTGAGGAGTTCTCACCAAGAGCTAAACCAAACGCTACGACTCTCCATATGTAGAAATCTTCGTCGTGCTCGCCCTTTTGTCAATTTCATTATCCGTAGCCACTACATATATAAAAATCACATTTTTATATTGTTGCTATGTATATAAAAATCAGATTTTTACTTTCCTAAAGTATACATAAAGATTCAATTTTTATATGCTATTCACATAAAGAAAAATCTAATTTTTACATCGCTACCTCTTAAATAAAAATCATATTTTTATTCCACTATCTTTAAAACAAAAATCACATTTCTATTTGTTCACTTTCAATTTAAAAATCATATTTTTCCTTAACCATTCAAACGATAAAAATCGTATTTTTACTTTGCTACATATATGATAAAAATCACATTTTTATTCGCTACTTCATACATGGAAAAATTATTTTTTTCTTCGCTACTTTCTACTTAAAGATTATATTTTTACAACGCCACTTTCTATATAAAGATTATATTTTTACAACGCTACTTTCTATATAAAGATTATATTTTTTACAATGCTACTTTCTATATAAAGATTATATTTTTATTTATAAAAATCAAATCTTTTTGATGATAAAAATCAAACCTTTCATGACATTAAAATCAATTCTTTGTTCAATAACATCATATTTTTATTTACATAAAAATCAAATCTTTCAACTATGAAAAATCATATTTTTGATTAACTAAAAATCAAATCTTTTTATAAGTAAATAAAATCAGTTTTAATAACTATATAAAATCAGTTTTAATAAACAAATAAAATCAGTTTTTAATCCTATTTGAATTTATAGCAAAACTGAAAATAAGTTTTAAAGTTATTTACCTCATTTTCATCGCAATGGGGGATCCTCACGCGAGCGCCAGAGTCGGGATAGCCGAGGCGGAGGTGGGAGGACCGGCGACGGGGGCCACTTTCGGGTGATGGCGGTTGTGGCGCCAGTTTTCTGACGGGTTGGGACTAGGGTACTAACGAGTTGAAGGGGAGAAGGGGGAAGGAGCTCCGTCGCGAGGAGGAGGGGAGGGCCGCCACCGGTTGCCGGAGAGGGGGGAAGGGTCGCAATCGCTGGGGCTCGGCTAGGGCACGGGAGTTCGATCGTGATTTTTTTTTATTTCTTTTTTTTTCGTTGACCATTATTAGAAGAGAGAGGGAGATTGTGAGGGTTATAATATATATATATATATATATATAATTATTTATTTAATTCCTTTGAAAGTTGACTTTTCATTCGAATCCCAAATCGCACCCAACGACTGTCGCCCCTTGCTAATTACCCCTATTTCGAACCCAATGACATATGTTTCGTACGCTAATTCGCTTGTTACGATCAGTTTCCATTCAAATTAAAATATAAATCTTTATATATTCAATTTAAACGCACATTTCAATTCATCGGGGCCACATACAGTCTCTAAAAATTCCCGAAAAATTATTTCTAGCTTCGTATTGACGATATGTTCCTAAAAAAACTAATTTCGTAGTTTGAGACCATTTGAAAAATGGCCATTTTCCAGTCGATTAAAATCAACTGAAACTGGGCAAACGCGTTTTCCTTTGCCACGCTCACAAATTGATTCGAAAAATTACGAATTTTGGAATCTAGCGATAGCTTGACATCATGGATCGAACAAAATTGGTTTCGTCGAAAACCAAGGTCGTTTGCAAAATTCTCATTTCTAAGGGCCTGAATTCCATAGCGGCTATTCTGAATTTATAACTGGGGATAACTTTTTATTCCCGCTATGAAATTTCATTTTTTCGGATTCGTTGGAAAGATATTCTCATTTAGATTCTAATATTTTTGGTTTCGCTAAAATCCAGTTTATTTTGAATCTGGTACATTCATTTGAATTTTGAAATCAAATTTTCAAACTACGGCGCCATTTTCGATTCCTTTTATAATTACAAATAAATATTTATATTCTAATGACAATTCAAATAAATATATATGTTCTAATTCTATTCAAAATAAATTCCTTGTCATTATTATTTAAAATAATTCATTTTAAATATTCAAAATTCAATAAAATTGCCAAAATAAAAATTTTAAATTGGCTCAGATTTCCGGGTTATTACAATCTCCCCCACTTAAAACTTTTCGTACCCGAAAAGGAACGAAGCCGAAAGTTGCTTAACCAATCAACTCAACTTCCATTATTTTCATTAAGGCTTAAGTTCTTCAACTTTTCAGTTTCTAAGAACTTTTCAAAATTTACAAAAATTTGGTTAACACCCTAAATTTTAGAAAGATTTCGCCATAACCTCCCCTGCACCAGGGACTTCGGTATATTTCAAATAGCCTCCCATGGCCCTCATTAATCCAAAAAGAAAAAGAAACAGCCAAGCAGCTAGCCAATCGGCTCATAAAATCATCCGAACCCAATAAATTCGTAAACATTTACCTATTTGTCAGGCAAATTTTTTTATTCTTTTACTATAGCCTCCTTGCTATGACCTGTTCAATGTAAGTACATGTATATGTATGAAATACGATAAATTTTCAATACAATCCACTATCTGGTTCAATTTGGCTAAAGGTTCAACATTTTAATTAATCACAACAATAATCAAACAACACAACCAACAATCAATTAGTTTATTAGCTTTTCAAATTCATAATTTGGATACATAGTCAAAAATCACATTTTTGGTGCCAAATCACAACAATAGCCCTATCTAGTTTTGTTTCTCACACTAGTTAATTTGAAATATATAGATATCCCACTTTTGGCACTCGAATATAAATACTGATGATGCCGCGACATCATCAGAATCATCTCCGGGCGACTAGAGTGTGATTCTATATCTATCCAGTATATTAAAACTTCAAATACACACGGATCAGACGTATACGCAAAATCTTTATATACTGGATTGTCCAAATTCAATATAAAATAAATAATCAAATACAAGTAATTGATTTAAATTTTCAAAACAAACCTCTTTTTCATTTTAAAAATATACTCTTCACACTCGTTCTAGGATACTACTGATCCCATCTCTATCGATCATTCCCATTGGATATTACTAATCCAATCTCTGATGAATTCTTTCATATGGTTCTAACGTGTCTTGTTCTCCGAGCTCTGTAAACCAAAGCTCTGATACCATGATGAAACAACCCGAAATCCCCCTTACGGGAAATCACGGATTGAGTTGAGGACAAGGCAAATCGGAACGCAAACAGAAGAACATTTCATTGTATATTACAACAATTCCATCAGAATACAAGAATATACAGAGTATGAACAAATATTACACAGAAAATATCAGAGATTTAAATTACATTTAAATACATCGCAGCGGAAAAACGATATAAAGCACAACTGGAAACAGATACACAGATACAGAGCTTTCCGAATACCACTTTAGCTGTAAATCAGGATCTTATGAATATAAATCTTCAAAACCAAAACTACTAGCTACCCATGTCAAAATAAGGGCACCTAGAGTTTAGGTTAAAATAATAAACTCCAGGTCAGTCATGTGACTGGTGTGAGAACTAAAACAGTTATTTAAAACTTTACTTTAAATCAGATATATCAAGGGACCACGCCGTTTAACATGAAACTGGTTTCCTACCAGTGCAAATAACAAAACAGCGCAATGCTTTTTGGAAAAATGAAGCTATTATAAGACCTAGGTCCCATTACACAATGCAACACAAGCCGGAGGATAGGGTTTTCCCCTTATAATAGCCAAACATGCTTGGTACGTTAAAAACAAATCATTTGATACTATTATAAGTGTAGTGTCAAAACAATTTCAATCATAAATATCAATCATAGACGGCATGGGTACCATATACCATGTCGCCATACTAGGCTCTACAATCAAAACCGCAAATGTCACGTATTGGAAGTTGGGTTTCCATCTTTGAACTGAGGCAACAGATAGTCCTCTACCGATTCGAGACGCTCTAGCCCGTGTCTCAGGATCAGAGCTCGAGTGACCCTTAGTAGCCACAGGGCCGGTCCATCGATGTGGATTAAAATGCCTGAACACTGCGTTCCCCCGCCATTTGGGGCGTAAATGAGCCAAATGACTCCACCGACTCCACATAGTCACCGATTTATCCGAGGCGCCTCGCAACAACAACAACCACACAGGTGAAAATAATATAAATGTCAGGGCGGGTAGGTCATTGTCACCACCTTAGCTAAAAAGAAGCGCATGCCCTCCCTGGATCCTTCTCTCGTTTCTGGTTCACAACCGGGGTGTGAGGCTCGCGAATCAACGCTACAAAAAGCTATGCCACACAGGCCGTGCTTTGATCAACAACTACAAGACTCTGCTTTACAACAAAATCATTAATCATTTGCCACTTAGGCATGCCACACAGGCAATTCACTCCATGCGATTGATATCCATCAATATATAACCCCTGAGCTCGTACGTCTCAGAGAAGGGCGTTAAGCAAGCGAATAAATTCTCCGCCGCCAAACAGATATATATTTAATAGAAATCAATCACACATAATAAAATCCAATGTCAGACACACAGTCCATTTACAAGTTCGTTCTGGGTCTGAACGAAACCGGAGGCACCTTGTACCTCGCATATCCATTGATCTCCAAGTACGTCTGGACGATCACCAACTGATTCCCTCCTCTTGGGTGTACAACCCAATTAAGATCATCAGTAATCACTCAAACGATGTGAAGACCTCGGGTCTTTGACCACCGTCTTCATCCTCGACTCCACGTCGAATCAGTTATTCAGAATGGGATAAACTCGGTCTTTCTGAATAACTCGCGTATATAATGAACAAGTGTTACAAAAACACAACATACGCCTCATTCCAATTCAGAATATTCTTTTATTCAAATATTCTTATACTTTGGGAAAGGTTCCCATTAATTTTATCAAAGATAAATTCCTTAAATTTATTCTTTAATCTTCTTTTGAATATCAATTCAAACTCGTCGGGATTAGCGAACCACACCGAATTAATCATTTATTTTATTTCCCAATCCCAACCTATTCATCCCATGAAGCAAAACTAGTCATACTTCATATCTAACACCACGGTGTTATCGGTAAATTCAATTACCATTTCACGTTCAAATCTAATTAAAGATTTAACTATCGCCTGGTGCAAAACTGGTGATACTCAATTTTTGATCATTTCAATCTAATTAAAGATTCATTAAAACTCCACTTAGTTTTGATCTTCCCAAAAATCACTATCAATGATTATTTAACTTAGGAAAACATATCCTGTCTTTAACTGGGTTAAAGAACCAATGTCATTTAAGACAGGTTCACAATAAACCCAAAACCAATTCAAATTCAATTCAAATTAAACCCCATTTAATTGGTACACTTCATTAAATCTAAATAAAAAGATTTAATCTTTTTCTCAACTGGGTTTAAGAACAGGTTAATGAAGACACCATTCAAAACAAAACCAAATCACATTTGATATTAAATACAAGGCTCTGAGTAGAAAATATATCGGCTTATATTCAATATCAAATTCTACGACCAACAAATATCGTATTGGAAATAACGATATAAATATATCTTTCAAATTCCCATAACAATATCTGTATCATCACGAAATCCAACATCGAAATATTCCAAAGACAATTTCGATTCAAATCCATTCCAATTCAATTATTGGATATTCTGGTTACTTTTAAAACCCTTTTCAAATTCAATTTATTTATTTCAAAAAAATAAATTGATTTTAATTCTAGTTCAAAACTAGTTCATTTCGATAAAAATCTAATTTTATCCTTTCAAATATGGCGTTTTTCATCCCAATTCTTCACAAATCATTTCTTATGATTTTACACAAATTATCACCATTTTTAATAATTTTATCAAGGCCCGTACAGTCGATTTCCATCAACGGCCATCGAACTGCACTTACAACGACCTTTTCCAAATTTGATTTGAACATAATTCAAAATCCAACCGTTAGATTTCAAATCTATAATATTCATTAGAAAGCTCTTTTCGATACGAACCCAACGGTTCTGGTTTTAGGCGAATCCGACGGTCGGATCTCCCGCAATATCAATTCGAAGTCAATGGTCGAAGTTCGCGAACTGCCGCGGCGCGTTCTGTTTAGGCCATTTTATATATATAATATATGTATTATACGTATTTCATCGATTTCCTTTTAAAACATATTTTATAAATCATTTTAAATTCATTTTCAAAACGATTTGAACTTCATATTCAATTTCGAATCAAAATTGAATATTCCACATCATCGATATACAAATGATAATATTTTCAAAACGTTATATTCTGAAATCACTTCCTTATCTATATTCATTATAAAAATGAATAAAATCGATATAAATATCGTTCACGTCAAAATGGCGCATATCTAGCTAACACGGCTTTATATATTTCAATAACTTCGTTATTCTATTCAACAAATGAATATTTTCTTCAACACACGAAAATATATATTTTTATTCAACACATGAATGTATATTTCTATTCAACACATGAATTTTTATTTCCCTATTCAACACATGAATATATATTTTATTCAACACATGAATATTTATTTTATTCAACACATGAATATTTATTCTATTCAACACATGAATTTATTTTCTATTCAACACATGAATTTATTTTCTATTCAACACATGAATTTATTTTCTATATTGGAATGAGGCCCAATCAATTACCATATAATGTTAATTATATGGATTTTCTACAACACGTGATATAATAGCAATGATAAATAATCAACCATCATCTAGATTGCACCACACAACTGCATAAGCATTGAATATTAATAATTAACGCTTACACAGTCTGTTAACCCATCGATTGACATAAAACTAAACAATCGGGATTAGTGTACGTCGAATATCATCCCAATACCCGTGTGTGGTTTCAAATCAACAAACACAGATTTTTGTTTGTGCAGTTGGGCGATGTGTAAAATTTATCGTCTCAATCAATATCAGTCAAATCAGTGTATATAAACAAATCATCCGATTTGTTTATTACTATTTATTTTATATACACGTTAAAAATCACATTTTTAACTATAAAATATTTTCCACTATAAAATATTTTATTTCATTCCACAACACACAATCAAATTTCACAACACAGCAATCAAACAAACAAGTCATCCATAGTCTATGGATGACATGTGTCGGGTGCTAATAAACACCGCCTGCATCCTAGTATATATTTCAAACTAGAAATCAAAATAAAAGTGAGGAGTTCTAACCAAGAGCTAAACCAAACGCCACGACTCTCCATATGTAGAAATCTTCGTCGTGCTCGCCCTTTTGTCAATTTCATTGTCCGTAGCCACTACATATATAAAACTCACATTTTTATATTGTTGCTATGTATATAAAAATCAGATTTTTACTTTCCTAACATATATGTAAAGATTCAATTTTCATATGCTATTCACATAAAGAAAAATCTAATTTTTACATCGCTACCTCTTCAATAAATATTATATTTTTATTCCACTATCTTTAAAACAAAAATCACATTTCTATTTGTTCACTTTCAATTTAAAAATCATATTTTTCCTTAACCATTCAAACGATAAAAATCGTATTTTTACTTTGCTACAAATATGATAAAAATCACATTTTTATTCGCTACTTCATACATGGAAAAATTATATTTTTCTTCGCTGCTGTCTATCTAAAGATTATATTTTTACAATGCCACTTTCTATATAAAGATTATAGTTTTACAAAGCTACTTTCTATATAAAGATTATATTTTTATAACGCCACTTTCTATATAAAGATTATATTTTTATTTATAAAAATCAAATCTTTTTGATGATAAAAATCAAACCATTCATGACATTAAAATCAATTCTTTGTTCACTAACATCATATTTTTATTTACATAAAAATCAAATCCTTCAACTATGAAAAATCATATCTTTGATTAACTAAAAATCAAATCTTTTTATATGTAAATAAAATCAGTTTTAATAACTATATAAAATCAGTTTTAATAAGCAAATAAAATCAGTTTTTAATCCTATTTGAATTTATAGTAAAACTGAAAATAAGTTTTAAAGTTATTTACCTCGTTTTCATCGCAGGGGGGGATCCTCACGCGAGCGCCGGAGTCGGGATAGCCGCGACGGAGGTGGGAAGACCAGCGACGGAGGCCACTTTCGGGTGATGGCGGTTGTGGCGCCAGTTTTATGACGGGTTGGGATTAGAGTACTAATGAGTTGAAGGGGAGAAGGGGAAAGGAGCTCCGTCGCGAGGAGGAGGGGAGGGCCGCCTTCGATTGCCGGAGGGGGGGGGGGGAGGGTCGCCGTCGCTGGCGGCTTGGCTAGGGCACGGGAGTTCGATCGCGAATTATTTTATTTTTTTCGTTGACCGTTATTAGAAGAGAGAGGGAGAGGGTGAGGGTTATAATATATATATATTTAATTAATTATTTATTTAATTATTTAATTCCTTTGAAAATTGACTTTTCATTCGAATCCCAAATCGCACCCAACGACTGTCGCCCCTAGCTAATTACCCCTATTTCGAATCCAAGGGGATATGTTTCGTATGCTAATTCGCTCGTTATGATCAGTTTCCGTTCAAATTAAAATATAAATCTTTATATATTCAATTTTAACGCACATTTCAATTTACCAGGGCTACATACAATCTCTAAAAATTCCCGAAAAATTATTTCTAGCTTCGTATTGACGATAGGGTCCTAACAAGACTAATTTCGTCGAATTCTGAGACCGTTTGAAAAATGGCCATTTTCCAGTTTATTAAAATCAACTGAAACTGGTTAAACGCGTTTTCCTTTGCCACGCTCACATATTGATTCGAAAAATTACGAATTTTGGAATCTAGCGATAACTTGACATCAAGGATCCAAAAAAAGTGGTTTCGTTGAAAACCGAGGTTGTTTGCAAAATTCCCATTTTTAAGTGCCAGAATTCCATAGCGACTATTTTGAATTTTCAACTGGGCATAAATTTTTATTCCCGATACGAAATTTCAATTTTTCAGATTTGTTGGAAAGATATTCTCATTTAGATTCTAATATTTTTGGTTTCGCTAAAATCCAGTTTATTTTGAATCCAGTACATTCATTTGAACTTTGAAATCGAATTTTCAAACTACCGCGCCATTTTCAATTCCTTTTATAATTATAAATAAATATTTATATTCTAACGACAATTGAAATAAATATATACTTTCTAATTCTATTCCAAATAAATTCCTCGTCATTATTATTTAAAATAATTCATTTTAAATATTCAAAATTCAATAAAATTGCCAAAATAAAAATTTTAAATTGGCTCAGATTTCCGGGTTATTACAGCTTTGGATACTTCTTAGGCAGTATTATTATCTGGGTAAGGCTATATTATGATTATATTATATTTTATCCATTTCGATGTGAGATGTTTTCTGAGATCTTGTATATTTTATATCTTTTCTTTTCTGCAAGATACCAGACAAACCAACATGAGTTCTGATAGATTAGAATTTTGATAAAAATCAGTTTGTCAGAAATTGGTTTGTTACATCAGGTATTAGAGCTTAGGTTTAGGATTCCTATATAGATAGTGAGTGAACATATTTGTATTTTTGAAATATAAATAAATTATATATATACCTAGATTCATAGAGGAACCCACTAAATAAAAAGAGCATAATATGGTAGGAATTAAGATATCTATTTTGTACACTAAAGGAATGAATATGGAAATCTGAGATCCTTAGGTAATTTGAGTGGGAAGTGAACAATATATTTTGTAATAGAGAAAGGTGGATCCCATATGTAAATGTTTCAGATTAGTGGGTTTGGCAGTAGAACCTTATAAATTGGAAAAAGTTTTAAAATAAGAAGAAAAAGGGGATTAGGAATATATATATTTGAGAGAATTGACTTTGTGGGAGTGTCTAGGAAAGCGTAGGTAAGTTGGAGACCCACTTTGAGTCTAACCCCATCGTTAACTTTTAAGAACTTGAAATTGTAAAAGCTTTTGGGAAGATGGTTTATAGTGTTTTCAACCTTTTAATCATAAAAGTTAGTTTTAAAATATGTAAAGAAGTACATATTGGGTATTGAAGTAGAAAGGGATATATTTTGGAAATGCCGGTTACTCGTGAAAAATTTGTCTAATATAAATTATCTCAGTAAACGGTGCACATTATAGAGCATATATAGCTTGCTAGTTTTCAAGTCTTATGGAAATAAAGAAAGTTTTGAAATCTCTATTCTTTTAAGAATCATTTTTGATAAAATGTTTTAACAATACATTTTTTTGGGTGGACAAAATAAGTTGTAGAAATTAATAATAGAGTAGATGTTTGCACCTTGTAATAAGTAACTGAACTGACCTTATTGGTAAGAACGGGTGGTAAACCTGATTGAGAAATAGTTGTACTTATCTACTCTAGTTTTCGTGATTTAAAAAAATTTATTTACATTTGTTTTTATAAAATGACATGTTTTATGGTTTGGCAAAAGTAAGTTTTGGTAAGGAAAATAAAGTTTTGATACTTTTAAATTTTGGAAGAAAAGTGAAATGAAAAGGCAAAACCGTATTTTAAAAAGTATGGAGCAGGTAAGGATTAATGCCTAGGGAAGACAGGAAAAAGTTTTGAGGCTATGAAGTAGATAGCGAGGGTTATCTTGGAACAATGGTAAGTTCCCGTAGAATGCGTAAGCATTAAGATGCCTAAGGTGTTGCTTGAAAATGACTATTGGTACACATCTACGACTAGAAGGCTTATGTGAAACCATACTTGGATCAAAGGATTTAGTTGAATAAGCTAAGAAAGGAGTAATGGTACAAGTAAAAAGGAAACAACAAATTCGGTAAAGCAACAAATATAGCAGTTATAGAAAAATGGAAAATTCTAAGAAAAGGCAAATAAGAGTAAATTTTTCCAAGATAAGTTGAAAAAGAAAATTCGTAACAAAGAAAATCTTCTTATGTGGGTTGTGCTTGGATAGGAAAATAGGGAATACTTATATGGTAGTTATTATAAAATCCAAGTATAGATTGAAAAGGTAATTGAAAGAAAAACGGATAATGTGAAGTTTTCCGTTTTCCACCTTTTTGTAACATATGAAATCGAATTTAGGAAATTAGATTTTTCTGAAATTCAAAAAAAAAGTTGTTTGATGGGATTTTGGATGCAAAAATTGGATGAACTATGCACTTGATTAGTAAGAGTGTGGGAAAATTTGGACGTAAAGTATTCTGATCTTCAAAATATTGCATTCATGTAGAACTGTCAGTATATGTAGAATGTGAGCATCATGTTTTCTAAGAGATTTTCAAGAAAAATTTGCATACATATAGGAGGTACCTCTTAGGCATACATGTATTATTATGTTATATTACACTTTGCACGAATGCACAGATATTTGCAAAATTGGATGCACACATGATGGATGTATTTTATGCGAGGGATAATTTAATTCTACCCTTATCAAATTTCGGGGACGAAATTTCCTAAGGGTGGGAGAACGTAACACCTCACATTTTTAATAATAAGATAAAATTTGAAAAGCTTCCAGAATTTGGTCACGGGATTAGCGTCATTGCATCTATGGTGATTTTCCAGTCAAATTAGACCTACGGATTGCAGAAAATTGATTTAAGATGAAAGAGATACCTTTGAATGAAATATTGTAACAAACATGAAAAGAAGGTAAAAGAAAAGGAATAATGACCACCATTGCTCTTGTTAACAAAATACTATGTAATACTGTTGGTAAGAGCATGTGGCTTTTAAGAGAGAGGTGCAAGTTTGATCCCCATAGGCGCCATATTTGTATTTTAGAGAAACGGCTAAAATAACACATGTTCTTAAGGGATAAATATGTATAAATGCATATATAAGGAAAATTTGACATATAAGGAAGAACAAAAATATATGTATACATGTATTTGAAAATATATGCATATATAAGTGCAAATATATATATACATATACATATACATACACGCGCACACACACACACACACACACACACACACACACACACACATATATATATATATATATATATATATATATGGAGAGAGAGAGAGAGGGAGGGAGAGAGAGGAGAAATTACAAATAAGGTTGCAATCAAAGAAATATGGTAAGAATTAAATAACGGCATAACATCATCTGAATTTCGAAAGTGAAAGAAAAATTGTGTGTGTATGTATATAAACGTGTAAAATGGGAATTTGAAGTTTTGTATACATATAAGGAGATTATATGTAAATATAATATTTAATTAAATAAAAGAAAGTATAACGGAATACTAATCAAACGTTTAAATTAAAAACACTAAAACAGTAAACATCGTGCCCAAAACCGCTCGCGGGACCCGTAGGGGTGTTAAACTACAGGTCGACACACCCATGGAGGGAGGAGGTCAACCCAGGGGTCGACACACCCTAGATCTGGGCAGATTCATTAATGAATCTAGACTGTTCTCTTAACCAAATTCGTTGCTGACTCAGCGCTGCATGTACAATATGATCCTGAACACCTACAAATAGGCTAGCAGAGCCTAGCCTAAACCTCACATTTTCTGAGAGGCTGCCTAAGCTCTACCATTATTCTTCCTCCCCAAATCTCTTCAGAAAAATATAATAATTATATTAAGGAAATTCTGATTCAAGATCTAGAGGAAAAGAATGTATATCTGCAAATGGGTGTTCAGAATCCTAATCGAAGTAAGGTAAATTCTTAGATCTGGTCAATTTAAATTTCTCGTCTTTCTTCCCTTTTTTCTTTTAGTTGAGAATTGTGGGTCCATGGTTATTTAGGTTCTAAATTCAGTTAGGGGAAACCATGGAATGCTAGTTCTGGACCAGATTCAGAGTTGGAAAGTAATTAGGTGAGTGGTTTTAAGTTATGCCTTTCTGATAATGGTATATTTATCATTTGGCATTCCCCGTTAAAATATATGGTAAATCTGTTGAAATGATTAATCTACTGAAATGTAAATTTGTTAAAATGTACAAACCTGTTGAAATATGTAGATATGATTACTGTTGTATACATACATGTTCTAATAACTTGTTAATTGGACACTGTAAGTTAAGTTACAGTGAAATTGTGATAATTACATGTTAACCTGTGGCATATTATGTACTTGAACCCTTAACTATAAGAATTGGGATAATTACATGTTAATTTGTTAGGTTGGAATAATTACATGATTGGATGATTACATGTTATTCTTTTAAAATGGAGTTAATTACATGTTAGGAAGAACATGCGACATGATAATCAGTTAAAAGGGACTTAATACGATATTAAGTATAAAACGTAAAAATAGATTACAATAAAATTGAGAAGAATGGATATGCCTAAATTTAAAGTAAATAGGAAATTGTAACCGCACTTAGACACGAGGTTAAGTCCAACTTGTGGTAGAAGTCTGCTCGGAACCACCCAACAAATCCGGCATCCATAAGTAGTAGGCTTAATGTAAGAGGTCTAGTGCATAAACATATATATAAATATATGTATATAAAAGGATAGAAATAAATGGCAATAATTATGATTAATGGAAGTGAATGGAAGTGAATGAAAGTTACAATAGTAAAAGAATTTGAATGAACATGGAATGATAATAATCTATTATAATTAATTACATTAATGAGAATGTTATATAGGCTTGTCCTAGGGACAAGTGTAAATTATAACGTAAGTTATAATAAATGGAAAGGAAACTTATTAATGAACCTTAGTTAAGAAAACTAAGTTAATAAGTAAACAACAACAAGTTGAAGTGATAGTGTAAGATGAAATTATGATCAGATAAGAAAGAGTGAAGTAAACTAATGGAATGGAATATGTTGTATTTAATCATATATACGGATTGAGATAAAATATACTTAATTGTATATTAAGTAGAACATGTTATTGTAATTATGAAATCAAACAATGAATTATGTGGTGATGATATAAAAGGGATTTTAGATTAAAGACCTTGAATTACAATCTAGAGAATAACCTGTTATGGGATTATTAATGAACGAAAATGGGTTAAGTTATATAACCAAAATTAATAAGCAAGAGGGGTCCAATCCTTAGAGATATAAGGGACTAAGAAAGAACTTGGTAACTTGAGTGATAAGTTAATGTAATTTGAAATAACCAATTTAATTAGAAATCAGATGAGGTAGAGCAAGCGCGTAATTAAACTATTAGACATAGGGTCTAATAACATGTTAGCGTGATGCACTTGGATCAGTCCGCACGTCTGACGGTGAAGAATCCAACGGGGTAGATCATTGGGGTGTCTAAGAAACGAGAGGAGCATGTTCACTTGATTACTCAACACGACTTACTGCTTTATTTCTTGGTGGGACGAGAAGGAAAAACGCGGCTCCCGAGGGACGTGATAGGGTACTCCGTGGTGGTCCTCTGTGCGGTGACAGCGCTCAGGCTGTACTCGCAGGGGTTGGATCTGCGCGTTACCATACGAGGAGTATGCTTTGACTGCAAAACTAGTATGGAAGTCAGAAGGCAGTGGCGATATGACACTAGAGTGATTCGACGATTGCCTCAACGGAGGTTGGGTCAGGACCAACACAGGATAGTAGATCATTTGGTACCCATCATCGGTAGCCAGTGGGACGCGAAAAGACTATAGCTAAAACCAAGATGCCATCAACCTTTCACTACCGAGGCACGGTGGTTGAGGGACACGCCAAATGGATGTTTAGATTGTTTGTTAGGGGCACGTCACTTTGTTCTTTAAGTCTTTACTAATTAAGGGAGGGGCTGGGGTGGGGTCATAGCCACCGTAAAAAGAATACCACATGGAATATTTGTATTTTGAGGTCCTTAAAGGTGGGCCTGTACAGATATGGAAAAGCCCCCGCTCGAATCCCAAACATTGGATGCAGCCCTATTATGGGACTCGGGCTATAGTAGATATAACGTATGTGTGAGGTTCTAGATACATGCATGACTGCTCTGGGCGGTGTATCGTAAACGATTGGTCATTACTTCGTGCCAAGACCGAGCTTAGCCGAGAAGTTTGGACATGGAGATCCGTACGTCGCTCTGGCGTAGGATGAAGAGTTATATATGCTTCCGTAGCATGAAGGTGTAGACCGTGCGAGAAGGGTACCATGGGAGGTGCCTTGATATTGGGGGAACTACATATACTATATTAACTTAATCTACTGGGAGGTAGATGGGTACGACATTTGTGTAAATTCTTGAGTGCTATTAAACCAAAGTAACCTAATAAATAAGAAAACATAACTGAACGATATACATAGGGTAATCCAAATTGTGTAGCTTAAATCCAGTCACCAGAACTTGTGTTCTAATCCCCTCCTCAAAACATACTCGCAAGTTAGATTTGTGGAAAAGATATGATAGCTTTGGTTACTGGTAAGGCAATATTATTATCTGGGTAAGGCAAAAATTTGATTATATTATATTTTAACCATTTCGTTATGAGAAGTTTTCTGAGCTCTGATATATTCTATATCTCTGTCTTTTCTGCAGGATACTAGACAAACCAACACGAGTTCTGATAGACTAGAATTTTGAAAAAAAATTGTCTGTGAGAATTTGGGTTGTTACAATATGTCTGTCAAAGAGTATGTCAATAAGTTCAATCAGTTGGCAAGGTTTGGTCAGGAGCTGGTGAATGCTCTGCACAAGGAAGCTTTAAGGTTTACAAGAGGATTGAATCATCTCCTTCAAGCATTGGCATTATCTCACATTCCGACGGGGCTACTTTTGAGAGACTGGTTGTTATGGCATTGATGCATGAAGACGGAAAAGAGGAGATAAAGGAGGCTAAGACTGATGAGACTCAAAACAAGAAAGTGTGGCCCAAGACAGAAAAACAAAAGAAGGGTGAAAAGAATGTCAAAGCACTAGGCAAGAAGAAATGTCATGTTTGTGGGAGCTTGGGTCATTTGGTCAAAGATTATAGAAAAAGGAAGAATGCTTGCTTCTAGTGCGGTGAGGTCGGACACTATTCTAGGCAGTGCCCGAAGAAGCAAGGACATGGCTAAAAGGCAGGATCTTCTAGAGGGCAGGTGCATGCTCTCGAGGCCAGTGTACCGGCGAAATGTTGGAAAGTTTCTGGGTAAGGTTTGATTTCTCTTTCCGGTCATCCTGTTAGGACACTTTTCGATTCTGGCGCTTCTCACTCTTTTATATCTGATTCCGTGGTTGAGTCTCTACATCTTAGTACTACTATTATTTCAGATCCCATTATTATCTCAAATCCCATTGGGGCACAACTCATCTGTCTATGATTAGTCGCGGTTTGAGGATACCTGTGTTGGGTTTCGAGTTTGAGTGTGGCGCATATGTGCTTGGTTTTATGGGTTATGGTCTGATTCTAGGAATAGATTGGATAGCCGTGTATGGTGCCATTCTAGACTGTAAGAGGAGGGTCGTAAGACTTTTGACTTGCCAAGGGAGGATTCTCGAGATTTCCTGTGACCAAAAGGGGACTTTGTGCTTAATTTCCTAGAATCGCTTGATGTTCTATCTATGATTTGCGATATGTACCTGTTTTTTGTGAGTATACAAATGTTTCTGAGGAGGATGGAGTTCACCTCTGAGGCATGAGATTGATTTCCGGATATACTTGGTGGATCTTGCGAAGCCAGTCGCATTGCCTGTGTACCACATGGCTCTTAGGAAAGGAGGGAGCTTAGCAAGCAAGTAGGGGAGCTACTTGAAGGGTTTATTAGGCAAAGCATATCAGAATAGGGTGCTCCAGTCGTCTTTACAACTAAGGCGGATGGCTCGCTTCGCTTATGTGTGGATTATAGAGAGTTAAATAAGCTCACAAAGAAGAATAGGCACCCACTTCCGAGAATGGATGATCTGTTTGACCAACTTGTCGGTGCATCTATTTTCTCTCAGTTAGACTTGGCTAATGGGTTTCATTAGTTGAGGGTGGCCGAGGACCGTATATACAAGACCACTTTTAGAACTCCATATGGTTTCTTCAAATGGCTAGTCATGCCTTTTGGGTTGACGAATGCACCCGCGTATTTTGTGGATTTGATGAGTAGAGTGTTCCAAAAGTTTCTGAATAAGTTCGTTGTGGTCTTTGTGGATGACATTCTGATCTTCTCGAAGAGCGAGGAAGAGCATTCCATACATTTAGGTTAGGTTTTGGGGACTCTACGACCGCACCGGATTAAGGCAAAATTCTCCGAATGTCACTTTTGGAGAGAGGAAGTAAGATTTTTAGGGCATGTGGTCTCCAAGGATGGATGGCGGTGGATCCCGCGAAAGTAGTTGCAGTTCAAGATTGGAAGGTTCTAAAGAATGCAACGAAGGTGAGGAGTTTTCTCGGTTTAGCCGGCTATTATAGGAAGTTTATCAAGGACTTCGCAAAGATATCTGCCCCACTCACCGGGCTGACGAATAAGAATCTGACCTTTTCTTGGAGCATTGACTATAAGTATGCTTTTCAGTGGTTAAAGAGGGCTCTGACAATAGTCCCAGTTTTGACTTTGCTTGATGGGAGCAAAGTGTTCATGGTGTACATTGATGCATGTGGTACAGGGCTCGGTGACGTCTTGATGCAAGAGGGAAGGGTAGTATGCTATAGTAGTAGACAGTTGAGAATTCATGAGAAGAACTACCCTTCCCATGATTTGGAGTTGGTTGCTACAGTATTTGTGCTTAATACTTGGCGACATTATTTACTTGGAGAGAGGTTCGAGTTGTACACGGATCATAAATCTCTCAAGAAACTATTCTCGCAAAGGGATCTCAACTCGAGACAGCAAAGATGGATGGAGTTCCTAGCGTCCTAGGATTTTGATATTGCTTATACTCCTGGAAAGGGAAATGTGGTGCGGACGCGTTGAGTGGGCAAAGGATGACTTTTAGTCCTCCATTCATAGATAACGGAGCTTGGAGTACATATTGACCTTCGATTTTAGGCCATCTACGGATCTTACGCCTGGATTGCTGGCATCCTTAGATGTGTGACCTAATCCTATGGATCAGATAAGATCTTCGTAGCGAGAGGACCCACAAATAGCAGACATCTTGGAGAGTCTCAGTAAAGGGGAGACTTCTAGTCACCTCAGTAGATATTCCACAGACGATAGAGGGTGGTTGTGATGGGATAAAAGGCTTTGTGTTCCCCGAGTTGGAAGTCTGTTGAAGACAGTCCTTGAGGAAGCCCATCATTCCAGGATGACTATCCATCCGGGTGGTGATAAGATGTATAGACATATAAAGAGGGTTTTCTTTTGGGCTGGGATGAAGAAAGATGTAGCGGAGTTTGTCTCTTGATGTTTAGTTTGCCAGCAAGTTAATGTTGAACAGAAAATGCCTAGCGGTTTGCTTCATCCTTTGGAAGCCCCACAACGGAAGTGCTAGGCTGTCTCTATGTATTTCATCGATGGTTTTCCTAAATCAAGGAAAGGCAATACTAGTGTTTGGGTTATAGTTGATAGGCTTACTAAGAGCACTTAGTTCATTCCTGTTCAGAGTAAGAGAACGACAACATGGTTGGCATCAGTTTATTTTCATGAGATAATTCGTTTACATGGAATACCTTCTAGCATTGTGAATGATCGTGACCCCATCTTCACTAGTGATTTCTGGAAGAGCCTGCAAGAGGCATTAGGTACACAATTGTGTTTGATTACGTGTATCACCCTCAGACCGATGGGCAGAATGAAAGGGTGAATAGAGTTCTTGATGATCGTTTGAGGCTTTGTATCCTAGACTTCGAGGGACTTGGGAGGAGAATCTTCCGTTGGTTGAGTTCTCCTATAACAATAGTTATCAGGCTAGTATAAGCATGGAACCCTTCTGGGCATTGTATGGACGACCTTGTAGATCACAGAATTATTGGTGGGAGTCCACATATCGGCTTCTACTTGGACCTGAGATGATTAGAGAAATTTCAGAAAAGATTGATCTTATCCGCAGATGCATGAAGACAGCTCAGGACAGGCAGAAGTCCTATGCAGATAAGAGAAGGACCGATATCGAGTTTGAGGTCGGAGACATGGTTTTCATCAGAGTATCACCTTTGAGGAACGTTCGCTTTGGATATGTATGGAAGTTGGCGCCAAGGTTCATAGAGCCATTTCCCATAGTAGAAAGGACAGGTCAGATGGCTTATAGAGTAAAGCTACTGGAGAGATTGGGGAGTGTTCATGATGTTTTCCACATTTCTCATTTGCGGAAGTGTTTGCATAATGCAGTAGAGGTAGTTAAGCCGAGCATGCTTGAGGAAGTAGAGGTAGAACGGGAGGTGACAATAAGATGATTTCGTACCCATATACTTGGATTAGAGGTTAAGAAGCTTCGCAACCGAGAAGTCAGATTGATGAAAGTTCAATGGGGAAAAGACCACGAAGATGCAACTTGGGAGACTGAAGACAAGATTCACGCTTCGTACCTTTTTCTTTTCAAGGGTATTTTCTTAACTTCTTTTTCCAAGCTTTTATTCATACTTGCTTCTATCATTTGAGTATATCCTATCGATCGAATCTTCGACCTTTAGGTAGGGAAAACCATTGGATGTAAACATGTGCTTGAAACATGTTATGTTTGATGGATGTAAGTGGATACAAGTGTTTGCTAGTGGTTGCTCATGGATGCATATACACACACACTAGGAACTAGATCAGTTCAATAACTTACGTATTGCAAATGGATGTGTGTGCATTTTAAAATTTTATCGATGGAAATGGTTGTATCATTATATGGGTGGTACATTTGGATGGCTGATTTTGCACACATATAGCGTTTACATGATATACTAGGACTATAAGTATACATATTGGTTCATGGCACTAACATACATTGCATTAAGGAGGTCAACTGAATCGGTAGACCGCCTTATTTCTCGCATTAGTGTAAGAACATATACACACACTATTACATGTGTTCATACAAGCATTAGAAACTCTTAAGAATAATGGATGCTTGTGGATGATGGATGAGTAGATGGTTGTGGTTGTTAGGATAATAACATTCTTCTTAACTTGGAGATTTCAGGGATGAAATCCTTTAATTAGGCGAGAATGTGACACCCTGTAATTTCAAAGACATTAAAACGATAAACTAAATAATACTTAATTTTATTTTGGGAATTAGGTAAAAAGGACTGTACCTTTGCGTTCATATCGAAATGCAGGTTCAGATAGACTCCAAGTTTGCGTAAAACGAACATCGTATGAAGAAGATATTAAGGTTAGAACTTTGTATACATATAAGAGAAATATATATAAACAAATCAGTCTAGAATTTTAAAATAATTCGAAATCGAAGGCGGGAAGACGAAGCCGGATTTTGGCCCATTGGGGGTCGACCCACACAAGGGTGTGTCGACCCTAGGGTGGACCCCTGGGTCGACCTACCCAAGATCTGCCCAGGTTCATTTCCTGAACCTGGACTTGTTTCTGAGCGAGATTTGTTAGCATTAGGCTATATATAGGACAACATTTCTATTGTTTTTATTCACCTAAAACAATGGAGTCAAAGTGATGCTGCCCTAGCTTGGATTGAATTAGCCTATTTTTCTTCAACAACGGCGCATAGGTATACAAGAATCTCTTCTAAATTTCAACATATCATTCTCTGTTCTTTAGATCCAGTCTCTATGAGTTTGTGTTACTTTTAAATTTAAACATTTAACTAGTAATCCTGACATGTTTATAAATTAGTATCTAACCTTGTGCCTCTTAAGAATCTGATTCATACCTAAACAGTTCTGCCATCACATGTATTATTTTGTATAGCTGATTTGCTATTCATTTCTTATAGGCCTATTTTTGATATGCCTATTTCTGTTATCGTATGCCTATTCTATTATTATGCCTATTTCTGTTCCCCTTCCTCTCCCATTTCCTTTTTATGTTTATAGCCATGCTACCTTCGAGCCAAGGCCGATACCACTGAAATATGCGTATGAATGAAATTGCGTTAAATTGGGAACAACTGGTAATGATAATTTGGGGGAAAAACTTGCACTTTGAATCATGGCTGGCATTTGGGGGCACAAACTATACTGTGAAATATAACTAAAATTTGGGGCATATCTTAGACTATGAATTATGACTTATGGTTTGCGGCATATAAACCTACAGGCTTAAGTTAAGATTAAGCGGAACATGTAAATGAAACTTTAAGTAACCTGTGAAACATGTTGGGGTTATGCATACCTATTAAATGGTAGTACTTAACCTGTTAAATCTATGGGGGTTATATACATATAAACCTGTTTATCTATGGCTTGTTTAATCTATGGGTTGGTTTAAGTAAACGTGTTGAATATGTGGGGTTATGTAAAAAAATTTAATATGTGGGAGGTTATATAAACCCGTTAAACTTAACCTATGGAAATCCTAGTTGGTTGGGGATACAAGCCTACGGGTGGCTTTTGTCATCTGTTGTTTGGGACCCATAATAGTCAGTAACCCATTTTGGTATTAAAAGGGGACCACACACTAGGTAGGGATCAGCGTACACTTACTGAGCTAATTATAAGAGGTTCATTTGGGGAGAGGTGTTCCGATGGCGTGTTCTAATGGAGTTATGTGAGTGCATGGGTCCGGCTTGCTTGGGAAAATAAGCCGCTATAACACCTGTAAATAGGTATGTGTCCTTCTAGTGGTTGCAACTTTAGGAAGTAATACACTCTATTATGGAGCTGACACAGTGTGTTTACATGGTAAGGAGCCGATCGCTGGGGGTAGTAATTAGGGTACATTTAGTCTTATTTGGGTACCTATTATTTCTGATTGGGGTAACACCCGTTATTTCTGTTTAGGTACCTGTTATTATTGTTTGGGGTAAAACCCGTTACTAGAAGTACTCCTAAGTCTACCATATGTTTCTATTAGGGATCATTCTGTTTGAGGGGACATCTAATCCTATCATACATCTGATATACTAGAATTGGTGCAGAGAAAAGTATTTGAGAAGCATAATCTACACTGTTTATCCTGCTTATTTTGTTCATCCTGTTCATATTGATACCATTGTCTAATATAGTTTATATGCCTTTCAAGATACTTTTACTTATTTATAGGCTAAAAGTAACTGGACTAGCCAGTTTTTATGTCTAACCCGTTTTGTTTCCTCTTCTCTCTCTTCCATTCCGCCTAGGTTCTCAAGGTGGGAACGATTAGGCTTGATTAGGACTCTCTCTTCTATTTCTACTTGGATTTGGATTTTCTTCGATGTACCTCTTTGACTTCTTCTCTACTTGTTTATGGCTACTTTTGGGGACTATGGCTTTATACTTTTGTACTTTGATGGTTTATAAAGCAAGAGAGATGTTTTTATTTGTTGTATTTTGTTCTTGTAGTTCAGTATGATGTTATAACTGGATTTTGAGACCATGATGTTTTCTGTTGGAAAAATAAAGTGTTAAATTTCTGCTGCTATTTTATATATCTTCTTGTGAGATTCTAGTATGTTTACCTATAACGCTTCGCGGAACTTAATGCATTATGTTAATGAGTGACATCAATGGACGTGGGATGCCACAACCTTGTAGCGGAAGGAGAGGTGGTTGACGACCAGAGTGCTCATGTGATGGGTCCAGTGGATGCCGACATGCCTTCAATGTAGGCCATGGTGGATTCCTTAAAGATTCAGATGGCAACAAAGTGTATGGGGTTGGAAGAGAGGAGCAGAAGGCCTAGACGAAAACCAGGCAGGAGGACCAGGCGAAAGCCAGGAAGGGTACTGAGGAGAGAGCCATTGTTATAGCTGAGAAGAGGAAGGTTGAAGATGAAGCGGAGAAGAAAAAGGCTGCCGATGAAGCCTAGAAAAAGAAGGAGAATGACGAGGCCAAGCAGAGGGCCATGAAGACACTTGAAAAATCTCAAAGATCATGATGTCGTGAAGCTTAAATCCCAAAAGCTAGCTGATCGAAGGGCTGCCAAAAAGGCGAAGGAGAAAACGGAGCGAGACGCCAAGGATTTCCCGAGAAAGGGTGACGTCGTGCTAGTCGTTGTAGCTGATGTTGCCCCCAAGCCATTGCCGTACACTATTCCTACCGAGAGCAAGGAGATTTCAAGCGGTGATGGTGAAGGCCGAAGGCATCTCTGGATTTCCCATAACAACTCCAAAGGGTAAAGGAGGGAAGAGCAAATCTGGGAAGAAGAGACCTCCTACCGGAGAACTACCTAGTACCGAATCTGCAAAAAAGAAGAAGAACAAGAAAAAGAAGCATGACTAGCGTAAGTAAATGTAGTAGATGTTGCCGCTATTTTGGTTATGTTGGCCGATAATACATGTGAGTATGACCCTCGCTTTTGGTTTTTAAGGTATGGTGTGGTTCTCATGTACATCCTGTCATTAGAAAGATGTTAGACATGTATTTTGTTTAGTGTGTGTGGCGGTTGAACGAAATATTAATTAGTAAAAAGCGCATTTCATGTTAAGTGTTCGAATGTTCTTCTCATGTTTCCAGTGTCCTATATTTGCACAAGCGTATTAATTATTACACTTCAGAGAAATGTGATCAGAGATCTTGCTCTGGGTCATTTCCAGTTCCGTGGAGATCGAGTGATAGTTTCATTTGTTGGATTTCCATCATCTCAGGAATTCCGTGGTTGTTGAAACCAGGCCAGACACCTTCTGCCTTGGACTGCCCAGAGTTAGTTCCAAGTAGAGTGAGGGCGGGGACGTTGCGATTCGTCCGATGTTTTTCTCTTCTGTCGTTCATTCGGGTTAAGAGCGATGGCATCATTTATTCTCCTGATTATGCCTGGATCATCAACCTGTAGGCTCAGATCGTGTCTATAGGCTACCCCCAAGCCTTGAGGCTTAGGGGAAGAAAACGATTTAAGTTTGGTCTTCGTGCTGCGCTTAGATTCGACAGATGCACGGATCCTAACCCGAGAGGTCAGATGAAGCCATGCGAGTAGTTGGTTTCGCGTTAGGTTGGTTGATGGGCTACCCCCAAGTCCTGTGACTTGAGAGAGGAACGATTTATTCTTTGTCTCGTTACTGGGGCGAGATTCGAGTTTGAGGTTATTTATACTCGGTTGCATCAGGTCAGGGACTCGAGTAGCGATGCCAAATCCCATACTCGGAGTGCCGATCGATGCCAGTTTTGTCCTCGACGTAGGCTCGAGGTTCGGATGGCGATATCGGATCCTATGACCGAGGTGCCGATGTGGAAATCGAGAGTTTGTACACACAAGTCAGTTGGGACAGTCGATCAAACATATCATGAAAGGAGCAAGCAAAGAGAAAACACGAAAGGGACATTGGAAACTAAACTTAATTTCTACCGATAACTTTGGCAGTAATAGCATTTACAATGCCTTGAATTGCAAGAAAGAAAAACATTGTTGGAAAGCATAGAAAACTGTACACTAAGTTATGTAAAGTAGCGGCAGAGATGTTTGCTATTCCATGCCCTTGGGAATTCAGCTCCATCCACGGTGGCAATTTGAAAGTTCTACCACTGATCTTACGTTGTATGGCGTACGGGCCTTCCCAGCGCGAAGTGAGTCTAGTTAGTATGGGAAAGACCCGCTTTAAGACAAGGCCACCGATGTTGAGGTCCTAATGGTAGACCCTAAAATTGAAGTATCTGGCTATTCGTTGTCGTTGGGTGGTGGCCTTGAGGTCAGCTTCGTTCCTCTTTTCCTCCAGCAAATCAAGCGATTCCAAAAGTAAGTCTTGATTAGTCTTTGGATCATAGTTGGTAACTCGATGAGATTGAAGCTTCAGCTTAATGGGTGTGACGGCTTCTGATCCATAAGCAAGGGCAAAGGAAGTGTATCCAATAGTTGACTTGTGAGTGGTTCGGTAGGCCCATAGAGCCAGAGTGAGCTCGTCCGCTCACATGCCCCTGGCTTTTTCCAGATGCTTCTTGATGATGGATTTAATTACTTTGTTAATAGCCTCGACTTGCCCAATGGCTTGACGATGGGCCACCGCTGAGAATCTTTTTTCGATGTTGTACCGCTGACAGAAAGCTTTGAATTCAGCACTCTCAAACTAGGTTCCATTGTTGGAGATGATGATTTGAGGGACCACCATTGCGAGTGATGATGTTGCGGACGACGAATTTGATTATTTTCTTGGTGTTTACCATCGCGAGAGCTTCGTCTTCTACCCATTTGGTGAAGTGATCAATTGCGACGATAGCGTAGCATGCCCCGCCTCTGGCCATTGGAAGAGTACCAGTGATGTCTATTGCCCACATGGAAAATAGCCAAGGACTGGTCATTTATGTCAATTCGGTAGGCGGGGCTCTTGGAATCATTGAGAAGCGCTGGCATTTGTGCACTTTCGGGCAAAGTCTGTGGTACCTTGATTAAGTATGGGCCAATAGTAGCCATGCCTGATGATTTTCCTTCCTAGGGTCTGCTTCTGTTATGGTCATCGCGCTCACCTTCGTGCACGTCAGCGAGTACATGATTGGCGTTGTCGAGGGATACACACCGCAGTAATGGGACAAAGAAGCCTCTGTGGTAAAGTACTCCATCCATGAGGATGTAGCGGCTGACTGGCGAGTGAGCGCTCGTCTTTCCTTTTAACGTCCCAAGAGGGTCCCGTGTTGCAAGTAGTTCTTGATCGGGGTCATCCAGAATTGGGGTTTGGTCTCGGTACCCATGACAGCGTCAGTCTTTATCTGGCTAATACTCGGTGAGTCAAGCATTTCGACTGGGTTAAGCCCTATGAGCTGTGCATCTTTGGAGCTTGCTAACTTGGCCAACGAGTATTCTTTTTCATTCTGCTCTCGGGGGATGAGTTTTATGACGAATTGGTCGAAGTAGGTGAGCAATTTAAGAACTAGGAGAGATATTGGGCGAGCCGAGCCCCCTTGGCTTGAAATTCTCATTGTACCTGAGACACGATGAGTTGCGAGTCATAAAAGATCTGGTTGGCCTTTAGATTGAGTTCAATGGCGATTCTAAGTCCAGCAATTAAGGATTCATAATCTGCGTCATTGCTAATAGTAGGGAAGTTGAGCTTCCGAGCATAACATATCGAGCGCTTTTCTGGATTGATGAACACAACTCCGGCTTCAGAGCATTTACTGTTGGAGGAACCATCTACGAATAGTTTCCATTGGAGATTAGGAGCTTTGATGTCTTCAGGAGGTAACTCCTCTGGGGCGGTAAATTCTACTATAAAATCTGCGAGTGCCAGCCCGAGGATGGCTGTAACACCCCGCATTTTGTAATAATTAAATAATTAAACGATGCATATGTGTATATATGTGCGTTGACATATATATTTAAAAGAAGAAAATATTAATGCAAATAAAAATGTAATACATGCATTAAAAGAAAGGAAGGATTAGTTGAACGCAGTGTAAATATGTTGCATGCACCGATTATGCATTATTAATAAAAGAGAAATAAAAGAAAAAGATTCATGCAATAAAATATTATAACAAACATGAAAAAGAGAAGTAAGAAAAGAACAATAATTACCACTGTTCTAAGCTTTGTTAACAATAGCCTTAGTAGTCCAGTTAGTTAGAGCATGTGACTTGCATATAAGTGGTATAGAGTTCGATCCCCGCCGCCGTCATATTTTTATTTTAAGAGAACGGATAAAATTTACACATGTTCATGAGAGAAAATATGTATAAATGCACATATAAGGAAAAATATACATATAATGAAGTAAAGAAAATATATGTATATATATATATGTGAGAATATATATGTATATATGTGCACATATATATATATATATATGTTTACATATATATATATATATATATATATATATATATACACAAGAGATAAAATTCAAGATAAGGCTATAATTAATGAAATACAGCAAGAATAAAATAACGGTGCAACACCGTTTGAATTTTAAAAACGAAACGAAAATTATCAATATATATACGCGTAAAATGGTCATTAGAAGAATTGTATACGTATAAGAAAATTACATGTGAATATAGCAGTTAAATAAATTCCAGAAAATTCAAACATTCGAAATTCAAACTATTGCGCTAAAACAGCTCGTGGGACCCAGGAGGGTCGACACCCATGTAGGGGTGTCGATACCGGGGTCGACATCCCCTTTGATCTAGCCAGATTCATCAATGAATCTGGATTGTTTTCTTAACATCGTTCAATGCTGACTCAGCGCTGCTGGTACGATAAGATCCTAAACACATATAAATAGACTAGCAGAGCCTAGCCTAAATCTCACATTCCCTGAGACAACGTCTAAGCTCTGCCATTCTTCCTCCTCCTCAAATCTCTTCAAAAAATAAGATAATTAGTTTATGAAAATTCTGAATCAAGATCTGGAGGAAAAGAATGAAAATTAATAAGAAGGTGTTCAGAATCATATTCGAAGTGACTTAATTTTCTAGATCTGGTCTATTTCAATTTTCTTCTCTTTCTTCCCTTTTTCTTTTAGTAAGAATTGTGGATCCAGGGTTTTTAGATTGTAAATTCAGTTAAGAGGGCCATGGAATACTAGATCTAGACCAGATCCAAGATTGGAAAGCAAATTAGGTGACTGGATTTAAGTTATATCATTTTTGATAATGATATATTATTGTTTAAACATTCCCTTTTATTATGCAATGTAAAGTGATGAAATTTTAATATGACATGAGGAAATATGATATGTTGAAAAGTTTAAACATATGTTAGAATGATTAAAGTGAGGAAATGCAAATATGACATGTTGGAATATTAATATGCTAAGATATTAATATGTTGGAAAATTCATATGTTAAGATGTTTAATGTGCTAAAATATTCATACGTTGAAATATAAACTTGTCAAAATCTGTGTAGCAATTACCGTCGTTCGAAATTCATGTTAACTTGTAACATTTATGTACTTGGACCATTAACTATAGAAATTGAGAAAATTACATGTTAGTTTGTTCGATTTGAGCAATCACATGATTAAAACGATTACATGTTTGAATAGAATTTATTGCATGTTAGAAAGAACATATGACATAAAATGGGCTTAATATAACGACATGTAATATATACATTATAGTAAAAATTTGAAAGAATGGACACACCTAAATTATATAGAAAATTTACAGTAAATAGGAAACTGTAATCGCACTTAGACAAGAGGTTATATTACGTTTGTGGTAGAAGTCTGCTCGGAACCGCCCGACAAATCGAGCATCCACAAGTGGTAAATCTAATGTGAGGGGTCTAAGTGCATAAATAAAACACATAGTGGTGCTAATACCCAACTTGTGGTAGAAGTCTGCCCGGATCCGCTCGACAAATTCAGCATCCACAAGTGTAGGCTTAGTGCGAGAGGTCTTGTGCATAAATATATATATATATATATATATATATATAGGTATATGTAAATAGAAGGACTGATATACAACATTAATTGTAATTAATGCAAATAAATGGAATTGAATGAAAGATACAACAGTAAAAGGATTGGAATAAATGGGGAATGATAATAACCTATTATAAATAAATTACATTAATGAGGATGTTATATAATAGGTAGACTTGTCCTATGGACAACTGGATATTATAACTTAGGTTATAATAAACTAGTGAGAAATTGAGATAACTTATGCAATGACAAAAATGGTACTTAATTGTAAATTAAGTAATCAGCAAATGGGGGAAAATTTATGAAATGTAAGAAGTTGTACTTAATTATAAATTAAGTAATTGGAAAACTTGGAAATCTGAAATATGCTAATAAGAATAACATGTCAAGGCTTGTCCTAGGGACAAGAGGAAATTATAACATATATTATGATAAATGGGAAGGAGACTTATTAGTGAACCTTAGTTAAGAGAACTAAGTTAATAAGTAAACAACGATAAGTTGTAGTGATAGTGTAAGATGTAATTATGATTAAATAAAGAGTGAGACAAACTTATGAAATGAAACAAGTTATATTTAATCATAAATGATAAGTGACATGTTAAATAGAAAACATGTGATTTGAAATATACTTAAGTAGAACATGTTACTGTAATTGGGAAATAAAACAAGAGTATAAAGAGATTGTGGATTACAGACCTTGGATCACAATCTAGTGAATAACATGTTGTGGGCTTATTAATAAACTTAAATGGGGTAAGTTATATGACTGAAATTAATAAGCGAGAGTAACTTGGTAACTTGATTAAGAATTCAACGTGAATGGGAATAACCAAGTTAAATGGAAACCCGATGAGGTAAGGCAAGTGCGTAAAAGTATATTTAGATATAGGGTCTAATAACATATTAAAATTAGGCGCTTGGACCAGTCCGCACGTTTTAGGGTGAATAACCCAATGTGGTAGATTGTCGCTGTGTCATAAGGCACGAGGAGAGCGCACTTCCATCTGATTATTCTGATCGCTCCGAAGGACTGGAAGGGGAAGCACGCGGCTTCTTGGGATACGTAAGGTGCTACTGGTAGTCCTCTATGCGGTGGTAGATGTTTAGGCTGTACCCGCAGAGGTTGGGTCTACGCGTTACTACCAGGTGGGTGGGCCTTGACTGCAAAAGTAGATTTGTAGTCAGAATGTTGTGACGAGGTGACACTAGGGTGATTCGGCGGTCGCCTCAATGAGGAGGCAACGGTCAGCACCAACAAGGACAGTAGGTCATCGGGTACCCATTATAAGCAGCCAGTGGGATGCGAAAAGGCTAGAGCTAAACCCAATAGACCATTCACCTTTGACTATCAAGGTACAGTAGTTGAGGGGAGACGCCAACTGGAAGTTTAGATTGTTTGTTAGGGGTAAGTCACTTAGCTCTTGTAGTCTTTACAAGTTGAGGAAGGGGCCGAGGTAGGACCATAGCCACCATGAAATAAAAACAGACCCGAGGGATATCTGTATTTTGAGGCCCTTAAAGGCGACCCTGTACAGATATGGAAAAGCTCCCGACCGAGTTTCGTGTTTGTTGTATAGCCCTATCAGGGAACTCGGTGCACATTATGTGCGGTTAATGCATCGAATACGATTAACGATACGTACGTGGAAAAGTCTAGATACATGCTTGTCTGCTCTGGGTGGTGTATCACAGACTGGAGTGTATTACTCTAGTATGGAATTTGATTCGATCGAAGGTGGAAGTCTATACGCTTACATAGCATAATAATGTCAGATATATGCAGAACGTAACATTGTTATGTAGAGATCCGTAGGTCACTCCGGCGTAGGATGAGGGACTGCGTTCATTTCTATGGCATTACGTGTAGACCGTGCGACTGGGGTACCATAGGGTGTACCTCAATATTAGGGGGTAGCTACATATATACTATATTAGATTAATCCAGCAGGGAGTTAATGGGTACAACGTGTGCGTAAGTCTTAAGCGCTGGTAACCCAAGTAACCTAATAAATAAGAAAATATAATTGAATGGTATATGTAGGATTATCCAAGTTTAAATCCAGTCAACAGAACTTGTGTTCTGAGCCCCTCCTCATAACATACTCGCAGGTTAGACTTATGGCCGAGATATGATAGCTTTGGATACTGGTTAGGTAGTATTATTACTACGGTAAAGCTATACTTTGATTATATATATATATTTTATCCATTCCGCCGTGAGATATTTTCTGAGCTCTGATATATTTTATATCTCTCTCTTTTCTGTAGGATGCCAGAGCAATCAACATGGGTTTCGATGGTTTAGAATTTTGAAAAAAAATCGGTCTGTCGGACATCTGGTATTAGAGCTTAGGATTAGGATTCCTATTTAAATAATGAGTGAACATATTTGTATTTTTAAAAATATAAATATTATATATATGTATATATATGTATATATATACCTAGATCCATAGTGGAACCCACTAAATAGAAAGAGTGTAATATGGTAAAAATTAGGATGACTGTTTTCTACACTAAAGGAATGAATATGGAAATTTGAGACCCTTAGAAAATTTGGGTGGAAAGTGTACAATATATTTTGAAATAGAGAAAGGAGGACCCCATATGATTAATAGTTCATATTACTGGGTTTGGCAGTAAAACCTTATAAATTGGAAAAGGTCAAAAAGAGAAGAATGGATTAGGAATATATATAGTTGAGAGAATTGACTTTGTAGGAGTGTCTAGTAAAGCCTAGAAAATTGGAAACCCGCTTTGATTCTAACCCCATTGTTAATTATTAAGAAATTGAAATTGTAAAAGTTTTAGGAAAATGGTTAATGGTGTTTCCAAGTTTTAATCCTAAAAGCTATAGTTTTAAATATGTAAAGTACACACACATATTGAGTTTTAAAGTAAAATGGGGTATATTTTGTAAATAGTTATTTCTTGCGAAAACTTTGTCTAAAGTAAAATTCTCTCAGTAAAAGGTGCATATTATAGAGCATGTATAACTCGCTATTTTTCTTGTGATATTTCATACAAGAATTTTTAATAAAGAAAGTTTTGAAATCTCTATTCTTTTGGCAATCATTTTTGAAAATTGTTTAAAAGAGAAAATTTTGTTGGGTGCATAAAATAAGTTGTAGAAATTAAGAATACATTAGACAGTTGTGCCTTGTAGTAAGAGACTGAACCGACCTTATAGGTAAGAATAAGTTATAAACTTGATTGAGAAATAGTTGTCCTTATCAACTCCTGTTTTTCTGATTTGAAAAAAAAATATGATTTACATTTTTTTTAAGATGACATGTTTTTTTTTTTGGTTTGGCAAAAGTGAGTTTTCATGAGGACAATAAAATTTTGATACTTCTAATTTTTGAAAGAAAATTTAAATGAAAAAGGGCCAAACCATGTTTTAAAAGTATGGAATAGGTAAAATTAGTGCCTAGGAAGACGGGAAAAGTTTTGAGGCTACAAAGAAAATAGTAAACTCTGGGTACCCGTAATTTTGCACATGCAACTAGAAGTTTAGTTTGTAGGTTTAGATTTTAGAGCTAGATTCAGATTTGAAGCTAGAGTCTTGTTTTGATGTTTTTCTTCTTCCGCTGAGAGCATTGGATTTCCTCTTAGCATATATGGTACTCAGATATTCCCTGTAATCTCTGATGTAATAAAAAAATGAAATAAAAGTTCAGTTATATTTTGTGCAAATACGTAAGTACCCATAACAATCCGTCTTTGTGAACGGTTTAACTTGGTTTAATTACCGACGAAAATGGGGGCAAAAAGGCGGGTGGTTACAGAATTATCTTGGAATAATAGTAAGTTCCAATAGAATGCATAAGCATTGAAAATCCTAGGGTATTGCTTGAAATAATTGTTGGTACATAGCTAGAACTAGTAGTGACTACTAGATAGTAAAAGGCAAGTAAGTATTTAGATTTTGCTGCTAATTTTCTTGTTAGGGGTACAACCCATTATTGCATTTCTATTGGGATCGTTATGTTATTTTTCTTGTTAGGTCTTTAGGTTAACACCTAAACCTGTCATGGATCCTGTAGTTCAAGCTTGCTGTCTTAGAGGGACATAGTCCCGAAATTCTTGTCCCTTAGTAGTAGTTGTATAGAGTGTTTGTTTTCCAGTTTTAATTGAAAACTTATTTGGAATTAAACTTAGATAAAATGATTAAATAAGCTAAGAACTGAGAAATAGTACAACTAAAAAGGAAACAACAAATTCAAAAAAGTGACAAACTTGACAAATAATGAGAAAAGATGAATAAGATTAAAAAATTCCAAGACAAGACAAAAAGAAAAGCTACAACAGAGAAAATTTTCTTATGTGGGCTGTGCTTGGATAGGAAAATAGGGGAAATATTTATAAGTAGTTTCATAAAATCGAAGTATAGTTGGAAAAAGGTCGAAAAAGAAAAACGGGAGATGTGATTTTTCCATTTTCCACCTTTTTGTAACATAAGAAATCGAATTTAGAAAATTAGATTTTTCTGAAATTCAAAAAAATAAAGTTGGTTGGTAGGATTTTTGATGCAACAATTGGATGAACTGCGCTCTTGCTCTGCAAGAATGTGGGAAACTTGGATGAAAATATATTTTGATATTCAAAATATTGCATTCATGTAGAACTGCCAGTATATTTAGGATGTAAGCATTATATTTTAAAAGGATTTTTGAAAAAATTGAAAAGTTGGTGTGTACGACTTAAGCAGGATACTTACATGGATATAGCGGAAATAATAAACTAACTAGTATTCTGCAATAGCTACACAAGTAGAACTAAGCTATATAAGTATCTCATGAATGAAAGTAAAATGCAATAAATAAAAGGCACCAGGAATTTTATACTGGTTCAGACTTCCCTCCCTACGTCCAGTCCTGAAGCTCCTCTTCGGAATTCACTATCATCCCCTCTCTTAACCCAGAGGAATAGGTCACAATACACCTGAGCATGAACAAGGATGTTCCCGCCTGAGCACCCATACATGACTTCACAATTTACAAGTGTTTTGACTCTTGAATGTGTTTCTAATCAACACAGAGTAGTCACGATGAAGTATACCCTTCCTATAATCTTATCCTCAAGTAATTGAAATTTTGTGAAGTTTGGAAGAAGTTTGTTGCTTGTCGAATCAAGGGATGTGAAATGTTATCAAGGATTCAACAAGTAACTTGAATTTAAGAGAGCTTTAGAATGCAAAGAATATAGAAGTGAAAATCAGAAAATAGAGAGAATATAATCAGAATCGGTTGTTCGAAAACGTGTTTGTGTTGTTTATATAATAGTAGAAGAGTAGCATTTCTTCATGAAGGATTTTAGCAAACAGTTGCATCCATTTCCATTCGTAATTGAAGAGGAATCACTTTATGAAGGAAGGTGACTCTACATAAAAAAGACTTCTATTCCGGATCAGTCAACTGGTCTAAAAATCATCAGTCGACTGATTGAATCATACTGTAAAACATTTATATTTAAAATCATTCAAAACTAGTCGTTATTGTGCAGAGACAGGCTGACCAGTCGACTGGTTGAATTTCTACTAGTCGACTGGCACAGGTGAGTCTGTACAGTCATAGCTATTTAAAGCCTCTTAATTTATACACACACACATACACATATAACACGAACATGCAAAATAAGATATATATATATATATATATATCTTATTTTGCATATTCATGTTATACTTGAGGATGGATTTTAACATAATTCTAACATGACTCAACACACATATATATATAACCTTATCTTCATGACATGATTTACATTGCTCTTCTCTTTGTTGACATTAATCAAAATTCTTGATATCAACAAAATTTGCATACACATAGGAGGTACCGCTTAGGCATACATGCATTATTATGTTGAATTTCACTTTGTACAAGTGCACAATGTTTGCAAAAATTGGATGCACACATGATGGATGTATATTACGCGAGGGGTTAACTGATTTTTACCCTTATCAAATTTCATTGACAAATTTTCCTAAGGGTAGGAAAATGTAACACCCTACATTTGATAACAATTAAATAATTAAACAATGCATATGTGTGTATATATGCGTCGACATATATATTTAAAGGAAGAAAATATTAATGCAAATAAAAATGTAATGCATGCATTAAAAAAAGAAAGGATTGGTTGCATGCAATGTGAATATGTTGCATGCATTGACTATGCATTAATAATAAAAGAGAAATAAAAGAAAAAGATTCATGAATAAAATATTATAACAAATATGAAAAAAAGAAGTAAGAAGAGAACAATAATTACCATTGTTCTAAGCCTAGTTAACAATTACCTTAGTAGTCCAGTTGGTTAGAGCATGTGACTTGCATGCATATAAGAGGTACGGAGTTCGATCCCCGCCTCTGTAATATTTTGTTTTAAGAGAACGGCTAAAATTTACACATGTTAATGAGAGAAAATATGTATAAATGCACATATAAGGAAAAATATACATAAAAGGAAGTAAATAAAATATGTGTATATATATATATATATATGAGAACATATATGGATATGTGTGCATATACATATATATACATATATATAAGATATAAAATTCAAGATTAGGCTACAATCAATGAAATATGGCAAGAATCAAATAACGATGCGACAACGTTTGAATTTTAAAAACGAAACGAAAGTTGTGCGTATAGATATACGCGTGAAATGGTCGTTAGAAGAATTGTATACACATGTGAATATAGCAGTTAAATAAATTTCAGAAAATTCAAACATTCGACACTGGGGGGTCGACACCACTGAAGGGGTGTCGACACTGGGGTCGACATCAGGGTTGACACCCCTGTAGGGGGGTCGACACCCCCTAGATCCAGCCAGATTCATTAATGAATCTGAATTGTTTTAACGTTCAATGCTAACTCAGCGTTGCATGTACGATAGGATCTTGAACACCTATAAATAGGATAGCAGAGCCTAGCCTAAATCTCACGTTCTCTGAGATAATATCTAAGCTCTGTCATTCATCCTCCACCTCAAATCTCTTCAGCAGGAAAATTCTGAATCAAAATTTAGAGGAAAAGAATGAAAATTAATAAGAAGTTGTCTAGAATCATATTCGAAGTGAGGTAATTTTCTAGATTTGGTCTATTTCAATTTTCTTCTCTTTCTTCCCTTTTTCTTTTAGTAAGAATTGTATATCCATGGTTGCAAGGGTGTAAATTCAGTTAGGAGGACCTTGGAATACGAGATCTGGACCCGATCCGAGATTTGGAAAGCAAATTAGGTGATTGGATTTAAGTTATATCATTTTTGATAATGATATATTATCGTTTAAACATTCACCGTTATTATGCAATGTAAAGTGATGAAATTTTAATATGACATATTGAAATATGATATGTTTAAATGTTTAAACATATGTTAGAATGATTAAAGTGACGAAATGCTATTATGACATGTTGGAATATTAATATGCTAAGATATTAATATGTTGGAAAATTCATATGTTGAGATGTTTAATGTGCTAAAATATTCATATGTTGAAATATAAACTTATCAAAATATGTGTAGCAATTACTGTTGTTCCAATTTCATGTCAAACTTGTGACATTTATGTACCTGGACGATTAATAATAGAAATTGAGAAAATTACATGTTACTTTGTTTGATTTGAACTATCACATGATTAAAACGATTATATGTTAGAATATAATTTATTATATATTGGAAAGAACATGCGACATAAAATGGGCTTAACATGATGACATGTAAAATATAGATTATAGTAAAAATTTGAAAGAATGGACATGCCTAAATTATATAGAAAATTTATAGTAAATAGGAAACTGTAACCGCGCATGGACACGAGGTTAGATTACATTTACGGTAGAAGTCTACCCGGAGCCTCCCAGCAAATCCATCATCCACAAGGGGTAAATCTAATGTGAGGGGTCTAAGTGCATAAATAAATTATGTAATGGTGCTAAAACACGAGGTTAAATCAACTTGTGGTAGAAGTCTGCCCGGAACCTCCCAGCTAATCTAGCATCCACAAGTGTAGGCTTAATGTGATAGGTCTAGTGCATAAATATATATGTATATATATATATATATGTGTGTGTGTGTGTGTCTGTGTGTGCGTGCGTGCGTGTGTTTGTGTGTGTAAATAGCAGGAATGGTATACATCATTAATTGTAATTAATGGAAATAAATGGAACAGAATGAAAGATACAACAGTAAAAGGATTGGAATAAATGGGGAATGATAATAACCTATTATAAATAAATTACATTAATGAGAATGTTATATAATAGGTAGACTTGTCCTAGGGACAAGTGGATACTATAACTTAGGTTAAAATAAACTAGTGAGAAAATGAGATAACTTGTGTAATGAGAAAAATGGTACTTAGTTGTAAATTTAGTTATCTACAAATGGGGGAAAATTTATGAAATGAAAGAAGTTGTACTTAATTATAAATTAAGTAATTGGAAAACTTGGAAATCTGAAATATGCTGATATGATTAACATGTTAAGGCTAGTCCTAGGGACAAGAGGACATTATAACATAGGTTATAATAAATGGAAAGGAGACTTATTTGTGAACCATAGTCAAGAGAACTAAGTTAATAAGTGAACAACGATAAGTTATAGTGACAGTATAAGATGGAATTATAATAAAATAAGGAG
The DNA here is from genome assembly GCA_030737875.1 of Allium sativum. Classification (NCBI taxonomy): domain Eukaryota; kingdom Viridiplantae; phylum Streptophyta; class Magnoliopsida; order Asparagales; family Amaryllidaceae; genus Allium; species Allium sativum. The sequence continues at coordinate 72,964,772 of CM060924.1, forward strand.
TGAGGAACACTTATGAAGTGAAATAAGTTATTTAATCATAAATGATAAGTGACATGTTAAATAGAAAATATGGGAATTGAGGTATACTTAATTACATAATAAGTATAACATGTTATTGTAACTGTGAAATCAAACAAGAGTATAAAGAGATTGTGGATTACAGACCTTGGATCACAATCTAGCGAATAACATATTGTTGGCTTATTAATAAACTTAAATGGGGTAAGTTATATGACTGAAATTAATAAGCGAAAGGAACTTTGTAACTTGATTAAGAATTCAATGTGAATGGGAATAACCATGTCCGCACGTTTGAAGGTAAATAACTCAATGGGGTAGATCATCGATGTGTCAGGAGGCACGAGGGGGATGCACGTCCATTTGATTATTCTGATAGCTCCGAAGGACTGGAAGGGGAAGCATGCGGCTTCCTGAGATACATAATGTGCTCTGGTAGTCCTTTGTGCGGTGGCAGATGTTTAGGTTGTGCCCGCAGAGGTTGGGTCTGCGCGTAACTGCCAGGTGGGTGGGCCTTGACTGCAAAAGTAGCTTTGCGGTCAAAATGCTGTGACAAGGCGACACTAGAACGATTCAGCGGTCGCCTCAACGGGGAGGCAGAGATCAGGACCAACAAGGATAATAGATCGTCGGGTACCCGTCATCGCCAGCCAGTGGGATGCGAAAAGACTAGTGCTAAACCCATTAGACCATTCACCTTTCACTATCGAGGTATGGTGGTTGAGGGGAGACGCCAACAGACTGTTTAGATTGTTTTTTGGGGCAAATCAGCTAGCTCTTGTAGTCCTTACTAGTTGAGGGAGGGGCCGGTGTGGGGCCATAGCCACCATAAAAATAAATAGACCCGACGGATATCTGTATTTTGAGGCACTTAAAGGAGGGCATGTACAGGTATGGAAAAGCTCCCGACTGAGTTCCGTGTTTCTTGTATAGCCATGCCACGGAACTTGGTAAGTGATTGCTGCCCGACTGAGGCATTCTGGACCTCCATAAACCATGAGGTAAGGTTGGGTTGATCTATGGAGCGGTGATCAGTCATCGGTCGAAGTCACTTAACTTGGTAAGTGATTGCTGCCTGACTGAAACATCCTAGATCTCCATAAACCATGAGGTAAAGGTTAAGGTTGATTCACGGAGCGATGATCAGTCATCGGTCGGAGTCACTTAACTTGGTAAGTGATCGCTGCCGACTGAAGCATCCTGGACCTCCATGAACCATGAGGCAAGATTAAGGTTGATTCATGGAGCGGTGATTAGTCATTGGTCGAAGTCACTTAACTCGGTAAGTGATCGCTGCCCGACTGAAGCGTCCTGGACCTTCATGAACCAAGAGGTGTGGGTTAAGGTTAATTCACGGAGCGATGATTAGTCATCGGTCGGAGTCACTTAACTCGGTAAGTGATCGCTGCCCGACTGAAGCATCCTGGACCTCCATGAACCATGAGGTGTGGGTTAAGGTAGATTCATGGAGCGGTGATCAGTCATCGGTCGGAGTCACTTAACTCGGTAAGTGATCGTTGCCCGACTGAAGCATCCTGGACCTCCATGAACCATGAGGTAAGGTTGAGCTGATCCATGGAGCGGGCATCAATCATCGGTCGGAGTCACTTAACTCGGTAAGTGATCGCTGCCCGACTGAAGCATCCTGGACCTCCATGAGCCATGAGGTAGAGGTTAAGGTTGCATCGATCCGCAGAGCAAACCTCGGTCATCGGTCGGAGTCACTTAACTCGGTAAGTGATCGCTGCCCAACTAAGGTGCCCTAGACTCCCGCAAACCTTTAAGGTTTTAGATCCATGGCTACTTGCTAACTTCCTAGGCATTTGACTTATCGAGACTTTCTCGATCTACCATTGAATTGATGTTATTGGGGTTGTCTCACTTGGTCGGGTTGTAAGGAAGCAAGCGCTCCTTGGATAGCCCGTAATGAGAAATCGTCTATTAGCAATTTTTCGTATTAATTTGGCAAGACAGAGATTTATTCAGGAAGGTAATACTTCATTCATAATGCCATTGTTCGGTACAATGCATGTAAATCAATGCAGAATATTTACAAGAAAGTAGAACATAACGGAAAGTAAAGTAATGCAAGAAGTAAAGTAAATGTGATAGAGATCGCTTGTTTTGAGTTGTAGATATTAGATCATTATCAACGGTCATCAGTTGATTATCAGCCTTGCCATAGCGTGAGCAGAAGCTACGTTGCTTGGAGTGGATTGGTCATTTGATGCCCCTTGCCCCTGGGTAGTCGCAGAAGGATTTGCATCTTGAGAATTTTTCACATACTGTTGCAAGCGGTTCTTCTTAATCAGCTCTTCGATCAATGATCTTAGTTGTCTACACTCGTTGGTTTTGTGGCCTGGCTGATTATGATACCGACAAAACTTCCCATATTTGGTTAGATGGTCATTCATTCTCATTAGCCAAGGCTCTGGATAATCCTCTGCATCCGTTGTGGCAAGGTAAATGTTCTCAGGAGTATGATTCAGAGGTGTTAGATCAGACGAGTCAAGAGGACAAAACTTTTTACTAGCTTTGTTGTCGTTTCCGTTATTCGATCGTTTCTGCCTCTGCGCGCTCTTCTGATTAGGTGGAATAGCTGCACTTTTAGGAGCCTCAAGGAGTTGGTTACCACCAATGATCTGAAGAGGTATAGGATTATCGTCCACCCTCATGTACTCATATGCTTTCTTATAGAACTTGTCAAGGGTAGTTGGTTCCTTCATCTTTATCCACCTCCCGAATTCGCTTGCTTTGTCTATAGCATCGAGTAGAGCCATGAGAATTATGCGTGGCTCTGGATTCCTCACTTCAGACAAGGAAACATTGAATCAACTAAGGAAGGCGTTGATAGTTTCCCCTGGCTTCTGCTTCATTGCTAAGAGAGTTATAGCGTTCTTGGCTTTGGTAGCATACAAGCGGAACTGCTCCTTGAACTTTTTGGTTAAGTTGGAGAAACGGTCTATGTATTTGGGTGGTAGCTTTGTGAACCATGATCACGCGGCACCTTCTAGATAAAGGGGAAAGTAGGTGCATCTCATTTCGTCAGTCACTTTAGCTGCGCTCATATGCCACTCATATTTGAATAGAAAGTAGTTGGGATCAACGAGGCCGTTGTATGGAGGAAAGTCGGAGGATTAAATTTCTTTAGACGTTCTGCTTTGAGTATCCTTTTGGTGAATGGAGTCCTATTGGGGGAGAAGTCCCATTCTCTTTCGTCATTTTCTCTAGCTTGTTTCTTTTTCATAGCTCGTTCTATCATATCCGAAATGTATTCTTCGGTGTTATGGCACTCTATGAAGCTAAGCTCTTTACCAAATGTTCGTCTAGGCATATGATCTCGATTAGAGAGCTTAGGTGCCTTGCCTTCTCGATGAGGGGGTTCCCCCGTAATAGGGTTAGCGACCTTTCGAGCATTCACTTCGGAATGGTTGTTGGCTTTTGATTTCAATTCTTTGATGTTAGCTTCGTCCCTGTCACTTGCCCAATCATAATCATCTTCCATATTGTCGTTGCGGTTATGATCGGAAGCGAGTGATTTGTCATTCTCTTCTAGATCCACATGCACTTTCAGAGGAGATGGATTTGGTTGTGCATTAAGAATGGCATCAAGTTTCTCCATCATCATTTTAGTAGAGGCATCCATTCGGCTGTTGACGTTGACAATAGTGATTTTTAATTCATTTCTAGTCACACTGGCTCCGCTTTCTGAATTTTTGCCAACTTCAAAGTGGTTTGTGAGCAGTGTTTCTTCATTAGCAATATCATCGGGTTCTACCACATTTTTGCTAATGGTCTTCTTAGACTTGGCCATAATTTTGAAGAAGGATGTGACATAAAACTTTAATGGCAAAGCGTTTAACCTTGTGAGAGTGTGAGAGGAGGTAGGAGAAGCGAACGCGGCCCCACGGTGGGCGCCAAATGTTTTAACCAAAAATGGTCAAACACCAAATGATGTTAGAAAAGCACGTCACCAAGTAAATGGTATGAAATTGTGAAGTCACGAACACAAAATAAAAGTAAAAGCAATAAGAAGACGAGATTTTTATAGTGGTTTGATTCAATGTGAATCTACGTCCAATTTTCAATCATTCTTCATCATTATGGAGAGAATTACAAATTTTTACATCTCATACATCGCATTAATTACACTTGACAACTTTTGAGACAATACACCACTTTGTCTCTCTTTATGCTTTAGATCACACTCAGATTCAAAGAGGAACGGATTGGATCGTGTAATTATACACTTTTCCATGATTCCATCATGAAAATGATTTTAGACCCGTGCATTAAGGAGGAGCTATGGTGATTTGAGATCACTTAGAGTAGATCGGAGTGTGAATTAACGGTGCTTGGAGAAGATAAGGTCCATCTCATGTTGGAGGAAGGAGGAGAGAAGTTTAGCGGCCACTAATGATGTTTTTGAAGCTTTTAGAGAGGTATAGGAATGGTTTAGGCAGCCCTTCGGGGTCAATAATTACCCCCTTGAATTGTGGAGCAAGGGGCTATTTATAGAAGTTTGAAGGTAGTGGCAGTTTCGTAATTATAGAATATGGAGTTTGGATCGGGTAGTAACTTGGATCGGGGTAGGCTTGGATCGGGTGTGAACTTTGGATTGGGTGTTAACTTGGTTCAGGCACAAAGTTTGATCGGGTCTAAAGTTGGATCGGGGTATACTTGGATCGTGGCTTGCTTTTAAGGAGATTCTACCTTTATTTAAAAATGCCGATCCAATTCAGGACATACCGATCCAATCTTCATTGAAGGCACTGATCCACCTTGTATTACTGTACTGAACCATTTTCCGTTTAATACACTGATCTATTTACAAGAAAATGGGACTGATCCAATTATTTATATTTTATGCCACCGCGTGTTTACTTAAGGCCGATCCATCTTAACACATTGGTGCCTAGTCCACGTGTACAGAAACAAACCGTTCCACTTTGTAATTTAGAGCAGCCGATCCATACTTGTACTGGCAACTTACTGATCCACGTGGCACCCTAAAGCAAATGACCCACTTTATTTACAAATATTCCATGGCAGAAATAAACAACCTGGTCCATTTGAATCTGCTGCTATTTCTAGACGCTATGTTGCATGTTGATCCTCACGTTCAGGTTATGGCCACTAAATGAATCATTTATTATTTGCAGCATATACATGGAATCATGTAAACAATTGGTTCGTATGTAGGTGCCACATGGCATTTCAGGAGCCTTCATAACAAAGACAACCAGTATAAATGGAATTTGTTGTTTTTGCGTCTCCATGCAAGAAGTATGCTGGTCCACTGTTTTATATAGTGAATGTAACAGCCTCTCCGTACTTTAATTGAGGTCGACCCTGTCTGTAGTGACCAATCCGGTGCTTTATAACAGACTGATATGAGTCGTTGGTACTGTCTGACCCATATGATTGAGGCCGATCCAGAGCTGTCCGAACCAGTTCTGGCCGATCCAGTTTTGGCCGATCCGGCATTTTGAACTGTGTTTTAACAGCGTTAGCAATCCCCCTTTTTGATTGATGACAACATATTCGAATTTCTCCCCCTGAATTTCTGCAACATTTTTTTAGTTCATAAATTTATAAACTTACCGTTTTGATTCCTACAACAAAATGTTAGCGCATATAGAAGATATAACTATAGAAATATCCATCATTGTGATCATAGAAAAAATATAACTCTCCCCTTTGTCATCGATTAAAAAGTATTTAAACGCTGTAAGCACAAAGTAATCGAATAATATTTCAGAGATCTTCGAAATATACAATTCCTAATTCTCGTCAAAGTCTTATGAAAGAATTCTCTAAATGTAGTTTTGTAAGGATGTCAGCAATTTGATTTTCTGAGTTTACAAACTCTAAATTGATGGTTTGTTTTTTAATATTGTCTCTCAAGAAATGATGATTTATATCAATGTGTTTAGTCCTAGAATGGTTTATCGGATTCCTATATAAATTTATTGCGCTTGTATTGTCGCAATAAATTATGGATTTAGACACGTATGCATTAAAATCTTTTAGTGTTTGCTGCATATATATTAGTTGAGCACAGGCTAGTGCAGCAGATATATATTCAGCTTAACATATTGACAGTGAAACACAATTTTGTTTCATGCTGAACCAAGATATAAGTAATTTACCAATAAAGTGAAAAGTTTCACTTGTACTTTCACGATCCGTCCGTGATCCTCCAAAATCAACATCACTATATGAAACTAATTCGAAGGAACAGTCTTTCGGATAGAAGAGTCTAAAATCTTCAGTACTACTAAGATAACGTAATATACGTTTAACTGCTCTCAAAGATGATTCTTTTGGATTAGCTTGAAAATGAGCACATAAGCAAACACTCATCATAATATCCGGTCTACTAGCAGTTAAATGCAGAAGTGAACCTATCATACTTTGATATAACTTTTGATCGACACTTTTACCATTTTCATCTTTATCTAAGTGTGTCATCGTGCTCATTGTAGGTTTACTTGAAGTGTTTTCAATTACAAAATGTTTTATCAGATTTGTATAATATTTTTCTTGATTAATGAAAATTCCATCTGATAATTGCTTAATTGCAAATCCAAAAAGTAAGATAGTTCTCCCATGTGCGACATTTCAAATTCACTGGTCATTATTGTTGAATATTCTTGACATAATTGATCATTCATTGATCCAAAGATAATGTCGTCTACATATATTTTCACTGTTAGAATATCTTTATTATCTTTCTTAATAAAAGGTGTTTGATCAACCTTTCCAATTTGAAATCCTGGTCTAATAAATAAGTTTTGAGACGTTCGTACCAAGCACGAGGTGCTTGTTTCAAACCATATAATGCCTTTTTCAGTTTAAAAACATGAATAGGAAATTTTTTATGAGCAAATAGTGGAGGTTTTTTAACATATACTCCTTCTTTAATATAACCATTTAAGAAAACGCTTTTAACATCCATCTGATATAACCTAATGTTATGATGACAAGCGTATGCTAATAGAATTTGAATTGCTTCTAGGCGTATGACTAGAGCAAAAGTTTCTTCATAATCTATGACTTCTTCTTGATTGTAACCTTATTCAACAAGTCTAGCTTTATTTCTAGTAATATTACCCGATTCATCTGCTTTATTTTTGTAACCCATTTTGTTTCAATAACAGTTTGATCGGTCGTGGAACTGACTCCCAGACTTCATTACGTTAAAATTGATTTAATTCTTCTTGCATTGAGATTACCCAATTTTCATTTGTAGATGCTTCTTTAGGGTTTTTGGGTTCGATATTATACAAGAAAGACATGTTACTTACTAAATTAAGTTGACCTCTTGTTATTTTATTTGAAGTTATTTCTCCTATAATAATTTGAGTTGGATGATCTCGTAATATACTTGGTGGAGATATAACTTCATTAACAGAAATATTTTGATTATTGATATTATCTTGAATTTCTGTTGTATTGTTTTCTATGTTATCATGAACAATGTTTTCATCTTCTCTATATATATCAATATCATCATCACGACAAGAATTATATTTCATAATATCTGTATTAAATGAATTTTGAATAATATTTTCATAAAATGAAACCAGAAGTGATTCTTCTATTTTACCGATTCTCTTATTGAAAATACGATAAGCCTTGCTACGTTCAGAATATCCTAAGAATATTCCTTTGTCGGATTTTGAATCAAAATTTCCAAGCTGATCTTTCGTATACAAAATGAAGCATTTTGAACCAAAAACTTTGAAATAAGATATATTTGATTTTTTACCAATAAAAAGTTCATATGGAGTGTTTTTAGTAAGAGATCGGATAGAAACACAATTCAAAACATAACAAGCCATTGCAACTTGTAACTATACGGATTTTGCTAGGAATCAATCGATCGCTAAACCGACTAAGGCCATTCAAAACCCAGATACGCTAACTCTGGGCATACCACACATCAGAACATATAACAGAAGACTTTTATAAACATCATAATAATGTTACATCAGAGTACAAAATATATCAGAGTATATCGAAATATAATATAGCGGAAGATTAATTTACAATAAATGTAATACAATGCAGCAGAAACAAATAAAATAACACAGCGGAAGACTATCAATACTCTGGACACAGCTTTAAGCTTCAATCCAGAATCCTACTCTGTAAATAAATATCTGGAAAACAAACCACTCGATTGCCCGTGTAGAAAACAGGGGCACCCAAGTTTGCAAGGGAAAAGCAAACTATGAGTCAGTCATGGGACTGGTGTAAGAAACTCTACATTTAAAATTAATTTATATAAATGATAAGGCAAATCACAGGACCATGCCGCTAACGCAGAACAGGTTTACCCCCATGAATGCCAGCGTATAAACAACAATCAGTAATAGAGATATGGATCTACTATGCATCAATCAACATGCAATATCCCAATCTACCCATTTAGATTAATCACCACACTTAGATTTTCCAAATCCAATTCAATTTACAGAAATTATTCCTTTGGACTTTATTTCCTGATTTGTATTTCAAATCATTTGAAATACAAATCTAGCTTTTATATCAAAGTAGATTTCACTTTGGGATCTCAAACCAAATTGTTTGGAAATATGAATTCCAAAACATAACAATGCATACAAACAAGTATGCAACCAAATATCGGGAATCTTCCCTCAAACAAGGCAGTAAGCGCCCCTCCAACTCAATATATATATATATATATATATATATATATATATATATATGCACCTCCCATGCATGAAGCATGCTACACTGCTGACCACTGACCCTAAGGAACTGGATCCAGCCCATACTTTTAGTCGCTCTCGGGTCACCCGAATCTTTAGCCACACACTAAACCATTTTATATCCCGAAGTAGGGAAAATCATTTCACCATATAATAATCACAAGTACTTTCAAATTATAGTACTTCGCATCAGCAATTCACACATATGTTTAGTAACTATTAATCACATAACCTTTGAGCTCGTACGTCTCAAAGAAGGGTGTTTAGCAAGAGAATAAATTCTCCGCCACTAAACAAATACATCATTAATAGCAACTAATCGAATATGTGATGAACTACAATGTAAAACCATAATACATTTCCATGTCATTTCGAAATCATCGGGTTTTAGCCCTCAAAATCCATTTTGTTTTATAAAACATTTTTATAAAACATTCCTTGTCCAAAATCGGGAATACATTTCTTTTCACTTAAGAAAAATATCATTTCAAAATCATTCATTAAATTTGAAATGAACTCCACATTGCTGACATCTCATAGTCAAATCGTGAAGTGTTTCATAAGGCATTAGCATACACATATTTCTACCCAACCCAAATGCTAAATGTAAAAGCATGTCTTGCTCATAAACTGGTCAAGCACAATCCAAACAATTAATCAATCACAATCATGAATATCAACAACCAAGTAAATTTGGTTTAATCACATCATGTGTTTTGGTAAATTCAATTGCCATTTATTCATTCACAATCTAATTACAGATTTATTCAAACTCCAATTGGGTTTAATCCCAAAATCATTTCTTATTGACTGTTCAACTTTCTGGAAATTAACCATGCTTTTACTCGAGTTAAAGAACTAATGTCATTTAAACACAGTTCATGACAAACCCAAAATCCAATTTCAATTCAATTCCAATTAAATATTAATTAATTGGTAAACTTCATTAAATCTTAATTAAAAGATTTAATCTTTTCTCAATTGGGTTTAAGAACAGTGTTAATGAAGACACCATTCACGACAAACCCGAAATCCAATTTGATATTAAATACAAGGCTCTGAATAGAAATTATATCAACTTATATTCAACGTCAAATTCTGAAATCAACAAATATTGTATTGGGAATAACGATATATATATCTTCCAAATTCCTCCACAATATCTGTATAATCACGGAATATAATATCGAAATATTCCAAAGATAATTTCGATTCAATTCCATTCCAATTCATATATTCGAAATTTTGGTTATTTTTAAAACCATTCACAAACCCAATTTATTTTATTTAAAAATTATTGGATTTCAAATCTAGTTAATAAAAAGTTAATTTCGATAAAAATATATTTTTATCTTTACAAACGTGGAATTTTTCATCTCAATTCTTTACAAATCATTTTTTATTATTTTACACAAATTATTAATATTTTTAATAATTTTATCAAGGCATGTACACTCGATTTCCATAAACGGTCATCGAATTGCACTTACAGCGCCCTTTTTCAAAATTGATTTGGACATAATTTCAAATCCAACCATTAGATTTCAAATCTCTTATATTCATTGGAAATATCTTTTCGATACGAACCCAATGGTTCCGGTATTAGGAGAATCGGACGGTCGGATCTCCCGAAATGTCAATTCAAAGTCAATGGTCGAAATTCGCGAACGACCGCTGCGCGGCGCGTTCTATTAGGCCATTATAATATATATATATATATTATTTCATCGATTTCCATTTAAAATGTATTCTATAAATCGTTTATAAATTTGTTTTAAAAAATGGTTTCAACTTCATTTTCAATTATATATAAAAATTGAATATTCCATATACATGACAATTTTATACAGTGTATATATATGTTAAAAATTATATTTTTAATGATCCAATATTTATTTCACTACATGAAAATTTTATATATTGCCATATATAAGCTAAAAATAATATTGTTAGCGAACAAATATTTATTTCCTTTCATGACCAATTTATATATCGTAAATATATATTTTTACATCGCATATAAATTTTTATTCACATCGTGTAAAAATATTTTATTCACATTTCATATATATTTTTCACATCTCATATATATATTATTTTCATTTCATATATATATATACATATATATTATTTCCACCTTTCATATATATATATATATTATTTTCATTTCATATATATATTATTTCCACATTTTATATATATATATATATATATATATATATATATATATATATAATTCACACTTCATATATGTATATTATTCACCTCATATATATATTTTTCCATTTCATTTCATATATATATTATTCATTTCATATTTTTTTTCATTTTATATATATATATATATATATTATTTTCATTTCATATATATATATATATATATTATATTCACATTTCATATATATATATATATATATATTATTCACTTCATGTATATATTTCCATTTCATTTCATATATATATTTTCCCATTTCATTTCATGTATTTTTTTTCCATTTCATTTCATATATATATTTTCCCATTTCATTATATACAATAAAAATGATATTTTTATTATTTAAATATTTTATTCAACACGTGAATATTTTATACAGTACACATATATAATAAAAATGATATTTTTATCGATTACACATTTTATTCAACACAATACAATCCAAACAAACAAACATCCACGACTTGTACAATAAATGGTATCGGGTGCTACTAAGCACCGTCTGCATCCTAGTATATATTTTACTGGAAAATAATTAGAGTGGGAAGGATTTCTCGCTGTCGGTTTCCACTCCTCCAGTTTTATTTCTGAATTTCTAAACGGTTTGGATTTGAATTCGTCCTAAATTCTAACTTGCTCCAAATTGAACCCAATCAGTTTTGTTGTGAAGCTCTCGTCCCCATGATCGCAACGGATCCAATTTCGCACGGTTTGGACCTCGTATGAAGAAGATATGATGTTATATACATTGAATAACTAAACGAGTCATTGGTAATTAATTAATTAATTAACCTAATTATATGCCTGAATCATCTCCCCTGTTCAAGATTCAGCCAAACCCAACATTGGCCAGAAAGAAGCTGTCACTGCCTCCTGTTCTTCGCGCCGAACTTCGATCGGAGGGGCCCACATCGTCGACCATCTCAAGCCCCCTGATGCCATGATTCTCGTGAAACTCGCACATAACCTGAGGCCCCATTTCATGAAAATCTGCAGCACCTTCGAGCTCCCGTCCCCGTCACCACACAACGATTCAGACGATCTCCTCCGTTAAACATATAGAGCTTGAAGTGCTCTTCAAATTTGCCTTAGGATGTTTTGAAATTCATTGATTATATTTGGAGAAAAGAGGGATCTAAATCGAGAAAAATCTGGCCATATATTCACTAGTGGTGGCTGCGTTATTAGTGGGCTAGGGTTTGGCACCATGGGGTATTTATAAAATTTTATAATAATATTTAATTATTTTAATTCGAGAAATAATTTTTTTGCATTCCCACTCCAAACGAGACCCAACGGTTGTCGCCCTTAGCTAATTATCCCCATTTCGAACAATATGGGATATGTTTCGTAACCCAATTCGGCTGTTACGATCACTTTCCGCTATATTTAAAATATAAATCATTATATTTTAAATTCAAACGCGCATTTTAATTTACCGGGGCTACATACGGACTCCAAAAATTCCAGCAAAATAAATCTAGCTGCGTTTTGACGATACAGTCCTAACAAAACTAATTCGTCGAATTTGGAGACCATTTGAAAAACGGTCATTTTTCAGTCGATTAAATTCAAGCTGAAATTACCAAACACATTTTAATTCACTATGCTCACATATTGATTCCAAAAATTATGTAAATTTTAATCTAGCAATAATTTGACATTCCGGATCCAACAAAAGTGGCCACGTCGAAAATGGAGGTCGTTTGCAAAATCGCTATTTTTAAGGGCAATATATTATATAAATTACATAACGACTATTCTGAATTTTCAACTGGACATAACTTTTTATTCTCGTTATGAAATCTGTATTTTTCACATCCGTTGGAAATGTATTTTCAAACAGATTCAAATATTTTTGGTTTCACTAAAATCCAGTTTATTTTGAATCCTGTGCATTCATTTGAAATTTGAAATCGAATTTTCAAACTACCGTGCCATTTCCAATTCCTTTTATAATTAAAATAAATATTTATATTCCAACTTCAATTTAAATAAATATATGCGTTCTAATTTTATTCAAAATAAATTTCTAGTCCTTATTATTTAAAATAAATCATTTTAAATATTCAAAATTCATTAAAATAGCCAAAATAAAAATTTTAAATTGGTTCTGATTTTCCGGGTTGTTATACAACTACTTCAGCCCAAAAATGTTTTGGCAATGTACTTCCATTTAACAATGTTCTGGCACATTCTCGTAAAGTTCTATTTTTATGTTCTATAACTCCATTTTGTTATGGAGTTCTAGGAAAAGAGAAATTATGAAAAATTCCTTTCTTTTTACAAAATAAATCAAATTTCTCATTTTCAAATTCTTCTCCATGATCACTTCGTATGTTCTTTATTTTTAAATCAATTATAATTTGAATTTGTTTGAAATTTTTTTAAAGATATCAAAAGTATCACTTTTATTCTTTAAAAACATAGTCCAAGTGTATCTCGAAAAGTCATCAACAATTACAAACACATATCCACTATGATTTATGGAATGAACTTGAGTTGGTCCGAAAAAATCCATGTGTAGTAATTCAGGCAGTTGTAATGTCGTTATAACCTTTTTTTAGATTTGAAAGAGGATTTTGTTAATTTTTCAAATTAACAAGCATTGCACAAATTTTCAGTTTTGAATTTTATTTTGGGTAACCCTCTTACTATATCATTTTTATAAATCTTGTATATTTTTTTAAAATTAATATGACAAAATCGTTTGTGCCATAACCAAGGATCGTTGTCTTTGGCTAATAAACACGTACTTGGATCATTATTAACTGCCATATTCAATATATAAATATTTTTATCTCGATTTTGTTCATAAATAAAATTTTGATTTGAATCAAATATACTACATTTATTTTGCAAAAAAAGATATTTTTAGATCTTATCACATAATTGGCTAATACTTAATAAATTATGTTTTAAGTTCTTAACCAATAAAACATCAGAAATAAGAGGTGAATTAGATATACCGTAATTGCTCACATCGCCTTTGTCGATGATATGTCCTTTGGAATTATCTCAAAACGTGACAGTTCCTCTTTTTGAGTAACTATATTTGTTAGCATCTCCTTATCTCCTGCCTTGTGTTTTGAGCAACCACTGTCTAGTATCCATTTTCCTCTGTTTTTGTTGAGTGGGACCTACAAAAAATTATTTATAATTTTATTACTACCCAATTCCTCCGTTAAGGTCCTAAGGGTTAAATCTTAGGAAGCCAAACCCAAGAGGGTTCAGGATCCTTGTAGAAAATATAATTATCATTATTATGAATAGAATCTAAAAAATTCTTAATATATTTATTTCTAATAAGAACATTATGGTTTTTGGAAACCATATACTAATATTTCCCGAGTATTTTTCTTAGTAGAAATATTTGATTTACTACTAGGAATTACCGGTTTAATATTAGATTTCTTAGAACTGGATTTTTTAAATTTTAACTTTTTGATTATATCCTAGTCCCTTTTTAGTAAAAACTGGTTAAGAATTTTCTAATATTTTAAATAAATTCTCTCTACCTTTGTTAAAACTGTTAACATTCTTAGAAATGTTTTCTAATTTAACTTTTAAACTAGAATTTTCTAATTCTATGATTTCAACCTTAGTATTTAAATCATGATTCTCAGAAGCTAATAAATCAATTTTTTTCCTTTAAGTCTGTATTTCTTGACTCAACATAGAAATTTGAGAATTTGCAGCTAAAAGAGATTCTTGAAGTTTTCTAATCTGGTCTTCTAAAATCTCCTTTTCATCTTTTAAAAGATCTTTCTCAAATTCTGCTTTCTTTTTATCTTCGTTAGCTTGTTTAAACTTTCGCTTAAATATTTTTCTAGATTCTAAAATTTAAGTATTAATTTCTATTAATTCATCAAAATTAAATTCACTTACATCGGTATCCTTAGCCATGAAGCATACGTTTGCTTTCTCACTATCACTATCACCGTCACTTTTAGAAGATGAATATAAATTATCCTAACTGACTGAAAAAGCACGTCCCTTTTATTTTTCCTTTTTGTGATTTTTCTTTAATTATGGACAATTCTTTTGATAATGTCCGGTCTTGTGACAATTAAAGCATTCCACTAGAGTAGGGTCAGGCTCTTTTGATGAATTCTTTTTCATATTCATACTTTGGCCTTTTCTATATTTCAGAAACTTTCTAAAATTCTTTTCTATAAAAGTAATATCTTCTTCATCTGAATCTGAATCTTCTTTTTCAGCATGGAAAGCTAAATTTTTCTTATCTTGTACATGTGCTTTCTTTACCTGCAAATTTGCTTCATAGGACATGAGATTACTGATTAACTATTCTGGTTTCATGGTAGTAAGATCACTAGATTCTTCGATAGCTAATACTTTTCTTTCCCATCCATCCATCAAAGAGTTCAATATTTTTGAAACTATATCAAAATCAGAATACTTTTCTCCTAATCCTAAAAGAGAATGATAAATGTTTTGAAAACATGAATACATGTCATTTATAGACTAATTCTCGTTCATTCTAAAATTTTGAAATTGGTTTTTAATAATAGATATCTTTCTTTGTTTAACCTTGCTAGTTCCTTCATCAGTAACTTTAAGTGTTCACCAGATTTCATATGCTGTGTTGCACATACAAACCCGGTTAAACTCCAATCTATCTAAAGCACAATGCAACATATTCATGGCTTTAGCATTTGCGGTAGCATCTGCTTTTTCATTTGTAGATAATTCGGTGTATAGAGTAGTAGGTTGTGTATACTCTTTTTGTGTGATGTTCAATGCATCAAAACTATTTGCTTGCATATATACCCTCATTCCTGTAGCCCAATAGCTATAGTTTATGCCATTAAAAAAGGGTGGTCTTGCAGTGGATTAGCCTTTAGTATATCTAGTGTTATATCTAGCACTAGTGTTATTATCCATATTAATTATGTATCAGATAACGGTTTTACGGTTAAATGATGGCCTTGCTCTGATACCAAATGAAAAATCGGTGTGCACGACTTAAGCAGGATACTTATATGGATATAGCGGAAATAATAAACAAACTAGTAATCTGCAGTAGTTACGCAGGTAAAAGCTAAGCTATATAAGTATATCACAAATGAAAGTAAATTGCAATAAGTAAAAGGCACCAGGAATTTTATAATGGTTCGGACTTCCCGCCCTACGTCCAGCCCCGAAGCTCCTCTTTGGAATTCACTATCACACCCTCTCTTAGCCCGGAGGAATAGGTCACAATACACCCGAGCACCAACAAGGTTGTTCCGCCTGAGCGCACACACAGGACTTCACAATTTACAAGTCTTTTGACTATTGAATGTGTTCTCTAATCAACATGGAGTAGTCACGATGAAGTACACCCTTTTTATAATCTTATCCTTAAGTAATTGAAATGTTTGTGAAGACTGATGGAAGTTTGTTGCTTGTCGAATCAAGAGATGTGAAATGTTATCAAGGATTCAGCATGTAACAAAAGCACCCCCCATCTACTTGAAGAATGTGACCTAAGCTTCTACGTTTGGTCTTCTACCGTTACGAGCATTCTTGGCTGCCCCCCACCTTTCTTCCATAACTTTAATCACTGGGAGTTCGAACCCTTGTCACCTAAGCTCGAAACCCTTTTCATTGTGTTTATCTGGACACTGTGGAACGAACGAAACAATCATTGCTTCAAGAATATTTTTGCCTCGAACCATAAACTTTGCCACAAAGTTACTTACTATTACCATCTCTGGTCAGGTACACAGCCGGCTCTTTTCATCCTAACCATATTGGATACCACCATCGACTGGGAAGAATCCGAAGGTAGCACCGACGCTGGAGGCACTCAGCAACGTTGCCTCTTCCCTCGACCATGGTAAGTTCATCTTGCGCTGCACACTCCCTCGCTACAGCCAAACTTTTTGTATTTTATGGTTCGCTGCTGTTGGTTTACATGTCTACATGGGGAGTTGTGTTAATGGGGCTATTTTGTGGTGTTTTTATGTAAGTTTATTTTGTTTGTACATTAGTTTAGTATGTAATCAATCGCGCTACGCGCTACAAACTCCCTGCATACAATTTGCATGCTTTATCGCACTGTTAGCCATCGGTCAGGCTTGTTGACCGATTGTGTTATTATCTTATTTGTAATATTATCCAATCGGGTGTGTAGAATCGCTCTACACAATCGTTATGCTAAAAAAAATAACTTGAATTTAAGATAGCTTTAGAATACAAAGAATATAGAAGGGCAAATCAGAAATTAGAGAGAATATAATAAGAATCGGTTGTTGGAAAACATGTTTGTTTTGTTTATATAATAGTAGAAGAGTAGCATTTCTTCATGAAGGATTTCAGCCAAAGGTTGCATCCATTTCCATTCGTAATTGAAGAGGAATCCCTTCATGAAGGAAGGTGACTCTTCATAAAAAAGACTTCTATTTTGAATCAGTCAACTGGCCTAAAAATCATCAGTCGATTGATTGAATCATACTGTAAAATGTTTATATTTAAAATCATTCAAAACTAGTCGTTATTGTACAGAGACAGGCTGACTAGTCGACTTGTTAAATTTCTACCAGTCGACTGGCACAGCTGAGTCTGTACAATCATGGCTATTTAAAGCCTTTTAACACACACACACACACACACACACACACACACACACACATATATATATATATATATATATAGTTATATCTTATTTTTTATATTCGTGTTATATTTGAGGATAGATTTTAACATAATTCTAACACGACTCAACACACATATATATAACCTTATCATCATGACATGATTTCCATTACTCTTCTCTTTGTTGACATTAATCAAAATTCTTGTTTTCAACAAAATTTGCGTACACATAGGAGGTACAGCTTAGGCATACATGCATTATTATGTTGAATTTCACTTTGCACAAGTGCACAATGTTTGCAAAAATTGGATGCGCACATGATGGATGTATATTATGCGAGGGGTTAACTGATTTTTACCCTTATCAAATTTTGGGGATGAAATTTCCTAAGGGTAGAAAAATGTAACACCCCACATTTTGTAACAATTAAATAATTAAACAATGCATACGTGTGTATATACGCATCGACATTAAAAGAAAATTAAAGAAGAAAATATTAATGTAAACAAAAATGTAATGCATGCATTAAAAGAAATAAAGGATTGGTTGCATGCAGTGTAAATATGTTGCATGCATTAATTATGCATTTATAATAAAAGAGAAATAAAAGAAAACGATTCATGCAATAAAATATTGTAACAAATATGAAAAAAAAAGTAAGAAGAGAACAATAATTACCATTGGTCTAAGCCTTATTAACAATTGCCTTGGTAGTCCAGTTGGTTAGAGCATGTGACTTGTATACAAGAGGTTCGGAGTTCGATCCCCGCCTTCATAATATTTTTGTTTTAAGAGAACGGCTAAAATTTACACATGTTCATAAGAGAAAATATGTATAAATGCACATATAAGGAAAAATATACATATAAGGAAGTAAATAAAATATATGTATATATGTATGAGAATATATATGTATATATGTGCAAATATATCTATATATATAAATATATAAGAGATATAATTCAAGATAAGGCTACAATCAATGAAATATGGCAAGAATCAAATAACGGTGCGACACCGTTAAAATTTTAAAAATGAAACGAAAGTTGTGCGTATATATATACGTGTGAAATGGTCGTTAGAAGAATTGTATACGTATAAGAAAATTACATGTGAATATAGCAGTTAAATAAATTCCAGAAATTTCAAACATTCAACACCGGGGGGTCGACACCACTAAAGGGGTGTCAACATCGGAGTCGACACCCCTAGATCCAACCAGATTCATCAATGAATCGAGATTGTTTTAACATTCAATGCTAACTCAGCGCTGCGTATACGATAAGATCCTGAACACCTATAAATAGCTAGCAGAGCCTGGCCTAAATCTCACGTTCTTTGAGACAATGTCTAAGCTCTGTCATTCTTCCTCCTCCTCAAACCTCTTTAGTACGAAAATTCTGAATCAAGATTTGGAGGAAAAGAATGAAAATTAATAAGTAGGTATTCAGAATCATATTCGAAGTGAGGTAATTTTTTAGATTTGGTCTATTTCAATTTTCTTTTCTTTCTTCCCTTTTTCTTTTAGTAAGAATTGTATATTCCATGGTTGCTAGGGTGAAAATTCAGTTAGGAGGACCTTGGAATACTAGATCTGGACCCGACCCAAGATTTGGAAAGCAAATTAGGTGAGTGGATTTAAGTTATATCATTCTTGATAATGATATATTATTGTTTAAACATTCACCGTTATTATGCAATATAAAGTGATGAAATGTTAATATGACATGTTAAAATATGACATGTTGAAATATGATATGTTGAAATGTTTAAACATATGTTAGAATGATTAAATTGAAGAAATGCTAACATGACATGTTGGAATATTAATATGATAAGGTAATAATATGTTGGAAAATTCATGTGTTGAGATGTTTAATGTGCTAAAATATTCATATGTTCAAATATAAACTTATCAAAATATGAGTAGCAATTACTATTGTTCCAATTTCATGTTAACTTATGACATTTGTGTACCTGGACGATTAATAGTAGAAATTGGGAAAACTACATGTTACTTTGTTTGATTTGAACAATCATACGATTAAAACGATTACATGTTAGAATAGAATTTATTGTATGTTTGAAAGAACATGCGACATAAAATGGGCTTTATATGATGACATGTAAAATATAGATTATAGTAAAAATTTGAAAGAATGGATATACCTAAATTATATAGAAAATTTACAGTAAATAGGAAACTGTAACCGTGCTTAGACGCGAGGTTATATTACATTTATGGTAGAAGTATGCCTGGAGCCACCCGGCAAATCCAGCATTCACAAGTGGTAAATCTAATGTGAGGGACCTAAGTGCATAAATAACACATATAGTGGTGCTAAGACACGAGGTTAAGACAACTTGTTGTAGAAGTTTTCCCGGAACCTCCCATCAAATCCAGCATCCACAAGTGTAGGCTTAATGTGATAGGTCTAGTGCATATATATATATATATATATGTATGTATGTATGTAAATAGAAGGAATGGTATACATCATTAATTGTAATTAATGGAAATAAATGGAATTGAATGAAAGATACCACAGTAAAAGGATTGGAATAAACAGGGAATGATAATAACCTATTATAAATAAATTACATTAATGAGAATGTTATATAATAGGTAGACTTGTCCTAAGGACAAGTGGATATCATAACTTAGGTTAAAATAGACTAGTGAGAAAATGAGATAATTTGTGTAATGAGAAAAATGGTACTTAACTGTAAATTTAGTACTCACCAAATGGAGGAAAATTTATGAAATGAAAGAAGTTGTACTTAATTATAAATTAAATAATTGGAAAACTTGGAAATCTGAAATATGCTGATAAGATTAACATGTTAAGGCTAGTCCTAGGGACAAGAGGAAATTATAACATAGGTTATAATAAATGGAAATGAGACATATTAGTGAACCTTAGTCAAGAGAACTAAGTTAATAAGTAAACAACGATAAGTTATAGTGACAGTGTAAGATGGAATTACAATTAAATAAAGAGTGAGGCAAACTTATGAAGTGAAATAAGTTATTTAATCATAAATGATAAGTGACATGTTAAGTAGAAAATATGGGAATTGAGATATAACTAATTACATATTAAGTATAACATGTTATTGTAACTGTGAAGTCAAACAAGAGTATAAAGAGATTATGGCTTTTTAATAAACTTAAATGAGGTAAGTTATATGACTGAAATTAATAAGCGAGATGAACTTTTTAACTTGATTAAGAATTCAATATAAATAGGAATAACCATGTTAAATGGAAACCTGATGAGGTAAGGCAAGCGCATAGAAGAATATTTAGACATAGGGTCTAATAACATATTAAAATGAGGCGCTTGGTCCAGTCCGCACGTTTGAGGGTGAATAACTCAATGGGGTAGATCATCAAGGTATCATGAGGCATGAGCGGGACGCATGTCCATTTGATTATTCTGATAGCTCCGAAGGACTGGAAGGGGAAGCATGCGGCTTCCTGAGATACATAACGTGCTCCTGGTAGTCCTCTATGCGATGGCAGATGTTTAGGTTGTGCTTGCAGAGGTTGGATCTGCGCGTAACTACCAAGTGGGTGGGCCTTGACTGCAAAAGTTGCTTTGCAGTCAGAATGCTGTGACGTGGCGACACAAGGGTGATTCGGCGGTCGCCTCAACGGGGAGGCAGAGATTAGTACCAACAAGGATAATAGATCGTTGGGTACCCTTCATCGCCAGCCAGTGGGATGCGAAAAGAATAGAGCTAAACCCATTAGACCATTCACCTTTAACTATCGAGGTACAGTGGTCGAGGGGAGACACCAACTAAATGGTTAGATTGTTTTTTAGGGGCAAGTCAGTTAGCACTTGTAGTCATTAGTCGTTGAGGGAAGGGCCGGGGTGGGGCCATAGCCACCATAAAAATAAATAGACCCGACGAATATCTGTATTTTGAGGCCCTTAAAGGAGGGCATGTACAGGTTTGGAAAAGCTCCCAACCGAGTTCCGTGTTTCTTGTATAGTCCTGCCACGAAACTCGGTGCTACGATTAAGGCATCGAATATGATTGATGTTACGTACATGGGAAAGTCTAGATACATGCATGTCTGCTCTGAGTGGTGTATCATAGAATTGAGGGCATTACTCTAGTATGGAATCTGATTCGATCGAAGGTGGTAGTCTGTACGCTTACGTAGCATAGTAATGACAGATAAATGCGAAACGTGTAACACCCCATAATTTTAAATATTAAAACTGACAAATTAAAGAATACTTAATTTTTAGAAGAATAATTGAGGGAAACGGGTTGCGCCATTGCGTTCGTCTCGGAATTTTACTTGAGATAGAGTCCGAGTTTGCGTAAAAAGGATATAGTATGAAGAAGTTATGGAGTTTAGAAGATTTCAGTTTAAAACCAGAATTAAAATAAAATATTCAAACAGCGAAGGCGGGAAGAGGAAACGTGGAACCGACCACGTTTGGGGTTCCCCTCCCCCCCCCCCCCCCGTAGGGGTTGATACCATTGGCCTGATCTGGGCAGTGATGATTTTTAATGGATTAGGGCATATGTGGCATCCTCTGATTGGCTGGGTGATGTGTATTTTTGGTTTGGATGGTTTAGATTGATCCTAAACTAAACTAAAGGCTCTAATTAATCCTACACATCTATATAAACACCCATAAACCTAAACCCTAATCTAAACTAAATTCATTCATAAGCCGCCATGCTGCTGTATCCTAAACTATGCTAGTCTCTTCTCCAACGAATTATAGCTTAGGAATTGTGAAAAGGGATTCTAGAACTACAACGAACGAATCTATTCTTTCTTCTATCACTATGAGTACAGTTGTTTTCACAAGATAATTAATTAAAATAATTAAGATAAGCTGTGATCTAGACTGTATGAATATGCCTGTTGAATAATATGTTATTAGCCAGTTCTGTTATCATCTATTTTGTTAATATATGCTAGTTTGTTATCATATGTAATTGGATTCATTTTATGATGTTAATTCTTGTCTAATTACATATGCTTGATTGGATTCATCTATGCAAATTATGTTTATATATGCAAGTTTATATACAAGTTATGTTCATCTATACAAGTTATATAAGTTTATATGCAAGTTATGTTTATCTATGCAAGTTATGCAAGTTTATATGCAAGTTATGTTTATCTATGCAAGTTATGCAAGTTTATCTATGCAAGTTATGTTCATCTATGCAAATTATGCAAGATTATATGCAAGTTATGTTCATCTATGCAAGTTATGCGAGTTTATATGCAAGTTATTTTCATCTATGCCAGTTTATAAGCAAATTATGTTCATCTATGCAAGTTTGTGCTTATATGTTTAGATTCATCTATGCAAGTTTGTGCTTATATGTTTAGATCCATGCCAATTCATATGTTTAGATCTATGTCAGTTAACATTGCATATGTTAATTGGATCCATCTTATATGCTAGTTCACGTTTGTATGCTTAATTAGATTTATGTTGTTCCATGCCAATTTTTTGTTACACATGCTTAAATAGATCTATATTGTTTTATGCCAATGTGGATGTCATATGCCTCTTTCTTTTCCTTTTCTTATGAGTTAGGCTAACAGCGAGCCTAACGTATTATGTGAATTATATGTACGAACGACGTGGGACCGTTGGGGAATAGTTTGGGAAATATTAAATATTGGATATTATGTAATTGGCATAAATTGGTTAGTAACCATGTAATTAACATGAGACATAAATTGGTATAGTTTATGTACATGGAAATTATGGACATAATTTGGAGGATAATTATGAACATAACTTGAATTGGAAATTATGGACAATTTGAAATAGGGATTTTAATTCAAATTGGGGTTGAATAATAAAATGAGATAATGAACATGCCTAACCCGAGGTTAGATTGAGTTGTGGTGTAAGACTGCCCAGAACCGCCTGGCACATCCAGAAACCGCAACAATAGGTCTAATGTAGGAGGTTAGTGCTTCAAGCCCAAAACCCGAGGTTAGAATGAGCTTGTGGTAGAAGTCTGCCCGGAACCGGCCGACACATCCAGCAACCGCAAACAACAGTTCTAATATGAGAGGTTGGTGCATTAATAAATCAATTAATGCCAATGAACAGACATGCTAAGAATGGTAAGGTTAAGTACCATATGAATAGGTGACACTTAACTAATACATCATGTTAATTAAACAAATGGGTGAGGTTAGGTTAAATTGAGAACACTTAACCGTTATAACATGTTGATTAGGAAACCCTAGTAACAGGGACCAATTTCAGCAGTAACCCACATAGATGTATCATGCTACCCTGAACTAGGTAGGGTGGGGCACGATTACTGGGCTGGTTGATTATAAGCGGTCAAAATAGTGGCGGGTGGTGCGTCAGTGTAGGTTCCGATGGAGTACGGGCGTGCACGTGCTCCAAAGTGGAAAAATCAAGCATTAGTAATTATACACTGTGCATCTTGAATTGTGTCGACTTTCCATCATAGGGATTGATACACCCCATGTTCGGACCAGCACAGGTATCTACAAACAAGTGGGGCCGAATGACACAAGTAATAAATACTCATGAGTTAGGGTGCCGATCGAATGGGGAGAGTAGTGAGTACAACTAGTGGAGATAGGGGCAGGCGACACCTATGACAGCAGCTAGGGGTATATGAGACTGCCATTATTATTATTATCATTATGATTAGTAAGAGGGATCAACTTTCATAGTAAATAGGGTTGGTGCAGTGTAGTAATTATCCTATAGTGATTAGAAGTGTGATCAACGTTTATCTTATTCATCTTGCTTACTTTGTCATACATGCTTATGTTACAATCATTTCTTACTTTCTAGAATATGTTCTTATCCTATTACTTTATTAATTATATTGTTAAAGTTAATGGACTCGTCAGACTTTATGTCTGACCTTGTTTGTTTCGCCTCTTTTCTTCCCATTCCCCCTTCTCCGGGTTCTCAATGTGGGCCCAGTGGAGCTTGATTTGGATCTCTTTCTCTCTCTTTTGGAAGTGCTTGGATTGCTGAAAGTAAAAGTTCAACTTATCTCTTTTTATGTCTATTTATGTTGGGGTTATGCTTTTTGTTTTATGTACTCAGAAAATAATTTGTCAAGATGGATATTAAGTGTACTTGGTTTTATTCTTTGTTTTGGTGTTTTAACCAAACTATTTTTCCACTACAACGAAGTTGTTTTAAATTTTTAAAGTGCCAATATTTGTATCTGTCTTGTTATATTCTGTTCTATACACTTGTAATACTCCATGAAAATTAATGCATTCACTTTGTGAGTGACATTTATGGATGTGGGGTGTTACACATGATATTAGAGATGAAGGTTACCAGAACAGATAAAGGATTTTGAAAACCGTTTTCAAAAGCATTTTTATAAAGAAGTATTTTCAAAAACATGTTTTAAAGAAGAAGTTTTCAAGAGAAAGGTTTATTATGAAAAACATAATCCCCAAAAGCCATACATCTTTCTTTCGATTCTTTGTTTCGAATATCTCCCTCCTCCTTCTTGAGTCTCTTTACCCGCGTGTTGATGCTTTTTCTATGATATGTAAGCACTTTCGTGTGATGGGCGGAAAACCATTTCATAGGACTGAGACGTTTGTTGAGGCTAGAATTGGCTCAAGGAAGTGGAGAACTCGTTTGGTATCTTTGAGATAGACGGTGGAAGGAAGGTTCAGCTAGCTGCTTGGTCGATGAGGGAGTTTAGGCTAAGGAGCACAACCCAAGAATGAGGATTTTGTTGATATGGCTTTAATCCACGAAGACAGTAAAGGAGAAAGAGGAAAGATTAATTAACCTCATGATGAAAGAAGGTGTCTTTATAGTGGTATAGCGGGCCATGTAATTAAGGACTGTAGGAGGAAGAAGAAGCCTGGTTGTTTTCATTACGGTGAGGCAGGACATCTGCTTAAAGACTACCCAAGGAAGCAAGGACAAGGGCAAGGGCAGAGGATAGGACCTACTTCTGGAGGACAAGTTCATGCTTTCTTGGCACCAGGACAGAAGAGAGATAGAAGCGTTTTTGTTGAAAGTTTGATTTTCATTTTTGATCATCCTGTTCGAATTTTATTTGACTCTGGCACTTAGCATTTGTTCATATCTGCTTCGTTAGTTGAAACACTGCACCAAAATACTAGTTTAGTTATGGATCCCATTTTAGTCTCAAATCCTATTGGTGGTTCGGCTCATTTATCTATGCTTTGTTGGGATTTGAGAGTGTCTATCTTGGGCGTTGGTGTTGAATCCAACGCCTTGTTCTTGGTTTCACGAGCTATAGCTTGATTCTAGGGATGGATTGGCTAGCTAGGTATGATACCATCCTGTACTGCGAAAGGAGGGTTGTTAGATTGTTGACTCGCAGTGGGAGAACCCTTGATATTTCTTGTGACCCTAGAGGTCAGGTGATGCTTAGCTACCCAGAATCACTTGACACATCAATCGATGATTTGGAATCTGTTCGTGTAGTCCGTGATTATGGTGATGTCTTTGATGTGGTTTGGGGTTTACCCTCTAGGCACGAGATAGACTTTCGTATATACTTAGTAGATAATGCAAAACCAGTTGCATTACCAGTCCTCCACATGGCTTCGAGAGGGAGCTGGAACTCAGTATGTAAGTAGGGGAGCTACTTGAGAAAGGGTTCATAAGAAGAAGTATCTCAGAGTGGGGTGCTCCAGTTGTTTTTGCTACGAAGGCTGATGGTTCGCTTAGATTGTGCGTGGACTATAGAGAGCTGAATAAGCTAACGAAGAAGAACAGACACCCATTGTCGAGGATAGACGATTTGTTCGATCTGTTAGTTGGTGCTTTAGTTTTCTCGCAGTTGGATTTAGCTACAGGATTTCATCAGCTAACGGCGACTAAGGACAGTATAGATAAGGCTGTTATAGGGCTCCCAATGGTTTCTTCGTGTAACAGCCCGCATTTTACGTATCGAAAGATCGTAGAATATTTTTATTTCATTTCTCTGAGGGTTGGATCATTCTCATCTTTTAATATGTTGCTTATTGAGATGTGAGACATGTCCATAATTTTTACCGATTTTGTTTTTGACCATTTTACCCCTGTCAGCCTTGTATAGGGTGTAACTTTTGACTTAGGTTGAATCAAAGTGTGAGACCTGTGCCATTGGAAAGGAATTGATGATTGCCTTTCCGTAGAAAAATTTGGCTCAGCGGTTTGGGAGAAATCACCGTATTAAGGTTTTTCAGTTGGTTGTTCAGATTTGGAGAGACTAGTGGGCTGAATAGGGGGAGGCCCATTAGTGGGATAGGGGAATCCTGTAAATAAGGGGTGAGAGTGGAGGGAAAAGGTTTACTTTCCCATTCTCTCATTTAGAGGCATTGATCTCCTTCTTCCTCTAACACCTTTCCACCATTAAAAATCCAAATCTAAGGAGGGAAATCATAGATCTACACCATTGGAGGCTAGATCTACATCATTTCAAAGGTGAATTCATCGGATCAAGGAGATTGGCTCGAATTCTCGTTGTTCGGATTCATAATTCTATCATTTTAGCATGTATTGGAGAATCGGTGAGTGATCTACATCTCTCACATGAATGCAATGAAGTATATGCGTGTTTGTGCATGTTTATCATCAGATTGGGATGTTTTACCATAGATTTATACCATAACATGTTCATTTCGATATGCATCACCCTATGATCTAACCTAACAAGTTTTTAATCGTTAATTTCATGTCATTTTAACATGTTTATGTTAGTTAGACCTCTCATTTTGATCATATGTTCATTTTAATGGTTTTTGGTGAGATTTACATCATTTTTGTGGTAATCATGATATCTATGTTGTTAGTGATGTTAAGGCATGTTCATGATTGTGTTTGATGATTTTGGCTGAGTTGGTTTCGTCGGATTCGTCATTTGGCGAAGTTTTGGTCAAAATCGGAGTAAAATTGAAGATGCATAGAAAGTGGCTTGGGTCGGACCAAAGGGGGGGTCGGCTCGAGCTCAAATTCTTTCGTGGATGTCAAGTCAAAGTTGGCTCGGGTCGCAGTATAGTTGGCTCGGATCGGACTATAGTTGGCTCGGGTCGGACTAAAGGGGGTCGGGTCAGACCATTCTGGATTCGGTTAAAGTGAATCAGACATTTTGGATCGTGCTAAAGTGGATTGGACCATTCTGGATCGGACTAAGGTGGTCGGGTCGGACTAAAGGGGGGTCGGGTCGGACCTAAAGTGTGTCGGGTCGGACCAAAGTGGCTCGGGTCGGGCTGTTCTGGACAGCCATTTCTGGTCAGCTATTTTTGCCATTTCTGCTCAGCTATTTCTGGTCGGACACTTCCGGTGATGATGTGACTTCAGAGTGAGTTCAATTAGGAAGTTAGGAAGTGTTGAAATAATGTTATGGATTACTTTGAACCTTATGGAGATGTTGGTTGATTCAACGATGGTGGTGGCTTCGACGAGAATCCAGAAGGGGATGTTCGAAGTGATGTGATATGTTCGTTAATCGATGAAAAGCAACGAATAGGCAGACAACTCAAAGGTTGTGAGTTGGTGGATAATGGTTGCTCGAGAAGGTAGCTCGAGCATTAAATAGTTGTCAAGGTTGGACAACTAGAGATATTGAAGGCCGAGAGATTATCGTTGTCGTAAGTTCTAGCAGGCTCAAAGCAGGGGTACAATGGGGGCACCCAATAGACTGGAAGGTTGCTGGTCGAGTACCTTAGGTATCGTTGAAAGGCCTAGTTGTCAAGATTGGACATTATCAAGGTTGGACATATGGAGTTTATGCTAGAACTGGGGTAACCATTAGCCCTTGACATATGGCAAGGTTGGCCGTCATATGATTAACGATGGTTTCAAAGCAGGATTGGCGGTGATAGCCAGAGTCCGTCATGGATGATTGGATGTTCTGCATAGGACTTGTATAATCTGGATGTTATGTGTGTTTTCCATGATTGAATGGTTGCTCTGGTTTCCATGTATGGATTGTTATTCCTTTGGTTGAATGGATTGTAAAGGCAATCACTCTCCGATGTGGGGAAGATAAGGTTGAGTTCTTCTCTGGTATCGTGGGTAGATTAGTATGTTTATCTATCCCCTCTCATACACTTTATTGTTGAAGCTTGTTAGTTGTTTTATCGCTCACTAAGACTGTTTTCTGACTCAAGGTTTTATGTATCCTCTTATTGCCTTGGGCTGTTCATCCGATTGTGGATGGGAAGACCAAGTAACAGGTTCAGGTAATGCTTTAGTGAGGACGGCGATGCTGATCGATGGCGAGCAGGAGGCTCACGTACCGGTTTTACTACTAGCTAATAATTGGATTTCCGCTGTTTTCTTTTCTGAGTGATGTAGTGAGGCAACTTTGTATAAACATTATTTCCAAGTTTGTGGATATTACTTTCTAGTTGTAAGAAAGTCCAGTGTTTCTGCTTCACTATTACTACCTGTTGTATATGTTCTATTATATTTTATCCTTGCGCTGTGAGTTTTATGACAGGTTCCGCTTGTGTTTACCTACTCTGATGATCATCCGTGACAACCTTGCACATTTTTCAGCGCATTATTTCTCTTGTATAGTGCGGGGGTTATGGGCGGTGGTCACACTTCGAGTGGCTCGTCATGCTTTTTGGTTTGATGAATGCACCCACATATTTCGTAGACTTGATGAGTAGGGTGTTTAGGGAGTTTCTAAACAAGTTTGTGGTAGTCTTTGTAGACGGTATTTTGATTTTCTCTAGAAGCGCGGGAGAGCATGCCCTACATCTTAGGGAAGTCTTAGCAACTCTAGGAGCGCATCAACTCAAAGCTAAGTTCTCCAAATGTCATGTTTGGAGGAAAGAAGTGAGGTTCTTAGGACCCGTGGTCTCTAAGGAAGGGATAGCAGTGGATCCCGCGAAGGTGGTAGCAATCCAAGATTGGGAGATTCCTAAGAATGCAACAGAAGTAAGAAGTTTTCTGGGGTTGGCGGGCTATTATAGGAAGTTCATTAAGGATTTCGCGAAGATATCAGCCCCACTTACTCGGTTGATGAAGAAGAACTTGACTTTCTCTTGGGATGTTGACTGTGATGATGCTTTCCAACGTTTGAAGAGGACTTTGACGACAACTCCAATTTTAGTTTTGCTAGATGGGAGCAAACTGTTCATAGTATATAACGGTATTTGCGGGATAGGGATTGGAGCAGTTTTCGATGCAAGAGGAAAAGGTGATATGCAAAAGGTGGTAGGTACGCAGTTATGTTTGAGCATCGCGTATCGTGCACAGACGGATGGACAGACAGAAAAGGTGAATAGAATCCTTGAAGATCTTTTGAGCATATTTATCCTAGACTTTGGAGGGACATGGGAGGAACACCTTCCGTTAGTGGAGTTCGCCTACAACAACAGCTATCAGTCTAGCGTTGGCATGGCACCTTTTGAGACTTTATATGGACGACCTTGCCGATCACCTACTTGTTGGTGGTAGTCTACGGATAAGATTTCTCTTGGGCCCCACATGGTTAGGGAAATTTCTGAGAAGATATACTTGATTCGAAGGCGAATGAAGACGACACATGACTGGAAAAAGTCATACACTGATAAGAGACGGACTGATCTTGAGTTAGATGTTGGAGACATAGTTTTTATTAAAGTGTCACCATTGAGGAACGTAGTTCGCTTTGGGGAGTGTTGGGAAATTAGCACCAAGGTTCGTAGGACCCTTTCCCATTACAAATAGGATTGGACAGATGGCGTACAGAGTGAAGTTGCAGGAGAAGCTTAGTGGTGTTCATGACTTGTTTCACGTGTTGCATTTGCGGAAGTGTTTACATGATACCGCGGAAGTAGTGGAGCCGATCATGCTTAGGGAAGTGGAAGTTGAGCGAGATGCCACGATTAGACGAGCTCCTACATGCATCCTTGGATCGGAGGTCAAGAAATTACGCAACCGAGAGGTCAAGTTGGTCAAAGTGCAATGGGGAGATGATCAAGGAAACGCGACTTGGGAGGCGAAAAACAAGATGCGTGCGTCGTACCCTTTCCTTTTTGAGCGTATGTTCTTAATTTCTCCCTTTTCTACCGCTTTGTTTGTACTTGTTCTATCATTCAGTATGTCCTCTCGTTTACATCTTCGATCTTTCTCTAGGAAAATCCTATGGTTGTAAACATGTGTTTGAGACACGTTATGTTTTGTGGATGCAAGTGTTTGCTAGTGGTTGCTCGTGGATGCATTTACACACACATTATGCACTAGATCGGCTCAATCACTTTCATATTGTATATGAATAAGTGTGCATATTTAAATTAATGGATGTATATTGATTGTGTTATCATATGATTATTTCATTTGAATGAAATGATTGTGAACTCATGTGGAAATAATATGTAACATTAGGACTCTTTTGCGTACATAATGGACGCATGGCACTATCATGATTTGCATTAAGGAGGTCAACTGAATCAGTAGACCGCCTAATTTTGCATTGGATAAGGAACATATACAAACACTTTTTCATATGTTCATATGGCATTAGAAATCTTTTAAGGACCATGGATGCGTATGATTGATAGTTGAGTAGATGGATGATTGAATGGTAGGATATACATTCTTCTTGACTTGAAGATTTCGGGGACGAAATCCTTTAAGGAGGGGAGAATGTAACACCCCGTTATTTTAAATATTAAAACTGACAAATTAAAGAATACTTAATTTTTAGAAGAAGAATTAAGGGAAACGGGTTACGTCATTGCGTTCGTCTTGGAATTTTACTTGAGATAGAGCCTGAGTTTGCGTAAAACGGATAATTTCAATTTAAAACTAGAATTAAAATAAAATATTCAAGCAGCGAAGGCGGGAAGAGGAAACGTGGAACGGACCACGTTTGGGGTGTCGACTTGAGGCCCGCTGGGTCAACACCAGTGTCGACTCAGGCTCTTCGGGGTCGACATAGGTGTTGACCCCCCTGTAGGGGCGACCCCATCGGCCAGATCTGGGCAGTGACGAATTTTGATGGATTAGGGCATATGTGGCATCCTCTGATTAGCTGGATGATGTCTATTTTTGGTTTGGATGGTTTAGATTGATCCTAAACTAATCTATGGGCTCTAATTAATCCTACATATCTATATAAACACCCATAAACGTAAACCCTAATCTAAACTAAATTCATTCATAAGCCGCCATGCTGCTGTATCCTAAACTAAGCTAGTCTCTTCTCCAACGAATTAAAGGTTAGGAATTGTGAAAAGGGATTCTAGAACAACAACGAATGAATCTATTCTTTCTTCTATCATTGTCAGTACAATTGCTTTCACAAGAAAATTAATTAAAATAATTATGATAAGCTGTGATCTGGACTGTATGAATATGCGTGTTGAATCATATGCTATTAGCCAGTTCTGTTATCATCTATTTTGTTAATATATGCTAGTTTGTTATCATATGTAATTAGATTCATTTTATGATGTTAATTCCTGTCTAATTACATATGCTTGGTTGGATTCATTTATGCAAGTTATGTTTATCTATGCAAGTTTATATGCAAGTTATGTTCATCTATACAAGTTATGCAAGTTTATATGCAAGTTATGTTTATCTATACAAGTTATGCAAGTTTATCTATGCTAGTTTATATGCAAGTTATGAAAGTTTATCTATGCAAGTTTATATGCAAGTTAAGTTCATCTATGCAAGTTATGCAAGTTTATATGCAAGTTATGTTCATCTATGCAAGTTTGTATGCAAGTTATGTTCATTTATGCAAGTTTATATGAAAATTATGTTCATCTATGCAAGTTTGTGCTTACATGTTTAGATCCATGCCAATTCTTATGTTTAGATCTATGCCAGTTTATATTGCATATGTTAATTGGATCCATCTTATATGCTAGTTCACATTTGTATTCTTAATTATATTTATGTTGCTCTATGCCAATTTTGTGTTACACATGCTTAATTAGATCTATATTGTTTTATGCTAGTGTGGATGTCATATGCCTCTTTCTTTTCCTTTTCTTATGAGTTAGGCTAACAACGAGCCTAACGTATTATGTGAATTATACGTACGAACGACGTGGGACCGTTGGGGAATAATTTGGGAAATATTAAATATTGGATATTATGTAATTGGCATAAATTGGTTAGTAACCATGTAATTAACTTGAGATATAAATTGGTATAGTTTATATACATGGAAATTATGGACATAATTTAGAGGATAATTATGAACATAGCTTGAATTGGCAATTATGGACAATTTGAAATAGGGATATTAATTCAAATTGGGGTTGAATAATAAAATGAGATAATGAACATGCCTAACCCGAGGTTAGATTGAGTTGCGGTGTAAGACTGCCTGGAACCGCCTGGCACATCTAGTAACCGCAACAACAGGTCTAATGTGGGAGGTTAGTGCATCAAGCCCAAAACCCGAGGTTAGAATGAGTTTGTGGTAGAAGTCTGCCCGGAACCGCCCGGCACATCCAGCAACCGCAAACAACAGTTCTAATATGAGAGGTTGGTGCATTAATAAATCAATTAATGCCAATGAACAGACATGCTAAGAATGGTAAGGTTAAGTAACATATGAATAGACGACACTTAACTAATACAACATGTTAATTAAACAAATGGGTGAGGTTTGGTTAAATTGAGAACACTTAACCATTATAACATGTTGATTAGGAAACCCTAGTAATGGGGACCCATTTCAACAGTAACCCACATAGACGTAACATGGTACCCTGAACTAGACAGGGTGGGGCACGATTACTGGGCTGATTATAAGCGGTCAAAATAGTGGCGGGTGGTGCGTCAGTGTAGGTTCCGATGGAGTACGGGCGTGCACATGCTTCGAAGTGGAAATATCAAGCACTGGGCATCAGTAGTTATACACTGTGCATCTTGAATTGTGTTGACTTGCCATCATAGGGATTGATACACCCCATGGTGGGGCCAACACAGGTATCTACAAATAAGCAGGGCCAAATGGCACAAGTAATAAATACACACGAGTTAGGGAGCCGATCGAATGGGAAGGGTAGTGGGTTCAACTAGTGGAGATAGGGGCAGTCGACACCTATGACATCAGCTAGGGGTACACGAAACTACCATTATTATTATTATCATTATGATTAGTAAGAGTGATCAACTTTCATAGTAAATAGGGTTGGTGTAGTGTAGTAATTATCCGATAGTGATTAGAAGCATGATCAACGATTATCTTATTCATCTTGCTTACCTTGTCGTACATGCTTATGTTACAGTCATTTCTTACTTTCCAGTTTATGTTCTTATCCTATTACTTTAATAATTATATTGTTAAAGTTACTGGACTCGCCAGACTTTATGTATGACCTCGTTTGTTTCACCTCTTTTCTTTCCGTCCCCCCACGCCGATTCTCAGGATGGGCCTAGTGGAGCTTGATTTGGATCTCTTTCTCTCTCTTTTGGAAGTGCTTGGATTGCTGAAAGTAAAAGTTCGGCATGTCTCTTTTTATGGCTATTTATGTTGGGGTTATGCTTTTTGTTTATGAACTCAAAAAATAATTTGTCAAGATGGATATTAAGTGTACTTGGTTTTATTGTTGGTTCTGGTGTTGTAAACAAACTATTTTTCCGCTGTAGTAAAGTTGTTTTAAAATTTTAAAGTACCAATATTTGTATCTGTCTTGTAATATTCTGTTTATACACTTATAGTACTCCATGAAAATAAGTGCATTCCTTTTTGACTGACATTAATGGACGCAGGGTGTTACATATCTTAACATTGTTATGTTAAAATTCATACGTCACTCCAGCATAGGATGAGGGACTACGTTCATTTCTGTGGCATTACGATGGAGAACGGGCGAGTGGGGTACCATAGGGTGTACCACAATATTGGGGGGAGGGTAGCTACATATATACTGTATTAGGTTAATCCATTAGGGAGTAAATGGGTACAACGTGTGTGTAAGCCTTGAGTGCTGTTAACCCAAGTAACCTAATAAATAAGAAAATGTGATTGAACGATATATGTAGGATTATCCAAAGTATATAGTTTAAATCCATTCATCAGAACTTGTGTTCTGATACCCTCCTCATAACATACTCGCAAGTTAGATTTATGGTAGAGATATGATAGCATTGGATACTGGTTAGGTAGTATTACTATGGTAAGGCTATACTTTGATTATATTATACTTTATCCATTCTGCTGTGAGATATTTTCTGAGCTCTAATATATTTTATATCTCTGTCTTTTCTGCAGGATATTTGAGCAACCAATACGGGTTTCGATAGATTAGAATTTTGAAAAAAAATCCGGTTTGTCGGAATTCGGGTTGATACAATGGCCCTTCGGAGGATGAATGTTATCTCAAATTGACTTAACTCTATGTTCCACTTTAATAGTCACCCTAGTGCCTCTTGTCGTTGTAGGATCGGCTGCAGGGGCTGGTCGGTGGAGACTTTTATGGGATGAGACTGAAAATATGGTCGTAGCTTTCGGGAGGAGATTAATAGGAAGTAGGTCAGTTTCAGGTAATTCTTTTATGCCCTGTCAATCTTTTGCTGATGTAGTAAATGGGTCGTTGGACACGGTCTTCGATAGGTACCAGTCCCGAGCTGATCGCATGCACGGAAACATCCAAATAAACGTATAAGTCCTCATGATCTGCGGGTTGGGACAAGATAAATGGTCTCTCTAAGTGATTTAGCAGGTCCTCGAATGCTGTAGCGCATTCCGAGATCCATTTGAATTTGCGCTTCCCTTTTCGAAGCAAGTCGAAGAAGAGAATGCATTTGGTCAGTAGCTTTAGAGATGAATCGACTTAAAGCAGTGACTTTCCCTTTTAAACATTAGACATCTTTGATGTTCCGAGGCACTTGGATATACCGAATAGCTTTGATTTTTTTTGGGGTTAGCTTCGATGCCTCGAGAGTTGGCAATGAAACCCGGGGATTTTCCTGAGGCGAATTTGAAGGAGCACTTCAGAGGGTTGAGTTTCATGTCGTAATGGCGGAAGACATCAAACATTTCAGAGAGGTCACAAATGCAGTTGCTCTATATTCTGGATTTTACCAGCACATCGTCCACGTATACCTCCATGGATTTCCCAATCTGGTTTTTAAAGAGGCGATTAACAATTCGCTGATAAGTGCCTCCTGCATTCTGGAGAACGAAAGGCATAGCTCAATAACAGTAGAGTCCAAGATCAGTTATGAAAGATTTATGATCCTAGTCGCGAAGACATATTGGAATTTGATTATAGCCTGAATAGGAATCCATGATAGATAACAACTGCTATCCGTCAATCGAATCGACAAGACGGTCGATCTTTAGAAGTGGGAAGTTGTCCTTGGAACATGCCTTGTTTTAGTCAAAGAAGTCAACGCAAGTTCACCATTTGTCGTTTGCTTTTTTGACCAGAACCGGGTTAGAGATCCATTCTAGGTAGTTAGCTTCGCGGACGAAATTGTTATTAAGGAGTCTGTCTACCTCTGCCTCGAGTGCTTTGGATCTTTTGGATCCTAAAAAGAGGCGTTTATGTTTGATCGGAGGTAGTGTCGGGTCAAGATTCAATTGGTGGCAAGCAACTGAGGGGTCGATGCCCCTCATGTCTGGGTTAGTCAAAGCGAATACGTCTAGATTAGCCCTTAGGAAATCCAGCAGATCTTCTTTTATTGCAGGGTGGAGTTGCGTTCAGATTTTAAGTATTCTTGATGGATTGTCGGGGTTAATCGGAACATCTACCGTAGGTTCAACTAGAGTAGACCTTTCTTACTCGGGCTCGTCATCCTTCCTTGGATCGAGATCGTCAGAAAGACGGCAGTGGCATGTGAGCCAAGGCCCAAATGTCGTTGACTGCTATGTGGAGACGGTCTTGGCGCAAGAAGGTGGAGGCACAACCCTGCCTTTGTCCTTATTGTGTGCGTTCTTCTACTCTATTGCGTAACATTCTCTAGCATTTGCTTGGTCACCTCTAACTGTTCTGATCCTATTTTCCATCGGGAACTTCAATAGGAGGGACCACGGTGACATGTAGATGCGGAATTTTGTAAGGAAGGGATGTCCAAAGAAGACATTGTAAGGGGAAACAATGTTGATAACCACGCTCGGATTCGGCTCTGGTCCCCGTCACCAAGTTCAACAGGTAAGTCGATGATTCCTACATAATGACAGGAAGATCCATTGAAGCCGTGGATCATGGCGCGATAGGGTTTTAAGTCCTCTGTTCTAACTTCATCTGATCGAAGGCAGCTTTCGAAATGATGTTGACCAAGGTTCACGAATCAATCAATAGCCTTCGGACGGAAGCAACACCAATCTAAGCTGTAATTATGAGAGGATCTGTAGTCGGGGTCTCAATTCCCATAGAATCTGTTTCACGGAAGATGATGTCATCTTGCATGGTTTTCTGAATCTTGGCCGGGATGGACTCATCTAGAGCAGAGCAGGCCTCATACATGGCGTGCTTTATAGAACTCACATATTCTTCCATTTTTGGAAAGTTTTCGTGCGTAGGGTAAGGCCCACCGCAAATGGTATTGATCACTATTCCCACCTCGGGTTGGATGGATCAGGGGCCGCTTTGGAGGGTGCTGAAGGTGCTGACGTTGGGGGACCTAAGTTTTCCTTGGAAGGAAAAGGTTCTTGAACATACTGCTCAAGGCATTTTTATTGGATTAGTTTTTCAATCGCGTCCTTGAGCTATCGACAATCATTGGCATTGTGTCCATACATTTCATGGTATCGACAGTACTTGCCGGTATTCCTTTCTTGTTTAGTGGACTCTCTGAAGTATGGTTTCTTATATGGGAGCGTGTTGCAGGTTACCATATAAATCGTCTCCAAATCTTCATTCAGTGGAGTGTAGGTCTCATAAGCTTGGTAGTGGCCGGGCCTCTTGGGATTTGCTGGAACTTAGTGTTGAGTCAAGGAACAATGGAAGGAACAAGGCCATCAAGGAACTTCTTCTCAACCATCCCATCCAAAACCAGAGGAAGTAAAACTTTTACGCTCGATTTCCTCAACTAAAAAAATCTTGAAACTATTGTACAAAACCAATTTCTTCTCGAAGCTCGACTTAAGCATATGGACATTAAAATAGATAAACGCTTTAACAAACTTAAGCCATTCTTTGGGTCTATATGGGAAGCAATATCTTGTGGCGCATCTTCTTCTTCTATGCAAGCACAGGACCCCTGCAAACGTCCAGCTCCTCCATCTTTTGCTTGGACATCTTCGGATGAGGGTACTAATTTTGACACTAGTCATGGAAGGGGTCGTGGTAAATCTCAAATGATTGATGAAGAAGAAGAGGAAGAGGAAGAGGAAGAAGAAGGAGAGGAAACAGAATCCATGTAGACTGTTTCTTCATTGGTGTTATGAACTTATGCTTTTATGTTTTTTAAGACTTATTACGGCAATTGTATCTTAATGGTGTCGTACTTTTATTAGTAATAAGACTTATGTTTGCTCGAACTCTATGACTCTTATGATCTATGCTATTTGCTATGTGTTTCTTTAACCT
The DNA here is from genome assembly GCA_030737875.1 of Allium sativum. Taxonomy (NCBI): domain Eukaryota; kingdom Viridiplantae; phylum Streptophyta; class Magnoliopsida; order Asparagales; family Amaryllidaceae; genus Allium; species Allium sativum. The sequence goes on from CM060924.1 coordinate 73,002,829, forward strand.
CTGCTAGTATTGCTTTCATTGTTTTTTATTTATATACTTACAGTATCCTTTTAGTCGTTGACAAAGGGGAAGAAATATGGTACTAACATTGTATATGCGGGGAAAGATGTACTAATATCATATATGCAGGAAATATAGTTAATTTCTACAGACACAAATTCAGGGGGAGACTATATATAGAGGGAGATTCAGAGATATATTGTCATCAATCAAAAAGGGAGAGAATGTTGAGTCAAGGAGTTTTGATTTATGTCAAAGAGATACGCAATGATCGACAAAAAGCAAATTTTTATTGGTTAAGGAAATTAGGAGCTACATACGGTATTATTCAATAAGAGGTTGATTATTTGGTATGATAATAGTGTTCATTAATGTTAAAATCTATCCTCAAAAAATTAATATTTATATATATACAAATATGTATATATATATATATGGACATTAATTGTACAAACTGGACATAACCGGTCGACCGCCCAAATCGGACCAGTCGACCGTTTTTACCCAGTTTGCACAATAAACATGCACACATATACGCATAACGTATATATATTTAAATTCCTGTCTACTGGCCCATTTTGACCTGTCGACCGTTTTTAAACAGAAGCAACTATTCAAATAGTCACTTCCATTTCTTCAAGAGTTGATCCTTTTCCTTTTCACCAATGATGATATCCATTGTTTGTAACTCTTTACTAATGGTTACAACTGTTTATCTTCCATATAAACATCTTGAAATCATCATTTCAATTCACCAATTCTTTCTATCTAATCTCTATACTATTGATATCATTCTTGAACTCTCAATTACTCAAATGCTCATATTCTTCACAATATCGTTCTTGAATCCTAGAATTTATATATTATTCTTTTGATTCAATACGATATCATCTTCCAAAATCTTCATTATAGGAAGGTTGTACAAGAATTGACAAATTCATGTTATCAAGAACACAAATTGTCAACTACATAGTATATTCATCTTTGTTGAAGTCCTCAGTGGTCCTCAGTGTTGTAATAGTCAAGTGTTGAAGTCCTCGTGTTGTTAGAGGCGTGAAATTCCCATTCGGCTGCTCGGGTGTTGTAAACCTGTTTCTCCGGGTGAAGTGAGGTTGTTGTTAGTGAAAATCCAAATAGAGGTCTGGGACTGGACGTAGGACGATGCTTCGAACTAGTATAAAAAACTCTGGTGTGATTTTTCTATTTTTACTGCATTTAATATAGTTCTGTGATTAGCTATTTCTTCATACTTGAATATTGTTCGCCATTTATATGAGTATACTATACTAGCAAGTTCACAGGCACATTTTCACTTAGTTGTTGCTGCGGCCACCCTGCCTACCGTTACCTGGCTTCGGTTCGTAAGGACCTGCCTTCTTATCTTTTTTGAAAGGTTCTACAACTTTTTTCCCTTTGACGTTGTCGTCGATGGTATCCGCATGTGGATTATTGGAAGATTGGGTCCTCGAGACTCAGTTGCGCCTTGCTTCTTCTTGACATAAGAATTGTTCGGCCTTTTCGTAGAAAGCATCAAGGCTCTTGGGTTGCTTTCTGTCAATCCAAGCCCCAAACTCGGACGTGGGGAGAACGCCTTTTGTAAGTTGGAATAGAACGGTGCAAGGCTCTGGATTATCTACCTCGGCGTGGGCAGTATTAAATCGCGTGAGGTAGCTTTTGAGTGATTCGGCGGGTCCTTGGTATAGATTAGACAGAGTGAGAGAATTCTTTGGAGTTGGAACGTGCATTTTGAACTTCTTATCCAATTATATGGCTAGTCGGCTGAAGTTGTTGACTGATTGAAGCGGTAGGTGACAAAATCAAAGTAAAGCAGTGTCTGAGAGGAAGACTGGGAAACACTTGCATTTGACTGGGTTGTTGGCCCAATCAGAGTCTATTTGCCATTCATAGCAATTCAGGAAGGCACAGGGATAAATTATGCTGTCATAAAGCAGCATCTTTGGCATGCTGAAGCGTCAAGGCCATTCGACTTCTTGCACGATCTGGATGAAAGGGTTGCGCCTTAGGTGAGTTTCCTATGAGTCGTTGGCGTTCCCCGCATTTCCCTTATAATCCTTCGGACCATGTCGGGGAGATATGTCTGATGTGTATCTGCTGGTGGGATCCATGTGTTTTGTCAGACCTTGGGAGTTCTGTTCCGCGGTCGCCTCCTATGATGCACATACGGGTCATATTCTTCCATGTCATCAACATCTATGATTGAGTTTTGGTACGGACGATGAGGTTGAGCTGGTTGATGTGCATCATGATCTGGGAAAGCATGGGCCGCTGGGAGAGTAGTTCCATGATCCTGGATGGCTGGAGTCGGGTTCTGCTGAGAAGGTGGTCGGGTTGCTCGGACCTTGCTCATCATTGATAATCAGTCGGGGGCATTCTCGATACTGTGCCCCCTCTCCATGTGTGACTGTAGTTCAGTCACCATTTCCATTGTCTTTGGCCTAGTCGTTGCCGTTAGCAGGGGTGTTGGAGCGGACGATGACATTGTTAACGAGGATAAACCTCCGTCTCTGATGTCGGCCCCTTAACTCAGAAGAGGAAGTTTTTGAGATTGTGCGTCAACGTCGGGCGTTATTCTAGCCGAGCTGAAGTCGAGCGACGATGCATTAACTATCTTGAAATCGGTGCATAAGGCCGATATTGTCTCTTAACGCCTGATTGACCTCGAGAGCTATGTTTTCGTATTTCTCACTAAGCGCGCGGATCGGTGCTTTTGTTGTAGGAACTTTGAGGTCCATAGGAGGAAGGGTTTCAGTAGTGGCCGGGATACCCGCCGACTGAGGCTGTTGGTATGTTAAATCTTATGCTGTGGTAGAAGAGCCGATCATCGCATTCTTTGGTCGTTTTACCATCGTAAGCGGACTTGGCGGTAGGTTATTAGAGAAACTTAAAGCTCATCAGAGTCAAGACGGTAACGTGTGACAAAGAAGCGAATCCGAGTTTTCTCAGTGAAAGCACCAAAATTTTGATGGCAAAATATGTCATAAACACCCAAGATTCTTAATTACTAAGAATTATAGTTTCACGCGGAAAAGTAACTGCGGAAAGCAGTAAATAACGCGAGAGATTTATAACGGTTCGGCTTCGCTAGAGACCTACGTCCACTTTGAAAGATTCATTGGAATATTATTATTAACAAAGAGTTACAAGGTTGATACTATCTCATGACATCTCTTTACATTCATCTATAAATTATATGAGGTCATAATGGTCATATGCAAAGTACTAGGAAAAATACACTTTTGCCCTTCTTCTTCCTCAAAGCATGAATTCCATTAAAGAGGCTACTTGGATCTCTCTAGAGGTGTCAAATCACCAAATTACAAGCCTTTTGAATTGTGAGGTGAAGGGGTATTTATAGTGGAGTGGTTATGTAGGGGTAGTTAGGAGTAGGAAGAAATGAGGGACCTCACCAAGAATTTCGTATCCCCTGTAGCCAACCCTCAGAATCTCGGATCCCCTGATGCTCTTGGTCAAAATCTCGTACCGCTCCCTGGCGTACGAAATTCGTACCCCGTGGTACAAATTTCGTACTCCGCTGGTACGAATTTTTTACCCCTGGGGGTACGAATTTTGTACCCCTAGGGGTAAGAGGAATGGTGGCACGGGCGCGCAGGATTGAGGTAAATGGAGCTCATGTCTTTCCGGGGTTCGAAGCATTGGTTTGGCAATGTTTAGAGGAATAGTGACGGCCTTATTGGCATGATCTCTTCTCGGCTTGCTTCCTTTACTCCTTGGCAACACTCTTGGCTTTGGCTTTACGCGATGCGTTGAATCGAGCATGCTTTGCTTTCTTTTGGGAACTGGACCAAATGGCCGCTTAACAATATACCACTAAAAATCAAGAATAATAAATATCTATTTCTTATTATTTTCAATACTCATCTTCCTATATATATTGTATAATTTATTGAAGTTAACAAATTTATCTAAATTGTTTTAAAGCTCCAATGTTTTGAAACACGAAAAGGTTTTTCTAGTTTAAAATATAAAACTGGAATATAAATAGTAATAATAAAATGGATTTGTAAATACAAAACCGTTAGTTTATAAATAAATCACATTTTTGGAGAAGTTTTAAATTTTTCTTTGGAAAGGCTAAGAAAAATCCTTCACTTTGGTTATTGGTGTATTAGAATTTGAATCACTTAGTTTATGTCGGTAGTAAGGGGGAAAATCCCTTTTAGAACTTTATTTCGGATATCTAGCTGATTTCCTGTTTCAAGTTCGTTCATTATGGCGGTCACAAATATTTTTGGAGGCAAGGAAAAGGCATTGAAAAAAACTAAATTCCCGACTAGACGAGTGGTGGAAGTCGATATGAGAATTTGGTTAGGAGTAGAAGTCGTTTCAACCTAAATAGAAACTTAAATTATATAAATTAAATGGGTCGTTGGTCGCGGTTTAGACCATGCCCAACATGGGACAAGAGGTCCACTGCCCTTTAAGGGCAAGGTCGACCGCTACCCCACGCAAAGACGCGGTCTACCCGTCCCGTATTATTGCTGAACGATGTATATAACATCGTTCAACCGATAGTTATTCTGCAAACCCATTTCCACCAAAATTCTGAAATCCTCCTCCTTCCCGAGCAACCACCGCTGCGTTTCGCTCCTGATTACCCCCAAATCCTCCTTGTGCAAACCTTTACCCAACTATACCTCGTTCTGCAATTTATCTGACCCGTTTCGCCATTTCCTTCGTGGAACCTCGTAACCAGTACCCCGGTCTCATGCCCCAGGAAGCCGCTTGGTTAGACTATGAAGATGATAAGATGAAGCTCTTCCTATCTACGGGCAGTTATGAGTTCCAAATTGGTGGCACTGTGAAGTTCACCAACTTCGCCGCATTTGGTCTGGAAGAGCTGTTTATCGCCATAGGCCTAGAACCGATCCTAAGCTTCAAAACTTTTGAGCGTGGTGCGTATCCATGCTCTACTATCAGTTCGATGCCCAGATGGGCGCTGATATCGATGACGAGTCCTGTGTCATCAAATCTGAGGTCATGGGCACCCGCATCGAGTTCCCTTATGCTGGCTTGGCCCAAATTTTGGGTATCTCGGTAGATGGAGCTGAGCTTAATTCTTTTGAGATGGGGGACCCTCACATCCTTCATCGTATCTTATTGGAGAGCCCGGAGCTTGGATCACTGCCAGTCTGCGACCAATAACCCGTGTAGTTGTGTGCATTATACAACACTACATCATCACAAATACGGGAAGCTTAGAGAAGATTTATCCTTGGCGGCATAGCTATAAAATGGGGGTGCGTGCTCATGATCCATCTCAATGAGCCCTTCGTTGGCATCGCACGGAGCCATTTTCTCTATAGACATCTTCTCACCTGTATCTTCTGGCACTTCCTAGTGAGACTTTCTGGGGAAACACCTATGAAGAAGGCTCCTACTTCCGCCACTCTCCGGAAGATGGGTATCAAGCTACCCGATGCTGCTGCACCCGCATCACCTGCTCTAGCTCAACAGCATTAGCAGCATGGTCGTGAGAGCCCTGAGTCACTGCCATCCAAGTCATGCAAGCTGACCTTTGGGAGTTTCGAGAGGAGCAGCGCGGACAAGCGCAAGAAATTGGCTGCATCTCCACTATAATACGCTCCTAGTGCGGACGTGGTAACGGATCAGGTTCCAACCGCGGAGGTAGACCAGCCTATAGTGGGTAAGGTTAGTCATTATTGTTGCTGCTATTAGAACATGCTTTGTGCATGTCATATTTTTGTATTGTGTGTTTCCCTTTCTAGCATTTTTTTCTTTTTCTTATATGTAGTGTGTGTTGTAACTACTAGTAATGAAAAATTCGCACGACTTTAGTAATGAGATTTCTATGTTGAAAAAAAATATGTCATTCATGCATGATTAATCAATTGAAATCTCGTTTATTTACTAGCATTTTCTCTAGAGCCGGAAAGATTAAATGTAACACCTTGAAATTTTAAAGAACACTTTAATGGTAAACTAAATATTACTCATATAGGTAGTTGGAATTACGTAAAACGAACTGCACCATTGCGTTCATCTCAGAATTCTTCTTAAGATAGACTCCGAGTTTGCGTAAAATGGACATCATATGAAGGAGATATTGTGGTTTAAAGTTGGTATACATATAGGCATATATATATATATATATATAAAACAAATCCAGATATCAAAAGCACGAAGTGGAAAAGAGAGGGAAATCAGCCCGTTAGGGGTCATCCCGCCCCTTATGGGTGTCGACCCATGGGTCGACCCCTCCATATGGGTGTCGACCCTTATGTCAACCCCGGGGTCGACCCCACCGAGATATGGGGCAGATGCTTGCCCTACATGTGGACACATTTCTGAGCAAGATTCGTTGACCATAGGCTATAAATAAGACCTCATTTCTATTGTTTTATTCAGAAAAAACAATGGAGACAACGAGGTGCTGCCCCATCTTAGATTAAACTAGCCTATTCTACTGCAACAACAACTTATAAGTGTACAAGAATCTCTGCTACAATATCTACAATCAATTCTTTGTTCTATAGATCCCGTCATGTGAGTTCATGTTATTTTTAGACATAAACAATTAATAGTAATCTTGACATGTTTATAAGTTCGATCTAAACCTGTTCCTGTTAATAACCTAAATCATAACTAAACAGATCTGCCATTACTTATACACCTGATCCTCTGTTTAGTTCTTGCATGCCTATCTTTATTATGCTTATTCTGTTAACATGCCTAACCATGTCACCATACGCCTATCCTGTTTGTATGCTTATTCATGTCATCGTATGCCTATCTCGTTATTATGCCAATTCTTGTTCTCTTCTCTCCCTCTTTCCCTTTTTATTTTTATAGCCAGGCTACCTTCGAGCCTAGGCCTATCGCCGAAATATGCGAGTGCACGGAATTGGGAATGGAAGAATAAAATTGGGGCATAAGTTATATTAAAATGTGATTAGGATTTGGGTATAATTTATAACTTGATCTAAAACTATAATTTGGGGCGTAACTTGTATTTTGAAACATGATTGGAATTTGGGGCATAATCTTGGATAAACATGAAAAATTGGTTGATAATGAACATGCCTAGATTTACAGCAATTAGAAACTGTAATCGCACTTAGACACAAGGTTAGATTGCACTTGTGGTAGAAGTCTGCTCGGAACCGCCCGGCTAATCCAACATCCATAAGTGGTTAATCTAATTTGAGGGGTCAAGTGCGTAAATGTACACGTAACATTGCTAAGATACGAGGTTAAGTCCGACTTGTGGTAGAAGTCTTCCCGAAACCTCCCAGCATATCCAGCATCCACAAGTATTAGACTTAATGTGAGAGGTACAGTCCATTAGCAGCCATAAATGGATAATTTGTAAACTGTAATACTTAAACTGTTTAAATCTGTGGGGGTTACGGGAACTAGTCAAATTGAGAAGGGTTAAGTAAACTTGATTGAATAAGATGGGATTAAGTTAATCCTGTTAAATCTGTGGGGAAGGGTTATATATAAACCCGACAAACTTAACCTGTTTTACATGTAAGGGTTATGCAACCTTGTTAAACTGTTAGGCATAACCTGTCAAAATCCTAGTGGTGGGGATGCAATCTTAGGGGGAAGCTTGTATCATCTGTTATGTAGGATCCATTTCAGTTAGCAACCCATCTTGGTATCAAACGGAGAAACCCGAACTAGGTCGGTGTCGGGGCACGCACAATGAGCTGATTATAAGAGGTCACTTGTGTGAGGTGTTGATAGTGCACTTAAACGGGATCATGTGCATGCATGGGTCTGGTTTTCATAGGGAAATTAAGATGTTCTGACATCATTATATATGGTTGTGCATCTTGAAAATAACGGGGTTTCCACTTTAGGAAGTGATACATCCTACTATGGGGCCAGTACAAGGTATCTACGGGGTAGGGAGCTAATCAATCGGGGGTAACAATTAGGGTACATATAGTCTTGCTTGTCTTGTTTGTTTGGGAGCCTTCTATTATTGTTAGGGGTAATACCTGTCATTCCTGTTGGGCTACCTGTTATTATTGTTGGAGGTAAAACCCGTCACTAGAAGTACACTTAAGTCTACCATCCTGTTCTTGTTGGGATCATCTTGTTCTTGTTATACTAGTGTTGGTGCAAAGAAAAGTACTTGAGAAGCGCAATCTATTCTGTTTTGTTTATTCTGTTTATCTTGCTCATTCTGCTATACTTGCCTTATTATTTTGTTATCTCTCTCATCCAGTTTATATGCCTGTCATGATGCTTTTACTTATTTATATGCTAAAAGTAACTGGACTCGTTGGACTTTATGTATGACCCATTTTGCTTCCTTTTCTCTGTCTTCCTCTGCCCCCTTAGGTTCTCAGAGTGGGAATACTCAGGCTTGATTAATATTCTCTCTCTCGTTCTGCTTAGAGCTGCTTTGATATACCACTTTTCTTGTCTTCTCTGATATGGTTATTTTTGGGGACTATGCTTTTTATATTATTGTACTCTTATGATTTTAGTACAAGGTAGATACTTTAAATTGATGTAATGGATTTTCTGTATTTCAGACTTATGCTGTAATTGAATATGTACTTTGAGGTTTTCTATTTTGAAAATAAAGTTTTAAATTCCACTGTGTTTTATATCTGTCTTGATAGTCTTGTGGTATTTTTGTTTCTGTATATCTAAAACGCTTCACTGAAATTAATGCATTTTGATAAAGAGTGACATTAACGGACGTGGGGTGTTACACTTGGTACCGGAGCTGAAGGTTACCAAATTGGATAAAAGATTTTGAAAAATTCAAAAAGGCTCTAAAAGAAAGCATTTTCAAAAGAAAAATCTGTTTTGAAATACATATTCCCCAAAGCTATATGAAATATCTTTTGATTCAGCATTTGAATCCATTTTCCTTTTCTTTTCAGCATTTCTGGGGAACCGATTATTCCTGAAGGGTTCCCCCCATTACAGCATGGTTCCATAGGCATGTTAAAACTACGTCACACGTCGAAGGGCAAGGAATTGCCCCATCTCTATCTATAGTCGTAGTAGTTCCACCTACGGCTAACTTCTCTCAAGATTCGTAAGGATTTCCGTGCGATGGAGGCAGTTCTTGAAAGACTTGTTAACATGTTACCCAAGGATGGTAAAGAGGAGAATAAAGGAGTTAGGGCTTAGGAGCACATACCAAGGATGAGAAGAATAGTGGACCAAGAAGGGAACATAGATGAAAGAAGGAAAGCCTAATAAATTTCAAATAAAGGCAAGAAGAAGTGTCACGGTTGAGGGAACGTGGGTCAGTTGAGCAAAGAGTGTAGAAAAAGGAAGAAAGCTTGTTTCCATTATGGAGAGGTCTGATATCTTTTTAAGGAATGCCCAAAGAAGCAAGGACATGACCAAAGGGCTGGATATTTTGAAAGGAAGGTGCATGCTCTCGTGGCTGGTGTACTGGATAAAGGTAGGAAAGTTTCTGTTGAAGATTTGATTTCTCTTTCCAATCATCCTGCTAGAACACTTTTTAATTCTGGCGCTTCGCATTCTTTTATATCTGATTATGTGGTTGAGTTTCTGCACCTTTGTACTAGTATGGTTTTGGATCTCATTGTTGTCACAAACCCCATTGGTGTTATGGCTCATTTTTCTATGATTTTTCGGGGTTTAAGAATATTTGTGTTGGGCGTTAAGTTTGAGTGCAAAGCATATGTGCTTGGTCTCATGGGCTATGGTTTGATTCTAGGGATGGATTGGATAGCTATATGAGGTGCCATTCTAGACTGTGAGAGGTGGGTTGTTAGACTTTTTACTTGCTATGGGAGGACCCTCGAGATTTCTTGTGACCTTAAGGGGTTTGTGATGCTTAGTTTCCTAGAGTCGCTTGATGCATCTATCGATGATCTATGATCCGTACCAGTAATCTGTGAGTATCCAAATGTTTTTTAGGAGATTCGGGGCTTACATCCGAGGCGAAAGATTGATTTCCATATATACCTGGTGGATAATGCAAAACCAGTTGCGTTGCATGTGCGCTATATGTCTCCGAGAGAAAGGAGAGTGCTCAACAAGCAAATATGGGAGTTACTTGAGAAAGAGTTTATTAGGCGAAGCATGTCTAACTAGGGTGCTCCAGTAGTATTCACCATTAAGGCGAATGGTTCGCTTCACTTATGCGTAGATTACAGGGAGTTGAATAAGTTACTAAGAAAAACAGGCACCCACTTCCGAGGATAGATGATTTGTTTGACCAGTTGTTGGTGCGTCTGTTTTCTCTCAGTTAGACAGGCCACGGGGTTTCATCAGTTGACCATGATCGAGGACAGTATAGACAATATTGTCTTTAGATCTACAGATGGTTTCTTCAAGTGGCTCGTCATGCCTTTTGGGTTGACGAATGCACCCACCTATTTTGTGGATCTGATGAGTAGGGTGTCACGTGAGTTTCCAAATAAGTTCGCTTTGGTCTTTTTTGATGACATCTTGATTTCTCAAAAAGCAAGGAAGAGCATGCCCTGCATTTAAGGGAGGTTTTGAAAACTCTCCAAGCGCATCAGCTTAAGGCAAAAATCTCCAAATGACATTTTTAGAGAAAGGAAGTGAGATTTTTAGGGCATGTGGTCTCTAAGGATGGGATAGTAGTAGATCCCGTGAAAGTAGTTGTAGTTCAAGATTGGAAGATTCCAAAGAATGCAACGGAGGTGAGGAGTTTTCTTGGTTTAGCTGGCTATTATAGGAAGTTCATTAAGGACTTCGGGAAGATACCAGCCCCACTCACTAGACTAACAAAGAAGAATTTGATATTTTCTTAGGGTATAGAATATGAGGATGCTTTTCAGCGATTGAAGAGGGCTCTGACAATAGCCCCAGTCTTGACTTTTCCAGATGGGAACAAAGTGTTCACAGTTTACACCGATGCATGTGGTACAAGGCTTGGTGCGGTTCTGATGCAAGAGGCACGGGTAGTATGTTATGGAGGTAGACAGTTAAGTGTTCATGAGAAGAACTATCCTACCCATGAGTTGGAGTTGGCTGCCATAGTATTTGCGCTGAAGACTTGGCATCATTATCTACTTGGAGAGAAGTTCGAGTTGTATACCAATCATAAATCTCTCAAGCAACAAAGATGGATGGAATTCCTAGCGTCCTATGACTTTGAGATTGCTTGTACCCCTAACAAGGGTAATGTGGTGGCAGATGCACTGAGTAGGCAGAGGATGTCCTTCAGTCCTTTTTTTGTAGAGAGGAAGAGCTTGGAGTTTATTTCAACTTTTGATTTTAGGCCCTCTACCAAATTCACACCTGGTTTATTGGCATCATTAGAGGTGCTACCGAATCTTCTAGATGAGGTAGGAACTTCGCAGCAAGAGGACCCACAGATAGTAGACATCTTGGATAGGCTCGGTAAAGGGGATACTTCTAGTCACCTCAATAAATATTCCTTGGATGAAAGAGGGAGGTTGCTCCAAGATGGAAGGATTTATGTTCCTCGAGTTGGGAGTTTGCGGAAGACAGTCCTTAAGGAAGCCCATCATTTTAGGATGACTATCCATCCAAGCGGTGATAAGATGTATAGAGATATGAAGAGGGTTTTCTTTTGGGATGGGATGAAGAAGATGCAGTGGAGTTTGTTTCTCGATATTCGGTTTGCCAGCAAGTCAAGGGTGAGCAATGGAAGCTCGGTGGTTTTCTTCATCCTTTGGAAGTCCAACAGTGGAAGTAGGAGAGCGTCTCTATGGCTTTCGTTGATGGTTTGCCTAGATCGAGGAAAGGCAACACCATTATTTGGGTTATAGTTGACAGGCTTACTAAGAGCTCTTATTTCATTCCTGTTAAGAGTAAGAGGATGACAACATGGTTGGCAGCAGTTTATGTTCGTGAGATAGTCCGTCTACATGGAGTACCTTCCAGTATTGTGAGTGATCATGACCCCATATTCACCAGTGAGTTTTGGAGGAGCTTGCAAGAGGCATTAGGAACACAGTTGTGTTTGAGAACCGCTTACCACCCACAAACCGATGGATAGACGGAAAGGGTGAATAGAGTTCTTGAGGACCTTTTAAGCCACTGTATCCTTGACTTTGGAGGGACTCGGGAAGATTATCTTCCATTAGTAGAGTTCGTCTACAACAATAGTTATTAGGATAGTATTGGCATGACACCCTTCGGGACAATATGCGGATGACCCTGTAGATCACCGACTTGTTTGTGGGATCTACAGAGAGGCTGCTACTTGGATCTAAGATGATTGGGGAAATTTAAGAGAAGATTGATCTTATTTGCAGGCGCATGAAGACAGCTCAGGACAGGCAGAAGTCCTACGCAGATAAGAGAAGAACCTATATTGAGTTCGAGGCAGGAGACATGGTTTTCATCAAGGTATCGCCCTTAAGGAATGTGGTTCGCTTTGGATCTGTAGGGAAATTGGCGCCAGGATTTGTAGGACCATTTCCCATAATAGAAAGGATTGGTCAAATGGCAAATAGAGTGAAGCTACCAGAGAGACTGGCCGGTGTTCATGATGTTTTCCATGTTTCTCATTTACGAAAGTGCTTACATGATACCGTAGAAGTAATTGAGCCAAGTATGCTTGAGGAAGTTGAGTTGGAACATGAAGCGACAATTCCTACCCGTATTCTTGGATCAGAGGTTAAGAAGCTACACAACCGAGAGGTCAAGTTGATAAATGTTCAATGGGGAGAAAACCCCAAAGGATGCAACTTGGGAGACTGAAGACAAGATTCGTGCTTCGTAACATTTTCTTTTCAAGGGTATGTTCTTAACTTCTTTTCCAAAGCTTTCATTCGTGCTTGCTTCTGTCATTTAAGAATATTCTATCGATCGAATCTTCGACCTCTAGGTTAGGAACCCATGAATGTAAGCATGTGTTTGAAGCATGTTATGTTTGATGGATGCCAATAGATGCAAGTGTTTGCTAGTGGTTTCTTATGGATGCATACACACATTAGGCACTAGATCGGCTCAATTACTCTAATACTGCATATGGATGTGTGTGCAATTTTCTTCTTTTATGGATGAAAATGGGTGTATCATCATGTGGATGTTGCATTTGGATGAATAATTGTGCACACATATAGAACCTACATGTTATGCTAGGATTATTTGCATGCATTTTGATCGCATGGCACAAACATAAATTGCATTGAGGAGGTCAATTGAATTAGTAGACCGCATGATCTTTCGCATTAGTATAAGGGCATATACACGCACCTTTGCATATGTTCATATAAGAATTAGAATTCTTTTATGGATAATGGATGGCTGTGATTGTTGGAGAGTAGATGGATGATGGATGTTAGGATATACATTCTTCTTAACATAGAGATTTCGGGGACGAAATCCTTTCTGTAAGGGAGAATGTAACACCCCGAAATTTTAAAGAACACTATAATGATAAACTAAAGAATACTTAAATAGGTAATTGGAATTAAGTAAAAAGGACTATGCTATTGCGTTCGTCTCGGAATTCTACTTAAGATGAACTCTGTAACGACCCAGGGTTTTCAGCCCAGGAAATCGACATAAATACCTTTACCGTAACTCATGCCGACTTTCCAAACACCCAAAACACTGGAACGTTATTAGAAAGAAATTAGAGGGTGAGATAAGAAAGAAAGAAATATTAGAATAGAAGAAGAAGAAGAACCAACACAACACAGAATCAGAGTTTATATCCGACCGCTAAACCAGAGTTTATTAGTAATCCTTCCACTTATGAAATTCCATGGTCTTCAATGATCCATCTCGACCGTCTTATGATATCTTCATGTATTTGTTGGTGTTCAATGCTCCATCTCGACCGTCTTCTGATATCTTCATGTATTTGTTGGTCGGAATGGTTTTCGAATATAAATTCGATCCCGGTCTTTCCGTGCCAACAATCGTATTGGACAGATTTGATAGTCGATGATTTAACTATTAAAATGATCAGTGTTTCAATCATGACAATCCAGTGAGTTCATTATTTCAGTAATCAGCACCATTTGGCCTTTTAATTAAAAACAAATGTAAATTTAAATCTCTTAATATTTCAATATTATAAATATAGCTTTACGCTTCTTATTTAACATAAGATTTATTCTTTAAACAAATTCTTTTTACTATTTAGGGAAAATTCTATATCGTATCCAGATTTCTATTTCACTTTTAAAACATTACCCACATTATTGTCTAATATTGGGAAATCAATTCACTTATTATTCGTAAAAACATTTGTTACGAAATATCTTTTATTTATTACTTTACAATACCCAGTGCTTATTCTTATTGAATAAAACTCGACTTTTACATTTCCTTCTTACTCAGAAACGTTGTTATAATTTCCTGCAATTCCCTTTTTACTTTGGAATCCCTATATCTATATATATATTCCAAATTTCACCAAACATGTTGCGTTATTATTTTGCTGATGAAATAATAAATTTCACTAACCTCCTCAAAATTGCTAAGGTAGGGAAAGAACGTTACAAACCCATTAATTTCCAAATCTAATTTATTATAAATCAAAAACCAATACACAAACAAATCAACCAAATCAACTGAATTCATATTCTGTTTATTTGGTTGAAGAATTCAGTTGATTTGTTTGTGTATTGGTTTTTGATTTATAATAAATTAGATTTGGAAATTAATGGGTTTGTAAAGTTCTTTCCCTACCTTAGCAATTTCGAGGAGGTTAGTGAAATTTATTATTTCATCAGCAAAATAATAATGCAACATATTTGGTGAAATTTGGAATAAATATATAGATATAGGGATTCCAAAGTAAAAAGGGAATTGCGGGAAATTATAACAACGTTTCCGAGTAAGAAGGAAATGTAAAAGTCATGTTTTATTCAATAAGAATAAGCACTGGGTATTGTAAAGTAATAAATAAAAGATATTTCGTAACAAATGTTTTTACGAATAATAAGTGAATTGTTTTCCCAATATTAGACAATAATGTGGATAATGTTTTAAAAGTGAAATAGAAATCTGGATACGATATAGAATTTTCCCTAAATATAAAAAGAATTTGTTTAAAGAATAAATCTTATGTTAAATACGAAGCGTAAAACTATATTTATAATATCGAAAGACTAAGAGTTTTAAATTTACATTTTTTTATTAATTAAAAGGCCAAATGGTGCTGAATACTGAACCAATGAACTCACTGGATTGTCATGATTGAAACACTGATCATTTTGATAGTTAAATCATCGACTATCAAATCTGTCCAATACGATTGTTGGCACGGAAAGACCGGGATCGAATTTATATTCGAAAAACATTCCGACCAACAAATACTTGAAGATATCAGAAGACGGTCGAGATGGAGCATTGAAGACCGTGGAATTTCATAAGTGGAAGGATTACTAATAATCTCTGGTTTAGCGGCCAGAGATAAACTCTGATTCTGTGTTGTGTTGGTTCTTCTTCTTCTTCTTCTATTCTAATATTTCTTTCTTATCTCACCCTCTAATTTCTTTCTAATAACGTTCTAGTGTTTTCGGTGTTTGGAAGGTCGGCATGAGTTACGTAAAGGTATTTATGTCGATTCCCTGGGCCGAAAACCCTGGGTCGTTACAGTGGTATCAGGGCTATTGGTTAAGTATTAACCTTGGCTCTGTGGTGTAACTCGATAGAGATGGGATTAGTAATACCCTGGGTCGTTACAAACTCTTAGTTTGCATAAACGGACATCGTATGAAGGAAACATTAAGTTTTGAAGTTTATATACATATAAGCATACCTACGTATATATATAACAAATCCAGAAATGAAAATCATGATGCAGAAAAGGGAGGGAAATCATCCCGTTAGGGGTTGATCCCATCCCTTATGGGTGTCGACTCATGGGTCAACCCCTCCACAGATGTGTCGACCCCGGGGTAAACTCCATCGAGATCTGGGGCAGATTCTTCCCTGCACATGTTCACATTTCTGAGTGAGATTCATTGACCATAAGCTATAAATAGGACCCCATTTCTGCTGTTTTATTCACCAAAAACAATAGAGAAAACGCAGTGCTGCCCCAACCTAGACTAAACTAGTCTATTCTTCTACAACAACAACTTATAAGCATACAAGAATCTCTACTACAATATCTACAGTCAATTCTTTGTTCTTTAGATCCCGTCATGGTGAGTTCATGTTATTTTTAGATATAAACTTAGTAGTAATCTTGACAATTTTATATGTTGGATCTAAACCTGTGCCTGCTAATACCCTGAATGATAGAAATAGATTTGTCAATACTTGTACACCTGATCCTCTGTTTAGTTCTTGCATGCCTATCTTTATTATGCTTATTTGTTAACATGCCTAATCATGTCACCATATGCATATCCTGTTAGTATGCATATTCCTGTCATATGTCTGTCTCGTTATTATGCCTATTCTTGTTCTCTTCTCCCCATCTTTCCCCTTTTATTTTTATATCCAGGCTACCTTCGAGCCTAGGCCTATCGCCGAAATATGCGAGAGCACAAAATTGGGAATGGTTGGGAAGGATAAATTTGGAGCATAACTTATATTAAAACATGATTAGGATTTGGGCATAATTTATAACTTGTTCTAAAACTGTAATTTGGGGAATAACTTGTGTTTTGAAACGTGATTGGAATTTGGTGCATAATCTTGGATAAACATGAAAAGTGGTTAATAATGTACATGCCTAGATTTACAGTAATTAGAAACTGTAACCGGACTTAGACATGAGGTTAGATTACACTTGTGGTAGAAGTCTTCTCGGAACTGCCCTACAAACCCAGCATTCACAAGTAGTTAATCTATTGTAAGGGGTCGAGTGCATAAATGTATACGTAACGGTGATAAGACACGAGGTTAAGTCTGACTTATGGTAGAAGTCTACCCGGAACTGCCCGACATATCCATCATCCACAAGTAGTAGACTTAATGTGAGAGGTATAGTCCATTAACAGCCATAAATGGGTAACTTGTTAACCTATAATACTTAACCTGCTTAAATCTGTCGGTTTACATGAACCTGTCCAATTGAGTAGGGGTTATGCAACCTTGTTAAACTGTTTGGCATAACCTTTTAAAATCCTACTAGTGGGGACGCAAGCCTAGGAGGGAGCTTGTATCATCTGTTGCGTGGGATCCGTTTCAGTCAGTAACCCATCTTGGTATCAAACGGAGAACCCTGAACTAGGACGGGATCGGGATATGCTTACTGAGATGATTATAAGAGGTCACTCGTGTGAGGATGTTGATGGCACATTCCAACGGGGTCATGTGCGTGCATGGGCCTGGTTTTCTTGGGGAAATTAAGACGTTGTGAGATCAGTAGATATGGTTGTGCATCTTGAAAATAATGGGGTTTCCACTTTAGGAAGTGATACATCCTACTATAGGGCCAACACATGGTATCTACGGGGTAGGAAGCCGATCGATTTGGGGTAGTAATTTGAATACATCTAGTCTTGCTTGTTTGGGAGCCTGTTATTATTGTTAGGGGCAACACATGTCATTCTTGTTGGGCTACCTGTTATTATTGTTGGGGGTAAAATCTGTCACTAGAAGTACACCAAAATCTACCATCTTGTTCTTGTTGGGATCATCTTGTTCTTGTTATACTAGTATTATGCAGAAAAACTTGAGAAGCACAATCTATTTTTTTCTGTTTATCCTTCTCATCCTGTTATAGTTGCCTTATGATATTGTTATCTCCCTCATCCAGTTTATATATCTATCATGATTCTTTTACTTATTTATATGCTAAAAGTAACTGGACTCGCCAGACTTTATGTCTGACCCGTTTTGTTTCCGTTTCTCTCTCTTCCTCCCCCCAGGTTCTCAAGGTATGAATACTTAGACCAGATTAGGATTCTCTCTCTCATTCTACTTGGAGCTTCTTTGATGTACTGCTTATCCTGTCTTCTCTAATATGATTATTATTGGGGACTATGCTTTTTATATTATTGTACTCTGATGATTTTAGTACAAGGCAAATACTTTAAATTGATGTAATGGGTTTTCTGTATTTTAGACTTATGATGTAACTAAATTTGTACCACGAGGTTTTCTATTTGGAAAACAAATTTCTAAATTCCGCTGTGTTTTATATCTGTCTTGTGATGTTTCTGTTTCTATTTACATATAACGTTTCACTGAAATTAATGCATTCTGATAAAGAGTGACATTAGCAGATGTGGGGTGTCATATTAAAATTTAGTGTTGAATAAATTTTAGTAAAGAAATGGTTCTATGTCACAGATATATAAATAAATAAACCACTGTTCCTTGTCAAAACTAAAATTTATTTTTTTCTCTTGTGTGATTTTAGTTTTCGCATTTTTGACGTGACTGACTTCCTTATTCGCCAACATGTGACATGAATTGTTAAAATTTCCGCAATTTTCGTTTTTAAAGGTTTATGGAAAATGTTGTTTGAAAAAATAATTCTTTCTATCATTTTCTTATTTTATAGGGAAATGAAATGGTTTTGAAAGGAAAATTACAAAATAAACATAAAAAGTTTTCAAGCGGAAATTTATTTTTATGAAAATTTTTGATTTTTGATCACATAAATGATGTTAGGTAGATTTTTGGATGTTTTGTGCGCGCGTTTTAGCGGTGCAATAGGACTGATGATGCTATAAAAATGTTTATGGTAATCAGGAAAAAGGCTGTTTTAGCCTTTGAAATGTTGTTTCCAAGCCTTGTCAACGATGCGCGCAAGCTACTAATTAACTTATTTTATATTTTAGAGCTTGTTTTAAGCCTCCTTTATAGTCTACAGTTGGAAATTTTTGGGGTATTTTGGGTAACCGAGTTGAAAATTCCACTGTAGGTCGGGAAATGGAATATTTGAAAGTGAAGGGAATGATAAATTTCTTTGCCTTAATTTCCTTTTTCCAGTTAGGGGATATTAAGTAGGAAACGACTCGATTGCGTACATTTTGGATGGTAGGGTTTGGATTTAAAATTAGTTTCTTCACACTTCTATTCGTAGTTATGTGAGGGTAATGGATGAAATTTTTTTTTCAAATTTTACCTTCATGTAGAATTGCCAGTATATTTAGGATGTTCTCCATCATGTTTTCAAAAATATTTCAGAAAAGTTTAATGTAAGCATATAGGAGGATCCAATTAGAGTTTTGCATACATGTTTTTTGTTGAAATTGCATTATTTACACCATGCACACATACACATGGTTGCAAAGTGTATGTACACAAGTTGGTTGTGTAGCATAAATTTTAGACGTCCGAATTTCGGGACGAAAATCCTTTTAAGGAGGGAAGAATGTAACAACCTAGAATTTTGGCGATATAAATTAATTATTAAAATTAAAAAAAAGGAATTTCTTTAAAATATCGAAATTAGCTGCAAGAATTTAACCGTTGCGTTTGTCTCCGAATTCTGGTCAGCTTTCATGTTTGGAGTTTTGCGAACAGAGTTTGTATGAAAAAGTTACGGACAAAATGCGAAAATGGATGGAAAATAAGTAAAAAGAAAAATTAATTAATAATTTTCCTAATATAACTCTGCCGACTTGGGCAGTTTGATTCCCAGGCGGTCGACATGGGGGTCGATCGCCCAGGTCGACCTATTGGACGTCAAATTGCCCAGTAACGGCTAGATTTTGAGGGTTTTATTTATATTATATTTATAACGGATGGAGGAATATAATTTAAAACTAATCTGATGGTTCTAATCCATTTCCACTCCTATAAATAAAGGGGTAGAACCTCACTCTTTTTCCGTTCGAATCTATGATGGAAGTGGAGCTCTACCATTTTTCTTCCTCTTCTAACCTAATTTCTAATTAGAATATATTCATACATATACCAAATCAAATCAAAATCATATGGAGTTGGGAAAATTAATAAATTCAATGGAACAGGATGTTCAACGATAGATTTCTTCGCTCTCTTCCCATTTTCTTACATTTCTACAGATCGAATTTTTCCTTTTTTTTGATAAACTGTAGATTTATAAGAATTTAGGATTTGTAAGCCTAAAAATGTCCAAAACTGAGAAATTGGAAGCTATAAGATGAGTGGGAAATTTACTAATACAGATATAATGATTTGTCTATTTTGTTTGAATCCAACCTATGTTTTATGCCTATTAGATCTACTTATTTAAATAATTATAAATTGTGGCAGCCATCAGATCTGATTACGAACATGCTTGATATTGGTAAATGTTAAGTTGTGCTTATGTGTAACATGCATTGTAGGATACATACATACATACATATATATATATATATATATATATATATTCCCCACATATTCCTACAAGTTATGTCATGAAATATGTTGTACATGTAGAGTACCGTGGATCTGGAAATCAGTCCAATTAAACATAAATTGTTGTAGTTATATTCCAGATATTTAGTTCATTACTGAAATATGAAATATGTAAGTTTGTGTGAAAAGATGAATTTGTGTACTATTTAGTTATAAGAATAAAAGAAATATTCCTTGTTTACATCCAATATTGTTGGGTTTTTGGCTTAAGCATTGTAAGTTATGCCATGTTCCTCATTTTTTAGTAAAGAGGCATTATTTTAAAATCACAAGAAGTATGACGAAAAGAATTAAAAAGGGAAAAGTGGTGCAAAGGTACATACAACAATAAATACATGTTTTTGTATGTAATTTGTATCGACTATTCCAAAATAAAAATATATTACATATATTTCTTGTGATTTAGAAATATGTCAATTCCAGAAAAAAGGCATGATTTACAATTGTTTTGCCTAACGGTCCTTGTGAGACTTGAAACCTTTTTGGCAAGATTGAATATGAAGAGGGATTGTATGTTTAATTGATTAGACCAAATCATAAATTTAAAAATAAGTATTGTAAAATAATAAATAATAAATAAATATTAATAACTACGTTGACCGCACGAAAACATAAAAATGAATATATACATATTATCCGTCCAAATCAATGTAAAACAGTGAAATATAAATTGTATGGAATGTTTGAATGTTGGATAAGGTTCAATTATGGAATTATAGGTAAATATAATTCATTTTGAATTAGTACATTTTTGGTGACCATTTATAGCAATAGATATAATTAATTGCCATAAATGAGACCGCAAATAAAGGAATAACCATTGTAACCAATATTGATTTAGGGAAAATAAATATGATGGAAAAAATGGTTACAATCACTAAAATCAATTAGGATAATTTTTATGGACCCCAATTAGGAAATTTAAATTGTAACCGCATTTAGACATGAGACTAAACTCAACTTGTGGTGTAAGCCAGCCTGAAACCGACCGACAAATCGAGCAACCATAGGTAGTCAGTTTAATGTGATAGGTCTAATTCATAAGTATAATTGCTCTAAGGCACGATGTTAAATTCACTTGTGGTAGAAGTCTGCCCAGAACCGACCAGCATATCCAGCATCCACAAGTAGTCAACTTAATGTGAGAGGCCTTATATGTAAAAATATATATACATATATATAACAGTCACCAATAAATAAATAAAAATAGAAACTGTCCATCGGAGTACAACAATAGATAACTTGGGACTGATAAGTAGTTGCCTCAGGAAAATATGACCGTTAGAGTCATAAAGGGCAATAAAAAGGAAATAAAAAGAAATGGGTGTCAAAAAGGGGATAAATGGATATTGATTGTTGTTTAAATATAAGTCTAAATTAGGGAAGAAATTAAATAAATTTCCTTAAAAAAAGGGAATATAATCTTCCTTGTTTATGTCAACTTATAATTAAAAATATAGTTGGACTTAGTAAGTTAGAAATATAAGATATTATTAAGCATATAAATCCGTGAAACAAATAAATGGTGTACATATAGTATTTCTGTATAAAGGAATTAAACGGGAATGACTTAATAACGTAGCCTACTTTATCCCCCAAAAGGGAAAGGTGTTAAAGGAAAATGGGGGACGAACTAATAACCTTCGCGTATAGTCTGCTTCCTAGGTCCTAAAAGGCTAAGTGACTAGGGTTAAAAAGTCCACCTCGGAATAGGTTTTCAGTATCGAGGTCTTAAATGGAAGGTGTGTGTTGGCCTACCCAAACCTGGAAATTAAAAGGGCCATATATGGCCATCTATCCTATGGGAAGTAGCAAGAGACTAAGAAGGTTATCTAATAAGGTCAGCTAGAATGTATAACGAACGATAAAATACCTCTTCTCACCTTATGCGGGGAAAGGGTATATGTGTGAATGATGGAAGCCTTAACTAGTATGGCCCATAACTAGTGCCCTCTAGTTTTATGTTAATGTTGAATATATTATCGAGGGTTAATAAGTGGATAAGGATATAGATAGAAACCCCGTAATTAGGGACCCACTCTCGATAGAATAAACCAGTTGAACTCTTGTATAAAGGCTTCACAAAAATGTATGTAAACGTCCTATCTCGATAATATAATTTGGGAATACTACTTTAGGAAGAGTAGTAGAGTTGTGCACAAGCTTTAACAAGGTTGGTTTAGAATCACTAACCTTATCAGGCATACTACTTAGGTTGAACCAAACAGAATATATACATATGTTATAGTGTGTGTGTGTGTGTGTGTGTGTGTGTGTGTGTTGTACATTTCTTAGTCACCAAAGGTTAACCGTCCTTTTGGTCCGGTCACCAAAAGTACTCAAGACACGCTCTACTCAACCCATCGCATGAAGCCGAGGCCAAGGGTAAAACTCAGGAAGTGCAGAGGCAAGGACCGGAGAAAAATCCCGCCGGCAAGAGCTTCGCACCTTCGCCGCCACAATACCGCGCCAAGGGAGTCAACTAGCCTTAACAAATCCTCTCACCAAAATCCGCTTCGCACCCAGCCGGTGCGAAATTTCGCACCTCGCCCAGGTGCGAATTTCCGAAGGCCAATTACAGGAGGCGCGAATTTCTGGAAGATGGTCCCCGTTTCTACCTACTCCTACCTAACCCCTACCCAACAACTTCCTATAAATACCCCATGGCTTCACACTTCAAAGAGAAAGAATGCTAGAGCTTAGAGACCTCCATAAAGCTTTATTAATGGCATCTCCTCTTTGAGAAAGAAGGAGGACAAGATTGTCTTTTTCCTTATTATTCAATATATGATAATTATGACATCGTATATCATGAAGCATGAATGTAATGAGATATGGTGAGATAGTCTCAACTTTGTAATTTCTTCCAAGTGATTAATAATATTCCAACTACTCTTCAAAGTGGACGTAAGCCCTTACTATGGATGAACCATTATAAATCTCTTGTGTTATTTACTGCTTATGTTTGAAATATGTTCTTGTCTGTGCGACCATATTTGTAATTCCTAGTAATTGGGAATCTTTGGTGTTCGCGACATTTTTTGCCATCAACATTTGGTGCTTTCACTGAGAAAACTCGGATATTGCATCTTTCTAGCACATTACCATCTCGACTTCGTCAAGCTTAAGGTTCCCTGCTTAACCTATTATCGAGTCCGCTTACGATGGTAAAGACGTCAAAGAATGCAATAATCGGCTCTTCAGCCGCAACCGAGGCCGGTAAATCTCGACAACCTCAACCGACAGACATCCCGACCACTAATGAAACTGAACCACCTATTGCGGACCCCGAAACACCTGCAACACAAGTGAAAATCCATACCTTTAGTGAAAAATATGAGAATACAGTCCTCAAGCTCAATCAAGCACTAAGGAATAACATTGACCTTATGCGCCAACTTAACGAAAGTCAGCGCGTCGTCGCTCAACTACAACTAGCTCGGAACAATGCTCGACCTCGGCCACCAAAATCGGAAATTTCCTCTTCCGAGTCAAGGGGCCCATACCAAATAAGAAGGTTAAGTCTCATAAACAATGTCGCCGTCCGAACTAACGCCCTCGACAATGGCAATGGCAATGGATACGCCAATGGCAACGGCGACTGGACCACGGTTACCTATGGTGAGGACGCCCAACCTCGGGATCATACTCGCCTAATCATCAATGAAGGACCCGCTCCTACTAACCAACCTCCTCCTCAACAAGACTCAGCGGCCGCCCGCCGAGACAATGAACCCACCATTCAGGCGGCCCATGCTTTTCTAAAACCGGATCCGCGTGACCCCGACCCACCTCATCACGCGCGCCAGGCTCCCATTATAAAAGTCGAGGATATGAAAGAAGAAGATGAAGACATCCATCCTAGAATACGCCCTCGTGCCAGAACTCCGGAACCTCCCCAAAGCCCATGGGTCCTAATGGCAGATCCTCATCCGGCCTACCTTCCCGACATGGTCCGAAGGATCGTGAGGGAGATGCGAGGAAATGTGCATGATTCTTGGGAAGCGCACATTAGGCGCAACCCTTTCACTCGAAGAGTTAATGAAGCTGAATGGCCGCGACGCTTTAACATGCCTCAGATGTCGCTCTATGACGACACCACTGACCCTTGTGCTTTCTTAAACCGTTATGAGTGGCAAATGGACTCCAGCAGAGGCGACGATCCAGCCAAATGCAAATGCTTTCCGGTCTTCTTATCGGGAACGCTTTATTATGGTTCTCTTGTCTCCCTGTTTATTCTATCAACAACTTCGGCCAATTAGCGACATAGCTGGTCAAGCAGTTCAGAATGCACATTCTGACTCCAAAGAACCCCCTTAACCTTTGCAACTTATACCAAGGACCTACGGAATCACATAAAAGCTACCTTTCCCGGTTCAACATCGCCCTCACCGAAGTCGAGGATCCGGATCTGTGCACCATCCTCTTCCAGCTAGCTAAAGGAGTCCTTCCTACTTCCGAATTCGGGGCATGGATTGACCAAAAGCAACTGAAGAGCCTCGATGCTTTCTATGAGAAAACAGGGAAGTTCTTATGCCAAGAAGAAGCAAGGCGGAACCGCGTCTCTGACGCCAGCCGCCCCACCAACCCTCGGAATGACGCCGCAAATAACCGCCCTCGGGTTCAAGAAGCTGGAAGACCCCCCAATCTGAATACAATGGCAGGAACCCCCAGACAGAGACCAAGCAACGGGGGAC
Source organism: Allium sativum (assembly GCA_030737875.1). Classification (NCBI taxonomy): domain Eukaryota; kingdom Viridiplantae; phylum Streptophyta; class Magnoliopsida; order Asparagales; family Amaryllidaceae; genus Allium; species Allium sativum. The sequence goes on from CM060924.1 coordinate 73,027,785, forward strand.
AAGGCAGCCGGGGCAACAATCAGGTCCAAACAGAGCCAAGGAAGCCCAGCCCCTACCGCTCTTATGATACATATACCCTGTTAAATGAAAATCCGGAGACCATCTACTTGGAAACATGCAACACTCTGCCATATCTAAAACCCCTCACAAGGGAGTCGACCGACTCCGAGAAGAACTCGGGGAGATACTGCCGATATCACGACATGTATGGAAATAACACAAATGAATGTCGACAGCTTCGAGATGCGATTGAAAAACTCATCTGCGAGAAGCGGCTCGAATGATATGTTTAAGAGCCTTTTCCACCCGGAGCCAATCCAAAACCTTCAGCGCCAACTCCTCAAACGGCCACCAAGACGGCCCCTGGACCGTCTAACGCAAGGCAAGGGATCGTGATCAATACTATATGGGATGGACCGAGCCCCACGCATGATAGCTTTCAAAAGATGGAGGAATACGTGGGTTCCATTAAACATGCAACCTACGATTCTTGCTCCACTCCCGATGAATTCACCCCGACCAAGCTCTGGAAAACCATGTGCGACGACATCATTTTCCATGAAAGGGAGTCCACGGGAATTGAAATCCCGACCACCGATCCTTTGGTCATAATGGCTCAAATTGGCGCTGCAACCGTTCGAAAGATATTGGTCGATTCGGGAAGCTCGGTCAACATCATCTTCAAAGCTGCCTACGATCAGATGAAGTTAGAAGCAAAAGACCTCAAACCATGCCACACCATGATTCACGACTTTAATGGGGCATCCAGCTATCCAGTGGGAGTCATCGACCTACCCGTTGAACTTGGCACGAGGGATCGAAGCTGAGTCTGAATCCTCACCTTCATGGTTATCGACATTGCCTCATCATACAACGTCTTCCTCGGACGCCCCTTCCTCACAGAATTCCGCGTCTGCTTATCGCCATGATCTCTCCTAATGAAATTTCCAACAAAAAATGGGATCGCAACAGTCAGAGGCGACCAAGTCAGTGCCAGGGAATGCTACGCAATAGAATGGAAAAATGCGCGCAATAGGGACAAGGGTAAAGCAGTACCTGCCGCCTTTTGCGCCAAGACCGCCTCAGCATAGCAATCAGCGGCGTCTAGGCCCTGGCCCAGGCGCCATTCCTGTCTTTCCGATGACCTTGACCCAAGGAAAGACGAAGAGCCCGAGTACGAGAGACCAATTCCAGTCGAGCCCATGATGGATGTACCCGTTACCCCCGATTACCCATCACGAGTACTGAAGAAAGGATCGCATCTGCACCCAGCCATCAAAGATGACCTCATGGATTTCTTGAAAGGAAAATTGGACGTATTTTCATGGACTCATTCCGATATGAAGGGCATAGACCCCGTAATTGCTTGCCACTCATTGGGCATAGATCTTAAAATCCATCCAGTCAAGCAGAAGCGCCGCCTCCTGGGGCCCGAGATGTCCAAGGCACTCGAAGAAGAGGTTGATCGCCTGCTAAACAACAACTTCATCCGCGAAGCCTACTACCCCGAGTGGGTCTCCAATCCGGTTCTGTTCAAGAAGGCCAATGGTAAATGGCGGACCTGCATCGATTAATCTGATTTGAACAAAGCTTGCCCGAAGGACAGCTTCCCGCTCCCCAAGATTGACCAACTAGTCGACTCAACCATCGGATAAAATCTACTATCTTTCATGGACGCCTACTCTGGTTACAACCAAATCCCGATGGATCTCCGCAACCAGGATCATACCTCCTTCATTACCGACCGCGGACTTTACTGCTATCGCGTCATGCCTTTCAGCCTCAAGAATGCCAGTGCTACATATCAACGGATGGTTAATCGACTCTTCAAAAATCAAATTGAGAAATCCATGGAGGTGTATGTGGATGACATGCTAGTTAAATTGAAAGTGTCTAGCAGTCACGTCCACGACCTCTCCACAATGTTCGATGTCCTATGCCTGCACAACATGAAACTTAATCCTCTGAAATGTTCCTTTGGCATTGCCTCAGGAAAGTTTCTAGGTTTCATCGTCAAAGCCCGAGGCATCGAAGCTAACCCCGAGAAATTCCAGGCCATTCGGGATATCCGAATCCCTGAGAACATCAAGGATGTTCAATGTTTGAACAGGAAGGTCGCTGCTCTAAGTTGATTCATCTCTAAGGCCACCGACAAGTGCATTCCTTTCTTTGATTTACTTCGAAAAGGGAAACACAATTTCTAGTGGACCCCTGAATGCATTTCTGCATTCAAGGAGGTCCTGAATCACTTAGAGCGACCACCCATCTTATTTAAGCCTATAGACCGCGAGGACTTATACGTTTACTTGGTTGTTTCTCCACAGGCAATCAACTCGGCGTTGATACGACTCGAGTATCGCGTCCGACGACCTGTCTATTACATAAGCAAATGACTGACAAGGGCAAAGAAGAACTACCCGAAGCTCGAAAAACTGCCATTCTGCATACTAATCTCCTCCCGGAAGCTCCGGCCATATTTCCAGGCTCATCCCATAAAAGTCTACACGAACCAACTGTTGCGTCCGATCCTGCAACGACCTGAGGCATCCGGCTGACTGCTGAAGTGGAGTATGCCACTAAGTTATTTCGAGATAACATTCATTCCCTGCCGAGCCATCCCCGGGCAAGCCCTTGCCGACTTCATAGTATAATTCACGGCTCCCTAGGGAACCTCTACAGAAGACACCGAAACCCCCGACAACGTGTGGAAGTTGTTCGTAGATGGATCCTCCAATATCAAGTGCTCGGGAGCCAGTATCGTACTCATCACACCTGAGGGACGCTCAATACACTATGCATTAAAGCTGAATTTCTCTGCTACCAATAACGATGCAGAATACGAGGCATTGTTAGCCGGGCTGAGAATCGCGATCGAGCTCAAGCTGAGAACTATCCAAATCTTCTCCGACTCGCAACTCGTCTCACACCAAGTGATAGACACTACACCACAAAGGCCAATTTGGCATAGCGGGATGAGGGGATTTGATACGGATTAAAGCCGTATCAAATTTGGTTGTGCTCATACCTGTATTAAATTCACTTGGCACAACCGATGGCGATCCGCACCACCTCAACAATTAAAATCTAGCCCTCCATCTTAAAGTTGTGGATCACTACATTTTTGACAAGGCTGTGACCCATATCAAAATTTTCATCTCCCGCAACAGCTAAAACTATTTTCACTCCCCGCTATTTTTTCATTTCCCTCAATCCCTAATATTCCCTAAATCCACTCGCTCCCCTTCCTTCTTTGATTTTGATTGCCTCGCTCCCATTTATCGGCCGTCCGCAACATACTATTTATGTTCTCCTCCTATTGTTTGGCTATTTCTGTCGTTTACTTCTCTTTCCAATTTCCTATTGATTAAGAAATCAGCCAAGGAATTTCAATTGTTAGTGATAGGGGAGCCTGAAAGGTATAAATCTTTTATCTGCGTTTCAATCTTTTTTTAAGCCTTTACTTCTAGTTAGTTCCATTCTATGTGGAAAGATTAGGGTTTTATGCTATGACCTAAAATTTTGATAATTTTGGAGATATTTGACCTGAGTTTCTACTGCGTTTCGTAGATTAGTGACATCATGCATGCTTAATTCAGTGTGTGTTTCTGGCTGATTAGGAGAGTTTGGGTTGACAATAGCTTATGAATTTTTACTGCACTGCCTTAATAAAGTCATTGGAAAAACATGTGCCTGATTTAATAAGATTGACAAGAAAGATTTCAGGAACCAATTTAAGCTAGTTTTCAAATTTTTTATTTACTTATTGCATATCTATTATACAATTTATCACCTATTGTGAGTCTAAAAATATAGTTCGCTAATTAATTTGTGTTTGAAAACTGAGTTTGTGGCACAATGGACTGAGTTTCCGGAACGGAGTTTGCAAACTCGTTCAGCAACTGAGTTTGCAACAAACTCCAGTTTCGAACTGAGTTCGCTAACTCAGTCTGAAACTGAGTTCGCAAACTCAGTCCAGAACTGAGTTTCCGGAACTGAGTTTGCACGAGTTTGTTGCAAACTCATATCGAAACTGAGTTTGGAAACTCGGTTTCGAACTTAGTTTGCAAACTCAGTTTCGAATTGAGTTTGCAACGAACTCGTGCGAACTCGGTTCTGGACTGAGTTTGTGAACTCGGTTCGAAACTGAGTTTGTTCCTTTGATTAATATCTTAAAATGTTGGTATATTTTGCAGTGTGATTTCATTAAACATTTCAGAGAAGACTAGCATCGGCATCTTTTGAGTTTTGATTTTAGAAAACATGTTGATGGCCTTGACGTGTTGCAAAAGGTAGCTTTCTTATTTTCATTATCATTATTATTTTGGTCATGTTTCATAATTATGCAGAATTTCAATGTATGGTCATGGTTACAGGATCTTCCATCAAGTTTGAAAGATATGATCGAAATTATTGATATACTTCTAAGGTGGTTTGTCTTACGGTTTTATGAGTCGAACATCACATGCTTATTGAAGGTATGTTGTGCATTCATGTAGTTTAGTGCAGTTTTAACTTATTACTTGCAAGCAGTTAACTCAGCAAATACATGAGCTTCTTAGTGTTGACATCCAATAAACTGGTACCAGGTTATGGATTTCCTTCCTGAATGTTTTGGTATTCTGAAAGAAGGTGGTTACATTTTGACTGATGCTGAGGCTGCAATATTTTAACTGATGCTGAGACTGCAATCATCTGATTGTGGTTGTGTATTGAATTCCATTGTTGGATCTTCTTCTTCCTGTTGAGGGCATATGATCAAGAAGAGGTATTATATTCCATGTTGTATAATTCAGATGGCTAACTTCGAAACTGAGTTCGAAACTGAGTTTGCAAACTCGTTTCGAAACTGAGTTTGCAAACTCGTTCGGAAACTGAGTTCGCAAAATCAGTTCTGGACTGAGTTTGCGAACTCAGTTCCGGAACTGAGTTCGCAAACTCAGTCCGGAACTGAGTTTGTGAACTCGTTCCGGAACTGAGTTTGCGAACTAAGTTTCGGAACGAGCTTGCAAACTCAGTTTCGAACTGAGCTTGCAAACTCAGTTCGAGTTTGCCATTTGAATCATACAACATGGAATATAATACCTCTTCTTGATCATATGCCCTCAACAGGAAGAAGAAGATCCAACAATGGAATTCTATACACAACCACAATCAGATGATTGCAGTCTCAGCATCAGTTAAAATATTGCAGCCTCAGAATCAGTCAAAATGTAACCACCTTCTTTCAGAATACCAAAAAATTCAGGAAGGAAATCCAGAACCTGGTACCAGTTTATTGGATGTCAACACTAAGAAGCTCATGTATTTGCTGAGTTAACTGCTTGCAAGTAATAAGTTAAAACTGCACTAAACTACATGAATGTACAACATACCTTCAATAAGCATGCGGTGTTCGACTCATAAAACCGTAAGACAAACCACCTTAGAAGTATATCAATAAGTTCGATCATATCTTTCAAACTTGATGGAAGAGCCTGTAACCATGACCATACATTGAAATTTTGCATAATTATGAAACATGACCAAAATAATAATGATAATGAAAATAAGAAAGCTACCTTTTGCAACACGTCAAGGCCATCAACATGTTTTATAAAATCAGAACTCAAAAGATGCCGATGCAAGTCTTCTCTGAAATGTTTAATGAAATCACACTGCAAAATATACCAACATTTTAAGATATTAATCAAATCAACAAACTCAGTTTCGAACTGAGTTCACAAACTCGGTCCGGAACTGAGTTCGCACGAGTTTGTTGCAAACTCAGTTCGAAACTGAGTTTGCAAACTCAGTTCGAAACTGAGTTTCCAAACTCAGTTTCGATATGAGTTTGCAACAAACTCGTGCAAACTCAGTTCCGGAAACTCAGTTCTGGACTGAGTTTGCGAACTCAGTTTCGGACTGAGTTAGCGAACTCAGTTCAAAACTGGAGTTTGTTGCAAACTCAGTTGCGGAACGAGTTTGCAAACTCTGTTCCGGAAACTCAGCCATTGTGCCACAAACTCAGTTTCCAAACACAAATTTATTAGCGAACTATATTTTTAGACTCACAATAGGTGATAAATTGTATTATAGATATGCAATAAGTAAATAAAAAATTTGAAAACTAGCTTAAATTGGTTCCTGAAATCTTTCTTGTCAATCTTATTAAATCAGGCACATGTTTTTCCAATGACTTTATTAAGGCAGTGCAGTAAAAATTCATAAGCTATTGTCAACCCAAACTCTCCTAATCAGCCAGAAACACACACTGAATTAAGCATGCATGATGTCACTAATCTACGAAACGCAGTAGAAACTCAGGTCAAATATCTCCAAAATTATCAAAATTTTAGGTCATAGCATAAAACCCTAATCTTTCCACATAGAATGGAACTAACTAGAAACAAAGGCTTAAAAAAAGATTGAAACGCAGATAAAAGATTTATACCTTTCAGGCTCCCCTATCACTAACAACTGAAATTCCTTGGCTGATTTCTTAATCAATAGGAAATTGGAAAGAGAAGTAAACAATAGAAATAGACAAACAATAGGAGTAGAACAGAAATAGTATGTTGCGGACGGCTGATGAATGGGAGCGAGGCAATCAAAATCAAAGAAGGAAGGGGAGCGAGTGGATTTAGGGAATATTAGGGATTGAGGGAAATGAAAAAATAGCGGGGATTGAAAATAGTTTTAGCTGTTGCCGGAGATGAAAAATTTGATACGGGTCACAGCCTTGTCAAAAATGTAGTGATCTACAGCTTTAAGATGGAGGGCTAGATTTTAATTGTTGAGGTGGTGCGGATTGCCATCGGTTGTGCCAAGTGAATTTAATACGGGTATGAGCACAACCAAATTTGATACGGCTTTAATCCGTATCAAATCCCCTCATCCCGATGTGCCAAATTGGCCTTTTTGGTGTAGTGTGGGGGTCGGCATCACCATCTCAATCGCGGATCAATCCCTCGGCCTAATCACATTGGCAACGACCGGCATCCCAAACACGGGACCCGGCCACGCAACTCAAGTCGCCATCCCGCGGCGCGACCGAGTATAAATAACCTCTGACTCGAACCTTAACCCAAAATCAAGGCCTAGGATAAATCGTTCAACCACACAACAGCTTGAAGGGGCAACATGAACTCCCCCTGAGCTACGGGTGTCGGTCGGACTTTGGCACAGCACCAATACCGACCCTTAAATCGTCACATCCTTAAAGCTCTCAAGGCTGAGGGGTAGCCCACGGCCACGATCGGACCTTACGAGCTGATGATCCGGCCTTCTCTTTCCAGGCGACCGACGACGCCCTCAGGCTTGCCCCAACCCGATGAATGACGGGAGAGCCTTCACCGGACAAACCGCATAACGCGACGTCATGCGCCTCCGATACTCCTGAGTTTAATCCCGGGCAACCCAAGAAAAAACAGCATGTGCTCTAGCCGGGCTTTGCAAACTACGGGTCTCCTGAGCTGAGGGAGACTTACTTGAAGCCTGCGCACTGTCTTACGCCCCTCTAGAACTACAACCTAGAGCACGACACTCAATTACACCCCTAGGAATCACCAACTTGAGGCACAACACTCACAATTGCTTTTTTGTTGAATGTAATGATAAGTATGCCTATGCAAGTACGGGACGCCTGAAAACATGGGGAGAACATCCGAACAGTTAACACAAAATGCGATCTTTACTAATTCACTTTTCATTACAACACGCACACATTACAACCCACTACACTACTAATATCTTTTCCTTCTAATGATGTATACGAGAACCACACCATGCCTTGAAAAACCAAAAGCAAGGGCCGAACTCGCGTAAACTATCGGCCTACACTACCAAAATGAGCCCTAAAGTCATACTTACGTAACTAATGCTAATCGTGATTCCTCCTCTTGGATTTGTGCTCCTTCTTTGCAGATTCTGCACTCAATGGTTCGTCCGTGGAGTCGGGTTTCCTCTTGCTAGGCCCTCCTTTCCCACTTCGGCTGCCTTTGGAAGTGGTCGACCCGTGAGAAGTTGAGAGATGCCTCTCGCTCGCCTTGTCGCCACTAGGGATCTCAGTAACATCAGCAGGGGTAACTAGCGGCACAGTAAGAGGGGCACCTCCAGCAGGAAGACCGATCAAGGCTGCTCTTGCCTCCAGAGTCTTTTTCTTATTCCGTTTGGCTTTCTCCTTGGCCTCTTTAGCAGCTTGGCGATCGACGAGATTCTGGGATTTAGTCACAGAATTGCCATCCCCGATTTTCTCACGGGCTTAAATGGCCCTTCGTTGGGCATCCTCATCCCTCTATTTCTTCTGAGCCTCACGAGCTAGCCTTTTCCTCTCAGCCTCCTCATCAGTCTGCCCTTGGGCATTAGCCCCAGCAACCCTCTCCTTAATATCCTCCGTGACCTTTGCTACGAGCTCCTGGCTAGAAGCATCATCCTGCCTCACCCTGGCCTCCATCGGACCTTGGGCAATCCCACTTTGCCCATCTACCTCCTCTCCCTCATCATCAAGAAGGCCCTGGTAAACACTGGGAGTTATTCTAATCCCCGAGAAGGTATCAAACTTATCTCCACTCTCTCCAAGTCGGGTGTCCCCAAGTCCTGGCCCAGATTCAGTTGTTTGGGGATTCACGGGGGTAGGGTCCAATGCTGAAGTTACTCCAGAAGGGGCTGCACAATAAAAGCATGATCGGTTAACCCTCAAATTCGGTGATCACATCATCCTCTGGGATGCATTGCAAGGAGAGTTTATCTCCAATCAAGGGTGATGCGGAAAGAGCCGAAGGAACTTCCGGCACGACAGGCAGCAGGAGCTCAGTACCGCATGGGTCAGAATGCTCAATATCATGCTCGGTTGGAACTTGGGTCGAAGCAGCCAGGTCAGTCGCAGTGACCGACCCAGGAACTGACGGTCGAGAAGAGCTTCCCTGTACAAGATCCACTGCTACCACAACACTTCCCGACACAACAAACTTTCCCTTTTTGGCGCCGGTCCTCTCTAGCCTTTCTTTCTCCACATCCTCAAGCAGCAACTTCCTACCCTCCTCCAATTTTTCATGCTCCTCCGCAATCAAGAGGTCAGTCATAAGTTGTCGCCCGTCCAAGGTCCCAACTTCCATTCCATGCAAGAAGGCCTCGTACGGGACCAGCCTTTCCCAGGTCCGAGCCAGCTCGCGGGAATAGTCATTCATCCAAGATATTCCATGGAACCTTTGGGCTTTTACCAGCATGTTCTTGATATCCTCCTCAACAGTCGAATACGCCCGGAACTCTGCATCCGCTAACTCGCTCTTCAGTTGCTCCACTTCTCTCAGGCGCTCATCTTCCGACCCCTCAACGGTGCCCAAAACATCTCGATTGCTGGCTTTTGCATCCTCTTTCGCTTTCCTCGCCGCCTCAAGCTCCCTCCTTAGGCGATCGTTCTCATCTTGCAAAGCCATATTATCTTCCTGTAGCTGGAAGATTCTGGCGTTCTCCCTCTCCAACTTGACACAAAATTGATCCACATCAGCCTTCTCCTTCTTCAGAGTCATGTTCTGGGTGGTCAAGTCTGCTATAGTCTATGTAAACATGGAGCGAGAATTATCCGCCTCCTGTTTGAGTGTCTCGTGCCCCTGCTTCAACTCGGATGAAAATCCACGAACTCCATGAGTCATTATTCAAAGGTACGGGAGCAAACGACCCCCAACAAACATAAAAAAGGAAAGAGGAAAACCCACCAATTTCGGTATTCAGATTGGCGACGGAAGTCTTCTCGGCATCAATGACTATTTGCTGATCCAAAAGATGCAAGTTCTTCACCCTGACCAGATCTGGTAAATGATGGGAGTATTGGGTGAGCTCGTTGACCTAGTGATACACGGCTTTCAAATGATTCCATATCTCTCTAGAGGCCCTATTGGGAGGCAGACGAAGATCGGGGAGAGATGGCAGCTCGTCAAAATAGAGTCGAGGGAAATGATGCATCAAAAACGCTTTCTTCTCCTCTGGGGAAAGCTCTTGAACATGGGATTCGGTGAAATCTTCCGTTTCTACCCTACTCGGCCTCGGCAGGTCGAACGGTGCCCCTCTTCCCTTGGTTGTCTGAACAGGAGCCAGCGCGACGGTGACGGACGGAGTCGCTAAAGGCATACGACTCGACCCTCCTAGATGAAGCCTCGAACCCCCATTGGACACTCGGATCGAAGGCGGAGGGGGAGGTAGGGTCATAGAAGATGAGGACCTATCTTGGTGACGACTCCCACTACCATGACCTTGCGGCGGTGGGACATCGCCTTACAAGCTAGCCCCCCTCCTAAAGGATCCAATAAAAAGCACTCTTGGGATGGTTGCGGTCTCCAAGACCTCGCCCCCCGCTTCCTTTAGCCATATCACATGTCAAAGAAACAACGCAATGTCAGTTGAGCAGCACGTGCAAGCGCTCTTTTATGCAGTTTAGTGTGTACAAGTGCGTGTCCTAAGTGCTCTCTCAACAGACCAGATTGTCCCTCGGTTGAAGGAGTTAGTCCTTCCGCGACACGAGCTATATCCTCCATACTAGCTGTGCTCGGCCACAAAGACAAGTCAACGGGAACCGCATCCAGACCAGCAAACTGATCTACTCTCTCAAGGGAGGTGGTAGCTTCTAGAGAGGTTGCAGGAGAGTGAGGACTGGCCAACGCTTCTTTCCCCCTCCCATCAGGAGCGGGGTAGAAGCATCAATAAGTCCCTCATCCCGAGCAACCCCCTCTGCGCTACTATCCTTGTCACCACTAATGCCCTCCTGAAACTTAACGACTTTCTTAGGCCCGAGCGTGCCAGGAGCCATCTTTCTCTTCAAAGCGGGGGCAGCAGGGCCTTCCGTTGCTTTCCCCTTAGGTACACTACTCGCCACTGCAGGCCTAATTATGGCCCGGTCGGCCGAAAGCAATCCAGCACGCCGGAGGCGATCCTGATCTACCACAGAACCCGTCATACGGGGCACCTCAGGAATAGCTCGCAAAGCATTGAGACGTTGCCGATACTCGCCGCCAGTAGGTGCCTCGGGAGTCCCTGCCACAATAAAAAACTATGAGTCACAAAGCTCGGAAACTTCTGGAAAAAGGAGGCGAAGATTAAAGATGCTCACTTCCTTCTATCCATCTCCTTGTAAATCCGAGAGGGCGGCGAACAAAGAACCAATCTCGCTTAATCACCGATGATCTGGGCCACTTTCCGACAAAAAACTTAGTAGCTGGAGACGCCTCCAAAAACCATTGTGAAGACGATGCGCCGGTCGACCGTTTGAAATGGAAAAGGTACCGAATATCATCTCTAGTAGGATCCCGATGTAGAAACTCTCGAAAGAGAACACAAGTGCCCAAGAGCGAAGAATAAGAGTTCGGGTGCAGTTGTGAGGGTGCAAGGAAGAATTAGAATAGCATTTCCCATATAAAATCATTGGTCGGGGGCACGCACCCCGCAACGCAAGCATGTCAATTCCAAGCAGTAAAGCATTCTGGCGGCATGTGAGCCCTTTCTCCTGATCCAGGGGCCTGAGCCTCCCCTCAGGGATATTAAACCACAAAGAAAACTTTCTAACAGCCGCGGCATCCAAGCGCGATGGCACTGAATCCGGAGGATTGTCCAAAATGATTGCATCAGGGAGCATGTCAGGAGCCACTGGGGCAGGCGGCTCACCACCCTCCATAATATTTACATCTTCCATCTCGGAGTATACAATTGGAGAATGTAACCTCTCAGTATGACACCCGTGCTCCGACACCTCAGGCGAACTCCTTATCTAAGAAGGAGTCGACCCTTCGTTAGTCTCAGGCTCGCTACCTCCGAAGCTAGTGTTGTCCGTAGAGTCAGAAGTAGAAGCAGAAGAATTAGACGATGGCGGGGAAGCCCCGGCTTCCAGAAATTTCCCAGTCTGTGATCTTATTTGCATGGGTCGCTATACTTCAATGTACCAGTGTTAGACATCGTAGTAAAATAACCTGTACCCCTCGTGTTGATAAAGATTAACAAGTGTGTGTGCAGTGTCATGCAAAGAATGAGAGTGCGCATAGAAACGTTAACGATCTTTACAGTTCAGCCACAGTCCAGATATATGCTCTATCCTATGTCAAGGTTCTAAGTTCACATCCGCGCAGTTATCAATGACAATAATGATACATTCATACGATCAAACAAACAGTGTATAAATCCAAGATAGGCAGTCAGAAAATCAAAGTTCGAAGTAGCGAAAGCCAACATTCTGGCCAAAGCACAACACTCAACCAGGCCCCGGGGCATGAAGTTTTCCGAAAACACCAGGGCCCGGGCACCTCGAAGGTTCAAACCCTTGGGGTTGAAAATTAGAACCGTAGTGGCTCGAAATTTCGAACCCCTCGGGTTCGAAAATTCGAGCCCTAGTGGTTCGAAGATTCGAACCCCAGGGGGGACGAAGCCTCGAACCCGTCAGGGCTCGGAGATTCGAGCCCAAGGGCTCAGAATCTCGAACCCTACGGGGTTCGAAGATTTGAGCCCCCACAGGTTCGAATTTCCGAACCTCCCTTCGGGCACGAGACCTCGAGCCTCCTCCATCGCAACTCGACCTCCCTTCCCCTTCCCTCGGCTCGACCAAGTCTTTTTCCTTAGAAATGTTCATGTCAAAGTGGTCAAGAATCGAAGTTTTCAGAACAATGGCAGTCGGCGCGAAAATAGAAGAAGGAAGGAAAATGAGGGAAGGGGCCTATATATAATGAAAAGAAGAAAACCTTTCATATTCCAAGTCTAGGCTCGAAATTCGAACTCGAGGAGTCGAAATTTCGATCCTCGTGGGTTTGAAATTTCGAACCTATGTCTCGAATTCTCGAGCCACTACGGTTCGATGATTCGAGCCTATTGGGTTCGAAAGTTCGAACCCCTTTGGTTCGAAATTTCGTACCCTCCAAAAAAAAAAACTCTTTTCCCCGTACGCTCGTTTCCCGCCAAGGTCCCATCGTCCAAAACTCGCGATAATGGCACCATGCGGACACTTAGCTATGCGAGCACGATACCAATCCAACAGCGGCTCGCTCACAATTCCATAACGAACGAGCCCGCCAGCTATTGCATTTTCTCCAATAACTTGCAGGATAAATCAGCAATCCAACTACCATCTAGACATTCATTCCAAAGCACATCATGTCAAGACAAGGAGTCAAGACAAGACGTATTTTGAGAGGCAAATGTTAACCGGCCTTTTGGTCTGGTCACCAAAAGTACTCAAGACACGCTCTACTCAACCTATCGCGTGAATTCGGGGCCAAGGGAAAATCTTAGGAAGTGCAGAGGCAAGGACCGAAGAAAGATCCCACCGGCAAGAACCTCGCACCTTCGCCGCCCCAACGGAGTCAACTAGCCTTAACAAATCCTCTCACCAAAATGGGCGCGAAATTTCGCTCCTCGCCCAGGTGCGAATTTTCGAAGGCCAATTGCAGGAAGCGCGAATTTCTGGAAGATGGTCCCCATTTCTACCTACTCCTACCTAACCCCTACCCAACCACTTCCTATAAATACCCCATGGCTTCACACTTCAAAGAGAGAGAATGCTAGAGCTTAGAGACCTCCATAAAGCTTCAATAATGGCATCTCCACTTTGAGTAAGAAGGAGGACAAGATTGTCTTTCTCCTTATTATTCAATATATGATAATTATGGCATCATATATCATGAAGCATGAATGTAATGAGATATGGTGAGATAGTCTCAACCTTGTAATTTCTTCCAAGTGATTAATAATATTCCAACGACTCTTCAAAGTGGACGTAGGCCTTTACTGAGGCCGAACCACTATAAATCTCTTGCATTATTTACTGCTTATGTTTGAAATATGTTCTTGTCTGTGCGACCATATTTGTAATTCCAAGTAATTGGGAATCTTTAGGGTTTGCGACATTTTTTTCCGTCAACACCAAACTTGTTATTTTGGCTCCCCTCCTCATTACAACCTCTAGGTCTCCTAGAGAAGGTCGGGTTACCATAGATGATTAAGTTTGGCTTTCGGTTATCATTCTCTCTCATGCTCGGTATTGGCAAAGTGACTTACTTAGAAAATGGTAGTTGCTTGAGTTAATACTAATTAATCATATTTTGTTTCCGCTATGAGTTTTTTTTATCGCACGCGGATTATGCTCATGCTTATTTATTGCAAGTACCAAATATACGCTCTATGCTTGGATGTATTCAAGTTTTAATTTTTGTCAAAATTTAGGTGTAGAAAAGTGTGGTGGTATTACATGAAACACCCCACCTCCGTTAAGTTCACTCACAAAGGGAATGCCTTAACTTTGGTGGAGGGTTATAGGTACAAGACACAGAAAAATTTACAAGACAGATAAATTTAAGTAGTGAAATTCAAATATTTATTGCATACGTAGTTCAATACAAAAGCATTACATCAAATTGTCTCAAAATAACTTCCAAAACATTACACCATAATTTTTGTCTTGATTATTTAATAAAGAAGCATAAACCATAAATAAAACTGTGTAAATCCCCAAGTGTAGTATCCAAAAGCCATAGCCAAGGTAAGAGAGTCCCAATCATATATCTACTTTCTTTTAGCTTGCAAAGAGTCTGACTAAGCTAGAGTATTCCCTCCTTGTGGACCTTGGGGGGGGGGGGGGGGGACGGAAGAAAAGAAGACGAGAGAAAACGGGTCAGACAATAATTCTGGTAAGTTCAGTGATTACTAGTATTTAAATAAGGCAAGAGATCATGACAGTGATAACAGAACATAGGACAATACCCTAATGTAAGATAAGAGGAACATGTGATCGCATCGATTAATATAGTCTCTGCACCAACTTAACCATTGGTTCAACCAGCCCCACGTGCTTATAAGAAACGATCCCCTTAATGATCGGCTCCTACTCGCATGCATTCATATCCTGTGTCATTCGGCCCCGCTTGACTGTAGCTACTTGTGCTGGTACCACCATGAGGTGTATCAGTCCCTCTGGTGGCAACCCGACACGATTCAAGATGTACAATGTATACTACTGATGCCCAGTGCCTGCTTTTTCCACTTTGGAGTACAAGCACGCCCATACTCCGTCGGAACCTACACTGACGCACCAACCGCCGATGTTTTGACCGCTTATAATCAGCCCAGTAATCATGCCCCACCCTGCCTAGTTTTAGGGTACCATGATACATCTATGTGCGTTACTGCTGAAATGGGTCCCCGTTACTAGGGTTTTCTAAACAACATGTTTATTTGGTTAAGTGTTCAAGTTTACCTAATCCCACCCATTCGTTTAGTTAACATGTTGAATCGGTTAAGTGTTTCCCTAATTGACTTAACCCAACCAATCCTGACTTGCTTTAATTTATTAAAGCACCAACCGCTCACATTAGACAGGTCTTGTTGTGGTCACTAGATATGCCGGTCGGTTCCAGGCAGATTTGCACCACAACTCAATCTAACCTCAGGTTCTTTTTGGGCTTGATGCACTAACCACCCACATTAGACAGGTCTTGTTGTGGTCACTGGATATGCCAGTCGGTTACGGGCAGATTTACACCATAACTCAGTCTAATCTCCGGTTAGGCATATTCGTCTTTTCTAAATTCACATTTTCCTATGTATGTCTAATTTCATTATGTAAATTTAATTTAATCATGCCATAATTTCCCTTTGATTATGCTCACCATAAATGGTATGTCAAATATACCATTTAGTGAACAAATCTATGCCATGAATTTTAATATTTCCCATCGCTACCCCCGTGGAACGTACGCATGAATCACATAAAATGTTGGGCTAGTAAATTAGCCCAACCCATAAATAAGAAAAGGGTAATAAACAAGGGACATGAAATAAACATAAAATAGCAAACATTTCAACTTGTCATGTGTAACTTGGCATAGACGTATCATTAACTTTAATTAAATGGGTAAAGGTGAACTTGTGACTAAGTTGGGTCTAATTGTCATGTAAACTTGACAAAGGTCTAGCATGGAGGTTTAACATATAATCACAGTTTCAACCCACAACTTAGCATATTAACTTATGTATGTCAAAACATTAAAAAAATACTACTATAGCCATTTTTACAGCATAAATAGATTCAGCCTAAAATGAATATACATGAGTGTTGACCTAACATATAAGCATTTGTTTAAATCATAAACTTGCAAATAACCACCAATTTATAACATGACATATTTCACCATTTAATTGGCAAAATAAATCCATTACCCAGTCATAATAGATTCCAATAACATATAATATGTTCATCACCACAAGCATATAGATATGATTAATATAAAATATGTTCATCACCACAAGCATATAGATACGATTCATTTCAACGATACTTTAAGATAAATGAGAATCAAATCTTATACATAAGCATCAATCTATATTCAAATTACAACATGTCATGATTCATTTGAAACGTTTAAATCTGCGTAATAACCAATTTACAAACAAAAAAGGAATTCTTGCGTTCTGAAATCTGAATTCTGAAATTGGTAAGCTCGCCTTTGATATAGATCGTTGAATTTGATAACTTTTAATTTGATATTTGATTCAAGTTCTTATCTTGTCTTTGAATTGGTGACGGCTAGTCCAAGTTCTCAATTGACAGCATGATAGTTCTAGGATTATTTTTGTGTGATTTTTAGGTATGAGCATTGGGTTGTATATATGGAATTTCAATTCAATTTGAATCGTCGGATGATCCTAGGGTTAATCACAACCATTCAGACTAGATCAGAACTATCCAGAAACCCTAGTGACTCAGCAGCAAGTCATCAGTCATCAAAATTTAGATCTGATCGGGGGGGGGGTAGGTCGACCCCCAGGTCGACCTGTAGGGGGGAGGTCGACACTAGGGTCGACCCCCTAGTCGACATGTGTATGGGCGGGAATTTTCCCGCCCAATCCGCTTCTAACTTCTGATTTGAATTTGAATTGTTTTCAAGCTGTTTGAATTTATTTGATTTTTCTGGAATCTTCTGACAGCCATAACTTCCTCGTACGAAGTCCAATTTATGCAAACTCGGACTCTATCTCAACCAGAATTCCGAGACGAACACAATGGCATAACCCATTTCCCTTAATTCTCACATTTTAAATTACGTATTCTTGGATTCGTTATTATAACGTTAATAGAAAATAAGGGGTGTTACATTTTCCCCTCCTTTTAGGATTTCATCCCCGAAATCTTCAAGTCGAGAAGAACTTATATCCTACCATCCAATCACCCATCTACTCAAACATCAAACACAGGCATCCATTGTCCTTAAAAGATTTCTAAAGCTTCATGATCATATGCATTGTGTGTGTACATGTCCTTATCTAATGCAAAATCAGGCGATCTACTGATTCAGTTGACCTCCTTAATGAAAATTATGTCAGTGCCATGAGTCCATTATGAATGCAATTTTTTCTATTCAAAATTTCTTACATGAGTGCAGAACCATTCATACAAATGCAACGTCCATATGATAACACTTCAAGTTTTAATCTATAAACTAATACATATATGCATATGCAATATGAAAGTGACTGAGCCGATCTAATACCTAATGTGTGTGTATATCCATCCACTAGCAACCACTTGCAACCATCAATCATAACATGTTTCAATTACATGTTTACATCCAAATGGGTTCCTACCTAAGGATAAGGATAGGATCAAGGAGATATACCTAAAAAGATAGATAATGAGCATAAACTTGAGGAAAAAGAGATTAAAACATACCCTCAAAAAGAAAAGGGTAGATTGCGTGTATTCTGTCCTTAGTTTCCCAACTCGTGTCTTCCTCGGTGTCGCTCCATTGAACTTTGACGAGCTTAACTTCACGGTTGCGTAGCTTTTTGACTTCTGTTCCCAAGATACGAGTTGGAACTCTTCTCACAGTTGCTTCTCATTCAACTTCAACTTCCTCTAGCATACTTGGTTATACCACTTCCGCAGACTCGTGTAAGCACTTCCGCAAGTGAGGGACATGAAAGACATTATGAACCCCGGCCAATCTTTCGGGCAGCTGTACCCTATAAGACATCTTCCCAATCTTCTCGATGATATGGAACGACCCTACAAATCTTGGTGCTAACTTTCCTGCGGATCCAAAGCGAACGACGTTCCTCAGAGTAGACACTTTAAGGAACACCTTGTCTCTAACTTCGAACTCAAGGTCAGTTCCTCTTTTGTCTGCGTAGGACTTCTGTCTATTTTACCAGTCTTCATTCTTCTTCGTACCAAGTCTACTTTCTCTGAAGTCCCCCTAATCATGTCTGGTCCTAGTATGAGCTTGTCTGTGGGCTCCCACCAGCAAGTTGGTGACCTGCACGGTCTTCCATATAAAGCTTCGAAAGGTGCCATGCCTATGGTGGATTGGTAGCTATTATTGTATGCGAATTCCACCAAAGGTAGATGATCCTCCCATGTTCCTCCGAAGTCAATAATGCATAACCTCAATAGGTCTTCTAACACTCTGTTGACTCTTTCCGTTTGGCAATCGGTTTGAGGGTGATAGGCCTTGTTTAAGCATAACTGTGTGCCTACAGGCTCTTGTAAACTCTTCCAAAACTCGCTTGTGAAGATAGGGTCTCGATCACTCACTATGCTGGAGGGTATCCCATGGAGTCGAACTATTTCTTTAAGATATATGGATGCTAGAGATGAGGCAGTCCTTCTACTCTTGATGGGTATAAAGTGGGCGCTTTTTGTGAGCCTGTCCACTATTACCCAAATGCTGGTATTGCCCCTTCTTGACCTAGGCAACCCATCTATAAAGTCCATCGAGATGCTATCCTATTTCCACTGTGGGACCTCTAGAGGATGGAGCAGACCGCCAGGCTTCTTCTGCTCCGCCTTGACTTGTTGGCATATTAAACACTCAGAAACAAATTCAACTACGTCTTTCTTCATGCCATTCCAAAAGAAAACTCTTTTGATGTCTTTATACATTTTGTCTCCGCCTAGGTGTATGGTCAGTTTGGAATGGCGTGCCTCTTCTAGAACCGCCTTTACCAAGCCCCTTGCTTGTGGGACACATAGTCTTCCATCTCGTCTCAACTAGCCCTTGGCATCCATGGAGTATCTATTGAGGTGACTAGAAGTCTCACCCCTAATTAACTTGTCCACCACATCGGCTAGTTGAGGGTCTTCTCTTTGCACGGCTTCGATTGAGTCTAATAGAGTTGGCCGCACTTCTAACGTTACTAGCAAGCCAGGTACAAAGTAAGTGGAGGCTCTAAAGTTAAAGCTTGCTATGAACTCCAAGCTTTGCCTTTCCGCAAAGAGAGGGCTTAAGGTCAGTTTCTTTCTACTCAAGGCGTCTGCTACTGCATTGCCCATGCCAGGAGTGTTTGAAATCTCAAAATCATACGAGGCAAGAAACTCCATCTATCTCTGCTACCTCAAGTTGAGATCTTTCTACGAGAATAGGTATTTCAACGATTTATGGTCAGCATACAATTCAAATTTCTCACCTAGGAGATAATGGGGCCAAGACTTAAGTGCAAAAACAATGGTTGCCAACTCTAGGTCATGGGTTGGGTAGTTTTTCTCATGTACTTTCAACTGTCTTCCACCATAAGCCACTACCTTCCCTTCTTGCATTAGAATAGCACCTAGTCCTATTCCGCATGCATTTGTGTATACTGTAAACATCTTGCTTCCATCAGGCAATGTCAGAACTGGGGCTGTTGTTAGAGCCCTTTTCAACCGTTGGAAAGCAATATTGCAATCCAAATCCCAATTGAAAGATAGGTTCTTCTTTGTCAATCTTGTCAATGGAGCTGAGATTTTTGAAAAATCATTGATAAATTTTCGATAAAAGCCTGCTAGCCCGAGAAAGCTTCGGACTTCAGTTGCGTTTCGAGGAACCTTCCAATCTTGCACAGCAACCACTTTCACGGGGTCCACAGCTATCCCCTCTTTTGACACCACGTTTCCAAGGAACCTAACTTCTTTTCTTCAGAAATGGCACTTGGAGAATATCTCCTTCAACTGATGTGTACGGAGATATCCATGACTCCTTTTAGATGTCGAGCATGCTCTTCCTCATTCTTTGAGAAGATCAAAATATCGTTTACAAAGACCACTACAAACTTATTGAGGAACTCTCGGAACACCCTGCTCATTAAATCAATGAAATAAGAGGGTGCATTTGTCAAGCCGAAGGGCACAACAAGCCACTCGAAGAAACCATCTGGGGTTCTAAATGCGGTCTTATCAATGCTGTCTTCAGCCACCCTTGGCTGATGAAACCAGGTAGCCAAATCTAACTGGGAGAAAACCGATGCACCTACAAGATGATCGAACAAATCATCTATTCTCGGGAGTGGGTGCATATTCCTTTTGGTCAGCTTGTTTAGCTCCCTATAATCAACGCACAGGCGAAGCGAACCGTCCATTTTAGTTGCGAACACTACTGGAGCACCCCATTCAGAAATACTCCATCTTATGAACCCCTTTTCAAGCAGCTCTTTGATTTGCTTGCTGAGCTCCTTTCTCTCCCTTGGGGCCATGTGCTTAATGGGTAAAGCAACGGGCTTTGCGTTGTCCACGAGTTATATGCGGAAATCTGTCTCCCGCTTTGGAGGTAAGCCCTTTACCTCTTCAAACACATCCGAGTATTCACGGACTACCCTTACAGACGCAAGTTCTCAACATACGCATCAAGAGATTCTAGATAACTAAGCATAACGGAGTTCATGGGATAACAAGAAATTTCGAGAGTGTTACCGAGGCGAGTCATGAGTCTAACCACTCTCTTTTCGCAATCGAGGACGGCACCATTACTGGATAGCCAGTCCATGCCTAGAATCAACCCATAGCCCATGAAGCCCAAAACAAAGGCATTACATCTAAACCCAACGCTTAGTATAGATATTTTCAAATCCAAACAAACCATTGACAAATAAGCTGAGCCCCCAATTGGATTTGAAACGACCAAGGGATCCTCTACTATACTGGTGTCTAGGTGCAGAGATTCCACTAAAGCAGTAGATATAAAAGAGTGCGATGTGCCAGAATCAAATAGTGTACGTACAGGATGATCAAAAATATAGACTAAACTTTCGACAGAAATATTTCTACCTCGTTCTTGCAGAGGTGCCGTGAGAGCGTAACTTGTCCTCCAGAAGAAGGTACAGCTCCCTGCCCTTGCTTCCTTGGGCAGGCCCCGGCCATGTGTCCTGTCTCCCCACAGTGGAAACAACCACCCATCTTCCTTTTCTTTTTCTTGCAGTCTTTGATCAGATGCTCGGGAATGCCACAGGAATTACACTTTCTCTTTTCATGGGGTTTTTTGTTCTTCCCACCTTTCTTTGAATCAGCCTTCTAGTTCTCCGACCCCTCTCCCTTCTTATCTTGAGGCACTTCCGCTTTTGCCTCATTCTTGCCCTTGTCTTCCTCATGTAAGAGTGCCATGTCCACTAACCTCTTGTAAGTAGCCCCCATAGGTATATGAGTCATAGCCAAGCTGTGAAGTGGCTCATTCAATCCCTTGACAAATTGGAGAGCCTTCTTATGAGGAGTATTCACTAAGTCCAGTCCAAATCGGGCCAGCTGATTGAATTGATTGAATTGATTGACGTACTCCTTAACCGTCATACTTCCTTGCTTAAGAGATAGGAACTTTTCCAGTTGTAACTTCGTTCAGCTTGTGAGAGGAATTTCATCTAAAACCTTATTCTGAAATCCATCCATGTTTCAACTGGTCTTTCAGCGTTAGTGACTTCCCACCAATAGGAAGCTTCATCTTTGAGCAACCATATCGCCAACTGTATCTTATGCCTATCGTCCACCTCGAAGATAACGAACAGATCCTCAGTTTATTTGAGCCAGTTTCTTGCTTCTACGAATGATTCAGTTCCCTTAAAATCCTTTCCACCCATGGCCCTAAAGTCTCTACAAACCTTTGCGAAAGCATTTGCACGAGGAGGAGGAGGGGGAGGAGGAACTGCTGCAGCTGGAGGAGGAATATCTGCTGGGCCTGCGTCGTTGGCCCTAGCCTCTAAGTGCCTCCTGAACCAGCCATGTACCGGTACACCTTCTGGAAGGTAAATATTCCCAGACATGCTGAAACGAAAAAGAAAAGATTCAAAACGAAGGATAGAAAGATAGTGCATATGGCTTTGGGGATTATGCCTTTTTAAATTTAAAACAACACTTTTCCTTGTAAAATGATTCTTTATATTTCTTTTTTAAAAATAGATTACAAAAACTCTTATCTGATCTGGTAAACCTTTGCTCTAATACCAAGTGAAACACCCCTCCTCCGTTAAGGTCACTCACAAAGGGAATGCCTTAACTTTGGTGGAGGGTTATAGGTACAAGACACAGAAAAATTTACAAGACAGATAAATTTAAGCAACGAAGTTCAAATATTTATTGCATACGTAGTTCAATACAAAAGCATTACATCTAATTGTCTTAAAATAACTTCCAAAACATTACACCATAATTTCTGTCTTGATTATTTAATAAAGAAGCATAAACCATAAATAAAACTGCATAAATCCCCAAGTGTAGTATCCAAAAGCCATAGCCAAAGTAAGAGAGTCCCAACCATACATCTACTTTCTTTTAGCTTGCAGAGAGTCTGAATAAGCTGGAGTATTCCCTCCTTGTGGACCGGGGGGGGGGGAAGAAAAGAAGACGAGAGAAAACGGGTCAGACAATAAGTATGGTAAGTTCAGTGATTACTAGTATTCAAACAAGGAAAGGGATCATGAAAGTGATAACATAACATAGGACAATACCCTACTATAAGATAAGAGGAACATGTGATTGCTCCCATTACTATAGTCTCTACACCTACTTAACCATTGGTTCAATCAACCCCACGTACTTATAACAAACGATCCCCTTAATGATCGGCTCCTACTCGCATGCATTCATTTCCTGTGTCATTCGTCCCCGCTTGACTGTAGCTACCTGCGCTGGTCCCACCATGGAGTGTATCAGTCCCTCTGGTGGCCACCCGACACGATTCAAGATGCACAGTGTATACTACTGATGCCCAGTGCCTGCTTTTTCCACTCCGAAGTATGTGCATGCCCATACTCCGTCGGAACCTACACTGACGCACCAATCGCCGATGTTTTGACCGCTTATAATCAGCCCAGTAATCGTGCCCCACCCTGCCTAGTTTCAGGGTACCATGATACATCTATGTGGTTTACTGCTGAAATGGGTCCCCGTTACTAGGGTTTTATAATCAACATGTTTATTTGGTTAAGTGTCCAAGTTTACCTAACCCCACCCATTCATTTAGTTAACATGTTAAATCGGTTAAGTGTTTCCCTAATTGACTTAACCCTACCAATCCTGGCTTAGCTTTAATTTATTAAAGCACCAACCACTCACATTAGATAGGTCTTGTTGTGGTCACTGGATGTGCCGGTCGGTTTCGGGCATATTTACACCACAACACATTCTAACCTCAGTATCTTTTTGGGCTTGATGCACTAATCACCCACATTAGACAGGTCTTGTTGTGGTCGCTGGATATGCCAGTCGGTTCCGGGTAGATTTACACCACAACTCAGTCTAACCTAGGGTTAGGCATATTCGTCTTTTCTAAATTCACATTTTCCTGTATATGTCAAATTTATTTATGTAAATTTAATTTAATCATGCCATAATTTCCCTTTGATTATGCTCACCATAAATGGTTTATCAAATATACCATTTAGTGAACAAATCTATGCCATGAATTTTCATATTTCCCATCGCTACCCCCATGGAACGTACGCATGAATCACATAAAATGTTGGGCTAGTAAATTAGCCCAACCCATAAACAAGAAAAGGGTAATAAACAAGGGACATGAAACATAAAATAACATACATTTCAACTTGTCATGTGTAACTTGGCACAGAGGTATCATTAACTTTAATTAAATGGGTAAAGGTGAACATGTGACTAAGTTGGGTCTAACTGTCATGTAAACTTGACAAAGTTCTAGCATGGAGGTTTAACATATAATCCCAGTTTCAACCCACAACTTAGCATATTAACTTATGTATGTCTAAACATTAAAAAAGGACTACTATAGCCATTTTTACAACATAAGTAGAATCATCCTAACATGAATATACATGGGTGTTAATCTAACATATAAGCATGTTTTTTAGATCATAAACTTGCAAATAACCACCAATTTATAACATGACAAATTTCACCATTTAATTGGCAAAATAAATCCATTACCCAGTCATAATAGATTCCAGTAACATACAATATGTTCATCACCGCAAGCATATAGATATGATTAATATAAAATATGTTCATCACCATAAGCATATAGATATGATTCATTTAAACGATACTTTAAGATAAACGAGAATCAAATCTTATACAAAAGCATCACTCTATATTCAAATTACAACATGTCATGATTCATTTGAAACGTTTAAATCTACATAATAACCTACTTAAAAACTAAAAAGGAGTTCTTATGCTCTGAAATCTGAATTCTAAAATTGGTAAGCTCGCCTTTGAGGTAGATCGTTGAATCTGATAAATTTTAATTTGATTTTTGATTCAAGTTCTTATCTTGTCTTTGAATTGGTGACGACTACTTCAAGTTCTCAATTGACAGCATGATATTCTAGGATTATTTTTGTTTGATTTTTAGGTTTGAGCATTGGGTCGTTTATATAGAATTTCAATTCAATTTGAACCATCGGATGATCCTAGGGTTAATC
This sequence comes from Allium sativum, assembly GCA_030737875.1. Taxonomy (NCBI): domain Eukaryota; kingdom Viridiplantae; phylum Streptophyta; class Magnoliopsida; order Asparagales; family Amaryllidaceae; genus Allium; species Allium sativum. Next base: position 73,052,424 of record CM060924.1, read on the forward strand.
GCAACCATTCAGACTAGATCAGAACTATCTAGAAACCCTAGTGACTCAACAGCATGTCATTAGTCATCAAAATTCAGATCTGGTCGGAGGGAGGGGGTGGGTCGACCACCACGTCGACCTGTAGGGGCAGGTCGACACTAGGGTCGACCCCCTGGTCGACCTGGGTCCTGGACGGCAATTTTCCTGCCCAGCCCGCTTCTGACTTCTGATTTGAATTTGAATTTGTTTTCGAGCTGTTTGAATTTATTTGAATTTTATGGAAACTTCTGACAGCCATAACTTCCTCATACGAAGTCCAATTTACGCAAACTCGGACTCTGTCTCAACCAGAATTCTGAGACGAACATAATGGCGTAACCCGTTTCCCTTAATTCTCACATTTTAAATTAAGTATTCTTGGATTCGTTATTATAACGATAAATGAAAATACGAGGTGTTATATTACACAACGGTTTTCCAACCAATTTTTGCTTGCATATCTAACATAGTGTGCGTCTACGATAAACGTTAATGGATCATTTAAATGAGATACTTAAACGGAGATGTATGTGAATTGTGGAACGTGTTTATGGTCTCAAGTGAAGCCTATAAATGAGCCATTTTGAATTTATTTATTTTAGTTATTTTATAATTAATTAAATATTTATTTATTATTGTAATATGCATAGAGTAATTGGAAGAAAACTCAGGTAGCCATAACAACAACAAAATTAATACTAACTGCGAAACAAATCGATTACAAAACAAACTGAACGAATAAACAGTCAAAAACAAACTAAACAGACTACAGATATATTACTAACGACTATGAATGAAACTTTACACATGATAAGTAAGACAACCAATCAGATCTAGACGAGAAAGTTCTGCACCACATCTAAAATCCTAGGATGGGTGCGAAATGAGCCCTCATTTTTGAATGTCTGTAACACTGAACAACATAGACAAGCAGCGGTCCATTGTCTCATTTAATTGTCCGATCAGAACCAAAGAACGTGCTAGACCAGCAGTCGCAACCCTACTAGATGAGGGACGTCTAGGTAGGGCTTGTGAAGTCTCACCAGTCATCCAATCATTGTAGAGAGATATGTCAGTCATAGTGAATGGCTATGAATGAGGACCGACCTGGGGAGGTGCGTCTGCAGATATCTGATAATGGCCAGTTTTCATATATGGATGACACCATCGTGGCTCAAATGGGGCCATTCCCGATAAACCACTAGTCTATATCAGGCAGATGATAGTTATTTCTAGAATATTTTAGAGATGTTTAATATGTTGTGGTTCCTAATGATGATTGATATAAAAGGTATTTTTCCCTTTTGGTCTTTTTACCAACTTATTACATAATCATGTTCCAAAACTATGTATATCCATTGCCTTGCTTTGGTCAATTCCGTGTCGAGCCGATCAAACCGTACTAAAGCAATTTGAAATTGCATAAATACACACTGTAATTTTTTATTGATGTGTATACTAGTGCAATTTCAAATTACGCCAATCTCTTTTTATATGAAGGCACAATTTGAAATTGTGCCTTCGTTGTGCATCAAAAAAACTTAGAAACGTTGAGCATCAATTAGCATAATTTCGAATAGTGCTGTAGTCCTTTTGTTTCATCCAGAATCCTTTTCTTCCTCCCTTACTTTTTCCCAATCTAACATCTACCAAAACCGAACTCATTTCTAAATTTTTCCCAACAACCAAAATCAATTGATATTTTAGCTGATTTCTTTTATGAATTGAAGCCTGGTTAGTTCATCAACAAAGGAAGCTTCTGTAGGTACCAATTTTACAATTTATTTATGTTTTATTCAAAAATTAGGGTTCTTGTAATTTTGAGAATTTCAATCTTTAGTGTAGTTTGAAATTCACAAATTAGTTAATTTTGCATTGTTAAACATGAAATTCGTGAACATTAGTTGTTAACCGGCCATTTGGCCCAGTTCCCAAAAATACACAAGACATGCTCGACTCAACACATCGCGTGATGCCAAAGTGGGAAGTGTCGCCAAGTAGCTAAATGAACATGCCCAGAAAAGGTTATGCGAGCGAGAGCCTCAAAACTCCTCAAAACTACGGGACAATCACCATCTCGTACTCCTCTTCTATGTGCCAGATTTCCTCAAATACCGCGGCTTCGAATCCTTCACATGCACAAGGATCCGGACTTCTCCACAACTTCCTTCTTCGTACTATGAAATCACCTCGAATTCCTCAGCTCCACATAACTTCGAACACTAGCACTTCAGACCCATTCATGGCACTAACACATTTAACGTACCCCGCTGGGTATGAAGGGGTACAAAATTCGTACCCCCGGAGAGGGTTATGAGTTTCCTGGGCATGTCAAGGGGGATCTGAATTGTGAGGGCCTGCGCTTATGTATTGAATGCTTCATTTTACTGGAAAAGAATAATTAGAGGAAACATACAATTGTATATTGTTGGGGAAATATATGAAACTGTTCAGCGTATTATATATATATACACACACAGATATGTATACATATATATATACAAGGGATAGTATAAGGTTAAGGATCTTCTTGGTATCATTTAACAATAGCATGTACGCAAGCATGGAAATTTAAACACAACTGAAAAATAATGACACCTTGAGCACATTAGCTGTTCACTGTTATTGTCCAGGACTAGATGATCACTACATTCACCAAATTACATTGAATAAAATTGAGATAGCCACAAATGCTATGTAATTATAACTTTATGAACTGATTGTCATAAAAAAAATTCGGATATGACACAAAAGTGACAGCCTTTTGAGTAATTATATAGATTGTAAATCACATATGCATTATTTTCTAACACAAAAATTAATAGAAGCAAGATAAAGGATTCACAAGGACTCAATGAATTTTTTTTGTATTTCGATCTTAAGAGGACGAATAATAAGTGGAGGAAAAACGATGTTCCTAGACTACAAGAAAGAAATCCAATTATCTCAGCATATATATAACAATGGAAACAACATCAAGCATTGCAAGAAGAATAAGTTAAGAACATATCCACAAGCAAAGAATCCCAAGAATATTCAGTCTAATCAATTAGAACGTTGTCCTAATCCACCATTAGCGATACCTTTTTTCTTCCCAAATAAACTAATAACTCACTATTAGATGTCATAATCCATCATCGGTTAGTATTTTCATTAAACGGTATTGACTAGAATTCGAATTTTCAAGAGCTGACCGATAGGTTACAAAAGGCCAAATAATCGAAAACAACAATACTTCAAACTAATAAATTAGCATATCAGTTAATATTAATCTTTCCGCCATGGATTTATTCGGTTCAAAGTGAAAAATATAAGTAGGGTTTCGATTGAATACCTGAAAATGCACTTGAATCGGAATGTTGAAACAGGAAGACAATAGTTTTGATTTCAAATTTAAGCAGCGGTATATTTTTTAGATCGGTTCCCAAGAAATAGATCTTAGTATTCGTAGGGATAACTTATTTTGGAATCGATCTGAGTATTTGTAGGGATAGCTTGTGTTTTTGGTAATGTGACTCGTTCGTACACATGGGCACGCATACTGTGAAAATTTTCTCCTAAGCATTAGAATGGGCCAAAGCCGTTCCAAAACTACCACAGGCAATGGTCGTTCTAAATCAACTTGCCATGGCTAATAGCCATTCCAAAATTGCCATGGATTTAAACCGTGGCAATTCTTCCACACTTGGGTGCAGTAAAACTGGAAATATGGTGTAATGGGCATTCAAAACTTAACGGACCAGAATAGTTTTGAGTAATGGATCAGCAGAGCATTTTGAGGGCGGATCGATGGATCGGCATGGCCAGATTAGATGGATTAGTAGCATTCACAACCGATGGGTCAGCGTGTAAAAATATCGACAGTGTTTAAAATGGATGGATCAGACGTATGCAAATCAGTGGATCGGCACACAAAAATGTGAGGATCGGTGCCCAAAATATGGTGGAAGAGTTACACATTATGGATCGGGGTGATCTAGCCTGCCTAAGAGAATGGATCGGAGACCGATCCACAATGGATCACGCAAGCTTTCTGATGAACCATAGTGTTTCTGAAATGTTGTGGTAAAGGAATAAAACGCTGTGGATCGTGGTGCATAATAAAATATCAATGTTGTGCATCAACTATTGACTAAATGATGTTTATTTTGGTTTGAGAATGGATGTGGCTTCGAGCTAAATTCATGATGGAATATTTGAAGTGTTACGAAGTAATCCTAGATCGATGAAATGCAACGAATATGAAGATGACTGGAAATGATTTGAGATCGTGGACAATGGCTGCTCAAGATGATTTGAGCTTATGGATAGTTGCTAACGATGATAACTAGAGATATGAAAGGCCGAGGAATTATCATTGTCATAGGTTCTAGCGAACTCATAGCACAGGTATAATAGGGATGCCTAAAAGACTAGATGATTAGTCGAGTACCCCGAGTATCAATGAAAGGCCTAGATGCATATCGATGAAAGTCGTATGGAGTTTTTCTAGAACTCAGTTTACCATTAGCCCTTGATGGATGGCATGTCATGGCCAGTCATACAATTAACAATGGTTTCAAGGCAGGATAGGCGGTGATAGCCAAAGTCATGAATGTTGATTGTTTTTCTTGTATCGTCTTACGCAGATTGTTGAACGTCGATGGAGATATCTCTTGGGTGCTTGTCTGATGTTGGTTTAGGCCTTTGGGGCTTGTACTCAAGAAATTTTAATCTCGATTAGGATGGTCTACGGTGGATAATTAGTTGCCATGTCTGCTACTGTTCCTTTTATGATTTTGTAAAGGTTGTCACTGTTAGATGTGGAGGAGATGAGTTTGAGTTCTTCTTTGTTGATGTTGGTACATTTGATGATAGATCTACCTATTTCTCACATACTTTATTGATGATGTTAGACAGCTTATTTATTACTTATTAAGACTATTGCCTAACTCATGATTTTATGTTCCTTCTTATTACCTTGTGTTGTTCATCCATTGATGTTGTGGATGGGCAGACTAGGCAGCAGGTGACAGGTTGTAGATCTTGATGAGGACGAAAATGTAGAGCAGCGACGAGCAGGTTGCTGATGTATTATTTCCTACTATCTACGATTTGTTGTTTTTACACTGTTATGTTTGATGTATTCTCTGAGTGACTTGTAGTGAGGCATTTTGTACAAACTCTTACGATGTATTCCAGTTTGATGCATGGATATTTCATGATGATATGAAAGTTTAAGATTCTGCTCATTTCTACTTCACTATTATTGCACGTTGTATATGTTCTATTATATTGTGTCCTTATGCTGTGAGTTATACGACAATTTCTGCTTGTGTTTTCTACCCTAATGATCATCCATAGCTACTTGGTACATCTTTCAATGCATTATTCCTCTTGCTAAGCACAGGAGCTATGGGCGGTCGTCACAGTACACAAATATACTTCTGTTGGAACATGCATCTTTTTTTATTAGCTCTCTTAAAATCTAAAAAGTGCGATGTTGGTAGGAATTGAACTCCTGATCTCTAAACTAGGAAGTGCATGCTCTACCACTCCACCCAACACTGATTTTGTTTAAAAATTATAAAAATGGAAAGTATTGGTTTTATATGTGTTTCTTATTTATTTTTTCTTCATGTTTGTTCGAAAACTTTATTTAATGATAACTTCCTCGTTTTAAGTCCGTTTTCTGTAAATCATGGGCCTAAATTGATGATAAAATCGTCAGGGACGCAATAGCACTGGTTCTGGACCAAATTCTGAAATTTTATGAATTTTATTTATTATTTAATTTAAAATTTGGGGTGTTACAATAACCATTTGTCCTTACAATTACAGACAAAAATAAATAAAATAGTGCAGTGGAAATAAAAGAATGGTTGATAATTGTAACGACCCATATTCTGCATATCGGAGGATCGTAGAGTATTTATTTTATATTCATATGAATACATATGGTTGTGTAACTTTGGGAAATGACTATTGGGGTCATTTCCCACATTCACGATTTTTGCCAGATTTTTAAATGACCATTTTGCGCCTGGCTAATCTTGTTTCACCTATCACTTTTGATTGGTAAGTAGGTTTGACCTAAAACCACTCCTGTTGGATTTGGATGTTGGTTTCCCATTCCGTAGAGTGGTCACATTAATCAAATGGACTTATTGTTTGGGAGATATGGCTGAAATAAGATTTGAGAGATGGAAAACAGCCTAATTGGGCTTAATTAAGTGATCAGCAGCTAGGCCCATAACCCGATTCTAGATTAAAGTTATGGGAGGGATGAAAGGAGTTGGATAATCATCTCCTTTCATTTTTCTAACTAACGCAGACCTTTTTCAAAACCTATTCATCGCTTCCATCTTCTAAATCTCTCTCTAATCACTTCCTAATTACAAATTAAACAAATTTACATCAAATCAAGCCGTACTAACACCAAATTCGAGGTAGAGCTGCTGCACCACATTGGAATCCGAGCCAAATCAGTAAAAGTTTCAGATCTATCGTTTATTATAGGCTATGGTGAGTGACTAGCATGTTTATTCATTAATTATGGCTAATTAGGCTCAATTAGCGAATTAATGACTCATAAAAATATGGAAAAATATGTAGAAATTCTAAAATCATATTTTGTGTCACATATATGAAGTTGGTTTGATTTTAGATTTATTTTGTGAATCCCGAAATTTAGGGGATTAAGCGGAAAATCACGGATTTGGGTACGTTTGATCTAAATTAACATGTGAAACCGTTGTTTTGATGTTTTTGGTTGGTTCTACATGTTACTACTGCTGTTTGGTATGTTTTATGATTGCATAGGAAAGTTAGAATGGTTGAAAATGCCGTTTTTTGGCGAAATTAGCTTGTTGGAAAACTTGCGGGGAAGCGGATAGAGGGTGACGAATCGAATCGGATAGGCGATGACAAACTGAACCGGATAGGAGGTGACGAACCGAATCAGATAAGGGGTGACGAACCGAACCAGATAAAGGGCGATGAACCGAACTGGATAAGGGGTGACAAACCGAACCGGATATGATGCGATGAACCGAACCGGATAGGGGGTGATGAACCGAACCAGATAGGGGGTGACGAACCAAACCAAATATGGGGAGACGAACCAAACCAGATATGGGGTGACGAACTGAACCGGACAGGGGCGACGAACCGAACCAAACAGGGGGCGACGAACCGAACTAGACAGGAGGTGATGAACCGAACCGAAGAACCAGCGAGTTAACTACAAGGGTTGGGCTTTGCTGCGGGACGTGTGCAAAGGAGTTATCACTATCTATAACTTTGGTTCACTATTGAGAGAGGGGGCATGTAGACGAACCAGAGCCAGGGCGGTGTGGACTGGTTGGCCCGTACCCTAGAACCAGGGCGGTGTGGACTTGGGTAGGGTTATTGACTATAGCCCGGGGCAGTGTGGTCATACCAATAGTTGTATGGAGTCCAAGGCTGTGTGGACCATCATGGCCCCAATGGATTTGGTGATCAAAACGGTAGATATCGTATACTTTATGCACTAAGTGAGAGATATGAGGAATGATTGCTATGTTTGACGTTTTCTATCATCGTGACACGCATACTTCCATTTTGCACTCTATGTTAGTGTTACCTTAGAGTATTGTACATCTTGTTGTGCTAACTCATTGGTTGCAGGTCTAGGTCAGGTAGGATTACTTATACCTGTTATTGGTCTATTCAGTTATATAGAATTGCTATCGCTCGCACCAGACTTTCGTCTGACCTAGAGTTTTATGTCTCTTATTATTACTATGGTTGCTCCTAAACAAGCAGACTAGAGACAGGTTAGGTGGTTATGCACGAGTAGCTCTCCAGAGACGAGCAGGAGGCTTCCACGTACTTTATACATATTCTCCCTGTGTTGTTGCAGGTCACTGCTTTGGGCATTATTAGTGTACCTCTTTTGTTTCCTTTTAGAGATAGTATTTTAAAGTTGTAATAATTAGATATGAAGATATTTTAGGATTCCGCTACTCTGAAGGATATGGTTTAGTTTTCAGCTTATGTACTGTCTCACCTGTTTTATATCAAGTTGTTTTATTATTATATTTTATTCCATGCCCTATGTAACACCGCGTATTTTCTATAAGCATATAGGTAACAAATCAGAGAACAATTAAATTATAACAGAAGAATCAAGGGAAACGGGTTGCGCCATTGTGTTTGTCTCGGAATTCTGCTTGGAAACGAGTCCGAGTTTGCGAGAATCGGAGTCCGTATGAGGGAGATATGACCCTCCGAAGTTTCAGGAATTTTCAGAAACGAAAACAGCTCGAAATTCGAATTCAAAATTCGAATTCAAACCCAGAAGCGGGATGGGCGGGAAATTTCCCACCCAGGACCCAGGTCGATTGGGAGTCGACTGGCTAGTCGACCCCCTTGACCAAGTCGACTGGGTAGTCGACTTGGGGGTCGACCTTCCTCTTGAACCCATTTCCTGAACCTGATTCATTCTGATGTTTTTGGCCCGATTTTCTGACTAGATTCATGACTCTAAACCTATATAAACAGCCCCCTAGCCTCATTCTCTCTACACCATTTCATTTTGCCTATACTCTGCCTCTGTTCTAATTAAAATAAAAATGGCGACGCTACTCTGTTGAAGTTTGAACTGGAACTAGGACTAAAGCATCTTCTTCCAAACTGAATAAAATTAAAAGAGAACAACTACAACTCTTCTTCTTCTTTTGTCCAATCAAGGCAAGTGCGGTTATTTTCCGATATAAACTTTAATTATAATTGTGACATGATTGTAAATCTGAATTTGAGGTTGTGTATGTTTTGCTCTGATCTATTTTATTCTGTTTCTCTTTCTTCTTTCTGTTCTATAGCCAGGCTACCACGAGTCTATGCCAAATCTCATAAGAGATTAACGCACGAACGCTAAACTTTGGGACAAATAATGAAAGATGGCATAAATTGGACATGGCTAATCTGTGACTAAAAAGGACATAGGTTGTAAACTAGATTTAGATCTATGCATATTCTGTGAGTTGGAAGAATAGGAACCATTGTATGTTAACATGTGACTTGAGACTTTGGACATAACGCATATTTTGAATTAAGATCTGTTATAATTTAAAGTTCTAGATTGTTGGGCATATTGTTTATACAACAATTCATGACTTGAGATAAAAAGAGAATATGACTTAGGTGCGGAGGTCTATATTAAGGTTTGATTACTATTATATGTGAATAACACCTAAGTGGGAGATTTTTGAATATATGACATGCATTGAAATCGATGGCTATATTTGGTATAATTTATATGTGAATCTTTTGTACTAGGCAAGTTTAACTAAATTTGGGACATGTGTTATATGGTAAATTATGGCCATAATCTATGCCATGTAAATTCAATGCAAACGCGGGGTATATGATCATATTGGGAATCATGACAACTATTTAGGCATGCAAACTTAGGCCAAATTTACAATTAGGCAAGATATGTCTATGAAACTTTAAGGAATGATTAAATCTGTTATATTGTTTAATCTGCTTGTTCTGTTATATTGCCTAATTTGCTAGTTCTGCTATATTGCCTAATCTGCTAGATCTGTTCATCTACCAAATCTGTCATCTGCAAAGTCTGCTGAAAAATGCCTAATCTGTTATATGCTAAATCTGCTAAATTGCTTAATCTGCTAAATCCGTTAAGTCCCTAATCTGAGAAATCTGTTATCTGCTATATCTGTTGAGTTGATATATTTAGTTTGTTATTGACATAATCTGAATTGGCTATAGTTATGAATAATCGACATGTATAATAGGCATGGGCATAAATGGTAAATTATTAATTAATTGGCTGCAAAGATAAACATGGCAGACTCCATGTTAGAATGAGTTTGTGGCGTAATCCTTCCCGGAACTTCCCGGCACATCCAGTGGCCGCAAACAATAGGTTCTAATGTGAGAAGTTAGTCATAACATGCTTGAAACCCGAGGTTAGACACAGTTTGTAGCAGAAACCTACCCGGAACCAACCGGCCTAACCAGTGGCCGCAAACTTCCAGTCTAATGTGAGAGGTCTGCGCATTAATTTTTAATTAATACAAGTCTAAAATAAATATGATGTCTAAAACATGTTGGGTGGATAGGGTTAAACTAATTGGACTAATGAATTTAACAAGCCCGTTCCGTGAATCTGTAGGCCCAATTACAAAGTTAGACAAATCTGTAAATCTGTTAAATCCGTATATCTGATCCGTTAGTCTGAAAACTTGTCTGATCTGTGAACTAGTTGATCTGAACTCTGTATGTCTGAAGTTGTAAAGAAGTTAATCTGAAATCTGTTAGTCTGGGGACACAAGGTTAGGAGGGAAATTACTTGTGTCATCTGTTGTTTGGGACCCATATTAGTCAGTAACCCTTTCTGGTATCAAAATTTTGACCCAACAGTAGGTAGGGTCTGGGCACACTTACTGAACTAATTATAAGCGGTTCATTCTGATAATGGCGAGGGGTGTTGATGGTGCGTTCCAACCGGGTCATGTGCGTGCATGGATCCCGGTCTGCCTCTGAGGATGTAAGACGCTGTGACATCTGTAAATAGGTCTGTGTCATTTAAAGGTTGCCATTTTGGGGAGTGATACACCCTTTTGTGGGGATGGCACAGGGTATTTATGTATTAGGGAGCCGATCGCTTGGGGTAGGGTTTTAGGTTACATTTAGTTCTGTCTGTTTCTGTTGGTACCGTCTGTTTCTGTTGGGTGGTAACACCTGTCTGTTTCTGCGTGGTACCGTCTGTTCGGGTGGTAAAGGCCCATTTACTAGTGTACACCTAATGCTACATTCTGTTTCCGTAGGGATTAATCTATTTCTGTTTCTGTACCTTCTGTTCGGGTGATAAATGCCCATTATTAGCATTCTGTCTCTGTTTTTTCTGTTGGGGTGGTAAAGGCCCATTACTAGCATTCTCTTCTGTGGAAATTATTCTGTTCCCATTTCTGTTTCACTTTAGACATTGGGGTAACACCTAATCCTGTTATACTAGTATTAGTGTAGAGAGGTGAAAAGTAATATTATTCTGTTTAACCTAAGTATATCTGCTGCTCCAATTTCTGTTATCTCTTATCCAGCTTATTTTCATGTCATTATTATTATTATATGTTCATATGCTGAAAGTCACTAGACTTGCCAGACTTTATGTCTGACTTTGCTTGTTTTCGCCCCTTTTTCTTCTGTCCCCCCCTCCAGGTTTCCAAGGAGGGTATACTTTAGCTTAATCCGGATTTCTTCTGCTTGAAGTACTTAAAGTGCTTCAAGTATGGCTTGACTCCTTATGGCAGCTTCTGTGGGGATTATGATTTTAAAAACTATGCATTCTGAAGGCTTTTGTACAAGTCCGATATTTTTGTACTTGAATTCTGATATTGTGATTTGAAAAGATGTAACCAAACTTGCTTCGGTTTCTGTTGTAATAAAGTTATAAACTTTTCAAGTACTGTTTTATCTGTCTTGTAAATTTCTTTTCTGTTTACTAAAACGCTCCATCAAAGTTAAGGCATTCCCTTTGTGAGTGACCTTAACGGAGGTGGGGTGCTACACTTGGTATCAGAGCTGAAGGTTACCAGATTTGGGTAAAGTTTTTGAAAACTATTTTTCAAAAAGGTTTTGAAAGGAAATATTTTCAAAAATAAAACTTATTTTGAAACACATAATCCCCGAAAGCCGTATATCTATCTTTTCAGTTCTCCGTTTTGAATCCTTTTTATTTCGTTTCAGCATGTCTGGGAATCTTAACCTTTCAGAGGGTATGCCAACACCTGGCTTGTTCAGGAGGTACTTAGAGGCTAGGGCCAACGGTAAAGGCCCAGAAGATATTCCTCCCCCAGTGGCAGCGGTACCACCTCCTCCTCCTCCTCCTCGTGGAAATGCTTTCGCAAAGACGAGTAGAGACTTCAAGGCTATGGGTGGAAAAGACTTCTGTGGAACTGAATCCTTCGTGGCAGCAAGGAACTGGCTGAAGGAGACCGAAGATTTGTTCGTCATTTTCGAGGTAGACGATAGGCAGAAGGTACAATTGGCGGTATGGTTACTCAAGGACAAAGCTTCCTATTGGTGGGAAGTCACTAACGCTTAAAGACTAGTTGAAACATGGATGGATTTCAGAACAAGGTTTGAGACAAAATTCCTCTCGCAAGCTGAACGAAGTCTACAACTGGAAAGGTTCTTATCTCTTAAGCAAGGAAGTATGATGGTCAAGGAATACGTCAACCAGTTCAACCAATTGGCTAGGTTCGGACTGGATTTAGTCAACACTCAGCATAAAAAGGCTTTACGCTTTGTTAAAGGATTGAACGAGCCACTGCACAGTCTAGCCATGACCCCATGTACCCATGGGAGCGACTTACGAGAGATTGGTGGACATGGCACTACTGCACGAGGAAGACAAGGGAAAAGAAGAGGCAAAGAAGGAAGAACCACAAAATAAGAAAGCATGGCCCAAAAGGGAAACACAAAAGAAGATTGAGAAGTCTGAAGATAAGAAGGAGAAAAAGTGCTTTACTTGTGGAAGCTCGACTCATCTAAACAAGGATTGCAGAAAGAGGAGGGGCACTTGCTTCAACTGTAGTAAGATGGACACTTCATTAGGGACTGCCCGAAGAAATGAGGGCAAGGGCAGAGGGCAGAACCCACTTCTGGAGGACAGTCGAATGCTCAGGTGACTGGTAGATAGGGTAGAAATAAGAAAATTTATGTAGAAGGTTTAATTTTCTTATCTGATTTTTGAGTTAAAACTCTTTCTGATTCTGGCATTATGATTCTGTAATCGATACTCTGCACTTTAGTACTAGTATTGTTTCTGATTTCGCTGTAGACTCAAACCCCTAAGGGTTAGGACTCATCTATTTGTGATAGATTGGGGATTGAGAGATATCTGTGTTAGGCATCAAGTAGGACGCATACATTCTTGTTTTTATCATGCTTAGTTCGGTAATCTGATCTGTACCAGTAATTTGTAAATATCTGAATATTTCTGATAAGGTTAAGAATTCCAGTTTTGACATTGTCTGAAGAGGTTAATCCTCTAGGTGTCAATCTGATGTTGGTCTCGGTCTTCGGAGTTGATACTTAGGGGAATTATTCTCTCAGCCAATGTCTAATGGGAACCAAGTTTTTTTTTATCTGTACTCGCTTCCATCATTCGACTGTATCCTATCGATCGAATCTTCGAACTTTAGGTAGAAACTAATGGGTGTAAACATGTGTTTGAGACATGTTATGTTTGATGGTTGCAAGTGGATGCAAGTGGTTGCTAGTGGTTGCTTATGGAAGCATATACACACATTAGGCACTAGATCGGCTCGAAAACACTCTCATACTGCATATGGATGTGTGAGCATTTTCAATTTTTGTGGATGCAAAATGATTGACTCGTCACATGGATGTTGCATATGAATGAATGGTTGTCACTCATATAATAATGATATGTATCAAATAGGAAAATTGCATACATGTTGGACTCATGGCACTGACATAATTCGCATTAAGGAGGTCAACTGAATCAGTAGGCCGCCTAATCTTTGCATTAGATAAGGAACATATACACACACTTTTTTCATTTGTTCATACAAAATTAGAAGTTTCTAAGGACAATGGATGCTTGTGGATGATGATTGAGTAGATGGATGACTGGATGGTAGGACACATTCTTGTTAACTTGAAGATTTCGGGGACGAAATCCTTTAAGGAGGGGAGAATGTAACACCCCGTATTTTCTATAAGCATATAGGTAACAAATCAGAGAATAATTAAATTATAATAGAAGAATCAAGGGAAACGGGTTGCGCCATTGTGTTTGTCTCGGAATTCTGCTTGGAAATGAGTCCGAGTTTGCGAGAATCGGAGTCCGTATGAGGGAGATATGACCCTCCGAAGTCTCAGGAATTTTCAGAAACAAAAACAGCTCGAAATTCGAATTCAAAATTCGAATTCAAACCAAGAAGCGGGCTGGGCGGAAAATTTCCCGCCCAGGACCCAGGTCGACTGGGGAGTCCACTGGGTAGTTGACCCCCCTGACCAGGTCGACTGGGTAGTCGACCTGGGGGTCGACCTGCCTCTCGAACCCACCTCCTGAACCTGATGCATTCTGATGTTTTTGGCCCGATTTTCTGACCAGATTCATGACTCTAAACCTATATAAACAGCCCCGTAGCCTCATTCTCTCTACACCATTTCATTCTGCCTATACTCTTCCTCTGTTCTAATTAAAATAAAAATGGCGTCGCTAATCTGCTGAAATCTGAACTGGAACTAGGACTAAAGCATCTTCTTCCAAACTGAATAAAATTAAAAGAGAACAACTGCAACTCTTCTTCTTTTGTCCAATCAAGGCAAGTGTAGTTATTTTCCGATATAAACTTTAATTATAATTGTGACATGATTGTAAATCTGAATTTGAGGTTGTGTATGTTTTCTTATGATCTATTTTATTCTGTATCTATTTCTTCTTTCTGTTCTATAGCCAGGCTACCACGAGTCTGCGCCAAATCTCAAAAGAGATTAACGCACGAACGCTAAACTTTGGGACAAATAATGAACGATGGCATAAATTGGACATGGCTAATCTGTGACTAAAAAGGACATAGGTTGTAAACTAGATTTAAATCTATGCATATTCTATGAGTTGGAAGAAGAGGAACCATTGTATGTTAACATGTGACTTAAGACTTTGGACATAACGCATATTTTGAATTAAGATCTGTTATAATTTAAAGTTCTAGATTGTTGGGCATATCGTTTATACAACAATTCATGACTTGAGATAAAAAGATAATATGACTTAGGTGTGAGGGTCTATATTAAGGTTTGATAACTATTATATGTGAATAACACCTAAATGGGTGATTTTTGAATATATGACATGCATTGAAATTGATGGCTATATTTGGTATAATTTATATGTGAATCTTTTGTACTAGGCAAGTTTAACTAAATTTGGGACATGTGTTATATGGTAAATTATGACCATAATCTGTGCCACGTAAATTCAATGCAAACGCGGGGTATATGATCATATTGGGAATCATGACAACTATTTAGGCATACAAACTTAGGCCAAATTTACAATTAGGCAAGATCTGTCTATGAAACTTTAAGGAATGATTAAATCTGTTATATTGTTTAATCTGCTAGTTCTGTTATATTGCCTAATTTGCTAGTTCTGCTATATTGCCTAATCTGCTAGATCTGTTCATCTGCCAAATCTGTCATCTGCTAAGTCTGCTGAAAAATGCCTAATTTGTTATATGCTAAATCTGCTAAATTGCTTTATCTGCAAAATCCGTTAAGTCGCCTAATCTGAGAAATCTATTATCTGCTATATCTGTTGAGTTGATATATTTAGTCTGTTATTGACATAATCTTAATTGGCTATAGTTATGAATAATCGACATGTATATTAGGCGTGGGCATAAATGGTAAATTATTAATTAATTGGCCATAAAGATAAACATGGCTGACTCGAGGTTAGAATGAGCTTGCGGCGTAATCCTGCCCGGAACCGCTCGGCACATCCAATGGCCGCAAACAATAGGTTCTAATGTGAGAAGTTAGTCATAACATGCTTGAAACCCGAGGTTAGACTCAGTTTGTGGGAGAAACCTGCCCGGAACCAACCGGCCTAACCAGTGGCCGCAAACTGCCAGTCTAATGTGAGAGGTCTGCGCATTAATTTTTAATTAATACAAGTCTAAGATAAATATGATGTCTAAAACGTGTTGGGTGGATAGGGTTAAACCAATTGGACTAATGAATTTAACAAGCCCGTTTCGTGAATCTGTAAGCCCAATTACAAAGTTAGACAAATTTGTAAATCTGTTAAATCCGTATATCTGATCCGTTAGTCTGAAAACTTGTCTGATCTGTGAACTAATTGATCTGAACTCTGTATGTCTGAACTTGTAAAGAAGTTAATTTGAAATCTGTTAGTCTGGGGACACAAGGTTAGGAGGGAAATTGCTTGTGTCATCTGTTGTTTGGGACCCATATTAGTCAGTAACCCTTTCTGGTATCAAAACATTGACCCAACAGTAGGTAGGGTCCGGGCACGCTTACTGAACTAATTATAAGCGGTTCACTCTGATAATGGCGAGGGCTGTTGATGGTGCGTTCCAACCGGGTCATGTGCGTGCATGGATCCCGGTCTGCCTCTGAGGATGTAAGACGCCGTGACATCTGTAAATAGGTCTGTGTCATTTAAAGGTTGCCACTTTGGGGAGTGATACACCATTTTGTGGGGCTGGCACAGGGTATTTATGTATTAGGGAGATGATCGCTTGGGGTAGGGTTTTAGGGTACACTTAGTTCTATAGGTTTCTGTTGGTACCCTCTGTTTCTGTTGGGTGGTAACACCTGTCTGTTTCTGCGTGGTACTGTCTGTTCGGGTGGTAAAGGCCCATTTACTAGTGTACACCTAATGCTACATTCTGTTTCCATAGGGATTAATCTATTTCTGTTTCTTCACCTTCTGTTCGGGTGGTAAAGGCCCATTATTAGCATTCTGTCTCTGTTTGTTTCTGTTGGGGTGGTAAAGGCCCATTACTAGCATTCTCTTCTGTGGAAATTATTCTGTTCCCATTTAGACATTGGGGTAACACCTAATCCTGTTATACTAGTATTAGTGCAGAGAGGTTAAAAGTAATATTATTCTGTTTCTTCTGTTTAACCTAAGTATATCTGCTGCTCCAGTTTCAGTTATCTCTTATCCAGCTTATTTTCATGTCATTATTATTATTATATGTTCATATGCTGAAAGTCACTGGACTTGCCAGACTTTATGTCTGACCTTGCTTGTTTTCACCGCTTTTTCTTCCGTTTCCCCCCCTCCCCCAGGTTTCCAAGGAGGGGAATACTTTAGCTTAATCTGGATTTCTTCTGCTAGAAGTACTTAAAGTGCTTAAAGTATGGCTTGACTCCTTATGGCAGCTTCTGTGGGGATAATGATTTTATAAACTATGCATTCTGAAGGCTTTTGTACAAGAGTGATATTTTTGTACTTGAATTCTGATATTGGGATTTGAAAAGATGTAACCAAACTTGCTTCGGTTTCTGTTGTAATAAAGTTATAAACTTTTCAAGTACTGTTTTATCTGTCTTGTAAATTTCTGTTCTGTTTACTAAAACGCTCCATCAAAGTTAAGGCATTCCCTTTGTGAGTGACCTTATCGGAGGTGGGGTGTTACACCCTATGAGATATACTACACGTTCTTTGGAAATTCATCGTTTTAACCCTTTTGACGATCGTCCCGTGCTAGTCGGGCATTGGCACAACGCATTTTGGGGAAATGTCTGATGGTACTTGGAGGCCATCATAATAATAATCCTGCTTCTCTCTAAGAGTTCCAATGGACATTAGCGGAACCTGGGAATTTACTCTAGTTTGACCTGAGTAGTATATGAAAAAGGCGTTTAAACTCAGCTATGCAAAGATTACACTACTCTAGGAGGGAAGCCGTTTAAAGGGACAGAGCCCAACAAAGAGGTTCAGAGGTGGCTTAATACTTGCATTCGGATATTTGAAGACTTGGGAGTTGATGATGCGACTAAGTGGAAGCTTGCTTCGAGACAGCTATAAGGCAGAGCTATGCATTGGTGAACTCTATCACTCTAGAGACTCCAGAGAATGAGACAACCTAGGATCAGTTCCAAGCCAAGTTTGGGACGAAGTTCATTTCTACCATTCATAAGTCTATTCTATTCAAGAGGTATGCTGAGCTTAAGAAAAATGGTCGACCAATGTCGGATTATGTTTCTAACTTTGAAGCTTTTTCCAAGTTGCTTGTTCATATGTTGAGACTCTCCTTACCATAAGAAAGAAAAGTTTGTCATGGTTTTGGACAAATAACTTGGGAATCAGCTCACTGATCATCTTGATGATACTTTTGAGAAGATCATGGAAAAATCTTTGAGGCACAAGAGTTTGTGTCACTAGGAAGAGACTGTTGTTGCAGCTAAAGAGAAACCGAAACCACAACAGGGTGGTAATAACAAAAAGAGTAAGCAGCAATAGCAGAAAGGAAAAGATGGCCAAAAGAAGCAGAAAAGCGAGGTGGCATGCTTCAACTGCCAGCAGAAGGGCCATTATTCAAAGGAATGCAAGAATTTGAAAGCTGAGAAGAAATGCTTCAATAGTGGAAAACCTGGGCATAATAAGAAGGATTGTCTAGAAGCAGCCAAGGGTAAGAAGATTGTGAAGGCATATGTTTTGGAAGTTGTGCCATCTTCTTCAAGGGCACCTATGGCGAAGGAGAAAGGGAAGAGTGTTGTCGTTCAAGGTACCCTTTCCATTAGATACGTTTCAGTTTGAGTGTTGTTTAATACTGGATCATCGCATTCTTTCATTTATAATGAGCTTGTGTGTTGCTTGGGTTTGGAATTCGAGATTTCTGATAGACCTTTGGTTGTGACTAACCCAGTAGGGGGTTCGTCCAGTTTTTGTACCATTTTTCATGGTCTTGTGATGTCAAGTCATGGTTGCTCCTTAGTATGTGATTGCATTGATTTGAACTTCGCCGGGTTTAGGGTTATTTTGGGTATGGATTGGACAAAGAGGTATGCGGAAAAAGTGTATTGCGAGAAGCTCGAGGTGACAGTCGGGAATATGGAAAGGAGAATGGTGGTGATTCTATGTAAGCCAGAAGACGAGGTCTTCGTAAGCTTTTTGTATTTTCTTGTGATTCCACGGGAAGACTTACCGTCTATGCCGATCGGTAGTGAGTTTGGTGATGTCTTTGACGAGATCAAAGGGTTGCCGCTACATCGTGAGATTTAGTTCAGGATCAATTTGGTCGAAGTTTCTAAACCTAGCATTATGCCCCTTATGCGGATGGTGCCTAGAGAACAACGAGAGTTAGAGGTACAAGTATGAGACCTTTTGAGAAAAGGATTCCTTTTGAGAAGTGTTTCTGAAACAGGTGCACCGATTGTGTTTGCAACTAAGGTTAATGGATTTTTGAGATTTTGTATGGATTATCGTGAGATGAATAAGGTGACCAAGAGGAACAAGTATCCATTGCCAAGGATAGATGATTTATTCGATCAGCTCCACTCGGCCAAGGTGTTTTCCAAAATGGATTTGGCGATTGGATTTCACCAGTTGAGAGTGGTAAAGGAAAGTGTGTCGAAGACTGCTTTTAGGACACCATCTGGTTTCATCGAATGGTTGGTGATGCTATTTGGATTAACCAATGCATAGGCGTATTTTGTGAATCTTATGAATAAGGTATTCAGAGATCAATTGAACAAGTTCGTGCTTGTGTTCGTGGATAACATTCTGGTTTACTCGCGAAATGAGGAAGAGCATAAGACGCACTTGCGTATTGTTTTGGAAATCTTGTGAAAGCATCAGCTAAGAGCTAAGTTTTCAAAGTGTCACTTATGGAAGAGTGAAGTGAGTTTCTTAGGCAATGTTGTTTCTAGAAACGGAATAGCAGTGGATCTCGCTAAGGTGGCAGCACTCCAGGATTGGGATAGGCCTAAGAATGCATCAGATGTTAGGAGTTTCCTTGGGTTGGCAGGTTGTTATTGTCATTTTATCAAGGATTTCTCCAAGATAGTTGCACAATTAACAAGATTAATGAAGAATAATCAAGTATTCACATGGGATGCTAAGTGTGAGCAAACTTTTGGAATCCCGAAAGAGAGACTAACGAGTTCTCCTATTTTGATTATTCTGAGCGGGAATGAAGAAATGGTGGTATACACTGATGCATGCGGTACTGGACTTGAAGCAGTGATGATGAAAAAGGATAGAGTTATGGCACATGCAAGTCGACATCTGAAGCTGCATGAGAGGAATTATCCGACTTATGATTTGGAGTTGGCAGCGATCGTGTTTGCTCCAAAGATGTGGAGACATTACCTGTTGGAAGTTCGATTTCAGTTGTTCACGGATCACAAGTCGTTGAAGTTTCTTTTCACCTAAAAGGATTTGAATCTTTGGTAGTAACAGTGGTTGTCGTTTTTGGCATCTTATGATTTTGGTATGGCCTATACTCCTAGTAAAGGTAATGTAGTGGAGGATACATTGAGTCTAAGATATGCAGGTCAGGGAGCGATGTTTTCAGAATGGAAGCACCTCGAGTACTTAGCAAGATTTGATTTCAGGCTAAGGTGTGAGTTAGAGTCTGAAATATTGGCATGGTTATCGATAAGACCTACTATCATCGAATGGATTGGCAAAATCCAAACGCTTGTCGAGATCATCCGGAAGTTGGAACCAGAGGATGAGGAATTCAAAGTTGATCGATATGGTTGGCTTCGTAACAAAGGATGACTGGTTGTTCCTAATATCGATGGATTGAGAGATAAGGTTCTGAGGGAATGTCATCACTCAAAGTGGACGATTCATCCTAGTGGTAATAAGATGTATCGAGACATAAAGCGAGCTTATTACTGGGAAGGGATGAAGAGGGATGTTGGAAATATTATTTCTAAATGTATGAACTGTCATTTGGTGAAAGCTAAACATAAAAAGCCGAGTGGTTTGCCTCACCCATTGGAAGTTCCTACGTGGAAATAGGAGCAAGTATCGATGAAATTTATCGATGGACTACCTTGGACCAGGGGAGGAAACGAAGCGCGGGAGTTCACTATAAGTGAAAAGAAGCGTAGGAGTTCGTGGCACAAAGCGGTGCAACCATCCAATGTCGCTAGAATTCGTTGCATGAAACGGAGCGTGGGAATTCACTATAAGTGAAATGAAGCATGGGAGTTCGCACTACGAAACGATGCGACAACCAAACATCCTTTCCGTAGAGAAAGAGACTTCTCCATAGGAGAAATCAACAACACTCGATGAACTCTATAATGTTGATTCATTCGATAGGATAAGACAAACGTTGGATTATATCAGCCTCCCCAAAACACGGGGCATCCAATAGAGTCTTTGATGTCAAAACTGGTCGACAGAGCAAACAAACATTGAGCAGTATAACTCTTCCCGTAGAGAAGACTAATAATGACCTCCCAAACAATGGGCATGAATATCAAAGCTTCTCAAAGAGGAGGCAGAAAATAAATCACAGATACGTATTTCCTAAATATGAAATATCGTATAACATCATATAAGTCATTAAAACGATAATTTTTGAAATCCACATTCGGCATTAGTCGATTGGTTGATTTTAAGTAATGCGAATTTGAATTAAAATATTGTATTTGTGCAGATAATATTCGATAGGTTATAAACCGTTAAGTAAAACAGTCCTAAACAAACACTTTATTTAATTCAAAATAAAGATTCGCCATAAGTCGTTTTTAATGATTAACTAATTCACTATCTATATGAACAATCGATGGTGAGTATAAGCCCAAAATCGTGCAAATGCTTGTTTTAATAATAGAACAGGTAGCATGGAACATATGAATTCAAAGTATGATTTGCTGTAGCAAACAAGAAGCTATCACTGGACCTCAATGAAAATATATATCAACAAGTTCATAACTTGGATCCTTTGGAATCAAAGAGTCAAAAGAATCAAAGCATGGTTTGCCGTAGCAAATAAAGAGCTATGATTGAATCTCAATGCAATTTATAATGTTCAGTTCGAAGCCCACATTTCTCGCAAGTAAAAAATACAAGCTTCAACAAGAAAATGTTAACCTCACTTTTAACGAGATTCGAAAAACGATGGTTGGGACACATCTCATAGCATACGAGAATTAACCTGATCGAGCTTCATACGGTCATGCACTACAATTCGTTCGTACACATCTTGCCACGTCGGGTTCGAGCTTAGGTAACTCGCTCGTTTCAGCACCAACCGATCATTCAACTTTATACATGCTCGAGCTCAATAGGTCGAGCACCTTGCATCTTGCTCGAACATCCACTTCAACAACAAGCTTGGTCCAAAGACTACATACACGTGTTTACTGATCAAGTATGATATGGACGCAACATGGCTTTGCAAACAATAAAGCATAGTGAATATAAAGCATGTGCAAGGCATGTATGGGTCATCATTGCATATGGACCATAAGAAGAATATGAAGTTCATGTATGACTTGCATGGACATAATGCAAATTTTCATGGTGATAGAATAACGAAGAATCGTTGTGCTCAATGGTAGTGCACATTAGAAAGTAACGCACTGACAATATTCAATATACGTGTTTTCACAGTGGCCACATGGCGCAATTGCAAGGGAGTGAGCAGATTGTATAAACTATACATGAAACGGACATGTCAACGTAAAGTACCATGGATCAGTTATGTGTATGTAAAACACGGTGGTATATTCTGTAATTAAATGAGTTGGAATCTCAAATATATACATGTTCAACCTAGGAACTACATAAAGACACGAGCATGAGAGTACGGTGTGCGCCAAAGTATGGAACAGTACACACAGGAGAGAAACGTGAACAAATAATAAATCAAGGTCGCTCCCTCATTAGTCAACATACAGGTCGCGCAAGACAACAGATCGGGTTAGCTTCCTTGCATGTGGATCGAGCAGTGGCACTCCTTGAAGACAAGTCGGTCACCGCCGGAGCTTTAGTGGTTGAGCATGTATAGAACTCAGTCGAGCACTAATCATTGGCGTGGGATCGAGCAGAAGATTTCGAATCAGTCAAGCACGGCCCGCTTTGAGGTCGTGCATTCCATCAGGAAAGAGAGGCCGAGCGGTGTGAGTGGTCGAGCGTTGCAGTATGGCTGGAGGAAATTGATAATATAAATGAGTGGAAAACTTGTAATTTCAAAACCCATTTTGCACAGCGCTATATAAAAGAAAAAACTAATGGTAATTTCATAATTCTTGATCCCATTTTCCGAACAAGGACAAACCCGCACATTTATATATTAAGTAACAGAGCACACGTGGCTTGGAGATACAATATGGGATGTAATATTATAGAAGAGGTCGCTCGCACATAGGGGTGGCAATTAGAGCCAACCCGATAGACCCGGACCCTACCCGACGGGTCTCGGGTCTTAGTAGAGCGGGTTTTGTCGGGTCTAAACTATACATTTCCAAAATCTGGACCCAACCCAAGCTTTGGTTCGGTCGGGTCGGTTCGGATCCGGGTAGGAAATACCACTAAAATTACATATATTTCAATATTTTTTGGTCGGGTATTTTGGATCGGGTCGGGTCGGGGTCGGCTTGAGTTTTATCTGGTCAATATTGTATTTTTCATCACCCAGACCAGACCCGAGGCCCATTGGGTTCGGGTCTTTTCAGGTCGGTTCGGTTCGGGTTTTCGGTTCTCCGTTCTAATTGCCAACCCTTCTCGCACATATTTCTCACGTGGTCGCTCGCTCATGGCTTTAGAGGTCGCTCGTTCCTGGTCTACTCTTGCGCACGAAACAACAGCTGCTGCCAGCTGTAAAGTGCGTTGTGCTAGCAGTACCCGTTTGACCTTGCACCCCGTAATTACAACTCCGTAACTCCATTGACTCCCCACCAATTCCACCTATAAATACCCCTTTCACAACCATAGAAGGGAACGGCCTAAGCCACCCAGAAGGGCTGTCATTTCGGTTTTCCACCATTCTCAAGCTCCTCAAGCTCCATTAATGGCTTCCTAAACTCAATCCTTCTTCCTCCAACATCAAGTGGATCTCATCTTCTCCAAACACTATTAATTCTCACACAAGTTTAATCCAATTGATCTCCAACTGCCATTACTACTCTTTCAAGCTCGGATCTATCACCAATTCCATGATGAAATCGAGGAAGATCGTCTAATCACGAGATCTAATTTATCCTTCTCGAATCCAAGCAAGATCTAAGGAAAAAAGAGAGTAAAAGTGGAAAATCATCATAAAGAGAGTGAATAAGTGATATGAGTGAGATTTATGAGATGATGCACTTTGTAAATTTCTTCATGACCATGAAAATCACTACAAAAATGGACGTAGATCTATCCTAGATCGAACCACTATAAAAATTCGCATGTTTTCACTTATATTTTTGCGTTTGTGTTCTCATTTTCCATTGCATACTATTTGGTGAAGTGTGATTTCGCACCTTTGGTGTTGAACCATTTTTAGTTTAAACATCAACTATCGGCCAAACGACATTTATTTTGGTTCGAGAATGGACTTCGCTTCGAGCTAAATTCAAAATGGAATGTTCTTATCGTTGATCGATGAAATGCAATGAAGGTGAAGATGATTTGAGCTCGTGGATTATGGATACTCAAGATGATTTGAGCTTGTGGATAACCACTGATGATGACTAGAGATATTGAAGGCCGAGGAATTGCCGTTATCATGGTTCTAGCGGACTCAAAGCAGCAGTATAACATGGACGCCTAAAAGATTAGATGATTAGTCAAGTACCCTGGGTATCGATGAAAGGCCTTGATACGTATTAATGAAAGGCTTATGGAGTTTTGCTAGAACCGGGGTTACCATTAGCCCTTGATAGATGACATGTCGTGTCCAGACATACAATTAATGGTGGTTTCAGGGCAGGATAGGTGATGATAGCCAGAGTCATGAATGTTGATTGTTTTTCTTGTATTGTCTTGCGTAGATTGTTCGACGTCGAAGGGATGCCTCTTTTCTCCGTATGTGATGTTGGTTTAGGCCTTCGGGGATTGTTCTTAGGAAATGTGGATCTCAATTAGGATGGTCTACGCTAGATAATTAGTTGCCATGTTTTCTACTGTTTGTAATGTGATTTTGTAAAGGTAAATGTTGCCAGATATAGAGAAGACGAGTTTTAGTTCTTCTCTGTTGATGTTGGTAGGATCTACCTATTTCTCGTATACTTTATTGATGATGATAAATAGTTGTTTTATCGCTCATTAAGATAGTCGTCTGACTCAAGGTTTTATGTTCCCTCTTATTACCTTGGGTTGTTCATCCATTGATGTTGTGGGAAGGCAGACTAGGTAGCAAGTGACAAGTTGTAGATCTTGATGAAGACGATGCTGCAGAGTTGTGACGAACAAGAGGTTGATGTATTATTTCTTACTATCTACTATTTGTTGTTTTTCCGCTGCTATGTTTGATGTATTCTCTGAGTGACTTATAGGGAGGCATTTTGTACAGACTCTTACGATGTATTCCAGTTTGATGTATGGATATTTCATGATGATATGAAAGTTTTAATGTTCTATTATATTTTATCCTTGCACTGTGAGTTAAGTGCAGAATGTGCACGCTCTACCACTCCAACCAACACTGATTTTGTTTAAAAAAATATAAAATTGGAAACTATTGGTTTTATGTGTGTTTCATATTTATTTTTTCTTCGTATTTGTTCTGAAACTTCATTTAATGATATCTTCTTCGTTTTGAGTCCGTTGTCTATAATTATAGGTCTGAAATGATCAGAAAATAGCCACGGACGCAATGACACTAGTTATGTGACCAAATTCTGAAAATTTTATGAATTTTATTTTATTATTTAAATTAAAATGCGGGGTGTTACAATATCCATTTGTCCTTCCAATTACTGACAAAATAAACAATATAGTGCAGTGGAAATAAAAAAAGGTAGGTAATCATCTTGCTTCTCTCCAAGAGCTCCAATGAACATTAGCGGAATTTGGGAACATACTCTGAATTGACCTGAGTAGTTTAAGAAAAAGGCACTTGAACTCAACTAGTAAACCAGGGGTTTAAATCTCAATCATATATTTTTATGGTTTATAAAACCTTTGAATATTTTGGTATCTCTTAAGATATAACCAAACAATTTTATACGAAAATTTAGTTATATTATTATAAGTCCCTAGATCAAAGAGTATAATTAGAAACTATAGCCAAAATTATTACACTAGTTGAATTCCATTATAATATGTATACAAACAAAGTCGTTGAATTTGTATATGGATTGCCCATGAAGGCCTCCTCAGTAAAATGAGACTAATCTCCTATGACTAGGTTTAGAAGTTGCCTTTCGAGCGTCCTTTAACTTTAGATAAATGTAGTAAAAGGATAATACAATGGACCCATGCCTAAAGAGAAAATTCAAATCACTTGGAAATTTAGTATCATCAACTCCTACTGGCCAACATATTGATAAACATACCTAGATATGGAGTTGAGACACTCCTCTCGGCTAGTAAAAACCTAGGGTTGTGCATCCTGATGTAATACAACTAAATTTGTTAATATTATTGATGAACTAATTGGTTAATTAGACAAGAATAATTTGGTGAAGGAGAGATGAGATTTGTGCTTAACAAAATTTACTACAGGGTTGGCCTTAGAAACAAATGAATTGCCTAAGATAGGGTATATGAAAGGGGCAAAAAGGGTAAACTTTTGGCACTTATATCTACTCGTACATGATTCATGAAGAATGGTGTTAAGCTTCTTGGATTTCCTAGTAGTGTCATAAGTAATATAGATTCGTTGTTTATGATTGAGTTTCAGAAGAGTTTGCAGAAGGAAATGGGAATAAATTCAAGACGAGAACGGCTTATTACCCATAGACAGATGAGAATACTAAGAGGGTGAGTAAGGAACTAAAATATTTGCTAAGAGCATGTGTTATGAATTTTGGTAGTTCATGGGAGGACCAGTTACATTTTGTGGAATTTTCCTATAATATAGCTTTCAGGAAACTACAAGAATGACACCTTTTTAAGCTTTATACAGAAGACCATGTAAATCGCCAACATGTTGGTTAGAGAAACGTGACATTCTAGTTCTTGTTCTTAGTAAGAGAAGCCATATTGAGATCATTCAAGGTCGAATGAAGGAAGCTCAATCTAGGAAAAAGACTTACGTAGATAGATAGCGTAAGGATTTGGAATTCTCTGTTGGAGAAATGGAATTCATCAAGATGTCACTGATGAAAGGCGTGTTCCAATTTGGATAAGAAGGGAAGTTCACACCAAGGTTTGTTGGGCCTTTCCTTGTTTTGGAAAGGGTTGGAAAGCTTGCCTACAAGGTGGAGTTAACGGATAGATTGGCAGGAATCCATAATGTGTTTCATGTATTGCAATTTTGGAAGTATGTACATGACTCTGACGCTACCATGGATCTGAGGGTACTGGAAGATATGGTAGCTGAGCCTAATTTGACTATCGTGAGGCAAACAGTTCATGTTATCGATAGAGACGGAAAAAATGAGAATTAAGACATTTAAATTGGCAAAGGTTTAGTGGAGTTCCGATGAAAGAGACTGCAATTAGGGGATGGAAGATAGGATTAAAAAGGCTTTTCCATATTTGCTTTCTGTAAGATCTATATTGTTTTATAAATTGGTTACTAGTGGGTTATGTGAGTATATGTTTTGATAACATTGCATTTTGGGTTATTATGATTGGTTTGCTTGTTTTATCCTTGATTAAATTTCAAGGAAGAAATTCGTTTACGAATAGGTATATGTAATACCCCTAAATTCAGTAACATTATTCATGAATTTTATTGGTTAATTAAATGGGAATAATGTGGTGAAGTTGGAAATGAGATTTATGATTAATAAAATTTACTAGTGGGTTGGGCATAGAAACAAATGAATTGCCTAAGGAAGGGCATATAAGATGGGAAAAAGGGTAGATTTTCGACCCTTATATCAACTCATATCCTATCAAATTTTGTTTCAATTTTCATTTACTCTAAAAATTAAAAGAATACTAAGGTGGCTGGCCATTAAAGATAGGAAGAAGAAAAGGAAGAAAAACATAGGATTTAGAGCTTGGAAAATTTGTCAACAAATCTCACTACCTCAACTAAGAAAGGTGAGTAATACTCCTTGTGACGACCGCCCATAGCCCCCGCACTATACAAAAGAAATAATGCACTGAAGGGTGTGTCAGGCGGCTATGGGCGATCATCAAGTTATGTTATATAAGCAAAACCTATCGTAAACTCACAGCGCAAGAATAAAATATAATAGAAATTATACAATAGGTAGTGATAGTGAAGCAGAAAACACTAAACTTTCATAACAACTAGAAAGTATTTCCCATACACGTAGATAGCAACAATAGTGTCTGTACAATTTTCCTCATTAAAGTACTCGGAGAAATAACAAATGGCAGAAATCCAATTATCAGATAGTAGTAAAGATAGTATGTCGGGCTCCTGCTCGCCATCAATCAGCATCACCATTCCCACTAAGGCATCACCTGTCACCTGCTACTTAGTCTACCCATCCAACAATCGGATGAACAGCCAAAGGTAATAAGAGGGAAACATAAAATCTTGAGTCAGACAACAGTCTTAGTAAGTGATAAAACAACTAACAAACTTCTTCAATAAAGTATATGAGAATGGGTAAATAAATAACCAATCTACCCAGCTCCAGAGAAGAACTTACGCTGCCTTCCCCACACCTGACAGTTATAGCCTTTACGATCCGTAAATCAAAAGGGATAATAATTCAACCACAACAATTAGAACAACCATTCATACATGGAAAAAGCAACTGATACAACATCTATTTATATCTCACGGATACCACCTTAATCAAACTTGGTGTCCCGTAAGCACAAGCCCCAGAGGCTGAAACCAATATCAGACAAGTACCAAAGGAAAACCTTATTCTGAGTTAGAAAATCTCCGTTGGATGGTACAACCAAAGCAACCAAGCATCCAAACGTCTATGACTGACTCTGGCTATCACCATCATCCTTGCTTGGGAATCCTCGTTATCATATGAGTGGCTAAAATTTTTCCATCAATTGTCAAGGACCATACACGACGTCCCGGTTCTAGCAAAACTCCACATGCTATACTCAACACATGCCGCACCCTATACTCAACAAGTGTCTAGGCCATACACGACACCCAAGGCACTCGACCTACAATTGCTCTTCAATTATACCTCTGCTTTGAGTCTGCTACAACCTACGACAATGATAATTCCTCAGCCTTCGTCCCTCTAGTCGTTATCAAGTATGACTATTAATTAGCTTATAACACTTTAGAGCTGTCATTTCACACGAACTTAATGCATCCTTGAGTTGTCTCCCCATTTGTTGCATACAATGAACAACAAACACTTTTCACCACTTCCAAACTTCCCAATTGAATTCACTTTGAAGTCACATCATCACCGGAAATGTTTGACCAGAAATAACCGACCATAAATGGAAAAAATGGCTGACCAGAATAGGCCGACCCAAATTTGGTCTGACCCAACTTATGTCCGACCCAACTTTCGTCAGACCCAACTTTAGTCCGACCCAACTTTGGTCCGACCCAACATTAGTCTGACCTAAATTCCATCCGACGTAACTTTAGTCTAACCCAACTTTGCTCCGACCCAACTTTAGTCCGACCCAACTTTAGTTCGACCCAACTTTGAATGACTAGGCCGATCCAACCTATAGCCGATCCAACTTATGGCCGATCCAAAACATGTATATTGCAATTCAACTCCGATTTCGACCAAAACTTCGCCAAATGATAAATCCGATGAAACTAACTCATCCAGTTCATAAAAAACGATTACAAGCATGTTATGAAATCAATAATATCATCAATATGACAATTCTATCAAGGATACTGTTAAATTCACTAAAATCACCACAAATATGCATATGAACAAAAATCATGGATCTGACTTGCACATTCGTATGAGATATAATAGAAAGTACCTATCTTAACTTGCTAAATCAGATCCTATGGTGATCTATATGAAAATGAATTACCAATGCATAGATCTAAGGAAAAAACACTTGAATTTGATGAAAAACATGATCTACTACTCATACACTTCATTGAATCCATGTGAGAGATGTAAATCACTCACTGAATCTCCAAAAAGGCTAAAATGGTAGAAATAAGAATCCGGACAGCAAGAGCCTCGCACCAAACACCTTGGTCCGATAAATTCGCCCTTGAAATGATGTAGATCTAGCCTTTAATGGTGTAGATCTATGATTTTCCTCCTTAGATTTGGATTTTTAATGGTGGAAAGGTGTTAGAAGAAGCATAAGGCCTCCAAATGAGAGAATGGGAGAAGTAATTTATTCTCCATACCCGTCAACCCCTATTTATAGTCTCCGCCAACCCACTAATGGGCCTCTCCAATTCAGTCCATTAAGAGCTCCAAACCCGAACAGCCAACTGAAAAATCTTAAAACAGCGATTTCTCCCAAACCGCTTAGCCGAATCCTTAATGTAACCACTTTACGTAAAGGCAAACATCAATTCCTTTCCAATGGCACAGATCTCACCATTTGATTCGACTTGAGTCAAAAGTTATGCCTTGTACAAGACTGATAGGGGCAAAATGGTCATAAACAAAATCGGTAAAAAATATGGACATGTTTCACATCCCCATAAGCAACATATTGAAACATCAGAATGATCCAATCCTCAGGGAATAAAATAAAAATATTTTACAATCTTCCAGTACGTAAAATGCGGGCTCATTCTCCCCCCTCCCCCCTTAAGAATTTCGCCCTCGAAATTCCAAGCAAATACAAGCAATCACAACAATTTTGCATGCCTATCATCCATGAGAAACCAATTCTATCACCCTAACTAGCAACCATCAAGCCATGCGTCCATAGCCTTATCCTAGCATGCAGAATCCTATCAAACAAAAACAAAGATAACAACAAAATCAATAAGTAATAATGATTGTGTGATATCAATAGGTCATACGGATGAAGAGTTTTGGATGGGTCGTCTTTATACTCTTCCCCGTCTCCTACATAACATGAAGCGGCTTACGAGATTTCACAACTACAAACTCAACTATAAGTTCGACGTACTACTCCGGAAGTACTACCACATCCGGACCATGTGAATATTTTCACAAAAACAACTCACAAAACATTGTGCGCACTCTACATCCCTCACGTAAAATCACTCTATACGCGAGCTTTCTGATTTGCTCGTCTATCGGAAACGGTCCAACAACCCATAACACTCAAGCCACCCACCGCAGCGTTTAGAAGCGCTACTGAAAACTCCTCCAACTTGACCGATCAGCCAGAATACCCAACTGACCGACCCACTTGGACCCGAAAGACCAGTGCCTTCCAACCCGGCCGACCTAACCAGCTATGTCCAACCCCAGATCCTCCCAACCCGGTTATGTCCGACCCGACCTGATGCCTTCACACAGTCCCATCCCGACTGACCCAAAGGACGACCGATCCGATTAGAATGGACCAACCCGACCCAAAAGTTTGACCGACCCATTTCCTGGCTTGGTTCTAGGTAGTACATCGATAAAATCCATCGATACCTGCTCCCACTTCCATGTAGAAACTTCTAATGGCTGAAGCAACCCACTCGGCTTCTTCTGTTCAGCTTTCAACAATTGGCAATTTATGCACTTGGAAATGAACTTTCCCATATCTTGCTTCATCCCCTTCCAGTAGTAGATTTTCTTTATGTTCTGATACATCTTATTACCACCTGGATGAATCGTCAACTTCGAGTGATGGCATTCTCTCTGTACCTCATCTCTCAATGCATCTATATCAGGACAACTAATCGTCCTTTCTTTCGTAGCCAACCATGTCGATCGACTTTGAATTCTTTATCTTCTGGTTCTAGCTTCTGGATAAACTCGACATGCTTCACATCTCGCTTTTGGCTTTTGCCAATCCTTTCGAGAAGAGTAGGTCTTATCGACAAGCTTACCAACATTTCAGGTTCCAGCTCACACCTTGGCCTGAAATCGAATCTTGCTAAATACTCAAGGCTCTTCCATTTCGAAAACATCGCTCCCAAACTTGCGTGTCTTCAACTCAGTGCTTCTGCAACTGCGTTTCCTTTGCCAGGAGTATAGGCTATATCAAAATCATATGATGCCAGAAACTCTATCCATCATTGCTACCGAAGATTCAAATCCTTTTAGGAGAAAAGATACTTCAACGAATTATGATCCATAACCAACTCGAATCGGACTCCCAACAGGTGATGTCTCCACATCTTCAGAGCAAACACAATCGCTGCCAACTCCAAATCATGAGTTGGGAAATTCCTTTCATGCGTCTTCAGCTGTCGACTCGCGTAGGACACAACCTTATCCTTTGGCATCAGCATTGCTCCAAGTCCAGTACCACATGCATCGGTGTATGCCACCATCTCTTCATTCCCACTTGGAATGGTCAACATAGGAAGACTCGTTAATCTCTCCATCAGGATACCGAACACTTGCTCACACTTTACATCCCGTGTGAACACTTGGTTCTTCTTCGTCAATCCTGTCAATGGTGCATCTATCTTGGAGAAATCCTTGATAAACTG
Source organism: Allium sativum (assembly GCA_030737875.1). Classification (NCBI taxonomy): domain Eukaryota; kingdom Viridiplantae; phylum Streptophyta; class Magnoliopsida; order Asparagales; family Amaryllidaceae; genus Allium; species Allium sativum. The sequence continues at coordinate 73,084,589 of CM060924.1, forward strand.
TCGGTAATATCCTGCCAACCTAAGGAAACTCTAGATATCTATCGCATTCTTAGGTCTATCCTAGTCCTGGATTGCTACCACTTTCGCGGGGTCAATCGCTATCCCATTTCTAGAAACTACTTGTCCTAAGAATCTCACTTCATCCTTTAAGAAATGACACTTTGAGAACTTAGCTTTTAGCTGATGCTTTCTCAAAATCTCTAACACAACTCTCAATTGCGTCTTATGTTCTTCCTCGTTTCTCGAGTAAACCAGAATATCATCCACAAACACAAGCACAAACTTGTTCAACTAGTCTCTGAATACTCTATTCATAATATTCACAAAATACATTGGCGCGTTAGTCAACTCAAATGGCACCACCAACCATTCGGAAAACCCAAATGGCGTGTAACAACCAGAATTTTAACAACATGTTAAAATCAGAAATCAAGGCAGAATTAAATTTCAAGATCAGAATCAAGGGAAACGGGTTGTGCCATTGCTTCCGTCTCGAAATTCTTCTTGGAAACGAGTTCGAGTTTGCGAGAATCGGAGTCAGTATGAGGGAGATATGACCCTCCGAAGTTTCAGAAATTTTCAGAGTTCAAAACAGCTCAAATTCGAGTTCAAAATTCGAATTTCAAAACCCAGAGAAACTGGGCGGGAAATTTCCCGCCCAGCACCCAGGTCGACTGGGGATTCGATGGGCAGTCGACACACCCAAGACCAGGTCGACTGCGCATTCGACTTGGGTGTCGACCTGGTCCCCAAATCTGCTTTCGGGCCTGGGTGCATTCTGATGTACCTGGTCTCGTTTTCTGCCCAGGTTCGTCCGCCTAATCCTATATAAATAGTCTCTCGCCTCATTCTCTCTACACCATTTCATTCTGTCCTTATGCTGCCTCTGAGAAAATGAATAAAATAATACATAAGTCTGAGACGAGGATATGATGTTCAAGTCTTTCAAGAGGAGATTCAAATCTAGTTAGGATTCAAGTAAAGATTCAACGGCTTCAAGCAACGACGCCTAGACCATATTGAATCAAATCAAAAGATTAATCAAGTTAGACGTTTCAACGCGACAACGAATCGATTTGTCCTCTCTTGGCTAATCAATGTAAGTTCTAGTTACTTTTTAGATTGAAATGCTTAATTATAATATGGCCATGGAATAAAGTGTAATTGGATGTAAGCATGTTCATCGGTTCAAGTCTATTTCTGTTTCCTCTTGAATCTTGAGTTTTGGGCTTTTCTATCTTTATTCTTTTGTCAAGTTCATGATCTATTCAGCCTGTTGTAAACCAGTTCATGTTAATGTTATTCTCAAGATCTATCTTTTATGCCTGAGATGACGTTTTTATGCCAGTTTCCCCTCTATACCTATTGTTATACAAATTCTACCTTCCCCTATTTATTTTCTTTGATGAACCTAGATCAATTTCGGATCTAGGCCTGAACTGCGATTTGCGTACGATTGAATACGGGGGAATCTTGGGATAATACCTATTTGGATATATGTGTTTGGTGGAATTGATGGCATAACATAAAAACTGGATAATTGAGAATTACTACCATTAACATGAAATTGAATATTTGGGTATTATCATTATAAGAGTAATTGCAAGAATGGGGATTGGCATATATAATTTGACATGGATTTTGATATATGTAATATAACATGGATCTTGATATATGTAATTTGGCTAGAACTCGTTATGGGTAAATTTGTGTAAACATGTTATACATGAAATTTTGGGTATAAAACTGGATTTATGTAAACTGAGCATAGCTTTGTAAACATGTAAATCATGAATTTTGACATATGTAAAACGGCATGAAACATGGTATATGTGTAAATTGGCATAAAATTGACATAAATGTAAAACAGCATGAATTGAACATATGTAAATTTGGTATGAATTGGGCATATGTAAAACTGACAAGTAACCTAGAACTTGGGCATATGTTAATTATGACAAATTTGGAATAGAAACATATATGATAATTTATGACTTGGAGAAAGTTTAATATGAACCCGTCTAAGTTGGGTTTTGGGTAGTTGGTTTGTATTGGACATCTAGAAGGCATGTAAGCATGCTTATAAACTTGAAACATGAATTGGTCATGAATATGAATCATTTACTTGATAATAGGCATAAGTGAAAACATAAAACTTGAACATGGACATGACATTAGAATAAACTTGAAAATGGCCAACTCGAGGTTGGGTTGAGTTTGTAGTGTAAATCTGCCCGGAACCGCCCGGCGAATCCAGTGACTGCAAACAATAGGATCCAATGTGGGTAGTTGGTCATATCGCACTTAAGACCCGAGGTTAGACTAGGTTGTGGTGTAAATCTGCCCAGAACCGCCCGGCGAATCCAGGTACCACAACAACTACTCTAATGTAAGTGGTTGGGGTGCATTAATGAATTAATGCCACTTGATAGGGTTAAGTCATGAACCGCTTGAATATACTTAACCAATTTGACACGATGACTTGATAGGGTTAAGTCATGAACCGCTTGAATATACTTAACCAATTTGACATGATGACTTGATAGGGTGAAGTCATGAACCGCTTGAATATACTTAACCAATTTGACACGATGACTTGATAGGTTTAAGTCATGAACCGCTTGAATATACTTAACCAATTTGACACGATGACTTGATAGGGTTAAGTCATGAACCGCTTGAATATACTTAACCAATTTGACACGATGACTTGATAGGGTTAAGTCATGAACCGCTTGAATATACTTAACCAATTTGACAGGATGACTTGATAGTGTTAAGTCATGAAGCGCTTGAATATACTTGACCAATTTGACATGATGACTTGATAGGGTTAAGTCATGAACCGCTAGAATATACTTAACCAACTTGACACATGATTCGTAGGGCTAAGTCATGAACTTGAACGACAACACTTAGCCAATTTGACATGACACGTAGACGGGTTAAGTCACGAACTTGAATGACCACACTTAACCAACTTGACATGCTAGACTGATGGGGTTAAGTCTCGAATTTAAGTGACAACACTTAACCTGCTGAACGAAAACCCTAGTTACGCGGTCCTTTTCAGCAGTAACCCCCTAGATGTATCATGGTACCCTGGAACTAGGCAGGGTGGGGCACGATTACTGGGCTGATTGTAAGCGACCAGAACGACGACTTAGTTGGTGCGCCATTGTAGGTTCAGGCGGACTATGGTCGTGCACATAGTCCGGAGTTGAAAAAGCAGGCATTGGGCACCAGTAGGTTTACACTGTGTGTGCTTGATTCGTGTCTGTGGTTGGCACCCTAGGGCTTGATACACCCTATGGTGGACCTAGCACAGGTGACTACATTCATGATAGGGTCGTATGACACAGACACATGAACGAGATAGGACTTGTAGGGGAGCCGATCGATTAATAGATCGTTTCGTGAGACCAAGTAATGGGTCATTTCATTACATTGGGCAAGGGATCATTTTATAGTCAACACATGACACGGGTTGGGATACTAGTACGGGTGGTGCAGAGCAAATAAATATCATAGAAATACTTTAATGGTGAAGCAGAGAAATCTTGCGATGCTTGATAGAAATCTTGCGAATTTATACTTAGTTTATCTTGAATGGGAACCTTGCGATGTTATACTTGACAAAAATCATATGAGGTTATTCTTAGTTATCTTTCCTGTAGCTTATCTTGTCATCATGCTTATGTTTACTTTCAGTTTATTCATGCCATGTTATCTTTACCTGTTTCTATGCTGAAAGTCACTAGGACTTACTCAGTCTTTATGACTGACACGTTTTGTTTCGCCTCTTTTTCTTCCGTCCCCCCCCCCCCCCAGGTTCGTAGGGTGGGAATACAGCTTAGTTCAGATCTTACCAAGCTCCAAGGCTCTTTCTTCTACGGCTTGGATTTCTCTTGGCTATGGCTTGCTTTGCTTTATTGGGGAATACTACAACTTATTTTATGCTTCTTTGTTTTTGAGCAAGACAGATATTTTAACTATGTAATTGGGTATTGGACGTTGATGGGCTTTTATTGTAAACAATTATATTTAATAAATGATTTGAAGTACTTCCACTTTACTTTCCGTTGTTTTATATATGTCTATCTTGTAATATTTCTGTTCCAGTACCCATAATGCTCCATTGAAGTTAAGGCATTTCCTTTATGAGTGACCTTAACGGATGTGGGGTGTTACATTTGGTATTAGAGCAGAAGGTTACGAGACTGGGCAAAAGCTTTTAAAAACCTTCTAAAATTATTTTCAAAACGTTTACAAAGAATCATTTTTTCCATGAAAAGTTTTGTTTATTTTAAAGGCATATTCCCCAATGCCATATGCACTATCTTTTGATTCTCTCCTTGAGTCTCTTCTCTCTTTCTTCCTCACCATAGCTTGTAGGTATACGACACTTGTCGAAGGGCAAAGGAGTGCCCAACCTCCATCTGTAGCTACAGTAGTTTTACTTGCGACTAATCTTATTTCAAGATTTGTAGGGTTGCCGTGCGATGGAGATAGCTATCGAGAAACTTGTCAACAAGCTATACAAGGATAGTAAGAACGAGGATAAGGAACACAAGCTTAAGGATGAGAAACTTGTTGATATGGCTTAATTCACGAACGAGGGAAGGGTGAATAATAAAACCCATGACAAGAGAGGGTATCTTTAGAATGGCAAAAAGGGAAAGGTAGCTAAGTATTATAGGGCAAGGACGTGGGCAAAGAACAAGATCGTCGAGAGGGCAATTTTATGTTCTCACTACTAGTATACCTAAGAAGGGTGGTAACGTTTCTGTTAAAGGTTTAGCTTGTCCTTTCTATCATCCCGCTAGAACTTTGTTTTGTGTACATCACATCCTTGTTATCCTGCTTTGATAATTAAGTCTCTGCACCCTAGTACTAGTAAAGGATCCCAATTTTCTTTTGTCTCAAATCCTGTTGGGAAATTGGCTCATTTATGCATGACTTGTTTGGATTTGAGAATGTCTATGCTAAGTGTCGAGTTTAGAAGTAATGCTTATGTTTTTGAGCTATGTGTTGATTCTAGGGATGGAGTGGTTATCCAGAAATGGTACCATTCTCTAGCATGAAAAGAGGGTAGTTAGACTCTTGACTTGCCTTGGTAATACCCTCGAAGTCTCGTGTAACCTTTAGGGTTCTGTCATGATTAGTTACCTAGAATCTCTTGACACATTTACTGGTAATTTATTGATCCGCTCGAGTAGTGTTCGCCGCTAAGGCGGATGGTTTATTTCGCTTATGCATGAGTTATAGAAAATCGCCTTAGTAAGTACCTTTGGCAACATGGTTGATATTTGTTATTTTCAAGAGATAATTCATCTATGTGAAATACCTCCTAGTAAGTGAACGAGATCCAAGATTCACTAGTGAATTTTGGAGAGCTTGCATGAAACCATGAGTACGTAGTTAAGTTTGAGCCATGTATACTAGAAGGAGGATAAGTGAAAGTGGAACTAGAGGCAACAGTGAAATGAGTTCCAACTCGTATTAAGAATCTGTGAAGTTAAAGACGGTCAAGCACAATGGAGTTAAGCTCAAGGAAACGCGACTTAGAAGATTGAAGACTAGATACGTGCATCATATCTCTTTTTAAGAGTATATCCTTGATCCCTCTTTTCCTGTAGAGCTTACTTGCATGTCATCTTTTTCCTCTCGGTCCTATTCTCAATCAAATTTCTGTTCCAAACCCCATAGGGAGTATGAATCATCTGTTAGTAATACATTTTAGGGCTTGAGGGTGTCCGTTGGGTTGACTAAATTCTTTGGGTGTCAGCCTGATGTTGATTTCGGTCTTCGGGGCTGGTGCTTAGGAAGTTCTTCTCCTAATCAGTATATATGTGACATATATTTCCAGTTTTGACATTGCCTAATGGGCACAAGGTTTTTACTTGCTTCTATCATTCGGCTATACCTTTAGGTATGAACAATTGGGTGTAAACATGTGTTTGAGACTTGTTATGATTGATGGTTGCAAGTGGCTGCAAGTGGTTGCTAATGGTTGCTCGTGGATGCATTCACACATTAGGCACTAGATCGGCTCAGTCACCATTCATATTGCATATGCATGAGTGTTTATACTTGTTTATGGATGAATTTGAAGGTGTTATCATGTGGATGTTGCATATAAATGGATGTATGTGCACACATGTAGTGTTAGTGTGACTAGGACTATTTGCATACATGTTGGACTCATGGCACTAGACGTATTTTGCATTAAGAAGATCAATCAGGCCTGATCATTTGCATTAGACAAGGAACATATACACACTTTCTGCATATGTTCATACAACATTAGAAATCTATTAAGGACGACGGATGCGTGTGATTGATGATTGAGTAGATGGATGATTGGACGGTAGGACACATTCTCCTTAACTTGAAGATTTCGCGGACGAAATCCTTTAAGGAGTGGAGAATGTAACAACCCGAATTTTAACAACATGTTAAAAACATAAATCAAGGCAAAATTAAATTTTAATATCAGAATCAAGGGAAACAGGTTGCGCCATTAGGTCCGTCTCGAAATTCTGCTTGGAAACGAGTCCTAGTTTGCGAGAATCGGAGTCCTTATGAGGGAGATATGACCCTCCGAAGTTTCAGAAATTTTCAGAGTTCAAAACAGCTCGAATTAGAGTTCAAAATTCAAATTTCAAAACCCAGACAGACTGGGCGCGAAATTTCCCGCCCAGCACCTAGGTCAACTGGGGAGTTGACTGGGCAGTCGACACCCCCAAGACCAGGTCGACTGCGCAGTCGACTTGGGTGTCGACCTGGTCCCCGAATCTGCTTTTGGGTCTGGGTGCGTTCTGATGTACCTGGTCTCGTTTTCTGCCTAGGTTCGTCCGCCTAATCCTATATAAACAGCCTCTCGCCTCATTCTCTCTACACCATTTCATTCTGTCCTTATGCTGCCTCTGAGAAAATGAATAAAATAATACATAAGTCTGAGACGAGGATATGTTGTTCAAGTCTTTCAAGAGGAGATTCAAATCTAGTTAGGATTCAAGTAAAGATTCAACGGCTTCAAGCAACGATGCCTAGACCATATTGAATCAAATCAGAAGATTAATCAAGTTAGACGTTTCAACGCGACAACGAATCAATTTGTCCTCTCTTAGCCAATCAATGTAAGTTCTAGTTACTTTTTGGATTGAAATGCTTAATTATAATATGGCCATGGAATAAAGTGTAATTGGATGTAAGCATGTTCAGCGGTTCAAGTCTATTTCTGTTTCCTCTTGAATCTGGAGTTTTGGGCTTTTCTATCTTTATTCTTTTGTCAAGTTCATTGAATCTTGAGTTTTGGGCTTTTCTATCTTTATTCTTTTGTCAGGTTCATGATCTATTCAGCCTGTTGTAAATCAGTTCATGTTAATGTTATTCTCAAGATCTATCTTTTATGCTTGAGACGATGTTTTTATGCCAGTTTCCTCTCTATACCTATTGTTATACAAATTCTACCTTCCCCTATTTATTCTCTTTGATGAACCTAGATCAATTTCGGATCTAGGCCTAAACCGCGATTTGCATACGATTGAATACGGGGGAATCTTGGGATAATACCTATTTGGATATATGTGTTTGGTGGAATTGATGGCATAACATAAAAACTGGATAATTGGGTATTACTACCATTAACATGAAATTGAATATTTGGGTATTATCATTATAAGAGTAATTGCAAGAATGGGGATTGGCATATATAATTTGATATGGATTTTGATATATGTAATATGACATGGATCTTGATATATGTAATTTGGCTAGAACTCGCTATGGGTAAATTGGTGTAAACATGTTATACATGAAATTTTAGGTATAAAACTGGATTTATGTAGATTGAGCATAGCTTTGTAAACATGTAAATCATGAATCTTGACATATGTAAAACGGCATGAAACTTGGTATATGTGTAAATTGGCATAAAATTGACATATATGTAAAACAACATGAATTGAGCATATTTAAATTTGGTATGAATTGGGCATATGTAAAACTGACAAGTAACCTAGAACTTGGGCATATGTTAATTATGAAAAATTTGGAATAGAAACATATATGATAATTTATGACTTGGAGAAAGTTTAATATGAACGCACCTAAGTTGGGTTTTGGGTAGTTGGCTTGTATTGGACATCTAGAATGCATGTAAGCATGCTTATGAATTTGAAACATGAATTGGTCAAGAATATGAATCAATATGAATCATTTACTTGATAATAGGAATAAGTGAAAACATAAAACTTGAACATGGACATGACATTAGAATGAATTTGAAAATGGCCAACTCGAGGTTGGGTTGAGTTTGCAGTGTAAATCAGCCCGGAACTACCCGGCGAATCCAGTGACTGCAAACAATAGGATCCAATGTGGGTAGTTGGTCATATCGCACTTAAGACCCGAGGTTAGACTAGGTTGTGGTGTAAATCTGCCCGGAACCGCCCGGCGAATCCAGTGACCTCAACAACTTGTCGAATGTGAGAGGTTGGGGTGCATTAATGAATTAATGCCACTTGATAGGGTTAAGTCATGAACCGCTTGAATATACTTAACCAATTTGACACGATGACTTGATGGGGTTAAGTCATGAACCGCTTGAATATATTTAACCAATTTGACACGATGACTTGATAGGGTTAAGTCATGAACCACCTGAATATACTTAACCAATTTGACACGGTGACTTGATAGGGTTAAGTCATGAACCGCTTGAATATACTTAACCAATTTGACATGATGACTTGATAGGGTTAAGTCATGAACCGCTTGAATATACTTAACCAATTTGACATGATGACTTGATAGGGTTAAGTCATGAAGCGCTTGAATATACTTAACCAATTTGACATGATGACTTGATAGGGTTAAGTCATGAACCGCTTGAATATACTTAACCAACTTGACACATGATTCGTAGGGCTATGTCATGAACTTGAACGACAACACTTAGCCAATTTGACATGACACGTAGACGGGTTAAGTCACGAACTTGAATGACCACACTTAACCAACTTGACATGCTAGACTGATGGGGTTAAGTCTCGAATTTAAATGACAACACTTAACCTGCTGGATGGAAACCCTAGTTACGCGGTCCTTTTCAGCAGTAACCCACTATATGTATCATGGTACCCTGGAACTAGGCAGGGTGGAGAACAATTACTGGGCTGATTGTAAGCGACCAGAACGACGGCTGAGTTGGTGCGCCATTGTAGGTTCAGGCGGACTATGGTCGTGCACGTAGTCTGGAGTTGAAAAAGCAGGCATTGGGCACCAGTAGGTTTACACTGTGCGTGCTTGATTCGTGTCGGTGGTTGGCACCCTAGGGCTTGATACACCCTATGGTGGACCTAGTACAGGTGACTACATTCGTGATATGGCCGTGTGACACAGACACATGAACGAGATAGGACTTGTAGGGGAGCCGATCGATTAATAGATCGTTTCGTGAGACTAAGTAATGGGTCATTTCATGACATTGGGCGAGGTATCATTTTATAGTCAACACACGACACGTGTTGGGATACTAGTACGGGTGGTGCAGAGCAAATAGATATCATAGAAATACTTTAATGGTGAAGCAGAGAAATCTTGCGATGCTTGATAGAAATCTTGCGAATTTATACTTAATTTATCTTGAATGGGAACCTTGCGATGTTATACTTGACAAAAATCATATGAGGTTATTCATAGTTATCTTTCCTGTAGCTTATCTTGTCATCATGCTTATGTTTACTTTCAGTTTATTCATGCCATGTTATCTTTACCTGTTTCTATGCTGAAAATCACTAGGACTTACTCAGTCTTTATGACTGACCCGTTTTGTTTCGCCTCTTTTTCTTCCGTTCCCCCCCTCCAGGTTCGCAGGTTGGGAATACAGCTTAGTTCAGATCTTACCAAGCTCCAAGGCTCTTTCTTGTACGGCTTGGATTTCTCTTGGCTATGGCTTGCTTTGCTTTATTGGGGAATACTACAACTTATTTTATGCTTCTTTGTTTTTGAGCAAGACAGATATTTTAACTATGTAATTGGGTATTCGAAGTTGATGGGCTTTTTTTGTAAACAATTATATTTAATAACTGATTTGAAGTACTTCCACTTTACTTTCCGCTGTTTTATATATGTCTGTCTTGTAATATTTCTATTCCAGTACCCATAATGCTCCATTGAAGTTAAGGCATTCCCTTTGTGAGTGACCTTAACGGATGTGCAGTGTTACATGGTATCCTAAAAGAAGTCTTTGGTACACTATCCTTAGCCACCCTCAACTGGTGAAATCCCATTGCCAAATCCATCTGAGAAAACACATTGGCCTCGTGAAGCTGATCAAACAAGTCATCTATCCTTGGCAACGGTTGCTTGTTCTACTTAGTCAACTTATTTAGCTCACGATAATCCACACACAATCTTAATGAGCCATTCGCCTTGGTTGCAAACGCCACAGGTGCACCCCATTCGGAAACGCTTCTCCAAATGAACCCTTTTCACAAAAGGTCACGAACCTGCACCTCTAACTCTCGCTGTTCCTTAGGAGCCATATTCCTATGAGGCATAATGATTGGTCTAGCACCCTCGACCAAGTCGATTCTAAACTCGATCTCACAATGCAGTGGCAACCCTTTGACCTCGTCAAAGACATCTTTATACTCCTTAGCGATCAGCACAGATGACAAGTCTTCTTGTGGGATCACATGCGAATATAGATAGCTAACGAAGACACCCTCTTCGCACTTACACTTTATCAACACCTTTCGCCCTTCCACATCCCTGACTCTCACCTCTAGCTTCTCGCAATTCACCCTTTCCGCATACCCTTAAGCCAATCCATGCCCAAGACGATCCCAAACCAAGCGAAGTTAAGAATAAAGCAATCACACACAAAAGAGCAACCATGACTCGACAACACTAGACCATGGAACAACATGCAAAAACTGGACGAACCCCCAACTTGATTAGTCACGATCAATGGTCTATCACAAATCCCAAGATAAACTACTCGTTCTTTTGATAAGTAGTATCCACATATGAATGAGTATACTTCGACAAGGTCTCAAAGTCATAAATATAGTCAAGAACTGGACGACCATGCTATTTTAGCTCCACGAATCTCTTAAACAGAATAGACTTCTACATGATGGAGATAAATTTTGCTTCAAACTTAAATTGGAATAACTCCCATGAAATATACTCTTCAGGGGTCTCAAGTGTGGCAGAGTTCCATCAGTCCATAGCTCAGTCCACTAACTGCCTTGATGCAAGTTTCCTCTTTGTTGCATCTTTAATACCTATGTGCTTGAAGATTCGGACACAAGTATCCATCCACCTTTGAACCTCTTCAACTGGTTGTAACGACCCAGAAAATCTGAACCAATTTAAAATTTTTAAATTGGCTAAAATAATGGATTTTAAATATTTAAAATAAATATTTTAGATAATGGCAATGAAAACTGAGTTTGAATCGACATTTGAAAACGAATATAATTAATTATAATTATATATAGAATTGAAAATGGCGCGGTAGTTCGATAATTCGATTTCAAACTTCAATTGAATATACCGGGTGCAAAACAATCCGGATTTTAGTGAGACCAAAAATAATGGAATCTAATTGGTAATATCTTTCTAACGAATCTGACCAATCGAAATTTGATAGCGGGAATCAAAAGATATGTCCAGTTGAAAATTCTGAATAGTCGCTATGGAATTCAGGCCCTTAAAAATGGACATTTTACAAATGACCTCGGATTTCGACGAAACCACTTTTGCTGGATCCGCAGTGTCAAGTTATTGTTAGGTTTCAAATTTCATAATTTTTCGAATCAATATGTGAGCGTGGCAAAGGAAAACGCGTTTGACCGATTTCAGTTGATTTTAATCGACTGGAAATTGGCCGTTTTTCAAACGGTCTCAGAATTCGACGAAACTAGTTTTGTTAGGACCGTATCGTCAATACGAAGCTAGAAAATATTTTTCTGGAATTTTTCTAGTTAGTTTGTGACCCCGGTAATTTGAAATGTGCGTTTAAAATTCAATATAATGATTTAAAAGAAAATTCAAAAGGAAATTGGCTGTAACGATCAAATCAGCTTGCGATACATATCCCATTGTGTTCGGAATGGGGGTAAAACGCTATGGACGACGGGCGGTGGACCTCGTTTCGAGGTCATAAGTAAAAGTCAACCCTTTTGCAAAATTTAATAATTAAATAATAAAAAAAAATAAAAAAAATAATTTCCCTCCCCCCTTTTATCTTCGTACTGGCCCCCCCCCCTTTTTCAAAAGTAAATCGGCAGAAGAAAAGGAAAAAAAAAACCCTAACAGAAATCGACCGCCTCCACCAACCTCCCACCGCCGACCGCCCATCCGCTCCGCCCAGTACATCGACGCAACCCCCCCCCCCCCCCCCGTTCGAGCCCAGTACATCGACGCAACCCCCCCCCCCCCCCCCCCCCCCCCGTTCGAGCCCCGAAGGCATCGAGCGCAACCCCGAAGCAGCGACGCCTTGCCGCCTTCAGCCGCCTCCCCGTTCGAACCTCGAGCCCCCTCTGTAAGTTTTTAATTGTATTTTATTTTTTTTATTTTTTTATTTATTTTATTTTTATTTAATATAAAAACTGATTTATAAAAAGAATAAAACTGAGAATTTTTAAAAGTATTTTAAAACTGAATTGATTTTTTTTTAAAGTATAAAACTGTTTTTTTTCTAAGAAGAAAATAAAAACTGCATTTTATAAAAATAAAAAAACTGCATTTTCTATGAAAAATAAAAGCTGCATTTTCTATAAAAATAAAAAAAAACTGCATTTCCTATAAAAATAATAAAAACTGCATTTTCTATAAAAATAAAAAAAAACTGCATTTTGAAAAAGATAAAAAAAACTGCATTTTGAAAAAGATAAGAAAAAAAACTGCATTTTAAAAGATAAGATAAAAACTGAATTTTTATAAAGAATAGAAACTGATTTTTATAAGCAAATAATAAACTGATTTTAAAAGCAAAAGTAAAAAAACATATTTTTATATGTTGAAAGCAAAAGAAAAAAAACATATTTTTATATGTTGAAAGCAAAAGAAAAAAACATATTTTTATATGTTGAAAGCAAAAGAAAAAAAACATATTTTTATATGTTGAAAGCAAAAGTAAAAAAACATATTTTTATATGCTGAAAGTAAAAGTAAAAATCATATTTTTATATATTGAATAGCATAGTAAAAATTATATTTTTACATATGCAGAGAATACGGGTGAAAGCGACAAATAGGCGAAGATTTCTATAAGTGAAGTGTCGTGCAGTTAGATAGCTATTGGTGAGATTTCTGATTTAAAATTTATATATATATGCGTGAAAATGAAAGTGAATTGCTATAAATTAATATCAATATATATATATATATATATATATATATATATATATATATATATATACGCCCCTCGTCCACAAACCATGGACGATATTTATTGGTTGAAATTGTTGTGGAAATTTGATTGATAGCGAATGATTGTTTGGGATTGTTTGTGATTGATATTGGTTGATTGTGGTTGAAAAATACCCATTTGTGGTTGTGAAATATTTGGTTGAAACCACTTAGGATTAGTTTGTGGAAATGAAAAAAAAATATACATGCCGCCTGCGTGCGAACTAGATGCATGATTACCATTGTCAAAAACCGCGAGGTTTTAAGGTAGAGCGAGGAGCCGTACTAGGGACGGTGCCGGTGTAACTACCCTGCCATTATGCTGCCGAAATTTTGAATAATATTTGTGTGTTTGAATTATTTTCATATGCTTAAACTATAGAAAACATTCATGTGTTGAATCGATATTCATTCGTTGTTTAGAAATTCATGTGTTGAATGGTATTCATATTTTGAAATAAATTGTTCGATAATAAAAATCACATCTTTATCTATATATAAAAACTATAGAAAACATTCATGTGTTGAATTGATATTCATTCGTTGTTTAGAAATTCATGTGTTGAATGGTATTCATATTTTGCAATAAATTGTTCGATAATAAAAATCACATCTTTATCTATATATAAAAACTATAGAAAACATTCATGTGTTGAATTGATATTCATTCGTTGTTTAGAAATTCATGTGTTGAATGGTATTCATATTTTGCAATAAATTGTTTGATAATAAAAATCACATTTTTATCGATATATAAAAACTATAGAAAACATTCATGTGTTGAATTGATATTCATTCGTTGTTTAGAAATTCATGTGTTGAATGGTATTCATATTTTGAAATAAATTGTTCGATAATAAAAATCACATCTTTATCTATATATAAAAACTATAGAAAACATTCATGTGTTGAATTGATATTCATTCGTTGTTTAGAAATTCATGTGTTGAATGGTATTCATATTTTGCAATAAATTGTTTGATAATAAAAATCACATTTTTATCGATATATAAAAACTATAGAAAACATTCATGTGTTGAATTGATATTCATTCGTTGTTTAGAAATTCATGTGTTGAATGGTATTCATATTTTGAAATAAATTGTTCGATAATAAAAATCACATTTTTATCGATATATAAAAACTATATAAAACATTCATGTGTTGAATTGATATTCATTCGTTGTTTAGAAATTCATGGGTTGAATGGTATTCATATTTTGAAATAAATTGTTTGATAATAAAATTCACCTTTTATAGACTATATGAACTATATAGAAAAATAGTGTTTTGAAATGAATCGTTTTACAATAAAAATCACATTTTTATTGTATGCATAAATCGTAAAAATGCGAAGTGTTAAAAATAGCCACTTGTTCAAAATAAACATAGATGAGTTGAAATATTCATTAATTAACTAATGAAATGATTTGCACCTATTTATGTAACATCAGAATGAAATGGAGTTTTTAAACCAAATAGAAATCAAATATGAAGTTGAATAGAAAATGAAAAATGATATGAACTGTATATATATGTACATGCAATATTCATTGAACAGGTTATAGCAAAGGGGCTAGAGAAGAGGAATAAAATTTTGTGCCCGACAAATAGGTACACATTTACTGATTTGTTTGGGTGATGATTTTGAGCCTGTTGGCTAGCCGCTTGGCTTTTTCTTTTTCTTTTTGAGATTAGAAGGACCGGGACGCTATTTGCGATTTCCCGACGCTCCCGGTGCAGGGGAGGTTATGGCGAAATTTTTCCAAAATTTAAGGTGTTAGAAAAATTTTTGAAGTGAAAACGATATAGAAATCATTGAATGAACTATATTTATATAACTATATAAATATAAATAAAATTAAAACGAAACGAGGCCGTGCAGTTCGTATTTCGAAACCGTGATTTCAAACGACTAGTACGGGAAATCCGACCATTGGATTTTCCCGAAACCTCAACCGTCGGGTTCGCCTTGGAATAATCTTTCCAACGGCACCAACCTTGTAAAAATCCAACGGTTGGATTGTCCGGAATGTTTAATTCAAATTTGAAGAAAAACAGCGCCAGAATCGATTATATTTATATATAAATATAAATAGAATTATATTTAATCGAATAACGACGTTGCAGTTCGTATTTTGAAATCGAAAATTCAAACGATTGTACCGGGCGATCCGACCGTCGGAATTTCCCGAAACTGGAACCGTTGGATTCGTTTTGAAAAGACCTTTCTATTGATGTAAATTTTGTGAAGATCCAACGGTTAGATTTTCAGATATGTGTAAATCAAATCTGAAGAAAAACAGCGCCACGGCCGCCTTATGGCCCGAAGCGTCGTTTTGAATAAAATGGCTATTTTAAAATAAATAAAAATAGCGATAAATAGTTATAAAATATCCTAAGCAATATGGAATGGAAATAAACTGAATTTGCTTGATTTATGTGATGTTTGATGGTTGAATGTGTTTGGTGTGAAAATTACATTAAATGACAAAACCAGTGTTGTCGAATAATTTAACCATTGAAATAAATCGATTTGAAATTCTAAATATACGTGAATTATTTGAAAAGGCCGAGTTAGTTCTCATTTCGAATAATCGACCGACGATTGAAATTCGAAGATGAAGACGATGGTCGAAGACCGGAGATCTTCACCTCGTTTGGATGGTAACCGAGGTCCTGATTGGGAGGCATCCCGAAATATGGATAATGAGTGGTGATCGTTCAGACGTACGTGTTGATCGATGGGTTTGCGAGGTATTTAGTGCCTCCGGTTTCGTTCAGACCCAGAACGGACTTGTAAGTGGACTGTGTGTCTGACATAGGATTTATTCTGTGTGGCATGCTAAGATGCAGTGATCAGGGCTTCTGTTGAAAAGCAAAGTCTTGTGGTGATGATCAAAGCACCGCCTGTGTGGCGTAGCTTTGTGTATAACGTAAATTCGCGAGCCTCACACCCCGGTATGAACCTAAAACGGGAGAAAGGACCTCAGGGAGGACATGCGTTTTCTTCTAGCTAGGGTGGTATCAGTGACCTACCAGCCCTGACATTTATATACTTTTCACCTATGTGGTTGTTGCTGTTGCGAGGCGCCTCGGTTTGATCGGACGATCCGGGTCCGATGGAGTCATTCGTTGGCTCGTTTACGCCCCAAAGGGTGGGGAAACGCAGTGTTCAGGAATTTTAATCCACATCGGTGGACCGGCCCTGACGATCCAAGGGCCCACTTGTGTCTGGGTCCTGGGACACGGGCTAGAGCGTCTCGAATTCGGTAAGGACTATCTTTTGCCTTGGTTCATGACGGAAATCCAATTTCCAAATACGTGACGATGCGATTTTGATTGTATACCTATATATGGCGACATAGTGGTATGGGGCATTAATGCCGTCTATGATTGATAGTTATGATTTGAAATTGTTTTCAAAACATATAAACACTAGCAATAATATCAAATGCCTTTGTTTTATTCGTATCAAGCATATCTTGGCCGTTATAAGGTAAAAACTCTATCCTCCGGTTTGCGTTGCATTGTGTGATGGGAACTGAGTCTTATAACGGCTTCATTTTTATAAAAAGCATAGCGATGTTTAAAAGAAAGATTTGTTTTAAAGCACTGGCAATCCAATGGAGTAAACCCGTTCCACGAAAGTGGCGTGGTCCTGTGATTAGCCAATTATATATATGTTGAGTGGATTTCTCATACCAGTCCCATGACTGACTCGTAGTTTGTTTCACTCTCAAACTCGGGTGCCCCTTTTTCCGCACGGGCAGCCTTGTATTCAGGTTTAGCTGGTTCTTTTTCTGGATAGCTGGAGCTGAAGATGGATTCTATCATTTATTCTTTTTATGCTGTTCAGCTCCTATTGTACATATTTTGTTTATTTCCGCTGTAGACATTTATGTATAGCTGAACTGTATTTGTACTAAGTAAGATCCTGTATACTGTGTAACTCTGATGATTAATTTTATCCAGTATATTTTGGTTGTTCATTCTGGTGTATTTATTTAATTCTGTTCTGCTATTTTATGTTTCTGTGTTATATTCCAAAAGATAACCTTGTTTCCGTGAGAACGGGAAATCGGGTCGTCTCAACGTGGTATCAGAGCTTTGGTTAAGCTTAGTTCTGGAATATAACATTTGAACGAACTCGTCAGAAATAGAACCGGTAGTGTTCTAGGACGGGCAACTCAATACAGATAGGATCAGCAATATCCTAGTATGAGTAAAGCAGAATGATTACACCTCGATAGACACGTTTACATTTGAAGTATATGTTTCTATGTTTGAAAATTTTCTTTTCCATGACCTGACACTTGATCTGCTAATTGCAGAGGTACTAGAAAAATGAGTGCCAGAAGCAGAAGGAATACAGAACCCGATCTAGAGGCTCTATTAAAGAAATATCGAAATCTGAACGGAGCGCAATTCTCGGGCAATGAATCTATTATTCAAACTCAAGCTTGGCTGAGTTCTGTCGAAAGAATTTTTGAGCATATCCAGCTGGGAGATGACCAGAAACGGTTAGTAGCATCTTGGGCGCTCAAAGAAGAAGCTTTAATCTGGTGGGAAACAATCATCAAAGATAATCCAGAAGGTGATATCACCTGGGATAGATTCAAAGTGATTTTCCTGGAGAGATTTACTCCTCCCGAAGCAACCGAGAGATTATGTGATGAATTTTCTTATCTAATACAAGGTGACATGACCATTCCGGAATACCATAAGAAATTCAATGAACTTTCTCACTTTGCCCCTCATCTAATTGAAAATCCGAAGAGGAAAAATATGAGATTTATTCACGGACTTCAAAGGAAATACCAGAATAAAGTATTGGGACATGTGAAGCTTCCTTTTCCAGAAATGATTTACATGGCTTATCAGTATGAAGACCTCCATAAGAAAGGAATGTTATGCGACGAAGAAGAAGTCAGTTCTAGTGACATAGCAAAGTCAGAAGCTGATATTCCTGAAGCCAGTATGAGGTTTGAGGACAGTAAAGAGCTTAAGGTAGATCGAAAAAGGGCTAGATCTGAAAAAGAACCTGTCACAACTGCCGTATGCAATAACTGCCATCAAAAGGGGCATTTGTCGATAAATTGTGGGCCCTTAAAGAAACGAAGCAAGGGTTGATTCAAATCCGGTGGGAAGGCTCGGGAAAGTAGGAAATGCCGGAAGTGCCATCAAGCTGGTCATATTGAGAAAAACTGCCCGCTATCTCAGAAATCTGAAACGGTACAGGTAAACGAAGTAGCAGAAACTTCTGAGCCCTCAGCTAATCAAGAAAGGCCCGATGTTTTAGAAGGCACGCTTACTGTCAAAAACATTCCAGTCAAAGTACTGTTTGACACAGGCGCGTCACGAAGCTTCATTTCCAAAGATGCAGCTAAGAAACTGGATTTGAATTTGAAAAAGCTTAAGGAACCAATGACTGTCCAGAATCCAGTTGGGGGTTCCATTGATCTCAGTTGGATTTGTGGAGTGCCGGTTTCTTTCTCTCGTTATCGGTTTCCTACCATCGCAGTCGTCATGAATTTTAAAGAGTTTGATCTTATCTTGGGGTTAGACTGGTTGACTAAATATGAAGCTGAAGTTAAATGCGCCGACAGAATCGTAAAGGCAAGGATTAAATCAGATGATTATATAACCATTCCCTGTGAAGGTCAGAATGCTAATAGAAAGGATTTCTGGGCAGCTTTGGATGTTTCTCCAGCCCAAATAGAAAATGTCCCTGAAATCACAGAGAATATTCCTGACCTCATCAAAGACATTCCGGTCGTCAAAAACTATGCGGATGTGTTTGAGGAAGTCGTTCGCTTACCTCCGCAGAGAGAAATAGATTTCAAGATTTCTTTAGCTCCCAATGCAAGGCCGGTAGTTCATGCTATTCGAAGAATGTCCTTGAAAGAGAAGGAGGAATTAGACAATCAAACACGACAGCTAGTATGGAAAGGTCTGATCAGGCCTAGTTTCTCTGATTGGGGTGCAGCAGTGGTATTTGTCCCAAAATCTGACGGTACTCTACGTCTATGTGTGGATTATCGTGACCTGAACAAACAGACAATAAAGAATAAATATCCATTGCCGCGAATTGATGATTTGTTGGATCGATTAAATGGAGCACAAGTATTTTCACGAATGGACCTGGCTACAGGATTCCATCAACTACGAATTGCCGAAGAGTGTGTTCCAATGACAGCGTTCAGAGGCCCCGACTTATTCTATGAGTGGTTAGTAATGCCGTTCGGCTTATGTAACGCTCCAGCTTATTTCGTCGATCTGATGAACAGAGTGTTCAGAGGAGTATTGAATAAATTTGTTCTGGTTTTTATTGACAATATTCTAATCTTCTCTAAATCAAAGGCCGAACATGAAAAGCATCTGGAACAGGTTCTAGAAATCCTCAGAAGGAATGTATTAAAAGCAAAGTTTTCCAAATGTATATTCTGGCAAGATGAAGTAAAATTTCTGGGCCATGTTGTATCAAAAGATGGAATCGCTGTGGATCCAAGCAAAATCACAGCTATTCAGAACTGGAAACAGCCCAGTACTCCCACTGAGGTCCGCAGTTTTCTTGGATTGGCTAGCTATTATCGGAAGTTCGTTAAAGGCTTTTCGAAGATATCTGGCCACTTAACGAAGCTTACAAAGAAGCATTCTAAGTTCAAATGGACTGAAGAGAGTGAGGAGGCTTTTGAAGAGCTAAAGTTAAGATTAACAACTGCTCCAGTGTTAACCATCATAGATGGCAACCAAGATTTGAAAGTTTGGACTGATGCTTCTAGAGAAGGCCTTGGCGCGGTGTTAATGCAAAGGGGTCAAGTGATTGCTTATGCTAGCCGTCAACTGAAACCGCACGAGAAAAACTATGTAACTCATGATCTTGAGTTATTGGCTATCATATTCTCTTTAAAAATCTGGAGACACTATCTTCTAGGAGAGAGATTTGAACTGTTTACAGATCATCAGTCATTAAAGTATCTGTTCACTCAGAAGGACTTAAATTTGAGGCAGCAACGTTGGCTAGAGTTTCTTGCAGCATATGACTTCGAAATTATATATACTCCAGGGAAAGCCAATGTCGTGGCCGATGCGCTGAGTCGAAAGAATGTAATGATCGCCAGCTTTATTATCACAACTTCCTTGATTGACAAAATATCTATTCTTCAGAAGGAGGATAACTTTATTAAAGATATGATCAAAAGGATTCAGAAAGGCGAACCCTCATGTTTTCAAATAGATAACGACGAGACCCTGAGATTGAAAGGAAGGATTTGTGTTCCTGACATTCCTGAGCTAAAAAGGGAAGTGTTAGACGAGTGTCACAAGTCCAAGCTGAGTATCCATCCTGGCGTAGCCAAAATGTATAACGATCTCAAAAGAACATTCTGGTGGAAGGCTATGAAAAGAGACGTTTCAATATACGTTAGCCGATGTCCTACTTGCCAGCTAGTCAAGAGCGACCAACAGAAATTGGCTGGATTATTACAACCGCTAGAAGTTCCTGGCTGGAAGTGGGAACATATTTCTATGGATTTCATTGATGGTCTGCCCAGAACCAGAAAAGGGAATGACAGTATTTGGGTGATCGTAGATCGTTTCACGAAGACCGCCCATTTCATACCTGTCAAATCAAATAGAACTGCTCAGAGTCTGGCGCAGATATACTTCAGGGAAATAGTTAGACTACATGGAGTGCCACTCAGTATAGTCAGTGATAGAGATACAATATTCACTAGCAAATTCTGGGAAGCATTTCAAGTCGAGCTCGGAACGAAGTTAAACTTGAGCACCGCTTATCATCCTCAGACAGACGGTCAGACTGAGAGGGTGAATCGCATTTTAGAAGATCTATTGCGGGCTTGTGTTATAGATTTCGGTGGATCATGGGAAGACAATCTACATTTGGCTGAGTTCTCTTATAACAACAGCTACCAGGCGAGTCTTACAATGTCGCCATTCGAAGCATTGTATGGTAGACCGTGCCGATCTCCTGCTTGTTGGGTCGAGCCTGGAAATAGACTTGTGTTGGGTCCCGATATGATTCGAGAAGCTGCCGACAAAGTCGATTTTATTAAGAAGCGATTACTCGCCGCTCAAAGCCGACAAAAGAGTTATGCCGATAGAAGAAGAAGGGATATATCCTTTGAAGTTGGCGACTATGTATATTTGAAAGTATCGCCGATGAGAGGAGTAATCCGGTTCGGTAAAACTGGAAAGTTAGCACCCAAATTCATTGGTCCGTTTCCTATTCTGGAACGGATTGGAACTCTCGCATATAAAGTTAAACTGCCTGATTGGTTGCCTGGAGTTCATGATGTATTTCATATATCTCAACTTCGAAAGCACGTTCATGATCCAGACTTGATCGTGGAAGAAGCAGCTCAGCAGGATATTGAAATTACTCCAGAACTAGCTGTGAGGCGTGAGCCGCTAAAGATCATCGACAAAGAAACCAAAGAGCTGAGAAACAAGAAGGTTCACTTAGTCAAAGTGCAATGGAGTGGAGATCCACGAGATTGTACTTGGGAAACTGAGGAGAGCATTCAGAAAGCTTATCCTAGATGCCGAGTAGATATCTCTGAATGACTCCGGTGCAAGGTACATTTACCCTACTTTGCATTACCATTCAATTCTCTACACTATTGTTATTTTCTTTTCGTGGATGTGCACTATCTATTCTATACTCTAAATGATTTTAAAGGGGTATAGGATTTGATTAGTATATTTTTAAAGGTTAAAAACAATTGGATTGGTTGTTGTATTTTGTGATCGTAGATTTATCAAACCACTTTCGACTTTATTCCTTTTCGGGGACGAAAAGTTTTAAGTGGGGGAGATTGTAACGACCCAGAAAATCTGAACCAATTTAAAAATTTTAAATTGGCTAAAATAATGGATTTTAAATATTTAAAATAAATATTTTAGATAATGGCAATGAAAACTGAGTTTGAATCGACATTTGAAAACGAATATAATTAATTATAATTATATATAGAATTGAAAATGGCGCGGTAGTTCGATAATTCGATTTCAAACTTCAATTGAATATACCGGGTGCAAAACAATCCGGATTTTAGTGAGACCAAAAATAATGGAATCTAATTGGTAATATCTTTCTAACGAATCTGACCAATCGAAATTTGATAACGGGAATCAAAAGATATGTCCAGTTGAAAATTCTGAATAGTCGCTATGGAATTCAGGCCCTTAAAAATGGACATTTTACAAATGACCTCGGATTTCGACGAAACCACTTTTTCTGGATCCGCAGTGTCAAGTTATTGTTAGGTTTCAAATTTCATAATTTTTCGAATCAATATGTGAGCGTGGCAAAGGAAAACGCGTTTGACCGATTTCAGTTGATTTTAATCGACTGGAAATTGGCCATTTTTCAAACGGTCTCAGAATTCGACGAAACTAGTTTTGTTAGGACCGTATCGTCAATACGAAGCTAGAAAATATTTTTCTGGAATTTTTCTAGTTAGTATGTGACCCCGGTAATTTGAAATGTGCGTTTAAAATTCAATATAATGATTTAAAAGAAAATTCAAAAGGAAACTGGCTGTAACGATCAAATCAGCTTGCGATACATATCCCATTGTGTTCGGAATGGGGGTAAAACGCTATGGACGACAGGCGGTGGACCTCGTTTCGAGGTCATAAGTAAAAGTCAACCCTTTTGCAAAATTTAATAATTAAATAATAAAAAAATAAATAAAAAAAATAATTTCCCTCCCCCCTTTTATCTTCGTACTGGACCCCCCCTTTTTCAAAAGTAAATCGGCAGAAGAAAAGGAAAAAAAAAAAAAACCCTAACAGAAATCGACCGCCTCCACCAACCTCCCACCGCCGACCGCCCATCCGCTCCGCCCAGTACATCGACGCAACCCCCCCCCCCCCGTTCGAGCCCAGTACATCGACGCAAACCCCCCCCCCCCCCCCCCCCCCGTTCGAGCCCCGAAGGCATCGAGCGCAACCCCGAAGCAGCGACGCCTTGCCGCCTTCAGCCGCCTCCCCGTTCGAACCTCGAGCCCCCTCTGTAAGTTTTTAATTGTATTTTATTTTTTTTATTTTTTTATTTATTTTATTTTTATTTTATATAAAAACTGATTTATAAAAAGAATAAAACTGAGAATTTTTAAAAGTATTTTAAAACTGAATTGATTTTTTTTTAAAGTATAAAACTGTTTTTTTTCTAAGAAGAAAATAAAAACTGCATTTTATAAAAATAAAAAAACTGCATTTTCTATGAAAAATAAAAACTGCATTTTCTATAAAAATAAAAAAAACTGCATTTCCTATAAAAATAATAAAAACTGCATTTTCTATAAAAATAAAAATAAACTGCATTTTGAAAAAGATAAAAAAAACTGCATTTTGAAAAAGATAAGAAAAAAAACTGCATTTTAAAAGATAAGATAAAAACTGAATTTTTATAAAGAATAGAAACTGATTTTTATAAGCAAATAATAAACTGATTTTAAAAGCAAAAGTAAAAAAACATATTTTTATATGTTGAAAGCAAAAGAAAAAAACATATTTTTATATGTTGAAAGCAAAAGAAAAAAACATATTTTTATATGTTGAAAGCAAAAGAAAAAAACATATTTTTATATGTTGAAAGCAAAAGTAAAAAAACATATTTTTATATGCTGAAAGCAAAAGTAAAAATCATATTTTTATATATTGAATAGCATAGTAAAAATTATATTTTTACATATGCAGAGAATACGGGTGAAAGCGACAAATAGGCGAAGATTTCTATAAGTGAAGTGTCGTGCAGTTAGATAGCTATTGGTGAGATTTCTGATTTAAAATTTATATATATATATATATGCGTGAAAATGAAAGTGAATTGCTATATATTAATATCAATATATATATATATATATATATATATATATATATATATATATACGCCCCTCGTCCACAAACCATGGACGATATTTATTGGTTGAAATTGTTGTGGAAATTTGATTGATAGCGAATGATTGTTTGGGATTGTTTGTGATTGATATTGGTTGATTGTGGTTGAAAAATACCCATTTGTGGTTGTGAAATATTTGGTTGAAACCACTTATGATTAGTTTGTGGAAATGAAAAAAATATATACATGCCGCCTGCGTGCGAACTAGATGCATGATTACCATTGTCAAAAACCGCGAGGTTTTAAGGTAGAGCGAGGAGCCGTACTAGGGACGGTGCCGGTGTAACTACCCTGCCGTTATGATGCCAAAATTTTGAATAATATTTGTGTGTTTGAATTATTTTCATTTGCTTAAACTATAGAAAACATTCATGTGTTGAATCGATATTCATTCGTTGTTTAGAAATTCTTGTGTTGAATGGTATTCATATTTTGAAATAAATTGTTCGATAATAAAAATCACATCTTTATCTATATATAAAAACTATAGAAAACATTCATGTGTTGAATTGATATTCATTCGTTGTTTAGAAATTCATGTGTTGAATGGTATTCATATTTTGCAATAAATTGTTCGATAATAAAAATCACATCTTTATCTATATATAAAAACTATAGAAAACATTCATGTGTTGAATTGATATTCATTCGTTGTTTAGAAATTCATGTGTTGAATGGTATTCATATTTTGCAATAAATTGTTTGATAATAAAAATCACATTTTTATCGATATATAAAAACTATAGAAAACATTCATGTGTTGAATTGATATTCATTCGTTGTTTAGAAATTCATGTGTTGAATGGTATTCATATTTTGAAATAAATTGTTCGATAATAAAAATCACATCTTTATCTATATATAAAAACTATAGAAAACATTCATGTGTTGAATTGATATTCATTCGTTGTTTAGAAATTCATGTGTTGAATGGTATTCATATTTTGCAATAAATTGTTTGATAATAAAAATCACATTTTTATCGATATATAAAAACTATAGAAAACATTCATGTGTTGAATTGATATTCATTCGTTGTTTAGAAATTCATGTGTTGAATGGTATTCATATTTTGAAATAAATTGTTCGATAATAAAAATCACATTTTTATCGATATATAAAAACTATAGAAAACATTCATGTGTTGAATTGATATTCATTCATTGTTTAGAAATTCATGGGTTGAATGGTATTCATATTTTGAAATAAATTGTTTGATAATAAAAATCACCTTTTATAGACTATATGAACTATATAGAAAAATAGTGTTTTGAAATGAATCGTTTTACAATAAAAATCACATTTTTATTGTATGCATAAATCGTAAAAATGCGAAGTGTTAAAAATAGCCACTTGTTCAAAATAAACATAGATGAGTTGAAATATTCATTAATTAACTAATGAAATGATTTGCACCTATTTATGTAACATCAGAATGAAATGGAGTTTTTCAACCAAATAGAAATCAAATATGAAGTTGAATAGAAAATGAAAAATGATATGAACTGTATATATATGTACATGCAATATTCATTGAACAGGTTATAGCAAAGGGGCTAGAGAAGAGGAATAAAATTTTGTGCCCGACAAATAGGTACACATTTACTGATTTGTTTGGGTGATGATTTTGAGCCTGTTAGCTAGCCGCTTGGCTTTTTCTTTTTCTTTTTGAGATTAGAAGGACCGGGACGCTATTTGCGATTTCCCGACGATCCCGGTGCAGGGGAGGTTATGGCGAAATTTTTCCAAAATTTAAGGTGTTAGAAAAATTTTTGAAGTGAAAACGATATAGAAATCATTGAATGAACTATATTTATATAACTATATAAATATAAATAAAATTAAAACGAAACGAGGCCGTGCAGTTCGTATTTCGAAACCGTGATTTCAAACGACTAGTACGGGAAATCCGACCATTGGATTTTCCCGAAACCTCAACCGTCAGGTTCGCCTTGGAATAATCTTTCCAACGGCACCAACCTTGTATAAATCCAACGGTTGGATTGTCCGGAATGTTTAATTCAAATTTGAAGAAAAACAGCGCCAGAATCGATTATATTTATATATAAATATAAATAGAATTATATTTAATCGAATAACGACGCTGCAGTTCGTATTTTGAAATCGAAAATTCAAACGATTGTACCGGGAGATCCGACCGTCGGAATTTCCCGAAACTGGAACCGTTGGATTCGTTTTGAAAAGACCTTTCTAATGATGTAAATTTTGTGAAGATCCAACGGTTAGATTTTCAGATATGTGTAAATCAAATCTGAAGAAAAACAGCGCCACGGCCGCCTTATGGCCCGAAGCGTCGTTTTGAATAAAATGGCTATTTTAAAATAAATAAAAATAGCGATAAATAGTTATAAAATATCCTAAGCAATATGGAATGGAAATAAACTGAATTTTCTTGATTTATGTGATGTTTGATGGTTGAATGTGTTTGGTGTGAAAATTACATTAAAGGACAAAACCAGTGTTGTCGAATAATTTAACCATTGAAATAAATCGATTTGAAATTCTAAATATACGTGAATTATTTGAAAAGGCCGAGTTAGTTCTCATTTCGAATAATCGACCGACGATTGAAATTCGAAGATGAAGACGATGGTCGAAGACCGGAGATCTTCACCTCGTTTGGATGGTAACCGAGGTCCTGATTGGGAGGCATCCCGAAATATGGATAATGAGTGGTGATCGTTCAGACGTACGTGTTGATCGATGGGTTTGCGAGGTATTTAGTGCCTCCGGTTTCGTTCAGACCCAGAACGGACTTGTAAGTGGACTGTGCGTCTGACATAGGATTTATTCTGTGTGGCATGCTAAGATGCAGTGATCAGGGCTTCTGTTGAAAAGCAAAGTCTTGTGGTGATGATCAAAGCACCGCCTGTGTGGCGTAGCTTTGTGTATAACGTAAATTCGCGAGCCTCACACCCCGGTATGAACCTAAAACGGGAGAAAGGACCTCAGGGAGGACATGCGTTTTCTTCTAGCTAGGGTGGTGTTAGTGACCTACCAGCCCTGACATTTATATACTTTTCACCTATGTGGTTGTTGCTGTTGCGAGGCGCCTCGGTTTGATCGGACGATCCGGGTCCGATGGAGTCATTCGTTGGCTCGTTTACGCCCCAAAGGGCGGGGAAACGCAGTGTTCAGGAATTTTAATCCACATCGGTGGACCGGCCCTGACGATCCAAGGGCCCACCTGTGTCTGGGTCCTGGGACACGGGCTAGAGCGTCTCGAATTCGGTAAGGACTATCTTTTGCCTTGGTTCATGACGGAAATCCAATTTCCAAATACGTGACGATGCGATTTTGATTGTATACCTATATATGGCGACATAGTGGTATGGGGCATTAATGCCGTCTATGATTGATAGTTATGATTTGAAATTGTTTTCAAAACATATAAACACTAGCAATAATATCAAATGCCTTTGTTTTATTCGTATCAAGCATATCTTGGCCGTTATAAGGTAAAAACTCTATCCTCCGGTTTGCGTTGCATTGTGTGATGGGAACTGAGTCTTATAACGGCTTCATTTTTATAAAAAGCATAGCGATGTTTAAAAGAAAGATTTGTTTTAAAGCACTGGCAATCCAATGGAGTAAACCCGTTCCACGAAAGTGGCGTGGTCCTGTGATTAGCCAATTATATATATGTTGAGTGGATTTCTCATACCAGTCCCATGACTGACTCGTAGTTTGTTTCACTCTCAAACTCGGGTGCCCCTTTTTCCACACGGGCAGCCTTGTATTCAGGTTTAGCTGGTTCTTTTTCTGGATAGCTGGAGCTGAAGATGGATTCTATCATTTATTCTTTTTATGCTGTTCAGCTCCTATTGTACATATTTTGTTTATTTCCGCTGTAGACATTTATGTATAGCTGAACTGTATTTGTACTAAGTAAGATCCTGTATACTGTGTAACTCTGATGATTAATTTTATCCAGTATATTTTGGTTGTTCATTCTGGTGTATTTATTTAATTCTGTTCTGCTATTTTATGTTTCTGTGTTATATTCCAAAAGATAACCTTGTTTCCGTGGGAACGGGAAATCGGGTCGTCTCACTGGTTCAGTGCCCTTAAACTGTTCCCCTCCCATTGATGTAAACTCTTTGCATAGCTTTGCAAATTCTAAATCTCTAGGCACTAGAACTCCAACCTTAACCGTAGCCGCCACTGGAGCGGGGTTCCTTCGAAGACATGCTTCCATCATGGCTTCAAACATGGCCAGGTAATCAGGTGCCCCGCCACTACCCCCTCCAGGCACAGTTTCTTCCTTAGCAGAATGTCTCGTATAGCGTCGACTCGTTCTGAATCTGCAAATTAGAATGATTAGCCACTTTCAACAAAAACTGCTAAAGGAAGTACAAACGCTACTACTGTATATGCTAATATATATATAGTAAGCATCCAACTGAAATTTACAAATACGTCTCTCATACGTAATTACGTCTTAGAACTTTGGCCACAATCGTTGACCAGAGCTCTGATACCAAATGTGACGACTTCCCATAGCCCCCGCACTATACAAGAGAAATAATGCGTTGAAGGGTATGCCAGGCAGTTATGGACGATCATCAAGTTATGGTATATAAGCGAAGCCTGTCATAAACTCACAACACAAGGATAAAATATAATAAAAATTATACAACAGGTAGTGATAGTGAAGCAGAAAACACTAAACTTTCTTAACAACTAGAAAGTATTTCCCATCCACGTGGATAGCAACAATAGTGTTTGTACAATTTGCCTTACTACAGTACTTAAAGAAATAACAAACAGCGAAAATCCAATTATTAGATAGTAGTAAAGATAGTACACCAGCCTCCTGTTCGCCATCGACCAGCATCACCGTTCTCACAAAGGTATCACCTGTCACCTGCTACTTAGTGTTAGACCAAATTATGGCTCTAACACCCAAATTGTCTTGAATCACAGAAGATTATAACTAGAAATTAAGGAAAATGCAACAAACACGCCAAATTTATAGTGGTTCGATGTTAATGAGCCTACGTCCACTTTATATAATTTTGATTATACGATTGAATGCAAGTACAATCAATATATTCTTTGAATCTTGCTTTTACAATGATATTTCACTCAATAATTTTGAGATATTACAGATCAGAAATAATGAAGAAACATTAATGGTAGAATCAGTGCTCTATATTGCTGAAAGATCCTGAAAAATGTCAAGTATAGGGATATTTATAGGTGATATCTCCACGCGATTCGTGAAGGCACGTGGCACGAATCCCGACGATCTCAGAGCCGTTCGTGAGTAAATGGAGAAATGGTCAATATGGAAGTTATGGACAGGTTTCATCAGATCCTTCAATATCGATTCGTAGGTGACCAAGTCGTGGTCACCATATCTGAGTTTGGGGACGGTTCGTGATACTTCAATATGAATGGATCGTGATGGTTGTCCATGAGCGGGTCGTAGTTGGGGGTCACGAACGGGTCGCGACTGGAGGGCCATGAGCAGATGGGGTAGCATGTTCAAGAGCGAGGCCTTCCTAAGCCAGTCACGAACCAGTGCTCTTCCTTTTGAATTTATACATATGAGTATCTTTGTCCGTCCAAGTGCTAGAGCTTGTATTCTTGGTGGCTTGGTCAAAAAGCTAGTGATCATTTTTCCCCCTCGAAGTATGTTTTATCAAGGATGGAACATGTTTCAAAATTGCTGGACTATCTTCTCTTGGAACAGTATGAATTAACAGTCGTACCAGTTCGTATCATTGCGATGCCTTATAAAGTTGTATTTCTTTACAAAATCGCGTTCTTTGCTGTCTTTGTGAGTATAAATACAGGGTTGAGTTTTGAAATATTTCTCTGTTTGTTGGTTAACTTCGGTCTTTTAAATTCCGGAGCATATTGCGATCAATTCTTCAGGTAAGCTCCAAATTTCATAAATATTTTTAAAGGAATTCATTACACTATTGTCCGTGTCACTTGGTGTGCATCACAAATCGGTGGCAGGGAAAGCTTCCGCTCGAGCCACAGTAGGCCCCCTTCGAACGTTCATGGCCCACTAGGCTGATCCGATTCGTCAAGGCAGAAAAAGATGGGGGAGACCAAGGGCCTTCGTGCAAGCTATATAAGCTGGTCCCAGTTTCTTTTTTACCCTTCCTTATTTATTTTTACTGTGGTTGCTTGTTCTTCTTCAACTGCTAACCCTAATTTCTTCCAATCCAAACCGCAACATTCCAAACTCTAATAATAGGTATTCGGTCTCTTATCTCTGATTTGTGTGTCCAATTTGCATGATCCGTAGTTGAAATCAACTCTTACTTGAACTCTTGTCTCTCTCGATCGAGAATCCCAGTGTTGGGGTAGCTAGTGGCCCCGCCGACGATGGTGGCATCAGTCATTCTTAGGCGATGGCCCCGGGTGTAGGTGCTCGTTGATTCATGGGTGAAACCCCTTTCATTTCTCTTCAATTCCCAAAATGATCCCCTTCCCCGTCAGTTTTAATATCGTTGCCAGCATAGGTGGCAATGGTGGTTTGCTTTGGTTCAAGTGATGGCATCGTGAGGAAATCGTGGAGTTTAAGGACTGAAGGGGACTATGTTACTATTTGGGATCGGGTCGTGATGATGATCGGAGAAAAGAAGTGGAGCGCACTATGGAGAAGAGTAAAGCGTCAGGTCGTGAATGAGGAGGAGGCATCGGATTGGATAGTGGGTCGTGACAACATGTTTGTCTTAAAGAGAGGTGTGGCATCAGTTCGTGATGGGTGATACTAAGGCGGGTCGTGATGATGGTTGGCGAGCCGCTCCAACATGAGATGACGAGTTTTACATCTCTGCCATTGGGACGAGCCCTTCTCACGAACCGGTCTCCTTTCCACGAGCCGCTATAAGACGAGTTAACGATGATGTCCGCTAGGGTGCCCAATCGCGAGCCGTACCATAGTCATGAGTCGAATTCCTTTTAGCGAGTTGATCCACTTGTCACGAGCCATGTTATGAAGCATAACAAATTGATCAAGCTAACGAACCGACACATATCTTTACTGAAATCCGATGTAACTTTAGCATATTGACGAATAGTTAGGATAGAGCCTTCAAGATGAGTTTCTTGGACTGGAATGAACGAGAACTTAACTTAAAGACATACAATGACTGACTATTCATTTCCCTGCTTTACTTCATGCTTTTCCTTCCAGTAATGTACACACTTGCGCACACTAGCACTTGCACATACACGGGGTTCACAGGTAACTATGCTCCTCTAATTGCTTATGTTTATTCACCAACACAACAGACATGTCTGATAGACGCTCAACAAGAATACCAGAGAAGAGCACAAATCCAGAGTCATCAAGTTATTATAACCCCAATGTACTCCTGTCAGATCCAGACTAGGATAACTCTGGGTCTGAGTATGAAACAGATCTTGATACAGAATCAACCACTTCTGAGAGCATGCCACTTGAGTAAGAGGAAGATGATCGAGCTCCTGACGAAATCGAAGGTGTTAAAGAAGTTGACAAGCTAAGTGACTTTATAGCCTCCTAACTGGATGACATAAAGCTAAAGAGATTATGTTTAAGACATGGGATCCCCTGGATTGACGTGAAAACTCCAAAGGAAGGGGACAGACCGCATTCAGCACCGGAGGGGTATGTGGCTATCAGTAAGGTCATGTGCACCATCGGTGCTATTCCACCTTTTCCTCTAATTGCCGCTGACCTTCTGAGACGACTATGTATTGCTCCCATGCAACTCCATCCCAATGCTTACGCTGCTCTATATACCTTGTATATCGCATATGCAGAGATTTTGGAGACCGAGCTTACCTTCAAAGATTTGAACTTCTATTATTATTTCAAACATCGTTCCATAGGGACTTTGAATTTTATTCTCTTCGAGTCGATTCCCTCCAGGAAGTACTTGTCGTATGGCCATAGTAATTTAGGCGATGCCAAATCCGAATGGTTCTACATAAAACATCAAACTAGATGTGTAAGAAGGTGGCTACAAGCAAGTAGGTTCTAAATCATCCAGCTTATGTTCCATTAGCTTGATTAAAGTGCTAACGTCTTTTTTTATACAGCTCATAATTTCCAAAAGACGGAGGGTCCGATGTACGAAGATCGATTATCCCGCCTTCTAAAAAGCAAGTCAGAGTTCTATAGAATTAAGAAATGTATAACCAACGAGAATCTTCATAAACATCACCTCCTCGATATTAGATTCGGGCTTGGTAAGGAAGGCAAGCCTTATAAGTATGTGCCCCCTACTCAAACAATTGGGGAATCTAGTAGCATGCCCCCTCCTGAGGGAGAAGTGACCACGGAAGCTACAAGGACGACCGAGTTTCATAAGAGTCCTTTGCTAATAATTGACCAGGATGATGAGGATTTGAATGTATACAAAGGAGGTAAAATTCGAGTTGATGAATCAAAGGATGCCTCGGTTTCCCAGGTACTGTCTCCTCCGAGGACACCACCGCCAGTAGAGCCTACCACTCATTATACGTTAACATAAGAGCAGATATTTGGGGATTTAGAAAAGATCCCTTTGCCAGATAACATCTACACCTCTAAAGATTTTGGAGCAGAACAGTTCTTCCCTGTCTCCGAGGAAGAAACCACTCCCACAAAAAATAAGGATACTATACAGATGAGCCTGGCTCTGTGCCCTGGTCCATTAGGGGGGATTACACGGGATACACAAATCACATGCACCACCTATCACAACACCCTTATACTATCTGTATTCATAGCTCTCATACTTACTTGTTATTCTTTGCACGAAAAATGCCTCGTCGCTACTCCTACTCTCATCATGATCTTCGCGAGAACACTCCCAGACTCATTCCCGTAACTGAACATGATCGTAGCGATGGTCGGGGAAAAGAGAGTCAAAGGCATCATGATCCTTATTAGCCTCATTCTACGCGCTCTCGCTCTCCTTCGAGGCAGGATCCCGGGAAGTACTATAATCGTCAAGGTTTACATGCGGGAGGCAAACAACTCCCCAAAGCTCCGAATCCTCCGAAGGGTGTACCTCCTTAAGGAAAATCTTCCAAGAAGCATCATGAATCCAAAGGCAAGCACAAGGATTCAAGCAAAGATTTGGGAAAAGAGAAAGCAGCTCTTGTCCCTTCTGGTCAGCACTTAGACACTACCACCATATTGAAGGTGGCCCTTACTTCTAATAATAAGGCAAAGTTAGAGCGTTTGCGAAAGCAGTTCCCCAACATCTACTTTGAAAGGATGCATTTCATGCCAGATCTTAAACCGGTTTCCGAGGACTGGGATACAAAAGTTGTTGGCCAAGTCGGACATGTGGCTAAACAATAGGGCGATGAAGAAGCATGCTAAAAATCTCTCAGTAGTTATTTGTCGTCTGGAAATAGATGCAGCGAGAGCTAGGGTAAAGATTGATCATGACACCAAGGCCAAGAGCAAGGCTGAAAAGGAACTTGAAGATGCATAGGCTCAGCTCGCTTTAGCTCAACGGGATGCTGAAAATTATAAAATAGAGTTGGAAAACGCTAAGAAACGTTTCCTTCTTGAGCTCGATTCGAACAACCAAGAGTGGGTGGCTCTGAAAAAGGAGATAGAAGATCTCAAGACGGCTAATACTAAGTTGAAAGCCCCACAGGACCGCTTTGCCGCAGAAAAGACTGCTTGGGAAAAAGAAAAGGAGAGCTTAAATGACAAACTTGCCCATGCTGAGGGACGGGCAACTCTTACCGAGAGTAATGCCAATGATGCCCTCGAGTCAGCCTCCGCAGCTACTACCAAGACTGTTGCAGCTGAACTGGAGATGGAAGGGTTTGACAAACTGTTGATAGACTTTTTTTCTTAAGTCATTCGAACCCGAGACATTTCTTAGATTAAGAACTACCCCGTCACCTTGGTTAACATATGGGATATGATCGTCGAGGGCGAAAAGCAATGCTTAAAGGTTGAGGAAGTCGACGAGGGGCAGCTTATGAAGACATTCCTCTGAGGTAGAGAGCACGAAGCCTTAACGAAGGGTAGACGTCAAATTCAAGAGGAGATGGACAAAGAGAGGTTAAGCTCAAGGGCGAGTACAAAGTTGATGAAGGCTCAAGCTCAGCAGCGGAGCCCAAGATTTCTACGATTAAGGAATATAACCCAGATGATCCATTGATCTCCAAGGTCTTAGTTCCTCCAGCTCCTAGAGCTTCCTCTGCAGCCTCGGGCGAGGAGTTAGCAGAAGGTATCTCCATATTCTCTCCACAATTTGTCAAAGCTATTGTAACTTGTCATCGCATTATGAAGCAAACAATCAAGAAGACCACATTTTCTCCCAAACTAATACTAGTTGCTTCTCATGATATAGGTGCCAAGTCGACCGAGGGGGTTGTAGAAAAGAAAGCAGAGGTCGAGAAGGTCATCATACCATCAAGTACCGAGGTCCTTGAAGTTCCAAAGCAAATTGAGGTCGAAGCAACCAAAAAGGCCATTGTGGTATCAAGCGCTGATGTTCCTAAGGATGTTGAAATCATCGAATCCTTAAATGACACCGACGGTGACAATAGGGATGAAGAAGAGGAGGTCGCCATCACGGGAGAGACAAAGGATGATGATAGCATGACCTTAGCTGACATGAAGGCCAAACAGGATGAACATCTACAATTGAAGATAGAGGAAGGGCCTCTAAATGTGCCACCTATCTCTGCAGCTGATCCCAAATCTTGATTAATCATAAATCTCTCCAGCAAGTCGATAACTTCATAGCTTGCATCTCAGTCCTCTGACATTCCACAAGATCCTCCTTCGGATAAGAGGAAAGGGAAGAAGCATGATAAATCTGATGCCGATAAGGAGGAGCCGGAGAAGAAGAAGAAAGAGAAGACACAAAAGCCATCTCTAAAGCCGAAATAGAGGTTGTCTGTTTATGTTTTTAGATCTTCCACTAGCCTTATGATGTAGTCGTGAGAATGGCCCTCACTTTTTGTCCAGCTTTGTTTTGTAAGCCTGCATAGTAAATGAAGTTCTGTTTCATTGGCATTGTTGTGTACCTGCAATTTTGTCATACTTAGTCATGAGCATAAATATTCAAATCATAACTAATTTAGATTCACAACATAAAACATTCTTGCAATGAAAACTTTTTTAAATTTTTGCGCTACATTTATATGTATACATGTGTATGTGTATGAGTATGCCCCTAATCAATCATCAATGTGATGCCTGGCCAGGGCTTGTCCAGGATTGATTAGAGTCAAGCACATATTGCCCCCCATGTCCGGAAATGAGGGGTTCCGACTCAGCTTTCAGTCTTGCTCCCTGTTCTGCAGTGGGATAGGAGCCCATCCTGTGGCATTTAATCAAAACGCCTTTATACTCTCCTGACGTATACCCAGGATAGAGTTCGAACTCAGCTTTCAGTTTGCCCCCCAATCCTACAGTGGGGTAGGAGTTCATTTGTAGCACTCAGTCCCTAGCATCTTTATACTCTCCTGTCGGATGCTTAGGGTAGAATTTAGTCGAGACGGTCTTTTTAATTATGGTGCACCTTCACGTCTCGTGGACAATTCATTTCCCTGTCCTTTATACTCCTTCTCAGGTCATGAGAACTAGAGTGCCAATAGTTTTGTTGTTTACTTCATTGCACCCTCGATGCTCTGCATACTGTTAGCCTCCTGATCTGATAGAAGGCACTTTGAATTACATGCCTCGAGATTGCTGTGAGATTCATAGCAAATTTCATAATTATATCAGCTCATAAGGAATGAAAAAGTAAAATAAGAAAGGGTACGATAAAAGTAAATGACACACAATATTTTATAGTGGTTCAGTCGAATCATGACCTACATCCACTTTATAATCTTTTGCTTATATAACCAGACTGTTCAAGGCAAGTCATGCCATTTTACCTGGTCCTAATAAACAAAAGAGTAAAGATGACAATTTCATGTCAAGTAATGCCTCAAGTGTTGGGCGTTCCACACTCTAGGGATTTCTTCTTCGTCTGCAGTCACTAGCTCGAAGGATCCATTATCACGCCTCCATAGGAAGGTGTATAGTCCTTCCCATTTCGGACCCAAATGGACTAGGGGTGGAAAGACGCGCTTTAGAACCAAGTCTCCGGGTTCAAAGGTTCGAGCTCGGACTTTTTTATTGTAATACCGAGTGATCTGCTGCTTGTGCCTCAAAGCATGTTGATCCTCTTCATCCTTCTTTTCTTTAACCATACCTTGGGACTCGAGGAGCAGCTTATTGTTAATCATCAGGTTGTAATAAGTGGTTCTGTGAGATGGTACCTCTAATTCGACCGGGATGACCTCCTCGGATCCAAAAGCGAGGGTGAAGGCGTGTGCCCAATTGTTGATCTGTAAGTCGTTCTGTAGGCCCACAATGCCATAGGTAGCTCATCGACCACATGGCTCTGGCCCACTTCAATCGCTTCTTCAAAACGAAATTGATTACCTTGTTGCTGCTTCTACTTGTCCATTTGATTGTGGATGTGCCACAACCGTGTATCATTTCTTGATATAATATCCCCGGCAAAAGTCCCAAACTCTGGGCTATCGAATTGGGTCCCGTTATCTGTTATGATGACCTTTGGGATTCCAAATCGACATATAATGTTTCTGACGACGAAGTTGATTACTCGCTTAGTTGTGATCGTGGTTAACGGTTCTGCTTCGACCCACTTTGTAAAGTAATCCACGGCCACAATGGCAAACTTTTATGCACCCTTTTCTATGGGGAGGCTTCCGATAAGGTCAATTCCCCAAATAGCAAAGGGCCACGGGCTCATCATCGTCTTTAACTGGCTAGGCGGTGCCCTGGGGATCTTAGAAAATTTCTGGCATGCCTCGCAACATTGTGCATACTTACACACATCTTTATTTACGGTTGGCCAGAAATAGCCATACCGTAATATCTTCTTTGCCAATGTTTGGACTCCAATGTGGTTTCCACATTCACCTTCATGTACTTCTCTCAATACTCGTTCAACGTCGTCATGGGCTATACACCGGAGGAGTGGCATCGAGAACTCTTGTCGATATAGGACTTCGCCTAGCATGACATATCTGGAGGCTTTAGGAATAACAACACGTCTTTCGCTCTTTTTGGTGGGAAGCATCCCATTTATCAGGAAGTTTTTTAAGGATGTCATCCTTGACTCCCTTTCCGGCTCAGTCTCCAGTACAGGATCAATTTCCTTTTGATCGATACTTGGAGAATGCAATTTCTCAATTGGGACCATCTCTGCGTCCTCAGGATTATCAGAACCAGCCAGTTTGGCCAACTTATCTGCCTTCTAATTCTCTGATCAAGGGATTTGAGCTATGCTGTAGTGTATAAATTCATCCAGCAATTTTCTCACTTTCTCCAAACATGATACAAGCCTTGGCCCTTTGGCCTGGAACTCTTCGCTGACCTGGTTCACAACTATCTTGGAATTGCAAAAGATATCCAGCTTTGCTATCCCCAACTCCTTTGCAAGCCTAAGCCTGACAATCAGTGCTTCGTACTCTGAGTCATTGTTCATGGCATAAAACTCTAGTCTCAAGGCATAGTATATCGACCACTCTTTCGGAGTTTCAAGTAACACTCCAGCACCAGATCGTCTATCATTCTTGGCTTTGCCAACATATGATTTCCAGGTGTTGGGGTCAACTAGTTGTTTTGAGGTGTGAACTTCTTTACTAGCTACATCATCCTCTAGGATAGTAAATTCTGCTATAAAATCTGCCAATACTAGCCCCCTTATCGGTCTTCGGGGCTGGAAATTCAAATCGAATTGACTCAACTCTATATTCCATTTGTGTAGCCTTCCTGAAGCCTCTGGACTTTGTAAAACTTGTCGGAGTGGATGGTCAGTGTACACAGTGATGGGATGAGCTTGGAAATAGTAAAGAAGCTTTCTAGATGCGATCAGCAGACTATATGCAAGCTTTTCTATCTTTGGGTAGTTCCATTCTGCTGCTGCTAGCTTCTTACTCACATAGTACATAGGCCTCTGGACTTTATCTTCTTCACTTACTAAGGATGAACTTATTGCGTGGGACCAAGTACACAAACAAATCCTTGTGATTTACTAGCTTGGACATTATTGGTGGTTTTTCTAGATGACAACAAGTTCTAAAAAGCTTCCACACAATCTGGAGTCTATTTCAAATTACATTTTCCTCGCTTTATTAGGTGGAAGAATGGAATGTACTTAATTGTAGCTTTGGAAATGAATCTACTTGATGCGGCTACTTTTCCAGCGAGGCTTTGCACATCTTTAATTTGCCTTGGTGTTTGAATATTCATGATTGTCGTGATTTGATCTGGATTGATTTCAATTCCATGTACGCTAACAATAAAGCCTAGGAATTTTCCGGAGGCAACTCTGAATGAACAATTCAGAGGGTTAAGTTTCATCCCATATCGTCGAAGAATCTCAAACATTTCTGCTAGGTCAACGGTATGGTTGGACGATTGTCTAGATTTTGCTAATATGTCATCAACATACACTTCCATCATCTTCCCAATCTGATTGCAGAACACTCTATTCAATAGCTGTTGGTATGTAGCTCCAGCATTCTTTAGACTGAAAGTCATTACTACATAGCAGTACAGTCCCAAGTCAGTGATGAAGATGGTATGCTCCTAGTCCGGAACATGCACGGGAATTTGGTAATATCCTGAGTATGCATCCATGAAGGAGAGAAGCTCATGGCCTACTGTTGAATCCAAAAGTTGATCGATCCAAGGAAGAGGAAAATTATCTTTCGAGCAAGCTTTATTCAGGTCTGAAAATCAATGCATGTACGCCACTTTCCATTGGTCTTTTTTTACTAACACGAGATTTGAGATCCATTCTGGGTAAGCCGAATCTATAATGAACCCGTTGCTTCTCATCTTCTCAACTTCTTCCTTTAAGGTAGCCTATCTTTCTGGGCCGAGCATCTGCCTCTTCTGCTTGACGGGCGGATGTTTTGGATTGATACTCAATGAGTGACTCATAACTAAGGGTGATATCCCATACATGTTAGCATGGATCCAGGAAAAAACATCAAAGTTGGCCTTTAAGAAATCAATCAATTCCTTTATTCGAAGAGGGTTTAATTGGGATTCGATTTTCAAAACCTTCACTAGGTCACTGTTGTCAATTGGGATATCCACAGTTGTTTCATTGGGCATCGCCATTCTACCCCAGGATCTTCGTCCTCTCTGGGATCTATGTCCTTGGGCAATTCTCTGGGTGACTCCCTCGAAGTCGTCCCCCTTAGTTGTTATGCTGACCCTTCCTTCGTGGGAGAGGAAGCATCTTTGTTTTCTATATTCAGTCCCTTCATCAACATCTTCAATTCCGCCATGTAACAGGCTTGTCCAGTGGCCAGGTCACCTCTAACCACTCCCACCCCTACATCTGTTGGGAATTTCAGCAATAAGTA
Organism: Allium sativum; assembly: GCA_030737875.1. NCBI lineage: Eukaryota > Viridiplantae > Streptophyta > Magnoliopsida > Asparagales > Amaryllidaceae > Allium > Allium sativum. The sequence continues at coordinate 73,124,343 of CM060924.1, forward strand.
CTAGGGAACAATATAGGCCCTGAATTCTGCCAGTCGGCCCAAAAAGGCATTATAGGGCGAATCAATGTCCAAAACTACAAATGGGAGGATTCTCACTCTCCGGCAATCTCCTCCTCCAAAGGTCATTGACAATTCTATATATCTCATCGAAGTCGTCGATGCTTCATTGAAGCCGCGTATCCATCCATCACAGCGATTCAAATCCCCAGCTTCGAGCTTCATATGATCAAATGCTTTCTTAAATAGAATATTGACCGAGCTTCCGTTGTCCACTAAAACTTTATGGACTAGAGCAGGTCCAATAGTTGCAGTGATGACTAGGGTATCTTCAGTAGGGTATGAACCCGACTACTATCTCTATCGCGAAATATGACATCGTCGAACATTGTTTTTTTTTGCTTGATCAGGATGGTATCTTCGGGATTACTACACTCTCCTACTCTAACATGCTTAGTTGCATTCACATATTGATCCGTCGCTCTGAAGCTATGTTCATCCGGGTAAGGTCTTCCAACTATAGCGTTGATGACAATATTCTTTCCCTTCTGCTGAGCAGTCGACCTAGAAGCTGGTTGGTTTTGATTCGGGGTCTGTCCGACTTGCCCCCTGTCTCTTGGAGTGACCTTATATTTGTCTTACTTCCCTTCTCTAAGGAGTCTTTCAATGACATCTCTCAAGTGGCAGCACTCATTAGTGGTGTGACCATGAGTCTGATGGAACAAGAAAATTTTTCCTGTCTCACGCTTCTTTTCTGTTGAATCTCTTGGTGGGGCCTCTTATATTGGAGAACGTTATAAGTGTCTAGGAAGATATTTTCTAACATGTCATTCAGTGGTGTAAAATTTTCAAATGCTTTGAACCGGGGTCTCTTTTGTGAATCATTTACCGTTCTTCTTCCCACTGCCTTTCCCATTCTGGCGGTCGTTACCTTTCTTCTTATTTCCAACATTCACCTCTAACTTTCCAAAATTATCTCCGGACTGTTTGACGGCCACATTGCTCTGTATATCTTCCTTATTGGCAGCTTTCCTCTTTCGATTTGCATACAACTCCTCTTGGCGCAGAGGGATATTGGCCTTCTCATAGAATATTTCTCTGGTGAGCTGCGGATTCCTAGCCAAGTATTTGCCGAACTCCGTATCTTTATCTACTCCGTCAAATAAGGCCATCAGAACCATATGTTCGTGAGGATCTCTAACCTCCTTAACTGCTAAATTTAAGTGATCCATGTATGATCTCAGAGTTCATCATGACGCTGCTTGATAAGTGATAGCTCAACGACATTTTTGGACCTTTGAGCATGAAGTCAAAATTGATTTATGAAACTTTCGCTCAATTACTTGAAGCTGGATATTGATCGAGCAGGCAAGCGGGTAAACCACATTAACGCCACAACCTCTAGAAAGATCAGGAATGCTTTACACTTTATTGCGTCGGGATCAGCTGCGGCATTCATATACCACGAATATCTCATTAACTGCTGTACTGGATCCATCCTACCGAATAACGGTTCATCGTTAGCATAGTGAATCGCCTTGGGAACCGAGCATCTAGTATATCATTAGTGAATGGCGTATGACTGCAATCTATACCCTAATCTTCATTTCCTTTCCCATGGCTATCTGCCATGATCTGCCTCGCCATTGCTTCAACGTCAGCATTGGTCAAGGTGGATTCAAGATCAGTGCGCCTTGCCCTACGAGGTCCTCCAAAGTCTGGGGCTTGAGCAGAACTTCCTTGCCTCCTGTGGCCAAGGCCAATCACGCAGCGAGGGGGTTGCAATGGTTGGTTGTCGATAGGGTTATCGATAACCTGAGCCCTAGGTAGTGCTGTGGGTCCTTGCATAGGTAGAGAGGCAGGATTATTCCTATTACGATTATCCTGTCCCAAGTGCAGTGCCATCTCTGCTCTAGAAGGGAGTGATCCAAACTGGAGCTGATCCACATTCTCATCCCTTTCTAGGGTGGTCGTCGTTGGTGTCTAGGAGGTTCTTCGGATGATGAGGAAGATTCGAGGGTGAAGCAATTATTTAGTGAAGGTGTTCTCTTCCTTTGGAGTTCATCAATTTGTCTGCCCATTTCGATTACGTTATGTCGCAGCAAAGAACTCTCTTGCCTTTGGGCTGCCAACTCATCATTTGTCCTTTCTAGCATATCAAGTATATGAGAGAAATCTCTCTCTGTTACTGGAGCAGAAGCATGTATCTGGTCATCTATATTCGCCGTTGGATGCTGAGCACTTGAGCCAGCTCGAGCTGAGGCACCAGCGCGAGCAGGACGAGCCATTATCTCCTTTCCAGGTCGAGTTGTTGTCTCTTGGTGAGGGCAGTTCGTGACCCCCTCTGGATGGTGGCTCGTGGCACCTTCTGTGATGTGGCTCATGATGACCTCGGCAGAGTAGCTCGTGTTATATTCGGCTGGACGACTCATGGCACCTTCCATGGGGCGGCTCGTGGTGACCATCTACGAGCAGGTCGTGACCCCCTCCTGGGGTCAGTTCACCCCATGTGAACCACGAGCGGGAGAACTCACTTCAACCTGCTCCTAAATGCTTTCTTCATTAGCTTCGTTTGCAGCTTCATTTGCTCTCGAAGCTCGTGAAACCTTGGATTTCTTTCTAGCCATAACGTCTTGACCTTGCTCAAATCTTCAAAAACCAAAACAGTGGAAGTTTGGACTATTTTCTTCGGACTTGAATATCCAAATAGTAAAGCAATAATCCGATGTGCCGAGAATTCAATTCTCGGTGAAAGCACCAAAAATGTTAGACCAAATTATGGCTCTAACACCCAAATTGTCTTGAATCACAGAGGATTATAAACAGAAATGAAAGAAAATGCAACAAGCACAACATATTTATAGTGGTTCGGTGTTAACGAGCCTACGTCCACTTTATATAACTTTGATTATACGATTAAATGCAAGTATAATTAATAAATTCTCTCAATCTCAATTTTACAATGATAATTCGCTCAATAATTTTGAGATATTACTGATCAGAAATAGTAAAGAAACAGTAACGGTGGAAACAGTGCTCTGAATTGCCAAAAGATCATGAAAAAGCCAAGTATGGGGCTATTTATAGGTATATTTATAGGTGGTTCGTGAAGGCATGTGGCACGAATCCCGAGGATCTCGGAGCCGTTCGTGAGTAAATGGAGAAATGGTCGGTATGGCACTTATGGACAGGTGTCATCAGATCCTTCAATATCGGTTCGTGGGTGATCAAGTCGTGGTCACCATATCCTGAGTTTAGGGACGGTTCGTGATACTTCGTTATGAACGGATCGTGATGGTTGTCCACGAGCTGGTCGTAGTTGGGGGTCACGATTAGGTCACGAATGGAGGGCCACGAGCGAATGGGGTAGCATGTTCACGAGCGGGGCCTTCCTAAGCCATTCACGAACCGGTGCTCTTCCTTTTGAATTTATACATATGAGTATCTTTATCCGTTCAGGTGCTAGTGCTTGTATTCTTGGTGGCTTGGTCAAAAAACTAGCCAACACTTAGTCTGCCCATCCAACAATCGGATGAACAGCCCAAGGTAATAAGAGGGAAACATAAAACCTTGAGTCAGACAATAGTCTTAGTGAGCGATAAAACAACTAACAAACTTCTTCAATAAAGTATATGAGAATGGGTAAATAAACAACTAATCTACCTAGCTCCAGAGAAGAACTTACACCTGCTTTCCCCACACCTGACAGTGATAGCCTTTATGATCTGTAAATCAAAAGGGACAACAATTAAGCCACGACAATTAGAATAACCATTAATACATTGCAAAAGAAACTCATACAACATCTAGTTATATCTCATGGAAACCACCTTAATTGAACTTGATATCCCATAAGCACAAGCCCCAGAGGCCGAAACCAATATCAGACAAGTATCCAAGGAACACCTTATTCAAAGTCAGAAAATCTCCGTGGGATGGTACAAACAAAGCAACCAAGCATTCAAACATCCATGACTGACTCTGGCTATCACCACCATCCTTGCTTTGGAATTCTCGTTATCGTATGACTGACTAAACAATTTGCCATCAATTGTCAACGACCATACGCGACGTCCCGGTTATAGCAAAACTCCACATGCTATACTGAACACATGCTACACGTATACTCAATATATGCCTAGGCCATACACGACACCCAAGGCACTCGACCTACAATTGGTCTTCAATTGTACCTCTATTTTGAGTCCGCTAGAAACTACAACAACAATAATTCCTTAGCCTTCATCTCTCTAGTCATTATCAAATATGACTATTAATTAGCTCAGGACAATTTAGAGTTGTCATTTCACAAGATCTTAATACATCCTTGAGTTGTCTCCCCATTTGTTGCATACAACGAACAACAAACACTTTTCAACACTTCCAGACTTCCTAATTGAATTCACTTTGAAGTCACATCATCACCGGAAATGTATGACCAGAAATAGCTAAAAGAAATGGCCAAAATGGCTGACCAGAATAGCCCAACCTAACTTTGGTCTGACCCAACTTATGTCCGACCAAACTTTAGTCCAACCCAACTTTAGTCCAACCCAACTTTGGTCCAACCCAACATTAGTCCGACCCAACTTTGATCCGACCCGACTTTAGTCCGACCAACCTTTAATCCGACCCAACTTTGGTCCGACCCAACTTTAATCCGACCTAACTTTGGTCTGACCCAATTTTGAATGACTAGGCCGATCCAACCTAGGCCGATCCAACTTATGGCTGATCCAAAACCTGCATATTGCAGTCCAACTCCGATTTTGACCAAAACTTCACCAAACAATAAATCTGACGAAACTAACTCATCCAATTCATCAAAAAGGATTAAAATCATTATATGAAATCAATAATATCATCAATATGACAATTCTATCAAGGATAATGTCTAATTCACCAAATCACCACAAATATGCATATGAACAAAAACCATGGATCTAACTTGAACACTCGTATGAAATATAATAGAAATTACCTATTTATACTTGCTAAATCATATCCTAGGATGATCTATATGAAAATGAACTTACCAATGCATAGATCTAAGGAAAAACACTTGAATTTGATGAAAAACATGATCTACTACTCATACACTACATTGAATCCATGTGAGGAATGTAAATCACTCACCGATTCTCCAAAACAAGCTAAAATGGTAGAAATAAGAATCTGGACAGCAAGAACCTTGCACCAAACATCTTGATCTGATGAATTCGCCCTTGAAATGATGTAGATCTAGCCTCCACTGGTGTAGGTATATGATTTCCCTCCTTAGATTTGGATTTCTAATGGTGGAAAGATGTTAGAGGAAGAAAAAGCACAAGGCCTCCAAATGAGATAATAGGAGAAGTAACCTATTCTACATACCCCTCATACCCTATTTATAGTTTCCACCAACCCACTGATGGGCCTCCCCAATTCAGCCCATTAGGCTCTCCAAACCTGAACAGCTAACTGAAAAACCTTAAAACAACGATTTCTCCCAAACCGTTGAGCCAAATCCTTAATGTAACCACTTTATGGAAAGGCAAACATCAGTTCCTTTCCAATAGCACAAGTCTTACCCTCTGATTCGACCTAAGTCAAAAGTTATGCCCTGTACAAGAATGGCAGGGGCAAAATGGTCACAAATAAAATTGGTAAAAATTATGGATATGTCCCACATCCCTATAAGCAACATATAAAAAGATGAGAATGATCCAATCCTCAAGGAATAAAATAAAAATATTTTCCGATCTTCCGATACGTAATGCGGGCTGTTACACTGTTATCCTTGCATTTCGGCCATTGGGGTAATAGAGGTAAGTTATGTTTGACTCATGATGGTTTTTCAGGATGAATGATATGCTAATTGGTGCAAAATCATTTAGCAAATGGTTGTCATGTTTATATGGTTATTTATACACATGAAATTGATTTAGTTCGGGGTAAAATGCATAATTAGACCTTTCTGAATGCCATGGATTTTTGGTATGATGTTTGTTAAATGATTTCAGAGATAAGTTTCAATTTTCATAATTTTTCATGGATGTATGAGTTAGTTATGAATTTTATATGTGTGAATTGTGTATGAAGGCTTGTATATTGATTAAATTAATTAAAATAAATGTATAAATATTCTTTATAAGAATGGTACAAAATAATGTAAAAAGTCAGCATATGGTAAATATTTTATTTTGTAAGTCAATTGGAATACGATAAAAATAGTGGAGTACGTATAAAGTAGTACTTTATAAGTAAATAAGTCAATATTTTCCGTATTTACTATTAGTGTCGCTGTCTTTCTGGAGGCAACATTCTAATACTCTCGGAAGCCACCTTCGGTAGTCCTGGATACTTGGACTATCAACTATGTATGGTATAAAATTATCCAGACATCCTCCTCTTACCCTCTGGAAATTCTTTGGTGTTGACACTTATGTGTTTGGAAAGTTAAACTGCTCCACAAGAGGCTTTGCCTCCATACATTCAGTGGGGACGATAAAGGATCTTTTATAAGAAAGGAAATTCTTTTAGGACTTATATCTTTAGGAGGGCGGGGAGGGGAATTGGGAGAGAGTCCAAACCCTCAAGACCATTGCTGATGAAGACTTGCCTTTGAAAACTTGTTTTCCCATATATTTCCTTGGACGTGGTATATGAGTAGAAAGGAAATCTTTTATTATAGGGTTTGAGACTTTGCCTAAATTGGATGTCAGTATGGGTAATGTGAAGAATGCATTTTTGGTTTATGACATTATAAAGGAAATCATTTATTAAAGAAGTTGGAGGCTTTTTATTCTATATCTTGTTACCCTGATTTTGACGCTAGGGCTTAGTATATTACTTAATTGCATGGATCTGAAAAGGATTCCTTTATAGGGTAATTTGTATGGTTCTAGAAGGGAATGCTTCTGGATTAAATGGTTGATTGCATAGCGGAAGAGGTATTGTTGAGACAAGTCCTACATCGAGGAATTCATAAAATAAATCCTGTATAAACATTAACAGTTCACCCTTCACATTGCCAATTGGTTTTATGATAACTTGGGGTTCTCAAACATGGTATCAGAGCACTAGAGAACGCTTTTTTCCAAGAATAATCTGATATAGATGCGGTGAAACTCCACCAACACCATCTAAGATTGAACCAAATTCACCATTTTATCTTGGACCACAAGATCGACTAGGAGATTTCATCACACCCACTCGCCTAAAAGTAGACAATTATGAATCTTGGGCGGCTAATATACAAACAATGTTGAAAACTTGAAGGAAAATTGAATTTTTGGATGGCTCGATTTGTGAACCGTCACCCTCTTGCACCAAGTCCGATTGGATGGGGATTAATGCGATGCTCATATCGTGGATCATGAATATGATAGATCCTGATTTAAAGACATCCCTGTCCAAATTCAGAGAAGATAAGTCCTTTTGTGTTCAACTCAAGCAGCATTTTGCACATAATAATCATCCCCACATTCAACAATTATTTTCTTCTATTGCAAAGTGTGAACAAACCAAATCAATTCGAGTTTCTATGTACTACGGTAACCTGTACTTTGTGGAAGGAACTTGATCGACATGAGCCCTTGATCTCGCGTTCTTGTTGAGCTTTGTGTTCAGTAGGAAAATTACACGAGGTGCGTCGAGCACAAGCACGTCTACATGATTTTTTGATAGGATTATATCTTGAGTTTCATTATTCTCTACGCACAAACATATTATCACAAGACCCTCTTTCGATCGTTGATAGAGCATACCAGTTGGTTACACAAGAGGAACATGTACGTATATCGAAGCAAAAAGTCGAGCCTAAGTCATTTGAAGCATTTGGGTTCATAGTATGGTCATGAGCAGAGGATGACAGTGGTCAGGAACGAGGTTTTACCAGGATAGGATGCTCTCTATGCAAGAAAATAGGCCATGAGTCCTCAGGTTGTTGGTGGAACTTGGTTTATGGCCATTGCAAGAAGAAGGGCCACCCAGAGAGCCGTTCATATGAACTTGTAGGCCACCCAGGTCGCCAAGAATTCTAAGTTCTTCATCTCAATGAACAAGGGGCTCAAAGTCAACCTCCTTCTGCTTAGTGCATCAGCCACAACATTACCCTTGCCAGGGGTATAAGCTATCTCGAAGTCATAAGATGCCAAGAATTCCATCCACCTTTGCTGCCTTAGATTCAGATCTTTTTGCGAGAAGAGGTACTTGAGTGACTTGTGATCAGTGTACAACTCAAACCTTTCGCCTAGAAGATAGTGGTGCCAGGACTTGAGTGCAAAGACGATTGCTGCTAACTCCAAATCATGAGTGGGATAGTTCTTCTCATGAACTTTAAGTTGCCTACCCCATAACATATCACTCTTCCCTCTTGCATTAGAACAGCGCCTAACCCCGTGCCACATGCATCTGTGTACACGGTAAATATCTTACCACTATCGGGTAATGCCAAAACTGGAGCTGAGGTAAGGGCTCTTTTGAGCTTTTGAAAAGCAAGCTCACACTCCAAGTCCCATGCAAAGACTATGTTCTTCTTCGTCAACTTAGTAAGAGGGGCCGAAATCTTAGCGAAGTCTCTGATGAACTTCCTATAGTAGCCCGCCAGACCGAGAAAGCTTCTTACTTCGGTTGCATTCCTAGGAGTCTTCCAATCTTGAACCACAACCACTTTCGCGGGATCCACCGCTATGCCTTGCTTAGAAACTATATGTCCAAGAAACCGAACTTCCCTTCTCCAAAAATGACATTTGGAGAACTTGGCTTTCAACTGATGCGCTCTAAGCGTATCCATCACTTCCTTGAGATGTCTAGCATGCTCTTCCTCATCCTTTGAGAAGATCAGAATATCATCCACAAAGACAACAACAAACTTGCTGAGGAACTCCCTGAACACCCTACTCATCAAGTCTACGAAGTAGGCGGGTGCGTTAGCCAATCCGAATGGCGTGACAATCCATTCAAAGAATCCATCCGGAGTCCTAAACGTAGTCTTATCGATGCTATCCTCAGCCACTCTAAGCTAATGGAATCCGGTGGCTAGATCGAGCTGAGAGAAAACAGAAGCACCAACCAGCTGATCAAAGAGATCATCAATCCTCGGTAACAGGTGCCTATTCTTCTTTGTCAGCTTGTTCAACTCTCGATAATCAACACATAGACGAAGCGAACCATCCGCCTTAGTAGCGAATACCGCCGAAGCACCCCATTCAGAAATGCTTCATCTAATAAAAATTTTCTCAAGCAACTCCTTGATTTGCTTACTGAGCTCCCTTCTCTCACGTGGAGCCATGTGCCTAACGGGCAATGATACTGGCTTGGCATTATCGACTAGATAAATGCGGAAATCTATCTCTCGTTTAGGGGGCAACCCCTTAACTTCTTCAAAGACATCAGGATAGTCTCGGACCACCCTTACAGATTGCAGATCATCGATGGACGAGTCGAGAGATTCAAGATAACATAACATGACGGGACCTCTGGGGTTACAAGAATTTCTAGGGTATTACCGAGGCGAGTCATGAGCCTCACCACCCTATGCTCACAATCGAGGATGGCTCCATAACTGGACAACCAATCCATGCCCAAGATCAACCCATATCCCGCAAATCCGAGAACATAAGCATTACACGTGAATTCTACGGTCAAGATAGAAATTTTCAAATCCACACTAATCATAGACAGATGGGCAGAACCCCCAATTGGATTTGAAACACAAACGGGATCCTCAACTAGGCTAGTACTTAGGTGCAAACTTTCAACAATGTCAGAAGAGATAAAACTATGCGATGCGCCAGAATCAAATAAGGTGCGAACAGGAAAATCAGAAATATAAACAAGACTTTCTACAGAAATACTACCTCGGTCCTGAACTGGAGCAGCATTGAGAGCATGTAATTTCCCTCCAGAAGGTCCTGCAAGCTGATTCTGCCCTTGCTTCTTGGGGCAATCCTTGCTAAAGTGTCCAGCCTCTCCACAATGAAAGCATCCTCCCAACTTTCTTTTCTTCTTTCTACAATCCTTGGCTATGTGCCCAACAATTCCACAGTAGTTGCATTTTCTTGGGTCCTTTGCCTTGCCCTTGTTGCCCTTGTTGTTCTTGTTGTTTTTGTTGTTCTGATTGCTCTGATTTCCTCCCCCCTTGGAGTCTGTCTTCTTGGCTTGAGTCTCATTAGTCTTGTCTTCCTTTTTGCTATTCTTATCGTCTCCTTGAAGCAATGCCATGTCTACTAGTCCTTCAAAAGTGGCCCCCATGGGTATATGAGATAGGGCTAAACCTTGTAATGGCTCATTCAACCCTCGTGCAAAGCGCAAAGCCTTCTTCTGGGGGGTATTAATCATGTCCAAACCGAATCGGGCGAGCTTGTTAAACTCATTCACATACTCCGTCACTGTCATGTCCCCTTGCTTCAAAGATATAAACTTCTCCAATTGCAAATCTTAGCGAAATCGGCTTGCGGATTCTGAGGAGGAGGAGGAGGAGGAACCTCAGTTATATTGGGGGTATGTGCTGCCCGCATCGTTGGCCCTAGCTTCCAAGTACCTCCGGAACCATCCGGGAATGGTCACTCCCTCGGGAAGGTTAAGATCGGCCATACTGAAAAAGAAAAAGATAGATTTAGAACGAAGAAACGAAGGATATTGCTATGGCTTTTGGGGAATAGCCTTTTAAAATAACTAGACTTTTCTTGGAAAATACTTAATTGGTTTTGAAAATAGTTTTTCAAAAGGTAAGTTTCAAAAATACTTTTGCTCAAATCTTGTAAACCTTATGCTCTGATACCAAATGTAACACCCCACCTCCGCCAGTGCCACTCTTGCAAGCACACTAGCTTTGGAGGGGCGTAAAACAAGGTAAACATGCATGCAGATATCACAAGACCGAACATATAAGTAAAACAGAGTAGTAAAGCAGCGGATAAACTAGCATTTCAAAACCATAGTTAAGTTACAACAAAGTACTTGGTCATTATTTTCCAACAAACAAAGTCTAGATAAAAGCATAAACTGAAAAACTGAAATACATAAAGTACTATCCCCAAAGTGAAGTGATAAACCATAGCTAGCTCAATGTCCAAAACCGTACATGAGCAAATCCAGTAAGCAAGCTGTAAAGATCCAAGCTAAGCTCCAATATTCCCACCCTGAGGACCTGGGGGGGAAACGGAAGACAAGAGGCGAAAGAAAACAGGTCAGTCAAAAAGACTGGTAAGCCCTACTACTATCTGTCCATGAACTAGTAAAGTTAACTGGCATGAGAAGCTGAGATGAACATAAGGATAACAACATACTGGCATGATGATTAACTACAAGATAGACAAAGGTGTCATCGCATAATCAAGGTTAAGTTTTGCACCACGGGTGTACTAGCATTCCAACATGTCAAGTAAAAACAAGAATTGATCCCTTGGCCAAAACTTGGCCCAACATCGTGAGGTGACCTAAATCAAGGTCCAACTACACGGTCTAGTTGATCGGCTCCCTATAAGCCTAACTCGTCCAGTGTCGGTATCATACGGCCCCAAACATGCAATGTAGTAAAACTGCGCTAGGTCCACCCTAGGGTGTATCAAGTCCTAGGGTGTCAACCTCGGACACCAATCAAGTATGCACAGTCTAGATCTACTGATACTCGTGCCTGATTTTCCAACTCCGGACTAAGTGCACGACCATAGTCCGCCTGGACCCACACCGGCGTACCTACTCAGCCATTGTTTTGGTCGCTTACATGTCAGCCCAGTAATCGTGCCCCACCCTAGCCTAGTCCTAGGGTCTTATGATACTATCAAGAGGGTTACTGCTGCAAAGGACCACGCAACTAGGGTTTCTTAACGGGTTAAATGTGGTTAACCCGATCCAAACGTGGATTAAATTGGTTAAGTGTACCCGCGGTTCATGACTTAACCCCGATTAACCCATCAAGCCCAAATTGGTTAAGTATTAAGTGGACCATGACTTAACCCTAATCAGGAGGCTTTAATTAACTTAAAGTTCTTTAACCTCTCACATTAGACCTTGTTGTGGTTACTAGTTAAGCCGGGCGGGTCCGGGTAGCTTTACACCACAACTTGGTCTAACCTCGGGTTCGAGCACAACATGACCAACTTCTCACATTGGGTCCTATTGTTTGTAGCCACTAGTTAAGCCGGGCGGGTCCGGGTAGATTTATGCTACAAACTCAACCCAACCTCAAGTTGGCCACACTCATATATTCTAAGTGTCATGTCCATTATGTTTCCAAAACATAATTGCAAGCTAACATATCACGTTATGTTATAAAAACCATGTTTATGTCATAATGTTACCCAACCCCAACGTAATCCCATCGTTTACATAGTCGCATCAACGCATAAAGGGTAAAGTAGGGAACTTGGCATAATCATGACAAAAAGGTGTTGAAGCCACAAGTTTATCATGGTGGCATATGAAATGTACATATGTTCATATACTTGCATATTGCATTATTAGGCTTCAAAAGCATGCATAAGACCAAACATAGCATATGAGTGATACATGGTGATAAATGACATGTAGAAGTTACTAGAAGTTCGCATTTAGCCTCACATGCAAGTTATCATAAGGGATATGATAACTTCCATGTTGCCAAAATGCAACCTTTAACATGAAGCTTGAAGCTTTAGGCTCACAAACTCAAGTTTAACTTGCATAACATGATAACGTGTGTATAATGATCAACCCAAACTTGCATAACATAGCAACATGTGTCATACATAATGATTGAACCAACTTGCATAACATTATGATCAACCAAACTTGCATATCATAATGATCAACCCAAACTTGCATCATTCATTTAACTTTAGAGTTCAATAAAAAGAAAGTAGAAAAGGGCTTACTATGCTATGAAGACACAAATGAATATTTATTATAAAGATTGAGACGAAGCCCTTATGCAATCACCAAAAAGACCCAAATATGAAAGCTCCAATGAAAAACCCTTGAGCCAAATCAATAAAAACCCTTGCTTTGTAATAGAAATGTTGCAACTTGACTTGAATGCAAACTAAGAACACTCATACAAGCTTGAAAACACTTGTATGAACTCACAATCTCTCATAGAAATAAACTTAGGAATTTTAGCATGAGAGTGGAGGCCATGAGAGGAACAAATTTGACATAGTTTAGTTGTAGGATTGAATAATGGTGATTTAGGCTAGGTTTAGGGGTCTTTTTATAGAAGATTAGGATAGTATTAGCCGTAGGATTAACCCTAGATTCATTCAGAGCCATCAAATCCCGTCACTAGCCAACAAAACAGGTCAAAACAACCAAATAGGTGCACCAGGTTGCCTGGGTCCGACCAGGCAGGTCGACCCCCAGGTCGACCCTGGGGTCGACTCCCCAGTCGACCTGGTCCCAACTAGGTCGACTCCCAGGTCGACCTGGTCTGGGCGGGATTTTTCCCGCCTACCCTCATTTTCTGAAATTTGAATCTGTTTTGAATTTGAATTTTTCGTGAAACTTCGCGAGTCCATATCTTGGTCATACGGACTCCGATTTTTGAAAACTCGGACTCTATTTCGCGTATTTTTCCGAGACGAACGCAATGGCACAGCCCATTTCCCTTGATTCAGGTTTTACTATTTAATTCTGCCTTGATTTATGTTATAACATGTTATTCAAAAATGCGGGTTGTTACATTCTCCCCTCCTTAAAGGATTTCGTCCCCGAAATCTCCAAGTTAGGAAGAACGTATCCTACCATCCATCATCCATCTACTCACATCATCATCCACGAGCAATCATTGTCCTTAAAGGATTCTAAATGTTGTATGATCATATGCAAAGGTGTGTGTATATGTACTTATCTAATGCGAAAATCAGGAGGTTACTGATTCAGTAAACCCCCTTAATGCAAAACATGTTAGTGAAATGAGTCCATATGTATGCAAATTCCTAACATAATTTATAATCTCTACATGAGTGCACATAACATTCATCCATATGCAACATCCACGTGATATCATAACAAGTTTCATCCATGAATAAGTATAAGCACTCATGCATATGCAATATGAAAGTGTGTAAGCCAATCTTAGTGCCTAATGTGTATCATGCATCCACGAGTATCCACGTGCAAACACTTGCAACCAATTGCAACCATCAAGCATAACATGTTTCAAATACATGTTTCATCAAAAGGGTTTCTACCTAAGGTCCTAATAACATGATTAACGAGATAACAAGATAAACAAGATAAACATGGATAGCAAAAGAAAGATAGGAAAAGAGATCGAGAATGTACCCTCAAAAAGAAATGGATAAAGCCCACACATCTTCTCCTCGGTTTCCCAAGTTGCGTCCTCTTCGGCTTCACCCCACTGAACCTTCACCAACTTGACTTCCTGATTCCTTAGCTTCTTGATCTCTGTTCCCAAGATACGAGTCGGAGCTTTTCTCAAGGTTGCCTCTTTCTCTACCTCAATGTCTTCAAGAATTCTTGGTTCAACCACCTCAGCGGATTCACGTAGGCACTTTCGGAGATGCGAGACATGAAAGACATTATGCACTCCGGCTAGCTTTTCGGGCAATTCCACCTTATAGGCCATCTTTCCAATTCTCTCTATGATAGGAAAGGGTCCCACGAACCTTGGTGCCAGCTTCCCCACTGCTCCAAAACGAACCACATTATGTAAAGGAGAAACCTTCACGAAAACCATGTCTCCCACTTCGAATTCCAAATCTGCCCTTCGCCTGTCAGCATAGGATTTCTGTCTGTCTTGGGCCGCTTTCATCCTTCTTCTCACTAATTCAACTTTCTCTGTTGTGTCCCGTATCATATCGGGCCCAAGTATAAGTCTATCTGTTGTCTCCCACCAACAAGATGGTGACCTACACGGCCTCCTATACAAAGCTTCAAATGGTGCCATCCCTATGCTGGCTTGATAGCTGTTGTTATAAGCAAACTATACAAGAGGAAGATGGTCTTCCCAAGTACCACCGAAGTCGAGAACACAAAGCCTCAAGAGATCTTCTAGCACTCTATTCACCCTTTCGGTTTGGCCATCCGTCTGGGGGTGATAGGCCGTACTCAGATTCAATCGTGTACCCATTGCTTCTTGCAAACTGTTCCAGAACTGGCTAGTGAAAATTGGGTCACGATCGCTAACTATGCTAGAAGGAACTCCATGCAACCGCACTATCTCTCGAAGATAAATAGATGCCAGCCCTGACGCGGTGCTCTTGCTCTTTACTGGGATGAAGTGAGCACTCTTCGTAAGTCTGTCAACTATGACCCATAAGCTTGTGTTCCCTCTCCTTGACCTAGGCAATCCATCCACAAAATCGATAGAAATACTCTCCCACTTCCATTGCGGGACCTCCAATGGATGTAATAGCCCACCTGGTTTCTTCGACTCGGCTTTCACTTGTTGGCACACCATGCACTTTGAAACATACTCTGCTACGTCCTTCTTCATTCCATCCCAAAAGAAAATATGCTTCATATCTCTATACATCTTATCTCCTCCCGGATGTATAGTCATCTTCGAGTGATGTGCTTCTTCAAGAACTTTATGCACCAAGTCTCCTACTTGTGGAAAGCATAGCCTTCCATCACGCCTTAGCCAACCCTTATCATCAATAGTATATCTGGCAAGGTGACTAGATGTCTTACCACGAATCAACTTGTCCATAACTTCGACTATCTGTGGATCTTCCCTCTGCGAAGCCCCAACTTGATCAAGAAGTGTTGGTCTAAGCTCAAGGGATGCTAATGAACCCGTCATCGACTCAACAGCCGTCGTGAAATCAAAGGTCACCAAGAATTCTAAGTTCTTCATCTCAATGAACAAGGGGCTCAAAGTCAACCTCCTTCTGCTTAGTGCATCTGCCACAACATCACCCTTGCCAGGGGTATAAGCTATCTCAAAGTCATAAGATTCCAAGAATTCCATCCACCTTTGCTGCCTTAGATTCAGATCTTTTTGCGAGAAGAGGTACTTGAGTGACTTGTGATTAGTATACAACTCAAACCTTTCGCCTAGAAGATAGTGGCGCCAGGACTTGAGTGCAAAGACGATTGCTGCTAACTCCAAATCATGAGTGGGATAGTTCTTCTCATGAACTTTAAGTTGCCTACCCCCATAACATATCACTCTTCCCTCTTGCATTAGAACAGCACCTAACCCCATGCCACATGCATCTGTGTACACGGTAAACATCTTACCACTATCGGGTAATGCCAAAACTGGAGCTGAGGTAAGGGCTCTTTTGAGCTTTTGAAAAGCAAGCTCACACTCCAAGTCCCATGCAAAGACTAAGTTCTTCTTCGTCAACTTAGTAAGAGGGGCCGAAATCTTAGCGAAGTCTCTGATGAACTTCCTATAGTAGCCCGCCAGACCGAGAAAGCTTCTTACTTCGGTTGCATTCCTAGGAGTCTTCCAATCTTGAACCACAACCACTTTTGCGGGATCCACCGCTATGCCTTACTTAGAAACTATATGTCCAAGAAACCAAACTTCCCTTCTCCAAAAATGACATTTGGAGAACTTGGCTTTCAACTGATGCGCTCTAAGCGTATCCATCACTTCCTTGAGATGTCTGGCATGCTCTTCCTCATCCTTTGAGAAGATCAGAATATCATCCGCAAAGACAACAACAAACTTGTTGAGGAACTCCCTGAACACCCTACTCATCAAGTCTACGAAGTAGGCGGGTGCGTTAGTCAATCCGAATGGCGTGACAAGCCATTCAAAGAATCCATCCGGAGTCCTAAACGCAGTCTTATCAATGCTATCCTCAGCCACTCTAAGCTGATGGAATCCGGTGGCTAGATCGAGCTGAGAGAAAACAGAAGCACCAACCAGCTGATCAAAGAGATCATCAATCCTCGGTAACGGGTGCCTATTCTTCTTTGTCAGCTTGTTCAACTCTCGATAATCAACACATAGACGAAGCGAACCATCTGCCTTAGCAGTGAATACCACCGGAGCACCCCATTCAGAAATGCTTCGTCTAATAAAAATTTTCTCAAGCAACTCCTTGATTTGCTTACTGAGCTCCCTTCTCTCACGTGGAGCCATGTGCCTAACGGGCAATGATACTGGCTTGGCATTATCGACTAGATAAATGCGGAAATCTATCTCTCGTTTAGGGGGCAACCCCTTAACTTCTTCAAAGACATCAGGATAGTCTCGGACCACCCTTACAGATTGCAGATCATCGATGGACGAGTCGAGAGATTCAAGATAACATAACATGACGGGACCTCTGGGGT
Source organism: Allium sativum (assembly GCA_030737875.1). NCBI lineage: Eukaryota > Viridiplantae > Streptophyta > Magnoliopsida > Asparagales > Amaryllidaceae > Allium > Allium sativum. Next base: position 73,141,560 of record CM060924.1, read on the forward strand.
TACAAGAATTTCTAGGGTATTACCGAGGCGAGTCATGAGCCTCACCACCCTATGCTCACAATCGAGGATGGCTCCATAACTGGACAACCAATCCATGCCCAAGATCAACCCATATCCCGCAAATCCGAGAACATAAGCATTACACGTGAATTCTACGGTCAAGATAGAAATTTTCAAATCCACACAAATCATAGACAGATGGGCGGAACCCCCATTTGGATTTGAAACACAAACGGGATCCTCAACTAGGCTAGTACTTAGGTGCAAACTTTCAACAATGTCAGAAGAGATAAAACTATGCGATGCGCCAGAATCAAATAAGGTGCGAACAGGAAAATCAGAAATATAAACAAGACTTTCTACAGAAATACTACCTCGGTCCTGAACTGGAGCAGCATTGAGAGCATGTACTTGCCCTCCAGAATGTCCTGCACGCTGATTCTGCCCTTGCTTCTTGGGGCAATCCTTGCTAAAGTGTCCAGCCTCTCCACAATGAAAGCATCCTCCCAACTTCCTTTTCTTCTTTCTACAATCCTTGGCTATGTGGCCAACAATTCCACATTAGTTGCATTTTCTTGGGTCCTTTGCCTTGCCCTTGTTGCCCTTGTTGTTCTTGTTGTTTTTGTTGTTCTGATTGCTCTGATTTCCTCCCCCCTTGGAGTTTGTCTTCTTGGCTTGAGTCTCATTAGTCTTGTCTTCCTTTTTGCTATTCTTATCGTCTCCTTGAAGTAATGCCATGTCTACTAGTCCGTCAAAAGTGGCCCCCATGGGTATATGAGATAGGGCTAAACCTTGTAATGGCTCATTCAACCCTCGTGCAAAGCGCAAAGCCTTCTTCTGGGGGGTATTAATCATGTCCAAACCGAATCGGGCGAGCTTGCTAAACTCATTCACATACTCGCTCACTGTCATGTCCCCTTGCTTCAAAGATATAAACTTCTCCAATTGCAAATCTTAGCGAAATCGGCTTGCGGATTCTGAGGAGGAGGAGGAGGAACCTCCGTTATATCAGGGATATGTGTTGGGCCCGCATCGTTGGCCCTAGCTTCCAAGTACCTCCGGAACCATCCGGGAATGGTCACTCCCTCGGGAAGGTTAAGATCGGCCATACTGAAAAAGAAAAAGATAGATTCAGAACGAAGAAACGAAGGATAGTGCTATGGCTTTTGGGGAATAGCCTTTTAAAATAACTAGACTTTTCTTGGAAAATACTTAATTGGTTTTGAAAATAGTTTTTCAAAAGGTAAGTTTCAAAAATACTTTTGCTCAAATCTTGTAAACCTTATGCTCTGATAGCAAATGTAACACCCCACCTCCGCCAGTGCAATTCTTGCAAGCACACTAGCTTTAGAGGGGCGTTAAACAAGGTAAACATGCATGCAGATATCACAAGACAAAATATATAAGTAAAACAGAGTAGTAAAGCAGCGGATAAACTAGCATTTCAAAGCCATAGTTAAGTTACAACAAAGTACTTGGTCATTATTTTCCAACAAACAAAGTCTGGATAAAAGCATAAACTGAAAAACTGAAATACATAAAGTACTATCCCCAAAGTGAAGTGATAAACCATAGCTAGCTCAATGTCCAAAACCGTACATGAGCAAATCCAGTAAGCAAGCTGTAAAGATCCAAGCTAAGCTCCAATGTTCCCACCTTGAGGACCTGGGGGGGGGGGGAAACGGAAGACAAGAGGCGAAAGAAAACAGGTCAGTCAAAAAGACTGGTAAGCCCTACTACTATCTGTCCATGAACTAGTAAAGTTAACTGGCATGAGAAGCTGAGATGAACATAAGGATAACAACAAACTGGCATGATGATTAACTACAAGATAGACAAAGGTGTCATCGCATAATCAAGGTCAAGTTTTGCACCACGGGTGTACTAGCATTCCAACATGTCAAGTAAAAACAAGAATTGATCCTTTGGCCCAAACTTGGCCCAACATCATGAGGTGACCTAAATCAAGGTCCAACTACACGGTCTAGTTGATCGGCTCCCTATAAGCCTAACTCGTCTAGTGTCGGTGTCATACGGCCCCGAACATGCAATGTAGTAAAACTGCGCTAGGTCCACCCTAGGGTGTATCAAGTCCTAGGGTGTCAACCTCGGACACCAATCAAGTATGCACAGTCTAGATCTACTGATACCCGTGCCTGATTTTCCAACTCCGGACTAAGTGCACGACCATAGTCCGCCTGGATCCACACCGGCGTACCTACACAGCCGTCGTTTTGGTCGCTTACATGTCAGCCCAGTAATCGTGCCCCACCCTAGCCTAGTCCTAGGGTCTTATGATACTATCAAGAGGGTTACTCCTGCAAAGGACCACGCAACCAGGGTTTCTTAACGGGTTAAATGTGGTTAACCCGATCCAAACGTGGATTAAATTGGTTGAGTGTACCCACGGTTCATGACTTAACCCCGATTAACCCATCAAGCCCAAATTGGTTAAGTATTAAGTGGACCATGACTTAACCCTAATCAGGAGGCTTTAATTAACTTAATATGCTTTAACCTCTCACATTAGACCTTGTTGTGGTTACTAGTTAAGCCGGGCGGGTCCGGGTAGCTTTACACCACAAATTGGTCTAACCTCGGGTTCGAGCACAACATGACCAACTTCTCACATTGGGTCCTATTGTTTGTAGCCACTAGTTAAGCCGGGCGGGTCCGGGTAGATTTATGCTACAAACTCAACCCAACCTCGAGTTGGCCACACTCATATTTTCTAAGTGTCATGTCCATTATGTTTCCAAAACATAATTACAAGCTAACATATCACGTTATGTTATAAAAACCATGTTTATGTCATAACGTTACCCAACCCCAACGTAATCCCATCGTTTACATAGTCGCATCAACGGATAAAGGGTAAAGTAGGGAACTTGGCATAATCATGACAAAAAGGTGTTGAAGCCACAAGTTTATCATGGTGGCATATGAAATGTACATATGTTCATATACGTGCATATTACATTATTAGGCTTCAAAAGCATGCATAAGACCAAACTTAGCATATGAGTGATACATGGTGATAAATGACATGTAAAGGTTACTAGAAGTTCGCATTTAGCCTCACATGCAAGTTATCATAAGGGATATGATAACTTCCATGTTGCCAAAATGCAACCTTTAACATAAAGCTTGAAGCTTTAGGCTCACAAACTCAAGTTTAACTTGCATAACATGATAACATGTGTATAATGATCAACCCAAACTTGCATAACATAGCAATATGTGTCATACATAATGATTGAACCAACTTGCATAACATAATGATCAACCAAACTTGCATATCATAATGATCAACCCAAACTTGCATCATTCATTTAACTTTAGAGTTCAATAAAAATAAAGTAGAAAAGGGCTTACTATGCTATGAAGACACAAATGAATATTTATTATAAAGATTGAGACGAAGCCCTTATGCAATCACCAAAAAGACCCAAATATGAAAGCTCCAATGAAAAACCCTTGAGCCAAATCAATAAAAACCCTTGCTTTGTAATAGAAATGTTGCAACTTGACTTGAATGCAAACTAAGAACACTCATACAAGCTTGAAAACACTTGTATGAACTCACAATCTCTCATAGAAATAAACGTAGGAATTTTAGCATCAGAGTGGAGGCCATAAGAGGAACAAATTTGACATAGTTTAGTTGTAGGATTGAATAATGGTGATTTAGGCTAGGTTTAGGGGTCTTTTTATAGAAGATTAGGATAGTATTAGCCATAGGATTAACCCTAGATTCAATCAGAGCCATCAAATCCCATCACTAGCCAACAAAACAGGTCAAAACAGCCAAATAGGTGCACCAGGTTGCCTGGGTCCGACCAGGCAGGTCGACCCCCAGGTCGACCCTGGGGTCGACTCCCCAGTCGACCTGGTCCCATCCAGGTCGACTCCCAGGTCGACCCCCAGGTCGACCTGGTCTGGGCGGGATTTTTCCCGCCTACCCACATTTTCTGAAATTTGAATCTGTTTTTAATTTGAATTTTTCGTGAAACTTCACGAGTCCATATCTTGGTCATACGGACTCCGATTTTTCAAAACTCGGACTCTATTTCGCGTATTTTTCCGAGACGAACACAATGGCACAGCCCGTTTCCCTTGATTTAGGTTTTACAGTGTAATTCTGCCTTGATTTATGTTATAACATGGTATTCAAAAATACGGTTTGTTACATCCACGAGCTGGTCGTAGTTGGGGGTCACGGACAGGTCACGAATGGAGGGCCACGAGCGGATGGGGTAGCATGTTCACGAGCAGGGCCTTCCTAAGCCATTCACGAACCGGTGCTCTTCCTTTTGAATTTATACATATGAGTATCGTTATCCGTCCAGGTGCTAGTGCTTGTATTCTTGGTGGCTTGGTCAAAAAGCTAGCCAACACTTAGTCTGCCCATCCAACAATCGAATGAACAGCCCAAGGTAATAAGAGGGAAACATAAAACCTTGAGTCAGACAACAGTCTTAGTGAGCGATAAAACAACTAACAAACTTCTTCAATAAAGTATATGAGAATGGGTAAATAAACAACTAATCTACCTAGCTCCAGAGAAGAACTTACACCTGCTTTCCCCACACCTGACAGTGATAGCCTTTATGATCTGTAAATCAAAAGGGACAACAATTCAGCCACGGCAATTAGAACAACCATTAATACATGGCAAAAGAAACTCATACAACATCTAGTTATATCTCATGGAAACCACCTTAATCGAATTTGATATCCCATAAGCACAAGCCCCAGAGGCCGAAACCAATATCAGACAAGTATCCAAGGAACACCTTATTCAAAGTCAGAAAATCTCTGTGGGATGGTACAAACAAAGCAACCAAGCATTCAAACATCCATGACTGACTCTGGCTATCACCACCATCCTTGCTTTGGAATTCTCGTTATCGTATGACTGACTAAACAATTTGCCATCAATTGTCAAGGACCATACGTGACGTCCCGGTTATAGCAAAACTCCACATGCTATACTGAACACATGCTACATGTATACTCAATACATGCCTAGGCCATACACGACACCCAAGGCACTCGACCTACAATTGGTCTTCAATTGTACCTCTATTTTGAGTCCGCTAGAAACTACAACAACAATAATTCCTTAGCCTTCATCTCTCTAGTCATTATCAAATATGACTATTAATTAGCTCAGGACACTTTAGAGTTGTCATTTCACAAGATCTTAATACATCCTTGAGTTGTCTCCCCATTTGTTGCATACAACAAACAACAAACACTTTTCAACACTTCCAGACTTCCTAATTGAATTCACTTTGAAGTCACATCATCACCGGAAATGTATGACCAGAAATAGCTAAAAGAAATGGCCAAAATGGCTGACCAGAATAGGCCAACCTAACTTTGGTCCGACCCAACTTATGTCCGACCAAACTTTGGTCCAACCCAACTTTAGTCCAACCCAACTTTGGTCCAACCCAACATTAGTCCAACCCAACTTTCGTCCGACCCGACTTTGGTCCGACCAACCTTTAATCCGACCCAACTTTGGTCTGACCCAACTTTAATCCGACCTAACTTTGGTCTGACCAAATTTTGAATGACTAGGCCGATCCAACCTATGGCCGATCCAACTTATGGCTGATCCAAAACCTGCATATTGCAGTCCAACTCCGATTTTGACCAAAACTTCACCAAACAATAAATCTGACGAAACCAACTCATCCAATTCATCAAAAAGGATTAAAATCATGATATGAAATCAATAATATCATCAATATGACAATTCTATCAAGGATAATGTCTAATTCACCAAATCACCACAAATATGCATATGAACAAAAACCATGAATCTAACTTGAACACTCGTATGAAATATAATAGAAATTACCTATTTATACTTGCTAAATCATATCCTAGGATGATCTATATGAAAATGAACTTACCAATGCATAGATCTAAGGAAAAACACTTGAATTGGATGAAAAACATGATCTACTACTCATACACTACATAGAATCCATGTCAGGGATGTAAATCAATCACCGATTCTCCAAAACAAGCTAAAATGGTAGAAATAAGAATCTGGACAGCAAGAACCTTGCACCAAACATCTTGATCGGATGAATTTGCCCTTGAAATGATGTAGATCTAGCCTCCAATGGTGTAGGTATATGATTTCCCTCCTTAGATTTGGATTTTTAATGGTGGAAAGATGTTAGAGGAAGAAAAAGCACAAGGCCTCCAAATGAGATAATAGGAGAAGTAACCTATTCTACATACCCCTCATACCCTATTTATAGTTTCCACCAACCCACTGATGGGCCTCCCCAATTCAGCCCATTAGGCTCTCCAAACCTGAACAGCTAACTGAAAACTTAAAACAACGATTTCTCCCAAACCGTTGAGCCAAATCCTTAATGTAACCACTTTATGGAAAGGCAAACATCAGTTCCTTTCCAATGGCACAAGTCTTACCCTCTGATTCGACCTGAGTCAAAAGTTATGCCCTGTACAAGAATGGCAGGGGCAAAATGGTCATAAATCAAATTGGTAAAAATTATGGATATGTCCCACATCCCTATAAGCAACATATTAAAAGATGAGAATGATCCAATCCTCAAGGAATAAAATAAAAATATTTTACAATCTTCCGATACGTAATGCGGGCTGTTACACTGTTATCCTTGCATTTCGGCCATTGGGGTAATAGAGGTAAGTTATGTTTGACTCATGATGGTTTTTCAGGATGAATGATATGCTAATTGGTGCAAAATCATTTAGCAAATGGTTGTCTTGTTTATATGGTTATTTATACACATGAAATTGATTTAGTTCGGGGTAAAACACATAATTAGACCTTTCTGAATGCCATGGATTTTTGGTATGATGTTTGTTAAATGATTTCAGAGATAAGTTTCAATTTTCATAATTTTTCATGGATGTATGAGTTAGTTATGAATTTTATATGTGTGAATTGTGTATGAAGGCTTGTATATTGATTAAATTAATTAAAATAAATGTATAAATATTCTTTATAAGGATGGTACAAAATAATGTAAAAAGTCAGCATATGGTAAATATTTTATTTTGTAAGTCAATTGGAATACGATAAAAATAGTGGAGTATGTATAAAGTAGTACTTTATAAGTAAATAAGTCAATATTTTCCGTATTTACTATTAGTGCTGCTGTCTTTCTGGAGGCAACATTCTAATACTCTCGGAAGTCACTTTTGGTAGTCCTGGATACTTGGACTATCAACTATGTATGGTATAAAATTATCCAGACATCCTCCTCTTACCCTCTGGAAATTCTTTGGTGTTGACACTTATGTGTTTGGAAAGTTAAACTGCTCCACAAGAGGCTTTGCCTCCATACATTCAGTGGGGACGATAAAGGGTCTTTTATAAGAAAGGAAATTCTTTTAGGACTTATATCTTTGGGAGGGCGGGGAGGGGAATTGGGAGAGAGTCCAAACCCTCAAGACCATTGCTGATGATGACTTGCCTTTGAAAACTTGTTTTCCCATATATTTCCTTGGACGTGGTATATGAGTAGAAAGGAAATCTTTTATTATAGGGTTTGAGACTTTGCCTAAATTTGATGTCAGTATGGGTAATGTGAAGAAGGCATTTTTGGTTTATGACATTATAAAGGAAATCATTTATTAAAGAAGTTAGAGGCTTTTTATTCTATATCTTGTTGCCTTGATTTTGACGCTAGGGCTTAGTATATTACTTAATTGCATGGATCTGAAAAGGATTCCTTTAGAGGGTAATTTGTATGGTTCTAGAAGGGAATGCTTCTGGGTTAAATGGTTGATTGCATAGCGGAAGAGGTATTGTTGAGACAAGTCCTACATCGAGGAATTCATAAAATAAATCCTGTATAAACATTAACAGTTCACCCTTCACATTGCCAATTGGTTTTATGATAACTTGGGGTTCTCAAACATGGTATCAGAGCACTAGAGAACGCTTTTTTCCAAGAATAATCTGATATAGTTGCGGTGAAACTCCACCAACACCATCTAAGATTGAACCAAATTCACCATTTTATCTTGGACCACAAGATCGACTAGGAGATTTCATCACACCCACTCCCCTAATAGTAGACAATTATGAATCTTGGGCGGCTAATATACAAACAATGTTGAAAACTTGAAGGAAAATTGAATTTTTGGATGGCTCGATTTGTGAACCGTCACCCTCTTGCACCAAGTCCGATTGGATGGGGATTAATGCGATGCTCATATCGTGGATCATGAATATGATAGATCCTGATTTAAAGACATCCCTGTCCAATTTCAGAGAAGATAAGTCCTTTTGTGTTCAACTCAAGCAGAATTTTGCACATAATAATCGTCCCCGCATTCAACAATTATTTTCTTCTATTGCAAAGTGTGAACAAACCAAATCAATTCGAGTTTCTATGTACTACGGTAACCTGTACTTTGTGGAAGGAACTTGATCGACATGAGACCTTGATCTCGCGTTCTTGTTGAGCTTTGTGTTCAGTAGGAAAATTACACGAGGTGCGTCGAGCACAAGCACGTCTACATGATTTTTTGATAGGATTATATCTTGAGTTTCATTATTCTCTACGCACAAACATATTATCACAAGACCCTCTTCCGAGCCTTGATAGAGCATACCAGTTGGTTACGCAAGAGGAACATGTACGTATATCGAAGCAAAAAGTCGAGCCTGAGTCATTTGAAGCATTTGGGTTCATAGTATGGGCATGAGCAGGGGATGACAGTGGTCAGGAATGAGGTTTTACCAGGATTGGATGCTCTCTATGCAAGAAAATAGGCCATGAGTCCTCAGGTTGTTGGTGGAACTTGGTTTATGGCCATTGCAAGAAGAAGGGCCACCCAGAGAGCCGTTCATATGAACTTGTGGGCTATCCAGATTCTTGGCATGAGAACAGGAAGACTCCAGGAACAGGGCAGGGACATGGCCAAGTTTGTGCTAATACAACTGCAAGATTGTCTCCTTCGACATGTGATTCCACTGTTTCGGCCTTGGGTCAATTGTTCATGCCCGAGTAGTGGAAGGCTATATATGGTCTTCTTGGTAATGCTAAATTCATGACAATAGATTGAATGGTAAGTTTGAAGCCTCGTTTTCGATTATTAATACCGAAGCAACTCACTATGTTACAGGAGAAAGCTCTTGGTTGTTTGACACACTAAAAATAGAACGCTCGGTTGGTTTGCCGAATGGTGAAAGGCTAGTTTCCGCCTTGGTATGATTCGTTTGTTTATCAAACAGGATTACTCTTACCCGAGTTCTTTATGTTTCAAGTTTGTGTTCCAACTTACTTTCTATCTCTCAACATAATGATGATTCACAAACTGTTGTCCAATTTGATTCTCATAGTTGTACTATACAGGACTGAACAAAGATGCTGATTGGAATGGGAATTCCAAGAGATGAATTATACTACTTTAGCAAAACGAAATTTGTGTCTACTGGTGAAGCTTCATCGAATTTGGAGTTGTGATATCGTCGGGTCAGGCATCCTTTGGAAAAAGTAGTTAAGTTAATTCCTTGTATTAAAAGTAATAAAGATCGTTTAGATAAAGGATGTGAAGTGTGTATGTATGCTAAGCATCCTAGAGACAAATTTCCTTTGTGTACTAATAAAGCTTCTCGGATTTTTGAAAAAATACATTGTGATTTGTAGGCTCCTTATAAACATGTTTTCTCGTGTGGAGCTCGCTATTTTTTTACAATAGTTGATGGTTGTTCAAGAGAAGTTTGGATTTAGTTGTTAGTTGATACATTGGAAGTACCTCGAATGTGTATGGCTTTTGTTGCTATGGTTGATATACAGTTCGCTCAAACATTTAAAGTAGTTCAAAGTGACAACGAGACTGAGTTTAATTGTTTGCTTGAATATTTTAATGCAACAGGAATTCTGTTTCAAACTTCTTATGTGGGTACTCCGCAACCAAATGAGAGAGTTATGAGGAAGCATAAACATATCTTGAATGTTGGATGGGCATTGCGTTTTCAAGCAAAATTACCTATTTATTTTTGGGGAGAATGTGTTCTTACTGTTGCTCACTTAATCAATCATACCCCAATGCCACTTTTACTGAATAAAACACTATTCAAAATACTTTTTAATAAACCCCCCTCTTTTGGTGCTATTCGAATCTTTGGGCTTGTGTTTTTCTCATAATCAGAAAACTAAAGGAGATAAATTTGCTAGTCAAAGTAGAAAATGTGTTTTTGTTGGATATCCATTTGGTAAAAAGGGGTGGAGATTGTTTTATTTGGATACAAAAGAATTTTTGTTTTGCGAGATGTAAAATTCCTTGAGGATGTGTTCACGTTTGGGTGTCTGAAAGATGTGAACACCACGGATAATGAATATATTAATCAAGAAATTCATGAGATTTTGCTGAATTAATTTTGGATAATGAAACTATGGTTGGCGAACTTTTGGGTGAACAGCAAACCCAATCATTAGACCCAGCATCTCCCATGGACTCACTAGTGACTGATCCGGCCACTACACCGTTATCTACAGTAGCAACTCCAGTAGTCCGTGAATAGTAAATAAGCCATGGATTTTGAGAAAAATTAGTGAATGTCTTGTATCAGGACTTTGTGACACTTAAGGTTTTTGCTAATAATACATCCTCATCTCCTTCCTCTTCTGATATCTCCTCAACTATTATCAAATTTAATGAATCTAAATCTTTTAAAGAGGTAAGAAGTACGATGGGTGGAGACAATCAACGAAGGAGGAAATACAGGCTCTTGAGGATAATGGAGCATGGTTTTTAGAACATCTCCCGTTAGGAAAACACACTGTTTCCAAGTTGGGCATGTTTGAATCCCATGCTCCAAAATTGAGGGGGGGTATTGAGATGTATTTAGAAAGAGATATTTTTGGGAAAAGATGTTTTTAGGAAAAAATTGTTAGGAAATATCTTTTTATATATTCATCTATTTATTTCCAGTTTTCTAGATTTGGACGTGATTTCAAGGATATGATATTTGTTTCATGTTTTCTATATTCCAGATTAGGCGTGCTTGTACTATAAATATATGGTTTCATGATTCATAATAAAGAAAGAAGAGATTCATCGATTATTTATGGTATCATAGCAAGGTTTAACTCATGTGCACAAGCCACAATTGCCTACGTCACTCCTAAGACCCACATGTGAGGTTCAAGATATGCCACACATGCGGGGGAGTGTTGAGACAAGTCCAACATTGGGGAATTTATAAAATAAATCTGGTATAAACAATAAGGGTCCACCCTTCACATTGCTAATTGGTTTTTTGATAATTTGGGATTCTCAAACATGGTATCAGAGCAAGGTTTAATTTATATACACAAGCCACACTTGCCCACGTCACTCCTCGGATCCACCTGTGAGGTTCAGGATATGTTACACATGGGGGGTGTTGAGACAAGTCCCATACCTGGGAATTTATAAAATAAATCCTGTATAAAAATTAAAAGTTCACGCTTCACATTGTCAATTGGTTTTGTCATAACTTGGGGGGTTCTCTAATAGGTATCCTTTTAGAGATATTCGATAATGGTATCAGTGGGGCTTTCCTTCAAAGTGAAAATCTATCGTTCTTATTGAGTCAGAAGGGAATTCCTTTTGAAAATAAATGGTTGTTGATTTGGTGGGATATCGTGGATTGTTGCATACGTTATTGGTGGGAAACCATGGATACGACATTTGCATTTATGCAACAATGAGGGATCCGATGGGTGAAATAAATTGGAGGAATCACTTAATAAATTGGGGGAATCAATGGGTGAAAAAATTTGGGGGAACCACTTAATGCATTCGGGGAATAGATGGGGAAAAAGGGATTTGGGGGAACCAATTACATAAGCATGATAAGCCTTTGGTCCCATTGTTAGTGAGGGGGTATTTTACGAAGAATGGGAGGGGGATCGGAAGGGGGAATTTCAGTGCTTCACGAAATATGGTAATTATAAGAAGAAAACAACTCCATTACTTAGCATAGTATGGGAGTCGGATAAATGAGAAAGGATGGTTATGTTTCCTAGCAGGGATACCCTTAGTTGCAAACTGCAAATACCAAAAGGAAAAGAGCCATTGCTTTACATAGTATGGGAGGTGCTTCGGTTTCGTTACGAGCATAGGCTTACCTTGCGAAACATGAAGGGGGACAGAATTAAAGCAGTAAATTGATAGGAAATCATTAGGAACGTTAGGATGGGAAATTAAGAATAAAAGGGATGAGGAATCCATTGTGTGTCACATATTGCACATTTTTTAAATCATTTATATTATTATGGTTTTGTACTAACCATGGAAGTGCAGGTTTTTGGGGGGATGTTTCCGAGGGTAGTTAGATATTATCGAAGGGGAACCCATTCCGCATTGGGACATGGTCCTGCAAGATATCTATGTTCAAGTAACAAGGACTATTATTCACACCAGTCGGTTGGCTAGCCCAAAGTTTTGTTTTCTCCTTTAACACTCGGGTGCTCATCTGAGTAGGCTGGTGGATAGCATTTTCAGGTGCTTCGTAGCATAAGCTTCAGGAGGTAAGCGAGAGGCTATATCTATTTAGGATCATCACAGTTTTTTTATGTTGATGCATGTATCAACAATACTATTGTTGCCTATGGATTTAACTCTAATCAACTAAGGGAGCATCGTCATATGTTTCTCTCGAAGGTATATTTTCTAATAATTTATATATTCTTTGAATGGGGTTGTATGATTGAAATCCTCTTAATGAATATTTTTATCAAGGTTTTCATAATCCTATGTTGTATGATGTTGTAGTTTATTAACATCCGGTTTTTTTCACTGGAAGCCAACAATAAAGATGACCGCAACATCTAAAGGGTTGTGGTTTCTATCTTGGATAACTGGGTGTTACAACCTTGGTATCAGAGCATAGGTTTGTGAAAAATTATGATAATGTTTTCTCCATAAGGATTTTATTTAAAACCCAAATATCAGAGAAATTACAAGGGTTAGGATAACAAACCTAATTCGCATTTTATTTGTATTTGTATTTGTATTATATATGTACGTATGCCTTTTGGTCATATGAACATCCTTCAGTGTCTTAATAAAGTTTATCTATAGATGGAAGAAGTAGGATATGGAGAGAAGGAGTTAAATACCGAATATCAGTGGCGTAAGCACTATGATTGATGGTATGGTTCGATCCAAAGCGGAAGTCCAAGGCCGAAGGCCTAGTGAGAATCAAGGTGTTGCTAACCCACTGGCGAATATGGGGAACTTGTTCCATACTTTTATCCAAAAGTTGTAAGCTGGATCTGCTGTTGCTCTTGGAGGAGTTAATCTGAAAGCGCAACTTGGAAACGACTATGTGAAGCTGAGTAGGGATTGTACTAGTTTGGGTAGGAAGCCATTTCTTGGAACAAAGGATGTTGTTGCTATTGACACTTGGCTATTGCATTGTGAGAGAATCTTCGGGGACTTATTTTTGATTGATGACCAAAAGAGAAGATTGGCTTTGAGACAGTTGCAAGGAAATGCCTTTCAATAGTGGAATGATGTTACTGCAACAACATTGAAAGGGGAAACTACATGGGAAGATTTCTAAAAGAGGCTTGGGGAAATATTTGTGTTCGAGGCTGCCTAGTCTTTGATGATGCGAGGATTTGCTGATATGAAGCACGGAGAAATGATAGTGGTAGAGTATGCGACAAGGTTTGATGAACTTACTCGCTATACCTTTGGGACAATAGGCAATATCATTTCGAGGAATGTAAAGCTCATTCAGGAGTTAAGGTCTGATATTAGAAGGGCGATTATGGCTCATTTGCGAGAACCCTATGATGTTGTTGTGGATATGACCATTCGTAATGAAGAAATTCTTACATAGCCGGGGAATCATGGCTATCAGACCAAGAAGAGGAAATTCTTCAAGGGCAGAAAAACTCATAAGAAGGGAAAGACGAAGAAGAATAAGGCTGATGTTGTTTGCTTTAAGTGTCACCAAAAAGGACACTATTCGATAGAGTGAAAGGCAGAAGAAGTTAAAACCACTATCGGGAAGCATAATATCAGGTTCATTAGCTGCAATAATCTTGGGCATTATAAGGATAGATGTCCAGAAGCAGCCAAGGGTAAAGTGATGGTTCTGGAACCTTCGTCTTCTAATCTACTACTATGGAGAAAGGGAAGAATGTGTTGGAAAGTATGTTTTTCTCATAGCATACATGTTAATATATTTTTTTGATGAAAAAGGTAGTGAATTAGCTGATTCACGCGTTCATATATTTTAGCAAAAAGGTCCATGCATCATCCGTGTATATACAAAGCATATACAAAGCCAAAAGCATCAGGCACTATGCATAATATATAACGTGGTATAGCAAAAGACTAGAAACATATACATATTACATTTACATATTACAAAAGGAGCATCAGCAAATAAAGAGTAGCCATCGTGACAAGCATCCTGAGATCAACATACTTCCATCAAGCTGAACTACCATTTCTACCACATGCACTGTCATGGACGCGTGTAGCAATAGAATCAACATATCCCAACTTCAGAGCCTGCCCATGAGAAAAAAAATTAAGGATGCTATAAATAATTTTTTAGGCTTTTCATCTTAAATTCGCCTATTGTTAGTGTTTTGTTTAACACTGGTGCTTCACAATCATTTATCTCTAGATATGCATTAGATAAACTAATTTTAGGACCATCATATCTTGTTACTTCCTTTAGGGTGGTTAATCCTATTGGAGGGTGTTGACCAACTTTTTGACAATGCAGTCACACGTCAAGATTCTGGTTAGCGACGCTCTCAAGTATTGAGAATGTTGTCAGAAAACGTAAAGCAATTTGGTCAAAGTCGCATCGTGTTCGGGAAAGGTTGGAAATACTGTCGATTCGTGAAATCATCGTTAATAAATTTGGAAAAATCGGCGTGGTAAAATACGTGATCGGCTCGGTCCGATCAGTTCAAAATGCTTGAGCGTGTCAATCCAATCACATGACAAAGCTCATCGTAGAAAAATATATGGACTTCAGAAAAATCCGGTTTTGCGCACTAAAAACAGCTGATCGGCAAGGTACGATCACGAAAAATGGCTTGTGCGACTCACGACATTAAAATCTGGCACTTGGAAAATTTATGGCTTTGTAGTTCAAAAACAGATGATCGAGACGTGATAATAATGAAAAACCACGTATTTGTACTTATTTGATCACTTGTTGAAAAGTGGTTGATCATTTGGTTTGGCACGTTGAAAATGCCTGATCGACACAACAAATTGGCCCAAAAACACGGGTGCGCAATGGGCTGATCATGTTTCAGAATTTGGCTTAGAACCTTGAAATTTCACATCCCCAGATTTGGCATCATGATCAGATGTGAAATCTTGGGTTGGGAAACTCGAAATCACGAGTACGCATCACGCGATGCAAAGTGGGGATTTGGCAAGAAACGGGATTCGAAATCCCAAGGCAGATTCGATATCTTCAAAAACAATGGATCGCATCAGGGAGGCAATATGATTTCTAAGATGCACATCGAGGTCCAAGGACATGAAAACTTAGCAAAGGAGAGGGGTGCGAAATCTATGCATTTCGAAATCACTGGATCGACTCAGGCGGATCAAATTTTTTTCTCAATTTCACATCATGATTTCGGGAGTCGAAAATTGGCTAAGTGGATGGACTCGAATTCTTGGATTTATCTATGAATACTTGGCACGCAACTTCATCGTGTGGATCACAAGGATTTGCTTGACCCGCACGTCTTGACCAGGCAAGTTTGGGAAGCGAAATTTCAAAGGTCTAGGGTTCGAAATCTTGACTTTGGCTTGGTTTTTTGGCTTCATTTTTGAAATGTGAATTTTGCATCCCCCAAGGATATGAAATCGGGATGTTGGTCCAAAAACTCACCTATAAATATCCCCAAGCTTTGCATTTGAAGAGATTGGTTCTCATTCACTATTTTGGGCTTTTCGGAGTTCTCAAGCACCACTATGGCTGTCATCTTCTTCTCTATGACTATTGGATATAGCTTGGACCTCTAATCGTTAAACAAATGTTTTCCATCATATTTTGGACATTCAATTGGACACTTGGCATGTTTTTGGACATATTTTCACACCCTTGGACATTGGAGCAATTTCTTGGATATTTTTGCACACTTTGACTCAATGAAGAAGATGAAGAGCATTTTGGTCAAAGTTTTGAATTAACAAATATTATGTTGTTCTATTATACAACTTTGTACATAGGAATTGCCTAAACTTGTACAACATCTGTAATCGACAAACGTATAATGAATGATTACTATGAAGTGGATGTGGGCGTCAGTGACAAACCACTATAAAAGCTATGTTCTCCCTTTAAATTTCACTACTCTTTGGGTTTGGATTGTTGTTTTGCTATAAAACATACACTCGAGCGTTGGCATTTGTGAATAGCCATTTCCCTGTGTCAATACTTTGTCGCGCCAGGATAGGGAGCGCACAGCTTTGACTTTTGCTTTGGATTTGGTTCTTGGATTTCGTCTTCATATTTATTTTTGGTTCTCGACATTGGTTTCAGTTTTCTACTTTGACTTTGTTACCAGCTTTTCATCATAGTTAAGCGTAAGAAGCTTGACGTTATTGCTGAAGCTCAAGGTGCTGGGGATGAAGGAAGTCAAGAACTTTCTTCGATTGCAGTTCCTTCAAATTACGTCACTTGAGATGATGTCGATGGGATGATTAAGAATTTGGTTGTGGATTTGAATTAAGGATTGGAAGTGCTGGAAGTCCGACAGATCAGGAAGTCATTATTGGAACCAGTATCGGTGTTCTACAATCTATGACTCGGGACTTGGGGGCAACCCCGCAAACTAATCAACAGTGCGACACCGATGCTCGGACCGGTGTCGTTCTCGCTACAGTCGGGAATACCCCCTAATTCCGACATCTCTCTAGCCTGTTACGCTTTGGTTGGTCAAGTCGTGGGCTCTACTATTGGTAATGTGGTTCAAGCGCCAGTGCACAGTTTTGGATGGTAGTGCTTCCATTGTTTCGGGAGTAAGGATTGTGCCTAATGTGGATCCTCTAGCATGAATTCAACTGAATGTTCTTCTTATTAATCTACTAATTCTTAATTTGGACTTAAACACTGGGGGGCACCATAATCGCTTTGGATAACTTGAATCATTTGCTTGCTTTTGGTAATGCATCTCAAATCCTGGGTATTATTCATTGACTCATTCGAGGTGGTGCCCCATCTTCGGACTTGGATTGTGTTCCTTGAAATCTGTTCTCTTTGGATGTCAGGAATTTTCGAAACCCACCAGACTTCAAACTACCAATGTTGGAAGCTTATGATGGTCAGAAGGATCTAAGTACTCACTTGATGCGTTATGTGCATCATATGGAAGTTCTCCTTCCATCATAAAGTATCATGGAAAAGTGTTTTCCACTTTAATTGATAGACATTGCTTCCATGTGGTTCCAGCAGGTGGAAACAGATTCTATCAACTCTTTGAATGCTTTGGTTAGTAGATTTGTGGAACAGTTTAGAGTTCAAATCGCCTGTCCGAAAAGCGAGATGACTCTAACAAGCATTATGCAAAAGTCCGGTGAGATTCTGCGTAAGTTCTTTAAACAATTTAATGTTGTTGTAGCTTCGATCGACAGAGCCAATCCATCTAACTAGAGTTTTGGATGCATCGGGACCTACAGTGGGATCTCGGAGAGTTCTATTTTGAAGCAGAATGGTTCATTCAGGAAGAAGATGCAAGAACTAATAAAAAGGTTCTCGAAGCTAATGAGGTTAAGGACGGGAAACCGTCCGACTCTAGTAAAGCTAAGGATTCTGGTGCTAGTAAACCTTCTTTGGGGAATGATCGTAACACGGCTTGGGGGTTCATCCCCACTACTCCATTTAGAAACCCTCCGCCAATGGAGTCGACTAAAAGTGAAAAAGGAACTTGTCAACATTGCTTGTTTCATGATCTCGACGATCATAATAAAAACAATTGTCAACATTTCAGGGACATGATAGAGAAGCGTGTCAAACATGGAGAGCTAATACTGTTTGTTCGGACTTGGGTTGTGGTGCAAGAACAGACACATCCCACTCATGCTACTCAGGATAGGCCCGAGACCAGCACTCATCCTGACGACATTGCCATCAAATAAACCCATTTACGAATCTAGTGGCTCGGATCCAGCCCTCCCGGGCATTTGTATCTTTTGGCTTCTGATTTTTGGCGTTCTGACATTGTGGATATTTCGGTTCCTCGGTCTTGGTTTTTCTATATTTTCTTGATATCGATCTTGGCTTTCTGGTATCTTGGTTTTAGCTTCTGTGGATTCTTAGTTATGGTCTCCTTTGGTTTCTCGAATATGGTGTTTGGCCTACGGATTTATGGCTCTTGGTTAATGGGCTACCCACTATTGGCTTTCCCACTTCTGGTTTTCCAGCTTTTGGATCTATCAAGCTTTTGATATGGCTCTCTTTGATTTTTTGGATTTGGATATTCGGGCTCCGGCCAATGGTTTTGGCTTTGTAAGCTCCGACCCTTTGGATTTATCTTTTTGGCTTTCTGGATTGTAGATGATTGAGTCAACCGACCCATGTACGAGAGTTGTTATAATCCCTAGGCTTGATATTTTCTCGACAATACCCAATCGCCCCTTCATTATTAATAAAATGGATTGGTGCTGGCTTTTCTTAGTCGTCTTACTTTGGTAAGATAGCCTTGAAGTATTCAAGCTTTCCATGGTCGTCTTACTCTGGTAAGGCCACCTTGGACACTTTGGATTTTCTTGGTCGTCTTACTACGATAAGATCGCCTTGAACTTTTCTGGAAACTCCTGTTATCTTGCTCTAGCAAGTCCATCTTAGATAACTCTGGTTTTGGAACTAGAATGGCCAAGTTTGCTTGTCTGTGTATGGGAACAAGCATCCTTAGGCATACTCTTGGAAAACGAAAAACTTTTCAGTCTTCTCCACGAATGAATTTGAAATCAAAGGTGGCTAAGTTTGCATACCCATATAAGATAATAGGCGAATCCTTAGGCATGCTCTTTATGGATGATGAATCATCAGGCTTTCCTTTTGGTTTTTACTAAAAATTCCAAAGTTTTATTTAAGAAGATTACTTCACAATTAAGGACGCTTGCTTATGGGGTATGAAATCTATAATTGGATTACAAACTCTGAGAACCCCGGTCCATGGCTTGTCCTTGGTCGTCTTACTCCAGTAAGGCCATCTTGGACCGCTCTGGCATGTCCTTGGTCATACTACTCTGGTAAGGCCGTCTTGGATCTCTCTACATGCCCTTAGTCGTCTTACTTCGGTAAGGCTGTCTTGTACCATTCCGACTTGTCCTTGGTCGCCTTACTTCGGTAAGGCCGTCTTGGACCTTTCTAGCATGTCCTTGGTTGTCTTACTTTGGTAAGGTTGTCTAGGAACTCTCTGACTTTCTTTAGTCACCTTGCTCCGGCAAGGCCGCCTTAGACTCATATGGACATCTAGTTATTTGGTTATTGATTACTCTATATTTACGCATTTCAGGGTTTACAATTTCCCGGTTATGAATTTTCTGGTTATTTAGGTTATTAGACTCCTCCAGTCCTTCGATTATTCTGGTTATCTCTCATATAATGATCCAGGGAGATTCCTAGATTTCATTGGATTATAGGTTTTATGGATTTCTGATTTTAGTCTTGATGCAATCTGGTGAGATCGTTGATTTCTGGATGGATTGGGTTTTCTGGTTATTACGATCTGATGTAATCGTGCTCTTCGGTTTTCTGGCAACAAAAGTTCGCTTTGGTCTTCTGCTGGCTTTGGTTCATAGATTCTTAGGTTCATCGCAAAAGACATCTTTCTTCAAGAAAGACATGTTTGGGGGTTTAAATTGTTGACCGTTTTTTAGCAAAGCAGTTACATGTCAAGATTTTGGTTAATGATGTGCTCAAGTTTCAAGAATGTTGTGACGGCCCGCCCCGCACCAACCGACATTTACTCCAAAAGTGCGCTGTACACATGTCCAGTTAGCGCGGAACGGTCGCCAAAGAAAGGAAAGAAGGGAATGAACAAATCAAGGAACCTGTAGAATGTCTCACAACGCATGGAATAAAATATAATAATCACATAACTTTGACATAAAACAGGCGAGACAGTGCATAAGCTGAAAAACTAAATCATGTTTAACATGGCAGCGGAAATCCAAAATACAGCTTATGATCCAACATCCTTATTACAACTTCAAAGATACTGTCTCTAAACAAAAGAAAGGAAAAAGGTACACTACTAATGCCCAAGCAGTGACCATCGATAACACAGGGAGATAATACATAAATATCATACGTGGAAGCCTCCTGCTCGTCTGCAGTACAGCTACCCGTGCATCCACCTAACCTGTCTCTAGTCTGCTCGTGTGAGCACCCAGAGTAATAAGAAGAGACATAAAACTCTGGGTCAGACATAAAGCCTGGTGTGAGCGATAAGCAGCTAAACAAAACAGAACAATAACAGGTATAATCCAATCATACCTGAACCTGGACCTGCAACCAAAGAGTTAGCACTACATACCGTACAATACTCTAAGGTGCCGCTAACATATGGTGTAAAGAATACGGGGGTGGGGGTGTGTATGTCATAGTGATGTCAAACAATCAAGCATAACAACCATCCTCACATCTCTCACTCAGTGCGTAAAGCATACGATATCCACTACTTTGGTCACCTAATCCTTTGGGCCATGACGGAATCCAATCCCGTACAACTATCACTACAAGCCCACTATCCATCTCTCAGTGGTGAACCAAAGTTATGAATACCGACAACTCCTTTGCACACGTCCCGCAGCAAAGCCCAATCATGAAGTGAACTCATTGGTTCCCATCTGGATCCTAAGCTCTAACTTCCCATATTGGACTACCTTTGCATCTCGGGTTATTGGTCAATACTGGGTCGGGTCGGGTTCCTTCTCAAGCCATCGGTTCGGGTCGGGCCTTCTCCTAGTGCGGTTCGGGTCGGGTCTTCTCCTAGTGCGGTTCGGGTCGGTTGTCCTCCATCGGTTCGGTTCGGGTGCTTTACCTCGGGTCGGGTCGGGTGTCATCTCCCCTCCAGCTCGTGTCTCCGTTCCGATCCGTGCCCTCGTCCTTCACATGCTCCTATCCGATCCATCCTCATGCCTTCACTCCGATCCGTCCTCCTCGATCCGATTCGTCCTCCTCGATCCGATCCGTCCTCCTCGATCCGATCCGTCCCAGTTCAGCTAGCGTGGCCTTCCTTTTTGCCATTTTTCCCCAAGTGTTGGGTTCCGATCCGGTCGGATTCTTTGCTCAGTTCAACATATCCGATCTGAGCCCTATGTCCGATCCGATCCAAACCCTGCACTGTTTTCTGAGACTGTTCCAGCAAGTGTTTACGCCATTCGACGACGTTTTCGACCATTCTAACTATTGAAATCAATCACAAAGCATTTCATACAGTCATAGCAACATGCATAATCAACCTCAAACACCAAAACAATAATATGATAGGTTAAAACGGATCAAACATACCCAAAAATCCATATTTTCCCCTTAAGCATGTTTAAGAACAACTAATGATAGGATTAGTAAAACTTAACCAAATTAGCCAAATTTTCTAACAGAGGTATAAAACAATATTTATGAATTTCTTAATATTTTTCCAGAATTTTATCACGCTTAATTTCGCTAATTAACACTAATCACCCCTTAATCCCCTAAAGCATGGTCTAACCATACAATTAGCAAAACATGTCCAAATTAACCCAAATTTTTATCAGAGCCGTAAATTATTATTTTAGAATTTTAGGAATTTTTCTAGATTTTTCTGAGCCATAATTTCGCTAATCTTCGCTAATTACCCAAATTGGCCGTAATTAGTGAAAAACAATGCAAATCACTCACCTTAGCCACAAATTAATTCTCAGTTCTGAAACTTCTCTGATTTGGATCCAATCCCTATGTGTTCCAGCAACTCTACCCCAATTCTTATGCTAATCCGCCTTGGTTTGATGTAGATTAAGCCAATACTTGATTAAACGGTGATTAGAAGGTGATTTGGGTGTTTTTAGCAAGTGGAGGCCATGGCTAGAGCTTAAGGAGGTAAGTGGCGGCTGGAAAAATGAATAAAAACCGAAATTTCTAACCCTATCAGTCCTTAAATACTCTTAATCCCGAAATCCCCCATTGGGCCTAGCTGCTAATTACCCGGTTAAGCCCAATTAGCTGAAATTAACCCTTTAAACCTTAATTCAGCCATATCTCCCAAACGTTAAGTCCGTTTGGCTATTATGACCACTCTACGGAAAGAGAAACCATCATCCGGAGCTAATGGAAGTGGTTTCAGGTTAAAATTCTTTTTCAATCAAAAGTTATGGACGAAACAAGATCAACTTGGGGCAAAACAGTTATTTAAAAATCGACAAATATCGTGAACATGGGAAATGACCCTACTAGTCGTTCCCCACAAGTACACGACCATACGACTTCATATGAAAATGAAATAAATATTCTACGATCTTCCGATTTGTAGAATGCGGGTCGTTACACTCTCCCCCCCTTAAGAAATTTCGCCCCCGAAATTCCTTAACTAAGAAACAAACAATGGGTCTCGCATGCCTATCAACCAATTTCAAACAATCAAACATACATGATAGCACAACAAGCATATCCTAGCATGCGGTTTACTAACAAGGGAAGAACCATCGCCCCTTGGACTTTCACTAATTTCGCCGTCTCTCTTCGTAATTTCTTCGTATCGTCCTCGACAATGCGAATCGGTCTCGCGGTTCCCAACCGCCTTGGGTTCTATTTCGATATCGTCCAACCGGTATGGCGAACTAGCTAAATCAAAATCATGCATAAACTTCCTTAACTGAGAAACATGAAATATGTCATATTCTCTTGGCATCTTTTTAGGTAACCCAACCCTATCCATCAAATTACCAATTACATTCCAAATGTCCTTTCAAGTCTAACCCGAATCTTGCCTACATCCATACTGCACGTCCAACGTATATTCACCTCCTAGAGGCAAACTAGATCCATCCAATGACCCTAGGCACTACATCCATATCTGTACTGTACGTCCAACGTACATTCACCTTCCAAAGGTGAACTAGACCCATCCAATGAATCCAGGTACTCCACCTATATCTGTACTGTACGTCCAACGTACATTCACCTTCCAAAGGTGAACTAGACTCATCCAATGAATCTAGGTACCCTACCTATGAGTCCAAGTCCAACTTGAAACTCCTATATCCACTGAATCTCCAAGATCAACGGACGCTCCACAATTCCCCAACATACTTCAAGTCTAACGTAAAGTATCTTCGTATCCGTTATATCACCATGACTAACGAACTCGTCCCATTTCCATTCAACAGAATCCTACAGGTGATAGTCTACTCAAGAGAAGAAAGGTAGGAACAAACATAACAGCCATAGCATCCATCAAACAAGTCCTATCTATCACCTGCTAAAAGCCATGAATACATCAACACCTATATGTCTGGTCCAACCAACATCAATAACTAATGGAAGCCCAGCCTCCAAACGGACTACCGTACGTCCAACGCACGTTTATCCTCCAAGGATAACTAGATCACGTCCAACGGATCCAAGGTAACGGGCGTCCCCAGATACCCCTGCTTTTAGTCCGCCTGAAACACTCGAGTCCCACCCAAGTCTATCCATTATCTTGCTGCCCTCTCGAGTCCAACTCGAGCCAATCCAATTCCTCGCAGCCTCCTCGAGTCTAACTCGAGTCAATCTATTACACATCCATACTAAGACCCAGTCTTGAGTATCCATTACCTACAAACTCTAGTCCAACGTGAGTCGTCTCCCTATTCGTTGCATCTCTAAGATCAATCGAACATCTATTTTCTTTTACGAGTTCAAGTCCAACTTGAATCGTCCTAACCTTCGTTGCATATTCCTTGACCAATGAACACATCCTATTCTTTCAAAAAGAACATCAACATAGGGTCCTAAACAATCCATTACTTTGCATCTTTCTCGAGTCCCACTCGAATCATCACATACCCTTATTGAGTCTAACTCGGGAAATCTATACCATCGAACATTCCTACCATGTTATGAGCTGCACATCACTCCCCGAGTGCACCAAGATATCATCCAATGAGAATCACAACAACCACTTATCTCTCACGCAAACCATCCTAGTCGACCTCGACATTCCCCAAGCACAAGCCCCAAAGGCCTAAACCAATATCAGACAAGCACCCAAGGAACATCTCCTCCGAGTTCAGACAATCTACGTGAGATGATGTGAGCAAAACATCCGAGCACTCAAGCATCCATAACTGACTTTGGCTATCCTCGCCAATCTTGCTTGAAACTATCGTCGATCGCATGACCAAGTCCTGAACAAACTACTGTACATCCAATGTACATTTGCTTCTCTAACCCCCGTTATCATCTTCATCATAAAGTAGGCGATCCAATACCACCTTTCGTCCATCATCCACTCTAGCGGTCGTCAAAGACACTTCGCAACCTACTATTGCTCTATACCTTTGGAGTCAATCGGCTCCTAAAAATCAAGCCAAACCTAGTAAAGCTCGAAATAATGCAATCACAACAAACATATATCCATGACTCGATAAGACCAAATTACGACAAATCCAACAAAGGCTAGTCAAACCACCTATCGGGTTTGTCACTACTAAAGGTCTATCGACTATCTCGGGTTCCAATTCCAACCTATCTACCAGGTCACTAGGTACGAAGGAATGGGAAACCTTGTTATTAAACAAAACTCAAACAGAAACATCTTAAATAGAAAGCATACCTCGAATAACGACACCTTTTTCCTTCTGCGCCGCAGTTGGGGCATTCGACGAAGAAGGAATAGCGTTGATAGCATATGCTTTCACGATTTGCTTCTCCCTAGGAGATTGTGGACATTCATTCTTGTGATGTCCTGCTTGGCCGCAATTAAAGCACTTCCTTTCCCCAGGCTTTTCTCGACAATCTCTGGCATAGTGGCCCTTCTTGCCACAGCTAAAGCACTCGCCATCTTTCTTATTCTTCTTACTTTGGCCATCCATGGTTTGGTCTTGTTTCCTCTTAGTCTGGGAATTATTCTTGCCTCCGCCGCCTGCTTGCGGCTTTGGCTCCTGTGTAGATGCAGTTGCGACCTCAGTCTTAGGCTTAGGGTAAAGACTTTCTGACCTTAATGCCTTTCCTACAATCGATTCAAACGTCTCATCGATGTGGTTTATAAGCCTTTCCCCCAAGTACCCATCTAAACCAGTTATGAACTTCTCGTTCTTCTTCTCGGCAGTGTCGATAAGAGATAACCCATATTTCGATAAAGTATCGAACTCAGCAACATACTCTGAAACTGCCCTTCCGTTCTGCTTAAGCTCCAGAAACTTTCTAAACAATTCTGACTTCTGAGCAGCTGGTATAAACTTATCGCAAAAACGAGCCTTAAACTGATCCCATGTAATCTGATCCTCTGGAGTTGCTGCCTTAATAGCATTCCACCAATTCATTGCTCGTCCTTGAAGCTGACGGGATGCTAGCTTCCTCTTCATGGCATCTTCAATACCCAAGTCTTCGAAGATACGCTCACAGCTATCCAACCAATCCTGAACAACCGTAGTCGACTCCGTTCCGTGGAACGGCTTCCCACCAAGACTAGTATAATCCTTGTTAAGCTTGGCGAAATCGGCCCTAGGCGCCTTCACTGCTGCACCACCACCGTTAGCAACATTAGGAGCTGCCCTCTGAACATCCCTAAGCATCTCTCTCATGAGGTCAGTAAACATCGTCCTCATCTCAGCAGCATTCCCATTATTGGCTCCTCTACCAGTACCCCTCACGTATCGGCTCATTGTTCAATATGTACAGAGAAAACGATTAACTGTCTTCTTTGTGGTGTCAGTGCAGTGCGACTTCATCCTTAACTATACTAATAGTATATATATATATATCTATATAGCTTTGAAAACCAGTTTTGAAATATCAAAATAATCACAAATACGCGCTCTCATATACGTATAATATCTCTCCCTGATGACTTTCCCCAGGTTAACTACGCAACCTCGCTCTGATACCAAATGTGACGGCCCGCCCCGCACCAACCGACATTTACTCCAAAAGTGCGCTGTACACATGTCCAGTTAGCGCGGAACGGTCGCCAAAGAAAGGAAAGAAAGGAATGAACAAATCAAGGAACCTGTAGAATGTCTCACAGCGCATGGAATAAAATATAATAATCACATAACTTTGACATAAAACAGGCGAGACAGTGCATAAGCTGAAAAACTAAATCATGTCTAACATGGCAGCGAAAATCCAAAATACAGCTTATGATCCAACATCCTTATTACAACTTCAAAGATACTGTCTCTAAACAAAAGAAAGGAAAAAGGTACACTACTAATGCCCAAGCAGTGACCATCGATAACACAGGGAGATAATACATAAATATCATACGTGGAAGCCTCCTGCTCGTCTCCAGTACAGCTACCCGTGCATCCACCTAACCTGTCTCTAGTCTGCTCGTGTGAGCACCCAGAGTAATAAGAAGAGACATAAAACTCTGGGTCAGACATAAAGCCTGGTGTGAGCGATAAGCAGCTAAACAAAACAGAACAATAACAGGTATAATCCAATCATACCTGAACCTGGACCTGCAACCAAAGAGTTAGCACTACATACCGTACAATACTCTAAGGTGCCGCTAACATATGGTGTAAAGAATACGTGGGTGGGGGTGTGTATGTCATAGTGATGTCAAACAATCAAGCATAACAACCATCCTCACATCTCTCACTCAGTGCGTAAAGCATACGATATCCACTACTTTGGTCACCTAATCCTTTGGGCCATGACGGAATCCAATCCCGTACAACTATCACTACAAGCCCACTATCCATCTCTCAGTGGTGAACCAAAGTTATGAATACCGACAACTCCTTTGCACACGTCCCGCAGCAAAGCCCAATCATGAAGTGAACTCATTGGTTCCCATCTGGATCCTAAGCTCTAACTTCCCATATTGGACTACCTTTGCATCTTGGGTTATTGGTCAATACTGGGTCGGGTCGGGTTCCTTCTCAAGCCATCGGTTCGGGTCGGGCCTTCTCCTAGTGCGGTTCGGGTCGGGTCTTCTCCTAGTGCGGTTCGGGTCGGTTGTCCTCCATCGGTTCGGTTCGGGTGCTTTACCTCGGGTCGGGTCGGGTGTCATCTCCCCTCCAGCTCGTGTCTCCATTCCGATCCGTGCCCTCGTCCTTCACATGCTCCTATCCGATCCATCCTCATGCCTTCACTCCGATCCGTCCTCCTCGATCCGATTCGTCCTCCTCGATCCGATCCGTCCTCCTCGATCCGATCCGTCCCAGTTCAGCTAGCGTGGCCTTCCTTTTTGCCATTTTTCCCCAAGTGTTGGGTTCCGATCCGGTCGGATTCTTTGCTCAGTTCAACATATCCGATCCGAGCCCTATGTCCGATCCGATCCAAACCCTGCACTGTTTTCTGAGACTGTTCCAGCAAGTGTTTACGCCATTCGACGATGTTTTCGACCATTCTAACTATTGAAATCAATCACAAAGCATTTCATACAGTCATAGCAACATGCATAATCAACCTCAAACACCAAAACAATAATATGATAGGTTAAAACGGATCAAACATACCCAAAAATCCATATTTTCCCCTTAAGCATGTTTAAGAACAACTAATGATAGGATTAGTAAAACTTAACCAAATTAGCCAAATTTTCTAACAGAGGTATAAAACAATATTTATGAATTTCTGAATATTTTTCCAGAATTTTATCACGCTTAATTTCGCTAATTAACACTAATCACCCCTTAATCCCCTAAAGCATGGTCTAACCATACAATTAGCAAAACATGTCCAAATTAACCCAAATTTTTATCAGAGCCGTAAATTATTATTTTAGAATTTTAGGAATTTTTCTAGATTTTTCTGAGCCATAATTTCGCTAATCTTCGCTAATTACCCAAATTAGCCGTAATTAGTGAAAAACAATGCAAATCACTCACCTTAGCCACAAATTAATTCTCAGTTCTGAAACTTCTCTGATTTGGATCCAATCCCTATGTGTTCCAGCAACTCTACCCCAATTCTTATGCTAATCCGCCTTGGTTTGATGTAGATTAAGCCAATACTTGATTAAACGGTGATTAGAAGGTGATTTGGGTGTTTTTAGCAAGTGGAGGCCATGGCTAGAGCTTAAGGAGGTAAGTGGCGGCTGGAAAAATGAATAAAAACCGAAATTTCTAACCCTATCAGTCCTTAAATACTCTTAATCCCGAAATCCCCCATTGGGCCTAGCTGCTAATTACCCGGTTAAGCCCAATTAGCTGAAATTAACCCTTTAAACCTTAATTCAGCCATATCTCCCAAACATTAAGTCCGTTTGGCTATTATGACCACTCTACGGAAAGAGAAACCATCATCCGGAGCTAATGGAAGTGGTTTCAGGTCAAAATTCCTTTTCAGTCAAATGTTATGGACGAAACAAGATCAACTAGGGGCAAAACAGTCATTTAAAAATCGACAAAAATCGTGAACATGGGAAATGACCCTACTAGTCGTTCCTCACAAGTACACGACCATACGACTTCATATGAAAATGAAATAAATATTCTACGATCTTCCGATTTGTAGAATGCGGGTCGTTACAAATGTTGTCAGAAAATGCAAAGCGATTTGGTCGAAGTCGCGTCGTGTTCGGAAAAGGATCGAAAGAGCGTCGATTCATGAAATCATCGTTAATAAACTTGAAAAACTAGCGTGGTAAAAATACATGATCGACTCAGTCCAATCGGCTCAAAATGTTTGAGCGTGTTGGTCTGATTGCGTTGTAAAACTCATCGTGGAAAAATATATGGATTTCGGTAAAATATGGTTTTGCGCCCTCAAAGACAGCTGATCGGCATAGCATGATCACGAAAAATGACTTAGGTGACTCATGACATCAAAATCTGGCACTTTGCGAATTTTGGATTTGGTACATTCAAAAACACGTGATCGACATGTAAAAATCATGAAAACCACATGTACATGCTTGGCTGATCGCTTATTGAAAAGTGGCTTGTTTGGCACGTTGAAAATGCCTGGTTGACACGGAAAATTGTTCAAAAACAAGGGTGCGCACTGGGTTGATCACTTTTAGAATTTGACTTGGCAACTTGGATTTTCGCATTCTCAGTTTTCGCATCATGATCGGATGTGAAGTCATGGGTTAGGAAATTCTAAATCACGAGTATGCTCATGGGATGCGAAGCGGGATTTGGCAGATTCGAAATCCTAAGGCAGATTCGGCATCTAGAAAAGCAATGGATCGCATCGGGGAGGCGATGCGATTTCTTGGGTGCACATCGAGGTTCAGGCATATGAAAAATTGGCAAAGGACAGGGATACAAAATTTTTTCATCTCAAAATCATTAAACCGACTCAAAAGGATCAAGTTTTTTCTTGATTTCGCATCATGGCTTCGGGAGTCGAAAATTAGTTAAGTGGCGGGATTCGAATTCTTGGATTTTGCCAAGAATACTTGGCTTGCAGCTTCACCATGTGGATAACATGGATTTTCTTGATCCGCACATTTTGATCTAGAAAATTTAGGATGCAAAATTTCAATCGTCTAGGATTCAAAATTTTGGCTTTAGCTTGGTTTTTTGGCTTCGTTTTCGGGATGCGAAATTCGCACCCCCAAGGATACAAAATTCGGGCTGTTGGTCCCAAATCTCACCTATAAATACCCCCAAGCTTGGCATTTGAAGGGTTGGTTCTAATTTGCTATTTTGGACTACTTGAAGCTCTCAAGCACCATTAATGGCTTCTAACTTTTTCTCCGTGACTATTGGACATAGCTTGGACCTTTAAATGTTACACAAACATTTTTCATTAACTTTTGGACATTCAACTAGACATTTGACATGGTTTTGGACATATTTTCATACCTTTGGACATTGGAGCTATTTCTTGGATATTTTTGTACAGTTTGACTCAACGATGAAGACGAAGGGAATTTTTGTCAAAATTTAGAATTAATAAATACACAACTTTGTATGCAGAAATTGCCCAAACTTATACAACATTTGTAATTAACAATTGTATGATGAATGATTACTATGAAGTGGATGTACGCGTCGGTGATGAACCACTATAAAAGTTGTATTCTCCGTTTACATTCACTACTCTTTGGGATTATTATTTTTCTATAAAACATACACTTGGTCGTATGCATGCAGAATAACCATTTCCTCATGTCAACAGAGGGTACGCAACTCTAGGTTTGAGATGCGACAACCTATAGTTTTAGTTGGTAGATTATACACTTGTTTGTAGCTTGCATGTTTTTTATTCGAGGGTTTCAAAATAATTTTGGGTATGGATTGGTTGAGTTGATATGATGCGAGAGTATTGTGTTGAAGCATAGAGGTATCGTTGAAGCATCCTGATAGCTAGGATATGATTGTTTTCTCATTGGGAAGAGATGTTCCATAGGTGTTTTCTTTGTTGTGCGGTTTCAAATTGGAGGAAGATATAGGTAGTGCTTTTATTGTTAAGGAATTTGTTGACGTCTTTAAAACAGTGGAAGGGTTGCTGCCAAAAAGATATATCGAGTTTCAGAATGATCTTGTGCCCAGAGCTGAGTTAATGAGTAGGCCTCCAAGTCGAATGACCCTTTAACAGGAGTTGAAGGTACAACTTGTTGAGTTGGAAAGTAAAAGTTTCATTCATCCAAGTAGTTCGCCTTGGGGATCATTGATAGTATTTGTGAAGAAACCCGATGGATCGTTAAGGATATGTATTAAATACTGAAAGCTCAACGAGAGGACAATGAAGAATAGGTATCCTTTTCCATGTGTTGTTGATTTGTTTTGTCAGTTAAGCGGAGAAAACAAGTTTTCTCAATTGAATTTGGCTATTGGGTTTCACCAGCCAAGGGTGGTGAAAGACAGTGTTCCATTGACATCATTTTGTACCAGATATAGTATGGATGGAGTGAGAGTCCTTATATGGATCTTATGTGTCTAACTAAGCAAGTATAGTTGATGTAAATGCTGAAACTATAGAAATATGTAAAGTAAAGAAAGAACATACCAATCTTTAATCCCGTTTCGGACCTCCCATCCTACGCCCAGTCCCTAAAGCTCCCCTTCGGCATTCTAACTATCAAAACTTCCCTTTTATCCCGAAGGAATAAGCAAACAGAAGTATAGTTGCTTTGAAAAACTTGTTCTCTTTACAACACCGATATTGACTGAATGCTTTACAAAGATTCTCCTATAATCTCCTAGAGTAAATATATGATTTGAGGTGCTTTTGTATGGAAGAATAAGTGTGCTCCATAGTAAAGTTGGATTGCAAGAGAGTATAGAGAGTTCTAGAGAGATTCAGAAAGATTCACTGAGTAAACTCTTTTGTTTTCTGTATGTGTGTGTGTGTGTATGTGTCTATATATTGAAGAGTTTTGTTGAAGAGATATAACTTTAGACTAAAAACCCTTCAACTGAAAAATTGTAACCATTGAAAAATAAAAAATGGGGTTTAAAAGAATGGTCATGTCTTTTAATTTCGGAAGAAACCCTTTTAGGAAAACAGTCGTCACTCAAATATACGTCCATTACATAGAACAAATGTAACAACCCGTATTTTTGAATAACATGTTATAACATAAATGGAGGCAGAATCAAACTGTAAAATCTGAATCAAGGGAAATGGGCTGTGCCATTGCGTTCGTCTCGGAAAAATACGCGAAATAGAGTCCGAGTTTTCGAAAATCGGAGTCCGTATGACCAAGATATGGCCTCGCGAAGTTTCACGAAAAATTCACAAATTAAAGTATACTTAATTAAGTGAAATGGGTTGCGCAGAGAAATATATATATATATATATATATTGATATATACATATATATAATTTAAAATTAAATAAATAAATATGCAAAAATGTTCAAAACAGCGAATTGGGAGAGGGGAATAACCGAACCGGCCGATTTTTGAGGTCGACCCAAACACGCTGGGTCGACTAGGGGTTAATCCAGGGTGTTTGGCTGTCAACCCGTGGGCCGATTCGCTCAAATGCAGATTTTGCCTTTGAATGGTTCTCATGGTTCAGCTTTAATCTAAAGGCCCTAGATGGTTCCTACACATGACTTCTTCCCCAAGACATGCTTTGATGGCTTGGATTGAATCTAGGGTTAATCCTATGGCTAATACTATCCTAAAACTCTATAAAAAGACCCCTAAACCTAGCCTAAATCACCATTATTCAATCCTACAACTAAACTATGCCAAATTTGTTCCTCTCATGGCCTCCACAATCATGCTAAAATTTCTAAGTTAATTTCTATGAGAGATTTTGAGTTCATACAAGTGTTTTCAAACTTGTATGAGTGTTCTTAGCTTGCATTCAAGTCAAGTTGCAATATTTATATTTCAAAGCAAGGGTTTTTATTGAATTGGCTCAAGGGTTTTCATTTGGAGCTTGCATATTTGGGTTTTTGGTGATTGCATAAGGGCTTCGTCTCAATCTTTATAATAAATATTTATTTGTGTCTTCATAGCATTGTAAGCCCTTTTCTACTTTCTTTCTTTGAACTCTAAAGTTAAATGAATGATGCAAGTTTGGGGTTGATCATTATATGCAAGTTTGGTTGATCATTATATGCAAATTTGGTTGATCATTATATGCAAGTTTGGATGATCATTATGCAAGTTGGTTTAATCATTATGTATGACACATGTTGCTATGTTATGCAAGTTTGGGTTGATCATGTTATCATGTTATGCAAGTTAAACTTGAGGTTTTGAGCATAAAGCTCCAAGCTTTATATTAAAGGTTGCATTTTGGCAACATGAAAGTTATCATATCCCTTATGATAACTTGCATGTGAGGCAAAATGCGAACTTCTAGCAACTTCTACATGTCATTTATCACCATGTATCACTCATATGCTAAGTTTGATTTTATGCATGCTTTTGAAGCCTAATAATGCAATATGCAAGTATATGAACATATGTACATTTCATATGCCACCATGTTAAACTTGTGGCTTCAACACCTTTATGTCATGGTTATGCCAAGTTCCCTATTTTATCCTTTATGCGTTGTTGCGATTATGTAAACGATTGGATTACGTTGGGGTTGGGTAACATAATGACATGAACATGATTTTTGTAACATGACGTGATATGTTAACTTGTAATTATGTTTTGGAAACATAATGGACATGACACTTAGAAAATATGAATGTGGCCAACTCGAGGTTGGGTTGAGTTTGTAGCATAAATCTACCCGGACCCGCCCGGCTTAACTAGTGGCTACAAACAATAGGACCCAATGTGAGAAGTTGGTCATGTTGTGCTCGAACCCGAGGTTAGACCTAGTTGTGGTGTAAAGCTACCCGGACCAGCCCGGCTTAACTAGTAACAACAACAAAGTCTAATGTGAGAGGTTAAAGCGCATTAAGTTAATTAATGCCTCCTGATTAGGTTTAAGTCATGGTCCACTTAATATTTAACCAATTTGGGCTTGATGGATTAATCGAGGTTAAGTCAGGAGCCTTGGGTACTCTTAACCGATTTAATCCACGTTTGGATCGGGTTAACCACATTTAACTCGTTAAGAAACCCTAGTTGCGTGGTCCTTTTCAGCAGTAACCTTCTAGATGTATCATAAGACCCTAGGACTAGGCTAGGGTGGGGCACGATTACTGGGCTGATTGTAAGAGACCAAAAGAGACGGCTGAATGATGCCCCGGTTGTTCAGGCGGACCATGGTCGTGCACATCAAGTCCGGAGTTGAACACGGGCAACGGTAGGTTTGGACTGTGCATCATGGTATGGTGTCAGAAGGTTACACCGTAGGGCCAGATACACCCTAGGGTGGACCATGCACAGTCAACTACATTACATGATTAAGCCGCATGACACCGACACTTGACGAGTTAGGCTTATAGGGAGCCGATCAACTATACCGAGTAGTTGGACCTTGATTTAGGTCATCTCATGATGTTGGGCCAAGCTTGGGTCAAGGGATCAATTCTTGTTTTTACTTGACATGTTAGAATGCTAGTACACCCGTGGTGCAAAATTTAACCTTAATTATGCGATGACACCTTTATCTATCTTGTTAGTTAATCATTATGCCAGTATGTTGTTATCCTTATGTTCATCTCAGCTTCTCATGCCAGTTAACTTTACTAGTTCATAGACAGATAGTAGTAGGGCTTACCAGTCTTTTTGACTGACCTGTTTTCTTTCGCCTCTTTTCTTCCGTTTCCCCCCTCCCCCTCCCCTCAGGTTCTCAGGGTGGGAACATTGGAGCTTAGCTTGGATCTTTCTAGCTTGCTTACCGGATTTGCTCATGTACGGGTTTGGACATTGAGCTAGCTATGGTTTATCACTTCACTTTGGGGATAGTACTTTATGTATTTCAGTTTTTCAGTTTATGCTTTTATCTAGACTTTGTTTGTTGGAAAATAATGACTAAGTACTTTATTGTAACTTAACTGTGGTTTTGGAAATGCAAGTTTTATCCGCTGCTTTACTACTCAGTTTTACTTATATGTTCTGTCTTGTGATATCTGCATGCATGTTTACCTTGTTTAAACGCCCCTCCAAAGCTAGTGTCCTTGCAAGAGTGGCACTGGCGGAGGTGGGGTGTTACAATTGGTATCAGAGCATAAGGTTTACAAGATTTGAGCAAAAGTGTTTTTGAAACTTACCTTTTGAAAAACTATTTTCAAA
Organism: Allium sativum; assembly: GCA_030737875.1. Taxonomy (NCBI): domain Eukaryota; kingdom Viridiplantae; phylum Streptophyta; class Magnoliopsida; order Asparagales; family Amaryllidaceae; genus Allium; species Allium sativum. The sequence continues at coordinate 73,176,327 of CM060924.1, forward strand.
ACCAATTAAGTATTTTCCAAGAAAAGTCTAGTTATTTTAAAAAGGCTATCCCCCAAAAGCCATAGCACTATCCTTCGTTTCTTCGTTCCGAATCTATCTTTTTCTTCGTTTTAGTATGGCCGATCGCTTTACTATCCCGGAAGGCGTACAAGTACCCGTCTGGTTCTGGAGATTTATGGAGGCAAGGGCGAATGAAGCCAGCCCCGCGAACATTCCTCCTCCTTCCCCCGTCGCTAACATCTCTCCTCCTCCCGTAGCTAAGGTTCCTCCTCCCCCTCAGCATCCGCAAGAGGATTTCGCAAAGCTTTGTAAAGACTTTAAGGCGATGGGTTGCAAGAATTTTGTCGGAACAGAGACTCCCGTGGAGGCAAGAAACTGGTTAAAGGAAACTGAAGACCTCTTTGCTATCTTTGATGTGGAAGATCGTAGGAAAGTTCTGTTGGCGGTATGGCTATTGAAAGGGGATGCTGCTTATTGGTGGGTAGTCACCACCACTACTAGACCCATTGAGGCTTGGGATGACTTTAGGAGAAGGTTTGGACTAAAGTTTCTATCGTCGACAGAAGAGAACCTTCAGCTAGAGAGGTTCCTATCACTAAAGCAAGGGGACATGACCGTTAGAGAATACGTGGATAAGTTTAATCAACTTGCTCAGTTCGGTCTAGAATGGGTTAACACCGCTCGGAAGAAGGCCCTACGCTTTGCTCTAGGATTAAATGAGCCCTTGCGCAGTTTGGCCATATCTCATATACCCCTGGGGGCGACCTTCGAGAGTTTGGTGAATATGACCCTACTTCAAGAGGAAGATAAGAGTGGCAAGAAGGAGGTCAAGGCAAATGAGTCCCAAGGCAAGAAGGAAGATACCGAGAAAAGAGATAAGAACAACAACAAGGCAAGAAAGACAAGAAAGTGCAACTTCTGTAGGATCACTGGGCACATAGCCAAGGATTGCAGGAAGAAGAAGAGGAAGTTAGGCAAGTGTTTTCATTGCGGAGAATCTGGACATCTTAGCAAGGATTGTCCCAAGAAGCATGGACAAGGGCAAGGACAAACTCAGCAAGTAGGACCCTCTGGAGGGCAATTGCAGGCTCTCCTCGCTCTTCCAGCTTTTGATCGAGGTAGAGTTTTTATAGAAATTCATGTTTACATTTCTGATTTTCCTGTTCGCACCTTATTTGATCCTGGCGCATCGCATAGTTTTATCTCTTCTGATATTGTTGAAAGTTTGCACCTAAGTACTAGCTTAGTTGAGGATCCCGTTTGTGTTTCAAGTCCAATTGGGGGTTCCGCCCATCTGTCTATGATTTGTGTGGATTTGAAAATTTCTATCTTGGCCGTAGAATTCACGTGTAGTGCTTATGTTCTCCGGGTCACGGGATATGGGTTGGTCTTGGGCATTGATTGGTTGTCCAATTATGGAGCCATCCTCGATTGTGAGCATAGGGTGGAGAGGCTCATGACTCGCCTCGGTAACACCCTAGAAATTTCTTGTAACCCTAGAGGTCCCGTCATGTTATGTTATCTTGAATCTCTCGACTCGTCCATCGATGATCTGCAATCTGTAAGGGTGGTCCGAGACTATCCCGATGTCTTTGAAGAAGTTAAGGGGTTACCCCCTAAACGAGAGATAGATTTCCGCATTTATCTAGTTGATAATGCCAAGCCAGTATCATTGCCCGTTAGGCACATGGCCCCTCGTGAAAGAAGGGAGCTCAGTAAGCAAATCAAGGAGTTGCTTGAGAAGAATTTTATTAGGCGAAGCATTTCTGAATGGAGTGCTCCGGTGGTATTCCCTACTAAGGCGGATGGTTCGCTTCGTCTATGTGTTGATTATCGAGAGTTGAACAAGCTGATAAAGAAGAATAGGCACCCGTTACCGAGAATTGATGATCTCTTTGACCAGCTTGTAGGTGCTTCTGTTTTCTCTCATCTCGATCTAGCCATCGGATTCCATCAGCTTAGAGTGGCTGAGGATAGCATTGATAAAACTGTGTTTAGGACTCCAGATGGATTCTTTGAATGGCTTGTCATGCCATTCGGTTTGACTAATGCACCCGCCTACTTCGTAGATTTGATGAGTAGGGTGTTCAGGGAGTTCCTTAACAAGTTTGTTGTTGTCTTCGTGGATGATATTCTGATCTTCTCAAAGGATGAGGAAGAGCATGCTAGGCATCTCAAGGAAGTGATGAATACGCTTAGAGCGCATCAGTTGAAAGCCAAGTTCTCCAAATGTCATTTCTGGAGAAGTGAAGTTCGGTTTCTTGGACATATAGTTTCTAAGCAAGGAATAGCGGTGGATCCCGCGAAAGTGATTGTGGAAGACTCCTAGGAGTGCAACCGAAGTAAGAAGCTTTCTCGGTTTGGCGGGCTACTATAGGAAGTTCATCAGGGACTTCGCTAAAATTTCATCCCCTCTTACTAAGTTGACGAAGAAGAACTTAGTCTGTGCATGGGACTTGGAGTGTGAGCTTGCTTTTCAAAGGCTCAAGAGAGCCCTTACCTCAGCTCCAGTTTGGCAACGTGGATTGTCACTGTTTTCAAGAGATAGTTTTCTGCGTGGGATACCGTATAGTATGTAAATGAGATCCAAGATTCACTAACGAATCTTGGAAAGCTTGCATGAACCATGAGCACGCAGTTATGTTTAAGCCAAGTATTTTAGGCAAAGAATAAGTGGAAGTGGAACGAGAAGCAACGGTGAAATGAGTTCTAACTCATATTTTGGGAACAAGAATTAAGAACTACGGAATTGCGAAGATAAAAGATGGTTAGGGCACGATGGGATTAAGCACAAGAAAATGAGGCTTAGAAGATTGAAGTCTAGATACGCGCATTTAATCTCTTTCTAAGAGTATATCCTTGATCCCTATTGTTCCGTAGAGCTTACTCGCATGCGACCTTTTAAGTATATCCTCTCAGTCCCATCCTCAATCTTAGTTCTGTTACAAACCCCCTAAGGAGTATGACTAGCCTATTTGTGATATATGGTTGGGGTGAAGAAGTTCGCCACCAAACTATTTGGGCTTTATGGGATATGGGTAATAATTGATAGATTACAAAGAGAGCCCATTTTATTCCGGTGGAAAGCAAGAGGACCGTATCATGGCTAGCGTCTGTTTATCTTCGGGAAATAGTGCGGTTGCATGGAGTTCCTTCTAGAATAGTTAGCGATCGCGACCCAATTTTCACTAGCCAGTTCTGGAACAGTTTGCAAGAAGCGATGGGTACGCGATTAAATCTGAGTACAGCCTATCACCCCCAGACGGATGGCCAAACCGGAAGGTGAATAGAGTACTAGAAGATCTCTTGAGACTTTGTGTTCTTGACTTTGGTGGTACGTGGGAAGACCACCTACCTCTTGTAGAGTTTGCTTATAATAATAGCTATCAAGCCAGCATAGGGATGGCACCATTTGAAGCTTTGTATGGGAGGCCGTGTAGGTCACCATCTTGTTGGTGGGAGACAACAGATAGACTTATACTTGGGCCCGATATGATACGGGACACATCCGAGAAAGTTGAATTGGTGAGAAGAAGGATGAAAGCGGCCCAAGATAGACAGAAATCCTATGCTGACAAGTAAAGGGCAGATTTGTAATTCGAAGTGGGAGGCATGGTTTTCGTGAAGGCTTCTCCTTTGCGTAATGTGGTACGTTTTGGAGCGGTTGGGGAGTTGGCACCAAGGTTCGTAGGACCCTTCCCTATCGTAGAGAGAATTGGAAAGATGGACTATAAGGTGGAATTGCCCGAAAAGCTAGCCGGAGTGCATAATGTCTTTCATGTCTCGCATCTCCGAAAGTGCCTGCATGAGTCCGCTGAGGTGGTTGAACCAAGCATTCTTGAAGACATTGAGGTAGAGAAAGAAGCAACCTTGAGAAAAGCTCCGATCCGTATCTTGGGAACAGAGATCAAGAAACTAAGGAATCGAGAAGTCAAATTGGTGAAAGTTCAGTGGGGTGAAGCCGACGAAGATGCAACTTGGGAAACCGAGGAGAAGATGCGTGGGCTTTATCCATTTCTTTTTTAGGGTACATTCTCGATCTCTTTTCCTAATTAGCATATCTTTCTTTTTATCCATGTTTATCTTGTTTATCTTGTTATCTCGTTAAACTTGTCATGAGGACCTTAGGTAGAAACCCTTTGGATGAAACATGTATTTGAAACATGTTATGTTTGATGTTTGCAAGTGGTTGCAAGTGTTTGCAAGTGGATGCATAATACACGTTAGGCACCAAGATCGGCTCACACACTTTCATACCGCATATGCATGAGTGTTTATGCTTATTCATGGATGAAAACTTGTTATGCTATCACGTGGATGTTGCATATGGATGAATTTTATGTGCACTCATATAGAGATTATAAATTATGTTAGGAATTTGCATACATATGGAATCATTTCACTAACATATTTTGCATTAAGGGGGTTTACTGAATCAGTAACCTCCTGATTTTCGCATTAGATAAGTACATATACACACACCTTTGCATATGATCATACAGCATTTAGAAACTTTTAAGGACAATGATTGCTCGTGGATGATGTTTTGAGTAGATGGATGATGGATGGTAGGATACGTTCTTCCTAACTTGGAGATTTCGGGGACGAAATCCTTTAAGGAGGGGAGAATGTAACAACCCGTATTTTTGAATAACATGTTATAACATAAATGGAGGCAGAATCAAACTGTAAAATCTGAATCAAGGGAAACGGGCTGTGCCATTGCGTTCGTCTCGGAAAAATACGCGAAATAGAGTCCGAGTTTTCGAAAATTGGAGTCCGTATGACCAAGATATGGCCTCGCGAAGTTTCACGAAAAATTCACAAATTAAAGTATACTTAATTAAGTGAAATGGGTTGCGCAGAGAAATATATATATAGTGATATATACATATATATAATTTAAAATTAAATAAATAAATATGCAAAATTGTTCAAAACAGCGAATAGGGAGAGGGGAATAACCGAACCGGCCGATTTTTGAGGTCGACCCCAGCTCGCTGGGTCGACTAGGGGTTAATCCAGGGTGTTTGGCTGTCAACCCGTGGGCTGATTCGCTCAAATGCAGATTTTGCATTTGAATGGTTCTCATGGTTCAGCTTTAATCTAAAGGCCCTAGATGGTTCCTACACTTGACTTCTTCCCCAAGACATGCTTTGATGGCTTGGATTGAATCTAGGGTTAATCCTATGGCTAATACTATCCTAAAACTCTATAAAAAGACCCCTAAACCTAGCCTAAATCACCATTATTCAATCCTACAACTAAACTATGCCAAATTTGTTCCTCTCATGGCCTCCACTCTCATGCTAAAATTTCTAAGTTAATTTCTGTGAGAGATTTTGAGTTCATACAAGTGTTTTCAAACTTGTATGAGTGTTCTTAGCTTTCATTCAAGTCAAGTTGCAAGATTTCTATTTCAAAGCAAGGGTTTTTACTGAATTGGCTCAAGGGTTTTCATTTGGAGCTTGCATATTTGGGTTTTTGGTGCTTGCATAAGGGCTTCGTCTCAATCTTTATAATAAATATTTATTTGTGTCTTCATAGCATTGTAAGCCCTTTTCTACTTTCTTTCTTTGAACTCTAAAGTTAAATGAATGATGCAAGTTTGGGGTTGATCATTATATGCAAGTTCGGTTGATCATTATATGCAAGTTTGGATGATCATTATGCAAGTTGGTTTAATCATTATGTATGACACATGTTGCTATGTTATGCAAGTTTGGGTTGATCATGTTATCATGTTATGCAAGTTAAACTTGAGGTTTTGAGCATACAGCTCCAAGCTTTATATTAAAGGTTGCATTTTGGCAACATGAAAGTTATCATATCCCTTATGATAACTTGCATGTGAGGCAAAATGCGAACTTCTAGCAACTTCTACATGTCATTTATCACCATGTATCACTCATATGCTAAGTTTGGTTTTATGCATGCTTTTGAAGCCTATAATGCAATATGCAAGTATATGAACATATGTACATTTCATATGCCACCATGTTAAACTTGTGGCTTCAACACCTTTATGTCATGGTTATGCCAAGTTCCCTATTTTATCCTTTATGCGTTGTTGCGATTATGTAAACGATGGGATTACGTTGGGGCTGGGTAACATAATGACATGAACATGATTTTTGTAACATGACATGATATGTTAACTTGTAATTATGTTTTGGAAACATAATGGACATGACACTTAGAAAATATGAGTGTGGCCAACTCGAGGTTGGGTTGAGTTTGTAGCATAAATCTACCCGGACCCGCCCGGCTTAACTAGTGGCTACAAACAATAGGACCCAATGTGAGAAGTTGGTCATGCTGTGCTCGAACCTGAGGTTAGACCTAGTTGTGGTGTAAAGCTACCCGGACCCGCCCGGCTTAACTAGTAACCACAACAAAGTCTAATGTGAGAGGTTAAAGCGCATTAAGTTAATTAATGCCTCCTGATTAGGGTTAAGTCATGGTCCACTTAATACTTAACTAATTTGGGCTTGATGGATTAATCGAGGTTAAGTCAGGAGCCTTGGGTACTCTTAACCGATTTAATCCACGTTTGGATCGGGTTTACCACATTTAACCCATTAAGAAACCCTAGTTGGGTGGTCCTTTTCAGCAGTAACCTTCTAGATGTATCATAAGACCCTAGGACTAGGCTAGGGTGGGGCACGATTACTGGGCTGATTGTAAGGGACCAAAAGAGACGGCTGAATGATGCCCCGGTTGTTCAGGCGGACCATGGTCGTGCACATCAAGTCCAGAGTTGAACACGGGCAACGGTAGGTTTGGACTGTGCATCATGGTATGGTGTCAGAGGGTTACACTGTAGGGCCAGATACACCCTAGGTGGACCCTGCACAATCAACTACATTACATGATCAAGCCGCATGACACCGACACTTGACGAGTTAGGCTTATAGGGAGCCGATCGACTAGACCGAGTAGTTGGACCTTGATTTAGGTCATCTCATGATGTTGGGCCAAGCTTGGGCCAAGGGATCAATTATTGTTTTTACTTGACATGTTAGAATGCTAGTACACACGTGGTGCAAAATTTAACCTTAATTATGTGATGACACCTTTATCTATCTTGTTAGTTAATCATCATGCCAGTATGTTGTTATCCTTATGTTCATATCAGCTTCTCATGCCAGTTAACTTTACTAGTTCATAGACAGATAGTAGTAGGGCTTACCAGTCTTTTTGACTGACCTGTTTTCTTTCGCCTCTTTTCTTCCGTTCCCCCCCCCCCCAAGGTTCTCAGGGTGGGAACATTGGAGCTTAGCTTGGATCTTTCTAGCTTGCTTACCGGATTTGCTCATGTACGGGTTTGGACATTGAGCTAGCTATGGTTTATCACTTCACTTTGGGGATAGTACTTTATGTATTTCAGTTTTTCAGTTTATGCTTTTATCTAGACTTTGTTTGTTGGAAAATAATGACTAAGTACTTTATTGTAACTTAACTGTGGTTTTGGAAATGCAAGTTTTATCCGCTGCTTTACTACTCAGTTTTACTTATATGTTCTGTCTTGTGATATCTGCATGCACGTTTACCTTGTTTAACGCCCCTCCAAAGTCAGTGTCCTTGCAAGAGTGGCACTGGCGGAGGTGGGTTGTTACAAAAAATGTCTGTTCTATACCCTACATAATTTCCTGAACTCAATGTCGGAGTCTATCATTAATTATCAGACGTCTGTGCTGACTCTGGAAATTTTCTAAAGTCTATATACAAATGTCTGTTCTTATCTGACATATGTCTGACATATGCATAGTCTGTTTCCTAAAAAAAGTTTATTGAAATATATTTATCCAAGGAGATTTTACATATTATTCCTACTAATATACAAACTACTTATCTTACCGTGTAGATCTTGTAAGTACTCCTTGTATGAGTCTTCCAACCTTTAACGATATTTTTGCATATATATCTCCTGCAAAGATAGATATTATATATATATATATATATATATATTGTGTATTATGATTGTATCATTGTCATCATTAGAATCATGAATCATTGGATCTAACATGGATGGTAATTCCTTTTGGATTGACGAACATGCCAACTTTCTTTGTGGATTTGATGAACCATGTGTTTCAAAAACACTTAGGCAGACTTGTGTTGGTTTTCATTGATGATATATTTATGTATTAGAATGGTATGGAAGAGCAAGGATTCCACCTTTGGATTGTGCAGGAAACTTTGCGGAAGCACCAATTGAAGGCCAAGTTTTTAAAGTGTCGGCTTTGGAAGAAAAAGTGAAGTTCCTTGGTCACGTGGTTTTGGAAGAGTGATTGTCGGTAGAATCGGTGAAAGTTGATGGTCTCGTTACTTGAAAGAGGCCTGAAATCGTTATGGAGGTCCAAAGCTTTCTGGGTTTGGATGGGTACTATCTTAGGTTTATCATGTCCTTTTCTTGTATAGCGACATCGCTCACTAAGCTAACGAGAAAGGATGTTAAGTTTATTTGGTCTAATAAGTTTGAGGAGGCATTCATGAGGATGGAGCGCTTGTTGACCAATGCTCCCATGGTAGTAGTGCCAAAAGGAAACTAGGGTTTGGTTGTTTTTGTTGATGCTTGTGGAACAGGGTTAGGTGTTGTTCTAATGCAGAAAGGAAGGATTAATTCTTATGCTTCCTAATAGTTGAGACCTGATGAAGTATGATACCTAACTCATGATCTTGAGTTATATTTTGTTCCTCTTCACTTGAAGATTTGAAGGCCTTTCTTATTGGATGAAAGGTTTTAGTTGTTCACTGACCATAAGTCCTTGAGAAATTTTTTTCTCAGAAGTAATTGAATATGCAACAACAGAGGTGGTAGGAGTTCTTGGTGATGTATGACTTTAGCATAGAGATACTCCTCGAAAAACGGATAAGGCTGTGGTTGCCCTTAGTAGGAGGCACCAAGGCATGGTGTCGACTACGTTGAATGACTGGAAATACTTAAAGCTTTAGTCATATGTAATGTGAGGATTAGGTTGATAGCAAGTTCTAGCGGGAGTACATCTATGGTGTCATGCCTAGAGGTCCAACCAGCTTTGATCGAGAAGATTGTTTCTAGGTAGGAAGAGGATCCATCATTAGACAAAAGGATTAGAGAGCTCAGAGCCATAAAGGAAGGAAGTATCCTTGAGTAGTTCGCTTTCGACCGAAAGGGTTGGTTATGAAAGAATAAAAGGCTATTTGTTTCGAAGGTTGGTAATATGAGGAAGGAAGTTCTTAGAGAGTGTCATTGCTCTAAATTTAAGATACATCCTAGAGGGAACCAAGATGTACAGAGACGTGAAGTGAAGATTATTCCGGAAAGGAATGAAGAAAGATGTTGACGTGTAGGTAAAGCAATGTATGAATTGCAAACAGGTAAAGGCCAAACATCAGATGCCCAGTGGTTTGTTATGACCATTGGAGATTCCATTTTGGAAGTGGGATTTTATGTCCGTAGATTTCGTCGATGGACTGTCGAGATCGAAAAGAGGAAATGAAAGCATACGGGTTTTCGTGGATAGCCTAACCAAGAGTTATTCCCCATGAAGTCAACTAGGATGGTGTCAGTTTTGGCTATATGATTCATGAAGAATGTTGTGAATCTTCTTGTATTTCCTAGTAGTGTAATAAGCGATAAAGATTTGTTGTTCACGATTGAGTTTTGGATGACTCTGCAGAAGGAATAGAAACAAACTAAAGACGAGTACAGCTTATTACACCCAAATAGATGGGAAAACTGGGAGGGTGAGTAAGGTACGAGAATATTTGCTAAGAGAATATGTTACGAACTTTGGGGGTTCATCGGAGGACCAATTACATGTGGTGGAATTTTCCTATAATGTAGCTTTCAGGAAAATATAAGAATGACACCTTTTGAAGCTTTATACAGAAGACCATGTAAATCGCCATCATGTTGGTTAGAGACGCACGAAATACCAGTTCTTGGTCTTAGAAAGAGAATCCACAGAGAAAATTTAGATCATTCGAGGTCGAATAAAGGAAGATCAGTGTAGGCAAAAGGGTTGGAAAGCTTGCCTATCATGTAGAGTAACCAAATAGACTGGCAGGAATCCATAATGTGTTTCATGTATTGCAATTGCAAAAGTATGTACATGACCTTGATGTTACCATGGATCTGAGAGTGTTGGAAGATATGGTCATAGAGCCTAATTTTACTGCCATGAGGCAAACAATTTATGTTATCGATAGAGATGAAAAAAGTGAGAATCAAGGCAGTTAAGTTTGCAAAATGTAACACCCCACGTCCATTAATGTCACTCACAAAGGGAAGACATTAACTTCCATGGAGGTCATAAGTAAATATAGAACAGAGAAATTACAACAAGACAGATAATTAATAGCACTTGAAAATCTAATACTTCATTTTATTGCAGCGGGAATTAAATATGTCGGTTACGTCGTAAAACCATAGATCAAAACCAAGTACAATATCCGTCTTTACAAAAAAAATACATAATCCCATTACAATAGCCATTAAAAAGAAAGATAACAAGCTGGACTTTACTTCTGCAGTCCAAGTTTTCCAAGAGATAAGCGATCCAACTAGGCTCCACTAGAACTTGGCCCAACCTGAGGACCTGAAGGGAGAAAAAGATGGAAAAGAGGGGGTCAGACATAAAGTCTGGTGAGTATGATAATTCTACAATACTACTATCAAAATAACTGGACTAAGGCATAAGCTGGAAGACAAGGAAATGTCTATGAAGGGCAGAATAAGGACATAGACAATCGCTAAAGGCAACGGAAAAGGTGCTCCTAAATACTAAAGGATAAACACTATACTGCACCACACCAGTCATCCTAAAGATTGATCCCACTTAGCTTCACTTAGAAACTTTCTTAATGGCTTTACGTACTCCTAGCTGACTACATAGGTGCTGCCTGCCCCTATCTCCACTAGGTGTACCCCACTTTCCATTTTTTGATCGGCTCCCTACTCGTAGATACCCGTGCTGGCCCCACAGTGGGGTGTATCATTCCCCTAAAGTGGCAACCCGATACAATGGAGATGCACGGCTTATACCTATACGATGCAACAACGTCTTACCTACCAGCCCGGGTCCACACACGTATATGAAACCCGTTGGACTTGCGTTGCCACCGCTCCCTGTTTTGGCCTCTTATAGTCGAACCCAGTATGCGTGTCCCGTCCTCGACTTGGGTCGAGCCAACAAAGATACGTTTTTGGATACTGGTTGAAATGGGCCCCCATTATTTCCCACAAGCATTCCACCTAAGCTTGTCCCATTAGTTCATCCACTTAACCCACTTAGTCATGTTCACTTACATGTGTGTTTGGTCAAGTCTAATCGTATTTCAAATGCCTCTAAAGGCAACCACTATATTCCTAATGCCACCCAAGGCACCTACTTAACCCCCATGTCCCACCTTACATGATTATCTGGTTAAGTATTCCTTAATTCATTAAGGCCATAACCTCATAAAGACCTCTCACATTAGACTGGCATTTATGGCAGCTGGATTTGCCGGCGGGTCCGGGCAGTCTTACACCATAAAAGAGTCTAACCTCGTGTCTTTACAACTGTTATGCTTTAGTTTGGGCCTAGGACCTCTCACATTGGGCCGACATTTGTGACTACTGGATTTTCCGGGCGGGTCCGGGCAGGTTTACGTCACAAAAGGGTCCAACCTCGTGTCCTAAGCATTGATTATTATTAATAATCCACTTTCCCCAATTTTAATAATTCCCTATTTGAATTATTAATTAATTCCAAATTTAGCAATGTCCATAATTGACTCAATTATGGACATCCATTTAAGGCATGCAAAATCATATCAATTGCACCCCAATTTATTAATTTCCTAATATTACCCCTACCCCACGTTTGAACGTTTATTCGCAAAATGTATGCTAGACGCGATTAGCCTAACTCATAGCATAAAAGAAAATATTCACAACAACATATATATGTGACTAAATAAATCATAATAAGGGGTAAAACTTGCATACATCCAAGATTACAACTTGCATAAGGTTATACATGTCATGGATCTAAGGGTGTCAACTTATTCATAATTCACATAATATGATTTTGATCAAATTTCATAAACTTGTATAGGACATGTGTGAATCAACATCATTAACAATATGGTTTTATATGGGTACACCTAACTCAATAGGCAAATTCCCAAAAATCAAAATTCATTTAATCATAGATTCATGTATATGGGTACACCTAACTCAATAGGCAAATTCCCATATTCAAGATCCAATTAATTTGTAGATTCATGTATATGGGTACACCTAACTCAATAGGCAAATTCCCATAATCAAGATCTATTATAAAAAAAACATAAATTTTAAACATGATCCAATTCGCATAAATAATAACATCATGATTTTACAACTTGTATGATTCAACATAACTTAACTTGACATCATTATCATATAACATAAGTATTTCAACATATGTGATAATATGAGATCTACAACATGTATAAGATTTACAACATAGCATATCATAATTTGCAACATAGCATGATATGATTTACAACATAGCATAGCATGATTTACAACATGGCATAACATGATTTACAACATAGCATAGCATGACTAATCACATATGACATAGCATAGGATTATTTACAACATAATCACTACCACATAACAACATATATATGATAACATAATAGCATAACAAGAGATCCACAACATCATTCGCAAATACATAACAATTCATATCACTTTCTTGTGATCCATTCATAACTTAATCAAATTATTTTATAATAATATTGTGAGATTCATCATACTCACAATTTAAAGAAGAGAAATAGAAAGATTCTTTGATTTAATTTGTTTGTTGAGTAGATTTAGTTGTAGGCTAGGCTTTCTCCTACTTCTTTAGTTTGTGACGGCTACGCTGAACTCCATGGCAACGGCATGTCGGTAGCTATCCAATTTTTCAAGTGATTTAGGGTTAGAGTCTACCCACTTATTTATAGATGTTAGGATGCATTTAAGCCATTAGATTAACCCTAGAATAGATTAGAGCCATTAGATTTCGACCAGCCCTCAAAACACAGCCCGAAAACCCAACCAGATGCACCCAGGTCACCTGGGCTCGACCAGGGAGGTCGACACCCAGGTCGACTCCCAAGTCGACCTGCCTCCCCCCCCCCCCCCAGGTCGACTCCCAAGTCGACCCCCAGGTCGACCTGGTCTGGGCGGGAGTTTTCCTGTCTGCCTCCATTTCTGTGTTTTTGAAATCTGTTTTAAAATTTGAATTTTTCGTGAAACTTCTCGAGGCCATATCTCGGTCATACGAACTCCGATTTACAAAATTTCGGACTCTATTTAGCGTATTTTTCAGAGGAGAACACAATGGCGCAGCCCATTTCCCAATATTCTTATATCTGAAATTAATTATTCTTTCATTTGTGAATATTAGTATTAACTGATTTACGGGGTGTTACATTCTCCCCTCCTTAAAGGATTTCGACCCCGAAATCTTCAAGTCAAGAAGAATGTTTAACCTAACATCCAATCAACCATCTACTCAATCATCAACCACTGGCATCCACTGTCCTTATAGACTTCTAATGCTTTTATGTTTAAATGCATAGTGTGTGTACATGTCCGTATCTAATGCAAAATCAGGCGGTCCACTGATTCAGTTGACCTCCTTAATGCAATTCATGATAGTGCCATGCATCCATTATGTATGCAAAAGATCCTGATTACTTACATACTACTTCTATATGCGTGCACATCCATTCAACCGAATGCAGCATCTATATGATGGTACAACCATTATACATCCATTATACTAAATACATTCATTTATGCAATATGCAAAATGTAGTGACTTAGCCGATCTAGTGCCTAAAGTGTGTGTATATATGCATCCACGAGCAGCCACTAGCAAACACTTGCATCCATTTTGCATCCATCATACATAACATGTCTCAAACACATGTTTCAACCATAGGATTTATCCTAACTAAAGGTCAAAGATACTAATGAGAGGACATACTAAAGATAAGATAAGATAAGCTAAGCGATAAAGGAGAAATTAAAAGACATACCCTCAAAAAGAAAAGGGTACAACGAACACATCTTCTCTTCTATCTCCCAAGTAGCGTTGCTCTCATCATCTCCCCATTGCACTTTAACTAGTCTGACCTCTCGGTTCCTCAACTTTTTGATCTCCGACCCAAGAATGCATGTAGGAGCCCGTCTAATTGTTGCATCACGCTCTATTTCCACCTCTTTAAGCAAGCTCGGCTCTACCACCTCCGCGGTCTTGTGCAAACACCTCCTCAAATGTGATACATGGAATACGTCGCGTACTCCACTAAGTTTCTCAGGTAACTCCACCCTATACGCCATTTTCCCAATCCTGTCTTTTACAGGGAACGGCCCTACAAACCTTGGTGCTAATTTCCCAACGGACCCAAAGCGAACAACATTCCGTAACGGAGACACTTTGATAAAGACCATGTCCCCAATGTCAAACTCAAGATCTGTCCTCCTCTTATCAGCATACGATTTCTGCCTATCTTGTGCTGCTTTCATCCTCCTTCGAATCAAATCAATCTTCTCTGAGGTTTCCCTAACTATATCGGGCCCAAGTAGGATTTTATCGGTAGATTCCCACCAACATGTAGGCGAACGGCAAGGCCCTCCATAAAGAGCTTCGAAAGGTGCCATGCCAATACTAGACTGAAAGCTATTATTATATGCGAATTCTACCAACGGAAGGTGCTCTTCCCATGTACCCCCAAAGTCTAGGATACAAAGCCTTAAAAGATCCTCTAGAATACGATTCACCCTCTCGGTCTGGCCGTCCGTCTGAGGATGATATGCGGTGCTCAAACATAGATGAGTCCCTACCGCCTCTTGTAAACTCTTCCAAAATTCGCTAGTGAAGATGGGATCACGGTCGCTTACTATACTAGAAGGAATACCATGCAAACGAACTATCTCCTTAATGTATACAGAAGCCAACCACGGAGCAGTCCTCTTACTTTTCACGGGAATAAAATGGGCGCTCTTAGTAAGTCTATCTACTATAACCCAAATCCCTGTATTACCCTTCCTTGATCTTGGTAATCCATCCACAAAATCCATCGAGACGCTTTCCCATTTCCATATTGGAACTTCCAATGGGTGAAGCAACCCACCGGGTTTCTTTTGTTCTGCTTTAACTCGCTGGCACACCAAGCATCTAGCGACGTACTCGGCCACATCCTTTTTCATACCGGCCCAAAAGAAAACTCGCTTCATATCTTTGTACATCTTGTCTCCGCCGGGATGAATGGTCATCTTTGAGCGATGAGCATCATCAAGAATGGCCTTCCTTAAGTCTTCGTCTTGTGGTACACAAAGTCTATTATCCCTTCGTAACCAACCCTTATCGTCTAGGGTATACCTACGAAGATGGCTTGACGACTCCCCTCCTTTGAGCTTTTCTACTATCTCAACCAACTGTGGGTCGTCTTGTTGTGCCTCACCAACTCGTCCTAGAAGTGTAGGTCTAACCTCCAAGGATGCTAACAAACCAGGTACTAGGTCAACGGAGGGTCTAAAGTCAAACATGGAGATGAATTCTAAGCTTCGTCGTTCAACAAACAACGGACTCAAGGACAACCTTTTCCTACTTAAGGCATCTGCTACCACGTTACCCTTGCCCGGGGTATATGCTATTTCAAAATCGTAGGATGCTAAGAATTCCATCCACCGTTGCTGCCTTAAATTCAAATCCTTTTGAGAGAATAAGTATTTTAATGATTTGTGGTCAGTGAACAGTTCGAATTTCTCACCAAGAAGATAGTGACGCCAAGACTTAAGCGCGAAAACAATTGCGGCTAACTCAAGGTCATGTGTAGGGTAATTCTTTTCATGAACCCTCAACTGCCTTCCACCATAGGCTATTACTCTTCCCTCTTGCATGAGGACCGCGCCAAGTCCCGTCCCACAAGCATCAGTATAGACGGTAAACGGCTTATTCCCGTCTGGCAGCACTAAGACTGGGGCTGAAGTTAAGGCTCTCTTTAAACGTTGGAACGCATCATCACAATCTTCGTCCCACGTAAAAACTAGGTTCTTCTTTGTTAACCGTGTTAATGGAGCTGATATTTTTGCGAAGTCTTTGATAAACTTCCTATAATAGCCAGCCAACCCCAAGAAACTTCTTACTTCGGTTACATTTTTAGGGACCTTCCAATCTTGGATGGCCACCACCTTTGCGGGATCCACTGCTATCCCTTCTTTGGAAACCACGTGCCCTAAGAACCGTACTTCCTTCCTCCAGAAGTGACACTTAGAAAATTTTGCCTTAAGGTTATGCGCTCGAAGGGTTTCCAACACTTCCCTAAGATGTAGGGCATGCTCTTCTTCATTCTTAGAAAAGACTAAGATGTCATCCATAAAGACTACTACGAATTTGTTAAGGTACTCCCTAAACACCCTACTCATCAAATCCACAAAATATGCGGGGGCGTTTGTCAAACCAAAGGGCATCACTTGCCATTCATAAAATCCGTCAGGAGTCCTAAAAGAAGTCTTATCTATACTATCCTCAGCCACTCTCAGTTGATGAAAGCCAGTGGCTAAGTCCAACTGCGAAAACACTGAGGCGCCAACTAATTGATCAAAGAGATCGTCAATCCTCGGCAGTGGGTGTCGGTTCTTTTTAGTAAGCTTGTTTAGTTCTCTAAAGTCCACACAAAGTCTAAGGGACCCATCCGCCTTTGTGGCAAAAACTACTGGAGCACCCCACTCCGATATACTACGTCTTATGAACCCCTTCTCAAGCAACTCCTTCACTTGCTTATTGAGTTCCCTCCTTTCACGAGGAGCCATGTGGCGTACTGGCAAAGATACGGGTTTAGCATTATCCACAAGATAAATTCGAAAGTCTATCTCCCGCTTTGGAGGTAAGCCCTTCACCTCCTCAAACACATCCGGATATTCCCGGACCACCTCTACCGATCGCAGATTCTCTATAGACGCGTCAAGCGATTCAAGATAACTTAGAATAACGGAATTTATGGGATTACAAAAGATGTCGTGAGCCTTACCAAGGCGAGTCACAAGCCTAACTACTCTCCTTTCACAATCAAGAATGGCCCCATTTCTAGACAACCAATCCATTCCTAAAATTAGCCCATAGCCCGTGAAGCCCAATACATAAGCATCACATCTAAATTCAATGCTAAGTATAGAGATTTTCAAATCCAAACATATCATGGTCAAATGAGCCGAACCCCCAATTGGATTTGAAACGACCAAGGGATCCTCTACTAAATTGGTGTTCAAGTGCAATAATTCAACTAATGATGCAGAGATAAATGAATGAGATGCGCCAGAATCGAATAAGGTACGGACAGGATGATCAAACAGAAAAACTAAGCTTTCAACAGAAATTGTTCTACCTCTTTCTTGCAGCGGTGGGGCCACAATAGCCTGAACTTGCCCCCTTGCCTGCCCTGGTGCCATAAGAGCCTGCACCTGTCCTCCCGAGGTAGACCCTGCCCTCTGCCCCTTCTTTGGGCAGTCCTTCACCAAATGTCCCGCATCTCCACAATGAAAACAACCAGTCTTCTTTTTCTTTCTACAATCTTTGCTGAGATGGCCAGGCGTCCCACAATTGAAGCATTTCTTCTTCCCTTTGCCATTATTGTGTTTACCACCCTTCTTATTTTGCTGTTGGGGTTTCTTCTAATCCCCTTTCTTTTCAATTGCCTTATCCTCATGCATAAGTGCCATTTCTACTAGCCTTTCAAAGGTGGCTCCCATAGGGATGTGGGTCATAGCCAACCCTTGCAACGGTTAATTCAAGCCTCTAACGAACCTCAAAGCTTTCTTCTCTAGCGTGTTTACCAATTCCAAGCCAAACCTTGCTAACTGATTAAATTTATTGACATATTCCTTCACTGATGAGTTCCCTTGCTTTAGTGTCAGGAATTTTTCCATATTTAAGTTCTCCTCTGCCTTTGAAAGAAACTTTGCCTCAAACCTTCGTCTGAAATCCGCCCATGAATCAACTGGACGTTCCCCGTTAGTGACCTCCCACCAAAACGAGGCCTCTCCCTTCATTAACCAAGCAGCTAAACGGACTTTCCTCCCATCTTCCACTTTAAATATATCCAACAATTCCTCAGTCTCCTTAAGCCAATCTCTGGCCTCCACAAACGTCTCAGTCCCTTGAAAAGTTTTTCCTCCCATAGCCTTGAATTCCTTGCGCGTCTTTGCAAAAGTGTCAACACGAGGAGGAGGAGGAGGAGGAATGGGTGCAACTTGGGGTGGAGGAGCATCTGTTGGGCCTGCGGTGGTGGCCCTAGCCTCCAAATACCTCCTAAACCACCCTGGAACCGTCACACCTTCTGGGAGACTAAGATCTTCAGCCATGCTGAAACGAAAAAAGGAAAGATTCAAAATGGAGAATTCGAAAGATAAAGATAAGGATATGGCTATTTGGGATTATGTTTTTCATAAAAACTCTCTTTAAATAACATGTTTTTGAAAGCACTTCTTCCAAAAATACTTTAGAAAAATATTTTTCTAAAAATTTTATTTGTTCTGGTAACCTTATGCTCTGATACCACGTGTAACACCCCACGTCCATTAATGTCACTCACAAAGGGAATGCATTAACTTCCATGGAGGTCATAAGTGAATATAGAACAGAGAAATTACAACAAGACAGATAATAAATAGCACTTGAAAATCTAAAACTTCATTTTATTGCAGCGGGAATTAAATATGTCTGTTACATCGTAAAACCATAGATCATAACCAAGTACAATATCCGTCTTTACAAAAACAAAATACATAATCCCATTACAATAGCCATTAAAAAGAAAGATAACAAGCTGGACTTTACTTCTGCAGTCCAAACTTTCCAAGAGATAAGCGATCCAACTAGGCTCCACTAGAACTTGGCCCAACCTAAGGACCTGAAGGGAGAAAAAGATGGAAAAGAGGGGCTCAGACATAAAGTCTGGTGAGTATGTTAATTCTACAATACTACTATCAAAATAACTGGACTAAGGCATAAGCTGGAAGACAAGGAAATGTCTATGAAGAGCAGATTAAGGACATAGACAATCGCTAAAGGCAACGGAAAAGGCGCTCCTAAATACTAAAGGATAAACACTATACTGCACCACACCAGTCACCCTAAAGATTGATCCCACTTAGCTTTACTTAGAAACTTTCTTAATGGCTTTACGTACTCCTAGCTGACTACATAGGTGCCGCCTGCCCCTATCTCCACTAGGTGTACCCCACTTTCCATTTTTCGATCGGCTCCCTACTCATAGATACCCGTGCTAGCCCCACAGTGGGGTGTATCATTCCCCTAAAGTGGCAACCCGATACAACGGAGATGCACGGCTTATACCTATACGATGCAACAACGTCTTACCTACCAGCCCGGGTCCACACACGCATATGAAACCCGTTGGACTTGCGTTGCCACCGCTCCCTGTTTTGGCCTCTTATAGTCAAACCCGGTATGCGTGTCCCTTCCTCGACTTGGGTCGAGCCCACAAAGATACGTTTTGGGATACTGGTTGAAATGGGCCCCCATTATTTCCCACAAGCATTCCACCTAAGCTTGTCCCATTAGTTCATCCACTTAACCCACTTAGTCATGTTCACTTACATGTGTGTTTGGTTAAGTCTAATCGTATTTCAAATGCCTCTAAAGGCAACCACTAGATTCCTAATGCCACCCAAGGCACCTACTTAACCCCCATGTCCCACCTTACATGATTATCTGGTTAAGTATTCCTTAATTCATTAAGTCCATAACCTCATAAAGACCTCTCACATTATACTGGCATTTATGGCAGTTGGATTTGCCGGGCGGGTCCGAGCAGTCTTACACCATAAAAGAGTCTAACCTCGTGTCTTTACAACTTTTATGCTTTAGTTTGGGCCTAGGACCTCTCACATTGGGCCGACATTTGTGACTACTAGATTTGCCGGGCGGGTCCGGGCAGGTTTACGTCACAAACGGGTCCAACCTCGTGTCCTAAGCATTGATTATTATTAATAATGAACTTTCCCCAATTTTAATAATTCCCTATTTGAATTATTAATTAATTCCAAATTTAGCAATGTCCATAATTGACTCAATTATGGACATCCATTTAAGGCATGCAAAATCATATCAATTGCACCCCAATTTATTAATTTCCTAATATTACCCCTACCCCACGTTTGAACGTTTATTCGCAAAATGTATGCTAGACCCGATTAGCCTAACTCATAGCATAAAAGAAAATATTCACAACAACAACATATATATGTGACTAAACAAATCATAACAAGGGGTGAAACTTGCACACATCCAAGATTACAACTTGCATAAGGTTATACATGTCATGGATCTAAGGGTGTCAACTTATTCATAATTCACATAATATGATTTTGATCAAATTTCATAAACTTGTATAGGACATGTGTGAATCAACATCATTAACAATAAGGTTTTATATGGGTACACCTAACTCAATAGGCAAATTCCCAAAAATCAAAATTCATTTAATCATAGATTCATGTATATGGGTACACCTAACTCAATAGGAAAATTCCCATATTCAAGATCCAATTAATTTGTAGATTCATGTATATGGGTACACCTAACTCAATAGGCAAATTCCCATAATCAAGATCTATTATAAAAAAACATAAATTTTAAACATGATCCAATTCGCATAAATAATAACATCATGATTTTACAACTTGTATGATTCAACATAACTTAACATGACATCATTATCATATAACATAAGTATTTCAACATATGTGATAATATGAGATCTACAACATATATAAGATTTACAACATAGCATATCATAATTTGCAACATAGCATGATATGACTTACAACATAGCATAGCATGATTTACAACATGGCATAACTTGATTTATAACATAGCATAGCATGACTAATCACATATGACATAGCATAGGATTATTTACAACATAATCACTACCACATAACAACATATATATGATAACATAATAGCATAACAAGAGATCCACAACATAATTCGCAAATACATAACAATTCATATCACTTTCTTGTGATCCATTCATAACTTAATCAAATTATTTTATAATAATATTGTGAGATTCATCATACTCACAATTTAAAGAAGAGAAATAGAAAGAGTCTTTGATTTAATTTGTTTGTTGAGTAGATTTAGGCGTAGGCTAGGCTTTCTCCTTCTTCTTTAGTTTGTGACGGCTACGCTGAACTCCATGGCAACGGAATGTCGGTAGCTCTCTAATTTTTCAAGTGATTTAGGGTTAGAGTCTACCTACTTATTTATAGATGTTAGGATGCATTAAAGCCATTAGATTAACCCTAGAATAGATTAGAGCCATTAGATTTCGAACAGCCCTCAAAACACAGCCCGAAAACCCAACCAGATGCACCCAGGTCACCTGGGCTCGACCAGGGAGGTCGACTCCCAAGTCGACCTGCCCCCCCCCCCCAGGTCGACTCCCAAGTCGACCCCCAGGTCGACCTGGTCTGGGCGGGAGTTTTCCCGTCTGCCTCCATTTCTGTGTTTTCGAAATCTGTTTTAAAATTTGAATTTTTCGTGAAACTTCTCGAGGCCATATCTCGGTCATACGAACTCCGATTTACAAAATTTCGGACTCTATTTCGCGTATTTTTCCGAGACGAACACAATGGCGCAGCCCGTTTCCCAATATTCTTATATCTGAAATTAATTATTCTTTCATTTGTGAATATTAGTATTAACTGATTTACGGGGTGTTACACAAAGGTTCAGTGGAGTTCTAACGAATGAGACTGCAATTAGGGGATGGAGATCAGGATTAGATATGCTTTTCCTGGTTTGCTTTCAATAAGATCTATATTGTTTTAGAGATTGGTTACTAGTGGGTTACGTTAGTATGTGTTTTTATAACATTGCATGTTGGGTTGTTGTGACTGATTTGGTTGTTTTATCCTTGATTAAATTTCAAGGAAGAAATTTGTTAAAAGAAAGGTGGATGTGGTGCCCCTAAATGTAGCAACATTATCAATGAATTTAATTGGTTAATTAAATGGGAATAATGCGGTGAAATTGGAAATGAGATTTGTGCTTAATAAAATTTACTAGTGGATTGGCCGTAGAAACAATGAATTGCCTAAGGAGGGGAATATAAGTGGGGGAAAAGGGTAAACTCTCGACCCTTATATATACTCATATCCTATCAAATTTTGTTTCACTTTTCGTTTACTCTAAAAATTAAAAGAATACTAAGGTGTTTGTCCATTAAAGATGGGAAGAAGAAATGGAAGAAAAAGCTAGGATTTAGAGCTTGGAAACTTTTTCAATAGATCTCACTACCTCAACTAATTAAGGTGAATAATACACTTACCCTTGTGTTTCGACCATTGGGGAAATAGCTGAAAGTTGTGTTTGATTCACGATGGGTTGTCATGATGTATGATATGTTATTTGGTGGGAAATCATTTAGCTTATGGTTGTCGTGTTTATATGGTTTTTTTAATATACACCAAATTGGTTCTGTTTAGGGTAAACCCATAGTTAAACATCTCTAAATACCATGAATTTTGGTATGATGTTTGTAAGATGATTTCGGACATGAATTTAAATTTTCATAATTACTCACAGACATATGAATTAGTTATGAATTTTCTAATTTTGAATTGCTTAGGAAGGCTTGCATATTGACTAAATTAATTAAAATACATGTATCAATATTTTATACAAGGCCGGTACAAAAGTAGTATAAAAAGACTGCATATAATCACTATTTTATTTGGTAAGCCAATGAGAATTCGATAAAAAAAGTGGAATATGTATAACATAACGACCCACTTTTTTCGTACAGTTCTAGCCAACATCTAGCAACCCATGTCAACCCAAATTGCACAGAAAAGCAGATAGTTAGGAGAAAGAAATTAGAGGGTGAGAAAAGAAAGAAATATTAGAATATAAGAAGAAGAAGAACCAACATAACAAGAGTCCCACACCGCAATGGAACAAAATATAATATAGAAATAAGTCTTTATTGAGAGCTTGAAAAATACTTACAATCATCAGAGTACATCAACACATCTAGATAGTTATAATAACTTGTCCTTATATACAACACACAGCGGAATAATACTATATAATATCGTATGTCTGAGCTCTTCCATCTCGTCTCTTCATAGCATCCGATAAACTAAACCTGTAAAAGTCGGTCTAAACCGAGCATTGCAAATGCCAGGATCAGTCTGGTGATTCAGCGTGGAAAAAACTCACTAAGTTTAAGGGTATCATCCAACTTGATTTTAAAGTCAAAATCTTTTCGAAAGAAAAGGGTAATCGTAAGACCAAATCCACACATAAATATGGATGGTTTTTACCTAACGATAATCCAAAACACTTTTAAAAATCAATACTTCTTCTGATATTATAATAATGTCTAATACAAATAAATAACAATCTAGAGGAATGCTTGCATCTCACACTCCACATACATAGTGTACAATACAAACCACGGGGTCTTATTGGAGTATGAATTCCAACTGGCAAGGTATGGGACCACCTTCTGACTGTGTATATCTAGAGAGAAATACACTAAGTTCAACAAGTGCAACCCAGGATAAACATGACCGGCCATTCACTGCGCTTTAATGTTCTGAATATATTTCCACCTACGGTTGGTATACCAACGTTACTGTTCCCGGGAGATACATAAGCTAAAAGAAGAAAAAAATATGAACATTATCTAGATGGTGACAATATACCCTAATGGGAGCGACCCACATAGCCATGCGACCTACCCGATTTTATACCATTTCCTGGGTAATGAGGCTAGAGGTTTAAATCTTCTTTTTAAAATGTATGGCCATCATTCACTTTGAATGCCACATCGTCAGATCTGTCAGATTCCACTAACTAATGTCCACAAAAATACTCTAGTTGTTAAGCTAAGAGAATGTGTCTTCTTCGTGACCAACAAAAATAAGTTTGAGGAAATCAACATACATGACACCTTTGGAAATAATATGTCAGACATTCGTCCATACAAGTCATCCAGGAACAGGATGAACCGAAGGCACTCTCTCACCACATCCCTGGTATCACCCCATAGATCAATAGCGAGTACTCCTTGCAATTTGAAGATTTCATTCATGAAAGTATCATCATCGAAATATCTTTGGCATCTAAACTAGAGAAATTCAATGAGTAGTCCTTCCACTCATGAAGATCAAAGGCTTCAATTGCTTCATCTTTAATCGTTATCTTCCATCTTCCATGTATTTTCTGGTCGGGATGGTTTTCGAATATAAATTCAATTTCGTTCTTTCCATACCAACAATCGTACATGCCAGATTTGATAGTCGGTTATTTAACTATCAAGTAAACAACCATTCATCCATAAAAATAAAATAAATCTACCAATTAAGTACCCAACATCATTTAGCCTTTTTAATTAACCAATCGTTAATTAAATAACAAAACTTTTGATTTGGAAAACATTTCCCCTTCTAATTGGATATAAGAATATTAAATTATCATCTCACTTCTACTCATTGGCTCCTTATTATAAATTGGTACGTGAATAAATCTCTAAGTATCAACCCCGAAGGCCGAAACCAACATCAGATTGACAACTCAAAAATTACTCATCTCAAACAACGTACAACAAGTTCCAGTTTCTTCTAAAACCACATCATCTTCCTTTTTAGTCATTTCAACCGAATATATCCCTTATAATCTCACTAATCATTTCCAATTTTATTTAAAATATCATTTCATAAAATTAACTTAAATACTCAACTTAACTTCTATAAATAAATTTTATAGACTTCATTTCAAAACCCTTCACCTTTCATTTACGAAAATCCTTAATCTTCAGTTTATAATTTTTGAAATCCTTAACCATTTATTTATAAAAAAAACTAGACCATTTATTTAGAAATATCCATTAGAAATATCTTAACCATTCATCAAAATTTATCTCAGTTCGAAAAATTCCTAAACCAATCCATAACTTTGTCTATATAACTCATTTTATATGAATTTCCATTTATAACTCTTTTTGGCAATCTCGCCTTAAAATCCAAATTATTAGACATTAGTTTCATTTTCCAATTCACGCCAAATATCCATATTCTACTTTCAATTCCATTTATTCACTAATCTTATTCACGAAAAAACATTTAACCTCATTTCACATATTTAAAAACAACGTTTGAAAACGTTTAATAGTTACAAAAAATCACCTTTCAATTCTTTTAATCAATTCCATCAGACCATTTCAACATTAAATCATCTTTCAAAATTCCATTTACATCACTCAATCCCTTCTTCGAAATCATTTTTACATTTCGCTTTAGTTTATATAACTTAACCATTTATTCATCAATATTTGGGAACTTCCATTAATTAATTTATAATTTAAATAGTTTTTAAAACATAAATAAAACTTCTGCGTTTGTTTTTTAAAATAAGCATCGTATTTCAAATATATAAATATAACTTTGAAAACGTTCACAACCGATTTAATATCAAGTTAAAAATCTTTCCTTTTATCAACGGTACTAATGAGGTAAATATCTCCTAAAGTACTAAACCGTGAAATATAAACCAATTTCATACCCAAATGAACACAACAAATCATATTGATAAACATTATCAATATTAGTGAGGAATCCCATTAGATTCCTCCACCCTGTCAATCCCTACATCACCATTCCATATTATTCAACATATATTATGATAAAATGAAATTTAACAGCTATTGTGGGGAATCCAGTTGAATCCCTCCAACCTGTTATTCCCTGCATCCAAATACATTACCTCAAATAATATTATTTAATAAGAATTATTAAATTTTAAACTAATAGTTTATATAGCAGACAATAATAATAATTTAACACAATAATAACAACTCAAACAATTCATTAATTTAAACACGTTTATATTACAAACGTGACCACCAAGGTAAGTTACCTTAACCAGTTCCAATGTTAGAATAACGATTTGGTTTTCACTGAAATTAAATAAAGTTTAATTTCATTGGTTTAATCAATATATGAATATATATTTAAAAACAGTCAACCATTAGCAATCATGGCACATAATTTAAAAACCTGACTAATATAAAATATAAGTTGGAAGAACTAAGTGAGTTTAACTAACCTTGAGTTGATACATTGTTTAAACAAGTTGTTTCACTTAAATTGAACAAGTATTTAATTCAACTAAAAAATCCAGTAAATTCCAAATGCATCTAGTTATGTTCCATGACATAGTGCACATCAAGACGATCATAACGCTAGTTGTTTTGTCCATTTTTGTTCACATGGGTAAAAGTTACACCATTATAAGTATACACGAGTTTATATAAATAATTAATTTTCCTAATCAAGTTTAACTAAACTTAAATTACTTTAATCAACAGTATAATTAAGGCCCGTCACTCCCTTGTTTTTTGTTCCTTTTTGTATTCCATTTCTGTTGTCAAACTTTTCTTTTTACTCTGCACACGAGTTATAAGTATTTATAAACAATATGATTATAATTAAAAATTAAACATCCTTAATTAAATTTTAAACTTCACTTGAATTACTTGAATTAAGAGGCTAGCATTTTAATTAGAAAATATGACCAAGATTCTCGTTACTCACTTCGTTCCCCTATATCTTCTCCACATGTCGAAAAACAAAAGCCCAATCCATTTTTCGTGAAAAACATTACTGGCCGACCATACTTTTTCTTTCTCCTTCTCGCGTATTGTTTCTTCGAACTGCAGAAACACATCCACGCATGAATATCAACCACATTGGCCTAACTCTAGCCATCAGACTTCGATCAATAACCATCCATCTGTTCGCCTCAGTCCACACGTCCATCACCCACGCAGCTCGTGACTCGATCGTGACTTCCACCCGTATGAACCACACGAAGACAGCAGCTTCTCGAGCTAACTCTGGCAACCACGAAGGCCCGTAACAGATCACCACCAATATGTGACGAGATCTCGCCACCCACTGCAAGTTTGCAGAAGATTTTTTTTGGAAATAGTGTATGGATTTGGAGTTAATGGTGGAAGAAAGTTGTGTGTTTAGGTTCGTTGATAAATGGTGGAGGTGGTGTGTTACTGCATTTACCACGCGCAGGGAAAAAATTAGAATTTAGGGTTTGTATCCCCTTTATATAGATAACCCATACTATTGAAATATTAATATATGAAACTTCACGTTGAAGTAACGAGCAAAACCACTATAAACCACTTCCGATAGAGATGAAAATTGAGATCCTAGCATAAAACAATATTCTGGACATGATGGAAAAGGTTTTGTCGAATTCCGAGGTCGTTTGTGAAAAATTCCTTTATAACTCATATATGTGAATCGACGCACATTTAAATTGTGTACGATCACAAAATAAATCCAGTTAACTGGAAAATTGAAAAACTAAAATAATAAATAGTTACGGATTTAATAAAATCAATTTCATCGTAAACGGAGTTTGTTAGATAATAAATTATTCTAAATTTCCAATATAAATCGATAAAACGATTAAATAAAAATCTAAGCGTTTTTGGCTACCGAAGTCATATACGACATTGTAATGACACGAAATTTGGTTTTGTACAATAATTTTACTTTACGGTTCAAATGAAATTAATTTCGTCGAAAACCGAGGTTGTTTACAAAATGGTCATTCTCAAGGCTTGTATATAATATTGATAAAATATTATATAAATAGCAAATAATTCCAATTAAATTATAATAAATTATAATTATCATAAATACCCAAAAGGAATATATATATATAGCTTCAAATATAACCCAATATGGATTTAAAACTCAACAACATCAATTTCAAGTTAAAACGCTATCCAAATTATATAGAAATCCTTATTGAATTAATTAAATAAACGTTATCGTTTATTAACGATTTCCATAGCGACTATTTTAAATTTTGAATTGGACTAATAATTTATAATATGAAGTCTCGATTTTTTCTCTCCATTAAGAAATTATAATCAACAAGATTCAAACCTTTCTTGTTTCACAGAATTCCGACTTATATCGGATCTTGTATACTCAATTGAAGTTCAAAACTCAATATTACGAACTAGCACGCCGTTACGAGCACATTTTAAATGAAATATAAATTATAACATTTAAACTTCGTTTTTATAAATGAATTCAATATTAAAATGCACTAACATTTCCAAATATAACATTTAAAATAATAAAACAAATAAAATATTTGATTACAAAAATACGGGAAGTAACATATAAAGTATTACTTTATAAGGAAATAAGTCCAAATTTTCCGTACTTACTGTCAGTTCGCTGTCTTTCCAAGGGAAACGTTCCAGGACTCTCGAAAGCCACTTTCTATAGTGTTAGATACTTGGAATATCATTTGTGTATTATATAGGAAGTGTTCAAACCTCCACCTCTTACCCTTTGGAATTGCTTTGGTATTGACACTTATGTATTTAGAAAGTTATACTTCTCCACAAGAGGCTTTTCCTCCGCTCTTTCGGCAGAGGCGAAAGTGGGTATTTTATAAGAAAGGGAAATGTTTTTGGACTCTCCTCAATATTCCATTTTCTCTTTTCTCAAAGATGCAGTCTGATGTGCATGTATTTATGCACATTTATATTCACACATTTTTTCTTGCTTTAGTTAAATAACATAAGTGAGATATTTTTACATGTTTTAACCAATAACCCAAAATTCATAAATTATCATGCATCCGTCTTCATATTGGGGAAGAACAGTCATTTGTGCATGCATTTATTTTTGATAAAATTTGTTCAATTCCATGTTGGTTTTTTGGAATTTGGATACATATACAAGTGGTTTAATGAAGGATATGCATGCACAAAAAGGAGACCAATAAATGAAGATGGAATTAGTTCACATACAACTTAGTGGAGGACCCTACCCATTATCCCTCTATCTCTAATGATATATTTAAAGGCTACGGTATTGGCTAATCGAGACAAACAAGTTTCATGCAATTTTAATGATTCATTAGTGGATAAAGACAAATGGAAGCTTCATGAAGAGGGCATTTTTGGTAGTCCCCAACAAAATGGATTAGGGTTAGGGTTGTATAAACATGTATAAATACCCCACATATGTTCATGTAAATATGATCTCTTTTAGTTAGTTTTTGGTCTGAGGATCAAAGCTCTCTTTTCTCTTTAATAGCTACATAGCCAATTTCCTCTTATGTAATTCATTTCTTTTATGCGGTTCTAACTAGTTCTCTTTCATTTACATGCTTCTCACTTCTTGTTGTAGTGTATATCTCTTTTATTTTATGCAAGTAGAATAGATTTCCAGTCATTTTTCTCTCTTTTTCCTTTGCTTTTATTTCATGTTGCAAGCTACAATTGTTAATATGATAGCAGGTATTAGAAGCTAAGTCCCTTTAACTTAGGGGTAATGAAGCTCTCTAATTATGTAGCTTCAACATAACTTGAATTTATGTTCTCTTTTTAGCGATTAATGAAAATATGATTATGGAAAAGAAGTGATTGTTTAAATTGAAATTTGATGGCCTATATTTCAAAATAATAGTTAATAGGTCATGCTTAAAATAGATTTGTTTTTCATCTTTTTTTCTTTTTCATGAGAGTTAAACAAGTGGGTTAGTGGTTGTGTTAAAGTTTGATGGCTTACTTTGGGCTAATTAATAGCACAGATATGTCAATGTTAAGATAAACACATCAACTAATCACACTTATAACCAAAAAAGAGAGATCATAATTTCATAATTTGTTGAACTATATGATATAGAAAGTGGATTATTCCTAAGTTTTCAATTAATCTCATAGTTTTTATCAATCTTATTTTGATAATTTAGTTGTATTGTAGCTAAAATTTATGTTAGCATTGTTTTCATTTGATTGAGTAGAATCTAAAATTATTTCTTTTCCGTGGATCGACCCGTATTCTCCATGTACTACAAGTGTACGAGGCGCGCTTGCGGTTTTATACACTTTGCAACAGATTTCTAATTAATAGAATATCCGTCGTTGAACTAGTTTTTGATGCCGTTGCCAGAGAATGAAGTTAATTATTATTTTATTCTTTGAAATAATTTTCTTGTTTGTTGTTCTTCTTTATTAAAAAAGAAAAAAAAATAGGTGATCTTGTTCATAGATTTTGTGTTTGTTCACTATTTTTTATATTTTGCTTCATTTTTGTTCTTGTGTTATACATGTGTTTGTTTGTTTTGCCTTTTATTCTCATTCAAAAAAAAAAGTTTGTGTTTCTTGTTTGGTTCACTTGAGCATATTTTTGTTTGTGTGTTTGTATGTTTGTTTTCATTTAATATAGCTTTAAAAAAAGAAAAAGAAAAAAGAGTCCTCTATTGTTTTCACTTTCAGTTCTTTGTGCATATCCTTTGGTTTTTGTTGTTTGTTTTGTAAGACTTTCGTTTGCGCTTTGCATTTGCTGTTTTCATTTTAAAAAAATTCTAAACCTCTGTGTGTTGGTGCTTTCAGTACGTGGTTTCGACACCCATTTGGTCACTTTTACATTTGAACTGTTTATGTAAAAAAATTATTGCATTGAATTTCATTACCTTTTGTTACATTGCATTTATTTACAATTCTGAGCGTATCCCCTTCCACTTAGTTTTCCGTTTTCAACATTTTCCAAATTTGTGTATGGCAAATTCTATTCGAACCCAAGTAATTTCTTAGTAGCCCCCCAAACATATGAAAAAAATTGGTATACCCTCAATTTCGCTGAGTAGCCCCCATGAAATTAAAAAAAAAAACCGAAAATACACTTCCTTGTACGAGCTCTACGTGGTTTGTAAGGAAATCACGTAGGAGCACTGCGTGGTATGTTAGAAAATCACGTAAGGGCTCTACGTGGTTTTGCAGTGTACCATGTAGTGCTCCCACGTGGTTTCCTTACAAACCACGTAGAGTCCCTACGAGGTAAGCTGAAAGTTTTAAAAAAAAATATAATCGAAAAAGGCAGTTTCATCCTTGAGTTTTTTCAAAAAAAAGAAGGGGTGGGGGGAGGGGGGCTACTAAGAAATTATCTACGTTTGAATAGAATTTGCCTTTGTGTGTTTGTCTTACATTTTCTGTTTTCTTTTTGTCTCTGACATCTCCGCTAGTGCCAACACCATTCAGCAATCGACTGAAAATGTTCCTCTTTCTAACAATCTGCTTGCAGCACTTCTTCCTATTCCCGAACCACTGCGTCATCTCCACACCCCATACTCCAAAACCAACCTACCAACTCAGACCATACAACCCACTCATAACCATTCATACCAAACTATCACCTATAACTGCATTTCACTCCTCCTTAAGCCTAACAAACCACCTGCACCACAAACAACTCCATCCTACAAACCATCTACACAATATCGACTTCCACACCACCATCCACTCTTCAACCGAAAACTTCACTTCAGTCATCACCTGACCACCTGATCACAAAATTCAATCCATTCAGCCATTGTACATAATCCATGTCTTTTTTTCCATATCGTTATTTTTTATGTATCCATATAACATTTTCTTGACATTTCTTCCTTTTGGTTTCATATATTTCAGATAATAAATCCAATCGCGACAACCAAACTTGTAATCCACCTTGCTGCCTCTCCAAACCCCTCTGTCAAAACAGAAAATCCTCACAAACAATCCATCAATTTTCCACCATTCACCCAAATCTCAAACAATCCCTACTGCTACATAAACCTTCAACTTACATTCTCTATCACCTCCTCCACTATCACATTTCACCTGCTTCCTTGCCTCGACACTGGCAAACACAATTCACCCGCATCACCTTCATCAAGTACGCCTGACCGCACAATTCACCTTCAAACCACAAACCAACTACTAGTGTGCCACATATCTGAAAATCACTAACTAAAACTCCAATCGCCCTGAGCACTTCAACATCAAACCCAAAAACCCCTTTGATACTCGAACTGCCCTCTTTTGACCATAATTGAACTACCAGCTTACGCCTGAATGATTACAACACTTTGAATCTGCAGCCTTTCTAATTCACAAAAGTATTCCTCTTCGTTTCCGATTTCGATTTTTCTTTTGTGTTGTTTCTCGTTTTTTGTGTTGGCTTTCTTTGCGTGATTAACCGCAAGAAATTGGAATTTGATATTTTGTATTGTTCCATTAGGGCCGAGGTATGGGATTACTGCTTGCTAGTATAATTTTTTAGTGCGACTATGTTTTTGGTGTAAACATTTTCTTTGGGGTTTGTTTAAGTTATATATTAAAAAAAATGTTTTCATTCTGTCATTTTTAATAAAAGGAAGTGAGATTGTTTTGAGCTTATTCTGAGTTTCTTTTTAGGTTGCAGAAATTAGCAGAGAACGAAGAGCTTGCTTGAAATGCTTTGCCTTGCCATGCTTAAAAAAAAAACAAAAATTGCGACTTAAATAAAGTGTCGTGCTAAGGGCACCCCAATATGTTCTACTTAATACCACAAGAATTAGTACTACACTCTTCTTAATACCACGCACTTAAAAAATACGGGCTACGACACTATTTTAGCCTATTTCTATTTCGTTCGATATTCGTTCGTCCTAATTTCTAAAACCGATCAACGAGCTAAACCTTAGATCTATAACCGATCAACGAATTCGAAGCCGCAATGATAAGAAATATATACAATAGCCGTGAATAAGGTTTGAATTAAGCAAACTAGAAGAGAAAATGAGAGATTAGGGTTTTAATACCACCAAACAATTGAGAGATTACCGTATGAATTTGAATTTCCCGCAAGTGATGCGAAGAAGACAATGTGTACGAGAGATCAGGGTTTTTGGACTAGCTTAGTAAGTGATAAGTTCGACAAATAACGATTGAGTGAGATATTAGAATGAAAAGGTAATTTGGTATTAGGAAGCATACAAAATTTAATGAGTTTTGTTTTATTAATTGCGGTATTAGGAAGAACATATTGGGGTGCCCTTAGCACCACACCGAATAAAAGTTGCTAAAAAAAATCAACATGCTTAGGTATTGTTTTATAACTCTGATTTTATTTTCTTGCATTGTTGTTTGTTTGCATTTGCACTAAAAAAATTCAAAAAAAAAAAGAAAAAAAAAAGATAAAAATTCATTCTTAGTTGCATTGTTAATTCACGTTTATTTTCTGTTTTGCATTCATCACATTTTATTTTTATTTTCTAAGTGCATCATTATATTTTGACAAATTGATTTGTTTTCGATGAATTTTTCTAGATGTCTAGATTACACCAGAGTAATAGTCATTTATAAATATTACATTGTTCTGTAAATACTATAACGATTATTACTCTGAAGGTACTTAAACCTTCAGCTGCATTACAAGGGTGATTTCCGGTGCATCGATAACTCATGTCCGTTAACTGGCTGAGAAATCTTTTGTTGAAATTAATCTAACCGTCATTATATAATTTTAGAAAAATTGTAAATGGTTCATTTGCATTCATATAGTCGCATTTGGTTCATGAATATATATAAAAAAACATTCAAAAAAATGCTTCCTCTTTTGTGAATATTTATTTCCTTTTCTATTTTTAAAAAAAAAATAAAAAAAGATTTTCTTGAAAATGTCCTAATTTCCTTATTCGCAAGAATTTTACTGTACTTGTGAAAATCAATGTAATCCATATAATTTCACACCAAATTCATATGAATATTTTAATAACAACTATTGTACAAACAATTTGGAATTTACAACACTAAATTTTCAAAATGACGATCAACCCTCCAATCTCGAAACAAGTATTGAATCTTCACTTCAACAAAGTCAAAGAATAAATGAATGGTGTAGTTCATACTTGTGCAACAATTCAAGTCAAAGTTTCCAAAATAATTAAAATTTGAATTCACTTCCAAATTCAAATGATTTTGATTATAACTCTTGTTAATTCAACTTCGAACTCCAAATTGAACTTCAAATTCAAAATGAAAATGTTAATCACTTTTCAAATGATTTAGGCAACGGAAATAATTTAAATCATGGTGCAAATGAATTTTTTTATTCTCATCAATTTCAAATTGAAAATTCTCACGTAAATAATTATAAATTTGATTTTGTTAAGCAAATGGATGAAATTCATGATAATTACACGGATTTGTTATTTGAAACTACATTAAAATACATAACCAATAGAATCAAATTTCATCGTGTGATGAGTCAAATGGTAATCCACCTTTTACCGCAATCGATAATTTCCCAATAACAACTTTTGAAATAGAAAATGACAATCTCAACGAAGTTGTTGAAAATAAGGTAATTGGTTTGGATTTCAATTCTTTTGAGAGGGTGGAACAAAATTTAAAATTCAATCTTCCTTTTTCTGAAAATAACGAATTTCAAACAACAACTTTGGACTTTGAAAATGATATAAGCAATGAAGTTGTGAATATTTCAAAGGAAGATGAATTTGATGAACATGATTTTTTTGGACTTTTAGACGATGGGTTGTTGAATTTTGAATGAGTAGATGTGAATTGGAACAATTTTTTAATGATAAAATTGAAATTCGAATTGGTAAAATTGAACATGGAATTCAACAGTTTATAATCTACTGGAAAAATCATCGAAAATAATAAATTCGATATTTAATAAGACGACGTTCGTTTTTCCAAACCGACATTTTACCGCAAAATCCTTTGATGTTTGGTTTTTCAAGCTTACGCTGTGTCTCTCATACTTGAAGAGACAAATAAATTGGACTTTAGAAGATTGTTCCATTTACTTCTTGTGAATATATTTTCTGATATATTGTAAATAATAAAAAAATTCCTTGTAAATATGGCCATATTTTCAAAAAAAAAAAAAAAATCTTTTCTCCTTTCACTTGACTGTAGGGACACAGTCCAAATCAAGTGTGGGGGAAGATTCAAATTTATTTTGGTTTTACATTAAATTATATTTTCTTTTTTTTCATTCAAAAAATATTTAAAAAATGCATTTAAATTTACTTTTAAATGGGCATGATGAAGTAAACATACAATTTTGGTCGTACAATTAAAATGTTTAGAAAATCACTCTCTTAACGGATAACGAAAGAAAAGTTTGAATTATGAGAAAATGTAGTGTAACAGATAGATAGGGAGATTCGTAGGTGATGAGTATGAAATATTTTTTAAATTGTATTCAGATTAAATGAATGGTTAATTTAGACTACTTGCGATAACATTTTAGATCTTTAAGTGAAGTTGTGCTAAGATATTCTCGCTTAACTCTCTCACTCTCTCTTTCAAAAAAAAGGAAAAGAAGAATAAAAAGAATATATATATATATATGTATAATAATAATAAATAATCCAAGGTCAAAAAATAGAAAAATGGAGGACGTCCTCTTCCGGCTAGCTTTCCAGATCCCATTTTCTTGCGCTGCCGCTCTTTAACCTCCTCTATTCACACCACTCTTCCGCCTACCATCTCATGGCCAAGAACAAAAATCCTAAACCTCGTCTACCCTCATCCATAATTACTCGATCTAGAAGCTGAGCAAACTCTGTACTTCCGGGCTCTGAATCTGAAGACGAACAAGTAGCTAACGCTCCTCCACCGAGATCTGTCTTCTTTTTTTGCCAGATAGCCACCCTTTAAACAAGCTAATATCGAATATTAATGCTGTTGGATCTGTTGCGATAGCTACCCTTGGTAAGTCGCCAATTTCCCCTTTGCTTGAATGTAAAACTACTTCGTGGACTTTGCCAGGACTGAACTTATCTGCGGTTCTTGATAATCCTGGTATTGTGAACTTGGGTAATGATTTGGGTACCAATTTGGGTACCAATTTGGGACAGTCTTCGAACTATGAACCTGCTGCTTTGGGCTCCTCTATAGATCGTGATAATCATGAGAGGTCAGTGAATAAAGGATTGAATTGCCAACGTTCCTCCAGCAATGTTTCTCCTCAAGTCATTCAAAGACCACAACCTGATCGACTGATTTCATCTACCAACCTGAATAACATTTCAGCAGTACCTGCAGCAAATAACCTGGCGAGCCAACAACCTACATGCCCTGCTGCCACTGTTTGTGACGTAGCTACACTGAACCTACCTCAAACAATCCAAAGAAATGGTCGACCTTATTTGATACACAACCTTGCGTTGCGGGTGAATATCTGCCAGTGGACTTTGATATACTTCACGCTGAACTAGGATCTGTCCCTCCTCAGGAACTTCACAATGAAGCGGCTAATTTCTGGTATAAACATCTTGCTGGATTTTTTTTGGATTCTATATCTCCTGCTGTCGAGATGAATACATCATGCTGTAATGCTTGGCAAGTACATGCCTCATTGAAAATGATGTTTGTCGATGGACTCTACTACTTTAAGTTCCCCTCTTCTACTGAGAGGTTACGTGTACTGGTAGCTGCACCCTCTATCATTGATGGAAGACCGTTTATAGTGATTTCTTGGAGTGTGTCGATTGATAGAGTTCGCGGACGGGTTCTTTCAATCCCAGTTTGGGCGTAGTTCACTCATATTTCGTCTGTGCTTCAATTGCTTCTTGGCCTTAATTGGCTTGCGTGTCATATAGGTAAACTAAAATGTTTCAATGCAAACACTATTGCTAGAAGAAACTTAGTTTATGCTAGAGCCTTGATGGAAATTACTCCTGACAAGCCATTGCCTACCCAGATCAAAGTAAAAATAGGCAATTATGTTCATTATGTGGATGTCAAGTATAGATGGAAACCAGATATTTGCACTGCCTGCAAATCATTTGGTCACTGCTCTGATCCCTGTCTGCATGAGGCAAATAGGCCTCGCCCAAATAAGTCCCCCCAACCTAAGCCTCCTAAACGTGTTTGGGTTCCTACAGGTAGGATGTTTGCTCAAGATAAGTCTACGGTAGTAAACGAGGAGATTGAGCCTACATGTCTTATTTTGTCGGATGTTCCACCTGATCCTGGTATCTCTAGGAATGCGCAAGAGTCTGCCTGGGTGCATTCCCCCACTAGAATGCATTGCGAAACAAATGATATTTTCTTTATTTGTTTTGGTGATGAAGAGTGCAACCATCTCTTCTAGGGGCCGAAAGGAAAGAAATTGGTTTTGTGGAATGAGGATGAAATCGATGAAAATAACTCAGTGATAATGTAGGAAACAACTTAGGAAAAACAGATTACTTGCTCCTTTCAATGTGGATTATTTGGCCTTCTGCTTCTGGTCTTATAAGCGAATTATGACACCCTATACTGGCACCATTTATGAGGTAGACTTGGACGACGACTCATAGGTTGAGTATTGTTGCTTTTGATTAGCTTTTGTACCATGTCTAAGTTTTTCTCTTTGCTATTTTGCTGTACTAATAGTGACTGGAAACTTCAAACCAGACATGTTTCTCTGTGCATGTACAGAGAACCGTTTCTTTCATGATTATATAAGTGGTAAGTCAACTATAAAAATGGTGGCCTTGCTATAAATAAATAAATAAATAATCCAAGGGTATCCAACTTTGCTTATAAGTCTAGCGTTAGTGTGCAAACCCACCAAGCTCTATCCCAACTCTCATGAGTCGTATACTTTGGTCTCATTTAATGAGTTGGTACCTAAGGATTACCAACATCTTGTTGACAAAGTCAGCGTTGGTCTGCATAATCCTCCAAGCTATGTCCCAAACCCTCATGTAAGTCCGCAAGGCAGTTCCTAGGTGGTATACCTTAGTCTTTTCAGCTAGGTGTTTGAAAATAATAATATAAATATTTTTCTAAATAAAGAAAGAGTAAGCACTTGAAATCCAAGCACTATCTTCACTTATTTGACCTAACTTGTTAACCAAAAGGAAATAAAAATGGCATTTTACGATTGTTGTTACAGAATTCATTTCATAATTGCACTATTTTTTCAATTGAAACAACTGGCCAAGCTAGAAGAGCTTGTAATGATAACCTGATTTTTATTTGAAGCTTTGATTAGTAATGGACTTAATTTTCATAGTGACAACCCAATCTTGTGTTAACTCACTCGTGTCAAATTTAAAAGTGAATTACCCATTTGTAAATATTCCTTTTTTTTAAAAACCAAACTTGCATTCACCTTGTAAATATTTTTTGCATTTAACATTTGGATTTTGTGGGTAGCATCCATAGAAAACCCTCATGAGACAACACTCGTCCTACTGGGGACACCCAGAGGCTTAACGGCATGTTACATACACTCAATGCAATCGTGCTCCCTACGAAAACGGATTTATCCTAGTTTTTGGTTTTGTTTATTCGAGGATGAATAAAAAGATAAGTGTGGGGGTATTTGATGTGCACGTACATAAATATGCACATTTACATTCACACATTTATTCTCGTTTTAGTTAAAAATATAACATAAGTGGGCTACTTAAACATGTTTTGACCAACAACCCAAAATTATTAAATTATCATGCATTCATCTTCATGTTGAGGGGAAAACGGTTATTTGTGCATGCATTTATTTTAATAAAATCTACTTGTTCACTTCCATGTTGTTTTGTACAATTTGGCTACTTATACAAGTGGTTTAATGAAGGATATGCATGCACAAAAAGGAGATCAATGAATGGAGATGGAATTAATTCACATATAACTTAATGGAAGACCCTACCCATTATCCCTCTTTCTCTAATGCTATATTTAGAGGCTAATGTGTATTGGCAAAGGGAGACAAACAAGTTTCATGCATTTTTAGTGATTTATTAGTGGATAAAGGCAAATAGAAACTTCATTAAGAGGCCATTTTTTGTAGTCCCCAACAAAATGGATTAGGGTTAAGGTTGTAAAAAATGTATCAATACCCTACATATGTTCATGTAAATATTCTTTCTTTTAGTAAGTTTTTGGTTTGAGGATCAAAGCTCTCTTTTCTCTTTAATGGCTACATAGCCACTTTCCACTTATGTAATTTTTTTGTTTATGCAGTTCTAATTAGTTCTCTTTTATTTACATGCTTCTCACTTTTTTTTGTAGTGTATATCTCTTTTATTTTATGCAAGTAGAATAGATTTTCATTCATTTTTCTCTCTTTTTCCTTTGCTTTTATTTCATGTTGCAAGCTACAATTGTTAATATGATAGTATGTATTAGAAGCTAAGCCCCTTCAACTTAGGGGTAATGAAGCTCTCTAATTATGTAGCTTCAACATAACTTGAATTTATGTTCTCATTTTAATACTTAATGAAAGTATGATTATGGCAAAGAAATGATTGTTTAAATTGAAGTTTGATGGCCTATATTTCTAAACAATAGTTAATAGGCTATGCCTAGAATAGATTTGATTTTCACCTTTTTGTCATTTTCATGAGAGTTAAACAAGTGGGTTGGTGGTTGTGTTAAAGTTTGATGGCTTACGTTGGGACAGTTAATAGCACATATATGTCGTGCATAGGATAAACACAACAACTAATCACACTTATGACCAAAAAAGAGAGATCATAATTTCATAATTTGTTGAGCTATATGATTT
Source organism: Allium sativum (assembly GCA_030737875.1). Taxonomy (NCBI): domain Eukaryota; kingdom Viridiplantae; phylum Streptophyta; class Magnoliopsida; order Asparagales; family Amaryllidaceae; genus Allium; species Allium sativum. Next base: position 73,215,772 of record CM060924.1, read on the forward strand.
AGAAAGTGGATTTATTCCTAAGTTGTCATTTAATCTCATAGTTTTTATCAATCTTAGTTTGTTAGTTTAGTTGTAGTTTACTAACATTTTTCTTAGCATTTTTTTTTTAATTTGATTGAGTAGAATCTAAAATTATTTATTTCTCCGTAGATCGACCTGTATTCGCCATATACTACAAGTGTACTTGTGCGCTTGCGGTTTTACACACTTCGCGACAGATTTCTAATCAATAGAATATTCGTCGTCGAACAAGTTTTTATCCTTATGTAATCTTAACTAATATAAAAAATAATCTAATTTTGGACCATTTTACTTATCCTTACTTAATTTCTTTAACCTCCTTGAAAATATATTAGTTTCTCCAAACTAAAATATATCTCATGTCCTTTCAAGTTTGGAGATACATCCATTTCCTCAAATTAAACTCTATGCAAATCAGTCCTTATAAAATCTCTTATTAATTACGAATTTATTGCTAATTAAATTTGCAATTAACATTCATGAATCCTATTTTTTTGGAAATAGTAAATTACGTTAGTTACATTATACTTATATATTTATATATTGGTAATCGCTAGGTACATTCATAATCGTACCAATTCCTAAACTAAACTATCTAGGGCAACCAAGTTTACAACCATCCTTTGATTGCGGAAACCCTTATACTTCACCAACTTTTCCAATATAAACCTCTGGGACTGACACTAAAAATTCTAGATTAGGTTGTACAGCTTATTCTTACTTTGTTTTAGAACCTAATTCATTCTCACCTATTTTACTACCCTTATTTACTCCAGGACTATTTCTTTTTGTAAAGTGTAATTTTTGCAGTTACGAATATATTTTTCAAACTATTGTTATGTCATTATTATTGCTCAAACTTGCCCAAATCAAAATAGGTGTTTAACGTTTTATTAAAAGGTCAAAGGTCCAAAAGTTGTATTTTCCTCCAAACTATAAATCTTTATGAATAGTTTAATGGTTACTTAATTAAATTTTAGTACATTCTTTGTTTCAAGAAAACATCCTTATTTACTTCAAATTTATTTCTTTTGCAAATGTATAATCTTAGTAGTGATGAGAAACAAATATATTTACATGTTATTTTCGTTGTTACAATTTGTATATACATATGTTCAAAGAATTCACTAACATGTAATGAATTCCAAAAAAAATGCATTTTAATGTCTTACTAAAAACTTGAAGTATTAAATTTTAATTTTGTTTCAAAATGTAACTCTTTTACAAAAGAGTGTAATGTGTCTTATTTCTTTTTTATCTTTTAAATAAAACATTATTTAATAAGAATTCCATTATTTCAAAATGTTTGAGTAAGGAATTAGATGCTTCTTTTCGAATCTTCAATGTTTTGGAAGCATTTACTAAATGTTCTAAAATAAGGCAAAATAAATTTCCTTTTTAACACTTATATTTATTAACGTTTGAATGTCAATCATTAACACTTTTCAAGAACGATAAACGTTTTAAGGTTTTATGTATCACCCCATAAAATATATTTAATTTAGACATAGGTTAATTTAATTTAAAAATAAACAATAATAATTAACAATTCATTAATAGGCTGAAAATTGAATTTTGGACAATCCGGAATTTGACCACGAAAGTATTGTAGTTGCATTTGTGGCGAGATTCTGAACATTTTTCACATTTTATTTGCAGGAAATAGAGTCTGTATGCAAAAGTTATTAATTAATTAAGTTGTGCGCATATATTAACATACAAAAGTTTGAAATTCAAATATATATATATATATATATATATGAGCTCGGAATATATTAAATAAGATAAGAATGAAAAAAAAATCCCTTTTATTTCAAATTTATGTGTATATATTCACACACAAAAGGATACAAGAATAAGTTAAGGAAAGAAATAAAGAGAATTAATTAATGAATGATAAAAAATAACGTTATGGAGGAATTTTCTCCTGGACTTGATCCCGTAAAAGGGGTTGATCGACTCTTTAGGAGGGCTGTCGACTGCCCACCTAGTGGGTGTCGACCACCCTTCTGTAGGGAAGCCCAGTGAGGGTTGTTTTATGAGGGAATTATTTATAATATATATCAGATGGACTGCTTAGATTAAATTAAACTAATCTAACTGTTCATACACGATAAAAACTATAAATAGACCCTTAAACCCTTGTTCTACACCCTACAGCCATTTCTCTTAATGGCTCCATGATGCCTTTCTTCTGTCTCTAATTCCAAAAATCTTAAAGGATTTAGGTTTCTTCTGTTTCTTTAAATCTATCCTATCTTCTCTATCTTATTCTAACATTAGATTTAATATTTATCTGGAATTTAGATTCATATGTATATATATAAGATTCTAACCGTGATTCATATATATATATATATATATATATATATGAATTGTAGCATACGTTCATTCTTGAAGGCCGAATCCAATTTCTGTTATATTCGATCTTGTTACTACTCTTCCCAATAGCTTTATGAGTGGAATCCATTTGAGTTACCATTTTCTGTAATTTGATAGTTATGGATTCGGATTGTTGTGCCTTGGAGGATTTGGGATATATGAGAAGAAAATATGATTAAACCCCTCAACCCTCCGTTTATTTTATTGTTCGTATAAATGTTCAGTCTAGTTATATTTGTGGTTTTGGGTCATTGTAATAATAAAAGAAAAACATGATTCTTGTTGTATGGTTTTCTATATTGTTTGGATTTCCTTTTTGTTCAGTTTTCATACAAATTAAAATGTTTGAGTTTTGGGTAAAAGGTTAAGATTTGGATGGCCTTGTTGATTTAATAGGTTTGAATATCTATTTTCCAAAATAGAGGATTTAAACGTATTATTTACAATATATCTAAATATTAAGGTTTTACGTATAAACAAACATAAGAAAGGGAATCTTTTCAAAATAGGAATTATAAACTTATATGTATATTTCATGTTATATTTATATTTTATTGTTGCAATAATTAAAACTTTGGTTGCAAGTTTATATGTTGATGTCATTGTTTTTTCCATCTTATTGTAATATGTTAATAAGTACATTTATGTTGTGGTTGAGGGAAATGTGGGAAAATGATATGTACATCTTTAAGAATTCAATAGGTATTGACGTTTCAAAAGCAAGGTAAGGATGCTTATCTCGTTCGATTTATTTGCATTTATATTCATATATATATAATGTAATCAACATATTAGTGCGTAATAAGTGAGTGGTAAATATGATTAAATTAGGAAATGAATATAAATGTCCTCATAGGAATTTGTATGCTTGTACGTGTGTGAGTTAATTTCTTAATTAAAATTAATGACATCTAGACACGGGGTTAATCGTTGCTTATAGTAGAATTCAGCCCAGAACCGACCGGCATATCCAACGTCTACAAGTAAATCCGGTTAATGTGAGATATCTAGGTGCCATGGGCCATTATAATTAACATGCTATGATGCGAGGTTAGGCCCAACTTGTAGTAAAAGCCAACCCAGAACCGCCCGGCAAATCTTGCATCTACAAGTGGTAAGCCTAAAGTGATTTGTTTAGTGTGCATATGTGTGTGTGTGTGTGTGTGGAGTGGACCTGCCTTGGGGAAAAGGTATTAAGTGGCTGACATATCTCTAATTGGGTATTAAGTGGTTAGGACTAGGTTCAATCCTAAGGTTCGCTCCTTGGTTAAGAACCCAAATCATTGGGCCTGACCTTCGAGAATTAAGTGGTTATTGGGTCCGCCTTTCTCTTATAAGGTATTAAATGGTCCTGGCAGATATTAACGTGTCAAGCGTAGTTCTCCAAGCAATGTCCACTTCTTATCTAGGGGCTAGAGAGGGTTGACCTAGGGACGGATTACGCATACATTACCTAAGGAACCACTGTCAAAGGGAAGTATTAAGTGGCTAGGAGTTCACCCATAATGACTACTAGATAGTAAAAAAGAGTGTTCGTCAGGGGGTTCTTCTCATAAGAAGTCATGTTCCTGACCGAAATCTTGCTAGTAAGTAGTCCTTAATATTTCTCGCCCTACAAGGAGAGTTATCATTTATAACGATTAGCGTTAGAATGGGGTCTTAAGCGGCTTGAGGTCCACCATTGGGTATTATGTAACTAGACGGTTGTCCGCCCTAAATAAATATGGTATTAAGTGACCATAGGAGTGTTTGCCCTTAAATTAGTTTTAGGGTATTAAGTGACTTCTAGGATGTCTGCCTCATATGTTTATGTTGTGTGTTTGTTACATATACATAACTTGAAAAGTTTACAACTACCAAATATAGGAAATAACCTTCTTAACTTACATGTATTCCATTCACCAGAACTTTATGTTCTGACCTCCCTCCTCTTAATATTAACAAGACAACATGTAAGACATGTGATTAAGGATAGAGTGCAATCTCTTGGAGAAGGATCCTCTTGAAGTTCTGGTTATTATGGCTTTTGCTTATTTACAATTATTGCTATGTAATTGGGACGAATGATGATGTACCTTGTAATTTGAAAAATGTTGTATTTCCGAGTTGTGGTTTTTAAATAATTGGTATATCTTATATTTATGCTATTATATTTTGTCCCATCCATTGTGTAAGTTTCTAATTTTCATTATAGACTACTCTGTTTATCTATTTAAGTTAATTTTTATAGGAACCAAAGATCCGTTTAGAGGGACTTTAAGTTCTCATGGGCCTTTTCTAGATCGGATTTTAAGCCCATTCCGGGATGGTTGTTACATTGGTATCTTAGCATAGATTACCCGATTACGGGTAAATGTACGTATGAGAGACGTATTTGTTATTTGAAAAGGTTTTCCAAACTATATATATAATTGATATACCATAAAACATACGCAATTATACTAGGCAACCTTTTCTTTCTATCTTTTTGGGCCTTGATGTTCGATAATCAGCCCGAGCAGGAAAACCCGACAATGCCTCGTTACTTGCCAGAATAGTTCCAATAGTATCTTTGGACTATAAAACAAGTGTTGTTGCTAATCCTACCCCAGTGGAACCAGCCGCTTAACCTGCTAAAGGGGCACCTAACTTCCCCCACTTTTGTAAAGATTTTTAAAGTTTAAGAGGCACAATACCTTTTCGAGAACCGAGAATTTCATGGATGTGAAAGCATGGATCTCTAAGTGTGAAAGAATTCTGAAGCTACCAAATGGGATATGAACGAAAGCTAGGGTAGCAGCCTGGCACTTGAAGGCGGAGGCTATGTGACGGTAGAACCTAATTTTACGAGAGAACGTGGGTAGAGTGTTTACATGGGAAGAGTTTAGGACCCGTTTTGTGAACAAATTCCTAACTAATGCAGAGAAGACCCTACAGATAGAGAATTTCATCCATTTAAAGCAAGGACAGGTAGAGTTGAAAGAGTATGTGGTGAATTTTTTTGAGTTGTCTAAGTTTATTGAGAATGTTTAATATGTTAAGACTGCTAATAAAGGAGAAGGTATTTCTGGTGATGAGAAGAATAAGAAAAAGAAGTTCTGGCTCAAGAAGAAGAAGGGTGGTAAGTTCAAGAAGGAAGCCAAGACATGTTCTAGGTTCCACAAGGAAGGGAAGAAGCGAAGGACTATAAAGTGAATTTGGCAAAGATAGAGTTCAAAGGGCAATTAATTAACTGTCACGAGGACAGACATTTAGCGAGGAACTTCTGTAAGCCGAAAGTAGTACAAGGCGGTTAGAACTATGCCTTAGAAGTTGCGTCAATTCGTACTCAGTCCCCTAGGGATCAGGGACAGCCCGCATCGGAAAGTATAATTTCTATTCAAGGAAATTCTTTGTATACCCTATTTGATTCTGGAGCAACCCACTCATTTACTATTAGGAAGATAGTAGATTCTTTAAAACTTTGCTCATCCTTTGCTAACCATCCTATACAGGTGTCAAACCCTATCGAACGGGCTATGCATTTTTCTATTGTTTTTAAAGACCCAGGTATTGGACGTCGGTGATGTCGACTTGCTTTGTGATGCTTATATGCTTGATTTTGAGGGATATGGTCTTAATTTAGGTATGGAATGGCTATGATTTTATAAGGCCATCGTTAACTGCGATGGGAGAGTGGTTTGTTTGAGAAGCCACGGAGGCCTCATCATAGATATTCCTTGTAGGACAAGGAGTAGGAATTCGACCTTATCTTACTTCTCTTCTGATTTTGAAGTACCATCCTTAGTACAGGTTGTATGTGAGTTTCCTGATGTTTTTTAGAATGTCGTAGGACTCCCATCCCACCGAGAAATATCCTTTAGAATAGACCTCGAAAAAGATGCGAGGCCTGTAGCATTGGCTTTAAGGCACATAACTCTTAACGAAAAGAGAGAGCTAGACAAGAAAATCACAAAATTGTTACAGAAGGGATTCATTCATAGTAGTATCTCAGAATGGGGTGCCCAAGTAGTGTTTTCCACAAAGTCGGATGAATCTTTAAGGTTATAGGTTGACTACAGGGAACTTAACAAGCTAACCAAAAAGAATGGATATCCCTTACCAAGAATTGATGGCTTGTTTGACAATTTGGGAGGAGCCCAAATATTTTCCCAGTTAGACTTGCTTATTGGATTTCACCAACTAAGGATTTCAAATGAGATTTAGCCCAAGACAGTGTTTAGGAAGCCAGATTGACTATTCGAGCGGGAGGTTATACCTTTTAGTTTGACAAATGCCCCCACTTTCTTTGTAGACCTGATGAGTAGGGTATTTTGGGCCATACTCAATAACATCGTAGTAATATTCGTATATGACACCCTTATCTTTTCCAAAGACCATAAGGAGCATGAAGTTCACTTGAGAAGGTTCCCAGGAATTCTCAGGGAGAACTAACTAAAAGCCAAATTTTCGAAATGCCGCTTTTGGAGAAAAGAAGTCAAGTTTCCAAGACATATTATTTCGAGGAAAGAATTAGCAGTAGACCGCGCTAAGGTAGATGTTTTCCAAGAGTGGAAGATACCTCGCAATGTGACTGAGGTCAGGAGCTTCCTTGGCTTAGCAGGCTATTATCGGAAATTTATTAAGGACTTCGCGAAGGTTGCAAACCCTCTAACCTAACTAATGAAGAAGGATTGTAAGTTTGTGTGGACTGAAAAGTGTGGAATTACCTTTAAGAGATTGAAGGAATCTCTCACAAGTGCACTTATGTTGATTATCCGGACGGAGCCAAGATGTTCACCATTTTCACAGATGCATATGGGACTAGGTCGGAGCAGTACTCATGCAAGGGGTAGAGTAGTTGCCTACGCAAGTAGATCACTCAAGGATCATGAGAAAAGGTACCACATTCATGATTTGGAGTTAGCAAAAGTGGTTTTTGATCTTAAGATGTGGAGTAATTATCTTCTTGGAGAGAAGTTCGAGTTATTTACAGGTCATAAGCCTCTTAGGTATTTGTTTTCTCAAAAGGATCCGAACTTTCGGCAGCAGAGATGGATGGAATATCATACATCTTTCAATTTCGCCATTCAGTATAACCCTCGAAAGGGTAACGTCGTGGCCGACATTTTGAATTGAAAGCACGTTTTCCTGAGTGCATTATTTAATTGAGGCAGTTAGAGTTTCTCTCTAGTTTTAATTTGCAACCACCATACGAGATGGCTCAAGTATTTCGTGGAGCAGTGGATATAAGTTCATTTCTAATGGAAAGGATCAATGGCGAGCTAGACCATAATGATGAACTGAGACCATTAAAGGAAAAAGTTTCTAGGAGGTCCGTCATCCTAGTAGATATTCTATTGATAGTAGTGGTAGCTTGAGAAGAGATGGCCAGATTTGTATACTAGGAGTATGGATATTAGGAAGGAGATTCTGGAAGAACTTCATAGGTCAAGGATGACTATTCATCCTAGAGGATATAAAATGTTTAGGGACATGAAGAGAAGTTTCAATTGGGAAGGAATGAAGAGAGACGTGGCAGAATTTTTTTCTAGATATTTGACTTGTCAAAGAGTGAAGGCGGAGCAAGGGAAGCCTGGAGGACTTTTGTTGCCCTTGGAGGTTCCCATTTGGAAATGGGAGCATAATTCTATGGATTTACTGATGGGCTTCCTAGGAGCAAGAAGGGGAATGAAGCCATTTGGGTGATAGTGGATCGGTTAACGAAGTATGCCCATTTTTTTCTATCAAGAAGAACAGACACGCCGCCTTATTAGCCCCGTTGTATGTTAAGGAGATTATTAGGCTACATGGGACTCCAACTACTATAGTGAGTGATAGAGATCCACTGTTTACTAGTGAATTTTGGAAGAGTTTCCAAGAAGCATTGGGAACGACCCTAAGTTTAAGCACAGCCTTTCCTCTGCAGACAGGCGACTAGATAGAGAGAGTTAATTGAGTTTTGGAGGACCAATGTAGAGCTTGCATAGTCGACTTTGGAGGAGCATGGGAGTAGCACTTACCTTTGGTCGAGTTTTCATACAATAGTAGTTACCAAGCAACGATTGATATGGAACCTTACGAAGCTTTGAATGGGCGGCCATGCAAATCGCACTAGTTGGTGGGAAACGACCGACAAGGTTTTACTCGGACCAAATCTTATTCGTGAGTCCACAAAGATTATCGCTTTGATTCGGTAGAGAATGAAGGCTGCCTAAAATCGGCAAAAGTCATATGCAGATAGGAGGAGAAAATTTGAATTTAATGTTGGAGATTTGGTATTTGTCAAGATTTCTCCTCTTGAGAAGACGGTTTGGTTTGGAAAGACTGGGAAGTTAGCTCCTAGGTTTATTAGGCCTTTTCAAATTTAGATAGGATTGGGAAGATGGCTTACCGAGTGGATCTCCCTGAGCGTTTGTCAAGAGTCCACAACATTTTCCATATTTCTCATCTTCACAAATGCCTTCATGATTCAGCCGACAGACTCGAGCTTGACAATATTAGGGATATTGAGTGCCTCGAGTTGGAGTATGGATGTAACACAAATACACTGTGCACTCATATAAAATTAAATGCATGTTAGGGTGCTTTTCATACATATTGCATCACTTATTACACTAATACGCTAGGACTGAGCTCGTTATAACAAGTCTGTAGTTCATAATTACTATGAGTTATGAATGTTTTTAAAATAACATGGGTGTACAACATGGTTGTTTAGAGAGAGCTATGTTCTTCCCCACTTCAAACTATTTTAGGACAAACTTTTTAATATGGGGGAGAATGTAATACCCCGTAAAATATACTTAATTTGTACATAGGTTAACTATTTCAAAAATAACGAGTAATAGTTAACAATTTATTAATAAGCTGAAAATGGAATTTTGGACAATTGGTAATTTGGCCACGAAAGTATTGTAGTTGTGTTCGTGGTGAAATTCCGATCCGTTTTCATATTTTATTTGCAGAAAACGGAGTCTGTATGCGAAAGTTATTAATTAATTGTATGTATATATTAACGTACAATAGTTTGAATCGCAAATAAATATATATACAAGCTGCAAATATATTAAATATGATAAGCATGAAAATAATATTATTTTTTATTTCAAACTAATATGTATATATTCACATAGTAGGGGACAAGAATAAATTAATTAAGGAAAGAAATAGAGTGAATTAATTAACGAACGATCAAAAAGTAACGTACTGGAAGAAATTCCTCTTGGGTTTGAGCCTAGAAGGGGGGTCGACCGCCCCTCTAGGAGAGGTGTTGACCGCCGTCCTATAGGGAACCCAGTGAGGGTTGTTTTATGCAGTAACTTATTTATAATTATATTAATTCAATTGTTTAGATTAAATCAAAGTGATCAAATGGTTCATACACACGATAACAACTATAAATAGACCCTCAAACACTCATTCTAAACCTTACAGCCATTTCTCTTAGCGCCTCCATGATGCCTTTCTTCTGTCTCCAAATCCAGAAAGCTTAAAGGATTTAGGTTCCTTATATTTCTTTAAATCTTTTCTATTTTCTCTATCTTATTGTAACATTAGATTTAAGATTTACCTAGAATTTAGATTCATACGTATATATATATATATATAAGATTCTAACGGTGATTCATATACATATATATATATATAGACATGAACTATTTGGAGCATACGATCGTTCTTCAAGGCCATATCAAATTTATATTCTATTCAATCTTGTTATTGCTCCTCCTAGTAGCTCTGCGAGTGGAATCCATCTGAGTTACTATTTTATGTAATTTTATAGTTATGGGTTTGGATTGTTGTGCCTTGGAGGATTTCGGATATACGAAAAGAAAACATGATTAGACCCTTTAAATCCTCCATTTATTTTATTGTTCGTAAAAATGTTCAATCTAGTTATATTTGTGGTTTTGGGTTGTTGTAATAATAAATGAAAAACATGATTCTTATTGTATGATTTTCTATATTGTTTGGATTTCCATTTTGTTCTATTTTCATACAAATTCATATGTTTGATTTTTAGGCAAAAGTTTAAGATTTAGATAACTTTGTAGATTAAATTGGTTTGAATCTCTATTTTTCAAAATAGAGGATTTGAATGTATTATTTACAATACATCTAAATGTTACGGTTTTGCATATAAACAAATGTAAGAAAGGGAATATATTCAAAACAGGAATTATAAACATATATGTATATTTCATGTTATGTTTATCTTTAATTATTCAATAATCAAAACTGGGGTTGCAATTTCATATGTTGATGTGATTTTTTTTTTCCATTTTATTGTCATATTTTAATATGTACATTTATGTTGTGGTTGAGGAAAATATGGAAAATGACTTATACACCTTTAAGAATTTAATACGGATTGAAATTTAAAAAGCGCGGTAAGGACGCTAATCTTGTTTGCTTAATTTATGTTTATATTTATATATATTTGTAACTTAATGAGCATATATTAATGCATAATAAGTGTGTAATAAATACAACTAAGTTAGGAGTAAAATTTGAATGCCCCCATAGGAATTTGTACGTTTGAATGTGTGAGAGTTAATGGCTTAATTAATATTAGTGACACGTAGACACGAGGTTAACCGTTACTTGTAGTACAAATCCACACGGAACAGGCAGGCATATCCAACATCTACAAGTTAATTTGATTAATGTGAGAGGTCTAGGTGTCATGGGCCATTATAATTAGTACGTTATGATGCAAGGTTAGGACCAGCTTGAAGTAGAAGCCTGCTCGGAATCGCCCGACGAATCCAACATCTACAAGTGGTAGGCCTAAGTAGTGTGCATACACACACATACACACATATATACATACATAATGTGGCACAGTGGAAAGACATGCTACTGCCTAATAAGAGGTTAGCAGTTCGAGGTCTACTTTGATCATCATGTTGGCATATTAACCAATTTTCAAAAAAAAAACATATTTAAAAATGGTTCACTTTCATTATCTAAAAAACAATACAAAAGACAGGTTAGCATACTAACCTTTACAACTAATACAAACAAACATAAAACCAGAAACATAAAAAAATAACAAGAATTACAGGCAAAAAAATAAAACTAAGTAACATTACACTGGCCCATGATGAGGCCACCATCCCGCTGTTGAGTGCAACTCTCTACACCCCACCCAAGCCAAATGCTCCACTCATGCTTGATCATCCTAGAAGAAAAAAAACCATCTCCCCTTTCAATCTTCGGCACCAAAATGAATCATCTAGTTCCAATTCATAGACCATAAAAAAGATGCACTAGATATAGTGCTAATGTGTATAAGGCCCATGAATAATTAATACCTGATTTGAACTTGTAGTACTACACATCAGATGCAAGACTAGCCTCTTTGAGCTTCGCTGTTGTTATACAACTGTTCGTTATCTGATAGTGTACCTTCAACCATTTTAATTCATGAACTGACTGGAAAGCAACTTCATGCAGTCCCAAACAAAGGAATAACATCTTAAAAAATTATGAATCTGCTTCTCAAGGATAAAAATGAATCAACTGTACAAAATTCAAGAGGCTGTAACAGTGAATGAATAGCCCTTTCATCGTTTAGACAATAATACTGTCAGCATATAAGCTATACAATTCTCAAAAAATTGACTAAAATCTTCAAAATTGAATGCATTAAGCGCATCTTCACAATTCCCAGGAGAACTTGTTACAACCCGAACATCCCCGGTAAGGAAAGCACGGATTGAGTTGAGAACAAGCCACATCGGAACACAAACAGAAGAACATTTCATTGCTATTACAACAATTTCCATCAGAGTACAAGAATATACAGAGTATGAATAAATATTACACATTTGATAAATATGAGAGATTTAAATTACATTTAAATACATAGCAGCGGAAAAATAATACAACACACAACTGAAAGAAATACACGGATACAGAGCTTTCCGAGTATCGCTTCAGCTATATACCAGGATCCTGTGAATATAAATCTGCAAAACCCAACCACTAGCTGCCCGTGCGGAAAATAAGGGCACCCAGAGTTTAGGTTAAAACAATAAACTTTAGGTCAGTCATATGACTGGTATGAGAACTAAAACAATTATTAATCTTTATTTTAAAGTTAGGTAAATCAAGGGACCACGCCATATAACACGGAACGGGTTTTTACCCCCAAGAATACCAGTGCATATAACAACAGCGTAATGATAAATAAAGAAAATGAAGCTATTATAAGACCCAGGTCCCATCACACAATGCAACGCAAGCCGGAGGATAGAGTTTTACCTTATAATAGCCAAAGAATGATTGATACGCTAAATTTCATCTTCTATTATTACTATAAGTGAAGAAAACAACTTCAAATATAAATGTATCAACCATAGACGGCATGGGCACCATATATCATGTTGCCATACTAGTTCTACAATTAAAACTGCAAAATGTCGTATTGGAAATTGGATTTCCGTCTATGAACCGAGGCAAAAGATAGTCCTCACCGAATTCGAGACGCTCTAGTCCGTGTCTCAGGCTACAGCCGCAACTGCACATAGGAGACACAGGGCCGGTCCACACTAGCGGATTAAAATGAAACCCTGATCAATACGTCTCCCCGCCCTATGTGGCGTAAATGAGCCAAATGACTCCAAATCCGAGGCGCCTCGCATTCCAACAACCACAGTGAAAAATATATAAATGTCAGGATTGGTAGGTCACTGACACCATCTCTAACTAGAAAGAGACGCATGGTCTCCCTGGATCCTCTCCCGTTTCTGGTTCATACCGGGGTGTGAGGCTCGCGAATTAACGCCATACACGAAGCTGTGCCACATAGGCCATGCTTTGATCATCAACCACAAGACTTTGCTTTTCAACAAAAGCCTTGATCATTTGCCACTAGGCATGCCACACAGGCAATTCACTCCATGCGACTGGTGTCCATCGATATACAACCTCTGAGCTCGTACGTCTCAGAGAAGGGTGTTAAGCAAGAGAATAAATTCTCCGCCACCAAAAAGATGTATATTTAATAGAGATCAATCAACACAGAATAAAATCCAATGTCAGACACATAGTCCATTTACAAGTTCGTTCCGGGTCTGAATGAAACCGGAGGAACCTTATTCCTCGCATATCCATCGATCCCTAAGTACGTCTGGACGATCACCAACTGACTCCCTCCTCTTGGGTGTACACCCCAATCAAGATCATCAATAATCATCCAAACGATGTGACGACCTCTGGTCTTCAACCACCGTCTTCATCTTGGACTTATCGTCGAATCGGTTATTCAGAATGGGTATACACCCGGCCTTTCCGAATAACCTGAGTATATAATAAACAAGTGTTACACAAATACAACATAAGCCTCATTCCAATTTAGAATATTCTTTTATTCAAATTTTCACATTCTTAGGGAAAGGTTCCCATTAATTTTATCAAAGATAAATTTTTTAAAATTTATTCTTTAATCTTCCTTTTGATATCGAATCAACCCATGTTAAGGTTTTCCAAACTAGTCGGGATTAGCGAACCACACCGAAGTAATCATTTATTTTACTTCCCAATCCCAACCTATTCATCCCATGGAGCAAAACTGGTAATACTCCATATCTAACACCACGGTGTTATCGGTAAATATAAATTACCATTTCATGTTCAAATCTAATTAAAGATTTAACTATCGCTTTGGAGCAAAACTGGTGATACTCCATTCTCGATCACTTTAATCTAATTAAAGATACATTAAATCTCCACTTAGTTTTAATCTTCCCAAAAATCAATATCCTATCTTTAACTGGATTAAAGAACCAATGTCATCTACAACACGGTTCACGATAAACCCAAAATCACATTCCATTGTTAATCGTGTTAAAGAACAGGTGTTATTCAAAACACCGCTCACGATAAACCCCAAAAACCAATTTAAATTCAATTCCAATTAAATACTAATTAACTGGACAATTTCACTAAATCTTAATTAATAGATTTATTCTTTTCTAAACTGGGTTCAAGAACAGTGTTATTTAAGACACCATTCACAACGAACCCAAAATCCCATTTGATATTAATAGAAAATATATCGGCTTATATTCAATATCAAATTCTGAAACCAACAAATATCATATTGGAAATAATGATATAAATATATCTTTCAAATTTCCACAACCATATCTGTACAATCACGAAATCTAACATCGAAATATTCCGAAGATAATTTCGATTCAAATCCATTCCAATTCGTATATTGTAAATTCTGATTATTTTTAAAACTATTTCAAATCCAATTTATTTATTCAAAAACATTGGATTATAATTCTAGTTCATAACTAGTTCATTTCGATAAAAATATATTTTTATCCTTTTTAAATATGGGATTTTTCACCCCAATTCTTTCTAAATCATTTAATATGATTTTACACAAATTATTGATATTTTTAATAATTTTATCAAGGCTCGTACAGTCGATTTCCAATGACGGTCCTCGAACTGCACTTACATTGACCTTTTCCAAATTTGATTTGGATATAATTCCAAATCCTACCGTTAGATTTCAAATTTCTAATATTCATTGGAAAGCTATTTTCGATACGAACCCAATGGTTTCGGTTTTAGGAGAATCCGACGGTCGGATCTCCCGCAACTTTAATTCGAAGTCAATGGTCGAAATTCGCGAACGGTCGCGGCGCGTCCTATTTAGGACATTAATATACATAATATATATTATATATATTTCTTCGATTTCAATTCAAAACGTATTTTATAAATCGTTTTAAATTCGTTTTCAAAACAATTTTAACTTCATATTCAATTTCAAATCAAAATTGAATATTCCATATCATTAATATATAAATGATAATATTTTCAAAATATTAAATTTTGAAATCACTTCCTTTTCTATATTCATTATAAAAACGAATATAATCGATATAAATATCGTTCGTGTCAAAATGGCGCATATCTAATCAACACGGCTTTATATATTTCAATAACTTCGTTATTCTTCAACAAATGAATGTTTTCTTCAACACATGAATATATATTTCTTTCAACACATGACTATTCTCAACACATGAGCATCGTCAACACATGACTGTTTTTGTTATTCAACACATTAATATGTATTTCTTTCAACATGAATATTCTCAACACATGAGCATCGTCAACACATGACTATTTTTGTTATTCAACACATGAATCTTTATTTTATAATATTCTTTATTTTCCAATTTGGAATGAGGCCCAATCAATTACCATATCATGTTAATTATACGGATTCCATACAACACATGTATATAATAACAATGATAAATATTCAACCATCATCCAAAGTGCACTGCACAACTGCATAAGCATTGAACATAAATAATTAACGCTTACACAGTCTGTCAACCTATCGATTGACATACAACTAAACAATCGAGATTAGTGTGCATCAAATATCATCCCAGTACCCGTGTGAGGTTTCAGTCCACAAACACTGAATATTATTTGTGCAGTTGGGCGATGTGTAAAATTTATCGTCCCAATCAATATTCTTCAAATGGTTGTACATAAACAAATCGTTCAATTTGTAAATGAGTATTTATTTATTCACATTCACATTAAATTTATATTTTCAAAGATAAATTATTTATTTCAACACATGAATATATTTCCATCTATTCCATATCACAATCAATTTTCACAACACAACAAGATCAAACAAGTTGTCCATGGTTTGTGGGCGACGGGTGTCGGGTGCTGCTAAGCACCGTCTGCATCCTATATATATTTTAACTAGAAAATTAAAATAAAAGTGAGGAGTTCTCACCTTTGGGATCCACTCCTCTATTCTATTCTGAACTTCTGAACTGTTTGGATTTGCACAAAATTCCAACGCAACCTTCTCTATGCTGTTCATATTAAAAATCACATTTTTAATATGATGTTTATATTAAAAATCGCATTTTTTATATCGCTACTGTATATATAAAAATTATATTTTTACTTCGCCAAAAATTATACTTTCACTTTGCTAAAAATTATATTTTCACTTCGCTACTTCTATTTTGGAAACAATGTTATTTTATTTTAAAAACGATGTGATATATATTTTTAGAACTGCGATATATATTCTCAAAAACACATTCTAGTATATATTTTTCGAAAACAACTCTAGTTTATATTTTCAAAATCAACTTTCTATTTTATATTTTTCAAAATTAATTCTATTCTTATTTCTAAAAATTATGCTATATTATATTTTTAAAATTGTATTTTTAAAACTGATTTTTAAATCACTGTATTTATACTTTTAAAACTAATTTTAAACTTTGTAAATATATTTCCAAACTGAATTTTTAGAACATAATGTTATTCATACAAAATTTGACATTATTAACTAACTAAATTAATTGCTAACTAATTAATTAAGTAGATTAATTATCTTAATCATCTTCACTATTAATCCCTTCTTCTTCGACGGTCTTCTACTGGAAATCGAACCCGATGTCTACAACTAGGGTTCTGAAGCGCCGCCATCACCTTGCACCAATCGCCGATCAAATGATTCCTCGTCGAAGAGCTTCGCGAGGTCGGAGGTGACCACTGGCGGTTCGCGGTGGACTGTTTGCGTGAGGTAGCGCGGTCTGGTGGTGTGGTCAGCATATTGGAGGCGGAGGAAGGAGGAGAGGCAAGTGGAGGGGGACGGCGCCGACTCTAGTGGGGCACGGCAGGCCTGGAAGTGGGTGGCAATCGAGAAAAAGGGGAACGAGGTTGGAGCGACGAGTTTCTAAAGGAGGCGGCTCTCATTTGGGGTTGACCAAATTTTTTTATTTTGACTTAGGTTATAGAGGAGATGGATTAATATATTATATTTTAATATTATTTTATTTCGTACATTAGTTGTTTAACATCACAAACTCCAAATCAAACCCAACGGCTGTCGCCTCCAGCTAAATACCCTCATTCCAAACACAATGGGATATGTCCCACTAGCCAATTCGATCGTTTCGATCAATTTCCATTTAAATTAAAAGTTAAATCTATATATTCAATTTTAAACGTACATTTCAATTTACCGGAGCCACATACTGACTCTAAAATTCTAGAAATTTTTTTTCTAGCTTCGTATTGACGATACGGTTCCAAAAAAACTAATTTCGTCGAATTCTGAGATCGTTTGAAAAATGGCCATTTTCTGGTCGATCAAAATTGACTGAAACTGTTAAAACACGTTTTCTTTTGCCATACTCACATATTGATTTCAAAAATTATGAATTTTGAAACCTAGCAATAATTTGATATCCCGGATCCAACAAAAGTGGTTTCGTCAAAAACGAAGGTCGTTTGCAAAATGGCTTTTTTTAAGGCCTTATATTAAAATATATATAAATTCAATAGCGACTTTTCTGAATTTTAAACTGGACATAACTTTTGATTTCCGCTATGAAATTTCAATTTTTCGGATTCTTTGGAAAGACATTTTCAATTAGATTCTAATATTTTTGGTTTCGCTAAAATCCGGTTTATTTTGAATCCTGTACATTCATTTGAACTTTGTAATCGAAATTTCAAATTACCGTGCCATTTTCAATTCCTTTTATAATTATAAATAAATATTTATATTCTAACGACGATTCAAATAAAGATATACGTTCCAATTCTATTCAAAATAAATTTCCCATCGTTATTATTTAAAATAATTCATTTTAAATATTCAAAATTCAATAAAATTGCCAAAAAAAAAAAAAAATTGGCTCAGATTTTCGGGTTATTACACTCTCCCCCACTTAAAACTTTTCGTCCCCGAAAAGGAACGAAGCTAAAGTTGTTTTACACACCAACTCAACTTTCATTCTTTTTATTATGGCTTAAGTTCTTTAACTTTTCAGTTTCTAAGAACTTTTCAAATTTTTCAAAAATTTGGCTAACACCCTAAATTTTCGAAAAACTTCGCCATTACCTCCCCTGCATGGGAGCAGCGGGAAAATCCCGAAATTACCATACAGGCCTCTCGAATCCAAAAAGAAAAAGAAATAGCCAATCGGCTCATAAAATCATCCAAACCCAAGAAATTAATAAACATGTACCTATTTGTCGGGCAAACAATTTTATTCCTCTTCTCTAGCCTCCTTGCTATGACCTGTTCACACATATATATGTACATACATGCATTTTCAAACAATTTTCAATACAGTTCAATATTTGATTCAATTTGGCCTAAATGGTTAAAAATATCAAACCAATAATCAAACAACACAACCATCAATCAATTAGTTGATTAGCTTTTTAAATTCATAACTTTGATGCATATACAGAAAATTATGTTTTTGATGCCAATTCACAACAATAGACCCTATCTAGTTTTGGTTCTCACACCAGTCAATTGGAATCATATAGAAACCCCACTTTCGAAACCCGAACATAAATACTGATGATACTATAGTAATCATCAGGATCGTCTCCGGGCGACTACAGCGTGATTCTATATCTATCCAGTATATTTGAGGCTTCAATACACGTGGATCAGACGTATATTAAAATCTCTATATACTTGATTGTCCAAATCAATACAAATAAATATTCAAATACGAATAATTGAATTTAATTTTTCAAAACAAAATTTGTTTCCATTTTTATTTTTCAAAACAACACTCTTTACACTCGTTCTAGGATACTACTGATCCTATCTCTAATGAGTCATTCCAATTGGATATTACTAATCCAATCTCCGATGAATTCTTTCGTTCGGTTCCAAAGTGTCTTGTTCACCGAGCTCCGTAAACCAAAGCTCTGATACCAGCTGTTACAACCCGAACCTCCCCAGTAAGGAAAGCACGGATTGAGTTGAGAACAAGCCACATCGGAACACAAACAGAAGAACATTTCATTGCTATTACAACAATTTCCATCAGATACAAGAATATACATAGTATGAATAAATATTACACATTTGATAAATGTGAGAGATTTAAATTACATTTAAATACATAGCAGCGGAAAAATAATACAACACACAACTGGAAGAAATACACGAATACAGAGCTTTCCGAGTATCGCTTCAGCTATATACCAGGATCCTGTGAATATAAATCAATAAAACCCAACCACTAGCTGCCCGTGCAGAAAATAAGGGCACCCAGAGTTTAGGATAAAACAATAAACTCCAGGTCAGTCATGTGACTGGTGTGAGAACTAAAACAGTTATTAATCTTTATTTTAAAGTTAGGTAAATCAAGGGACCAACCATATAACACGGAACGGGTTTTTACCCCAAGAATACTAGTGCATATAACAACAACGCAATGCTAAATAAAGAAAATGAAGCTATTATAAGACCCAGGACCCATCACACAATGCAACGCAAGCCGGAGGATAGGTTTTACCTTATAATAGCCCAAGAATGCTTGATACGCTAAATTTCATCTTTTATTATTACTATAAGTGAAGAAAACAACTTCAAATATAAATGTATCAATCATAGACGGCATGGGTACCATATATCATGTCGCCATATTATTTCTATAATTAAAACCGCAAAATGTCGTATTCGAAATTGGATTTCTGTCTATGAACCGAGGCAAAAGATAGTCCTTACCGAATTCGAGACGCTCTAGTCCATGTCTTAGGCTACAGCCGCAACTGCACCTAGGAACCACAGGGTCGGTCCACACGTAGCGGATTAAAATGAAACCCTGAACAATACGTCTTCCCGCCCTATGGGGCGTAAATGAGCCAAATGACTCCATATCTGAGGCGCCTCGCATTCCAACAACTTCACATGTGAAAAACATATAAATGTCAGGGCTGGTAGGTCACTGACACCACCTCTAACTAGAAAGAGACGCGTGTTCTCCCTGGATCCTCTCCCGTTTCTGGTTCATACTGGGATGTAAGGCTCGCGAATTAACGCCATACACAAAGCTGTGCCACATAGGCTGTGCTTTAATCATCAACCACAAGACTTTGCTTTTCAACATAAGCCTTGATCATTTGCCGCTTAGGCATGCCACACAGGCAATTCACTCCATGCGACTGATGTCCATCGATATACAACCTCTGAGCTCGTACGTCTCAGAGAAGGGTACTAAGCAAGAGAATAAATTCTCTGCCGCCAAACAGATGTATATTTAATAGAGATCAATCAACACAGAATAAAATCCAATGTCAGACACATAGTCCATTTACAAGTTCGTTCTGGGTCTGAACGAAACCGAAGGAACCTTATTCCTCGCATATCCATCGATCCCCAAGTATGTCTGACGATCACCAACTAATTCCCTCCTCTTGGGTGTACAGCCCAATCAAGATCATCAGTAATCTTCCAAACGATGTGAAGACCTCCAGTCTTCAACCACCGTCTTCATCTTTGACTTATCGTCGAATCGTTATTCAAAATGGGTATAAACCAGGCCTTTCTGAATAACCCGCGTATATAATAAACAAGTGTTACACAAATAGAACATACGCCTCATTCCAATTCAGAATATTCTTTTATTCAAATTTTCACATTCTTAGGGAAAGGTTCCCATTAATTTTATCAAAGATAAATTCTTTTAAATTTATTCTTTAATCTTCCTTTTGATATCGAATCAACCTATGTTAAGGTTTTCCAAACTAGTCGGGATTAGCGAACCACACCGAAGTAATCATTTATTTTATTTCCCAATCCCAACCTATTCATCCCATAGAGCAAAACTGGTTATACTCTATATCTAACACCACGGTGTTATCAATAAATATTAACTACCATTTAACGTTCAAATCTAATTAAAGATTTAACTATCGCTTTGGAGCAAAACCGGTGATACTCCATTCTCGATCACTTTAATCTAATTAAAGATTTATTAAATCTCCACTTAGTTTTAATCTTCCCAAAAATAAATATCCTATCTTTAACTGGGTTAAAGAACCAATGTCATCTACAACACGGTTCACGATAAACCCAAAATCACATTCCATTGTTAATCGGGTTAAAGAACAGGTGTTATTCAAAACACCGCTCACGATAAACCCCAAAAACCAATTTAAATTCAATTCCATTTAAGTACTAATTAACTGGACAATTTCACTAAATCTTAATTAAAAGATTTATTCTTTTCTAAACTAGGTTCAAGAAGAGTGTTATTTAAGACACCATTCACAACGAACCCAAAATCCCATTTGATATTAATAGAAAATATATCGTTTTATATTCAATATCAAATTCTAAAACCAACAAATATCATATTGGAAATAACGATATAAATATATCTTTCAAAAATCCACATCCATATCTGTACAATCACGAAACCCAACATCGAAATATTCCGAAGATAATTTCGATTCAAATCCAATCGAATTCGTATATTGGAAATTCTGATTATTTTTAAAACTATTTCAAATCCAATTTATTTATTCAAAAACATTGGATTATAATTCTAGTTGATAACTAGTTCATTTCGACAAAAATATATTTTTATCCTTTTTAAATATGGGATTTTTCAACCTAATTCTTTTAAATCATTTCTTATGATTTTACACAAATTATTGATATTTTTAATAATTTTACCAAGGCTCGTACAGTCGATTTCCAATAACGGTCATCGAACTACACTTACAGCAACCTTTTCCAAATTTGATTTGGACATAATTCCAAATCCAACCGTTAGATTTCAAATTTCTAATATTCATTGGAAAGCTCTTTTCATACGAACCCAACGGTTCCGGTTTCAGGAGAATCCGACGGTCAGATCTCCCGTAACGTCAATTCGCAGTCAATGGTCGAAATTCGCGAACGGTCGCGGCGCGACGCGTTCTATTCAGGCCATTAATATACATAATATATATTATGTATATTTCGTCGATTTCAATTCAAAACGTATTTTATAAATCGTTTTAAATTCGTTTTCAAAACAATTTTAACTTCATATTCAATTTCAAATCAAAATTGAATATTCCATATCATTAATATATAAATGATAATATTTTCAAAATATTAGATTTTGAAATCACTTCCTTTTCTATATTCATTATAAAAACGAATATAATCGATATAAATATTGTTCGCGTCAAAATGGCGCATATCTAATCAATACGGCTCTATATATTTCAATAACTTCGTTATTCTATTCAAAAAATGAATACTTCTTCAACACATGAATATATGTTTCTTTCAGCACATGAATATTCTCAACACATGAGCATCGTCAACACATGACTATTTTTGTTATTCAACACATGAATATATATTTCTTTCAACACATGAATATTCTCAACACATGAGCATCGTCAACACATGACTATTATTGTTATTCAATACATGAATCTTTATTTTATAATATTCTTTATTTTTCAAATTGGAATGAGGCCCAATCAATTACCATATAATGTTAATTATATGGATTCCATACAACACATGTATATAATAGCAATGAAAAATAATCAACCATCATACAAAGTGCACTACACAACTGCATAAGCATTAAACATAAATAATTAATGCTTACACAGTCTGTCAACCTATCGATTGACATACAACTAAACAGTCTGGATTAGTGTACGTCAAATATCATCCTAATACCTGTGTGGGATTTCAATCTACAAACACTGAATATTATTTGTGCAGTTGGGCGATATGTAAAATTTATCATCCCAATCAATATCCTTCAAATGGGTGTACATAAAAAATCGTTCGATTTGTAAATGAATACTTATTTATTCACATTCACGTTAAATTTATATTTCTAATGATAATATATTTTTAACGATAAATAATTTATTTCAACATATGAATATATTTCCATATATTCCACATCACAATCAATTTTCACAACACAACAAGATCAAACAAGTTGTTCATGGTCTGTGGACGACGGGTGTCGGGTGCTGCTAAGAACCGTCTGCATCCTAGTATATATTTTAACTAGAAAATTAAAATAAAAGTGTGGAGTTCTCACCTTTGGGATCCACTCCTCCATTCTATTCTGAACTTCTAAACTGTTTTGATTTGCACAAAATTCCAACGCAGCCTTCTCTACGCTATTCATATTAAAAATCACATTTTTAATATGATGTTTATATTAAAAATTGCATTTTTCATATCTCTACTGTATATATAAAAATTTTATTTTTACTTCGCTAAAAATTATATTTTCACTCAGCTAAAAATTATATTTTCACTACGCTGCTTCTATTTTAAAAACAATGCATATTTATTTTAAAAATGATGCGATATATATTTTCAGAACAATGCGATATATATTCTCAAAAACAACATTCTAGTATATATTTTTCGAAAACAACTCTAGTTTATATTTCCAAAATCAACTTTCTAGTTTATATTTTTCAAAATCGGTTCTATTTTTATTTCTAAAAATCATGCTATTTTCTATTTTAAAATTATGTTTTTAAAACTGATTTTTAAACCACTATATTTATACTTTTAAAACTGATTTCAAACTTTGTAAATATATTTTCAAAACTGAATTTTAAAACACAATGATATTCATACAAAATTTGACATTTTTAACTAACCAAATTAATTGCTAACTAATTAATTAAGTAGATTAATTACCTTAATCATCTTCACTATTAATCTCTTCTTCTTCGATGGTCTTCTACAGGAAATCGAACCCGATGTCTACAACTAGGGTTCTGAAGCGCCGCCATCACCTTACACCAATCGTCGATCAAATGATTCCTCGTCGAAGAGCTTTGCAGCATTGGAGGTGGCCCACTGATGGTTTGCGGTGGACTGTTTGGGTGAGGTAGCGGGGTCTGAAGGTGTGGTCAGCGCATTGGAGGCGGAGGAAGGAGGAGAGGGAAGTGGAGGGGGATGGCGCCGGCTCTGGTGGGGCACGACGGGCCTGGAAGTGGGTGGCGATCGAGAAAAGGGGGAAGAGGTTGGAGCGACGGGTTTCTGAAGGAGGTGGCTCTCATTTGGGGTTGATCGAGCTTTATTATTTTGACTTAGGTTATAGAGGAGATGGATTTATATATTATATTTATATATTATTTTATTTCGTACATTAGTCGTTTAACATCACAAACTCCAAATCAAACGCAACAACTGTCGCCCCTAGCTAAATAACTTCATTCCAAACACAATGGGATATGTTCCGCTAGCCAATTCGATCGTTTCGATCAGTTTCTGTTTAAATTAAAATTTAAATCTATATATTCAATTTTAAACGTACATTTCAATTTACCGGAGCCACATACTGACTCTAAAGTTATAGAAAAATTAATTCGCGATACGGTCCCAACAAAACTAATTT
Source organism: Allium sativum (assembly GCA_030737875.1). NCBI lineage: Eukaryota > Viridiplantae > Streptophyta > Magnoliopsida > Asparagales > Amaryllidaceae > Allium > Allium sativum. Next base: position 73,240,359 of record CM060924.1, read on the forward strand.
CATTGAATTCTGAGGCCGTTTGAAAAATGCCCATTTTCTGGTCGATCAAAATTGACTGAAACTGTTAAAACACATTTTCTTTTGCCATGCTCACATATTGATTTCAAAAATTATGAATTTTGAAACCTAGCAATAATTTGACATCCCGGATCCAACAAAAGTGGTTTCGTCGAAAACGAAGGTCGTTTGCAAAATGGCTAGTTTTAAGGCCTTTATATATATATATATAAATTCCACAGCGACTTTCCTGAATTTTAAACTGAACATAACTTTTGATTTCCAGCATGAAATTTCAATTTTTCGGATTCGTTGGAAAGATATTTTCAATTAGATTCTAATATTTTTGGTTTTGCTAAAATCCGGTTTATTTTGAATCTTGTACATTCATTTGAACTTTGAAATTGAAATTTCAAACTACCGCGCCATTTTCAATTCCTTTTATAATTATAAATAAATATTTATATTCTAACGACGATTCAAATAAATATATACGTTCCAGTTCTATTCAAAATAAATTTCCCGTCGTTATTATTTTAAATAATTCATTTTAAATATTCAAAATTCAATAAAATTGCCAAAAAAAAAATAGCTCAGATTTCCGGGTTATTACAGAACTGGTATTTATGGCTACCCGTTCCAACTATGGGTGAAATAACAAACAACCCATTAAAAGTAAAACCAACCAAGTACGTAGCGTAGATAAGATCACTAAAACCATATGATAAGCTTCCACACTAATATGTGGATCTGTCCATCCAACTTCACTTTGAGAAGAACAAAAAACATAAACTGTATTATTGGGGAATAAACTGTTCATAAAGGAGCTGGAAACCATGAATAATTTGGGGTGATATACATGAAGAGGCCAACTACATCGCCAAATTTTAGCATATAATTAAAAGAATAAAATCATATTGCATATAGACCAACACATTTGAATCCAAAATCAGACTGCTAATAGGAATTTTATATAGATTGCATAAAAAATATCCCTTAAATTAGATAGCATATACCAGATCTAATCGAAACAAAAACTGCACAACATTGACCTAAAACCAAATAGATTAATCTTACCTAAACACAAAACTGATGTCGATCTAGTTCAACAGGGGGAGAGATTAGTTGGAGAATTTGGAATTGAACCTACTTCAGTTGCAACGACAATGCCAAAACCCAAATCCACAGAGGCTTGACCTTCCATAATCAAAACTAATCTGAACCAAATGGGATTGAGAAGATTGATTGTCTTAGTGAATCGGCAACGAAAAACACGAAGTGGTTGGTAGATCTGGCTTTGCTTGTGGAAGTAAAATTGAAAATTAAAGATGGCTTATCAACGAAATTGAATTCATTGAAGGTTACCTTCAGATCGTAAACGATTTGTTATCATTGGAGGAAATCGATTTAGATTCGGGTTTTTGATTATAAAAATAAAATCTTATGTCTTATTGACAAATGACGAAATAGTAATTCGTTAAAGGTTGGCAAGAACTAATTGGATAGAGAAGAAAATGAAATTAGGGGTAGTGGAGAGCTCACGCACAACAAAATCAGGCAAAATAAAAACTGCCTGTCGCCATTAACGAGCTTCCCCTTTTGTGTGTGTCTGTGTGTGTGTATACATATACATAGGAAACTCTATTTGGACACAAAATAGGGACACAGAATTGAACACAACAAATCTCAACCACTTGATCCTTCCATGAATTCCACTCTCCACATAAAGATAAACAAATCCAATAGTTTACGATTTGTGTGTCTTATTTTGCGTCCCAATAGATTCTCCCTATATATACACTATATATATATATATATATGTGTGTGTGTGTGTGTGTGTGTGTGTGTGTGTGCGCTGTGTGTGTGTATGTTGTGTGCGCGGAGTTGGCCTGAACTTGGGAAAAATGTATTAAGTGGCTGACCTATCTCTTGTTCGGTATTAAGTGGTTAGGGCAAGTTCGTTCCTAATATTCACTCCTTGGTTTCGAACCCAAGTCATTGGGCCCACTCTTCGAGAATTAAATGGTTATTGGGCCTGCCTTTCTCATATAAAGTGTTAAATGGTCCCGGTAGATATGATAACGCATGTAGGGTGGTTATCCAAGAAATGTTTGCTTCTTATTTTAGGGCTAGAGAGGGCTGGCCTGGGGACTGATTATGTATACATGACCTAAGGAACCACCATCTAAGAGGAGTATTATGTGGCTAGGAGTTCACTCGTAGGGACATCTAGATAGTAACAAGAGAGTTTGCTAGGGGGTTCTTCTTATAAGAAGTCGTGTTCCTGACCTAAACCTTGGTAGTATGTAGCCGTTACTATTTCTCGGCCTACGAGGAGGGTTGTCATTTATAACGATTAACGTTAGAACGGAGTCTTAAATGGATTGTGGTCCACCATTAGGTTTTTAGTGACTAGAGGGATGTCCTCCCTAAATAAATATTGTATTAAGTGACCATAGGAGTGCCTGCCCTTAAATTAGTTTTGAGGTATTAAGTGACTTCTAGGACATCTTCCTCATATGCTTATGTTGTGTGTTTGTTACGTAGACATAACTTAAAATGTTTACAACTGCCAAATATAGGTAATAGCCTTCTTAACTTAAATGTATTTCATTCACTTGAACTTTATGTTCAGACCTCCACCTTTTAACATTAATAGGAAAACATGTGAGATAGGTGATTAAGGATGGAGAACGATCTCTTGCAGGAGGAGCCTCTTGAAGATCTAGTTATTGTGGCTATTGCTTATTTACTATTATTGTTATGTAATTGGGACGAATGATGATGTACCCTGTAATTTGAGACATATTGTATATATGAATTGCGGCTTTCAAATAATTGGTACATCTTATATTTATGATGTTATATTTTGTCCCATCCGCTATATGAGTTTCTGATTTTCATTTTAGACTGCTCTGTATATTTATTTAAGTTAATCCTTATAGGAAAAACCGATTCATATAGCGTGGCTTTAATTTCTATTGGGCCTTCTCTAGGTTGGAATTTAAGTCCATTCCGGGTGGGTTACATTTTACTTAAAAACTTTCTAATGGTTAGTAAATCTTAATTAAATATAAAAAAGGAATTAGGTGACAATTAAGTTTCCTAAAATGTCTAGTGATATTTATTGCAATATTTTCAAAATATGTTGTTACTTCTCAAAAATATTATTGAACATTATTCAAGATCTGTATACCTTTTAGCAGTAGGCTTGACAACTTCATTATATATATATAAGGCAGGTTCAATGGCACCTCAAATAGTGGAGCACATCTTTGGTCTCCCTCTTTTCTACCACACATTCTTCCCCTCTCTCCTTCCACTCATTCTCTCACCTCCCAATAGCTTAAACTAATATAAATGAAAGGTGGAATTCAAGGAGGCCAAAGGGTGTGTGTGTTTGTATATATATATATATATATGAGTTTTTATTGCCATATGTATTTTAAATATCACACTAATATATGTTTTGAATCTTGAAAGACATTTGTTATTCATGAATGTTTCTATAAAAAACATAACCATTCATTCTAAATTATTTGCATTTCCACAGGTGCTTTTAAAAATTCATTTAATAGCCATAAATTAAAGAATTTATTTATTTGGAGTAGTTAATGGTAACTTCTATAATTTTCTTGTTACTCCTTGAAGACTGCCCATTATTATAGGGAAAATGTTATCTATTCCATTATTTTACCTATTCTAGTAATTCCTTTCCTATTTCAAATGAGCATACCTAACCTATAACCCAATATTCCCCCTTCTACCTAATTAATTCTCAAATAAGCCTTGTATTCTTATTCACAACCACTACAAAGTTTTAACAGAATTTTTTTATTAATTTACTTATTTCATGTTAAATTTGACATATATGTAAAACAATAAAACTTAAAATTCTTGTAGAATTTACTTTTTAGAAGTTGTTACATGGAAATTGTAACACTTAAAAATTATCATTAAGATTTTCATTATCGATGATTTTAAAAGAACTTACATTTCTTTTCTATTAAAGCTCAAAAACGTAAAATTTTCCAACTATTGGTTTACCATTATCCTTTTATCCATTTAAAGAATTCGTTGTCTTCTGTTTTCTCTAAAACCTATAGTTTGTCTAACAAAATAAATAATAAACTTTTCAAATTTCTTCATTTATGTTTTCAAAAATCATGTTTCCAATTTATTTCTGAATGAATCTATTACTTAGTTTGAACACTAACAATGGAATGTTCCGCAGTTACTTTAGAATTTCATTTTACAAAATGACTCAGTGATATGTCAAAACTTACTTTTGTAGGTTTTCTGGTAGAGATTTTTGCTCATTTTGAATAACATATTTATTCATTTCCTTTAAACTTTCCTATTCTGCCTAATCTCTTTTCTACAAAGATTGATGTTCACTTTTCACATAAGTCTATTTCTTATTTTAACTCTTTTCTTCCTTATTCCAATTATTGAATCTCTTAACATTCCTAAACGTGGCTTTAGATATACTATTTTTGTCTTTTTTAACTATTAAAGTAACGCTTGTTCTTATGGACATTTATTATCTAATTTAAAGCCATTTAAGACCCTCCAGCATACCCATCCATTATTATTTAGCTGATGTTACGGGTGAATTCCTAGCCACTTAATACTTCCCTTAGACAGACAGTCCATTAGAAATTTTCATATTGTCCGTCCCTAGGTACGCCCTCACACAACCTGTATATAAGAAGCAGACAACTTTCAGAGAACTACCCCACTCAAACATATATCATTTTAATTTAAGACCATTTAATACAATTTTAAGAGAAAGGCGGACCAAGTAACCACTTAAGAGCTTTAGAAGGGTAGGTCCCATGACTTGGGTCTGAAATCAAGGATTGAACCTTAGGAATGGACCTAGTCCTAAACGTTTAATACCCAAACAAGGTAGGTTAACCACTTAATACCTTCTCGAGATAGGCTTACTTCACACAAATACACACACACACACATACAAAACTGTGTTATTTATTCCTGCTATATCCCCGCTAAATCGTGAAACGGGTTTCTACCGATACGGTATTTCCAAATAGCCTTTCCGCTTTAAGCCCCGTTATATTCCGATGTTCCCGATATATCCCATTATTTCAGCTATATTCCGCTATTTTTGCTATATCCCGTATAAGAGAAATGAATTAAAAACGACATTTATGCATTACAAAATTATTTTTTAAGCATAATTTTTTAACATATACTTTTCAGAATATAAAATACCATAATATTAGATTAAATTTAGTTAAGCTAAATAAAAGTTTACACTTATTTACATATATTTGCTTATGATTTTAGTTAAAATTAAGAATGTACTAATTATAATTAAGTTAAATGTTAAATTTCTATTTGTTTATCATTTACGTATTTATAGAAGCATTAAATATGAGCTTTATATGCTATTTTAGACTCATCCGCTATATCCTGCTATTTCCTCGCTATATTCCCGCTTCAGCTTTTTGCGCGTTTACCGCATTGGATCCGCTGAGCGCTTTAACTACACAGACACACACACAAAAAAGACATCTAACATTAAACCGACCATCTATAAATGCTGGATTTGCCGAACAGTTCCAGATAGGCTTCTACTACAAGATAGGCTTAACCTCGCGCCTTTGTGTAATAATTATAATGATACATGGCACATAGTCCTCTCGCATTAACCCAACTAACTTGTAGATGCTAGATATGTCGGTCAGATCTAGGCAGGCTTCTACTACAAGTTGGGATGAACCTCATGTCTATGTGTCATTAATACTAATAAAATCCATTAATACTCACACACATACAAGTTTCCTATACACATAAAAATTTCCTATGGGGACAATTATAATTCTAATTTCCTATTTAATTTAGTATGCTCTTATTACGAATTTAATACACATTTATAATATGTCAATTATGTTATAAATAGTAATACATAAATCAAGCATGCGTAAGAAACATCCTAATCATTGAAATGTCAACCCTTGCATCAAAATAAGGTTTACAAGTTTGTTTCTGTGACTTCATCAACACGGCATAAACATGTGTATTCACATTCAATCAACAAACGGGAAATAACAACATATACATAAAAACTTGTAATCAAGGTTTAAAAGATTATTTCAATAATAAAGAAAGACAGGGTGCAATATGTTGAATCTCCTTTTGGGTACTGCTTCACTTTTCATATGATATATCTATATACACCCAAAAAAAATTAAGACTTTAATGATTTGTATATAATACGTTCAAACTATCTATTTAAAAATATTTTCTTAAACCTATTAAATCTACAACACTCAAGTCTTATGACTTTGCACACACATACATAACTTTTCATAATTTTGAAAGGAAGTGAATCAGACCATTATCAAAAATTGTACAACATCCAAAAGGCTATCTTTTATTACGTCAATAACGAAAAGCAAATTTATACTAATTGATTAACTATTTCTGCAAATTATAAGAGAATTCGAGGATTTGTTTATATTTTGTGTTTGTGAACACCAAACCGCTTTAGGCATAAAAATCCAATTCTACACTACAAATTATAGAAAATATAAAACTAATGTAATTACCACTCACAGAGATAGAAAAGAAGAATGGTGAATTTAATGCAGAATCTAAAAATATGGATTGAGCCTTCCGAATCAACATAATCTAAATCCTCCTAGTATATTATATATATATGTGTGTGTGTGTGCGTGTGTATGTGTGTGTGCGTGTGTGCGTGTTTATTTATGTATGTGTGTATATATATATGTATATATATATAAGAACCATGTTTAGAATCTCATACATATATATTATACTTAATTCAAAATCTATATATAAAAATTCTGATTAAAAGAGATAGAATATAGCTTAGAAGAAGAAAAGAAACCTAACCTATTTCTAGAATTAAAAAATGGTGGAGAGACATAATGGAGGCATAGAAGAAGTTGAATGTAACGTTTGGGGGAGAGGATAGGGATCTTTTATTAGTCGCTAGTGTGTGTGTGTGGATCGTTGGATTAGTTAGATTTAATCTGGAAGGTCTGTTTTAGGAAAACTAAGTAAAAAACCACATAGAAATATTACCTCTCTCCCACCCTCGACCAGGAGGGCGGTCGACCTCCTCCATAGGAAAGCGGTCGACCGACCGGTCGCCCCTCCTCTTATGGCGGCAGTTAACCCCCTATTAGAGTCGAGCACAGGGAGATTTATTCCTTTGTCGTATTAATTATATTAATTATGTCATAAGCCTTGATTGATGCTTTCTGTTATTTGATTATTCTTGTCCCTTTTTGCACATATATATGCACACACACATCTGCGCAATTTCAAATCTCTAAAGAATATTTCATTATCCCTGTCAATATATTATTTTATTCATGATTTATATTCATTCAGTTTGAATTTCAATTCTTGTATGTATACAATTTACGTATAACTTAATACTTTCCTGAATAAACGCAAAAGCTATGTCACTCTTCTTTCTCCTCCAATTCTTCAAAAATTAAATACTTTAGATTTAGGCTTTCCGAATTAAGAACAATTTAACAATCACCCACTTAGTCCTCTGCCATGTCCTCACATGGCAACCTCGAGCTAAACACATCGTCCTTGCTGCCGTTTACATTAACTCGCTTCCCTTCCTGTCAGATCAACGCACCTGTTTCACTTCCTCCAGATTCTCGGCCCCTTCTTCTGGTCCCTTCTTCCCCTGGCCCTCTTCTCATCACCATTCCTTCCTCAGATCACCTCCACCTCATAATCTAGAATCCCTCACTTCCCCTTTTTCCATCAAGAAAAATTGGTCTACTCTCTTTGTAGTGAAACTGAGAAATGCCGAAGAGTTCTCCCTGCCAACCTTTAAGCTTTAGTACATTGGTAAATCCCTAACTCAACAGAGGAAATTTTCAGAGCTGGGAACGAAGTTAGGCAAGACAATATTGTTGGATTTTTTCTTGATGTGCCACTCTCTTACACAGCTGCCATAACACACTTGCAACGTGTCTGGATACCTTCGAATAGCATTAAAGTTAAGTCAATTGGTACGGTATTCTTCTTTCTCCTTTAGAATGTAGAGGATGGGGAGAGACTGTGTTGGAAAGTAAACCCAGTTGGTGTCCATTTGTAATTTGTTGTGTCTTCTGAGTCAAGAGTCGTGTATGTTCGTCAAAAGTCATGTCTGTTCATTAAATGTTGTGTCTATTAGTGAAAGGTAATGTCTATTAATTATGAACCGACATGTAAGCCTACTATATAAAGCCTACCATTTTGAGTTGTTGAATGTAAGGAAATTAAAAGGAGTTCTTCCTCACACAAAATTAAGTATAACTGCTCCTCTCTATTCCAACAAATTGGTATCAGAGACGACGGAGAACATGATGAGCCAAATGTCGCTACCACGGCTGACGAAGGCGAATTAAGAGAACTGGAGCTTTCAAATGAAAGCTCTTTTTGGATCTCAAGATGCATGGGAGTTGGTCAAAGAAGGTTTCGAAGAACCAACAAATACCACAGGATATTCGGTGACTCAAAATAAGGCACTGAAAGAGTTACGATCGAAGGATAAGGGAGCACTATACATGTCGTTTCGATCCATTGATGAGTCGAGTCTTGAGAAGATTGCTAATGCAACTACTTCAAAAGAAGCGTGGGACATTTTAAAAAAAGTGTATAAAGGAGTCGACTGAGTCAAGCAAGTGCTTCTCCAAACTCTTTGTGGTGAGTTTGAGAGCATTAAGATGAAGGAGTCTGCAAGTGTATCTAACTACACCGCACGTGTACAAACTGTGGTGAACCAACTTAATCATAATGGAGGAGCACTAAATGATGCACATATTGTGGAGAAGATCTTAATATCATTAACCGACAATTTTAAGAATGTTGTGTGCGCGATAGAAGAATCAAAAGACCTTACGACGCTCACAGTCGACAAACTTGTCGGTTCTCACGAGGCACACGAACAACGTAAGAAGAAAAAGAAGGAGGAGATACTTGAGCAGGCACTTCAAACCAAGGTGTCATCAAAGAAGAAAAGGAACTCCATTCTCAAAAATTCCATGGTAGAGGGCATGGTCGTGGAGATTGGAACTATGGTCGTAGTGGTGTAGGCTGCGGTCAAGGGGAATATTATGAGAAAAAAGGACAGTTAAGCCAACAAAATAGTCGAGGTAGAGGACGCGGTCGTGGGAGAGGCGAACGGTCAAATTATTCAAATGATAAATGTTATAACTGCGGCAAGCATGGACACTACGCAAAAGAGTGCAAATCAAACATCAAGTGCTGTAATTGTGGAAAGTATGGACACTATTCATAGGACTGCTATTCCAAGAAAAAGGTAGAAGAAAACGAGAATCTAGTTGCAGAAGGGGAGGCAAGAGAAGATGGTGTTCTCATGATGGCTTACAAAATACCATCTTCGACAACGACACAGAGTGGTATCTTAACACCGGTGCAAGTAACCTATGTGTGGGCACAAGCACCTATTCAGGGGGATGCGAGAGGCTGAAGATGGACACGTTTCTTTTGGAAATGCGTCAAAGATCCAAGTAAAAGGCCAAGGTGTAGTTCGTTATCTACAAAAAGATGGTATAGAGGTATCAACTGAAAATGTTTATTACGTGCCTGACCTTAAAAGCAATATTTTGAGCATGAGGAAACTCATGGAGAAGGGATACCCGGTATTCATGAAAAACTGGGAATTACAGCTGATAAGATGATGGAAAGCTACGAGTGTGAAGGAGAAGTGGCAGAAATGGAAGAAGGAGGAGATGTGAAAATGGATTTTGGAGTAGCCTGTCAGGAATGTGGAAGTTGAACTAAAGGAAGCAAGCTCATGGTTGGTTCAATTGAAGATCAGATTGTTAATGACCATGATACAAAAATTGATGATAAAATGAACATAGAAGAGGCATATAAAAATATTGTTAGCCAATATGAAATAAAGGCTCTTACTACAGCTGGAGCTGATGAAGATACTAATATGTTGGCTGATATAAAGCAAATGGCTGCAAAAGTAGCTGCTGCAAGGGAAGCTAGTTCATCTTTTGAAAATCAGCTTCGTCCAATTGACAAATATGCCATATATTTCTTAGACCTCTGGGATTCTGTAGTTGATAAATCTGTGATTGAGTGTAATGTTAATGTGAACGAAGAAGAATGGGAGCTTGATAAAATTGAGAAATGCAAGGAAGATATGGCCCAGCCAGGGGAACCCATGCAGTCGGTTAATAAATTGCCAACCTCTAGAACAAGATTTATTGCTAATATTGTAGAAAAAGCACTGCATGATAAGTTGAATACAATTAAGAAAGTCTTGATAATATCTCTATTCTTACCAAAAACGCATGAGATATAAATTAATCAAAGCCCAGATGTTCTCAAAAGCTTTGAAGTTTGAAGAAAGGTTCAAAATGATTAAAGAATTGGGTTTAAGAAGGGATGTTGGAAAGTAAACCCAATTGGTGTCCATTCGTAATTCGTTGTGTCTTTTGAGTCAAGGTTCATGTACGTTCATCAGAAGTCACGTATGTTTGTTAAGTGTTGTGTCTATTAGTTAAAGGTAATGTACATTAAGTATGAATTGACATGTAAGGCTACTATATAAATCCTACCATTTTGAGTTGTTGAATGTAAGGAAATTAAAAGGAGTTCTTCCTCAAACAAAATTAAATATAACTCCTCTTCTCTGTTCCAACAGACTATGTCATGTTGATCCTATAATAATCAAAAATGATATATATATATATATATATATATATATATATAGTCATACGTTGGGATGTTGGTTTCAATATAAACAGTATTAATAAGGTTCTTTTTTGGATAAAGCTAACTAGTATTCCTCTTTACGCATGGTCGAAACTAGGTGTTAGTTGGTTAGCGTCTAGAATTGGTAATTTCCTATGTATGGATACATAAGCAGAGAAAATTGATATATTACTATTCGCGGAATATATTGAAAGTTTCACTTGATATGGGTTTAACCTATGAATTTCTTGTATTGCTTGTTGATGGTTCTAAGTAGTCAATGTTTGTAAATTACCTATGGAAACCTAAACTATGTGGAAAGTGTAAGTCCTTTGGTTATATAGATGATAAATGCTTGGTAAACACCGTGAGTAAAACTGTTGTTAACTCTAGCAGTAATCAAGTAGTGTCTATTCCTGATGTTGGAGTCAACAACAAGCCTGTACGAGTTGATGATAAGGAGTCCTTTTGGGATCTTACCCAAAAGAATTTTTCCTGGAAAATTTTTGTTTAGAAAATTTGGTACTTTATTATTATGTATATAAATTTTCCATCTTTAGTTGTACAATTCAAACAAGTGATAGAATACTCACTCTGAAAACTCACTTGTACTAAAATACATTGCACAACCTAAAGGTGTAAAACATAATGACAAATATTAGCCTAAATAAGACTAGTAAAGCCCGAACTAAAAGTCACACTGCTAGACTACTATAAGATACGACTTCATCTGAAATGTGTTCTCAACACTACTGTCCTGAAGACACTCCTTAACCAGAAGAAGATAGCGACTCCAATTTTGAAAACTTTTTTTAATCTTCTTCTTTTCCTTGTCCTTTAGTTTGGTGATCAAAGAATTCCATTCATGGTCGATAATGACTCCAGATACTGAACTCGCCTGAAACTCAAAAGGCTCGTCATCGGAACTGACCTTTCGTGTTGCCTTACGTCTGGATGTGCGCGGACATGGGTTAGAATTGACTAATTTTGTTCCATCCTGAAGTTCCATGTCTTCTTCTTGATCTTTTCTGTCTTCAGTAGTTATAAAAGTAGATACTTCTGGAGTTTGGTCAGATGAAGATAGTGGAAGAGTACCTTGCTTTTTTGGCTACTTGTCTTTCTCTCTTGTTAAATCACTTTCGACAACACCTTCCTGATTCATGCACTCATTCACCTAGTTCTGTGAAAGGGGAGTATCTTGATCTTGACATGTAGACGGCTGTGTATCTTGATCAACATCCATATCTTGCCTTCTACAATTCTGGGAATCAGCCTTTTTGGGAACCCATACTTTTTGAAATTGACAATTGATGTTTAGGTGGCCAAAACTGTTACAGTTTGAACACACATCTGGCCTCCACTCATATTCAACATCTTGCATTAATATTTTTCTCCCCGCTATTAGAATTGGAATTAACTTGGCTGGGAAAGGAGGACGAGCTAGGAATTTCAACCAAAACACGTGCAAATGCGATCTTCTGAATATCTTCTGTTACCTTATCACGTCTAATTGGATTGCCAAGGATGGATGCTATGCTGCTAATAGCTTAAACTGTCCAATACTCCAAAGGCAAATTATGAAGCCTAACCCAAATAGGAACTGAATTCAACATATGTTTAGTCAGCTTTGCACCCAAATACGAACGTTTCGTCATTACTAACTGGCCATTATCCCCTCTCGTTAGAAATAGATTTGCTAAGACAGCCTTGGGCACTAGTGAAAAGGTCTGATGTAGTTGATGACTCAATTAGGAATGTTAGCTTCCTAGAAGGGAATAAGTATAGTGCTCTTGTGGTGGAAGGTGCCGAAACTAAGAATGGCAATGGTTTGGAGGAGGGTGAAATTGGTAGGATCAGCGACTTGTTAACCAAAGCCTTCTCTGTAGGTTCTGATTCTAGTGGCATTTTTGCAAGCAAAGGTAAGAAGGTTGGTATCAATGATAGTGAGAGTATCAAAGATCAGGTTATCTTTGGTCCAGAGGTTAGTGAACTTCAGCAAGTTGGATCGCTATGTTAGGTATGATAATGATCAAGCTCTCTCGGTGCCAAGTGATCACATATTGCATAAGGCTGTGTCGAGTGAGGTGATTCAGCCTGAACTTCCTGTTTCTCAAGTTGCTGGTAAAAATTCCGTTAAAAAAGCCATGAACATTTCTAATAGTTTTTCACTGGAAAATTCGTTTAACTTAAAGCCTGGTTTCATGAACATTGTTGGCTCTGGCAATGTAGTTACCATGAGCACACCCTCAAGTGAAAATAAAGGCAAGGACAAGTGTCAGGTCAATGTAGAGTCAGCAGAGAAAGGATCCACTTCAAACTCAAATAAGAAATGTATGAAGGCTAAGGAAACCCACCCCTATACTCATATTGCTCCCCCTTTGAGTTATAAAGCTCTCCCTCCCTTACTGAATCATCTGGGTCACCTCAATCTGCTACCCTCCCTGGATGCATTACAATAAGCAAAATAAAAGAACTGTTGAAGGGTTCTATCTTTGACAACGGCTAACGAGTAGGTGCATGCTGCGTTTGAGCTTTTTATGTTACTTTATCACGTAATTTGGTTCAAATCAGACTTAGTATGTCATTTGTTTTATGTTATGTTACTTTTCCTAGTTGGGTCATGTTAGTTGCTTGTTGTTTAATTCATAAATACGAAGTTGATGCTATTGCTTTGTTGCTAACTGTTTATCTGCTTCAACTTTCAGTTTAGTGCATTATATGATGTTTCTAGTTGTCAAGAATTTTACTACATAATTCATAACTATCTTAAATACTTCATAGTCTGATATACTTTATAAATTGTTATGTTGGACTTGTACGTTAATTTGTATTTTTTCTGGTATATGAGTTGTTGGTTGATGCTTAATGTTTAAAGATAGTCAAAAATAATACATATGACTAAACACATAAATCCTATTTGCTTAAAGATTTTGTGTTAAGTTGTTGGATGGTGTTTAATGATCCTCATTACTAGAAACTTAATGATTATGTGGTGAGTTTAATATAATTTATTTTGCTCTCGGCTTTTCTTCCTATATTTTGTTGTGCTTGGTAGGTTTAGTTACTGTAACGACCCGCATTCTACGCATCGAAGGATCGTAGGATATTTATTTCTTTCACATACGAAGTCGTATGGTCATGTACTTTGGGAGACGACTATTGGGGTCATTTCTCATGTTCATTATTTTCCGGATTTTTAAATGACCGTTTTGCCCCAAGCTGATCTTGTTTTGATCATAACTTTTGATTGGAAAAGAGTTTTGACATGAAACCACTTCCATTGGATTTGGATGATGGTTTACCTTTTCGTAGATTGGTCACATTAGCCAAACAGACTAACCGTTTGGGAGATATGGCTGAAACAAGTTTCAGATGATGAAAAACAGCTTAATTGGGCTTAACCGGGTGATTAACAGCTAGGCCCAAAGGGGAATTTCGGGATTAGGATTATATGAGGGCTGCTAGGGTTTAGAAAATCTTCTTTTTCAGTATTTTTCAGCCGCCACTAACCTCCTTTGAACCCTAGCCATGGCCTCCATTTTCTAAATCTCTTCAAAATACCTCTGAATCACTTTCTTATCAAGGGTTAAGCAAATTAACATCAAACCAAGCCAAGATAGCATCAAACCAGAGTTGGGGCTGCTACTAAGCATTGAGATTCAACCCAAAACAGAGATTATTTCAGATCTAAAGTTTAATTGTGGCAAAGGTAAGTGATTGACATTGTTTTTACACTAATTACGGTTAGTTAAGGGTAATTAGTGATAATTAGTGAATTTATAGATGATTAAATTCTGGAAAAATATTTATAAATTTTGAAATATTATTTTAGACCTCTATTAGAAATTTGGGTTAATTTGGTTAAGTTTTGCTAGTTGTATGCTTAAACATGATTAAGAGGGATTAAGGGAAAATATGGGGATTTGGCTTTGTTGGATCCGTTTTAACTTATCATATTGTTGTTTTGATGTTTGTGAATGATTATACATGTTGCTATGACTGTATGGTATGCTTTGTGACTATCTAGAAGTGTTAGATTGGTCGAAAACGCCATCGAATGGCGTAAAACAGTGGCTGGAAAGAAGTGCAGGAAGTCAGTTGAACCAGATCGGATCGCCCCCCTTTACCTGACCCGACCCGATGGTTGAGCACGACACGAACTGTGGCCCATCTCCCCTTGAACCATGATATTGTTGGACTGATGCCCGGACCACGAACTGATGAGGGATCAAGATCCGACTCTGCTTGGTGACCCCGAGTTGAAGCACAACTGAACAGAGCTATAGAGCTACCCCTACCTGAAGAACACGACCCGACCCGGAGGGATTGCCACGAACTACTGATGCACGACGACCCGAACCAGGTGGAGTACCGCAACCCGATCCAAAGGGGGAAGCATGACCCGACTCGAACAGAGTTGACGGACACAGACTGAACAAAGAGGGAAGGACCGATCCGAAGTGATGTGAAGAACCGAACCGATCCAGAGGAGACCAAAACTCGAGATGCAAAGGTAGTCCAAGGGAGAAGTTTGTACTCAGGATCCAGTCGGGAACCAACGAGTCGACTTCATGTGTTGGACTATGCTGCGGGACATGCGCTAAGGGGTTGTCGATGTCTATGACTTTAGATCACTATGTGTAGGGGGTACATGAACGGATTCAGGACCACAGTGGTCTAGGTACAACTAATGGGCTATAGACCAATGAGGCGGGGTCATTTGTAAAGATTTAGTCATGACTCCGTGGGGTAAGCTTGGTGGTAGCAGTAGTTGTACAAGCCGAACTCCGTCAGTACTTCGATGGGTCTAGTGGTTAAGAGTGGTGGACATCGTATGCTTTATGCACTGAGTGAGAGATGTGAGGATGGTTGCTATGGTTGATTGTTTGCTATCACTATGACATGCATACCCCCTCCCCCATTATCTTTACACCACCTATTTACTGTCACCTCAGAGTATTGTACGGTATGTAATGCTAACTCTTTGGTTGCAGGTCCAGGTTCAGGTATGGTTTAGTATAACTGTTATTGTTCTGTTTTGCTGCTTATCACTCATACCAGACTTTACGTCTGACCCAGAGTTTTATGTCTCTTCTTATTACTCTGGGTGCTCTCATGAGCAAACTAAAGACAGGTTTGGTGGTATGCACGAGTAGCTGTACCGGAGACAAGCAGTAGGCTTCTACGTATGATATATAGATATCCTCCCCGTGTCGCTGCTGGTCACTACTTTGGGCATTAGTAGTGTACCCGTCCTTTCTTTTACTTTAGAGTCAGTTTTAAAGTTGTAATAATGATGATGTGGAACATAAGCTGTATTTGGATTTTCCGCTGCTATGATGTATAGTTTTCAGCTTATGCACTGTCTCGCCTATTTTATGTCAAGTATGTTGTTATTATATTTTATCCTATGCGCTGTGAGACATTCTACAGGTTCTCGATTAGTTCATTCTCTTCTTTCCTTTCTCTGGCGACCGTTCTGTGCTAGTCGGGCATGTGTACAGCGCACTTTCGTAGGAAATGCCGGCTGGTGCGGGGCGGGCCGTCACACTTGGTATCAGAGCTCTAGGTTGCGTAGTTAACCTTGGGAAGTTGTCAGGGAGAGATAATACACGTATATGAGAGCGCGTATTTGTGATTATTTTGGTTTTTAAAAGCTATATATATATATATACTATTAGTATATCTAAGGATGAAGTCGCACTACTCTGGCACCACTATGGAGATGGTTAATCGTTTCTCTTTACAGATTGAACGATGAGCCGATACGCAAGGGGTGCCGGTAGAGCAACCAATAATGGGAATGCTGCTGATATGAGGACGATGTTTACTGACCTCATGAGGGAGATGCTAAGGGATGTTTAGAGGGCAGCTCCCAATGCTGGTAATGGAGGTGTTCCAATAGTGCAGGCACCTAGGGCCGATTTCGCCAAGCTGAACAAGGACTATACTAGTCTTGGTGGGAAGCCGTTCCTCGGAACGGAGTCGGCAATGGGCGTTCAGGATTGGTTGGATAGCTGCGAGCGTATCTTCAAAGACATGGGTATCGAGGATGCGATGAAGAGAAGGCTAGCATCCCGTCAGCAGCAAGGACGAGCAATGAATTGGTGGAATGCTATAAAGGCAGCTACTCCCGAAGATCAGATTACTTTGGATCAGTTTAAGGTTCGCTTTAGCGATAAGTTCATTCCAGCTGCTCAGAAGTCAGTGTTGTTTAAGAAATTTTTGGAACTCAAGCAGAATGACAGAGCTGCTCGGAGTATATTACTGAATTCGACACTTTGTCGAAATATGGGTTATCCCTAATAGATACTGTTGAGAAGAAGAACGAGAAGTTCATAACTGGCTTGGATGGATACTTGGGGGAAAGGCTTATTAACCACATCGATGAGACATTTGAATCGATTGTGGGGAAATCTTTAAGATCGGAAAGTCTTTACCCTAAGTCGAAGACTGAGGTCGCATCAACAAAAGAGCCAAAACTGTAAGCAAGCGGTGGAGGCAAGGGTGGTTCTCAGAATAAGAGGAAGCAGAACCAAGCTAAGGATGGCCAGAAGAAGAAGAAAGATGTTGAGTGCTTTAGCTGTGGCAAGAAGGGTCACTATGCTAGTAATTGTCAAGCGAAGCCAGCAGACAGGAAGTGCTTCAACTGTGGCCAAGTGGGGCAACACAAGGACAAGTGTCTGCAACCCCCTAAAGAAAAGCAGATGGTGAAAGCATATTCCCTTAATGCTATTCCTTCTTTGTCGAATGCCCCAACTACGGCAGAAAAAGGAAAGAATGTCGTTATTCAAGATATGCTTTCTGTTTATGATGTTCCTGTTAGAGTTTTGTTTGATACCGGAGCTTCCAATTCTTTCATATCTAGTGACCTGGTAGATAGGTTGGGATTGGAGCCCGAGATTATCGATAGACCTTTGGTAGTGACGAACCCGATTGGTGGTTCGACTAGCCTTAGCATGATTTGTCGTAATGTGGTCTTATTGAGATATGGATGCATGTTTGTTTGTGACTGCTTTGTTTTGGGCTTTACTTGGTTTGGCATTATTTTGGGAGTCGATTGGCTCCAAAGATACGGGGTGGTGGTAGATGTGAGGGCTTTTTGGTGACAGCTAGAGCGAATGATGGACGGAGGGTAGTGTTTGGTGGTCTACCTAGTGATGGGGTAGTGGCTAGTTTTCTAAATTCCCTCGACATCCCGCATGATGAGTTGTCAGGTTTTCCCGTGGTTGGCCAGTATCCGGACGTCTTCGAGGAAGTGACCGGGCTTCCACCACAGCGAGAGATTGATTTCTGTATTGATTTGGTGAAAGATGTCATACCTATAGTGATGTCACTTCGTCATATGGCGCCAAGGGAGCAGCGAGAGCTTGGGGTGCAAGTAAGCGATCTTTTGAAGAAGGGCTTTATCAGAAGAAGTGTTTCTGAGTGGGGAGCACCAGTTGTGTTTGCTACCAAGGCTGATGGTTCCCTTCGATTGTGTGTAGACTACCGCGAGTTGAATAAGGTGACGACGAAGAATAAGTATCCTCTACTGCAGATAGATGATTTGTTCGATCAGTTGAGTGCCGCGAGAGTGTTCTCCCAATTGGATCTCACGATAGGTTTTCATCAGCTTAGGGTGGAAGCTGTGAGTATAGCTAAAACGGCATTTCGGACGCCGTCTGGATTTTATGAGTGGTTGGTCATGCCATTTGGGCTGACCAATGCACCAGCATATTTTGTGGATCTTATGAATAGGGTATTCATAGATCAGTTGAATAAGTTTGTTCTTGTGTTCGTGGACGATATACTTGTTTATTCAAGGACAGAGGAGGAACACAAGGAACATTTGAGGATAGTGATGGAGGTGTTGAGAAAACACCAATTAAAAGCAAAGTTTTCTAAGTATCACTTCTGGAGGAGGGAAGTGAGATTCTTGGGCCATATTGTTTCAGAGAATGGTATTGCCACGGATCCTACGAAGGTGGCTACGGTACAAGATTGGTCTATGCCCAAGAATGCAACGGACATAAGAAGTTTCTTGGGATTGGCTGTTTATTATCGTAAGTTTATCCAAGACATCTCCAAGATAGCAGCACCATTGACTCAGTTGACTAAGAAAAAACAAGCTTTCGTCTGGGATGAAAAATGCGAGAATGCATTTAAGAGCCTAAAGGAAAAGTTGACATGTGCACCAGTGTTAGTCATTCCTAAGGGGAATGAAGAGATGACGGTATATACGGATGCATGTGGTACCGGACTAGGTGCTGTATTGATGCAAGGAGGTAGGGTTGTAGCTTATGCAAGTCAGCAACTGAAACCGCATGAGAAAAGATATCCTACCCATGATTTGGAATTGACAGCGATTGTGTTCGCATTGAAGATGTGGAGACAATATCTCTTGGGAGAAAGATTCGAGTTGTTTACCGATCATAAATCGTTAAAGTATCTCTTCTCTCAGAAGGATCTAAATCTCTGACAACAAAGATGGTTAGGATTCTTAGCTTCCTATGATTTCGATATCGCATACACACTAGGAAAGGGCAATGCAGTAGCTGATGCATTGAGTAGAAGACATGCCAGTTTAGGGGCTATGTTTCTAGAATGGAAGCAACCGGAGTACATCGCTGGGTATGATTTCAGACCAAAGTGCGAATTGGATCTAGAGATGTTAGCAAATTTGACAATCAGACCCACTTTGATTGAGCGGATTGGTTCCATTTAGAGGGACGATCCTAACCTATTGGAAATCATCTCAAAGTTAGAGATCGACAGAGAGATGAACATGTATGGGCTTGATCGAGATGGATGGCTTAGAAAGAATGGAAGACTTGTTGTACCCAATGTCAACGGATTGAAAGATGAAGTGCTTAGAAAATGTCATCACTCAAAACTGACTATACATCCCGGTGGTAACAAGATGTACCAAGACATGAAGCAGACTTACTACTGGGAAGGGATGAAAAGAGACGTTGGGAAGTTTATGTAACACCCCACACCCGCTATGGTCACTCGCTAAGGGAATGCCATAACATCGGTGGAGTATTTTAAGTGAATATAGAACAGAAAAATTACAACAAGACAGATATAAGTAATACTTCAAAATTTTAAAACATCCTTTCATTGCAGCGGAAAGTAAAGCATGTTTGGTTACATCACAAAACCATAATAAGAGTCAAGTACAAAATATCCATCCTGATAAATAAAAGTACATAATCCCAATACATGAACTGATAGCCATAAAAGAAGGGTAAGCTGAGCTCTACACCTATGGTCCAAGCTCCAAAAGAGAATAAAGCAGCCTGATCAAAGCCCACTCGTACTGGTCCCACTCTGATAACCTAAGGGTTGGGAAAAAAGATAAAAACAACGGGGTCAGACATAAGTCTGAGCGAGTCCTATAACTTTAATAATACAATCATTAAAGTAACCAGAGAAGACATAAGCTTGATATACGGTAACGTCTGGGGATGAATGGCTACACTAAGCAGCTTGGTAGACTTAGGATAAACTAAGATAAACGTAAAGACGCATTTATCCACCCAAGGATAATTACTAGATTGCACCACCCTAGATCTACCCACCCAAGGGTAATTCCTACACTGCACCACACCAGTTCTACCCACCCAAGGGTAATTTCTACTTAAAGGTTGATCCCACTAAGTGTACTTAGTAATTTTACCCATTAGTTTCGTGTACCCCTAGCTGACTACATAGGTGTCGTCTGCCCCTATCTTCACTAGGTGTACCCACTACTCCCAAGCGATCGGCTCCCTACCGTAGATATCCGTGTTGGCCCCACAATGGGGTGTATCACTCCCCAAAGTGGCAAGCCCGATACAACTAATGGTGCATGGGTTATATCTACACGATGCAACAACGTCTTACCTACCATCCCGGGTCCACACACGCAGATGAAACCCGTTGGACTTGCGTTGCCACCGCTACCCCGGTTTGGCCTCTTATAGTCAAGCCCAATATGCGTGTCCCGTCACTCGACTAGAGTCGAGCCCACTAAGATACGTTTGGGATATTGGTTGAAATGGGCCCCCACAAGCTACCACCTAAGCTTGTTATTTTATCTAGTGTATCCCACTTAACCCCTTTTTATAATCATGCCCACCTACATGTTAAGGTTTGGTTAAGTCATCTAATCATATTTCAATTGCCACTTAAGGCCCCCACTAGATTTCCACATGCCACCCAAGGCACTTACTTGATTCCCACATGCCACCCAAGGCACTTACTCAACCCTTTAATCATGTTTAATTACATGTTCCACTTTGGTTAAGTATTCTAATTGTATTTTCTATTGCCACCCAAGGCAACCCACTAGATTCCTCATGCCACCCAAGGCACCCACTTAACCCCTCATGTCCCTCTACATGCTAATATGGTTAAGTGTTTCTTAATTAATTAAGATCATGACCTCGTAAAGACCTCTCACATTAGACCGTCTTTTATGACTGCTGGATATGCCGGTTGGGTCCGGGCAGCCTTACGTCATAAATAGGGTCTAACCTCGTGTCTTTACTTTAATCACGTATTTAATTTATGACTAAGACCTCTCACATTGGGCCAATCATTTGTAGCTGCTGGATGGCCGGTCGGTTCCGGGCAGACTTCCGCTACAAAAGGGTCCAACCTCGTGCCTTAGTTGATTAATTACACCTAATTAATCACCCCCATAATTTGTATTAATTATCCCTAATTAATTACACATTTTTAAGAATATGGGTAGACCTAACTCAATAGGTAAATTCCCAATTCCATAGTATGGGTAGACCTAACTTAATAGGTAAATTCCCAACTTCATAATATGGGTAGACCTAACTCAATAGGTAAATTCCCAATTATGTCCATTTAATTTTTGGTATGCTTAATCATACCCATTTCACATCATTTTATTAACATGCATATTAACCCCATCGTTCCCCACGTAATTCGTTCTCATAACATGACATAATAAAGGGAAGATTCATCACAAATGTCACGGGTTTAACCAACATAGCATATAACTTTATCATGGGTTCAAGAGGTGTCAACTTGCATATATGAACATACATTAAACCCAACTAGCATTCAACCCAAACTTGCATTATGCATATCATAAAAAGAGACAAACTTGCCTATGAACATGCACATAAACTTGCATATGAACTTGCACATAAACTTGCATGTGAACTTGCATAACATGTCATACATAGAGGCAAACTCGCATATGTTATGCATATCATAAAAAGAGACAAACTTGCATATGAACTTGCATCATAATAGGGTAAACATGCATGTGTATGCATAGCATACAAAGGTGTCATCTTGCATATGTATGCATCTTATTTAAAAAGGGTAAACATGCATGTCATAATGTATGCATAAAACCAAACACTTAGCATGCCTAAAATCAAATACTTAGCATGCATAAAATCAAATACTTAGCATGCATAAAACCAAACACTTAGCATGCATAAAGTCAAATACTTAACATGCATAAAACCCACCACTTAACTTGCATAAACCCATATACTTAACTTGCATAAACCCACATACTTAACTTGCATAAACATAGGGTTAACATGAAACATAGATTAGCAAGCTAACATCATATCATATGACTTAAAACCCACAAATCCGCATACAAAACCGCATGATCTCATCATATCTCATCTACTTAATTTAGCAATTGGATATTAAAGTGATAGAAACTCACCAAAACCAAGATTAGCAAACTTATGTAGTAGAACTAGTTGCTATACAAGAAGAAGATGATGATTAGAGGTTGATTAGCTTGCAACTTTCTTCATAAACTAGTGGAGGCTCCTCTCAAGTTTGATTTTGGCGGCATGATGGCATCATTTCTATTTTTAGTATGAATTAGGGTAGTATTAGGGTGTATTTATAGATTAGGCAAGTGTTTTAGGCCATTAGATTAACCCTAAATTAGATTAGGACCATCAGATCTCGGAAGCTTCTAGAGAATAGCCCAAAACACAGCCAAACCCTAAAATGGTGCACCAGGGTCAAACCAGAAAGCTGTGCAGGTTTCTGGCCCGACACGGGCGCACTTCCCAAGTGTGCCAGTGTAAAAATGTGTTGGCGCACTTCACAAGTGCGCCAGTGCATTTTTGTGTTGGCACACTTCACAAGTGCGCCAGTGCATTCTTGCTTGTTTTCGGTTTTTCTGCCTAACTTCGTTCGTCCATATCTTCTTCATACGGACTCCGATTTTCGAAAACTCAGACTCTATTTCGCGTATTTTTCCGAGACGAACGCAATGGTGCAACCCGTTTCCCCTAATTCCCACATCCGGGATTAGTTATTCTTTAATTTGTGAATTTTAGCATTAACCGAAATTCGGGGTGTTACATTCTCCCCTCCTTAAAGGATTTCGTCCCCGAAATCTCTAAGCTAAGGAGAATGCATATCCTACCATCCAAACAACCATCTACTCAATCCATCAAACACGGGCATCCATTGTCCTTAAAACAGTTTCTAATGATGTATGAGCATATGCAAAAAGTGTGTGTATATGTTCCCTATCTAATGTATGAACATATGCAAACCATGATAGTGCCATGCATCCATTATGTATGCGAGAGAACCCTATCGACACATACAATATCTACATGAGTGCACAATCATTCACCAAAATGCATCATCTATATGATAACACAATCATTATACATCCATAAATATAGCTTCCTACACACAATTTTATGCAATATGCAATATGAAGTGATTGAGCCGATCTAGTGCCTAGAGTGTGTATACATGCATACACGAGCAACCACTAGCAACCACTTGCATCCTCATGCATCCATCAAACATAACATGTCTCAAACACATGTTTCAACCATAGGTTTACCCTATCTAAAGGTCAAAGGTACTAATGAGAGGACATACTAAAGATAAGATAAGTACTAGACAAACGATAAAGGAGAAGTTAAAAGACATACTCTCAAAAAGGAATGGGTACAATGAACGCATCTTCGCTTCCGTCTCCCAAGTAGCATTGCCCTCGTCTTCTCCCCATTGTACTTTGACTAGTTGGACCTCTCGATTCCTCAATTTCCTAGTCTCTGACCCAAGGATGCGAGTAGGAGCTCGTCTAATAGTCGCATCACGCTCTACTTCCACTTCTCTAAGCAAGCTCGGCTCTACAACCTCTGCGGTCTCATGCAAGCACTTCCTCAAATGTGACACATGGAATACATCATGTACACCACTAAGTCTGTCGGGCAACTCCACTCTATATGCCATCCGTCCAATCCTTTCCTTAATGGGAAATGGCCCTACGAACCTTGGTGCTAATTTCCCAACAGATCCAAAGCGAACCACATTTCGTAACGGAGACACTTTGACAAAGACCATGTCCCCAACTTCAAACTCAAGGTCCGTTCTCCTCTTGTCCGCATAAGATTTTTGCCTATCCTGCGCTGCTTTCATCCTTCTTCGAATCAAGTCAATCTTCTCAGAAGTCTCCCTAACCATATCAGGCCCAAGCAAGATCTCGTCCGTAGATTCCCACCAACATGTAGGTGATCGACAAGGCCTTCCATAAAGAGCTTCAAAAGGAGCCATACCAATACTGGACTGAAAGCTGTTATTATATGCGAACTCCACCAATGGAAGATGCTCTTCCCATGTACCTCAAAAATCTAAGATACAAAGCCTCAAAAGGTCTTCTAGGACACGATTCACCCTCTCAGTCTGGTCGTCCGTCTGAGGATGATATGCGGTGCTCAAACACAATTGAGTCCCTACTGCTTCTTGCAAACTTTTCCAGAACTCGCTAGTGAAGATAGGATCTCGATCACTCACTATACTAGAGGGTACCCCATGCAATCGAACTATCTCTCGAATATAAACTGAAGCTAAACATGGAACAGTCCTCTTATGGGTATGAAATGGGCACTCTTAGTAAGTCTATCTACCACAACCCAAATTCCCGTATTACCTTTCCTCGATCTCGGTAACCCGTCAATAAAATCCATCGAGACGCTATCCCACTTTCATTGCGGAACTCCCAATGGGTGAAGCAACCTAGCTGGTTTCTTTTGCTTTGCTTTCTCCTGTTGGCACACCAAGCATCGTGCGACATACTTGGCCACATCTTTCTTCATACCGGCCCAAAAGAAAACTCGCTTCATGTCTTGGTACATCTTGTCCTTATCGGTATGAATGGTCATCTTCGATCGATGTGCATCATCAAGTATAGCCTTCCTCAAACCCTTGTCTTGCGGTACACAAAGTCTACCGTCTCTACGCAACCACCACTTACCATCTAGGGTGTACCTACTCAAATGGCTGGACGACTCCCCCTCCTTATGAGCTTCTCTACTAACTCAACCAACTGTGGGTCGTCCCGCTGTGCTCCGCCAGTACGCCCCAAAAGAGTAGGCCTAACCTCCAAGGAGGCTAGAAAACCGGGTACAAAGTCAACGGAAGGTCTAAAGTCAAACATAGAAATAAACTCTAAGCTCCGTCGTTCAACGAATAATGAACTCAAGGACAACCTTTTTCTACTTAAGGCATTCGTTACCACGTTACCCTTGCCATGGGTATACGCTATTTCAAACTCATAGGATGCTAAGAATCCTATCCACTTTTGTTGTCCTAAGACTATGCGCTTGAAGAGTCTCCAACACTTCCCTAAGATGTAGGGCATGCTCTTCTCCTCTTTTAGAGAAAACCAGGATATTACCCCATCCAAAAATCCTCACAACTGTCCGTCTCTCACGCAGACCACCCTAGTCGAACTCGACATCCCCCAAATGCAAGCCCCAAAGGCCTAAACCAATATCAGACAAACACCCAAGGGATACCTCCTTCGAATTTAGACGACCTACGTGAGATGATACTAGTAAAAACGGCTAAATAATTAAGCCCTTGTCCAACTCTGGATGTCCTCGCCAGTCTCGCTCTAAAACCACCGTTTATCCCATAACTGGCTTTGCTCAACCTATTGAGCACATACGAAAACTTATTTTGCTCCTAGAAAAGACCAAGATGTCAATTACAAAGACCATCACGAACTTATTTAGGTACTCCTTGAACACCCTTCTCATCAAATCAACAAAGTATGCGGGGGCGTTCGTCTAACCAAATGGCATCACCAGCCACTCATAAAACCATCCGGAGTCCTAAAGGCAGTCTTCTCTATACTATCCTCAGCCACTCTCAACTGACGAAACCCCGTGGTTGAGTCCAACTGCGAAAATACTGAGGCGCCAACTAACTGATCAAAGAGATCATCAATCCTCGGCAATGGGTGTCTATTCTTCTTTGTGAGTTTATTTAGTTCTCTTTAGCCTACACAAAGTCTGAGGGACCCACCCGCCTTCGTAGCAAAAACTACTGGAGCACCCCACTCCGATATACTTCGTCTTATGAACCCCTTCTCAAGCAACTCCCCTACTTGCCTATTGAGTTCCCTCCTCTCACGAGGAGCCATGTGGCGCACTGGTAAAGATACAGGTTTAGCATTGTCTACCAGATATATTCGGAAGTCAATCTCCCGCTCCGAAGGTAAGCCCTTCACCTCCTCAAACACATCCGAGTATTCCCGGACCACTCTAACAGATCGTAAACTCTCGACCGACGTGTCAAGCGATTCTAGATAACTTAGCATAACAGATTCCATGGGATTACAAGAGATCTCGAGAGTGTTACCCAAGCGGGTCACAAGCCTAACAACTCTCCCTTCAAAATCAAGAACGACACCCCTACTGGATAACCAGTCCATGCCCAAAACTATCCCGTAGCCCGTGAAGCCCAAAAAGCATCACATCTAAACTCAATGCTAAGTATAGAAACTTTCAAACCCAAACACATCATGGAGCCCCAATTGGGTTTGAAACAACTAAGGGATCATCTACAAAACTGGTGTCTAAGTGCAGTGACTCAACTAACAATGATAAGATAAACGAACTCGATGCGTCAGAATCAAATAAAGTTCGAATCGGATAATAAAGAAATCCAAATTCCAATCTGGACGGTCCTATCCCCATCTGGTACCCTAGCCGTGAGGGAATACAACCACCCTCCAGGAGATTCCATACCTTGCCCATGCCCCTTTGGACAATCCTAATAAGGTGTCCCATTCCTCCAAAAGGATAACTACTCGCCTTCTTCTTCCCATTCTCCACTCGTAACCTCCCACCAATGAGGTTTCATCTTTCATTAACCAAACAACTATTTGAGCCTTCCTCCCATCGTCTATCCAATAGATACCTACCAGTCCTCCTCCTTCTTGAACCAACTTCTAATCCGACTAATGTCTGAGTCCCTTGAAGTGGTTTTCCATTCTTATCTATCTTAGAAAGGTCATCTATACGCGGAGGGGAAACTCAAAACGAGAGAGGAAGAGATTCAAAACGGAGAATTCGAAAGATATAGATATGGCTATTGGGGATTATGCTTTTCTTTTAAAAACTTTTCTCTTAAAAGACATGTTTTTGAAAATACTCCTTTCAAAAATATTCTTAGAAAATAGTTTTTCTAAAAATTTTATCTGTTCTGGTAACCTTAAGCTCTGATACCACGTGTAACACCCCACACCCGCTATGGTCACTCGCTAAGGGAATGCCATAACATCGGTGGAGTATTTTAAGTGAATATAGAACAGAAAAATTACAACAAGATAGATATAAGTAATACTTCAAAATTTTAAAACATCCTTTCATTGCAGCGGAAAGTAAAGCATGTTTGGTTACATCACAAAACCATAATAAGAGTCAAGTACAAAATATCCATCCTGATAAATAAAAGTACATAATCCCAATACATGAACTGATAGCCATAAAAGAAGGGTAAGCTGAGCTCTACACCTATGGTCCAAGCTCCAAAAGAGAATAAAGCAGCATGATCAATGCCCACTCGTACTGGACCCACTCTGATAACCTGAGGGTTGGGAAAAAAGATAAAAACAACGGGGTCAGACATAAGTCTGAGCGAGTCCTATAACTTTAATAATACAATCATTAAAGTAACCAGAGAAGACATAAGCTTGATATACGGTAACGTCTGGGGATGAATGACTACACTAAGCAGCTTGGTAGACTTAGGATAAACTAAGATAACCGTAAAGACGCATTTATCCACCCAAGGATAATTACTAGATTGCACCACCCCAGATCTACCCACCCAAGGGTAATTCCTACACTGCACCACACCAGTTCTACCCACCCAAGGGTAATTCCTACTTAAAGGTTGATCCCACTAAGTGTACTTAGTAATTTTACCCATTAGTTTCGTGTACCCCTAGCTGACTACATAGGTGACGTCTGCCCCTATCTTCACTAGGTGTACCCACTACTCCCAAGTGATCGGCTCCCTACCGTAGATATCCGTGCTGGCCCCACAATGGGGTGTATCACTCCCCAAAGTGGCAAGCCCGATACAACTAATGGTGCACGGGTTATATCTACACGATGCAACAACGTCTTACCTACCATCCCGGGTCCACACACGCAGATGAAACCCGTTGGACTTGCGTTGCCAGCGCTACCCCGGTTTGGCCTCTTATAGTCAAGCCCAATATGCGTGTCCCGTCACTCGACTAGAGTCGAGCCCACTAAGATACGTTTGGGATATTGGTTGAAATGGGCCCCCACAAGCTACCACCTAAGCTTGTTATTTTATCTAGTGTATCCCACTTAACCCCTTTTTATAATCATGCCCACCTACATGTTAAGGTTTGGTTAAGTCATCTAATCATATTTCAATTGCCACTTAAGGCCCCTACTAGATTTCCACATGCCACCCAAGGCACTTACTTGATTCCCACATGCCACCCAAGGCACTTACTCAACCCTTTAATCATGTTTAATTACATGTTCCACTTTGGTTAAGTATTCTAATTGTATTTTCTATTGCCACCCAAGGCAACCCACTAGATTCCTCATGCCACCCAAGGTACCCACTTAACCCCTCATGTCCCTCTACATGCTAATATGGTTAAGTGTTTCTTAATTAATTAATTAAGATCATGACCTCGTAAAGACCTCTCACATTAGACTGTCTTTTATGACTGCTGGATATGCCGGTTGGGTCCGGGCAGCCTTACGTCATAAAAAGGGTCTAACCTCGTGTCTTTACTTTAATCACGTATTTAATTTATGACTAAGACCTCTCACATTGGGCCAATCATTTGTAGCTACTGGATGGCCGGTCGGTTCCGGGCAGATTTCCGCTACAAAAGGGTCCAACCTCGTGCCTTAGTTGATTAATTACACCTAATTAATCACCCCCACAATTTGTATTAATTATCCCTAATTAATTACACATTTTTAAGAATATGGGTAGACCTAACTCAATAGGTAAATTCCCAATTCCATAGTATGGGTAGACCTAACTTAATAGGTAAATTCCCAACTTCATAATATGGGTAGACCTAACTCAATAGGTAAATTCCCAATTATGTCCATTTAATTTGTGGTATGCTTAATCATACCCATTTCACATCATTTTATTAACATGCATATTAACCCCATCGCTCCCCACGTAATTCGTTCTCATAACATGACATAATAAAGGGAAGATTCATCACAAATGTCATGGGTTTAACCAACATAGCATATAACTTTATCATGGGTTCAAGAGGTGTCAACTTGCATATATGAACATACATTAAACCCAACTAGCATTCAACCCAAACTTGCATTATGCATATCATAAAAAGAGACAAACTTGCCTATGAACATGCACATAAACTTGCATGTGAACTTGCACATAAACTTGCATGTGAACTTGCATAACATGTCATACATAGAGGCAAACTCGCATATGTTATGCATATCATAAAAAGAGACAAACTTGCATATGAACTTGCATCATAATAGGGTAAACATGCATGTGTATGCATAGCATACAAAGGTGTCATCTTGCATATGTATGCATCTTATTTAAAAAGGGTAAACATGCATGTCATAATGTATGCATAAAACCAAACACTTAGCATGCCTAAAATCAAATACTTAGCATGCATAAAATCAAATACTTAGCATGCATAAAACCAAACACTTAGCATGCATAAAGTCAAATACTTAACATTCATAAAACTCACCACTTAACTTGCATAAACCCATATACTTAACTTGCATAAACCCACATACTTAACTTGCATAAACATAGGGTTAACATTAAACATAGATTAGCAAGCTAGCATCATATCATATGACTTAAAACCCACAAATCCGCATACAAAACCGCATGATCTCATCATATCTCATCTACTTAATTTAGCAATTGGGTATTAAAGTGATAGAAACTCACCAAAACCAAGATTAGCAAACTTATGTAGTAGAACTAGTTGCTATACAAGAAGAAGATGATGATTAGAGGTTGATTAGCTTGCAACTTTCTTCATAAACTAGTGGAGGCTCCTCTCAAGTTTGATTTTGGCGGCATGATGGCATCATTTCTATTTTTAGTATGAATTAGGGTAGTATTAGGGTGTATTTATAGATTAGGCAAGTGTTTTAGGCCATTAGATTAACCCTAAATTAGATTAGGACCATCAGATCTCGGAAGCTTCTAGAGAATAGCCCAAAACACAGCCAAACCCTAAAATGGTGCACCAGGGTCAAACCAGAAAGCTGTGCAGGTTTCTGGCCCGACACGGGCGCACTTCCCAAGTGCGCCAGTGTAAAAATGTGTTGGCGCACTTCACAAGTGCGCCAGTGCATTTTTGTGTTGGCACACTTCACAAGTGCGCCAGTGTATTCTTGCTTGTTTTCTGTTTTTCTGCCTAACTTCGTTCGTCCATATCTTCTTCATACGGACTCCGATTTTCGAAAACTCAGACTCTATTTCGCGTATTTTTCCGAGACGAACGCAATGGTGCAACCCGTTTCCCCTAATTCCCACATCCGAGATTAGTTATTCTTTAATTTGTGAATTTTAGCATTAACCGAAATTCGGGGTGTTACAGTTTATATCCAAATGCATGAATTGCCTGCTAGTTAAAGCCGAACAAAAGAAGCCTAGTGGTTTTTTGCAACCATTGGAAGTTCCAGAATAGAAATGGGAACAAGTCTCAATGGATTTCATTGATGGGTTACCAAGGACTAAATCGGGCCATGATAGGATTCGGGTGATTGTGGACCGATTGACTAAGAGCGCAAGGTTTATACCAGTCAAGTCGAGTAGAACGGCAGCTAAGCTAGCTGAACTATATATGAAGTGGGTAGTAAGATTTCATGGAATACCCAAAGGCATTGTGAGTGACCGAGATCCATTGTTCACTAGTGGATTTTGGAAGAGCTTACAAGAGGCGTTAGGATCATAATTACATCTCAGTACCGCGTATCATCCACAAACCGACGGTCAAACAGAAAGGGTGAATCGAGTGTTAGAGGATCTCTTGAGAGCTTGCATATTAGACATTGGTGGATCATGGGATAACCATTTGCATATAGTAGAGTTTGCATATAATAACAGTTATCAATTCAGTATTGGTATGGCTCCATTTGAAGCTTTGTACGGAAGACCGTGCAACTCACAATCATGTTGGTTAGAAACTGGTGAGAAGTTTGTACTTGGACCAGATGTGATTAGAGAAACTTCAGCTAAGATTAAGGTTATCCAACAGCGAATGAAGGCTGCCCAAGATAGGCAGAAAAGTTATGCTGATAAGAGGAGAGGAGAATTAAAGTTCTCCATTGGCGACTTGGTGTTTGTCAAGATTTCTCCGTTGAAGAGCGTGATATGATTTGGCAGGAGAGGCAAGTTAGCACCAAGATTTGTTGGACCATTCCCAGTTCTCGAGCAAATTGGGAATTTGGTATATGAAATTAAATTACCAGACAAAATGGCAGGAGTTCACAACGTGTTTCATGTTTCCCAGTTAAGGAAGTTCGTACATGACCCAGATGTGACTATTTCACCTGATCAGTTGGATGATATCGAAGTTGAACCTGAGGCGGTTGTGAACCGCAGGCCTATGCGTATTGTTGGGAACGATATGAAGCAGCTTCGAAGGAAGGCGGTGAAATTAGTCAAAGTTCAGTGGGGCGAGAACGAGAATGACTGTACTTGGGAGACAGAGGAGAGCATTAGGAAAATGTATCCAGAGCTCTTCACCTGGTAAGATTACAGTTTCGATTTAGTCCTTTCGCATGCTAGGATAGGTTTGTTTTGTTTGTTTTGCATGTTTGACTTTTGTATATGGCTGATAGGCATGCGGGATCCTTTGTATGTTTTGGGTTAAGGAATTTTAGGGATGAAATTTCTTAAGGGGGGGGGGGGGGGGGGAGAGTGTAACGACCGGCGTTCTACGCATCGAAAGATCGTAGGATATCTATTTCTTTCACATACGAAGTCGTATGATCATGTACTTTGGGAGACGACTACTGGGGTCATTTCCCATGTTCATGATTTTCCCGATTTTTAAATGATCATTTTGCCCCTAGCTGCTCTTGTTTTGATCATAACTTTTGATTAGAAAGGAGTTTTGACCTAAAATCACTTCCATTGGATCCGGATGATGGTTTACCTTTCCGTAGAGTGGTCACATTAGCCAAACGGACTAACTGTTTGGGAGATATGGCTAAAACAAGTTTCAGATGGTGAAAAACAACTTAATTGGGCTTAACCGGGTGATTAACAGCTAGGCCCAAAGGGGAATTTCGGGATTAGGAGTATATGAGGGCTGCTAGGGTTTAGAAAATTTTCTTTTTCAGTATTTTTCAGCCGCCACTAACCTCCTTTGAACCCTAGCCATGGCCCCCATTTTCTAAATCTCTTCAAAACACCTCTGAATCACTTTCTTATCAAGGGTTAAGCTAATCAACATCAAACCAAGCCAAGATAGCATCAAATCAGAGTTGGGGCTGCTGCTAAGCATTGGGATTCGACCCAAAACAGAGATTATTTCAGATCTAAAGTTTAATTGTGGCAAAGGTGAGTGATTAGCATTGTTTTTACACTAATTACGGTTAGTTAAGGGTAATTAGTGATAATTAGTGAATTTATACATGATTAAATTCTGGAAAAATATTTATAAATTACGAAATATTATTTTAGACCTCTGTTAGAAATTTGGGTTAATTTGGTTAAGTTTTGCTAGTTATATGCTTAAACATGATTAAGAGGGATTAAGGAAAAATATGGGGTTTTGGCTATGTTTGATCCGTTTTAACTTATCATATTGTTGTTTTGATGTTTGTGAATGGTTATACATGTTGCTATGACTGTATGGTATGCTTTGTGACTGTCTAGAAGTGTTAGATTGGTCGAAAACGCCGTCGAATGGCGTAAAACAGTCGCCAGAAAGAAGTGCAGGAAATCAGTTGAACCGGATCGGATCGCCCCCCTTTACCCGACCCGACCCAATGGTTGAACCATGAAGTTGTTGGACTGATGCCAGGACCACGAACTGATGAGGGATCATGATCCGACTCTGCTTGGTGACCACGAGTTGAAGCACAACTGAACAGAGCTATAGAGCTACCCCGACCTAAAGAACACGACCCGACCCGGAGGGATTGCCACGAACTACTGATGCATGATGACCCGAACCAGGTGGAGTACCGCGACTCGATCCAAAGGGGGAAGCACGACACGACCCGAACAGAGTTGACGGCCATGGACTGAACAAAGAGGGAAGGACCGATCTGAAGTGATGTGAAGAACCGAACCGATCCGGAGGAGAACAAAACCCGAGATGCCAAGGTAGTCCAAGGGAGAAGTTTGTACTTAGGATCCAGTTGAAATCCAATGAGTTGGACTTTGCTGCGGGACGTGTGCTAAGGGGTTGTCGATGTCTATGCCTTTAGATCACTATGTGTAGGGGGTACGTGAACGGATTCAGGACCACAGTGGTCTAGGTACGACTAATGGGTTATAGACCAATGAGGCAGGGTCATTTGTAAAGATTTAGTCATGACTCCGTGGGGTAAGTTTGGTGGTAGTAGTAGTTGTACAAGCCGAACTCCGTCACTACTTCGATGGGTCTAGTGGTTGAGAGTGGTGGACATCGTATGCTTTATGCACTGAGTGAGAGATGTGAGGATGGTTGCTATGGTTGATTGTTTGCTATCACTATGACATGCACACCCCCTCCCCCGTTATCTTTACACCACTTGTTTATTGGCACCTTAGAGTATTGTACGGTATGTAGTGCAAACACTTTGGTTGTAGGTCCAGGTTCAGGTATGGTTTAGTATACCTGTTATTGTTCTGTTTTGCTGCTTATCGCTCATACCAGACTTTTCGTCTGACCCAGAGTTTTGTCTCTTCTTATTACTCTGGGTGCTCTCACGAGCAGACTAGAGATAGGTTAGGTGGTATGCACGAGTAGCTGTACTGGAGACGAGCAGGAGGCTTCCACGTTTGATATATAGATATACTCCCTGTGTCGCTGCTAATCACTACTTTGGGCATTAGTAGTGTACCCTTCCTTTCTTTTACTTTAGAGACAGTTTTAAAGTTGTAATAATGATGATGTGGAACATAAGTTGTATTTGGATTTTCCGCTGCTATGATGTTTAGTTTTCAGCTTATGCACTGTCTCGCCTGTTTTATGTCAAGTATGTTGTTATTATATTTTATCCTATGCGCTGTGAGACATTCTATAGGTTTTCGATTAGTTCATTCTCTTCTTTCCTTTCTCTGGCGACCGTTCTGTGCTAGTCGGGCATGTGTACAACGCACTTTCGGAGGAAATGCCAGCTGGTGCGGGGCGGGTCGTCACGATTACTATCAGCTTTTCCATGATTGTTCTTTTCCTCGTAGAGGCATTCTTCTTTATGTTTACATGTGGTAGTTTGGTTTGAAGCTCCGCTCGGCATGCCGGATTTCCTGCCATTCCGGTCCGGTTCTAGCGATGACCGGGCCAGAATTCAGAACATAAACCATTCTGGTGGCAAAAGCCCAAAAATTAAAATAAAGCCATATATGTGAGCTCTTAAAGCTTAATATGTTTGGTTTACTGAATTTTGTCAAACCCAAGCTTGAAAATGAAATATCGGGTGAGGTAAACAGGAATTGAAATACTGAAAATATTATAATGTCTTAAATTTTGTATGTTTTTGGATGTGGTGTATTACAATGTTTTGTTAGAATTTGATATAGAGAGGAGCAGAGATTAAACGTAGGATAATTGAATGACTACATTGTTATTATTATTGCTCACCCTTCAAGTTGATTACATCTCATAAGCTTTAAATAAATAAGCTACTTTCTTAATTCTAGGTACATTCCTAAAGACTAGATAAAAATCTTATTTTCTATAGAATAGAACAAGCTCAACAAATCTTTCCTAAATACATTAAACGCTGGTTCTAATTATTCATGAACTAATTACTTTGAAACACCAATATAACTTTAACACGCCCTCTAGCTTCAAAGTTGTTGAGATGATAAACGAAGAACTTCTCTTCGATTTGTGATGCGCTTCTCATCACTTTCTATTGTTGAAGCACGTCTCATCAACTCTACTCTTTGAATATTGGAGCATTTCTCTCCATGGTGCACTTCTCACCCATAACTCTAAAATAAATTCTCTTCCACAGCCACTTGTGCCATGTTCTCTTGCTCTTCATCTTTAAACATACAATTCCTTGCCATATGCCCAAAATTTTGACACTTGAAACACTTAGGTTTTCCCATATGCCAACAACCATTTTCTTCATAACCAGATCTGTTTGCTTTTGTTGTGCTTCAGCTGGTCCGTCTTTGAATTGTTTAAAAAAAAAAACTATTTTTTGGCTCTCTATAGATCTCTCTATCCCCTCTCATCAACCTATTACATGCTCTGATACCATGTTAGAATTTGATACAGAGAGAAGAAGAGAGATTAAAAGTAAAATAATTGAATGACTACATTGTTATTGTTATTGCTTCACCTTTCAATTTGATTACATCTCATAAGCTTTGAATGAGTAAACTACTTCCTTAATTCGAGGTATATTCCTAAAGACTACAAAATCTTATTTCCTATAGAATAGAACAAGCACAACTCTTTCATAAACACATTAAACGCTTGTTCTAATTATTCATGAACTAATTACTTTGAAGCACCAATATAACTTTAAAATGTTTGTTGCAATTTGGTATTCTTTGCATTAAGACAAAGATTTGATATTCTAATCGGGACATTAGGCAATTGTGATATATTTATTTAAACTACTTGCAACCTTTGTGCAATTCCTTCAAATAAATGATTAAAAACAAACTTATTTTCGTTTTTCTTTTACACAAAGAGGGAGATGTTCTCCCAGATTTGCTTTTACACAAAGGGGTGGAAGAGCATTTAGATCGCCAGGTGCAGATGTTTTCTTAGAACATCTTGCAAAATCATGTGAAATTGTCGTATTCTCAAAAAAGCTGTGCACGGCTGGATAGACCAGCAACTAAATTAATTTAGACGGAAATCATTGCGTCTTAGTAGATTTTTTTTCCTTTGATCACATTTTATATATTCATTAAATACAGAGTTTCTAAGGGAAAATTTATTCCTATTTGCAAATTTATCAAACCAACCGTTAGGGAGGTTTCCTTACTGTAAGAGCCAAAAACAAATCGTCTGAGCCAATAAATTTAGACATAATTTTCACTTAACAACGATGTTTTCTCCGTTGTTTCCTTCTTTCCCAAATATATCCAACAACGGCTCTTTCTCCTCACCAAATTCCTATCCGCGTTTTCTTGCGTTCACCTCCATCCAACAAATCCGTTCTGCTTAGAGCATACCCAGCAGTGTAGATTGGGGAGAAAATGGGGAAGATCCACACTTTTTCTTCCTCCATGGCGCTACAGCAGTGGCGATTCAAGCGTGAGGAGGAAGAGAAAGTGGGGATTCCTCACGCTGTTTTTTCTGAGTGGGGATCCTAAACGGATTTCTGATTGCCGTTTAGGGATGTATAGGAAAAAAAAAAAATACATCGTTAAACAACACTTTGCTGCTGGGAAAGAGTGACGTGGCCGCGCTGATATTTCCTTCTTCTCACACTAGAATCACCATGCTGCTGTAAATGCTCTTACTACCGGCTCTTTCTCATCACCAAATTCCTGTCTGCCTTTTCTTCCGTTAATCTCCACCCAACGAAATCCTACTTTTCAGATTCAACCGAAGATCTAATTCCTAATTTCGACCGGAGATCTAATTTGAAGACAACACTGTTCTTTATATGACTCCAACCTCTTGCTCTAGAAAAAAGAAATGTCATATGAATTTCAGAACCAAAACGATAAAAAGACGATAGACCAAGATGACTAGCAACAGCGTCTTCTTCTCCCTAGGCTCGTTCTCAGCATCTGATCGCAGGGGCAGGACAGGCGGTTGCGAATTCCAACCTCCAGGCTTTGCAATCGACAAATCTGATTCCGATTTTGGGCACGTATTGATGCAGCAGAAATTCCAAATTGATTGTTGGTGTTGACATATTGAAAATTGGGATAGTGATTGTTGAAATGAAATTTTCTATTCCCGGTTGTTGTTGAACTGAATCTTGAAAAGGTAATTTTGAATTATTTTCGTCGTTATTCATGCTTATTTTCAACTGAATCCTTGTTCTGGAAATTGTGTTTTTCAGATTTTAGTTATTTCTAGTTGTGATGAAAAATACATCTGTGATCTCTTTGTTATATTAATGCGTTATCTCTATATTTTATTGCCAGGCGTTGATATAAGGACCAGTCTGAAGTAAGCTGTTTGCAGTAGGACTGTGGTACTCAATTGTAATTTGTAATGAATGCTAATGAGTACCTTCCATTGTGTAGGAGAACACTAAATGTATGTGATTTTTTCAGTTTAAACATCAGTAAACGTTGAGCAGTAAAATATTGGTTTCAAAGTTGTTTAAAAAAATGAAGATGGACAGACTGTAATCAAAATTGATTCCGTCGAACTACTACTGGTTATGGAGTCGATCAATATTACCTTTATTAGTACAATTATTGTATTGGCTTTGAGATTGGTCAACATTAAATAAAAACGGTAAATACATATCTCAATACATATTATTCTCAATGCCCATCTCCGGATTGATCAATTCTAAAGTTGTATCTGTTAGGCAGTGTGATTCTGTTAGGCAATGTGATTCTGTACTTTCATACAATGTGCTCTATGGGTAAAAATTAAAATGAAATCAAAAGGATGAGTGGGAATAATTTTCTTTTGGATATGTCTCCATATGGGTAGTTTGGAAGTTTTATGGCAACTTCACTCATATTTTATGGTCAATGAATTTGAATATAAGAATATTATTAGTAATTAAGCAAATCAGAAAACTAGAAAAAAAATGTTTATAACCAGTTAATATTAATTTGTTGTATAACTTGAATTATTACTACGAATAAATTTATTTTTCCCCTCTTCTCCTTATTTGTTAACATAAATTATTTTCATTGTTTAGCCAATGATATATTCTAGTTTTTTCACAAGGGCCTCAGTTTTGTGATTGGCTTTAGACACCAAATATCCTAGGACCGCCCCTGAACACGTTTGCCACAACTTGATTCTATGCTTTCTGAGACTGAAGTGAAGCAGCTTATGGATGTTATATGATCATTAAAGCTTTTATCTTTAGAATTCAGATTTTGTTTGTAAAATGTTGATTGAGAGCCTGTTTGGGACAATTTTCTCTTGGATATAAAGATTCGAGTGAATAAGTTAAATCTCAACAAAATTGAGTTGTCAAAGTGTATTAAGTCATCAACAATAATTTGTTGATCATATGTCCTATCAAGTTTGTAGCTGCTTATAAGTTAAAGTATCAATTTGTTGGTACACACTTCAAGTTAGAAAAACAACTTACAAGCAATTTTTCTTGCCTGTGGTACTCAGTGGTTTCCTAAACGTTGAAAAACATATATGCTTTTGTTTGTGATTTAACGTTGATGCCGATGGCAACGGGTCCATAGATTACCTCATACTATTACAACCACAATTCATAGGCACAGATTGGAGAGGGAAGGACATATGTACAAGGCATTTCAGTACTTTAATGAAGATAATAGCGGGTATGCTTTCATATAATAAAACTAACACAGTTTTAGTGCAAAAACTGATAATTTGTTTCAAATTTTAGCATAGGTTTATTAGAGGAGATGAGTTGGAGTTAGCGACGAATGAACATGGCTTGGGCGATGATGTCACAACCAAGGACATTATTTCAAAAGCAATGCAAGTGATCTAAAAATGAGAAAAAGAACTTGCCATGTTGTAATGCATATATTATTGATTAGTGGTTCAGTGGTTGTAAAATCAGTGTGTAACAAACACCAGGATTATATATTTTAAGTGAATATTTTGACTTCGTACTAATACTGGTATTAACAAAATCAATGGAGATTGCTTTCTCTAGAGATGAGGTAACCAAATCATTATGCTCTGAATTTACTGCAATAAACACACTTAAATATTCTTATTGTCCGTATTAGGAAATGTTTAATTTAAAAGGTGTTGAGGGCGCTAACTGACCGTGCATTTCTTTGTTATGGTTTATAGTTGTGCAATATATAATTTCCTAATGTTCTGTTTAACAAAGGTCAATGATCAAGAGGAACCAGTGGAACTGTGATGCTTTCATCTGGAACAGTATTAACCGTGGAATAACACGTTTAGATGGAATATGTTTTAGGTTACATACGTTTATACAAAATTTATGTCCGTATGGAACGATATGGTGTATTAATCATTTTATAACCCTTTAATGGTGTTTTTGTATGGAATGCATTCTATGTTTACAGTACTAATACGTATGTGGCTGTTTTCTTTTGGTGCCAGTACATCAGTTTGTCGGGGTTTCAGCTAATAGTATCATTAGCAATGCATTCTTCAGGAGAGAGATTGAGGAATTTTCAGAGGTTTGAATTGGAAAATAGATTATCACTAAAAGGAAATTGACTAGAGATAGATAGCATGAGAAACTAGAATTTGAGCAGTATATGTCTTAATTTTAAAATTTATGCTTGAGCTTAAGTGATTATATCGTATTAAAGGAATATTATATTTGTTCTTATCACATCACTGTTCTTGGAAGACTTACATATTCCAGTGTTTAGCAATATTTGTTTTATGTATTTATAATGTAGAAACTCACCTTTTTTTTTCTTTTAATTATATGATTTAACGGTCGGTTTTCCCACCGTTCTGCGGTTATACTAGTTAAGTTAATACGCTTTAGTAATTTAGCAAGTACATCTACTAATACTTTTTCAGTCAATCCACCATGGATTAACTAACAAATTTAATCATTTTCTTCCCCTTATTTCTCTTTACAAATGGAAACCATTAATTTGGAAATAATCAAGAATAGAAAATGAATTTAGGAAATAAGATGTAGAAGAAGAGAGTCAATGACACAAATTTGAAACCAAAATACACGCATAACAACCAGGGGAACATTGATCCATGCATAAATATGATCACTCTTACATGTTTAAAAATCTAAAGCATTAGTTTTAACTACAGATAATACTTGCATGTTAAAAATCCAAAGCATTTGTTCTCAAATTGAACTGCAAACCACAAAACATGAAAATAAACATGACTGAGCACATATTTGAAGAAGGCAAACTAACTGTGATATATAAACCATCATATAAAACTAGTGTAAGTTATAATCACTGGTTTAATATAATGGCAGGCTTAGGTTCAGGTTTCATATAACTGGTGTAATCATCATATAAAACGTGATTGATCGCATATTTGAAAATACCATTCCTCGGCATTATTTCAAAACGATCGCAAAAGCTTGCAATGCCAAGCTCAGGCCAATGACTTATAATTGTTCAGCAACTCCTTATAAAAAGTCTAAACTCCTACAGGCAAGTTATTAGAATTGTAGTGCAGAATGCAATATCAACTCACTTATTTATGTCTCTGCATATTAATTTGACTTATTTATAAGCTTTGTTGTGGGGCTTTGATTCCAAACTTGCTAATATAACTAATAATATTTATTTTGATAGAAAAAGAGACAGAGGGGAGAACGGATGCTGAAGTATTTGAAGCTGAAGAATGGAAAATGGATTGGAGACTTAAAACTAGTAGTTTTACATTGTAGTTGCTAACACGTTGTAATTTATAATTTTGTAACAATATTAATTTTAATTTGAGTTGTATCGTACTATGATAACCATCAAGTATCAACTACTACCGTGTGAAGCAACTATGAAGTATGAACTGAGTGAGACCTGCCAGTGGTAACTGGTAGAAAATAGGAATTCAGTGTTTTATTATATTGCAGCTGACTGTATTTGTGTGATGTATTGTGTAATACGCGAGTACGTATCTGTGACCATGCGCAAGCATGAACATAAACTGTTGTTCCGCTATTAACCGGTTTATTTAACAAGTTAATAGACAAATTGGAATGGTTAGCCATCGTCGGCTAACAGTTCAAATTAGTCGGTTAACATTGATCGGTTCGGTTGGTAGACAGGGCCGCAATTAAACGAACTGGTAAACCGATCGATCTTACATGTTTAACCAAAAAAATTTAACTGATTTAATCGGTTAACTGACAGCGTTTACCTATAAGTATAAGTTTTGTGGTCAAATTCCATCATTTGCTTATATTTCATTTTTGGAATTTAATTATTTAACTAATGTCAAATTTTAGGATGTTGCATTTTTGTTTCAAAATAAGAAGCTGACATAAGTCAAAGCAAATGAGTCGATACGCTCTCCACTTAGTGCAAAACCGTTGAACAACACTTGAACTGATGTTCTATGCTTTCCCCTACGAAGCAGATAGAGCAAAGTGAAGCCAAAGTTCACACATGGTAGGACCAGTATAGAGAAAAATTATGATTTCTTACTGGATAAAGTTCATTTTTTTACTAACTTCACCTATATGTCAATATTCCTTTGGTGGATCTCAAAATTTATACATTTTTTAAGAAATTATGAAATCTGTGTCTCACATCCAAAGGATAATTGTAAGAAATACATTAATTTATAAGCTTAATTAATATATTTTCCTTAAGTTTTCAAGGAAAAACAATTTATAATAATTCAAATTTAATTGGGTAAAATACAAAAAGAAATTTTCAAAAATTCAAGAATGTCATTTTCT
Source organism: Allium sativum (assembly GCA_030737875.1). NCBI lineage: Eukaryota > Viridiplantae > Streptophyta > Magnoliopsida > Asparagales > Amaryllidaceae > Allium > Allium sativum. The sequence continues at coordinate 73,282,106 of CM060924.1, forward strand.
CCATTCTATAATAATTTTAATTCAAAAAACATCATTTAATTATTCTAACTAATTAAATTCCACTATTAAGCAACTTTCCACCTTAGAAACTCCATAAAAAAATCATAGTAGCTTAAAAAATTATGAAAATTAAAACCTTTCTTCAAAACTACGTTAAGATAACAAAAATTTCAGTGCATAAGGAGACATATATCATAGGCTTCTATCCAAAACCATACCCATTTAATTCAAAACAAAATTAAATTAATAATTGTTTTATCCAAACAATAAAAAATCACCTAAGACAACATATATATTTTAGATATTACCAATAGCCAAATTAAACAATTTACAAATAAATGGATGAGTGTATTATTCACCTTAAAATAAATAATTAAATTGGAATCTAAAGTAGCTTGATTACCCTTATTCTTTCTTCCTAGGTTTCCCTTAGTTTTTCTTCTTCTCTTAAATGAGGGCACAACCAACAATGTCTTGTTCGGTTAATAGTGGCTTGTTCAATTACTAAACAAACTACGGAGCATTCAGATGTGGCTCGTTTAGTCCCCAATGGCTAGTTGGTGGCTGGTTGAAAGCAGTTCGATGGCTGGTTCACTGGACATATGTTGGCGGAGTATAATGGCAAAGTGTTTGTCATTATACACTTATAACGACAAAGACTTTGCCGTTATAATTTATAATGGCAAAGTCATTTCCATTATACGTTATAACAACAAAGTCTTTGTTGTTATTGGTGTATAACGACAAACACTTCACCATTATACTCCAGACAACCGTTAGTCCCAACGGTCTATTTTGTCTCCCTATATTTTCATCAATCCACCATTTTCATCTTCTACAAAAACTTTTCAATATTTTCTTCAGTTCCTACTTCTAAAAAATGTCTTCTACATCCAAACGATCCAGCAAAATGATTATGGGTAAAAAAAGCAATGTCCAAACTATATACCACTGGATTTTTCAATCAACGTCCAACACAACAACAACCACTAGTCCGTTTATCGCTTGAGTACGGATACTCCCTGTATTCAGGTTTTCCTTATATCCAGTCGTAGCAACCGCTTGCTTCTCCTAACTTTCCTTTTGTTCATTCTACCGTCCTGCAACAGCATTATCATCAACATTCTATGGTAGGTGCATACGACGATCAATCGTCATATATGTCAATAATGATGCAGAACGATCAAAGTCAACATCATTGCCTTAATGCGCAACAGATAGAGATTCTTGATCATGAAGCAATGTAGAATCTTCAATGATAATTTTCTTATGTAAACAATTCTCCTATTAACGGAGAAAGCATTGATAGCTAAGAGCAAGAGGAAAAGGAATTCAAGAGGTAGCTAATATAGACAGAGATGCTGAATTTATTGTACCTCAAGGCCTGTAATATATCAAGAAGAAGAAGTGAAAATCCTTAACCAGCGCTTTTGATAGACGACACATAAATGCAAATGTAATAGGGACATAAATCAACATAGATGACATTGAAGAAGAAAATGTCAAAAAGGAAGACAAGCCAAATGACCGCTGAAAAAAGCAATGTAAGTTTACTTTTGGGCGGTACGTTTTACTTACCAAATCATGGACATGCATTTCGCAAGACAATATTTCTGAATATAATTATATTAAAGGTCAGAAATTTAGGAAAGAGTTGCAGAGTTTTACAACACTTTGGAACCGATGAATATGACATGGGGATCGTTAGGAGGAGGATATCGGGTTATGAGCGTCGCGTGCCAAAACTATATGGCAATACTTACCAGATTGAAAAATAGGCAACAGAGCGATGTTTCTCCTTATGATATTGTAATTACTTTATTATTTTAAATTTCTTTTATATTGTGTTTTAGTAGTTTTATATATCGGTACACTTTTGCATCTATCTTAAAGATCGAAGAATCACGTAAGGCGTACCAACTATCGTACGAATAACCATTTAAATTTCAGAACTTCTATGAGCTTTTTTTCTAGTTTACTGAAATGGACGAATTCAAACAACTTCATGTTCGAGCAACAAAACAAAGCAAGAAGAATGAATTACTCTGATTCAAGTCCAGGAGACAACCCAAGTTCGCAGGAAAGATCTCTATTATGCAGAAGCAGCGATGGATGACCAATGGGTAGAAACAAGTCAATTTAGTTGGAACAATGCAGTGTGGAGTTATCTAGATTTATAGAAAATTTAGAGACTTTTTCTAGAGAATTAGGAGAGCACAGAGCCAATTTTTCAGCTCAAAGAACCCACAACGAAGTTGAATTTCTGAAGGCAATCGTGAATGACCAAGATTTCAGGAGACGAGCTCACGAGGAGAAGAAAACTTTATTGCAAGAGAAGAATTTTATTAAATTGATGACTTGTGACTTCAGTAAGCTTTCTCCTTTACAACAAGAAGTAGTAACTGAGTGGTTGGAAACCTACAGGAAAGTAAGAGGAAATGGTAGCTTTCTTTTGCACTTAATTGTCAACGAGTTCGAGTTATTTTTTCTTGTAGCTTTCTTCAATCGTAGTACATGCAAATGTAACAAAGAAAGACAACTATTTTAATCTCATTGCATGGCTACAACCACAACTCATTCATTATCTCTACATGACTACAATAATTGCTCTTTCATTATTCCAACATAGCTACAACTATTACTAAATTATTGTTCAATATGGCTACAAGAACCACTTTATCTTTATTACCTAGTGGATACATCAATCAATCATTTGGAAAAACATACATCGTGACTATAGGAATCACTTTATATTAATCACCTAGCAGCTACAACAATCAATCATTTAGAAAAACGTGCATCATGGATACATAGATCACTTTATATTGATTTGAAAAAACGTGCATCGTGACTACAGAAACCACTTTATATTTATCACCAAGTGACTACAATAATCAATCATTTGGAACAACATGCATCGTGGCTACATTAACCACATTATATTTATCACCTGGTGGCTTGGAAAAACGTGCATCATGGCTATAGGAACTACTTTTTATTTATCACCCATTAACTGCCAAGTATTAAGAAAAACATGCATCATGGCTATAATGTATTGAGTGAACGGCTCATTTGGAAAGCAAGTGTATGTTGCCAAGTGTTAACATAAACATGCATCGTGGCTACAGTGACTGACTTCGAATAAACATAATAAATATCATGACTACAGTCTTCATAAAAAAAGTGGCTACAGTAAATGTCTTGTCTCACATTCGAAACTTTTTAAACTTGTTACTCCTAGTGCTTATAAATGTTCAATTTTTCTACCAATTTATACACAAATTGTTGAACTAAAATGTCCACTATTAATTGGTCTTCTTTGGAATTACTTATTCTTGTGAAAGCTTATCATGAAATTGATCGCATCCATGATATTATGTTGCGTAATGGTAGAGGTCTAAGCCATGAAATGCTATGGAACATGGTGATGGAAACTTGTAACAACCATCCTGACTTCCGCGCAAGGCTTCATGTTCAGAAATTCATAAATCACATAGTGATTTTGCGGAAGCTTGTAATTGTTACCATGGCATTATGAGATCGTTGAAGAAGATGATGTATTTCAAGCAAATCATAGTACATTTGATTCACGTTAGTTATTTGAATATGGAAAGGAATTCATTGGACGCAAAGCTTATGAACTTCACTACAGTCAGCTTACGCGATATGGCTCCGTATAAGCATCATCATTAGAGAAGACATTTTTTTACGCTTATTGTGTTTAGCATTTGATATTGCTCAGCAGTTTATGTTGTATGTTTTCACATTATATCACGTCATGTTTAATTCAATGCATGTTTAATTCGTAGCATTGTTTGTTGAGGAAAATTCATAAACAATGTTTTATAATATTCTGTTTAGTTAAGCATTTAGGTATGGATATTAAACCACCTAACCGCCATTTTTTAGGAATTTTCACTTTGAAATTTCTCAAAATGTACACGATCAAATCAAGATTTGTGACTTTCGTACGAAAGATATATTCAAATAAGTACCAAAGAATCTTGTTTGAAAGAATTCCGTTATTTTATGGATCGTATATACACATTTGAACCTTATTTCGAATAAATACGAACTATTACGCCGCGATGAGCTTGTTTTAACTATTTTTTTTTTGGTAGAGCCGACGGGGTTGAGTGGTCCTCTACCACTTTTATTAATAAATCATAGAAGAAATACATGGTCATAAAGAAAGACAACAAGAAAAAAGAAAACTGGGACATACACGACATATTAATGTTTTAAGAAGACAACAAAAACACAAAAAATTCCAAAAACTGCAAGTAGCAGTGGTTGCACATCAGCAGATGCTTCATCTTCCAAAAATGCCCGGGACATATGTGAATTTCAAAAACTTTAAACCATCCCACATTTCGTGCCAGATGATCAGTTTGAATTACCCTAGGTCTATCACATGCAATTGTTCAAAAACTTACTTGTTTCTCTCGTTCCAAATGTTGTAGATGAACTTCTTTAAGACATAAGTATATATCCTAGCTTTACTGCTCCTTCCTTTCATATTGTGCTTGATTTCCTCCCATACTAATTGACTATCCTGTTGCATATTGTCATTACGAATTCTTCCCAAAGTCTCCCTCCATAATTGTTTGATCACCACACATTCAAAGAAAAGATGGCTATAAGTTTCAGCTTCAAGTCCACGGAAAACACAAAGATCGTCCACATTCAAGTCACGATCCTGAAGTTTATCTTTTGTCAGTATGGCTTTGTGCTTGATCTTCCATAAGAAAAATTCCGCTTAGCATACTTATCTCTTCTCCAAATTGCTTTATGCCATCTACAATTGGTTAAATTAGCAATACCATGTAAAGAATGATACATATTTTTAATATGATACTGCTCACCTATCCAATTCCATTAGGTGAATGAATCTACAGTAGAATATACCCATACACTTCTAATTTTACTCCATATGCTTATAATTCTCTGATTAGAGGAAGCATGCATACTTAATTGATTATCATTGACAATGTTGGTCACTTTGCAGTCCAAATTGATCCCAGTTTGTTGAATTTCCAAGTAAGAAAGAGAATTACCAATGATCATCCTAAAATCACACCATGGGTCTTGCCAAAAATTTATTGTTTCATAGGAAAGCTGCCCATACTTAAAATATGGCAGAAAGTGATCTTTGAGTTTGTTAAACACTTCCACGTCCATCTCATGGCATTATTAAAGTTCAGTGTCCAGATGGTTTTTTCTTTGAGTGCTTGTTGGTTAGACCATGCAACCTAAAGACTATTCTTTCTATTTTGTATATCATCAAAATGTCCACCGAAAGAAGCTTTATTCCAAAGGCACATGTTCATTATGCCTAACCCACCTTTACTAATAGGCTTCTCAAGCAAAGCAAAAGAGGTAAGGGCTAAATATTTCACATGTATAATGCCTTTCCATTGGAATCGCATAAAAGCAGTTCTAATCATAACAAAAAGTTTGTAAGGAAGTAATAAAGTTCATGCCCAGTATACATGAATTAAAACAGTCATTGATTTTATGAGAATGACCCTCCTTGTTAGACTAAGATTTCTAGTAGACCAACACTCTGACCTACTAGTAATCTTAGTAAACAAGGGAGTGCATTGTTGTGTAGTTGTTCTTGATGTAGCCAAAGGAAGACCAAGATAGGAGATGGTGGCATCATTGTGCTTTGATCCAGTTTGAGCATGAACTTTGGCAATCTGAATTTTGCTAATACCAACAACCAAAAATTCTGATTTGTCCAAATTAATTCTCAAGTCAATCATGCTATAAAATTTATCTAGAGTGGTCATGATGTTAGCAAGAGAGTTACCATCTAGTTTGCAGAAGATGATGAGATCATCTACAAACATCTGAGAAGTAACCCTGGGGTTGTATGTTTAGGGTGCAATTTAATTTGAACATAGTCAACAAGTACATCAAGCATACGAGTAAGAAACTCCATGACTAATATAAATAAATAAGCAGAGATTTGATCCCCTTGTCTAATGGCTTATTTACTCGTAAAGTACCCAACAAGAGTACTATTAATATTAATTGGGAAGTGAGGAGTGTTGATACTTGAATAAATCGAGGCATCAAAATAAGACGGAAAATTCATATAACTGAGACTTCTAGTTATTGAGGTCCATTGTATTGAGTTGGAAGCTTTTCCGATGTCAAGTTTAAAGGTAATTCGAGGGAAAATATGCTTAATTTTATAACCCTTAAGAAACTCATCAGTTAATAGTACATTATCCATAATATTTCTGCTTGGAAGAAATGCAGCTTGATTCGATGAGATAATAGTTAGTAGAATAAGTTTCATTCTACTGGCTAGTATTCTAGCAATACATTTATATATAGAATTGCAATAGGAAATTAGTCTAAAAGCATTAACATTGCAAGCATTTGTTACTTTCGATATGTGTGCTATTATAGTATTATCAAAAGAACCCAATATTTAGTCCCTTTTAAAGTACTAAAGAGTAGCACTGAACACATCTTGCTTCACCACATTCCAACTATATTGGTAAAAAAAGGATCAAAACCATCGGGACCCCACATGAGTTTTTATTAAGAGAAAACATAGCAAATTTGATCTCATCAACAGTTATGGGAGCATATGATTTCTTATGCTGTTTAGCATTAAGTTGATGGAGAATCATAAGGTTAATATCCACAATATTAAGCACAAAATTATTAACATTACCAAACAACTCAGTAAAATATTTAATGAAAGCATTGTGAATGTCAATTTGAGAGGTATTAACTTTACCATTCATGTCACTGACAGAAAGAATATTTTCTCTGCTTTGTTTAGCTTTTAAAGGTGAATGAAAAAATGTTGGATTCCTATCACCATCCTCTACCAACTGAATTCTTGCCTTCTACTTGCTCATAAATGATTCGTGATGTAGAGCATCCTTGAGGTTGTTTGAGTACAGAGTTTCCAAAATAGCAACATTCGGATTGGTGGGATCAACATTCATTTGAATATGAATATTTTCTAGTTGTTGCATCCAATGATGTGAGTGCCCACTTCCAAAACAAAACTTGTTGCTAGCCCAAGCTTTTAATGAATTCTTAACACTCTTCATTTTCTTATATAATATATACATAGGGTTAACAAAGGTAGGCAAAATCCATTCATTTTAACCATGTCCAAGAATTGAGGATACTTAATCCATGTATCGAAAAGTTTAAAACTAGGTCTCCTCACATTTGAATTCTCACCCAAATGCAGAATTTGGGGAGAATGATCAGATAAAATTGATGGGGGGGGGGCAATTCATTGATCAAACCAGGCCATTTAGTTAGACAAATAACATTACAAAAAGAATGATCAATTTTGTAAAATGTTCTAATGCCATCTCTTTTGCTATTATTCCATGTGAATTGAACTCCAAACGAGTTAAATTCAATCAAATCAGAGTTGTTTAAAGCAACATTAATGGGACTAATTTCATACAACATGACTGGGTAACCTCCAATCCTATCATCAAGTCGAAGAGGTGAATTAAAATCACCACACACTAACCATGGATGTGTGTGTTGCCTAAGTGCAGGAAGCAATTGATAGAGTGAATTTCTAGCATTAGCAGAATTAAAAAATATATATTACAATAAAGTAATATGATGTTGCCAATGGTAAATGCAAGTTATGATAGTGTATATGTCGGCTCAAGGAAATCATCTTCGAGAAAATGTGTATAACAAGATCGTATAAAAGTTAAAAAATTCCATATGTTGCATCATGTAAAATATGTATAAAAAGCCAGTTTGAGTTTATGCACCTTACTGCTCTAAGTGTAAGTGGTTCATTCAGATTAGTTTCAAGCATAACAAGCACACTTAAGTTTGTATTTCTTGATCAATAGCTTGCATTGATCCAATTTAATGTCTTGGTGAGCTCCTCTAATATTTCAAACACAAAGATTTTGCTGCATTAGGCCACTCAGAATTTTGCTATTGATTGCCATAGATCGCATCATGATCTGATTAGAATCTGGAATTTTGTTTTTTGAACTACTGTGAAGTATTCCCCATGGTTTATCCACATCAAATAAATGTGATTATTTTGGTTCTTTGTGACCGGGGGAAGAGTTATGTTGCATTAAGGATCATCATTTTTCTTCTCTTGTATATTTTAGTTGCGTGAGGTAGTAGCATCATTATTCATTTCAGATAAATTTTGATCTTGCAAATCCCTCTCTTGGATCATAGATTTTAGTGGTACATCAGCTTCCTTCCTTTCCATTGAAAGGCCACATACTCCTGGCAAAACTTCTTTTGAATTTGGATTCATTTCAAGTGGCTCATCTTCTTGATTTTTCTCATTGACATGCATAGAGTGTGTAATGGCACAATTGTTGGCACTGCTAATTCTAACCTTATTAAAATCCAATCTTTGTGTTGAATTCTCATTTAAACATGTTTGCTTCTTGTTTTGATTGTCGTGTCTTGCCATTTCCATTGCATTTGTTCCGTTTTTACCCTCAACTGTTCCTTCAATGTTGACTTCCTTATTATTATTTTCTTGAACATCACTTTTGCTCTATTGCATATCACCTTTCTCTTGTAATACATCAAAACTGTTTTGCATATGCAATCCCACATTATTAATTACTATGTTAGTTTCTATGCAATTTCTTGCTTCTTTCAAGTTTGTCGTATCATTATGAGCAATTTTTTTCATTATTTTTATATGGAATTTCCCCTTTCTCAAGTATTCCTTCCTCTTTTCTTGACACCACCTCTTTTCTTTTCTGTCATTGAGTTCTTTTAGCAGAAGGCATAAAGTCCCCCAGAGTGCTCATGTTCCTTGTGTATTTGAAAGTGAAAATTTTCTTATATCTCTCTACTTTTTTCGTGGTTGAGGTTTAGGTACCATAGCTCTTCTCTAACTAGTGTGCTCATTTCTTTTTTCAATGAAGTAAGGCTCAACAGTCTTCTAAATCTCTACATTAACTTTTGAGCTTTCAGAGAAAGTTGGTTGTTTGCCAGTATTTTTTCCATGGTTACTTGATTTACTTCTAATACTCCCACCTTGGTTAACTTTCTTTCTTGTACTTCCCTCACATTCTTCCCTGCTATGTCCAAACAAATTACAAGCAGTGCATACAACCGGTTTCCAGAGGTAGTTGACCTTAATCCCTATGTTCCTCCATCTAGAATCTTCACAAGTAGGTCATCCACAAAATTAGTATCTGGTTTGACCTCTATTAAGCATCTAGCATACTCCAATCTCTCTAACTTCTCCGTCATCTCATCTAAGCAAATGAGTTTGCCAAGCCTATATGCGAGCTAGTTTATGCAAGAGTGTATGCAAGCAAACAAGGGATGTTCGAAAACTGAACCCAGATAGGAACAGCCTTGACAGATGTAACACCCCGAAATTTTATCAATATAAATTAATTGTTATAATTTTAAAAAACAGGAATTTCTGCAAATGATGGAATTTGGCCACGAAACTTTAATCGATGCATTTTTCTTGGAATTCTGGTCAACTTCCATGTTTGGAGTTCTACGAACGGAGTCCATATGAAAAAGTTACAGATGAAATACGAAAATAGACGAAAAATAAATAAATTATAATATATATATATTATATACCATTTTTAACTAGCCTGACTGGGCATTCTGACGCCTAAGCGGTCGATCGACGGACGACCGCTACGTTAGACCCACTAGGCGTTAGAACGCCCAGTGACCGCTAGGGTTGAGAGGGTTAAGTTATAATATATTTTTAGTGAATGGACGGATATAAATTAAAATGAATCCAACAGTCTAAGGCTAATTCCACCCCTATAAATAAAGGGGTAAGGCCTCATTCTTTTCCATACAAATCTATGGGCAGTGGCGAAGCTCTATCGTTTTCCTCCTTCTTCAAACCTAATTTCTTAATCTAAAATATATTCTTATATAACAAATCAAATCCAATTCATATGAAATTGAGAGGATTAACGGTTTTAATGGAAAAGAATGAAAATTGATGCTCTAAATTAGATTCTCCCCTCTCTTCCTATTTTTTACATCTCTGCAGATCTGGAATTCCCCTTTTCTAGATAAATTGTAGATTTATAAGAATGTGAGGATTGTAGGCCTAAAGGGTTCAAACTTTAGATTTAGTGTTATAAGGTGAATGAAAAATTTATATATACATCTATAATTACATATTTATCTCGTTTGTAATATATCTCAATTTTATGCCTATATCTATTAGATCTGCTCAATAAATTGTTATAATTAAGTTGACACACATCAGATCAGATTATAAAAATTGTTAAAACTTGTGTGAATTGTATATTGTGGTTCTGTATAATATTAATTGTAGGATTCTTAAACTTGTTTACACATATTCCTACAGTTATGTTGAAAAATATATTGCAATTGTTGTATAAAACTATAGATTTGGAAATCAGTCCCATTAAACACCATTTAGATGTAGTTACATTCCAGATCTCTAGTTCAGTGTTGAATAATGAAATTATGTGAATTTCGGTAAAAAAAATACGATTGGTAAATTATGCATTTGTAATATTAAAAATATGCCGGTTTGTATTCAATATTGTTGGGTTTTCGCTTAATTATTGTAATTATGCCATTTTCCTCCTATTGCATAGAAAGGCATTATTCTGAAATCACAAGAGGTGTGATAAAAAGATCAAAAATGGAAAAGTGGTGCAAATGTATGTATATATATATACACATATTTGTTCCTAATTTGCATTAACTATTCCAAATTATATATATATACATGTATTTCTTGTGATTTTGAAATATGCCGATTCCATTAATTAGGCATATTTTACAATGATTATGGCTAAAAGTCTTTTTGTAAGTGTGGAACCTTTTGGAAAGATTGAATGAAAAAAGGAATGTTTGGTTATTTACTTGACCAAAACATTTAATTTATAATAATAAAAATAAAAATAATAACTACGTTAACCGCACGAAAACATAAAAATGTAAATATATACATATTACCCGTCCAAATCAGCGTAAAACGGTGAATTATACATTGTATTGAATGTTTAAATGTTTGGAAAAGGTTCAGTCATGGAATTATATATGTAAATATAATCCATATTGAATTAATATATTTGTGGTGACCATTTGTAGTAATCAATATAATTAATTGATATAAATTGGACTGCAAATCAATAAATAACATCTATAACCAATGTTGAATGGGGAAAGTAAATATAATAGGATAATGGTTACAATTCCTAAATTAATTAGGATTAATGTTGTATACCTGAATTAGGAAATTTGAATTATAACCGCATTGAGACATGAGGTTAAGCTCAACTTGTGGTATAAGCCTGCCCGGAACCGACTGACAAACTCAACAACCACAGCTAGTCAGCTTAATGTGAGGGGTCTAATGACTAAATATAAATGTACTAAAGCACGAGGGTAAGTTCAACTTGTTGTATAAATCTGCTTGGAATCGACTAGCAAATCTAGCATCCACAAGTAGTCAACTTAATGTGAGAGGCTTGGTGTATATATATATATATATATATATATTATAGTCAACCAATAAATAATTAAATAAATAAGAATAGTAATTGTCCGTTTGGGTACAACAAATAGATACCTTGGGACTCATAAATGGTTCTATAGGAAAATATGACCGTTATGGTCATAAACGGTAATAAAAATAGAAATAAAATAAAATGGGTGTCATAAAGGGAATAATGGATATTGATTGTCGTTTGAATACTAAGTCCAAATTAGGGAAGAAATCAAATAAATATCCTAGGGGAAAAGGGGATATAACCTTCCTTATTTGTATTAATGAATATAGAACTAATAATCAAAAACAGAGTTGGACTTAGTAGGTTAATAATGGAAAAATATTATTAACCACAAGAACCCGTGATGATAATAAATCGTGTGGAGAGAGACTGAACAGAAAGGGTGTAATAATGTGACGGCAAGGAATTTCGCTCGGTCCGAACCAGTCGCTAAACCGACCCAGACCGTTCAAAACGCCCTATCGTTTGAGAACACGACAAATCAGAATGCATACAAAAGAACATTTCATTGCTTATTACAACAATACATCAGATTACAAGAATATACAGAGTATGAATGAATATTACACAGAAATATCAGAGATTTAAATTACATTTAAATACATAGCAGCGGGAAAATAATACAATACACAACTAGAAGTAGATATACGGATACAAAGCTTTCCGGATATCATTCCAGCTGTAAACCAGGATCCTGTGAATATAAATCTGCAAAACCAAAACTACTAGCTGCCCGAGTCAAAATAAGGGCACCCAGAGTTTAGGTTAAAAACAATAAACTCCAGGTCAGTCATGTGACTGGTGTGCGAACTAAAACAGTTATTAATCTTTATTTTAAATCATTAGGTAAATCAAGGGACCACGCCGTATAACATGGAACGGGTTTCCTCCCAAGAATACCAGTGCATAAAACAAACAGCGCAATGCTAAATAAAGAAAAATGAAGCTGTTATAAGACCCAGGTCCTATCACACAATGCAACGCAAGCCGGGGGATAGGGTTTTCCCTTATAACAGCCAAAGAATGCTTGATACGTTTAAAACAAATCATTTGATACTATAATAAGTGCATAGTGTATAAAACAACTTCAAATCATAAGTATCAATCATAGGCGACATGAGCGTCCCATGCCACTATGTCGCCATATATAGGTTTACAAATAAAACCGCAAATGTCACGTATTTGGAAATTGGATTTCCATCTATGAACCGAGGCAAAAGATAGTCCTCAATCGATTCGAGACGCTCTAGCCCGCCCCTCAGGAACAGCCGCAACTGCCCCTTGGATCCTCAGGGCCGGTCCACCGATGTGGATTATTATGCCTGAACACTACGTCTCCCCACCCTATGGGGTGTAAGTCTGGTCCGTCAGCCGACCAGAATGCATCGGCCGAAACCGATATAACCGAGGCGCCTCGCAACAGCAACAACCACATAAGTCAAACTCGTCAGGGCGTGTAAAACCACTGACGCCACTTCTAGCTAGAAAGAAACGCATGCCCTCCCTGACGTCCGTCTCCCGTTTTTGGTTCATACCGGGTGTGAAACTCGCGAAGTAAACGTTACACAAAGCTATGCCACAAAGGCCGTGCTTTGATCATCACCACAAGACTTTGCTTTTCAACAAAAGCCTCGATCAATTGCCACTTAGGCATGCCACACAGGCAATTCACTCCATGCGTTTGATATCCATCAATATATAACCCCTGAGCTCGTACGTCTCAGAGAAGGGCGTTAAGCAAGAGAATAAATTCTCCGCCGCCAAACAGATATATATTTAATAGAAATCAATCACACAGACTAAAATCCAATGTCAGACACACAGTCCATTTACAAGTCCGTTCTGGGTCTGAACGAAACCGGAGGCACCTAGTACCCCGCACATCCATCGATCTCCAAGTACGTCTGGACGATCACCAACTGTTTCCATCTTCTTGGGTGTACAGCCCAATCAAGATCATCAGTTATCACCCAAACGACGTGAAGACTTCCGGTCTTCGACCATCGTCTTCATCTTCGACTTATCGTCGTATCAGTTATTCAGAATGGGATAAACCCGGTCTTCCCGAATAACTTGCGTATATTTTATAAAAGTGCTACACAAACACAACATACGCCTCATTCCAATTCATTAGTCACTAACCGTAAATTAATCAAGAGAATAATTCCCCAAATGTTAACCCCGAAGGCCGAAACCAACATCAGATCAATATCCAGAAAACCATTCTGCTTGGCTAACCGACAGTTAGTTTCTAAATTTCACATTCATAGGGAAAGGTTCCCATTAATTTTATCAAAGATAAATTCTTTGAATTTATTCTTTATTCTATTTTTGAATCTCAATTCAAACTAGTCGGGATTAGCGAACCTTACCGAAGTAATCATTTATTTTATTTTCCCCATCCCAACCTATTTATCCCATGAAGTAAAACTGGTAATACTTCATATCTAACACCACAGTGTTATCGGTAAATTCAATTACCATTTCACGTTCAAATCTAATTAAAGATTTAACTATCGCTTGGAGCAAAACTGGTGATGCTCCATTTTCGATCATTTCAATCTAATTAAAGATTCATTAAAACTCCACTTAGTTTTAGTCGTTAACTGGATTAAAGAATCAGTGTCATTTAAAACACAGTTCACGATAAACCCAAAATCACATTCCATTAATTATCGGGTTAAAGAACAAGTGTTATTTAAAACACTGTTCACGATAAACCCAAAAATCAATATCAATTCAATTCCAATTAAATATCATTTAATTGGTACACTTCATTAAATCTAAATAAAAAGATTTAATCTTTTCTCAACTGGGTTCAAGAACAGTGTTAATGAAGACACCATTCACGACAAACCCAAATCACCTTTGATATTCAATATAAGGCTCTGAATATAAAATATACCGGCTTATATTCAACATCAAATTCTACGATTAACAAATGTCATATTGGAAATAACGATATAAATATATATCTTTCAAATTTCCATAACAACATCCGTATAATCACGAATTCCAACATCGAAATATTCCGAAGACAATTTCGATTCAAATCCACTCCAATGCAATCATTGGAAATTCTGGTTATTTTTAAAACCCTTTTCAAATTCAATTTATTTATTCAAAAATAAATAGAATTATATTTCTAGTTCAAAACTAGTTCATTTCGATAAAAATCTATTTTTATCTTTTCAAATATGGAGTTTTTCATCCCAATTTTTCCCAAATCATTTCTTATGATTTTACACAAATTATTACTATTTTTAATAATTTTATCAAGGCCCGTACAGTCGATTTCCATCAATGGCCATCGAACTGCACTTACAGCGACCTTTTTCGAATTTGATTTGGATGTATCTCCAAATCCAACCGTTAGATTTCAAATTTCTAATATTCGTTAGAAAGCTCTTTTCGATACGAACCCAACGGTTCCGGTTTTAGGAGAATCCGACGGTCGGATCTCCCGCAATGTCCGTTTGAAATAAATGGTCGAAATTCACGAACTGCCGCGGCGCGGCGCGTTCTATTCAGGCCATTATATTATATATATAATATATATAATATATACTTCGTCGATTTCTATTTAAAACGAATTATATAAATAGTTTTAAAATTCGTTTCAAAAGCAATTTCAACTTCCTTTTCAATTCAAATCAAAATTGAATTCTTCTTTATAAATTCGTTTTAAAAATTCATTTCTATTCAATTCAAATTTCAATTCAATTTGAATTCATTTCAATTCGTTTTCAATTCAATTTGAAATCGTTTTCAATTCATTTCATTTCGAAATCGTTTTCAATTCATTTCATTTCGAAATCGTTTTCAATTCATTTCATTTCGAAATCGTTTTCAATTCAATTCATTTCGAAATCGTTAAAATCGATATAAATACCGTTCACGTCAAAATGGCGTCAATCTAATCAACACGGCTTCATAAATTTCTATTTTCAAATGTTCTATTTCAAATATTTCTTTTTCAAAATAGTTGTTATTATCAAAATATTTCGTTCAACACATGACCAATCTCAATGGATGAGTATTGTCAACACATGAACTTTTATTTTATATTGATAAAGATGTAAATTTTATTACTAAAATATTTCGTTCAACACATGACCAATCTCAGTGGATGAGACTGTCAACACATGAACTTTTATTTTATATCGATAAAGATGTAAATTTTATTATTAAAATATTTCGTTCAACACATGACCAATCTCAATGGATGAAACTGTCAACACATGAACTTTTATTTCATATTGATAAAGATGTAAACTTTATTATTAAAATATTTCGTTCAACACATGACCAATCTCAATGGATGAAACTGTCAACACATGAACTTTTATTTTATATCGATAAAGATGTAAATTTTATTATTAAAATATTTCGTTCAACACATGACCAATCTCAATGGATGAAACTGTCAACACATGAACTTTTATTTTATATCGATATTCTTATTCTTCAAATTGGAATGAGGCCCAATCAATTACCATATAGCGTTAACTATATGGATTTTCATACATTACACACATATAAGCATTGAAAAATAATCAACCATCAACCAAAGTGCACTACACTGTATAAGCATCAAATATAGATATCTAACGCTTATAACAGCCTGTCAATCAATCGATCGACATAATTAATCAATCAGGATGAGTGAACTGCATATTTCATCCTAACACCCGTGTGGGGTTTCAAACAATCAAACAAATATTTTGTTTGTGCAGTTGGGCGATGTGTAAAATTTATCGTTCCAATCAATGTCCTTCAAATAGGTGTACATAAACAAACCGTCCGGTTTGTAAATGAATATTTATTTATTCACATTCACGTTAAAAATTATATTTTTAACGACAAAACATTTTATTCCAACATATGAACTTCTATTCAATTCATTCTTTAAATAAAATGATATTTTTATTTTTCTAACATATTTTAGAAAATTTCGGCGGCATAACGGCACGATACTAGAAACGGGACGAGGCCTAGCCTTATCCCCGGTCTAGTGAAGGCCCACGCCATTCACACATCAATCATATCAATTTTATTCCACCAAACAATTCAAATCAACCCAAACAATCTAACTAACAACACAGCCAAACAAACAAGTCCATGGTCTGTGGACGATTGTGTCGGGTGCTACTAAGCACCGTCTGCATCCTAGTATATATATATAACTAGAAAAATTAAATTGAAAGGTGAGAAATTCTCACATATAGCTATCCTAGCTCCACGGCTCTTCATTGATAGAAATCTTCATCGCTCTCGCCTTTTTGTCACCTTCGTTGCCCGCTTTCACTACCTATGTAAAAATCGAATTTTTACTTCGCTATTCAATATATACAAATCGAATTTTTAGTTTGCTATTCAATATATAAAAATCGAATTTTTAATTTGCTATTCAATATATAAAAATCGAATTTTTACTTTGCTATTCAATATATAAAAATCGAATTTTTAGTTTGCTATTCAATATATAAAAATCCTATTTTTAATTTGCTATTCAATATATAAAAATCGAATTTTTAGTTTGCTATTCAATATATAAAAATCGAATTTTTAGTTTGCTATTCAATATATAAAAATCCTATTTTTAATTCGAAGTTCAATATATAAAAATCGAATTTTTATTTCAAAGTTCAATATATAAAAATCATATTTTTATTTCAAAGTTCAATATATAAAAATCATATTTTTAAAAATATAGATTCCGCCTTTTCCATTTTAAAGATCAAATCTTTTCTTTTACTTTTTAAAGTTTAAATCTTTTACTTTTCAAAATTCAAATCTTTTAAAACCTTTTAAAAAATCAATTCAGTTTTAACCTTTTTAAAAATCAATTCAGTTTTAATCTTAAAAAAAAAACTGTTTTTAATCCTTTTTCAAAAATCAGTTCAGTTTTTAAATCCTTTTACAAAAATCAGTTTTTCTTTTTAAAGTTTAAAATAAAAAATCAGTTTCTAAATCTGTTAAAAATCAGTTTTTAACTTCTTTTAAAAATTAGTTTTAAAACCTGTTAAAAATCAATTTTTAAACCTAAAAAAAAAAAACAGTTTTTAACTTTAGACGAAATCAGTTTTTTCTTACATAAAAATAATTTAACAAAACAAAAAAACTTACAGGGGGGGTTTTCGCAGATCGTCAGAGGGCTTCGAGGCGGCGACTCGATTCGAACGGGGAGGCGGCTTCTGGGGGGGTCTCGTCGTCTTCGA
The DNA here is from genome assembly GCA_030737875.1 of Allium sativum. NCBI lineage: Eukaryota > Viridiplantae > Streptophyta > Magnoliopsida > Asparagales > Amaryllidaceae > Allium > Allium sativum. The sequence goes on from CM060924.1 coordinate 73,299,855, forward strand.
AGTGGGAGAGGGGGAGGTCGGCTGTCGGGGGGTGAAGGGGAGGGGTGTCGCAGGCGAGGGGGAAGAGAGGAGGGGGCGGCGCTCTGGTCGGAGGGGGGGGGGTTCGGCGAAGCCTCGCCGCCGGCGACCTGGGTTCGAGCGCGAGGGCGCTCGTTTTTTTTTCCGATCTGAGATGAAATAATTTAGAACGGGGGGGGGGGGGGCAGAGGGTAATAAAGGGTAGGAAAATATTTTTTTTTTATTATTATTATTTAATTATTAAAAAGTTGACTTTCACATACGACCTCTAAACGAGGTCCACCGCCTGTCGCCCATAGCGTTTCACCCCCATTCCGAACACAATGGGATATGTATCGTAGGTTGATTCGATCGTTACAATCAGTTTTCGTTTTGAATTTACATTTAAATCACTATATTGAATTTTAAACGTACATTTCAAATTACCGGGGTCACATACTAACTCGAAAAATTCCTGAAAAATATTTTCTAGCTTCGTATTGACTATACGGTCCTAACCAAACTAGTTTCGTCGAATTCTGAGGCCGTTGGAAAAATGGTCATTTTCCAGTCGATTAAAATCAACTAAAACTGGTCGAACGCGTTTTCCTTTGCCACGCTCACATATTGATTCGAAAAATTATGAAATTTGGAATCTAGCAATAATTCGACACCACGGACCTAACAAAACTGGTTTCGTCGAAATCCGAGGTCATTTGCAAAATGTCCATTTTTAAGGGCCTGAATTCCATAGCGACTATTCAGAATTTTCAACTGGACATATCTTTTGATTCCCGCTATGAAAATTTGATTATTCGGATTCGTTGGAAAGATATTATCAATTTGATCCTATGGTTTTTGGTTTCACTAAAATCCGGATTGTTTTGCACCCGGTACATTCATTTGAAGTTTGAAATCAAATTATCGAACTACCGCGCCATTTTCAATTCTATTTATAATTATATATAAATATTTATATTCTAACGACGACGTATATAATATATACGTTCTAATTCTATTCAAAATAAATTTTTCGTCTATATTATTTAAAATAATTCATTTTAAATAATCAAAATTCGCTAAAATTGCCAAAATAAAAATTTTAAACTGGCCCAGATTTTCCGGGTTGTTACAATCTCCCCCACTTAAAACTTTTCATCCCCGAAAAGGAACAAAGTCGAAAGTAGTTTGATTAATTAACTCTACGCTCGATCTGGCTTCCATTCTCCAACTCTTTAGTTTCTGAGAATTTTCAAATTTTCAAAAATTTGGCTAACACCCTAAATTTTCGAAAAATTTCGCCATAACCTCCCCTGCACCGGGAGCATCGGGGAATTTCAAATAGCTTCCCCGGTCCTTCAGATCTCAAAAAGAAAAAGAAAAAGCCAAGCGGCTAGCCAATAGGCTCATAAAATCATCATCACCCAAACAAACAGTAAATTATGTAGTAAACATGTACCTATTTGTCGGGCAAACAAATTTTATTCTCTGCTCTAGCCTCCTTGCTATGACCTGTTCAATATAAGTATATGTATATGCAAGCAAATGCGACCAATTTTCAATATAATTCAATATTTGATACAGTTAGGCATAATGATTCAAAATTATCAACCAAATAAACAAACAACACAAACATCAATCAATTAGTTGATTAGCTTTTCAAATGCATAACTTTGATATATAGTCAAAAATCAGATTTTTGATGCCAAATCACAACAATAGGCCCTATCTAATTTTGGTTCTCACACCAGTCAATAGGAAATATATAGAAAATCACACCTTCGAAACACGAAACTAATTACTAATGATGACGCGTCAATCATCAGAATCAGGTCCGGGCGACTAGAGTGTGATTATATATCTATCCAATATATTAAAATTTTGAATATACGTTTGCAAGGCGTGTATGCAAATTCTTTATATACTGGACTGTCCAAAATCAATATAAACAAATAATCAAATACGAATAGTTGATTTAAATTTTCAAAACAAAAATGTTTTCATTTGAAAAATATACTCTTCACACCCGTTCTAGGATACTACTGATCCCATCTCTAACGAGTCATCCTCATTGGATATTACTAATCCAATATCTGATGAATTCTTTCGTATGTTTCTAATGTGCCTTGTTCTCTGCTTTGTAAACCAAAGCTCCGATACCAACTGTGATTCCCGCTATGAAAATTTGATTATTCGGATTCGTTGGAAAGATATTATCAATTTGATCCTATGATTTTTGGTTTCACTAAAATCCGGATTGTTTTGCACCCGGTACATTCATTTGAAGTTTGAAATCAAATTATCGAACTACCGCGCCATTTTCGATTCTATTTATAATTATATATAAATATTTATATTCTAACGACGACGTATATAATATATACGTTCTAATTCTATTCAAAATAAATTTTTCGTCGATATTATTTAAAATAATTCATTTTAAATAATCAAAATTCGCTAAAATTGCCAAAATAAAAATTTTAAACTGGCCCAGATTTTCCGGGTTGTTACAAATAACATATCCCACTTTATCCAAACAGGGAAAGGTATTAAGGGCTAACGGGAGACGAACCTAATAACCTTCGCGTATAGTTCGCTTCTTGTGTCTTAAGTGGCTGGGGTCGGAGAGTCCACCTAGAGATAGGTCTTTCGTAAAGGGGTCTTAAATGAAAATTTTGTGGCCTGATCAAACCTAGAAAATAAAAACGTCAGATATGGCTACCTACCCTACAGGAAGTAGTAAGCAACTAAGGGGGTTATCTAATAAGGTCAGCTAGAGGTTTAGCGAGCAATAAAATACCATCTCTCACCTTATATGGGGAAAGGGTATATGTGTGAATGACGGAAGCCTTAACTAGTAGGGCCAGTAGCTAGTGATCTCTAGTTTATAAGAATGTGAAACAAGTTATCGAGAGGTATTAAGTTACCAATAAGTCCACTGACCAATAAGTCCGCCTAGGTCTTTAGTGATTGGGAGAATCCACCCCATCTATCATTGATAGTGAGGTGAAAACAAAAAGGGAAGTGGATGGAAAGGTATATATATATGTGAGAACTCAACAATTAGGGGTTCATTTCTTGGTCTAATAATTAATTAAATTATAATTTAAAAGGGCTTCCTAAATATATGCGTAAACGTTCTATCTCGGTATTATATCTTAGAATGCTACTTTGAGAAGAGTAGTATAGTTGTGCTTAAACTTCTACAAGGTTAGGTTAAAATCACTAACCTTGATAGGTGTACATCTTGGGTTTAACCAAACGGGATATATCTGTGTATTATAATCTGTGTTGTACATTTCCGGTTCACCAGAATATTGTGTTATGACCTCCCTCCTCATTACAACCACCCACGTTTTCTAGAGAAGGTCGGGTTCTCATAGGTGTTTTATTTGGCTCTCGGTTTTTGTTCTCTCTCATGCTCGGTATTGGCAAAGTGCCTTACTTTGAAAAAGGTAGTTACTTAAGTTAATTCTAGTTAATCCTATTTTGTTTCCACTGTGAGTTATCTTATCGTACTCTAATTATGATCATGCTTATTTACTGCAAGTCCCAGATTTACACATTGCATGCTTGGATGTGTTTGAGTTTCGATTTTTTGTCAAAATTCGGGCGTAGAAAAGTGTGGGGTTTTACATTTGGTATCAGAGCATAAGTTAAACGATAAGAGGAATTAGTTAAATTAGGACTCGTGAGACAACGTAATTCGATTTTCTTTTCTGATTTTCTTCGTCTTTCTTACTCGACTTTAATTTATTTCAACGATGAATTGGTTATTCCTAATTATATAAAAATGGGCTCTAAGCGACTAAGAGTTGAAATATGTTGAGTTTGGGTTTCTAGCCAATCATGTCTACCACATAGTACGTTGGCGATCTCGTCGTGAAGTTCATCAGGACGACATATGGTGGGTTCCGTTAATTATAGTTTGGAAACTAGAATAATATATAACATATAATATAAAAAATCTAGCCACAACCGAGATAGTCACTGTCCTGGTTTTGTTTATCAGTTCCGGTTAAGGCTATTACTCGGTCTAAAACGGGAAAAAGCCCACGTTACTATGTCGTATCCATTTTGAAGTATAATTATGAGGTATATCCATTCGTTGCTTTGTTGAATTTCCAAATCTACCTTTATTGAAATATTTGATTAAGTTCTTGGCCTTGTATTCGAGGAAAATTTATTTTAAGACTATTTTAGATATAAAAATGGGTTTTGAAAGTTTTGAAATACGGTTTCGGAAAATGGTTCAATGAAGGCTTAGTTTTATAAAGATATGGTTTTTAGGTTTTAATCTATTCTTATTTCCAGAATTAATAGGGTCGTTTGGTAATTTTGATAAATATAATATGTGTGGTAGGAAAGATGGATTTAGAAATGACATGAAAACGCCACTAAAGGTAAGAATAATAAATATCTATTCCTTGTGATTTTTATTATCCCTCTCCCTTTATATTGGATAATTTATTGAATTAATCCCTAAGATTTTTAAGCTCCAACATTTTGAACACAAAAAGGTTTTTCCAGTTGGTAATATAAATTGGAATATATATAGTAATTATAAATTTGATTTATAAACATAAAACCGTTAGTTTATAATATATTCCATTTTTGTAAAAGTTCTAAATTTTTCTTCGAAAAGGCTAAGGAAAACCCTACATCTTTATTTTTAGGGTATTTGATTTCGAATCGTTTAGTTCTACTATCAGCTAGTATGGGAAAATCCTGTTTAATTTATATTATGGATTTCTAACTTAATTGTTTTTTGGAATTCATTCATTCGGTGTGTAGTCGCAACATCGTTGTTGAGACTATAGATCCTTAGAGTTGGTTCGAAGTTTAACTATGATCTTTAAATACCCCGGTGATGAGTATAATTATTTTTCAGATCGCGTCAAATCTTAAAAGATAATGCGGGATGATTAATATTTTAAGCCGGTCTAATAAGGTCAAGTTCAATCTTTGTCCAAAACCATTTAATATTTGACCGTTTAGGATGCTAGAATGGTCAACTAGTCAATGAGTTTTGGTACAACTTAGGCCTAGAACTCAATCGTAAAAGTTGTGTCTAAATTTCCCTTTTTTACTTCCTTCTTTCGTCCTCATCTTGATGAACAATATATATATCCTTCTTCTCTTTCTTTATTGCCACCTCGTCTCCTCCTTTTCGCGCTTGTTTGCGCATTAGATCTTGCCTCACTAATACTCCAAAATATAATTTCTTCTATCCGAGCATTTCTTGGCCTATAATACCTAGTTGCAATATTCGATCTTGCTCACACCATTTAAGTCTCCTCCTTAGGTAGAGATCATTCGATTGGATCAGAATGAGCAAAAAAAGGTTTCTCTGCTTTAGAGCTAAGAAAAATTATCGAGGAAGTTGGGCTTGTACTGGTCAGTTGCTTCGAGATCTTAGAATAGGTTGTTGTTTGTGCTGCATTCGCCTTTGCTACACCTTGTTAGAATAGGTTCTTTCAAAGGCGATCGTCGTTTTGGAGATGAAGATTAAGCAATCTTTTGGAATTTTTTCTGAGGAGAATTTCGATGAGAATTTAGAGGAATCTGTGTCTTACGCGGACTTGAATAGTCTTTTTATTTGATCAACTTTGGAGATTTTGCAACAGATCTCTTTTTCTCGATATTGATTCTTGAGTTCGAGAATCTATGTTTAAACTGCCTATGTAGACATGTGACCCGTTTAGCACATTGTTTTATAGATGGAAAGTTATGATTAGATTTGTCTCATGATGCAGAAATTAATCTCTTGCTTGATCGATGGCGTAACCATCATTTAGTGCCGCATCATATTCGATTCATCATGTTGTTCTTGTATGTTGTCTCATGGAGTTACTTTCTATAATTTCACCTACCCATTTTTGTCTTTATACAATATTAGGTGGGTTTCCATGAGGAGCAGTTTTCTGACAGGTTTCTTTTCTCATTATAAATTTTCTCTTAGAAGAGGTGGTATATGGAAACATCCAACAACACCAGCATTGTTTGTAACACGAGGTTAAGCATTTATGTTACCATGTTATGATTATCAAAAGTCATAAAAATGGTTTGAGCTCTAGCCACGGAGCAAGACGTCTCATTGTTTATAACCATTGTTTTAAGAGTTTCGGTGTTGTTGTTTTGTCATCATCTTTGTTGTTCCCCTTTGCCAGCATTTTTCTTTATCTTTGTTGTAGTTGTAGCATTTGTAACTGCTAGTAATGAAAATCGCACAACTTTTGTTAATGAGATTTCGATGTTTAAAATTTTTGTGCCATTCACGCATATTTAATTTATTGAAATCTCATTCATAAAATAGTGTTTGTCCCAGAGATGGAAAGAATAGAATTCTGTGTTTGATAAATTTTAGTAAAGGGTCGGTTCCACGTCACGGGTATATAACTAAATAAATAACCGTTCCTTGTTAAAGCTAAAATTTATTTTTTGGTCTTTTAAGTGTTGTTTTAGTTCTCACATTTTTCCGCGACTGACTTCCTTTTCCACCGACATGTGACTTGAATCATTTAAATTTCCACAAAATACATTTTAAAAGTTTTCAGAAAATGTTGCTCGGAAAAAATTCTTTTCATCATTTTCTTATTTTATAGAGAAGTGAAACAGTTTTGAAATGAAAATTTCAAAATAAACATAATAAGTTTTTAAGCGGAAATTTATTTTGATGAAAAAATTCGATTTTTGGTGACATAAATATCGTAAGGAAGATGTTTGATTGATTTATGTGTGCATTTTAGCAATGCAATAGAACCGATGATACGATAAAAATATTAACGACAACAAGAAAAAGGTTGTTTTAGCCTTAGAAATTTTTGTTTTCATACCTTGCCAACGATGCGCGCGAGCTATTAATTAACTCGTTTTATGTTTTAGAGATTGTTTTAAGCCTCTGTTGCAGTCTACAAATGGAAATTTTTGGAGTATTTTGGGTAGCTAAGGCAAAAATTTCACTATAGGGGGGATTTGGAAAAATTGTAAGCAGGAAAAATGTTAAAATTCCTCGCTTCAATTTCATTTTTTCGGTTTAGAAGAAATTAAATAGGAAATGATTAGACTGCCTAACGTCTTAGATGGCAGGACTTGGATGCAAAATTGGTTAGTTAACACTTCTATTAATAGTTGTGTGAGGGTTATGTGTGACGATCCCAAAATCCGAGGGGCGGTATTAAGGATAATCATTGGGAAATAACACATTAATCATCATAGCAGAGTACAGATAATAGCAGAAACAATAAATAAAATACTTTTATATGGATATGACAGCGGAATCACAACATGTAGGAATATCAGAATAGCATAATGTGGGATATACTTAGTGAATAAAAAGGAAAGTGATCAGTCATCATCGCCAGAGGCGGAATACATACATGCAGTGAGACATAATAAGAGTATCAGTCTACATCGCCGAAGGCGGAATACATATACATATAGTGAGAAATACGGAAAGTAAATCAGTCTGCATCGCCAGTGGCGGAATCATAATATAAATACAGTAATGGCGGAAAATATCTAAGTCATCTCTATGAAGTCAGCCTCGCCATGAGCCAAAAGTGCACGCTATGCAGCTGTGCAGAACCAAAAACCACCTGTCACCTGTGTACTAGGCTGCCCGTGTGAAAATAAGGGCACCCGCGTTTGCAAAGTGAAACAAACAACGAGTCAGTCATGGGGACCGGTATGAGAAATCTATTCAACAATTAAACAACAGTAATAGCAAATCATAGGACCACGCCACTTTCGCGGAACGGGTTTTATTCCAGTGATTGCTAGTGCATTTTAAAATAGAGTAAATTCTTTTAAAACAATCGCAATGCTTTTAGAAAGAATGAAGCCATTATAAGACTCAGGTCCCATCACACAATGCAACGCAAGCCGGAGGATAGAGTTTTACCTTATAATAGCCAAATATGCTTGATACGTATAAAGCGAAATCATTTGATATTATTACTAGTGCATATATGTTTCAAAAACGAATAGCATCATAAATATCAATCCTAGACGACATGAGCGTCCCATGCCACTATGTCGCCATATATAAGTTACAATCGAATCCGTTATCTCGTATTGGAAATTGGATTTTCGTCATGAGTCGAGGCAAGGGGTAAGCTCCTCTCCGCTTCGAGACACTCTAGCAAATGCCTCGGGACTACACACTCTGGGTAACCCCTGGATCGGCTGGGCCGGTCCTCACTTACGTTAGAGGATTATTTATTCCTGAACACACGCTTCCCGGTCCTTACAGACCTATAATCGAGGCGCCTCGCATTCCAACAACCACAAAGGTGAAAAGTAGATATATATGTCAGGGCTGGTAAGTCACTGACACCACCATAGCTAGAAAGAAACGTCGTGCTCTCCCAGCGGTCCGTATCCCTTTTTTAACTCATACCGGGGTGTGAGGTTCGCGAATCTACGAAATACACAAAGCTAGGCCACGTAGACCTTGATTTGATCATCATCCACAAGACTTTGCTTTGCGACAGAAGCCTTGATCACAACATCTTAGCATGCCACATAGGCAGTCCACTCCATACGATTGATTTCCATCGATATATAACCTCTAAGCTCGTACGTCTCAGAGAAGGGCGTTAAGCAAAAGAATAAATTCTCCGTCGCTAAACAAATATATATTTAACAGAGATCAATCAGTATAGAACAAAATCCAATGTCAGACACACAGTCCATTTACAAGTCCGTCCTGGGTCTGAACGAAACCGGAGGCGTCAAATTCCTCGTATATCCGTCCAATCAACACATACGTTCAGACGGCTACTACTTCCGTCCCCTTCCGGTAGCTACTCCGGTTAGGAACCTCAGTAGCGCCCATCCAACCGATACGAAGATCGTCGGTCTTGAATCGTCTTTGCATTTTTCAATTCGAATCGCTCGATAAATTATTTGAAATGAGGGTTAGCTCGGCCTTTCCAAATAATTCACGTCATTAGAATTTAAATCGATTCTTTATCTGGTTATATTATTCGACATCCATCTTTCAGTTATTTAGTGTTATTTTCATGTCATACACATACAACCATCAAATATCAAACAATTCAAGCCCAATTGGTCTATTTGCAACCTATGTTGCTTATAATATTTTATAACGATTTTTCGCCATTTTTATTTGTTTAAAAATGGCCATATTTAATTAAACGACGTTTCAGGTCGTTTCGTGGCACTGGCGCTGTTTTTCCCTAAATTTGTTTTACACATATCGGAAAATCTAACCGTTGGATTTCTACAAAGTCTATATCAGTGGGAAGATATTCCCAAAGCGAACCCAACGGTTCCAGTTTCGTGAGAATCCGACGGTCGGATCTTCCACACTAGTCATTTGAAGTTACGGTTTCAAAATTCGAACTGCAGCGTCGTTATTCGATTTAATTTAATTATATTTATATTTATATATAAATATAAACGATTCTGGCGCTGTTTTTCTTCAGATTTGAATTAAATATTCCGGACAATCCAACCGTTGGATTTTCACAAGGTTGGTGCCGTTGGAAAGATATTTCCAAGGCGAACCCAGCGGTTGCGGTTTCGGGAAAATCCGATGGTCGGATTTCTCGTACTAATCGTTTCAAATTACGATTCCGAAACGCGAACTGCACAGCCTCTATTCCTTTTAATTATATTTATATTTATATGTATAAATATAGTTCAATCTATAATTTCAACTATAGTTCTTTCTATATTTTCAACTTCGTTTTCACTTCAAATATTTCACTAACGCCTTAATATTTCGAAAAATTTTGCCATAACCTCCTTTGTACGGGGAGGGGTTTGGAAATTTATTGGGCCGTATTAGGTACCCAATAAATCCTAAAAAGCATTCACATATTTTTAGTGATATATTCTGGTGTTTACGGGGGAGCATGTACTGATAATCACTCCAGAGAATAAATTCCCGTCACCCCGTTTCCGTGTGGAAATAAATAGTCCATGTGCCGTATCTAATAACTAGAGCGACGTGATTATTGTCAACTCCAGACCCGTGTGGGGTTTTTATTAATCTGGCAATTTATCGTTATAATTTATATAGTCCATATCAGTCATCAGTTCAACCTGTAGTACATAGTCATCGCCATACAAGCCTCTTGCTTATATGGTAATTCTTCCACCTCGTCACACAAGCTCCAATTGCTTATGTGGAATATGATGAAGTATGCCTATCGTCAAGAAGTATGCCAGGTAGTGTAGTTCAAAATTAATTGTTACTATCCTATGGCGTTGTTTATTATTTCACACAGAAAAACCAGCACTCCGCATCCAATGGCATTCACAGGAGTTGATATATAAATAAAATTGCGCAGCCAACTCATCAAGGTTTACCTATTTGTCGGGCACGCAAATAATTTCTTTACTCAACAGCTAATCCATTTTTCCTGTTCAACACATGTATATATATGCAGAACAAAGCTAATAATAATATTTCTAGCAAACTATTATTTAGTTCAACACGTGTGTATTTTTAACTAAGCGTATACATGATAAAAGGAATATTTTTATCATCAAAAATATTTATTCGACACATGTGTATTTTTAACACTTCATATTTATGATAAAAGGAATATTTTTATCATCAAAAATATTTATTCGACACCTGAGTATTTTTAACACTTCATATTTATGATAAAAGGAATATTTTTATCATCAAAAATATTTATTCGACACATGTGTATTTTTAACACTTCATATTTATGATAAAAGGAATATTTTTATCATCAAAAATATTTATTCGACACATGAGTATTTTTAACACTTCATATTTATGATAAAAGGAATATTTTTATCATCAAAAATATTTATTCGACACCTGAGTATTTTTAACACTTCATATTTATGATAAAAGGAATATTTTTATCATCAAAAATATTTATTCGACACATGTGTATTTTTAACACTTCATATTTATGATAAAAGGAATATTTTCAATGTCGATTCAATGTATTTTTAAAAGATGATAACATTCAACACATGAACTTCAATTCAACGAATGAATTGCCACTCAACACATGAATATTCGATATCGTTTGTATATATATAAAAATGTGATTTTTATTGCTAAAGCCATTTGTTTAAATTCGAATAATATTCAACACATGAATTTCAACTCAACGAATGAATTGCAACTCAATACATGAATATTCTATATCGTTTGTATATATATAAAAATGTGATTTTTATTGCTAAAGCCATTTGTTTAAATTCGAATAATATTCAACACATGAATTTCAACTCAACGAATGAATTGCAACTCAACACATGAATATTCTATATAGCATATGTAAATAATTTCAATGAAGGAAAATTATTCTAACACATAAATATTTCAGAAAATTTCGGCAGCATAACGACAGGGTAGTTAAAACCGGGACCGTCCCTAGTACGGCTCCTCGCTCTACCTTAAAACCTCGCGGTTTTTGACAATGGGGATCATGCATCTAGTTCGCACGCAGGCGGCATGTTTTATTTTCAATTCCACAATCCTATTCTATTTTGTTTCAACCACAAGAAGGTATTTTCAACCACAAAGGTATTTTTCAACCATAATATCAACCACAAACAATTATTTCCAACCATTCGTCATACCATATCATATCACGTCAAACACAAGCAATAAATATCGTCCATGGTTTGTGGACGAGGGGAGTATATATATATATATAGTATAATAATTCACTTGCATTTCATCACAATTCAAAGCATATATGTTTCAAAAAACGCTTGTATAATTTATACATCGCTAATATAACTTATACAACACGTGTACATGAGGTATACAATGCGTATATAATTTACACTTCGCTTATATAATTTATACAACGCGATTACATTCACACAAATAGTTTAGATTCCTCACATTGGTTCTTGCGGTGCTAAAAATCGTAGGAAGGTCAGAAAAATCCACGGCTTCTTCTAGAATGTAGAGAGCCTCCTTGCGGTCAAGGTGTCTCCTGTTTCATCGAATTTCGTTGAAGAACGAAAAAGATATTATTTTTCAAAGTTTTGCAACGCTTTAAAGTGTTAAAACAGTTTAAAATTAAATACCTCGTTAGTTTACAAACCTGTTCAATTCTAGGTTTTGATTTTTCTTTTGATTCGTAGCTCTATAGGACGATCAGGCTGTTGGACGTCGTCGAGGGAGGAAAGAGCTTCCTAGCGGCGGTTGTCTGAGGTGGTGCGACGGCGAATCCAGGCGGCGGTGGCTCCAGGAAGGCGGCGACTTTGAAGCGCTCGAACTCGTCGACGGCGGCTCTGTTGGTTGTGAGGCTAGGTCGGATGTGGAGAGGGGAGTACGGCGAACAAAAGCCTCAATAGTGGTCGGCAGCGAAGCGGCCTGTGGCGATTGGAAAAAGGAGGGGAAGCGAGGAGCTACGGGAGTCGTTCGTGTCGACTGGCGGCTTAGGTTTTTGGGGTTTTTATTTTTTTTTATATAAAGAAAATTTCCTATTGGCCGATATTTATAGAAAATTTTTAAATAGTGTTTTTGCAAACGGACTCCTTTTTAAACCCAACGACTGTTGCTCCTAGCTAAATACCCCCATTCCGGACACAATGGGATATGTTTCGTTGACCATTTCGACTGTTACAGTCAGTTATTTTTCAATTTAAAATATAAAACATTCGATATTTAATTTAAACGTACATTTCAATTTGCCAGGGCCACAAACTGAATCGAAAAATTCCAGAAAAATAAATCTAGCTTTGTTTTGACGATACGGTCCTAACAAAACAAGTTTCGTCGAATTCTGAGCTCGTTTGAAAAACGGCCATTTTTAGGTCGACCCATTTTAACAGAATTTGACCAAACACGTTATCTTTTGCCCCGCTCACATACTAGCTTCAAAAATTACGAAATTTGAAACTTAGCAATAATTTGACATCCCGGACCCAACAAAAGTGGTTTCGTCGAATTCCGAGGTCGTATGCAAAATCTCAATTTTCTAGGGCTATATATACTATATAGCGACCTTTCTGAAAATTCATTTGGCCATAACTTTTGATTTCCGTTATGAAATTTTTATTTTTCAGATTCGTTAGAAAGGTATTGATAAACAGATTTAAATATTTTTAGTTTCGTTAAAATCTGTTATACTTTCCACCCGGTGCAGTCAGACTAAGTTTGCATTCAAAATTTCAAACTGCCATATTATACACAATTCTATATTTTATGGAAATAGGCTATTTTAATCATTCAAATTTCTTGTTTATAACCTAATTTAAAAAATTTAAACTGGTTCACATTTTCCGGGTTATTACAATCTCCCCCACTTAAAACTTTTCGTCCTCGAAAAGGAAATAACAGTTAAGCAGGAAATAAAATGTAAATGCAAAGTATTGTAAAGGTACCTTGCACCGGAGTTAGTCAGAGATGTCCACTCTGCATTTGGGATAGGCTTGTTTAATGCTTTCCTCAGTCTCCCAAGTACAGTCTCTAGGATCACTACTCCACTGCACTTTGACTAAATGAATCTTTTTCCTCCTTAGCTCTCTAGTTTCTTTGCCAACTATCTTTAATGGCTCTCTACTGAGTGCTAATTCTGGAGTTATGTCAATATCATGTTGTGTTGCTTCTTCCACAATAAGGTCGGGATCATGAACATGTTTTCTGAGTTGAGATACGTGGAACACATCATGTATACCAGGCAACCAATTAGGTAATGAAACCCTATATGCAAGAGTTCCAATCCGTTCAAGTATAGGAAAGGGACCAATAAATCTCGGTGCCAACTTCCCAGTCTTGCCAAATCTGATTACTCCTCGCATTGGAGAAACTCTTAAATAAACATAATCGCCAACGGCAAACGATATATCCCTTCTTCTCGCATCAGCATAACTTTTCTGTCGGCTCTGTGCGGTTTTTAATCGCTTCTTAATGGAATCGACTTTATCCGATGCTTCTCGAATCATATCGGGCCCTAACACAAGTCTATTGCCAGGTTCTACCCAACATGCGGGAGATCTGTACGGTCTACCGTATAGTGCTTCAAATGGGGACATTCCCAAACTTGCTTGATAGCTATTGTTGTAAGAGAATTCTGCTAAATGTAAATGATCCTCCCATGAGCCTCCAAAATCAATAACGCAAGCCCGCAATAGATCCTCTAAAATTCTATTCACCCGCTCAGTTTGGCCGTCTGTCTGAGGGTGATAAGCGGTGCTTAGATTCAATTTGGTTCCCAATTCTTCCTGGAATGCTTCCCAGAATTTGCTAGTAAACAGGGGATCTCTATCGCTAACTATACTGAGCGGTACTCCATAAAGTTTGACAATTTCTTTGAAGTAAATCTGTGCCAGACTTTGAGCCGTTCTGTTGGATCGGACAGGGATAAAATGGGCAGTCTTCGTGAAGCGATCTACGATTACCCATATACTGTCGTTTCCTTTTCTAGTCCGAGGTAGGCCATCGATGAAGTCCATCGAGATCTGTTCCCATTTCCATCCAGGAATTTCTAATGGTTGTAATAATCCAGCCAATTTCTGCTGATCACTCTTGACTAGCTGGCAAGTGGAACATCTGCTCACATATATTGAAATGTCTCTCTTCATCGCCTTCCACCAGAATGTTCGTTTGACATCGTTATACATTTTGCTCACACCGGGATGGATACTTAACTTGGATTTGTGGCACTCATCAAGTATTTCTCTTCTAAGCTCTGGGATTCCAGGCACACAAATTCTCCCTTTTAATCTTAGGACCCCTTGGCTATCGAGGCTAAAATCTGAGGGTTTTCCTTCTTGGATCCGCTGGCTAATCCTTTTAATGAATTCATCGTCCTTCTGAAGAATAGTGATCTTATCTTGCAAGGAAGAAGTAATGATAAAACTGGCAATGATTTCATTCTTTCTGCTGAGCGCATCTGCTACAACATTGGCTTTCCCTGGAGTGTATATAATTTCAAAATCGTATGCTGCAAGGAATTCTAACCAACGCTGTTGCCTCAGGTTTAAATCTTTCTGGGTGAACAGGTATTTCAAGGATTGATGATCGGTAAATAGTTCGAATTTCTCGCCCAGTAAATAATGCCTCCATATTCTTAAAGCAAACACGATAGCTAATAACTCAAGATCATGAGTAGCATAGTTTCTTTCATGCGGCTTTAGTTGACGGCTGGCATATGCGATCACTTGGCCTTTTTGCATTAACACTGCTCCTGGCCCTCTAATAGAAGCATCTGTCCATACGGTCAAGTCTTGGTTACCTTCTATTATTGTCAATACCGGAGCGGTTGTCAATTTCAGTTTCAGCTCCTGGAAAGCTTTTTCACATTCGGGAGTCCATTTGAATTTTTCATGCTTCTTTGTAAGCTTTGTCAATACTCCTGATATCTTTGAAAAATCTTGAACGAATTTCCGATAGTAACTAGCTAATCCCAGGAAACTTCGAACTTCTGTGGGCGTAGTAGGTTGTTTCCAGTTCTGAATCGCTGTAATTTTGCTTGGATCTACAGCAATTCCTTCTTTTGATACGACATGGCCAAGGAATTTAACTTCATTCTGCCAGAAGACACACTTAGAAAATTTAGCTTTCAAGACATTTCTCCTCAGAATTTTCAACACTTGTTCTAAATGTTTTGCATGCTCTTCTTCCGACTTAGAGTAGATTAGAATGTCATCGATGAAGACTAGAACGAATTTATTCAACACACCACGGAACACTCTGTTCATAAGATCAACGAAGTATGCTGGAGCGTTGCACAAGCCGAACGACATTACTAACCATTCGTAGAATAAATCGGGACCCCTGAAGGCTGTCAAAGGAACACAGTCTTCGGCTATACGCAATTGGTGGAAACTTGTAGCTAGGTCCATTCTGGAGAATACGGTTGCTCCATTTAATTGGTCTAACAGATCGTCTATTCGGGGCAAAGGATATTTGTTCTTCAGTGTTTGTTTATTGAGATCCCTGTAATCGACGCAAAGTCTTAGAGTACCGTCTGATTTAGGGACAAATACTACTGCGGCTCCCCACGTTGAAAAGCTTGGTCTGATTAGACCTTTCCAAAGCAATTCTCGGGTTTGACTACTTAGCTCTTCTTTTTCTTTCGGGGCCATTCTTCTTATTGGATGAACTACTGGTCGAGCATTCGGAATTAGATCAATTCTAAACTCAATTTCTCTTTGCGGCGGTAAGTTTTCTACTTCTTCAAACACATCCGCATAGTTTTTAACGACCAGTATCTTTTCTAATGAAGGGGGAATAATTTCTAAAGAAGACCAAAATTCTGTCCTATTAATTTCTGAGCCATGGCATGGTATAGTGATATGCCCAAGTTTGGTTTCAACCTTCACGATTCTTTCGGCACATCTGACTTCTGCTTTATACTTTGTCAGCCAATCTAGCCCCAGTATAATATCAAATTCGGAGAGGTCCATGACAATCGCTTTAAAAGAGAACTTGTATCGCGAGAAGGAAATAGGTACTTTACAATATGTACTGAGACTAACAGAACCACCTATCGGGTTTTGAACTTTAATTGGTTCCTTAAGTTTTCCTCTTTTCAGTTTTAATTTGTGAACAAGGTTATCAGAAATGAAGCTACGTGATGCACCAGTATCAAAAAGTACAGAAACAGGAATATTTTTAATGGTAAGGGTACCTCCCAAGACATCGGGTTTACCTGATCCATCGGTGATAGCCGGCGGGGTATTCCCGTCATAGACATGGGCCACTTGTGCGCTCTTCTTTAAAGGACAATTCCTGCTGTAGTGCCCCTTCTTGTAGCAGTTGTAGCATTCGGCAGAGTCATTGGCCTTTGGCTTCTTTGGGGCCTTGCATACATTAGAGAAATGACCGGGCTTCCCACAATTGTAGCAGTTTCCTTTCGGGATCTTTGCGGGTTTTTGAGTAGCGGCCGCGGTGATGCTAGATTCGGGTTGGTCTGTTGAAGCCTTGCGCTTGTTTCCTGCTTGGCTTTTAGCGCGGTCTTGGCTAGCATGCCTCTCATCCATGTCTTCGTAGTTGCAGGCCATCTCTACTAGTTCTGTAAAGGAGAGTTTGATGTTGCTCATAGCTCTATCGTGGTATTTGCGCTTCAGCCCAAAAATGAATCTCTTATTCTTCGCTTTGTCGGTCAAAACCAGCTCTGGAGCATAGCGTGATAGCTGAGTGAACTTATTCAGATAGTCTTGAATAGAGAGGTCTCCCTGCTGGAGATTAGCAAATTGCTCCCGCATCCTCTCAAGAGCTTGTTCCGGCACAAACTTCTCATTGAATAAAGTCTTGAACTGCTCCCAAGTCCGGATAGTTCCAGCTGCATCCCCAGAAGTAATGGCATCCCACCACAGCTCTGCCTCTTCCTGAAGGAGCCAAATGCCAAGTCGGGCTTTATTGTAAGTTCCCATGCCCATACCTTCGAAGATTTTCTCACAAGTTTTCAGCCAAGCGATAGCTTCGGTCACTGTGCCAGTGCCAGTAAAAGGTTTCCCTCCAAGATTTCTGTACCTCTTTGCTACTTTGTCGAGCTCAAAGTCTTCTGGTGCTGGTGGCGGAATAATAGGGATTTCCACAGCTACGGGGATATTCCCCCGTCCTCCTGCTGCATCTCCTCGGCCTCCACGGCCTCCTCTAGCTGCTGCTGCTCGTGTAGCCATCTAAGAGTACTGTATAAGCAAGAAAAGAGTCAAGCTCACAGATTTGATAATTTTCATAAATGATAAAGCAAGGGAATACAAGGAAAGATAATGATGATGTACTGATCAATTATTTTGCTAATCTGTTTAGCTCATTCTAGGACATTGCTAATCCTATCTCTAATGAGCTACTCGCATTAGAACACTACTGATTCTATTCTGACGAGGTGTTTAATGTGTTAGATCCCGGAACTAAGGTTAACCAAAGCTCTGATACCAACTGTGACGATCCCAAAATCCGAGGGGCGGTATTAAGGATAATCATTGGGAAATAACACATTAATCATCATAGCAGAGTACAGATAATAGCAGAAACAATAAATAAAATACTTTTATATGGATATGACAGCGGAATCACAACATGTAGGAATATCAGAATAGCATAACGTGGGATATACTTAGTGAATAAAAAGGAAAGTGATCAGTCATCATCGCCAGAGGCGGAATACATACATGCAGTGAGACATAATAAGAGTATCAGTCTACATCGCCGAAGGCGGAATACATATACATATAGTGAGAAATACGGAAAGTAAATCAGTCTGCATCGCCAGTGGCGGAATCATAATATAAATACAGTAATGGCGGAAAATATCTAAGTCATCTCTATGAAGTCAGCCTCGCCATGAGCCAAAAGTGCACGCTATGCAGCTGTGCAGAACCAAAAACCACCTGTCACCTGTGTACTAGGCTGCCCGTGTGAAAATAAGGGCACCCGCGTTTGCAAAGTGAAACAAACAACGAGTCAGTCATGGGGATCGGTATGAGGAATCTATTCAACAATTAAACAACAGTAATAGCAAATCATAGGACCATGCCACTTTCGCGGAACGGGTTTTATTCCAGTGATTGCTAGTGCATTTTAAAATAGAGTAAATTCTTTTAAAACAATCGCAATGCTTTTAGAAAGATTGAAGCCATTATAAGACTCAGGTCCCATCACACAATGCAACGCAAGCCGGAGGATAGAGTTTTACCTTATAATAGCCAAATATGCTTGATACGTATAAAGCGAAATCATTTGATATTATTACTAGTGCATATATGTTTCAAAAACGAATAGCATCATAAATATCAATCCTAGACGACATGAGCGTCCCATGCCACTATGTCGCCATATATAAGTTACAATCGAATCCATTATCTCGTATTGGAAATTGGATTTTCGTCATGAGTCGAGGCAAGGGGTAAGCTCCTCTCCGCTTCGAGACACTCTAGCAAATGCCTTGGGACTACACACTCTGGGTAACCCCTGGATCGGCTGGGCCGGTCCTCACTTACGTTAGAGGATTATTTATTCCTGAACACACGCTTCCCGGTCCTTACAGACCTATAATCGAGGCGCCTCGCATTCCAACAACCACAAAGGTGAAAAGTAGATATATATGTCAGGGCTGGTAAGTCACTGACACCACCATAGCTAGAAAGAAACGTCGTGCTCTCCCAGCGGTCCGTATCCCGTTTTTAACTCATACCGGGGTGTGAGGTTCGCGAATCTACGAAATACACAAAGCTAAGCCACGTAGACCTTGCTTTGATCATCATCCAAAAGACTTTGCTTTGCGACAGAAGCCTTGATCACAGCATCTTAGCATGCCACATAGGCAGTCCACTCCATACGATTGATTTCCATCGATATATAACCTCTAAGCTCGTACGTCTCAGAGAAGGGCGTTAAGCAAAAGAATAAATTCTCCGCCGCCAAACAGATATATATTTAACAGAGATCAATCAGTATAGAACAAAATCCAATGTCAGACACACAGTCCATTTACAAGTCCGTCCTAGGTCTGAACGAAACCGGAGGCGTCAAATTCCTCGTATATCCGTCCAATCAACACATACGTTCAGACGGCTACTACTTCCGTCCCCTTCCGTTAGCTACTCCGGTTAGGAACCTCAGTAGCGCCCATCCAACCGATACGAAGATCGTCGGTCTTGAATCGTCTTTGCATTTTTCAATTCGAATCGCTCGATAAATTATTTGAAATGAGGGTTAGCTCGGCCTTTCCAAATAATTCAAGTCATTAGAATTTAAATCGATTCTTTATCTGGTTATATTATTCGACATCCATCTTTCAGTTATTTAGTGTTATTTTCATGTCATACACATACAACCATCAAATATCAAACAATTCAAGCCCAATTGGTCTATTTGCAACCTATGTTGCTTATAATATTTTATAACGATTTTTCGCCATTTTTATTTGTTTAAAAATGGCCATATTTAATTAAACGACGTTTCAGGTCGTTTCGTGGCACTGGCGCTGTTTTTCCCTAAATTTGTTTTACACATATCGGAAAATCTAACCGTTGGATTTCTACAAAGTCTATATCAGTGGGAAGATATTCCCAAAGCGAACCCAACGGTTCCAGTTTCGTGAGAATCCGACGGTCGGATCTTCCACACTAGTCGTTTGAAGTTACGGTATCAAAATTCGAACTGCAGCGTCGTTATTCGATTTAATTTAATTATATTTATATATAAATATAAACGATTCTGGCGCTGTTTTTCTTCAGATTTGAATTAAACATTCCGGACGATCCAACCGTTGGATTTTCACAAGGTTGGTGCCGTTTGAAAGATATTTCCAAGGCAAACCCAGCGGTTGCGGTTTCGGGAAAATCCGATGGTCGGATTTCTCGTACTAATCGTCTCAAATTACGATTCCGAAACGCGAACTGCACGACCTCTATTCCTTTTAATTATATTTATATTTATATGTATAAATATAGTTCAATCTATAATTTCAACTATAGTTCTTTCTATATTTTCAACTTCGTTTTCACTTCAAATATTTCACTAACGCCTTAATATTTCGAAAAATTTCGCCATAACCTCCTTTGTACGGGGAGGGGTTTGGAAATTTATTGGGCCGTATTAGGTACCCAATAAATCCTAAAAAGCATTCATATATTTTTAGTGATATATTCTGGTGTTTACGGGGGAGCATGTACTGATAATCACTCCAGAGAATAAATTCTCGTCACCCCGTTTCCGTGTGGAAATAAATAGTCCATGTGCCGTATCTAATAACTAGAGCGACGTGATTATTGTCAACTCCAGACCCGTGTGGGGTTTTTATTAATCTGGCAATTTATCGTTATAATTTATATAGTCCATATCAGTCATCAGTTCAACCTGTAGTACATAGTCATCGCCATACAAGCCTCTTGCTTATATGGTAATTCTTCCACCTCGTCACACAAGCTCCAATTGCTTATATGGAATATGATGAAGTATGCCTATCGTCAAGAAGTATGCCAGGTAGTGTAGTTCAAAATTAATTGTTACTATCCTATGGCGTTGTTTATTATTTCACACAGAAAAACCAGCACTCCGCATCCAATGGCATTCACAGGAGTTGATATATTAATAAAATTGCGCAGCCAACTCATCAAGGTTTACCTATTTGTCGGGCACGCAAATAATTTCTTTACTCAACAGCTAATCCATTTTTCCTGTTCAACACATGTATATATATGCAGAACAAAGCTAATAATAATATTTCTAGCAAACTATTATTTAGTTCAACACGTGTGTATTTTTAACTAAGCGTATACATGATAAAAGGAATATTTTTATCATCAAAAATATTTATTCGACACATGTGTATTTTTAACACTTCATATTTATGATAAAAGGAATATTTTTATCATCAAAAATATTTATTCGACACCTGAGTATTTTTAACACTTCATATTTATGATAAAAGGAATATTTTTATCATCAAAAATATTTATTCGACACATGTGTATTTTTAACACTTCATATTTATGATAAAAGGAATATTTTTATCATCAAAAATATTTATTCGACACATGAGTATTTTTAACACTTCATATTTATGATAAAAGGAATATTTTTATCATCAAAAATATTTATTCGACACCTGAGTATTTTTAACACTTCATATTTATGATAAAAGGAATATTTTTATCATCAAAAATATTTATTCGACACATGTGTATTTTTAACACTTCATATTTATGATAAAAGGAATATTTTCAATGTCGATTCAATGTATTTTTAAAAGATGATAACATTCAACACATGAACTTCAATTCAACGAATGAATTGCCACTCAACACATGAATATTCGATATCGTTTGTATATATATAAAAATGTGATTTTTATTGCTAAAGCCATTTGTTTAAATTCGAATAATATTCAACACATGAATTTCAACTCAACGAATGAATTGCAACTCAACACATGAATATTCTATATCGTTTGTATATATATAAAAATGTGATTTTTATTGCTAAAGCCATTTGTTTAAATTCGAATAATATTCAACACATGAATTTCAACTCAACGAATGAATTGCAACTCAACACATGAATATTCTATATAGCATATGTAAATAATTTCAATGAAGGAAAATTATTCTAACACATGAATATTTCAGAAAATTTCGGCAGCATAACGGCAGGGTAGTTAAAACCGGGACCGTCCCTAGTACGGCTCCTCGCTCTACCTTAAAACCTCGCGGTTTTTGACAATGGGGATCATGCATCTAGTTCGCACGCAGGCGGCATGTTTTATTTTCAATTCCACAATCCTATTCTATTTTGTTTCAACCACAAGAGGGTATTTTCAACCACAAAGGTATTTTTCAACCATAATATCAACCACAAACAATTATTTCCAACCATTCGTCATACCATATAATATCACGTCAAACACAAGCAATAAATATCGTCCATGGTTTGTGGACGAGGGGAGTATATATATATATATATATATATATATATAGAGTATAATAATTCACTTGCATTTCATCACAATTCAAAGCATATATGTAATAACCCGGAAATTCTGAGCCAGTTTAAAATTTTTATTTTGGCGATTTTAGCGAATTTTGTATATTTAAATTAGATTGTTTTAAATAATATCAACGAGAAAATTTATTTTGAATATAAATAGAACGTATATATTATACGCGTCGTCGTTAGAATATAAATAATTATATATAATTATAAATAGAATTGAAAATGGCGCGGTAGTTCGATAATTCGATTTCAAACTTCAATTGAATGTACCGGGTGCAAAACAATCCGGATTTTAGTGAAACCAAAAACATTAGGATCTAATTGATAATATCTTTCCAGCGAATCCGAAAAATCGAGATTTCATAACGGGAATCAAAAGATATGTCCAGTTGAAAATTCTGAATAGTCGCTATGGAATTCAGGCCCTTAAAAATGGACATTTTGCAAACGACCTCGGATTTCGACGAAACCAGTTTTGTTAGGTCCGTGATGTCAAATTATTGCTAGGTTCCAAATTTCATAATTTTCCGAATCAATATGTGAGCGTGGCAAAGGAAAACGCGTTTGACCAGTTTAAGTTGATTTTAATCGACTGGAAAATGGCCATTTTTCTAACGATCTCAGAATTCGACGAAACTAGTTTTGTTAGGACCGTATCGTCAATACGAAGCTAGAAAATATTTTTTCTGGAATTTTTAGAGTTAGTATGTGACCCCAGTAATTTGAAATGTACGTTTAAAATTCAATATAGTGATTTAAATGTAAATTTAGCGGAAACGGATTCAAACGATCTAATCAGCTTACGATACATATTCCATTGTGTTCGAAATGGGGGTAATTAGCTAGGGGCGACAGTCGGAGGGTTTGATTTCGTGTCCATATGAAAAGTCAACTTAAGAGAGAGAAAATAAATAGAAAAATAATTATTATATAACCCCCATGTTCTCCAAACCCTAGTCAAACATATCATCTCGGTCAAACCATTATCAGCCGCACCCCCCAAATTGGAAAAAAACCTCCCGTCGCCCTTCCAAGCTGCGTCGCCGCCATCGGAGGCGAGCCAACGCCGTCGTGCCCCTCTCCCCAGTCACGATCGCCTCTCCTTCTTCTTCCTCTGACCCTCTTTCCTCTCTCCCCTCACAAAACCGACGGGAGACACCCAAGGCCGACGCTGTCGCAGTCAAATGTGGTGGGGGGTCGGTGCACTTCGTGTGGAGGGATTGAGGTGGAGTCCGAACCCCTATGGTAGTCGGCAGCAACACAATTCGGGGCGAGGTTGGGTTCGCCTGATAGCCGATGCAAGGAGTACTACATGATGAAGAAGAAGCAAAGGGGGAGCTAATTGGGAACAGCGATATAGGACGAATTTCAGAAGGAGGAAGTCGCAGGGTAAATTCCTGTGAATTAGCATTGTTTTCTTTTAGAAAAACAACATGGTTTTAATATGAAATATATCTTTGTTTTAAAAATACCATGGGTTTTGAAATTATAGATAGAAATGTTTTTTTTATATAGAATAACATTATTTTTGAAAAACATAAGTATCGATGTTTTGAAAAACATAAAGTTAGATCTTTTCTTTTCATATATGAAGTTGGAATCTTTATCATATATAACGTCGGAATTTTTATCATACACAAAGGTTGAATTTTTATCACATATGAAGTTTGAATTTTTATCATATAAAAGAAGTAATTTTTATCATGTAAAAGAGGTGATTTTTACTTGAGAAAAGATAAGATTTTTATTCGTTTAAAAATAGAATTTTTATATAAAGCGAGAAGTTAAAAATCTAATTTTTACATAAGAAAGAAGTTAAAAATATAATCTTTCCTATATAAACATCGTTTTGAAATTACATATTAGCATGATAAAGAGGTGGTTTATATAAATGTGAAAGTGGAATAAAAATATAATTTTTATATCATGTAAAGAATAAAAATATAATTTTTATATCATGTAAAGAATAAAAATATAATTTTTATATCATGGAAAGGTTAAAACTATAATTTTTATACGTGTAGTAAAGATAAAAATTCGATTTTTATATATAGGAAGGTGAAATAAAAATAGGATTTTTATATATTGAACTTCGATAGAAAAATAGGATTTTTATATATTGAACTTCGATAGAAAAATAGGATTTTTATATATTGAACTTCGATAGAAAAATAGGATTTTTGTATATTGAACTTCGAAATAAAAACATGATTTTTATATATGATATAGCGAAGTAAAAATTCGATTTTTAAAGGTATGAAGCAATTGTAAAAATATGATTTTTAAATTGAAAGTGAATAAATAAAAATGTGATTTTTATTTTAAAGACCTCAAAATATAAAAATGTGTGATTTTTATATATGTTGTGACTACGGGCAACGAAGATGCGATAGCGATGAAGATTTCTATCAAAGAAGTGTTGTGAAGTTGGATAGCTTTCGGTGAGAACTTCTCACTCAAAATCTCCTTTTCTAGTTATATATATATACTAGGATGCAGACGGTGCTTAGTAGCACCCGACACCCGTCATCCACAGACCATGGATGGCTTGTTTGAAAAATTGTTTGGTTGTGTAGTTGGTTAGATTAATTGAATTGAAATTGAATTGTTGGGTGACATGAATGGATTTGATTGATGTGTGAATGGCGTGGGCCTTCACTAGACCGGGGATAAGGCTAGGCCTTTTCCCGTTTCTAGTATCGTGCCGTTATGCCGCCGAAATTTTCTAAAATATGTTAGAAAAATAAAAATATCATTTTATTTAAAGAATGAACTGAATAGGAATTCATATGTTAAAATAAAATGTTTTATCGTTAAAAATATAATTTTTAACGTGAATGTGAATAAATAAATATTCATATACAAACCGGAGGGTTTGTTTATGTACACCTATTTGAAGGACATTGATTGGGACGATAAATTTTACACATCGCCCAACTGCACAAATAAAATCTGTGTTCGACTGTTTGAAAACCCCACACGGGTGTTGGGATGAAATATGAAGTTCACTCATCCTGATTGATTAATTATGTCGATCGATTGATTGACAGGCTGTTATAAGCGTTAGATATCTATATTTGATGCTTATACAGTGTAGTGCACTTTGGTTGATGGTTGATTATTTTTCAATGCTACTATATACATGTGTTGTATGAAAATCCATATAATTAACGTTATATGGTGATTGATTGGGTCTCATTCCAATTTAGAAGATAAAGAATCAATATAAAATAAAGGTTCATGTGTTGACTGTACTCATCCGTTGAGATTAGTCATGTGTTGAATGAAATATTTTTATAACAAAATTTATATCTTTATCAATATAAAATAAAGGTTCATGTGTTGACTGTACTCATCCGTTGAGATTAGTCATGTGTTGAACGAAATATTTTTATAATAAAATTTATATCTTTATCAATATAAAATAAAGGTTCATGTGTTGACTGTACTCATCCGTTGAGATTAGTCATGTGTTGAACGAAATATTTTTATAATAAAATTTATATCTTTATCAATATAAAATAAAGGTTCGTGTGTTGACTGTACTCATCCGTTGAGATTAGTCATGTGTTGAACGAAATATTTTTATAATAAAATTTATATCTTTATCAATATAATATAAAGGTTCATGTGTTGACTGTACTCATCCGTTGAGATTAGTCATGTGTTGAATGAAATATTTTTATAAGAAAATTTATATCTTTATCAATATAAAATAAAGGTTCATGTGGTTACTGTACTCATCCGTTGAGATTAGTCATGTGTTGAACGAAATATTTTTATAATAAAATTTATATCTTTATCAATATAAAATAAAGGTTCATGTGTTGACTGTACTCATCCGTTGAGATTAGTCATGTGTTGAACGAAATATTTTTATAATAAAATTTACATCTTTATCAATATAATATAAAGGTTCATGTGTTGACAGTACTCATCCATTGAGATTGGTCATGTGTTGAACGAAATATTTTGATAATAACAACTATTTTGGAATAGAATATTTGAAATAGAAATATGTGAAGCCGTGTTGATAGATTGACGCATTTTGACGTGAACGATATTTATATCGATTATATAACGATTTCGAAATGAATTGAATATATAACGATTTCGAAATGAATTGAATAGAAAACGATTTCGAAATGAATTGAATAGAAAACGAAATGAATTTGATTAGAAAACCAATTTGAATGGAAATCGAATTGAAAATGAATTGAATATAAAACGATTTCGAAATGAATTGAATATAAAACGATTTCGAAATGAAGTGAATATATAACGATTTCGATTTGAATTGAATATAAAACGATTTCGAATTGAATGGAATAGAAAACCAATTTGAATTGAATTGAATTGAAAACGAATTCAAATTGAATATAAAACGAATTGAAATGGAAGTTGAAATTGTTTTTGAAACGAATTCAAAACTATTTATAAAATTCGTTTAAAAATAAAATCGACGAAATATATATTATATATATATTATATGTATATAATATAATGGCCTGAATAGAACGCGCCGCGCCGCGGCAGTTCGTGAATTTCGACCATTTATTTCAAACGAACATTACGGGAGATCCGACCGTCGGATTCTCCTAAAACCGGAACCGTTGGGTTCGTATCAAAAAGAGCTTTCTAACGAATATTTGGAATTTGAAATCTAACGGTTGGATTTGGAGATACGTCCAAATCAAATTCGAAAAAGGTCGCTATAAGTGCAGTTCGATGGCCATTGTTGGAAATCGACTGTACGGGCCTTGATAAAATTATTAAAAATAGTAATAATTTGTGTAAAATCATAAGAAATGGTTTGGGAAAAATTAGGGTGAAAAACTCCATATTTGAAAAGATAAAAATGTGTTTTTATCGAAATGAACTAGTTTTGAACTAAATTTAAAACCCAATTGTTTTTAAATAAATAAATTAGATTTAAAAAGGGGTTTTAAATAATCGGAATTTCTAATATATTTGATTGGATTTGAAATGGGTTTATCGTGAACTGTGTTTTAAATAACCCTAGTTCTTTAACCCGATAATAAATAGAATGTGATTTGGGTTTATCGTGAACTGTGTTTTAAATAACACCTAGTTCTTTAACCCAGTAAAAGGAGTTTTAACGAATCTGCAATTAGATTGAAATGCGAATTTGTAATCTAAATTATCAAATTTAGAAATGAGCGGGAATGGAGTATTACCAGTTTTTCTCCAAAGCGATAGTTGAATCTTTAATTAGATTTGAACGTGAAATGGTAATTAATTTTACCGATAACCCCACGGTGTTAGATATGGAGTATTACCAGTTTTGCTTCATGGGATGAATAGGTTGGGATTGGGAAATAAAATAAATAATTACTTCATTGTGGTTCGCTAATCTCGACTAGTTGGAAAAACCATAATTTGGTTTTAAATGACATCCAAAGGAAGATTACAGGATAAATTTTAAAGAATTTATCTTGGATAAAATTAATGGGAACCTTTCCCTAAGAATGTGGAATGTAGAAACTAGCTGTAGGTTGGCTAAGAAGAATGGTTTCCTGGGTATTGATCTGATGTTGGTTTCGGCCTTCGGGGTTAATGTTTAGGAAATTGTTCTCTTGCTAATTTGCGGTTAGTGACTAATGAATTGGAATGAGGTGTATGTTGTGTTTGTGTAACTTTTGTTTTTAATATACGCGGGTTGTTCGGAAAGTCTGGGTTTATACCCATTCTGAATAACCGATTCGACGATATGTCGAAGAAGAAGACGGTGGTCGAAGACCGGAAGTTTTCACATCGTTTGGGTAATTACCGACGATCCTGATTGGGCTGTACACCCAAGAGGATGGAAATAGTTGGTGGTCGTCCAGACGTACGTGGAGATGGACGGATACGCGAGGAAAGTGCCTCCGGTTTCGTTCAGACCCAGAACGGACTTATATGGATTGTGTGTCTGACATTGGATTTTATTCTGTGTAGATTGATTTCTATTAAATATACATCTGTTCGGCGGCAGAGAATTTATTCTTTTGCTTAACGCCCTTCTCTGAGACATACGAGCTCAGAGGTTGTATATCGATGGACATCAGTCGCATGGCATGAATTGCCTGTGTGGCACGCTAAGATGCAATGATCAAGGCTTCTGTTGAAAAGCAAAGTCTTGTGGTTGATGATCAAAGCACAGCCTACGTGGCAGCTTTGTGTATAACGTG
Organism: Allium sativum; assembly: GCA_030737875.1. Classification (NCBI taxonomy): domain Eukaryota; kingdom Viridiplantae; phylum Streptophyta; class Magnoliopsida; order Asparagales; family Amaryllidaceae; genus Allium; species Allium sativum. Next base: position 73,328,466 of record CM060924.1, read on the forward strand.
AATTCGCGAGCCTCACACCTCGGTATGAGTTAAAAACGGGATACAGACTGCAGGGAGAGCACGACGTTTCTTTCTAGCTTTGGTGGTGTCAGTGACTTACCAGCCCTGACATATATATACTTTTCACCTTTGTGGTTGTTGGATGAGGCGCCTCGATTTTAGGTCTGTAAGGACCGGGAAACGTGTGTTCAGGAATACTAATCCTCTAACGTAAGTGAGGACCGGCCCTGAAGATCCAGGGGTTGCCCAGTGTGCGTAACCCTGAGATGTTTGCTAGAGTGTCTCGAACGCGGAGAGGAGCTTGCCCCTTGCCTCGACTCATGACGGAAATCCAATTTCCAATACGTTTATTGCGGTTTTAATTGTAGAACTAGTATGGCGACATGATATATGGTACCCATGCCGTCTATGATTTATATTTATGATTGAAACTGTTTTGACACTATACACTTATTATAGTATCAAATGATTTGTTTTAAACGTACCAAGCATGTTTGGCTATTATAAGGGAAAACCCTATCCTCCGGCTTGCGTTGCATTGTGTGATGGGACCTGGGTCTTATAATAGCTTCATTTTTCGAAAAAGCATTGCGTTGTTTATTGATATGCACTGGTATTCTTGGGAGGAAACCCGTTCCGTGTTATACGGCGTGGTCCCTTGATTTACTTAACTTTGAAAATAAAGTTTTAAATAACTGTTTTAGTTCTCACACCAGTCACATGACGGACCTGGAGTTTATTGTTTTAACCTAAACTCTGGGTGCCCCTATTTTCCGCACGGGCAGCTAGTAGTTTTGGTTTTACAGATTAAATTCACAGGATCCTGGTTTACAGCTGGAATGATATCCGGAAAGCTCTGTATCCGTATATCACCTTCAGTTGTGCTTTGTATTATTTTCCGCTGCTTTGTAATTTATTGTAATCTCTGATATTTATCGAATGTATATTTATTCATTTATACTCTGTATATTCTTGTAATCTGATGCATTGTTGTAATGTACAATGAAATGTTCTTCTGTTTGTGTTCTGATTTGTCCTGTTCTCAAACGTTCAGGGGTTTCGAACGGTCTAGATCGGTTTAACGACTGATTCGGATCGAGCGAAATTCTAGGCCGTCACATTTGGTATCAGAGCTTTGGTTTACAGAGCTCGAGAACAAGACACATTAGAACCATACAAAAGAATTCATCTGATATTGGATTAATAATATCCAATTAGAATGACTCGTTAGAGATAGGATCAGTAGTATCCTAGAACGAGTGTGAAGAGTATATTTTTCAAATGAAAACAATTTTGTTTTGAAAATTTAAATCATTTTATACGTATTTGATTATTTATTTATTTTGAATATGGACAATCGAGTATATAAAGATTTTGCATATACGCGTCATGAACGTATATTCGAAGTTTTAATATATTGGATAGATATAGAATCACGCTCTAGTGGCCCGAAGATGATTCTGATGATTGACTAGTCGTCATTAGTATTCATGTTCGAGTAACGAAGGTATGATATCGATATATTTCCATTAGACTGGTGTGAGAACCAAAACTTATATAGCTAGAACACATTGTTGTGAATTGGCATCAAAAACATGATTTTTGTATATATATCAAATTTATGGATTTGAAACGTTAATTCACTAATTGATTGATGTTTGTGTTGTTTGTTTATTTGTTTGCTAATTTTGAATCATTATGCCTAATTGAATCAAATATTGAACTATATTGAAAATTGGTCGCATTTGCTTGCATATACATATACTTACATTGAACAGGTCATAGCAAGGAGGCTAGAGCAGAGAATAAAATTTGTTTGCCCGACAAATAGGTACATGTTTACTACATAATTTCCTGTTTTGTTTGGGTGATGATGATTTTATGAGCCTATTGGCTAGCCGCTTGGCTTTTTCTTTTTCTTTTTGAGATCTGAAGGACCGGGGAAGCTATTTGAAATTCCCCGATGCTCCCGGTGCAGGGGAGGTTATGGCGAAATTTTTCGAAAATTTAGGGTGTTAGCCAAATTTTTGAAATTTTGAAAATTCTCAGAAACTGAAAAGTTGGAGAATGGAAGTCAGACCGAACATAGAGTTGATTAATCAAACCACTTTCGACATTGTTCCTTTTCGGGGACGAAAAGTTTTAAGTGGGGGAGATTGTAATAACCCGGAGATTCTGAGCCAGTTTAAAATTTTTATTTTGGCGATTTTAGCGATTTTTGAATATTTAAATTAGATTATTTTAAATAATATCGACGAGAAAATTTATTTTGAATATAAATAGAACGTATATATTATACGCGTCGTCGTTAGAATATAAATAATTATATATAATTATAAATAGAATTGAAAATGGCGCGGTAGTTCGATAATTCGATTTCAAACTTCAATTGAATGTACCGGGTGCAAAACAATCCGGATTTTAGTGAAACCAAAAACATTAGGATCTAATTGATAATATCTTTCCAGCGAATCCGAAAAATCGAGATTTCATAACGGGAATCAAAAGATATGTCCAATTGAAAATTCTGAATAGTCGCTATGGAATTCAGGCCCTTAAAAATGGACATTTTGCAAACGACCTCGGATTTCGACGAAACCAGTTTTGTTAGGTCCGTGATGTCAAATTATTGCTAGGTTCCAAATTTCATAATTTTCCGAATCAATATGTGAGCGTGGAAAAGGAAAACGCGTTTGACCAGTTTCAGTTGATTTTAATCGACTGGAAAATGACCATTTTTCTAACGATCTCAGAATTCGACGAAACTAGTTTTGTTAGGACCGTATCGTCAATACGAAGCTAGAAAATATTTTTTCTGGAATTTTTAGAGTTAGTATGTGACCCCGGTAATTTGAAATGTACGTTTAAAATTCAATATAGTGATTTAAATGTAAATTTAGCGGAAACGGATTCAAACGATCTAATCAGCTTACGATACATATTCCATTGTGTTCGAAATGGGGGTAATTAGCTAGGGGCGACAGTCGGAGGGTTTGATTTCGTGTCCATATGAAAAGTCAACTTAAGAGAGAGAAAATAAATAGAAAAATAATTATTATATAACCCCCATGTTCTCCAAACCCTAGTCAAACATATCATCTCGGTCAAACCATTATCAGCCGCACCCCCCAAATTGGAAAAAAACCTCCCGTCGCCCTTCCAAGCTGCGTCGCCGCCATCGGAGGCGAGCCAACGCCGTCGTGCCCCTCTCCCCAGTCACGATCGCCTCTCCTTCTTCTTCCTCTGACCCTCTTTCCTCTCTCCCCTCACAAAACCGACGGGAGACACCCAAGGCCGACGCTGTCGCAGTCAAATGTGGTGGGGGCCGGTGCACTTCGTGTGGAGGGATTGAGGTGGAGTCCGAACCCCTATGGTAGTCGGCAGCAACACAATTCGGGGCGAAGTTGGGTTCGCCTGATAGCCGATGCAAGGAGTACTACATGATGAAGAAGAAGCAAAGGGGGAGCTAATTGGGAACAGCGATATAGGACGAATTTCAGAAGGAGGAAGTCGCAGGGTAAATTCCTGTGAATTAGCATTGTTTTCTTTTAGAAAAACAACATGGTTTTAATATGAAATATATCTTTGTTTTAAAAATACCATGGGTTTTGAAATTATAGATAGAAATGTTTTTTTTATATAGAATAACATTATTTTTGAAAAACATAAGTATCGATGTTTTGAAAAACATAAAGTTAGATCTTTTCTTTTCATATATGAAGTTGGAATCTTTATCATATATAACGTCGGAATTTTTATCATACATAAAGGTTGAATTTTTATCACATATGAAGTTTGAATTTTTATCATATAAAAGAAGTAATTTTTATCATGTAAAAGAGGTGATTTTTACTTGAGAAAAGATAAGATTTTTATTCGTTTAAAAATAGAATTTTTATATAAAGCGAGAAGTTAAAAATCTAATTTTTACATAAGAAAGAAGTTAAAAATATAATCTTTCCTATATAAACATCGTTTTGAAATTACATATTAGCATGATAAAGAGGTGGTTTATATAAATGTGAAAGTGGAATAAAAATATAATTTTTATATCATGTAAAGAATAAAAATATAATTTTTATATCATGTAAAGAATAAAAATATAATTTTTATATCATGGAAAGGTTAAAACTATAATTTTTATACGTGTAGTGAAGATAAAAATTCGATTTTTATATATAGGAAGGTGAAATAAAAATAGGATTTTTATATATTGAACTTCGATAGAAAAATAGGATTTTTATATATTGAACTTCGATAGAAAAATAGGATTTTTATATATTGAACTTCGATAGAAAAATAGGATTTTTGTATATTGAACTTCGAAATAAAAACATGATTTTTATATATGGAATAGCGAAGTAAAAATTCGATTTTTAAAGGTATGAAGCAATTGTAAAAATATGATTTTAAAATTGAAAGTGAATAAATAAAAATGTGATTTTTATTTTAAAGACCTCAAAATATAAAAATGTGTGATTTTTATATATGTAGTGACTACGGGCAACGAAGATGACGAAGATGCGATAGCGATGAAGATTTCTATCAAAGAAGTGTTGTGAAGTTGGATAGCTTTCGGTGAGAACTTCTCACTCAAAATCTCTTTTTCTAGTTATATATATACTAGGATGCAGACGGTGCTTAGTAGCACCCGACACCCGTCATCCACAGACCATGGATGGCTTGTTTGAAAAATTGTTTGGTTGTGTAGTTGGTTAGATTAATTGAATTGAAATTGAATTGTTGGGTGAAATGAATGGATTTGATTGATGTGTGAATGGCGTGGGCCTTCACTAGACCGGGGATAAGGCTAGGCCTTGTCCCGTTTCTAGTATCGTGCCGTTATGCCGCCGAAATTTTCTAAAATATGTTAGAAAAATAAAAATATCATTTTATTTAAAGAATGAACTGAATAGGAATTCATATGTTAAAATAAAATGTTTTATCGTTAAAAATATAATTTTTAACGTGAATGTGAATAAATAAATATTCGTATATAAACCGGACGGTTTGTTTATGTACGCCTATTTGAAGGACATTGATTGGGACGATAAATTTTACACATCGCCCAACTGCACAAATAAAATCTGTGTTTGACTGTTTGAAAACCCCACACGGGTGTTGGGATGAAATATGAAGTTCACTCATCCTGATTGATTAATTATGTCGATCGATTGATTGACAGGCTGTTATAAGCGTTAGATATCTATATTTGATGCTTATACAGTGTAGTGCACTTTGGTTGATGGTTGATTATTTTTCAATGCTACTATATACATATGTTGTATGAAAATCCATATAATTAACGTTATATGGTGATTGATTGGGTCTCATTCCAATTTAGAAGATAAAGAATCAATATAAAATAAAGGTTCATGTGTTGACTGTACTCATCCGTTGAGATTAGTCATGTGTTGAACGAAATATTTTTATAATAAAATTTATATCTTCATCAATATAAAATAAAGGTTCATGTGTTGACTGTACTCATCCGTTGAGATTAGTCATGTGTTGAACGAAATATTTTTATAATAAAATTTATATCTTTATCAATATAAAATAAAGGTTCATGTGTTGACTGTACTCATCCGTTGAGATTAGTCATGTGTTGAACGAAATATTTTTATAATAAAATTTATATCTTTATCAATATAAAATAAAGGTTCATGTGTTGACTGTACTCATCCGTTGAGATTAGTCATGTGTTGAACGAAATATTTTTATAATAAAATTTATATCTTTATCAATATAATATAAAGGTTCATGTGTTGACTGTACTCATCCGTTGAGATTAGTCATGTGTTGAACGAAATATTTTTATAATAAAATTTATATCTTTATCAATATAAAATAAAGGTTCATGTGTTGAGTGTACTCATCCGTTGAGATTAGTCATGTGTTGAACGAAATATTTTTATAATAAAATTTATATCTTTATCAATATAAAATAAAGGTTCATGTGTTGACTGTACTCATCCGTTGAGATTAGTCATGTGTTGAACGAAATATTTTTATAATAAAATTTACATCTTTATCAATATAATATAAAGGTTCATGTGTTGACAGTACTCATTCATTGAGATTGGTCATGTGTTGAACGAAATATTTTGATAATAACAACTATTTTGGAATAGAATATTTGAAATAGAAATATGTGAAGCCGTGTTGATAGATTGACGCATTTTGACGTGAACGATATTTATATCGATTATATAACGATTTCGAAATGAATTGAATATATAACGATTTCGAAATGAATTGAATATATAACGATTTCGAAATGAATTGAATAGAAAACGATTTCGAAATGAATTGAATAGAAAACGAAATGAATTTGATTAGAAAACCAATTTGAATGGAAATCGAATTGAAAATGAATTGAATATAAAACGATTTCGAAATGAATTAAATATAAAACGATTTCGAAATGAAGTGAATATATAACGATTTCGATTTGAATTGAATATAAAACGATTTCGAATTGAATGGAATAGAAAACCAATTTGAATTGAATTGAATTGAAAACGAATTCAAATTGAATATAAAACGAATTGAAATGGAAGTTGAAATTGTTTTTGAAACGAATTCAAAACTATTTATAAAATTCGTTTAAAAATAAAATCGACGAAATATATATTATATATATTATATATATAATATAATGGCCTGAATAGAACGCGCCGCGCCGCAGCAGTTCGTGATTTTCGACCATTTATTTCAAACGAACATTACGGGAGATCCGACCGTCGGATTCTCCTAAAACCGGAACCGTTGGGTTCGTATCGAAAAGAGCTTTCTAACGAATATTTGAAATTTGAAATCTAACGGTTGGATTTGTAGATACGTCCAAATCAAATTTGAAAAAGGTCGCTATAAGTGCAGTTCGATGGCCATTGTTGGAAATCGACTGTACGGGCCTTGATAAAATTATTAAAAATAGTAATAATTTGTGTAAAATCATAAGAAATGGTTTGGGAAAAATTAGGGTGAAAAACTCCATATTTGAAAAGATAAAAATGTGTTTTATCGAAATGAACTAGTTTTGAACTAAATTTAAAACCCAATTGTTTTTAAATAAATAAATTAGATTTAAAAAGGGGTTTTAAATAATCGGAATTTCTAATATATTTGATTGGATTTGAAATGGGTTTATCGTGAACTGTGTTTTAAATAACCCTAGTTCTTTAACCCGATAATAAATAGAATGTGATTTGGGTTTATCGTGAACTGTGTTTTAAATAACACCTAGTTCTTTAACCCAGTAAAAGGAGTTTTAACGAATCTGCAATTAGATTGAAATGCGAATTTGTAATCTAAATTATCAAATTTTGAAATGAGCGGGAATGGAGTATTACCAGTTTTGCTCCAAAGCGATAGTTGAATATTTAATTAGATTTGAACGTGAAATGGTAATTAATTTTACCGATAACCCCACGGTGTTAGATATGGAGTATTACCAGTTTTGCTTCATGGGATGAATAGGTTGGGATTGGGAAATAAAATAAATAATTACTTCGTTGTGGTTCGCTAATCTCGACTAGTTGGAAAAACCATAATTTGGTTTTAAATGACATCCAAAGGAAGATTACAGGATAAATTTTAAAGAATTTATCTTGGATAAAATTAATGGGAACCTTTCCCTAAGAATGTGGAATGTAGAAACTAGCTGTAGGTTGGCTAAGAAGAATGGTTTCCTGGGTATTGATCTGATGTTGGTTTCGGCCTTCGGGGTTAATGTTTAGGAAATTGTTCTCTTGCTAATTTGCGGTTAGTGACTAATGAATTGGAATGAGGCGTATGTTGTGTTTGTGTAACTTTTGTTTTTAATATACGCGGGTTGTTCGGAAAGTCCGGGTTTATACCCATTCTGAATAACCGATTCGACGATATGTCGAAGAAGAAGACGGTGGTCGAAGACCGGAAGTTTTCACATCGTTTGGGTAATTACCGACGATCCTGATTGGGCTGTACACCCAAGAGGATGGAAATAGTTGGTGGTCGTCCAGACGTACGTGGAGATGGACGGATACGCGAGGAAAGTGCCTCCGGTTTCGTTCAGACCCAGAACGAACTTATATGGATTGTGTGTCTGACATTGGATTTTATTCTGTGTAGATTGATTTCTATTAAATATACATATGTTTGGCGGCAGAGAATTTATTCTTTTGCTTAACGCCCTTCTATGAGACGTACGGGCTCAGAGGTTGTATATCGATGGACATCAGTCGCATGGCATGAATTGCCTGTGTGGCACGCTAAGATGCAATGATCAAGGCTTCTGTTGAAAAGCAAAGTCTTGTGGTTGATGATCAAAGCACAGCCTACGTGGCAGCTTTGTGTATAACGTGAATTCGCGAGCCTCACACCTCGGTATGAGTTAAAAACGGGATACGGACTGCAGGGAGAGCACGACGTTTCTTTCTAGCTTTGGTGGTGTCAGTGACTTACCAGCCCTGACATATATATACTTTTCACCTTTGTGGTTGTTGCATGAGGCGCCTCGATTTTAGGTCTGTAAGGACCGGGAAACGTGTGTTCAGGAATACTAATCCTCTAACGTAAGTGAGGACCGGCCCTGAAGATCCAGGGGTTGCCCAGTGTGCGTAACCCTGAGATGTTTGCTAGAGTGTCTCGAACGCGGAGAGGAGCTTGCCCCTTGCCTCGACTCATGACGGAAATCCAATTTCCAATACGTGTATTGCGGTTTTAATTGTAGAACTAGTATGGCGACATGATATATGGTACCCATGCCGTCTATGATTTATATTTATGATTGAAACTGTTTTGACACTATACACTTATTATAGTATCAAATGATTTGTTTTAAACGTACCAAGCATGTTTGGCTATTATAAGGGAAAACCCTATCCTCCGGCTTGCGTTGCATTGTGTGATGGGACCTGGGTCTTATAATAGCTTCATTTTTCGAAAAAGCATTGCGTTGTTTATTGATATGGACTGGTATTCTTGGGAGGAAACCCGTTCCGTGTTATACGGCGTGGTCCCTTGATTTACTTAACTTTGAAAATAAAGTTTTAAATAACTGTTTTAGTTCTCACACCAGTCACATGACTGACCTAGAGTTTATTGTTTTAACCTAAACTCTGGGTGCCCCTATTTTCCGCACGGGCAGCTAGTAGTTTTGGTTTTACAGATTTATATTCACAGGATCCTGGTTTACAGCTGGAATGATATCCGGAAAGCTCTGTATCCGTATATCACCTTCAGTTGTGCTTTGTATTATTTTCCGCTGCTTTGTAATTTATTGTAATCTCTGATATTTATCGAATGTATATTTATTCATTTATACTCTGTATATTCTTGTAATCTGATGCATTGTTGTAATGTATAATGAAATGTTCTTCTGTTTGTGTTCTGATTTGTCCTGTTCTCAAACGTTCAGGGGTTTCGAACGGTCTAGATCGGTTTAACGACGTATTCGGATCGAGCGAAATTCCAGGCCGTCACAATATATGTTTCAAAAAACGCTTGTATAATTTATACATCGCTAATATAACTTATACAACACATGTACATGAGGTATACAATGCGTATATAATTTACACTTCGCTTATATAATTTATACAACGCGATTACATTCACACAAATAGTTTAGATTCCTCACATTGGTTCTTGCGGTGCTAAAAATCGTAGGAAGGTCAGAAAAATCCGCGGCTTCTTCTAGAATGTAGAGAGCCTCCTTGCGGTCACGGTGTCTCCTGTTTCATCGAATTTCGTTGAAGAACGAAAAAGATATTATTTTTCAAAGTTTTGCAACGCTTTAAAGTGTTAAAACAGTTTAAAATTAAATACCCCGTTAGTTTACAAACCTGTTCAATTCTAGGTTTTGATTTTTCTTTTGATTCGTAGCTCTATAGGACGATCAGGCTGTTGGACGTCGTCGAGGGAGGAAAGAGCTTCCTAGCGGCGGTTGTCTGAGGTGGTGCGACGGCGAATCCAGGCGGCGGTGGCTCCAGGAAGGCGGCGACTTTGAAGCGCTCGAACTCGTCGACGGCGGCTCTGTTGGTGGTGAGGCTAGGTCGGATGTGGAGAGGGGAGTACGGCGAACAAAAGCCTCAACAGTGGTCGGCGGCGAAGCGGCCTGTGGCGATCGGAAAAAGGAGGGGAAGCGAGGAGCTACGGGAGTCGTTCGTGTCAACTGGCGGCTTAGGTTTTTGGGGTTTTTATTTTTTTTTATATAAAGAAAATTTCCTATTGGCCTATATTTATAGAAAATTTTTAAATAGTGTTTTTGCAAACGGACTCCTTTTTAAACCCAATGACTGTCGCCCCTAGCTAAATACCCCCATTCCGGACACAATGAGATATGTTTCGTTGGCCATTTCGACTGTTACAGTCAGTTATTTTTCAATTTAAAATATAAAACATTCGATATTTAATTTAAACGTACATTTCAATTTGCCAGGGCCACAAACTGAATCGAAAAATTCCAGAAAAATAAATCTAGCTTTGTTTTGACGATACGGTCCTAACAAAACCAGTTTCGTCGAATTCTGAGCTCGTTTGAAAAACGGCCATTTTTAGGTCGACCCATTTTAACAGAATTTGACCAAACACGTTATCTTTTGCCCCGCTCACATACTAGCTTCAAAAATTACGAAATTTGAAACTTAGCAATAATTTGACATCCCGGACCCAACAAAAGTGGTTTCGTCGAATTCCGAGGTCGTATGCAAAATCTCAATTTTCTAGGGCTATATATACTATATAGCGACCTTTCTGAAAATTCATTTGGCCATAACTTTTGATTTCCGTTATGAAATTTCGATTTTTCAGATTCGTTAGAAAGGTATTGATAAACAGATTTAAATATTTTCAGTTTCGTTAAAATCTGTTATACTTTCCACCCGGTACAGTCAGACTAAGTTTGCATTCAAAATTTCAAACTGCCATATTATACACAATTCTATATTTTATGGAAATAGGCTATTTTAATCATTCAAATTTCTTGTTTATAACCTAATTTAAAAATTTTAAACTGGTTCACATTTTCCGGGTTATTACATTATGGATGAAAAAGAATTTTCAAAAATTACACTCATATAGAACTGCCAGTATATTTAGGATACTTTGCATCATGTTTTCAAAAATTTAATACAAACATGTAGGAGGATCTGATTAGAATCATCTTGCATGCGTATTTTATAGTTGAATTGCATTATGTACAAGATGCACATATGCACATGGTAGCAAAGTGGATGTACACAAATTGGTTGTGTATAATAAGACTATAGGCGTCATAATTTCGGGACAAAATTCCTTTTAAGGACGGAAGAAAGTAATAACCCCGAATTTTGGCAATATAAATCAATTATTAGAATTTCAAAAAAAGGAATTTCTGCAAACAATGGAATTTGGCTACGAAACTTTAATCGATGCGTTCGTCCCGGAATTCTAGTCAACTTTCATGTTTGGAGTTTTGCGAACGGAGTCTGTATGAAAAGTTCCGGACGAAATACGAAAATGGATGGAAAATTAATAAATTAGAGTTTATGTATATTATATACCATTTCTGACTAGCCTGACTGGGCATTTTGATGCCAAGGCAATCGACCAAAGCGGTCGACCTCTATGGTCGACCCACTGGGTGTCAGAATGCCCAGTGATGGCTAGGGTTGAGAGGGTTAAGTGATAATATATTTTTAATGAATGGAAGGATATAGATTAAAACGAATCTAACGGTCCAAGGCCAATTCCACCCCTATAAATAAAGGGGTTGGACCTCATTCTTTTCCACACAAATCTATGGGCAGCAACGAAGCTCTTCCATTTTCCTCCTTCTCCAAACCTAACTTTTTTTAACGCAAAATAAACATATAATAAAAATCAAAATAACGGCCAACAAGGCTTGACCGCTAGCCATAGAGGATGCACGCACAAAATGCGAAACAACCAAGACAAAACTGAATAATAAAAAAAGCAACATACCAAAACAAAAGCAATGCAAATAAAATCCAACATACAAAAGAAGCGCTTCCAAAAAAGCCAAGGAAGACCTAGAACCACCAACAGAGCCAAGCAGCAAAGACATATCCATAGGGTCTCAACATCGCAAGCTAGAGGACCAAGATCAGCATAAGAGATATAACATAGCAGTCCAAGTGCAGTGTTTGCGTTAGCAAACAACAAAAAACGTGGATAATTGAGCACCACCAGGATAGATCAAGCCAAACTCCGATGAAGAACAACAATCAACACCTAAACATCACAAGACCATGAAGATAGTTGGAGTTAAGAAGAAGCAGGCGACATAAACCAGAGATGCACAACCTCAAAGACTAAGGCACTTCGGCAAACACAGGACGACGACAACAAAACTACATCAACTTGGAAGATCAAGCAACGGTAGCTCGAACAAATTGAAGCAGAGCAGACCCAATCGCAAGATAACGGAACTTGGCATGAAGAGGAATGACATAAGCAGCACGGGAATAACTGACCCAAGGAGGCAAAGCAACCGAGAACCAATACATCCAGACGTGCATCGAGAGACAACATCCATTAGCATGATGACAATCAAAACATATCACAACAAAAAGCCAATCACAATGACATTGAAAATTAACATAAAACTAGACGTACTCTCAATCAACGGCCAGCTAAAAAATAAAAAATACAAATAACAAAGACACAGAGAAAAAACGTGGCAGGGCAATCTGTTGAAACATAGCAAAAACCTAACAATAAGAAGTCAGGCACAACATGTTCTCAGGAGCATCAACTGCACTTACTCAAATTTTAAGCAGATGGATCGAAAGAAGAAAAATTAGGGCAACCAAAGACCAAAGAGCAAGAAAGGCAACCAAAAATCTTGAAGGAAATAGATCTGACAAAATCCAACAACGGAGACGTTGACTAATGACTAGCTGAATCTAGCTGACCCGAATACAAAGCTCAAGAGCACCAACAGTTGAACCAAAGTTGCGAAAAAAAATTCAGATCTGAGAAAGAATATGAAATTCTAATTGGAGCAAGCTTGTTTCTATGGACGTGGGAGAAAGCTAGGGATGAGAGAAGGTAGCGGGAAGAAGTAGTACGAGGAGAATAAGAAACAGAGGGGAAGATGTGTAGGAAAAATTAGATGTGGCAGGTAGGAGAAAATATCCTAGTCCCCATGGCCAAGAGAAACAAGCATGCTTCTTTTTTTTCCAAACCTAATTTCTTAATCTAAATATATTCCTATATAACAGATCAAACCTAATTTCTTAATCCTCTCAATTTCATATGAAATGGATTTGATTTGTCTAAAATATATTCTTATATAACAAATCAAATCCGACTCATATGAAATTGAGAGGATTAACAGATCTAATGGACAGGAATGCAAATTGACACTCCAAAACAAATTCTCCCCTCTCTACCTATTTTCTTACATCTCTATAGATCTGAAATTTTCCACTTTCCAGATAAATTGTATATATATATATATATATATATATATATAAGAATTTGGGGATTATAGGCCTAAAGGGTTCAAACTTTGGATTTGGATGCCATAAGGTGAGCAGGAAATTTATATATACATTTATAATAACATATTTATCTCATTTGTAATAGATCACAACTTTTATGCCTACATCTATCAGATCTATTAAATAAATTTTTGTAATTAGGTTGACACCCATCAGATATAATTATAAAAATTGTTAAAACTTGTGAATTGTATATTATGGTTATGCATAATATTAATTGTAGGATTCTTAAACTTGTTTACATATGTTCCTACAGTTATGTTGAAAATATATTGCAATTGTTATAAAGTACTATAGATCTGAAACCCGGTTCCATTAAACACCACTTAGATGTAGTTACATTCCAGATCTCTAATTCAGTGTTGAAAATGAAATTATGTGAATTTGGGAAAAAGATATGATTCGTAAATCATGCGATTGTAATAATAAAAATATGCTTGTTTGTATTCAATATTTTTTGGTTTTTGCTTAATTGTTGTAAATATGCCTGTTCTTCCTTTTGCATAGAACGACATTATTCTGAAATCATAAGAGGTATGAGAAAAATATCAAAAAGGGAAAACTGGAGAAAATGTACGTGTGTGTATATATGTATATATATTGTAATGATCCAGAATTTTTAACCAATTAAAATTGGAATTTTATTACTTAATTTGAATTTAAATTTGAATTTGACATACATATATATGGTTTAGAATATTTAATAATTTTGATAAGTTATATGATAGATTTTATTTGAATTATAAATGAGACCAATTATTAATAAGTTTGGATTTATTGTTACTATTTGTCGTTCGATCGGATTTGTCAAACCATAACATGAATTACTAGCATTAGAATTAAGTGTTGCCCTTAGTTTTCATAGCATTTAAGTAAAAATGCTACCAAAAGTTCACCTTCTCTCCTTAAGACAATTGTCCTTACACTTGTATTTTTGCATGTCTCCTTTTATGCACATTTTACACTTTCCCCTTAGGTGTCACTATCTCCTTAACTCTCCATTCTTATGTAAGGAGACCTTTTCTCCATTTTCTTACCATTTAGTTCCATTTCCTTCTTTCCAACTTCTTCTAAAATCTTATGGCCAAGGTTCCCATGGCATATATCTTCCTCTTTTCCACCACCACCTTGCCGAAGTTCGTAGTCATCCTCCTCCTCTTATAATATAAAGAGAGAGAGATTAGTGTATATTATATTATATATATTTTGGTGAAGAAGACGATACGCCGAAATACTGTCCGATGGTTCACTCAACTAGGCTCGCCAACCGTGAAGATTTGGAAAGCCGTTAGGTGAGAACTCTTTAACCACAATTTATATATTTAATTAGTGGTTAGACTAATTTAAATATAGTGATGAATTATTAGTGGTTAATGATGATTGATGTTTGTTGTGATGGATGATGGATGCATAGTTTAGACCACACACACAATTAAGCGTTAGAGTTATAACGCTTGTGCACAGTTATGATTTATTTAATTATGTTGATGATGGTTGCTATGGATGTTTAAATGGTTGTTGATGTTGTTTTGCACACACTGTGACACAACAATTATGGTATCACAATGGTGATCGACAAATCTCCTTTGTAATTAGAAGCAACATCATTATTGAATTTGAAGGTTAATAATCTGGAAAGACCATATGTATGAATTCATATATATTGATAAAGTCCTTTAAATGAATAAATAAATACCAGAACATTCTAAGATGACAGAGAGGATAGTGTCTAGGCTTGGGTTTGGAAATAAAGTTTCCTGCTCTCCCTAGCTATCCTTAACTGATCCGACAAATGGGATGGTTAATTTGAGGTTATTTGAATTTAGAAATTAATTGGAATTTGATTTATTAAGAAGAAAAAAAGTTGAATTCTGATCCAAAATAATTTGGAAAGTAAATTTAAATGATTTTAAAAGGGTTATATAAGGATATAATGGTTTTCTAAGATATTCTGAAGTATCATAGAATATTGGTTATTATGATCGAAATAGAGCTTGTCACATAACTCCAATTTACGTATTTTAGATGCAAACTTTAAATGCTTATAACTTTAGCAATCTAAATCGAATTTCCATAAAATGAAAAACATTTGATTTCCATTAACAAGAACTTTCAAATGAGTGAAAGCAGATTTTAAATTTGAGTTATAATTTTCAAGTTATGTTTGAAACCGTTTTGGAAAAGGTCAATGTAATAACAATTGTTGACCATAACTATAAATAGCTACTTTTAAAAATATGGAAAAAATTTGTAAAATCATTACAAGCTATGAAAGGTGTTTTGAATTGTAAGTTTAAGTTTTGGCTAAGATAAATGATATTTTGATCAAAATAGTTAAGATAGCTATTTTGTAATGCTTTTGTAAACTTTTGAAAAGCTATTATAACGCTTCCTTCGAAAACAATCTATTTTAAAGTTTTAAACCGTAAACTATTTTCCGAACTATAAGTAATGATTTGTGGAATGTTTTCAAAGGTTTAAAAGTATTAGAAATATTTTATATGGAATTTAAAAGGTAGTTCATTGTTATTCCTCTTATACTGTGAGTTGGATATGGAGATTAATATTGAGGATAAGTTGGTGGTATTTTTATCCATATCTAATGTCAAAGAGTTAGATAAATCTTTTAATTAAGATATGGGTTTCCCAATTTGATTGGGATAACTTGGATAGGAATAATCTTCAGATATTTGATATGAAATTCTTTGGTGTAAACTTATACTATTTGAGAATTTTGGAAGATATTATTATTATATCTTTATTCCACTTATAGTATTTGTTGATTATGAGAATTAATATAGAATACAAGTAGATACAATTTCTGTGTAACTTATGTTCAATATCGATTGATTTAGGTTTTGTCGTGAATCATATCTTCAACAATATCATTCTTGAAGCCCAATAAGATTGAGTTGTGGAAATTCATATCATAAATTGGGATTTAGTCGAACCTTTGATTTGAGAAAATTAAAAATAAGAAATTAGGAACCAAGTATAATCTTTAGTTAAGATTAAAGAATTGAATGTTGGAAAATCGATTTAATTGGAAACTATGGTTGAAATATGGATTAAAGGATTTTCAAAGGAAGTTGGGTTTTGATAACGAGTTATCAAATGAAAAATTAGTTAAGGCTTTGAGGCTAAATTATCTTTGATTTAAGGGATGTGTTGTAAAAGAGGAAGGTTAAATATGAATTTTGTTATAATTTGAGAATGGTCTTAAAGAAATTTAATTTAACAAAATCTAAGATGGAAGGAGATTTGGTTGAAAGCCTGTATTTTCCGTAATTGTGTTTTAAAATTTATGCTTATTATTTGGGATGACCGGGATTGGATGTATGTCCGAAAACCATTCCAAGTAATAATACGACGTTGTGGAGCAATTGAAGTCGTTGAAGACAGTACTGAAGCGAGACCCTTCATATTGTAAGGACGACTTGCTGAATGTCTTAAATGGTAGCTTCCATTTGCAGATGGATTATATATCTGCTAAGTGGCAAGAAGCCCAAATGTATGTGAAGGAATTTCGGATTGTTGTTTCATTCAGACCTATAACGGACATTTATGGATTGTGTGTCTGACATTGAAAGTGACTGCGTAGCACTGGTCTCTGTTAAATATATATCTGTTTGGTGGTGGAGAATTTATTCTGTTGCTTAACACCCTTCTCTAAGACGCATTAGCTTAGAGGTTATATATCGATAGAAATTAGTGATGCGTTGTGAAGGGACAATGCGGCATATTTAAGTTATGTGGTGAGCTTTGGATGATCAAAGCATGGCTTATTTAAGCGTAGCTTTGTGTATAACGGGACCTCGGCAAGCCTCACACCCTGTAAATGGCCAAAACAGGAAGAAATGCAGCAGGGTTATGGGGTGTTATCTCCTTCTAGATAAAAGGTGTACTATGGTATGGAGCCCAGGTATTAACCTATGTGGTAAAAGCATCTACTTTTATGGTTATTGTCGGCGCGCGCTCGGAAAGGTTGGTAACGACCGGGAGATGACATACTCAGGCATACTCTAAGTTATCCAGTTAAGGGGTAATACAGCCTTGTGTTGGCATAAGGAGAATCATTGTTGATCCTCGGACATCCCTCTAGAGGTGTTCAAAATTTGGTTCGAAAGGAAGTTATTTTGCCCGGTCATTGTTGGAAACCCAATCTCCGCTACGAGCCCGTACGATTTTGATTGTATACCATACGTCAATATAGTATATGGTACCTATGCTGGCTAGGGTTGATACATTTACTTTCAAAATTGTTTTCGCACTATATTATACTACTGAAAGAGGATTTTCATGTATCAAGCATTTTTGACTACGTAAGGAGAAACCTTGCCCATGTGTGCGTTTGCATTGTGTGTGTGCCGCGAGACCTTATGTTAGTTTCATTTTTCAAAAAGTCATTGCGAATTTCTGTGCACTAGTATTCATATGGAGTAAACCCGTTCCGCATTAGCTGCATGGTCCGGTGAATTACCTAACTTTTAAATAAACCCTAAAAACAAATATTTTGAGTTCTCACACCATTCTCATGACTGACCTGGAGTTTATTGCTCCCACACCTAAACTTTGGGTGCCCATAATATTTGCACGGGCAGCCTAGTAGTTTGGTTCGCAGATTTAGTCTTGGAGTTGGTTAGAGCAGGATAATTTGGAGCATGCATATTCTTCTACTGAGTTTAGTGTCTCTTCCACTGTGTAATCGATGTACGCTAATGTATCTTTCGTAATTCTGATGTAATATTATTGTAATGATAATGGAAAAGTTCTTTTTATTTTGTGCAAATGTGTAAGTACCCCTAACAATCCGTCTTTATGAACGGTTTAAGTTGGTTTAATTACCGGCGAAAACCGGGCAAAAAGCCGGGTCGTTATATATATATATATATATATATATATATATATATGCCTAATTTCCATCAACTATTCCAAATTATATATTTACATATATTTCTTGTGATTTGAAAATACGTCAATTCCACTAATTAGGCATAATTTACAATGATTGTGGCTAAAAGTCTTTTTGTAAGATTGGAACCTTTTAGCAAGATTGAATGCAAAAAGGAATATTTGGTTGTTTACTTGACCAAATCATTTAATTTATAATAATAATAAAAATAAAAAAATAACTATGTTTACCACACGAAAACATAAAAATATAAATATATATATATATATATATTATCCATCCAAATCGGCGTAAAACAGTAAATTATACATTGTATTGAATGTATGAATGTTTAGAAAATGTTCAATCATTGAATTATATATGTAAATATAATCCATACTGAATTAATATATTTGTGGTGACCATTTGTAGCAATCAATATAATTAATTGCTATAAATAGGACCGCAAATCAATAAATAACAATTGTAACAATATTGATTAGGGAAATGTTATATACTCCAATTAGGAAATTTGAATTATAACCGCATTTAGAAACAAGGTTAAGCTCAACTTGTTGTATAAGTTAGCCCGGAACTGTCCGACTAATCCAGCAACAACAGTTATTCAGCTTAATGTAAAGGGTCTAATGCATAAATATAAATGTACTAAAAAGCATGAGGTTAAGTTCAACTTGTGGTAGAAATCTGCTCGGAACCGACCGGCAAATCCATCATCCACAAGTAGTCAACTTAATGTGAGAGGTCTGATATATATATATATATATATATATATATATATATATATATATATATAAAGGTCAACCAATAAATAAATAAGAATAGTAATTGTTTGTTGGGGTACAACAAATAATATCTTGGGACTGATAAATGGCTGCCTTAGGAAATTATGACCGTTATGGTCATAATGGGCAATAAAAATAGAAATAAAAGAAAATAGTTGTCATAAGGGGATTAATGAATTTTGATTGTCATTTGAATACTAAGTCCAAATTAGGGAAGAAATCAAATAAAGATCCTAAGGGGAATAGGGGATATAACCTTCCTCGTTTATATTAAAGAATATACAACTTATAATTAAAAAAAATAGAGTCGGACTTAGTAGGTTAACAATGGAAACATATTATTAACCATAAGAGCCCGTGACAATAATGAATCATGTGGAGAGAGACTAAACAGAAAGAGCGTAATAACATAGCCCACTTTATCCAAATAGGGAAAGGTGTTTAGGGCTAATGGGGGAAAAACCTAATAACCTTCGTTTATAGTCCGCTTCCTGGGTCATAAGTGGCTAGTGTCGGAGAGTTCACCTGGGGATAGGTCCTTTAGTATAATGGTCTTAAACGGCATGTGTGTGTATTGCCTGCCCAAACTTGGAAACTAAAAACATTAGATATGGCTACTTACCATGCGGGAAGTAGTAAGCGACTAAAGGGGTTATCTAATAAGGTCAGTTAGAGGTATAGCGAGTGATAAAATACCATCTCTCACCTTATACGGGACAATGGTATATGCACGAATGACGGAAGCCTTAACTAGTAGGGCCATTAGTTAGTGCTCTCTACTTTATAAGAATGTGAAACAAGTTATCAAGAGGTATTAAGTTACCAGTAAGTCCGCCGACCAATTAAGTCCGCCTATGGTCTTAAGTGATCGGGAGAATCCACCCTATCTATCATCGATGGTGTGGCAAAAAGTAAAAAAGGGAAAGTGGATGGAAAGGTATATATGTATGTGAGAACTCTGCAGTTAGGGGTTCACTTCTTGGTATAATAATCAATTAAATTATAATTTAAAAGGGCTTCCTAAATATATGCGTAAACTTTCTATCTCGGTATTATATCTTAGAATACTACTTTGAGAAGAGCAGTATTGTTGACGTCAAAAGTTAGTCACTAGTGACAGTCAACCCCCAACCATGTGAAAAGCACATGAAAATGATTGTGAAATGCAGAAAAAGTAAAGAAAACAGGGAACACGCAAGACATTTTATAGTGATTCAACAAAGATGGTGCCTACGTCCACTTTATATGTATTGATCTTTTTGATTACTAGTACAATGTTTTTTCTAGTTTTGAGGAAGAAGAAGAAGTATTTCTTTTCTAACTTAGCTGTAGAAAAGCCTTGAGAGGGAAAGGTACAGCCGAAAGTAGGAGAAGTTGAAGGTTCCAAAAGTCCAAAAGTCCCTTTTCCATTTTGAGCATGGGTATATTTATAGGTGAGAAAGTGGGCTGAGCGGGCCGCTACATGGATTTCCTCTTTTTCGGAGCTTGGACGCATGGATCTCGATTAATGGACGTAATTGCGGTGGTGGGACCCGGTCCACTGCTGATTAATAGTATCCTCATAAATAGTGGCTTATGTGGCATTCAAGGTGAGGTGTATCAAAAGTAGAGCCTTATCCGGAGTTAGTTTACCGCCTTTATGACCTTAAAAGTCAGGCTAAGTATTGAATGACTCTGCTGGATATTTCTTGATGAATCCGAGATCTTCGCTCGATCTGATATTGAGGGAAGAGATAAACTGGGTCAGCTGGAGTTATCGATTCTTCTGGGCTTTGCGAGCCGTTTCTTGAAGGAGGCCAATTCGGGCCGACCTAATTTTGCGTTGTTATTGAAGGAAGCTAGCTCGGGCCGGACCATGCTTGGTATTTGCTGAAGTGTGAGTTGCTCGAACTGGTCAATTGACCGATGCAGGGAGGCGTGTTTCCAAATATTGGGCTTCGATATGAACGGTGACAGCTTTTGCCAAAAAGTTGGTTAACACTTTGCCCCTCATAACACATCTTCTTCGGTAGAGGGAGGTATGTTCTGAATGTCATGTCGAAGCATAATTGGTCGGAAAGTTATGGTTATATCGGACCATATTAAGGCTGGAAATATGACAATCCTAATGGTTGTATTAAGACCGGCAAACCGGCGATCGTAGTTGATCGTATTAAGGCCAAAAAAACTACAACCACTAAAAAACTGCATTAAGGCCGAATGAATTATGGAAATCGTCTCTTTTCCAATATTTGGTACCTACAAAGGTACAAAGAGCCGCTCTTGGTCTAGAGAGGACTTTAAGAGCAATCGAGGGACGTCACACTTAGCTTCGAAAAATGGCCAGTGTAATCGATACTCGACTTATGGAAATGGCGAGTATTATCAGTACTCGGCTTGCTGAGGGGTGAGCGTCATCTATGCTCGACTTATAATGGTGCGAGCGTTTCATATGCTCGGCTGGTGGCAAGTGATGATCACGCTCAGTTGGTATAAGTTAATTTCATAATTATCTAATGGAATCCATTAAGTACGTGGTGGCAGGCATCAACCATGTTCTCAAAGACAGTGGTGAGTTTAGACCATGGCAAAAGACGCTTGATTATCGAAAGATTTGGCGAGTGATTAGCACACTCGGCTTAAGATAATGGCAAGTATCAAGTATACTCGGCTTTTATGACAAGGATTGGCCGAACTCGGCTCGTGGAGTTGGTCTGATTATGATGTCAGGCATTGACTAAGCTTAGGGTCGGCGATCAACTATTATGCTCGGCTTGAATTCATTCAAACATGTCAAATGTTCGAAAGAAAATTTTATTATTGCTACAGAGCCAGAAAAACAAATCCTAACAGAGCAATAGTTGACCTATGGACACATCTGGGGGCTATCCCCGCTCATGCACAATTCATCATAACTCATTATTTAATAAAGCAAAAAAATACATTGATATAACTAGCTAACAATAATGTCGCAATTGCTGGGCTTAGGGTCCTTTACGTTCCTGGGAGCTCGAGGACCGACCTGAGGAGCTTGGGCAGATGAGCATGGCAGCAAGGCCCGTATGGGTTTCTTGACATACTCATGGAGCTCTCCGTGCCTAACTTTATCCTCGACGAGATCGCATAAGTATCAACATTCACTGGTGGTGTGACCAGCTATGTTGTGGTATATGCTGTGCTTCCCAGATTCGATCTCTCTCTGGGTCGGCTCTATTCGAGAAGGCTTTATAGAGGGTAGGGTCTCTCGTATGTCAAGATAGATGTCGACCAAGGGAGAATTGAGCTCGGTATAGCCATCGTACTTGTCCTCTCTTCGAGAATGCACATTAAGGTCGCTCTTTTCTAGAACTTTCCCTTTACCTTTGTTCTGGCCGTTGGAATTGGAGGGGCCTCCGTCCTTGGCAGCGAGCACCTCAAGGCTCTCCATCTCGATGATGGCGTCTTCTTGTCGGAGGAACCTTTTGGCCTCAGCATAAAATTCATCGATATCTCGTGGTGGATCTCTGGTTATGGAGATCCAAAATTCTGATCAATTCTGAATGCCTGCAATGGCGGCCGTGAGCACCATCGATGGCTCAGGTCGGCTGACGGATGCTACAGCTGTGTTGAATCTCCCCAAGAAAGATCGTAGAGTATCTCCAGTGCATTGTTTGATGTTAGAAAGGAACATAACACTTTTAGGTCAGGATATGTGAACCCTAAACTGCTCAATGAAGCGAGTGACCAACACGTTCCAGTTGTTAATTGACATGGTTGTTAGTTGTCGTAACCACATGCCTGCTATGTCAGTGAGGTAGAGCGGGAAGCACTTGGCCATGACATTGGCCGATGCAGAGAGTACTTCCATGTGGCGCATGTATCGCATGAGATGGATGGTCAGATCAGTCCGGCCATTGTAAGGTTCAATGGTTGGAATCTTGAAATCCAGAGGATTTCGAGAGTTTCTGATCTCTCTAGTGAATGGGCTACTATGGACGTCATCTATGTCCTGCTGAGAAGATATTCCCCGAGTGAAGCGTCTGATGATGATGGTAAGATGGGTTCCATCCCCAAGGAGTTGCTGCCATGAATCGAGTCTTGCACTCGAGGGAGCTCCAGCACTGAGGTCCAACGAAAGCATGCACGGAAGGCTGGCCGTTGGTTAGGCCCGACCTCCGAGAGTTGAGTGAAGGTGAGGGCGAGGGTTCATCGCAGTTGTTGGTTCTGGGTAGAATGACCCCTCTTGAATCTAATGAGGGTTGGACCGGGACGTACCCAAGGCAGAGGGTTCAGGCTGGCCCAACATAGCTTGTGATGTTTGGGGTTCTTCAATTTCCTCACCCGATGTAATGTTAGGAGGGTCTACTGTAGCGTTTTCATCCACCGATCTGGGAACCGGTACGGTAGAGCGGCCCCCCTGGTTCGAAGGGAAGGTCCCACCGGCTCTTCTTTGAAAGGCGGCATAAGGCGAGTATGCCGTAAGATACTGGGTTGTAATGGGTATGGCATTGATCGTGACTTCCCCAGTGGTTGCTCGATTGGTCCAGGGGTCGAGCAGTCCTTAAGAGTGAAAGCAAAGCGGTTGAACGACCTAGATCTTGATCGCGGGCCTCCTGTGAATCTGCAGGTGCGGTTCCGCTGTCACTGGAAGCGATACTCCTGGCTGTGAATGGTTGGGAGGTGGAGTGGAGCCAGGAGGAAGCAAAGGTATTATCTGATCAGTGGCCTGATTCTGCGTAGACTGAAGATTGGTTAATGTCCCAATCTCGGTCGATGGAGGAATTGATGTTGAAGCGTATAATCCCATCTCCACTCGACCGAGAAGGCGATTCATCAACTGCTGTTGAGTTAACGCTGAGATGTCATATGGCCTCTGAATTCATCCATAATCTTATCTATGTCTTCCCAGGTAAGTTATCCAGACATTTTGAGTAGGGGAAGCTGAATGTTCCAAAAGTCTAAAAGTCCCTTTTCCATTTTGAGAATGGGTATATTTATAGGTGAGAAAGTGGGCTGAGCGGGCCGCCACGTGGCTTTCCTCTTTTTCGGAGCTTGATCTCGTGGAGCTTGATCAATCGACGTAATTGCGGTGGTGGGACCTGGTCCACTACTGATTAATAGTATCCTCGGAAATAGTGGCTTATGTGGCATTCAAGGTGAGGCGTATCAAAAGTAGAGCCTTGTCCGGAGTTAGTTGACCGCCTTTATTGCCTTGAAAGTCGGGCCGAGTATTGAATGACTCAGCTGGATATTTATTGATGAATCTGAGATCTTCGCTCGATCTGATATTGAGGGAAGCGATTAACTCGGTCAGCTGGAGTGATCGATTTTTCCAGGCTATGCGAGCCGTTGCTTGAAGTAGGCCAATTCGGTCCGACCTAATTTTGCGTTGTTATTGAAGGAAGCTGGCTCAGGCCGAACCTTACTAAAGTGTGAGTTGCTCGAACTGGTGAATTGACTGATGCGGGGAGGCGTGTTTCCAACTATTGGGCTTCGATCTACACGGTGACAGCTTTTGCCAAAAAGTTGATTAACAAGTAAAGTTGTGCGTAAACATCTACAAGGTTAGGTTAGAATCACTAACCTTGATAGGAACACATCTTGGATTGAACCAAACAAGATACATCTATGTATTATAATCTTTATAGTACATTTCCTGTTCACCATAATCTTGTTGTTTTGACCCCCCCTCCTCGTTATACCACCTAGGTTTTCTAGAGAAGGTCTTGTTCTCATAGATGTTTTAGTTTGGCTTTCAGTTTTCGTTCTCTCTCATGTTCGGTATTGGCAAAGTAACTTACTTTGAGAAGGTAGTTACTTAAGTTAGTACTAGTTTATCCTACTGGTTTTTGCTGTGAGTTATCTTACCATACTCTGATTATGCTCATGCTCATTTATTGCAGGTACCATATCTTCATGCTTCATGCTTGGATGTATTTAAGTTTCGATTTTTGTTTAAACTTAGGTGCAGAAAAGTGTGGGGTGTTACAACCGATCCGCACACATTGCTAACTTGAGGGTCATAAGATTTGAATATAAACAATTTATTTTTTATAATTATGGGGTCTCCCATTAAATTTTTTTTGCCTGTCCTCAAGATTAGAGATTTGAAAAGGGAAAAGTACACCATTTGATTTTACCCTTATTGTGCATTTCAGTTTCGATATGGATTTGACATTTTGATATACAACATTGAAAGAGAGAGGCGCATCCAAGAAAAATCCCACATGTGTATCCTTCTAGACAAGAGTGCATGCTTCAACAATGGCTTCAGTATGCTCCATAGCATCATCCTAGAAAGTGGGATATGTTTCCACTGGTTCGTACTTTCTAGCATTTCGTGGTAAGTGATGGAACATTGAAGTCCAACGCTTTCGAATGTTGTGCATGGAAGTTGCTTGTGGAAAAGCCGAAGATGTAGGAGAGGAAAGGGGTGGATTAAGCAGTGCCGAAGGTGGCGGTAGTAGAGGATATATGGAGGGAGGAAGTTTAGAGGGAGGTGCTATAAGGTCTGAAGGGGAGAGAGAGAGAAGAAATTGGGTTAGAAACGGATGCTTCCATGGATTGTACCATTGGAAAAAGTAGATGGCGATGAACTAAGTTTAGTTTATTAGTTTAACCTGTATAAAAAGAGGATGATCTGACTAGTCTAACTCATTCATGAGCTATTCTAAAATATCTAAAAACAATGCTTGCTTGAATGTTGCTGTAACTATAGCATGTTTAATCCATAGCGTTGTTTGTTGAGAAAAATTCAAAAGCCACGGTTTATTATATTCTGTTTACTTAAGCATTTAGGTACGCTTACCAAGCCACATAACCACATTTTTTTAGGAATTTTCACTTGGACATATCTCAAATTGTACACGACCAAATCAAGATTTGTGACATCCGTGTGAAAGATATATGCCAATACTACCATAGAATCTTGTTTGAAAGAATTCTGGCATATGTGGATCGAATATACA
This sequence comes from Allium sativum, assembly GCA_030737875.1. NCBI lineage: Eukaryota > Viridiplantae > Streptophyta > Magnoliopsida > Asparagales > Amaryllidaceae > Allium > Allium sativum. The sequence continues at coordinate 73,354,579 of CM060924.1, forward strand.
TATTTGAACCTTATTTCGAATATATATGAATTATCACTCTACGACGAGCTCGTTTTAACTATATTTAATTTATTGGTTCAAACTTTATAAACAAGGGACAACCCGACTAGTCTAACTCATTCGAAAGTTGAAATCTCGCCACTGGCTATTTTATTCAATACGAGATTCCTCATCCATTTTATCTCACATACTTTTCCACCTTTCTGCTTTACTAAATCTTCCCAAAACAAAAACTCACTTCCCAATATACACTTCTACTTAAAATAATCTACAACAACTACAGTAATTGTGCTATTCGTCTGGTTCTGCATCGCAATCAAAGTTAATTTTATTATACTTAACATATTTTTCATTTTCTCAGATGTAAAATGTTTTACATTTTCTTGTAGTCGCACAAATTTTATTTCACCACTAGATAGAACGGATCAATGGGAAATTGAGGATGATACTTTGATGAAGTATTGCGGTAATTTAGAGTTTAGATCATGTGAGAAAATGATGGATTTTGATTATGTAACACAAACACAATTATCACGTAATTGTCGTCGACTGGATAAAGAAATTTGCACTAAAACTGAAACAGCTACGGTTCTCGAACAACCAGATCATCTTCCTGGTAGCAAGCAAAAATATTTTGTTGCAGTGGATGTTGGTAGTTGGGTTAATTGTGGTCGAACACTGGCTATAGGTGAGCCCACACCGAGAAAGATATGTTATTGTAAAAGAGTATGTTATGTGATTGTGGCTAAAAATAGGAGCGTTAGTATGTGTTGTAGGATCTATAAGTGTTCTAACTATACACTAAAACAATCTTATCCTGACTTATTCCACTGTTGTAAGTACAACGAGTGGACTGATCCTCCAATGTGTCAGAGACAACATGAGGATGCATTGGAGATGCGGGATGAGAATAAACGATTGAAAAAAGAGATGAAGAAAGAAATATTACGTACGGAAAAGGCAATTTTCCATTTGAAACAACTTTATTTAGACTTGCAATCAAAGCTTCCAAGGTACCCCAATGAGTAGTTCATACAAATGTAATTTATGGCTTGGGCATGAATTTATCAGTCATTGTATTAGGTTTGGAAATGTAGTTTGTACGAATGTATTAGTCAATGTATTAGGTGTACGATTGAAAGTGATGAATGTATGCTCATTGCAAATTGTCGTCAATGTATGAATGAAAGTTATTCTTCTACATCAACATTAATAATAACCACAAACTTGAAAAATACTAATGCAATATAATTTTCTGAATGAATGTTATATTTAGTTTATTTGCTCAAACTTATTAAACAAAGGATGACCTGAATAGTCATTTCAACAGCTTTAAGGGTATGCAATGTGTGGTCTTCTCAACAGAGTACAGTCTTTCTAATAGTGTACAATGTGCAGACAGTTCAACATTATACAATGTGCAATGTAAAGTAATTTCAATAGCTTTAGCAGTATGTAGTGTGTAGCCCTTTCAATAGAGTGCAGTTATTCCAACGATGTACAGTGTGTAGTCAGTTCAACATCGTGCAACATGCAATGTAAAGTAATTTCAATTCTTTAGCAGTGTGCAGTCATTTGAACAACTTCCACACAACTATGCCAATATGTATGACATGTAATCCGTGTCTTTCTCACAATTCTTCACTCAAATAAGCTCATTCTTCCCTACACCTTTGCATAATCAAAGATATGCCTTCATAGCCTTCATCTGTTGATTCTGATTTATGGCTAGCGCACGATACTTCAGATGGTCCATGAACTGATGTAGATTGGCTTATTGAATGCTAAGAGCACCACTATGAGGATGTCCATCATGAGTTCCCAAATCTAAGCCAACTTAGACTTTAGGAACCTATTGAACCTCCATACGGACAGGATAATCATCAAGTTTTAAATGCTCAACCTCCTATTCAACTAGTGATAGAACAATTTTCAATTGTTCAACCTCTGTATGAACAAGAGGTACAACGAGCTTCAGTTCTTCAATCTCCATATGATCAAGTAGTTGACTCATATCTTGTCTGTTGCAACTATGTTATGCGGTGGAGGTAGTGGTAAAGGCAGATGAAGAAAATTTTGGTTGTAGAATCTAGTTATGCCCATTATGGCCAAACATCAGTTGCTACTCTTAATGGATTGATGATCGTTTATGTTCAGTGGGAATTTCTTGTGCTAACGAGTTGGAACAAGAGATAAGGTATCTTATAACTGCTTTAGAAGCCCTCGAGATTGAACGTAACTTATAGTTTGCTTGATTAAATATTTTTCTAGTTAACATCCATTGTATCCTAAGTTTTAGCATCTATTTCCAATGTATGACTAAACAAAATGTAATTCTACATGATGAAATATTCATTTGAGAAGTTTAGTTCGATGAAAATCGTGATCAAGAATGGTAACGACATCAAGAATAGTAATGAATATAATAAACAAAATATATTCTTGGAAATGACATAAAATGACATCCACACTGAAATGACATAACATAATCAATAATGATATACAGTACATCACACGAATAATATTGACATCTACACTGAAATCATATGACTTGAATAATAATGACATATAACATGAACAATAGTAATATCAATACATAAACCTAATGTAATAGGTCTGCAATACATCAGAGAAAAATAATAAATACATCACACCAAATGAACTATAATATAAACGATCACGGAATCATATTGAATATTTGACAATACATCCCGTACCCTGCTAAAAAACCAATCCTTGTTTACCAACCATACATTGTCTAACCAAATCCAATTCTCTCTCGATACGTTCCTCAAAAAATCCGATTTGTGCTGATTCTAGTGGACGTGTCGGATGTCGACAGCTTCTCTCATCCTCATCATCCCGGCTACTGTTGGGACCAGCTAAATGCTCGTAGTACATCTACACGTCAGAAAATCTCTTGCACGTTTCCTCTAGCTATACTTGTAGCCCGATTACTTCCTCTTCCAAGAAATGAAGCTCGCTATCATATTAGTCTAAACTATGCCTATGTTCTATGTATCCTGTGTATTCGGTCCCCACTATTTTCATATCATAGAGATCAATGTATGATATTTGTGTCTGATCCGCATAATGATCATGTGTCAGTGGGTAAAACATGTCAACATAACTGTCTGGTCCTATAGTAGGGACTGTCATGGTGCATCCAAAGTGAGAAGAAGCCGCCACATGATTTGGTGCACGATAACCTTTGTTAGGATGGGTAATATTGTAACGACCCAGAAATTTCAGCAGTTGAAATATAAATTTAATTATTGAGGATTTATTGTTAAAAGAAATATTTATAATTGTGTTTTGATATAGAATTTGAAAGTTTATTTATTTTGAACTTTGTTGAATATATTTATATTTGGATTTCAATTTAGAATTTGGACTTTAAATTTTGTTTTGAGCGTATTTGAGTAAACTTACAAAGGAAAATTCCATTTGTAAATTTAATTTTTAATATGAACGTTTGTTATAAGAGACGTTATTAACATTATCTAGATAATTTGAATTTATTAGAATATTTAAATTATAAGTTAAGTTAAGATTTAATGTTGAAGTAAATGTTTATATATTTGGATTTTTACACGAAATTTGAAATTTATTCTATTTTTAATATGATTTGGATATATTGTTAAATAAAATTCCTTTTATAAATTAAATATTAAACTTTGAAATTATGTTTAGCTTCGATATAGCAATTTGAGTTAAGAAAAAAAAGAAAAAAAATTAATTTATTTAACTTTGAAATATAAGCAGTATAATTGATTTGAAAATCAAAGTTTATTTTGAAATATGAATTGAGACATATTTACAAATTTAAAAGAGATATTTATTTTAATGTTGGGTTGACATCTAATTTGTTAAGTATAAATTTAGTTTTGTAATTTAAGAATTTGGAAATAAATCCCGTTTCTGAATTGAGATTTGGTATTTGACTTGGAAACAAGTTGAATTTGTTTGAGCATTTGACAATTTGTTTAAAACGCTGATATACTTCGTGCACCATTAATATGTCTTTGAAACCAAACAAGCAACGTTGTTGTATGCATTTCTTTTAAATGGTGACTTTCTCCATTCAAAGCAATATCTCGTTCAAACCCATATCTGAGAATATATACTCAAAGATATTATGCTGAAACAACGTGCCACTTGCCTTTGTTTTACTGTATGTTTCAACACCTATCCACTTCTCTTTGAAATTGTATTACACGGTTTTGTTCACTCCTTTTACCAATTCTCTTATTTTTAGTATAAAATGTGCATGTACCCCTGCATTTGCTCAGAACAAAAGGAGCCACTTCCTCCTCTTTACTTCCTTAGCAGCTGATCCTCCCTAAATTAATTTCCATTCCCCAAAATTTATTTTCCCAAAATGAAAAACAATTTTGACCTAACGCTTCAATTCAATCTGCTATTTTTCTGCCATCACCCAATTGAACTCCGCCCATCCCAAAACCATCGTCTCCTTCAATTCATGGTCGTGTTGTGTTCTTCCCCAAGTCCCGATTTTCCTAGACCCATCTCTCTCCCTGTCCCCCTTTTTTTCGACAGTAATCGTGGCCTCCACTGACCAAAAACTTCCTACTGCTCTTGCAAGCCTCTGAAACCGTGCCTTGTGTTTCAGGTCCATCGCGGTTTAGCTCCACCGAAACAGTGAAGCCTACGGTCTGTTTACGCAGCTGAACCATGCATCATCACAGACTTAACCACACCACTTCCGACATTGTCTACGCCTAAGCAACCCCAGTCGGCGCAAGTACCGTCCTACTTCAACAATTCACCAAACCAGGTTCAGTTCAATATGAATGCTTGCTCGCCCTTCCCCTGTCTGACATCACAGGATTGTAAGTTTAACTTACGATTAAACTCATTTCAAGTCTTCTACTTCATGCATTCACTAAGTGTAGCTGTTTGGATTTGTTTTTCCATTGTTCCTATCATTTGGGGTTGACTGTTTGGATAAATATTTATTTCGTTAATGTTATAGCATTTAGATGCCCACGTTTTATTTGCCTTGCTGGTACATACCCATTTGCATGTTGTCACCTTTACTTCGCTTTGCATAAGCTTGATAGTAGTACACATATCCATTTCATTAGTATCGTTGAAACCCAACCTTTTGCTCCTTATTTAAGTTTTCTTATGGGCGTTAATCATTCCTTAGTTGCATAGTTTATGTCGCTTTGTTTGGGTCGTTGCATGGAAGTATAAGTTTAATTAGAGGTCACTTTTTCCATTTTGGAAGCCATATCTTTGGCCACATGAGTTAATTGTACCTGTTTCTTTTCCCTCTGGCCATCTACTTTCGTGTTACATGCGACATACCTTCGTTATGTGTTTCCTCGACCCTTGTTGCGATCCAAAACACATAAGGACTCGGAAGTCGATAGGGAAGTTAGTTTGCATTCATGATTGTTGTTATGCTTCTGTAACTCGAAAATCCAGCATATAAAATTCATTTCATACTTGGGTAAATTAAGGATTGTGCACCACGTTAACATAGAAGTTTAATGCTTAAAACACACATGCAAGTCAACTTGTCCTCAGGATTAGTTGAAACAGAACTGCATAGCTTTTGTCCCCTGACCTTCTATTTTCAGATTTGTTGAGGTAGTCACAGTTTGCATACTTTTAATCATTATAGTTTATTTATACTTTTGCAATACTATCATTTTATTATATAGCAAGTGAATGGGTGGATGACCATTTATTATTAACCCTTTATGCATCCCAAACAAATATTTGCCAACCTGGGCATAATTATTCAAATATTATGACTATTTATAGATACATATCAGGACAAAGATTGGATTAAACTTAGTGTAGTAGAACCTGCTACTCATTTTAGTTGACTTCTTGTGTGGCTAGATAATTTTGATCTCCTTACTTCCATGTGTGTTTATAGTAGTTCTTTTTTTTGTTTTGTATGAAATCCACTGAGTATCTTGCTAGTGCATGTCCACCAGGATGTACTATTATATAGTTAAATATGTGTGACGGCAAGGAATTTCGCTCGGTCCGAACCAGTCGCTAAACCGATCCAGGCCGTTCGAAACGCCCTATCGTTTGAGAACAAGACAAAATAGAACGCATACAAAAGAACATTTCACTGTATATTACAACAATGCATCAGATTACAAGAATATACAGAGTAACAATGAATATTACACAGAAATATCAGAGATTTAAAATTACTTTTAAATACATAGCAGCGGAAAATAATACAATACACAACTAGAAGTAGATATACGGATACAAAGCTTTCCGGATATCGTTCCAGCTGTAAACCAGGATCCTGTGAATATAAATCTGCAAAACCAAAACTACTAGCTGCCCGTGTCAAAATAGGGGCACCCAGAGTTTAGGTTAAAACAATAAACTCCAGGTCAGTCATGTGACTGGTGTGAGAACTAAAACAGTTAATCTTTATTTTTAAAGCTAGGTAAATCAAGGGACCACGCCGTATAACACGGAACGGGTTTCCTCCCAAGAATACCGGTGCATAAAACAAACAACGCAATGCTAAATAAAGAAAAATGAAGCTGTTATAAGACCCAGGTCCTATCACACAATGCAACGCAAGCCGGGGGATATGGTTTTTACCTTATAACAGCCAAAGAATGCTTGATACGTTTAAAACAAATCATTTGATACTATAATAAGTGCATAGTGTATAAAACAACTTCAAATCATAAGTATCAATCATAGGCGGCATGAGCGCCCCATCCCACTATGTCGCCATACTAGGCTCTACAAATAAAACCGCAAATGTCACGTATTTGGAAATTGGATTTCCGTCTATGAACCGAGGCAAAAGATAGTCCTCAACCGATTCGAGACGCTCTAGCCCGCCCCTCAGGCAAGCGCGCAGGCAAGCCTTGGATCCTCAGGGCCGGTCCACCGATGTGGATTATTATGCCTGAACACTACGTTTCCCCACCCTATGGGGTGTAAGTCTGGTCCGTCAGCCGACCAGAATGCATCGGCCGAAACCGATATAACCGAGGCGCCTCGCAACAGCAACAACCACATAAGTCAAACTCGTCAGGGCGTGTAAAACCACTGACGCCACTTCTAGCTAGAAAGAAACGCATGCCCTCCCTGACGTCCGTCTCCCGTTTTTGGTTCATACCGGGTGTGAAACTCGCGAAGCAAACGTTACACAAAGCTACGCCACAAAGGTCGTGCTTTGATCATCACCACAAGACTTTGCTTTTCAACAGAAGCCTCGATCAATTGCCACTTAGGCATGCCACACAGGCAATTCACTCCATGCGTTTGATATCCATCAATATATAACCCCTGAGCTCGTACGTCTCAGAGAAGGGCGTTAAGCAAGAGAATAAATTCTCCGCCGCCAAACAGATATATATTTAATAGAGATCAATCACACGGACTAAAATCCAATGTCAGACACACAGTCCATTTACAAGTCCGTTCTGGGGCTGAACGAAACCGGAGGCACCTAGTACCCCGCATATCCATCGATCTCCAAGTACGTCTGGACGATCACCAACTGTTTCCATCTTCTTGGGTGTACAGCCCAATCAAGATCATCAGTTATCACCCAAACGACGTGAAGACCTCCGGTCTTCGACCATCGTCTTCATCTTCGACTTGTCGTCGTATCAGTTATTCAGAATGGGATAAACCAGGTCTTTCCGAATAACTCGCGCATATTTTAAATAAGTGTTACACAAACACAACATACGCCTCATTCCAATTCATTAGTCACTAACCGTAAATTAAACAAGATAATAATTCCCCAAATATTAACCCCGAAGGCCGAAACCAACATCAGATCAATATCCAGAAAACCATTCTGTTTGGCTAACCGACAGTCAATTTCTAAATTTCACATTCATAGGGAAAGGTTCCCATTAATTTTATCCAAGATAAATTTCTTGAATTTATTCTATAATCTATTTTTGAATATCAATTCAAACTAGTCGTGATTAACGAACCTTACCGAAGTAATCATTTGTTTTAATTTCCCAATCCCAACCTATTCATCCCATGAAGTAAAACTGGTTATACTTCATATCTAACACCACGGTGTTATCGGTAAATTCAATTACCATTTCACGTTCAAATCTAATTAAAGATTTAACTATCGCCTGGAGCAAAACTGGTGATACTCCATTTTCGATCATTTCAATCTAATTAAAGATTCATTAAAACTCCACTTAGTTTTAATCGTTAACTGGGTTAAAGAATCAGTGTCGTTTAAAACACGGTTCACAATAAACCCAAAATCACATTCCATTAATTATCGGGTTAAAGAACGAGTGTTATTTAAAACACTGTCCACGATAAACCCAAAAATCAATATCAATTCAATTCCAATTAAATATTATTTAATTGGTACACTTCATTAAATCTAAATAAAAAGATTTAATCTTTTCTCAACTGGGTTCAAGAACAGTGTTAGTGAAGACACCATTCACGACAAACCCCAAATCACATTTGATATTCAATACAAGGCTCTGAATAGAAAATATACCGGCTTATATTCAATATCAAATTCCACGACTAACAAATGTCGTATTGGAAATAACGATATAAATATATCTTTCAAATTTCCATAACAACATCTGTATAATCCCGAATTCCAACATCGAAATATTCCGAAGACAATTTCGATTCAAATCCACTCCAATGCAATCATTGGAAATTTTGGTTATTTTTAAAACCCTTTTCGAATTCAATTTATTTATTTAAAAATAAATAGAATTATAATTCTAGTTCAAAACTAGTTCATTTCGATAAAAATCTATTTTTATCCTTTCAAATATGGAGTTTTTCATCCCAAATCTTTCTAAATCATTCCTTATGATTTTACACAAATTATTACTATTTTTAATAATTTTATCAAGGCCCGTACAGTCGATTTCCAACAACGGCCATCGAACTGCACTAACAGCGACCTTTTTCGAATTTGATTTGGACGTATCTCCAAATCCAACCGTTAGATTTCAAATTTCTAATATTCGTTAGAAAGCTCTTTTCGATACGAACCCAACGGTTCCGGTTTTAGGAGAATCCGACGGTCGGATCTCCCGTAATGTCCGATTGAAATAAATGGTCGAAATTCACGAACTGCCGCGGCGCGGCGCGTTCTATTCAGGCCATTATATTATATATATAATATATATTTCGTCGATTACTATTTAAAACGAATTTTATAAATCGTTTTAATTTCATTTCCAAAGCAATTTCAACTTCCATTTCAATTCAAATCAAAATTGAATTCTTCTTTATAAATTCGTTTTAAAATTCATTTCTATTCAATTCAAATTTCAATTCAATTTGAATTCATTTCAATTCGCTTTCAATTCCATTTGAATTCGTTTTCAATTCAATTCATTTCGAAATCGTTTTCAATTCAATCCATTTCGAAATCGTTTTCAATTCAATTCATTTCGAAATCGTTTTCAATTCAATCCATTTCGAAATCGTTTTCAATTCAATTCATTTCGAAATCGTTTTCAATTCAATTCATTTCGAAATCGTTTTCAATTCAATTCATTTCGAAATCGTTTTCAATTCAATTCATTTCGAAATCGATATAAATATCGTTCACGTCAAAATGGCGTCAATCTAATCAACACGGCTTCATATATTGATATTTTCTAATATTCCATTTCGAATATTTCTATTTCAAATATTTCTATTTCTAAACTGGAATGAGGCCCAATCAATTACCATATAAAATTAATTATATGGATTTTCATACAACACATGTATATAATAGCATTGAAAAATGATCAACCATCAACCAAAGTGCACTACACTGTATAAGCATCAAATAAAGATATCTAACGCTTATAACAGCATGTCAATCAATCGATCGACATATTTAATCAATCAGGATGAGTGAACTTCAAATTTCATCCCAACACCCGTGTGGGGTTTCAAACAATCAAACACAGATTTTATTTGTGCGGTTGGGCGATGTGTGAAATTTATCGACCCAATCAATATCAGTCAAATCAGTGTATATACAAACAAATCGGCCGATTTGTTTATAACTATTCATTTATTCACATTCACGTTAAAAATTATATTTTTAACGATAAAACATTTTATTTCAACCTATGAATTTCTATTCAATTCATTTACACAATAAAATGATATTTTTATTTTCTAACATATTTTAGAAAATTTCGGCGGCATAACGGCACGATACTAGAAACGGGACAAGGCCTAGCCTTATCCCCGGTCTAGTGAAGGCCCACGCCATTCACACATCAATCAAATTCATTCAATTCACCCAAGCAACTCAATTTCAATTCAAATATCCAACTAATCTATGCAACCAAACAAACAAGTCCATGGTCTGTGGACGATTGTGTCGGGTGCTACTAAACACCGTCTGCATCCTAGTATATATATATAACTAGAAAAAAAGAAATTGAAAGGTGAGAAATTCTCACATATAGCTATCCTAGCTCCACGGCTCCTCACTGATAGAAATCTTCATTGCTATCGCATCTTCGCTATCTTCTTTGCCCGTAGCCACTACATATATAAAAATCACACATTTTTATATTTTGTTGTCTTTGAAATAAAAATCACATTTTTATTTATTCACTTTCCATTTAAAAATCATATTTTTATAATTTCTTCATACTTTTAAAAATCGAATTTTTACTATGCGATTCAATATATAAAAATCTAATTTTTACTATGATGTTCAATATATAAAAATCCTATTTTTCTATCGAAGTTCAATATATAAAAATCCTATTTTTCTATCGAAGTTCAATATATAAAAATCCCGCCTTTTTCAAAATCAAATCTTTTTCTTTATTTTCCTAAAACATTAATTTCAGTTTTAAAATGAAAATAAGTTTTCAGTTTTTAAAAATAAAATAAAATCAGTTTTTAAAAATAAAATAAAATCAGTGTTAAACCTTTTTTTTTTTTAAAAATCAGTTTTTAATCTGTAAATATAAAACAAAATAAAATATTAATAATAATAAAAAAACAAATACTTACAGCCGAGGGGGGGGTTTCTTCCTGCGTCGGAGGAGGATGGTAGGGGGGAGCGCGAGTCAGCAGGGAGGAGGAAGAAGAAGGTGGAGGTGGGGAAGATCGGAGGAGGGGGGGGTTTGCTCGCGGTGGGGGCTGAACGGGGGGCTAGGGTTCGGTTTTGGCTCGATTTAGGGGAGGAGGGGCTCGCTGAAATGGAGTGGAGGGGGCGTCGCGCGGCGTCATGCTGGGCGGAGGGAGATGGAGGAAGAGGAGGAGGGGCGACGAAGCGGTGGTGGCGGTGGCCACCCGCGATGGCGGCGGCTGGCGCCCCTAGGGCTTCAGCATTCTCCTTTTTTTTTTCTTTGATTTCTGTCGATTGAATTTGGACCGGGGGGGGGGGGGGGCAAAGGAGATAAGGGGAAGAAAGTTTTATTTTATTTTATTATTTTATTTTCAATTTATGTTGACTTTTTCATACGACCTCGAAACGAGGCACACCGCCTGTCGTCCATAGCGTTTTACCCACATTCCGAACACAATGGGATATGTATCGCAAGCTGATTTGACCATTTGAATCAGTTTCCATTTAATTTACATTTAAATCACTATATTGAATTTTAAACGTACATTTCAAATTACCGGGGTCACATACGAACTCCAAAAATTCCAGAAAATTATTTCTAGCTTCGTATTGACGATACGGTCCTAACAAAACTAATTTCGTCGAATTCTGAGACCGTTAGAAAAATGGCCAATTTCCAGTCGATTAAAATCAACTAAAACTGGTCAAACGCGTTTTCCTTTGCCACGCTCACATATTGATTCGAAAAATTATGAAATTTGGAATCTACCAATAACTTAACATCACGGACCCAACAAAAGTGGTTTCGTCGAAATCCGAGGTCGTTTGCAAAATGTCCATTTTTAAGGGCCTGAATTCCATAGCGACTATTCAGAATTTTCAACTGGACATATCTTTTGATTCCCGATATGAAATCTTGATTTTTCGGATTCGTTGGAAAGATATCATCAATTAGATCCTATCATTTTTGGTTTCACTAAAATCCGGATTGTTTTGCACCCGGTATGTTCAATTGAAGTTTGAAATCGAATTATCGAACTACCGCGCCATTTTCAATTCTATTTATAATTATATATAATTATTTATATTCTAACGACGACGCATATAATATATACGTCGAATTATATTCAAAATAAATTTCACGTCGATTTTATTTAAAATAATTCATTTTAAATAATCAAAATTCGCTAAAATTGCCAAGATAAAAATTTTAAACTGGCCCAGATTTTCCGGGTTATTACAATATGCTCCCTTATTCTTTGTGCCATTAGAACCATTAAGAGTGTTGCTACATGAGCCTTTGTCCTTAAAAAATGCCTGCAACATCTCATGCATTTACCTCACATATCATGCTTGTGAACCTATGTGGTTGAAATGTTTACTGTCAGTATGCTCTTTGAACCATTAAGTAAGCTATGGCATAAACACTTGCCTTAAAAAGTGACTATAACACCTCATGTATTATAATTTTCTTTCCGTTCATAGCTCACGCATGGAACCTCTCAATATATTGCATCGCCTTGTTCCATGATGTACATATTGGCAGTTTGCATGGGCTATGCTCGAATTATTTAAATAAATTTGTTAGGATTAAACTGATTATATTTACATGTCTATCGAAGTTTACTAACTTGAAATAAGTTTAATCCATACTTGGGTGTTTTGTGTTTTTGCATGGAACGCTCGGGTTAGGCCCTAAGTGTTTCAGGTTTAAAGACTTCAGCTTGTAAAGAGGAGAAGCACTTGAAGATTCGTGCGCGCTCTAAGCTCGACAAAATCGTAAATTTATTCATCGAAATTCATGTATAAATTTATATTATTCTTCCATTATGCACAATTTGTATAGAACTCTGATATTTATATAAAATTTTATTCCACTGTAATTATTGTACTTTGTGATTCTGTATTTAATTCTTTTTAAACCCGGTAAGCCAAATAACAATCTGTCTTTTTGAAAGCTTTAAGTTGGTTTAATTACCGACTTGGAGTGGTCAAAATGCCAAGTCGTTACATCTCGTATTAGAGCTTTGGTTCATACAAAGCTTGGCTTATTTAGTTTAAAAACTCATTAGAGACAACGTAGAAATACCTTAGAATGAGCAGAATTAATGATAGAATTAGCGGATTTCGAAAAAGGACTTTTGGAAGAGATTTTGAAAATAAATTTGCTTGAAGAAGATTTGAAACTAAAATATTTTGAAGGAGAATATTTTTGAAATATAAGTCCCATTTTAAAATTCTTAATTAAAAGCTCTTCACGGTAAAGATTTTCGAAATCGATCGTCTAGTGTACGGAATTATCAGAGAAAATAAAATTAATTAATGAGATGAGTTGTACCAAGTGTTCTGAAATATTCCAACTACCATTAAAGGGATTTATGTTAAAAAAAATCATGATGAGTACAAGATATGGATTTTCGAAGGTAATTAAAAACTTGGTAAAGTTAAAATTTGATGAAGTGAAATGTAATGATACTCGACTTAAGAAATGATTGTTGGAACAAGAGCTGAAACAATACTGAAATTGAATCAGATCGGATTGAAATTCATATTAATTACCTTTAATATGTTCTATTTTATTTTGTGTAAAGGTAATCTTGTTTTGCCAATTATTCCAAGTTAATACTATTTACGCCCATCTGTTTATTCATTGTTACTTTACTAAATAATTCATTTTGTATGTATACCTAGCTCTCTACTTTGTCTAAATAATTCATATTTTTTTATATTCTAGCTTTTGCCTTAACTATTTTAAAATTATATTTAGTTCTGTTTTGTCTTGACTATTTGTACTTAGCCATTTTATTGTAAATATAGTATTTAAAACCTTTTTACTTGACTCTTTTATCTTACACTAATTTTTTTTGTATTTTGCGTTTATATATTATATTCTTCGTATGTATCACTAACATTCTACTTTTGACTTAATTACTTGTATTTAACAATTTATAGGATTTTAATTTTCTGTCTTATCTAACCTACTTATTTATTTCAATTCAAATGTATTTCTTTGTAACTATTGTATACCAAGAATATCTATTTTACTTAATTGTTTTACTTAAACTATTTTACCTAAATTATGTTTTATATATCTATTTTATTTGATTTATAATTTGTGGGGCTTTTATCTTATTTTCTTACCCAAGCCTATATATTCCAACTTATGTATTTTAAATCTTACTGTTCACCCAAACTATTTTAGAAAGGTATGCATTTTGATCCAAGCACTTTTAATCGGCGTAAATTGAGTATGAGTAGTTGATCGAATAATGATATTCATAAGCGTGTAAATCCAAATCAAAAGTGATGTTTTGATAAAACTTTGATTTGAGAATATGAACTTAGATTTGAAATGATTTTGGGATTGAGACGAAAATTTCAAGGAAATTAAGACTGAAATAAGAAATTTTAATGGTGATCAAGATACAAGTTTTGAAACTTATTTATGAACATGAGGAAGCGATTAATTCAAAAACTATTGTTTGAAAGGAAATTAATATAAGATAGAATCTTATATAAGGAAGGTACATAAGATTGATACATTGGAAACATAACTCAGAAATTTTATGGACATTCGATATGAAAGTTTTCAAAGCATATATATGACAGATTTATATAAAAATGTCATTAATTCAAAAAAACTATTGTTTTAGAAAATAATCAATGTGTAATGAAATAGTTGCGAGTATTTTATTGATGTCAAGGTTGGACTATTGAGTACATGAAGATTTTTGGACGTACGCCTAGCTAACGTATGTGCTAAACCCTTCATATACTAAATAAATATAGATTCACGCTATAGTCAATTAGAAATGAATCTAGTGGTGGTTGCAATATCACTAGTGTTTATCTCCAAGTTTCGAAGGTGGGGAAGATGTATTCTAGTTAAGATGTCGAGAACTACTTAACTATTTCGATAAATGTTTGAGAATAAGGTAGCTAAGTTAAACACGTACTTAACTTGGATAATAAGTGATAAGCACCTATTTTGTCAATAACTGAAATGATGTATATTTTAGAAGTGAATCTCACTTAAAGAGCTGAAGTGAAATTTTGAAAGAGCATGTAAGTAAGCTTATTTTTTAAGTATTCATATTTAGGATATGTTAAGAATATCACCCCATATTTCAGATTTTGACAGTAGTATTTAATCAAATTATAATGAATATCCAAGTGGGGAGAATACTGTTGAAACTGTATGAACGAATTCGATGGAAGTTACTTAACAAATAATCGCTTATGACGCATATGAAATTTTGAAGTAAGAATTACTCAAGTGAAAAATTATTGAAAATAAAATCGAGTATCCTGTGATTGAACTGCGTATACTTGTATCCTTGTTTGCATTTGACTTTCCTATCTTGGCCTAGGCCAATCATTTAAATTCGAACCGTTTGTTCTTGAGTAATGTAATTTATACCTCTGTATCTTATGAATTTGACCAAGTATTTTGATTCAAACCGTTATACCTTGTGATGTTCATTTGATATTGAATTTCTATTTATACATCTCCACCCGAGTTGAACACATGGAATTTGACTTGATCCATTTATGTATACTCTTTGCGCCGTGTCTCGAAGGAAGACAAATTTTTATTCAAACTAGAAAATCTTGATTTATCCAAGATATTATGTAACACCCCACCTCCACCAGGGTGGCTCTTGCAAGCACTCTGACTTTGGAGGGGCGTTTGAATCAGGTAAACATGCATAATGATATATCAAGGCAGAACAAGAACATATGTATATATGTAAACAGAGTAAATAACATAGATAAAACAGCGGAAGATTTCAAAACATTTCAAAACAAGTCTGGTACAACATAGCTTTCCAAATAAACAAGTCTAGATAAAACAACATCAACTGAAAAACTGAAATAAATAAGTTGTAACAACCCGTAAAATGCGAGCCAGTTTGAAATTTTTATTTTGGCAATTTTAGCGAATTCTGATTATTTAATATGAATTATTTTAAATAATATCGACGAGAAATTTATTTTGAATATAATTCGAACGTATATATTATACGCGTCGTCGTTAGAATATAAATATTTATATATAATTATAAATAGAATTGAAAATGGCGCGGTAGTTCGATAATTCGATTTCAAACTTCAATTGAATGTACCGGGTGCAAAACAATCCGGATTTTAGTGAAACCAAAAATAATGGAATCTAATAGTGAATATCTTTCCAACGAATCCGAAAAATCAAGATTTCATATCGGGAATCAAAAGATATGTCCAGTTGAAAATTCTGAATAGTCGCTATGGAATTCAGGCCCTTAAAAATGGACATTTTGCAAATGACCTCGGATTTCGACGAAACCACTTTTGTTGGGTCCGTGATGTAAAGTTATTGCTAGATTCCAAATTTCATAATTTTTCGAATCAATATGTGAGCGTGGCAAAGGAAAACGCGTTTGACCAGTTTCAGTTGATTTTAATCGACTGGAAATTGGCCATTTTTCAAACGGTCTCAGAATTCGACGAAACTAGTTTTGTTAGGACCGTATCGTCAATACGAAGCTAGAAAATATTTTTCTGGAATTTTTCTAGTCAGTATGTGGCCCCGGTAATTTGAAAAGTACGTTTAAAATTCAATATAGTGATTTAAATGAAAATTCAAAAGGAAACCGATTGTAACGATCAAACCAGCTTGCGATACGTATCTCATTGTGTTCGGAATGGGGGTTAAACGCTATGGACGGCAGGCAGTGGGCCTCGTTTCGAGGTCGTGGATGAAAGTCAACCTTTTTGCGAAATTTAATAATTAAATAATAAAATAAAAAAAAAACCTCTTCCCTCCTTTATCATCTTCCTGGCCCCCCCCCCTTTTTCATTAATCAGAAATAACAAAAAAAAAAAAAAAAAAAAAAAAGAAAACCTAACTTATCGAGCCGCCGCCCTCCAGACCTCGACGCCACCACCGCAGCCCCTTCGAAGCCACCGCCGCCTCGTCTCGAAGTCGCCGACGAAGACCTCGCGTTCCCCCCCCCCAATCGATCGAACCCCGAAGCATAGCGACGCCCCCCCTGGAGCCTTGAAGACGCCGCCATCGACGAACCACCTCGAAGCGCCTCCGATCTCCTTTCCCCCCCCCCCCCCCCCCGCTCCTCTGTAAGTATTTTTATTCTTATTTTTATTTTTAAATTCTATAAAACCGAATTTTTATAAAGATAAAAACTGTTTTGTTTTTAAAATTTTAAAAACCGATTTTGTTAAAGTTTAAAAACAGAAATTTTTATAAAGTTTAAAACAGAAATTTTTATAAAGTAAAACAGAATTTTTAAAGAGTTAAAACTGATTTAGGTTTAAAAAATATAAAACTGATTTAGGTTTAAAACATATAAAACTGATTTTAGGTTTAAGAATATAAAACTGATTTTACATAATGTGAAAACTAGATTTTATATAATGTAAAAACTGAATTTTTTAAAAGCTAAAAACTGAATTTTTTAAAAGCTAAAAACTGATTTGGTTTTTTTAAAAGTTAAAAACTGAGATTTTAAAAAAAAAAAAGATTTTAAAAACTGTTTTTTTTAAAAAAAAAGAAAGTTAAAAACTGATTTCTTTAAAAAGTAAAAATCATATTTTTATTTATTGAAAGTCGAAGTAAAAATCAGATTTTTATATATTGAATAACATAGTAAAAATTCGATTTTTACATATGTAGAGAATACGGGTGAAAGCGACAAAAGGCGAAGATTTCTATTAAGGAAGAATCGTGTGAGTGGATAGCTATCGGTGAGGATTTCTCACTCTTCAATTTCTTTTTATAATTTTATATGTGTTGAAAGTGGAAGTGAATTGCTATATATAAATATCTATACATATATATATATATACGCCCCTCGTCCACAAACCATGGACGATATTTATTGGTTGAAATTGTTGTGAAAATTGATTGATAGCGAAGTGAAAATATTATATATATATGAAAAGTGAAATTTATATATATAGCGAAGTGAAAATATCGAATATATCGAAAGTGAAAATATCGAATATATTGAAAGTGAATATATCATATATATCGAAAGTGAAAATATTATATATATTGAAAGTGAAAATATTATATATAGTGAAAGTGAAAATATCGAATATATCGAAAGTGAAAATATCGAATATATTGAAAGTGAATATATCATATATATCGAAAGTGAAAATATTATATATATTGAAAGTGAAAATATTATATATAGTGAAAGTGAAAATATCGAATATATTGAAAGTGAAAATATCGAATATATTGAAAGTGAAAATATTTTATATAGTGAAAGTGAAAATATCGAATATAGTGAAAGTGAAAATATCAAATATATTGAAAGTGAAAATATCGTATATATGAAAAGTGAAAACGATATATATATGAATTGAAAACGATGTATATGAAATATTTGAATTGAAAACGATGTATATGAAATATTCGATTTTGATAGAAAATAGAAAACGAATTCGAATTGAATTGAATAGAAAATGAATTCGAATTGAATTGAATTGAAAACGAATTCGAATTGAATTGAAATAGAAAACGAATTCGAATTGAATTGAAATAGAAAATGAATTCGAATTGAATTGAATAGAAAACGAATTCGAATTGAATTGAATAGAAAACGAATTCGAATTGAACTGAATAGAAAACGAATTCGAATTGAACTGAATAGAAAACGAATTCGAATTGAACTGAATAGAAAACGAATTCGAATTGAACTGAATAGAAAACGAATTCGAATTGAACTGAATAGAAAACGAATTCGAATTGAACTGAATAGAAAACGAATTCGAATTGAACTGAATAGAAAACGAATTCGAATTGAACTGAATAGAAAACGAATTCGAATTGAACTGAATAGAAAACGAATTCGAATTGAACTGAATAGAAAACGAATTCGAATTGAACTGAATAGAAAACGAATTCGAATTGAATTGAATAGAAAACGAATTCGAATTGAATTGAATTGAAAACGAATTCGAATTGAATTGAATTGAAAACGAATTCGAATTGAATTGAAATAGAAAACGAATTCGAATTGAATTGAAATAGAAAATGAATTCTAATTGAATTGAATAGAAAACGAATTCTAATTGAACTGAATAGAAAACGAATTCGAATTGAACTGAATAGAAAACGAATTCGAATTGAATTGAATAGAAAACGAATTCGAATTGAACTGAATAGAAAACGAATTCGAATTGAACTGAATAGAAAACGAATTCGAATTGAACTGAATAGAAAACGAATTCGAATTGAACTGAATAGAAAACGAATTCGAATTGAACTGAATAGAAAACGAATTCGAATTGAACTGAATAGAAAACGAATTCGAATTGAACTGAATAGAAAACGAATTCGAATTGAACTGAATAGAAAACGAATTCGAATTGAATTGAATAGAAAACGAATTCGAATTGAATTGAAAACGAATTCAAATTGAATTGAAATTTGAATTGAATAGAAATGAATTTTAAAACGAATCTATAAAGAAGAATTCAATTGTGATTTGAATTGAAAAGGAAGTTGAAAATGTTTTTGAAACGAATTCAAAACTATTTATATAATTCGTTTTAAATAGAAATCGACGAAATATATATTATATATATTATATATATAATAAATGGCCTGAATAGAACGCGCCGCGCTGCGGCAGTTCGCGAATTTCGACCATTGACTTCGAACGGACATTACGGGAGATCCGACCGTCGGATTCTCCTGAAATCAGAACCGTTGGGTTCGTATCGAAAAGAGCTTTCTAAGGAATATTAGAAATTTGAAATCTA
This sequence comes from Allium sativum, assembly GCA_030737875.1. Lineage (NCBI taxonomy): Eukaryota > Viridiplantae > Streptophyta > Magnoliopsida > Asparagales > Amaryllidaceae > Allium > Allium sativum. Next base: position 73,374,422 of record CM060924.1, read on the forward strand.
ACGGTTGGATTTGGAATTACGTCCAAATCAAATTTGAAAAAGGTCGCTGTAAGTGCAGTTCGATGGCCATTGATGGAAATCGACCGTACAGGCCTTGATAAAATTATTAAAAATAGTAATAATTTGTGTAAAATCATAAGAAATGATTTGGGAAGAATTGGGATGAAAAACCCCATATTTGAAAAGATAAAAATAGATTTTTATCGAAATGAACTAGTTATTAACTAGAAAAATAATCCAATGGTTAAAAATAAATAAATTGGATTAGATTTGAATTGAAATTATCAATGGATATTTTCGATATTGGATTCCGTGATTATACAGATATCGTGATGGGAATTTGGAAGATATCGATATCGTTATTCCCGATATGATATCTGTTGGTTTCAGGATTTGATGTTAAATATAAGTCAATACTCTCTCTATTTAAAACCTTATATTTAATGTCAAATTTGATTGATTGATGGTTTGGATGGTGCTCGACCAGTTTATGAGCAGAATATGCTTTTGCATTTAGCATTGGGTTGGGTTGAAAATATCTGTGTGCTAACGCCTTGTGAAACACTTCACGATTTGAAGATAAGGTGTTTAGCGATGTTGTGTTCATTTCAAATTTAACGAATGATTGTGAAATGATATTTTCCTTAAGTGAAAAGAAATGTATTCCCGATTTTGGACAGGGAATGTTTTATAAAAATGTTTTATAAAACAGAAAGGATTTCGAGGCCCAAAACCCGATGATTTCTAAAGTGATTTAGAAATGTATTATATGTTACATTGTGATTATTATGTTGTGAAATGATTTTCCCTACTTCGGGATATGAAATGATTTAGTATGTGGCTAAAGATTCGGGTAACCCTGAGACTAAAAGTATGGGTGAGAGGGCGGTGTATGCTCTCCTGAGTGGGAGGTGCATCGTCGGTGTAGCCTACTCCTATGTGGGGTAGGTGCACATATATATATATATATCGAGTTGCGAGGTGCGTACCATTTGCCTTGTCGATGGGGAGCACGATATTTGGTTGCATACTTGTTTGTATGCATTGTTATGTTTTGGAATTCACATTTCCAAATGATTTGATTTGAGATCCCGAAGTGAAATCTACTTTGATATAGAAAGTTAGATATGTATTTCAAATGATTTGAAATAAGAAATCGGGAATAAAATCCAAAGGAATAATTTCTGTAAATTGAATTGGATTTGGAAAATCTAAGTGTTGTGATTAATCTAAGTGGGTAGATTGGGATATTGCATGTTGTGTGATGCATAGTAGATCCATATATCTATATTGATTGTTGCTTATACACTGGCTTTCATGGGGGTAAACCCGTTCCGCGAAAGTGGCGTGGTCCCGTGATTTGCCTTATTTTTAAACAAGTTTAACAACTGTTTTTGAGTTCTCACACCAGTCCCATGACTGACCTGTAGTTTGCTTTTCCCTTGCGAACTCGGGTGCCCCTATTTTCCGCACGGGCAGTCGAGTAGTTTTATTTTGCAGATGTATTGAGCAGGATTCTGGATTGAAGCTTTAAGCTGTGTCCAGACATTTACAGTCTTCCGCTGTGTAGTTTATATTTCCGCTGTGCATTGTATTACATTTATGTAAATTTATCTTCCGCTGTGTATTATTTTCGATATACTCTGATATTCTGTACTCTGATGTAACATTATTATGATGTTTATTGAAGTCTTCTGTTATTTGTTCTGATGTGTTGTATACCCAAAGTTAGCGTATGCGGGATTCGAACGGTCTCGGTCGGTTTAGCGATCGATTAGGTCCGGGCGAAATCCGTGTCGTTACAACGTGGTATCAGAGCTTTGGTTAAACCCAAATCTTTGGGGTACAACTCGTTAGAACAGAATAAAAGACTCATCAGAGGTAGGATTAGTAATGTCCTATAAAAGAATCCTCATTAGAGATAGAATCAGTAGCATTCTAGAATGAGTGACTCGTTAGAGATGGGGTTAGAAATGCCCTAGAATGAGTCGAGAGTTATTTGTTTATAAATAACGTATTTGTGATTATATATAATCTGATTTTAGAAAATATGATTTTAAATATATAAAATTATATATTTGAAAATATAATCAATTAATTGATTGATGTTTGTGTTGTTTGTTTAATTGTTTGATAATTTTGAACCATAATGCCTAATGGTATCAAATATTGACTGGTATTGAAAATTGGTCGCATTTGCTTGCATATACATATACTTACATTGAACAGGTCATAGCAAGGAGGCTAGAGCAGAGAATAAAATTTGTTTGCCCGACAAATAGGTACATGTTTACTACATAATTTCCTGTTTTGTTTGGGTGATGATGATTTTGTGAGCCTATTGGCTAGCCGCTTGGCTTTTTCTTTTTCTTTTTGAGATCTGAAGGACCGGGGAAGCTATTTGAAATTCCCCGATGCTCCCGGTGCAGGGGAGGTTATGGCGAAATTTTTCAAAAATTTAGGGTGTTAGCCAAATTTTTGAGATTTTGAAAATTCTCAGAAACTGAAGAGTTGGAGAATGGAAGCCAGATCGAACGTAGAGTTGAATAATCAAACCACTTTCGACTTTGTTCCTTTTCGGGGACGAAAAGTTTTAAGTGGGGGAGATTGTAACAACCCGTAAAATGCGAGCCAGTTTGAAATTTTTATTTTGGCAATTTTAGCGAATTCTGATTATTTAATATGAATTATTTTAAATAATATCGACGAGAAATTTATTTTGAATATAATTCGAACGTATATATTATACGCGTCGTCGTTAGAATATAAATATTTATATATAATTATAAATAGAATTGAAAATGGCGCGGTAGTTCGATAATTCGATTTCAAACTTCAATTGAATGTACCGGGTGCAAAACAATCCGGATTTTAGTGAAACCAAAAATAATGGAATCTAATAGTGAATATCTTTCCAACGAATCCGAAAAATCAAGATTTCATATCGGGAATCAAAAGATATGTCCAGTTGAAAATTCTGAATAGTCGCTATGGAATTCAGGCCCTTAAAAATGGACATTTTGCAAATGACCTCGGATTTCGACGAAACCACTTTTGTTGGGTCCGTGATGTAAAGTTATTGCTAGATTCCAAATTTCATAATTTTTCGAATCAATATGTGAGCGTGGCAAAGGAAAACGCGTTTGACCAGTTTCAGTTGATTTTAATCGACTGGAAATTGGCCATTTTTCAAACGGTCTCAGAATTCGACGAAACTAGTTTTGTTAGGACCGTATCGTCAATACGAAGCTAGAAAATATTTTTCTGGAATTTTTCTAGTCAGTATATGGCCCCGGTAATTTGAAAAGTACGTTTAAAATTCAATATAGTGATTTAAATGAAAATTCAAAAGGAAACCGATTGTAACGATCAAACCAGCTTGCGATACGTATCCCATTGTGTTCGGAATGGGGGTTAAACGCTATAGACGGCAGGCAGTGGGCCTCGTTTCGAGGTCGTGGATGAAAGTCAACCTTTTTGCGAAATTTAATAATTAAATAAAAAAAAAAAAACCTCTTCCCTCCTTTATCATCTTCCTGGCCCCCCCCCCCTTTTTCATTAATCAGAAATAACAAAAAAAAAAAAAAAAAAAGAAAACCTAACTTATCGAGCCGCCGCCCTCCAGACCTCGACGCCACCACCGCAGCCCCTTCGAAGCCACCGCCGCCTCGTCTCGAAGTCGCCGACGAAGACCTCGCGTTCCCCCCCCCCCCCCCATCGATCGAACCCCGAAGCATAGCGACGCCCCCCCTGGAGCCTTGAAGACGCCGCCATCGACGAACCACCTCGAAGCGCCTCCGATCTCCTTCCCCCCCCCCCCCCCCCCCGCTCCTCTGTAAGTATTTTTATTCTTATTTTTATTTTTAAATTCTATAAAACCGAATTTTTATAAAGATAAAAACTGTTTTGTTTTTAAAATTTTAAAAACCGATTTTGTTAAAGTTTAAAAACAGAAATTTTTATAAAGTTTAAAACAGAAATTTTTATAAAGTAAAACAGAATTTTTAAAGAGTTAAAACTGATTTAGGTTTAAAAAATATAAAACTGATTTAGGTTTAAAACATATAAAACTGATTTTAGGTTTAAGAATATAAAACTGATTTTACATAATGTGAAAACTAGATTTTATATAATGTAAAAACTGAATTTTTTAAAAGCTAAAAACTGAATTTTTTAAAAGCTAAAAACTGATTTGGTTTTTTTAAAAGTTAAAAACTGAGATTTAAAAAAAAAAAAAAAGATTTTAAAAACTGTTTTTTAAAAAAAAAAAGAAAGTTAAAAACTGATTTCTTTAAAAAGTAAAAATCATATTTTTATTTATTGAAAGTCGAAGTAAAAATCAGATTTTTATATATTGAATAACATAGTAAAAATTCGATTTTTACATATGTAGAGAATACGGGTGAAAGCGACAAAAGGCGAAGATTTCTATTAAGGAAGAATCGTGTGAGTGGATAGCTATCGGTGAGGATTTCTCACTCTTCAATTTCTTTTTATAATTTTATATGTGTTGAAAGTGGAAGTGAATTGCTATATATAAATATCTATACATATATATATATACGCCCCTCGTCCACAAACCATGGACGATATTTATTGGTTGAAATTGTTGTGAAAATTGATTGATAGCGAAGTGAAAATATTATATATATGAAAAGTGAAATTTATATATATAGCGAAGTGAAAATATCGAATATATCGAAAGTGAAAATATCGAATATATTGAAAGTGAATATATCATATATATCGAAAGTGAAAATATTATATATATTGAAAGTGAAAATATTATATATAGTGAAAGTGAAAATATCGAATATATCGAAAGTGAAAATATCGAATATATTGAAAGTGAATATATCATATATATCGAAAGTGAAAATATTATATATATTGAAAGTGAAAATATTATATATAGTGAAAGTGAAAATATCGAATATATTGAAAGTGAAAATATCGAATATATTGAAAGTGAAAATATTTTATATAGTGAAAGTGAAAATATCGAATATAGTGAAAGTGAAAATATCAAATATATTGAAAGTGAAAATATCGTATATATGAAAAGTGAAAACGATATATATATGAATTGAAAACGATGTATATGAAATATTTGAATTGAAAACGATGTATATGAAATATTCGATTTTGATAGAAAATAGAAAACGAATTCGAATTGAATTGAATAGAAAATGAATTCGAATTGAATTGAATTGAAAACGAATTCGAATTGAATTGAAATAGAAAATGAATTCGAATTGAATTGAAATAGAAAATGAATTCGAATTGAATTGAATAGAAAACGAATTCGAATTGAATTGAATAGAAAACGAATTCGAATTGAACTGAATAGAAAACGAATTCGAATTGAATTGAATAGAAAACGAATTCGAATTGAACTGAATAGAAAACGAATTCGAATTGAACTGAATAGAAAACGAATTCGAATTGAACTGAATAGAAAACGAATTCGAATTGAACTGAATAGAGAACGAATTCGAATTGAACTGAATAGAAAACGAATTCGAATTGAACTGAATAGAAAACGAATTCGAATTGAACTGAATAGAAAACGAATTCGAATTGAACTGAATAGAAAACGAATTCGAATTGAACTGAATAGAAAACGAATTCGAATTGAATTGAAATAGAAAATGAATTCGAATTGAATTGAAATAGAAAATGAATTCGAATTGAATTGAATAGAAAACGAATTCGAATTGAATTGAATAGAAAACGAATTCGAATTGAACTGAATAGAAAACGAATTCGAATTGAATTGAATAGAAAACGAATTCGAATTGAACTGAATAGAAAACGAATTCGAATTGAACTGAATAGAAAACGAATTCGAATTGAACTGAATAGAAAACGAATTCGAATTGAACTGAATAGAAAACGAATTCGAATTGAACTGAATAGAAAACGAATTCGAATTGAACTGAATAGAAAACGAATTCGAATTGAACTGAATAGAAAACGAATTCGAATTGAACTGAATAGAAAACGAATTCGAATTGAATTGAATAGAAAACGAATTCGAATTGAATTGAATAGAAAACGAATTCGAATTGAATTGAAAACGAATTCAAATTGAATTGAAATTTGAATTGAATAGAAATGAATTTTAAAACGAATCTATAAAGAAGAATTCAATTGTGATTTGAATTGAAAAGGAAGTTGAAAATGTTTTTGAAACGAATTCAAAACTATTTATATAATTCGTTTTAAATAGAAATCGACGAAATATATATTATATATATTATATATATAATAAATGGCCTGAATAGAACGCGCCGCGCTGCGGCAGTTCGCGAATTTCGACCATTGACTTCGAACGGACATTACGGGAGATCCGACCGTCGGATTCTCCTGAAATCAGAACCGTTGGGTTCGTATCGAAAAGAGCTTTCTAAGGAATATTAGAAATTTGAAATCTAACGGTTGGATTTGGAATTACGTCCAAATCAAATTTGAAAAAGGTCGCTGTAAGTGCAGTTCGATGGCCATTGATGGAAATCGACCGTACAGGCCTTGATAAAATTATTAAAAATAGTAATAATTTGTGTAAAATCATAAGAAATGATTTGGGAAGAATTGGGATGAAAAACCCCATATTTGAAAAGATAAAAATAGATTTTTATCGAAATGAACTAGTTATTAACTAGAAAAATAATCCAATGGTTAAAAATAAATAAATTGGATTAGATTTGAATTGAAATTATCAATGGATATTTTCGATATTGGATTCCGTGATTATACAGATATCGTGATGGGAATTTGGAAGATATCGATATCGTTATTCCCGATATGATATCTGTTGGTTTCAGGATTTGATGTTAAATATAAGTCAATACTCTCTCTATTTAAAACCTTATATTTAATGTCAAATTTGATTGATTGATGGTTTGGATGGTGCTCGACCAGTTTATGAGCAGAATATGCTTTTGCATTTAGCATTGGGTTGGGTTGAAAATATCTGTGTGCTAACGCCTTATGAAACACTTCACGATTTGAAGATAAGGTGTTTAGCGATGTTGTGTTCATTTCAAATTTAACGAATGATTGTGAAATGATATTTTCCTTAAGTGAAAAGAAATGTATTCCCGATTTTGGACAGGGAATGTTTTATAAAAATGTTTTATAAAACAGAAAGGATTTCGAGGCCCAAAACCCGATGATTTCTAAAGTGATTTAGAAATGTATTATATGTTACATTGTGATTATTATGTTGTGAAATGATTTTCCCTACTTCGGGATATGAAATGATTTAGTATGTGGCTAAAGATTCGGGTAACCCTGAGACTAAAAGTATGGGTGAGAGGGCGGTGTATGCTCTCCTGAGTGGGAGGTGCATCGTCGGTGTAGCCTACTCCTATGTGGGGTAGGTGCACATATATATATATATATCGAGTTGCGAGGTGCGTACCCTTTGCCTTGTCGATGGGGAGCACGATATTTGGTTGCATACTTGTTTGTATGCATTGTTATGTTTTGGAATTCACATTTCCAAATGATTTGATTTGAGATCCCGAAGTGAAATCTACTTTGATATAGAAAGTTAGATATGTATTTCAAATGATTTGAAATAAGAAATCGAGAATAAAATCCAAAGGAATAATTTCTGTAAATTGAATTGGATTTGGAAAATCTAAGTGTTGTGATTAATCTAAGTGGGTAGATTGGGATATTGCATGTTGTGTGATGCATAGTAGATCCATATATCTATATTGATTGTTGCTTATACACTGGCTTTCATGGGGGTAAACCCGTTCCGCGAAAGTGGCGTGGTCCCGTGATTTGCCTTATTTTTAAACAAGTTTAACGACTGTTTTTGAGTTCTCACACCAGTCCCATGACTGACCTGTAGTTTGCTTTTCCCTTACGAACTCGGGTGCCCCTATTTTCCGCACGGGCAGTCGAGTAGTTTTATTCTGCAGATGTATTGAGCAGGATTCTGGATTGAAGCTTTAAGCTGTGTCCAGACATTTACAGTCTTCCGCTGTGTAGTTTATATTTCCGCTGTGCATTGTATTACATTTATGTAAATTTATCTTCCGCTGTGTATTATTTTCGATATACTCTGATATTCTGTACTCTGATGTAACATTATTATGATGTTTATTGAAGTCTTCTGTTATTTGTTCTGATGTGTTGTATACCCAAAGTTAGCGTATGCGGGATTCGAACGGTCTTGGTCGGTTTAGCGATCGATTAGGTCCGGGCGAAATCCGTGTCGTTACATAAGTGCTATCCCCAATTAAGTGGTAACCATAGCTAGCTTCATGTCGAAACCGTACATGAGCTGAAATCCCACAAGCAAGCAATCCGAAATCCAAGCTAAGCTCCAGTATTCCCTCCCTGAGAACCTGGGGGGGGGGGGGGGGGGGGGGGACGGAAGAAAAGAGGCGAAAGAAAACAGGTCAGTCAAAAAGACCGAGTAAGCCCTACTACAATCAATGTAAACTGATAAAGTTAACTGGCATGAGCAGCAGGGATGAACGTAAGGATAACAATATACTAGCATGATGATTAACTAACAAGGTAGATAAAGGTGTCATCGCATAATCAGGATTAAGGTTTTTGCACCACAGGTGTACTAGCAAACTAACATGACTTGAATAAACAAGTATTGATCCCTTGGCCCAAGCTTTGGCCCAATAACATGAAATGACCCTAATACAAGGTCCAACCAAACGGTCTAGTCGATCGGCTCCCTAAGCCTAACTCGTCACGTGTTGGTGTCAATACGGCCCAATCATAATTGTAGTCGAACTGTGCCGGGTCCACCCTTCGGGTGTATCAAGCCCTAGGGTGTCAACCCCTGGACACCATGAACATGAGTGCACAGTCCCGATCTACTGGTACCCGTGCATGTTTTCTCCGGCTACGGACTATGTGCACGACCAGAGTCCGCCCGGAACTACACCGGCGTACCCTCTGCCGTCGCTTTTGGTCACTTACCTCCAGTCAAGTAATCGTGCCCCCACCCTAGCCTAGTCCCTAGGGTCATGATGATACTAACTTGGGATTACTGCTGGAGTGGGCCCCCATTGCTAGGATTTTTCTAGTGGGTTAAGTACGGTTTAACCCTCTTGCTAATCCTGGATTAACTTGGTTAAGTGTAACGATGAGTTCACGACTTAACCCCGATTAATCTACCAAGCCCAAATTGGTTAAGTATTAAGTGGACCATGACTTAACCCTAATCACGAGGCATTAATTAATTTAATGCGCCTTAACCTCTCACATTAGACCTTGTTGTGGTTACTAGTTAAGCCGGGCGGGTCCGGGTAGCTTTACACCACAACTTGGTCTAACCTCGGGTTCAAGGTACAACATGACCAACTTCTCACATTGGGTCCTATTGTTTGTAGCAACTAGTTAAGCCGGTCGGTTCCGGGTAGGTTTACGCTACAAACTCAACCCAACCTCGAGTTGGCCACACTTATCTTTTCTAAGTGTCATGTCCATCATGTTTCCAAAACATGTTACAAGTTTTCAAGCAATTGGGTAGACCTAACTTAATAGGTAAATTCCCAATGGGTAGACCTAACTTAATAGGTAAATTCCCAAGCTTATGTTTTATGTCTTTTAAGTTTACCCAACCCCAAACGCAATCCCATCGCTTACATATCGCAATAGCGCATAAAGGATAGAAAGAGGGAACTTGGCATAATCATGACATAAAGGTATTGAAGCCACAAGCTTAACATGGTGGCATATGAAATGTTCATATGTTCATACAATTGCATATTACATTTTTAGGCCTCAAAAGCATGCATAAAACCAAAATTAGCATATTGGTGATACATGGTGCTAAATGACATGTAGAGATGGCCATAAGTTCGCATTTAGCCTCACATGCAAGTTATCATAAGAGATATGATAACTTACATGTTGCTAAAATGCAACCTTTGGCATAAAGCTTAAAGCTTTATGTTCATAAACCCAAAATAAGCTTGCATAACATGATAGCATGAGCAAAATGTTCAAACCAAACTTGCATAACATAACTTGGCATACTTGCATATAAACTTGCATATCACAACATGATAAACTTGCATATAAACTTGCATATCACAACATGATAAACTTGCATATAAACTTGCATATCACAACATGATAAACTTGCATATAAACTTGCATATCATACATTTAACTTTAGAGTTTAAGTATGAAAGTAGAATAGGGCTTACAATGCTTAAGAAGTCACAAAAATATGACAAAGCCCTTATGAAATCAATTAAACCCAAAATGCAAGCAAAACCCTTGAGCCAAAATGATCAAGACTCTTTCTTTATGATGCAAATATATAAACTTGACTTGAATGCAAGCTAATGATGCTCATACAAGTTTGAAAACACTTGTATGCATGGAAAATCACTTAGGAATTTATTTAGGAATTTTATGAAGAGAGTGGAGGCCATGAGAGGATTGATTTTGCCATAGTTTAGTTGTATGAATGAATAATGATGATTTAGGGTAGGTTAGGGTCTTATTTATAGATTAGGCAAGTGTTTTAGGCCATAGGATTAAACCTAGATTCAATCCAAGCCATCAAAGCATGTCTTGGGGAAGAAGTCAAGTGTAGGAACCATCTAGGGCCTTTAGATTAAAGATGAACCATGAGAACCATTCAAATGCAAAATCTGCATTTGAGCGAATCGGCCCACGGGTTGACAGCCAAACACCCTGGATTAACCCCTAGTCGACCCAGCGAGCTCGGGTCGACCTCAAAAATCGGCCGGTTCGGTTATTCCCCTCTCCCAATTCGCTGTTTTGAACATTTTTGCATATTTATTTATTTATTTTTCAATTATATATATATATATCAATATATATATATTTCTCTGCGCAACCCATTTCACTTAATTAAGTATACTTTAATTTGGGAATTTTTCGTGAAACTTCGCGAGGCCATATCTTGGTCATACGGACTCCGATTTTCGAAAACTCGGACTCTATTTCGCGTATTTTTCCGAGACGAACGCAATGGCATAGCCCGTTTCCCTTGATTCAGATTTTAAAGTTTAATTCTGCCTCCATTTATGTTATAACATGTTATTCAAAAATACGGGTTGTTACATTCTTCCCTCCTTAAAGGATTTCGTCCCCGAAATCTCCAAGTTAGGAAGAACGTATCCTACCATCCATCATCCATCTACTCAAAACATCATCCACGAGCAATCATTGTCCTTAAAAGGTTCTAAATGATGTATGATCATATGCAAAGGTGTGTGTATATGTACTTATCTAATGCGAAAATCAGGAGGTTACTGATTCAGTAAACCCCCTTAATGCAAAATATGTTAGTGAAATGAGTCCATATGTATGCAAATTCCTAACATGATTTATAATCTCTACATGAGTGCACATAACATTCATCCATATGCAACATCCACGTGATAGCATAACAAGTTTTCATCCATGAATAAGCATAAACACTCATGCATATGCGGTATGAAAGTGTGTGAGCCGATCTTAGTGCCTAACGTGTATTATGCATCCACGAGTATCCACTTGGAAACACTTGCAACCATCAAGCATAACATGTTTCAAACACATGTTTCATCCAAAGGGTTTCTACCTAAGGTTCTCATGACAAGATTAACACGATAAACTAGATAAACATGGATAGCAAAGAGAAAGATATGCTAACAAAGAAAAGAAATTGAGAGTGTACCCTCAAAAAGGAATGGATAAAGCCCACGCATCTTCTCCTCGGTTTCCCAAGTTGCGTCTTCTTCGGCTTCACCCCATTGAACCTTCACCAATTTGACCTCTCGATTCCTTAGCTTCTTGGTCTCCGTCCCCAAGATACGAATCGGAGCTCTCCTCAAGGTAGCCTCTTTCTCCACTTCTACATCTTTTAGAACACTTGGCTCAACAACCTCTGCTGATTCATGTAAACACTTCCGGAGATGCGAGACATGAAAAACATCGTGTACTCCAGCAAGCTTCTCGGGCAACTTCACTCTATAAGCCATTTGCCCGATCCTCTCTATAATAGGGAATGGTCCAACAAACCTCGGTGCCAACTTCCCAACAGCTCCAAATCGGACCACATTCCGCAAAGGAGAAACCTTCACGAAAACCATATCCCCAACATCAAACTCCAAATCCGTTCTTTGCTTATCAACATAGGATTTCTGTCGGTCTTGGGCCGCTTTCATCCGCCTCCGAATCAACTCGATCTTCTCGGATGTATCTCTGATCATATCAGGCCCAAGTATAAGCTCATCTGTAGTCTCCCACCAACATGTAGGCGACTTGCACGGCCTCCCATATAAAGCTTCAAATGGTGTCATCCCTATGCTTGCCTGATAACTGTTATTATATGCAAACTCAACAAGAGGAAGATGGTCTTCCCAAGTACCACCAAAATCCAGAATTCAAAGCCTCAAAAGATCCTCGAGTACCCTATTCACCCTTTCGGTTTGACCGTCCGTCTGTGGGTGATAAGCCGTACTTAGATTTAACCTTGTGCCCATAGCTTCTTGCAAGCTATTCCAGAATTGACTTGTAAAGATTGGGTCACGGTCACTGACTATATTAGAAGGGACTCCATGTAGTCTCACAATCTCACGAAGATATACAGACGCAAGCCAAGATGCGGTCCTCTTGCTCTTCACCAGAATGAAATGAGCACTCTTCGTAAGTCTATCCACAATAACCCAAATGCTCGTATTCCCTTTCCTTGACCTTGGTAGCCCATCGATAAAATCCATGGAAATACTCTCCCACTTCCATAGTGGAACGTCTAGAGGATGCAATAGCCCACCGGGCTTCTTCGACTCGGCCTTAACTTGCTGGCAAATGATACATCTAGAGACAAATTCTGCCACATCCTTCTTCATCCCTGGCCAAAAGAAAATGCGCTTCATATCTTTATACATCTTATCTCCGCCCGGATGTATAGTCAACTTAGAGTGATGCGCTTCCTCAAGAACTCTTCTTACTAGATCTTCTACCATTGGAACACATAACCTTCCGTCTCTCCTCAGCCAACCCTTGTCATCAATAGAATATCGAGCGAGATGACTAGACGTCTCTCCTCGAATTAGCTTATCCATAATCTCAACTATCTGAGGGTCTTCTCTTTGCGAAGCCCCAACTTGATCAAGAAGGGTAGGTCTGAGTTCCAGAGATGCTAAAGAACCGGTCATCGACTCAATCGCCAAAGAGAAATCAAAGGTTGCCACATACTCTAAATTCTTCATCTCAACAAATAGAGGACTTAGGGTCAACCTTCTTCTACTCAATGCATCTGCTACCACATTCCCCTTGCCAGGGGTATAAGCTATCTCAAAATCGTAGGACGCCAAGAATTCCATCCATCTTTGTTGCCTCAGATTTAGATCCTTCTGAGAAAAGAGATACTTCAATGACTTGTGATCGGTATAAAGCTCAAATCTTTCTCCCAGAAGATAATGGCGCCAAGCCTTGAGTGCATATACTATTGCTGCCAACTCTAAGTCATGAGTGGGATAATTCTTCTCATGCACTTTGAGTTGTCTACCGCCAAAGCATATCACTCTTCCTTCTTGCATAAGAACAGCTCCTAACCCCGTGCCACATGCATCGGTGTATACGGTAAATAACTTCCCTCCATCGGGCAAAGCTAGAATAGGTGCTGATGTGAGGACTCTCTTGAGCTTCTGAAAAGCAAGCTCGCATTCTATGCTCCAAGCAAAAACTAAATTCTTCTTCGTCAATTTAGTGAGAGGAGCGGATATCTTTGCGAAGTCCTTGATGAACTTCCGGTAGAAACCCGCAAGACCTAGAAAACTTCTCACTTCGGTTGCATTCCTTGGAGTCTTCCAATCCTGAACTGCCACTACCTTAGCGGGATCCACCTCTAAGCCTTGCTTAGATACTATATGCCCAAGGAATCTAACTTCCCTTCTCCAAAAGTGACACTTGGAGAACTTGGCCTTCAACTGATGCGCTCTAAGCGTATCCATCACCTCCATGAGATGCCTTGCGTGCTCTTCCTCATCCTTAGAGAAGATCAGAATATCATCTACGAAGACCACGACAAACTTGTTCAAGAACTCCTTGAACACCCTACTCATCAAGTCCACGAAATATGCGGGTGCATTAGTCAAGTTGAACGGCATGACAAGCCATTCGAAGAATCCATCTGGAGTTCTGAACGCAGTCTTGTCTATACTATCTTCAGCTACTCTGAGCTGATGGAACCCCGTAGCAAGATCAAGCTGAGAGAAAACAGAAGCACCGACAAGCTGGTCAAAGAGATCATCAATCCTCGGTAACGGGTGTCTGTTCTTCTTAGTCAGCTTATTCAACTCTCGATAGTCAATGCAAAGTCGGAGAGAACCATCCGCCTTGGTAGCAAATACCACAGGCGCTCCCCATTCAGATATACTTCGTCTAATGAAGTTCTTCTCAAGCAACTCTTTCACTTGCTTACTTAGCTCCCGCCTTTCACGCGGAGCCATGTGCCGAACGGGCAAAGAAATAGGCTTTGCATTATCCACCAGATAAATGCGGAAATCAATCTCTCGCTTAGGGGGCAACCCCTAACTTCATCGAAAACATCCGGATACTCTCGAACCACTCTCACAGACTGAAGAGTTTCCATTGACGAGTCGAGTGATTCCAGATAGCACAACATGACGGGACCTCTCGGATCACAAGAAATCTCTAGGGTGTTTCCGAGGCGAGTCACGAGCCTCACAACCCTATGCTCACAATCAAGAATGGCTCCATATCTGGACAGCCAATCCATGCCCAATATCAATCCGTATCCCCTAAAACCAAGAACATAAGCACTGCACAAGAACTCTACACTCAGTATAGAGATCCTCAAATCCCCACATATCATAGACAAATGGGCGGAACCCCCAATAGGATTTGAGACACAGACGGGATCATCTACCAAGCTAGTACTAAGGCGCAAACTATCAACAAGATCAGATGAGATAAAGCTATGCGATGCACCAGAATCAAACAAGGTACGAACTGGAAAATCAGAAATATATACAAGGCTCTCAACAGAAATACTACCTCGATCGGGAACTGGAGCGACATTGAGAGCATGAACTTGCCCTCCTGAAGGTCCAGCACGCTGAGTCTGACCCTGGCCTTGCCCTTGCTTCCTCGGGCAATCCTTACTGAAATGTCCAGTCTCACCGCAGAAAAAGCATTCACCATTCTTCCTTTTCCTCTTCTTCAATCCTTAATAAGATGCCCAACTGAACCGCAATAATGGCACTTCCCCTTGTTGCCTTGACTCTTGTTCTTGTTCTGATTGCCTTGACTGCTCTGACCACTTGGATTACCCTGATTTCCTTTTCCCTGGGAATCAGTCTTCTTGGCTTGAGTATCATTCATCTTGGTTTCTTTCTTGACATCTCCCTGAAGTAACGCCATATCAACCAAACTCTCAAACGTGGCCCCATAGGGAATATGTGACATAGCCAATCCCTGCAACGGCTCATTCAATCCTCTAGCAAAACGAAGAGCCTTCTTCTGAGGAGTATTCACCATATCCAAGCCAAAACGAGCTAACTGATTGAACTTGTTCACATATTCTTTGACAGACATATCTCCTTGTTTCAAAGTTATGAACCTCTCCATTTGAAGATTCTCCTCAGCAGAAGATAGAAACTTAAGCATGAACCTTGCCCTGAAATTGGCCCAAGTCTCAACAGGCCTAGTACCATTGGTGACTTCCCACCAATAAGCGGCTTCATCCTTCATAAGCCAAACCGCCAACAAGAGCTTCCTCTGATCGTCTAACCCAAAGATAGCAAACAAATCCTCGGTCTCTTTCAACCACTTTCTGGCCTCTACAAAAGTCTCAGTGCCTTGAAAGTTCTTGCCACCCATTGCTTTGAAATCTTTGCAAGTCTTTGCGAAGTCCACTTGAGGATGCTAAGGGGGAGGAGGAAGAGGAACCTCAGCGACAGGAGGAGGAGGAACATTAACCACCGGAGGAGGAGGAGGAGGAACATTAACTACTGGAGGAGGAGGAGGAGGAACATCTGCGGGGCCGGCTTCGGTCGCCCTAGCCTCCAAAAGTCTCCTATACCAAACAGGTACGTGTACTCCCTCCGGAATAGCAAAGTTATCGGCCATACTGAAAACGAAGAAAAAGACAGATTCAGAATGGAGAAAAACGAAGGAATTTTGCTAATGGCTTTTTTGGGGAATAGCCTTTAAAATAAAATAGACTTTTCTTTGGAAAATACTTTATACTTGGTTTTGAAAATAGTTTTCCAAAAGTTTTCTAAAAGCCTTTTTGTTCCTTCTCGTACCATATGCTCTGATACCAAATGTAACACCCCACCTCCACCAGGGTGGCTCTTGCAAGCACTCTGACTTTGGAGGGGCGTTTGAATCAGGTAAACATGGATAATGATATATCAAGGCAGAACAAGAACATATGTATATATGTAAACAGAGTAAATAACATAGATAAAACAGCGGAAGATTTCAAAACATTTCAAAACAAGTCTGTTACAACATAGCTTTCCAAATAAACAAGTCTAGATAAAACAACATCAACTGAAAAACTGAAATAAATAAGTGCTATCCCCAATTAAGTGGTAACCATAGCTAGCTTCATGTCGAAACCGTACATGAGCTGAAATCCCACAAGCAAGCAATCCGAAATCCAAGCTAAGCTCCAGTATTCCCTCCCTGAGAACCTGGGGGGGGGGGGAACGGAAGAAAAGAGGCGAAAGAAAACAGGTCAGTCAAAAAGACTGAGTAAGCCCTACTACAATCAATGTAAACTGATAAAGTTAACTGGCATGAGCAGCAGGGATGAACGTAAGGATAACAATATACTAGCATGATGATTAACTAACAAGGTAGATAAAGGTGTCATCGCATAATCAGGATTAAGGTTTTTGCACCACAGGTGTACTAGCAAACTAACATGACTTGAATAAACAAGTATTGATCCCTTGGCCCAAGCTTTGGCCCAATAACATGAAATGACCCTAATACAAGGTCCAACCAAACGGTCTAGTCGATCGGCTCCCTAAGCCTAACTCGTCACGTGTTGGTGTCAATACGGCCCAATCATAATTGTAGTCGAACTGTGCCGGGTCCACCCTTCGGGTGTATCAAGCCCTAGGGTGTCAACCCCTGGACACCATGAACATGAGTGCACAGTCCCGATCTACTGGTACCCGTGCATGTTTTCTCCGGCTACGGACTATGTGCACGACCAGAGTCCGCCCGGAACTACACAGGCGTACCCTCTGCCGTCGCTTTTGGTCACTTACCTCCAGTCAAGTAATCGTGCCCCCACCCTAGCCTAGTCTCTAGGGTCATGATGATACTAACTTGGGATTACTGCTGGAGTGGGCCCCCATTGCTAGGATTTTTCTAGTGGGTTAAGTACGGTTTAACCCTCTTGCTAATCCTGGATTAACTTGGTTAAGTGTAACGATGAGTTCACGACTTAACCCCGATTAATCTACCAAGCCCAAATTGGTTAAGTATTAAGTGGACCATGACTTAACCCTAATCACGAGGCATTAATTAATTTAATGCGCCTTAACCTCTCACATTAGACCTTGTTGTGGTTACTAGTTAAGCCGGGCGGGTCCGGGTAGCTTTACACCACAACTTGGTCTAACCTCGGGTTCAAGGTACAACATGACCAACTTCTCACATTGGGTCCTATTATTTGTAGCAACTAGTTAAGCCGGTCGGTTCCGGGTAGGTTTACGCTACAAACTCAACCCAACCTCGAGTTGGCCACACTTATCTTTTCTAAGTGTCATGTCCATCATGTTTCCAAAACATGTTACAAGTTTTCAAGCAATTGGGTAGACCTAACTTAATAGGTAAATTCCCAATGGGTAGACCTAACTTAATAGGTAAATTCCCAAGCTTATGTTTTATGTCTTTTAAGTTTACCCAACCCCAAACGCAATCCCATCGCTTACATATCGCAATAGCGCATAAAGGATAGAAAGAGGGAACTTGACATAATCATGACATAAAGGTATTGAAGCCACAAGCTTAACATGGTGGCATATGAAATGTTCATATGTTCATACACTTGCATATTACATTTTTAGGCCTCAAAAGCATGCATAAAACCAAACTTAGCATATTGGTGATACATGGTGCTAAATGACATGTAGAGATGGCCATAAGTTCGCATTTAGCCTCACATGCAAGTTATCATAAGAGATATGATAACTTACATGTTGCTAAAATGCAACCTTTGGCATAAAGCTTAAAGCTTTATGTTCATAAACCCAAAATAAGCTTGCATAACATGATAGCATGAGCAAAATGTTCAACCCAAACTTGCATAACATAACTTGGCATACTTGCATATAAACTTGCATATCACAACATGATAAACTTGCATATAAACTTGCATATCACAACATGATAAACTTGCATATAAACTTGCATATCATACATTTAACTTTAGAGTTTAAGTATGAAAGTAGAATAGGGCTTACAATGCTTAAGAAGTCACAAAAATATGACAAAGCCCTTATGAAATCAATTAAACCCAAAATGCAAGCAAAACCCTTGAGCCAAAATGATCAAGACTCTTTCTTTATGATGCAAATATATAAACTTGACTTGAATGCAAGCTAATGATGCTCATACAAGTTTGAAAACACTTGTATGCATGGAAAATCACTTAGGAATTTATTTAGGAATTTTATGAAGAGAGTGGAGGCCATGAGAGGATTGATTTTGCCATAGTTTAGTTGTATGAATGAATAATGATGATTTAGGGTAGGTTAGGGTCTTATTTATAGATTAGGCAAGTGTTTTAGGCCATAGGATTAAACCTAGATTCAATCCAAGCCATCAAAGCATGTCTTGGGGAAGAAGTCAAGTGTAGGAACCATCTAGGGCCTTTAGATTAAAGATGAACCATGAGAACCATTCAAATGCAAAATCTGCATTTGAGCGAATCGGCCCACGGGTTGACAGCCAAACACCCTGGATTAACCCCTAGTCGACCCAGCGAGCTCGGGTCGACCTCAAAAATCGGCCGGTTCGGTTATTCCCCTCTCCCAATTCGCTGTTTTGAACATTTTTGCATATTTATTTATTTAATTTTCAATTATATATATATATATCAATTTATATATATATATTTCTCTGCGCAACCCATTTCACTTAATTAAGTATACTTTAATTTAGGAATTTTTTGTGAAACTTCGCGAGGCCATATCTTGGTCATACGGACTCCGATTTTCGAAAACTCGGACTCTATTTCGCGTATTTTTCCGAGACGAACACAATGGCATAGCCTGTTTCCCTTGATTCAGATTTTACTGTTTAATTCTGCCTCCATTTATGTTATAACATGTTATTCAAAAATACGGGTTGTTACATATTATGTTAAAGGAACCTCAACAAATGAGTTTTGGATAGTAATCGAAAGTGTTTGAAATATAGAATCCAGCTTATGCAAGAAAATGGGATTTTGGAAACATTAATTTTGAGAAATAAGTTCCCTAAATTTTGAAATCAATGTTTTGGAATTAGTATGTGGAAAAATACTAGATTGAGACATGCACATCAGAGAAGCATAACATAAGTGTGATGGTATTTTTGAATAAGAAATGTTTCAAGAGATTTTCCAACTAATTGAATAGTGTAACCTTTTCAACAAGATTTGAAATGTGAAAGAATAAAATAAAGCCCTATATTTTGTGAAATGTATTTTGAAATAAGTTGAAAGAAAAGGTTATTCGACTATATGGATTGTATATGATTATAAGATATTGAAGCCCTTGAAAATTTTATATTATGAGAATATGTGAAATTTACTTGGAAATCTTGGAAACGTTTCGAAACTATTTGAAAATAGAAGCGTATCTGAAGAAAATTGATATGACTTATATAGACTGTAAGCGAATTTCTAAAGCCTTTAGAATTTGAAAAGCTTACGTGATTGAAAACACAATAAGAAAATCGTATTGATCGAATTTGATTTCCAATTATTGAAAAGAACATTTCATGGCGATATGAATCTCTTAAAAAAGATCAACTTATGTATAACTGTTGGGTTAAATGTTTCAAAATAAATTGAAATTTATTTTCATGAAGCTTGATATCATGTATAATGATTCTTAAAGTCTTTGATTTAGAGAATTTGAAAGGCTTGAAATGTTTGAATAAGATCATAAATTTTGAAATATGAAACATAAGTTTGAATGTTGGGAATTGTATTTTCAATTGAACGAATTTGATTTCCAATTATTGTTCGAAATTGGTTTTCCAATTATTTTGGATATGATGAGTAGTTTATAAAAATGGTTTATAAACAAAAGAAATTTTGACGACTTGAATCCTGATATTTGAAATGTTTGAAACACGACAATACTACGATTGAAAGTATTTGCAAATTATTGTTGCGAAATGATTTATAACTTCGGGATATGAAATGATTTGATATGTTTCCATGGATTCGGGTAACCTGTGACTAAAGAAAGGGTGTGTGATTTAGGGTATATACTTTGTCTGAGTCTGGATGAAAATCGGGATATATACCTTGCGATTTGTATGCGGCGTCCGAGTCTGGATGAAAACCGGGATATACACTTCGCGCTTTGCATTCGGTGTCTGTTGACGAGTAAAATTGTCTCACGCAAAAACCCAATGTGTATGTGTGAACAATTATCCAAATAAGCAGGAAATGATGAAAGTGCGGGGAAACACAGCTTTTATAGTGGTTTGGCATTAATGCGTACATCCACTTTATAATTCTCATTCATCATATCTCTTATCGATTACAAAGTTGTACAAGTACGAACAATAGTCAAGTTAAAAATGTTACAATAGAATAACAAAATATCCAAGTTTAGTACTCATGTCCATGAAGTTCAAAAGCAGTATAACAATCCTTGTTAATGTTCAAGTGTTGTTGGAGAACATGCATGCTATCTCTTAATTATCCATGCCATCTCCAATGGCCATAGTGAAGGTGTTGGAAGCCATTAATGAATGTTTGGAGCTCTCAAGGTCCAAAAATTCCAAAGGAGAAGGTCCTTAATGAAGGCCAAGGCTTGGGGTATTTATAGAAAGTTAGGCAGAAGTAGGTAAGAATGAGGGACCACATGCAAAATTTTATACCCGCTACCAGCATCGGCGTAAATTTCGCACCTTGCTCTGGGTGCGAAATGTAATGACCCGTAATTTGGCAGGAGTATAATTAACTAATTTAATTATTAAATATTGATTTAACGATATCAATAACTGGAATTAAATAATATTTATATTTAATTAATATAAATAATAGGATAATATATTTCCAGAATAGTCGGAAATAGTAGAATTCACAATACGATGTGAACTGGATCTTATATAAGCTATAATTCTGTTTGGAGTTGAATTATAATAACGAATATATTGAATCGACGACAATTGAACGTATAGTTTATAATATATTTATAAACGAGCTCGAAATGGCGCTGCAGTTCGCTATTTGGCGATTTGAACTTCAACTGAATGTACAGGGTCCGTTTTAAGTCGGATGTCTGTGAAACAAGAACCGTCAGGATCGATTTGATAATAGTTTTCTAATGGAACAAAAAAATCAGGATTTCATCGTGTAGATTTTGATTTATGTCCAAATCAAATTTTAGAAAGTCACTATGGAATTCCTTTATAATTTATAACGATTTATAAAAGGAATTTCAATATAAATTGAATATCGATATAATATGGATTTAGAATATCGAGCTATAAATCCATATATGAATATTCTGGAGCTGTGGTATATTTTATGTGAATATATACGATAATATTAAATTATTAATATTTAATTTAATTTATTTAAATATATTTATATATTTAAATGGGCTATTTAGAGCTTTAAAAATAGTCAGTTTTGCAAACGACCTCCAATATTTATATGAAAAATTCCATATTTGAAAAGATAAAAGTATATTTTTACTGAAATGAACTAGTTATGAACTAGGATTATAATCCAATATTTTTAAATAAATTAATTGGATTTGAAATGGCTTTAAAAATAACCGGAATTTCCAATATATGAATTGGAATGGATTTGAATCGAATTTGTCTTCAGAATATTTCGATATTTGATTCCATGATTATACGGACATTGTGGAGGAATTTGGAAGTTGTATATATCGTTATTCAAATACGATATTTGTTGATTTCAGAATTCGATATTGAATATAAGCCGATATATTTTCTATTCAGAGCCTTGTATTTAATATCAAATGGGATTTTGGTTTAATCGTGAACGGTGTTTTAAATAACGCTTATTCTTTAATTCGATTAAAAATGGAATGTGATTTTGGGTTTTTCGAAAATGGTATCTTTAATAATACTGTTCTTAAACCCAATTGTAACACCCCGTATTTTCTGTGAACGTGTAAGTAACAAATCAGAGAATAATTAATTTTTAAAATAAGAATCAAGGGAAATGGGTTGCGCCATTGCGTTCGTCTCGAAATTCTGCTTGGAAACGAGTCCGAGTTTTCGAGAAACGGTGTCCGTATGAGGGAGATATGACCCTCCGAAGTTTCAGGAATTTTCAGAACCGAAAACAGTTCGAAATTCGAATTCAAACGCCAGCGCAGACTGGGCGGGAATTTTCCCGCCCAGGACAAGGTCGACCTGGGGGTCGACACTATGATTGACCTCCCAAGGACCAGGTCGACCCTATGGTCGACCTGGGGGTCGACCTGGTGACAGAACCCAGTTCTGAGCCTGGGTTCGTTCTGATGTATTTGGTCACGTTTTCCGCCTAGGTTCGTCCGCCTAATCCAATATAAATAGCCTCCTAGCCTAATTCTCTTTACACCATTTCATTCTCTCCTTATGCTGCCTCTGAAATATTATAAATAAATAAAATAATGGCGTCGCTACTCTGATGGAATCAAAACTAGAGCTAGTACACCTTCTTCCAATTTTGACTAGAATTAAAAGAGAACAGCTACAATTACCTTTCTTTTAGAATCCAGAACAACAATTTGAGAAGAGTAATCCGGCATTTCTGCATCAACAACAGTTTATTATCCTTTCTTAAAACCACGAAAGGAAAGTACAGTTATTTTTCGATATAAGCTTTAATTATAATTGTGACATGATTGTAAATCTGAATTTGAGGTTGTGTATGTTCTGTTCTAATCTATTTTATTCTGTATCTCTTTCTTTTTCTGTTCTATAGCCAGGCTACCCCGAGCCTGCGCCAAATCTCATAAGAGATTAACGCACGAACGCTAAACTTTGAGACAAATAATGAATGATGGCATAATTGGACATGGCTAATCTGTGACTGATGTTGTAGACTAGATTTAGATCTATGCATATTCTGTGAATTGGAAGAAGAGGAACCATTGTATGTAAACATTTCACTTGAGACATCAGACATAACGCATATTTTGAATTAAGATCTGTTATAATTTAAAGTTCTAGATTGTTGGTCATATTGTTTATATAACGATTCATGACTTGAGATAAAAAGAGAATATGACATAGGTGTGAAGATCTATATTAAGACTGGATAACTATTAAATGTGAATAACACCTAAATGGGAGATTTTTGAATATATATGACATGCATTGAAATCGATGGCTATATTTGGTATAATTTATATGTGAATCTTTTGTACTAGGCAAGTTTAACTAAATTTGGGACATGTGTTATATGGTAAATTATGACCATAATCTGTGCCATGTAAATTCAATGCAAACGTAGGGTATATGATTATATTGTGAATCATGACAACTATTTAGGCATGCAAACTTAGGCCAAATTTATAATTAGGCAAGATATGTCTATGAAACTTTAAGGAATGATTAAATCTGTTATATTGCCTAATCTGCTAGTTCTGTTATATTGCCTAAACTGCTAATTATATGGAATTGCCTAATCTGCTAATTATGTTAAATTGCTTTATCGCTAAATCTGCTAAATCGCCTAATCTGCAAGATCTGTTATCTATTTAATCTGTTGAAGGGCGCAATCTATTGGAACTGAAATGCTGAAATTTGAAGTATGTAAATTAGTAGGCTCGATTTAAAATTGAGCAAAACTTGTTAATAGAACCTCGAATAATCTGCTGTAACTTGTACAGAAGTTAATTTGTTAAATTAGCATGATTAGTCTGATATTAGCATAGTCTGTGAATGAATGCATTGGCTAAACATGAAACATGGATAACTCGAGGTTAGAATGAGTTTGCGGCGTAATCCTGCCCGGAACCGCCCGGCACATCCAGTGGCCGCAAACAATAGGTTCTAATGTGAGAAGTTAGTCATAACGTGCTTGAAACCCGAGGTTAGACTCAGTTTGCGGCAGAAACCTGCCCGGAACCAACCGGCCTAACCAGTGGCCGCAAACTGTTAGTCTAATGTGAGACGTCTGCGCATTAATTTTTAATTAATACAAGTCTAAGATAAATATGATGTCTAAAACGTGTTGGGTGGATAGTGTTAAACGAATTGGACTAATGAATTTAACAAACCCGTTCCGTGAATCTGTAGGCCCAATTACAAAGTTAGACAAATATGTAAATCTGTTAAATCCGATCCGTTAGTCTGAAAACTTGTCTGAACTGTGAACTAGTTGATCTGAAACTCTGTATGCCTGAACTTGTAAACAAGTTAATCTGAAATCTGTTAGTCTGGGGACACAAGGTTAGGAGGGAATTTACTTGTGTCATCTGTTGTTTGGGACCCATATTAGTCAGAAACCCTTTCTAATATCAAAACTTTGACCCAACAGTAGGTAGGGTCCGGGCACGCTTACTGAACTAATTATAAGCGGTTCATTCTGATAATAGCGAGGGGGTGTTGATGGTGCGTTCCAACCGGGTCATGTGTGTGCATGGATCCCGGTCTACCTCTGAGGATGTAAGACGCCGTGACATCTGTAAATAGGTCTGTGTCATTTAAAGGTTGCCACTTTGGGGAGTGATACACCCTTTTGTGGGGCTGGCACAGGGTATTTATGATTAGGGAGCCGATCGCTTGGGGTAGGGTTTTAGGGTACACTTAGTTCTGTCTGTTTCTGTTGGTACCGTCTGTTTCTGTTGGGTGGTAACACCTGTCTGTTTCTGCATGGTACCGTCTGTTCGGGTAGTAAAGGCCCATTTACTAGTGTACACCTAATTCTACATTCTGTTTCCATAGGGATTAATCTGTTTCTGTACTTTTTGTTCGGGTGGTAAAGGCCAATTATTAGCATTCTGTCTCTGTTTGTTTCTGTTGGGGTGGTAAAGGCCCATTACTAGCATTCTCTTCTGTGGAGATTATTCTGTTCTCGTTTCTGTTTCAGTTTAGACATTGGGGTGACACCTAATCCTGTTATACTAGTATTAGGGCCGAGGGGTGAAAAGTAATATTATTCTGTTTCTTCTGTTTAACCTAAGTATATCTGCTGCTCCAGTTTCTGTTATCTCTTATCCAGCTTATTTTCATGTCATTATTATTATATGTTCATATGTTGAAAGTCACTGGACTTGCCAGACTTTATGTCTGACCTTGCTTGTTTTCGCCCCTTTTTCTTCCGTTCCCCCCCAGGTTTCCAAGGAGGGAATACTTCAGCTTAATCCGGATTTCTTTTGTTTGAAGTACTTAAAGTATGGCTTGACTCCTTATGGCAGCTTCTGTGAGGATTGTGATTTTTAAAAACTACGCATTCTGAAGGCTTTTGTACAAGACTGGTTTTTTTGTACTTGAATTCTGATATTGTGATTTGAAAAGATGTAACCAAACTTGCTTCGGTTTCTGTTGTAATAAAGTTATAAATATTTCAAGTACTGTTTTATCTGTCTTGTAAAATTCTGATCTGTTTACTAAAACGCTCCATCAAAGTTAAGGCATTCCCTTTGTGAGTGACCTTAACGGAGGTGGGGTGTTACACTTGGTATCAGAGCCAGGTTACTAGATTGG
The DNA here is from genome assembly GCA_030737875.1 of Allium sativum. Taxonomy (NCBI): domain Eukaryota; kingdom Viridiplantae; phylum Streptophyta; class Magnoliopsida; order Asparagales; family Amaryllidaceae; genus Allium; species Allium sativum. The sequence continues at coordinate 73,400,318 of CM060924.1, forward strand.
GTAAAGTTTTTGAAAACTATTTTTCAAAAAGGTTTTGAAAGGAAATATTTTCAAAAATAAAGCTTATTTTGAAAAACATAATCCCCGAAAGCCATATATCTATCTTTTCAGTTCTCCGTTTTGAATCCTTTTTCTTTCGTTTCAGCATGTCTTGGAATCTTAACCTTCCAGAGGGTGTGCCAATACCTGGCTGGTTCAGGAGGTACTTAGAGGCTAGGGCCAACGGTACAGGCCCAACAGGTATTCCTCCCCCAGTGGCAGCGGTACCACCACCTCCTCCTCTTCCTCCTCATGGAAATGCTTTCGCAAAGACATGTAGAGACTTCAAGGCTATGGGTGGAAAAGACTTCTGTGGAACTGAGTCCTTCGTGGCAGCAAGGAAGTGGATGAAGGAGACCAAAGATTTGTTTGTCATTTTCGAGGTAGACAATAGGCAGAAGGTACAATTGGGGTATGGTTACTCAAGGACGAAGCTTCCTATTGGTGGGAAGTCACTAACGCCGAAAGGCCAGTTGAAACATGGATGGATTTCAGAACAAGGTTTGAGATGAAATTCCTCTCGCAAGCTGAACGAAGTCTACAACTAGAAAGGTTCTTATCTCTTAAGCAAGGAAGTATGACGGTCAAGGAATACGTCAACCAGTTCAACCAACTGGCTAGGTTCGGACTGGATTTAGTCAACACTCACCATAAAAAGTCTCTCCGCTTTATTAAAGGATTGAACGAGCCACTGCACAGTCTAGCCATGACCCATGTACCCATGGGAGCGACTTACGAGAGATTGGACATGGCACTACTGCACGAGGAAGACAAGGGCAAGGAAGAGGCAAAGAAGGAAGAACCACAGAACAAGAAAGCATGGCCCAAAAAGGAAACACAAATGAAGATTGAGAAGTCTGAAGATAAGAAAGAGAAAAAGTGCTTTACTTGTGGAAGCTCAACTCATCTGAACAAGGATTGCAGAAAAAGGAAGGGCACTTGCTTCAACTGTGGTGAGATGGGACACTTCACTAGGGACTGCCTGAAAAAAAGAGGGCAAGGGCAGAGGGCAGGACCAACTTCTGGAGGTCAGGCGAACACTCTCGAGGCTAGTGGATAGGATAGAATTAGGAAAACTTTCTATGGGAGGTTTAATTTCTTTATCTGATTGTTGAGTTGAAACTCTTTCTGATTCTGGCATTTTGATTTTGTAACTCATACTCTGCACTTTAATACTAGTATTGTTTCTGATTCCACTGTAGGCTCAAACCCATAAGGGTTATGACTCATCTGCTTGTGATAGATTGGGGTTTGAGAGATATCTGTGTTAGGCGTCAAGTAGGACGCATACATTCTGAGTTTTATCATGCTTAGTTTTCTAAGAATCATTCGATAATCTGATCTGTACTAGTAGTCTGTAAGCATCTGGATATTTCTGAAAAGGTTAAGATTTCCAGTTTTAACATTGTCTAAAGAGCGTAATCCTCTAGGTATCAATCTGATGTTGATTTCGGTCTTCGGGACCGATACTTAGGGGAATTATTCTCTCAACCAATGTCTAATGGGATTCAAGTTTTTGTTTTATCCGTACTCGTTTCCATCATTCGACTGTATCCTATCGATCGAATCTTCGAACTTTAGGTAGAAACCAATGGGTGTAAACATGTGTTTGAGAAATGTTATGTTTGATGTTGCAAGTGGATGCAAGTGGTTGCTAGTGGTTGCTCGTGGATGCATATACACACACTAGGCACTAGATCGGCTCGAAAACACTCTCATACTACATATGGATGTGTGAGCATTTTCAATTTTTGTGGATGCAAAATGGTTGACTCATCACATGGATGTTGCATTTGGATGAATGATTGCGCACACATTTAGAAATAATATGTATCAAATAGGAAAATTTCATACATGTTGGACTCATGGCACTGACATAATTCGCATTAAGTAGGTCAACTGAATCAGTAGACCGCCTGATCTTTGCATTAGATAAGGAACATATACACACTTTTGCATATGTTCATACAACATTAGAAGTTTCCTAAGGAAAATGGAGGCTTGTGGATGATGATTGAGTAGATGGATGACTGGATGGTAGGACACATTCTTCTTAACTTGAAGATTTCGGGGACGAAATCCTTTAAGGAGGGGAGAATGTAACACCCCGTATTATCTATGAACGTGTAAGTAACAAATCAGAGAATAATTAAATTTTAAATTAAGAACCAAGGGAAATGGATTGCACCATTGCGTTCGTCTCGAAATTCTGCTTGGAATCGAGTCCGATTTTTTGAGAAACGGAGTCCGTATGAGGGAGATATAACCCTCCGAAGTTTCAGGATTTTTCAGAACCGAAAACAGTTCGAAATTCGAATTCGAAATTCGAATTCAAACGCCAGCGCAGACTTGGCGGGAATTTTCCCACCCAGGACCAGATCGACCTGGGGGTCGACACTACCGTCGACCTCCCAGGGACCAGGTCGACCTGGGGGTCGACCTGGTGACAGAACCCAGTTCTGAGCCTGGGTTCGTTCTGATGTATTTGGTCACGTTTTCCGCCTAGGTTCGTCTGCCTAATCCTATATAAACAGCCTCCTAGCCTCATTCTCTTTACACCATTTCATTATCTCCTTATGATGCCTCTGAAATATTATAAATAAATAAAATAATGGCGTCGCTACTCTGATGGAATCATAACTAGAGCTAGTACACCTTCTTCCAATTTTGACTAGAATTAAAAGAGAACAGCTACAACTACCTTTCTTTTAGAACCCAAAGCAACAATTTGAGAAGAGTAATCCAGCATTTCTGCATCAACAACAGTTTATTATCCTTTCTTAAAACCACATAAGGCAAGTACAGTTATTTTTCGATATAAACTTTAATTATAATTGTGACATGATTGTAAATCTGAATTTGAGGTTGTGTATGTTCTGTTCTGATCTATTTTATTCTGTATATCTTTCTTTTTCTGTTCTATAGCCAGGCTACCCCGAGCCTGCGCCAAATCTCATAAGAGATTAACGCACGAACGCTAAACTTTGGGATGAATAATGAATGATGGCATAATTGGACATGGCTAATCTGTGACTGATGTTGTAGACTAGATTTAGATCTATTCATATTCTGTGAATTGGAAGAAGAGGAACCATTGTATGTTAACATGTGACTTGAGACATTGGACATAACGCATATTTTGAATTAAGATCTGTTATAATTTAAAGTTCTAGATTGTTGGGCATATTGTTTATATAACGATTCATGACTTGAGATAAAAAGAGAATATGACTTAGGTGTGAAGATCTATATTAAGACTTGATAACTATTAAATGTGAATAACACATAAGTGGGAGATTTTTGAATATATATGACATGCATTGAAATCGATGGCTATATTTGGTATAATTTATATGTGAATCTTTTGTACTAGGCAAGTTTAACTAAATTTGGGACAGGTGTTATATGGTAAATTATGACCATAATCTGTGCCATGTAAATTCAATGCAAACGTGAGGTATATGATCATATTGTGAATCATGACAACTATTTAGGCATGCAAACTTAGCCCAAATTTATAATTAGGCAAGATATGTCTATGAAACTTTAAGGAATGATTAAATCTGTTATATTGCCTAATCTGCTAGTTCTGTTATATTGCCTAAACTGCTAATTAGATTGAATTGCCTAATCTTCTAATTATGTTAAATTGCTTTATCTGCTAAATCTTCTAAATCGACTAATCTGCAAGATCTGTTATCTGTTTAATTTGTTGAAGGGAGTAATCTGTTGGAACTGAAATGCTAAAATTTGAAGTATGTAAATCTGTAGGCTCGATTTAAAATTGAGAAAAACTTGTTAATAGTACCTCGAATAATCTGCTATAACTTGTACAGAAGTTAATTTGTTAAATTAGCAGGATTAGTCTGATATTAGCATAGTCTGTGAATGAATGCATTGGCTAAACATGAAACATGGCTAACTCGAGGTTAGAATGAGTTTGCGGCGTAATCCTGCCCTGAACCGCCCGGCACATCCAGTGGCCGCAAACAATAGGTTCTAATGTGAGAAGTTAGTCATAACGTGCTTGAAACCCGATGTTAGACTCAGTTTGCGGCAGAAACCTGCCCGAAACCAACCGGCCTAACCAGTGGCCGCAAACTGTCAGTCTAATGTGAGAGGTCTGCGCATTAATTTTTAATTAATACAAGTCTAAGATAAATATGATGTCTAAAACGTGTTGGGTGGATAGGGTTAAACCAATTGGACTAATGAATTTAACAAACCCGTTCCGTGAATCTGTAGGCCCAATTAAAAAAGTTAGACAAATCTGTAAATCTGTTAAATCCGATCCGTTAGTCTGAAAACTTGTCTGATCTGTGAACTAGTTGATCTGAAACTCTGTATGTCTGAACTTGTAAACAAGTTAATCTGAAATCTGTTAGCCTGGGGACACAAGGCTAGGAGGGAATTTACTTGTGTCATCTGTTGTTTGGGACCCATATTAGTCAGTAACCCTTTATGGTATCAAAACTTTGACCCAACAGTAGGTAGGGTCCGGGCATGCTTACTGAACTAATTATAAGCGGTTCATTCTGATAATGGCGAGGGGTGTTGATGGTGCGTTCCAACCGGGTCATGTGCGTGCATGGATCCCAGTCTACCTCTGAGGATGTAATACACCGTGACATCTGTAAATAGGTCTGTGTCATTTAAAGGTTGCCACTTTGGGGAGTGATACACCATTTTGTGGGGCTGACACAGGGTATTTATGATTAGGGAGCCGATAGCTTGGGGTAGGGTTTTAGGGTACACTTAGTTCTGTCTGTTTCTGTTGGTACCATCTATTTCTGTTGGGTGGTAACACCTGTCTGTTTCTGTGTGGTACCGTTTGTTCGGGTGGTAAAGGCCCATTTACTAGTGTACACCTAATTCTACATTCTGTTTCCATAGGGATTAATCTATTTCTGTACTTTCTGTTCGGGTGGTAAAGGCCCATTGGTAAAGGCCCATTACTAGCATTCTCTTCTGTGGAGATTATTCTGTTCCCGTTTCTGTTTCAGTTTAGACATTGGGGGGACACCTAATCCTGTTATACTAGTATTAGTGCAGAGGGGTGAAAAGTAATATTATTTTGTTTCTTGTGTTTAACCTAAGTATATCTGTTGCTCCAGTTTCTGTTATCTCTTATCCAGCTTATTTTCATGCCATTATTATTATTATTATATGTTCATATGCTGAAAGTCACTGGATTTGCCTGACTTTATGTCTGACCTTGCTTGTTTTCGCCCCTTTTTCTTCCGTTTCCCCCCCCCCCCCCCACCCCGGTTTCCAAGGAGGGAATACTTTAGCTTAATCCGGATTTCTTCTTCTTGAAGTACTTAAATTGCTTAAAGTATGGCTTGACTCCTTATGGCAGCTTCTGTTGGGATTATGATTTTTAAAAACTATGCATTCTGAAGGCTTTTGTACAAGACTGATATTTTTGTACTTGAATTCTGATATTGTGATTTGAAAAGATGTAACCAAACTTGCTTCGGTTTCTATTGTAATAAAGTTATAAATTTTTCAAGTACTGTTTTATCTGTCTTGTAAATTTCTGTTCTGTTTACTAAAACGCTCCATCAAAGTTAAGGCATTCCCTTTGTGAGTGACCTTAACGGAGGTGGGGTGTTACACCAATGGAGTTAAGAAAATTAGAAACTAACTGGAGATTAGCTAAGTTGAATGGTTTCCTGGGTATTGATCTGATGTTGGTTTCAGCCTTCGGGATTAATACTTAGGGAATTTTTCTATACTAATTTACGGTCAGAGACTGATGGAATGTGATTTTGGGTATATTGTGAACCGTGCTTTAAATGACATTTGTTCTTTAACCCAGTTAAAGACAAGATATGATTTCCCTAGTTATATAATCATTAATATTGATTTTTAGGAAGATTAAAACTAAACAGAGTTTTAATGAACCTTTTATTAGATTCAAAAGTGCATGTGATAAATTAAATTATCAATTCAAAAAAATGATTGAAAATGGAGTACCACCAGTATTACTCTAGGCGATAGCTAAAATTTTAATTAGATTTGAACGTTAAATGGTAATTAATATTTACCGATAACACTGGTGTTAGATACGTAGTATTACCAGTTTTGCTCCATGGGATGAATAGGTTGGGATTGGGAAATAAATTATTACTTTGGTGTGGCTCACTTATCCCGACTAGTTTGGAAAACCTTAATATGGTTTGAAATGATATCCAAAGGAAGATTAAAGAATAAATTTTAAAGAATTTATCTTTGATAAAATTAATGGGAACCTTTCCCTAAGAATGTGAATATTTGAATAAACAAATATTCAGGATTGGAATGGGGCGTATGTTGTGTTTTGGTAGCACTTGTTTATAATATACACGAGTTATTCGGAAAGATCGGGTTTATCCCATTCTGAATAACTGATTCGACGATATGTCGACGATGATGATGGTGGTTGAAGACCGAAGGTCTTCACATCGTTTAGATGATTATTGATGTCTTGATTGGGCTGTACACCCAAGATAAGGTAATAAGTGGTGATCATCCAGACGTACTTGGAGATCGACGGATATGAAAGGGCCTCTCTCCTTTATTGAACATATGGGACGAGGAATAAGGTGCCTCCGGTTTCGTTCAAACCCAGAACGGACTTGTAAATGGACTGTGTGTCTAACATTGGATTTTATTCTATGTTGATTGATCTCTATTAAATATACATCTGCCTGGTGAAGGAGAATTTATTCTCTTACTTCACACTTCTTTGAGACGTACGGGATTAGAGGTTGTATATCAATAGACATCAGTCGTATGGCGTAAATTGCATGTGCGGCATGCCTAAGTGGCAAATGACTAAGGCTTCTATTTAAAAGCAGAGTCTTGTGGTTGATGATCAAAGTATAGCTTTAATATAGCGCTGCTTTGTGTATAGCGTTAATTTGCGAGCCTCACACCTTGTTGTGAACCAGAAATGGGAGAGGATCCTGGGAGGACATGCGTTTCCTTCAAGCTAGAGGTGGTGTAAGCGTTTTGCAAGCTCTGACATTGATAATATTTTTACCTATGTGGTTGTTGGAAGGCAAGGCGCCTCAGATATATCGGTCACTAGGGTGTCGATGGTTTTACGTCCCATAAGGCGGGGAGGCATATTGTTCAGGGATTTTTAATCCACTACGTGTGGATCGGCCCTGTGGCTCCTAGGTGAAGTTGCGGATGTTCCTGAGACGTGGGGTTGGATTGTCTCGAAACGGTAAGGACGATCCCTTGCCTTGGTTCATAGATGGAAATCCAACTTCCAATACGACCTCGTTCGGTTTTAGTTGTAATCCTATATATGGCGACATAAGGGGATGGGGCTCTCATGTCGCCTATGATTGATACATTTATATTTTAAGTTGATTTCTTCACTTATAGTAATAATAAAAGATTAAATTTCGCGTATCAAGCATTATTTGGCTATTATAAGGTAAAACCCTTTCCGCCGGCTTGCGTTGTATTGTGTGATGGGACTTGGGTCTTATAATAGCTTTATTGTTCTTTATTTAGCATTACGCTATTTATTTTATGCATTGGTATTCTTGGGGTTAAAACTCGTTCCGTGTTATTCAGCGTGGTCCCTTGATTCACCTAATTTTAAAATAAAAATTAATAACTGTTTTAGTTCTCACACCAATCACATGACTGACCCGGAGTTTATTGTGTTAACCTAAACTCTGGGTGCCCTCATTTTTCCACACGGGCAGCTAGTAGTTGTGTTTTGCAGATATTATATTCACAGGATCCTGGTTTATAGCTGAAGGGATATTTGGAAAGCTCTGTATCCATGTATTTCTTTCAGTTGTGTTTTGTATTATTTTTCTGCTGGTAATGTAATTTAATTCTCTAATATTTATCTGATGTATATTATTCATTTATACTCTGTTCTATTCTTGTATTCTGATGGAATTGTTGTAATAAGCAATGAAATGTTCTTCTGTTTGCGTTATAATATGTCGTGTTCTCAATTCAATCTGGGCTTTCCTTCACGAGGAAGTTCAGGTCGATATATTTGGTATCAGAGCTTTGGTTTATAGAGCTCGAGAACAAGACACATTAGAACCAAACGAAAGAATTCGTCAGAGATTGGATTAGTATTATCCAATAAGAATGGCTCGTTAGAGATAGGATCAGTAGTGTCCTATAACGAGCGAGAAGAGTGAATTTTTAAAATAAAAATGGAAATAAATTTTGGTTTCAAAATTTAAACCTTATGATACGTATTTGATTATTTATTGTATATTGAATGTAGACAATCTATTATAGGGAGATTTTGAGTATAGGCCTGACGGGGCGTATATTCGAAGCCTCAGATACTAGATAGATATAGAATCACACTCTAGTCGCCCGGGCATGATTCTGATGATGGCGCGCCATTATCAGTGTTTATGTTCGAGTTTCGAAAAGTGAGATATCTATATATTTCCAATCGACTGGTGTGAGAACCAAAACTAGATAGGATATATTTTTGTGACTTGGCATCAAAAACATGATTTTTGACTATGTATTAAAGTTATGTGTTTGAAATGGTAATCAACAAATTAATTGATGTTTGTGTTGTATGATTCTTCGTTTAAACCAAACATGTAAGTGAAAGCCGAATTAGCCAAATCGAATCAAAATTTGAACTAAATTGAAAATTGTTTGAAATTGCATACATGTACATGCATATATATTGAACAGGTCATAAAAAGGAGGCTAGAGAAGAGGAATAAAATTGTATGGCCGACAAATAGGTACATGTTTACAAATTTCTTGGGTTTGGGTGATTTTATGAGCCGATTGGCTAGCTGCTTGGCTTTTTCTTTTTGAGATGAGAGGGCCTGTGTGGCGGTTTAGGGATTTTCCTCATGCTCCCCATACAAAGGAGGTTATGGCAAAAAAAATCAAAAATTTAGGGTGTTAGCCAAATTTTTGAAAAATTAGAAATTCTTAGAAACTAAAAAGTTGAAGAATGAATGCCAAACTAAAAGTTGAGTTGATTAGTAAAACAACTTTCAGCTCTATTGCTTTTCGATGACGAAAATATTTTAAGTGGGGGAGATTGTAACAACCTAGAAAATCAAAACCAATTTAAAATTTTTATTTTAGCAATTTTAGTGAATTTTCAATGTTTAAATGAATTATTTTAAATAATAACGACTAGAAATTTATTTCGAATAGAATTAGAACGTATAAATTATTTGAATCGAAGTTAGAATATAAATATTTATTTTAATTATAAAAGGAACTGGAAATGGCGTAGTAGTTTGAAAATTCGATTTCAAATTTCAAATGAATGTACAGGATTCAAAATAAACCAGATTTTGGTGAAACCAAAAATATTTGATTCTATTTGAAAATATCTTTCCAAAGAATCAGAAAAATTGGTGTTTCATAGCGGGAATAAAAAGTTATGCCCAGTTGAAAATTCAAAATAGTCGCTATGGAAATATAGCCCTTAAAAATGGAAATTTTGCAAACGACCTCCATTTTCGACGAAACCACTTTTGTTGGATCTGGGATGTCAAATTATTGCTGGATTCCAATTTTAATAATTTTTGGAATCTATATGTGAGCGTGGAGATGTTAAACGTGTTTTGATAGTTTTAGTCAATTTGGATCGACCAGAAAATGGCCATTTTCAAACGGTCTTCAAATTTGACGAAATTAGTTTTATTAGGACTGTATCGTCAATGCAAAGCTAGAAATAATTTTTTGAGAATTTTTAGAATTAGTATGTGGCCCCGGTAAATTAAAATGTGCGTTTGAATTTAAAATATAATGATTTACATTTTAAATTTAGTGGAAACTGATTGTAATGGCCGAATTGGGTTACAAAACATATTCCATTATGTTCGGAATGGGGGTAATTAGTTAGGGATGACAGTCATTGGGTCTCGTTTGGAGATCGAAATTTAAAGTTACTTTTTGGAGAAATAAATTAAATAAATAATTAATATACTATATAATCTCTTACCTCAACTTTCCCTCCTCTCTCTCCTTTACTTTTTCAGAAAAATATAAAAATAAAGAAAAAATAAAAATCCCCGCAACCCTAGGACCCGCGTTGCCCAATCCTCCCCGCTACCGATCATCGCCGCTACCACCCCCCCCCCCCCCCACCCCCACCCCTTGCGCGCCGTCGTAGGTGGTATTCCCCCCTCCCAGTCGTACTCCGGCGAGACCGTTCCCCCACGCCCCCCTCTTCGAGTTAGGTCGCCGCTCCCCCTGGGTCAACACGCCGCTGGAGCCTCCCCCGACCTTCCACCAACCCGGCCCCACCCTCTGAACCCCCCTTCGACGAAGAACAGTAAGTTTTCTTTTTTAATTTAGTTTATTTAGATGATTTCAATTCTTTTATGTAATGGTTTTTAAAGTAAATAAAAGTTAGATTTTAATGTAAATAAAGATTTTTAAAGTAGAAAAAAATGATTTTTAATAATAAAAAGAATTGATTTTTACAAAAGAAAAGTTATGTTTTTTAAAAATAGAAAGGTATGATTTTTAAAAATGAAATGTTAAGATAAAAAATTCGATTTTTATTATGAAGTAGCAATTTTTACATATGTAGTAGCGTTGTATAAAAATTTGATTTTTAGTTATATAAAAATTTGATCTTTTATATATATGTAGCAGTATAAAAATGAGATTTTTATAATACAAGCATCGATGGGAAATATGATTTTTAGTTAGATAAAAATATATAATCATCATATTAAAAATGTGATTTTTATTACGAACAGCATGAAAATATTGCATAGGAATTTTGGGCAAAATCCGAACCATTCAGAAATAGAGAATGGAGGAGTGGATCCCAAAGGTGAGAACTTCTCACCAAAATTATTTTTATACAGTTATTTATTTCATAACTGCATATATGAACTGTTCCCCGTCGTCCACAGACCATGGACGACTTGTTTGTTTGATTATGTGTTTGAATTGATTTGTTTGTGTGAATTTGGCTTGTGATGTGGAATGGAAAATAAAAATATTCATGTGTTGAATAAAATAATATGTTCTTGTGTTGAATAAAATAAATATTCATTTACAAATTGGATGATTTGTTTATGTACACCTATTTAACTGATATGGTCTGGGATGATAAATTTTACACATCGCCCTACTGCACAAATAAAATTTGTGTTTGTGGATTGAAACCCCACACGGGTGTTGGGATGATATTTGACATACACTAATCCGAACTATTTAGTTGTATGTCAATTGATTGGTTGACAGACTGTTGTAAGCGTTAATTATTTATAATTAATGCTTATACAGTGTAGAATGCACTCTGGATGATGGTTGATTGTTTATCATTGTTGTTCTATACATGTGTTGTATGGAATCCATATAATAATGTTATATGGAAATTGGCTGTGTCTGATTCCAGTTCAGAAAGAATGAATATTGTAGAATAATGAATATTTTAAAATAACATTCTGTAAAAGATCAAATTTGATTTTGATGTCCGATTTGGGATGGATACGAATATATTTAAAAATATATATATATAGCCGTGTTGATTAGGTATGCGCCATTTTGAACGAACGATATTTATATCGATTTTATTAATTTTCATAATGAATATCGAAAATGAAGTGATTTCAAAATCTGATGCTTGAAAATATTATCATTTATATGTTAATGATATGGAATATTCAACTTTGATTTAAAATAGAATATGAAGTTGAAATCGTTTTTAAAGCGAATTTAAAACGATTTATAAAATACGTTTAAAAAAAGGGAATCGACTTGAAATATAATATATATATATATATATATATATATATATATTTAATGGCCTGCATAGAACACGTCGTGCAGTAGCAGTTCACGAATTTCGACAATTGACTTCGAATTAACGTTACGGGAGATCCGACCGTCGGATTCTCCTAAAATCGGAACCGTTGGGTTCGTATCGAAAAGAGCTTTCAACAAAAATGAGAGATTTGAATTCTAACATTTGGATTTGGAATTATGTCCAAATCAAATTTGGAAAAGGTCGCTGTAAGTGCAGTTCGATGACCGTTTATGAAAATCGACTGTACGGGCCTTCATAAAATTATTAAAAATATCAGTAATTTGTGTAAAATCATAATAAATGATTTAGAAAGAATTGGGATGAAAAATTCAATATTTGAAAAGATTAAAATATATTTTTATCGAAATGAACTAGTTATGAACTAGGCTTATAATTCAATATTTTTAAATAAATTAATTTGATTTTAAATGGTTTTAAAAATAACCGAAATTTCCAATATATGAATTGGAATGGATTTGAATCGAAATTATCTTCAGAATATTTCGATATTGGATTCCGTGATTATACAGACATTGTGGAGGAATTTGGAAGATGTATATATTGTTATTCCAATATGATATTTGTTGATTTCAGAATTTGATATTGAATATAAGCCGATATATTTTCTACTTAGAGCCTTGTATTTAATATCAAATGGGATTTTGGGTTTATCATGAACGGTGTTGTAAATAACGCTTGTTCTTTAACCCGATTAAAAATGGAATGAGATTTTGGGTTTGTCGGGAATGGTATCTTTAATAACACTGTTCTTAAACCAAATGGAGTTAAGAAAATTAGAAATTAACTGGAGATTAGCTAAGTTGAATGATTTTCTTGGTATTGATCTGATGTTGGTTTCGGCCTTTGGGATTAATACTCAGGGAATTGTTCTCTTACTAATTTACGGTTAGAGACTGATGGAATGTGATTTTGGGTTTATGGTGAACGGTGCTTTAAATGACATTGGTTCTTTAACCCAGTTAAAGACAAGATATGATTTCCATAGCTATATAATCATTAATATTGATTTTTGGGAAGATTAGAACTAAATAGAGTTTTAATGAATCTTTGATTAGATTGAAAAGTGAATGTGATAAATTAAATTATCAATTCAAGTAAATGATCGAAAATGGAGTACCACCAGTTTTACTCCAGGCGATAGCTAAATCTTTAATTAGATTTGAATGTGAAATGGTAATTAATATTTACTGATAACACTGTGGTGTTAGATATGGAGTATTACCAGTTTTGCTCCATGGGATGAATAGGTTGGGATTGGGAAATAAATGATTACTTCGGTGTGGTTCGCTAATCCCGACCAGTTTGGAAAACCTTAATATGGTTTGAAATGATATCCAAAGGAAGATTAAAGAGTAAATTTTAAAGAATTTATCTTTGATAAAATAATGGGAACCTTTCCCTAAGAATGTGAATATTTGAATAAACAAATATTCTGGATTGGAATGAGGCGTATGTTGTGTTTGTATAGCCCTTGTTTATAATACACGCGAGTTATTTGGAAAGATCGGGTTTATCCCATTCTAAATAACTGATTCGATGATATGTCGACGATGAAGACGGTGATTGAAGACCGGAGGTCTTCACATTATTTGGATGATTACTGATGCCTTGATTGGGTTGTACAACCAAGACGAGGTAATAAGTGGTGATCGTCCAGACGTACTTGGAGATTGACGGATATGCGAGGGCCTCTCTCCTGTATTAGACATATGGGACGAGGAATAAGGTGCCTCCAGTTCCGTTCAAACCCAGAACAGACTTGTAAATGGACTGTGTGTTTGATATTGGATTTTATTCTGTGTTGATTGATCTCTATTAAATATACATATGCCTGGTGAAGGAGAATTTATTCTCTTACTTCACCCTTCTCTGAGACGTACGGGATCAGAGGTTGTATATCGATAGACATCAGTCGCATGGCATAAATTGCCTGTGTGGCATGCCTAAGTGGCAAATGATCAAGGCTTCTGTTGAAAAGCAGAGTCTTGTGGTTGATGATCAAAGCATAGCTTTAATACAGCGCCGCTTTGTGTATAGCGTTAATTCGCGAGCTTCACACCCCGGTGTGAACCAGAAACGGGAGAGGATCCAGGAAGGACAAGTGTTTCCTTCTAGCTAGAGGTGGTGTTAGCGTTTTGCAAGCCCTGACATTGATATTATTTTTACCTATGTGGTTGTTGGAATGCGAGATGCCTCGGATATATCGGTCACTACGGTGCCGATGGTTTTACGCCCCATAGGGCGGGGAGATGTATTTTTCAGTGATCTTTAATCCACTACTTGTAGACCGGCCCTGTTGCTCTAGGTGCAGTTGCGGCTGTTCCTAAGACATGGGCTAGATTGTCTCGAAGCGGTAAGGACGATCCCTTGCCTTGGTTCACAGACGGAAATCCAACTTCCAATACGACCTTGTTCAGTTTTAGTTGTAATCCTATATATGGCGACATAGTGGGATGGGGCGATCATGCCGCCTATGATTGATACATATATATTTGACGTTGATTTCTTCACTTATAGTAATAATAAAAGATTAAATTTCGCGTATCAAGCATTATTTGGCTATTATAAGGTAAAACCCTATCCTCCAGCTTACGTTGCATTGTGTGATGGGACTTGGGTCCTATAATAGCTTCATTGTTCCTTATTTAGCATTGCGCTGTTTGTTTTATGCACTGGTATTTTTGGGGTTAAAACCCGTCCCGGGTTATACGTCGTGGTCCTTTGATTCACCTAACTTTAAAATAAAGATTAATAATTGTTTTAGTTCTCACACTAGTCACATGACAGACCTGGAGTTTATTGTTTTAACCTAAACTCTGGGTGCCCTCATTTTTCCACACGGGCAGCTAGTAATTGGGTTTTGCAGATATTATATTCACAGGATCCTGGTTTATAGATGAAGGGATATTCGGAAAGCTTCGTATCCGTTATTTCTTTCAGTTGTGTTTTGTATTATTTTTCCGCTGCTAATGTAATTTAAATCTATGGTATTTATCTGATGTATATTATTCATTTATACTTTGTTATATTCCTGTATTCTGATGGAATTGTTGTAACAAGCAATGAAATGTTCTTCTGTTTGCATTATGATGTCTCGTGTCCTCAATTCAATTCGAGCTTTCCTTTACGAGGGAGTTCGGGTCATTATATATGGAATCTTCACGGAAAACAGATCAGCATATATAATCGATATAAATTTCCGTATCCGACTAATAATATAAATGGAATAACGACGAAGCCTTTTAAATTCTAGGATTATTCACCCAAAATATTTCCAAAACATTTATTATGATTTTACACAATTTTTCTATATTTTTAATAATTTTATTAAGGCCCGTACAGTCGGTTTCCAATAACGGCCACCGAACTGCATTCATAGCGACCTTTTATGAAATTGATATGGACATAATTCCAAATTTAGCTGTTCAAATTTAAATCTCATATATTCTTGGAAAGATCTTTTCGATACGAACCCAACGGTTCCGGTTTTAGTAGAATCCGATGGTTGGATCTCCCGTTACATCAATTTGAAGTCAATGGTTGAAATTCGCGAACGGTCGCTGCGCAACGCGTTCTATTCAAGCCATATAAATATATACAATATATATTTTGTCGATTTTCATTTAAAACGTATTTTATAAATCGTTTATAAATTCGTTTTAGAAACGATTCCTACTTCCATTTCAATTTTAGATCAAAACTGAATATTCCATTACATTACAATTTTATACAGTGCATACATATGTTAAAAATTATATTTTTAACGAACAACTATTTATTCCATTTCATGATCATTTCATATATCGCATACATAAGCTAAAAATAATATGTTTAGCGAGCAAATATTTATTCCATAGCATGACCATTTTATATATCGTATATATAATTTTATACAACGCTTATATATAATTTATACAATGCTTATATAGATAATTTCATACAACACTTATATATAATTTATACAATGCTTATATATTTTAAATAACGCATATATATATATTATTCACATCGCATATATATATTTTATTCTCATCGCATATATAAATATATTTAATTCACATTTCATATATATATATATATATTATTCCATGGTCTATGGATGAGGTAGGTGAGCTAACAGGCACCGTAAACAATTTTTAATGATTAAAACTGATAAAAATCTACACTGAAAATTCTATATATATTTTTTATACATGAACACAATAATATGATAAAATATAATTTAGTGAGAAGGAGTTCTCACAGTGGTCGGTTTTGAAATTGTTAAAAACGATTATTTTAATAAAATATAACCCGGTGTTTAATTTGATCAATATTTGCATCTGCTTATGTTTCTGTTCTGGACTGTTCTGAAATGTAGTGCTTCTCAAGACGATTCCAACGCAATTTGAATCGTTCGATTCTGTGTCCGTTCGAATTAAAATATGAGCATTTATATTTTTATTACACAAATTAACTAACAAATATAATTAAACTTAATTAAATAATTTACATTTCTTTAATCCCTTTTGACTCCCTCTTCTTCATCGTGATTTACGCTCCAGAAATAAAGGCTGAACCACACTCAAAATGGGAAATAGCCACAGCACGTCGTTCAAGGCCATGGCCGGCCGATCCTCCACCTCCACAACCTCTGCGTTGCCACCATTTTCCAGCGCCAAGCGCGACAGCGCCTCCGGTGGGCCCTTGGGCCTCGAAACTTGCGCTGAACGCCGCCCCTTTGGGCGTGAAAATACGAGCAAATACTCAACGATAATCGCTCTTCTTGGTATGGATTTAAAGCCCGCTCTTTGCTCTACAACTTTCATTCAATGAGTTTCTTACATTGTTGAGAGGATTGAAATCGATTTGGGGAAGAAGTTTGGAGCACTTCAAACCGTCGGTTGAAGAAAGGAGGCGTTGAATCATTATGATAGGGTTAGGGTTTTAACTCCCTTTATAACTAATAATTTTAATATTATTTATTTCAATTTATTTCTAAAAATTGGATTTCTCGTTCGAACTCCAAATGAATCACAACGACTATTGCCCCTAGCCAAATACCCCATTCTGGACACAATGGGATACGTTTCGTAAGCCAATTCCATTGTTTTGATCACTTTTTCTTTAAATTAAATTATAGTTCAATATATATTGAATTTAAACGTACATTTTAATTTACCGAGGCCACATACGAATCCAAAAATTCCAAAAAAATAAATCTAGCTAAATTTTGACGATACGGTCCTAACAAAACTAGTTTCGTCGAATTTGGAGACCATTCGAAAAATGGTTATTTTCTAGTCGATTAAATTCAAAATGAAATTGCTAAACACGTTTAAATCCACCATGCTCACCTATTAATTCCAAAAAATATGAAAATTGGAATATAACAATAATTTAACATTTCGGATCCAACAATAATGGTTTCATCGAAAACCAATGTCATTTGCAAAATGGCTATTTTGAAGGGTTATATATTATATAAAATATATATAAATTCCGTAGCGACTATTTTAAATTAAAAACTGGACATAACTTTCTATTTATATTAAGAAATCTGGAGTTTTCACATTCGTTAGAAAGACATTATTAATAGATTCAAATGTTTCTGGTTTTACTGAAATCTGATTTATTTTGAATCATGTACATTCAATTGAAATTTAAAATCGAATTTTCAAACTACTGCACCATTTCAGGCCCGTTTTATAATTAAATTAAAATTATATTTTCTAACTTCGATTTAAATAAATTTATAGTCGTATTATTTAAAATAAATCAATTTAAATATCCAAAATACATTAACATAGCTAAAATAAAAAAATTAAATTGTTCTGAAAATCGGGGTTGTTACAATCTCCCCAACTTAAAATATTTTCGTCCTCGAAAAGGAGCAGAGCTGAAAGTTTTTTAACTAACGAACTCAACTTTTATTCTGGCTTTCATTCTTCAACTTTTCAGTTTCTAAGAATTTTCTAATTCCTCAAAAAATTGGCTAACACCCTAAATTTTGAAAAAAATCGCCATAACCTTCTTTGTACGGGGAGACCTTTAAAACCGCAACTTGCCTCACAGGGCCCTCATCATCCAAAAAGAAAAAGAAAATGCCAAGCGGCTTGCCAATCGACTCATAAAATCGTCAAAACCCAAGAAATACAGTAAATATGTACCTATTTGTCAGGCATACAATTTTATTCCTCTTCTTCGCTTCCATGCCATGACCTGTTCACACATATATATGTACATGTATGCAATTCCAATAAAATTTCAATTTAGTACAACATTCGATTCGATTTGGCTAAATTACCATACATTCTATTATTAGTTTTATTAGTTGAATTAATAATCAAACATCACAACCAGCAATCAATTGGTTGATTAAATTTTCAAATTCATAATTTTTATATACTCAAAAATCATATTTTTGATGCCAATTCCAAACAATAGACCATATCTGGGTTTTGGTTCTCACACCAGTCAATTGGAAATATATAGATATCCCACTTTCGGCACTCGAAAATAAATATTGATAATGCTGCAGCATTATTAGAATTATCCCCGGGCGACTAGTGTGTGGTTCTATATCCATCTAGTATATTTGAGGCTTCGAATACACGTGGATCAAACGTATATTGAAATCTCCATATACTCGATGGTCCAAATAAATTTAATATAAATTACTCAAATACGTATAATAAGATTTAAATTTTCAAAACAAACTTTGTTTTTATTTTAATTATAAAAATAACATTCTTCCAACTCATTCTAGGATACTACTGATCCCATCTCTAACGAGTCATTCTTATTGGATATTACTAGTCCAATCTCTAATGAATTTTTGTTTGGTTCTAATGTGTCTTGTTCAGGAGCTCCATAAACCAAAGCTCCGATACCAAATTGAAACGACCCAAACTCCCCCTTTCGAGAAAGCTCGGATTGAGTTGAGAATACGACAAATCAGAATGCAAACAGGAGAAAATTTCATTACTATTTCAACAAATACATCAGAGTATAAGAATATAATAGAGTATGAATAAATAATGTACATCAGAAAAGTATCAGCGATTTAAATTACATTAGTAGCAGAAAAATGATGCATAACACAACTGAAAGAAATACACGAATACAATGCTTTTCGAATATAGCTCCAGCTATAAATCCAGGATCTGAAAAAGAAATATCTGCAAAAACCAAAACTACTGACTGCCCGTGTGGAAAATATAGGGTCCCAGAGTTTAGTTTAAAACAATGAACTCTAGGTCAGTCATGGGACTGGTGTGAGAACTAAAACAGTTATTTTAAACTTTACTATAGAAATAAAGTAAATCAAGGGACCACGCCATATAACACGGAATGGGTTTTCTCCCAAGAATTCCAGTGCATAAAATAAATTATAAACATCGCAATGCTTTTTGAAAAAATGAAGCTATTATAAGACTCAGGTCCCATCACACAATGCAACGCAAGCCGAAGGATAGAGTTTTACCTTATAATAGCCAAACATGCTAGGTATGTTTAAGACAAAATCATTTGATACTATTATAAGTGTATAGTGTTAAAAACAGCTTCAAATATAAATGTAACAATCACATACGACATGGGTACCATATATATCATGTCGTCATACTAGTTCTACAACTAAAACCGAAAGGTATCGTATTGGAAATTGGATTTCCATCTATGAGTCGAGGCAAGGGATGGCCCCTCACCGATTTGAGACACTCTAGCAAATGCCTCAGGATCCCCCGCAGTGAACCCTTGGATGCTTCATGGCCGGTCCACACTTACGTTAGTGGATTGGTTATTCCTGAACACACGTTTCGCGGTCCAATCAGACCTATCCATCGGCCCCGTAATGACCGATATATCTGAGGCGCCTCGCAATTCATCATCCACACAGGTAAAAAAATATAAATGTCTGGGTTCCATACCATGAGACCACCCATAGCTAAAAAGAAACGTCGTGCACTCCCTGCAGTCCGATCCCGTTTTTGACTCATACTAAGGAGCGAGGCTCGAGAATTAACGCTATACACAAAGCTATGCTATTTAAAGCCGTGCTTTGTTCATCAACCACAAGACTTTGCTTTTCAACAAAAGCCTTGATCATTTGCATCTTCGCATGCCACCTGACAATTCACGCCATGCGACTGATGTCTATCGATATATAACATCTAAGCTCGTACATCTCAGAGAAGGGTGTTAAGCAAGATAATAAATTCTCCGCCACCAAACAGATATATATTTAATAGAAATCAATCAACACAGAATGAAATCTAATGTCAGACACACATCCATTTACAAGTCCGTTCTAGGTTTGAACGAAACTGGAGGCAACTTATTCCTCGTCCCATATGCCTAATACAGGAAAGAGGTCCTCGCATATCCGGTCGATCTCCAAGTACGTCTGGACGATAACCACTTATTACCTTGTCTTGGGTGTACAGCCCAATCAAGACATCAGTAATCATCCAAACGATGTGAAGAACTCCGGTCTTCAACCACCATCTTCATCGTCGACTTATCGTCGAATCAGTTATTCAGAATGGGCAAACCCGGTCTTCCTGAATAATTTGCGTATTTTATAATCAATAATCAAGTGCTATAAAAACACATCATATGCCTCATTCCAATCCAGAATATTCTATCATTTAAATATTCACATTTTTAGAAAAAAGTTCCCATTAATTTTATCAAAGATAATTTCTTTTAAATTATTCTTTAATCTTCCTTTATCAATTCTAAACCAAATTAAGGTTTATCAACCAGTCGGGATTAGCGAGCCTTACCGAAGTAATTATTTATTTTATTTTCCCAATCCCAACCTATTCACCCCTTGGAGCAAAACGGGTAGTACTCCATATCTAACACCACGGTCTTATCGGTAAATTTAATTGCCATTTCATGTTCAAATCTAATTAAAGATTGGAGTAAAACTGGTGGTACTCCATTCTCGATCATTTCCTAAAATTGATAATTTAAATTATCACATTTCAATCTAGTTAAAGATTCACCAAAACTTCACTTAGTTTTAATCTTATAAATCATTACTCAATGATTATTTAACTTTGCGAAACACAAACATGTCACATCAGCAGTCTACACCGTACCGCTGTGTAGGAACCCGCAACTTCCCCGGTAAGGAAAGAACGAATTGCTTTGAGAACAACACACATCGAAACGCAAACAGAAGAACATTTCATTGCTTATTACAACAATTCCATCAGAATACAAGAATATACAGAGTATGGATAAATATTATACATCAGAAAAATATCAGAGATTCACATTACATTAAAATACATAGCAGCGGAAAAATAATACAAAACACAACTGAAAGTAATACACGGATACAGAGCTTTCCGAGCATCCTTCCAGCTGTAAATCACGATCCTGTGAATATAAATCTGCAAAACCAAAACTACTAGCTGCCCGTGTCGAAAATAGGGGCACCCAGAGTTTAGGTTAAAACAACAAACTCTAGGTCAGTCATGTGACTGGTGTGAGAACTAAAACAGTTATTAATTTTTATTTTAAAGTTAGGTAAATCAAGGGACCACGCCATATAACACGGAACGGGTTTTTACCCCAAGAATACCAGTGCATAAAACAAACAACACAATGCTAAATAAAGAAAAATGAAGCTATTATAAGACCCAGGTCCCATCACACAATGCAACGCAAGCCGGAGGATAGGGTTTTTACCTTATAATAGCAAAAAATGCTTGGTACGTGAAATTTCATATTCTATTATTACTATAAGTGAAGAAAACAACTTCAATCATAATGTATAAATCATAGACGGCATAAGTGCCCCCATACCACTATGTCGCCATACTAGGCTCTACAAATAAAACCGAAATGTCACGTATTTGAAATTGGATTTCCGTCATGAGTCGTGGCAAGGGGCAAGCTCCTCTCCGTTCGGGACACTCTAGCAAATGTCTTAGGACCACACACAGCGATCCTGGATCTTCAGGGTCGGTCCTCTCTTACTTTTCAGGATTGACAATTCCTGAGCACAAGTTTCCCGGTCCTATAGGACCTATATCCGAGGTGCCTCGCATCCAACAACCACACAGGTAAAAAGTATGTAAATGTCAGGGTTGTTGGGTCACTGACATCACCCATGGCTAGAAAGAAACGTCGTGCTCTCCCTGCAGTCACTATCCCGTTTATGACTCATACCGAGGTGTGAGGCTCGCGAATTAACGCTATACACAAAGCTGTGCCACACAGGCCGTGCTTTGATCATCAACCACAAGACTTTACTTTTCAACAGAAGCCTTGATCATTTGCCACTTAGGCATGCCACACAGGCAATTCATTCCATGCGATTGATATCCATCAATATATAACCTCTAAGCTCGTACGTCTCAGAGAAGGGCGTTAAGCAAGAGAATAAATCCTCCGCCGCCAAACAGATATATATTTAATAGAAATCAATCACATAGAATAAAACCCAATGTCAGACACACGGTCCGTTTACAAGCTCGTTCTGGGTCTGAACTAAACTAGAGGAACCTTATTCCTCGCGTATCCATCGATCTCCAAGTACGTATGGACGATCACCAACTGATTCCCTCCTCTTGGGTGTACAGCCCAATCAAGATCATCAGTAATCATCCAAACGATGTGAAGACCTCCGGTCTTCAACCATCGTCTTCATCTTCGACTTATCGTCGAATCGGTTATTCAGAATGAGTATAAACCCGGCCTTTCCAAATAACCCGCATATAAAATAAACAAGTGTTGCACAAACACACCATACGCCTCATTCCAATTCAGAGTATTCTTTTATTCAAATATTCACATTCTTAGGGAAAGGTTCCCACTAATTTTATCAAAGATAAATTCTTCTAAATTTATTCTTTATTCTTCCTTTGGATATCATTTAAAACCATGTTAAGGTTTTCCAAACTAGTCTGGATTAGCGAACCACATCGAAGTAATTATTTATTTTATTTTCCAATCCCAACCTATTCATCCCATGGAGCAAAACTGGTAATACTCCATATCTAACACCACGGTGTTATCGGTAAATATTAATTACCATTTCACGTTCAAATCTAATTAAAGATTTAGCTATTGCTTTGGAGCAAAACTGGTGATACTCCATTCTCGATCATTTCAATCTAATTAAAGATTCATTAAAACTCCACTTAGTTTTAATCTTCCCAAAAATCAATATCCTGTCTTTAACTGGGTTAAAGAACCAATGTCATCTAAAACACGGTTCGCGATAAACCCAAAATCACATTCCATTGTTAATCGGGTTAAAGAACAGGTGTTATTCAAAACACCGCTCATGATAAACCCCAAAAATCAATTTAAATTCAATTCCAATTAAATACTAATTAACTGGACAATTTCAATAAATCTTAATTAAAAGATTTATTCTTTTCTAAACTAGGTTCAAGAACAGTGTTATTTAAGACACCATTCACGACGAACCCAAAATCCCATTTGATATTAAATACAAGGCTCTGAATAGAAAATACATCGGCTTATATTCAATATCAAATTCTGAAACCAACAAATATCGTATTGGAAATAATGATATAAATATATCTTTCGAATTTCCACAACCATATCTGTACAATCACGAAATCCAACATCGAAATATTCTGAAGATAATTTCGATTCAAATCCATTCCAACTCGTATATTGGAAATTCTGGTTATTTTTAAAACCACTTCAAATCCAATTTATTTGTTCAAAAATATTGGATTATAATTCTAGTTCATAACTAGTTCATTTCGATAAAAATATATTTTTATCCTTCTTAAAAATGGGATTTTTCAGCCCAATTCTTTCTAAATCATTTATTATGATTTTACACAAATTATTGGTACTTTTAATAATTTTATCAAGGCCCGCACAGTCGATTTCCAATAACGGTCGTCGAACTGCACTTACAGCGACCTTTTCCAAATTTGATTTGGACATAATTACAAACCTAACCGTTAGATTTCGAATTTTTAATATTCATTGGAAACCTCATTTCGATACGAACCCAACGGTTCCGGTTTCAGGAGAACCCGACGGTCGGATCACCCGTAACGTCAATTCGAAGTCAATGGTCGAAATTCGCGAACTACCGCTGCGCGGCGTGTTCTATTCAGGCCATTTAATATATATAATATATATTATATATATCATCGATTTCAATTCAAAATGTATTTTATAATTCGTTTTAAATTCGTTTTCAAAACAATTTCAATTTAATATTCAATTTTAAATCGAAATTGAATATTCCGTATCACTAATATATAAATGATAATATTTTCAAAATATTAAATTTTGAAATCACTTCCTTTTCTATATTCATTATAAAAACGAATATAATCGATATAAATATCGTTCTCGTTAAAACGGCGCAAATCTAATCAACACCGCTTTATACATTTCAATAACTTCGTTATTCTATTCAACAAATGAATATCTTCTTCAACACATGAATATATATTTTATTCAACACATGAATATTTATTCATTCTTACTTACAATAAAAACGTGAATTTTATTATATAAAATATTTCCTTCAACACATGAATAGTTTCAACACATGAATATTCAGTTTCCTGTTCTGAATATTATTTTAAAATATTCTTTATTTTATAAATTGGAATGAGACCCAATCAATTACCATATAATGTTATTTATATGGATTCCATACAATACATGTATATAATAGCAACGATAAATAATCAACCATCATCCAGGGTGCACCACACAACTTTCTGTCAACCTATCGATCGACATACAACTAAATAATTGGGATTCGTGTACACCAAATATCATCCCAACACCCGTGTGGGGTTTCAAATCAACTAGCACAGATTTTTATTTGAGCAGTTGGGCGATGTGTAAAACTTATCGTCCCAATCAATATCAGTCAAATGGGTGTACATAAACAAATCGTATGATTTGTAAATGAATATTTATTTCCATTTCAATAAAATGATATTTTTATTTTTCTAACTTATTTTAGAAAATCTCGACGGCATAACGGCACTATACTAGAAACGGGATGAGGCCTAGCCTTATCCCCAGTCTAATAATGGCCCGCGCCATACACATACCAATCTAATCAATTCCATTTCACCCAAACAACCAAATTCAAACCAATAATCCTATCAACTACACAAACAAACAAACAAGTCGCCCATGGTCTGTGGACGACGAGTGTCGGGTGCTACTAAACACCGTCTGCATCCTAGAATATATTTTAACTAGAAAAGAAATTTTAAAGTGAGAAGTTCTCACCCATAAGCTAAACCAATTCGTCGCGATTCTTCTGATGTAGAAAATCTTTGTCGCCGCGCTTGCTTTTGTCGTTCTCCGCACTCGAATTCACCTATTTGGCTCTAGAACTTGCATACGGCCGCCAAACTTCACCAAACTTTGTCACATGCCTAAACGCGCCATTCTGGACAACTTTGGTCTAGGGGACTTTCTTTCAAAACTGCACCAATTCGCCGGAAATCGCCAAAAACAGCAGCAGATCCGTCGACATATGACACGTTTTCCGGACAGCTCCACAATCCAAAATATGACTTCCATATAGCCAAATCTAAGAGGAGAGAGTTCTCTTCGACTTTGGTCTAGTGGAGTCTTGGCTAAAATTGCACGGTTTGTGAGTTATTGGCAAAATAGTGATAGGGTGTGTCATTTGCAAAACGGGAAATTTGTGAAAAATGTGATTTTTGAGGAGGAGGGACCCACGGTCGGAGCTAGGTGGTTGGAGGGGGGCGCCGGACCTGATTGATATAGGGGAGGCCGCTGATGGCAGTGGTGGGGCCCGGAGTGGTGGCGGTGGTGGGGCCCGGAGTGGTGGCGGTGGTGGTGTTTGGGTGTAGGGTTTTGAAAGAGGGCAAATAGAGAGAAAGAGAAGAGGAGAGGGAGTGGCCAGAGGTAGGTGGTGACGGCCGGAGGTGGGGTGCGGCCTGAGGGGGGTGCGGCAGCCAAAGGGAGGGAGGAGCTCTCCATTTTTGAGTTTTTAGAAGGTAGGAGGAAAAGAGAAATAATGAAGAGGAAAAAGGAAGTAAAGTGATTATATGCTCATTTCTCGCCTATCATCCGAACGCCGACGATATCCAATTGCTGCGGATTTTGGACACAACATAGTAGACGTGAAGACTGTTGTATATAACGGTGTTGTATACACAATTATATGATTTTTGTTTGATGATAACAACCAAATAAATATTATTATTGATGTGTTTGAAATCGTACTGTTATTCTACATCACAGACATGAATATAATATTTATATTTAAATAGAATACAACTGTACAGACATTCATATATTCATATAGTATTGGATTTAAATATAATATTATATTTCAACATTCAAACAGTACAAATTATATGACTCCACTATTTGTACACACTCACAGATATTACACATGATACTGTACTTGTAAATAAACTGAATATGATAGACAAGCTTGTTTGAGAACAATAAAATAATATTTTATTTCAAACAAACTTGTTTACAAACATAAGTACAATTCTGGTGTTACTCAGCTCCTCAATATAACACTGTCTATACATCTCATTTTTATATGCAATCACTGTTTTTACATTTTCATATCCATATACAGTCACTGATACATTTACATTCACAGACACTGTCTCTCAGTCTTCTGTCTTCAGTCTTCACAGCACTTCACTGTCAGTCAAGTCATCTTCTGCTGACCTGTCAAATAAAACAGAAACACACACAGTATCCAAAACAGAAATATTTTTTCTAAATTCTAAACAGATATTTTTTATTTTGAAAATTTATTTGCCTCAGAATTCGGTGTGTTTCTCATCATTTTTCTGACTCGATCTGATTTTTTTTTTCGACTGATGGCTGCATATACACACGTGTATAAATACACGTGTGCACTGCCTCGCCAATCAGTGTGCAGCTGAGGAGGAGCCACGTGGACCTTCTCGACTCAGTGCACATGGAGCCAAAGTCAACAAAGATCCATGCACAAATGAATTCAGTAAACACAACTGTGCAAATGCAAATAGTAATGAATGGTGCAACAGCTAATGGCCACAGCAGTGCAGTATTAAGTGCCAGAAATGGTGTGTGTGTGCAGACCAACATAGCAGTGGAGCAAGCAAGGAAAGTGACAGTGTGATCAAGCATGAGACAGCACCATCTCAAGATTGGAAAACAAAATCACTGAAGTAAATTCATGGAAACAAAGTGGTGTGTAAATGTGGTGCACAGCATAAACATGGAAATGAAGCATGAAGAAGCATGATGTTAAAAGTGGTCGAGCTCAAACCAAACCTTCAGCATAACAAGTGTGAAGTCAAGTGGTGCAGCAAAGAAAACAGGGATGTCAAATATTAACATGCACATAATTCAACAAATATACAATGTCAAGAAGCATGGTGATCAAATTCAGTTTAAAGCATGACAGTTCAGATTCATGAATGAACATGGTCAACGCAAGCAATGTTAACAACAATCATGGTCGAGCACAAGGGTAGTACAAGTAGGAGCTCATGCAAATCAAATCTGGGTGATCAGGCTCAAGTCCAAGCAAACTGCATAGGGACTATCACATTCAAGGAATGGACAGTGCACATGTAAAAATGACACAAATTGTCGAGCATCACAAATACATTATGTTTCAGGTTTAGTTTCAAGCTCAATGGAAAAGTAATGCAATACAGGTGACTACAACATGGCAAGTGTGTAGACAGCATAATGCTTGGCTACAGCTCGACTGTGCAAGTGTGTGAGAGTATACACAGCAAATTGCCAATAAAAACAAATGGCATTTGTTATACTCACCAAGTATTTGAAAATGTTAATCATGCAAGAAATACAGAAAGTCAAAATCAAAGGAATTCCAGAAATGATACATGCAGGTGTGATCAGTTTAAGGAGTGCAACAAACAACTAAAATGGAAAGCTGTTCAATGATGAGAAATGAAGTTCTTTTGTAAAAGTTTCAATATTAGCTATCTCCAGAAATTGAAAAAGAGAAATTCAAGAAATGCATAAAGTTTTTTTTTTTTTGGCAAGGAATCTTTTGGTTCATAAATTAAGCATTGCAAAGCTCGGCAAGAAATCATTCAGCGTGATTCCAGTCTCTCAATATTCAGATTTGGCAAGAGTTAAATCGTTTCCAGAAAAGCATTTTTTTGGCAAGTGTTGGAAAACATTCCAGATTTTACTAAGGCAGAAATCATGTCTGAATGCATTCATGAAATTCAATCCAGTGGAGAGTCACACAAGGGAAATATTCAAATTCTTATTTATATTTGGCAAGGAAATATTTTAACACAATTTTCTTTTGCCATGGAATTAAATTCAAAACCGAGAATGTCAAAAAGGGACAGCAACATAATCAGATCGAGCCATTCAACGAAATCAGAGATATTAAAGGATTCTATAATCCTATTTTAACACAAAATCATCAAGGCGATTTACAGAGGGATTTGAAACCGTCATGCCAAAAAGGGGAAACACGCAATCAACCAGAGCGAGTCAATTACAAGAAATCAGAGCAATTAGGGTTTTTCTTTAACCCTATAATACACCACTTCATCACTGGCAAAGAGATTGAGCATCAAAGAAATAAACGATCGAAAACAACAAGCATCACAATTCTAAGAATTTTTTTTTTTAAATCAGAAAAATCACAAATTGAAATCAGAGTTTCGATCATCTATTTCTCACGCCGCATCTCAAATCAAGGCTTCAGAGATTAACCAAGATTCGAGCATCAGAAGATTATCCAGAGTTGAAGAACCATCGCAAATTGATTTGGGAAAATTTCCTGAAAACCCTAGCCCGATTTTACAAGCCGCCGCCATTTGTTTTTCTCAGAGAAAAGAGAGAAGGAACGGGTCAAAATAATAGCGGTGTACACAAATGGACAAGCCGACCCAGATGGATTAAGCAAACCCTAGTTCTATTTTAAAAGGGGATGACCCTTTAGATTTTAACTCCTTTATTCTTTTTGTTCTAGGGTTTTGCTAGTTTAATTTGTGTTGGTTATTTTTCTTTTGTTTTTTTTATTTCGAGTTGTAAAATCATCTAAACAGTTTACTAGTCTGTAAAACTAGGGGTTACTGACTACGGGGTTGTAGCCAGGGGAAATCTGACCTTGGGGACAAAGATCAGTCAAGGTTTTTTAGTATAGGGTTAGTGCAGCAGCAGGTATTGCGAGTGTACAAAACTGTATAGGCGGTTAGCGAGGGTCGCGAGTCTGTAAGTTTGTGTATGCGGGAGTCTGTATAATTCTATAATAAAAACCTTGGGGAATGCACCAGTAGGCAGGGTTGCCGAAGCTGGGTATATCTGTGTGTGATCTATTTTCTGCATTTTTGTTTTTGCTATATTCTATGATTTGTGCATTATTACATATCCCGTTAGATTTTTAATTTTGTTATAAATTGTGATAAACCCTATTCACCCCCCCCCCCTCTAGGGTTAATCTAGATCCAACAAGTGGTATCAGAGCAGGTATTCTGTTAACTCTAGAGTAATGGTGATTCCTAGTTGTCAGTCGATAGAGAGTCAGTCCAGTTCATTTCCAACTATTTTTAATGGAACAGATTTTTCAAACTGGAAATTCGAAATAGAATTTTATTTAAAATATGTTAATATTAAATGTTGGGATACTATTATAAATGGGAGTGATATGTCTGATAATAGAAACATTGTTTTCGATTCTCGTACTATGAATATCATATTTGATTATCTCAGTACCGAACAGTTTATTCACGTATCTCATTGTTTGACTCCGCAGGATGTCTGAAGAACTCTCAACAAGCTCTATGGAAAAACTGATGACTGCTCAAAACCCCAGAATGTCAACTCAAATTCAGATCTGTGCTTGAAAGGAGAAACAGATGGATCAAACGATGGAGAATCAACAGATGCTGAAACTGAAAATCTCACATACGAAGATTTGGTTTATATGTGCACTGATTTAACTAAATCTGTTGATAAACTTCAATCTAAAAACAAATCTCTGAAATCTATGAATTCTGAGTTAATTGGCAAAATTTATGATTTGGAATCACAACTTAAATCGTTTGAAAACTTTTCAAAGTCTGATTGTAAAAATTGTCTGAAATTGGAAACCAATCTTGTTCATCTCAGTAAAAATATTCAAAAGTTTGAAAAAGAAATTTTTATCTTAAAAGAAAACAAGATTGAGTTATCAAGTTTGAATAATTTTTTACAAAAGGAATTTGAAATTTTCAAGACTGATATATATTCCAAATTTGAAATTGCTGAAAAAGAAAATTTGTTGAAATCTGATTTGATTTTGAAAGAACTGGAAAACGAGATTGAAAAATTCAAGAAATTTGGGTTTGAAAAACAAAAACTTTTTGAATCTGAGATTGCTGAGTCCCAAACCAAAATAAAGTTACTCAATGATGAAAATTTGGTTTTGAAATCTGATTTTGAAAGATGTGAGATCACTAAAAATCGTTGTTCAGATTTATTGAAAGAAAATGGTGATCTTAAAACTGAAATTCAACAACTTGAAACAATCTTGTCTAATTTTTCAAACGGTGAAAAATCTTTGAATATGTTGTTGAAAAACCAATTTTCTGTTCAAAATAAACATGGACTTGGGTTTGGGAAAAATAATGTTTTTGAAAGACGAATTTCGAATGATTTGAAAAATCCTTCAAACAACCTTGAAAAGAATCGATTTGAAAATTTGAACTCTTATAATTTCAAAGGATTTTTGAGTCAAAATCAAAATGAGAAATTGTTTTATAATAATCCTTCTAAACAATTCTGGATCCCAAAAAGAAATAAACCAAACTCCATGAAACTCAAACAAATTTGGGTTCCAAAGGGTACAAAAGTAAATTCAGAGGGTTTGTTATATAAACAGGTTTGGGTACCAAAACGAACAAATACAACTGTGAGTGGTTTTACTGCTTTTGTTAGACCACTCAATCCTCTAAACAGTTAGCTACCAAAGGAGGCTGAGGAACAACTGTGCTGAAAAGAGAAACTGATCCAAACTGCTTCACATCATTGAATCATCTACTGTTCCTTAGCCAAGTCTGATGAGTTAGAGATCCACAACGTCTTCTGTGAATCAGGTATGATCTCTAAACTCATCTTTGTAAATATTTTTATTTTTGTTTATTTCTCCTTCTACCCCCTCTGTGTATTTACTTTATCTCTTCTGTTTTAATTTTTCACTGTCACATAACTGTAACTTCTTCTGGGCTTCATTAACTTCCAATTGTAGAATTCATATTTTCTGGAAATTTGCCTTAGTTGAATATAATTCTGATATTTTAATCTTTTCCAGATCTTGTATTTAAACTTGTAAATATCTACAATTGTTTTGAAGTTTAGTTTCTGATTATTGAATTCATAACAGTGTTGATGCATTCATATCATATCTTGAACACTGTTAATTAGAATTCTAAATTTTTTTGAAGATCTGAATAATTAATGAAATTTCACACGCTTATGCTGTTTTGAGGTTCTTCCAATTCATTTTGGAAACGCTGAAAATATTATACTCATTACAGTACACTCTGTTATTTATCAGTTGTGATGATTTCATTAATTTTCAGATTGACTTAAACATTTTTGGATGGGCTAGAATCTCAGTGATATATCTTGGAATTCATCTTTATTCATGATTATTATGGTTGAAATTAGTTTGTTTGAAATCATCTGAAATTCTTGGTATTTTGAATATCACACACCTCTTAAAATTTGAAATAATCAACCTTGTGTGAATGATTCATTATATCTCAAACTTAACATTGATTCAAGTGATTTCAAATAAATTATTTTTTAATTTCTGGTATCATGAATACCTCTCAAATTTGATGTAAATGATCTGACATTTCTATTGGGCTTGTAAGAAATAGTTTTTGAGAAATTCTTGAAAAGTTCTTTTTGAAAATGGTCTTTGAAAATCATTGATATTTCATGATTAATTGTTTTAAATATTCATTTGTTTAAAATCATTTGAAATTATTGATTTATTGAATCACACACATATCTTAAATCTGACATTAATAATTTGGTGTAATCGATTCATTGAATCTAGAGTATTTCATATTCATCAAATGATTTAAAATAAATGGTATTTTTAATCTTGGATCATGAACCATCTTAGGTGACCATCTTTCTGACAAGTTTTTTTTAAAACTATTTTTGTGCTGCTCTGATACTGTTTTCAAATAACTGCCTGTTTTGATTTGTCTGTTGCTTGCCAAATTTGTAAATCTTATCTGCGTGGGCTCTGTGTTTGAAACTCTTTGATATTCTTGTTCAGTATCATGTTAAAATTCCTCGTAAATAGAGACACCAAGTGGTATCAGAAGCGCCTTATTTTTGTCTCACCCATCTGTACTTAGATTCAAATCTTCACCATGTATATATCCACACACTCTTTTTGTCCTGTACACATTTTTTTTCCCTCTTGTTGTATATAGATCAGCATATTCCTCTTGTATTTGATTTTCAATTTTAGAATTATTTACTAATTATTCATTCAGAAATTGAAATCAATATCAAAATTGAACTGTGTTTGTAGTTCATCAAAATTATTTTTAGATTTTGAAATTGTGATGAATTGGGACTGCAATATATTTCACAACAAGAGGAGATTTTTTCTTTAATTTTCATGATTGTTGAACATTTATTATAATGTCTTTGAACTGGCAAATTATCTCACGACCATCTTCCTTAATCTATCATCATTCTGCCATTCATCTTTTTTTTAAATGTGGAGAGTTTAATATTTAAATATCCTGAATAAACAGTGAAAATATTTGTGATGGAATTGTGGTTATATTATTATTCAGAATTAGTGATAATTGAAAATTTGCAATAATCCCGGTACAGTTGGTCATATTTCATAATATAATTAATTTAGAAATTTATTTCACAGTCCATTTCTGTACCTACCACATTTTCTATCATTCATATATTGGTTTTACAACCGAGGAGTTTTTCTTTTTAAAAGCTGGAATGATAAACATATATAATAAATATATAAGTGTGTCTCTAACCTCATTTAAAAATCCAAGCTCTGGTCATGCATGGTTAAGAGACAACTTATAATTTAAGCTGCGACTGACCTCATTTAAAAATCCAAGCTCTGGTTATGCGTGGTCAGTGTGCTCTTAAATAAAAGATAAAAGAAAAGGAAATAATATAAAATTAAACTGAAATCCTCCTTGGTGTATAGAAACCAGCCTATCAATTCATCTTTCTAATCTGTGAAATGTGTTAATATTTTATGAAGTATTATGATTTGTTGATTGATAGCTATTGGGATTTGAGAGTATTTGATGTTGCCACTTAAATTGAATTATTAATTATAGCCCAAATCCATCACTGTTTTTGTGCCTCATTTTTCTTAAAATCTTTTTGAAAAATAATTGGAAAATATTCATATTTTTAAACTCTCTCCATTTTCATAAACTCATTGCAAACCCGTCATTCCCTAAAATGTGAAATATGCCACCTGTTCTCAGAATATTATGATTTTTGTTTGATTGATTGAGATATATGATGATTGTTCTTCCTCTTATGCTGAATTTTAGTCATTTTTTCATCTATATTTTAAATTCTGTATCCTTTTGATGATAACAAAAGGGGGAGAATGGGTTGAGATTTTGATTTATGAGTGAATATTTTATAAATATTTTTAATTTTGAAAATTTATTATTATTCATACTTTTCACTCATGAATAGTTATAGGGGGAGTTGTCTGTTGTAGGGGGAGCTTTAAATAGGGGGAGTTCAATATTCACTGTCAAACACATCTATTGTATACAAAATCTTTTATTTGTTTGTCATCATCAAAAGGGGGAGATTGTTGTATATAACGGTGTTGTATACACAATTATATGATTTTTGTTTGATGATAACAACCAAATAAATATTATTATTGATGTGTTTGAAATCGTACTGTTATTCTACATCACAGACATGAATATAATATTTATATTTAAATAGAATACAACTGTACAGACATTCATATATTCATATAGTATTGGATTTAAATATAATATTATATTTCAACATTCAAACAGTACAAATTATATGACTCCACTATTTGTACACACTCACAGATATTACACATGATACTGTACTTGTAAATAAACTGAATATGATAGACAAGCTTGTTTGAGAACAATAAAATAATATTTTATTTCAAACAAACTTGTTTACAAACATAAGTACAATTCTGGTGTTACCTAGCTCCTCAATATAACATTGTCTATACATCTCATTTTTATATGCAATCACTGTTTTTACATTTTCATATCCATATACAGTCACTGATACATTTACATTCACAGACACTGTCTCTCAGTCTTCTGTCTTCAGTCTTCACAGCACTTCACTGTCAGTCAAGTCATCTTCTGCTGACCTGTCAAATAAAACAGAAACACGCACAGTATCCAAAACAGAAATATTTTTTCTAAATTCTAAACAGATATTTTTTATTTTGAAAATGTATTTGCCTCAGAATTCGGTGTGTTTCTCATCATTTTTCTGACTCGATCTGATTTTTTTTTTTTCGACTGATGGCTGCATATACACACGTGTATAAATACACGTGTGCACTGCCTCGCCAATCAGTGTGCAGCTGAGGAGGAGCCACGTGGACCTTCTCGACTCAGTGCACATGGAGCCAAAGTCAACAAAGAGCCATGCACAAATGAATTCAGTAAACACAACTGTGCAAATGCAAATAGTAATGAATGGTGCAACAGCTAATGGCCACAGCAGTGCAGTATTAAGTGCCAGAAATGGTGTGTGTGTGCAGACCAACATAGCAGTGGAGCAAGCAAGGAAAGTGACAGTGTGATCAAGCATGAGACAGCACCATCTCAAGATTGGAAAACAAAATCACTGAAGTAAATTCATGGAAACAAAGTGGTGTGTAAATGTGGTGCACAACATAAACATGGAAATGAAGCATGAAGAAGCATGAAGTTAAAAGTGGAAACCAAACCTTCAGCATAACAAGTGTGAAGTCAAGTGGTGCAGCAAAGAAAACAGGGATGTCAAATATTAACATGCACATAATTCAACAAATATACAATGTCAAGAAGCATGGTGATCAAATTCAGTTTAAAGCATGACAATTTAGATTCATGAATGAACATGGTCAACGCAAGCAATGTTAACAACAATCATGGTCGAGCACAAGGGTAGTACAAGTAGGAGCTCATGCAAATCAAATCTGGGTGATCAGGCTCAAGTCCAAGCAAACTGCATAGGGACTATCACATTCAAGGAATGGACAGTGCACATGTAAAAATGACACAAATTGTCGAGCATCACAAATACATTATGTTTCAGGTTTAGTTTCAAGCTCAATGGAAAAGTAATGCAATACAGGTGACTACAACATGGCAAGTGTGTAGACAGCATAATGCTTGGCTACAGCTCGACTGTGCAAGTGTGTGAGAGTATACACAGCAAATTGCCAATAAAAACAAATGGCATTTGTTATACTCACCAAGTATTTGAAAATGTTAATCATGCAAGAAATACAGAAAGTCAAAATCAAAGGAATTCCAGAAATGATACATGCAGGTGTGATCAGTTTAAGGAGTGCAACAAACAACTAAAATGGAAAGCTGTTCAATGATGAGAAATGAAGTTCTTTTGTAAAAGTTCCAATATTAGCTATCTCCAGAAATTGAAAGAGAGAAATTCAAGAAATGCATAAAGTTTTTTTTTTTTTTGGCAAGGAATCTTTTGGTTCATAAATTAAGCATTGCAAAGCTCGGCAAGAAATCATTCAGCGTGATTCCAGTCTCTCAATATTCAGATTTGGCAAGAGTTAAATCGTTTCCAGAAAAGCATTTTTTTGGCAAGTGTTGGAAAACATTCCAGATTTTACTAGGGCAGAAATCATGTCTGAATGCATTCATGAAATTCAATCCAGTGGAGAGTCACACAAAGGAAATATTCAAATTCTTATTTATATTTGGCAAGGAAATATTTTAACGCAATTTTCTTTTGCCATGGAATTAAATTCAAAACCGAGAATGTCAAAAAGGGACAGCAACATAATCAGATCGAGCCATTCAACGAAATCAGAGATATTAAAGGATTCTATAATCCTATTTTAACACAAAATCATCAAGGCGATTTACAGAGGGATTTGAAACCGTCATGCCAAAAAGGGGAAACACGCAATCAACCAGAGCGAGTCAATTACAAGAAATCAGAGCAATTAGGGTTTTTCTTTAACCCTATAATACACCACTTCATCACTGGCAAAGAGATTGAGCATCAAAGAAATAAACGATCGAAAACAACAAGCATCACAATTCCAAGAATTTTTTTTTTTTAAATCAGAAAACTCACAAATTGAAATCAGAGTTTCGATCATCTATTTCTCACGCCGCATCTCAAATCAAGGCTTCAGAGATTAACCAAGATTCGAGCATCAGAAGATTATCCAGAGTTGAAGAACCATCGCAAATTGATTTGGGAAAATTTCCTGAAAACCCTAGCCCGATTTTACAAGCCGCCGCCATTTGTTTTTCTCAGAGAAAAGAGAGAAGGAACGGGTCCAAATAATAGCGGTGTACACAAATGGACAAGCCGACCCAGATGGATTAAGCAAACCCTAGTTCTATTTTAAAAGGGGATGACCCTTTAGATTTTAACTCCTTTATTCTTTTTGTTCTAGGGTTTTGCTAGTTTAATTTGTGTTGGTTATTTTTCTTTTTTCTTTTTTTCTTTTTTTATTTCGAGTTGTAAAATCATCTAAACAGTTTACTAGTCTGTAAAACTAGGGGTTACTGACTACGGGGTTGTAGCCAGGGGAAATCTGACCTTGGGGACAAAGATCAGTCAAGGTTTTTTAGTATAGGGTTAGTGCAGCAGCAGGTATTGCGAGTGTACAAAACTGTATAGGCGGTTAGCAAGGGTCGCGAGTCTGTAAGTTTGTGTATGCGGGAGTCTGTATAATTCTATAATAAAAACCTTGGGGAATGCAGCAGTAGGCAGGGTTGCCGAAGCTGGGTATATCTGTGTGTGATCTATTTTCTGCATTTTTGTTTTTGCTATATTCTATGATTTGTGCATTATTACATATCCCGTTAGATTTTTAATTTTGTTATAAATTGTGATAAACCCTATTCATCCCCCCTCTAGGGTTAATCTAGATCCAACAAAGACGAGTCCAACGTAATAAGTTTCGTCGAATTCCGAGTTCGTTTGTCCGTCCGTTAAAATTCTCAAAAATGCTCAGATAAGCTCTAAAAATGCGATTTTGGCGCACCATTTCTTCTTGCACGCTCACATGCTAACTCCAAAAATCATGCCCTTTTGGATTTAACCATTATTAAACGATACGAATCCTGAAAAGAAAAAAAAACGGAATCGAATTCTGAGGTTGTATCAATAACATTCATTTGTAAAATGGCTGTCTGTTTTACCCTGAACTGTTTTAGCTCGCATGACCACATGCTAACTCTATTCGACGCGCCCTTTGGAACTCAACAATGGTTTGTCATTATGAATCCAGAAAAATTTATCTCGTCGAATTCTGAGCTCATATGCAATATTTCACTTTTTAAGGGCTATGTATTGCTAACCGAAAAACCCAGCCAATTGCCACTATTCCGGATCTCGGAATATCAAAGCTTATACTTTTTGGAGTTGTAAACGACATTTTGAACTCAATGGAAGTGGTTTCGAGTACAAATTCATCCATATTCAAAATGTGACTTTTTGGGCCATATATTATATAATGGAAGAACATAATTATATACCATAGCGACTATTCTGAATTTTCAACTGGGCATAACTTTTTATTCCCGCTACGAAATTTCAATTTTTCGGATTTGTTGGAAAGATATTTTCAAATAGATTCTAATATTTTTGGTTTCGCCAAAATCCGGATTATTTTGAATCCTGTACATTCATTTGAAATTTGAAATCAAATTTTCAAACTACCGCGCCATTTTAAATTCCTTTTATAGTTAAAATAAATATTTATATTCTAACGACGATTCAAATAAATATATACATTCTAATTCTATTCAAAATAAATTTCTCGTCGTTATTATTTAAAATAATCCATTTCAAATATTCAAAATTCATTAAAATTGCCAAAATAAAAAATTTTAATTGGCTCAGAATTTCCGTGTTGTTACAGAAGACACCATTCACGACAAACCCAAAATCTAATTTCAATTCCAATTAAATGTTAATTAATTGGTAAACTTCGCTAAATCTTGTTTAAAATATTTATTCTTTTCTCAACTGGGTTTAAGAATAGTGTTATTAAAGACATCATTCACGACAAACCCAAAATCCATTTTAATATTAAATACAAGGCTCTAAATAGTAACTATATCGGCTTATATTCAATATCAAATTCTAAACCAACAAATATGTAT
This sequence comes from Allium sativum, assembly GCA_030737875.1. Taxonomy (NCBI): domain Eukaryota; kingdom Viridiplantae; phylum Streptophyta; class Magnoliopsida; order Asparagales; family Amaryllidaceae; genus Allium; species Allium sativum. Next base: position 73,438,544 of record CM060924.1, read on the forward strand.
TGGGAATAACGATATATATATCTTCCAAAGTCCTCAATAATATTCGTATAATCACGGAATCCAATACTGATATATTCCGAAGATTATTTCCTTTCAAAGCCATTCCAATTCATATGTTGGAAAAATTCTGCTTATTTTAAAGCATATTTTCAATCCAATTTATTATTTAAAAACATTGGATCTTTATTCTAGTTAATAACTAGTTCATTTTGATAAAAATATATTTCGATCCTTTAAAACTGGGATTTTTCTTCCAAATTCTTTCCAAATCAATTATTATGATTTTACACAAATTTTCCATATTTTTAATAATTTTATAAAGGCCCTGCATTCGTAGTGACCTTTTTTGAAATTGATTTGGACATAATCCCAAATTTAACCATTCAAATTTAAATTGCATATATTCGTTAGAAAGATCTTTCCGATACGAACTCAACGTTTCCGATTTTAGGAGAATCCGACGGTCGGATCTCCCGTTACATCAATTTGAAGTCAATGGTTGAAGTTCGCGAACGGTCGTTGCGTGGCGCGTTCTATTCAAGCCATATAAATATATATATAATATATATTTCATTGATTTACATTTAAAACGTATTTTATAAATCGTTTATAAATTCGTTTTAAAAACGATTCCTACTTCCATTTCAAATTTAGATCAAAATTGAATAATCCATTACATGACAATTTTATACAGTGCATATATATGTTAAAAGTTATATTTTGAACGAACAAATATTTATTTCATTTCATGACCATTTTATATATCGCATATATAAGCTAAAAATAATATTTTTAGTGAACAAGTCTTTATTCCATATCATGACCATTTTATATATCGTATATATAATTTTATACAATGCTTATATATAATTTACACAATGCTTTTATATATATAATTTCATACAACGCTTATATATATAATTTCATACAACGCTTATATATAATTTATACAATGCTTATGTATTTTAAACAACGCATATATATATATATATTATTCACATCGCATATATATTTTTTATTCTCATCGCATATATAAATATATAAATACACATATATATTATTCGCATTTCATATATATATATATATATAAATATAAAATCCCCATTTCATATATATATTTTATTCACATTTCATGTATATATTTTATTCACATCACAATCACAACACAATACAGTCAATTAAATCGTCCATGGTCTGTGGACGAAGGAGGTGAGCTTACAGGCACTGTATACAATTTATAATGATTAAAACTGATAAAAATCTACACTGGCAATTCTATTTTTTTATACATGAATATAATAACTTGATAAAATATAATTTAGTGAGAAGGAGTTCTCACAGTGATTTGTGTTGAAACGTTTAATATGTTGAAATACAATAAGATGATTAAAAGTGATGAAATGCTAATATGATATGTTGAAATACTAATATGTTGGAAATTTCATATGTTGAAACGTTTAATATATTAAAATGTTCATCTGTTGAAATGCAAATTTGTTAAAATATGTGTAACGATTACTGTTGTAATTATATGATTCACTTGTGGCATATTATGTACTTATTAGCTATAGAATTGAGAAAATGACATGTTAACTTGTTAGATTTGAACAATTACATGATTACATGTTAGAATAGAATCAATTACATGTTAGAAACAACATGCAACATAAAACGGGCTTAATATGATGACGTGTAAAATAGATTACAGTAAAGACTTGAAAATAATAATATGCCTAAATTTACAGTAAATAGAAAAATGTAACGCACCTAGACATGTGTAACGTCCCGAAAAATTTTCGACTTTGGTAATCGATATAAAGCCCACGTCGATTATCCAGACATCGAAAATACTGGCAGTTAATGAATGAAGTTAGAGGGTGAGAATAAATAAGATAGAAACTTAGAATAGAAGACGAAGAAGAACATACAACATAAGAGTAAACACGAATCTCACAGCGGAACGAATAAATATATTTCATAACATAACTTTGAAATAAAACAGTATCTGTATACAATACCATTATTAGAGTATAACACTTACAACACAGCAGAAATAACAATAGCTATATGATCCTGAAGCCTCCTGCTCTAGCTCTTCAAGTATCTGTAAATCCCGACTACTTGACTGCCCGTACAAAATTGGGCACCAAAGAGTTTAGGGAAAACAAAACAAAATAAACTCTGGGTCAGTCATGTGACTGGTGTGAGTAAACTCAAATCATTTGATTTAACTTTCAAAATTCTTTTGAAACAAAGGATAATCATAAGACCGATCCACACATAAACACGGATGGCTTTTACCTTATGATAACCCAAAATATTTCTAAAATGATACTTGTCTGATATTATAATAATGTCTAGATCAAGTAAATAGAAATCTAGCTGAACCGCTTACATCTAGCGTTCTACATATATAATATACAATCAAAACCGCGGGCTCTTATTTGGGGAATGGATTCCAACTATGACAAGGTATGGATCCACTTTTCGCTCAGTGTACTCTAGAAGCGATACACTGGAGTTCAACAAGAACATCTTGTAACTCGGCCACACATGACCGACCATTCATTTCTCTTGAATGTATCGAATATATTGCCACCCCTCGGTTAGTATTCCAACATAACCGTTCCCGGGAGATACAGAATTGAAAGAAGTACAAATATGAATATTCTCTAGTTGGTGACAATATATGTAACAACCCGTATTTTCAATAATCTGTTATAACATAAATTAAGGCAGAATTAAATTATAAAATGGGAATCAAGGGAAACGGGCTATGCCATTGCGTTCGTCTCGGAAAAATACGCGAAATAGAGTCCGAGTTTTCGAAAATCGGAGTCCGTATGGCTCAGATATGGCCCGTCGAAGTTTTCAGAAAATTCAAGTTTTAAAAATCAGATTCAAATTTAAAGAATTGGGCCAGCTGGGCCAAGGCGGGAAAAATCCCGCCAGGACCCCATGTCGACAGGCCTGTCGACAGGGGTCTTGGCATGTCGACTGCCCTGTCGACAGCCCTGTCGACAGGGGGTGGCCGGGCTACTTGGCCCGGTGCACCATTTCTGATTTGGGCTTGATAGGGGGGCTTGGTTCTAGAGAGTTCCGGGATCTGATGGACCTAATTGAATCTAGGGTTAATCCTATGGTTCAAATCACTAACCTAATCTATAAATAAGACCCTAACCTACCCTAAATCATTCATTATTCATCCTAGTAACTAAACTATGCCAAAATCCATCCTCTCATGGCCTCCACCCTCTTCATACAATTCCTAATTTAATTCCTAAGTGATTTTCCATGCATACAAGCATATTTAGGCTTGTATGATCCTCCTTAGCTTGCATTAAAGGCTTGTTTTTCAATTGGCATCATAAAGGAGGAGTCTTGATCAAGTTTGCTTGCATTTGGGGGTCTAAATTAGTTGCATAAGGGGTTTCTTGCATTTGTTATACTCATTTGAGTCCGCATAAGCATTGTAAGCCCTCTTACCTTCATTTTAGAAACTCTAAAGTTAATGTGTGATGAAAGTTGGGGTTTATATATGTTTATTGAGTTGTGCATGTTATGCAAGGGTACTAGGCCATGATTTGCAAATCTATTGAGTTATGCATGTATACTAAGCCATGATTTGCAAGATTAATAAGTTATGCATGTTCATGCAAGTTTGTTAAGCCATGATTTGTATGTTTACTAAGTTATGCATGTTTATGCAAGTTTGCTAAGCCATGATTTGTATGTTAAATAAGTTATGCATGTTTATGCAAGTTTTCTAAGCCATGATTTGCAAGTTTAACAAGTTATGCATGTTTTGACAAGTTGTGCATGTTTATGCAAGTTTAAAAATGACAAGTTGTGCATGTTTGACAAGTTATGCATATTTATGCAAGTTTAAATTGACAAGTTGTGCATGTTTGACAAGTTGTGCATGTTTATGCAAGTTTGACAAGTTGTGCATGTTTGACAAGTTGTGCATGTTTATGCAAGTTTAAAATGACAAGTTGTGCATGTTTGACAAGTTGTGCATGTTTATGCAAGTTTAAAATGACAAGTTGTGCATGTTTGACAAGTTATGCATGATTATGGTAATATGCAAGTTCACTATGCTAAGTTGTGCAAGTCTAACATGTTATGCATGATTGTTGTGCAAGTTTATCATGTATGTTGTGCCAAGTTCCCTCTTCCTATCCTTTATGCGTTACTACGAATATGTAAGCGATAGAATGACGTTGGGGGTTTTGGGGTAAACTTAAAATGCATGAAAATATAAGATTGGGAATTTACCTATTAAGTTAGGTCTACCCCTTGGGAATTTACCTATTAAGTTAGGTCTACCCAAGTAATTGTTTGACTTGTGATTATGTTTTGAAATAAAGTGGACATGACACTTAGAAAACAAAAGTGTGGCCAACTCGAGGTTGGGTTGAGTTTGTAGCGTAATTCTACCGGAACCGACCGGCTTAACTAGTGGCTACAAACAATAGGACCCAATGTGAGAAGTTGGTCATGTGGTGCCAAGACCCGAGGTTAGACCAAGTTGTGGTGTAAAGCTACCCGGACCCGCCCGACCTAACTAGTAACCACAACAAGGTCTAATGTGAGAGGTTAAGGTGCAGCAAGTTAATTAATGCCTCATGATTAGGGTTAAGTCAGGGTCCACTAATACTTAACCAATTTGGGGATTCAAGGGATGAAAATGGGGTTAAGTTACACTTAACCAATTTAATCAATTTGGGGATACAAGGGATTGGATGGAGTTAAGTGGTGAACCGTTGATTACACTTAACTAATTTAATCCATGATTAGTGAAGGGTTAAATCACACTTAACCCTCTTAGGAAACCCTAGCAGCGGGTCTGTTCCGGCAGTAATCCCAGTTTGGTATCATCACAACCCTAGAGACTAGGCTAGGGCGGGGCACGATTACTGGACGGATGTAAACGACCAAAGGGCGATGGCCGAGTGGTACAGCGGTGCGGGTCCGGCGGGCTAGGGACGTGCACGTAGTCCGATGTAGGACAAACTCGAGGCACGGGTACCAGTAGGTTAGGGCTGTGCATTATTGCTTAAGTGTCTGGGGTTGACACCCGAGGGCTTGATACACCCAAAGGTGGGCCCAGCATAGTCTAACTACAACCATACGTGGGCCATATGGACACCAACACTTGACGTGTTAGGTTTATAGGGAGCCGATCGACTAGACCGTTGGGTTGGACCTTGTATTAAGGTCACCTCATGTTATTGGGCCAAAGCTTGGGCCAAGGGATCAATACCTGTTATGTTGGGTTGCTAGTACACCGTGGTGCAAAACTTAGCCATGTTTTATGTAACGACACCTCTATCTATCTTGTAGTTAATTTACCATGCCAGTATGTTGTTATCTATGATCATCTCAGTTCCCATCATGATGTTAACTTTATTAGTTTTTAGACTGATCGTAGCAGGGCTTACTCAGTCTTTGTGACTGACCCGTTTTGTTTCGCCTCTTTTCTTCCGTTCCCCCCCCCCCCTCCCCCAGGTTCTCAGGGAGGGAATACAGGAGCCTAGCTTGGATCTTAGCTACTTTCTTGGATAGCTCATGTATGCTTTGGACTTGGGCTTGCTATGGTTTCTACCACTTTGGGGATAGCTACTTTTATGTTTTTTTTTAGTATCAGATGATGTTATTTTATGTACTAGACTTGTTTACTTGGGAAATTGACATTGTGATGTAGCAGACTTGTTTTTGAAATAGTTTAAAAGTCTTCCGCTGTTTTATTTACTTACTCTGTTTATTTACATATATATATATATGTCATGTCCTGCCTTGCTATATCATTATGCACGTTTACCAATAATACCCCTCCAAAGCTAGTGCATTCCTTTGCGAGTGACCCTGGTGGAGGTGGGGTGTTACATTTGGTATCAGAGCATATGGTTTACGAGAAGGGATAAAAAGGTTTTTAAAAACTTTTGAAAAGAAAGACTATTTTCAAAACCAAGTATAAAGTACTTTCCAAAGAAAAGTCTAGTTGTTTTAAAAGGCTATTCCCCAAAAGCCATTAGCACTATCCTTTGACTCCTCGTTTGAACTCTTTTCTTTTCGTTTCCAGCATGTCTGATAATCTCATCTTGCCCGAAGGAGTAATGATACCCGATTTGTTTCGTCGGTACTTGGAAGTCACGGGACCGGTCCCGGGTGTCCCTAATGTTGTCTCCCCAGTCGAGGCCACTGTTCCTCCTCCTCCCGTAGCTGATGTTCCTCTTCCTCCTTCCCCTCTGCATCCTCAAACTGACTTCGCAAAGATTTGCCAAGATTTTAAGGCGATGGGTTGCAAGAATTTCTTTGGAACCGAGACTTTTGTAGAAGCAGGAAATTGGTTGAAAGAGACCGAAGATCTTTTAGCCTCCTTTGATATAGGTGACCGCAGGAAAGTTTTATTAGCAGTATGGTTGCTAAAGGAAGAAGCTGCACGTTGGTGGGTAGTCACCACCGCTACTAGGCCAATTGAGACTTGGGATGACTTTAGAGGAAGGTTTGGACTGAGATTCTTATCACTGAAGCAAGGGGACATGACTATTAGGGAATTCATAGATAAGTTTAATCAACTGGCTCAGGACGATTTAGACTTGGTTAATACAGCTCAGAAGAAGGCCCTACACTTTGCTCTAGGATTAAACGAGCCATTACGTGATTTGGCCCTGTCTCATATACCCTTGGGGGCGACTTTCGAGAGTTTAGTGAATTTGGCCCTACTTCAAGAAGAAGGTAGCAATGACAAGAAAGAGGTCAAGGCGAATGAGTCTCAAGGCAAGAGAGTAAATTCCGGGAAACGGGGCAAGGATAACAACAACCGCAAGGACAAGCCAAGAGGGAATATGAAATGCAACTTCTGTGGTAAAGTTGGACATATAGCCAGGGAATGTAGGAAAAAGGAGAAGAGAAAGCGGGGCGAATGCTTTGATTGTGGTGAGTTTGGACATTTCAGCAAGGATTGCCCAAGGAAGCAAGGGCAAGGTCAGACTCAGTGTGCAGGACTATCTGGAGGGCGAATTCATCCCCTCAACCCCGTTCTTCCAGCTCATGATAGAGGTAGTGTTTCTGTTGAAAATCTTGTTTACATTTTCTGATTTTCCCTGTTCGAACTTTGTTTGATTCTGGCACATCGCATAGTTTTATTTCATCTGATCCAGTTGAAAGTTTTGCACCTAAGTACTAGTGTAGTTGATGATCCCGTATGTGTTTCAAATCCAATTGGGGGTTCTGCCCGTTTATCTATGGTCTGAGTGGATTTGAAAATTTCTATCTTAAGTATAGAATTCTCGTGGGATGTTTTATTCTCAGTTTCAGGGGATATGGGTTGGTTTTGGGCATGGAATGGTTGCCCGGTTTTGGAGCCATTCTGGGTTTTTGTATATAGGGGTGTGAGGCTCATGGCTCGCCTCGGTAATACCCTAGAAATTTCTAGCAACCCTATGGGTCCCGTCATGATTGTTATCTTGAGTCCCTCAACTCGTCTATCGATAGTTTGCAATCTGTGAGGGTGGTCCGAGAACATCCTGATATCTTGGGGAAAAGGGAAGGGGTTACCCTTAGACGTGGGATAAATTTCTGCATTTTCTGGTTGGTAATACCAAGCCAGTTTCGTGGCCGGTTAGGCATATGACCTCACGAGGTGAGAGTTAAGAAAGCAAGTCAAGGAGTTGCTTGAGAAGAACTTCCTGAGACGAAGCATTTTCGAGTGGGGTGCTCTAGTAGTATTCGTTACTGATGTGGACAGTTTGCTTCGCTTATGTGTTGATTATCATGAGAAGAATAGATAACTGTTACCAAGGATCAATGATTTGTTTGATCAGCTTGTAGGAGCATCTGTTTTTCTTTTAATCTAGCTACCGGATTCCATCAACTTAGGATGGCTGAGGATGGAATTGACAAGACCGCGTTTAGGACTCTAGATGGATTTTAGGAATGGCTAGTCATACTATTTGGTTTGACTAATGCACCCGCGTATTACGTAAACTTGATGGGTAGGGTGTTTATGGAGTCCTTGAACAAGTTTGTCATGGTCGTCATAGACGATATTTTGATCTCCTCAAAAGAACGAGGAAGGACATGCTATACATCTCAAGGAGGAGATGGATACGCTTAGAGCCACCAGTTGAAGGTCAAGTTCTCCAAATGTCACTTTGGAGGAAAGAGGTTGGATTTCTTGGGCACATAGTTCCTAAGTAAGGCTTAGCGGTGGATTCCGCTAAAGTGGGTGCGGTTTAAGACCGGAAAACTCTGAGGAGGGCAATTAAAGCAAGAAGCTTCCTCCGTTTGGCTAGTTAGTTAGCATTACCCGGAGCTTAGACTTACTCTTCTGGATTAAGAAGGGGGTTTCACAGGGAGAAGACCCGCAGTTAGTCAAGAACATGGACCAGTTGATTCGAGGCGAGATGTTAGGTCACCTCGCTAGATATATTATAAAGGATGACTAAGGCGCGACAAGAGATTATGTGTTCCTCGAGTGAAAGACTTGGTAAAGAAGGGTTTTGAAGATGCATACCACTCGAGGAGGCGGCCGAGTTGGTCTCAGAATGCATGTTGTGCCACCAGGTTGAGGCCAAGTCATAGAAGCCCAGTGGGCCATTACCTCCATTGGAAGTTTCGCAAGGGAAGTGTGAAAACATCTCGATAGATTATGTGGATAGACTACCTAGATCAAAGAAAGGGAATACGGGTATGGGGGTCATAATAGGTAGACTCACGAAGAGTGCTCATCTCAGTCCGGTGAGGAGCAAGAGGACTGTGTCATGGCTAGCAACGGTTTACCCTTAAGAAGTTGACCAGTTTTGAAATAGCCTACAGGAAGCCATGAGTAGACAACTGAATCTAGGTATGGCATATCACTCATAGGCGGATGGTTCATTTTGATTTAAGCACGGGTTATAGAAAATCACGTTTAGAAGGGCAACTAGCAACGTGGATTGGTATTTTCGAGGAAAGTTTTGCTGCGTGAAATACTTTATAGTAAGTAGGCGAGATCCAGGATTCACTAGTGAATTTTGGAGAGCTTGCATGAAATCATGAGGTTATAGTATGTTTAAGCCAAGTATACAGAAAGAAGAATAAGTGGAAAAGAAATACGAGAGGCGATAATGAAATGAGTTCCAACCCGAATTTGGGAAATAGGAGTTAGGAAGCCAAGGAATCATGAAGTGAAAGATGGTCAAAGCACAATGGAGTTAAGCTCAGGGAAACGTGACTAAGAAGAGTGAAGACTAGATACGCGCATCATATCTCTTTTTAAGAGTGCATCCTTGATCCTTGTTTTTCTGTGGAGCTTGTTTGCAAGTTGTCTTTGGTATATATCCTCTCGGTCCCATTCTCGATCTTATTTCTGTTGTAAACTCCATAAGGGGGTTAAGACTCATCGGTTAGTACTATATGTCAAAGTTTGAATGGATTTCTTGTAATCCAAAAAGGAGTTTATCTAGTTTATCTAGTTTATCTAGTCTATCTAGTTTATCGTGTCTATCTTGTCATGAGAACCTTAGGTAGAAACCCTTTGGATGAAACATGTATTTGAAACATGTTATGCTTGATGGTTGCAAGTGGTTGCAAGTGTTTGCAAGTGGTTGCTCGTGGATGCATTATACACGATTAGGCACTAGATCGGCTCGCACACTCCTCATATTGCATATGCATGAGTGTTTATGCTTATTCATGGCTGGAAATTGTGGGTTATCACATGGATGTTGCATATGGGTGAATGTTATGTGCACTCATATAGATACTATGAATTTAGGAATTTGCATACATATGGATTCATTTCACTGACATACATATGCATTAAGGAGGTTTACTGTATCAGTAACCGCCTGATCTTTGCATTAGATAAGACATACATGTGCATTAAGGAGGTTTACTGTATCAGTAACCGCCTGATCTTTGCATTAGGTAAGTACATATACACACACCTTTGCATATGTTCATACCACATTTAGAATTCTTTAAGGACAATGATTGCTCGTGGATGATGCTTTGAGTAGATGGATGATTGGATGGTAGGATACGTTCTTCCTAACTTGAAGATTTCGGGGACGAAATCCTTTAAGGAGGGGAGAATGTAACAACCCGTATTTTCAATAATCAGTTATAACATAAATTAAGGCAGAATTAAATTATAAAATGGTAATCAAGGGAAACGGGCTATGCCATTGCGTTCGTCTCGGAAAAATACGCGAAATAGAGTCCGAGTTTTCGAAAATCGGAGTCCGTATGGCTCAGATATGGCCCGTCGAAGTTTTCAGAAAATTCAAGTTTTAAAAATCAGATTCAAATTTAAAGAATTGGGCCAGCTGGGCCAAGGCGGGAAAAATCCCGCCAGGACCCCATGTCGACAGGCCTGTCGACAGGGGTCTTGGCATGTTGACTGCCCTGTCGACAGCCCTGTCGACAGGGGGTGGCCGGGCTACTTGGCCTGGTGCACCATTTCTGATTTGGGCTTGATAGGGGGGCTTGGTTCTAGAGAGTTCCGGGATCTGATGGACCTAATTGAATCTAGGGTTAATCCTATGGTTCAAATCACTAACCTAATCTATAAATAAGACCCTAACCTACCCTAAATCATTCATTATTCATCCTAGTAACTAAACTATGCCAAAATCCATCCTCTCATGGCCTCCACCCTCTTCATACAATTCCTAATTTAATTCCTAAGTGATTTTCCATGCATACAAGCATATTTAGGCTTGTATGATCCTCCTTAGCTTGCATTAAAGGCTTGTTTTTCAATTGGCATCATAAAGGAGGAGTCTTGATCAAGTTTGCTTGCATTTGGGGGTCTAAATTAGTTGCATAAGGGGTTTCTTGCATTTGTTATACTCATTTGAGTCCGCATAAGCATTGTAAGCCCTCTTACCTTCATTTTAGAAACTCTAAAGTTAATGTGTGATGAAAGTTGGGGTTTATATATGTTTATTGAGTTGTGCATGTTATGCAAGGGTACTAGGCCATGATTTGCAAATCTATTGAGTTATGCATGTATACTAAGCCATGATTTGCAAGATTAATAAGTTATGCATGTTCATGCAAGTTTGTTAAGCCATGATTTGTATGTTTACTAAGTTATGCATGTTTATGCAAGTTTGCTAAGCCATGATTTGTATGTTAAATAAGTTATGCATGTTTATGCAAGTTTTCTAAGCCATGATTTGCAAGTTTAACAAGTTATGCATGTTTCGACAAGTTGTGCATGTTTATGCAAGTTTAAAAATGACAAGTTGTGCATGTTTGACAAGTTATGCATATTTATGCAAGTTTAAATTGACAAGTTGTGCATGTTTGACAAGTTGTGCATGTTTATGCAAGTTTGACAAGTTGTGCATGTTTGACAAGTTGTGCATGTTTATGCAAGTTTAAAATGACAAGTTGTGCATGTTTGACAAGATGTGCATGTTTATGCAAGTTTAAAATGACAAGTTGTGCATGTTTGACAAGTTATGCATGATTATGGTAATATGCAAGTTCACTATGCTAAGTTGTGCAAGTCTAACATGTTATGCATGATTGTTGTGCAAGTTTATCATGTATGTTGTGCCAAGTTCCCTCTTCCTATCCTTTATGCGTTACTACGAATATGTAAGCGATAGAATGACGTTGGGGGTTTTGGGGTAAACTTAAAATGCATGAAAATATAAGATTGGGAATTTACCTATTAAGTTAGGTCTACCCCTTGGGAATTTACCTATTAAGTTAGGTCTACCCAAGTAATTGTTTGACTTGTGATTATGTTTTGAAATAAAGTGGACATGACACTTAGAAAACAAAAGTGTGGCCAACTCGAGGTTGGGTTGAGTTTGTAGCGTAATTCTACCGGAACCGACCGGCTTAACTAGTGGCTACAAACAATAGGACCCAATGTGAGAAGTTGGTCATGTGGTGCCAAGACCCGAGGTTAGACCAAGTTGTGGTGTAAAGCTACCCGGACCCGCCCGGCCTAACTAGTAACCACAACAAGGTCTAATGTGAGAGGTTAAGGTGCAGTAAGTTAATTAATGCCTCATAATTAGGGTTAAGTCAGGGTCCACTAATACTTAACCAATTTGGGGATTCAAGGGATGAAAATGGGGTTAAGTTACACTTAACCAATTTAATCAATTTGGGGATACAAGGGATTGGATGGAGTTAAGTGGTGAACCGTTGATTACACTTAACTAATTTAATCCATGATTAGTGAAGGGTTAAATCACACTTAACCCTCTTAGGAAACCCTAGCAGCGGGTCTGTTCCGGCAGTAATCCCAGTTTGGTATCATCACAACCCTAGAGACTAGGCTAGGGCGGGGCACGATTACTGGACGGATGTAAACGACCAAAGGGCGATGGCCGAGTGGTACAGCGGTGCGGGTCCGGCGGGCTACGGACGTGCACGTAGTCCGATGTAGGACAAACTCGAGGCACGGGTACCAGTAGGTTAGGGCTGTGCATTATTGCTTAAGTGTCTGGGGTTGACACCCGAGGGCTTGATACACCCAAAGGTGGGCCCAGCACAGTCTAACTACAACCATACGTGGGCCATATGGACACCAACACTTGACGTGTTAGGTTTATAGGGAGCCGATCGACTAGACCGTTGGGCTGGACCTTGTATTAAGGTCACCTCATGTTATTGGGCCAAAGCTTGGGCCAAGGGATCAATACCTGTTATGTTGGGTTGCTAGTACACCGTGGTGCAAAACTTAGCCATGTTTTATGTAACGACACCTCTATCTATCTTGTAGTTAATTTACCATGCCAGTATGTTGTTATCTATGATCATCTCAGTTCCCATCATGATGTTAACTTTATTAGTTTTTAGACTGGTCGTAGCAGGGCTTACTCAGTCTTTGTGACTGACCCGTTTTGTTTCGCCTCTTTTCTTCCGTTCCCCCCCCCCCCAGGTTCTCAGGGAGGGAATACAGGAGCCTAGCTTGGATCTTAGCTGCTTTCTTGGATAGCTCATGTATGCTTTGGACTTGGGCTTGCTATGGTTTCTACCACTTTGGGGATAGCTACTTTTATGTTTTTTTTTTTAGTATCAGATGATGTTATTTTATGTACTAGACTTGTTTACTTGGGAAATTGACATTGTGATGTAGCAGACTTGTTTTTGAAATAGTTTAAAAGTCTTCCGCTGTTTTATTTACTTACTCTGTTTATTTACATATATATATATGTCATGTCCTGCCTTGCTATATCATTATGCACGTTTACCAATAATGCCCCTCCAAAGCTAGTGCATTCCTTTGCGAGTGACCCTGGTGGAGGTGGGGTGTTACAATATACCCTAATTGGGTGCGGCCCACTTAGTCATGCTGCCTGCCCGATTTCTGTAATTTCCTTGTTGATGAGGCTTGAGGTTATAACGTATCTCTATACAGATCATGTCTTCATTTACTTTGAATGCCACATCATCATACCCGTCAAATCACAAATTGATTTCCCCAAAAATACCACGGGTATAAGCTAAGAGAAATGAATTCCTCCGCCACCAACGTAAATACGTTTGAAACGATCAACTTACGCGATCTACCAGATATACTCTGTCATACATTCGTCCATTCAAGTTGTCCTGGGGCTGGACAAATCGAAGGCACTATTCAGTACATCCATCTTGGGCAATCTCTACCTGAGATTTGTACAATAGCCCTTGCACTTTACTCCGTCTTTAATATATTCAGCATACTTGGTTTGCAATGCTTATGCCAATACGGAGTGGTTCTTCGGATAATAATCCAACCGGTCTCTCCATATTAACAACATAAAAATGGTCAGAAACTTTGATAGTCGGTAATTTAACTATCAAATGAAAACACGTGTGCAAACAACAATCTTATTTCCAATTGGAATTTCTATTGATCAATCATCATCATCATATATACATATATATATATATATATATTCATATTTCCTTATTTTCTAATTCCGAAAATATATGTTATAAACATTGGAAAACATTTCCATTTCTTATTTTCTATTATTAGAAAATATTTCTGATTCTTATTTGGAAAACATTTCCAAAACTCCTTCATTGGCTTTAAACAGATGTTTAAATAAAACATCGCTAAGCCAACTCAAACTATTACACTCATTAACTAAATTCACTTAACCATCCTTCACGATCAAACCTTAACCGTTCCTTAGTAAAGAAGGGAGTCAATCAAGTTGGGGTATAATTAACTCTCAGACCTTAACTGAACAACGTTTTAACTTTGGAATAAACAAGGTTTATCTTTTAAATCTTTAACAAACTTCCTTACGTAACTCTCGGATTCTATTTACGAATCCACTTCTTTTATAAAAACATTGGTTATAATGATAACGTTATAATCCCTACTTTCGAAATATCTAACTTCAAATATAACTTTTATTCATTAATTTGAATAAATAAATAAACACCTAATTTATAAATAAATAAATCTTGATTTATAAACTGAAAAGTATAAGTACTTTCCCGAATTCGATATAATCAAATTCGACGATTAACTCTCTTCGAATAACTTATATTCGATAAACTCACTTCGAATAACTAATATTCGATCATCTCTCTTCGAATAACTAATATTCGATTATCTCACTTCGAATAACTAATATTCGATCATCTCTCTTCGAATAACTAATATTCTATTATCTCACTTCGAATAACTAATATTCGATCATCTCTCTTCGAATAACTAATATTCGATTATCTCACTTCGAATAACTAATATTCGATTACCTCTCTTCGAATAATTAATATTCGATAATTTCACTTCGAATAACAAATATTCGATCATCTCTCTTCGAATAACTAATATTCGATTATCTCACTTTGAATAACTAATATTCGATCATCTCTCTTCGAATAACTAATATTCGATAATTTCACTTCGAATAACTAATATTCGATCATCTCTCTTCGAATAACTAATATTCGATTATCTCACTTCGAATAACAAATATTCGATTACCTCTCTTCGAATAACTAATATTCGATAATTTCTTTCGAATAAACTATATTCGATTATTTCTTTAACCCTATTTGAATAACTAATTTCGACTAGCTCGATTAACTTTATTTGAATAACTCTAGTTCGAATTAACTCTAATCGATTAACTCTAACTGGTTAACTCTAACTGATTAACTCTAATTCTAATCGATTAACTCTAACTCTAATCAATTAACTATAATTCGATTTACTCTATTTGATTAACTCTATTAGATTAATTCTATTCGAATAAACTATATTCGATTAACTCCTTTAACTCTATCAATCTTTATTCAATTAACTTTATTTGATAAATTCTAATTCGATCAACTCTATTTGATATCCACTTTAAATAATCTCCTCATAACTTTTTTATGTCTCGTTAATTCCCTTTATACTCCTATTTATTTAACAAACAAATATTTCCTTTTCATCTCTATTTATTTAACAAATAAATATACTTTTCCAATCCTATTTATTTAACAAATAAATATTCCTTTTTATCGTACTCCATTTATTTGACAAATGAAATATTTCTTTTTATCTCTATTGTAAATGTTTTACAGTATTTCCTTTCATATTCTATTTGTAAATGTTATACAATATTTTCCTTTCAATTTCTATTTGTAAATGTTATACAAATATATCCTTTCAATTTCTATTTGTAAATGTTATACAAATATATCCTTCTCTTTTCTATTTTATCATATTTATTTCCCATAAATATTTCCTTTTCTAAACCCTTTTGATTTTATAACTATTTTCTCTTATAAAATCCTTTTTCTTTTATATATATAAAATCCATTGATTTTATATAAATAATTTACGTTCAAAATACACTTTGAAAATCCCTTTTTCTACATCCCAGTATTTCTTACGGTATTTAAAATACCAATTCACAATGATCGATATCATTCAAACGCACATAATCAACAACAGATTATATGTCACATCATATATCACCATATATGAAAACCGTAAAATAAATGTTGAGGAATCCTGTTCAACCAAACAGTCAATACACAGCAATCAATCATCATTTATCAGTTCTATACATACGTTATAGAAATATAACTATTCAGAGTTGGTGAATTTTACTCACACTGGACGTTATCTATAAATAACGATAACTATTGCCTGATTCAAACGGACAATTTATTTCGCTATAAATTGTAACAAGCTCTAATCCACTCCCAGTCAGTTCCATTGTGTTGCTCCCGTCCATACAATCCCAACGGATCTGAATTTGCGAATTTCTGATTTCGTATGAGAAAGATATAATAAACACAAGTTAATACATTTCTTTAGATTTAATTTAAAACTTAAATTCATTTCATTTGGGCTTTACCCAAATATATCCGTCCCATAACCATTTTAATCCACTCCAAACATCCTCTTCTTCCCCGATGTCTGCTCCCAAATCAACCGGCTATTCTACCTTTTCATTCCCTTTTTCCTACTTCACCACTTCGAAATAAATCACCACAAAATATACAAAATCTTCCTCTTCAAATTCTGCATCTCCTCATCCCCTTAAACCGACACTCGATCCACCTCTCTGTTCATTTCGTTACCAGCCTCGTTCGCTAGCAAATGAAAAAACCCAACGTCAAAAATCACCACCGATTTCACCAACAAAACACATTACGCTTTACCTCTTCTCACGCACTTCGATTTGGACAACATCATCTCCATTCCGACCCTGCTCTGCTAGCCACGACTTCCAGTTCCTGAAGCTCGCTACTATGCACCCATTGACACTTTTAACCACTGAAGACCACCAAATTCGCACAAACGCCCCTCCTTAACATCACAAACCCAAATCTAAACCCAGGAATTCAAATCGATGATCCCAAATCAACCTTTCCGCAACCTAGGACCACGGATATACTATTTTCCAATGACTAAAAGACTGTCGAACCCAACTAAACATACGCGAGAATGATGCTCTGCTTGCGAGGGTTACATCTACACATGAATTGTGATTTTATACAATTTCTATGAATTTATCTTATTTAATGAAGGTCATGAATTTGTTTTGAAAAGAGAAAGAAGTGGCGGCTCGTTTTTGGTTTGCTGTTGAATTTCCTTTAGGTCTTAAGGAAATGAACGACTACTTATAGGCAAATTAGATATTTTTAGATATTTAGTTAGGATATTTTTATTTTGTTTATTATATCCGTTTTTGCCCTTCTAAAAATACGTGTGATCGCACACAGTATTCAAAAATCATGAAAATGGTCAAGTTGCTATAGTTTGACATTACGGCCCCAACGAAACTGGTTTCGTCGAATTTCGACTCCGTTTGCTCACACAGCGTATTTTTAACCATCAAAATATCAACTGTTTATCACATTAAAAATCCACACGGCCACATACCGACTCTAAAAATCACGAAACTTGGAATCTAACAATAATTTGATGTTACGGATCCAACAAAATTAGTTTCATTGAAAACGGAGGTCGTTTGCAAAACTGGCTATTTTTAAAGCTCTAAATAACCCTTTTAAATATATAAATATATTTAAAAATAATTAAATTAAATATTATCATATTTATTCACAATAGAATATCATACAACTCCAATTAGATATATACCTCGATATTTCAAAATTCCCAGTTATATTAATATTCGATTTATATAGAAAAAATCCTTTTATAATATAAATATATATTTATAAATTTCAAAGGAATTCCATAGCGACTTTTCTAAAATTTGATTTGGACCCTGTACATTCAGTTGAAGTTCAAATCACCAAATAGCGAACCGCCGCGCCATTTCGAGCTCGATTATAATTGTAATATAAATTATACATTCAACTGTCGTTCAAATAATATATTTTTTATTCTAATTCAATTTTAAACTGAATTATATATTTTGAATTAGTCCAGTTCACACCATATCGTCAATTCACTATTTCCGACTATTTCAGAAATAAACATATTATTCTATTATTTATATTAATTAAATATTCAGTATTATTTAATTAAACAACCTTTAAATTACTACACCATTATTCTAAATAATTAAATTAATAAATTATTCGACTGTAAAATACAGGTCGTTACAACATGAGGTTAAATTCAACTTGTGGTAGAAGTCTGCCAGGAACCGCCCGGCAAATCCAGCGTCTACAAGTTGTTAATTTAATGTGAGAGGTCTAGTGCGTAAATAAAACATGTAATGGTGCTAAGACACAAGGTTAAGCTAACTTGTGAAAGAAGTATGCTCGGAACCGCCCGGAAAATCCAGCATCCACAACTGGCAGGCTTAATATGAGAGG
Source organism: Allium sativum (assembly GCA_030737875.1). NCBI lineage: Eukaryota > Viridiplantae > Streptophyta > Magnoliopsida > Asparagales > Amaryllidaceae > Allium > Allium sativum. Next base: position 73,456,793 of record CM060924.1, read on the forward strand.
TCTAGTACATAAGCATATATATATATATACATATATATATAAATGATAGAATTAAATGGCACTAACTATGATTAATGGAAATGAATGAATGATAATTACAACATTAAAAGAAATGGAATGAACAGGGAATGATAATAACCTATTATAAATTAATTACATTAATGAGAATGTTATATAATAGGTAGGCTTGTCCTAGAGACAAGTGGGGATTATAACTTAGGTTATAATAAACGATAAAAGAAAATGGAATAACTTATGTAATAAGATAAGTTGTACTTATTTGTAAATTAAACTATCTGTGAGAACGAGAATCTGGAATATGCTGATAAGGACAACATAAGTTATATTTATGAAAAGGGAACTTATTAGTAAACCTAAGTTAAGAGAACTAAGTTAATAAGTAAACAACGGTAAGTTGTAGCGACAATATAAGATGGAATTATGATTAAATAAGAAAGAATGGGGCAAGTTATGAAATGAAATTAGTTATATTTAACCATAAATGATAAGCGACATGTTAAATATAAAACATGTGAATTGAGATATACTTAGTTACATATTAAGTAGAACATTTTATTGTAACTGTGAAATCAAACAAGAATATAAAAGGATTGTGGATTACAGACCTTGGATCACAATCTAGATAATAACATGTTGTGAGCTTATTAATAAACTTAAATGGGTTAATTTATAAGACCGAAATTAATAAGAAAGAGAAATTTGGTAATTTGAATAAGAAGTCAATATGAATGGGAATAACCAAATTAAATTTAAACCTGATGAGGTAAAGCAATCGCATAAAAGAATGTTTAGACATAGGGTCTAATAACATACTAAAGTGAGGCGCTTGGACCAATCCGCACGTTTGAGGGTGAATAACCCAACGGGATAGATCATCATGGTGTCATGAGCACGCGGCTTCCTGAGATACGTAAGGTGCTCCTGGTTGTCTTTTGTGTGGTGGCAGATGTTTAGGCTGTGCTCGCAAAGGTTGGGTTTGCGTGTTACTACCAAGTTAGTGTGCCTTGACTAAAAAAGTAGCTTTGCACTTAGAAGCTGTGACGGGGTGACACTCGGGTGATTCGGCGATCGCCTCAATGGGAGGCGAGGTCAGGACCAACAAGGATAGTAGATCGTCGGGTACCCATCATCGGCAGCTAGTGGGATGCGAAAAGACTAGAGTTAAACCCAGTATGTCATTCACCTTTCACTATCGAGGTACGGTGGTGTAGAGGAGACGCCAACTGGATGTTTAGATTGTTTGTTAGGGGCCAGTCGCTTAGCTCTTGTATTCTTTACTAGTTGAGGGAGGGGCCAAGGTGGGGGCCATAGCCACCATGAAAAACAAACCCAAGGGATATATGTATTTTGAGACCTTTAAAGGAAGGCCTGTACAAATATGGAAAAGCTCCCAATCGAGATCCATATTTCTTGTACAACCCTGCCAAGGAACTCAGTGCACCTTAGATGTTATGTGCGGTAAGGCATCGAGTACGATTGACGATACATACGTGGGATAGTCTAGATACATGCATGTCTGCTTTGGGTAGTGTATCGTAAACTCTGGGGCATTACTCTGTGATTTGATTCGATCAAAGGCGACAGTCCGTACGCTTACATAGCATGGCGATGGAGGTCCCACGCGGAACGTAGCATTGTTATATATGATCTGTACTTCACAATGGTGTAGAATGAGGGACTGTGTACATTTCTTTGGCATTACGGTGGAGACCGTGCGAGTGGGGTACCATGGGGTGTACCTTAATATTGGGTGTATATATATATATATTGTATTAGGTTAATCCACTGGGAAATAAATGGGTACGACGTGTGTGTAAGCCTTGAGTGCTGTTAACCCAAGTAACCTAATAAATAGAAAATGTGATTGAACGGTACATGTAGGGTTATCCAAAATGTATAGTTTAAATCCAGTCATACTCGCAGGTTAGATTTGTGGCAAAGATATGATAGCTTTGGATACTGGTTATAGGCAGTATTATTAATACGGTAAGGCTATACTTTGATTATATTATACTTTATCCATTCCACTGTGAGATATTTTCCAAGCTCTGATATATTTTATATCTCTGTCTTTCTGCAGGATACCAGAGCAACCAACACGGGTTTCGATGGATTAGAATTTTGAAAAAAAAATCAGTGGTGGAATTTGGATTGTTACTGAGTTTTTATATTCTATTTCCCTAAAAAGGATTGAATAAGATATACTGCACGGATAGTTCTGTTAAAGAGAACTTTGTAGCACAAACTTCTGGTTTTAAAATACATACGTCTCTCCTGTAAATTAAGTTTTGAAAAAGCTCCAACGTTTTACTTTCAACTAAAAAGTTGCAATTTAAATAGTTAGTACTTGCACTTTATAAAACTAATTTTTGTAGTTTAAAATGCACACGCTTAAGATAAAATGTGCAAAACACTACTGCTAATTATAATTCAATCAATGTGATTTCCACCATTTCATTTTAGAATTTCAAGAGTATTCTAGGTAACATCCCTTTAAGACCTTTTATTGATGGAACCTCATTACTAGTTTACAGCCCTCACTATAACTTTTTTCCTAACTATCTATCGATGGAATTCCACTATCGATTTGCTCTTATAACACACCCTTTAATGAATTTTATTAAATAAAATGCAAATACATTTAGTTATAAGATGTATGTACATGAAATAAATATACGCGCACCCTTAAATCGGAGGAAAGCGGTTTTTTTTCGAATTTTGATATATATATATATATATATCTATTTAAAAAAAGATGTATATACATGAAATTTATACTAGTATATATTTACAGTGAAAAATGGAAATGTTTGTCAAAAAAAGTCGAACCATTTGCATCAAAACGTAAGGAAAAAATTATTTTTAGTTGTGGAAATATCCGATCGAGTCTGAATAACCTTTTAAAAAATAATTTGTATACAAAAGTAAAAAATAAAAGTGTAATTTAACAAGTGTTTCACTATTCATGTACCAAACTTGAAAATAAAAGGTTAACCTTGTGTGTACTTTATTGTATCCATTAATGATGATTATGTTGCAACACAATTTGCTAACTTCGGAAAATAATAACTAGTAAGTATAAATTATTTATTATATATTTTTATCACTTATCAATTATTAATTATATTTTTTTATCACCTATTGATTATTAACAATGATTATTATTCATTAACTATAAATTATATTTTATGAACTAAAATTATTCTTTATTCACCATTCAAAATTATTATGTATTATTCACATAATTATAAGTGTATAACTTAAATATACAACAGAAACACACATATTACAAACTCCAACTTTAAAAAGCTTGCAGAGTCAGCGAATTCATTGAACTTTATCAAGCATTTGCCAGATCCTTAAACCTTAGAATTCAAATGTTTCAATGTTTATACTGAAACTAGTAATATATTTGTTAAGTAGAACTTATTAATTACTGATTATGATCATTAGCTACATCTATTAAACTAATTAAACTTATTTAGTAATAATCAGTCAAAATAATTATAACTATATAAGCTGAATATAACACATAAACATACATCTTAATTAAAAACTCTATCTTTATAAAGCTTCCCAGGTCGATAAACCATTTGACATCTTTTATTCAGCCCTACCTCCAATGACTTTGTCTAGACGGGCTGCAATCTCTCTTCTTGTTTGCTACTGTCTTTGCTTGTCTTCATCTTATTCAAAAGTAACGGTCTCTATATACTATGGAACTCTATGTTCATATTGTTCAAATTTCATGGTTAATTAACAGCCAAAGATTTTCGACTATGGTTTGATATCAATTGTGGATCTTCATTCCCCGCCTTATGGAAATGCCAAGCAATTTTCCAATGGTTCAATTTCTTATCAGGATTAATTTCTCCAATTTTTTTTAAAATTTATTCGACTTAAATTATAACTCTTTCTTTTGCTAATTTATTTTTCAAACATTACCAATGAGCTAAATGTAATAAATCGTTAATTCTTTTATTTGCAGCATGGTGAAGATGAATGTTTATTAAACATAGTGGAAGCTTGTGCAATCAATGCATGGCCTGATCCAGTAATTATAAGCTCTATCACACACTGATCAATTCCATGTTATTGTTATCACATATTACATAGATTACTACTGATATTTCTCGGCGATCATGTCCTTTAACCTTCACTCATAAAAGAAGTTTGATTATGAGCACATTTACTTGTTGTAGGATTGGCATTTCAGACTCATATATTGCATAAAGAGATTAGTTTATGAGCATAAGCACACTGACGGGAATCTTGTTTTGCAACAACTGAGACGGATCCATGGCCTGTTGCATACTGCTATAACAGTGGACATGGACATCAGGTGCTCCTTAATTAAAAATGTAATTGACAAAAAATTTCATTTTCATTTTATTTATTTTTATTTTATTTTTTGAACCTTACCTCTCTTAGTTTGTTGTTAAAACCGATTGCAGATTGAACTGCAACATGCAGCAGAAACCGATGCACTTCAACCGCCTAATACATTCGTACCCTGGGTATTGGTGAACAAGAAACCTCTTTTCAATGTAAGGGTCCGTTTGATTTTGAACGGGAAGGGGCATTTGAAGGGGAATTGTTGGGAATGGGGAATGTGTTCTTTTTACGAAAGGGGCATTTTGGAAGGGGCAGAGTTATTATTTTATTGTTTTTGTATATATTATTTTTAATTGTTTGTGTTTTTTTGTTTTTATTATTGAACAAAATAATAGAACGCAAAATACAAATTGCAGAATTCAAATTGCAGAATACAAATTGCAGAAATAAAAATACATAATTGCGGAATACAAATTGCAGAAAACAAATTACGGAATACAAAATACATAATTATTAAATATAGAAAACAAGCTACTGTGGTGGATACTGGAGTGCGTACTAAGGTGGATGCGGAGGGGGAGTCATCTTAAACTGTCTGTATCGTAGTGCTTGCTTGCGAAACTCGATTTCAAAACGCAACCAGCCTCTTGATTCGTCATCAGGAAGAATCATGAACGTATCTTGATTATCCTTACTTGTGAGAATTAATATTGCGTGGGGCGTGTCAATATCATCAAATGTTCTTGCGCAGTCTATTGCTTGCTTAACCTTCGGAATTTCAGTACAAAGTGGGCTTGCGTTAGAGGACAGCGAATTGCTAGCATTTGTACCAGGACGTGAATTCAGACTGTCGGAGTTAAAACGAGATTTCTTGGTCATTTTCCTAGAGTGTATCGTATCAACAATTTCTTCTAACTTCGAAGAAGTTTCAATTCTACCTCTTCTGCCAGACCGAGGTTTAGATGAAGAACCTGCACCCCGTTGTTGGTTAGGAGGCTCAGGAATCGCTTGTTGAGTCTGAATGTCTTCTAGTGGCACTTGAGTTTCGTCGAAGAAGAACGTGGGATGTACGGACTCGGGTGGCGGAGAATGTGGCTCCGGTTGCATGTTTTGACTAGTAGAGCCTGGAGTGTAAGCGTCAGATCCTGTTGCAACGCTATTGCCGAATATTTGCTCCAGTTCGGTCAAATTTTCTATTGGGGACGTCTTGTACTTTAACACCATATGTCAGTACTCCTAAATAGACGTTTAAGTTGTAAACTAGTAGATGAAATACAATATTGAACTTGTAAATTTACAAAAAAGGAGTTAACAATGTTTTACCGCCACTCGATCAGCCCACCAACTTTCGCTTCTACTCACTGTTCCGTATTTAGGATCCCATCCGGCGCCCGTTTTGTCATTCAAATTGCGCCATACAGTCCATTTCTTTTTATAAGCGTCGTACTTAGCCGTCACTTGTTCATTAGAGACTGGGGTTTCGGTCCGTGATGTAGCTAAAGAATCGTTCAGAGTAGCTGTAATCCTCTTGTGTATCCCTTTTTTGTTCTTTCCAGCAACTTGGTAAGCTTCAACAACTATACGGAGAAAATCTGAAGTTGCAAACGAAGACCATACTTTTGGTGGACGGCGAAATGTTGCTTTCGGACGATTTACTTTAGTCATTGTCGTTGAAAACTTGATGAGTTTGCGGTGTGAATTGTTGACGGAAATGGTGTGGATTGGTGAAGGGAAGAGGTTGAATTTATATCTTGGCAAAACATAGTCGTCTGTAAATTTTTCTGTTGGCGTCCGACGCTGCGTCAGACACGTCAGCCGCGTCTGACTTTAAAGCTTCAATTCCAACCGTTCGTCTTGAAGGGGTAAAAGTGTGGGTCCATTGTGGACGCGTCAGACGCAGATGTGAACTTCAACTGCCCAGTTCACAAATCAAACGCTACCTAACTCTTCTATAATTCAATTGCTTTATATTTAAAATTTTATGTGGAGTATTTTCAAATATTGACGAATGATTTGTTTTTCTGCAATGAAATCGTATAGGATTATAAGAATTTTGAAGCATACATATTGCAAAGCATATGATGGGAAGCTACCAAAAGCTTGTGAAGGGCGGGTTGCTCCATCTCCGGGTGCTCCATCTCCGGGTGCTCCATCTCCGATTGCTCCATCTCCTAAGAACATGATGGATATGTGGTGATATTATTCTCTTGATATCATAACGTATCAATGATATTGTATTTTGAAAATATATCAAAGTATTAATAATATACAGAGAATATGTTCTGATTATATTATTCATTAAACAGAAGCTTTAGCTTCTTCTTCTTCCTTTTCCTTTTCTTTTTCTTCAAGCGATAATTGTTAATGCTGTCAAAGTTAAATATATGAATTTGCGCCTTGGTTAAACTTCTGTTTCTGTTTCCCTTTCCCCTAAATATCCTCATTCAGCCCTGGAAATGAAATGCCATACACTTAGAGCAACTCCAGTGGTTCAAATTCAGCCCGTAATATTAAGGTAATTGCACCCAGTGGTGCAATTACGGCTGAATATGAAGGCTTCGATTCAGGATCCAGTTAAGGATCCTGAATCGGATCCTGGCGCCTGTAGTACAGGCGCCAGGATCCTGGCGCCTTTATTGTAGGCGCCAGCTTTTGGCGCCTACAATGTAGGCGCCAGGATCCTGGCGCCTGTACTACAGGCACCAGGATCCCTCATTTTTTCACCCCAACCTTCTCTTTTATTAAGAATTTTGTTTTTAATAGATTAATTTTGTTTTTAATAGATTAATTTTGTTTTTAATCTCACTTCAATGCGCGGAGGGGGTTTATAGGCGCCAGAATCCTGGCGTCTGTATTACAGGCGCCAGGATTCTGGCGCCTACATTACAGGGGCCAGAATTCTGGCGCCTGTAATACAGGCGCCAGGATCTGGCGCCTGTAATGTAGGCGCCAGACCACTGGCGCCTACAGCCCAATTCAGGGCTGAATATTCAGTGGACTGAATATTCAGTCCTGAATCCACTGGAGATGCCCTTAGGGCCCGTTTGGATAACCAAAAATAAGCTGCTTTTTTTATTATAAAAAGCAAAAGGTGTTCAGCCCATATGGATCAGACAATTAATTGGGCTTCTACAAGTTGCTTTTCACCTTATTTCAGAAGCCGTTTTCTATTGCTTTTTACTTTCTAAAGTCCAAAATATAATTTAACTTTCTAGCCGTCTTTTCTGAAATTAGGGTTCCTACCGGAGAGGCGATTTTTCTCATTTACTTGTTCATCAAAATCACCGAGTTCCATTCAATAACTTCTCCAAAGGTATGTCTTTTCTTTTTCGCTTCATTCATATTGTTTCCAACCCTCGATCATTCTTTCCTGATTTGAGTGTTTTCTTATGTAAATCAAAATTAATACATACGACCGATTTGTATCTTACGTTTATTTCAGATCTATCTACTGATAATTTGATGCTTAGTAAACTTTTGTGATTGTTTGATGTGGATTACAGTCGGTATATTCGTGTTCATAACAACAGGTGAAAATGATGGCTAATTGTCATTGTGCCTTTTCTCAGTAACTTGTCATTTAGGCGAACACACCATTAAAATCTTATTTTTCACATTCTTACACACATATCAATTTATATGTATGTAAAAGTGTAATCGCCCTATCTTATTGAGGAAATTATGATTGGTCAGGACAGGGTGATGTAATTTTCTGGGGTTGAAATGGGTCATATGTGGACTATAGTTCTTAGAGGTTCAAGGTACATAGGTCTTTGTTTGAATAACATATTTGCACGTTGTCTGAGTAAGATATTTATATATTTATGTCAATAAGTTGGTGCTGATTTGACATGTAGTTTGAGTAACATACTTGCACCTGCGTAGTTGTGTAGTTCACATATATTCACTTATGTCCGGTTTATTTTATAAGTTGGTGTTGTTTTGGCACATTGTTTGATTAAAAGACATAGGGTGACAAAATAGTATGGATGAAGTGTGAGATATTAATAACAGTGTTTCATTTATCTTTGTTATATTTTAGTTCCTTATTTTATATGCTTCAATTTGTTATCTTGCTTGCAGAGTTATTTCAGAAGCGGATACAGTGCTTCTAGTAAATATCGTGTCTTTTCCTTCATCTACTTCTTACAGTCAAATGTTCCTGTATTATCCTGATTCTCCTCAAGTTTCATCCTCATCTCCATATCAAATGACCAGTATACATTCATCATTCATATCAGACAACAGTGACTCCCCATTACTGTCCAACATATCCAATGACATGGAGTTTGATGAAAATTACATAAAAATGAAGCTTCAAGAACTCGAGCGAGAATTACTAAGTGATGACAATGATATGGAAGAAGATAACTTTGCCGACACTGTAAAAGTGTTTAGAACGTAAGTAGGTAACAGTTGTAGAGCAGGACGTTAACACAAATACAGCTCCGTTTTATCCCAAGTAATATTTCTTTGTCGTGTACCAGGGCTATTTTAACTATGAGTAAAGATGAATGCATCAAATTTTACATTATATTCTGCCAAATTGTAAAAATTGAAATGAGGAAATCAGTATATTTTCTATGTAGCCTAACCTCCTCCTATGTTGGGCAGATTCACATAATTTTTACATTAAATCCTATTCAAATGTTTAAGATGGAGTGTTAATAAATGTATTTAGGTCTTGCTCTTAAGAACTATATGACACGCTACATTTCTCCAACGACACCAATACTATATTTAAGTTTTCCACCATTACATAGACTAATTCAAGGTTATAGGACTTTTTTGTTCCCAACTAATTTCTGTGTAGGGTATCAAGCTATAAATCTATGCATACTAACTAATTTTGATGTTGACATCATTGTTATTTTTACTTTTAGTAACTTAACCACTTTGATCGACTATCTTGATTGATATGAAGGTGTAAACTTCTGTAGTTTTACATGAGTAGGGAATCTTTGGACTGCTCTGAGCTAATTATTACCAGATGTTTGAAAAACATGACTTAGAGTGGTTTTTCCCCCCTCTTGAACTCTGTTTATCTATCCTGTTTATTCACTGCGCTTACTCATATTTTAACATTCTACTATAGGATCGTTATATGTTTAGATTTATTCAATTAATCATTTGCATATTAATATATAATATAAAGTATTACAGGTAATGTACATTGTCTGACGCTGATATTGAACTGAAAGTCCTAAAGGCAATGTATAAAGAAAAGTAGACATAAGCATGACTAATTACTTTAGTAGTAGTTTTTATTTATTCATTTCCTTTGATTTCGCAATCAACATGTGGTGTGACAGTGTTAATTATATGTGTAAAATGATCAACACAGTGCAAAGTTTAAAACATTTCATTTTTCATTTAGGGCACAAATTTCATAAGAGAAAAACATAGGAACTTGCATCTGTTCAAGTTGTTAGTGATTTGTTTATTGTTCATACATTGTTAAAGTTGTTATTCTTCTTGCATTTAGGGCACAGCTACATCCTTACCGTGTTCCTCAAATGGTTATGGTGGTTTGTTTTCCATTTAGGGCACAACTACAACAATATTATGTCCATGAATTTTATGCCCAAAAAATTTACTCCATGGCATACTAATGCTTGATGTTTTATCATTTCAATTGCATTCTTAAAACCATAGTAGCCATCTTTACCACCTCTCCAATTTCACTGGCCACCATCACTGGTGTATAATCTTATTTAAGTTCATTTGGTAACATGATTGTATGTTTAACTATACTAGACTGCCATTCATTGTTAACCAGAAGTGAGCATATGTTAGACCAACCCCAACGCGGGGTTGGTTGGGGAGCAACCGACCCCCAACGGGGGGTCGGTAAGTCCCATCTGGGTTGCCTTGGCAACCCCGAAGGTTGCCAAGGCAACCCAGCGGGTTGCTTGAAACATAAGCCATATCCGGCTTATTAAAAACCGGATATGGCTTATACGGCTTATTTAAAGCCGTATAAGGGGGAAATTCATTTCCCTCTTATACGGCTTTAAATAAGCCGTATAAGGGGGTGGACATTTAATTCTGTCCACCCCCTTTATACGACTTTAATAAATTTTTTTTTTTATAGAAGTGTTATCCGGCTTTTATAAAGCCGGATAAAAACAAATTTTTTATCCGGCTTTTTAAAAGTCGGATAATCCCTAAAAGCAACTCACCCCGTTGGGGTGAGTTGCTTCCCCAACCAGCGTGATGGGATGTCCCTCAACACGCTGTGTTGGGGATTCTCTTAGACTTATGCAGGCATTTTCTTTCTTTATCCTTTTTATTGCCTCAATGCCTGTTATGTCTGACTTTTGTTCTTAAGTTTTTTTTTTTATAGTAAAACTGCATGGAAACATTGTTCAAGTAATGGAATCTAATCATTGTTCGGTTGGAGTGGATTTAACTCAAGGAAAAAAGACAAGATTTCATCAACAAAAGAGAACAAATTCGACGAAGCATTGCTGCGTTTTATCATTTGTCATTTTAAGTTCTATATTATTTTAGAACTTTTTTAATATTTGGATTGTAATGTTTGAAGTTTGTGTAAAAGATCAACTTTTGTCTACTTTGTCGTTTGTTATTTGCTGCTTGTATTATGCGTAAATAACATGCAAGCATTTATGTCATGTTTCGATTCAATATTTCGTAATTTATTTATCAGAATATCAATTGTTTTATGATTTTTAGTTAACTAGTTGTTAATGTACTTTTAAAATATAAATTATCTTACATTTTATTTTAATATTATAGCCCAATAGGCAAATAGTCATTATGAAAATATGTTTCTAACCATATTGACTTATTATCTTTTTGACTTATAAGTCGTTATTGTGCCAAACAAGCTTTTTGACTTTTTAGTTTTTTAAAAGTAAAAGCACTTATCATATAAGTATAAGCGCTTTTGATTTGAGTTGCCAAACGGGCCCTTAGGTATCCTTTACTTTGAGCAAGAGACTTAAATACTGATTTGAATAAGAAAATATTCAGCGTAAAGTCCAAACACATTTGTATCCACGTAGCCAGTGTTACTTAGTCAATTCAGTGGTAAAATATCGCTTTACTTGTGTGTTGCATCCAATTGCATAAAAATTACCATTAATACAATAATACCCTTAGCTCATTTCCAATCCAGAGAGTTGTGTGAGGTCAAATCGAACACGGTTGACCTTCAACTTCCCAACGAAAAAGAAAGTAAACCAAGTTGGTCACCGGCTTTTTTTAGCTAGCTAACAGGATGTTTAAAAATCAAATTACTTTCTCAATAGGCATCTGTGAGGCTATTTTTTTTCTTCAGTTGGCCGGTTTTCTATTGTCCGGCTAAAAGAAAGACTACTAAACTAAGTTCGCATAACAACCAATTGGTTGCTTTGGCAACACTTTCGCAAACAACACTTGGGGCTGCCAAAGCAACTCCAAATAGGACAGTCGATCCTATGTTGGTGTCGGTTGCATCACAATCCTAGGATGAGAATGCCCTTATATCTTTTATATATGAACAAGTTTTCTGTTCATCATAAGTTGACCATTTTTTACTGTAGCAAAAGTTTAAGGGTATGAGTAATTTTGTTTTTATTACTTTATAGGTTATCATGCATACTTTATTGACTTATATGTTCTCAACCAAACATTAGTGGTATGAACGTTGTCTAACGCATCCAATATTACTTTGGTAGATGCTTCAATCAATTGAAACATTAAAAAAGATGCATTAGTCAAACGTTGCAGTCAAGTCTAATTTATTCTCAACAACAGTTTTTTATTCAATTTTTCTTATTTCATAGTACATTTTTGTTGGTCATATATGACCTAGATTTAATGTTAGTCTTATTTCATAACCTTTGAATGATGCACTAATTTGCATGTATGCATGTTTTCATGCCGGATTTATGTATAAAAGTTCCCATTCTCTTTTTTGCTTCCTCTTTATTTATTATTTTATTAATACTTACCAATAACCAAGTGAATGCATGTTTTCAATCTATATTCCTAGATATTTTATATCTACGCATGACATGTATTTTGATCAAATAAATTCTAAACAAAGTCGAGGCCAATTAATTTTGTCAAAGTAATACTCATTTCAACTAATCAAATTTCTATTCAGTAAAAATTCAAACAATGTTTCTTTTATTCAGCACTTACAGCATTTAGTGTTAAGCATTCAACATTCGGTGTTAGGTGTTCAGCTTTGAGTATTCCTCATTTCCAAACAAAGGGAACCTTTGATATATTAGATTAGATCATGATTTTTATTGAATTAGCTGCAGTCTGAAGCAGCTCTTTGTTCTCCTCAATTAAAACTTGATTTTCTACGCCAAAGGGAGTAAGTCTAAGACAACCATCATGAATGAAATCTTAGATGGATTTTAAGCGGATGCTCTTGAAGATTAATTGTTCTCATAGTGGAAGCCTTCTATATTTACCTAGATTGCACTCGTGCAATACAAGACATCTAGAAACAAATGCCTACATAATTAACTTGAAATAAATACATGATAGCTGAATAAAATGATGGATTCATTGTATGTTCAAAGATAGTCTCAAAATGTATTTTTATGACTAGAACGAGAGTGGATGGACTTGCATGAGTAAATACAGTCAACTGTGATGGTTTGGCGGTATAGCTATGATTTAAAACGTAAGTTCCCACACCGTAACGTGAGTGGGTAAACTTACTTAAGATCTCGTTATCATGTGTGAAGTTTGGTGAGACGAGTTTATTATAGACATCATGTTCTCTCAATTAAGCATGAGTGGATGGACCCATCATAATAATTTATGATCCACCTAATCAAGTGACTGATAGGATGATGGACTTTGTCAGTGAGTTCCCTTGTTTAAGCCCGACCTTATATGTGATGATCTAGGATTTTAGACGAGTTGGATAATTTATTTGCAACAAAAAATTATAATTTTATATAGTATAAAACCTTTGGTAGCGTTTTTTTAATTAAATATTACATATAGTTTTAATGGCATTTTAAAGGAGATGCTATCTTATGAACCTTCCTCCTTAAGATTATAAGTGTTAGGACACTTGTTTTTGTGCATGCTCCTTTCCATAAGAGACTTACACTTGTCCTATGTGTCCCTCTCTCCCTTCACCATTTTTCCTATAAAAGGACCCATTCTCATCACATTTCCATCATTCCACACTTCTTCATCCTTTTCATCTTCTTCTTAAAGCTTACAACCAAGGTTGCCATGGTCTAAATCTCCCTCTCCCTCTTTCATTTTCTCCTCCTCCTTCTCACTAGAGTTTGGCCTCCCTAAGACCAACACCCCTCCCTCTTTTGCCGACTTTCCACCCCCTTCCACCTCCTCCAAACACCGACCATCCCTCCTCCTTGCCATGCCAAAACCATCCCCCTCACGCTACCTAAGCACGACCCCACAACGATCCTCTAGCCTCACCACCCACGACCCCACCACGCCCCATGGGCTACCCCCTCTCCATCTCCATTACCCCTTAACTTGGCCAAAACATCACCACCTTCTCGCCCTAGTTGCGCTACCCCATCACCACCACCAAAACCCATTTCGACCTCCTCAAAATAAATTTAATAATAATAATGGTAATATTATTATTGTTAAAGACGGTGAAGATCAGAAATCTGTTCATAGTCATCCGTTATAATTGGGCAGGCATACGACAAAGATTGGAGGAGTGGAGCCCAAGGTGAGAAACTCTACACATATATTTGTTTGTTATGTTTATTACGTTTACTATGGATGATGGATGTTGATAGATAGTCAATTAATTGTTAATCATAGTGTAACACCCGAATTTTGAATGATTGAATGAACTAAATTTAATAACACTTAATTTTTGAAAGAGAAATGAAGGGAAATGGGTTGCGCCATTGCGATCGTCTCGAAATTCTGCTTGAGATAGAGTCCGAGTTTGCGTAAATCGGACTTCGTATGAGGAAGTTATGGGCCTAGGAAGTTTGAGTAATTAAGCAGAATTAATTAAAGTTAAACCCAGCCAGAAAATTCAAATTCAAATTCGAAATTGCAGGTACCCGGGCTGGGCGGGAAAGTTCCCGCCCAGGACCCAGGTCGACCAGGGGGTCGACCTGATTGGGTAGGTCGACCTGGGGGTCGACCTCTCTAGGTTTTCTAGACCCGAAAATTCGAACTTGGTTCGGCCAGTTTTGCTGTGTGGTGCGATTTTTGGGCGTGGGACGATTTTTGATGGTCTAGATTAGTTCTAGGGTTGATCCAAAGGCCTAAATAACTTCCTACACCTATAAATATGTCATCAACCTAACCCTAATTCATAAAATAATTTCTAAGATACCATAATGCCGTCAAACTCTCTCTCCTATACCCTAGCCGCCGCCTCTAATCAAATCTTAAGTGTTCTTACACAATTCAAATCAAAGTTTAGAGCTTCAACAACAATTAAAGAAGATCAATCAACATCACCGCAACGTTTCTACACCAATTTCAATTCGTTAATCCTATTCTTTAACCACATAAGGTGAGTACTGTGATTTTCACAATATAATGGGATTAAAAGTAACATGATGAAGTTGTAAAGAGGATTCATATGTATGTATGTAATTTAAATCTCATCCAAGTTTTCACCTTTTGATCCATGTCATCATATGCCTATGTTTCTATGTAAAGTTCAAACCTTTTATCAGTTTATTCATATTGAATCTTTTATTATGCCTCTATGCCAGTCTATATGCCTCTTTATTTCATGATGATGTTTTATTCCAATTTTCTATACATTGATTCTCTTTTCTTACCCCCATTCCTTTTATTAGTGGATCTAGGCTACCTTCGAGCCTATATTAAAAATACGCGTGAATGCGAATACGTGGGAACGATGGGGAATATTGGGAATATGGGAAATTTGGAAAATTGGATATTATTGGATAATTGGATAATATGTCAAATTGGCATACATGGGTATGAATTGCATGGAATTGATGAAATTGCCTATAATTGGAAATTTGTAATTGAGGATAATTAATATGTAATTAGTATAATTAATGACAAGTTGAAATAGGCAAAAATTGTAAGCATGATTATATGTTGAATTGGAAACACATGACATGAAAACTAGGGTTTAGGTCAAATACGATTATTAATAAACCTTTGACACGAGGTTAGGCGCAATTGTGGTGTAAGACTACCCGGAACCGCCCGATAAATCCAGCTGCCACAATTGGACGTCTAATGTGAGAGGTCAAAGGCATGAATTGTAGGCGTAACGATGGGTGACACGAGGTTAGACCCGGTTTGTGGCGTAAGACTGTCCAGAACCGCCCGACAAATCTAGCGGCCACAAAGTGTTTGGTCTAATGTGAGAGGTCATGCACCGTTCATCATAAGGAATGAATTAAGGAATACTAACCATAATAAGACATAGGTATGGTTAGAGGGTTAAGTGGGGTGACATGTAAATATGGAATTTACCGGAATAAGATAAGGCATGTAAATTATGACATGTAAGCATGGACTTAACCGTAGCATGTGTAAGACATGGACATTTAAATTAAAATGGTTAAGTGGGAGAAAAACCTTGTGGGGTCCAAGCATAGGTGGGAGGCTTGTGTCGGATGGTGACCCATTTCAACCAGTAACCCGTTTGAGTATCTAATTGGGCCCAGTACTAAGCCGGGGTTTGGTCACGCTTACTGGGCTTGAATATAAGAGGTCAAAACGTGAATAGCGGTGGCAATGCAAGTCCAACGGGTTCATGTGCGTGCATGGGTCCGGGCTGGTAGGTAAGACGTTGTTGCATCGTGTAGGTATGACCGTGCATTTCATGTTGGTACCGGGGCTGCCACTTTGGGGAGTGATACACCCCACTGTGGGGCCATCACGGGTGCCTACGGGGTTTAGGGAGCCGATCAACTGGGAAGAGTAAGGGTACCTTAGCGGTGGTAGGAGCAAGCTGGCACCTACGATAGCAGCTAGGTACAAGTAACTACCAAGTTTGTGGGTACAGTTAGTGGGAAGGGATCAACCTTGAGTAAAAGAGACTAGTAGGTGTGCGGTGTAATTAAGTAATGTAGTGTAACTTAGCAAAAGTGCGGTGTAATGAAATACATGTTTGTGACGGCCCGCCCCGCACCAACCGACATTTACTCCAAAAGTGCGCTGTACACATGTCCAGTTAGCACGGAACGGGTCTTCAGAAGGAAAAAAGGAAGAAGGAAATGAACCAACAAGGAACCTGCAAAATGTCTCACAGTGCATAGGATAAAATATAATAATAACATACTTGACATAAAACAGGTGAGACAGTGCATAAGCTGAAACAACCAACATAGCAGCGGAAAATGTAAGTACAGCTTATGATCCAAAGTTAAACATTATTACAACTTTTCAAACTGTCTCAAAGCAAAAGAAAGATAAATGAGGCACACTACTAATGCCCAAGTAGCGACCACCAACGACACAGGGAGAATATATATATATATATATATATATATATATATATATATATATATATATATATATATATATCATACGTGGAAGCCTCCTGCCCGCCTCCGAATCAGCTACTCGCGCATCACTAGCTAACCTGTCTCTAGTTTGCTCGTGTGAGCACCCAGAGTAATAAGAGGAGACATAAAGCTCTGGGTCAGACATAAAGCCTGGTATGAGCGATAAGCATCTAAAGTGAACAATAACAGGTAGACTAGAAACATGCCTGAACTTGGACCTGCAACCAAAGAGTTAGCACTGCATACTGTACAACACTCTAAGGTGCCATATCAAATGGTGTAAAGATACGGAGGTGGGGGTGTGCATGTCATAGTGATGGCAACCAATCAAACATAGCATCCATCCTCACATCTCTCACTCAGTGCGTAAAGCATACGATATTCACCATTCGATCACCCAACATACCTTGCTACGATCACTCTGCCCCCATGAAGTCATAAAATGGCTTCACTGCACTGATAACGTATCCACTAATCCTTTGCTATGTCCACTTGCCCCATGGAGTTATTCACCCCATCTACGCTGGCTCATACCCTTACCAATCCTTACTATGTTCACTTGCTCCATGGAGTTATTCACCCCATCTGCGCTGGCTCATAGTCTTACCAATCCTTACTATGTCCACTTGCCCCATGGAGTTATTCACCCCATCTGCGCTGGCTCATAGTCTTACTACGCATCACCTTACCCCTCGAGTTGTAATGACTCTACTGCACTGATAACGTAGTCTTGCTACCATCACCTTGCCCCTCGAGTCATAATGACTCTACTGCACTGATAAGTAGCCCATCATTCATTTTTAGTGATGAATCGAAGTTATGAACGTCGACAACTCCTTAGCACACGTCCCGCAGCAAAGCCCAACCATGAAGTGAACTCATCGGTTCCCAACTGGATCCGGAGCTCTAACTTCCCTTTGGACTACCTTTGCGTCTCGGGTTATTGGTCATCACCGGATCGATTCGGCTTTTATCATCTTTCAATGGATCGTGGTACCCTTCAGTTCGTGGTTCCCTGGCGCCCTTCGGTTCGTGACCGTGCTTCCTCACTGGTTCGGATCGTGCTCCACCTTCGTCAGTGTAACACCCCACCTCCGCTAGGGTCACTCACAAAGGGAATGCACAAGGTTTGGTGAAGCATTATCGAGGTAAGCATGCACAGAAATATTACAAGACAGAACATATATAAAACAGCGGAAGTAAAACAATTTTCATTACCTTATAAAATAAGGTCTAAAGCCTTTTACATCGGAATACATCAAAATCTGTCTTTCAATAGTAAAGAAGCATAAAACCTTTTCATAAATTATTCCCCAAAATAAAGCGGTGAAGCAGCCATAGCCAAGAGGAGACCAAGCTATACATAATGACCTTCAAGCATAAGAGGTCCGAACTAAACAACATCATTTCCTCCCTGAAAACCGGGGGGGGGGGGGGGGGAGACGAAAGACAAAGAGGCGAAACAAAACGGGGTCAGTCATAAAGACCGGTAAGTCCTATCTACTTCCAGTATAAAAACAGGTAAAGGTAACATGACATGCATAAACTGAAAGTAAACATAAGGATGACGACAAGATAGATAAGCTAAACCAAGATAATCGGATGAACTACTGTAGCAATATAAACTAAGGTATCATGATAAACTACGTGTCAAGATAAATCAAGGTATCACATCGTCAGGTTTCTATCAAGTATACTATCCGAAGGTATTTATCATGTATAACATCCCACGGTATCTATCATGTATAACATCCCAGGGTATTTATCATGTATATTTGCTCTGCACCTCTCGTACTAGTATCCCAACCCGCGTCATGTGTTAACTATGAATGTCCCTTTCCCAATGTCATGTAATGGTCCATGTCAACCTAATATATAGCATATGTAGGTTTTCCCAACTCGTATGTTTCTTTCCATGTATAAGTTCAGTCCTTTGCCGTAGGCCGTACGGGCTTTCCCATGTAAATCTATACCACCTCAACGTAGTACCATTTTATCCTTGAAGTTGTTTTGGACTGCTACCCTTGATCTAGTTATGTTTTCTTACCATGAACTATCGCGTGTTCACTTAGGATTTATGCCACCTAGGACCACTAGGGATTATGCTACCTAATGAATGTTTCCGTGTCTCGGTTTGGGTTTTGGCCACCTAGGACCACTAGGGATTATGCCACCCGTCAACCACGCCCTTTGTCCCACGTATATATCGTGAATCGTTTTCCATGTCTAGACGCACATGTATCTCAATGTGCCATCCGAGTTCCGTGCCAGGGCAAATCAAGAAATACGGAACTCGGTCGGGAGCTTTAAGTCGTCTGCTGATGCAGATATCAAGGTCTGTTTTTGTATCCGTGGCTATGGTCCCACATGATTCCTCTCTCAACTACTGAAAGGCAATCCAAGAAAAATCATGTATGAGAACTACATCCCGGCCCCACTATAGCCCCACTTTCCTATGGGCCAACCTCACCCATGACTCGATAGTAAGAACATGGTCTGTTGGGAGTTCTATGCCTTTCCGTTCGTACACGATTGACTAAAGATGGTAGGTAGTCGGTGACGTGCTATCCAGGGCAAAAACAAGTATCGTCGACTCCACGCTAACCCATCCCAGTCTTTAGGTCGCTCACATAGCAACCAAGGCATACTCTTGGCTCTTCTACCGCAGACCTTAACCTCTGTGAGGCCAGATTTCATGGACCATCTTCCACCTCACAGAGGGATACCAAGAGTACCCTCACGTCCCCCGAAGCTACCGCTTCGTCACCCAGTTCGTTGGAGCCTTTATCTAAGTCAGATAATTTGCTCCTCCTCGTGTGTTTAAGCGATGACCTACCGTATCGGGTTACTCATCTATCTGTGAACTGGTCCAAATCTCTTGACTAAGAATTATTACTTAGTTTCCTAAACTAAGGTTTACCACTTAGTCTCCTTTCCCGTTATCCTTGTTAATCCCGGTTTTCCACCTAGTCCCCTGAACTAGGGTTTTGTCTAATGGGTTAAGTATTGTCATTTAAGTTCATGACTTAACCTTCCTACGAATCATGTCAAGGTTTGACTAAGTATTCAAGTCCAAGACCTAGCCCTACAAGTTGGTTAAGTATACCAAGAAGCTCATGACTTAACCCTATTCAATCATCAAGTCAAATTGGTTAAGTATTTGTTTATCTTAACCCTATCAGATTATCGTGTTAGATTGGTTAAGCATAGATTATCTTAACCTTATCGGATTATCGAGTCGGATTGGTTAAGTATAGGTTAACTTAACCCCATCCACTAATCATATTAGAATGGTTAAGTATATTTAAACGGTCTTGTGACTTAGCCCTATCAAGTTCTCATATTAGATTGGTTAAGTATGGTTGCTTAACCTCATCAAATCATCATGTATAATTGATTAAGTATAAGTTACTTAACCCTATTAAATTATCATGTTAAGTTGGTTAAGTATTGGTTACTTATCCACATTGAATTACTAAGTTTAGATTGGTTAAGTGTTTAACTTAACCCCATCGAATTACCGTGTTTAGATTAGTTAATTGTAGGTCACTTAGCCCCATCTAATTACCATGTTTAGATTAGTTAAGTGTAGGTTACTTAACCCCATCTAATTACCGTGTTTAGATTAGTTAAGTGTAGGTTACTTAACCCCATCTAATTACCGTGTTTAGATTAGTTAAATGTAGTTTACTTAACCCCATCTAATTACCAAGTCGGATTAGTTAAGTGTAAATTACTTAACCCCATCCCCTAATCGTCTTATATGGTTAAGTGTCATTAAGAAATCAAGTCAAATTCCACTTAACCTACCCATTCGTTTCATATTGGTTAAGTGTCATTAGTCAAAATTACTTAATCTTTTCATGTGGCATTAATTAGATTAATGCACCCCAACCTCTCACATTAGACTTTGTTGTGGTTACTAGTTAAGCCGGGCGGGTTCGGGTAGATTTACACCACAACCTAGTCTAACCTCGGGTTTTAAGTGCTATATGACCAACTACTCACATTGGGTCCTATTGTTTGTAGCCACTAGTTAAGCCGGGCGGGTCCGGGTAGATTTATGCTACAAACTCAACCCAACCTCGAGTTGGCCACTTTCATGTTTGGTCTAGTGTCATATTACACTTACAATCCATACGTGTCTAGTTTCAAGTCCCATGTTTACCCCACACATCATGTCCCCATTTAGGTGTATCATGAGTGTCATATTTTCATGAAATCTCATGTCAAATTATCATGTCATAATCACGCACGTCTAACCTACCCCAAATCGTGTTCCAACTCAAGTAAAAGCGAGTCAACATAGTAAGGATACTATGCTACATATTTGCCTCAAAACATGCACGATGTCAAAAAGGGATTGGCCACCAACATGCATGGTATCATAAGGGGATTTTGGCCACAAACATGCATAGTATCATAAGGGAGTTTGGCCACAAACATGCATATTATCATAAGGGAATTTGGCCACAAACATGCATGATAACATAAGGGGTTTGGGTTCATTTACATGCATAAGCCCCAAAGTCAAATCTTTGCCAATGTTTCACAAGTCAAATGGTTCCCAAAGGTTCATGCTAACATTCCATAGATAAAGATTCAAACTTGCAAGATATACTATGTTAAACATAACATGAGTGGCATGATTAAGTCGCTAAAACTTAGCCCAAGGTCGTAGATCATAGAAAAGGGGCAAAATTAGGTTCACATATGCTAGCACACTTATATTTCATCGCATTTTATTCCATGTCACATTAGAACCACTGTTAGAATCTACAAGTAGCTAGAACTTACATAGCGAGGCTTAGGGAAAGATCATGAATCGTCTTGACCAAGAAAGGTGGCTCCTTTGTTGAAGAATCGTCATGAAACTTGCATAGCAACGTTGATTCACTCCCTTGATTTGATGTAGCAATCTAGCACCTTTGATTCGGATCCGATTTGAATGCATGAGCTCTTGGAGTTGGAGATGGAGGCCATGATCAAGATAGATTTTGGCGGCACTTCGTGGCATGAGTGATTTGTGAGGGTTTATGGTAGGCTTAGGGGTCTTTTTATAGAGATTAGGAGTAGTTTAGGCCCTTAGATTAACCCTAGGATAGATCTGAGCCTTTAAAATCCGTCACAAGCCTCCAACCATGTCTTGAGGAACAAGTCAGGTGCACCCAGGCCCAACTGGCCGACCACCCAAGTCGACAGGGGTGTCGACTGGGCAGTCGACACCACCTGGGGTGTGTCGACTCCCAAGTCGACTCCCCAGTCGACTTGGGGGTGGCGGGAATTTTTTCCCGCCTCTTCTGCTTGGCTGAATTTGAAATCTGAATCCAAATTTGAACTGTTTTTGAACTTGAAATCTTCTGAAAACTTTGACGGGCGATAACTTGGTCATACGGACTCTGATTTTCGAAAACTCGGACTCTATTTCGCGTATTTTTCCGAGACGAACGCAATGGCATACCCGTTTCCCTTGATTCACACTTTAAAATTAACTTCTGCCTTAATTCTTGTCTTAGCATGTTGTAAAAATTCGGGTTGTCACATTATCCCCAACTTAAAGGATTTCGTCCCCGAAATCTCCAAGTTAGGAAGAACGTATCCTACCATCCATCATCCATCTACTCAAAACATCATCCACAGGCAACCATGGTCCTTAAAAGACTCCTAACGCTTTATGAACACATGCAGAAAGCGTGTGTATATGTTCCTTAGCTAATGCTAATGATCAGGCCTGAATGATCTTTCTAATGCAAAATATGTTTAGTGCCATGAATCCAACATGTATGCAAATAGTCCTAGTCATATAAGTACTACATGCGTGCACAAACATTCATCCACATGCAACATCCACATGACAACACATTCGATTTCATCCATAAACAAGTATAAATACTCGTGCATATGCAACATGAAACGTGACTGCGTCAATCTAGTATCTAATGTGTATTCGCGCATCCACGAGCAACCACTTGCAACCATATCAATCATAACATGTTTCAAATACATGTTTACATCCATAGGGTTCTACCTAAGGTTCCCAAGATAATATCGAGAAAATAAACAAGACAAACTCCTTACAGGGTTTGTAACGGAAACAGGACCGAGAGGAAATCCACCAAGCGATAGCATGCATGCAAGCTCTGCAGGAGAACCAGGGATCAACGATATACTCTTAAAAAGAGACATGATGCGCGTGTCTAATCCGCATTTCCTTGAGCTTAATTCCATCGTGCCTTGACCGCCTTTGACCTCATGATTTCGTAGCTCCTTGATTCCTATTTCCAAGGTATGAGTCGGAACTCACTTCACTGTCGCCTCTCGTTCCTTTTTCACTTATTCTTTTCTAGAATACTTGGCTCAACCATAGTTGCGTGCTCATGGTTTCATGCAAGCATTCCAACAATTCACTAGCGAATCTTGGATCTCGTTTAACTACTAAGAGGTATTCCACACAGAAGAACTTTCCCTTGAAAACAACTGATGCCAGCCATGTTGCCCCGTGTACTTACTAGGGTGATTCCTACAGCCCATGCTTAAGCAGAATGAACCATCCGCCTTATTAGCGAACATTGCTCGATCGGACCAGAGATTTCCGATAAATGCATCAAGAGATTCTAGGTAAGTGACCATGACAAAACCCAA
This sequence comes from Allium sativum, assembly GCA_030737875.1. NCBI lineage: Eukaryota > Viridiplantae > Streptophyta > Magnoliopsida > Asparagales > Amaryllidaceae > Allium > Allium sativum. The sequence continues at coordinate 73,480,270 of CM060924.1, forward strand.
AGGTTATACGAGACTTCGAGGGTATTACCAAGGCAAGTTAAGAGTCTGACTACCCTCTTTTCAAAACCGAGGATGGTATCCCTTACTGGATAACCACTTTACCCCTAGAATCCATCCATAGCCCAACAAGTCTTGAATAAATGGACCGATCTTCCAACCAGATTTTGGGACAAAAGTGGGATCTTCTGCCATGCTAGTACTAAGGTGCAGAGACTTAACTATCGAAGCAGACTTAAATGATGCGATGATCAAAACAAAGTCTGGACGGGATGATAGAAAAGAAAGGCTAAACCTTTAACAGAAATGATACCATCTCTCTTAGGTACACTAGGAGTGAGAGCATACAATTGTCCTCTCGCTGATTTTGTCCTTGCCTTCCTTCGTGGACTAATCCATACCAACAAGTTGCTTATCCTTACATCCGTGTCCTTTATCCTTGCTCTTATTACCCTTCCTTGTAACACGGTAACAGGCCTCTCGAGAACCACCTCCATCTCACAGAAAACACTTCGTAGCTAGACAAGGATTAGTCGTAGTTAAAACTACTGTGACTACAGATGGAGGAATGAAAGGAAAAGAGATTCGATCAAGGAAACAAAGGATAGCGCTAATGGATTTTGGGGAATAGCCTTAAAAAAAAACTTTTCTTGAAGAATGCTTCTTTGTAAACGGTTTCTCAAATAGTTTTCAGAAGGTTTTAAAAACTTTTGCCCAGTCCGGTAACCTTCTGCTCCGAAACCAAATGTAACACCCCACCTCCGCTAGGGTCACTCACAAAGGGAATGCACTAGGTTTGGTGAAGCATTATCGAGGTAAACATGCACAGAAATATTACAAGACAGAACATATATAAAACAGCGGAAGTAAAACAATTTTCATTACCTTATAAAATAAGTTCTAAAGCCTTTTACATCAGAATACATCAAAATCTGTCTTGCAATAGTAAAGAAGCATAAAACCTTTTCATAAATTATTCCCCAAAATAAAGCGGTGAAGAAGCCATACCAAAGAGGAGACCAAGCTATACATAATGACCTTCAAGCATAAGAGGTCCGAACTAAACAACATCATTTCCTCCCTGAAAACCTGGGGGGGGGGGGAGACGGAAGACAAAGAGGCAAAACAAAACGGGGTCAGTCATAAAGACCGGTAAGTCCTATCTACTTCCAGTATAAAAACAGGTAAAGGTAACATGACATGCATAAACTGAAAGTAAACATAAGGATGACGACAAGATAGATAAGCTTAACCAAGATAACCGGATGAACTACTGTAGCAAGATAAACTAAGGTATCATGATAAACTACGTGTCAAGATAAATCAAGGTATCACATTGTCAGGTTTCTATCAAGTATACTATCACAAGGTATCTACCATGTATAACATCCTACGGTATCTATCATGTATAACATCCCAGGGTATTTATCATGTATATTTGCTCTGCACCTCTCGTACTAGTATCCCAACTTGCGTCATGTGTTAACTATGAATGTCCCTTGCCCAATGTCATGTAATGGTCCATGTCAACCTAATATATAGCATATGTAGGTTTTCCCAACTCGTATGTTTTTTCCATGTATAAGTTCAGTCCTTTGTCGTAGGCCGTACGGGCTTTCCCATGTAAATCTATACCACCTAACCGTAGTACCATTTTATCCTTGAAGTTGTTTTGGACTGCTACCCTTGATCTAGTTATGTTTTCTTACCATGAACTATCGCGTGTTCACTTAGGATTTATGCCACCTAGGACCACTAGGGATTATGCTACCTAATGAACGTTTCCGTGTCTCGGTTTGGGTTTTGGCCACCTAGGACCACTAGGGATTATGCCACCCGTCAACCATGCCCTTTGTCCCACGTATATATCGTGAATCGTTTTCCATGTCTAGACGCACATGTATCTCAATGTGCCATCCGAGTTCCGTGCCAGGGCAAATCAAGAAATATAGAACTCGGTCGGGAGCTTTAAGTCATCTGCTGATGCAGATATCAAGGTCTGTTTTTGTATCCGTGGCTATGGTCCCACGTGACCCCTCCCTCAACTACTGAAAGGCAATCCAAGAAAAATCATGTATGAGAACTACATCCCGGCCCCACTATAGCCCCAGTTTCCTATGGGCCAACCTCACCCATGACTCGATAGCAAGAACATGGTCTGTTGGGAGCTCTCTGCCTTTTCGTTCGTACACGATTGACTAAAGATGGTAGGTAGTCGGCGACGTGCTATCCAGGGCAAAAACAAGTATCGTTGACTCCACGCTAACCCATCCCAGTCTTTAGGTCGCTCGCATAGCAACCAAGGCATACTCTTGGCTCTTCTACCGCAGACCTTAACCTCTGTGAGGCCAGGTTTCATGGACCATCTGCCACCTCACAGAGGGGTACCAAGAGTACCCTCACGTCCCCCGAAGCTACCGCTTCGTCACCCAGTTCGTTGGAGCCTTTATCTAGGTCAGATAATTTGCTCCTCCTCGTGTGTTTAAGCGATGACCTACCGTATCGGGTTACTCATCTATCTGTGAACTGGTCCAAATCTCTTGACTAAGAACTATTACTTAGTTTCCTAAACTAAGGTTTACCACTTAGTCTCCTTTCCCGTTATCCTTGTTAATCCCGGTTTTCCACCTAGTCCCCTGAACTAGGGTTTTGTCTAATGGGTTAAGTATTGTCATTTAAGTTCATGACTTAACCTGCCTAAGAATCGTGTCAAGGTTTGGCTAAGTATTCAAGTCCAAGACCTAGCCCTACAAGTTGGTTAAGTATACCAAGAAGCTCATGACTTAACCCTATTCAATCATCAAGTCAAATTGGTTAAGTATTTGTTTATCTTAACCCTATCAGATTATCGTGTTAGATTGGTTAAACATAGATTATCTTAACCTTATCGGATTATCGAGTCGGATTGGTTAAGTATAGGTTATCTTAACCCCATCCACTAATCGTATTAGAATGATTAAGTATATTTAAACGGTCTTGTGACTTAGCCCTTTCAAGTTCTCATATTAGATTGGTTAAGTATGGTTGCTTAACCTCATCAAATCATCATGTATAATTGATTAAGTATAAGTTACTTAACCCTATTAAATTATCATGTTAAGTTGGTTAAGTATTGGTTACTTAGCCACATTGAATTACCAAGTTTAGTTTGGTTAAGTGTTTAACTTAACCCCATCGAATTACCGTGTTTAGATTAGTTAAGTATAGGTCACTTAGCCCCATCTAATTACCGTGTTTAGATTAGTTAAGTGTAGGTTACTTAACCCCATCTAATTACCGTGTTTAGATTAGTTAAGTGTAGGTTACTTAACCCCATCTAATTACCGTGTTTAGATTAGTTAAGTGTAAGTTACTTAACCCCATCTAATTACCAAGTCGGATTAGTTAAGTGTAAATTACTTAACCCCATCCCCTAATCATCTTATATGGTTAAGTGTCATTAAGAAATCAAGTTCGGTTCCACTTAACCTACCCATTCGTGTCATATCGGTTAAGTGTCATTAGTCAAAATTACTTAACCTTTTCATGTGGCATTAATTAGATTAATGCACCCCAACCTCTCACATTAGACTTTGTTGTGGTTACTAGTTAAGCCAGGCGGGCCGGGTAGATTTACACCACAACCTAGTCTAACCTCGGGTTTTAAGTGCAATATGACCAACTACTCACATTGGGTCCTATTGTTTGTAGCCACTAGTTAAGCCGGGCGGGTCCGGGTAGATTTATGCTACAAACTCAACCCAACCTCGAGTTGGCCACTTTCATGTTTGGTCTAGTGTCATATTACACTTACAACCCATATGTGTCTAGTTTCAAGTCCCATGTTTACCCCCACACGTCATGTCCCCATTTAGGTGTATCATGAGTGTCATATTTTCATGAAATCCCACGTCAAATTATCATGTCATAATCACGCACGTCTAACCTACCCCAAATCGTGTTTCCAACTCAAGTAAAAGCGAGTCAACATAGTAAGGATACTATGCTACATATTTGCCTCAAAACATGCACGATGTCAAAAAGGGTTTGGCCACCAACATGCATGGTATCATAAGGGGATTTTGGCCACAAACATGCGTAGTATCATAAGGGAGTTTGGCCACAAACATGCATATTATCATAAGGGAATTTGGCCACAAACATGCATATTATCATAAGGGAATTTGGCCACAAACATGCATGATAACATAAGGGGTTTGGGTTCATTTACATGCATAAGCCCCACAGTCAAATCTTTGCCAATGTTTCACAAGTCAAATGGTTCCCAAAGGTTCATGCTAACATTCCATAGATAAAGATTCAAACTTGCAAGATATACTAGGTTAAACATAACATGAGTGGCATGATTAAGTCGCTAAAACTTAGCCCAAGGTCATAGATCATAGAAAAGGGGAAAAATTAGGTTCACATAGGCTAGCACACTTATGTTTCATCGCATTTTATTCCATGTCACATTAGAACCATCGTTAGAATCTACAAGTAGCTAGAACTTACATAGCGAGGCTTAGGGAAAGATCATGAATCGTCTTGACCAAGAAAGGTGGCTCCTTTGTTGAAGAATCGTCATGAAACTTGCATAGCAACGTTGATTCACTCCCTTGATTTGATGTAGCAAGCTAGCACCTTTGATTCAGATCCGATTTGAATGCATGAGCTCTTGGAGTTGGAGATGGAGGCCATGATCAAGATAGATTTTGGCGGCACTTCGTGGCATGAGTGATTTGTGAGGGTTTAGGGTAGGCTTAGGGGTCTTTTTATAGAGATTAGGAGTAGTTTAGGCCCTTAGATTAACCCTAGGATAGATTTGAGCCTTTAAAATCCGTCACAAGCCTCCAACCATGTCTTGAGGAACAAGTCAGGTGCACCCAGGCCAAACTGGCCGACCACCCAAGTCGACAGGGGTGTCGACTGGGCAGTCGACACCACCTGGGGTGTGTCGACTCCCAAGTCGACTCCCCAGTCGACTTGGGGGTGGCGGGAATTTTTTCTCGCCTCTTCTGCTTGGCTGAATTTGAAATCTGAATTCAAATTTGAACTGTTTTTGAACTTGAAATCTTCTGAAAACTTTGACGGGCCATAACTTGGTCATACGGACTCCGATTTTCGAAAACTCGGACTCTATTTCGCGTATTTTTCCGAGACGAACGCAATGGCATATCCCGTTTCCCTTGATCCACATTTTAAAATTAACTTCTGCCTTGATTCTTGTCTTAGCATGTTGTAAAAATCCGGGTTGTCATAGTCAGGTTGGATCGGGTCGAGGCACTCCCACTGGTTCGGGTCGTGCTCCATAGCTCGTGGCGCTTCCCTTCGGTCGTGATGCTCCCCCCCTTCAGATCGTGGATGCACACAGGTTCGGATCGTGAGCTTCTGAAGTGGATCGAGTCGCATGGGATCGAGTGCTCTATTGCGTGACGCGGTTCGAGTTCGAGCTCCTCCCACCATCGGATCGTGGTCTCCGGTCCGGGTCGTGGCACATAGGGGCGATCCGCGATCCGATCCCTGCACAGCTTCCCTGCGACTTGTTTCACGCCATTCGACTGCGTTTTCGACCAATCTAACACTTCTAAACAATCACAAAGCATACCATACAGTCATTGCAACATGTAGTATCGACCCCAAACACCAAAACATAAATCATAGCATGTAAAATGGATCAAACATACCCAAAACCCCTTAATTTCCCTTAAGCATGTTTAGGTAAAACTCACCATAGGATTAACAAAACTTAACCAAATTAACCCAAATTCATATCAGAGGTCTAAAACATCATTTAAGAATTCATAAACATTTTTCCAGAATTTATTAATGTATAAATTCGCTAATTATCACTAATCACCCCTAATTAACCATAATTAGTGAGGAACTATGCAAATCACTCACCTTAGCCACAAACAAAACTAAGATCTGAAATAAATCTCTGATTTGATGCGAATCCCGATGCTAAACAGCAGCTCCAATGTTGCTTCGGTGTTGATCTCCCTTGATTTGATGTTGCTAAGCTTAATCCTTGATCAAAAGATGATTTGGAGGTGATTTAGAGGTTGGAGGCCATTTTCAGGGTTCCTTGGTGATAAATGGAGGCTAGAAAACTGAAATGGAATGATTCTCTAACTCATTTCAGCCTCCCCATAACCCTAATCCCGAAATGGGTTATGGGCCTATTCACTAATCACCCTATTTGGCCCGGTTAAGCAGTTTTTCACCTCCCAAACCTTATTTCAGCCATATCTCCCAAGCGGTTAGTCCGTTTGACTATTATGACCACTCTACGCAAAAGTAAACCATCAAACGAATCTAATGGAAGTGGTTTTAGGTCAAAATTCCTTCCCAATCAAAAGTTATGGCCAAAAAAGTACCAACTAGGGGTAAAATGGTCATTTAAAAATCGACAAAAATCATGAACATGGGAAATGACTCTAATAGATGTTTCCCAAAGTTATATGACCATACGACTTCATATGTGAAAGAAATAAATATTCTATGATCCTATGATGCGTAGAATGCGGGTCGTTACACTCTCCCCCCCTTAAGAAATTTCGCCCCCGAAATTCCCTAATCAAAACACACAAAGGGTCCCGCATGCCTATCAATCATAAAACAACAACCAAACATGCAAAACAAGCAAGATAAGTCTATCCTAGCATGCGGAATAACTAAATTACGAAGTAAATCTTACCAGGCAAAGAGTTCTGGATGCGCCTTTCTAATGCTCTCCTCTGTCTCCCAAGTACAATCACTCTCGTCCTCGCCCCACTGAACCTTGACTAGCTTCACCGCCTTCCTTTGAAGTCGCTTCGTATCATGCCCCACAATACGAATCGGCTTGCGGTTCCCAACCGCCTCGGGTTCTACTTCGAAGTCCTCTAACAGATCAGGTGAAATAGTCATATTTGAGTCGTGAACGAACTTCCTTAGTTGGGAAACATGAAATACATTGTGAACTCCCGCCATCTTCTCTGGTAAGCCAACTCTATACGCCAAATTCCTAACTAGTTCAAGAACAGGGAATGGGCCAACAAATCTTGGTGCCAACTTGCCTCTCCTACCAAATCGTATCACGCTCTTCAACGGAGAAATCTTGACAAGCACCAAGTCACCACCGGATAATTTCAAGTCTCTTCTCCTTTTATTAGCATAACTCTTCTGCCTGTCCTGGGCAGCTTTCATTCGTTGCTGAATGGTCTTAATCTTATCTGAAGTTTCTCTCACCACATCTGGTCCAAGCATAAACTTCTCGCCAGTCTCTATCCAACATGATGGTGAGTTGCACGGTCTTCCGTATAAAGCTTCATATGGAGCTATACCGATACTGGATTGGTAGCTATTATTATATGCAAACTCTACTAGATGCAAATGGTCATCCCATGATCCACCAAAATCCAATATACAAGCTCTCAAGAGATCTTCCAATATACGATTCACCCTCTCCGTTTGACCGTCGGTCTGAGGATGATATGCGGTACTGAGATGTAACTCTGACCCTAGAGCCTCTTGTAAGCTCTTCCAAAACCCACTAGTGAACAAAGGGTCTCGGTCACTCATAATGCTTTTAGGTACTCCATGAAATCTCACTACCCACTTCATATACAATTCTGCCAACTTGGCTGCCGTTCTGGTCGATTTGACTGGTATAAATCTTGCACTCTTAGTCAATCGATCCACAATTACCCAAATACTATCATATCCCGATCTAGTCCTTGGTAGGCCATCGATGAAATCCATCGAGACTTGCTCCCATTTCTATTCGGGAATTTCTGATGGTTGCAACAAACCACTAGGCTTCTTTTGCTCGGCTTTAACTAACTGGCAATTCATGCATTTGGATATAAACTTCCCAACGTCTCTTTTTATCCCTTCCCAGTAGTAAGTCTGTCTCATGTCTCGATACATCTTATTACCACCGGGATGTATAGTTAGTTTTGACTGATGACATTCTCTAAGCACTTCGTCTCTCAAACCATTCACGTTGGGTACAACTAGTCTTCCCTTCTTTCGAAGCCACCCATCTCGATCAAGCCCATACACATTCATCTCCTCACCGTCGATGCCCATCTCTAACTTGGATATGATTTCCAATAGATTAGGATCGTCCCTCTGGCTGGAACCAATCCGCTCTACCAAAGTGGGTCAGATCACCAAACTAGCTAGCATGAATGGATCCAATTCGCACTTTGGTCTGAAGTCAAACCCCGCGATATACTCCAGTTGCTTCCATTCAAGAAACATTGCCCCTAAACTGGCATGTCTCCTACTCAAGGCATCGGCTACCGCATTACCTTTCCCAGGTGTGTATGCGATATCAAAATCATATGAAGCCAAGAACTCTAACCATCTCTGCTGACGGAGATTCAGATCCTTCTGGGAGAAGAGATACTTTAACGATTTATGATCGGTAAACAACTCAAATCTTTCTCCCAAGAGATAGTGTCTCCACATCTTCAGCGCAAACACAATCGCTGCTAATTCCAAATCATGGGTAGGATACTTCTTCTCATGCGGCTTTAGCTGTCGACTAGCATAAGCTACAACCCTACCTCCTTGCATCAATACAGCACCTAGTCCGGTACCACAAGCATCCGTGTATACCGTCATCTCTTCATTCCCCTTAGGAATGATTAACACTGGCGCACGCGTCAACTTCTCCTTTAGACTCTTGAAGGCATTCTCACACACTCCGTCCCAGACGAAGGACTGATTCTTCTTAGTCAACTGAGTCAACGGTGTTGCTATCTTGGAGAAGTCCTGGATAAACTTACGATAATATCCAGCTAATCCCAAGAAACTTCTCACATCTGTTGCATTCTTGGGCGTAGGCCAATCCTGTACCGCAGCCACCTTCGCAGGGTCCACGGCAATATCACTCTCTGAAACAACATGACCCAAGAATCTCACTTCCCTTCTCCAAAAATGACACTTTGAGAATTTCGCTTTCAATTGTTGTTTCCTCAACACCTCCATCACTATCCTCAAGTGTCCCTTGTGTTCCTCCTCTATCCTTGAGTAAACAAGGATATCGTCCACGAACACAAGAACAAACTTATTCAACTGATCTCTGAATACTCGATTCATAAGATCCACAAAGTAGGCTGGTGCATTGGTCAACCCAAATGGCATGACCAACCACTCATAAAATCCGGACGGTGTCCTAAATGCCGTTTTTGGAACACTCTCATCCTCTACTCGTAGCTGATGAAATCCTGTCGCGAGGTCCAATTGGGAGAACACTCTTGCTCCTTCCAGTTGATCAAACAAATCATCTATCCGCGGTAGAGGATACTTATTCTTCCTCGTTACCTTATTCAACCCGCAATAGTCCACACACAAACGAAGGGAACCATCTGCCTTAGTGGTAAACACAACTGGTGCTCCCCACTCGGAGACACTCCTTCTAATAAATCCCTTCTTCAAAAGATTGCTGACTTGCACCCCGAGCTCTCGCTGCTCCCTTGGTGCCATACGACGAAGTGGCATCACTATAGGTCTGGCATCTTTCACTAAATCAATACGGAACTCAATCTCTCGGTGTGGTGGAAGCCCGGTCACCTCCTTGAAGACGTCCGGATACTAGCCAACCACGTGCACATCTGACAACTCATCCTGCGGGATGTCGAGGGAATTTACAAAACTAGCCATAACCCCATCACTAGGTAGACTACCAAACACTACCCTCCGCCCATCATCCGCCCTCACTGTCACCAAAAACCCCTCACAGTCTACCACCACCCCGCATCTTTGGAGCCAATCGACTCCCAATATAATGACATACCCAGTAAAGCCCAAAACAAAGCAATCACAAACAAACACACATCCATGACTCGATAAGATCAAATTCCTGCAAATCATACTAAGGCTAGTCGAACCACCAATCGGGTTCATCACAACCAATGGTCTATCGACTATCTCGGGTTCCAGTCCCAACCTATCTACCAGGTCACTAGATATGAAGGAACGGGAAGCCCTAGTATCAAACAAAACTCGAACTGGTACATCATAAATAGAAAGCATACCTTGAATAACAACATTCTTTCCTTTCTCCACCGCAGTTGGGGCATTTGACGAAGAAGGAACAACATCAATGGCATATGCTTTCACAATCTGCTTCTCCTTAAGAGGTTGCAGACACTTATCCTTGAAATGTCCCACTTGACCACAGTTGAAGCACTTCTTATCCGCTGGCTTGGCCCGACAATCTTTAGCATAATGGCCCTTCTTACCACAGCTGAAGCACTCCACATCCTTCTTGCTCTTTTTCTGGCTACCCTTAGATTGGTCCTGCTTCCTCTTATTCTGAGAGTTATTCTTGCCACCACCGCCTGCTTGCAGCTTCGGCCCTTCTGCAGATGCAGCCTCAGTCTTTGACTTAGGGTAAAGGCTCTCTGATCTCAAAGCTTTGCCCACAATCGATTCAAAATTCTCATCGATGTGAATGATAAGCCTTTCCCCCAAGTATCCATCCAAACCAGTAATGAACTTCTCGTTCTTCTTCTCAGGAGTATCGATAAGAGACAGTCCATACTTTGACAAAGTGTCGAACTCAGCAATATAGTCAGAAACTTCCCTTCCGTTCTGCTTGAGTTCCAAGAACCTCTTGAACAACACTGTCTTCTGGGCAGCTGGAATAAACTTCTCGCTAAAGCGAGCCTTGAACTGAACTCAAGTAACCTGATCCTCTGGAGTAGCTGTTCTAATGGCGTTCCACCAATTCATCGCTCGCCCTTGCAGCTGACGAGACGCTAACCTTCTCTTCATCGCATCCTCAAGACCTAAGTCGTCGAAGATACGGTCGCAGATATCCATCCAATCTTGAACATCTGTGGCCGACTCCGTCCCGTGGAAAGGCTTCCCACCAAGGTTAGTGTAATCCTTGCACAACTTGGCGAAATCGACCCTAGGCGCCTGCACTACCGGGCCAACACCAAATCCGGGATTGGGAACTGCCCCTTGCAATTCTCTAAGCATGTCTCTCATGAGGTTAGTAAACATCGCCCTCATGTCAGCGGCATTCCCCTGGTTGGTCCCTCTACCAGCACCCCTCGTGTCTCGGCTCATCGTCAATCTGAAAAAGGGAAACGATTAACGACCCCATAGTGGTGCTAGTGCAGTACGACTTGATCTTTATACTACTAATAGTATATATATAGCTTTGAAAACCAAAGTAATCACAAATACGCGCTCTCATATCCGTACTATCTCTCCCTAGTGTCTTTCCCTAGGTTAACTACGCAACCTAGAGCTCTGATACCAAATGTGACGGCCCGCCTCGCACCAACCAACATTTACTCCAAAAGTGCGCTGTACACATGTCCAGTTAGCACGGAACGGGTCGTCAGAAGGAAAAAAGGAAGAAGGAAATGAACCAACAAGGAACCTGTAAAATGTCTCACAGCGCATAGGATAAAATATAATAATAACATACTTGACATAAAACAGGTGAGACAGTGCATAAGCTGAAACAACCAACATAACAGCGGAAAATGAAAGTACAACTTATGATCCAAAGTTAAACATTATTACAATTTTTCAAACTGTCTCAAAGCAAAAGCAAGATAAAGGAGGCACACTACTAATGCCCAAGTAGCGACCACCAACGACACAGGGAGAATATATATATATATATATCATACGTGGAAGCCTCCTGCCCGCCTCCGAATCAGCTGCTCGCGCATCACCAGCTAACCTGTCTCTAGTCTGCTCGTGTGAGCACCCAGAGTAATAAGAGGAGACATAAAACTCTGGGTCAGACATAAAGCCTGGTATGAGCGATAAGCATCTAAAGTGAACAATAACAGGTAGACTAGAAACATACCTGAACCTGGACCTGCAACCAAAGAGTTAGCACTACATACTGTACAACACTCTAAGGTGCCATATCAAATGGTGTAAAGATACGGAGGTGGGGGTGTGCATGTCATAGTGATGGCAACCAATCAAACATAGCATACATCCTCACATCTCTCACTCAGTGCGTAAAGCATACGATATTCACCACTTCGATCACCCAACATACCTTGCTACGGTCACTCTGCCCCATGAAGTCATAAAATGGCTTCACTGCACTGATAACGTGTAACACCCCACCTCCGCTAGGGTCATTCACAAAGGGAATGCACTAGGTTTGGAGGGGCATTATTGGTAAACATGCACAGAAATATTACAAGACAGAACATATATAAAACAGCGGAAGTAAAACAAATTTCATTTCCTTATAAAATAAGGTCTAAAGCCTTTTACATCGGAATACATCAAAACCTGTCTTGCAATAAAAGAAGCATAAAACCTTTTCATAAATTATTCCCCAAAATAAAGCGGTGAAGCAGCCATAGCCAAGACAAGACCAAGCTATACATGATGACCTTCAAGCATAAGAGGTCCGGACTAAACAACAACATTTCCTCCCTGAAAACCTTGGGGGGGGGAATGGAAGACAAAGAGGCGAAACAAAACGGGGTCAGTCATAAAGACTGGTAAGTCCTATCTACTTCCAGTATAAAAATAGGTAAAGGTAACATGACATGCATAAACTGAAAGTAAACATAAGGATGGCGACAAGATAGATAAGCTAAACCAAGACAACTGGACGAACTACTGTAGCAAGATAAACTAAAGTATCATGACAAACTACAGTGTCAAGATAAATCAAGGTATCACATCGTCAGGTTCCTATCAAGTATACTATCCCAAGGTATCTATCATGTATAACATCCCATGGTATTTATCATGTATATTTGCTCTGCACCTCTTGTACTAGTATCCCAACCCTCATCATGTGTTAACTATGAATGTCCCTTGCCCAATGTCATGTAATGGTCCATGCCAACCTAATATATAGCATATGTAGGTTTTCCCAACTCGTATGTTTCTTTCCATGTATAAGTTCGGTCCTTTGCCGTAGGCCGTACGGGCTTTCCCATGTAAATCTAAACCACCTCAACGTGGTACCATCTTGTCCTTGAAGTTGTTTTGGACTGCTACCCTTGATCTGGTTATGTTTTCTTACCATGAACTATCGCGTGTTCACTTAGGATTTATGCCACCTAGGACCACTAGGGATTATGCTACCTAATGAACGTTTCCGTGTCTCGGTTTGGGTTCAAGCCACCTAGGTCCACTAAGGATTATGTCAGCCGTCAACCACGCCCCTTTATCCCACGTATGTATCGTGAATCGTTTTCCATGTCTAGACGCACATGTATCTCAATGTACCATCCGAGTTCCGTGCCAGGGAAAATCAAGAAATACAGAACTCGGTCGGGAGCTTTAAGTCATATGCCGATGCAGATATCAAGGTCTGTTTTTGTATCCGTGGCTATGGTCCCATGTGACCCCTCCCTCAACTACTGAAAGGCAATCCAAGAAAAATCATGTATGAGAACTACATCCCGGCCCCACTATAGCCCCACTTTCCTATTGGCCAACCTCACCCATAACTCGATAGCAAGTATATGGTCTGTTGGGAGTTCTCTGCCTTTCCGTACGTACACGATTGACTAAAGATGGTAGGTAGTCGGCGACGCGCTATCCAGGGCAAAAATCAAGTATCGTCGACTCCACGCTAATCCATCCCCGTCTTTAGGTTGCTTGCACAGCAACCAAGGCATACTCTTGGCTCTTCTACCGCAGACCTTAACCTCTGTGAGGCTAGGTTTCATGGACCATCTGCCACCCCCACAGAGGGATACCAAGAGTACCCTCACGTCCCCCGAAGCTACCGCTTCATTACCCAGCTCGCTGGAGCTTTTTATCCAAGTCAGATAAGTTGCTCCTCCTCGTATACTAAGCGATGACCTACCGTATCAGGTTACTCATCTATTTATGAACTAGTCCCATGTCCTTGGCTAAGAATTATTACTTAGTTATTCTTAACTAAGGTTTACCACTTAGCTTCTTTTCCCGTTATCCTTGTTAATCCCGGCTTTCCACCTAGTCCCCTGAACTAGGGTTTTGTCTAATGTGTTAAGTATTGTCGTTTAAGTTCATGACTTAACCTACCTACGAATCATGTCAAGATTTGGCTAAGTATACAAGTCCAAGACCTAGCCCTACAAGTTGGTTAAGTATACCAAGATGCTCATGACTTAACCTTATTCAATCATCAAGCCAAATTGGTTAAGTATTTGTTTATCTTAACCCTATCAGATTTTCGTTTTAAATTGGTTAAGCATAGATTATCTTAACCTCATCGGATTATCGAGTCGGATTGGTTAAGTATAAGTTAACTTAAGCCCGTCCACTAATCGTATTAGAATGGTTAAGTATATTTAAACGGTCTTGTGACTTAACCCTATCAAGTTCTCATATTATATTGGTTAAGTATGGTCGCTTAACCCCATCAAATCATCATGTATAGTTGATTAAGTATAAGTTACTTAACCTCATTGAATTACCAAGTTTAGATTGGTTAAGTATTTAACTTAACCCCATCGAATTACCGTGTTTAGATTGGTTAAGTGTAAGTTACTTAACCTCATCTAATTACCGTGTTTAGATTAGTTAAGTGTAGGTTACTTAACCCCATCTAATTACCGTGTTTAGATTAGTTAAGTATAGATTACTTAACCCTATATAATTACCAAGTTGGATTAGTTAAGTGTAAATTAACTTAACCCCATCCCCTAACTGTATTTTACGGTTAAGTGTCATTAAGAAATCAAGTCTGGTTTCACTTAACCTACCCACTCATGTCATATCGGTTAAGTGTCATCAATCAAGTTTTCTTAACCTTATCATGTGGCATTAATTAAATTAATGCACTCTCAACCTCTCACATTAGACCTTGTTGTGGTTACTAGTTAAGCCGGGCGTGTCCGGGTAGTTTTACACCACAACCTAGTCTAACCTCGGGTTTTAAGTGCTATATGACCAACTACTCACATTGGGTCCTATTGTTTGTAGCCACTAGTTAAGCCGGGCGGGTCCGGGTAGATTTATGCTACAAACTAAACCCAACCTCGAGTTGGCCACTTTCATGTTTGGTCTAGTGTCATATTACACTTACAACCCATACGTGTCTAGTTTCAAGTACCATTTTACCCCACATTTCATGTCCACATTTAGGTGTATCATGAGTGTCATGAAATCCCATGTCAAATTATCATGTCATAATCACACTCGTCTATCCTACCCCAAATCGTGTTTCCAACCCAAGTAAAAGCGAGTCAACATAGTAAGGATACTATGCTACATATTGGCCTCAAAACATGCACGATGCCAAAAGGGATTGGCCACAAACATGCATGGTATCATAAGGGGTTTAGCCTCAAAATATGCATAGCATCATAAGGGGTTTTTGGCCCCAAACATGCATAGCATCATAAGGGGTTTTTGGCCACAAACATGCATAGTATCATAAGGGAATTGGGCTACAAGCATGCATAGTATCATAAGGGAATTTGGCCACAAACATGCATGATAACATAAGGGGTTTGGGTTCATTTACATGCATAAGCCCCAAAATCAAGTCTTTGCCAATGTTTAACAAGTCAAATGGTTCCTAAAGGTTTATGCTAACATTCCATAGATAAAGATTCAAACTTGCAAGATAAACTAGGTTAAACATAACATGAGTGGCATGATTAAGTCGCTAAAACTTAGCCCAAGGTCATAGATCATTAAAAAGGGGCAAAATCAGGTTCACATAGGCTAGCATACTTATGTTTCATTGCATTTTATTCCATGTCACATTAGAACCACCATTATCATCTACAAGTAGCTAGAACTTACATAGCGAGGCTTAGGGAAAGATCATGAATCGTCTTGACCACGAAAGGTGGCTCCTTTGTTGAAGAATCATCATGAAATTTGCGTAGCAACATTGATCCACTCCCTTGATTTGATGTAGCAAGCCAGCACCTTTGATTCGGATCCAATTTGAATGCATAAGCTCTTGGAGTTGGAGATGGAGGCCATGATCAAGAGGGATTTGGGCAGCACTTCGTTGTTAGATTGATTTTGAGTGATTTAGGTTAGGTCCTAGGGTGTTTTTATAGAGATTAGGAGTAGTTTAGGCCATAGGATAAACCGTAGGATAGATCTGAGCCCTCAAAATCCGTCATAGGCCATCAGAACAGAGCACAAGGCCAAGCAGGTGCACCCAGGCCAAAGTGGTCGGACTACCCAGGTCGACACCCGTGTCGGGCAGTCGACCTGCCCCCTGGGCATTTCGACTCCCCAGTCGACACCCCAGTCGACCTGGGGCTTGGGCGGGAATTTTCCCGCCCAGTTCATTTGGCTCCAGATTTGAATTTCGAACTGTTTTTGAACTTGAATTTTTCTAAAAACTTTGACGGGCCATATCTTGGTCATACGGACTTCGATTTTCGAAAACTCAAACTCTATTTTGCGTATTTTTCCGAGACGAACGCAATGGCACAGCCCATTTCCCTTGATTCAAATTTTAAAATTAAATTCTTCCTTGATTCTTATCTTTACACGTTGTTAAAAATTCGGGTTGTTACATTCTCCCCAACTTAAAGGATTTCGTCCCCGAAATCTCCAAGTTAGGAAGAACGTATCCTACCATCCATCATCCATCTACTCAAAACATCATCCACAGGCAACCATGGTCCTTAAAAGACTCCTAATACTTTATGAACACATGCAGAAAATGTGTGTATATGTTCCTTAGCTAATGCTAATGATCAGGCCTGAATGATCTTTCTAATGCAAAATATGTTTAGTGCCATGAGTCCAACATGTATGCAAATAGTCCTAGTCATATAAACACTATATGTGTGCACAACCATTCATCCATATGCAACATCAGCATGACAACACATTCAATTTCATCCATAAACAAGTATAAATACTCGTGCATATGCAATGCAAAATGTGAGTGCGTCGATCTAGTACCTAACGTGTATTCGCGCATCCACGGGCAACCACTTGCAACCATTTGCAACCATATCAATCATAACATGTTTCGAATACATGTTTACATCCATAGAGTTCTACCTAAGGTTCCCCAAGATAGGGTCGAGGAGATAAACAAGATAACTCCTTACGGGGTTTGCAACGGAAACATGATCGAGAGGATATCCACCAAGCGATAGCATGCAAGCAAGCTCTACAGGAGAACCAGGGATCAACGTTATACTCTTAAAAAGGGATATGATGCGCGCGTTTAAGCCGCATTTTCTTGAGCTTAATTCCAGTGTGCCTTGACCACCCTTGACTTCATGATTTTCGTAGCTCCTTGATTCCTATTTCCAAGGTATGAGTTGGAACTCATTTCACTGTCTCCTCTCGTTTCACTTTCACTTATTCTTTCCCTAGTATGCTCGGCTCAAACATATCTGCGTACTCATGCAAGCTCTCCAAAATTCACTAGTGAATTCTGGATCTCGTTTACCGATGCCAATCCATGTTACTACGTGCACTTAATAGGGTGATTCCTATAACCCATGCTCAAGCGGAATGAACCATCCGTCTTGTTGGCGAACGTTACTCGATTGGATCAGAGATTTCCGATAAATGCATCAAGAGATTCTAGGTAACTAACCATGACAGAACCCAAAAGGTTACACGAGACTTCGAGGGTATTACCAAGGCAAGTTAAGAGTTTAACTATCCTCCTTTCAAAACCGAGAATGGCATCCATTACTGGATCACCACTTCATCCCTAGGATCCATCCATAGCTCAACAATAGAAGCTTTGCTTCTAATCTCAACACTTGGCATAGACGTTCTCAAATCTAAACAAGTCATGAATAAATGGACCGACTCTCCAACCAGATTTTGGGACTAAAGTGGGATCTTCTACCATGCTAGTACTAAGGTGCAGAGACTTAAATATCGAGGCAGACTCAAATGATGCGATGATCAAAACAAAGTCTAGACGGGACGATAGAAAAGAAAGGCTAAGCCTTTAACAGAAACGGTACCATTCCTCTTAGGTACGCTAGAAATGAGAGCATACAACTGCCCTCTCGCTGATCTTGTCCTTATCTTCCTTTGTGGATCAAGCCATACCAACAAGTTGCTTATTATTAAGCCCGTGTCCTTTATCCTTTCTCTTATTATCCCTTCTTACAACCTCGGTAACAGGTCTCTCGAGAACTTCCTCCATCGCACAGGAAAACACTTACGTAGCTGGACAAGGATTAGTCGCAGTTAAAACTACTGTGACTACAGATGGAGGAAAGAAAGGAAAAGAGGTTCAATCAAGGAGACAAAGGATAGTGCTAATGGCTTTTGGGTAATAGCCTTTAAAAAAACTTTTCTTGAAAAAAATGCTTCTTTGTAAACGATTTCTCAAATAGTTTTCAGAAGGTTTTAAAAACTTTTGCCCAGTCTGGTAACCTTCTGCTCTGATACCAAATGTAACACCCCACCTCCGCTAGGGTCACTCACAAAGGGAATGCACTAGGTTTGGAGGGGCATTATTGGTAAATATGCACAGAAATATTACAAGACAGAACATATATAAAACAGCGAAAGTAAAACAAATTTCATTACCTTATAAAATAAGGTCTAAAGCCTTTTACATCGGAATACATCAAAATCTGTCTTGCAATAGTAAAGAAGCATAAAACCTTTTCATAAATTATTCCCCAAAATAAAGCGGTGAGGTAGCCACTAGTTAAGCCGGGCGGGTCCGGGTAGATTTATGCTACAAACTCAACCCAACCTCGAGTTGGCCACTTTCATGTTTGGTCTAGTGCCATATTACACTTACAACCCATACGTGTCTAGTTTCAAGTACCATGTTTACCCCACATGTCATGTCCACATTTAGGTGTATCATGAGTGTCATGAAATCCCATGTCAAATTATCATGTCATAATCACGCTCGTCTATCCTACCCCAAATCGTGTTTCCAACCCAAGTAAAAGCGAGTCAACATTGTAAGGATACTATGCTACATATTGGCCTCAAAACATGCACGATGCCAAAAGGGATTGGCCACAAACATGCATGGTATCATAAGGGGTCTGGCCTCAAAATATGCATAGCATCATAAAGGGGTTTTGGCCTCAAACATGCATAGCATCATAAGGGGTTTTTGGCCACAAACATGCATAGCATCATAAGGGAATTTGGCCACAAACATGCATAGTATCATAAGGGAATTTGGCCACAAACATGCATGATAACATAAGGGGTTTGGGTTCATTTACATGCATAAGCCCCAAAATCAAGTCTTTGCCAATGTTTCACAAGTCAAATGGTTCCCAAAGGTTCATGCTAACATTCCATAGATAAAGATTCAAACTTGCAAGATAAACTAGGTTAAACATAACATGAGTGGCATGATTAAGTCGCTAAAACTTAGCCTAAGGTCATAGATCATTAAAAAGGGGCAAAATCAGGTTCACATAGGCTAGCATACTTATGTTTCATTACATTTTATTCCATGTCACACTAGAACCACCGTTAGAATCTACAAGTAGCTAGAACTTACATAGCGAGGCATAGGGAAAGATCATGAATCGTCTTGACCAAGAAAGGTGGCTCCTTTGTTGAAGAATTGTAATGAAATTTGCGTAGCAACGTTGATCCACTCCCTTGATTTGATATAGCAAGCTAGCACCTTTGATTCGGATCCGATTTGAATGCATAATCTCTTGGAGTTGGAGATGGAGGCCATGATCAAGAGGGATTTGGGCAGCACTTCGTTGTTAGATTGATTTTGAGTGATTTAGGTTAGGTCCTATGGTGTTTTTATAGAGATTAGGAGTAGTTTGGGCCATAGGATAAACCCTAGGATAGATCTGAGCCCTCAAAATCCATCACAGGCCATCAGAACAGAGCACAAGGCCAAGCAGGTGCACCCAGGCCAAAGTGGTCGGACTACCCAGGTCGACACCCGTGTCGACTGGGCAGTCGACCTGCCCCCTGGGCGTGTCGACTCCCCAGTCGACACCCCATTCGACCTGGGGCTTGGGCGGGAATTTTCCCGCCCAGTTCGTTTGGCTCCAGATTTGAATTTCGAACTGTTTTTTAACTTGAATTTTTCTGAAAACTTTGACGGGCCATATCTGGGTCATACGGACTCCGATTTTCGAAAACTCGGACTCTATTTCGCGTATTTTTCCGAGACGAACGCAATGGCATAGCCCGTTTCCCTTAATTCAAATTTTAAAATTAAATTCTGCCTTGATTCTTATCTTTACACGTTGTTAAAAATTCGGGTTGTTACATAACGTAGCCACTAATCCTTTGCTATGTCCACTTGCCCCATGGAGTTATTCACCCCATCTGCACTGGATCATAGCCTTACCAATCCTTACTATGTCCACTTGCCCCATGGAGTTATTCACCTCATCTGCGCTGGCTCATAGTCTTACCAATCCTTACTATGTCCACTTACCCAATGGAGTTATTCACCCCATCTGCGCTGGCTCATAGTCTTACTACGCATCACCTTGCCCCTCGAGTTGTAATGACTCTACTGCACTGCTAACGTAGTCTTGCTACCATCACCTTGCCCCTCGAGTCATAATGACTCTACTGCACTGATAAGTAGCCCATCATTCATTTTTAGTGATGAATCGAAGTAATGAACGTCGACAACTCCTTAGCACACGTCCCGCAGCAAAGCCCAACCATGAAGTGAACTCATCGGTTCCCAACTGGATCCTGAGCTCTAACTTCCCTTTGGACTACCTTTGCGTCTCGGGTTATTGGTCATCACCGGATCGGTTCGGCCTTTATCATCTTTCAATGGATCGTGGTACCCTTCAGTTCGTGGTTCCCTGGCGCCCTTCGGTTCGTGACCGTGCTTCCTCACCGGTTCGGATCGTGCTCCACCTTCGTCAGGTCGGATCGGGTCGAGGCACTCCCACTGGTTCGGGTCGTGCTCCATAGCTCGTGGCGCTTCCCTTCGGTCGTGATGCTCCTCCCCCTTCAGATCGTGGATGCACACAGGTTCGGATCGTGAGCTTCTGAAGTGGATCGGGTCGCATGCGATCAGGTGCTCTAGCGCGTGACGCGGTTCGAGTTCGAGCTCCTCCCACCATCGGATCGTGGTCTCCGGTCCGGGTTGTGGCACATAGGGGCGATCCGCGATCCGATCCCTGCACAGCTTCCCTGCGACTTGTTTAACGCCATTCGACGGCGTTTTTGACCAATCTAACACTTCTAAACAATCACAAAGCATACCATACAGTCATAGCAACATGTAGTATCGACCCCAAACACCAAAACATAAATCATAGCATGTAAAATGGATCAAACATACCCAAAACCCCTTAATTTCCCTTAAGCATGTTTAGGTAAAACTCACCATAGGATTAACAAAACTTAACCAAATTAACCCAAATTCATATCAGAGGTCTAAAACATCATTTAAGAATTCATAAACATTTTTCCAGAATTTATTAATGTATAAATTCGCTAATTATCACTAATCACCCCTAATTAACCATAATTAGTGAGGAACTATGCAAATCACTCACCTTAGCCACAAACAAAACTAATATCTGAAATAAATCTCCGATTTGATGTGAATTCCGATGCTAAACAGCAGCTCCAATGTTGCTTCGGTGTAGATCTCCCTTGATTTGATGTTGCTAAGCTTAATCCTTGATCAAAAGATGATTTGGAGGTGATTTAGAGGTTGGAGACCATTTTTAGCGTTCCTTGGTGATAAATAGAGGCTAGAAAACTGAAATGGGATGATTCTCTAACTCATTTCAGCCTCCCCATAACCCTAATCCCGAAATGGGTTATGAGCCTATTCACTAATCACCCTATTTGGCCTGGTTAAGCAGTTTTTCACCTCCCAAACCTTATTTCAGCCATATCTCGCAAACGGTAAGTCCGTTTGACTATTATGACCACTCTACGGAAAGGTAAACCATCAAACAAGTCTAATAGAAGTGGTTTTAGGTCAAAATTCCTTTCCAATCAAAAGTTATGGCCAAAACAGTACCAACTAGGGGCAAAATGGTCATTTAAAAATCGACAAAAATCATGAACATGGGAAATGACTCTAATAGATGTTTCCCAAAGTTACATGACCATACAACTTCATATGTGAAAGAAATAAATATTCTACGATCCTATGATGCGTAGAATGCGGGTCATTACAATGTTGGTTGAGTTGGATAGTCCTTTGGGTGCTAGTCTGATGTTGACTTCGGTATTCGGGGTTAGTACTTGGAGGGTTGTTCGCTTAGCCAAGGTGTAGGATTGTCTTAGTACTTAGGGACGAAATCATCTTGTCCATCCTTTTTATCTACCTTATCTAAGTTACAGCCATATCATGATGCCTATTTATGTCTTGATCATTTAACTTACCTATTATTTGTTAAAACTACTGGACTCGCCAGAATTTATGTCTGGCCCGTTTTTTTCCACCTCTTTTCTTTCCTCCCCCCCCAGGTTTGCAAGGAGGGAACACTACAGCTTAGTGCCGATTTCTTTCATTTGCTTGAAAAGAGTAGATGTATCGCTTTGGACTCTCTCATCTTTATGGCTTTGCTTATGCTCAATGGGGATTTATGCATTTATGTTATTTAAGTATTTGCTTCTTTATGTACTTTGAATTTTTCGGAAAAGACTATTGATCCTGTAGTAATGGTTTTGGGAAACTACTTATGTAAGCTTGTTTTGAGTTATGATGCTATGAAATAAGTTTTATCTTCCGCTGTGTTGTTTTATTTATTTATTCTTGTAATTTATCTGTTCTATACAACAATAACGCTTCATGGACATTGATGCAATCCCTTTGTGAGTGACATTAATGGACATGAGGTGTTACACGTGGTATCAGAGATATGGTTACAAGAACAGATAAAAAGTTTTGAAAAGTGTTTTCAAAAGTATTATTTTCCTAGAAAGTATTTTCAAAAACTTGTTTTAAAGAAGCTATTTTCAAGGAAAGTTTACTTTAAAGAGCATAATCCCCGCAAGCCATACATCTCTCTTTCACTTCCTTGTATTGAAACTCTTTCTTTTTCTTTTCAGCATGTCTGGAGCATCTGAGATACCAGAGGGTGTTCACGTACCCGGTTGGTTTCGTCAATATCTCGAGGCTAGGGCTGCTACCGCGGGTCCGGCCAACGTTCCACCTCCTCCTCCCCCAGCTCAAGTCATTCCTCCGCGTGGAGATGCTTTCTCCAAGATATGTAAAGACTTTCGTTCGATGGGTGGAAAACCTTTTAGTGGGTCTGAAACGTTCGTTTAAGCTAGAAATTGGTTAAAAGATGTGGAGGATCTGTTAGGCATTTTCGATTTGGACGATTGTAGGAAGGTCCAATTGGCTGCTTGGTTGATGAAGGACGAAGCTTCGTTTTGGTGGGAGGTTACTAATGGAGAGCGTGCTGTAGAGACATGGGCATATTTTAGGGGAAGGTTTGAGTTGAAATTCCTTTCTCAAGCTGAGGAGAGTATATACATGGAGAGGTTCTTGACATTGAAGCAGAAAAACTTGACCTTGAAGGAGTATGTGACCGAATTTAATAAGTTGGCGATATTTGGGCTAGAGTTGGTGAATACCCCTCACAAGAAGGCCTTGAGGTTTGCAAAGGGCCTAAATGAACTGCTTTACAGTTTGGCTATGTCCCATATTCCAATGGAGGCTACGTGTGAAAAGCTTGTTGATATGGCATACATGCATGAAGATTAGAAGGGTGTAAGTACTTTTAGGCCGCAAGATAAGAAGGAGGATCCAAAGAAAGCCCAACAACAAAAGAAAGGTGGTAAAGAAAAGAGGAAGTGTCACAACTGTGGGAAACCCGGCCATTTGAAGAAAGACTGTAGGAAGAAGAAGAAGTTCGCTTGTTATCATTGTGGTGATGCAGGTCATGTTGTGAAGGACTATCCTAAGAAGCAAGGGCAGAGGGCAGGTTCTACTTCGGGAGGGCAGATTCACGCTCTCATGACTCCGAGACAGGAAGAAGGTAGAAAAATTTCTGTCGAAAGTTTAATTTTCTTGTTTGATCATCCTGTCCGTACTTTATTCGATTCTGGCGCATCACATTCGTTTATCTCTACATCATTAGTTGAAACACCGCACTTAAATACTAGTCTCGTTGTGGATCCCATTGCAGTCTCAAATCTTATTGGTGGGTCGGCTCATTTATCCATGGTTTGTAGGGATTTGAGATTGTCTATCTTAGGCATTGGTTTTGAATGTAATGCTTTTGTTCTTGGTTTCATGGGCTATAGGTTGATTCTAGGGATGGATTGTCTAGCCAGATATGGTGCCATCCTAGATTGTGAACGAAGGGTAGTAAAATTGTTGACTCGTAGTGGAAAGACCCTTGATATTTCTTGTGACCCTAGAGGATTGGTGATGCTTAGTTATCTTGAGTCACTTGACGCATCCAATGATGATTTACATTCTGTTCTCATAGCCCGTGAATATGTTGATGTCTTCGATGAGGTGAGGGGTCTACCCCCAAAATGTGACACCCCACCTCCGCCAGGGTAACTCTTGCAAGCACACTGGTTTTGGAGGGGCGTTAAACAAGGTAAACATGCATGCAGATATCACAAGACAGAACATATAAGTAAAAAGAGTAAATAAAGCAGCGGATCAAACTAGCACTTCAAAACCATAGTCATGTTACAACAAAGTACTTGATCATTATTTTCCAACAAACAAAGTCTAGCATAAACTGAAATACATAAAGTACTATCCCCAAAGTGAAGTGATAAACCATAGATAGCTCAATGTCCAAAACCGTACATGAGCAAATCCAGTAAGCAAGCTATAAAGATCCAAGCTAAGCTCCAATGTTCCCACCCTGAGAACCTGAGGGGGGGGGGGGAAACGGAAGAAAAGAGGCGAAAGAAAACAGGTCAGTCAAAAAGACTGGTAAGCCCTAACTACTATCTGTCCATGAACTAGTAAAGTTAACTGGCACGAGAAGCTGAGATGAACATTAGGATAACAACATACTGGCATGATGAGTAACTAACAAGATAGATAAAGGTGTCATCGCATAATCATGGTTAAGTTTTGCACCACGGGTGTACTAGCATTCTAACATGTCAAGTAAAAACAAGAATTGATCCCTTGACCCAAGCTTGGCCCAACATCATGAGATGACCTAAATCAAGGTCCAACTACACGGTCTAGTTGATCGGCTCCCTATAAGCCTAACTCATCAAGTGTCAGTGTCATACGGCCCAAACATGTAATGTAGTTAAACTGCGCTAGGTCCACCCTAGGGTGTATCAAGTCCTAGGGTGTCAACCTCGGACACCAATCAAGTATGCACAGTCTAGATCTACTGGTACCCGTGCCTGATTCTCCAACTCCGGACTATGTGCACGACCATAGTCCGCCTGAACCTACACCGGCGTACCTACTCAGCCGTCGTTTTGGTCGCTTACATGTCAGCCCAGTAATCGTGCCCCACCCTAGCCTAGTCCTAGGGTCTTATGATACTATCAAGAGGGTTACTGCTGAAAAGGACCACGCAACTAGGGTTTCCTTAATGGGTTAAATGTGGTTAACCCGATCCAAACGTGGATTAAATTGGTTAAGTGTACCCAAGATTCATGACTTAACCTCGATTAACCCATCAAGCCCAAATTGATTAAGTATTAAGTGGACCATGACTTAAACCTAATCTGGAGGCATTAATTAATTAACTTAATGTGCTTTAACCTCTCACATTAGACTTTGTTGTGGTTACTAGTTAAGCCGGGCGGGTCCGGGTAGCTTTACACCACAACTTGGTCTAACCTCGGGTTCGAGCACAACATGACCAACTTCTCGCATTGGGTCCTATTGTTTGTAGCCACTAGTTAAGCCGGGCGGGTCCGGGTAGATTTATGCTACAAACTCAACCCAACCTCGAGTTGGCCACACTCATATTTTCTAAGTGTCATGTTCATTATGTTTCCAAAACATAATTACAAGTTAACATATCACGTCATGTTATAAAAACCATGTTTATGTCATAATGTTACCCAACCCCAACGTAATCCCATCGTTTACATAATCGCATCAACGCATAAAGGATAAAATAGGGAACTTGGCATAATCATGACAAAAAGGTGTTGAAGCCACAAGTTTATCATGGTGGCAGAAATGTACATACGTTCATATACTTGCATATTGTATTATTAGGCTTCAAAAGCATGCATAAAACCAAACATAGCATATGAGTGATACATGGTGATAAATGACATGTAGAAGTTGCTAGAAGTTCGCATTTAGCCTCACATGCAAGTTATCATAAGGGATATGATAACTTCCATGTTGCCAAAATGCAACCTTTAATATAAAGCTTGAAGCTTTATGCTCACAAACTCAAGTTTAACTTGCATAACATGATAACATGTGTATAATGATCAACCCAAACTTGCATAACATAGCAACATGTGTCATACATAATGATTGAACCAACTTGCATAACATAATGATCAACCAAACTTGCATATCATAATGATCAACCCAAACTTGCATCATTCATTTAACTTTAGAGTTCAATAAAAAAGATAGTAGAAAAGGGCTTACAATGCTATGAAGACACAAATGAATATTTATTATAAAGATTGAGACGAAGCCCTTATGCAATCACCAAAAAGACCCAAATATGAATGCTCCAATGAAAAACCCTTGAGCCAAATCAATAAAAACCCTTGCTTTGAAATAGAAATTTTGCAACTTGACTTGAATGCAAGCTAAGAACACTCATACAAGCTTGAAAACACTTGTATGAACTCACAATCTCTCATAGAAATAAACTTAGGAATTTTAGCATGAGAGTGGAGGCCATGAGGGGAACAAATTTGACATAGTTTAGTTGTAGGATTGAATAATGGTGATTTAGGCTAGGTTTAGGGGTCCTTTTATAGAAGATTAGGATAGTATTAGCCATAGGATTAACCCTAGATTTAATCAGAGCCATCAAATCCCGTCACTAGCCAACAAAACAGGTCAAAACAGCCAAAATGGTGCACCAGGTTGCCTGGGTCCGACCAGGCAGGTCGACCCCCAGGTCGACTCCCCAGTCGACCTGGCCCCACCCAGGTCGACTCCTAGGTCGACCCCCAGGTCGACCTGGTCTGGGCGGGATTTTTCCCGCCTACCCTGTTTTCTCTGAAATTTGAATCTGTTTTGAATTTTGAATTTTTCGTGAAACTTCGCGAGGCCATATCTTGTTCATACGGACTCCGATTTTCGAAAACTCGGACTCTATTTCGCATATTTTTCCGAGACGAACGCAATGGCATAGCCCGTTTCCCTTGATTCATATTTTACAGTTTATTTCTGCCTTGATTTATGTTATAACATGTTATTCAAAAATACGGGTTGTTACATTCTCCCCTCCTTAAAGGATTTCGTCCCGGAAATCTCCAAGTTAGGAAGAACGTATCCTACCATCCATCATCCATCTACTCAAAACATCATCCACGTGCAGTCATTGTCCTTAAAGGATTCTAAATGTTGTATGATCATATGCAAAGGTGTGTGTATATGTACTTATCTAATGCAAAAATTAGACGGTTACTGATACAGTAAACCTCCTTAATGAAAAGTATGTTAGTGAAATGAGTCCATATGTATGCAAATTCCTAACATAACTCATAGTCTCTACATGAGTGCACATAACATTCATCCATATGCAACATCCATGTGATAGCATAACAAGTTTCATCCATGAATAAGAATAAGCACTCATGCATATGCAACATGAAAGTGTGTGAGCCGATCTTAGTGCCTAATGTGTATCATGCATCCACGAGTATCCACGTGCAAACACTTGCAACCACTTGCAACCATCAAGCATAACATGTTTCAAATACATGTTTCATCCAAATGGTTTCTACCTAAGGTTCTCATGACAAGTTTAACGAGATAATAAGGTAAACAGGATAAACGCGGAAAGAAAGATATGCTAATTAGGAGAAGAGATCGAGAATGTACCCTCAAAAAGAAATGGATAAAGCCCACGCATCTTCTCCTCGGTTTCCCAAGTTGCATCTTCGTCGGCTTCACCCCACTGAACTTTCACCAATTTGACTTCTCGATTCCTTAATTTCTTGATCTCTGTTCCCAAGATACGAATCAGAGCATTTCTCAAAGTTGCTTCTTTCTCTACCTTAATGTCTTCAAGAATGCTTGGTTCAACCACCTCAGCGGATTCATGTAGGCACTTTCGGAGATGCGAGACATGAAAGACATTATGCACTCCGGCTAGCTTTTCGGGCAATTCCACCTTATAGGCCATCTTTCCAATTCTCTCTACCATATGGAAGGGTCCTACGAACCTTGGTGCCAACTTCCCAACTGCTCCAAAACGTACCACATTACGCAAAGGAGAAACCTTCACGAAAACCATGTTTCCCACTTCGAATTCCAAATCTGCCCTTCGCTTGTCAGCATAGGATTTCTGTCTATCTTGGGCCACTTTCATCCTTCTTCTCACTAATTCAACTTTCTCGGATGTGTCCCGTATCATATCGGACCCAAGTATAAGTCTATCTGTTGTCTCCCACCAACAAGATGGTGACCTACACGGCCTCCCATACAAAGCTTCAAATGGTGCCATCCCTATGCTGGCTTGATAGCTATTATTATAAGCAAACTCTACAAGGGGAAGGTGGTCTTCCCAAGTACCACCGAAGTCGAGAACACAAAGCCTCAAGAGATCTTCTAGCACTCTATTCACCCTTTCGGTTTGGCCATCCGTCTGGGGGTGGTAGGCTGTACTCAGATTCAATCGCGTACCCATCGCTTCTTGCAAACTGTTCCAGAACTGGCTAGTGAAAATTGGGTCACGATCGCTAACTATGCTAGAAGGAACTCCATGTAACCGCACTATCTCTCGGAGATAAATAGATGCCAGCCATGATGCGGTCCTCTTGCTTTTTACTGGAATGAAGTGAGCACTCTTCGTAAGTCTGTCTACTATGACCCATATGCTTGTGTTCCCTCTCATTGACCTAGGCAATCCATCCAAAAAATCCATAGAAATACTCTCCTACTTCAATTGCGGGACCTCCAATGGATGTAATAGCCCACCTGGTTTCTTCGATTCGGCCTTCACTTGTTGGCACACCATGCACTTTGAAACATACTCTGCCACATCTTTCTTCATTCCGTCCCAAAAGAAAATGCGCTTCATATCTCTATACATCTTGTCTCCTCCCAGATGTATAGTCATCTTCAAGTGATGCGCTTCTTCAAGAACTCTATGGACTAAATCTCCCACTCGAGGAACACATAATCTCCCATCACGCCTTAGCCATCCTTTATCATCAATAGTATATCTAGCAAGGTGACTAGACGTCTCACCCCGAATCAACCTGTCCATGACCTCGACTATCTGTGGATCTTCCTTCTACGAAGCCCCAACTTGATCAAGAAGTGTGGGTCTAAGCTCAAGGGATGCTAATGAACCCGTCATTGACTCAACAGCCGTCGTGAAATCGAAGGTTGCCAAGAATTCTAAGTTCTTCATCTCAATGAACAAGGGACTCAAAGTCAACCTCCTTCTGCTTAGTGCATCCGCCACAACATTTCCCTTGCCAGGGGTATAAGCTATCTCGAAGTCATAAGATGCCAAGAATTCCATCCACCTTTGCTGCCTTAGATTCAGATCTTTTTGCGAGAAGAGGTACTTGAGTGACTTGTGATCAGTATACAACTCAAACCTTTCGCCTAGGAGATAGTGGCGCCAGGATTTGAGTGCAAAGACGATCGCCGCTAACTCCAAATCATGAGTGGGATAGTTCTTCTCATGAACTTTAAGTTGCCTACCCCCATAACATATCACTCTTCCCTCTTGCATCAGAACAGCTCCTAACCCCGTGCCACATGCATCTGTGTACACGGTAAACATCTTACCACTATCGGGTAATGCCAAAACTGGAGCTGAGGTAAGGGCTCTTTTGAGCTTTTGAAAAGCAAGCTCACACTCCAAGTCCCATGTAAAGACTAAGTTCTTCTTCGTCAACTTAGTAAGAGGGGCCGAAATCTTAGCGAAGTCCCTGATGAACTTCCTATAGTAGCCCGCCAGACCGAGAAAGCTTCTTACTTTGGTTGCATTCCTAGGAGTCTTCCAGTCTTGAACCACAACCACTTTCGCGGGATCCACCGCTATGCCTTGCTTAGAAACTATATGTCCAAGAAACAGAACTTCCCTTCTCCAGAAATGACATTTGGAGAACTTGGCTTTCAACTGATGCGCTCTAAGCGTATCCATCACTTCCTTGAGATGTCTAGCATGTTCTTCCTCATCCTTTGAGAAGATCAGAATATCATCCACGAAGACAACAACAAACTTGTTGAGGAACTCCCTGAACACCCTACTCATCAAATCTACGAAGTAGTCGGGTGCGTTAGTCAATCCGAATGGCATGACAAGCCATTCAAAGAATCCATCCGGAGTCCTAAACGCAGTCTTATCGATACTATCCTCAGTCACTCTAAGCTGATGGAATCCGGTGGCTAGATCGAGCTGAGAGAAAACAGAGGCACCTACAAGCTGGTCAAAGAGATCATCAATTCTCGGTAACGGGTGCCTATTCTTCTTTGTCAGCTTGTTCAACTCTCGATAATCAACACATAGACGAAGCGAACCATCCGCCTTAGTAGCGAATACCACCGGAGCACCCCATTCAGAAATGCTTCGTCTAATAAAACCCTTCTTAAGCAGCTCCTTGATTTGCTTACTGAGCTCTCTCCTTTCACGTGGGGCCATGTGCCTAACAGGCAATGATATTGGCTTGGCATTATCAACTAGATAAATGCGGAAATCTATCTCTCGTTTAGGGGGTAACCCCTTAACTTCTTCAAAGACATCAGGATAGTCTCGGACCACCCTTACAGATTGCAGATCATCGATGGACGAGTCGAGAGATTCAAGATAACATAACATGACGGGACCTCTAGGGTTACAAGAAATTTCTAGGGTATTACCGAGGCGAGTCATGAGCCTCATCACCCTATGTTCACAATCGAGAATGGCTCCATAACTGGACAACCAATCCATGCCCAAGATCAACCCATATCCCGTGAACCCGAGAACATAAGCATTACACGTGAATTCTACGGTCAAGATAGAAATCTTCAAATCCACACAAATCATAGATAGATGGGAGGAACCCCCAATTGGATTTGAAACAAAAACGGGATCTTCAACTAGGCTGGTACTTAGGTGCAAACTTTCAACAATGTCAGAAGAAATAAAACTATGCGATGCGCCAGAATCAAATAAGGTGCGAACAGGATAATCAGAAATATAAACAAGACTCTCTACAGAAATACTACCTCGATCCTGAGCTGGGGCAGCGTTGAGAGCATGCACTTGCCCTCCAGAAGGTCCTGCACGCTGATTCTGCCCTTGCCCTTGTCCTTGCTTCTTGGGGCAATCCTTGCTAAAATGTCCAGTCTCTCCACAATGAAAGCATTCGCCCGACTTCCTCTTCTTACAGTCTTTAGCTATGTGCCCAACATTCCCAAAGTAGTGGCATTTTCTTGGATCCTTTGCCTTGGCCTTGTTGCCCTTGTTGTTTTTGTTGTTCTGATTGCTCTGATTTCCTCCCCACTTGGTGTTTGTCTTCTTGGCTTGAGTCTCATTAGCTTTGACTTCCTTCTTGCCATTCTTATCGTCTCCTTGAAGCAATGCCATGTCTACTAGTCCTTCAAAAGTGGCCCCCATGGGTATATAAGATAGGGCTAAACCTTGTAATGGCTCATTCAACCCTCGTGCAAAGCGTAAAGCCCTCTTCTGGGGAGTATTAACCATGTCCAAACCGAATCGGGCGAGCTTGTTAAACTCATTCACATACTCCCTTACTATCATGTCCCCTTGCTTCAAAGATATGAACTTCTCCAATTGCAAATTCGCCTCAGCTGATGATAGAAACTTAAGCCCAAATCTTGTCCTAAAGTCGGCCCAAGTCTTTATAGGCCTCGTAGCATTGGTGACCTCCCACCAATAAGCAGCTTCTTCTTTAAATAACCATGCTGCCAATAAAACCTTTCTATGATCTTGCACATCAAAGATGGCGAAGAGATCTTCAGTTTCTTTCAACCAATTTCTTGCCTCCACAAAAGTCTCCGTCCCAATAAAGTTCTTGCCACCCATCGCCTTAAAGTCTTTACAAATCTTAGCGAAATCTGCTTGCGGATTCTGAGGAGGAGGAGGAACCACAGTTATATTGGGGGTATTTGCTGGGCCCACATTGTTGGCCCTAGCTTCCAAGTACCTCCGGAACCATCCGGGAATGGTCACTCCCTCGGGAAGGTTAAGATCGGCCATACTGAAACGAAGAAAAAGATAGATTCAGAACGAAGAAATGAAGGATAGTGCTATGGCTTTTGGGGAATAGCCTTTTTAAAATAACTAGACTTTTCTTGGAAAATACTTAATTGGTTTTGAAAATAGTTTTTCAAAAGGTAAGTTTTAAAAAAAAACCTTTTGCTCAGATCTTGTAAACCTTATGCTCTGATACCAAATGTGACACCCCACCTCCACCAGGGTAACTCTTGCAAGCACACTGGCTTTGGAGGGGCGTTAAACAAGGTAAACATGCATGCAGATATCACAAGACAGAACATATAAGTAAAACAGAGTAAAGAAAGCAGCGGATCAAACTAGCATTTCAAAACCATAGTCATGTTACAACAAAGTACTTGATCATTATTTTCCAACAAACAAAGTCTAGCATAAACTGAAAAACTGAAATACATAAAGTACTATCCCCAAAGTGAAGTGATAAACCATAGCTAGCTCAATGTCCAAAACCGTACATGAGCAAATCCAGTAAGCAAGCTATAAAGATCCAAGCTAAGCTCCAATGTTCCCACCCTGAGAACCTGAGGGGGAGGGGGAAACAGAAGAAAAGAGGCGAAAGAAAACAGGTCAGTCAAAAAGACTGGTAAGCCCTAACTACTATCTGTCCATGAACTAGTAAAGTTAACTGGCATGAGAAGCTGAGATTAACATTAGGATAACAACATACTGGCATGATGAGTAACTAACAAGATTAATAAAGGTGTCATCGCATAATCATGGTTAAGTTTTGCACCACGGGTGTACTAGCATTCTAACATGTCAAGTAAAAACAAGAATTGATCCCTTGGCCCAAGCTTGGCCCAACATCATGAGATGACCTAAATCAAGGTCCAACTACACGGTCTAGTTGATCGGCTCCCTATAAGCCTAACTCGTCAAGTGTCGGTGTCATACGGCCCAAACATACAATGTAGTTAAACTGCGCTAGGTCCACCCTAGGGTGTATCAAGTCCTAGGGTGTCAACCTCGGACACCAATCAAGTATGCACAGTCTAGATCTACTGGTACCCGTGCCTGATTCTCCAACTCCGGACTATGTGCACGACCATAGTCCGCCTGGACCTACACCGGCGTACCTACTCAGCCGTCGTTTTGGTCGCTTACATGTCAGCCCAGTAATCGTGCCCCACCCTAGCCTAGTCCTAGGGTCTTATGATACTATCAAGAGGGTTACTGCTGAAAAGGACCACGCAACTAGGGTTTCCTTAACGGGTTAAATGTGGTTAACCCGATCCAAACGTGGATTAAATTGGTTAAGTGTACCCAAGATTCATGACTTAACCCTGATTAACCCATCAAGCCCAAATTGATTAAGTGGACCATGACTTAACCCTAATCAGGAGGCATTAATTAATTAACTTAATGTGCTTTAACCTCTCACATTAGACTTTGTTGTGGTTACTAGTTAAGCCGGGCGGGTCCGGGTAGCTTTACACCACAACTTGGTCTAACCTCGTGTTCGAGCACAACATGACCAACTTCTCACATTGGGTCCTATTGTTTGTAGCCACTAGTTAAGCCGGGCGGGTCCGGCTAGATTTATGCTACAAACTCAACCCAACCTCGAGTTGGCCACACTCATATTTTCTAAGTGTCATGTCCATTATGTTTCCAAAACATAATTACAAGTTAACATATCACGTCATGTTATATAAACCATGTTTATGTCATAATGTTACCCAACCCCAACGTAATCCCATCGTTTACATAATCGCATCAACGCATAAAGGATAAAATAGGGAACTTGGCATAATCATGACAAAAAGGTGTTGAAGCCACAAGTTTATCATGGTGGCATATGAAATGTACATACGTTCATATACTTGCATATTGTATTATTAGGCTTCAAAAGCATGCATAAAACCAAACTTAGCATATGAGTGATACATGGTGATAAATGACATGTAGAAGTTGCTAGAAGTTCGCATTTAGCCTCACATGCAAGTTATCATAAGGGATATGATAACTTCCATGTTGCCAAAATGCAACCTTTAATATAAAGCTTGAAGCTTTATGCTCACAAACTCAAGTTTAACTTGCTTAACATGATAACATGTGTATAATGATCAACCCAAACTTGCATAACATAGCAACATGTGTCATACATAATGATTGAACCAACTTGCATAACATAATGATCAACCAAACTTGCATATCATAATGATCAACCCAAACTCGCATCATTCATTTAACTTTAGAGTCCAATAAAAAAGAAAGTAGAAAAGGGCTTACAATGCTATGAAGACACAAATGAATATTTATTATAAAGATTGAGACGAAGCCCTTATGCAATCACCAAAAAGACCCAAATATGAATGCTCCAATGAAAAACCCTTGAGCCAAATCAATAAAAACCCTTGCTTTGAAATAGAAATGTTGTAACTTGACTTGAATGAAAGCTAAGAACACTCATACAAGCTTGAAAACACTTGTATGAACTCACAATCTCTCATAGAAATAAACTTAGGAATTTTAGCATGAGAGTGGAGGCCATGAGAGGAACAAATTTGACACAGTTTAGTTGTAGGATTGAATAATGGTGATTTAGGCTAGGTTTAGGGGTCCTTTTATAGAAGATTAGGATAGTATTAGCCATAGGATTAACCCTAGATTCAATCAGAGCCATCAAATCCCGTCACTAGCCAACAAAACAGGTCAAAACAGCCAAAATGGTGCACCAGGTTGCCTGGGTCCGACCAGGCAGGTCGACCCCCAGGTCGACCCTGGGGTCAACTCCCCAGTCGACCTGGCCCCACCCAGGTCGACTCCCAGGTCGACCCCCAGGTCGACCTGGTCTGGGCGGGATTTTTCCCGCCTACCCTGTTTTCTCTGAAATTTGAATCTGTTTTGAATTTTTAATTTTTCGTGAAACTTCGCGAGGCCATATCTTGGTCATACGGACTCCGATTTTCGAAAAATCGGACTCTATTTCGCGTATTTTTCCGAGACGAACGCATTGGCATAGCCCGTTTCCCTTGATTCAAATTTTACAGTTTAATTCTTCCTTGATTTATGTTATAACATGTTATTCAAAAATACGGGTTGTTACACAAAAAGTGAGATAGGCTTTCATATTTATCTTGTAGACAATGCAAATCCAGTATCTTTGCCAGTACGCCACATGGCTCCTCATGGGAGGGAGTTCAATAAGCAAGTAGGGGAGTTGCTTGAGAAGGGATTCATAAGACGTAGTATATCGGAGTGGGGTGCTCCAGTAGCATTTGCCATGAAGGCGGATGGGTCCCTTAGACTTTGTGTGGACTATAGAGAACTTAATAAGCTTACTAAGAAGAATAGGCACCCACTGCCGAGAATTGACGATCTCTTCGATCAGTTAGTTGGCGCCTCAGTGTTTTCGCTGTTTGACTTAGCCACTGGTTTCCATCAGTTAAGAGTGGATGAGGATAGCATAGACAAGACTGCCTTTAGGACTCCGGACGGTTTCTATGAGTGGCTTGTAATGCCCTTCGGTTTGACGAACGCCCCCGCATACTTTATTGACTTGATGAGTAGGGTGTTTAGGGAGTACCTTAATAAATTCATAGTGGTCTTTGTGGATGACATCTTGATCTTTTCTAAGAGCGAGGAAGAGCATGCCCTACATCTTAGGGAAGTGTTGGAGACCCTTCGAGCGCATAACCTTAAAGCTAAATTTTCTAAATGTCACTTTTGGAGGAAGGAAGTGCGATTCTTAGGGCACATGATTTCCAAAGAAGGGATAGCTGTGGATCCCGCGAAGGTGGTGGCCATCCAAGATTGGAAGTTCCCTAAAAATTCTACCAAGGTGAGAAGTTTCTTGGGGTTGGCCGTCTACTATAGGAAGTTTATCAAGGACTTCGCAAAGATATCAGCCCCATTGACACGCTTGACGAAGAAGAACCTATTTTTCACGTGGGACGTAGATTGTGATGATGCATTCCAACGTTTAAAGAGAGCTTTGACCACAACCCCAGTTTTAGTGTTGCCAGATGGGAGTAACCATTTACCGTTTATACCGATGCTTATGGGACAGGACTAGGCGCAGTCTTAATGCAAGAGGGGAGGGTAATAGCCTATGGAGAAAGGCAATTGAGAGTGCATGAGAGAAATTACCCTACACATGACCTAGAGTTGGTTGCTATTGTTTTCGCGCTTAAGTCTTGGCGCCATTATCTTCTTGGCGAGAAATTCGAAATGTTCATAGACTACAAACCGCTAAAATACTTGTTCTCTCAGAAGGACTTGAACTTATGGCAGAAAAGGTGGATGAAATTCTTAGCGTCCTACGATTTCGAGATAGCATATTCCCCTGGCAAGGGTAACGTGGTGGCAGACGCCTTAAGTAGGAAAAGGTTGTCCTTGAGTCCGTTGTTTGTTGAGAGGCAAAGCTTAGAGTTCATCTCTACGTTTGACTTTAGACACTCCATTGACTTTGTACCCGGTTTGCTAGCATCCTTAGAGGTCAGACCTACGCTTTTGGGACGGATTGGTGAGGCACAACGAGATGACCCACAGTTGGTTGAGTTGGTAGAGAAGCTCATAAGGGGGGAGTCATCGAGCCATCTCATTATGTATACCCTAGATGATAAGGGTTGGTTACGTAGGGACGGTAGACTTTGTGTACCACGAGACGAGAACTTGAGTAAGACCATTCTTGATGATGCACATTGTTCGAAGATGACCATTCATCCCGGCTGGGACAAGATGTACATGGACATGAGACGAGTTTACTTTTGGGCCGGTATGAAGAGGGATGTGGCTGAGTTTGTCGCTAGATGCTTGGTGTGCCAACAAGTAAAAGCAGAGCAAAAGAAGCCCGGTGGGTTGCTTCACCCATTGGAGGTCCCACAATGGAAGTGGGAAAGTGTCTCGATGGACTTTATTGATGGGTTATTGAGATCGAGGAAGGGTAATACGGGGATTTGGGTTGTGGTGGAAAGACTTACTAAGAGCGCCCATTTCATTCCAGTAAAGAGTAAGAGGACTGCTCCATGGTTAGCCTCCGTATACATTCGAGAGATAGTTCGTTTGCATGGTGTTCCTTCTAGCATAGTGAGCGATCGCGATCCTATTTTTACTAGCCAGTTTTGGAAAAGCTTGCAAGAGGAGGTAGGGACTCAGTTATGTTTGAGCACCGCATATCATCCTCAGACAGATGGCCAGACCGAGAGGGTGAATCGTATTCTAGAGGACCATTTGAGGCTATGTGTTTTAGACTTCGGAGGTACATGGGAGGAGCATCTTCCTTTGGTGGAGTTCGCATATAATAATAGTTTTCAGTCTAGCATTGGCATGGTACCTTTCGAGACTCTTTTTGGAAGGCCTTGTCGTTTACCTACATGTTGGTGGGAGTCTACGGATAAGATCTTACTTGGGCCCGATATGATTAGAGAGACTCTGGAAATGATCGATTTGATTCGAAGGAGGATGAAGACGGCGTAAGATAGGCAGAAATCGTTTGCGAACAAGAGGAGGAAAGATCTTGAATTTGATATTGGGGACATGGTCTTTATCAAGGTGTCTCCATTACAGAATGTGGTTCGCTTTGGGTCCGTTGGGAAGTTAGCACCATGGTTTGTAGGGCCGTTTCCTATTAAGGAGAGGATTGGACAGATGGCGTATAGAGTGGATTTGGCCAAGAGACTTAGTGGTGTACACGACGTATTCCATGTATCACATTTGAGGAAGTGCTTGCATGAGACCGCGCGCGGAAGTGGTAGAGCCGAGCTTGCTTAGAGAGGTGGAGATAGAGCGTGATGCGACGATTAGATGAGCTCCTACATGCATTCTTGGGTCGGAGATTAAGAAGTTGAGGAATCGAGAGGTCAAGCTAGTCAAAGTGCAATGGGGAGATGATGAGAACGACGCTACTTGGGAGACGGAAGAGAAGATGCGTTCATTGTACCCTTTTCTTTTCGAGGGCATGTCTTTTAATTTCTCCTTTATCGCTTAGCTTGTACTTGTTCTATCTTTAGTATGTCCTCTCGCTAGTATCTTTGACCTTTAGATAGGGTAGTCCTATGGTTGAAACAAGTGTTAGAGACATGTTATGTATGGTGGATGCATGTGGATGCAAGTGTTTGCTCGTGGATGCATATACATACACACTTTAGGCACTAGATCGGCTCAGTCACTTTCATATTGCATATTGCATATAAATGGATGTATTTAGTAAAATGAATGTACATTGAATGTGTGTATCATATGGATGTTGCATTTAAATGAATAGTTGTGCACACATGTAGTAATGATATGTATAGGGTTCTTTGCATACATGATGGATACATGGCACTATCATTATTTGCATTAAGGAGGTCGATTGAATCAGTGGACCGCCTGATTTTGCATTAGTATACGAACATATACACACACTATGCATATGTACATGAAAATCATTAGAAATCTTTTAAGGACAATAGTTGCTAGTGGTTGATGGTTGAGTAGACGGGTGATCGGATGGTAGGATACGTTCTTCTTGACTTAGAGATTTCGAGGACGAAATCCTTTAAGTAGGGGAGAATGTAACACCCCGAATTTTGAATGATTGAATTAACTAAATTTAAGAACACTTAATTTTTGAAAGAGAAATGAAGGGGAACGGTTTGCGCCATTGCGATCGTCTCGGAATTCTGCTTGAGGTAGAGTCCGAGTTTACGTAAATCGGACTTCGTATGAGGAAGTTATGGGCCTCGGAAGTTTGAGAAATTTAGAAGAATTAATTAAAGTTAAACCCAGCCAGAAAATTCAAATTCAAATTCGAAATTGCAGGTACCCGGGCTGGGCGGGAAAATTCCCGCCTAGGACCCACGTCGACCAGAGGGTCGACCTGATCGAGTAGGTCGACCAGGGGGTCGACCTTCCTAGGTTTTCCAGACCTGAAAATTCAAACCTGGTTTGGCCAGTTTTGCTGTGCGGTTCGATTTTTGGGCCTGGGACAATTTTTGATTGTCCAGATCAGTTCTAGGGTTAATCCTAAGGCCTAAATAACTTCCTACACCTATAAATATGTCATCAACCTAACCCTAATTCATAAAATAATTTCTAAGACACCATTATGCTGTCAAACTCTCTCTCCTAAACCCTAGCCGCCGCCTCTAATCAAATCTCAAGTGTTCATAAACAATTCAAATCAAAGTTTAGAGCTTCAACAACAATTAAAGAAGATCAATCAACATCACCGCAACGTTTCTACACCAATTTCAATTCATTAATCCTATTCCTTAACCACGAAAGGTGAGTACGGTGATTTTCACAATATAATGGGATTAAAAATAACATGATGAAGTTGTAAAGAGGATTCATATGTATGTATGTAATTTTAATCTCATCCAAGTTTTCACCTTTTGATCCATGTCATCATATGCCTATGTTTCTATGTAAAGTTCATACCTTTTATCAGTTTATTCATGTTGAATCTTTTATTATGCCTCTATGCCAGTCTATATGCCTCTTTATTTCATGATGATGTTTTATTCCAATTTTCTATGCATCGATTCTCTCTTCTTACCCCTATTCCTTTTATTGGTGGATCTAGGCTACCTTCAAGCCTATATTAAAAATACGCGTGAATGCAAATACGTGGGAACAATGGGGAATATGAGAAATTTGGAAAATTGGATATTATTGGATAATTGGATAATATGTGAAATTGGCATATTTGGGTATGAATTGCATGGAATTGATGAAATTGACTATAATTGGAAATTTGTAATTGAGGCTAATTAATATGTAATTAGTATAATTAATGACAAATTGAAATAGGCCAAAATTGTAAGCATGATTATATGTTGAATTGGAAATACATGACATGAAAACTGGGGTTTGGGTGAAATACGATTATTAATAAACCTTAGACACGAGGTTAGGCGCAATTGTGGTGTAAGACTGCCCGGAACCGCCCGGCAAATCCAGCTGCCACAACTGGACGTCTAATGTGAGAGGTCAAAGGCATGAATTGTAGGCGTAACTATGGATGACACGAGGTTAGACCCGGTTTGTTGCGTAAGACTGCCTGGAACCGCCCGACAAATCCAACAGCCACAAAGTGTTCGGTTTAATGTGAGAGGTCATGCACCGTTCGTCGTAAGGAACGAATTAAGGAATACTAACCATAATAAGACATGGGTATGGTTAGAGGGTTAAGTGGGGTGACATGTAAATTTGGACTTAACCGAAATAAGATAAGGAATGTAAATTATGACATGTAAGCATGGACTTAACCGTAGCATGTGTAAGACATGGACATTTAAGTTAAAAT
This sequence comes from Allium sativum, assembly GCA_030737875.1. Taxonomy (NCBI): domain Eukaryota; kingdom Viridiplantae; phylum Streptophyta; class Magnoliopsida; order Asparagales; family Amaryllidaceae; genus Allium; species Allium sativum. Next base: position 73,520,713 of record CM060924.1, read on the forward strand.
GGTTAAGTGGGAGAAAACCTAGTGGGATCCAAGCATAGGTGGGAGGCTTGTGTCGGATGGGGACCCGTTTCAACCAGTAACCCGTTTGAGTATCTAATTGGGCCCGGTACTAGGCTGGGGTTTGGGCACGCTTACTGGGCTTGAATATAAGAGGTCAAAACGTGAATAGCGGTGGCAACGCAAGTCCAACGGGTTCATGTGCGTGCATGGGTCCGGGCTAGTAGGTAAGACGTTGTTGCATCGTGTAGGTATGGCCGTGCATTTCATGTTGGTACCGGGTTTGCCACTTTGGGGAGTGATACACCCCACTGTGGGGCCAGCATGGGTGCCTACGGGGTTTAGGGAGCCGATCAGAAGGGTAGAGTAAGGGTACCTTAGCGGTGGTAGGAGCAAGCCGACACCTACAATAGCAGCTAGGTAAAATTAACTACCCAGTTTGTGGGTACAGTTAGTGGGAAGGGATCAACCTTGAGTAAAAGAGACTAGTAGGTGTGCAGTGTAATTAAGTAATGTGATGTAACTTAGCAAAAGTGCGGTGTAACGAAATACATGTTGGTTGAGTTGGATAGTCCTTTGGGTGCTAGTCTGATGTTGACTTCGGTCTTCGGGTTTAGTACTTGGAGGGTTGTTCGCTTAGCCAAGGTGTAGGATTGTCTTAGTACTTAGGAACGAAATCGTCTTGTCCATCCTTTTTATCTACCATATCTAAGTTACAGCCACATCATGATGCCTATTTATGTCTTGATCACTTATCTTACCTATTATTTGTTAAAACTACTGGACTCACCAGAATTTATGTCTGACCCGTTTGTTTCCACCTCTTTTCTTTCCTTCCCCCCAGGTTTGCAAGGAGGGAATACTACGGCTTAGTGCCGATTTCTTTCAGTTGCTTGAAAAGAGTAGATGTATCGCTTTGGACTCTCTCATCTTTATGGATTTGCTTATGCTCAGTGGGGATTTGTGCATTTATGTTATTTAAGTATTTGCATCTTTATGTACTTTGAAGTTTTTGGAAAAGACTATTGATCATGTTGTAATGGTTTTGGGAAACTACTTATGTAAGCTTGTTTTGAGTTATGATGCTATGAAATAAGTTTTATCTTCCGCTATGTTGTTTTATTTATTTATTCTTGTAATTTATCTGTTCTATACAACAATAACGCTTCATGGACATTGATGCATTCCCTTTGTGAGTGACATTAATGGACATGGGGTGTTACCATAGTGTAAGCGTTGGTTACCAAACGCTTATACGCATATACTGTGGTACACATGTTATGTGATGGTTTAGTGGATGCTATGAACATTGTAATGGTTATTAGTAATGATACTAGTTCATATCAAACATGTTGCACACACCTGTGTGGAGATATTTGGATATTGGTTAAGTCTCAAGTTTATTGGGCAATATAAATAAATATTTTATTCATTTAAATATAGTGGAAAATTGAAAGTTGGAATCTGATATCCAGAAATGGATAGAAACGCTTTTGAAATGGTTTTGACAAACTTATATATAGGTTGAAATTTTGTTAAACAAGGTTTTGACGATAAATGGTATGTTTAAATTTAATCGATTAAAATTAAAGTCGATTTTGAAAGCGAAGTTTAGTTTGGCTATGTAGAAAGTGTTTTAACTCAAACCAATTGTTTCATATAGCTTATATATTATATAAATTGATTTTTGGAAGGTTTGGTTTTCAAAAGATTAATTTTTGAAAAATAATAATAATTTAATAATTAATCAATATTATAATATTAATTAAAATAGAATATTTTAATTTTATGTTGAAATTATGAAATATTGTTTTAAAATAGTCTCATATATGTTTTAAATGATTAAGGCCACTATCAAAAGTAAAATAAAAATCGAAGCCGCTATTCTCTTTAAAATGGTATCCATCCTCTTTCAAAACGAAACAGTGAAATCAAAGTCCCCATTTGTTTTTATTAAATCCTTCCAAATCCATCGAAAAAAATTATAGGGAGATTGAGAGAAGCCGCGATCGGAAGGGAAATGGTCGGGGGTCTCGGCGATTGTCAGTGGCAAGGAGAAGGCGTGCGATTACTTTTATGGGATGGATATCGATTCAAAATGGAAGGCTCGAGTTCAGAATCACGGAGCTAGGGTGTAACGACCCGAACATCCCCGGTCTCCGAAGAGAAGAGAAAGAACGGATTGTCAGAGAACACGAAAAATCAGAACATAAATAGAAGAAAATTTCATTGCTTATTACAACAATTTACATTAGAGTACAAGAATATACAGAGTATTAGCAAATAATATACATTTGATAAATATCAAAGATTTACAAATTACAATGCAGTGGAAATAATACAAAATACAACTGAAAGGGATACACGGATACAGAGCTTTCCGAATATCATTCCAGCTGTAAACCAGGATCCTGTTAATATAAATCTGCAAAGCCAAAACTACTAGTTGCCCGTATGGAAAATAGGGGCACCCAGAGTTTAGGTTAAAAAAATAAACTCCAGGTCAGTCATGTGATTGGTGTGAGAACTAAAACAATTATTATTTTGATTTTAAAGTTAGGTATATCAAGGGACCACGCCGTATAACAGGGAACAAGTTTACCCCCAAGAATACCAGTGCATAAAACAAACAACGCAATGCTAAATAAAGAACAATAAAGCTATTATAAGACTCAGGTCCCATCACATAATGGAATGCAAGCCGGAGGATAGAGTTTTACCTTATAATAGCCAAATAATGCTTGATATGTGAAATTTAATCTTTTATTATTACTATAACTGAAGAAATCAACTTCAAATATAAATGTATCAATCATAGACAACATAGTGCCCAATCCCACTATGTCGCAATACTAGGTTCTATAATTAAAACCGAAATGTCACGTATTGGATGTTGGATTTCTGTCTGTAAACCAAGGCAAGGGATCGTGCTTACCGCTTCGAGACTCTCTAGCCCAAGCCTCCGGCAAGTACTCAGTCAAGCCTTTAGATCGTCAAGGCTGGTCCACATGAAGTGGATTAAAATGCCTGAACAATATGTTCCCCGCCCTATGGGGCGTAAACTGGTCATATACCGACCAAACCATCCATCGGCACCGTAGTGGCTGATATAACCGAAGCGCCTCGCTATCCATCATCCACATAAGTAAAACGTCTGGGCTTGCAAAACCCTGACACCACTCCTAGCTAGAAGGAAATGCATGCCGTCCCTGAAGTCCTCTCCTGTTTTTGGGTCACACCGGGGTGTGAGGCTCGAGAATTAACGCTATACACAATGCTATGCTATATTAAAGCCGTGCTTTGATCATCAACCACAAGACTCTGCTTTTCAACAGAAGCCTTAATCATTTGCATCTCAGCATGCCACACAGTCAATTCACGCCATGCAACTGATGTCTATCAATCACACAGAATGAAATCCAATGTCAGACACACATCCATTTACAAGTTTGTTCTAGGTTTGAACGAAACCGGAGGCACCTTATTCCTCGTCCCATATGTCTAATACAGGAGAGAGGTCCTCGCATATCCGGTCGATCTCCAAGTACGTCTGGACGATCACCACTTATTACCTCATCTTGGGTGTGCAGCCCAATCAAGACATCAGTATTCATCCAAACGATGTGAAGACCTACGGTCTTCTACCACCATCTTCATCATCAACATATCGTCGAATCAGTTATTCAAAATGGGATAAACCCGGCCTTTTTGAATAACTCGCTTATCTTATAAACAAGTGCTATAAAAACACAACATACGCCTCATTCCAATTCTGAATATTCTTTTATTTAAATATTCATATCCTTTGGGAAACGTTCTCATTAATTTTATCAAAGATAAATTCTTTAAATTTATTCTTTAATCTTCCATTGGTTATCAATTCAAACCAAATTAAGATTTATCCAAACTAGTCGGGATTATCGATCCTTACCGAATTAATCATTTATTTTATTTCCTAATCCCAACCTATTCATCCCATGGAGCAAAACTGGTAATAGTCCATATCTAACACCACGGTGTTATCGGTAAATTCAATTACCATTTCACGTTCAAATCTAATTAAAGATTTAACTATCGCTTGGAGTAAAACTGATGGTACTCCATTCTCGATCATTTCATAAATTCGATAATTTTAATTATTCCATTCACATTCCAATCTAATTAAAGATTCATTAAAATACTAATTCAGTTTTAATCTCCAAAAATCATTACTTAATGATTTTCCAAAGTTAAGAAATCAATCTAATCTTAAACTGGATTAAAGAACTAATGTCATTTAAAACACAGCTCACGTAAACCCAAAATCACATTCCATTAACAATGGAATCTTCACGGAAATCAAATCAATATATATATAATCGATATAAACTTCCATATCCAACCGATAATATAAATATAATAACGACAAAGCCTTTTAAATTCCATATATAGTAACAGTCTTCCTCCACAGAAGTTCACTTCGATTATTACCAAATCGAATTCCATTCCATTCCAATTTATTTTATTAAATTGGAAAACTTCACTTTTGGACAAATTCCCTAAATTTTGATTAAAAGATTTATAAATTCCTAATCACATCTCACTGTAAATCGGATTAAAGAACGAATGTCGTTAAAAACACGGTTCACCATAAACCCAATTCACATTCCAGTTTATCCCAATTATTAAATATAATTGGAAACTCGAACAATCTCGATTAAAAAATTTATTCTCTTCCCACAGGGTTCAAGAACAGTGTTACTGAAGACAACATTCACGACAACCCAAAATCCAATTTTTTTATTCAATTCCAATCAAATATTAATTAATTGGAAAATTTCACTAAATCTTAATAAAAAGATTTATTATTTCCTCAACTGGGCTTAAGAATGGTGTTATTTAAGACACCATTCACGACAAACCCAAAATCCCATTTGATATTAAATACAAGGCTCTGAATAGAAAATATATCGGCTTATATTCATTATCAAATTCTACTATTTTATTGGAAATAACGATATAAATATATCTTTCATATTTCCATAACAATATCCGTATAATCACGAAATCCAACATCGAAATATACCGAGGATAATTTCGATTCAAATCCATTCCAATTCATATATTGGAAATCCTGGTTATTTTTAAAACCATTTCAAATCCAATTTACTTATTTAAAAATATTGGATTATAATTCTAGTTCATAACTAGTTCATTTTGATAAAAATATAATTTTATCTTTACAAACGTTGAATTTTTCATCCAAATCTTTTCCAAATCATTTATTATGATTTTACACAAATTATTAATATTTTTAATAATTATACCATGGCCCGTACAGTCGATTTTCATAAACGGTCATCAAAATGCACTTACAACGACCTTTTCCAAATTTGATTTGGACATAATTCCAAATCCAACCGTTAGATTTCTAATTTCTTGTATTCTTAGAAAGCTCTTTCCGATACGAACCCAATGGTTATGGTTTTAGGAGAATCCGGTGGTCGGATCTCCCGTAATGTCCATTTGAAGTCAATGGTCGAAATTCGCGAACTGCCGTGGCGCGGCGCGTTCTATTCAGGCCATTAAATATATATATATATATATATATATATATATATATATATATATATATATATATATTGTCGATTTCCATTTAAAACATATTTTATAAATCGTTTTAAATTTGTTTTGAACATGATTTCAACTTCATATTCAATTTCAAATCAAAATTGAATATACCATATCATATGATAATATTTTCAGAACATTAGATTTTTAAATCACTTCCTTTTCGATATTCATTATGAAAATGAATAAAATCGATATAAATATCATTCACGTCAAAATGGCGTAAATTTAATCAACACAGCTTATATATCTAAATATTTTCTTGTCCATCCAAAATCGAACATCAAAATCATATTTTGTTTCTTTTCTGAATATTATTTTAAAATATTCATTATTTTAAAATATTCGTTATTTAAAAATATTCCTTATTTCTGAATCAGAATCAGACCTAATCAATTACCATATAATTTTATTTAAATGGATTTCACACAGCATATGTATACGTCAACAATGATAAATAGTCAACTATCGGCCATAGTGCACTATACAACTGCATAAGCATTAAATATAAATAATTAACGCTTACAGTAGTCTGGCAACCCATCGATTGACATACAACTAAAAAATTGGGATTAGCGTACATCAAATATCATCCCAATACCCGTGTGGGGCTTCAATTAGCAAACATAGATTTTATTTGTGCAGTTGGGCGATGTGTAAAATATATCGTCCCAATTAGTATCAGATAAATGGGTGTACATAAATAAATCATCCGATTTGTTTACAAATATTTATTTTAACACATGACTATGTTATACAGTCCATATATACAATAAAAATAGCATTTTTATTGTTCAAATATTTTATTCCATACACATGAATATTTATATATTTTGTATACACAATAAAAATGATATTTTTTTATTGTTCAATTATTTTATTCCATACACACGAATATTTTACATATTTTATATATACAATCAAAATGATATTTTTATTGTTCAAATATTTTATTCCATAAACAAGAATATTTTATACACTTTATATACACAATAAAAATGATAGTTTTATTGTTCAAATATTTTATTCCATACACATGAATATTTTATATACACAATAAAAATGATATTTTTTTATTGTTCAAATATTTTATTCCATACACATGAATATTTTATATATAGAATAAAAATGATATTTTTATTGTTCAAATATTTTACTCCATCTGCTTCAAAAAAGTATTTTATTCCATACACATGAATATTTTATATACACAATAAAAATGACAGTTTTATTGTTCAAATATTTTATTCCATACACATGAATATTTTATATCACATCACAATCACATTCCACAACACAATACAATCAAAGAAGTCGTCCATGGCCTGTGGACAACGGGGAGCAGCTCATATATGCAGTTATAAAATAAATAACCGTACAGAAATAATTTTAGTGAGAAGTTCTCACAGTCGATTTCCACTCCGCCAGTTTTATTTTTGAATTTCGGAACCGTTTGGTTTTGAATTTTCCTAGATTTCTAACTAGCTCCAAATTGGGTCCGATTAGTCTTGTTGTGCAGCTCTCATCCCCATGATCGCAACGGATCAAGTTTTGCGCGATATAGAGCTCGTATGCAAAAGATATAGCTTTTAGTGTATTTGGCAATTAAATAAAGTGATTAATTAATTAATTAAAGAATTAATAACGTTATTAAACATTACCATTCTTCCTTTTGTTACGAACGCTTGAACCCTTCTTGCTCAAATCGGAAAACCACCGGCGCCCGCTCCCCTGGACCACCGAAGCTCCATCGCCTTAGCCCACGACGTAAGGCTTTGCGTCGCTATCTCCTCCGCCAAGCAGGGCGAATTCGATCGCCATCTCGTGCTGGAAGACGCAGTCGAACAAAGCCCCTTCGTGGCACAAATTCTCGCAATATACTGAACTGAATTTGATCAAACCAGAATGGATTGGAAGATCAGAAATTCCTCTTCAATCTTTGTTTTGTTTTCTTGAATTAATTCTCAGTGGATATTGCAATTTTTGGGTTTTTATTTTCTGAGATCCGTGGCCATAGAAATGAGGCTAGCGGCTGGTTAATTAGGGTTTCGGTGGGGCTTTTATAAGAACTTATTTTATATTGTATTATTGTTTAAATTCTTTTAATTTGAAAAATATATGTTTGATGATACTAACTCTAGATCGAACCCAACAATGGTCGCCCCTAGCTAAATACCACCAATCCGGACATAATGGGATATGTTTTATAAGACAATTCGACTGTTTCGATAAGTTTTCATTAAAATAAAAATAAAATTAGTATATATTGAATTTGAACATACACTTTAATTTACCGGGGCCACATACTGACTCCAAAAATTCCAGAAAAATAAATTTAGCTATGTTTTGATGATATGGTCCTAACAAAACTAATTTCATCGAATTTGGAGACCGTTTGAAAAATGGCCATTTTCAGTCGATTAAATTCAAACTAAATTGACAAACACGTTTAAATTTCACCACACTCACATATTGATTCCAAAAATTATGAATTTTGGAATCCGGCAATAATTTGACATTCCAGATTCAACAAAAGTGGTCTGGTCGAAAATAGAGGTCGTTTGCAAAATCGCTATTTTTAAGGGCTGTATATTACATAAATTCCATAGTGACTATTCTGAATTTTCAACTAGACATAACTTTCTATTCTTGCTATGAAATTTGGATTTTTCAGATTCGTTGGAAGGATATTTTCAAGCAGATTCAAATATTTCTAGTTTCACTAAAATCCGGTTTATTTTGAATCTTGTACATTCATTTGAAATCGAATTTTCAAACTACCGTGCCATTTCTAATTCCTTTTATAATTAAAATAATAATTTATACTAATTTCGATTTAAATAAATTTATACTTTTTAATTGTATTCAAAATAAATTTTAAGTCGTTATTATTTAAAATAATTCATTTTAAATATTCAAAATTCATTAAAATTGCCAAAATAAAAAATTTTAATTGGTTCCGATTTTCCGAGTTGTTACAATCTCCCCCACTTAAAATCTTTTTGTCCTTGAAAAGGAACGGAGCTGAATTTTTTTTAACTAATCAACTCAACTTTCAGTTTGCCTTTCATTCTTAAACTTTTCAGTTTCTAAGAATTTTCCAATTTTTCAAAAATTTGGCTAACACCCTAAATTTTTGAAAAATTTCGCCATAACCTCCTTTGTATGGGGAGACATTTAAAAGCTCAACTAGCCACACAGGGCCCTCATCATACAAAAAGAAAAAGAAAAAGCCATGCGGCTCATAAAATCATCCAAACCCAATAAATTAGTAAACATGTACGTATTTGTCGGGCATACAATTTTATTCCTCTTCTCAAGCCTCCTTACTACGACCCGTTCAATGTATATACAAGTATATGTATGCAATTTCAATCAATTTTCAATTCAATTCAATATTTGACTCAAATTGGCTTAATGGTTCAACATTTCAACCAATAATCAAACAACACAATCGACAATCAATTAGTTGATTATCTTTTCAAATTCATAATTTTATATATATATATATAAATCCAATTTTGTGTGTCAAATCACAAACAATAAATTCTAGCTAGGTTTTGGTTCTCACACCAGTCAATTGGAAATATATAGATATCCCACTTTCGAAGCTCGAACATAAGCACTGATGATGTTTCGAACCACCATCAGAACATCTCTGGGTGACAAGAGTGTGATTCTATATCTATCCAGTATATTGAGACTTCATATACATGCTAGCTAGGCGTATATGCAAAATCTTCATATACTCGATTTTCCAAATTCATTTTAAAATAAATATTCAAATACGTGTAATAGGATTTAAATTTTGAAAACAAAATTTGTTTTTGTTTTCATTTCAAAAATACACTCTTCACACTCGTTCTAGGATACTACTGATCCTATCCCCAACGAGTCATTCTCATTGGATGTTATTAATCCAATCTCCAATGAATTCTTTCGTTTGGTTCTAATGTGCCTTGTTCTCGAGCTCTGTAAACCAAAGCTGTGATACCAAATGTAACGACCCAAACTTCCCCGGTCTCCGAAGAGAAGAGAAAGAACGAATTGTCTGAGAACACGACAAATCAGAACACAAACAGAAGACCATTTCACTGCTTATTACAACAATTTACATCAGTGTACAAGAATATACAGAGTATGAGCAAATAATATACATTTGATAATATCAAAGATTTACAAATTACAATGCATCGGAAAATAATACAAAACACAACTGAAAGGGATACACGGATACAGAGCTTTCTGAATATCATTCCAGCTGTAAACTAGGATCCTGTGAATATAAATCTGCAAAACCAAAACTACTAGCTGCCTGTGTGGAAAATAGGGGCACCCATAGTTTAGGTTAAGAAAATAAACTCCAGGTCATTCATGTGACTGGGGTGAGAACTAAAACAATTATTATTTTGATTTTAAAGTTAGGTATATCAAGGGACCACGCCGTATAACATGGAACGAGTTTACCCCCAAGAATACCAGTGCATAAAACAAATAGCGCAATGCTAAATAAAGAATAATGAAGCTATTATAAGACTTAGGTCCCATCACACAATGCAACGCAAGCCGGAGGATAGAGTTTTACCTTATAATAACTAAATAATGTTTGATACGTGAAATTTCATCTTTTATTATTACTATGAGTGAAGAAATCAACTTCAAATATAAATGTATCAATCATAGACGGCATAATGCCCCATCCCATTATGTCGCCATACTAGGCTCTACAATTAAAACCGACATGTCAAGTATTGGAAGTTGGATTTCCGTCTGTGAACCAAGGCAAGGGATCGTTCTTACCGCTTCGAGACTCTCTAGCCCGAGCCTCAGGCAAGTACTCAGTCATGCCTTTAGATCATCAGGGCCGGTCCATACAAAGTGGATTAAAGTGCCCGAATAATACGTTTCCCCGCCCTATGGGGGCGCGTAAACTGGTCATATATCGACCAAACCATCCATCGGCACCATAGTGACTGATATAACCGAGGCGCCTCGCTATCCATCATCGACATAAGTAAAACGTCTGGGCTTGCAAAACCCTAACACCTCTCCTAGCTAGAAAGAAACTCATGCCCTCCCTGAAGTGCTCTCCCGTTTCTGGTTCACACAGGTGTGTGAGGCTCGCAAATTAACGCTATACATAAAGCTATGCTATATTAAAGTCGTGCTTTAATCATTGACCACAAGACTCTGCTTTTCAACAGAATCCTTGATCATTTGCATCTCAGCATGCCACATGGGCAATTCACGCCATGCAACTGATGTCTATCAATCACACAGAATGAAATCCAATGTCAGATACACATCCATTTACAAGTTCATTCTAGGTCTGAACGAAACTGTAGGCACCTTATTCCTCCTCCCATATGTCCAATACAGGAGAGAGGTCCTCGCATATCCGGTCGATCTACAAGTACGTCTGGACGATTACCACTTATTACTTCATCTTGGGTGTACAGCCCAATCAAGACATTAGTAATCATCCAAACGATGTGAAGACCTCCGGTCTTCTACCATCGTCTTCATCATCGACATATCGTCGAATCGGTTATTCAAAATGGGATAAACCCGGCCTTTCTGAATAACTCGCATATTTTATAAACAAGTGCTATAAAAGCACAAAATACGCCTTATTCCAATTCTGAATATTCTTTTATTTAAATATTCATATCCTTTGGGAAAGGTTCCCATTAATTTTATCAAAGATAAATTCTTTAATTTTATTCTTTAATCTTCCATTAGATATCAGTTCAAACCAAATTAAGGTTTATCCAATCTAGTCGGGATTAGCGATCCTTACCGAAGTAATCATTTATTTTATTTCCCAATCCCAACCTATTCATCCCATGGAGCAAAACTGGTAATAGTCCATATCTAACACCATGGTTGTAACAACCCGTATTTTCAATAACCTGTTATAACATAAATCGAGGCAGAATTTAATTCAAAAATCAGAATCAAGGGAAACGGGCTATGCCATTGCGTTCGTCTCGGGAAAATACGCGAAATAGAGTCCGAGTTTTCGAAAATCGGAGTCCGTATGACCCAGTTAAGGCCCATTGAAGTTTTCAGAAATTTCCATGTTAAAAACAGATTTAAATTTTAAATTAAAAACAAGGATTAGGGCTAACTGGCGTCAGGCGGGAAAACTCCCGCCAAGACCCCCATGTCGACAGGGGTCTAAGGGTGTCGACTGCCCTGTTGACAGCCCTGTCGACACGGGGTGGCCGGGCAGTTTTGCCTGGCGCACCATTTTGATTTGGGCTTGGTTGTGTGGCTTGGTTCTAGAGAATTCCTAAATCTGACGGACCTAAACTAACCTAGGGTTAATCCTAGGGCTAAAAACACTCTAATCTTCTTTAAATAAGCCCCTAATCCTACCCTAAAACCTCATTATTCATTCTAGCAACCAAACTATGTCAAATTGAATTCTCAAATGGCCTCCACTTAAAAACCCTAGCCTCCAACCTCTTCATAAATCATTCCTATGAAGATTTTGATGTTCATACAAGCTTTTCTAAGTTGTATGAATGATCATTAGCTTGCATACATCATCAAGTTGCAAGCTTTATTTGCTAAGCTAGAGTTTTTGGGATTTTTGTTAATTGGAGCTTTGTTTTGGGTTTTTATATGCTTGCATAAAGGGCTTCTCATTCTTTATTAGTAGATTTGTGTCTTCATAATATTTGTAAGCCCTCTTACCTTCATTTTAGAAACTCTAAAGTTAATATGTGATGAAAGTTGGGATCTATGCATGTTTAATAAGTTATGCATGCTTATGCGAGTTCACTATGCTATGTTATGCATGTCTAATAAGTTATGCATGCTTATGCGAGTTCACTATGCTATGTTATGCATGTTTAATAAGTTATGCATGCTTATGCGAGTTCACTATGCTATGTTATGCATGTTTAATGAGTTATGCATGCTTATGTGAGTTCACTATGCTATGTTACACATGTTTGATAAGTTATGCATGTTTATGCAAGTTCACTATGCTATGATTTGCAAGTTTAACAAGTTATGCATGTTTATGCAAGTTCACTATGCCATGATTTGCAAGTTTAACAAGTTATGCATGTTTATGCAAGTTCACTATGCTAAGTTATGCAAGTCCAACATATTATGCATGTTTATTATGATATGTAAGATTTATCATGTATGTTGTGCCAAGTTCCCTCTTTCTATCCTTTATGCGTTATGACGAATATGTAAGCGATAGAATGACGTTGGGGGTTTTTTTGGGTAAAACTTAAATACATGAAAATATAAGATTGGGAATTTACCTATTAAGTTAGGTCTACCCCTTGGGAATTTACCTATTAAGTTAGGTCTACCCAAGTATTTGTTAAACATGTAATGATGTTTTGAAAATAAAGTGGACATGACACTTAGAAAACATAAGTGTGGCCAACTCGAGGTTGGGTTGAGTTTGTAGCGTAAACCTACTCGGAACCGACCGGCTTAACTAGTTGCTACAAACAATAGGACCCAATGTGAGAAGTTGGTCATGTGTACCTTGGACCCGAGGTTAGACCAAGTTGTGGTGTAAAGCTACCCGGACCCGCCCGGCCTAACTAGTAACCACAACAAGGTCTAATGTGAGAGGTTGGGTGCATTAAATTAATTAATGCCTCATGATTAGGGTTAAGTCATGGCCCACTAATACTTAACCAATTTTGGGGATACGAGGGATTGAATGGGGTTAAGTGGTGAACTGTTGGTTACACTTAACTAATTTAATCCATGATTAGTGAGGGGTTAAACCACACTTAACCCTCTTAGTAAACCCTAGCAGCGTGGTCTGTTCCAGCAGTAATCCCAGTTAGGTATCATTCACAACCCTAGAGGCTAGGCTAGGGCGGGGTACGATTACTGGACTGATGTAAGTGACCAAAGCGACGGCTGAGTGGTACAGCGGTGCGGGTCCAGGCGGGCTACGGACGTGCACGTAGTCCGGTGTTGGACAAACTCGAGGCACGGGTACCAGTAGATTTAGACTGCGCATTATTGCTTAGGTGTCCGGGGTTGACACCCGAGGGCTTGATACACCCGAAGGTGGACCCAGCACAGTCTGACTACAACAATATGTGGGCCGTATGGACACCAACACTTGACGTATTAGGTTTATAGGGAGCCGATCGACTAGACCGTTGGGCTGGACCTTGTATTAAGGTCACCTCATGCAATTGGGCCAAAGTTTGGGCTGAGGGATCAATACCTGTTATGTTAGTTTGCTAGTACACTGTGGTGCAAAGCTTAATCTTCTTTATGTGATGACACCTTTATCTATTGCCAGTATGTTCATCTCAGTTTCCATCGTGATGTTAGCTTTATTAGTTTATAGACTGATCGTAGTAGGGCTTACCAGTCTTTTTGACTGACCTGTTTTCTTTCGCTTCTTTTCTTCCGTTTCCCCCCCCCCCCCCAAGGTTCTCAGGGAGGGAACAGTGGTGCTTAGCTTGGATCGGTTGCTTGTTCGCTGGATAGCTCATGTATGTCTGGACATTGAGCTCGCTATGGTTTATCATCTTTTATTTTGGGGATAGCACTATGTATTTCAGTATTTCTGTTTATGTTGTACTAGACATGTTTATTTTGGCAGATGACTTTATGATGTAATAGACTTGTTTTGAGATGGTTTGAGATATTCCGCTGTTTTATTCTCACTTACTCTGTTTTATATATATATTTATGTTCTTGTTCTGCCTTGATATATCATTATGCATGGTTACCCAGTTCTAACGCCCCCCAGAAGCTAGTGCCCCCGAAAGAGTGACCCTAGCGGAGGTGGGGTGTTACAAATTTGGTATCAGAGCATATGGTTTACGAGAAAGAACAAAAAGTTTTTAAAAGACTTTCGAAAAACTATTTTCAAAACAAGTATAAAGTATTTTCCAAAGAAAAGTCTAGTATTTTAAAAGGCTATTCCCCAAAAAGCCATTAGCGTTATCCTTCGTTCCCTTGACCTAATCTTATCTTATCTTTCGTTTCAGTATGGCTGAAAATCTTGCCATCCCGGATGGAGTAAATGTACCACTCTGGTATAGGAGACTTCTTGAAGCTAGGGCGGTAGCTGGCCCCGCAAACCTTACTCCCACTCCTCCTCCTGTAGTTGAGAATCCTCCCCCTAATGTTAATATTCCTCCTCCCGTTGCTAATGTTCCTCCTCCTCCTGTTGCTGAGGCTCCTCTTCCTCCTCCTCCTCCTCCTCAGCATCCTCAGGTTGAGTTCACGAAGGTTTGTAAAGACTTCAAGGCGATGGGAGGCAAGAATTTCCTAGGCACGGAATCTTTTGTTGAAGCTAGGAATTGGCTGAAAGAAACTGAGGACCTATTTGCTATCTTTGGGATTGATGACGAGAGGAAGATCTTATTGACAGTATGGCTTTTGAAGGATGAAGCGGCCTATTGGTGGGAGGTCACTAATGGGACGAGGCCCGTTGAGACTTGGGCCGATTTGAGGGCTAGATTTGTGGCCAAGTTTCTATCTTCTGCTGAGGCAAATTTACAGATGGAGAAGTTCATTGCATTAAAGCAAGGTGATATGTCTGTCAAGGAGTATGTGAACAAGTTTAATCAACTGGCCCGTTTTGGTTTGGATATGGTGAACACTCCTGAGAAGAAGGCTCTTCGATTTGCTAGAGGGTTGAATGAGCCGCTGCAGGGTTTGGCGATGTCACATATTCCGCATGGGGCTACTTTTGAGAGTTTGGTCAATATGGCTCTACTTCAGGGAGATGGAAAGAAAGAGGTCAAGACGAGTGATACTCAAGCAAAGAAGACTGATTCTCAAGGTAAAGGCAATCAAGGTGGTCAAAGCAGTCAGGGGAATCAGAGCAAGAACAAGAAGGGAAACAACAACAAAGGCAAGGGAAAGTGCAATTACTGTGGTGCGCCTGGACACTTTGCTAAGGATTGTAGGAAGAAGAAAAGGAAGCTTAGTGGTGGATGTTTTTCCTGTGGTGAGACTGGACACTTCAGCAAGGAATGCCCGAAGAAGAAAGGACAGGCTGGACCTTCAGGAGGGCAAGTTCATGCTCTCAATACCGCTCCAGCTCCCGACCGAGGTAGTGTTTCTGTTGAGAACCTTGTTTATGTTTCCGATCTTCCAGTTCGTACCTTGTTTGATTCTGGTGCATCACATAGCTTTATTTCATCTGATCTTGTTGATAGTTTGCACCTTAGTACTAGCTTAGTGGATGATCCCGTTTGTGTTTCGAATCCCATTGGGGGTTCTGCTCATCTATCTATGATATGTGAGGATCTGAGGATCTCTATACTCAGTGTAGAGTTCTTGTGTAGTGCGTATGTTCTTGGTTTCAGGGGATACGGATTGATATTGGGCATGGATTGGCTGTCCAGATATGGAGCCATTCTTGATTGTGAGCATAGGGTTGTGAGGCTTGTGACTCGCCTTGGCAACACCTTAGAGATTTCATGCAATCCGAAGGATCCCGTCATGTTGTGCTATCTTGAATCTCTCGACTCGTCAGAGGAAGCCCTTCAGTCTGTAAGGGTGGTCCGAGATTATCCAGATGTTTTTGAAGAAGTTAAGGGGTTGCCCCCTAAACGAGAGATTGATTTTCGCATTTATCTGGTGGATAATGCTAAGCCTGTTTCTTTGCCCGTTCGGCACATGGCTCCGCGTGAGAGACGGGAGCTCAGCAAGCAAGTAAAGGAGTTACTTGAGAAGAACTTCATCAGACGAAGTATATCCGAATGGGGAGCGCTTGTGGTGTTTGCTACTAAGGCAGATGGTTCTCTTCGGCTCTGTGTGGACTATAGAGAATTGAATAAGCTGACTAAGAAGAACAGACACCCGTTACCGAGGATCGATGATCTCTTTGACCAGCTTGTTGGTGCTTCTGTTTTCTCTCAGCTTGATCTTGCTACTGGATTTCATCAGCTCAGAGTGGCTGAAGATAGTATAGACAAGACTGCATTCAGAACTCCAGATGGATTCTTTGAATGGCTTGTTATGCCGTTCGGTTTGACGAATGCACCCGCGTATTTCGTGGACTTGATGAGTAGGGTGTTTCGGGAGTTCTTGAACAAGTTTGTCGTGGTCTTTGTGGATGATATTCTGATCTTCTCCAAGGATGAAGAAGAGCACGCGAGGCATCTTGTAGAGGTGATGGATACGCTTAGAGCGCATCAGTTAAAGGCCAAGTTCTCCAAGTGTCACTTTTGGAGAAGGGAAGTTAGATTCCTTGGGCATATCGTATCCAAGCAAGGCTTAGCGGTGGATCCGCTAAGGTGGTTGCAGTTCAGGATTGGAAGACTCCAAGGAATGCAACCGAGGTGAGAAGTTTTCTAGGTCTTGCGGGTTTTTACCGGAAGTTCATCAAGGACTTCGCAAAGATATCCGCTCCTCTTACTAAGTTGACGAAGAAGAACTTAGTTTTTGCTTGGGATATGGACTGTGAGCTTGCTTTTCAGAGACTCAAGAGAGCCCTTACCTCAGCACCAGTTTTAGCTTTACCCGATGGTGGTAAGATGTTTACCGTGTACACTGATGCTTGTGGCACGGGATTGGGCGCCGTTCTGATGCAGGAAGGCAGAGTTATATGTTTTGGTGGTAGGCAACTTAAGGTGCATGAGAAGAAATATCCCACCCATGATCTAGAGCTGGCAGCGATTGTATATGCACTCAAGGCTTGGCGTCATTATCTTCTGGGAGAGAGATTTGAGCTGTATACTGATCATAAGTCTTTGAAGTATCTCTTTTCGCAGAAGGATCTGAACTTGAGGCAGCAAAGGTGGATGGAATTCTTGGCGTCCTATGATTTTGATATAGCCTATACCCCTGGCAAGGGGAATGTTGTAGCGGATGCGTTGAGTAGAAAAAGGTTGACACTAAGTCCTCTATTTGTTGAGATGAAGAATTTAGAGTTCTTGGCAACCTTTGATTTCTCTTTGGCGGTTGAGTCGATGACCGGTTCTTTAGCATCTCTTGAGCTCAGGCCTACCCTTCTAGATCAAGTTGGGGCTTCGCAAAAAGAAGACCCTCAGATAGTTGAGATTATGGATAAGCTGATTCGAGGAGAGACGTCTAGTCATCTCGCTCGATATTCTATTGATGACAAGGGTTGGCTGAGGAGAGACGGAAGGCTTGGTGTTCCGATGGTAGAAGCCTTGGTGAGGAAAGTTCTTGATGAAGCACATCGCTCCAAGTTGACTATACATCCGGGTGGAGATAAGATGTATAAAGATATGAAGCGCATTTTCTTCTGGCCTGGAATGAAGAAGGATGTGGCAGAGTTTGTCTCTAGATGTGTTGTTTGTCAGAGAGTAAAAGCCGAGTCGAAGAAGCCCGGTGGGCTATTGCATCCTCTAGAGGTCCCGCTATGGAAGTGGGAGAGTATTTCTATGGACTTTGTTGACGGATAGCCAAGGTCAAGAAAAGGGAATACAAGCATATGGGTCATTGTAGATAGGCTTACGAAGAGTGCTCATTTCATTCCGGTGAAGAGCAAAAGGACCGCATCTGGACTAGCATCAGTATATCTTCGTGAGATAGTATGACTGCATGGAGTCCCTTCCAGCATAGTCAGTGACCGAGACCCCATCTTTACTAGTCAGTTCTGGAACAGTTTGCAGGAAGCTATGGGCACGAGGTTGAACCTGAGTACGGCTTATCACCCATAAACGGACGGTCAGACAGAAAGGGTGAATAGGGTACTTGAGGACTTGTTGAGGCTTTGCATTCTGGATTTTGGTGGTACTTGGGAAGACCATCTTCCCCTGGTTGAGTTTGCATATAATAACAGTTATCAGGCAAGCATAGGGATGGCACCATTTGAAGCTTTATATGGGAGGTCGTGCAAGTCGCCTACATGTTGGTGGGAGACTACAGAGAGGCTCATACTTGGGCCTGACATGATTAGAGATACATCCGAGAAGGTCGAGTTGATTAGAAGACGGATGAAAGCAGCCCAAGACCGACAGAAATCCTATGCTGATAAGCGAAGATCCGATTTGGAGTTCGATGTTGGGGATATGGTTTTCATAAAGGTTTCTCCTTTGCGGAATGTGGTCCGATTTGGAGTTGTTGGGAAGTTAGCACCGAGATTTGTTGGACCCTTCCCTATCATAGAGAGAATTGGGAAGATGGCTTATAAGGTGCAATTGCCCGAGAAGCTGTCCGGAGCGCATAATGTCTTTCATGTCTCGCATCTCCGAAAGTGCCTACATGAGTCCGCTGAGGTGGTTGAACCTAGCATTCTTGAAGACGTGGAAGTAGAGAAAGAGGCAACTTTGAGGAGAGCTCCGATTCGTATCTTGGGGAGGGAGACCAAGAAGCTAAGGAATCGAGAGGTCAAGTTGGTGAAGGTTCAATGGGGTGAAGCCGAAGAAGACGCAACTTGGGAAACCGAGGAGAAGATGCGTGGGCTTTATCCATTCCTTTTTGAGGGTACACTCTCAATCTCTTTCCTTTATTAGCATATCTTTCCCTTTGCTATCCATGTTTATCTAGTTATCGTGCTAATCTTGTCATGAGAACCTTAGGAAGAAACCCTTTGGATGAAACATGTGTTTGAAACATGTTATGTTTGATGGTTGCAAGTGGTTGCAAGTGTTTGCAAGTGGTTACTCGTGGATGCATGATACACATTAGGCACTAGATCGGCTCACACACTCCTCATATTGCATGTGCATGAGTGTTTATGCTTATTCTTGGATGAAATTTGTATGCCATCACATGGATGTTGCATATGGATGTATGATTGAGCACGCATGTAGATATTATACATTATGTTAGGGATTTGCATACATATGGATACATTTCACTAACATATTCTGCATTGATCTTTGCATTAGATAAGTACATATACACACACTTTTGCATATGTTCATCCAGCATTTAGAATCTTGTAAGGACAATGATTGCTCGTGGATGATGCTTTGAGTAGATGGATGGTAGGATACGTTCTTCCTAACTTGAAGATTTCGGGGACGAAATCCTTTAAGGAGGGGAGAATGTAACAACTCGTATTTTCAATAACCTGTTATAACATAAATCGAGGCAGAATTTAATTCAAAAATCTGAATCAAGGGAAACGGGCTATGCCATTGCGTTCGTCTCGGGAAAATACGCGAAATAGAGTCCGAGTTTTCGAAAATCGGAGTCCGTATGACCCAGTTAAGGCCCATTGAAGTTTTCAGAAATTTCCATGTTAAAAACAGATTTAAATTTTAAATTAAAAACAAGGATTAGGGCTAACTGGCGTCAGGCGGGAAAACTCCCGCCAAGACCCCCATGTCGACAGGCATGTCGACAGGGGTCTAAGGGTGTCGACTGCCCTGTCGACAGCCCTGTCGACACGGGGTGGCCGGGCAGTTTTGCCTGGCGCACCATTTTGATTTGGGCTTGGTTGTGTGGCTTGGTTCTAGAGAATTCCTAAATCTGACGGACCTAAACTAACCTAGGGTTAATCCTAGGGCTAAAAACACTCAAATCTTCTATAAATAAGCCCCTAATCCTACCCTAAAACCTCATTATTCATTCTAGCAACCAAACTATGTCAAATTGAATTCTCAAATGGCCTCCACTTAAAAACCCTAGCCTCCAACCTCTTCATAAATCATTCCTATGAAGATTTTGATGTTCATACAAGCTTTTCTAAGTTGTATGAATGATCATTAGCTTGCATACATCATCAAGTTGCAAGCTTTATTTGCTAAGCTAGAGTTTTTGGGATTTTTGTTAATTGGAGCTTTGTTTTGGGTTTTTATATGCTTGCATAAAGGGCTTCTCAATCTTTATTAGTAGATTTGTGTCTTCATAATATTTGTAAGCCCTCTTACCTTCATTTTAGAAACTCTAAAGTTAATATGTGATGAAAGTTGGGATCTATGCATGTTTAATAAGTTATGCATGCTTATGCGAGTTCACTATGCTATGTTATGCATGTCTAATAAGTTATGCATGCTTATGCGAGTTCACTATGCTATGTTATGCATGTTTAATAAGTTATGCATGCTTATGCGAGTTCACTATGCTATGTTATGCATGTTTAATGAGTTATGCATGCTTATGTGAGTTCACTATGCTATGTTACACATGTTTGATAAGTTATGCATGTTTATGCAAGTTCACTATGCTATGATTTGCAAGTTTAACAAGTTATGCATGTTTATGCAAGTTCACTATGCCATGATTTGCAAGTTTAACAAGTTATGCATGTTTATGCAAGTTCACTATGCTAAGTTATGCAAGTCCAACATATTATGCATGTTTATTATGATATGTAAGATTTATCATGTATGTTGTGCCAAGTTCCCTCTTTCTATCCTTTATGCGTTATGACGAATATGTAAGCGATAGAATGACGTTGGGGGTTTTTTTGGGTAAAACTTAAATACATGAAAATATAAGATTGGGAATTTACCTATTAAGTTAGGTCTACCCCTTGGGAATTTACCTATTAAGTTAGGTCTACCCAAGTATTTGTTAAACTTGTAATGATGTTTTGAAAATAAAGTGGACATGACACTTAGAAAACATAAGTGTGGCCAACTCGAGGTTGGGTTGAGTTTGTAGCGTAAACCTACCCGGAACCGACCGGCTTAACTAGTTGCTACAAACAATAGGACCCAATGTGAGAAGTTGGTCATGTGTACCTTGGACCCGAGGTTAGACCAAGTTGTGGTGTAAAGCTACCCGGACCCGCCCGGCCTAACTAGTAACCACAACAAGGTCTAATGTGAGAGGTTGGGTGCATTAAATTAATTAATGCCTCATGATTAGGGTTAAGTCATGGCCCACTAATACTTAACCAATTTTGGGGATACGAGGGATTGAATGGGGTTAAGTGGTGAACTGTTGGTTACACTTAACTAATTTAATCCATGATTAGTGAGGGGTTAAACCACACTTAACCCTCTTAGTAAACCCTAGCAGCGTGGTCTGTTCCAGCAGTAATCCCAGTTAGGTATCATTCACAACCCTAGAGGCTAGGCTAGGGCGGGGCACGATTACTGGACTGATGTAAGCGACCAAAGCGACGGCTGAGTGGTACAGCGGTGCGGGTCCAGGCGGGCTACGGACGTGCACGTAGTCCGGTGTTGGACAAACTCGAGGCACGGGTACCAGTAGATTTAGAATGCGCATTATTGCTTAGGTGTCCGGGGTTGACACCCGAGGGCTTGATACACCCGAAGGTGGACCCAGCACAGTCTGACTACAACAATATGTGGGCCGTATGGACACCAACACTTGACGTATTAGGTTTATAGGGAGCCGATCGACTAGACCGTTGGGCTGGACCTTGTATTAAGGTCACCTCATGCAATTGGGCCAAAGTTTGGGCTGAGGGATCAATACCTGTTATGTTAGTTTGCTAGTACACTGTGGTGCAAAGCTTAATCTTCTTTATGTGATGACACCTTTATCTATTGCCAGTATGTTCATCTCAGTTTCCATCGTGATGTTAGCTTTATTAGTTTATAGACTGATCGTAGTAGGGCTTACCAGTCTTTTTGACTGACCTGTTTTCTTTCGCTTCTTTTCTTCCGTTCCCCCCCCCCCCCCCCCGAGGTTCTCAGGGAGGGAACAGTGGTGCTTAACTTGGATCGCTTGCTTGTTCGCTGGATAGCTCATGTATGTCTGGACATTGAGCTCGCTATGGTTTATCATCTTTTATTTTGGGGATAGCACTATGTATTTCAGTATTTCTGTTTATGTTGTACTAGACATGTTTATTTTGGCAGATGACTTTATGATGTAATAGACTTGTTTTGAGATGGTTTGAGATATTCCGCTGTTTTATTCTCACTTACTCTGTTATATATATATATTTATGTTCTTGTTCTGCCTTGATATATCATTATGCATGCTTACCCAGTTCTAACGCCCCCCAGAAGCTAGTGCCCCCGAAAGAGTGACCCTAGCGGAGGTGGGGTGTTACAATGTTGTTATCGGTAAATTCAATTACCATTTCACATTTAAATCTAATTAAAGATTTAGCTATCGCTTGGAGTAAAACTGGTGGTACTCCATTCTCGATCATTTCATGAATTTGATAATTTTAATTATTCCATTCACATTCTAATCTAATTAAAGATTCATTAAAATTCTATTTCAGTTTTAATCTCTAAAAATCATTGATTGATGAATTTTCAAAGTTAAGAAATTAATCTTATCTTTAACTGGGTTAAAGAACTAATGTCATTTAAAACACAGCTCACGATAAACCCAAAATCACATTCCATTAACAATGGCATCTTCACGGAAAAACAATCAATATATATAATCGATATAAACTTCCATATCTAACCGATAATATAAATGGAATAACCGAAAGCCTTTTAAATTCCGTATATAGTTACATTCTTCCTCCACAGAAGTTCACTTCGATTATTACTAAACTAAATTCCATTTCATTCTAGTTTATTTAATTAAATTGGAAAACTTCACTTTTGGAAAAATTCCATAAATCTTGATTAAAAGGTTTATAAATTCCAAATCACATTTCACTGTAAATCGGGTTAAAGAACGAATATCGTTAAAAACACAGTTCACTATAAACCCATTTCACATTCCATTTTATTCCATTTATTAAATATATTTGGAAACTCTAACAATCTGGATTAAAGGATTTATTCTCTTCCCATGGGGTTCAAGAACAGTGCTACCGAAGACACCATTCATGAAAACACAGAATCCAATTCTTTTATTAAATTCTAATTAAATATTAATTAATTGGAAAATTTCACTAAATCTTAATAAAAAGATTTATTCTTTCCTCAACTGGTTTAAAGAACGGTGTTATTTAAGACACCATTCACGACAAAACCAACAAATATCGTATCAAATTCTACAACCAACAAATATCGTATTGGAAATAACGATATAAATATATCTTTCAAATTTCCATAACAATATCTGTATAATCACGAAATCCAACATCGAAATATTCCGAAGATAATTTCGATTCAAATCCATTCCAATTCATATATATTGGAAATCCTGGTTATTTTTAAAACCATTTCAAATCCAATTTATTTATTTAAAAATATTGCACTATAATTCTACTTCATAACTCGTTCATTTTGATAAAAATATAATTTTATCTTTACAAACGTGGGATTTTTCATCCAAATCTTTTCCAAATCATTTATTATGCTTTTTTTACAAATTTTATATACTTTTAATAATTTTATCAAGGCTCATACAGTCGATTTCCATAAACGGTCATCTAATTGCACTTACAACGACCTTTTCCAAATTTGATTTGGACATAATTCCAAATCAAACCGTTAGAATTCAAATCTCTTGTATTCGTTAGAAAGCTCTTTTCAATACAAACCCAACGGTTCCGGTCAGTCTTGAACCGTTTGGTTTTGAATTTGCCTAGATTTCTAACTAGCTCAAAATTGGGTCTGGTCAGTCTTGTTGTGTAGCTATCATCCCCACGATTGCAACGGATCCAGTTTCGCACGATTTGGACCTCGTATGCAAAATAGCTTTTAATGTATTTAGCAACTAAATAAAGTGATTAATTAATTAATTAAGGAATTAATAACATTACTAAATGTTACAATTCTTCCTTTTGTTACGAACGCCTGAACCCATCTTGCTCAAATCGGAAAACCACCGGAGCCCACTCCCCTGGACCAACGGAGCTCCATCGCCTTAGCCCACGATGTAAGGCTTCGCGTCGCCTCTCTCCTTCGCCAAGTAGGGCGAATTCGATTGCCATCTCGCGCTGGAAGACGCAGTCGAACGGAGCCACTTCATGGCACAAATTCTTGCAACATACTGAACGGATTTGATCAAACCAGGATGGATTGGAAGATCAGAAATTCCTCTTCAATCTTTATTTTGTTTTCTTGAATTAATTCTCAGTGGATATTGCAATTTTTGGGGTTTTATTTTATGAAATCCGTGGCCATAGAAATGAGGCTGGCGGCTGGATAATTATGGTTTCGATGGGGCATTTATAAGAATGTATTTTATATTATATTATTATTTAAATTCTTTTAATTCGAAAAATACATGTTTGACGATACTAACTCCAAATCGCACACAACGACTGTCACCTCTAGCTAAATACCCCCATTCCGGACACAATGGGATATGTTTTATAAGCCAATTCTACTGTTTCGATAAGTTTACATTAAAATTAAAATATAAATCAGTATATATTGAATTTGAACGTACATTTTAATTTACCTAGGCCACATACTGACTCCAAAAATTCCAAAAAAATAAATCTAGCTATGTTTTGATGATATGGTCCTAACAAAAGTAATTTCGTTGAATTTGGAGACCGTTTGAAAAATGGCCATTTTCAATCGATTAAATTCAAACTGAATTGACCAAACACGTTTAAATTCACCACGCTCGCATATTAATTCCAAAAATTATGAATTTTGGAATTTAGCAATAATTCGATATTCCAGATCCAACAAAAGTGATCTCGTCGAAAATGGAGGTCGTTTGCAAAATTGCTATTTTTAAGGGTTATATATTATATAAATTCCATAGCGACTATTCTGAATTTTCAACTAGACATAACTTTTTATTCCCGCTATGAAATTTAGATTTTTAAGATTCGTTGGAAGGATATTTTCGAACAGATTCAAATATTTCTGGTTTCACTAAAATCCAGTTTATTTTGAATCCTGTACATTCATTTGAAATTTGAAATCGAATTTTCAAACTACCGCGCCATTTCCAATTTTTTTTATAATTAAAATAAATATTTATATTCTAATTTAGATTTAAATAAATTTATACTTTCTAATTCTATTCCAAATAAATTTCTAGTTGTTATTATTTAAAATAATTCATTTTAAATATTCAAAACTCATCAAAATTGCCAAAATAAAATATTTTAATTGGTTCCGATTTTCCTGGTTGCTACATAGGGTTACCGCGTTCAAGATTAAGGATTTTTTTGGAGTCACGATGATGATGGATGGAATCCAGAGAGGAATGCAAAGACAAACTTCACCTGGTACAATTCCTATTAGGTGCGGTGGTCCTTTCTCTGACCATCAACTTCAAATTAGGGCTCGAGTTCCTTAGAAATACAAAAGGCACGACAATGGTGAAATGGAGCTCTGATTTGGATTCAGGGAACCACGAAGGCACTGCAGTAGGTTTTATTTTTGTTATGGAATTTTTAGGGATGTTTCGCCATCAAAGCACTCACGTTTGCTGTTCAAAATGGTGAATTGAGGCAGTGGAAAGGGTGTGTTGAAGGTGGTTGACCATGAGGTAAAATATCGTTTTGAAATTCAAAGGTTAACCCATTAACTTAGTTTAAAGTAGTAATTTATTTAACTAATCATTGTATCGATTTACAACTGAAATATATAATAATTTTGTTAAAACTACGTATAAATTTTACGGGGTTTGTCAGTGACTGCAAATATGGAATCAGGGATAGAGTTGGAATTTTGCAGAAACTGTTAGGAATTTAGAAGTAAGAATCAGGTGTACCGCCCCGCCTCTATACCCACTGTCGTCCAGTTCATTTCAGAGAAATGTCGTAGACCATAACGGAGAATGAGGTTTAGAGTGACCAATTGTATGATTACTCCATGTGAGGAATGCACATCGAATTCTGATACTGATTAAAATTTCGACATGACCATTCGGCACATAGGGCAACTACGCAACGGCTATATGCAATCCGAAAAGCAATATAAAATAGACAACAACAATAATATATATCACTGCCAAACACAGAGTAATCATATCACAAAGACGGAATAGATATGAATAAACCAAGAATGTGTACATCAAGTTAGTGGTCAATAAAGATCCACTAAACCCAAAAGGATAGATACATGTACCTTGATCTAAATAATAGAATATGTACACAACGATAGATAATGTCATAGGTACAAAAGTACATAAATCTGCGGAGATAGAGTAGCACGCTGAAAGCGGAAGATCAATCCTGCGAGGAGGCCCAGAGGAGTACCTAAAATGACTCGGTCTAACCCGAGTATTATTTATAGGAATAAACAATAAACGGATCAGTCTAGTTGTACTCATTAAATAAACAGAGATAATAGGAGACATAACGCAGTATGACATGATTCTACTAATAATATCTAATCATAGATAAATATAAAACATGGCATGTCAACAAAATCAGGAAATGAAAATGGAATGTCAGTACACAAATATCTCTAAATAATCTCATAGCTAATATAGAATGCAACATTCAAATAATAGCACACAACAGGAAATGACATAGGAATGCCAAACATAAATCAAATTGACGAGCATCACATCAAAGTAATCACGAATCTAGAATTGACAAATAAATGCCAAACGTAAATCAAATTAACGCGCATCACATCAGAGTAATCAAGAATCCAGAAAACATCATAAAGAGGCATGTCACAAATGAGAAACGATCTCTAGGTAGCGAACCTATATGTTTGAGCCGAAGCTCCCCACGAAGCCGGGTCGTGACCTCGGAGAAGGAAAATACATAAATTATAGAAAGTTGGACTGAAGTCCCAAAAGTGAAATCCAAGAATCATAAATACCACTAGGGCGATTGAGGACCACAAGAACATAAATCATAAATGTTGGACCGAAGTCCTAGAAGTGAAATACAAGAATCGTAAATCCCACTAGGGCGATCGAGGACCACAAAACATAAATCATAAAGGTTGGACCAAAGTCCCAGAAGTGAAATCCAAGAATCGTAAATCCCACTAGGGCGATCGAGGACCACAAAACATAAATCATAAAGGTTGGACCAAAGTCCCAGAAGTGAAATCCAAGAATTGTAAATCCCACTACGGCGATCGAGGACCACAAAAACATAAATCATAAATGTTTGACCGAAGTCCCAGAAGTGAAATCCAAGAATCGTAAATCCCACTAGGGCGATCGAGGACCAAAAAACATAAGTCATAAAGGATCACATCAATCCAGGAGAACATAAATTACTCCGAGCTAGTTAATATAAGGAAATAGCAACATGTCCCATAACCACATGCTATTCTCAAATATTTACGAACCCGTAATAGGTTTCTATTCAAAATAGAGAAAATCACCACATATGTTCGAACGCACGAGTCCAAGAGTTATTCGCCGAAGTAAACTTACAAAGGGTCATAGTCCTCAGTTTTACTAAGGTAAATAAACTAAATTTCTCGTATGATCGATAGGATAAGAAATCGTATATAAATCAATAGAATCAGAACCGGGTTTAGAAACCAAATTTATTTTAAAAGGATTTGAATTTAAAAACTGATTAAACATTGGTTCGATGCCCATTGACAATATAAAACCCCATTATCCATTGTGGTTTAATTATTCATGAAAACCATCGCCGTAGCAAATAGAACACAAACATCATGAATCTTAAACTCACATTACAACAACATACAGGAAATCAAGGGATAACGATTGTAATCTCGATCAATGAACGAATCGAAATCCCAAACTAACACCCGAAGGTGTTAAACTACATCGGAATAGGCTTAAAGGATATTGAATCTATAATTCACGTTTTAATGGCGTGAATCACATTTACAAGAGTATCGAATAAATTCGATATATAAAATGGAGCGCACGGGCTTCAGAATGATCACCTATTCAATTCACATCATAAACAAATGTGAATCGGCCAAGAAGGGTCAACATTGGAAGAATCAAATGAGAATCAAAGTCGATGAATCGAGTCGCTGGAATCTGCGTATTCCTAAAGCTAAAGTTCACAAACGAAGTCCGAACGGGCCGAACTCCGGCCGGGAAAGAGCCTGAATGGGCCTAAACCGTTGATCGTGGTTTCCACTGGTCAACAACAGATTTTCAGTGACAGACGTCTGTCACCCCAAGGACAGACGTCCATTGTCAGGAAAACTGTTTCCAGCGAGTTTGGAAAGACGTCTGTCCATTTTTGGATAGATGTCTGAGTTGAAGCAATTATTTATTTTGCTTTCTAAACAATGACAGACGTCTGTCCCCCTCCCGGATAGACGTCTGAACTGAAATGTGGCCATTTTTGCTTAGGAAATGAGGTGCACCAAACAAACATGCACAACATACATACATACATACATACATACATATATATATATATATATTGGATTGTTATGATTTCGATTACATATTCAGAGATGAACAAGTTCTCTAACCAAAGCAATCGAATATGATTCAAGCGACTTGTGAAGGATTAGAAATATGTCAGGGGACATCGGAGCTTCACTACATCACCAAATCAACTCAAAACATATGCATAAGATCATGTAAACAATCCTACATATAATTGCAACTCAACGGAACATAAACATATGGAATCAGCTAAGTTACATTAACGTAACCAATTCACAAGCACGTGCAAACACATATGAGCACTAAATTACACTTGTACAAGCCAAAGGCTTATGGCATAGATGTGAGTTCATAAAGAACTCACCTTTGGCTCTTGAATGTCAAGAACAAGCTCCAACAAGGAAGAACAAGCACCTAAACGAGCAAAGCTCCTCTCTTTCATCAATTGCCCCTCCGAAATCATCTCATACATTCACATCCAAACATATATGTGTTAGGGTTATGAGAAAAATCCGAAATTGATGAGCTATGGGGATAAAGAAAAAGATAGAGAAGCTTACCCAAGTCTTAGAATTGGATTTGCACTTGAATTGAGCTTGGATTTGCAAACCTTTTCTTAGGAATTTTAATTTCCCATTCCCCTTCCCCATTACTATCTTTCTAAGTGTTTGGAGAATGAGTGAAGAGAAGGAAGATGATTTGGGGTTATATGGTGAGCTAGGTTAGCTCAACCAAGACCCAACCAAGGTGCCAAATTTCCAATTCTCGGAACATATCGATGCTTATAGTCAAAAAGGTTGCAAACGATGATCTGGACTCAATGGAAGTGGTCTCGAGTCCTAATTTTATCGTTTGTGAAAAACAACTTTTTGAGTGATACATCGGATACGACGATATATTTAATTAAAATATTTAAATCTATTATCACGGAATGTTATCATGGAGTGAGCGGGTTGTTACAGACTTCCCCCCTTAAAAGAATTGCGTCCCCGCAATTCTTTAAGATTGAAGTAATGAGTACCAACCAAAAAATAATACCACGGAGTGGTACCATAAGAACCAACACGAAATGAAAAGATCACACCAATGGCTAGGTGAAATCCTAATTTCATGTCACAAGATCATAAAAAATAGAGTTGAATCTTGAATTCCATTACCCATGAAGGTAGTCATCATAAACGGGTAAAATAATTCCAGAAAAATTCATAAGCGCTATGAATTCAAATAGACTCGCCTTTCTTAGTATGATTCTCAAGGGAATGAGAATCGATAGAATGCATGAAAACCATGCGAATCTAATTTAGAATTTCAAGAAGCAACGGGACTGTGTCCTACAGACGCGAGATATCAATAGTAGATATTTCTCTTAGGATATGAGATGGGAAATTATGATGGTTGACTAATCCATTCCCAAAACTCAATCACGACGATGTAGCGATCACCGAACTTTAGCACTTTAGTCCTGCGAAAAGGTGGCTGACACCAAAAAAAGCACAACACAGAGATTCCAATGAATTTAGCTAAGGAAAGCAATTTTTGAAGGAATAATCAATTTTAATATCAATGATTCAAGGTTTGTAACAGAATACTAACTAGCTAGAAACCAATAAACAAATATTGGTAACGGAATACCAATGAACTACTTGGGGAAATCGATTTCTAACTAGGTACTAAATCTCATTTAGTAACCATAAAGACTAACCATTAGGAACTATACGAAATTCCCAATATTTAGAAACTCGAGTATCAATCTTAGAAAATCGGAAACATCGAGAATATGATGGATAAGTAGTGCACAATTTACCACTTCGGAACAACGAGATTTAAGATAATTTTCTGCTAAAAATCTCAAATCACAAAAACATCAGCAATTAATCAAAGAAGCAATAGACAATTTCTCTAACAAGATGAGATTAAACCAAAGAGGTCATAATCCCCAAAGATTTGATTGACAAGTGTTAACAAACGTGCAGAGACAATTGTCAATCCAAATGATTCAAACAAACAAATGAGGAATATCAAAAGAGCTCATCCTTTTGATATTCATTTCTATGAACAACGCAAGGCTAAGTCCATAAGTGAATTGACTACAGCACTTCTGGATTATCGTCTAGATCATAGATTCGAAGAAAGGAATTATTGAGTTCGTCGTGGATCGCAAAACCCAAATCTTCCCTTCCCAACGGGAACTCCCATTCTCTCGAGTGATCGTTCACTAAAGAAAATAAGAAAACCCACGAATCATAAGAATACTGAATTCTCTTTAGCAAATGGAAACAAGGATTAAGAATTAGGCAAGATTCTCAATCACTTAGAATTCCCGAAAATCAAAGATCTGAAATCCAGAAACAAGAGACATAAATAAATAACTTTTTGGGTTGTTCCTGGAGTTATTTAATTTACTCAAAGAAAAGATTCAAGATAACTTCTAATTGAAAATCTTGAACCACTCAAATTCTTGGAATTGCTCTATGGATATCAAGTAATGAATTATCTAGAAAAAATAACAAACGATTAAGAAAAATCGCAAAAAGTCCAAAATATTATTATTTTGATTAACTTATTACGAGAATATTAATTTTAGGAATCATTTTGAATGTCGGATTGTCACATAATGGTGTTTAGGAATTCTGAACTACAACATGGCGTTCCATATCTTGTTCGAGATCCTTAACACACCCGATGGACAAGTTAACAACACAAGGTCCTCACAATTTCTAACATTCACGCAGATCTCGCGAAAATATAAAACTTCAATAAATCATTCGGGATGGCATAAAGGAAATAAAATTCCTTTATCAACTTACGAATAAAACACAATTGATATCTTTTGATAATGAAGAACACGGTCGACGTATATCAAAAGAACATAAATAAAATAACCTCTGAACAATGTAAATGACATTAAGGGATTAATGACACGTACCTTGACTCAAGAAGATGGATCACAAGAAGCGGTATGCTTTCCTTCATTCTTGATCTTGAGTTTGCAACGCAACGATACATTTGTTGAGTTAATTTAGCACAAATGCTTGGTGACTCACACCGGCACAACAAGGTAACAAATGAGTTGTTTTAGCCCGAAGGCTCGGTGATCTCACACCGAAATAGAACTATATAGCTGACAACAAGGGAGTAGATTCAGTCACAAAGACATGGTATCTCCATTCCGACCGACAAGTGATCAATAGACCATGCTTGGTATGTAACGATGTACGAAACAATCTTAACTAGAAATCAAGAAATGTCAGGATCAAAGATGCTTACGACGTGCATAACAACGCATGGGCAAGATATCCAATGATCGATCAACTACAAGGATCATAAATGATCAACAAGATAAGTGTGATACAAGGAATGAAACAGAAGCACCACTAGAGCACATGGACCCTGGATGGACTATAGAAATTAATTCGAAGGGGACAAGTCGATAACTATTCTAAAAGACTAAATATATGCCACCTGAGACATAATCACCCCTCCCGTAGGAGGTGCACTGGTGAACCGACACTTGCACAACTACAACCGACTATTTTGCTTCTTTAAGGAAAAAGAAGGAGGAAAAAGTTAATCTCAAGTTGAATTCAAACGACTCAAATTCAGTCAAAATGGAATCATAAAGGAAGATAAGCTATGACGGGTCTTAAGACTCTAACTAAAACCCTAAAGTACGATTCCCGAGAGAGGCTTAAGACAATACCATCGTCGTACTATCTTACACTGTTCCGAAAAGTGGCTCTGATACCAAACTGTAACACCCCGCCTCTATACCCACTATCATCCAGTTCATTTCATAGAAATGTCGTAGACCATAACGGAGAATGAGGTTTGTGAAGAGTGACCAATTGTATGATTACTCCATGTGAGGAATGCACATCGAATTCTGATACCGATTAAAATTTCGACATGACCATTTGGAACATAGGGTAACTACACAACGGCTATATGCAATCTTGAAAGCAGTATAAAATAGACAACAACAATAATATATATCACCGCCAGACACAGAATAATCATATCACAAAGACGGAATAGATATGAATAAACCAAGAATGTGTATAGCAAGTTAGTGGTCAACAAAGATCTACTAAACCCAAAAGAATAGATACATGTACCGTGATCTAAATAATAGAATATGTACACAACGTTAGATAATGTCATAGGTACAAAAGTACATAAAGCTGCGGAGACAGAGTAGCAAGCTGAAAGCGGAAGATCAATCCTACGAGGAGTCTCAGAGGAGTACCTAAAATGACTTGGTCTGACCCGAGTATTATTTATAGGAATAAATAATAAACGGATCAGTCTAGCTGTACTCATTAAATAAAATGAGATAATAGGAGACATAACGCAGGATGACATGATTCTACTAGTAATATCTAATCATAGATAAAAATGAAACATGGCATGTCAAAAAAAATCAGGAAATGACAATGGAATGTCAGTACACAAATATCTCTAAATAATCACATAGCTAATATAGAATGCAACATTCAAATAATAACACACAATAGGAAATGACAAAGGAATGCCAAACATAAATCAAATTGACGTGCATCGCATTAAGTAATCACGAATCCAGAATTGACAAATAAATGCCAAACATAAATCAAATTAACGCGCATAACATCAAAGTAATCAAGAATCCAGAAAACATCATAAAGAGGCCTGTCACAAATGGGAAACGATCTATAGGTAGCGAACCCATATGTTTGAGCCAAAGCTCCCCAAGAAGTCGGGTCGTGACCCTGGAGAAGGAAAATACATAAATCATAGAAAGTTTGACCGAAGGCCTAGAAGTGAAATCCAAGAATCGTAAATCCCACTAGGGCGATCGAGGACGACAAAACATAAATCATAAAGGTTGGACCAAAGTTCCAGAAGTGAAATCCAAGAATTGTAAATCTCACTAGGGCGATCGAGGACCACAAAAACATAAATCACAAATGTTTGACCGAAGTCCCAGAAGTGAAATCCAAGAATCGTAAATCCCACTAGGGCGATCGAGAACCACAAAACATAAATCATAAAGGTTGGACCGAAGTCCCAGAAGTGAAATCCAAGAATCGTAACTTCCACTAGGGCAATCGAGGACCACAAAACATAAATCATAAAGCTTGGACCGAAGTTCCAGAAGTGAAATCCAAGAATCGTAAATCCCACTAGGGCGATCGAGGACCACAAAAACATAAATCATAAAAGTTGGACCAAAGTCCTAGAAGTGAAATCCAAGAATCGCAAATCCCACTAGGGCAATCGAGGACGACAACATACAAGTCATAAGGGATCACATCAATCCGGGTGATTAGAAATTACTCCAAGCTAGTTAATATAAGGAAATAGTAACATGTCCCACAACCACATACTATTCTCGAATATTTACGAACCCGTAATTGGTTTCTATTCAAAATAGAGAAAATCACCACACATGTTCGAATGCACGAGTCATTCGCCGAAGTAAACATATAAAGGGTCATTGTCCTCAGTTTTACTAAGGTAAATAAACTAAATTTCTCGTATGATCGATAGGATAAGGAATCGTATATAAATCAATAGAATCAGAACCGGGTTTAAAAACCAAATTTATTTTAAAAGGATTCGAATTTAAAAACGGATTTCTCTTGAGTAGCTAATGCTCGCTAATGGCATGCTATCTTCCTTCCTCTCCACCCTTTCTGTTGAAATATCCTTTTAGGTATAAGCCTTTTCTTCTCCCTCATTCAGCTTCTTCCTCATCATCTTCTCCTTCGCGTCCTGCTTTTATCCCTTCCTCCTCCAATCCTTCCTCTAAGCATGCTCGGTCTTTTATTTATCGTCCTGCTTCCTTTCGTGCCCCTCCTTCGTCTCATCGTGCCAGTTTTAATCGTCTTCCTTGCCATGTCGAATTCTCACAACCCTTAGAAATGAAAACTTCAACTCATTTTCGTTCTCAAATCTCTCATGCCCCCATTTCCTTCATCAAATCGATTTGCTATTCTCTCTGATCATCATGATGCTATTCCAACAAAGTCATATGCTCATGTGGCGGCTTCGCCACCAACATCAATGCCTAGACCTCTTCCTAAAAGGCCATTCAGACCACCATTACTATATTTTTGTCTCTGTTTTTCAAAATTTTGCTCACTTGAAAAAAGAAAGAAGATGACTTCAGTGTGCAAGTAAGGGTCACGTGGCAAGAGCATGCAGGGACCCTAAAATATGTTTCAAATGTGGTTCGTTCGGTCATTCAGTGCAACGTTGTCCAAAGAAAAACTTTTATGTAGTCAGCTCTTCGTCTTCAGCACCCAAAGCCATCAAAAATAATAATAATTACCAAGCTTGCTAGGTCCCTAAGCAAATCAATTACTCTACAAAAAATGCTTGTCAAACATCGCTTCGTAATGCCACCCGTCAAGCTAATTACCATGAAAATTCCAATAATAGGCAATTTATTCATCCTAATTCTTTTCTGCCTCAAAACAATTCTCTTCCCTCTTAATTCTCAAAAAACTTTAGAATGGCAGATGCTTCGAAATGTATTGTAGCAAAGACACTGACGAATAAGTGGAATGTGGAAACACTACATCAAGCTTTGGAAATAAACCTTGAATATGATTGTTGGTCGATGTCAATTATTACAAATAACTCCTTCTTGGTTTATTGTCCTACTTGTGGTAAAAAAGATCATGCATTGCTTCTCAAAATTCTGGCTAAACCAGGAGCAGCTATAAGTTTAGAACCTTGGGATGATGACGATAGAGAACCAGAGCCTGCATTGGAAACAGAATCATGGGCTTAGGTGGAAGGATTTCTGGAATTTCTAAAAAACAACGATGATGCATTGAAGGAAATTTTGAAACCTATGGGCAGAGTTCTTGCTGTTGACGACTGCGACTGGTGTCATTTTGATCATAGAGATTTTTTGGTGAAAATGCAATTTTATGAAGGAATTGGTTCAAAAAATGAGTTTGCAGCCCGCTTCAACAACAAAGTGCATATTATCAAGGTTCAACGTAGCAAACATGATCATCCTGGTACAAGACCAGAATTAGTTTTTATTGGGAATGATGAGGAACAAGTGGTACCGTGTATTCATAACTTAAAAGTTAGCTCAGAGGATCGATTTGATGCTATGATTGAAGAAGCAGTGATGTTACCACCTTTGCCTTCAGTCTTTAGGGAAGTTAAAACAGAATTTAACTTGCCAGACTTTGATACCCATGAGATGGAACAAGCTGAGCAAGATGAGGTGAATCAAGAAATGCATGTTGACCAGAGTCAAGAAGCTCATGTTGACCTGAATCCCCCTTTTAACCAAATTGTCCCTCGTCCTACTGATTTCTCAATGGTTCCTATTCAAAACATACCATTTGACATTAGTTCAATCCCTCTACCTCAATCTCCTCCTCATCATCCATGGTCAGATGATCAAGATTGGCCCCAATTTCTCTCTCTTATTTTTGTTCATCGAAGTGGAAGACGCAACAATCCTAAAGTAACTGGTAGTTTTTTTAACTCCTATTGTTTTTTCCACTACTAATAAGCGTTTGAATAAAAAGATATCATCTTTTATGGGTGTGAATTTACATGACACACACTATAAAGCCATGCAGGCTTTAGAATAGGAGCGTATTAACAAACATCAATGAAAGTTGTCACATGGAATGTACGGGGGTTAGGGGACCATTCAAAACGTCATGCTATTAATCTAGTTTTGTCCCCACTTAATATAGATATAATTTTCATTCAAGAAACTAAACTCTTAGATCCTTCGAATTATCATTTTAGTTTGATTGGTGGATCCTCTTTGACTGGTTGGACTTATGGTAATGCAATTGAATCTAGAGGTGGTCTTATTACTGCATGAAATGAATCTGTGTGGTCTTTGCATCAAATTTTCTTCATTCAATCTGCTTTGCATGTAGCTCTTCTTCACATTGCCTCTAACACTCTTTTCTTCCTTACCAACATTTATGGCCCTCAAGACTCTAATGAGGGAATAAACCTTTGGGAGCAGTGTAAACAATTGGCTATTCGCTTTCAAGGCCCTTGGGTAATAGGGGGTGATTTCAATACCATTAGAAATGTTAATGAAAGAAAATCTAGAATCATCTCTCTGGATATTGATGCTTTTAACTCATTCATTTTTGGCTGTTGTCTTATTGACCCCTCTATTTGCAATCGTTCTTTTACTTGGTTAAGTAACAGATTTAATCCTTCTCTTGCTAAGCTTGACCGATTTCTATTCAACTCTTCTTGGGAGGAGATTCATATATTTTCTTCTATCTCTGGCCTTGCTTCTATCATTTCTGACCATTGTCTTATTATCGTTGATTCTGGTTCCCTTTCTAATGCTAAGCGTCCTTTTAGATTTGAGTGCCTATGGTTACTTCAACCATCTTTTAAGGAATTCATTCATACAGCTTGGGATCATCCAATTCAATCTCAATCAGCTACGCATAAAATTGTCCTTAAATTGAGATCCCGGAGGAAGTTGATTAAACCATGGGCCAAATCTGTTTGGGGTTCAATTCGTGCTCGTATTTCTAATATTCAAGATGCAATTTTAGACCTTAATATCCTAGAAGAATCTCGCCCCTTAAATAAGGAAGAGCATAATTCATTGAAGAATCTCGAATCTAAATTGGAAAGGCTGTTTAAACAGGAAGAAATTGGCTGGAAACAAAGATCTAAAGCCAAATAGATAGAGGAAGGAGATAAAAATACTGCTTACTTTCATAGAATTGCAAATGGAAGGAGGCAAGCTTCCTGCATTCTTGAAATCTCTCATGAAGGCCAATTATTCTCAAATCATAATGACATTCTTCTTCTCTTTTCTAATTACTATCGTTCCATTTTCGGTCGTCCTTCCTCTGCTATCCCATTCATTGATTGGAATATACTCTACCCCTCTTCTTATGCTATTTCCATTGACCAACCATTTACAGAAAAGGAAATTTGGGATGCTTTAAATGAGATGAAAGATGATAAGGCTCCTGGCCCAGATGGTTTTGGGCCCTCATTCTTTAAATCCTTTTGGGCCTTGGTGAAAAATGATATTATGGCCATGTGTAATGAATTTTATGAAAACCCTAGTCTTATCTCTCGTCTTACTACGCTAACATTGTGCTTCTTCCCAAATTTTCTGGTGCAAACTCGCTATCAGATTTCCATCCCATCAGTTTGCTTAATACCACTTTTAAGATCATCACAAAGTCTCTTGCTAATCATCTCCAATCTGTGATTTCCGATCTAATTGGTGCTGAGCAATCATCTTTCATTCAAGGACGATACATTTTCGATTGAATAACAACTACTCAAGAGGTAATTTATTACTGCCACAATACTAATACTCCAGGTGTCCTCCTCAAATTAGATTTTTCTAAAGCTTTTGATTCAGTAAATTAGGAATTTATTTTGCAAATGTTTAAGCACAGGGGTTTCTCTCATCGCTGGTGCAATTGGATTGACTGTATTCTTAGATATAATCACTCTACCATTTCTATTAATGGTAGTACTGGTGGTTT
Source organism: Allium sativum (assembly GCA_030737875.1). Taxonomy (NCBI): domain Eukaryota; kingdom Viridiplantae; phylum Streptophyta; class Magnoliopsida; order Asparagales; family Amaryllidaceae; genus Allium; species Allium sativum. The sequence goes on from CM060924.1 coordinate 73,558,863, forward strand.
AATTAAATCCAATAGGGGGCTTCGGCAAGGGGATCCATTATCTCCACTCATATTTGTGTTAATAGCAGATGTGTTCAATCAAATGGTTAAGAGAGTGATTGCAAAAAACTATTTTGATGGAGTTCATCTTCCAAATGCTTCTCAAGCAGTTTCTAATCTTTGATTTGCTGATGATACAATCATTTTTTCATCTCCACACCTTAATCATATTCACTGTCTTAAAGTAGTGCTTTATGTATTTAAGCTTATTTCAGGCCTTTCCATTAACTTCTCAAAAAGCTCAATTATAATGTTAGGTAAAGCTGATCATCTAGGGCCTTCCATCTCTTCAATCCTCAATTGTTCGATTCTTAAGTTTCCAATTGTTTATTTGGGTATTCCTCTTAGACCCACCAAACTTCATAGACTAGACTAGTTGCCTCTCATTCAGAAAATTGAGCAGAGGTGATCATCACGGAAGGCTAATACTTTATCCTCAGCTGGTCGTCTAGTACTGGTTAAAGCTGTACTATCTGCTTTGCCAACTTATTGGATGTCTTTTCATAAGCTACCCAAGTGGGTAATCTCAAAAATTGATTCAATTAGAAGTGCTTTCTTATGGAATGGAAGTAAAGTAAAAATATTAGTCAATTGGCGAACAGTGTGTTTGCATATTGATCAGGGGGGTTTGGGAGTAATCAACCTCTTGAATTTCAAATTGGCTTTATTATCAAAATGGTTATGGCGTGCAGTTTCTCTAGGTTCCTTCATTTGGAAAGACTGGATTCTTTCTTTTTATTATTCCAGCAACTCTCACCTTGTATTGCACTCCTTCACCTCTGTTAAACCTTCTCCATTATGGTCTGGTGTAATTTCTTGTTTTCCTCGTATTAAAAACTTGTTTCATGTCAGGTTGGGTGACGGTGATTCTTGTTTATTCTGGCATGATATTTGGTATGGTCATGTCCCTTTTTCTAAAGTTTTTCCTGCTCTTTTCTTTTTTATTTCCAATGAGTTCTCTTCAGTAGCGAGTTTGATTCATAATGGCTCCTTTTCTCTTTGCCCTCCATCTTTATTTAATGTTCAAGTTCTTGATAACATCTTGGATATTTCTAGTTTGGTCTCTCAAACTAATATTAATTTTCAATCTCCTGATTATTATGTTTGGGCTTTATCACCAAGAAGGGGTTTTTTCAGTTGCTTCAGTGTACAATTATATCAACTTTTCTGGTAGGTCTTTTTCTTTCTCAAGACTTTGGAAAATTCTTTTGCCTCCGAAGGTTCTCTTCTTTAATTGGTGTTTGATACACGGTAAAACTAACACGAGAGTTAAGTTGCATAGGCTCAATTTGATCAATGATCCTCTATGTCCTTTTTGTGCTTGCTATGTAGAATCTATTGAGCATCATTTCCTTGAATACGAGTTCTCTTTCCCTATTCTCTCTACCACTAGTGTTCATCTGCTTGGATTGGTACCTATCATATCATCAGTGTTTGATTATTGGTAATACAGTGCTTTCAATAAGGATTTAGTCACCTTTTTATTAATATACTTTTGGTGCATTTGGAAAGAAAGGAATGCAGTCGTTTTTAACAAATCACTGAAGAAGTTTGAAGGCTTATGCAGACTTATTATTTTCTTCTTTAACTCTTGGTCAGGTCAATCTTCTTCCGCCAGGTTCATGCTTGCTTTGCCAGTGAATAACAGTCCAGCTGAATACGTTAGTTCGAATCATGGTGACTCGAGTCCAGACTTGCACTAGCTTGGTTATGGTTGTATGGTTAAGTCAACTCTTATGTGGGTTTATATTTTGGTTTGTGTTTGCACTTTCTTTTCCTATATCTCGTTTGCTACTGTAATCGTTTATTTGGGTAGTACTTATGTATAATTATCATTCTTAACAAATAATAGCCACCAGTTGGGCTTGTCAACTGCGTTATATATATATATATATATATTAATATTATGCTTAATCGGCTGTGCAGTTTCGTGCTACACATCCGTCCTACTAAAAAAACTGATTAAACATTGGTTCGATGCCCATTGACAATATAAAACCCTATTATCCATTGTGGTTCAATTATTCATGAAAACCATCGCCGTAGCGAATAGAACACAAACATCATGAAACATAAACTCACATTACAACAATATACAGGAAATCAAGGGATAACGGTTGTAATTTCGATCAATGAACGAATTGAAATCCCAAACTAACACCCGAAGGTTTTAAACTACATCAGAATAGACTTGAAGGATACCGTGTCGATAATTCATGTTTTAATGGCGTGAATCACATTAACAAGAGTGTCGAATAAATTCGATATACAAAATGGGGCGCACGGGCTTTAGAATGATTATTTATTCAATTCACATCATAAAAAATGTGAATTGACCAAGAAGGATCAACGTTGAAAGAATCAAATGAGAATCAAAGTCGATGAATCGAGCTGTTGGAATCTGTGAATTCATAAAGTTGAAGTTCACAAACGAAGTCCGAACGGGCCGAGCTCCGGTCAGGAAAGAGCCTGGATGGGCCCAAATTGTTGACCGTGGTCTCCATTGGTCAACAGAAGATTTTCAGTGGCAGACATCTGTCACCCCAAGGACAGACATCTGTTGTCAGGAAAACTGTTTCTCGATAGTTTGGACATACGTCTATCCATTTTTTGACAGACGTCTAAGCTGAAGCAATTATTTATTTTGCTTCCTAAACAATGACAGATGTCTGTCCCCCTCCCAGACAGACGTCCGAACTGAAGTGTGGCCATTTTTGCTTAGGAAATGAGGTGCAAGCGGCTCTTGGACGAGGCCGGATCAATGGTGCTGGCTTATAAATTTTTCTAAGTGAAAATGAAGTATCAATAACATGCCAAAGCAACTCATAACACCAAACAAACATGCATAAACATAAATATATATATATATGTGGGATTGCTATGATTTCGATTACATATTCAAAAATGAACAAATTCTCTAACCAAAGCTATCGAATATGATTCTAGTGACTTGTGAAGGATTAAAACTATGTCGGGGACAATGGAGCTTCAAAACATCCCCAAATCAACTCAAAACATATGCATAAGATCGTGTAAACAATCCTACTTATAATTTCAACTCAACGGAACAAAAACATATGGAATCAGCTAAGTTACATTAACATAACCAATTCACTAGCACATGCAAACACATATGAACACTAAATTACACTTGTACAAGCCAATGGCTTGTGGCATAGATGTGAGTTCATAAAGAACTCACCTTTGGCTCTTGTATGTCAAGAACAAGCTCCAACAAGGAAGAACAAGCACCCAAACGAGCAAAGCTCCTTTCTTTCATCAATTGCACCTCGGAAATCACCTCATACATTCACATCTAGACATATATGTGTTAGGGTTGTTAGAAAAATCCGAAATTGATGAGCTATGGAGATAAAGAAAAGGATAGAGAATCTTACCCAAGTCTTAGAATTGGATTTGCACTTGAATTGAGCTTGGATTTTCAAACCCTTGCTTAGGAATTTTAATTTCCCATTCCCCTTCCCTATTTCTATTTTTCTAACTGTTTGGAGAATAAATGAAGAGAAGGAGGATGATTTGGGGTTATATGATGAGCTAGGTTAGCTCAACCAAGACCCAACCAAGGTCCCAAATTTCCGATTCTCTGAACATATCGATGCTTATAGTCAAAAAGGTCGTAAACGATGATCCGGACTCAATGGAAGTGGTCCCGAGTCCTAATTTTATCGATTGTGAAAAACGACTATTTGAGTGATACATCGGATACGACGATATATTTAAATAAAATATTTAAATCTATTATCATGGAATGAGCGGGCTGTTACATCTGGCGTATTGATTGGATTATAAAATCACGGTGAGTAAACTCACTCTCTGGATTATTTAATATAATATTATATACTGTTTCTTGGTTGATTGGATGCGTTTAAATATTTTTGTGGCTATTCTATATATTTACTAGTTATATAAAATTGGTGTTTGTGACTATTATATATATATATTGGTGGTTGGATAATTCCTGTAGTATCATTAGCGGATGACCCTATACGCCACACAATATGATAATGGATATCTGTAACAACCCTGATTTTGGGAACCAAATTAATTTTGTTTTTAATTGCTTTAATGTATTTTAAGAATTTAAAATGGTTTATTTTGAGAATTAACGATTTAAAATTTATTTAAAACAAAGTTATAATGTATAAATTTATTTCAATTATAAAATGAACTCGAAATGGCATGGTAGTTTGAAAATTCGATTTTTAGTATCAAATAGATGTACAGAATTCAAAATAAATCGGATTTCATTAAAAAAGAAATGTTAGAATCTATTTAATGATATGTTTCTAACGAATGTAAGAAATTAAGATTTCACTTTATAAATTGTAAGTTATGATCTGATTAAATTTTAGAATAATCGTTGTGGAATTTATTAATATTTTAATATAATATATAACCCTTAAAAATAGCCATTTTGCAAATGACCTCCGTTTTCAATGAAACCACTTTTGTTGGATCCGGAATGTCAAACTATTGTCATATTTAAAATTTTAAGTCATGTGGAATTAGTATGTGAGCGTGGTAAATTTAAACATGATTTCAATTTCAGTTTGAATTTAATAAGCCAGTTAAAAGGTCATTTTTCAAATGGTCTCCAAATTTGATGAAATTAATTTTTTTAGGACTGTATCATCAAAACATAGCTAGATTTCAATTTCCATAATTTTTGGAGTTAGTATGTGGCCCCAACAAATTAAAATGTATGTTAAAAGTCAATATTGACCATTATATTATTTTATATTTTAATTTGTATAAAAACTGATTGAAACAGTCGAATTGGCTTATGAAACATATCCCATTATGTCCGGAATGGGGGTATTTAGCTAGGAACGACAGTCGTTGGGTTTGATTTGGAGTTCGAATCGGTAAACAAGTAATTTTGGAATTAAATAATATAAGAATATATATTATATATATTAATTTTCCTCCACTATAACCCTAATTCCATCGTTCTGGAAATCTACCGTCAGCCCCAATTCGAAGGCCGATATCGCTCAGTCCTTCTCCTCCCATTTTCGCAAAAACCACTCAATGAAATTTAAAACTTTCTGAAGCAAAATCCAAGAGCGTCTCAAGCTCTACCGATCCATACCAATTTGATGAATTACAGTTATGTAAATCACGAGGATTTATTATTCAAACTCGCCGACTTCGAACACCATTTCTGGCATGAGCAGGCTACTGAGCTGGCGGCGGCAACCGCGTGGAGCTCTGACCATGGCCGACGTCGTGGCACCCTTCGATCGGTCTCTGGCTTCCTCATTTGATGCGCGTGGGTGAAGAATCATGACGAGGTTGGGTTTTCTCATTACAGAAGCGAGGAAGAAAGGCTAAAAAAGAGTTTAGCCGTTAATCATGTAATTAATTTATATTAATTATATTTAGTTAGTGAATTTGTGTAATTAATGTATTCAGTGCCATATCTTTGTCATATGACATTGAATCCGACGATTTCAGTTGCGTTGGAATCGTGACAACGAACACTACAACATAGAACTGGCCAGAACGAAAAAGGAGCAAGTTGGATTTTTAGCTATATTAAACACTCGTTTAATTTAGTTTAAAAATAAAATCTTCAAATAAAGACTGACAGAGTGGAAACCAAAAGTGAGAACTCTCGCACTCAAACATTTGTACAGTTATTTATTTTTATAGCTGAATATGTATTTATTGCCTGTGACTGATATATTTGTTTGGTGGATGACGGATGTTACAGTTTTAAATGTTATCATTATTAACAGTGAAAATATTAGATAAATTCACATGGATTGTGATGTAAACCCCACACGGGTATTGGAACGATAATTTTACTCATCGCTCAATTATTTGTTGATGACTGAAATCCCCACACGAGTCTAGGGATGATAATTAATTCACATCTCCCTTGGATTTGACTGTATGTCAACCGATTGATTGATAGACTGTTATAAGCGTTATTTAAATATTTAATGCTTATACAGTTGTAAATTGCACTCTGGATGTGAATTGAATGTTCAATAGTTGTTTTTCACTATTTTTGAATACATACGATGTATGGAATCCATATAAATAAAATTATATGGTAATTGATCTAAGACTGATTCCAATTCAGAAATAATAAATATTTTAAAATAATATTTAGTGATAAATCAAAATATGATTTTGATATCCAATTTTGGATGGACACAAAAAAATTGAAATATATGAAGCCGAATTAAGTAGATATACGCCATTTTCACTCGAACAAAATTTTCTGTCGATTATATTTATTCTACAATGAATATCGAAAAGATGAGATTTCAAAATCTGATATTTTGAAAATATTATAATTTTAATGCTATAATGATATAGAATATTCAATTTTGATTTAAAATTGAAAACAAAGTTGAAATCGTTTTAAAATGAATTTATAAACGATTTATAAAATATGTTCTGAACGGAAATCGATGAAATATTATATATATATATATCTATATATATATATTTAAATGGTTTGAATAGAACGTATCGCACAGCGACCGTTTGCGAATTTCAACCATTAACTTCGAATTGGCATAACAGGAGATCCGACCGTCGGATTCTCCTAAAACCATAACCGATGGGTTCGTGTCGAAAAGTGCTTTCGAATGATAATAAGAGATTTGAAATCTAATGGTTAGATTTCAAAATATGTCTAAATCAGTTTTGGAAAAGGTCGCTATGAATGCAGTTCGGTGGCCGACATTGGAAACCGACTGTAAGGACCTTATTAAAATTTCTAAAAATATGAATAAGTTATATAAAATCATAATAAATGATTTGAAAAGGTTTTGGATGAAATATTCCATATTTGAAAAGACAAAAGATATTTGTTTGGATGAACTAGTTAACAAATAGAATAAATAATTGACATGTTTTAAGATAACCAGAATAATTTCCAACGTATGAATTAGAAAGGATTTAAAAGGAAATAATCTTCGAAATATTTTGATATTGGATCCCGTGATTATACGGATACTGTTGAGAAATTTGGAAGATATAGATATCGTTATTCCTAATACGATATCTGTTAGTCTCAGAATTTGATATTGAATGTAAGTCAATATAATTTCTATTCAGAGCCTTGTATTTAATATTATTAGATTTTGGTTTGTTGTGAGTGGTGTCTTCAATAAAACTATTCTTAAACCCAATTGAGAATAAAATAAATCATTTAATTAAGATTTAGAGAAGTTTAACAATTAATTAATTTAATTGGAACTGAAATTAAAGTGTATTTTGGGTTTATCGTGAACAATGTTTTAAATAACATTTGTTCTTTAACCCAATTAACGGTGAAGTTACGATTTGGAATTTATAATCTTTTAATTAAGATTAGTGGAATTTTCCTAAGCAAAGTTTTCTAACTTAATATATTAAACTGTAATTGAATGGAATTCGATTTAATAATCAAGATAAACGTCCTCAACGGTAGACCGTTACTATTTATGGAATTTAAAAGGTTTTGCCGTCATTCCATTTATAGTATTGATTTGATACGGAAATTTATATCGATTATATACTGATATGATTTCCATGAAGATTCCATTTTGATAGAAGTTGATATTGGGTTTACCGTGAATAATGTTTTAAATGACATTTGTTCTTTAACCCAAGTATAGACAGGATTTATTTCCTAAAATTTGGATAATCATTAAGTAAGGATTTTTGAGATTAAAATTGAACTAGAGCTTTAATGAATCTTTAAGTAGATTAAAATGAGAATAGGATAATTAAATTTATCGAATTCATGAAATGATCAAGAATGGAGTACCAATAGTTTTACTTCAGGCGATAGTTAAATCTTTAATTAGATTTGAACGTGAAATGGTAATTAAATTTACTGATAACATCGTGGGTGTTAGATATGGAGCACTACAAGTTTTGGTCCATAGGATGAATAGGTTGGGATTGGGATTAATAAAATAAATGATTACTTCAGTAAGGCTCGATAATCCTGACTAGGTTGTAAACCTTAATTTGGTTTAAGTGGTAAAAAGATATAATAAATCGTTTGAAAATGATATCCAAAGGAAGATTAAAGAATAAGTTTAAAAGAACTTATCTTTGATAAAATTAATGGGAACCTTTCCCTAAAAATGTGAATATTTGAATAAAAGAATATTCTGAGTTGGAATGAGGCATATGATGTGTTTTTATAGCACTTGATTATTGATTATAAAATACGCGAGTTATTCGGAAAGACCGGGTTTATCCTATTCTGAGTAACTGATACGGCGATTAAAATTCGATGATGAAGATAGTGGTTGAAGACCGGAGATCTTCACATCGTTTGGATGATTACTGATTTCTTGATTGGGCTGTCCACCAAAGACAAGGTAATAAGTGGTGATCGTCCAGACGTACTTGGAGATCGACTGGATATGCTAGGATGAATTGTCAATATGGCATGCTAAGATGCAAGTTATCAAAGCTTTTGTTAAGAAGCAAAGTCTTGTGGTTGATAATCAAAGCACGACTTTAATTAGCATAGCTTTGTGTATAGCGTTAATTTGCAAGCTTCACACCCCGGTATGAACCAATAACGGGATGAGGGACCGCAGGGAGGGCGTGTTTCTTTCTAGTTAGGAGTGATGCCATGGTATGGAGCCCAGGCAATTTACTTATGTGGATGTTGGAAAGCGAGGTACCTCGGATTTGGGTCACTAATGGCCCTTGATGGTCAACATACTGACCATATTTTATGCTCCATAAGGTAGGGAAACGTATTGTTTAGGAATTGCCAATACACAAATGTAAGAATGGACCGGCCCTACCGCTCTTAGGTGCAGTTGCGGCTGAATCCTGTGACATGGGACGCTAGATTGACTCGAATCGGAAGGAGAGATCCCTTGCCTTGTTTCATGATGAAAATTCAATTTCCAATACGCAACTTTTTGGTTTTAGTTGTAAACCTATATGGCGACATAGTAGGAAGGGGTACTATGTCCTCTATGATTGGTACATTTATATTTGAAGTTGATTTCTTCACTTATAGTAATAGTAAAAGATAAATTTCACATACCAAGCATGTTTGGCCATTATAAGGTAAAACTCTATCCTCTGGTTTGTATTTGCATTGTGTGTTGGGACCTAAGTCTTATGATGGCTCCATTTTTTCTTTTAGCATTGCGCTGTTGCTTTTATGGTATTCTTGGAAGAAAACCCGTTCCGTGTTTTACGGCGTAGTCCCTTGATTTACAAAACTTTAAAATAAAGTTAATAACTGTTTTAGTTCTCACACCAGTCCCATGACTGACTTGGAGTTTATCATTCCCACCTAAACTCTAGGTGCCCATATTTTCCACATGAGCAGCTAGTAGTTTTAGTTTTCGTAGATATTTCTTTTCACAAGATCCTGGATTACGGCTGGGGCTATATTCAGAATGCTTTGAATCCGTGTATTTCTTTCAGTTGTGGTAGTTTATGTTTTCCACTGTGCATTATATTTATGTATAAATATTTCTGCTGTTTTGTAATTTGTAAATCTCTGATATTTGTTTTTCAGCTATATATTATTTATCTAAAATTTGATATATTCTTTTACTCTAATGTAAATTGTTGTGATAGCAATGAAATGTTCTCATGTTTGTGTTATGATGTGTCGTGTTCTCAAAACAATCCGGGCTCCTCCATCTCTTCGAGGATTGGGGAACTCTAGGTCGTTTCAATGACCTTCTATACCGCGATATCTTGCCTCGAAGCAGGATGAGTATTATGTATGTTGGCTAATGTTTGTGGATGCATGGAACAGGTTGGAAGGATCCAACTGGATTCCTCAAAAATATTATTATTTGTTTGTTTCATATATATTATCATATGTGATGTGTTACAAAACCTGTGATTGATAATTGAGTATTTGGGGTGTTTAAATATCACTGGGGCCTGAATGTTGATTAACAAAAATATCGTGAAAAGGGGATTCTGAATTAAAAAGTGTAAATCTATTTTTTTAAAATGGAATTTGAATTTTGAATAGCTATAGAAATAGTAACTTGTTTTGAATAATAAAAATAAGTATCCAATTTATAAACGATGTTTATAAATTAAATAATGTAGGGAATTGAAGTGAATTTATAAACTGTGTTTATAAATGACAAATGAAAAATTATCATTTAGATAATTTGGGAAATGTAAATTCAGATGTGAATATAAAAGGGGAAATTTATTTTTCCGAAGTAGAAATTTAATTTCAAAATGGATTTGAAATCTAGACTTGTTTAAATATATAAATAAGTAAAATAAATGATGTTTATAAAGAATGGTGAAAAATTATCATTTGGATAATTTAAATGTTTTAAATTCAAATATGAATTTAAAATGAGAATTGGGAGCCATGTTAAAAAGGAAAACGAGGAAATATATTCCAATGTTCGGAATATAAATTAAAAATCCAAATGGATTTATGGTTAGATTCGACTATGTCGAATTTATAAGAAAAATATATATCCAGAAAGGATATTTAAAATTGTATTAAATAGAAACTGAAATTAAATATGAAGATAGATTATACAATTATATATATTAAAGTTATAAAAATAAAATAATCCAAATATGAGAATCAGGTTTCAAATAGATTTTGAAATGGGACTTGTTTTAATATCTAAAACAGGGCAGAAAATTATAAACAATGTTTATAAATGAATTTGGATAACTATTATGGGATAGTTTGGAATTTTAAATTCAAGTATGAATTTAAAAGTGAACTAGAAAGTGTCTTGAAAATGGAAAGATGAATGTTATTCCGAAATTCGGAATATAAATGGAATTCAGATAAATCCAAGAATTAAAATTTGATTATATTGAATTTTATAAATAATTTATTTATAAAGGGAATTGGAATTTAATATAGCAGATCGAGTTGTAAATAAATTTATAACCGAATTATGAAATAATCGACGATTAGGGATAATCAAAAATATTAAGTGAAGATTGGAAAATTGGTTTAAAATATATTAAAATGTAGTTGAAATTTATCTATAAACAAAGTTTAAACATTTATATTTAAATATAATCAAAACGAACTCGCCGTATCGCGGTAGTTTGTAAATTGGCATTTCGAACTTCAATTGAGTATATAGAACTCAATTTAAGTCGGAATTCTTTGAAACAAGAATCGTCATGACCTATTTGATAATTGCTTTCTAATGGAAGAGAAAAATCTGAATTTCTCTTATAGATTTTGAGTTATGTCAAATTCAAATCTTCAGAAAAGCAGCGCCATAACATTATAAAACCATAACGGTTTATTAATTAAAATTGAAGTATTTAAAGTTAATAAAATATGGATTCTTAAATTTAAAAATCTAGATTTGAGTTGTAAAATAAATACGAACTCAAGTTGTGTAAATGAAATGATTTTTGAAACAAAAGTCATAAATTTTAATTTTGGAATAGAATTAACCAATTTGAAGAATAATTAGTTAATCGAGTTTTGAATCGAAATTGGGCGTTGGATAAGTGAATGGGGTTTATGAATTTATATTGGAAATCGAATATGAAACTCGAGTTTTGACCCTTTTCTCTTCGGGCGGCTTCACTCACTGACGGTAGCCCTTTTCTCTTTTGGACGGCTTCACTCACCTATCAGTATTTTAATCCAGCCTATAGGTCGCCCCTCCCGCGGCTCGAACTTCCGTCGAGCGGTTCTCGGTGAAAGCACCGAATGATAGGCTCATTAGGTAGAACTCTCCCTTAAAAGCTAGTTTGGAAGGGGAGGGTGTCTAATGGGCTATATACTAGCCAATAGCTCCCATATTTTGAGGTTTGGGACATATCATTGCATCAGTACTTTCGGATAGGGCTACATTAACGACTTAGACTTCATTTGCCTAACCCTGTTTTACCAATTTATTTTTTCTACCGTTCCTTCATAATCTTTGTATGTGTAGTATTATTCGATTAGGTAATCCAATCATATCAACGACTCTGGTACATTGATTTGAAGAAATCTTCGTTAGATCTATTTGAAAATGGCATCCTTTAAGTTCGAATGGAGTTAGTATCATCGATCGGTCGTCAGTTATGTCCGCATACTTCAACCCATCAGGTAAATAATCTTTACATAACAAATATATGCCTCAATTTCAGACTTAATCTAAACTTATGTTATTGGTTGTACCGATGATCCAATACACCCTATTTGGTAGTTACGCACTATTGTTGGCAAAATTTGTGTTCTGTGTGCTATTCAAGAATAGATTTTTTGATTTTTTTTTTTTTTTTTTTTTTTTTTTTCCTTTTACCTACAAGGCTGATGTAATTTTTTTATCAGATCTGCGTTACCTGAGAACATCAATTAACCTAGCACAGTTCAAAATCCTTTGCCTATCCTCTGTAAGTTTGTCTTTCTATTTTGACAATGTTTTGTAATTTTAATTTATCATTACCATGATTGAGATTCAAACAAATAATACGTTTAAATCCCTGTAAACAATATGCTGTTTGTATTTTTCTTTTTCGTTTCTTAAAAACCAAGTTTTGCTAATTTTAATCTACTGCCTTAAAAAATAAAAACAAGATTCATATATTATTTATGTTAGGTAGCCATTGACTCAAGCTGGTCTGTAGAAACACTATTTCTTTTATGCAATTGGTGCAGTTGATTTCAGTACAAGACATTGTTGACAATATGGAAAACGCAATAGGGACCACGTGATCGGCCTTTCACTACATCATGGGATCAAATGCGCTATCTTCATGCAACAACTGGACATTCAAACATCACTGCCTATTGGAACTCTAAAGCATAGTTAAGCAGAAATCGCATGACAAGTGGTGGTGAATCTTTGCTACGAGATTATAGTTACCATTTGAGTTTGGGACTGTAGCTGTGCCGGACACGGAATGATATGGAGGATGTGCTGGAGTTGATAAAAGACGAAGTGGTGAGCCATACTTTTCGATGGCTACAAGTAGTTTGATGGTGAAACCTGAGTACGGACAATTTGACGAGGGTGAAATGGTGATGATGAAGATAGACTATAAAACAAGGTATAACCGTTTAATTTATTTAGTAGTTTATGGAATCTTTTTTTTCAAATGAAAAGTTTATATATTGATGGTGCACTGAGTAGGGGAGGTGAGAGCAAGGTTGGCGCTAGATGCTGATTTCATGATACAGACATTTAACAACATAATTGCCTTAGAGGGAGAGGATTGGTCGTTTTGGATTGAATGGGAACAGGGGAATTACTGCCAGTGGAGTTCAGTGTTTAGGGAGAGTTTGTTATTGGAAAATAATTTGATAATGGAAGCTCTTGGCCATTTGAGAAAGATAGAAAATCATTAAGGTAGCAACGCTCTTTGTTAACAAGTAACTCATTTTATTTTTCAAAACTGACTATTTATTTCTATGTATATAAAGTCAATTTTTGTTCTCCATAGAGAATTGGACAAGACCGAAGTGGTTCTATTTTTTAATCTTTCATTGAAATAAAATAATGTCTAATTTCCATCGTTTTGGCGGTGAAGGCAAATTCTTGATGACATCTGCTGCTTTCATGCTTTAGTTTACTGACTTCTCTTGGTACACGACACGGTAATCTGAACTTTCTTCCGTCCCATATGTGTTACATTATTTTATCTTTGATTTAGTCGTTAAAAAATTATCTTAGTTCCGTTTTTTTTTCTAATGTTTAATGTCCTTTCAATGCATTCAACGCTGTAGTACTAGAATTTTAATATACATTAGGTACCCCAATATTAAATGTGTTGAAGCAGTGTAGAATTTTAATAAAAAAGGTGAGCCTTGAATTAGAACTTGGAATAATCATAAGTCAACGAAGTATCTTTTTCAGTTCTAAAGAGCTCCCACTTTCTCTTTTTCGCATGTATTAAGCTGCTAAAAGACTTGATAAATTATTCTGTCAAAATTTCCATACACGTGCTTTTGCTTATCATTTTTTTTCTCGAACATCCCGGTCAATGGTGAAAGAACAATCAATTAAGAGGTATTTCCAGACGGGATTGCTTGCTATTAACTTCTACCTAGACTCACTTAATTCTGATAATCTGTTTTACATATTTGAGGAGATGTTTTAGGAACATTATGACACATGTTTGAGGTAATTTTAGCCAGCTGCACATTATTTGTTGTTCTGATCATTTTTAAATATTATATTTTATTTATGTAATTAATATTTTTCTATGGATGAATAATTTTATTTTGTCTTCATTAACAAATATGCAGGTATGCTTTCATACCTTCTCAATATGGATTAGCAGGTATGCATTTATTTATTACTTATATAGGAAAAGAGAAACCAAGTTATTCGTATATGTAGAATGTCACTTTACAAAAGCACACGCCATTTGCCTTGAACGCTGTTGATATTTCAGTTTCATTTCATCAAAATAATCCCCTCTTTACAGTGCGGTTAAATTACCTGCCTTTTTCCACCCGCTTTCCATAAGAAAATTCATTATCACAATTCATAGTTACCCATACTAAATTCGTTAGCCAACCATCCTCCCCGTCTTCATCACCATGTTCTTAACCATCAACGCCAATCACTTCCCCCATCAAAATTATCCACTTATTTGAGGTGTTACTGTTTCTAATTGCAATGGTTGTTTTCTTTTTTTTATGTGCGGATTAATTTTATAGTTAAGATCGATTTCTGGTATAAGATTGCTTTATGTCCAACATTGATTTCCCAATTCATGCTCTAGCCCTGTGTAACACTTAATTTGATTTCAAAACATATGCACAGAGAGGTCATTATTGAAGTTTTGACTTTTTAATCCAACTCCGATATGAATTTCTGTTATTTACATATGCAACTTTAGATGTGATGGACTTGATGTCTGAATATAGTTTTGTATGGGAAAAATGACTTTATACAAAGTTTAAGTTTTTGCCTACGGGCTTAAGTCCACGGGAGCAATAGTTAATTATGAGTTCTTTACGTTGCTCCGTAATGGCACCAGCTAGATCTCCAATATGATATTACACCTTTGCTAAGTATTTGAAATAAGACTCACGTAATTTTATAATATTATTCATGTGAAGATAAAAGAAAAAAAAAACAATTGAAAAAAATATATAAATAAGTTTGTATTTTGTTTGAAAATCCCGTGTTTTAAAAAAAAATACTATGACCATTTACTGAGATATGTACTCAAAAAGGAAGCTTTACTTAATTGATATGTACCAAAATGTTAGTCATTTTATTTATTTGAAGGTGATCCACCAGGCACATTATTGTCCCGCCTTTATGTTCTTTATGCATTTTATTATTTAAAAAAAAAAGGAGAAACCACAGATATGAGAACATCCCACGTGTAAATTTCATGCTTTAACGATCTTATTCTACTGTATTCTGATTGCTATCTTCTATAAACGTTCATTCTCACGCAATCACGATGTTTGTTGCTGCTTCCTCCATTTCACTTTCAGTTATTCACTTTTACCACCATAATTCTTTTAAGCTCCTCTTTCTCTCTCACTTTTTCTCTCTGCTGATGTGAAAATCCTTATTTAATGAATCAATAACTATAGTATTTCATACTTCAATCCACTAATTGTCGTTCTCTTTTTTTTTTTTTTTTGCATGGTGCTTGATTTACACTCCATGTGTTTTCATCAGGCTAATAGCAATATGCACGCAGTTGATACTACTGTCCCCAATTGAGGTACGAATAATAATATTCTATTATTTAAAATTATCCTTGAGTAACGTTAAAACTGGTGTAATTTTTATAAGTATTGTAATCTTTGTCACATTAGTTCTTAAGTTGTTTACGTTTTGAGTTTATGTGATTAGATTCGGTTAGATCTGGGATTTAATTTTCTGTAGTAGAACGAAGCTCCGAAGTTCTGACAAGCTAACTAGAAGATTTAATAGCACAATCCATGAATTATTACTGTCTTTTAGACTATTGCAATTTAATATACCGTGTTTAAAATTGCCTAATTTCGTAGCCCAAATATTTTACAACTATTGATATTTATTCTTAGCATGTATATGATCAATCTAAAAAGGAAGTTTTATTTACTTGATATAATGTAATCAACTAGATACGTGGGTAACACTAATTTTTCCCATGTTCTCAGAATGGACAAATGCATTTCTACTTATTTCCAGCTTTACCATATAGAATATTGAAAACTTGCTTCAATAATTAAAATTTTATATAGATATTAATATGCTATTCTTTTAAACATTGATTTTTTTAATGTTGCGCAGATTTATGGTATCATCTACTATTTTCTTGCCAAACATTACAACTAAATTGTGTTTTCCATGTACTTCTAATCGATATACTAATGTTCATTAAAACAACCGTTGAACTATTTACATCTAGAATTATGCTTTCAGCTGAAAACATTAAATGATAAACCAATTATTCGCCGAAAAGTATATTTTATTCCATATATCCTCTCTTTCATTTTGGAGTGAGTTTTCTTTACATGCTAATACATTCGAAATTCAAACTGTATAGTTATATTTGATTCCTTTTAATTGCTATTTGTCAACAATTTATTTCTTTCAGTACTACCAAATAATTTCTCTATTATTATTGGTTATATGACTATATATGAAGTTAAATCATTTGTTTAAATATATTGATATATAAGTCACACAGTATACTCATTTTACTCTTTATCACAAAAGTAAAATCCAATCATGCTTAGGTGGTTGGCTTTTTGGCATAATTTCATTAATAAACATAGTTAGATTATTGGCTAAGAGCATCCTTAGAGAGAAGAACTAAATTGCTAACATCATGCTTCATAAAAAAGTGATATTAATATTGTACGTTATTAGCTTCGAACATTAAAACATCATATTCGAAAGAAAAAACGTACTTTCCTGGCTTTAACTATGAATAGATAAACTGGAAAGACTTCCTTACATGCATAGCTATGGTTGACAAATAAGTTTTCCATAGTACTTACGTTTTCCATATATTTTCACATGTATTTTAGCATCTTGCTGTATTATTGTCATCTGAAGACTTCCTTAAAGACTATGGAGCAACGAGGAAAGAAAATTACAGGTTTTACTTTTATTTATTTTTCCTATGGCTATGAATCATTAAATAAACTAAAGCGACCTTATTTTCTAAGTTGAAATTGGGGAATTGGATATTTATGGAAACTCCTTTGTTAATGCTTTACATACTTGATTCACCTTTGAGATCAATATATTAAATATGAAATTGTTAGAATAAGGGGGTAAAAGTAAACCAGGTCGATAACGGGTTGTTGATGATACAAGAGGATCTACATAGAGTTATATCCAATAATAAGAAAAAATGTACTGCTTTGTGATAGGGTTAAAAAGTGATAAAACTATACCCAACTAGATGTCAATTATATATGCTTGTGTTTAATGGTAATAATGTAGTTTTCTAATTTTGTTGCAAATTAATTAACAGAGTTGGGATTGATTGCTTATTTGCCTTGAAGTATGGATTGCATATTTGCTAAAAACAAGTATTTACATCATTCACCGACTGACGGTCGAGGTGCGGGGGGAGGGTAAGGACAAAAATCTGTAAATGGCTTTAGGAAACTTTGCTTCCATTGGAGGCAATGATGTCGGAAATGATTGTACTAAAGTCAACAAGGATGGTTCTTGATGGATGGGAGAGTAAGATCACTGTTGATTATTTCTCTTACTGCTCAAGATAGATAACTACTACTATTGTTTGCACAATTTTATTAGTCATTTCATATGTTTTTCTAAAGTTTACAAGTCAAACTGACAGAGTGAAATTTAATATGGGGTGGACTCTTACTCATAAGGGAATAGCTACCATAATTGGTTATCACCGCATAGAGGCCAAAAATTAGTAGAATTTAGTTTAAGTCCTGAATTGTATATCATTAAAAAACTAACTCTATATATGACAATCAGTGCAATTCAATTCAAGTTCTTGCATCACCATGACATTAACATACAACCCATGCAAAATGACTTTGTATTTTAAATGTGTAATTAGTAGTTTTTCACTACAGCCGGCAAAGAACAAATGGTTGTTATGCTTTTGTATGGCCAACAGTGAAAATGACTACCATAATTATTGTCTCAGCCTTAGGATAAAAATTTACTGTATGTGTAGCTTAAATAAAATCAAGCTATGATATGTAGAAACTAGAAAGCTGGCTGTGAATATTTTTGTACATCACTTTATGGTTTAGTCCAATTTACATTCCATAGGAAATCAAAGAAATAAGTATTTCGAAGATATTAAATTTGGTTTTAACTTTACTCAAGTAATATAAGTTTGAAGAAAAAATAATTAGTGATTGGTTTTATTGACCAAAAATTGTATCCTGCGACCAGAAGAAGAAAATAACTGTTATTGTCAACTAAAGTTTAGTACGTTGTATCCTCCTATACTATGGAGACAAGTAACCGTTCTTTCTCAGGTTTATGTCCAACACAAAGATTGAGGATTAACTGAACCAATTGGATCTCTTCCAGCTATTTGGATGCTTAAGTGGAATTTGGAGCTAATCTTCTAGCGAGTAGAAAGCCAAAACATCAATTAGACCTTCAGCTCAGTCCCAACTTTACTTCAGCAATTTTTCAATTGAAATAAGTACATCTCAGTTGTGTGACCCAATAAGTGGATCAAGAATGAAAAATGCTGTGTTATTTTGCGTAATTGATTTATGTGAATAAATTTAAACAAATCATTAATACTATTTTTGGCGTTATCTAAAATGTATCAGTTTAACAAATCATTTATTTCTCAAACTTTATGTAGAATTTATCAATTACCAGCCATATGTTTGGTGAAAGGATTATGTATGCACCATCACTTTTTCAATGTTTCATACAAATATTTAAAAAAGAATCATGCTATAACGACCGAATAAAAAAACGGTGGAAAATGTGGGATATGGGAATAGACGGGTAGGGGAGAATTTAATTCACGGTTGCATGGTGGAGATTAGCGCATAGAAACTAAAAAAAGGCCAAGAAAACAGGGGGTCCACAGCCTATTTTTGCACCGTAGATTTTGACTGCATTTCAATCGGTTGCTTTAGCATAGTTGTTTAAAAAACCACACTTTGTGTATGACTCCTATCATTGTCCCCTTTCATAGATAATTTTCGCTAAATCTCAAATTTGAAATTATTAAAGGTCCGTTGGGACAATAATTTCTTCGGATGGGGTGCACGACTTTTATATTTGTAGAAATACATAATTGTATTGTTTATAGTTTAGTGGACGAATGTTGAATCTAAATGTAAATGTAAAGATTTGACTTGCAAATCAATATTTATATTATTATTGGTGGAACATCCACTGTATAATGTTACCATTTACTATGAGAATTTGTGTGAGGTTTAATCTTGGTCCTACTAAATCTGGACCGCTTATTCAATGCCTTCAAGTTATTCTGACTATTTGATTAAATGTTAGCTATGCATGCATAGCTAATATATTGTACTCTTGCACAAAAATGAAAATTGAATCATTAGAATTTCACAAAAAAATTGTACAAATATTACATAATCTATGATCGTTGGCTTGCACCGAGGTAAAAGGTTAAAATCTACAGTACTATGTCTATCGATGAAAATTGAAGTTGACAATGTTATGCTTTTTAGATGGACTAAAATAAAAAATTGAAATCACATGTTTATTCCCATTTATATGAATTTTTCCACTTTTATCTTTGCTCATGTAAATGGTAATGTATAGTAAAAAATAGAAAATTAAAGATGGGGATTATGCGTGAAAGACATATAGTTAAAAACATCTACAAGAAGGAGAATCAGAAGAGTATTAAGGTGACAAGTATTAAACTGATGAAAGACATAGTTAAATGATGGACAAAATAATTTGGGATTAAATTAACATATAAAGCATGTTTTAATTTTAAACTTTCCATGGTTTAATTTGTAATTAGAAACCGTGAACAGTTTGTACAGTTTTAACACAGCTGTAGTCCATAACCCATGTACTTATTATTGCAGATGTGGGTATAATTGATATTTCAGTAAGATTCGTCAGTTTGGTGTTGGCATCTACTCAACATGAAGTTAAAACTGGTTGTTCCATCTCAACGCAGGTATAGTGTCTGGTACTCAGGTAAATGGTTCGAAAATTAATACAAAATAACGCATTTTATATTGGAGTAATATGTATATAGTGCTTGGTGGTATTTTATTGACATATATATATATATATATATATATATATATATATATATATATATATAATATATATATATAATCTCTCCTCTTCATGGAAGAAATTTCATTGTAGTTATTCTCATCTTCACTGTCAATACATCATCTCTGATGTTAAAATCTTATACACAAAGTAAATGCGATTGTATCAACTGTTTCTCATAATCATTATGTTCTTTACAAATTGTGGCCTAAATATGCATAATTGTCCGACAATTTCCATACAAAATTGAACCTACATTATAGCCACGCCAGCAAGGGAGTTTTCCTTAAGATCCTGTTGTATTCATGTTGCTTTGCTGACTGTTGCAGGAACCACAAATTTTTGATACTCTCTAATTATATCACTTCAGCTAAGCATTCCTAATTGTCAATATATTACTTGCATCTAAAAAAAAAAGTTTAATTTTATATATTGTATTTTTTAAAATGATATATCGGGACACAAATAATCTTTCTTCCTGTGGTAAATATACTTTATAACTATCCCTTTCACTTTTATAATACAAAAATGGATTCATTTTAGGTAAGACACGAAGACATTCTGTCAGCATGGATCCATCGGTAAAGCATTAGGAGCATATCTAGAGACCATCTTATATGCGAAAATTACCCTGCTTTAGTGACGATTATCAACGACAAATTAGCCACATGTATAAGCCTATAAGGTACAACATTCGATGGGGTTACATGATGTCATAGCACCATCGACCATAGTTATCAAGGCGTGCGCTTAGCCTAAGCGCAAAAAAGCCCAAGGCTCAAGGCTTGTGCCTTTTTGCAGTTTGAGTGCACTTTTATGTAGTTTGAGGCGCTTTTTTTTTGCTAAATTCCAAATTTTATTTATAAATAATTAAATAAAATTTTTAATTGTTCAATAAATTATAAAATGTGGTTTAAAATTTAAATCTTATTAATAAAATATGTAGATAATTGAATGAATTATAAAATATGGTTTAAAAATTAATTTGTAGTTAGTAAAATAGCAGATCAAACTCATATAAAAGGCACACAAAAAAGCCCCAGGCTCAATGCTTGCGCCTTTTTGCGCCTTAGCGCCTTGACTACTATGCCATCGACTTAATATTTAAATTCAGTATTTATTGGTGGACTAGACTTACATGATAATATTACATTTTAAATGCTAACCAGTATACATAATTATTTCATTTTGGCAGTCATGCTGCTAAATTGAGTATATCAAACCTTATCAAATATAATACAGTGACTTAGTTGAAGTACAAAAAACTATTACTATCCTATAAAGTTGAAGACCGAGCCTTTATCACACTATTTATTGAAAATATGAAAATTTGGTAATGTAGTTTTACCCTTGTAATATTTACATATGATAAAACATACAAAAGCATTACTTTTTAACTTTTAATACCATGTTGACTCTCTGATGTTCATGATAAAATTTGTGTATTTTTGATGATGATATTAATTGTTGATATTTAGTTGAGTGTAATCCTATGCATTTTAATCAACTTCTTAACTATGTTCATTTTGTTACTATATAGAATACCAAACATAATATTTTATTGCATAGCCCAAACATAAATCTAAATATGGTATTTTTAACTAATGAGACAGAAAACATTTTCTATCTAATGTATAACTTGGTTGGGCTATAATTGGTCATGGTTTTTAAATTTTCTACTACGTGCTTTGTCTATTAAACAATGACACATTTTTTCCCATAGGCTTCATTTAGATTGGACATTATTTTCATGTTATTATAAACTTAATTTTATGATATTTTCTAAACTGAAATGAACTCAACTTTGTTGGTACTATTTGTTATTATTACTATCGATACAATCTTGTATTTAATATCTTTTTGCCTGGATATGTTTTTGATAGCATACAAGTAGATTATGCCTGGTGTTGTTCCTTTTCTACTCTTTTATATAACTGTCACAAAGAATTTTTCAACCAACTTCGGTTTGAATAGACATAATGTGATGCAGTAGAATGACCAATGTAGATGTTAATGCTATTTGGCATCAACACCATCTAGGAAGTAATTTAAAACGACGTTAATTTACATGCCTTAATTTCTCGCTAATTGAAAGTTATGTTTATTCAGATGGGTTGTCAATGTATCTCTATTTTACTATACCACAAGTGCAACTAAAAGTGTGTAGAATCATCAACAAAACTAATATCAACATAACGAGCTCTGCATATTCCAGTTTACTTCTGTTTTTTGTGCGCTTAATTTATCTATTGGACGGCAAGAGGGTTGTCATGCTTACTTTGGTTGTAAAAAGCTCAAATAGTATTGACAGTCTTCCAAAATAAAACATAAGGAGTGAAGGCAAAATCTGAATAAATATGACTATATATGATTTAGCGAAATTTATTACTTTCCAAATTTCACAATTTCAATGCTTAGTTTGTACCATTTGCAGTAAATTGCAAGAAAAAAATATATATAATATAATAAATTTTGGATAAAATACGGACAGGTTTGCTTTTTTCGTGCATTAGTGCTCAATATTTCGGAAAGCTGTTTTGGATGCTTCCGGCATTTAGTCCAGAAACTTCAAAAAATAAATAAAAATAAATAAAGGTATCTTATATTGGAATAATATGTATGTAGCGGTTGGTGGTATTTTATTGATGGATTTATTTCGCTTCCTGACAACAGACTTCATTGGAGCTATTCTTATCTTTATTAGCAATATAGTATCTTTGATATTATATCTTACACGCAAACTAGAGAATAATGAATTTGGATATCATATGTTGCATGATATTTTATTTTGTTATATACTGTTTGATGTTCTTTGATTTAAAGTTGTTCTCCAGTTTTGAAACTCCTTACATGATATGGAAATTAAAAATTTTAACAATAACACATTTGCTATCTTTGCAGATAGTTCACTCTTTCCATTGACAGTCTGAAGTTGGCATTGTTTCATATTTCTGGGTTGATACATTTTTACATTGAAACAATGGCGTATGATCATGCATTTGCTGTTGCAAAATTTCAGTATTGACACATGGTTTTTGATGTTCTTTTATTGATATTGAGTTAAGGAATGTTTTCAGCTTTTGTTTCAGCCAATACAACCAACCCTTATTTTCCTATTATGATTTCATTTGTGTGGATTTTCAAAATATGCTGTTGGAACTTGGAAGTATATTATATATAAAAGAGGAAATTGCAATTGTTGTGATTGGTGAGATGCAAATTTATCTGGTCCGTCCTACTGATATTTGGAGGTTGATTTGGTATAAAAATGCAGCTTTTTTATTATTAATAAACTGTTGCTTTATATTAAATTTATTATTCAAATTGTGACTTATAAATTACAGCTTCAAATTATGATAGTGCAAACTGTATTATTCGAAATTAACACTACAGGTGTCACTAACTTAAGAGCAAAACGCCGCTTCATATTGCAATGATAGACAGGTATTATGGCTTTACTGAAGATATTGGTGATCCCAACTTCCTAGGTAACATGAGCAATATGAAACCTGTGTATAGTCATGTTATAGTTTTAGTATAACAAAGGCATGTCAAATATGAAACTTTGCCAACATAGAGAGTATTCAAGCTTCCTATGGTTAGTGACATGTATTGTGAAACAAAATCATAGCCTTCGATCTTGCAAGTATATGAAATTGATTAGCAGTCATTTACTCTGTTTCCCAAATGTATGAGCTATATCAATTTTGTTTTCCAAAAGTATATTGTACTTCTTTCCAGATATATGTTTCTTTATAAATAAGTATTACTACATATACTTTTGTTCAAAATATCGTTTTCCACCCATAACCGTTGTTGAATGGAATGTCAGTTCCTCCAGCAATAACATGAGAAAACGGTATGAAAATTTTGAGAACTAACAACACTGTTATACTACCAATCCCTACTGATCTTGCAGTATTACAGAGAAGAGAGAAGCGGCAAGTAGCCACGTCAGATGGAGAATAGTCCGTATGTTTAAATAATTGATTATAGAATCGAATTATCTGTTTTGCCTGAATTGTATCCTTCATGTGAAATGCATTAAAGTTTAAAATTTTAATTTCTTTATGGACAAGTCAACATTTACGGAAAAACAAATAGGTTTCCTACCAATAATGCGGTCTAGACATAAGATGTAACCTACATGAGAATAATGGTATGTTCGGCAGTCCAAAACGGACCGTTTGCTCAACGGATGCGTCCGTTGAGCAACTGTCCATTTTGGACCGTCTTCCAACCGCTCAAATTTGAGTTTTTGGGGTACGACGCGTTCTACCCCGAAAGCTCGAATTTGAGTTGTTAATCGTGCATTATGAATTTTAATTGATAAATTTAAACTTTTATAAATTTCAAAAATTGGTAACTTGTGCAAATGAGATCCGTTTGAAATGCGGTTTTTTGCGTTGCAATCGTATCGAAGTGCTCTACGTAATTGAGTAGGTTGAACTGAATTGGAGTAACTTATAATTTTTCAATTTATTTATTTATTTATTTGTGTAAATTATTGATACATATTATTTATTAAAACAAAAAGTAATTTAACTAATCATAAATTAATTAAATTAAAAAACAAAAATAAAATGGTCCGCTTAAATTCTCCATTTAAATGCTCCGCTTAAAGCGCCAAACACATTCTCCGCTAACTTAAATTCTCCGCTAAAATTCTCTGTTTTCACTTGCGGTATTCATATTATTAAAACCATACACACATCTGATAGAGTAAATTTATTACACTAATGTGACATCATCATCTTGATGATCAATAAAAGAGAATGAGACAAAAAATATCTTTACAGATTAAAATATTGTAACAATGAAAGAAGAAATAATGTTGCATAGACAGTAAACATCAAATGCTGGGTCATCGTGAGGCTGCTGTAATACTAATATGTTGTTTATTATGCATGTGCGGGAGTTGTGATATGCATTCTTCTTACAACATACAAGCCATGAAGGAGCACAACAAGAAGTTGAGATAGCAATGCAGCATGTCTCAATTTCATATGTAAGCCAGGACAAAGGATTCTAATGTTTCATGCTAAGTCAAGGCGGTTTGCTATTATGCACAAAGGTCAAGCTTGCTGTTGTGAATGAGCAATTCTCAACAACATATGCAAGCCAGAACAAATGAATCTAATGTATCATGCTCAATGGAGGAGGGGTTGCTGTTTGTGCACAAGGGGCGAGTGAGCTATTGTGAAATGTACTGGGCTTATCCGCATGGGTGGTGGGGAATTCAGTCCAGGCTTGAGAGTTGAGATGGATTCACACATATCAGTATGTGCTGAGGCTAAAGCATGATTCATGTGATGACTAAAGGTCTGACATGTAGAGAATGTGTTGTTGTTGTGCACAATCAATCTGTTAACTGGCCCGTTAACTGACCCGAATAAAGCCACAAACGCATTTCCAACTGAACTGCTGTCTACATTTAAACAACCCACTAAAATTTGTTGCTTAACTACTCCATTAACGTTATGAACAAACACCACACATTACTTACGGTCCACCACCATCCTGACGGCACTTCTAACCTACGACATATAATTAAAAATTTGAAGAAATTCCAATTATAGAACCAGCGATCAAATACTATTTTACCTTTGTAGCAATGAATTCATTATGTCAATAGCACATAACTTTTCCTTACTCATACCATCAACTCAGACCTATGCTTACATCACTATTACACCTGCCAAATCATTTTATGTCAACCTTTACGTACCAACAAACCAACGCAATCCAGATCCAAGCTGCTTCTACTTCTCCATAAATCTCCTTTACCTACCCGTGTGCGAAGCACGGGTTCCAAACTAGTATCGATAGGGAAACGAACTTAAAATAGAATATTATAAACAAAAAGGAAATCTATAATTAAATATGGTAAAAATAGAAAGAGAAACGTATACATGTTTTAAAAATGAGTAATTGGTTTATATGATATTGATTATTCGAGATAAGTGGTCTTGACCGTTTTGAAGTTAACTAGTCTATTTAATCAAGGTCTGAGAGGTATTTATACCCCAACTTGATTGATTTTATTATTAATCAATAAAACACAAGATTCAGGCTCGAAGATAAATGTTTTGAATAAGATTTAGTTGAATGCCGTATTTTGGATTGTCGTAACAATGTTTTACACAACATTCGTTTTAACCCAGATAAGTGGAATTTTGGAAATATAATAATAAAATTTCCTAAGTATAGAAATGAATGGTCGTAAAAGGGAGAAGTACTTGGAATGTTTTCCAATTATTAATAGAAGATATTTTCTAAGTATAGAAAATAAAAGAAGGCGAGATATGGAAATGTTTTCCAAATAGCGTAAGAGATCAAGATGATTATTAAAAATATTTGGTTAACAAATATTGATAAGGAAATGGAGAAGTGATTTCATTAATGGAATATTAATTAAGGGGCCCAAAGATTGTTGATGCTTTGAATGGTTGTTTGTTTTTCTTCAATAGTTAAATAACCGACTATCGAAGTATTTGCCAATATCGTTATCAATATGGAGAGACCAGTTGGATTATTATCCGAGATCCACTTCATATTGGCAGTAGCGTTACAAATCTGTTTATACAAAGATAATCAAAGATGGAGTAAAGTGCAAGGACTTTTTCTATTAATCCTAGGTAGAAATTGCCTAAGATGGATTAATGGAAATTGTGCCTTCAGTTTCGTTCAATCCTAGAACGAAGTTGTATGGACGAATGTCTGACAGAGTATTTCCAGTGATCACATATGTTGTTCTATATAAATATATATGGTGGAGGAAATTTATTCTTTTAGTATAATATCTAGATTATATTTGTGCAAATCCAATTAATGGTTAACGGAACTGACAATGTGGCATTCAAAGTGATTGTGCTGTCAATGGAAAGAAGTAAGCGTAGCCTCAGGCCTCAACAACCGAAAAATGACAAAAATCGGGCAAGCAGCATAGCTAAGTGGGTAGTTCCCAATTAGGATGTATCATCACCTATCTAGAGGAATTCATTTCATTCTTTATTCTTTTCGATGATGACCCTTTTCGGGAAACAGTTGTTGATCCCAACCGCTGGTGACATTCGATACACTCAAGCGAAATGAGTGGTCGGTCATGTGTGGCCAGGTTATAAGATGTTTATATTAAACCCAGTGTATTCTTCTCTAGAGATACACTATCGGAAGGTGGTTCCATACCTTGTCATAGTTGGAAATTCATTACCCAATAAGTGCTCATGGTTTTGATTGTATACTATATACGTGGGGCGTAAGTGTAACGACCCGGGGAAAACTCGACGCTCGAATTTTCGACAATAATACATAAACTCGTATAACTTGCCAAAAACCCAAGTATCGAACCCCAGATTGTCAATAGAAAGAATTTCGAGGGTGAGGAAAGAAAGAAAGAATATTAGAATAGAAGAAAGAAGAAGAACACCACATCAGAATCTCACAGCGGAACGAGTAAAATATAATATAATAAATGCTTTATACAAAGAAACTGTATATACATACCAATCATCAGAGTACAACAGATATCAGTCACATCGGAAAGTAACTTTATATAACTAGCGGTGAAGCCGCCTGCTTCCAGCTCCTGAAACTCCAAGCGAAACCTAACCTGGAACATACTCGGTCTGACCCGAGCACATTTGAAGCAAAGCAAAATACACTGGGTCAGTCTGGAATACTATCAGTGATAAATCCACAGAACACGCAACTTGTTTAACTTTGCAAAATCCTTTATGAAATCAAAGGATAATAGCAAGACCAGCCCACACATAAACACGGACGGTTTTTACCTTACTATGACCCAAAACATTTTCGAAATCATAGTTTAGTCTGATATTATCATTGTGTCTAAATACAAGTAAATATCAATCTAGCGGAACGCTTGCATCTCACGCTCCACATATATCGTATACAATCGAAAACCGCGGGCGCTTATTGGATATTGGATTCCAACCTTGACAAGGTATGGGACCACCTTCTGACTGCGTATCTCTAGATGTGAATACACTGGGTTCAACAAGAACGTCTTGCAACCCGGCCCACACATGACCGACCACTCATTTCGCTTGAGTGTATCGAATGTATATCACCGACGGTTGGGATCAGCAACCGCCTCCTGAAAAGGGATAGCATCGAATATAGATTAAAGAAGCAAATTGAATTTCTCTAGGTCACAATTATAATTAAAATTTATATCGGAAAATAACTGTACTTGCCTTTCGTGGTTTTAAGAAAGGATAATAAACTGTTGTTGATGCAGAAATGCTGAATTACTCCTCTTTAATTGTTGTTGTAGCTCTAAACTTTGATTTGAGGTTTGATTTAGCTTTTAATTCTATTCAGATTGGAAGAAGATGCATCAGTCCAAGTTTTGATTCCAGCAGAGTAGCGACGCCATTTTTATTTTTAATTAGAACAATGGCATAGTATAGACAGAATGAAATTGTGTAGAGAAAATGAGGCTAGGGGGCTGTTTATATAGGATTAGGCGGACGAATCTAGATAGAAAACGAGACCGGATACATCATAATGAACCAGGTTCAAAAACTGGGTTTCGGGAGCAGGTCGACACTATGGTCGACATGGCCCCTCGGAGGTCGACACTATGGTCGACACCCAGGTCGACACTATGGTCGACACCCAGGTCGACCTGGTCCATGGGCGGGAATTTTCCGCCTAGCCTGTTCTGGGATTTTGAATTCGAATTTGAATTCGAATTTTCGAGCTGTTTTCAATTCTGAAATTCTCTGAAACTTCGGAGGGTCATATCTCCCTCATACGGACTCCGTTTCTCGAAAACTCGGACTCGTTTCCAAGCATAATTTCGAGACAAACGCAATAGCGCAACCCGTTTCCCTTGATTCTTATTTTAAAAATTAATTATTCTTTGATTTGTTACTTATACGTTCATAGAAAATACGGGGTACTTTGTATTGAGGAAAATGGATTAGGAATATATATTTGAGAGAATTGACTTTGTGGGAATATCTAGGAGAGTCTAGGTATGTTGGAAACCCACTTTGAGTCCAATCCCATTGTTAACTTTTAAGAACTTGAATTGTAAAAGTTTTTGGATAATAGTTTATGGTGTTTTTCAAATTTTGATCTTAAAAGTTACAATTTTAAAATATGTACTGGCTAAATTGTGTACAAACAATTTTTGAAAGAAAAAGAGAAAGTGTTTTTAATGGTTGAAAGAAATATGTAAGAAGCATATTTAAAAGGTACATATTGAGTTTTGAATTAAAATGGGGTATAATTTGGAAATAGTGATTTCTTGTAAAAAAAAATGTCTAAAATGAGTTTTCTCAAAAAAAGATGCACATTTAAGAGCATGTATTGCTCGCTGGTTTTCATGTTATATTGTATGAAAGGATAAAAAAGCAAAACATAGAAAATGTTGCATTTTTTTGAAAACAAAAATTTTCAGTAAAGAAAGTTTTGAAATCTCTATTCTTTTGACAATCATTCTTGATTATTATTTTGACATAAAATTTTGTTAGATGGACAAAATAAGTTGTAGAAATTAAGAATAGAGTAGATGTTTGCACCTAGTTGTAAGTAACTGAACTGACATTGTAAGTAAGAATAGTTATAAACTTGAATTAGAAATAGTTGTCCTTTTCAACTCCAGTTTTTGTGATTTGAAAAAAAATTTGACACTTTTTAACTTTTGGGAGAAAAAATAAAATGAGAAGGCCAAAACGCATTTTTAAAATCATGGAGTAGGTAAGGATTAGTACCTCAGGAAGGCGGGAAAAGTTTTGAGGCTATGTAGTGGATAGCGAGGATTATCTTTGAATAATGGTAAGTTCTTGTAGAGTGCGTAAGCATTATAAACCCTAGGGTGTTGCTTGGAAAAGACTGTTATTACACAACACAGACTAGTGGTGACTACTAGTAAGTGTTTAAATTCTATTTTTAATTTCATCTTGAGTTAAAAACCTATTCCTGTTGCGGTAAAACCCTTTTATGTTCCTGTTGGGTACAGAGGGTACACTTAATCCTGTTGTTTGAACTTTTCTCTGTCTAAGGGGACATAGTCCTGAGGTTCTTGGCCTTTAGTAGTAGCTGTGTAGAGCGTTTTTTTTTTCATTTTAATTGAAGGATTAGAAGGTTTATTTGAAGAATAAACATAGATTAGAGGATTAAGTTAAATAAGCTAAGAAACGAGTAATGGCAAACTAAAAAGGAAACAACAAATTCAGTAAAGTAACAAACATGACAGCTAATGAAAAATGGAAAATTTGAAAAAAAGTTGAATAAGAATAAATTTTTCCAAGATAAGTAGAAAAAGAAAATCTATAACAAAGAAAGTTTTCTTATGTGGGCTGTGCTTGGAAAGGAAAATAGGGAATTTATTTAAAATAGTTTCATAAAATCCAATTACAAATAGAAAAGGTACGTTAAAGAAAAACGGAAGATGTCAAGTTTTCCATTTTCCACCTTTTTGTAACATAAGTAATCAAATTTAGAAAATTAGTTTTTTTTTAATTCGAAAAAAATAAAGTTGCTTTTTAGGGTTATGGATGCAAAAAAAATTGATGAACTTCGCTCTTGCTTAGTAAGTGTGTGGGAAAATTTGGATGAAAAAGCATTTTGATTTTCAAACATTGCATTCATATAGAATTGCCTATATATTTAGAATGCATGCATCATGTTTTCAAAGAGATTTTCAAGAGAATTTGCATTCGTATAGGAGGTACCGGTTAGTCATTCATTTCATTCATATATTATTATATTGGATTACACTTTGCACTAGCGCACAAATGGTTGCAAAATTCGATGCACACTTGATGGTTGTGATTTATGCGAGTAATTACTTAACTTTACCCTTACTAAATTTCAGCGATGAAATTTCCCAATGGTGGGAGAATGTAACACCCCGCAATTTTAATTAAGTAAAATAAAATAAAATTTGAAGAGCTTCCAGAGTTGGGTCACGGGATAGCGTCGTTGCATCCATGGCGATTTTTTTGTCAATTTAGACCTATGGATTGCAGAAAACGTATTTAAGATGAAGGAGATACCTTTAAAAGAAATATTACAACAAACAATAAAATGAGGTATAAGAAAAGAACAATTACCTCCATTGTTTTTAGCCTTGTTAACAAAAGCCTATGTAGTCCAGTTGGTAAGAGCATGTGACTTTCATGAGAGTAGCACAAATTTGATTCCCGTGTGCGCCATATTTTTATTCTAGGGAACGACTAAAATTATACATGTTCTAAGAGGAAAATATGTATAAATGCACATATTAGGAAAATTATACATATAAGGAAGTACAAAAATATATGATACATGCATATGTAAATATATGCATATATATGTGCGCGCACACACACACACACACACACACACACACACACAGAAGAGAAATTCAAAATAAACCTACAATCAATGAAATAGGTAAGAATTAAATGACGGCATGACGCCATTTGAATTTCGAAAATGAAATAAATGTTTCACATATATATACACACACAAATTCAAATGTTAAGATAAAATGGGCATGTGATTTATAATAGGTATAAATTAAATCAAAGAAGGTATAATGGGCATATTAATCAAATGTTTAAAACCAAAACATTAAATTCAGTAGAGAATGCACACCTAGACCCCTATGGGTCGTCCCAAGTTGTTCCTGGGTCGACCTAGTGGGTAGGTTAGTCGACCCACCTTGATCTGAGCAAATTCATTCAATGAATCTGGATTATTTGGAGGTTTCATTCGTTGATGACTCAGCACTATGTATACAAGATCATACCCGCTTTCTTGAACACCTATAAACAAGATAGCAGAGCCTAGCCTAATTCTCATATTTTCTAAGAGGCTGCCTAGACATTACCATTCTTCTTCCTCCCCAAATCTCTTCATAAAATAGAATAATTAGTCTAAGGAAACTCTGTTTCAAGATTTGGAGGAAAAGAATACATATATAGGTGTTTAAAATTCAGATCAGAGTGAGGTAAATTCCTTGATCTGGTTAATTTAGATTTCTCTTCTTTCTCCCCTTTTCTTTTAAATTCAGAATTGTGAATCCATGGTTATTTAAGTACTATATTCAGTCAGGATAGCCATGGAATGTTAGGTCTGGACCAGATTCATGAATTGGAAGGCTACAAGGTGAGTGGGTCTAAGTTATACCATTTTAAATAACGGTATATTTGTCGTTTGTATTCCACGTTATAATTAATATGCTGAAATGTATAAGTCTGCTAAAATGTATAATCTGCTGAAATGTATAACTCTGCTGAAATATAATTCTGTTAAAATGTAAATCTGCTGAAATATAAACATGCTGAAATATGTTGATATTATTACTGTTGTATATAGAACCATCTAACTAGATGTTTTAAATCAAGTTATAACGAGATTGAGAATAATTGTGGTAAATTGGGTTTAAACCTGCTGAGAACATTTATGTCATATAAGCCTATTTCCATTAATCATCATTATGAATTAAAATTTATCTTAAATGCTGTAATTATGGAATTTACAATAAACATGGATATTTGTTTAAGAATATTATTATGCCAAAAGATTGTAAATAGAATTATAGTAAAAATTGGAAGAATGAACATGTCTAAATTGTATGGAAAATTTAGAGTAAATAGGAAATTGTAATCGCAATCAGACACGAGATTAAGTTTAACTTGTGGCAGAAGTCTGCTCGAAACCACCCGGCAAATCCAGCATCCACAAGTGGTTGATTTAATGTGAGAGGTCTAGTGCATAAACCTGATTGTAAATAACGGTACTAAGACACGAGGTTAATTCCAACTTGTGGTCGAAGGCTGTCCGGAACCGCCCGGCAAATCCAGCTTCCACAAGTGGTCGGCTTAACGTGAGAGGTCTGATGCATAATCATATATGTGAATATATGTATATAAAAAGGGAAATTAAACAATGGCATTAACTGAATGGATGTTACAACAGTAAAAGTTTGGTTAGTATTAAAGAACCAAGGAAAATGTGACAAACGGGAATATAATCTATTATAACTAATTACATTAATGAGAATGTTATATAATAGGTAGGTTTGTCCTAGGGATAAGTGGAAATTATAACATGGGCTATAATAAATGGAAAGAAACTTATTGATAAACCTTAGTCAAAGAGAACTAAGTAAATAAGTAAGTAACTTGTTAACTAAAAACCTATAAACCTGTTGATTAAGATGAGATTTACTTAATGACACATTAAGTAGTAAATGTAATTGTAACCTGCAAACTTGAGAACTTGAAACCTGCTAATTGTGATGAGAAAAACATGTGTTGTAACTTGCAAAATTAAGAACCTGAAAACATGAAATTAAACGATGAATGACGGGATAATAATGTAAGAAGATAATAGATTTAAAATATTAAATTACAATCTAGAGAATAACTTATTAAAGGCTTATTAATAAACGTAAATAGGATTAGTTATATACCTTAAAATTAATAAGCGAGAGGGGTCCATTCCTTAGAGATATAAGGGGCTCGGAGAGAACTTGGTAACTTGAATAAGAAGTTAATATGATTGAAAATAACCAAGTTAACTAGAATCTGATGAGGTAGAGCAAGCGCGTAATTAAACGTTTAGACATAGGGTCTACTAAAGGTGAAGAACCCAATGGGGGTAGATCAACGTGTATCTTGAGATACGAGGGGAGCACATTTCCATCTGATCATTCTTTCTGTTATTTTGTTGATATCCTGCTTGCTGGCTCCGAGGCACTGGAAGGAAGCACACGGCTTCCGAGCGGTATGGTAGGGTACTCCGTGGTAGTCATTTGTTGTGGTGCATGCTCAATCTGTACTCGTAGAGGTTGGGTCTGTGCGTTACCACCCAGTGTGTGTACCTTGACTGCAACGTAGTTGGCAGTCAGAAGGCTGTGGCAGTATGACGTTACGTGATTCGACGATTATGCCTAGGGATAGGCTTGGTTACGACCATCCGAAGGATAGTAATCGTCGGGTACCTGTCATCGACAGTCAACATGATTTGGAAAGGGTAGATCTAAATCCAAGAGGCCAATGATCTTCACTATCGGGTCATTGGATGAGGGACCATATATATGTTTAGATTGGTTGTTAGGACGGTCAATTAGCTCTCATCTGTAGTCTTTCACTAGTTGAGGGAGGGGTCGAGGTGGGATGATGGCGTAGACTGTGCGAGATGGGTTCCATGGAAGGTACCTTGGTATTGGGGTAACTACATATACGTTATATATGTTAATCTACTGGGAGGTAGATGTGTAAGACGTGAGTGTAAAGCCTTGAGTTTTATTAACTCAGGAAACCTAATAATTAACAAGACTGAACGGTATATGTAAGGTTATTTCCGATCGTGTATTTTGTCCAGTTACCAGAACATGTGTTCTGACGTCCTCCTCATAACACACTCGCAGGTTAGGTTTGTGGAAGAGATGTGATAGCTTTGGATAATAGTTAGGCAGTATTATTACTACGGTAAGGCTATATTTGTTTATATTTTATCGATTCTGCTGTGAGATGTTTTCTGAGCTCTGATATATTTTATATCTCTGTCTTTTCTGCAGGATACCAGACAAGCTAACTCGGTTGGTTGAGAAAAAAATCGATCTGTCAGAATTCGGGTTGTTACATGATGGACCTAGTGTAGTAAGTGTAAAGCCATTTCTTACTCGTTTACACCTCGTTGAGAAATTTCTAACTTATATTTCTTTCGCAGGTGTCACTCTAACTAAGCCCATTGGCAAGTATATCCTGACCACATGGCCAGTGTGCGAAATGCTCCGGTGGGCATTCCGAGTGTAAGGAGATGATTATCCGACGAGTTCTTGCAGAGCTCCCACTTGCTTAGTCCCACCCCGTTCGTGGGTATGGGTGGTGCACAAGCACCGGCCGTAGCATCAACAATTGATGTGCCCCCAGTCATGGGGGCAGATAATAGCAGCTCGTCCTGATTTTCGAAAAAAACGTGTCGTCAAAAGAAAAATCATTCCCAGACCCAAAATAAAGGAAGGGGAAAAGGCAATCCCCCGAGAAAGGTGCCGAAGAAACCCATAGTCCTCCTCCCAAAACACCTTTTCCTCGAATATCTCCATCTCAAGTTACCCCATCAGAGGGTCTCAAGTCGTCGTTTTGTGATCTAGGCGATTTTCCTCTGCCTGATACCATATACCCATCTTAATACTAAGACCCTGCTTATTTCTTCCGAACGTCCGGGGAAGAGACAACTCTGGTTAAGGCTGGGGAGACGACTGCTACAAGCCTGACTCCGGGCTCTAGTCTGTCAGGGGGACATTAGGACACACACAACACAAGCACTACACGTTACAACACCCTTTTCTTCTATTTATGCTAAGTACTAACTTAAATTCCCTTATTGTATTACAGGTTCAATGACGAAAGTGATGAAATATCATGTCTGATTCAGCACCAGTTTGGGAAAAAGTGGTACTGATAGTCAAACTTCGTCTCTAGAAAAATGAGATCGGAAATATTATGAGAGACTTGATCACGAAACAGAAAAAAGTGAGTGTGAGTAAGAGAACCATCATCACGACTCTTGTCCTCGCTCTCACAATAGGTCTTCACGAGAAGAAGACAAAACTACTAGCGGTCATCTGAGCATATCAAAGGTTTAGAGATTGATATTGAAAACATGAACCAAGAGTGGGGCATGGAGAAAAACATTCTTGAGCTAACCAAGAAAGAGCTAACAGATTGTGAAACTCATGTGGAGGCCTCTAAGGAGATGTACAATACAAAACCAGAGCTTGAAAATGTGTGGGTAAGATTCAATATTGAGCATTGCAGTGGTCACTTTTGACAAAGTTGGTCCAGAATGATCTGAAGCTGGTGAGTGAGCAATGCAAGTCCCTCAAGGTGGAGAATGAATGGCTAAGGAAGGAAAAAGGGCAACTGGAATTATAGAATGAAGATCTCAAAGAAAAATTAGCCGCCTCTGAAGAAGCTCAAAAAAAGGCAGAAGAGGATGCTAATACTATGCTTAAGTATTCTTCAAACTTTAAATCCCAACCTGGCACAGAGACCCGAGAGCTTAAGGCGAAGGTTGCAGAGCTGGAGAAAATGCAAGAGGAATTTGGAAACCAGGTGCTTACATTTTAGGCTCGAGTTCTCTGATATTAAGACTTATCATGGTTTTTCAACTACCCGCAAATGCTAGCCGATACCTGGGAGTTGTTTGTGGATGAAGAGAGGAAGGCTTCTTTAGAGGGTGTTGTGAATGAGGAGGGGCCGAGGACTCAATTATTAAGAAGAAATGAACTAGAGGTTCTGGTTGAAGGAAGGCAACTATTGAAGGACGGCAACTGTTGAAGGAAAAGGAGGACGCTAAGCAATTGAGGCTTAAGGTAAAAACAGTCATGGAGGGGGAACCCGACACAGTTAAGGGTGATGCAATTTCCATGCAATCAACCAGTCAACCTATCTATAACAGCCTGCATTTTACGTATCGAAAGATCGTAATTTTTTTTAATTTATTCCCTGAGGTTTGGATCACTCTCATCTTTTAGTATGTTGCTTATAGGGATGTGAGACATGTCCATAATTTATACTAATTTTGTTTATGACCATTTTGCCCCTGTCAGTCTTGTACATTACATAACTCTTGACTCAGGTCGAATCAGAGAGTGAGACCTGTTCCATTGGAAAGGAATTGATGATTGCCTTTCCGTAGAGTGGTTACATTAAAGATTTGGCTTAGCGGTTTGGGAGAAATCGTCGTTTTAAGGTTTTTCAGTTTGTTGTCTAGGTCTTGGGGGTCTAATGGGCTGATTTGGGAAGGCCCATTAGTGGGCTGATGGAAGGGTATAAATAGGGGTAAGGGATATAGGAAATGGTTTAGTTTCTCATTCTCCCATTTTGTGTCTTGTGCTCCTTCTTTCTCTAACACCTTTCCACCATTAAAAATCATAATTCAAGGAGGAAAATTGAAGATCTACACCATTGGAGGCTAGATCTACATCAATTGAGGCAAGGATTCATAGGATCAAGGTGTTTGGTGCGAGGTGCTTGTTGTCCGAATTCATATTCCATTGATTTTTGCATGTTTTGGGGAATTGGTGAGTGATATGCATCTCCTACATGGATTCAATGAAGTGTATGAGTGATTGTGCATGTTTTTCATCATATGCAAGTGTTCTTCCATAGATCAATGCATTGGTAAGTCCATTTTCGTATAAATCACCTTTTGATCTCATTTAGCAAATTTAGATAAGTAATTTCTATGATATTTCATGTGAATGTGCATGTTAGATCCATAATTTTGATCATATGTTCATTTTTAATGATTTTTTTTGGTGAATTTGCATAATTTGATGATAGTTGTCGTTTCCATGATGTTTGTGGTTCCATAACATGTTTATGATTATGATGGATGTATTGGATGAGTTGGTTTCGTTGAATTCGTCGTTTGGCGAAGTTTCGTTCGAAATTTGAGTTGGATTGGGGCTGTGCAGTGGACCAATCGGTCAGAAATCATGTCTTGTGGAATAATTTATGACCGACCAGTAGTGTTTCAGAAGGACCGACCGGTAGTGTTTCAAGAGGACCGACCAGTATGTTTCAGAAGGACTAGCCGATAGTGTTTCAGGAGGACCGACCAGTAATTTTTTAGAAGGACCGACCGGTAGTGTTTTAGGAGGACCGACCTGTAGTGTTTCAGGTGGACCGACCGGTAATGTTTTTGGAGGACCGACTAGTAGTGTTTCAGGAGGACCGACTGGTAGAGTTTCGGGAGGACCGACCGGTAGTGTTTCGGGAGGACCGACAGTGGAGTTTCAGTTGATCAATGCTCGAGCATGGTGTGACTTCAAAATAAATTCAAGTTGGAAGGTCGAAGTGTTGAAAGGTGTTCGTTGATCGGTATAGAACAACGAATGGGGTGACAACTCAAGGGTCGTGAGTTTGTGGATAATGGTTGCTTGGCTATGAAGAGTTATCGAGTTAGATGACTAGAGATGTGAAGGTTGAGAGATCATCATTATCGCATATTCTAACAGGCTCGAAGCAGGGATACACTAGAGACGTCTAAAAGACCGGTTGTAGGTCGAGTACCCTGGGTCTTGTAGAAAGGCCTAGTTGTCAAATTAGACATTGTCAAGGTTGGACATACGGAGTTTATGCTAGAACTGGGGTTACCATTAGCCCTTGACATATGGAAAGGTTGGCCGTCATACGATTAACGATAGTTTCAAAGCAGGATTGACGGTGATAACAAGAGTCTGTCATCGATTGATTAGTTCCCTTATTTGAACCGTCTCATGTAGATTGTCCAACGTCGAATGAGATGTTCCTTGGGCGCTTGTCTGATATTGGTTTAGGCCTCTGGGTCTTATGCTTGAGGGATGTCAAATTCAATTAGGATGGTTTACATGAAATATATATATATATAATTTGGATGTTATGAGTGCTTACTATAATTAAGTGGGTGTTCTGGTTTCCATGGATGAATGGTTGAATGGTATATTGTAAAGGCTATCACTGTCGGATGTGTAGAAGACGGGTGTTAGTTCTTCTCTGGTGGGTTGGTATACTACCCATTCTCATATACTTTATTGATGAAGTTTGTTAGCTGTTTTATCGCTCACTAAGACTGTTGTCTGGCTCAAGGTTTTATGTTTCCTCTTATTACCTTGGGCTGTTCATCCGGTTGTGGATGGGCAGACTGAGTAGCAGGTGACAGGTGATGCTTTAGTGAGGACGATGATGCTGATCGATGGCGAGCAGGATGCTCACGTACAAGGTTTACTACTATTTAGTATTTCTATTTCTGCTGTTTTAGTTGCTCTATGAGTGTTGTAGTGAGGCTTTATGTACATACTTGATATTTCCTATGATGTTGGAATAATCTTTCAGAATGTTGTGAAAGTTTGGAAAGTTTGCTATATGATGCTTCACTTCTATTACCTGTTGTATATGTTCTATTATATTTTATCCTTGCGCTATTAGTTCTACGACAGGTTCCGATGTGTTTACCTGCTCCGATTATTGTCCATAGTAGCCTGGCACACCTTTCAGCATATTATTCTTCTTATTTAGTTCAGGGGCTGTAGGCGGTTGTTACATGCCATTGTTCAAGGAAGTAATCATGCATGAGAGACATACTTGTAGATTTCAGTTGGATGTATACTATATGATATTATATAGTACAGTAGCTTTTGTACTTCTTTAGCATCTTATCTTTTAAGTGGCTAATCGTTCTAGTTTGCGGATTTAGAGTGAGTCAGTTTTATACAGGACACACTGTTGGAGATGAAGCTGTAAATGGAGTGGGTAATGGTGGGGCATCTGATTACCCGGCCATGTTTGAAGCTATGATGGAAGCATGCCTTAGAAGGAACCCCGCTCTAGTGGCAGATATGGTGGATGTTGGAGTCCAAGTGCCGAGAGCTATAGTATTTGCAAAGTTATGCAAAGACTTTGCCACGTTGGGAGGGAAACAGTTCGAGGGCACTGAATCAGTTGAAGAGGTTCAAAGGTGGTTGGATATATTTGTTTGAATCTTCAAGGACTTGAGCATTGATGATACAACAAAGAGGAAACTTGCATCAAGGTAGTTAGCGGGCAGAGCGATGGACTGGTGGAACTCTATCACACTTGAGACCCCTGAAGAAGAGATTTCATGAGAATAGTTCCAAGCTAAGTTTGAAGCGATGTTTATCTCCAACCGTGTAGAAGTCAATTCTGTTTAAGAGATTCGTGGAGCTTAAACAGAATAGTCGCCCAGGTCTTGAATATATT
Source organism: Allium sativum (assembly GCA_030737875.1). NCBI lineage: Eukaryota > Viridiplantae > Streptophyta > Magnoliopsida > Asparagales > Amaryllidaceae > Allium > Allium sativum. The sequence goes on from CM060924.1 coordinate 73,598,800, forward strand.
TCTGACTTCGAGGCTTTATCGAAGTATGCTCGTCCGTATGTGGATACTCCTTATCAAAAGAATGAGAAGTTTGTCTTGGGATTGGATGAATATCTTGGGAATCGGCTTGTGGATCACCTCGATGATAGCTTTGAGAAGATCGTCGAGAAGGCTTTGAGGCATGAAATTCTGTTTCCTAAGAAGGAGTCTGCTGTTGCAACCAAAGTAGAGCAGAAGCCACAACAGGGTGGTAATAATAAGAAGAGGAAGTAGCAATAACAAAAAGGAAAGAATGGCCAAAAGAAGCCAAAAATTGAGGTGGTTTGCTTTAAATGCCAACAGAAAGGACATTTTGCCAGTGAATGCAAGAATCCCAAAGCTGAGAAGAAGTGCTTCGAGTGTGGAAAGCCTGGGCATGAGAAGAAAGATTGTCCAGAATCAGTTAAGGGCAAACAGGTTGTGAAGGCATATGCTTTGGAAGCCGTGCCAACTTCTTCGAGAGCTCCTACTGCTGAGGAGAAGGAAAAGGGTGTCATGGTGCAAGGTACTCTTTTTATTCATGATGTTTCAGTTCGAGTTTTGTTTGATACTGGAGCATCGCATTCATTCATTTGCAATGAGCTTGTGTGTCACTTGTGTTTGGAACCCGAGATTTGTGATAGACCGTTGATCTTGACTAATCCAGTTGGGGGTTCTTCCAGTTTGTGCATGATTTGCCAAGGTCTAGTGTTGTCGAGTCATGGTTGCTCTTTTGTGTGTGATTGCTTTGTTCTTAACTTGCTGGGTTTGGGATCATTTTGGGCATGGATTAGCTCAAGAAGTATGCGGCAAGGGTGAATTGCGAGAAGCTAGAGGTGAGGGTTGGGAATGTGGAAGGGAGAAAGTGTTGATTAGATGTAAGCGCAAAGACAGAGTCTTCGTGAGTTATCTATATTCGCTTGGGATTCCACAAGAAGACCTATCATCAGTGTTGATCGCTAATGAGTATGCAGATGTCTTTGATGAGGTCAATGGGTTGTCGCCGCATCGTGTGATGGAGTTTGGAATCGATTTGGTCGAGGGTGCTAGATCAATCGTTATGCCTCTTAGGCAGATATGGCCTATAAGGAAAGCGAGAGTTGGAGCTGCAAGTTAGAGACCTTCTTAGGAAGGGATTCATTCGGAGGAGCGTTTCTGAATGGGGTGCACCGGTCATTTTTGCAACCTAGGCAGATGGCTCGTTAAGGTTGTGTGTAGACTATCGTGAGCTAAATAAGGTGACTAAGAAGAACAAGTATCCGTTTCCAAGGATAGATGACTTGTTCGATCATCTTCACGAAGCCAAAGTGTTTTCTTAGATGGATTTGGCAACGGAATTTCACCAATTGATGGTGGCTAAGGATAGTGTGCCAAAGACTACTTTTAGGACACCATCCGGTTTCTTCGAATGGTTGGTGATGCCATTTGGGTTGACTAACGCTCCAACGTATTTCGTGGATCTTATGAATAGGGTTTTCAAAGATCAGTTGAATAAGTTCGTGCTTGTGTTCGTGGATGACATTTCGGTTTATTTCAGAATGAGGAAGAGCATAAGACGCACTTTAGAGTTGTTTTGGAAATCTTGCGAAAGCATCAGCCGAGAGCTAAGTTTTCCAAGTGTCACTTCTGGAAGAGCGAAGTGTGGTTCTTAGGCCATGTAGTTTCTGGAAATGGAATAGCAGTTGACCCCGCTAATGTGGCAGCAATCCATGACTGGTATAGACCTAAGAATGCGATGGATGTTCGGAGTTTCCTTGGTTTGGCAGGATATTATCGACGATTTATCAAGGATTTCGCAAATGTATCTGCACCGTTGAAAGGACTGAAAAAGAACAACCAAGTGTTCACATGGGATGCAAAGTGTGAGCAAGCTTTTGAAATTCTGAAGGAGAGATTAACGAGTGCTCCTGTGTTGACCATTCCAAATGGGAATGAAGAGATGGTGGTACATACCGATGCATGTGGTACTGGGCTTGGAGCAGTACTAATGCAAAAGGATAAGGTTGTGGCCTACGCGAGTCGAAAGCTGATGCCGCATGAGAGAAATTACCTAACTCATGATTTAGAGTTAGCAGCGATTGTGTTTGCTCTAAAGATGTGGAGACATTACCTGTTGGAAGTTCGATTCGAGTTGTTTACGGACCACAAGTCGTTGAAGTATCTTTTCTCCCAAAAGTATTTGAATCTTCGGCAGCAACGTTGGCTAGAGTTTCTGGCATCGTATGATTTTGGTTTAGCCTATACTCCTAGCAAAGGCAACGCAGTTGCAGATGCATTGAGTCTAAGACATGTGAGTTTGGGAGCGATGTTTTCAGAATGGAAGTGCCTCGAGTATTTGGCAAGGTCTGATTTCAGGCCAAGGTGTGAATTGAAACCTGAAATGTTGGCAAGCTTATCGATAAGACCTACACTTGTCGAAAGAGTGGGCGAGAGCCAAAAGTGAGTTGCTAAGCTTATTGAGATTATCCCGAAGTTGGAACCAGAGGATAAAGAGTTTGAAGTCGATTGACAAGGTTGGCTTCAAAAGCAAGGGTGATTAGTTGTTCTTGATATTGATGGATTGAGAGATGAGGTTCTGGGAAAATGTCATCACTCGAGGTTGATGATTCATCCCGGTGGTAATAAGATGTATCAGGACATGAAGAGAGTCTACTATTGGGAGGGGATGGAGCGAGATATTGGAAAGTTCATTTCTAAGTGTATGAACTGTCAGTTGGTGAAAGTTGAACAGAAGAAGCCTTGTGGTTTGCTTCAGCCATTGGAAGTTCCTACGTGGAAGTGGGAGAAAGCGTTGATGGATTTTATCGATGGACTACCTAGAACGAGGGTAGGAAATGAAGGGATTTGGTTCATTGTAAATCACTTGACCAAATGTGCGAGATTCATTCATGTCAAGTCGACAAGGATAGCATCGAAATTGGCTGAACTTTATGTGAAATGGATAGTTAGATTCCATGGTGTTCCAAAGAGTATAGTGAGTGATCGAGATCCTTGTTCACTAGCGGATTTTCAAAAAGTTTGCAAGAACCTTTGGGAACCGAGTTGTGCCTGAGTATGGCATATCATCCCTAAACGGATGGTCAAAACGAGAGGGTCAATCGAGTTTTGGAAGATCTCCTGGGGGCTTGTGTGTTAGACTTCGGTGGATCATGGAAGGACCATCTGCATCTGGTTGAGTTTGCTTATAATAATAGCAACCAGTCTAGCATCGGGATGGCACCATATGAGGTGTTGTATGGGAGGCCGTGCAATTATCCATCTTGTTGGTTAGAGACTAGAGATAAGTTGGTACTTTGGACTGAGATGATTAGGGAAACCCCGGATTGTATCGAGATCGTTCGGCAACAAATAATGGCAGCCCAAGATCGTCAGAAGAGCTACACCAATAAACTTCGTAAAGATTTGGAATTCGACGTTGGTGATATGGTTTTCGTGAAGATTTCGCCATTAAAGCATGTGGTTCGATTCAGAAATAAAGGAAAGTTGGCTCCTAGGTTTGTTGGGCCATTTCCAATAGTCGAGAGAATCAGAAAACTCGCATATAGGTTGGAGTTGCCCGAGAAGATGTCGAGTGTGCATAATGTTTTCCATGTGACATTTCTACGGAAGTTTGTGTATGACTTAAATGTGGTGGTATCTCCAGAGCAGTATGAAGACTTGTAAGTTGAGATCCTAGTTGTGAAACCTCGTAATCTACTTTGTGTTGTGGGGAATGACACGAAACAACTTAGAAGGAAAACAGTCAAGTTAGTCAAGATACAATGGAGTGAAGATGGTGACGATTATATGTGGGAGACGGAAGAGCGCATGAAGGCTACTCATCTAGAACTCTTCGTCGGTAGGACCCTTTGATGTCATATCATCATTATATCATTGTATCTTGTTGTTGTTTGATAGAATTTCGCGTGCTAGGATAAGGCTATGGATGCATGGCTTGATGGCTTCTAGTTTGGGTGATAGAATTGGCTTCCCATCGATGATAGGCATGTGGAATTGTTGTGATTGCTTGGAATTTTGGGGACAAAATTCTTAAGGAGGAGAGAATGTAACAGCCCGCATTTTACGTATCGAAAGATCATAAAATATTTTTATTTTATTCCCTGAGGGTTGGATCATTCTCAGCTTTTAGTATGTTGCTTATGGGGATGTTAGACATACCCATAATTTTTACCGATTTTATTTGTGACCATTTTTCCCCTATCAGTCTTGTACAGGACATAACTTTTGACTCAGGTGGAATCAGAAGGTGAAACCTATGCTATTGGAAAGGAATTGATGATTGCCTTTCCGTAGAGTGGTTACATTTAAGATTTGGCTCAGCGATTTGGGAGAAATCGCTGTTTAAAGGTTTTTCAGTTGGCTGTCCAGGTTTTGAGGGCCTAATGGGCTGATTTTGGGAAGGCCCATTAGTGGGTTGATGGAAGGGTATAAATAGGGGGTGAGGGATATGGGAAATGGTTTAGTTTCTCATTCTCCCATTTGGTGCCTTATGCTCCATCTTTCTCTAACACCTTTCATCAATTAAAAATAATATCCGGGGAGGGAAATTGAAGATCTACACCATCGGAAGCTAGATCTACATCAATTGAGGCAAGAATTCATCGGATCAAGGTGTCTGGTGCGAGGTGCTTGCTGTCTAGATTCATATTCCATTTATTTTTGCATGTTTTGGAGAATCAGTGAGTGATATGCATCTCTCACATGGATTCAATGAAGCGTATGAGTGATTGTGCATGTTTTTCATCATATGCAAGTGTTTTTCCATAGATCAATGCATTGGTAAGTCCATTTTCATATAAGTCACCTTATGATCTTATTTAGCAAGTTTAGATAAGTAATTTCTATGATATTTCATGTTAATGTGCATGTTAGATCCATCATTTTGATCGTATGTTCAATTTTAATGATTTTTTGGTGAATTTGCATAATTTGATGATAATTGTCATTTTCATGATGTTAGTGGTTCCATAACATGTTTATGATTATATTGGATGTACTAAATGAGTTGGTTTCAGTGAATTCATCGTTTGGCGAAGTTTTGGTCGAAATTGGAGTTGGATTGGGGGTGTAGAGTGGACCGATCGGCCAGAAATCATGTCTTGGGGAACAAGTTAGGACTGACCGGTAGTGTTTCAGGAGGACCGACCGGTAGTGTTTCAGGAGGACCGACCGATAGTGTTTCAAGAGCACTGACCGGTAGTGTTTCAAGAGGACTGATCGGTAGGGTTTCAGGAGGACCGACCGGTAGTGTTTCTGGAGGACCGACCTGTAGTGTTTCAGGAGGAACGACCGGTTGTGTTTCGGTCAACTAGTGCTCGGGGATGGTGTGACTTCAAAATAAATTCAAGTTGGAAGGTTCGAAGTGTTGAAAGGTGTTCGTTGATCGGTATAGAACAACGAATGAGGTGATAACTCAAATGTCATGAGTTGGTGGATAATGGTTGCTCGAGAAGGTTGCTTGAGCTATGAAGAGTTATCGGGTTGGATGACTAGAGATGTGAAGACCGAGAGATTATCGTTGTCATAAGATCTAGCAGGCACGAAGCAGGGGTACACTAGAGACTTCTAAAAGACTGGTTGTAGGTCGAGTACCCTGGGTCTTGTAGAATGGTCTAGTTATCCAGGTTGGACATTGTCAAGGTTGGACATATGGAGTTTGTGCTAGAACTGGTGTTATCATTAGCCCTTGACATGTGGCATGGTTGGCCGTCATACGATTAACAATAGTTTCAAAGCAGGATTGATGGTGACTGCCAGAGTCTGTCATGGATTGATTAGTTGTCTTGTTTGAACCGTCTCATATAGATTTTCCAACGTCAAAGGAGATGTTCCTTGGGCGCTTGTCTAATATTGGTTTTGGCCTCTGGGGCTTGTGCTCGAGGGATGTCAAATTAAATTAGGACGGTTTACATGAGATATATATAATCAGGATGTTATGAGTGCTTACTATGATTAAGTGGGTGTTCTGGTTTCCGTGGATGAATGGTTGGATGGTTTATTGTAATGGCTATCACTATCGGATGTGGGGAAAACGGGTGTTAGTTCTTCTCTAGTGTTGGATAGTGGTTGGTAAATCTACCCATTCTCATAGACATTATTGATGAAGTTTGTTAGTTGCTTTATCGTTCACTAAGACTATTGTCTGACTCAAGGTTTTATGTTTCCTTTTATTACCTTGGGCTGTTCATCTGGTTGTGGATGGGTAGACTGAGTAGCAGGTGACAGGTGGTGGTTTAGTGAGGACGATGATGATCGATGGCGAGCAGGAGGCTCGCATACCAGTTTTACTACTATTTAGTATTTCTATTTCCGCTATTTGATTTTATCTATGAGCGCTGTAGTGAGGCCTTATGTACATACTTGATATTTCCTATGATGTTGGAATAATCTTTCACGATGTTGTGAAAGTTTGGAAAGTTTGCTATATGATGCTTCACTGCTATTACCTATTGTATATGTTCTATTATATTTTATCCTTGCGCTGTGAATTCTACGATAGGTTCCGATGTGTTTACCTACTATGATGATTGTCCATAGCAGCCTGGCACAACTTTTAGCGCATTATTCCTCTTATTTAGTGCGGGGGTTGTGGGTGGTCATTACACTATCCCTGTCGCAGATCCCTCTATTAAAGAAGCAATCATTTCGCCTCCTCCAGCTCAGACCTTGGAGAGAGTGGAGTATTATAATCCAAACGAGCCCAGATTGTCCCCACGAAAGCCTCTAACTCCTATCTATGAAGTCAGGACTCCTGCCACAACTGGAGACCTTCCTAACAAGGGTATTCATTTTCTCTCTCCTCAGTTCAAAAAAGTTATTGTGATGTGTCGCCTGGCAGTTGGACTTCTAATCGAGAGACCCATTATTCCACCAGGACTGATTATTTCTCTTCGTGCTATAGGTACAACTCTTGAGAGGACTACTTCTGAAGCTGAATCAAAGACTTCTAAAGAACATCAAGTGACCCAGGCAAGGATACAAGGAAGGAGGAGGAAAATGATACTGCGCTCAAAAACTTGGATGACAAAGAGATTTCGTCTGAAGGTAATGACGATGTTATATACATCGGCGAGTCTGGGAAGACTGGTCCTTTGAGCGTCGCACAAATCAAGATGCTTCAAGCCATTTCTGCTTCTAGCGTAGGCACGTCAGTTCAACACACTAAGCCACCATCCCCGGGCAAGTGCCACAAGAAGTGACATGAAAATCCCATGTCAGAGGACGAGGATTCCTCATGCGAGAAGTCCCGTAAGCGTATTCTCACAGAGGGAGAGCTGGCTAAGAAGAAGAAGAAGTCAAAGACCAATGATAAACCACTAAAAACTTAGTAGACCATCTTTTTTGCTTTGTCTTAAGGTCCTATGTTGTTGTTGCGAGTGCGGCCCTCGCGTTTTTGCCTTGTATAAACCTATAATGCAAACAAAAACAATGTTTTTGTCAGCAAGTTTATTTCATTTTCCATTCAATGTACATGTAATTTTAATAATTCTAAGTCAAATTAAAAGAAATTCAAAAGCAACTTTAGCTCGAAATATATCTTAAGCGTTAAATGGTTTTGGTTAGGGACTTAATTCATAAGCTATCTCACTTATAAATTAGTCTATAAGCTGTCTCACTTATAAGTACTAAGTGTCGCAGTACCCAGTGTTGGAGTACCAAGTGTCATAGTCAGGAAGTACAATGTATATGCCCCCTAATTAACTTTGAATAACGAGTTGCGTCCGAGCCTTGTTCGAAGTTAATTTATAAGTTTACATCCGTTGAGGTGGGGTCCGGGCTAAGTTGATTGGACATCTGGTCCTTATGTCTTTATAATCTTGCTCCAGTCGAGGGGTGATGGAGTTAGTACGGACAACATAGAGTTGTCCTTTACACTTTCCCAAAGTCAGTCTAAGTTAGAGGTGTGGGACTTGCGGTCATAAGCCATGGTGAACCATTCACACTAACCCAATTGATTTATACTCTCTTAAGTCGTGAGAGTTAGAATTGGTCATGCGAACAGTCGTTATCACTTCTCCCCGGCGTCGTTCATACACTTTATTTTTAGAAGCAAGGATCACCATATAGAGCATCGATGTCAAGCTCGAGTTTAGTTAACTCAAATATGACTAGTCGCGGAGGTGAGTTAGCTTGTCGAAACGTAAGCAGCTGAAAGTCATTAGGAGCTAGTCATCCCCTTCATTCGAGTCTTAGAATAGATCAGTCAAATCACAACATATATCCAAATTAAATAACACAGTCATAGAGCATAGAAAAGAGCTTTTATTTACAAATAGTGAGTGATTTACTCCTTATCACATGGTCTAAAAAAGAAACAATAACTAAAAAATAGAAAAAAATCCTATGTCAGATATGACCGCAAGCGCTGGCATTCCATGCTCTTTGAAGATCATGGCCATCAAATATCGTTAGCGAAAGTTCCATCATCAAGCTTCTTTTGAATGACGTAAGATCCTTCCCACTTCGAGACTATATGACCTGGAGCTGGGAAGATGCGCTTTAGTATGAGGCCGCCGAGTTCAAAGTTTCTAGATTGAACCTTCTTGTTGTACCATTGGGTGACTCGCTATCTATGCGCTGAAGCATGAAAGTAAGCCTCCTCTCTCTTTTCATCAATCATGTCAAATGATTCTAGGAGAAGTTCCCTGTTAGTCAAAGGATTGTAGTACGTCTTTCGATGAGAGGAGACTTTGAGCTCCAAAGTTATCACCATCTCGGAGCCATAGGACAATGTGAATGGAGTGTGGCCAGTCGCAAACTTATGGGTTTTGCGATATGCAAAAGGGCTAATGTTTGATCGTCGACCCACTTGACTTTGTCCTGCTCCAATTGCTTCTTCAATATAGAATTGATGATCTTATTCACAACTTCGACCTGTTTATTTGATTATGACTGTGCAACTACAATGTATTTCTATTCAATGTGATGTCATCAATAGAAGACTATAAATTCCGTGCTATGGAATTGGGTCCCATTGTCAACAATGATATTCCTAGGAGTCCAAATCGACATATGATGTTTCTGACGATGAAGTTGATCACTTGTTTCGTTGAGATTGTGGTCAATGGTTCATCTTTGGCCCACTTTTGAAGTAGTCAACTGCCATGATTGCATACTTTTCTCTACCCTTAGAAATCGAAAGGCTTTCGATTATGTCTACTCCCCGGAGTGCAAACGGCCAAGGACTGAGCATCTTGGTGAGTTAAGTTGGCAGTGCTCTCGAAATATTTGTGAACCTGCCAGTTGTCGCAATGTCATGAATAATCAGCCGCATCTCGGTTTAGGGTAGGCTAGAAGTAGTTGTATTTGAGTATCTTTTTTGCTAGAGTTTGCCTCCTCGATATAATCGCCACATTCTCATTCATGCAATTCTCGAAACACATGCTTGGCGGCATTCTTGGCAACACACCACAGTAAAGTAACTGAGAAGCCTTTGCGATACAAAGTGTTTCCCTGAATAATGTATCTCGAAGCTTTACACACAAGACCACGCCTTTTATTCTTTTTCTCAGGAAGAGTTCAGTCGTGAGAAAGTCTTGGATTGGAGTCATCCAGGATTCTTTTTCAGGCTCCACTTCCAGCATCTTATCAACTTTCATCTGATCGAGGATGGGCATTGCTAATGTCTGTAGCCGGATCAACTCTGTTTGTAATTGATCGTTGAAACTAGCCAGTTTCGCCAAGTAGTCAACTTTCTTATTTTCCTTTCACGCGATGTGAGAGACGTTGTAGTAGTCAAACCAACCCAACAGCTCTTCAACCAAATTGAAGTAAACGATAAGTCGTTCCCCTTCTCTCTGGAACTCCTTCCTGGCCTGAAACACAACAACTCTTAGTCATAGAAAATGTCAATAGCTTTTTCTCCCAGTTCCTTTGCGAGTTTCAACCCGACAATCAGAGATTTGTAATCGAGTTCATTGTTCACAGCTGGAAATTCCAGCCTTAGTGCATAACAGATCGAACGTCCCTTAGTAGTTAGAAAAACAAGTCCGGCGCCAAACCATCGATTGTTTAGGGCTCAATCGGTGGATAGTTTCCTGTGGTTGTTAGTGGGCCAACATTCATATCTTTTTTGTCCTACTGGGCGGTAAATTCAGTTATAAAGTCCGACAATGCTTGCCATGAATAGCTTGTCTAGGGATGTATGCAATATCAAACCGACTGAGTTAGATATTCCACTGGTGTTACCATTAAGAAGCCTAAGGTCGTTGAAGGACCTGTCGTAGTGGTTGGTGAGTGTATACATTGAAAGGATTGGCCTAAAAATAGTGATGGGGCTTTGTCGAGGTTATCAACAAACTGTAAGCAAGCTTCTCGATCTTTGAGTAGTTGTGTTCCCGATGGATTTGGTAGCATTCGACGTTTACATCTTGTACAAGCACGTACAACGTCCGATCGAAACGAAATTCTAGTTTCTACAATAACCTAATATTCTGGACCCAATGGATTTGGTTACATCGTATTCCAAGATCGTTTGTAAAAACACTATTTATATTACATACGGTTAATCGATACATGTTTATACCACGCACAATAACAAAATAATTCCAATTGATTTGAAACTAGAAATCTTACAATAATTAACTATTACGGATTTTATAAAATTAGTTTTGTTGAAATCCGAGGTCGTTTGAAAACTAACGATTTTACATGTTACATTAAAATGATTTCAAAATAAACAAAGTTATCGATAATAAATTATTATCATCATATATATATATATTTAAATAGAATTTTGTATAACTTCATTTTGATTTATATACTCAACATTTTAAGTTTCAGGTCAAATCAATATTCGATTTATTAAAAACCCTTTTATTTTATTTAATAAATTGTAATGGTTTATTAACGATTTTACAGTGGTTTTCAGAAAATTTAATTTTGAAACTACTCAAAATCTACAATATGAAATCTCAAAATTTCTCTTTTATTAGAAAAATATAATCTAGTAAATCCGTTTGATTATTGTTTCAAATAATTCCGACTTATATTGGATCCTGTATATCCATTTGAAGTTCAAAATATAAAATTACAAACTACCGCGACGTTGCGAGCTCGTTTTAAAATTAGTTTATATTTATAAGTTCAAACTTCTTTTTTTAATTACTAAATTCTTTATAAAAATCCTTTTATATTTCCAAATCAACATTTAAAACAAATTTTAAATATTCAAAATTAACGTCTAAAAATCTGGGTTGTTACATTCTTCCCCCATTAAAAGAATTTCGTCTCTGAAATAACTAAGGTAGGAAAATACTCCAAACCCATTAACTTTTCAAAAATCCATTTAGTTAAATTTTTTTTGTTCCACATTCTGAAATTTTTAGTTTTAACTGACCCAATGAGTTTTAATAGAAAAACCAATTCATTTTTCTTAACCAAAAATTTTCAAAAATTTCTAACACCTTAAATTCCGGTAGAGTCTCCCTTATACGGAGAGACTTTTGCAATATCACAAAGGAGATAAAAATATACACATCGACCCACATGGTTGAAAAAACCGAATTCATATACTAAATTTTATATTTGTACATAAGCGTACCTTATATGAGTGTTATTAAGCAATGAGCAATAAGCTACGAGTAAGCTTGATCAATTAGTATGTAATTATATAATTGGCTTCAGAACTTAATCGAACAGGCTTAGTGATGAATTAGCTCCTACAATTGCTCTTAACTTAGGTGAAACTTCATTTGTTCGATAATCATGCAATATAGGTTCAAACATTCAGATTATCAACTTCAGTGTATTTTATATATTAATCAATTCTCATAAAATATATTTATAACCAATCCTTTTGCAATCCATTTGAATAGATAAATCGATTCCTTTATATTTCATTCAGATTCATTATACCTGAATTAATTCATTCTAGATTGGTTCCCAATATAGTTTATTTTACTTTAAAATTAACCTCATTCTAACTCGATGAGAAATTCGATGCTCGAATTTCGAAAATAATACATAATTCCGTAATACTTTCCAAAACCCAAGTACCGAAAAACACTAGATAGTTAATAGAAATAAATTAGAGGGTGAGAAAGAAAGAAATATTAGAATAGAATAAGAAGAACTTTAGCAACACAGAGTCACACATCCCAACGGAAAAATATAATATGAAAATAAATCTTTATAAATAACTTGCATAAATACTTACATTCATCAGAGTACAACAGTCAACCAATACATCTGGATGGTTATAACAATCTATACTCGTATACAACACACAGCGGAATAAATACTAATATGTCTGGACCCCTCCAACATTGCTTTTTGAAATTCATAGCATCCTAACATGAACCTATAAAACTCGGTATGATCCGAGCATTGCAAATTCCATGGATCAGTTTGGTAAACCAGCGCGAGAAAACTCACTACGTTTATAGGTATCATCCAACTTACTTAACTTTAGAAAATCCTTTGAAAGAAAAGGATAATCGTAACACCTACCCATACATAAAAACAAAATGTTTTTACTTTATGATAACTCAAAATATTTTTGATATATCAAATATGGTGATATTATAATAGGGTCTATCAAATCACAAATAAATAACCATCTAGTGGAACGCTTGCATCTCACGCTCCATATATAGTATATAATCAAAATCCGCATGGTGCTTATTGGCGAATGGATTTCCAACTATGACAATGTATGGGACAACCTTCCGAAAGTGCACCTCTAGAGACAGAATACTAGGGTTCAACAGGAGCATCTTGAGACCCGGACGCACATGACCGACCACACATTCAACTTAAGTGTATCAAATATATTGTCACCCTATAGTTCGCGAACCACCATATTTCCGAGGAGAAACAAAATTAAAATTTCTCTAAATTGTGAAAATACACCCAAATGGGAATGCCCCATATAGCTATGTTGCTATCCCGATTTCTGTCATTTCTCGGTTGAAGAGGTTTGAGGTCACAATTACTTTTCAGAGAACATCTCCATAATCTTTAATGCCACATTGTCAGATCCATTAAATCACTAATTGACATCCATAAATACACTATGGGTGCTAAGCTAAGAGCAGGTGTCTTCTCCGCTACCAAACTTGTTATATTTGTAAAAATCAACGTATGTGATTTTTATGAAATACTATGTCACACATTCGTCTGTATAAGCCATCAGGAATAGGATGAACTGAAGGTACCCGCCTACCGCATCATGTATTGAGAGATTATAGTCGATTATTGCCTTTCTTTGTTCCTTCTCGTTCGCACAGCTTTACCACGCATGCCTCATCCACAATCGCCGCACCGACTATGGACCACCGGAATTCAATCTAAGACCGCCACGAAGACTACCTCAATGTCCTCGCCCATCGACCAAAACACCATTATCTCTGGCTCCAACTTTACCCCCACCAATCCAACGAACAACGTCGATTTTAAGCGTGATTCCGTCCAGTTCATCGCAAGATCCCCAGTCATAGTCGTTAGAATGATAGAACTCAATGAGCTCTACACTTATGTAGTTATAGGAATTTCGATTCGATCGATGGATTGGAAGATTATTGAAGAGGAAATCGAGAGTTTTCTGGTCGTTAATTGATTAGGTGGAGGCGTAATGTATTATTGACCAGGGAAGAACGGTTGACTCGGATTAGGGTTTAGTAGGTCAATTTATATAAGAATTGAATTAATATTTTAATATTTACGAAACTTACACCCTAAGTTTCATGCAAATACTACCTCATACGACCTTTGATTGAAATGAAAATTGAAACCCTAGCATAATTAAATATTTTAGATACGATGGAACTGGTTTCGTCAAAATCCAAAGTCGTTTGTGAAAATACCTTTATAATTGCATAACATGAATCGATACATGTTTAAGTTGCGTATGGTCATAAACAAATCCAATTAACTTGAAATCGTAGAATAATTAATTATTACAGATTTAATAAAATTAGTTTTGTTGAAATCGAAAGCCGTTTGAAAATTGGTTATTCTTATATTCCAAATTAAATTGATAAAACGACTAAATAAAAATCTAGTCGTTTACCATTCGCACGATCAAACGTAATTTTGATCGATACGAAAATCTAAATTAAATAATAAATTACTAATATGGCTCCAATGACACAAGTTTCGTCGCATTCCGGGATTGTTCTCCCGAAATGATGTTTTACTCATAAAACGACGCTATTTTGGCACCAAAATACCTGGTCTTAAAAAATAACAAACCATACATATTCTGATTCTAAACGTCAATACAAATTCAATGGAACAGGTATCATATATTAATTCGTTCATTAGACCAAGTTATACATAAATACATTCTTATTAAATTAAATCCATAAAATTAAACGATACGCAAAATAGCCGCTCACATATGGCTATCGAGGTCACATACGATATCAGATTGCCACAAAATTTATTTTCATACAATAATTTAACATTACGGGTACAATGAAATTGATTTTGTTGAAATCCGTGACTGTTTCTGAATTAGCTATTTTTAACTTGATTCAATTTATATAAAATTCTCATTTCTACCAAATCAATACTAAACTAAAATATTTTAAAACTCTGTTAGCCCTCATTATAATTCAAAAACAAATATAACTATCCAAAAACAGTTTTATTAAATTTTAGGTTATAACGATATTCAATTATTAAAAATCCTTTTTCTTTATTAAATAAAACGTTATGTTTTATAACGATTCCATAACGACTTTCTAAAAAATTTATTTGGACAAAACTAACAATCTACAATATGAAATCATGATTTTTCTCTTTCATTAGAAAATTATAATCTCATATATTCGGGCGATTCTTGTTTCGAAGAATTTCATTTATATTGGATTTGGTACATTCAATTAAAGTCCAAAACGTAATATTACGAACTACCTCGACATTACAAGCTTATTTTAATTTGATTATAAACTATACACTCAAACTTTATTTAATTAATTAATAAAAATCCTTTTTTATTTCCAAATTAACCTTTAAAACCAATTTAAGTGTTCAAACTTAATGGTTAAAATGTAGGTTGTTACACATTCAATCTATTTGACGACACAATTCAAACTGATTCCAAATGTAAATTCAATATACGGGAATACGAATTTGATAGTATTCCTTATTGACTTAAGTTTAAATTATTTCAAATTTTAGGTTCAGTTATCACTTATACAGTTTATTTTAACTCAATCTATTTAGTTACATAAGTTAAATTTAATATTAAATCTCTCATTTATGTATTTCAAATATCCTTTTGGTTAGATCACTCCAACATCATAATTCCATTTGAATTCCATTCAAATCAACATCAATGTAATTGGTTAATTACCAATATTATAAAAATTTGAGAAAATCATTTCTTTTACCTCTTTACAAAATATACTAGGCGAAAATAATACAAAAATAATTTTATACTCAATTACAAATACGCACCCTCATATATACATATTCAAACTCAATCTAGGGTATTACTAGCCACGTCTCTATTGAGTTACGCCACAAAGCCAAGCTTATTACTAAACCTTATGCTTAGATACCACTGTAATGACCCGAAAGAAATTTGACCCTCGAATTTCGGCAATAATACTTTTATCTTGTATTCACTTGCCAAAACTCAAGTATCGAATAACTTGGATAATTAATAGAAAGAAATTATAGGGTGAGAAAAGAAAGAAACAAATGTTAGAATAGGAGGAGAAGAAGAAACATCAACACTATAGAATCAGAGTAAAAATGAATCTCACAGCAGAATGAATAAAATACAATATATCAAAACTCTTTATACAAAGAGAAAACTCTACATATATATATATGTGTGTGTGTGTGTGTGTGTGTAATTACAACATCAGAGTACACACTAGATCAATACATCTCACAAAGTGGGAATAATTTAATACTAGAAAGTACGGGAACACGTCTCGACTCTAGCTCCTCTCCTGATGCTTCAATTAAAATCTAACATGGAAAAAATACTCAGTCTGACCCAAGAACATTTTGAAGCATAGAAAAATAAACCTGAATCAGTCTAGAATACCTTCAGTGGTAAATTCACATTACAAAAAACTTGCTTAACTTTAGAAAAATCCTTTGAAAGAATGGAACTCTCGTAAGACACGACCACACATAAACATGGAACATGTTTTTACCTTACGATACCCAAATCATGTTTTATATCAAAATTGGTGATACTATGATAATGTCCATCAAACCAGAAATAAAATACGAATATAACTGGAAAGCTTGCATCTCACTTTCAAACATAGTTGGTATACATCTAAAAACTTACGGCTCGTATTGGAGTTTGGATTCGCAACATGACAAGGTATGGGACCACCTCCCGATTAGTGTTCTCTAGAGAGGAAACACTGGGTTCAACAAGAACATCTTGCAACTTGGCCACACATCACCGACCACTCATTCAACTTTAGTGTACTAAATTTATTATCACCCACGATTGGCTAACCACCGTTTTCTATAAGATACTGAAGTGACAGAAAAAACAAATGGATTTTCTCTAGATGGTAATAATACACCTTAATGGTAATGACCCACATAGCCATTCTGCCTGCCTTATTTCTGTCATTTTCCGATTGATGTGGTTTGAGGTCACGACTGTGAAGTTTATTCCCCGCTATTACCCCGCCATATCCCCGCTATCTCGTGTAGCGGATTTTTGCTGATACGCTATTTCCAAATAGCCTATGAAATAGCTTTTCCGCTTTAAGCCCCGTATAATCCGATATTCTCGATATACCCCATTATTTCAACTATATTCTGCTATATCTTCTATAAGGGAAATGGATTAAAAATACATTTATGCATTATAAAATTATTTTTTAAATATAATTTTTTTAGCATGTATTTTTCAAAATATAAAATAGGTATTCGATTAAATTAGTCAAGCCAAATAAAATTTTACACTTTTTTACAAATATTTGCTTATGTTTTTTTTTAAATTAAGAAAGTACTAATTTTGATTAAGTTAACTGTTAAATTTTCATTTATTTATCATTTATATATTCGTAAAAGCATTAAATACATGTTTTATATGATATTTTAGACTCATCCGTTATATCTTGTTATTTCCTTGCTTTATCCCCGCTACAACTTTTTGCGCCTTCGCCGCATTGGATCCTCTGAGCGCTATAACTACTCATGGTCATGATTACCTTTTAGAACATCACATCGTCGTTCACTTTGAATGCTACATTGCCAAATCAATCAAATCACTAATTGACGTCCACAAAAATACTTTAGGTGTTAAGCTAAGAGAAGGCGTCTTCTCCGCCACCAAACAGAAGTACGTTTGAGGAAATCAATGCACATTATCCTTTGGAAATACTCTGTTGGACATTCGTCCATACAAGTCATCCATGAACAGGATGAACCAAAGGCACTTTCCTACCGCATCCTATATAGGAATCACCCTTAGGATCAGTAGCGAGTATTCCTTAAAATCCGAAAATTTCAGTCATGACAGATTCATTGCCGAAATATCCCTGAGCACGAATCAGAGAAATTAAACGAATAGCTCTTCCGATCATGAAGATTCACGATCATCAATTTTGCTTCTTCATAAGCATTACCGCAAGTTAGTCTCGAACGCACAGTCGGTTCGAAGTGGTTTTAGGTTTAGTTCTTATCCCGGTCTCTTCTAACAAACTCATCTAAGGTCCGAAAGGGATATTCATTTGATAGTCAGTTCTTGAACTATAAAATCAAACATTATACATAAGCATATCAGCAGCTCAGGCCCTTTTTATAAAATCCATTCATTAAAACTATCTCATCAATTCTTATAAATCAATTTTTATATACTTATCTCAAATCTCTCATGTTTCTGTTATTTTGAAAATAGTAACCAGTACTTATTTCTTTAAAATAGGCATATTCACAAAATCTCTTTTTTGTCTTTCTTTACTTCGAAAATATATCTATAATTTCACAAACCTATTTATATATATACATATACAAATCTTCATTACCATTTCTAGCTAATATCGTCCTCAAATAATCCTGAAGTTGTTCAAGTTGGAGTACATTATTTACCTCTCAAACCTTGACCAACAACGTTCCTATCTTAAGATAGATAATAATTTGTAATTCAAAAAAAAGCTAATGCTACTTATAATATCACATAATCTCATTTATTATTCCATTTAAAACATGGTTCTATAAACCATTCTTATCTTTGAAAATCTTTATTCAAATATAACTATTGTTTCTTTATTTGTTTATTAAGTAAATGCTTACTAAATCATCACCTTTTAACTTCTTAAAATAATTTCAGTTTAAAAGATAATCAATTTAATTATTATAAATTAAAATAATAATAAAATTCACCATTACTAATTAAAAGTAGTTTATTTCATTATTAGTTATGTAAAAGTTGTTAATTTCGTTATTATATAAAAACAGAATAGTTAATCCTAAAAGAATATTAAATAATAATTAAATTTATTAATAATAACTCAATAATCGCCTTTAAACACGGTTAAATTAAATACTAATTAACTTTTAAGAACATTTGTTAAGTTTAAAAGACTATTTGTTAAAACTATTTTAATTAGATTAACTAAGAGACAATTTAAATTAATAACTAATTTCAATTTAAACCGTTGAATTAGTCAACTTAAAAGCATCAATTAACCAGCTAACTGATTTCAACAAATCCTTAGTCTTAATTTCATAAATAACATAATTAATTTAATATAAATTCACTCAACTGTTTCTTAAAAACAATAGTTCGAAATTATTAACTCTTAGATTAATTTCTGACTTTTTTCTTATAAAACTTATTAAAACATTAAAATATATCATTTATAATTACTTATAAAAATCAACTATAGAATATAAATTTATTTATAAATTTTTTATTTATACATAATAGAATTTAAAATCTTACTTTAGTTATAAAAATAGATTTTATAGCTTAAACTATGCCGATTTACATGACGACAAATCAACGACTTAAAAAGATGGGTTTTAGACCATCTATTGCCAATCACTTAATTAATACCGTCTATCGACTAAAACACAACAATTGTTGGATTTCAATTCAACAATCAACATCCAAACAGGTTTTAACGTAACTAGGTCAAGTAGTTCACATATGAATAATATGAAATCAAATAACAACAAAAATAATGGAGGAATCCAGTTGGATACCTCCAACCTGTTTTCCCTGCATCTCAACTCATAATATCTTTTAATCATTCATATGAAATGAATAATTTAATTTAATGCATTTAAAATAACAGAAATATTAATAACGACAATCAATAATCAACCATTAATCATCCATAGCATGCAAACATCCAATTTGTACTATCAACGCTTAATTTTAATTATTTGAATTTAATCATAGAATTCCAAAGGAGTGAGAGTTAACTAACATTTCATTTCCAACCGATAATTCCCGGACATTTCATTTAATTTTATATGATCGTTTAAAATTAAATGCCTCCAAATGTTTCTAAACCGGCTCAGCAGCGTAGATATCGTAGCTACGAGTCCAACGCTTTTTTGTTTCATTGAATTCTATTAATATATAAACACGTTATAGTGATTACAATTTTATAAATCTATTATATAAATCAAACATCATTAGCTTTAATTTAGTTACCATCATTAATTAACGTAACTTGGTCTTATCCCGCGCTTAGCCATGCGTAACCCTTCTTCCTTCGTAATACAAGTTGCGACTCCAGGAAACAAAACCCGACGCCTTTACTTAATACACCAAAGCGCCCTCAGCCTACAACTGGACGATGTCACTATCATCGCACCAGAATCAGTCGGACAACACCTTCCTTCGCCTAAGAGTCAGACCTTCCGAATAGCACCCAGCTGCCAGAAAAACCAAAAGAAAGTTTTATGTTCAACTCAGATTCACGGCAACCACAGGACGTTCCAAGCTGTCACACCTCATCCTATCGAAGGCCTAGCTTCTCCTTGTCTAACCTTCTTCAGACTCCAAGCCAAACAATCAACGACGAAGGTTTGAAAACTGTGACGACCAGGAATTTCGCTCGATCCGAATCAGTCGCTAGACCGACCCAGACCGTTCGAAACGCCTGATTGTTTCGAGAACACGACAAATTAGAACGCAGACGGAAGAACGTTTCATTGCTTATTACAACAATTTCATCAGATTACAAGAATATACAGAGTATAAATCAATATTACACATTATAAAATATCAGAGATTACAATAAATTACAAAGCAGCGGAAAATAATACAAAATACAACTGAAGGAGATATACGGATACAAAGCTTTCCGGATATCGTTCCAGCTGTAAACCAGGATCCTGTGAATATAAATCTGCAAAACCAAAACTACTAGCTGCCCATGTCAAAACAAGGGCACCCAGAGTTTAGGTTAAAACAATAAACTCCAGGTCAGACATGGGAGTGGTGTTAGAACTAAAACAGTTATTAATCTTTATTTTAAAGTTCGGTAAATCAAGGGACCACGCCGTATAACACGGAACGGGTTTCCTCCCAAGAACACCAGTGCATAAAACAACAGTGCGATGCTAAATAAAGAAAAATGAAGCTATTATAAGACCCAGGTCCCATCACACAATGCAACACAAACCAGAGGATAGGGTTTTACCTTATAATAGCCAAAGAATGCTTGATACGTTAAAACAAATCTTTTATTATTACTATAAGTGAAGAAATCAATTTCAAATCATAAGTATCAATCATAGGCGGCAGGAATGCCCCATACCACTATGTCGCCATATATAGGTTATATAATCAAAATCGCAAAGTCACGTATTTGGAAATTGGATTTCCATCTATGAACCGAGGCAAAAGATAGTTCTCTACCGATTCAAGACTCTCTAGCCCGAGCCTCAGGCTACAGCCGCAATTGCACCTAGGAGCCACAGGGCCGGTCCACCGATGTGGATTAAAATGCCTGAATACTACGTCTCCCCACCCTATGGGGCGTAAATGAGCCAACGAATCACTCCATCGGTTCGAGAACGACCGATATATCCGAGGCGCCTCGCAACAGTAACAACCACATAAGTCAAACTCGTCAGGGCATGTAAAACCACTGACGCCACTTCTAGCTAGAAAGAGACGCATGCCCTCCCTGGATCCTTCTCCCGTTTCTGGTTCACAACCGGGGTGAGAGGCTCGCGAATCAACGCTACACAAAGCTATGCCACACAGGCGGTGCTTTGATCATCACCACAAGACTTTGCTATTCAACAGAAGCCTTGACCAATTGCCACTTAGGCATGCCACACAGGCAATTCACTCCATGCGTTTTATATCCATCAATATATAACCTTTGAGCTCGTACGTCTCAGAGAAGGGAGCTAAGCAAGAGAATAAATTCTCCGCCGCCAAACAGATATATATTTAATAGAAATCAACCACACAGACTAAAATCCAATGTCAGACACATAGTCTATCTGTAAGTTCGTTCTGGGTCTGAACGAAACCGGAGGCACCTAGTACCCCGCATATCCATCGATCTCCAAGTACGTCTGGACGATCACCAACTGTTTCCATCTTCTTGGGTGTATAGCCCAATCAAGATCATCAGTAACCACCCAAACGACGTAAAGACCTCCGGTCTTCGACCACCGTCTTTGTCTTCGACAGCACGTCGAATCAGTTATTCAAAATGGAATAAACCCGGTCTTTCTGAATAACTCGCGTATATAATAAACAAGTGTTACACAAACACAACATACGCTTCATTCCAATTCAGAATATTCTTTTATTCAAATATTCTTATATTTTGGGGAACGTTCCCATTAATTTTATCAAAGATAAATTCTTTAAATTTATTCTTTAATCTCCTTTTTGAATATCAATTCAAATTAGTCGGGATTAGCGAACCACACCGAAGTAATCATTTATTTTATTTCCCAATCCCAACCTATTCACCCCATGAAGTAAAACTGGTAGTACTTCATATCTAACACCACGGTGTTATCGGTAAATTCAATTACCATTTCACATTCAAATCTAATTAAAGATTTAACTATCGCTTGGAGTAAAAATGGTGATCTCCATTCTCGATCTTTTCAATCTAATTAAAGATTCATTAAAACTCCACTTAGTTTTAATCTTTAACTGGGTTAAAGAATCAGTGTCATTTAAAACACGGTTCACGATAAACCCAAAATCACATTCCATTAATTATCGGGTTAAAGAACAAATGTTATTTAAAACACTGTTCACGATAAACCCAAAAATCAATACCAATTCAATTCCAATTAAATATTATTTAATTGGTACACTTCATTAAATCTAAATAAAAAGATTTAATCTTTTTCTCAACTGGGCTTAAGAACAGTGTTGATGAAGACACCATTCACGACAAACCCAAATCACATTTGATATTAAATACAAGGCTCTGAATAGAAAATATATCGGCTTATATTCAATATCAAATTCTACGACTAACAAATATCGTGTTGGAAATAACGATATAAATATATCTTTCAAATTCCCATAACAATATCCGTATAATCACGAAATCCAACATCGAAACATTCCAAAGACAATTTCAATTCAATTCCAATCCAATTCAATTATTGGAAATTGTGGTTACTTTTAAAACCTTTTTCAAATTCAATTTATTTATTTAAAAATAAATAGAATTATAATTCTAGTTCAAAACTAGTTCATTTCGATAAAAATCTATTTTTATCTTTTCAAATATGGAGTTTTTCACCCCAATTCTTCACAAATCATTTCTTATGATTTTACACGAATTATCACTATTTTTAATAATTTTATCAAGGCCCGTATAGTCGATTTCCATCAATGGCCATCGAACTGCACTTACAGCGACCTTTTTCAAATTTGATTTGGACATAATTTCAAATCCAACCGTTAGATTTTAAATTTCTAATATTCGTTTCCTTTTCAAATTCAAATCAAGATTGAATTTTTCAATATAAATTCGTTTTAATTTCATTTCAAATCGATTTCAATTTGAATCGATTTCAATTCAATTTCAATTCGTTTTCAATTCAATTTGAATTTCAAATTAATTCAATTTCAATTCGAATTCATTGCTATTCAATTTCAGTTCGAATTCATTCTATTCAATTTGAATTCGAATTCGATTCTATTCAATTTCAATTCGAATTCGATTCTATTCAATTTCAATTCGAATTCGATTCTATTCAATTTCAATTCGAATTCGATTCTATTCAATTTCAATTGGAATTCGATTCTATTCAATTTCAATTTGAATTCATTTCAAAACGATTTCAATTCTATTTCAATTTAATTCGAATTTCAATTCTATTCGAATTTCAAATCATTTCAGTTTATTTCGAATTTCAAATCAATTCAATTTAATTCGAATTTCAATTCACTTTATTATTCATTTCAATTTGAATAAAATCGATATAAATATCGTTCACGTCAAAATGGCGCAAATCTAATTAACACGGCTTTATATATTTCTATTTTCAAATATTTCTATTTTAAAACTGGAATGAGGCCCAATCAATTAACATATAATGTTAATTATATGGATTTTCTACAACACATGTATAAAACAACAACGATAAATAATCAACCATCATCCAGAGTGCGTTCTACACTGTATAAGCATCAAATATAAATATTTAACGCTTATAACAGCCTGTCAATCAATCGATCGACATACAGCTGATCATTGGGATTAGTGTATGTCATATATCATCCCAATACCCGTGTGGGGTTTTCAATCAATCAAACACCGATTTTATTTGTGCAGTTGGGCGATGTGTAAAATTTATCGTCCTAATCAATATCAGTCAAATCAGTGTATATAAACAAATCTCCGATTTGTTTATTACCATTTATTTTATATACACGTTAAAATTTTTATTTTCAACTATAAAATATTTTTAACTATCTAAATATTTTATTTCATTTCACCTCACATCACACAATCACCTACACATCAAAATCAAACAAACGAGCATACAAGCCGTCCATGGTCTGTGGACGACGGGTGTCTGGTGCTACTAAACACCGTCTGCATCCTAGTATATATTTATAACTAGAAATCTAAATTAAAGGTGAGAAGTTCTCACAGGCTAGCTAATCCAAACGCCTCGACTCTTCATATGTAGGAAATCTTCATCGTTCTCCTCTTGTCACTTTCATCGTCCGCATACGCTACATATATAAAGATCACATTTTTATATTCTCTATCTTCTAAAAATCATATTTTTAAACTTCACATATGATCAAAATCAATTTTTTATTGTCATACATATATAAAAATATAATTTTTACATGTGTTGTAAAGTAAAAATCACCTTTTCAAATATAAAGTTTTCACCTTTTTAACTATAAAGTTATCGTCTTTTTAAAGTTAAAAATCAAATCTTTATGTTATTAAAACATTATAAGAATCATTACCATAAATAATAACGAAAATCAGATTATTTTCCAACTCGCTTATATATTTAAAACTGAAAATAAATAAGGAAATATAAATAAAATAATTAAAACTCACATTTTTATTGAAGGAGAGGGGTTTCACGTTGGGTCAGTGGCCAGAGGGGGGCGTCTGCTCATCGGCGTCGATCTGGGGCCGGCGAAGGGGCGGCGGCGGCACTGGTTGGGTGGTGGCGGTTGTGGTGGGTTCCGGGTCTCGTGGCATCGGGTTCCAGGGCATGGGGTTCGTGGGTACGGTCGCGAGAGGGGGGAGGAGGAGAAGATACGGGGGGGGGGGGGGGACCTCCTGAGGCGGCAGCGACGCCTCTAAGGGGGGGCGACGGTGAATTTAGGTTTAGTTTTTTTTTTCTTTTTTTCTCTTCTGTTGATCGAAGGAATAAGGGCTTAGGGGAGAGAGAATGTAAGGGTAAGGGGGGTTATTTATTATTTTATTTATATTTTTTCTTCAAAAAGTCAACTTTTTAATTCGACCTCAAAACGAGGCCCACCGCCTGTCGTCCATAGCGTAATACCCCCATTCTG
This sequence comes from Allium sativum, assembly GCA_030737875.1. Classification (NCBI taxonomy): domain Eukaryota; kingdom Viridiplantae; phylum Streptophyta; class Magnoliopsida; order Asparagales; family Amaryllidaceae; genus Allium; species Allium sativum. Next base: position 73,623,728 of record CM060924.1, read on the forward strand.
AACACAATGGGAAATGTCGCATAAGCCAGTTTGGCCGTTTCGATCAGTTTTTGTCAAAATCAAAATATAACTCTATATATTGAATTTGAACGTGCATTTCAATTTACTGGGGTCACATACTAACTCGAAAAATTCCAGAAAAATATTTTCTAGCTTCGTGTTAACGATACGGTCCTAACAAAACTAGTTTCATCGAATTCTGAGACCGTTTGAAAAATGGCCATTTTCCAGTCGATTAAAATCAACTGAAACTAGTCAAACGCGTTTTCCTTTGCCACACTCACATATTGATTCGAAAAATTATGAAATTTGAAACCTAGCAATAACTAGATATCACGGATCCAACAAAAGTGGTTTCGTCGAAATCCGAGGTCGTTTGCAAAATTTCCATTTTTAAGGGCCGAAATTCCATAGCGACTATTCTGAAATTTCAACTGGACGTAACTTTTGATCCCTGCTATGAAATTTTGATTTTTCGGATTCGTTGGAAAGATATTCTCAATTAGATTCTAATATTTTTGGTTTCACTAAAATCCGGTTTATTTTGAATCCTGTACATTCATTTGAATTTTGAAATCGAATTATCGAACTACCACGCCATTTTCTATTCCTTTTATAATTATAAATAAATATTTATATTCTAAGGGCGATTCAAATAAATATACACGTTCATATTCTATTCAAAATAATTTTTTGTCGATATTATTTAAAATAATCCATTTTAAATAATCAAAATTCGCTAAAATTGCCAAAATAAAAATTATAAATTGACTCGGATTTCTGGATTATTACAATCTCCCCCACTTAAAACTTTTCGTCCCCGAAAAGGAACGAAGCCGAAAGTTGTTTAACTAATCAACTCAACTTTCACTATTTTCGCTACGGCTTAAGTTCTTCAACTTTTTAGTTTCTAAGAACTTTTCAAATTTTTCAAAAATTTGGCTAACACCCTAAATTTTCGAAAAATTTCGCCATAACCTCCCCTGCACCGGGGACTTCGGGATATTTCATATAGCCTCCCATGGCCTTCTTCAATCCAAAAGAAAAGGAAAAAGCCAAGCGGGTCACAAAATCATCATCACCCAAACAAAACAGTAAATTATGGTAAACATGTACCTATTTGTCAGGCAAACAATTTTATCCTTCTGCTCTAGCCTCCTTGCTATGACCTGCTCAATGTATGTACATGTATATGCATGCATATGCGACTAATTTTCAATACAATTTACTATTTGATTCAATTTGGCTAAAGGTTAGAATTTTAATTAATCAAACAATAATCAACCAACACAACCATCAATCAATTAGTGAATTAGCCTTTCAAATTCATAACTTTGATATATAGTCAAAAATCACATTTTTGATGCCAAATCACAACAATAGGCCCTATATAATTTTGGTTCTCACACCAGTCTAATGGAAATATATAGACATCACACTTTCGAAACTCGAACCCAATCGACTGATGCTGTACAATCATCAATAGTTTCATGTCCGGGCGACTAGAGCGTGATTCTATATCTACCCAATATATTAAAACTTCGAATACACACAGATCAGACGTATACGCAAAATCTTTAAATACTGGATAGTCCAAATCAAAAATAAATAAATAATCAAATACGAATAATTGATTCAAATTTCCAAAACAAAAATTGTTTTCATTTTTAAAAATATACTCTTCACACTCGTTCTAGGATACTACCGATCCATCTCTAACGAGTCATTCTGATTGGATATTACTAATCCAATATCTGATGAATTCTTTCATATGGTTCTAATGTGTCTTGTTCTCTGAGCTTTGTAAACCAAAGCTATGATACCAAATGTGACGACCGGGAATTTCGCTCGATCCGAATCAGTCGCTAGACCGACCCAGACCGTTCGAAACGCCTGATTGCACGACAAATTAGAATGCAGACGGAAGAACATTTCATTGCTTATTACAACAATTTCATCAGATTACAAGAATATACAGAGTATAAATCAATATTACACATTATAAAATATCAGAGATTACAATAAATTACAAAGCAGCGGAAAATAATACAAAATACAACTGAAGGAGATATACAGATACAAAGCTTTCTGGATATCGTTCCAGCTGTAAACCAGGATCCTGTGAATATAAATCTGCAAAACCAAAACTACTAGCTGCCCGTGTCAAAATATGGGAACCCAGAGTTTAGGTTAAAACAATAAACTCCAGGTTAGTCATGGGACTGGTGTGAGAACTAAAACAGTTATTAATCTTTATTTTAAAGTTCGGTAAATCAAGGGACTACGCCGTATAACACGGAACGGGTTTCCTCCCAAGAACACCAGTGCATAAAACAACAACGTGATGCTAAATAAAGAAAAATGAAGCTATTATAAGACCCAGGTCCCATCACACAATGCAACACAAACCAGAGGATAGGGTTTTACCTTATAATAGCCAAAGAATGCTTGATACGTTAAAACAAATCTTTTATTATTACTATAAGTGAAGAAATCAATTTCAAATCATAAGTATCAATCATAGGCAGCATGAATGCCCCAAACCACTATGTCACCATATATAGGTTATATAATCAAAATCGCAAAGTCACGTATTTGGAAATTGGATTTCCATCTATGAACCGAGGCAAAAGATAGTCCTCTACTGATTCAAGACTCTCTATCCCGAGCCTCAGGCTATAGCCGCAACTGCTCCTAGGATCCACAGGGCCGGTCCACCGATGTGGATTAAAATGCCTGAACACTACGTCTCCCCGCCCTATGGGGCGTAAATGAGCCAACGAATCACTCCATCGGTTCGAGAACGACCGATATATCCGAGGCGCCTCGCAACAGCAACAACCACATAAGTCAAACTCGTCAGGGCATGTAAAACCACTGACGCCACTTCTAGCTAGAAAGAGACGCATGCCCTCCCTGGATCCTTCTCCCGTTTCTAGTTCACAACCGGGGTGTGAGGCTCGCGAATCAACGCTACACAAAGTTATGCCACACAGGCGGTGCTTTGATCATCACCACAAGACTTTGCTTTTCAACAGAAGCCTTGATCAATTTCCACTTAGGCATGCCACACAGGCAATTCACTCCATGCGTTTTATATCCATCAATATATAACCTCTGAGCTCGTACGTCTCAGAGAAGGGCATTAAGCAAGAGAATAAATTCTCCGCCGCCAAACAGATATATATTTAATAGAAATCAACCACACAGACTAAAATCCAATGTCAGACACACAGTCCATCTACAAGTTCGTTCTGGGTCTGAACGAAACCGGAGGCACCTAGTACCCCGCATATCCATCGATCTCCAAGTACGTCTGGACGATCACCAACTGTTTCCATCTTCTTGGGTGTACAGCCCAATCAAGATCATCAGTAACCACCCAAACGACGTGAAGACCTGCGGTCTTCGATCACCGTCTTCATCTTCGACACCACGTCGAATCAGTTATTCAAAATGGGATAAACCCGGTCTTTCTGAATAACTCGCATATAAAATAAAAAAGTGTTACACAAACACAACATACGCTTCATTCCAATTCAGAATATTCTTTTATTCAAATATTCTTATATTTTGCGAAAGGTTCCCATTAATTTTATAAAAGACAAATTCTTTAAATTTATTCTTTAATCTCATTTTTGAATATCAATTCAAAATAGTCGGGACTAGCGAACCACACCGAAGTAATCATTTATTTTATTTCCCAATCCCAACCTATTCACCCCATGAAGTAAAACTAGTAATACTTCATATCTAACACACGGTGTTATCGGTAAATTCAATTACCATTTCACGTTCAAATCTAATTAAAGATTTAACTATAGCTTGGAGTAAAACTGGTGATACTCCATTCTCGATCTTTTCAATCTAATTATAGATTCATTAAAACTCCACTTAGTTTTAATCTTTAACTTGGTTAAAGAATCAGTGTCATTTAAAACACGGTTCACGATAAACCCAAAATCACATTCCATTAATTATCGGGTTAAAGAATAAGTGTTATTTAAAACACTGTTCACGATAAACCCAAAAATCAATACCAATTCAATTCCAATTAAATATTATTTAATTGGTACACTTCATTAAATCTAAATAAAAAAATTTAATCTTTTTCTCAACTGGGCTTAAGAACAGTGTTGATGAAGACACCATTCACGACAAACCCAAATCACATTTGATATTAAATACAAGGATCTGAATAGAAAATATATCGGCTTATATTCAATATCAAATTCTACGACCAACAAATATCGTGTTGGAAATAACGATATAAATATATCTTTCAAATTCCCATAACAATATCCGTATAATCACAAAATCCAATGTCGAAATATTCAAAAGACAATTTCGATTCAAATCCACTCCAATTCAATTATTGGAAATTATGGTTACTTTTAAAACCTTTTTCAAATTCAATTTATTTATTTGAAAATAAATAGAATTATAATTCTAGTTCTAAACAAGTTCATTTCGATAAAAATCTATTTTTATCTTTTCAAATATGGAGTTTTTCACCCTAATTCTTCATAAATCATTTCTTATGATTTTACACAAATTATCACTATTTTTAATAATTTTATCAAGGCCCGTACAGTCGATTTCCATCAATGGCCATCGAACTGCACTTAAAGCGACCTTTTTCAAATTTGATTTGGACATAATTCCAAATCCAACCGTTAGATTTCAAATTTCTAATATTTGTTAGAAAGCTCTTTTCGACACGAACCCAACGGTTCCGGTTTTAGGAGAATCCGACGGTCAGATCTCCCGCAATATCCATTCGAAGTCAATGGTCGAAATTCGCGAACTACCGCAGCGCGGCGCGTTCTATTCAGGCCATTAAATATATAATATATATATTATATATATTTCGTCGATTTCCTTTTAAAACGTATTTTATAAATCGTTTTAAATTCCTTTTCGAAACGATTTCAACTTCCTTTTCAAATTCAAATCAAGATTGAATTTTTCAATATAAATTCGTTTTAATTTCATTTTAAATCGATTTCAATTTGAATCGATTTCAATTCAATTTCAATTCGTTTTCAATTCAATTTGAATTTCAAATTAATTCAATTTCAATTCGAATTCATTGCTATTCAATATCAATTCGAATTCATTCTATTCAATTTCAATTCGAATTCGATTCGATTCAATTTCAATTCGAATTCGACTCTATTCAATTTCAATTCGAATTCGATTCTATTCAATTTCAATTCGAATTCGATTCTATTCAATTTCAATTTGAATTCGATTCTATTCAATTTCAATTCGAATTCATTTCAAAACGATTTCAATTCTATTTCAATTTAATTCGAATTTCAATTCTATTCGAATTTAAAATCATTTCAGTTTATTTCGAATTTCAAATCAATTCAATTTAATTCGAATTACAATTCACTTAATTATTCATTTCAATTTGAATAAAATCGATATAAATATCGTTCACGTCAAAATGGCGCAAATCTAATCAACACAGCTTTATATATTTCTATTTTCAAATATTTCTATTTTAAAACTGGAATGAGGCCCAATCAATTACCATATAATGTTAATTATATAGATTTTCTACAACACATGTATAAAACAACAACGATAAATAATCAACCATCATCCAGAGTGCGTTCTACACTGTATAAGCATCAAATATAAATATTTAACTCTTATAACAGCCTGTCAATCAATCGATCGACATACAGCTAATCATTGGGATTAGTGTATGTCATATATCATCCCAATACCCGTGTGGGGTTTTCAAACAATCAAACACCGATTTTATTTGTGCAGTTGGGCGATGTGTAAAATTTATCGTCCCAATCAATATCAGTCAAATCAGTGTATATAAACAAATCTCCGATTTGTTTATTACCATTTATTTTATATACACGTTAAAATTTTTATTTTCAACTATAAAATATTTTTAACTATCTAAATATTTTATTTCATTTCACCTCACATCACACAATCACCTACACATCAAAATCAAACAAACAAGCATACAAGCCGTCCATGGTCTGTGGACGACGGGTGTCGGGTGCTACTAAACACCGTCTGCATCGTAGTATATATTTATAACTAGAAATCTGAATTAAAGGTGAGAAGTTCTCACTGGCTAGCTAATCCAAATGCCTCGACTCTTCATATGTAGGAAATCTTCATCGTTCTCCTCTTATCACTTTCATCATCCGTATACGCTACATATATAAAGATCACATTTTTATATTCTCTACCTTCTAAAAATCATATTTTTAAACTTCATATATGATAAAAATCAATTTTTTTGTTGTCATACATATATAAAAATATAATTTTTACATGTGTTGTAAAGTAAAAATCACCTTTTCAAATATAAAGTTTTTGCCTTTTTAACTATAAAGTTCTCGTCATTTTAAAATTAAAAATCAAATCTTTTTGTTATTAAAACATTATAAGAATCATTACCATAAATAATAAAGAAAATCAGATTTTTTTCCAACTCGCTTATATATTTAAAACTGAAAATAAATAAGGAAATGTAAATAAAATAATTAAAACTCACATTTTTATTGAAGGAGAGGGGTTTCACGTTGGGTCAGTGGCCAGAGGGGGGGCGTCTGCTCATCGGCGTCGATCTAGGGCCAGCGAAGGGGCGGCGGTGGCACTGGTTGGGTGGTGACGATTGTGGTGGGTTCCGGGTCTGGTGGCGTCAGGTTTCGTGGGTACGCTGGCGAGAGGGGGGAGGAGGAGAAGGTACGCGGGGGGGGGGGGGGGGGGGGAGGGGGGGCAGCATCCTGAGGTGGCGGCGACGCCTCTAAGGGGAGGGGAAGGTGAATTTAGGTTTAGTTTTTTTTTCTTTTTCTCTTCTGTTGATCGAAGGAATAAGGGCTTAGGGGAGAGAGAATGTAAGGGTAAGGGGGGTTATTTATTATTTTATTTATATTTTTTTCAAAAAGTCAACTTTTTAATTCGACCTCAAAACGAGGCCCACCGCCTGTCGTCCATAGCGTAATACCCCCATTCTGAACACAATGGGATATGTCCCGTAAGCCTGTTTGGCTGTTTCGATCAGTTTTCGTCAAAATCAAAATATAACTCTATATATTGAATTTGAACGCACATTTCAATTTAGTGGGGTCACATACTAAGTCGAAAAATTCCAGAAAAATATTTTCTAGCTTCGTATTAATGATACGGTCCTAACAAAACTAGTTTCATCGAATTCTGAGACCGTTTGAAAAATGGCCATTTTCCAGTCGATTAAAATCAACTAAAACTGGTCAAACGCGTTTTCCTTTGCCACACTCACATATTGATTCAAAAAATTATGAAATTTGAAACCTAGCAATAACTAGACATCACGGATCCAACAAAAGTGGTTTCGTCGATATCCGAGGTCGTTCGCAAAATTTCTGTTTTTAAGGGCCGAAATTCCATAGCGACTATTCTGAAATTTCAACTGGACGTAACTTTTGATCCCCGCTATGAAATTTATATTTTTCGGATTCGTTGATAGATATTCTCAATTAGATTCTAATATTTTTGGTTTCACTAAAATCCGGTTTATTTTGAATCCTGTACATTCATTTGAATTTTGAAATCGAATTATCGAACTACCGCGCCATTTTCTATTCCTTTTATAATTATAAATAAATATTTATATTCTAACGGTGATTCGAATAAATATATACGTTCGAATTCTATTTAAAATAATTTTTTGTCGATGTTATTTAATATAATCCATTTTAAATAATCAAAATTCGCTAAAATTGCCAAAATAAAATTTTTAAATTGGCTCGGATTTCCCGGTTATTACAATAACCATATAACCGTAACCTTGTTCAACTAGCAACAACCGCCTCCTCTGTTCACTTGGACCACTGCGACATCACTAGCCAAACCTCCTAACTTCTAGCTATCCACACCTGCAACGACGATCTCCACCTCTTCCTGAGTTCGCTAAAAACTGCCTCGAACCTCACGCCCTAAAAAGCTGAATATTGGTCAAAACTGACTATTGGAACTCCAATGCTTCTAACCGAGCAAAGTGCTCGTTAAGGCCGAGCTTTTCTCTTCAAAAGCTATGCTGTAATATGGAGAGAAGGAAGAGGTTGGTAGAGACTTGTTTTCGTGAGGAAGGTATGGTTGTTTAATAGGAAGGAAATGAAGGCCACACATATTTTAAGGTGAAGAAATAGTAAAAATGTTGGTGCAATGACAGTCAAAAATCTTTGCCGAGATGCTGCTGAGATCATCAAAGATTTTAAAGGGATTTTTTAATGATTTTTTTAGCAAACATGCAGATATTTTCGAAATATTTGAAAATGAGATTTCTGAAAGCGACCCTTATTTTATAATATTTTTCAACATATAATTATCGTTCAACGTTTATAGCTCGTACGAGCACATACAACGTCTGATCGAAATGAAATTCTAACTTCTACAATAACTGAATATTCTAGACCCAATGGAACTGGTCTCATCAAATTCTGCGATTGTTTGAAAAAACACTATTTTTATTTCGAATGGTTAATTGATACGCTATTATAGAACGCACGATCACAAAATAATTCCAATTGATTTGAAATTAGAAATCTTACAATACTTAAATATTTCGGATTTTATAAAATTAGTTTCTTTGAAATCCGAGGTCATTTGAAAATTGATGATTTTATATGTTATATTAAAATGATTTCCAAATAAAAAACTTTTCGATAAATTATCGTCATATATATATATATATATATATATATATTCAAATATAATTTTATATAACTTCAATATAACATCATTTGGATTTATAAACTCAACATTTTAAATTTCAAGTCAAATCGATATTCGATTTATTAAAAACCCCTTTATTTTATTTAATAAATCGTTATGGTTTTTTAATGATTCTATAATGATTTTCTGAAAATTTGATTGACATAACCTAAAATCTACAATATGAAATTTCGATTTTTCTCTTTCATTTGAAAACTATAATCCAATAAAATCTGGATGATTCTTGTTTCAAAGAATTTCGACTTATATTGGATCATGTATATCCATTTGAAGTTCAAAACGTAAAACTACAAATTACCGCGATGCTGCGAGCTCGTTTTAAAATTAATTTATATTTATTCATTCAAACAGTCTTTTTTTATTAATAATTTCCTTATATATTCTTTTATATTTTCTAATCAACATTTAAAACAAATTTTAAATATTCAAAATTAACGTCTAAAAATCTAGGTTGTTACAACTAAGAGTTAGAACTATTTCTTGTTCGAATATTTAGCCGACCCTGATTTATACCTCACAGTCCACTTGCGATTTTGTTTTGAAGAACATGAGGGTGATATGTGGTGGATTCCGTGGATTTGAGCTTGGTTACCGGAAAAAACTAGCTACAACTTAGACACTCGCGTTTTCTTGTTTTTGATTTTGTTAGGAGTTCTAGTCATTGGCCTTTTGGGGCCTAAACGGGAAATTCACGTTACGGTGTCATTAAAGTCTGGATATTCTTTTGATAGAATTAATCATTTGAACCCTTAGTCCTATATTCAGAGAGATTACAGTTTTTGAAATTGTTTTTGAAATTAAAGAGGGTTTTCAGAAAATTGAAATTATGGTTTTCAAGAAATCGTTTTATGAATAAAGATTGGAGTAAAATAGAATATAATTTTAGAAATTTAAATCTAACCAATCTTTGGATCGTCAGATTTTGTGTAATTTTAGTAAATAATCCATCTTGGTGAAAAGAAGGAATTTGAAATGACAAGGAGTCAACCTTAAAATTAAAAAAATCTATAATTACCCATTCCTTGCGATTTCTAATATTCCTATTTCTATATATTTTGGACGATTTATAGGAATTATCATAATTAACCTTTTTAGAGAGTTAAAATCTTGACAATCCAAACATGGAAAGGTTGTTCCAATTAGTAGAATGAACTGGAATATAATTTTTTTTAAATATATTTATATTATGACACCCTCAGTTAAAATAATAAAATTTTAATATCGTAAGGTTTTTAAAATTTTCTCAGAAAAGGCTAAGGAAATTTCTATTCAGCTTAGGGTATTTGATTTCATAAATCGTTTGCGCTGCTTGTCAGCTAGAAAAAGGGGAAATTAGTTTAAATTATTTCGGATTTCTAGCTGAGTTATCTTTTCAAAAATTCGTTGTCATGTGATCACAGCCTTTTGTTGAGACTACTTTAAATTTTGGAGATGGTTCATAGTTTGATTACGGTCTATGATACCGTCATTATAAGAACAAGTATTTTTCGAATTCGCTTCAAATCTTAAGAGATGACGTAGGACGATTAATATTTTAATCCAAACCCTATAGGGTTAAGGTTCAACCATTATTTGAATCTGGTTTAATAGTTGACGTTTACCGTTATACCTAGGGTGGTCAACTAATTTATGAGTTTTGTTACAACTTGAACCAAGGACTCAGCTGTAAAACTTGCATCCAAATTCCTCTCCTTAAACATATTTCTTTCGTCCTTCCTTCCTCATCTAGCCAAACCATATCTCTATTCTTCTTCTCTTTCTTTGTTATCACCTTGTCTCTTCCTTGTCCAAGCTGGTTTGCGTATTAGATCTCGCCCTGCTAGTACTCCAAGATCTAAACCCAATTTCTTCTCTTCGGTCATTTCTTAGCCCATAATACCTACTTGCAATATCTGATCTTTCTGGTGCCATTTAAATCACGTTCTTAGGGAAAGAGATCTTTTGGTTGGATCGAATTGAGCATAAGGTTTCGTTGCTTTAGGGCTAAGGGAATTAATCATAGTAGGTGGACTTGCACTGGTCCTTTACTTAGGAACTTTTGTGTAGGGTCGTTGTTTGTGCTGCATTTGTATTTGCCATATCTTGTTGTAATATATTTTTGACAAAGGAAATCATCATTTCAGAGGTGAAGGTTGAGTTATCTTTAGGTGGTCTTTCATAGAAGGATCTCTATGAGACTTTTATAGGCACCCGTGTTGTGCGTGGACTTGAATGGTCTTTGGTTAGACCGGCTTTGGAGATTTCGCAACAGATCTCTTCTTCCTAAATGTCGGTTTTTGAGCTTAGATATCTATGTTCGAATTGCCAATACAAATGTGTGATTCATTTAACATATTATTTCAAAAATGGGAAGTTAAAACTAGATTTGTCTTTTGATGCGGAAATCAATCTTTTCTTTGATCGATGGCATAACCATTATTTTGTATGCGTCATATTAGATTCAGCTTGTTATCTCTGTGTGTTGTTTCGTAGAGTTGCTTTCTGTGTTTTCACGTACCCACTTTTGTCTTATGAAATATTTGGTGAATCCTAGTTGTTTTGTGGTGGATTTCTTTTGTCATCACAAATTCTCTCGTAGAAGAGATGGTGATGTGGGAACCTCCAACAACACCAGCAATACCTGCAACACAAGATTGAACATTTTGCTAACACGATATGACTAGCCAAAGGTCGTGGGAATGGTTCGATCTCCATCCACGGGTTAAGACATGTCATTGTTTATAGGCAATGTTATGGAGTCTTGGCGTTGATGTTTTGTTATTGTCTTGTATCATATGTTCTTCTTTACAGCATTTTATCTTTGTGTTTGTAGCCTGTGTTGTAACCGTTAGTATTGTTTTTGAAATTGAACGATGATTAATGAGGTTCTATGTTTAAATTATTTTGTATCATTCGCGCTTATCTATTTGAATGGAATATCATTTTCAAACATAACTAAAAGTTGTCTTAGAGCTGGAAAGTATAGAATACCGTAGTAGACAAATTTTAGCGAAGGACGAGTTTTTGGGTTATTTCGTCATGGTTTTATTTATATTGTTGTCTGCTCCTTTTAAGCTAAAAAAAATATTTTTGAGTTGGCTTGTGTGGTTTCAGTTTTTGCAATTTTTGCGCGACTAACCTCCTTCAATGCCAACATGTGATTTGGGTCGTTTAAGTTTCTACAAAAATATATTTTTAACTTTTTGAAAATGTTGTTTGAAAAAAATCAAAAAAACCATTTTCCTTTTTAGAAATTTCATGTTTTTGTCTATTTTATTTTCCCATAAATTTTGATATATGTATAAACATAGATTTGGGTATGGTAGTTAACGTATATTTAAACATCTATTTTGTATAAAAGTAAATGGTTTAAATATTGTAAAGCACATGTTACCAAACTTTTTTTATACATAAATCCGTTAGGAAAGTGGATGTTACCAAAAAGTCATTTCAAAGTTGCATAAAGAAATTTTATAGCGGAAATTTATTTCAAAAGGAGAATTCTCGATTTCATAATCATAGGTAAAGTGCAAAAAAGATTTTGTATGATTTATTTGTGCATTTTGTCAATGCATTAGGAAAGACGGTGTGTTGAAAACGTTAACGATAACAAGGAAATGGTTGTTTTAGCCTAGGAAATGTTGTTTCCATACCTTGTCGACGATGTGAGCGAGGTATTACTTATCTTTTTTTTACGTATTAGTGCTTTTTTTAAGCCTCCTTTACAGTCTACAAATATAAATTTTTGGAATATTTTGGGGATATTGAGGAAATATTCCGCTATAGGATGGGGATTGGAATATTTATAAGCGGGAAGAACATTGTATTTCTCCACTTTGGTTTCCTTTTTCTCGCTTCAGAGATATAAACCGAAGACGATTTAGATGCATTAACGATTTAGATTGTAGGATTTGGATGCAAAATTAGATGTTTCACACTTCTTCTCGTAGTCGTGTGAGGGTTATAAATGAAAATGTTTTCAAAAATTTGCATTCATATAGAACTGCCAGTATATTTAAGATGTTTTGCATCGTGTTTTCAAAGATATTTTCAAAAATAAAATGCATACATATAGGAGGATCCAATTTAGAATCATTGTGCATACATGTTTTATGGTTACGATGCATTATGTACACTATGCACATGCTCACTTGGTTGCAAAATTGGATATATAGTAATTAGTTGTGTTGTTTACGATATTTAGGCGCCAGCCCATCGCTTAGTCATTGGTAAAATTTTAGGATGAAATTTATTTTAAGGGGGAAAATTGTAAAAACCCAGAATTTAGCAATAGTTAAATTAGTTATTCAATTAGGCTCTGAATTTGATCACGACATCATTGTATTCGTAACGGAATTATTTCAACTTTCATGTTTGGAACTTCGCGAACGGAATCCGTATGAAAAGTTATGAGTGAAATACGAAAACAGACGAAAAATAATTCAACGGAATAATATAATAAATATATAACATTTATAACTCGCATTTACTGGGCGAAAACAAATAGGACGGTTGACCCTAGTGGTCGACCGGGCAGTCGAACCCTTGGGAATGAATTCACCAAGTGACGACTAGGGTTGGTGGGTTTATTTTTATTATATAAAATTTTATAATGGACGGATCTTAATTAAAGCTAATCTAATGGTCTAGAGCCATTCTAATCCCTATAAATAAACGGTTAGACCTCATCCTTTTGTACACAATTCTGAAGGCAGTAGCGAAGCTCTATTATTTCCCTCTTCTTCCAATTCTCTTCTAAATCAAATCTAAATATATATAAACAAAACAAACATAGATTGAAGAAGGTTAGAATCAATTTATGTGCAAAGGAGATGGTGCTATGATTAGGCTTCCTTCCATTAAGACTTCTTCCATGCTTTCTATATTCGTGCACATATGTAAATCTAAAAGAATCCCCTTTTTAGAATAATTGTAGATCTGTAAAATTTTTGGAATTATAGGCCTAAAGATTTATTCAGATTTAGATTTGGATAACTTTTATATTCGTGGGAAATGTACATACATCATTTATAATTACCTTATTAGTTTGTTTGAAATAGATCTGAAATGAATGTCTAAAAGTTTATTAAATTTTTTTATTGTTTTTGTCAAATTTGAAATAATGGGTTGTAGATTGAACATCAGAATTTTTAGGCTTACCTAGTTTATTATTATATTGCATACAATTATATTTAGGTTGTTGTGGTTATTTTATACATCATAGATCTGGAAATCAGTCCCAAAACCATTGTCAAAATTGTAGTTTTATTCCAGATCCTTGGTTTATGTGTTGATTTGAGGTTTATGTAAATTTAGATTAAAAGATTATGCCTTTTCATGTTTGATATTGTTGTGGTTTTACTTGGTTATTGTAGAAATGCCCTTTTTTATTTTTAATAAAAAGGGCATCGTTTTAAATCAACAAGAAATATGTACAAACAATTAGGAAATGATTTGTAAATTTACATATATTTGTACATAGTTTACAAAACCCGTTCCCAAAACATATACTTCTAATTTCTTGTGATTTGAAATGCATTCATATCCTCTTTTTAATTATTTTGGGCAATAATACAATAACTACAATTATTAAACACTTTTTAAGATTTTGAATCTTAAACAATATTAAAACATAAAAAGGTTTGTTTTGGTTGTTATTTTAGACCAAAACATAAATGGTTAATAAAAATAAAATAATTAAAGTAACTATGTTAAATGCGCTTAAATAAATAAAAATGATATATATACATATCCGTTCGAATCTACGTAAATAACGCAAATTTATTATTATAATAAACGTTTGTTATTGTTGTATACTTTAATAGTTTTCGTTTTTGTAGAAACGTGTATGTAAATATAATACATAATGAATAGAAATAAGTATTATGACACATGTAGCAATAAATGAATTTGATTTGCTATAAATAAGGTCATAAATAAAATAAGGAATGTTGTAACCATCTCTGATTAGGGAAAATAATTAAATAGGATAAACAAGCCAAATGATTACGATTTGAATTGTGTTAAGAGTATGAATTGTTGCTCCAATTAGGGAAGTAAACAAATAATACCAATAAACATACATATATATATATATATATAAATATATATGTATGCAAACAAGAATTAAACCAAATTATAGTTTTATAGGAAAGTTTAAGGAGCTACAATAAATAAATTAGAACTACAAATGGGACTGATATAAAATGGGAGATAAATGCCTTAGGGAAAATATGACTGATACTGTCATAAATGGCAGTTAATTACTGACCTAGAAAATATGACCGTTAGGGTATTTTTTGGTAGATAACTAATTAATAATTATGAAAAGAATAGAAAGGGGAATTAATGGGGATGGATTAATGTAGTAAATGCTAAGTCCAATAAGTGAACCAATAGGTAAATATCCTAAGATAGGAAGTTATAAATTCCTAGTAAATCTAGAATTATTATAATTTGAAGTAGGGATTGGACTTAGTAGGTTCATGATGCGAGGTAAGTTTCCTTATCCTAAAGAAGTCTACACTTTGCAGCAATCGGATATATGTTCATATGATGCAAGATATTATTAACCATAGAAACCCGTGACAATAGTTAATTATGTAATGATAGTTGACTACGTAACGAGGGTTATTTCTCAAAACAAGGTTTATTTCTAGAGTGAGGATCCCACCTTTTGGCCCAAAAGAGGAAATCTTGGAAAGGAAATAAGTCATAACGTAGTCTGTTTCCGGTAAAGATCTTAAACTACTTAGATCCACCCTTTAAAGGGTATTAAGTGATCGCGTAGCTCATCTCCCATTAATGGCTATTGGGTATGAACTTGGTGAATCCTACGTTAAACCGCTTCCTCGAGGTAGTATGTTATTGGGTTGCAGGTCTACCTTGGGAATAGGTATTAAATGACCGCTCCCGAGGTACCAAAGGCTTGTCTATCCAGCGGGAAGTATTAAGTGACTAAGGGAATTATCCAATAGGACCAGCTATATAGTAATGAGGTGGTCTGCCCGGGGAAGGTCATAAGTGGCGAGATGTCGTTTACATGTCATGTAGATAATAAGTGACTGCTTATTATCTCTTGTCTTATATCGAGCATGGTTATATGCATGAATGACGGAAGCCTTTGATTAGTAGGAATTAGTAGCTAGCATCCTCTAATGTGTATGACGGTAGAACAAATCAGTGTATAAGGTATTAAGTTACCAAAAAGCCCGCCTTGGTTATTAAGTGATCGTAAGTGTCCGCCCTTACCTTGTATAGGTAGAGAGGTCTTAAATGGCTATTGACACGACCCGAACTTCCCCGTGAAGGAAAGCACGGATGGCGTTGAGGACAAGACAAAATAGAACGCAGACGGAAGAACATTTCATTGTTATTAAAACAATTCCATCAGATACAAGAATATACAGAGTATAAATGAATAAATTACATTCAACAAATATCAGCGATTTAAATTACATTTAAATTCATCGCAGTGGAAAATAATACAAAACCAAATAATCCAACCAACTACACAACCAAACAAACAAGTCCATGGTCTGTGGACGATTGTGTCGGGTGCTACTAAACACCGTCTGCATCCTAGTATATGTATATAACTAGAAAAAGAAATTGAAGAGTGAGAAATTCTCACCAATAGCTATCCCAACTTCACGACACTTCAAATGTAGAAGTCTTCGTCATTCTCGCCTTTTGTCGCTTTCGTTGCCCGTAGCCACTATATGTATAAAAATCACATTTTCACTTCGCTATTCAATATATAAAAATCGAATTTTTACTTTGCTATTCAATATATAAAAAATGAATTTTTACTTTGCTATTCAATATATAAAAAACGAATTTTTACTTTGCTATTCAGTATATAAAAAACGAATTTTTACTTTGCTATTCAATATATAAAAATCGAATTTTTACTTTGCTATTCAATATATAAAAATCGAATTTTTACTTTGCTATTCAATATATAAAAATCGAATTTTTACTTTGCTATTCAATATATAAAAATCTCGCCCTTTCAACTATAAAGATTTCGCCTTTTCAAATTTAAAGATTTCGCCTTTTCAAATTTAAAGATTTCGCCTTTTCAAATTTAAAGATTTCGCCTTTTCAAACCTAAAGATTTAATCTTTTCTATTTTATCATATATATAAGAATCCTATTTTCTTCTTTCAATTCATGTATATATAAAAAGAAATTCAATCTTTACACCTCGAAAGACCATCACTTTTATAGGCTTGCAAATCAGGTTTTACTTAAGGATTATAATCACAAAAAAAAAACTGAAGGAAAATAAATATGAAAATAACATAAAGAACTCACTGTTTAAAGAAGGAGGGGGTGTTGGTGGTCAATACGTCGGTGGCAGGCTTGGGATGGCGCTGCAGGGCTGCGTGGGGGTGCTGATGTCGGGGTGGGGTTCGGATGCGTCGGCCTTCAAGTGAGAGGGGGGGGGGTGTCCTGTCGCGACTCAGCAGGGAAGGGGGTGTCGCGTCGATCGCGACAGAGGATAGGGGGGCGACGCTGGATGATCGGTGGTGGCAGCGGCGGTGGAGGAAGCCGCTCCACCCCTCCGTCCTCTTTTTTTTTAATCTGAGAATGAATCGGGGGGGAGGGGGCCTGAGGAGATAAAGGAGAGGAGAGAGGAGGATATACTTTTTTTTATTTTATTTAATTATTTAATTCAAAAAGTTGACTTTTACACACGACCTCTAAACAAGGCCCACCGCCTGTCGTCCATAGCGTTTCACCCCCATTCCGAACACAATGGGATATGTATCGTATGCTGATTCGAACGTTTCGATCCGTTTTCGTTAAAATCAACATATAACTCTATATATTGAATTTGAACGCGCATTTCAATTTACTGGGGTCACATACTAACTCTAAAAATTCCCGAAAAATATTTTCTAGCTTCGTATTGACGATACGGTCCTAACAAAACTAGTTTCGTCGAATTCTGAGACCGTTTGAAAAATGGCCATTTTCCAGTCGATTAAAATCAACTGAAACTGGTCAAACGCGTTTTCCTTTGCCACGCCCACATATTGATTCGAAAAATTATGAAATTTGAAATCTAGCAATAACTTGACATCGCGGATCCAACAAAAGTGGTTTCGTTGAAATCCGAGGTCGTTTGCAAAATGTCCATCTTTCAGGGCCTGAATTCCATAGCTACTATTCAAAATTTTCAACTGGACATATCTTTTGATTCCCGCTATGAAATTTCGATTTCTCGGATTCGTTGGAAAGATATCATCAATTAGATCCTATTATTTTTGGTTTCACTAAAATCCGGATTATTTTGCACCCGGTACATTCATTTGAAGTTTGAAATCGAATTATCGAACTACCGCGTCATTTTCAATTCTATTTATAATTATATATAATTATTTATATTCTAACGACGACGTATATAATATATACGTTCTAAATATATTCAAAATAAATTTCTCGTCGATATTATTTAAAATAATTCATTTTAAATATTCAAAATTCCCTAAAATTGCCAAAATAAAAATTTTAAACTGGAATTTCCGGGTTATTACAGCTATATATGAAATAAGTACCCTTGTGTGATAGTTAAAAGTCAGTTGCCCACCTCTTAATTAGTTAGTGGTGGTTTAAAGGCTTCGTACTTATGCGTGAACATTCTATCTCAGTATTACGATATTGCAGGAATACTTCCTTGGGTTTAGTGGTTAGTCGTCGTGCCTAAATTCTAAATAGGTTAGACTTGAATTACATGCCCTTTAGACATATGTTTTGGTTTTGACCAAACATAGTACATTTGTGTATTGCAGACAGTGTTATACATTTTCTACTCACCAAGACTTGTTGTTCTGACCCCCTTTCCTCATAAAACCTCCCAAGTTTATCTCAGGGAAGATGGGTCTTAGCAAGTGTTCAAGTTTGGTTTTCAGTTCTCCTTCCCTCATGCTCAATATAGATATGGTAATGTGTCTTAAGGTAGTCACCTTAGTCGGTATTTGTTATCTTATTTCGTTTTCGCTGTGAATTAGTTTTATTTACTTTAATTATGCACATGCTCATTAATTGCAGGTACCAGATTTATACTCTCCGTGCTTGGATGAGTTTGAGTTTTGATTTTTGTCGAAATTTAGGCTCAGGAAAAGTGTGGGGTGTTACATGTCCAGGAGTTGAGTCGACAAGCTGGTCAATCTGAGGAAGTGGGAAGTTGTCTTTACAGCATGCCTTGTTCAAGGCTGAGAAATCAATGCATGTTCTCCACATCTCGTTAGCCTTTTTCTCAAGAACTGGGTTCGATATTATAACAACCCGAAATTTAATAACATGTTAAAACAAGAAATCAAGGCAGAATTAAATTTTAAAATCTGAATCAAGGGAAACGGGTTGCGCCATTGCATTCGTCTCGAAATTCTGCTTGGAAACGAGTCCGAGTTTGCGAGAATCGGAGTCCGCATGAGTGAGATATGACCCTCCGAAGTTTCAGAAATTTTCAGAGTTCAAAACAGCTCGAATTCGAATTCAAAATTCGAATTTAAACCCAGAACAGACTGGGCGGGAAATTTCCCGCCCAGCACCCCAGGTCGACTGGGGAGTCGATTGGGCAGTCGACACCCCCAGGACCAGGTTGACTGCGCAGTCGACTTGGGTGTCGACCTGGTCCCCGAGCCCACTTTTGGGCCTGGGTGCATTCTGATGTACCTGGTCTCGTTTTCTGCCTAGGTTCGTCCGTCTAATCCTATATAAACAGCCTCTCGCCTCATTCTCTATACACCAATTCTTTCTGCCCTCATGCTGCCTCTGAGAAAACAAATGAATAAATAAATGAATAAAATAATACATAAGTCTGAGACGAGGATATGCTGTTCAAGTCTTTAAAGAGGAGATTCAAATCTAGTTAGGATTCAAGTAAAGATTCAATGGCTTCAAGCAACGACGCCTAGACCATATTAAATCAAATCAGAAGATTAATCAAGTTAGACGTTTCAACGCGACAACGAATCGATTTGTCCTCTCTTAGCCAATCAATGTAAGTTCTAGTTACTTTAAGATTTAAACTTGTTAATTTTGATTTGGACATGGAATGAAATGAAATTGGACCTAAGCTTGATTTTCTTTTAGATCTATTCTTGTCTCTTCTTGAATCTATGATTTTGGGTTATTTCTTATCGATTGAATCATGCGCATTCATGTTATTGGATCTAGTATTATTCAAATGATAGATTGTAACATGAATTCTTGGATCTTAACTTGTGGGAATATTTCTATTTATAAATTGGAATTGGACCTATGTGTGACTTGAACATAAAACTATGCCTAAGCCTATGACTTGAACATGAGATCGTGCCTATGACTATGCATATGACTGATAACATAAGACTATGACTATGCCTATGACTGAGAACATAAGACTATGACTATTCATATGACCGAGAACATAAGACTATTGTCTATGACTATGACTAGGAAACTATTACATTTGATTTCCTATGACTATTAGAGTAGTTTCCTAGAGCTAATTTGGGTAATTATCCATGACTATGGTGATTAACTGCCTATGATTCACTATGACTATTGTAGTTTATTATTCAAAACATTTCATGTCCATAATACTATCATGACTATGATATTGAATCTGTTTATTCACAAGTTTGGGACTATCATCTTATGCCTATCCTTATGTAAAACTTTATCATGATATTCTTGATTATTCCCCTATTATGCTAGATCTTTAATCCTAAATGTTTTGGGATTATTATTCTATATGTCAGTGGTGTTGTAACCAATTATATCGAGTTATATCATGCTAGTCTTGAAATCCCTTTTATCGCTTTATGCTCTTCCTTTCCGCCTATCATAGCTTGATGTTATTCCCTTGTTTCTAGATTGGATTTGCCTGTAATTTAAATAGATTCACGTTTACATGCAACGGAAATACGATTGGGTAGACTAGGCAAAACATGAATTGGTTATGAATATGAATCATTAACTTGATAATAGGCATAAGTGAAAACATGAAAATCGCCATGAAACTTGACACGAACTTGACATGAAACTTGAACATGGTCATGACTCTAGAATGAACTTGAAAATGGCCAACTCGAGGTTGGGTTGAGTTTGCAGTGTAAATCTGCCCGAAACCGCCCGGCAAATCCAGTTACTGCAAACAATAGGATCCAATGTGGGTAGTTGGTCATATCGCGCTTAAAACCCGAGGTCAGACTGAGTTGTGGTGTAAATCTGCCCGGAACCGCCCGGCATATCCAGTGACCACAACAACAGGTCTGATGTGAGAGGTTGGGGTGCATTAATGAATTAATGACTTGATAGGGTTAAGTCATGAACCTCATGAATATACTTAACCAATTTGACACGATGACTTGATAGGGTTAAGTCATGAACCTCTTGAATATACTTAACCAATTTGACACGATGACTTGATAGGGTTAAGTCACGAACCTCTTGAATATACTTAACCAATTTGACAAGATGACTTGATAGGGTTAAGTCATGAACCTCTTGAATATACTTAACCAATTTGACATGATGACTTGATAGGGTTAAGTCATGAGCCTCTTGAATATACTTAACCAATTTGACACGATGACTTGATAGGGTTAAGTCACAAACCGCTTGAATATACTTAACCAATTTGACACGATGGTTTGGTAGGGTTAAGTCACGAACAGCTTGAATATACTTAACCAATTTGACACGATGG
Organism: Allium sativum; assembly: GCA_030737875.1. Classification (NCBI taxonomy): domain Eukaryota; kingdom Viridiplantae; phylum Streptophyta; class Magnoliopsida; order Asparagales; family Amaryllidaceae; genus Allium; species Allium sativum. Next base: position 73,645,173 of record CM060924.1, read on the forward strand.
TTTGGTAGGGTTAAGTCACGAACCGCGTGAACATACTTAACCAACTTGACACATGATTCGTAGGGCTAAATCATGAACTTGAACGACAACACTTAGTCAATTTGACATGACACGTAGACGGGTTAAGTCACGAACTTGAATGACCACACTTAACCAACTTGACATGCTAGACTGATGGGGTTAAGTCTCGAATTTAAATGACAACACTTAACCTGCTGGACGGAAACCCTAGTTACGCGGTCCTTTTCAGCAGTAACCCACTAGATGTATCATGGTACCCTGGAACTAGGCAGGGTGGGGCACGATTACTAGGCTAATTGTAAGCGACCAGAACGACGGGTAAGTTGGTGCGCCATTGTAGGTTCAGGCGGACTATGTCGTGCACGTAGTCCGGAGTTGAAAAAGCAGGCATTGGGCACCAGTAGATTTACACTGTGCGTGCTTGATTCGTGTCGGTGGTTGGCACCCTAGGGCTTGATACACCCTATGGTGGACCTAGCACAGGTGATTACATTCGTGATAGGGCCGTATGACACAGACACATGAACAAGATAGGACTTGTAGGGAGCCGATCGATTAATAGATTGTTTCGTGGAACTAAGCAATGGATCATTTCATGACATTGGGCAAGGGATCATTTTATAGTCAACACATGACACGGGTTGGGATACTAGTACGGTTGGTGCAGATCAAATAGATATCATAGAAATATTTTAATGGTAAAGCAGAGAAATCTTGCGATGCTTGATAGAAATCTTGTGAAATTATACTTAGTTTATCTTGAATGGAAACCTGGCGATGTTATACTTGACAAAAACCATACGAGGTTATTCTTAGTTATCTTTCCTGTAGCTTATCTTGTCATCATGCTTATGTTTACTTTCAGTTTATTCATGCCATGTTATATTTATCTGTTTTTATGCTGAAAGTCACTAGGACTTACTCAGTCTTTATGACTGACCCGTTTTGTTTCGCCTCTTTTTCTTCCATTTCCCCCCAGGTTCGTAGGGTGGGAATACAACTTAGTTCTGATCTTACCAAGCTCCAAAGCTCTTTCATGTACGGCTTGGATTTCTCTTGGCTATGGATTGCTTTGCTTTATTGGGGAATGATTTATAACTATGGTTTTATGCTTCTTTACTATTGCAAGACAGATTTCGATGTAATTGACTTAATATAATTTTGATGTAAAAGGCTTTAGACCTTACTAGATTTTAAAGCAATGAAATTTGGGTTTTCCTTCCGTTGTTTTATTTATGTTCTATCTTGTAATATTTCTGTGTATGTTTACCTAGATAATACTCCACCCAAGCTAGTGCATTCCCTTTGTGAGTGACCCAAGCGAAGGTGGGGTGTTACATTTGGTATCAGAGCAGAAGGTTACCAGACTGGGCAAAAGTTTTCAAAAACCTTCTGAACTAGTTTTCAAAACATTTACAAAGAAGCAAATTTTCAAGAAAACTTTGTTTTGATTAAAAGGCATATTCCCCAAAGCCATATGCACTATCTTTTGATTCTCTCTTGGAATCTCTTCTCTCTCTTTTCACCATAGTTTCGTAGGCATCCGACACATGTCGGAGGGCAAAGAAGTGTTCAACCTCCATCCGTAGCCGCAATAGTTTTACTTGCGACTAATCTTATTTCAAGCTTTGTAGGGTTGCCGTGCAATGGAGGTAGCTTTCGAGAAACTTGTCAACAAGCTATACAAGGATAGTAAGAACGAGGATAAAGAACACAAGCTTAAGGATGAGAAACTTGTTGAAATGGCTTAATCCACGAAGGAGAAAAAAAGGTGAAAGGAAAGAGGCCAAAGTAAAAGAATAATAAAACTCATGACAAGAAAAAGTATCGTTAGTATAGTAAAAAGGGACATGTAGTTATGTGTTATAGGACAAGCACAAGGGCAAAGGACAAGATCATCGAGAGGGCAATTGTATGCTCTCGCTACTAGCGCACCTAAGAGGGGTGGTAATGTTGCTGTTAAAGGTTTAGTTTTTCTTTTCTATCATCCCGTTAGGACTCTGTTTTTGAACATTGCATCCTTTTAATTCTGCTTTGATAGTTGAGTCTTTGCACCTTAGTACTAGTAAAGGATCCCATTTTTCTTTTGTCTCAAATCCTGTAGGGAAATCGGCTCATTTATTCATGACTTGTTGGGATTTGAGAATGTCTATGAAGTAATGCTTATGTTTTCGGGCTATGGGTTGATTCTAGGGACGGAGTGGTTATCCAGTAAGGGTGCCGTTCTCGGTTTTGAATAGAGGGTAGTTAGACTCTTGACTTGCCTCGGTAATACCCTCGAAGTCGCGTGTAACCTTTAGGGTTCTATCAGGATTTGTTACCTAGAATCTCTTGACACATTTATTGGGAATTTATTTATCCGCTCGAGTAGTGTTCGACACTAAGGCAGATGGTTCATTTCGCTTATGCGTGAGTTATAGAAAATCGCCTTAGTAAGAACCTTCGGCAACATGGTTGATATTTGTTATTTTCAAGAGATAATTCTTCTATGTGAAATACCTCCTAGTAAGTGAACGATATCCAAGATTCACTAGTGAATTTTGGAGAGCTTGCATGAAACCATGAGTACGCAGTTATGTTTAAGCCGAGTATACTAGAAGGAGAATAAGTGAAAGTGGAACGAGAGGCAACAGTGAAATGAATTCCAACTCATATTTTGGAAACAAGAATTAAGAAGCTACGGAATTGTGAAGTTAAAGACGGTCAAAGCACAATTGAGTTAAGCTCAAGGAAACGCGACTTAGAAGATTGAAGACTAGATACGTGCATCATATCTCTTTTCAAGAGTATATCCTTGATCCCTCTTTTACTGTAGAGCCTACTTGCATGTTATCTTTTTCCTCTCGGTCCTATTCTCAATCAAATTTCTGTTAGAAACCTCATAGGGAGCATGACTCGTCTATTAGTAATACATTTTAGGGCTTGAGGATGTCCGTTGGGTGGACTAAACTTTTTGGGTTTTATAGGATACGGGTTGGTTTTAGGAAGGGATTCCCTTATGACCTAATGGGAGTCCATCATGCTTAGTTTCCAAAGAAACATATATATTGGTTGAGTTGAGTAATTCTTTGGGTGTCATTCTGATGTTGATTTCGGTCTTCGGGGCTGGTGCTTAGGGAGTTCTTCCCCCAATAAGTATATGTGTGACGTAGACTTCCAGTTGTGACATTTCCTAATGGGCACAAAGTTTTTACTTGCTTCTATCATTCGATTATACCTTTCGGTAGGAACAATTGAGTGTAAACATGTGTTTGAGACATGTTATGATTGATGGTTTCAAGTGGTTGCAAGTGGTTGCTCGTGGATGCATTTACACATTAGGCACTAGACCGGCTCAGTCACCATTCATATTGCATATGCATGAGTGTTTACACTTGTGTATGGATGAGTTTGAATGTGTTATCATGTGAATATTGCATATGGATGAATGGTTGTGGACACATATAGTGTTTACGTGACTAGGATTATTTGCATACATGTGGATTCATGGCACTTAACATATTTTGCATTAGAAAGATCAATCATGCCTGATCATTTGCATTAGACAAGGAACATATACACACACTTTCTGCATATGTTCATACATCATTAGAAATATTTTAAGGACAATGGTTGCTTGTGGATGATGGTTGAGTAGATGGTTGATTGGATGGTAGGACACGTTCTTCTTAACTTGAAGATTTCGGGGACGAAATCCTTTAAGGAGGGGAGAATGTAACAACCCGAATTTTAATAACATGTTAAAACAAGAAATCAAGGTAGAATTAAATTTTAAAATCTGAATCAAGGGAAACGGATTACGCCATTGCGTTCGTCTCGAAATTCTTCTTGGAAACGAGTCCGAGTTTGCGAGAATCGGAGTCCGTATGAGTGAGATATGACCCTCCGAAGTTTCAGAAATTTTCAGAGTTCAAAACAGCTCGAATTCGAATTCAAAATTTGAATTTAAACCCAGAACAGATTGGGCGGGAAATTTCCCGCCCAGCACCCCAGGTCGACTGAGGAGTCGACCGGGCAGTGACACCCCCAGGACCAGGTCGACTGCGCAGTCGACTTGGGTGTCGACCTGGTCCCCGAGCCCACTTTTGGACCTGGTTGCATTCTGATGTACCTGGTCTCGTTTTCTGCCTAGGTCCGTCCGCCTAATCCTATATAAACAGCCTCTCACCTCATTCTCTATACACCAATTCTTTCTACCTCATGTTGCCACTGAGAAAACAAATGAATAAATAAATGAATAAAATAATACCTAAGTCTGAGACGAGGATATACTGTTCAAGTCTTTAAATAGGAGATTCAAATCTAGTTAGGATTCAAGTAAAGATTCAACGGCTTCAAGCAACGACGCCTAGACCATATTGAATCAAATAAGAAGATTAATCAAGTTAGATGTTTCAACGCGACAACGAATCGATTTGTCCTCTCTTAGCCAATCAATGTAAGTTCTAGTTACTTTGAGATTTAAACTTGTTAATTGTGATTTGGACATGGAATGAAATGAAATTGAACCTAAGCTTGATTTTCTTTTAGATCTATTCTTGTCTCTTCTTGAATCTATGATTTTGGGTTATTTCTTATCGATTGAATCATGCGCATTCATGTTATTGGATCTAGTATTATTCAAACGCTAGATTGTAACATGAATTCTTGGATCTTAACTTGTGGGAATATTTCAATTCATGTTATAAATTGGAATTGGACCTATGTGTGACTTGAACATAAAACTATGCCTAAGCCTATGACTTGAACATGAGATCGTGCCTATGACTATGCATATGACTGAGAACATAAGACTATGACTACGCATATGACTGAGAACATAAGACTATGACTATGAATATGACCGAGAACATAAGACTATTGTCTATGACCATGACTTGGAAACTATTACATTTGATTTCCTATGACTATTAGAGTAGTTGCCTAGAACTAATTTGGGTAATTATCCATGACTATGGTGATTAACCGCCTATGATTCACTATGACTATTGTAGTTTATTATTCAAAACATTTCATGTCCATAATACTATCATGACTATAATATTGAACCAGTTTATTCAGAAGTTTAGGACTATCATCTTATGCCTATCCTTATGTAAAACTTTATCATGATATTCTTGATTATCCCCCTATTATGCTAGATCTATAATCCTAAATGTTTTGGGATTATTATTCTATATGTCAGTGGTGTTGTAACCAACTATCTCGAGTTATATCATGCTAGTCTTGAAATCCCTTTTATCACTTTATGCTCATCCTTTCCGCCTATCATAGCTTGATGTTATTCCCTTATTTCTAGATTGGATTTGCCTATAATTTAAATAGATTCACGTTTACATGCGATGGAAATACGATTGGGTAGACTAGGCAAAACATGAATTGGTTATGAATATGAATCATTAACTTGATAATAGGCATAAGTGAAAACATGAAAATCGCCATGAAACTTGACACGAACTTGACATGAAACTTGAACATGGTCATGACTCTAGAATGAACTTGAAAATGGCCAACTCGAGGTTGGGTTGAGTTTGCAGTGTAAATCTGCCCGAAACCGCCCGGCAAATCCAGTTACTGCAAACAATAGGATCCAATGTGGGTAGTTGGTCATATCGCGTTTAAAACCCGAGGTCAGACTGAGTTGTGGTGTAAATCTGCCCGGAACCGCCCGGCATATCCAGTGACCACAACAACAGGTCTGATGTGAGAGGTTGGGGTGCATTAATGAATTAATGACTTGATAGGGTTAAGTCATGAACCTCATGAATATACTTAACCAATTTGACACGATGACTTGATAGGGTTAACTCATGAACCTCTTGAATATACTTAACCAATTTGACACGATGACTTGATAGGGTTAAGTCACAAACCTCTTGAATATACTTAACCAATTTGACAAGATGACTTGATAGGGTTAAGTCATGAACCTCTTGAATATACTTAACCAATTTGACATGATGACTTGATAGGGTTAAGTCATGAACCTCTTGAATATACTTAACCAATTTGACACGATGACTTGATAGGGTTAAGTCACGAACCGCTTGAATATACTTAACCAATTTGACACGATGGTTTGGTAGGGTTAAGTCACGAACCACTTGAATATACTTAACCAATTTGACATGATGACTTGATTGTGTTAAGTCATGAACCGCTTGAATATACTTAACCAATTTGACACGATGGTTTGGTAGGGTTAAGTCACGAACCGCTTGAACATACTTAACCAACTTGACACATTGTTATCCATCTGATCGATCCAAGTGAATATGGGTCGGTTTTAAGCATTTTGAAGAAGGGATCGGTCCTGTCGTTTTTAAAAGGGAGCGGTCGTAGCGCAAGATTCCTGGTCGTTCTAAATCTGGTCGCTCTCATGAGCGCTGGTCGCTCCAAAAAAGCCAAAAGAAGTTGGTCGATCCGAAGCTGGTTGCTCCAAAAGCCAAAGAAGGCTGATCGCTCCGGATATACGGAACATCTGGTCGCTCGCTAGCCTCTCGTTCACTCCAACCGACCTCAAAGCTTCTGGTCGTTCCGAAGGCCAATGATTACCGATCGCTCCAAGTATTCAAGATAGTTGGTCGCTCTAAACATACGAAAGCTCTTGATCATCCCAAAAGTACAGAAGATTCTTGGTCGCATCAAAATATATAAAGAAAGTTGATCTCTCTAGCGCTGGTCGCTCCAGAAGCCAAAGGCTCCTGGTCGCTCCAGACTGCTAAAGAGATCTGGTCGTTCCAAAATACTGAAGAGTTCCTGGTCGCACCAGAGTACAGAAGATCCCTGGTCGCTCCAAAAATACAAGGTATCTGGTCGTTTACTAGCTCTTGATCGCACCAACAAGCTTCAAGGCTTCCTGGTCCGTTTGTTCCAAGCATCCTGGTCGGTCCGCTCCGCATTCTAGCCTCCTGGTCGTCCTTTCTTCTGGCGGAAGCTTCTGGTCGGCCAAAGCGCTAGAAACGACATGTGATGGCGTGACAGCTGGAAACAACTGGTGACAACTGGCAGTGGCATTTCCGTAAATACCGAAAATACCGACCAGGCCCCTGCATACAAGATTTCAGCCATTTCTCCGCCTATAAATAGGACCCTACCTCCATCATTTTGGGGGGACTTTTCTGGAACTACAAGGAGGTGCTGTCTAATTGCTTTCGGGATTTCTCCAAGCATTTCTACATCTCTTCTCTATCATCGATCATAAATCTATGGAGCATTGGAGCATGTGGAGCATAGCTTTCATGGAGGAACAAGCATAAGCATTCCACACACTACTTCATTTCTTCTTGATCATTCACCCAAAGATCTAAGGAGCTTTTATCCATGGCTTTCATGGAGGGATTGGCATAAAATACTTCAAGCTTTCATCCATTCTTTCAATCGGTTGTAAGGACGAATGCATGCCAAAGGAGCTTGTATGAATGTATAATGGAGCAAATGTTGTAATCTTTTGGTTATTAATGAAATCCAATCTTCAAAGTGGACGTAGACTCGAATAAGAGTCGAACCACTATAAAATTCTTGTCTTCTTTCTTTATTTTGGTATTTTGATGCTCTTGAATGTTAGATATGGCCTCACATAACTCTAAAGGTTTTCTAACGCCCCGCCTCTGAAAAGGTGACGTGCTTTCTAAGCATCTCGCCTCCGATTAGGTAACGTGTTTAGAAATACCATTTTGGTTGTTATACCAATTTTCGGTATCAACAATTAGGCGCCCACCGTGGGGCTAGATCTACTTTCTGACATCAAATATACTACGGAGATCTTGAGATCTTGAAGCTAAGCTTTAAAATAGCTCGCTCCAGCTTGCGATTTGGACCTTCCAACGAACTCTCCTCAAAGTTCAAGTTGCTTTCTGAAATAATGCCGCCAAAAGCAAATAAGGAAGCTAGAATTAGAATCTCTAACGGAGAAAATCGGGATGAGACCCCCGTGGCTAACCGATTTGAAGTGGGAGAGACATCTAATGGAGGTGTGAATGTCACAAGAGGCGAGCTTGATCAAGCTGTCGCTGGATTGACGCAACAGCTAGTGATAGCTAACAAAGCCATGTTGACAAAACTTGATTCGCTCTTTGCTCTTCAGGCCGCTACGGCAAAGGTGGCCTCTAAGCCCATTCGTGCAGAGGATGCTAGTTCTTCTTCTTCTAGTCCAAATCGGGAAAAATCTTTTCAAGAAATCTCCGATCCTGATAAAGGAAAGCATGAGATTTCGAAGCAAGCTGATCAGAACCGCACTGCAGGGATCACTTCTCATCAAGCGGCCAATTCTTCCAAAGGGGCACTTTCCAACCAAGAAATGCCAGGGCCCCTAAGTCGCAACCGCGATGGTTTGCTCAAGCAAGCCTCCGGTCAAGACAAAGGTGTCCGCCCCGCAGATAGCCTCCCTGAGAAGGAACGCCTCAAGAAAATGGTCCAACAGCTTATGAAGGAAAGCCAATCTCGAAACGATAATGAGGCTGAATGGGAATTCGCATCGTCCAAAACCCCCATCACTGAAAGGATTAAAAAGACAACTTTCCCACGCAAATTCAAACCTCCTTCAATCCAAGCTTATAACGGGACAGGCGACCCCAATGTGTTCTTGTTTCGATACGATCAACACATGGATGGGGCACAAGCAACTGACGAGCTTAAGTGCTTGTACTTCCCGGTGTATTTGGAGGGGGTTGCGTCATTATGGTTCACAAGGTTGCCTCCCCGATCTATTGATGACTTTGCCACATTGGCAAGATGCTTCCGAGACTAGTTCCGCCTCCAAACAACAAAGGTCAGAGATATCATGTCCCTCAATGAACTAGAACAAGCTCCTGGTGAAACGATAAGGTCTTTCTTAAATTGTTTTAATGCTGCTGCTGCAGAAGTAGGGACCCAAGAGCCAAGGCTAATTCTAATGGCCTTAAAGGGGGGCATTGATAAGCTGTCTGAGTTTGGAAGGTGGCTAAAAAGAAAGAAACCTGAGACGCTAGAAATTTTTTATGACAAAGCCGAGGAATACATGTGTCTTGAAGATGATCCTATCTATTCCGTTAGCAATGTCAAAACTAAGGTGGTCCCGGAAAGGAAGGAAGCTCCCAAAAAGAATAGTCAAGAAAATTTTGGGGAAGGTCAAAAGAGAGGAAGCAGTAATGATGCTAGAAATGATAAGGACTCCAAGAAACGGCGTTTTTTCAAGCCAACAGATTTTACTCCGTTGAATGATACAATCGAGCATATATATATATGGCAACGAAGGATGCAGAGGGCTATCCGAGCCCAAAGCCAGTAAAGGTGTCCGAAGAAGCTGCAAACTCAGGGAGGTTTTGTCGATTTCACAATCGACCGGGACACGACACTAATGAATGTCGACACCTGAAAAACTTGATTGAAGAATTGATAAGGCAAGATCGTCTCCAGGAGTATGTAAAGCGTTCATCAGATACCGAGCCTGCCCAGGGGCAGCAGGTCCATCCAAGTCAAGACAGAAGAACACCTGCGAATATTCCTCGACCTGTTATCAATATAATCAGTGGCGGACCTCATCCTGCAGGGGATACTTGGGAGGATATGATCAGGTATACTAATGAACCAAGAAGCATTCTAAAAGGAGACGGTTTTGAGATTTGCAATAATTCTCTTCGTCGAAAAATGCCTAAAACATCCTGCGAAGATGTTATCTTCCGGGATCGGGATTCCGACGGAATGTTGGTTCCAACTGTTGACCCAATGGTAATGACTATTGGCTTGGGTCCAGCAATAGTAAAGAAGGTGTTGATTGATAACGGAGCATCCGTGAACGTTCTGTTTTACAGTACTTTCTCTAAAATGGGTCTATCCATGGATAATGTGCGAGCTAGCAAAGACAAAATACACGGGTTCACTGGCGTACCAACTCAGCCAATCGGTGTGATTGATCTCCTTGTAGAGCTAGGAAAGGGAGAGAGGCAAGTCTCCATGATACAATCTTTCGTTATAATTGACTCACCTTCAGGGTACAATGCATTCTTGGGAAGGCCAGCACTTGCCGACTTCAGGATAGCTCTTGCTCCTTGGTGCTTGATGATGAAGTTCCCGACCGCAAATGGGGTGGGAGTTATCAAAGGGGATCCTCAGGAATCAAGAAAATGCTATATGGCAGAACTGATTGAAGCTCGGAAATACGAAATTCAGAAGGATGCGGAGACTCCTCTCTGCATCCATGAAGCTCCTTTATAGCAATTAATGACCATCCCCTGCGCTGGAACATATAACGACATGCAGGAAGATATGGACCCACGAAAAATCAGTGCAGGGGATGAAAAGGTAGCACCAGCTGAAGCTACCATTTCCATAGAGATCCATGATAGTGATACAGATAAGCTAATAAAGATAGGCTCCCAATTGGACCCTATGCTGCAAAAGGAATTGATTAGTTTTTTGAAAGAAAATTTGGATGTCTTCTCTTGGAGTCACTCAGATATGTGCGGGATACCTCCAGACGTAATAGTGCATAAGCTGAATATTGACCCCAACGTGCGCCCGGTGAAGCAGAAAAGACGGATACAGGGCCTAGAAAGGTCTGAAGCTTTGAAAGATGAAGTGGATAGGCTATTGACGAATAATTTCATTCGAGAATCCACCTATCCTAATTGGGTGTCCAATCCGGTCCTTGTGAAAAAATCAAACGGCAAATGGCGAGTGTGTGTTGATTATTCTGACTTGAATAAGGCTTGCCCAAAAGATAGTTTCCCCCTACCTCGAATTGATCAACTTGTTGATGCAACGGCGGGGCATGAACTGTTGTCTTTCATGGATGCATATTCTGGATACAATCAGATTATGATGCACGAGCCAGACCAGGATAGTACCAGTTTCATAACTGATCGTGGTTTATATTGTTATAAGGTAATGCCGTTTGGTTTGAAAAATGCAGATGCCACCTACCAACGCTTGGTGAACGCGATGTTCAAAACTCAAATTGGAAAGACTATGGAGGTTTATGTTGACGACATGCTGGTAAAATCCAAAGAGGCAAAGAATCATATAGAGGATCTTGATGAAATGTTCCAAATCCTAAGGAGATACGGCATGAAGCTCAATCCACTTAAGTGCTCGTTCGGCGTAGCATCAGGAAAATTTCTTGGTTTCATGGTAAATGCTCGGGGCATTGAAGCAAACCCAGCACAAGTGATTGCTTTACGAAAAATGCAAGCTCCACGGACTAAGAAAGAACTCCAATGCTTAAATGGCAAGGTAGCAGCATTGAGCCGCTTCATCTCAAGGGCAACGGACAGGTGCATTCCACTATTTGATGCATTGAAAAAGGAAAAGAAAAGCTTCCAGTGGACTCCCGAATGCCAGCAAGCATTTGAAGATCTCATCAAGCACATGGAATCCCCTCCGATGCTATCAAAGCCTAGGGATGGAGAAAGCTTGCTCTTATACCTTGCAGTGTCATCCCATGCGTTGAGCGCAACACTCGTTAGGGAGGAAGACAAAGTGCAGTGGCCAGTATACTACATTAGCAAAAGGTTTACTGGGGCAGAGATGAATTATCCAAGGATAGAAAAGCTTGCATATGCCTTGCTCATCGCATCACAAAAGCTCAGACCCTATTTCCAATCCCACTCTATTAAAGTCCTTACCATCCAACCCTTGAAACAGGTGTTGTTCCGTCCAGAAACTTCAGGGAGACTCCTGAAATGGAATATTGAACTCAGCTAATATGATATCACTTACTACCCCAGAAAAGCAATAAATGGGCAAGCTCTGGCCGACTTTATCGCTGAATTCACTGATAAGGGAGAGGAAATGGAGGAAACTAACGAATTGGCCGTTAGGTGGAAACTTTTTGTTGATGGCGCTAAGAATGAATATTGTGCTGGGGCAGGGATAGTATTCGAAACCCAGAAGGACGACATGTATGCTGTGCTCTGCGATTCGAATTCCCCATCACCAACAACGAGGCCGAATATGAAACGTTACTCGGAGGATTGCGGGTTGCAAAAGAATTAAGCTTGAAAAGTCTACTAATATTCAGCGATTCACAGCTAATGGTTTCCCAAATCAAAGGTGAATTCAAGACTAAGATGGGAAGGCTTCCGACATATCTGCTCAAAGACAAAGAACTTCTCGACAACTTGGAATATTATTCTATCTCTCATATTCCTCGCAGAGAAAATTGGAAGGCGGATTCCTTATCAAAGCTAGCTAGCACCGGAGATCCTCAAATCTTCGATCTTGTTCCTGTGGAAGTATTATCTAGTTCCAGCATTGAGGAATCCGATATAGACTGGGTTATGGAAACAACCAACAAACCCTTTCCGAGGATTCTCAGTCGAATAATAAACTGAGTCTTCTCCAGGGGTGCTCGGTCAAATAACCCAAAGTCAAACAAAATCTGATCGCGTTATAACCAAGTTTCTTAACCCAAACCCTCTCCGAGGATTCTCAGTCAATAATAAACTGAGTCTTCTCCAGGGGTGCTCGGTGAAATAACCCAAAGTCAGACAAAATCTGATCGCGTTATAACCGAGTTTCTTAACCCAAACCCTCTCCGAGGATTCTCAGTCGAATAATAAACTAAGTCTTCTCCAGGGGTGCTCGGTCAAATAACCCAAAGTCAGACAAAATCTGATCGCGTTATAACCGAGTTTCTTAACCCAAACCCTCTCCAAAGATTCTCAGTCGAATAATAAACTGAGTCTTCTCCAGGGGTGCTCGATCAAATAACCCAAAGTCAGACAAAATCTGATCGCGCTATAACCGAGTTTCTTAACCCAAACCCTCTCCGAGGATTCTCAGTCGAATAATAAACTGAGTCTTCTCCAGGGGTGCTCGGTCAAATAACCCAAAGTCAGAAAAAATCTGATCGTATTATAACTGAGTTTCTTAACCCAAACCCTCTCCGAGGATTCTCAGTCGAATAATAAACTGAGTCTTCTCCAGGGGTGCTCGGTCAAATAACCCAAAGTCAGACAAAATCTGATCGCGTTATCACCTAGTTTCTTAACCCAAACCCTCTCCGAGGATTCTCAGTCGAATAATAAACCGAGTCTTCTCCAGGGGTGCTCGGCCAAATAACCTAAAGTCAGACAAAATCTGATCGTGTTATAACCGAGTTTCTTAACCCAAACCCTCTCCAAGGATTCTCAGTCGAATAATAAACTGAGTCTTCTCCAGGAGTGCTCAGTCAATAAATCAAAGTCAGAAAAAACTTGACTACGATATTACTAAGTCTTTGACAAGGAAAACCTTCAAAAGGCATTCAAACATTTCTCGAATACCCAACGCATTAGGACGCAAAGGATGGAGAATTCCAAACAAAGTGTGCAAGGTTCGTATAAAGAATCAAAAGCATCCAACTATCCACCTTCGATATATAAAGGTTGAAACAATCCAATGGTACGGGGGCATATCACATATCACGACACAAAACCAAAAGCAACTCCTTGATTTCTCACATACCAAAGGATCATCTCAACCGTTTATAAGTGGGAAATTCATAAATAAGCAAAATGTGTAAAGTGTGGTGTGCAAGCATAATGTACAAACCAGAATGCGCAGAAGAAAGTAATAATAAGGTTAAAAGCACCAAAACACAGAACATCGTCACATACACATACCAAAATAAAACTACTAGTGTCGCGTACACAACCAAAAGTAGGTGATAAAAAGAGTCATGAAGCGAGGACTGGCACTCGCTTGATACATCCAGTCATACAATATCTACAAACACCGGATCTGAAACCCCCAAGTCAAGCATTCTTAACAAGAGATTTCTCCCCATCACAAGGGGAAGGGGGAAGGACCTCGCTTTCCTGGCCCAAAAGTTCGACAATCGTCTTATCCCTAGACTTGAGAGCTCGAATGAGGAGGGCCTTATCTTCCTCCAAAAGAGCTATACGCTTGAGATGCTCACGATTCAGCCCCGAAAGATTGTTGACAAGGTCATGCCATCCTGTCAAGTCTTTAGCCAAGTAATTGCTAAGCATGTCAAAATGTCTTTCAAGCCAATCTTTCACTTTGTCAAGCTGAGTCAGCCCATCAAGCTGAATAGAGTTCACGTTATCAGCAAGCACTCTGTAATCGAACGGGTGTATATCAGGGTTAATAAACACCCCATCCAAGCAGTATCCTTTGAACCGATCAGCAAGCTCGGGGTGACATGGCAAGACACAATATTGGGGTCTATTTATGATAACTCGAAGTTCATTTAGGGAAGGGGTTCTCACAGCAGAATCACTAGTTGCAGAACAAGCTTCGGGCACAGGAGATTTACCAGCTCTGTGCTGTCTTTTAGAATCACTATCCTCCTGTTGGGTGTTTTCTGGCATACCATGCTTACCTGTCATCCTACACAGAGATTTCACAAATTTTTTGGTCAACAATCAAGTTCAAGCAGTGTTGTGAGCTAAACTGATCGGTCATGATCAGTCAAACAAGAATGGTCGGCCTGAAAATTATCTAAGGCTGATCGCTTTAAAAGCTAAAACGCTGGTCACCCAAGATTGGCCTAGGTAGGTTTATATCAAACTTCGTCATAGCGCGACCCAAACTCCACCAAAGCCTCACTCAGCTCTAAAGGCGATCGGTTTTAGGGGGATCACACACAAAAGCTGACCTGAATTGGTCAAACCTTGTTCGCTCTAAAATGGTAAGGATCCGATCGTGCCAAAAAGGGTAAAACTCTGGTCGCTCCCAACATAGACAATACCGATCGCTTAAAAATCAGTCAAAATTTAATCCAGTTCTAGTCGCACAAAACTAGCCTTGACTGGGTCGATAAAAACATCCCAAGGCTGGTCGTTCTACGATTAGTCTGAAAACAATCATACCCTGGTCGGTCAAGATTCAAATCCATCTGGATCGTTCATATCGGGTAAAACTAAAGATAGCCTATTCTGGTCAGTCGAAGAAGGATCGGCTCATCTAAAAACCGACCATACCACTGTTCTAAAATCGACCAGTTTGGCCGCACAAATGAAAGGAAACTTAAATTTTCGTTGCAACTGCACAGTAAAAACATAAAAAATAATGGTACAAAGAGATGATTCTAGAAGGAAAATCAAAGCATGCATCACAAAAAGATTTCATACGCATCAGTCAGTCAAGCATTTGAACAAACAAGTCGTGATCGCTGCGAAAATGACATAGAAATTGCTCATTTTGATATCATCACTCCCCTATTCCATTAGGGTGACTCGGTTGAAACCGCGCTCAAATGATTAATGATGTCAACAACGAAGGTTTACCAAAAATTATTGTGACTTCTTCCCCAAACTCATTCTACTCCAAACTCGAAATCAACGTTAGAATGCATACAATGTACTGGGGATTTGGAAGAATAGTTCGGGTTGGTAAAGCAGCAGCTTGAATCGGCAAGGAAGTAAGCTAAAGATCGAGCAATTTGTTTTTTAAAGAAGAGAAAGCCACCATTGATGAAGATTTTGACCGAGAAGAAATGGAGAAGGAAATGACGGGCTGAATTAATTATATAAGTTTAATTTGGTCTCTCCGAATTTTTAGGAATTGTCTCTTCGCCTTCCAGAATTTGGCTTTTTCGTGCGTTCCAAAACTGGAGAAAAGACCGACCTCTACTTGCCACATTTAAAACCGACCCCTCAAGCTAATTCCAGAACCGACCCATGAGAACTGCGACCAAGACCGACCCTTAATTGAAGCAGATCGATCCACTAATGTTTCGAAGCCCACAGTTTTTATAAAAACTATGGAACTTCGAGGGGCAAAATGTTATCCATCTGATTGATCCAAGTGAATATGGGTCGGTTTTAAGCATTTTGAAGAAGGGATCGGTCCTGTCGTTATTAAAAGGGAGCGGTCGTAGCGCAAGATTCCTGGTCGTTCTAAATCTGGTCGCTCTCATGAGCGCTGGTCGCTCCAAAAATGCCAAAAGAAGTTGGTCGATCCGAAGCTGGTTGCTCCAAAAGCCAAAGAAGGCTGATCGCTCCAGATATACGGAACATCTGGTTGCTCGCTAGCCTCTCGTTCACTCCAACCAGCCTCAAAGCTTCTGGTCGTTCCGAAGGCCAATGATTACCGATCGCTCCAAGTATTCAAGATAGTTGGTCGCTCTAACCATACCAAAGCTCTTGATCATCCCAAAAGTACAGAAGATTCTTGGTCGCATCAAAATATATAAAGAAAGTTGGTCTCTCTAGCGCTGGTCGCTCCAGAAGCCAAAGGCTCCTGGTCGCTCCAGACTGCTAAAGAGATCTGGTCGTTCCAAAATACTGAAGAGTTCCTGGTCGCACCAGAGTACAGAAGATCCCTGGTCGCTCCAAAAATACAAGGTATCTGGTCGTTTACTAGCTCTTGATCGCACCAACAAGCATCAAGGCTTCCTGGTCCGTTTGTTCCAAGCATCCTGGTCAGTCCGCTCCGCATTCTAGCCTCCTGGTCGTCCTTTCTTCTGGCGGAAGCTCCTGGTCGGCCAAAGTGCTAGAAACGACCTGTGATGGCGTGACAGCTGGAAACAACTAGTGACAACTGGCAGTGGCATTTCCGTAAATACCGTAAATACCGACCAGGCCCCTGCATACAAGATTTCATCCATTTCTCCGCCTATAAATAGGAACCTACCTCCATCATTTTAGGGGGACTTTTCTGAAACTACAAGGAGGTGCTGTCTAATTGCTTTCGGGATTTCTCCAAGCATTTCTACATCTCTTCTCTATCATCGATCATAAATCTATGGAGCATTGGACCATGTGGAGCATAGCTTTCATGGAGGAACAAGCATAAGCATTCCACACACTACTTCATTTCTTCTTGATCATTCACCCAAAGATCTAAGGAGCTTTTATCCATGGCTTTCATGGAGGGATTGGCATAAAATACTTCAAGCTTTCATCCATTCTTTCAATCGGTTGTAAGGACGAATGCATGCCAAAGGAGCTTGTATGAATGTATAATGGAGCAAATGTTGTAATCTTTCGGTTATTAATGAAATCCAATCTTCAAAGTGGACGTAGACTCGAATAAGAGTCGAACCACTATAAAATTCTTGTCTTCTTTCTTTATTTTGGTATTTTGATGCTCTTGAATGTTAGATATGGCCTCACATAACTCTAAAGGTTTTCTAACGCCCCGCCTCTGAAAAGGTGACGTGCTTTCTAAGCATCTCGCCTCCGATTAGGTAACGTGTTTAGAAATACCATTTTGGTTGTTATACCAATTTTCGGTATCAACACACATGATTCGTAGGGCTAAGTCATGAACTTGAACGACAACACTTAGCCAATTTGACATGACACGTAGACGGGTTAAGTCACGAACTTGAATGACCACACTTAAGCAACTTGACATGCTAGACTGATGGGGTTAAGTCTCGAATTTAAATGACAACACTTAACCTACTGGACGGAAACCCTAGTTACGCGGGCCTTTTCAGCAGTAACCCACTTGATGTATCATGGTACCCTGGAACTAGGCAGGGTGGGGCACGATTACTGGGCTGATTGTAAGCGACTAGAATGACGACCGAGTTGGTGCACCATTATAGGTTCAGGCGGACTATGGTCGTGCACGTAGTCCAGAGTTGAAAAAGCAGGCATTGGGCACCAGTAGGTTTACACTGTGCGTGCTTGATTCGTGTCGGTGGTTGGCACCTTAGGGCTTGATACACCCATATTGGACCTAGCACAGGTGACTACATTCGTGATAGGGCCGTATGACAC
This sequence comes from Allium sativum, assembly GCA_030737875.1. Classification (NCBI taxonomy): domain Eukaryota; kingdom Viridiplantae; phylum Streptophyta; class Magnoliopsida; order Asparagales; family Amaryllidaceae; genus Allium; species Allium sativum. Next base: position 73,662,851 of record CM060924.1, read on the forward strand.
AGACACATGAACGAGATAGGACTTGTAGGGAGCCAATCGATTAATAGATCGTTTCGTGGAACAAAGTAATGGATCATTTCATGACATTGGGCAAGGGATCATTTTATAGTCAACACATGACACGGGTTGGGATACTAGTACGGTTGGTGCAGAGCAAATAGATATCATAGAAATATTTTAATGGTAAAGCAGAGAAATCTTGCGATGCTTGATAGAAATCTTACGAAATTATACTTAGTTTATCTTGAATGGAAACCTGGCGATGTTATACTTGACAAAAACCATATGAGGTTATTCTTAGTTATCTTTCTTGTAGCATATCTTGTCATCATGCTTATGTTTACTTTCAGTTTATTCATGCCATGTTATCTTTACTTGTTTTTATGCTGAAAGTCACTAGGACTTACTCAGTCTTTATGACTGACCCGTTTTGTTTCGCCTCTTTTTCTTCCGTTCCCCTCCCAAGGTTCGCAGGGTGGGAATACAACTTAGTTCTGATCTTACCAAGCTCCAAAGCTCTTTCATGTACGACTTGGATTTCTCTTGGCTATGGCTTGCTTTGCTTTATTGGGGAATGATTTATAACTATGGTTTTGTGCTTCTTTACTATTGCAAGACAGATTTCGATGTAATTGACTTAATAGAATTTTAATGTAAAAGGCTTTAGACCTTACTAGATTTTAAAGCAATGAAATTTGGGTTTTCCTTCCGCTATTTTATTTATGTTCTGTCTTGTAATATTTCTTTGTATGTTTACCAAGATAATACTCCACCAAAGCTAGTGCATTCCCTTTGTGAGTGACCCTAGTGGAGGTGGGGTGTTACAGATATCCTCTTGGGGTATGTCGAATCTCGAATAAACCCATTGTAATTTAGTCTTTAAATTCTTCCTTTAAAGTTGCCGATCTCTCCACACCAAGCATAAATCTTTTTTGCTTCACTGGGACGTAATATAAGTCAATATTGAGTGAGTGGCTCATTATCGATGGAGACATCCCACACATGTCAGAATGGGTATATACGAACACGTCGAGGTTCGCATGGAGGAATTCAGTCAACTCGCTCATCCAGAGTGGTCCAGGTGGGATCCGCGCTTCAAGACCTTTGTCGGGTCATCGTTATCGATCAGGATCTCCAACGATTTTTCATTTGGAGTCGCCCTTCTTACCCTGTTTCCTTGTCCTATCTCAGATCAATATCCTCGACTCATCGACTAAACGATCTCGATCGGGATGTCTCCTTTATTTGTTATACCCTTGCCTCTTTGGTGGGAGGAGGTACGTCTTCAGGTTCCCCTCTTTATTTGATGCGGGATTCTTTCCATTTTGCTAAGTACCATGCTCGTCCTGCTACTTGGTATCCTTGTACAACTCCAACTCCACCTTCTACCCGAAACTTCAAGAGCAACCACCAAGGAGCTATGCATGCCCATAATTTATTAAGGGTCAGTCGGCCCAAAAAGGTACTGTTTGGAAAGTTTATGTCCATCACAATTAATGGGAGGATCCGCACTCTCATACGGTCCCCTTCGCCCTATTCACATGGATTTATGTCTCTCTCCCTCTCTTCAAGCCTCATCTGATCCTAAGCTCTTTTAAACAGGATGTTTACGGAGCTTCCGCAATCAATAAGGGATTTCCGTACTGTCGCTGGGCCAATAATAACCGAAATTATTAATGGATTACTACTCAGGTCTCCACCCCTTTAGCCTCTCTATTTCGGAAAAAAGAAGTGGTCGATCATCGTCTTTCTCTATTACAATGGAACTACTTCTTTGGGAGCACTGGACTCCTAAACATCCAAATGATTCACAGCATTCACATAGTGCTCCATAATTCGCATGTTGAAATCTACCGGATGTGGACCTCTGACAACTGTGTTTATAAAAATTCCTTTATCTGTGTTTATTTCCGGGATAGGTGGCAGCTCTAGGAGCTTCCTGACCTTGCCTGGAAGCCAAAGCACCCTGCCCTTTGTCCCTCGAGGCAATCTTACACTCATCAAGTTTTTCTTCTTTAAGCAACTTCTCAATGACATCTCTGAGACGAAAACACTCATTTGTCATGTGGTCATAGATATTATGAAACAATCATAATTTACCATTTTGTACCTCCTTCTCAGTCGATTCACGTGGAGGTGGGTTCTTATACTGCATCGTACTGCAAGTATCAAGGTAAATATTCTCCAGTGTATCACTCGGTAGTGTACAGATGTCAAAATTCTAATATCTGGGTTTTTTCTTAGCATCCCTCTTCTTAATATGGCCTCCTCCGTTTTTGTTTCTACGCTGGTTAGCAGTATGTATGTTACGATTTCCAATGTTCAACTCCACTTTCCTGGAATTATCTCTGTATTGCTTTACTTCCACGTGGCTCAGAACTCCCTCTTCGATTGTGTCATTTGCTCTCCTCTTTCATTTAATCCTTGCTTCTTCAATACACAAATATACTGTAATGACCCGCATTCTGATGGATTAATTTTAACTATTTAATACAGATTTAAATATTGGGTGGATAATATAAATGGAAATTTTTATATTAGAGTTATTGATTTGATAATCAATTTCGATTTAATATCGAATATATTAAATTATCAAAATAAGGAATTAGCGAATAACTGAATTCGAAGTCAAACACTAAGTCAGAAACAGTTCAGATAATCTATTCAAACTTCTGTTTGAATTAGAAGAATAATATTAATTGAATTATCGAAGAATTAATTGTTTTAAAAATTTATTTAAATCAATTTAAATTAATATCTTATTCAGATGATCGAATTGGACTTCGTGACCTATCCCAGTGTGTTCAGAATAGTGTTATAGCCCTAGGGACGATCCTTGTTGCGTTCAATAAGGAGTTAGGAAATTATGGATAGTTTAAAATATATATACACCTATATTGATAACCATTAATTATCATAAGGAAGAGAATTCAACACATCTTCCTCTCTCCTCCACAAATATAAACATGCCGTGTACTCCTTTATAACCACCAACCAAAACAATCTGCTCCTCTTTAAATTTAAAACCGAAATCAAATCCCTAAATAGATCGAAGTTGGCAAAATGGAAAAAGGGCTCAAGCTAAAAATCTGGGAGTCTCGTTCTGGGGAAAAAAGGACGGCATCACAATCGGATTCGCAAAGGAGTCCGCTCCATTTTCTGAATCGCGACACCCAGATGAAGCCGCCGCATACAGAGAGGTGTTGGGGTCGATGTTGACATCGTTTTCGAGTTTTGCAAAGGGGGCGCAATCGATTCCAAAAGAGGGCAAGTCGCGATGGGATATGTGGATGGGACGAGATCATCGCAGGTTCAGAGTTCGACGTTGGCAAGTGGAAGAGGTGAACTGGAGGCGCTGTAATCAAAGATGGAAGTAGTCGATGTGGATTCTTGGTGGCACTGTCAGTCGATGGAAGGGGTTGTCTATAGTGGCGAGAGATGGACGAAAACATCTGGGAGGTTGTGACGAATGAGAAGGATTCAGTAAAATGGTAGTTGCGTTGGCATTCAGGAAAGGGAAGCTCAGTTTGAGAAAATGACGGTATATGGTCAAGCGATGTACAGATCTTGGAGGTGATGAATGGGCAGAGCAGATCAGGCAGTGATCGAGATGGTGGAGTTAAGGTTGAAGCGGCAAGGCCTGTTGGTTGCAGGAGGGTCTGCAGTTGGTCAGTATGGGTGCAGATGCAGAAATGACGAAGCACCAGTGATGAACATCAATCGTTCGATGAAATGCCAAGAAGAAGAGGATTTGCAAAATCATTAAGTAATTAAGGTAATTTCGGATATTTGATAATCCAGAAATTTATTATAAAATTTGTAACTTATTAAGTAAACTAGTTTATATAACTATATATTTAAATAGAAATTAGTTTACATAAAAGGAAATAGTTAGTAAAGGTATAAATTGTTGAATAGTCGTTTGAATATGAATTAAGGTATACATTTATTTTTCCAAAGTTTTAAAACACTTAGATGGTTTATTTATTTACTTTAGTAATTAATGTAAATAAATAATAACTTAGTCATTTAAAAAAAATTAAATAACCATAGGTACAAGACGGATTCAACTCGAGTTTCGTAGCTACAATGATACAGATTGAAAATCAGAATGGATCGCAGATAAAAATTAATCGGTGAGTAAACCTCACTCACCATTTATTTAGAAATTTTTTTTATATAGTTAAAAATAATTGTCTGTGCTTGTTTGAATGCTGTCTGATTGTTTTAAAATATATATTAGTTATTTAGGAACTATTATATATATATATATATATATTGGGTTGATGATTGGTTGGATTCCCGCAGTCTCATTAGCGGATGCCCTCAGTTTCATAGCGGATGATTACCCTATACGCCCCACGCTATGATTAGTGGATGACCTTCTATACCGCGATATCCTGCCTCGAAGCAGGATGGGTATTACTATGTTGACTAACATCTGTGGATGCAGGAAAACGGGTTGGAGGAATCTAACTGGATTCCTCAAAAAAATATATTATTTGTTGTTGTTTGTTTGATTTCATATATATTCATATATGATGTGTTAAAAATCAAATGATTGAAAATTGGTTGATTTGATTGTTCAAAATATCCCGGGGCTTGAATATTGATTTATAAAAATATCGAAAAGGGTATTTGAAATTTAAAAAGGGAATTCTATTTTTCTAAATAGAATTTGAATTTTAAATGAACTATAGAGAATATTAACTTGTTTTGAATATATATGAACGAGTATTGAATTTATAAACTCTGTTTATAAATGAAAAGGTGGGATTTGAATTGAATTTATAAACTCTGTTTATAAATGAAAAAGATGGGATTTGAATTGAATTTATAAACTTTGTTTATAAATATATAATGTGGGATTTTAAGTGAGGTTATAAACGTTGTTATAAATAAGGCATAGAATTCAAATGGGATTTATATATAGAATTTGAATATAGAATTCAAATGGGATTTATATTATAGGATTTGAATAATAGAAGATAATAGATTTGGATAAATAGAAGTGGAATAAACTAAGAAGTTAATTAATAGATTTAATTAACAAATTGAGTTAAAACGATTGGTATAGTTAAAATAGATTGGACATGTATAGACATACAGGAGACAGGTTTGGAATAAAGTGTTAGAAGGTATATAAATTGAGTGCCCGACAAAAAGGTACGTATTTAATTCATATATGAGATTTTATGCGCCGTATCGGCTAGCCGCTTGGCTTTTCTTTTTCTTTTTGCTTGGAAAAGGCCTGTGTGGCAGTTTGGGGATTTTCCCGATGCTCCCGGTACAAAGGAGGTTATGGCGAATTTTTCCGGGAATTTAAGGAGATAGAATATTTTTAAGATAATTTGAAAGTTAGAAATCAACGTATCGATATATATAGAAGTCGATAAGAAAACGAACTTAGAAATAGAATAGTATAATCAAAAAGGAAGTATAAGAATAAAATCTAGTAAGAATAGAAAGAGAAAGTATATATGTGTTTAAAAGTGAAGAAGTTGTTGTATGGTATTGATTTTTCGAGTAAGTAGTCATATATGTTTTGACGTTATAAATGTTATTCAGTCAAGGTCTGAGAGGTAGTTATACCCCAACTTGATTGATTTCATTATTAACAAATAAACAGTAAGATTTCAGGCTCGAAGATCAATGTTGAATAAGAGTTAGTTGAATATAGTATTTGGGTTGTCGTAACGATGTTTTACAAAACATCCGTTTTAACCCAAATAAATGTAAGCTTGGAAATAGAATAATAAATATTTCTAAAGCTAGAAATTTAAGGAAGGCGATATTCGAAAATGTTTTCCAAACAACGTAACAGGCCAGTATGGTTATTGAAAATATTTGGTTAACAAACATTGATAAAGAAATAGAGAAGAGATTTAATTAATGGGATATTAATTAAAGGCTCAGTGATTGTTGGATGTTTGGATGAACACTTGTTTTATTCGATAGTTAAATCATCGACTATCGAAACACTTGTTTTTATTCAATAGTTAAATCACAGACTATCGAAGTTTTGACCATCGTTGTCAATATGGAGAGACCGGTTGGATTATTTTCCGAAGAACCACTCCGTATTGGCAGTAGCGTGCGAATCAGATTATATAAAGATAATCGAAGACAGAGTAGAGTGCAAGGACTTTTTCTATAAATAGAAATAGTACCTTCGATTCATCCTGTTCCTGGGTGACTCATATGGATGAATGTCTGACAGTGTATTTCCCAGAAAGGTCACGTACATTGATTTCTTCAACCATACCAAGAGTGGAAGCGGAGAAGGAAACTTCTTTCGCTAACACGTAATGTACTGTTGTAGACATCAATTAGTGATTTTCGATGGATTTGATGATGTGGCATTCGAAGTGAATCTGGTGTGATGATAAAGCGTAGCTTCTAGCCTCATCAACCGGTAAATGACAGAAATCGGGCAGGCAGCATGGCTATGTAGGTCGCACCTATTAGGGTGTATAATCACCCGATCTAGAGTTTCATTTACTTCTAAAAATCTATTTTCGATGCTGTCCCATTCGGGAAACGGTTGCTGATCCCAATCGTTGGTGATATACATTCGATACACTCAAGCGAAATGAGTGGTCGGTCATGTGTGGCTGAGTTGCAAGATGTTCTTGTTGAACTCGGTGTATTCTCCTCTAGAGATATACCAGCGGAAGGTGGTTCCATACCTTGTCATAGTTGGAAATCCATTACCCAATACGTGCTTGCGGTTTTGATTGTATAATATTTATATGGAACGTGAGATGCAAACGTTCCACTAGATTATATTTACTTGATTTAGACACTATTATAATATCAAAGGATTTTTGATATAAAGCTATCGTCCCTTTCAAAAGGGATTTTGAAATGTTAAGTCAAGTGTTTGGATTCTCATAAGGGAAAAACCCGTTCCGTGTTATACGGCGTGGTCTTATGAGATATCATTTAGTTTTCTGAAACTGTTTTAAACTGTTTACTCATACCAGTCCCATGACTGACCCGGAGTTTATTTTGTTTTGTTCTACCTAAACTCTTGGGTGCCTAAATTTGTATGGGCAGTCAAGTAGTTCAGGATTTTACAGATCTATCTAAAGGAGCTTGGAGCAGGAGGCTTCAGCGTTATCTAGTTATAGTGTTGTTCTGCTATGTTGTAAGTGTTGTACTCTGATAAGTGTATGTTATACAGTTAAGATTTTGTATTTCAAAGATATGATATATTATATTTTGTTCCGCTGCGATGTGAGATTCTGTGTTGTTGTTTCTGTTCTGCTTCTATCTTTTTCTTCTAAAAAAAATGTTCTGTATTTTCGTGATATTTGGGTTGGACGTATGATGTATATAGTCAACTCTGATGTTGCGGATTTGCGGGTCACTACAGTTGGTATCAGAGCTTAGGTTGAGCGAATACCTAGGCTTGTTGGAATGTGCTCATTAGAGATAGGATCAGTAGTATCCTAGAATGAGTTGAGTGTATATATATACGAGAGGGCGTATTTGTTATTTGATATAAAAACTATTTTATATTGTGTTGACTAGTCTGTTGAGTGAATTATGAATTCTGATCGAATCGTGGGACGCCACGATGTCGATAGGAGTTTATAAACACTTGAACAGAAGATTGGACACGATATTGTTTTAAATAGTTGAGTTGATTGTTAAGATTATAATCAAATTAGATTATAAAAACTGAAATAGTTATATATATAACTAATGGAATTTGTATATGAAATCAAATACAAATGTGATAAATTGAAATTGAATTCCAACTAGAATTCAGAATTTAAAATCCTGGGAGTTTGGAAAATATTTTTCTAAATAGAGTTTGAGAGAAATAAAGCACTGAACTCATTCAGTAGCTGGGAAATAATTCTGATGATGGTCGCAACATCACCAGTGTTCATTTTCGAGTTTCTAAGTGATGAATTGCTGCCTTAGATTTTGATGGAAATTTGTTTGAAAAGAAACAAGTTGTTTGAAAATTCAAATGTTTTGAATTTGGGATAGATATAAATATATGTATATATTTATATTACTTCAAAGGAATTTTGAAATGGAAATGGGAATATAGATTTCAAATAGAAGTGAAATGGGAATTGGAATATAGATTTCAAATAGAAGTAAAATATAAGGGAATTAAAATATAGAATTTGAACATAGAAATTTAAATAGGATTTGAATAAAGAAAATTCAAATAGAAATTGCATAAGAAAAATTGAAATGGAATTTGAATTCAAAGGAATTCAAATGGATTTGAATAAAGAAAAGTCAAATAGAGATTTGAATATTAGAATTCAAATGGAATTTGGTTAAATAGAGTTTCAAAGAGAATATAAAGTGGAGGTTGAATATTAGAATTCAAAGAAAATATAAAGTTTAAAATAGAATTTTAAATAAAAGGAGTTTGAATAAAATTTGGATTCAAAGTGAATAAAATTTGAATTCAAAGCGAAATCAAATAGAATTTAAATTCAAAGGATTTCAAATAGAAATTGAACAAAGGATTTCAAATAGAAATTGAACAAAGGAATTTAAATAGAAATTGAATAAAGGATTTCAAATAGAAATTGAACAAAGGAATTTAAATAGAAATTGAGCAAAGATATTTAAATAGAAATTGAACAAAGGATTTCAAATAGAAATTGAACAAGGGAATTTAAATAGAAATTGAACAAAGGAATTTAAATAGAAATTGAACAAAGGATTTCAAATGGAATTTGAATAAGGGATTTGAAATGGGTTTTGAATAAAGGATTTCAAATAGAAATTGAAGATAAGAAATTCAAATAGAATTTGAAGATAAGGAATTGAAAATAGAATTTGAATAGAAGAAATTCAAATAGAAATTGAATAGAAGGAAATAATATAGAGTTTGAATAAAGAAATTCAAATGGAATTTAAATATTTTAAATTTAGATATAGGATTTGAATATTAGAAGTGAAATAGATCGGGAATATTATGTGAAATGGATTGGATATATATTAAAAATTTATCAGATTGGAGTTGAATTTATTATAAACAAAGTTAAAACGTTTATATTTATAAATATAATAAAAACGAGCTCGTCGTAGCGCGACAGTTCGTAAATTGGCGATTCGAACTTCAATTTAGTATACAGAACTCAATTGAAGTCGGAATTCTTTGAAACAAGAATCGTCCGGACGGGTTGAATAATAATTTTCTAATGAAAGAGAAAAATCTGGATTTCGTCGTATAGATTTTGAGTTATGTCAAAATCAAATTTTTAGAAAAGCAGCGCCAGAACCATTATAAAACCATAACGGTTTAATTAAATAAATAAAAGGATTTTAAGGAAACAAAATCCGAGTTGACATTAGAAAAATCCAGATTGGAGATACAAAGTAAATATGAACTCCAGTAAAGTAAGTGAAATGATTTTTAAGACAAAAATCATATTTTAAATGGTTAAATAGAATTAACTAAATTAGAAAATAACTAGTTAAAGGAAATTTGAATCGAAATTGGGTTTTTGGATAAGTGAAAGAGATTGAGAATTTATATTCGAAATCGAATATATAACTCGAGTTGAAATATAATTAGATTAGTTTATAATTAAGTTGACATATATTTGAACAAGTTATATTCAAATAAAAAGGGTGAAATAGGCAAAACGGTTAATTAGCAATTAGTTAATGGGAATTTGAACGATTGATATTAAATTTAACTTAAGTAAGTTAAATGGATCGAAATGAATAAATGGAGTAAAATCAATGTGAATGAAATATGAATTTGTTGTGAATAAAAGAAATGTATTTGTAACACAAATACAAAGGACGTTATGTGCAAACAAATAGAAGGAGAAATATTTGTAAAAACATTTACAAATAGAATTTAAAAAGGAATATTTGTAAAACATTTACAAATAGAGTAAATGGAAATATTTATTTATAGAAAATAAATAGAATGTTATAAATGAGATACTTATTTGTTAAATAAATAGAATTAATCAAAGGAATACTTAGAAGATGAATAGAAAATGGAAATCTGTTTTAACAGATAAATAGAAAAGATTGATTTATAAATAACAGTTTATAAATTAAATTAAATATTTATCATTCGATAAACGGAATATATAAGTCTGAACTTATATAGAGAAGAGATATTGGTTTTTAACACCGATAGTTTTAAATAGAAGGGGTATGCAACACTTGTATAAGTGAAGTAACGTTATTAAAGAGAACATTTATAAAGTGAAGAACCGTTACTAAAAGTAAATCTTTATAAATGAATAAACGCTATCCAATAGCAGTTATTCGAATAGGAGAAGTCGATTAGAGTTAGAAATAATCGACTAGAGTTAGAAATAATCGATTAGAGTTAGAATAAATCGATTAGAGAAAGAATTAACCAGTTAGAGTTGATCAGTTAGGATTAATCCGTAGAGTTAATTGAATATTAGTTATTCAATTAGAATTTATCGAATATTTGTTATTCAAATTTAGAATTAACCAGATAGAGTTAATTGAACATAATTAATCGAATTAGGATTTAATTGAGTGTTAGTTATTCAATTAAAGTTGATCGAATATAGTTATTGAGATAGAGTTATTAAAACATAGTTACTCAGGATAAGTTGCCATTTCGTACGACTACTAGCGTAATTCGCAAGGCTGCAGATAGCCTAGGGCGGTCGGATGTTTCCTGGGGGAATCAGGCGTAACCATTGTGATCGCTGCGATCTAGAGTCAAGCGAATGGAGTTAATCGAATATAGTTTATTCGAAGAAGGGTTTTCGAATCTAGTTATTCGATAGAGAGATAATCGAATATAGTTATTCGAGGGGAGGTGTTATCGAATATGGATTTATTCGAAAGAGAGTTACGTAAGGAAGTTTGAAATGTTGAGTATCAACATAAATAAGTTTTGAAAAGATAAATGGGTTTGTAGCACTTTTTCTACCTTAGCAATTTCGAGGACGAAATTATTTTAAGTGGGGAAGATTGTAATGACCCACATTCGGATGGGTTAATTTTAACTATTTAATACAGATTTAAATATTGGGTGGATAATATAAATGGAAATTTTTATATTAGAGTTATCGATTTGATAATCAATTTCGATTTAATATCGAATATATTAAATTATCAAAATAAGGAATTAGCGAATAACTGAATTCGAAGTCAAACACTGAGTTAGAAACAGTTCAGATAATCAATTCAAACTCCTGTTTGAATTAGAAGAATAATATTATTTGAATTATCGAAGAATTAATTGTTTTAAAAATTTATTTAAATCAATTTAAATTAATATCTTATTCAGATGATCGAATTGGACTTCGTGACCTATCCCAGTGTGTTCAGAATAGTGTTATAGCCCCAGGACGATCCTTGTTGCGTTCAATAAGGAGTTAGGAAATTATGGATAATTTAAAATATATATACACCTATATTGATAACCATTAATTATCATAAGGAAGAGAATTCAACACATCTTCCTCTCTCCTGCACAAATATAAACATGCCGTGTACTCCTTTATAACCACCAACCAAAACAATCTGCCCTCTTTAAATTTAAAACCGAAATCAAATCCCTAAATACATCGAAGTCAGCAAAATGGAAAAAGGGCTCAAGCTAAAAATCTGGGAGTCTCGTTCTGGGGAAAAAAGGAGGGCATCACAATCGGATTCGCAAAGGAGTCCGCTCCATTTTCTGAATCGCGACACCCAGATGAAGCCGCCGCATACAGAGAGGTGTTGGGGTCGATGTTGACATCGGTTTCGAGTTTTGCAAAGGGGGCGCGATCGATTCCAAAAGAGGGCAAGTCGCGATGGGATATGTGGATGGGACGAGATCATCACAGGTTCAGAGTTCGACGTTGGCAAGTGGAAGAGGTGAACTGGAGGCACTGTAATCAAAGATGGAAGCAGTCGATGTGGATTCTTGGTGGCACTGTCAGTCGATGGAAGGGTTTGTCTACAGTGGCGAGAGATGGACGACAACATCTGGGAGGTTGTGACGAAGGAGCAGGATTCAGTAAAATGGTAGTTGCGTTGGCATTCAGGAAAGGGAAGCTCGGTTTCAGAAAATGACGGTATATGGTCAAGCGATGTACAGATCTTGGAGATGATGAATGGGCAGAGCAGATCAGGCAGTGATCGAGATGGTGGAGTTAAGGTTGAAGCGGCAAGGCCTGTTGGTTGCAGGAGGGTCTGCAGTTGGTCAGTATGGGTGCAGATGCAGAAATGACGAAGCACCAGTGATGAACATCAATCGTTCGATGAAATGCCAAGAAGAAGAGGATTTGCAAAATCATTAAGTAATTAAGGTAATTTCGGATATTTGATAATCCAGAAATTTATTATAAAATTTGTAACTTATTAAGTAAACTAGTTTATATAATTATATATTTAAATAGAAATTAGTTTACATAAAAGAAAATAGTTAGTAAAGGTATAAATTGTTGAATAGTCGTTTGAATATGAATTAAAGTATACATTTATTTTTCCAAAGTTTAAAAACACTTAGATGGTTTATTTATTTACTTTAGTAATAAATGTAAATAAATAATAACTTAGTCATTTTAAAAAAATTAAATAACCATAGGTACAAGACGGATTCAACTCGCGTTTCGTAGCTACAATGATACAGATTGAAAATCAGAATGGATCGCAGATAAAAATCATCGGTGAGTAAACCTCACTCACCATTTATTTAGAATTTTTTTTATATAGTTAAAAATAATTATCTGTGCTTGTTTGAATGCTGTCTGATTGTTTTAAAATATATATTAGTTATTTAGGAACTATTATATATATATATATATATCGGGTTGATGATTGGTTGGATTCCCGCAGTCTCATTAGCGGATGCCCGCAGTTTCATAGCGGATGATTACCCTATACGCCCCACGCTATGATTAGTGGATGACCTTCTATACCGCGATATCCTGCCTCGAAGCAAGATGGGTATTACTATGTTGACTAACATCTGTGGATGCAGGAAAACAGGTTGGAGGAATCCAACTGGATTCCTCAAAAAAAAATATTATCTGTTGTTGTTTGTTTGATTTCATATATATTCATATATGATGTGTTAAAAATCAAATGATTGAAAATTGGTTGATTTGATTGTTTAAAATATCCCTGGGGCTTGAATATTGATTTATAAAAATATCGAAAAGGGTATTTGAAATTTAAAAAGGGAATTCTATTTTTATAAATAGAATTTGAATTTTAAATGAACTATAGAAAATATTAACTTGTTTTGAATATATATGAACGAGTATTGAATTTATAAACTCTGTTTATAAATGAAAAGGTGGGATTTGAATTGAATTTATAAACTCTGTTTATAAATGAAAAAGATGGGATTTGAATTGAATTTATAAACTTTGTTTATAAATATATAATGTGGGATTTTAAGTGAGGTTATAAACGTTGTTATAAATAAGGCATAGAATTCAAATGGGATTTATATATAGAATTTGAATATAGAATTCAAATGGGATTTATATTATAGGATTTGAATAATAGAAGATAATAGATTTGGATAAATAGAAGTGGAGTAGACTAAGAAGTTAATTAATAGATTTAATTAACAAATTGAGTTAAAACGATTGGTATAGTTAAAATAGATTGGACATGTATAGACATACAGGAGACAGGTTTGGAATAAAGTGTTAGAAGGTATATAAATTGAGTGCCCGACAAAAAGGTACGTATTTAATTCATATATGTGATTTTATGCGCCGTATCGGCTAGCCGCTTGGCTTTTCTTTTTCTTTTTGATTGGAAAAGGCCTGTGTGGCAGTTTGGGGATTTTCCCGATGCTCCCGGTACAAAGGAGGTTATGGCGAATTTTTCCGGGAATTTAAGGAGATAGAATATTTTTAAGATAATTTGAAAGTTAGAAATCAACGTATCGATATATATAGAAGTCGATAAGAAAACGAACTTAGAAATAGAATAGTATAATCAAAAAGGAAGTATAAGAATAAAATCTAGTAAGAATAGAAAGAGAAAGTATATATGTGTTTAAAAGTGAAGAAGTAGTTGTATGGTATTGATTTTTCGAGTAAGTAGTCATATCTGTTTTGACGTTATAAATGTTATTCAGTCAAGGTCTGAGAGGTAGTTATACCCCAACTTGATTGATTTCATTATTAACAAATAAACAGTAAGATTTCAGGCTCGAAGATCAATGTTGAATAAGAGTTAGTTGAATATAGTATTTGGGTTGTCGTAACGATGTTTTACAAAACATCCGTTTTAACCCAAATAAATGTAAGCTTGGAAATAGAATAATAAATATTTCTAAAGCTAGAAATTTAAGGAAGGCGATATTCGGAAATGTTTTCCAAATAACATAACAGGCCAATATGGTTATTGAAAATATTTGGTTAACAAATATTGATAAAGAAATAGAGAAGAGATTTAATTAATGGGATATTAATTAAAGGCTCAGTGATTGTTGGATGTTTGGATGAACACTTGTTTTATTCGATAGTTAAATCACCGACTATCGAAACACTTGTTTTTATTCGATAGTTAAATCACAGACTATCGAAGTTTTGACGATCGTTGTCAATATGGAGAGACCGGTTGGATTATTTTCCGAAGAACCACTCCGTATTGGCAGTAGCGTGCGAATCAGATTATATAAAGATAATCGAAGACAGAGTAGAGTGCAAGGACTTTTTCTATAAATAGAAATAGTACCTTCGATTCATCCCGTTCCTGGGTGACTCGTATGGATGAATGTCTGACAGAGTATTTCCAGAAAGGTCACGTATATTGATTTCTTCAACCGTACCAAGAGTGGAAGCGGAGAATGAAACTTCTTTCGCTAACACGTAATGTACTGTTGTAGACATCAATTAGTGATTTTCGATGGATTTGATGATGTGGAATTCGAAGTGAATCTGGTGTGATGATAAAGCGTAGCTTCTAGCCTTATCAACCGGTAAATGACAGAAATCGGGCAGGCAGCATGGCTATGTAGGTCGCACCTATTAGGGTGTATAATCACCTGATCTAGAGTTTCATTTACTTCTAAAAATCTATTGTCGATGCTGTCCCATTCGGGAAACGGTTGCTGATCCCAATCGTTGGTGATATACATTCAATACACTCAAGCGAAATGAGTGGTCGGTCATGTGTGGCTGAGTTGCAAGATGTTCTTGTTGAACTCGGTGTATTCTCCTCTAGAGATATACCAGCGGAAGGTGGTTCCATACCTTGTCATAGTTGGAAATCAATTACCCAATACGTGCTTGCGGTTTTGATTGTATATTATTTATATGGAACGTGTGATGTAAACGTTCCACTAGATTATATTTACTTGATTTAGACACTATTATAATATCAAAGGAGTTTTGATATAAAGCTATCGTTCCTTTCAAAAGGGATTTTGAAATGTTAAGTCAAGTGTTTGGATTCTCATAAGGGAAAAACCCGTTCCGTGTTATACGGCGTGGTCTTATGAGATATCATTTAGTTTTCTGAAACTGTTTTAAACTGTTTACTCATACCAGTCCCATGACTGACCCGGAGTTTATTTTGTTTTGTTCTACCTAAACTCTTGGGTGCCTAAATTTGCACGGGCAGTCAAGTAGTTCGGGATTTTACAGATCTATCTAAAGGAGCTTGGAGCAGGAGGCTTGAACGTTATCTAGTTATAGTGTTGTTTCGCTATGTTGTAAATGTTGTACTCTGATAAGTGTATGTTATACAGTTAAGATTTTGTATTTCAAAGATATGATATATTATATTTGGTTCCGCTGTGATGTGAGATTCTGTGTTGTTGTTTCTGTTCTGCTTCTATCTTTTTCTTCTAAAAAAAATGTTCCATATTTTCGTGATATTTGGGTTGGACGTATGATGTATATAGTCAACTCTGATGTTGCGGATTTGCGGGTCACTACATATACATTGGCCTTTTCATAAAACATGTCAAGGCTTGAGGGAGTTATGACGGCCCGCCCCGCACCAGCCGACATTTCCAAAGAAATGCGCTGTACCGATGTCCAACCAGCAAGGGAAGGTCGTCAAAGAAAGGAAAAAGGGAAGTAATTGAACGGTGAACCAACAAAGAACCTATAGTATATCTCATAGCACATGGAACAAAATATGACAATAATATAACTTGATATAAAACAGGCGAGACAATGCATAAGCTGAAAACTAAACCATCATAGCAGCAGAAAATTCAAAATATAGCTTATGATCAAAACCATCTTTATTACAACTTTTAAAACTATCTCTGAAGCAAAATAGGAAGGTACACTACTAATGCCCAAAGTAGTGACCAGCACTAACACAGGGAGAATATATAGAAACGGTATGTGTAAGCCTCCTACTCATCTCCGGACATCTACTCGTGCATAACTAGCTAACCTGTCTCTAGTTTGCTTGTTTAAGAGCACCCAGAGTAATAAGAAGAGACATAAAACTCAGGGTCAGACAAAAGTCTGGTATGAGCGATAAGCAGCAAAACAGAATAATGACAGGTATACATAACCATACCTGAACCTGAACCTACAACCAAAGAGTTAACACAACAGGATGTACAATACTCTAAGGTGGCACTAACACATGGTGTGAAAATAATAGGGAGGGGGTGTGCATGACCTGGTGATAATAACTGCTAGAACAAAATTTGGCTCTAACACCCAAATTGTTCAGATTTGTAGAGAATTATATCTAGAAAATGAAGAAAAAGCAGAAAACACACAAAGTTTATAGTGGTTTGGCATTAACGAGCCTACGTCCACTTTATATGTCTTTGATTATACGTTGAATGCTAGTACAATCAAATATTTTGCTCAATCTCACTCTTACAATTATGATTCTCTCAGTAATTTTGAAGTAATTCTGATTAGGAATAATGATAGCACAATAATGGTGAAAACAACCCTAAGAACTGCCAAAAAATATGCCAAGTACAGGGCTATTTATAATTGATATCTGCAATTGGTTCATGGTCACACGTGGTACAAATCCCGAGGATCTCGGACTGGTTTGTGGCTTGATGGATAAATAGTCAATATGGCCGTTATGTACAGGTGTCGTTAGATCCTGCATTTGTGGATCGTGAATGACTTAGTCATGGCCACTATCCTTTGGTTTCTGGGATCGGATCGTGGTAATAGTTTGGGTCGCAGGGGATCATCATGAACGGATCGTGATAGTAGTGGCACGAGCCAAGGGCGACAGGGTGATCATGACCGGGCTTGTAGGGCTTCTGTAAGTGAGACTTGAAATTGGACCTACAAGCGTATCTTGGTGGCATGATCCAAAAGCTAGCCAACATTTTTCCCCCTCGAAGTATGTTTTATAAGAGATGGAACATGCTTCGAAACTGCCAAAGAATCTCCTCATGAAGTAATGTGAATCAATGATTGCATCTGTTTGGACGGTCGCGACATTTTGAATAGCTACATTCTTTAACCTGTATAAATATCAGTTTGAATTTTCAATTATTTCAATGTTCACTGGTTGATTTTAAACTTCCAGATTCCAGAGTATACCGTGATCAACTTTTCAGGTAATCTTTTAAGTCTTTATGAATATTGTCATGATTTCCCTTCGGTTGTCATTCTTGAGTTTAGGTCGTTAGACCTCATTGCGGTTCGTGAACACAACACTCATCACAGATCAGTAGTTGAGCTTGTTGGATCTAGATTAACCCTAGAGGAGGGGGGGTGTGAATAGGGTTTATCACAGTTTTTAACAGAATTAAAATTCTAACGAGATATATAATAATTAACACATCACAGAATATAGTGGAAACAGAACTGCAGAAAATAAATCACACACAGATATACCCAGCTTCGGCAAAACCCTGCCTATTGCTGCATTTCTAAGGTTTCTACTAGGTGATAAAACAGCTCCCGCATACAAGACCATGTACACTCGCAAACCCTGCTCCTATTCTAACCCTACGCTCAAAACCCTAGACTGATCGATATCCCCTCGATCAGATTTCCCCTTATTACAACCCTGTAACCAGTAACCCAGATTTTACAAACTCTGCCAACTGCCAATTAAACACCTAACTGGTTTTCCCTAGATTTTTATAGAATTCTAGAAACTGTTTTGACAGTTTACAAAAGAATTGAAAATACAAAATAAATAAAAAGAAAGCAAAGAAACCCCCTCTTTAATACAAACTAATCCCTTTTGACTTATGTTGGCTGCCCATTTTCTTTATTTGTTCAGCCTGATCCTTTGCTTCTAAGGAAATGAACATGGAGGCTATGGGAAAAAGGAATTTTCGGGTTTCTTTGAAATCCTCCAACTCGAATCGATTGATTGATGTTCTGAAAGAAATAATCTCCAAAGCTTCTTCAAATTTATGCTCCTACTCGATTCACAGTCTTAGATTGCAATCAAAAACGTTTTGTAAGTTCTCTGAATTTGATTAGATTTTTGCTCTTGAAATTTTGGAATTTTGTTTTTGATGCAAATTGCTAATGAGGATAGGTGTTAATATAGGATAATAGAATCCTTTTATTGCTCTGATTTCACTGAATGACTTGACTGATTTGCATTGCGTGATTACTTCCCTTTGGTGCCTTGATTGAATCGCCCTTGAAAATTTTCTGGAAACCTTTTTGAATTGTTGCCTTATAACACCTTTGTAAAATAAAGAAATAAAATCTTTGGCCCACTTGATATTATGCCATGAAATCATTTCTGGAAAATGAATAAAGCTTGCCAAAAAAAGGTTTAAATGATATTTCTTGGAAATTCAACATTCTCTTTGCATGATAGCTGCTCTTCCTTTAAATGATTTATTGATTGAATCAGCATTGATAGCAATTCAGGAAAAATATATTTCATTAGCTGTCCCCTTAGAAAAAATTGCCAAACAAATACATATTGATTTGTTTTAAATCTGGAAACATATTGATGCTTTCCTCTTTTGACATCCTTGGCCTTGAAAACTTGCTGTGAACATGAATTGATGAATTCATTGATAAAATTCTTGAAACACGCTGAATTTCTGGAAAGCTGATTTATGTTCTTGGAAAGAAATTATTTATTACTTGCCAAACATGGTTTTGCTGAATTGTGTTTTTCCAAAAAAATTGATTCCTTGCCAACATTGACTCTTAAAAACAGTTACAGAAAATCATGAATGGATTTTTGGAGTGTCATTAAAGCTTGAAAAATATATGCTTGCTTGCCAAACCTGATTCCTGTAATTTCTGGAAAGACATAATTTGAATTTCTAGAGGACAGATAACACTTGCCACATTTAGTAGAATTTCAAAAAGAAATGTTTGTGATTTCTTTCCAAAAGCTCTTGCATGCACTTGCTCATGTATTATTCTTGTACATCTGGCACATTAATTCACACATGCTTGAGTTTTGCCATTTGTTTGTGAGATGAATTGCACTTGAACACTGAATGCTCATGTTGATCTATTGAACTGCTGTAGAACAATTGTTTTGCTGCCAATTTGGTTATCTTCAATGTTGGCTTATGAACTTCAGTCATTTAACCTGTTGCCAAAAACAAATTGAGTTTCTGAAAATAAATTGTCCCAAAAGAATGATTGTCTTGTCAAATGTGAATTTAGATTTCTTGAATAAAATCTTAGCACATTTATTTCCCACTGTATAATTGGAAACCATTGAATTATGGAATATTTTAGCAAAGATCTCCTTGCTAAAAAACTGAACACCTCCCATATACGAGCAAATGCAATGCTTCAATCATGTTGCTTAAACTGGTCCATGAATGAATGAGAAAATGTATTCCTTCCATGATTGTTGCCGTGCTCTCTTTTGTTTTGACCTGGTCATACTGGTTATATACATTAACTTCATTTGCATGTACCATTTGAAAATCTGAAACATTTTGCCATGCTCTTGAAACTTGCCATAATCAACACATAATCTGTGAAACATGAATTGATTTCTTGATTGATTCTTGGCACATTAAAAACTTGTTCATTAATATGGACATGTATAGACTGTAGCTCCACTGTATCGCATACATGCTTGTTCCCATATGTCAATTTTTTTTATTCAGCTGCCATGATGCTGAGTTTGCTTGACCTAAACACTTGACATAAATCAGCACCATATTCATTTCTATTGCAGTGTACTGTGTGTGTTTCATGTGACAGGTAAGCAGATAATGATTGGACTAACAATGACTGAACTGACAGAACACAGAGACAGAAGATGACAGTGAAAGTATATTAGTGTGTGTAACAGTGAAACTGTAAATGAGCGTCTGAGTGTATGCTTGTATAATCGAGTGTCTGTAGAAAGGAGCTTTATGTATACTAAAATTGACTGTACAATAATGAATATCAGTGAAATGTACAAATAGTGGAGTTTATATTTTTGTACTGTTTAATTATTGAAATAAAATATTCTATTTAAATTAAATACAGTTGAATATTTGAATTCGTGTATAGTCGTATTCTATTTAAACATAAATATTATATTTGTATCTGAGATGTGATATAATAGTAACAAACACATTTAAAGTAAAATATACTTGTTTGTTATCATCAAACAAAAATCATATAATTGTGTATACAAGTACGTTATATACAACAGAGCGGTCTTCCTTTTGAGTTACGATGGGCCTTCTTCGGTTTCGAATAAAACAAAAAAGGGGATGCGAAAGGCCAGTGTTTTTCCTGTATAAGCAGGCCTCCTTCTCCACTCTTCTTCTTCTTCTTCTTCTTCTTTTATTGCTACAGTTTTTGCTTTTCATATCCGAAACCCTAATTTACACCTCCCCCACAAATCTACACTCCCTAATTCTGATTAAATAGGTAATTACAGTGGTTTTAATTGCAATAATGTTTCTCCGTCACTTTTCTTTAGTTTTGTCTAGTTTGTCGTATATTTCCGGAACCATCGTCGGCCACAAACGAAGATGACAGTGGAGTCGGCGACATTGGGATCTAAAGGTGGAGGGTGCAAGATGTGTTTAATTACATTTATTTATGGACGGTGGAGGGAAACGATGAGGGAGAAGATGTCGAAAAGCAGGTCGTTTCGTGGATGGGGTTATGGCTCGAGTTATGGTTATACTAAGATGGAGGGAAATGAGATGGAGTTGGTGCCAATCTAGACAATGGGTCGAGTCGTGATGTTGGGGGAGTGCAGGCTCACGGAGATATGGAGAAGAACGAATCGGGGGGTATAATAACCCAGAAATCCGAGCCAATTTAAAATTTTTATTTTGGCAATTTTGATGAATTTTGGATATTTAAAATGAATTATTTTAAATAATAGCAATGAGAAATTTATTTTGAATAGAGTTAGAATATATATATTTATATAGATCGTCGTTAGAATATAAATATTTTATTTTAATAATAAAAGGAATTGAAAATGGCGCGATAGTTCGAAAATTCGATTTCAAATTTCAAATAAATGTACATGATTCAAAATAAACCGGATTTTGGACAAACCAAATATTAGAATCTATTTGAGAATATCTTTCCAACGAATCCGAAAAATCAAAATTTCATAGCGGGAATAAAAAGTTATGCCCAGTTGAAATTTCAGAATAGTCGCTATGCAATTTTGGCCCTTAAAAATGGAAATTTTGCAAACGACCTCTGTTTTCAACGAAACCACTTTTGTTGGACCCGAGATGTCGAATTATTGCTAAATTCCAAAATTCGTGATTTTTCGAATCAATATGTGAGCGTGGCAAAGTAAAACAAGTTTTAACAGTTTTAGTCAATTTCGATCGACCAGAAAATGACCATTTTTCAAACGGCCTCGGAATTTGACGAAATTAGTTTTGTTAGGACCGTATCGTCAATACGAAGCTAGAAATTATTTTTTGGGAATTTTTAGAGTCCGTATGTGACCCCAGTAAATTGAAATGTACGTTTAAAATTCAATATAATGATTTATATTTAATTTTGATGAAAAATGATCATAACGGTCGAACTGGCTTACTAGACATATCTCATTGTGTTCAGAATGGGGGTAATTAGCTAGGGATGACAGTCGTTGGGTCTCATTTGGTGTTCAGAAAAAAAGTCAACCTTTTTGGCGAATTAAATAAAATAAATATATATATAAATATAATTTCTTTTTACCTAATCCTTCTCTTTCTTCAATTTAGAACGAAAAAAGGGGGCGATCCCCTAAATCCACCCGTCGCCCACGATTGCCGCCCCCATCGACGACCTCCACCCGCCGCCAGCGTCGTCGAGCCCCCCTCTCCTCCAGGCCGCCTCCTCCACTCGAGAACGCCACCACCCAGCGCCCATTCGAGGACCGCACCCCCCCAAATCCGAACCCTCTTCTGCAAATCGGCCGCGACCACTATCCAAGACCCAAAACTCGCAACCACCGCCGCTGCTAGCCAACTGCGCTGCCTCCCCGACTTCAGCGCCCTCCCCTGAGCCTCGTCCCGCCACCAAACACTGAAAACAATGAGTTTTAATTATGTTTTATTTTTAAATTTCAGTTTTAAATATATTTAGTGTTATTAAAAACCTGATTTCCATTATATAAGGAGCGTATCGTAAAGATTAGGTTTTTAATATCGTAAAGATTAGTTTTTTTTTGTCACATAAAAAGCTTAGATTTATAACACTATGAAGATTGGATTTTTATTTTGAATTTAGCATAAGAAAATTATGATTTTTATATTATAGAAAGAAAAATATGATTTTTATATTATAGAAAGAAAAATATGATTTTTATATTATAGTAAGAAGAAAAATATGATTTTTATATTATAGTAAGAATAAAAATATGATTTTTATATTATAGTAAGAATAAAAATATTATTTTTATATTATAGAAAGAATAAAAATATGATTTTTAAATATGATTTTTAATGTATAGAACATCATATTAAAAATGTGATTTTATTATGAACAGCGTGGAGACGACTGCGTTGGAAGTACGGGCAGATCCAGACTGTTCTAAATTTCAGAAATAAATTAGAGGAGTGGAACCCTCGGTGAGAACTCCTCACTTTTAATTTGTTTTCTAGTTAAAATATATACTAGGATGCAGACGGTGCTTAGCAGCACCCGACACCCGTTGTCCGTAGACCATGGACGACTTGTTTGTTTGTTGTTTGTGGTATGAATATTGATTGTGTGATGTGAAATGGAATAAATTATATTATGGTTAAAAATATAATTTTTGACGTGTATATAAAATAAATATTTATAAACAAATCGGACGATTTGTTTATGTTACAACATTTGACTGATATGGTTTGGGACGATAAATTTTACACATCGCCCAACTGCACAAATAAAACCTGTGTTTGATTGTTTGAAACGCCACACGGATGTTGGGATGAAATTGGATATACACTAGTCCCAATAATTAGCTGTATGTCGATCAATTGATTGACAAGCTGTTATAAGCGTTAAATATTTATATTTGATGCTTATGCAGTGTAGAATGCACTCTGGATGATGGTTGATTATTTATCGTTGCTATTATATACATATGTTGTAGGGAATCCATATAATTAACATTATATGGTAATTGATTGGGCCTCATTCCAAGTTAGAAAATAAAGAAAATTCATGTGTTGAATAAAAGAATATTCATGTGTTGAATAAAAGAAAATTCATATGTTGAAGAAAATATTAATTTGTTGAATAGAATAACGAAGTTATTAAAATATATAAAGCCGTGTTGATTAGATATGCGCCATTTTTACGTGAACGATATCTATATCGATTTTATTCATTTTTATAAAGAATACCGAAAAGAAATTGACTCCAAAATATAATATTTTGAAAGTACTAACATTTATATATCGATGATATGGAATATTCAATTTTGAGTAGGATTTGAATATGAAGTTGAAATCGTTTTGAAAACGAATTTAAAACGATTTATAAAATTTGTTTTAAAAGGAAATCGATGATATATATATATATATATATATATATATATATATATATATATATATAATGGCCTGAATAGAACGCGCCGCGCTGCGGCAGTTCGCGAATTTCGACCATTGACTTTGAACGGACATTACGGGAGATCCGACCGTCGGATTCTCCTAAAACCGGAACCGTTGGGTTTGTATCGAAAAGAGCTTTCTAACGAATATTATAGATTTTAAATCTAATGGTTGGATTTAAAATTATGTCCAAATCAAATTTGGAAAAGGTCGCTGTAAGTGGCCGTTGATGGAAATCGACTGTACGAGCCTTGATAAAATTATTAAAAATATCAATAATTAGTGTAAAATCATAAGAAATGATTTGGAAAGAATTGGGATGAAAAATTAAATATTTGAAAAGATAAAAATAGATTTTAATCGAAATGAACTAGTTTTGAACTAGAATTATAATCCATTCATTTTTGAAATAAATAAATTGGATTTGAAAGGGGTTTTAAAAGTAACCAGAATTTCCAATAATTGAATTGGAATGGATTTGAATCAAAATTATCTTTGGAATATTTCGATGTTGGATTTCGTGATTATACAGATATTGTTATGGAAATTTGAAAGTTATATTTATATCGTTATTTCCAGTACGATATTTGTTGGTCGTAGAATTTGATATTGAATATAAGCCGATATATTTTCTATTCAGAGCCTTGTATTTAATATCAAATGGGATTTGGGTTTGTCATGAATGGTGTCTTCAATAACACTGTTCTTAAACCCAGTTGAGAAAAAGATTAAATCTTTTTATTTAGATTTAATGAAATATACCAATTAAATGGTATTTAATTGGAATTGAATTTGAATTGATTTTTGGGTTTATCGTGAACGGTGTTTTAAATGACATTGGTTCTTTAACCCGATAATTAATGGAATGTGAATTGGGGTTGTTGTGAACTGTGTTTTAACGACATTCGTTCTTTAACCCAATTTACAGTGAAATGTGATTTGGAATTTATAAATCTTTCGTTAAGATTTAAAGGAGATTTTCCAAAGTAAAGTTTTCCAGTTTAATAAAATAAATTGGAATGGAATGTAATTCGATTTGGTAATAATCGAAGTGAATTTATGTGGAGGAAGACAACTAATATATATGAAATTTAAAAGGCTTAGCCATTATTCCATTTATATTATTAGTCGGATATGGAAGTTTATATCGATTATATATATCGATTTGTTTTCCATGAAGAGTCCATTGTAAATGGAATGTGATTTTGGGTTTATCGTGAACCGTGTTTTAAATGACATTGATTCTTTAACCCAGTTAAAGACAGGATATGATTTCCCAAGTTAAACGATCAATAATATTGATTTTTGGGAAGACTAAAACCAAGTGGAGTTTTAAAGAATCTTTAATTAGATTGAAATGATCAGGAATGGAATATCACCAGTTCTTGTTGCAGTCATGATGGGGGATTCTCACCATGTGGTTTAGTGGCGAACAGTGGGCTCTTACCCCTACATGTCCCTTGCGGGGGTTGGTTAGGCTGTGGCCGGGAGGCTCGAGAGGGTCGCCATAAAACAAGTGATACTTGGGGACCAGTGTAAGCCACGGTAGGTTTTACCTGCTGCAATGGAGGATGAAGGGATGGTTGCAAAGCCTACCGTATTTCGCGTTGTTGTTACATTTGGTATCAGAGCTTTGGTTTACAGAGCTCGGAGAACAAGACACGTAGAACCAAACGAGAGGATTCATCAGAAATTGGATTAGTAATATCCAATGAGAATGACTTGTTAGAGATAGGATCAGTAGTATTCTAGAATGAGTCGGAAGAGTATATTTTTAAGAAGAAAACAATTTTTGTTTTTAAAATTTACATCAATTATTCGTATTTGAATATTATTTTTATATTGATTTGGACAATCATGTTTATAAAGATTTTGCGTATACGTCTGATCCGCTTGTATTTGAAGTTTTAATATACTGGATAGATATAGTATCACACTCTAGTCGCCCGAAGAAGATACTGATGATTGAGATCTTATCATCAGTATTTATGTTTGAGTTTTGAAAGTGGGATTTCTATATATTTCCAATTGACTGGTGTGAGAACCAAAATTAGATAAGGTCTATCGTTGTGATTTGGCATCAAAAATGTGATTTTGACTACATATCAAAATTATGAATTTGAAACGTTAATCAACTAATGATTGATGGTTGTGTTGATTGATTATTGGTTTGATATTTTGAACCATTTAGCCAAATTGTATCAAATATTGAACTGTATTGAAAATTGTTTGGAAATGCATGCATGTACATATATATGTGTGAACAGGTCATAGCAAGGAGGCTAGAGCAGAAGAATAAAATTGTTTGCTTGATAAATATGTACATGTTTATTGTATTTCTTTGGGTTTGGATGATTTTAGGAGCCGATTTTTTAGCCGCTTGGCTTTTTCTTTTTCTTTTGGACTGGTGAGGGCCATTGGAGGCTATTTGAAATATCCCGAAGCTCGCGGTGCAGGGGAGGTTATGGTGAAATTTTCGAAAATTTAGGGTGTTGGCAAAATTTATGAAAAATTTGAAAAGTTCTTAGGAACTGAAAAATTGAAGAACTTAAGCCATAAAGAAAATAATGAAAGTTGAGTTGGTTGGTAAAACAACTTTCAGCTTCGTTCCTTTACGGGGACGAAAAGTTTTAAGTGGGGGAGATTATAATAACCCGGAAATCTGAGCCAATTTAAATTTTTTGTTTTGGCAATTTTAATGAATTTTGGATATTTAAAATGAATTATTTTATATAACAGTGACAAGAAATTTATTTTGAATAGAGATAGAATATATATATTTATATAGATCGTCGTTAGAATATAAATATTTCATTTTAATAATAAAGGGAATTGAAAATGGCGCGGTAGTTCGAAAATTCGATTTCAAATTTCAAATGAATGTACAGGATTCAAAATAAACCAGATTTTGGCAAAACCAAAAATATTAGAATCTATTTGAGAATATATTTCCAACGAATCCAAAAAATCAAAATTTCATAGTGGGAATAAAAAGTTATCCGCAGTTGAAATTTAAGAATAGTCGTTATGGAATTTTGGCCCTTAAAAATGGAAATTTTGAAAACGACCTCTGTTTTCGACGAAACCACTTTTGTTGGATCCGGGATGTCGAATTATTGCTAGATTCCAAAATTCGTGATTTTTCGAATCAATATGTGAGCATGGAGAAGTAAAATGTGTTTTAACAGTTTCAATCAATTTCGATCGACCATAAAATGGCCATTTTCAAACGATCTTGGAATTTGACGAAATTAGTTTTGTTAGGACCGTATCGTCAATACGAAGCTAGAAAATATTTTTTGGGAATTTTTAGAGTCCGTATGTGGCCCCAGTAAATTGAAATGTACGTTTAAAATTCAATATAATGATTTATATTTAATTTTGATGAAAACTGATTGTAACGGTCGAACTGGCTTACCGAACATATCTCATTGTGTTTGGAATGGGGGTAATTAGCTTGGGATGTTAGTCGTTGGGTCTCGTTTGGTGTTCAGAAGAAAAGTCAACCTTTTTGGCGAATTAAATAAAATAAATAAATATATAAATATAATTTCTTTCCACTTAACCCCTCTATCTCTTCAGTTTAGAAAACGAAATAATAAAAAAAAGGGGGCCGATCCCCTAAATCCACCCATCGCCCACGATTTCCGCCCCCATCGACGCCCTCCACCCGCCACCAGCATCGTCGAACCCCCCTCTCCTCCAGGCCGACTCCTCCACTCGAGAACGCCAGCCCCCAGCGCCCCCTTAGAGGACCGCACCCCACCCCCCCAAATCCGAACCCTCTTCTGCAAATCGGTCATGACCACCACCAATGACCCAAAACTCGCAACCACCGCCGCTGCTGGCCAACTGCGCTGCCTCCCCGACTTCAGCGCCCTCCCCTGAGCCTCCTACCGCCACCAAACATTGAAAACAGTGACTTTTAATAATGTTTTATTTTTAAATTTCAGTTTTAAATATATTCAGTGTTATTAAAAACCTGATTTCTATTATATAAGGAGCGTATCGTAAAGATTAGGTTTTTAATATCATAAAGGTTAGTTTTTTTTGTCACATAAAAAACTTAGATTTATAACACTATGAAGATAGAATTTTTATTGTGAAGTTTGCATAAGAAAAATATGATTTTTATATTATAGAAAGAAAAATATGATTTTTAAATTATAGAAAGAAAAATATGATTTTTATATTATAGGAAGAAGAAAAATATGATTTTTATATTATAGTAAGAATAAAAATATGATTTTTATATTATAGTAAGAATAAAAATATGATTTTTATATTATAGAAAGAATAAAAACACGATTTTTATATTATAGAAAGAATAAAAATATGATTTTTATATTGGTAGAGTACTAAAAATATGATTTTTAATGTATAGAACATCATATTAAAAATGTGATTTTAATATCAACAGTGTGGAGACGACTGCGTTGGAAGTACGGGCAGATCCAGACTGTTCTAAATTTCATAAATAAAATGGAGGAGTGGAACCCTCGGTGAGAACTCCTCACTTTTAATTTGTTTTCTAGTTGAAATATATAATAAGATGCAGACGGTGCTTAGCAACACTCGACACCCGTTGTCCACAGACCATGGACGACTTGTTTGTTTGTTGTTTGTGGTGTGAATATGGATTGTGTAATGTTTTTATGGTTAAAAATTTAATTTTTAACGTGTATATAAAATAAATATTTATAAACAAATTGGACGATTTGTTTATGTACACACATTTGACTGATATGGATTGGGACGATAAATTTTACACATCGCCCAATTGCACAAATAAAACCTGTGTTTGATTGTTTGAAAACCCCACACGGGTGTTGGGATGAAATTGGACATACACTAGTCCCAATAATTAGCCGTATGTCGATCGATCGATTGACCGGCTGTTATAAGCGTTAAATATTTATATTTGATGCTTATGCAGTGTAGAATGCACTCTGGATGATGGTTGATTATTTATCGTTGCTATTCTATACATGTGTTGTAGGGAATCCATATAATTAACATTATATGGTAATTGATTGGGCCTCATTCCAAGTTAGAAAATAAAGAAAATTCATGTGTTGAATAAAAGAATATTCATGTGATGAATAAAAGAAAATTCATGCGTCGAAGAAAATATTCATTTGTTGAATAGAATAACAAAGTTATTGAAATATATAAAGCCGTGTTGATTAGATATGCGCCATTTTGACGTGAATGATATCTATATCGATTTTATTCATTTTTATAATGAATATCGAAAAGGAATTGATTTCAAAATATAATATTTTGAAAGTACTATCATTTATATATCGATGATATGGAATATTCAATTTTGATTAGGAATTGAATATGAAGTTGAAATCATTTTGAAAACGAATTTAAAACGATTTACAAAATAAGTTTTAAAAGGAAATCAATGAAATATATATATATATATATATATATATATATATATATATATATATATATATATAATGGCCTGAATAGAACGCGCCGCGCTGCGACAGTTCGCGAATTTCGACCATTGACTTCGAACGGACATTACGGGAGATCCGACCGTCGAATTCTCCTAAAACCGGAACCATTAGGTTTGTATCAAAAAGAGCTTTCTAACGAATATTAGAGATTTGAAATCTAATGGTTGGATTTAAAATTATGTCCAAATCAAATTTGGAAAAGGTCGTTGTAAGTGCAGTTCGATGGCCGTTGATGGAAATCAACTGTACGAGCCTTGATAAAATTATTAAAAATATCAATAATTAGTGTAAAATCATAAGAAATGATTTGGAAAGAATTGGGATGAAAAATTCCATATTTGAAAAGATAAAAATAGATTTTTATCGAAATGAACTAGTTTTGAACTAGAATTATAATCCATTCATTTTTGAAATAAATAAATTGGATTTGAAAGGGGTTTTAAAAGTAACCAGAATTTCCAATAATTGAATTGGAATGGATTTGAATCAAAATTGTCTTTGGAATATTTCGATGTTGGATTTCGTGATTATACAGATATTGTTATGGAAATTTGAAAGATATATTTATATCGTTATTTCCAATACGATATTTGTTGGTCGTAGAATTTGATATTGAATATAAGCCGATATATTTTCTATTCAGAGCCTTGTATTTAATATCAAATGGGATTTGGGTTTGTCGTGAATGGTGTCTTCAATCACACAGTTCTTAAACCCAGTTGAGAAAAAGATTAAATCTTTTTATTTAGATTTAATGAAATATACCAATTAAATGGTATTTAATTGGAATTGAATTTGAATTGATTTTTGGTCTTATCGTAAACGGTGTTTTAAATGACATTGGTTCTTTAACCCGATAATTAATGGAATGTGAATTGGGTTTGTTGTGAACTGTGTTTTAACGACATTCATTCTTCAACCCGATTTACAGTGAAATGTGATTTGGAATTTATAAATCTTTCGTTAAGATTTAAAGGAGATTTTCCAAAGTAAAGTTTTCCAATTTAATAAAATAAATTGGAATGGAATGGAATTCGATTTGGTAATAATCGTAGTGAATTTCTGTGTAGGAAGACAACTAATATATCTGGAATTTAAAAGGCTTTGCCATTATTCCATTTATATTATTAGTCGGATATGGAAGTTTATATCGATTATATATATCGATTTGTTTTCCATGAAGATTCCATTGTAAATTGAATGTGATTTTGGGTTTATCGTGAACTGTGTTTTAAATGACATTGGTTCTTTAACCCAGTTAAAGACCGGATATGATTTCCCAGGTTAAACTATCATTAATATTGATTTTTGGGAAGATTAAAACCAGGTGGAGTTTTAATGAATCTTTAATTAGATTGTAATAATCGAGAATGGAGTATTACCAGTTTTGCTCCAGGCGATAGTTAAATCTTTAATTAGATTTGAATGTGAAATGGTAATTGAATTTACCGATAACACCGTGGTGTTAGATATGAAGTATGACCAGTTTTACTTCATGGGATGAATAGGTTGGGTTTGGGAAATTTAACAAGTGATTACTTCGGTAAGGTTCGCTAATCCCTACTAGTTTGGATAAACCACAATTTGGTTTGAATTGATATTCAAAAGAAGATTAAAGAATAAATTTAAAGAATTTATCTTTGATAAAATTAATGGGAACCTTTCCCAAAGTATAAGAATATTCTGAATTGGAATGAGGCGTATGTTGTGTTTGTGCAACACTTGTTTATTATATACGCGGGTTATTCAGAAAGACCGGGTTTATCCCATTCTGAATAACTGATTCGACTACGTGCCGAGGATGAAGATGGTGGTCGAAGACCGGAGGTCTTCACATCGTTTGGATAATTACTGATGATCTTGATTGGGCTGTACACCCAAGAGGAGGGAATCAGTTGGTGATCGTCCAGACGTACTTGGAGATCGATGGATATGCGAGGTACAAGGTGCCTCCGGTTTCATTCAGACCCAGAACGTACATGTAAATCGACTGTGTGTCTGACATTGGATTTTATTCTGTGTGATTGATTTTTATTAAATATATATCTGTTTGGCGGCGGAGAATTTATTCTCTTGCTTAACGCCCTTCTCTGAGACATACGAGCTCAGAGGTTATATATTGATGGATATCAATCGCATGGAGTAAATTGCCTGTGTGGCATGCCTAAGTGGCAAATGATCAAGGCTTTTGTTGAAAAGAAAAGTCTTGTGGTTGATGATCAAAGCACGGCCTATGTGGCATAGCTTTGTGTAGCGTTAATTCGCAAGCCTCACACCTCGGTTGTGAACCAGAAACGGGAGAGGACATCAGGGAGGGCATGCGTTTCTTTCTACCTAGGGTGATGTCAGTGACCTACCAGCCTTGACATTTATATTATTTTCACCTGTGTGGTTGTTGGATTGCAAGGCGCCGCGGATATATTGGTGACTATGTGGAGTTGATGGAGTCATTTGGCTCATTTACGCCCTAAAGGGCAGGGAAACGCAGTGTTCAGGCATTTTAATCCACATCGGTGGACCGGCCCTGACGATCCAAGGGCCTACCTGTGTTTGGTTCCTAAGGCTCGGGCTAGAGAGTCTCGAATCGTTGAGGACTATCTTTTGCCTCGGTTCATCGATGGAAACCCAACGTCCACTACGTGACTTTGCGGTTTTGATTGTAGAGCCTAGTATGGCGACATAGTGGTATGGGGCACTTATGCTGTCTATGATTGATACGTATGACTGGAATTGTTTTGAAACTGCACACTTATAGTAATAATAAAAGATGAAATTTAGCGTATCAAGCATTCTTTGGCTATTATAAGGTAAAACCCTATCCTCCGGCTTGTGTTGCATTGTGTGATGGGACCTGGGTCTTATAATAGTTTCATTGTTCTTTATTTAGCATTGCGCTGTTGTTTTATGCACTAGTATTCTTGGGAGGAAACCCGTTCCATGTTATATGGCGTGGCCCCTTGATTTACTTAACTTTAAAATAAAGATTAATAACTATTTTAGTTCTCACACCAGTCCCATTACTGAACTGGAGTTTATTGTTTTAACTTAAACTCTAGGTGCCCCTATTTTCGACACGGGCAGCTAGTAGTTTTGGTTTTGCAGATTTATATTCACAGGATCCTGGTTTACAGCTGGATTGATATTCGGAAAGCTCTGTATCCGTATATTCTTTTCAGTTGTGTTTTGTATTATTTTTCCGCTGCTATGTAATGTAATTTAAATCTATGATATTTTTCTGATGTATAATATTTATTTGTACTCTGTATATTCTTGTACTCTGATGGAATTGTTGTAATAAGCAATGAAATGTTCTTCTATTTGTGTTCTGATTTGTCGTGTTCTTAAAGCAATCAGGGGTTTCGTATGGTCTTGGTCGGTTTAGCGATCGATTCGGATCGAGCGAAATTCTTTGTTTTTACAGGGGGTCTCTTTCACGAGCCATTCAGGTGAGGGAGAGTTGTAATGAGCTGGATCGTTCTGCGATCCGAACCCTTTTTCTCGAAGCGATGCTCCCTCACTATCGTAACTCGTTAGCGATCCGATCTTTGTTCCGCGATCTGACATTTACACCACGACACGATCCCCAAAACTTTAACGAACCCTTTTTGTTGACGATCCCAATACACTTCCCCAGATTCAGACTGGGAGAATTTTGACCCGACTACGAGACAGATATCGATATAGAATCAACGACTTATGAAAGTACATCTCTTGAAGACGAGGATGAATGAGCTCCTGACAAAATCCAAGGTGTTGAGGAAGTGGAGAGGGAGAAACTCAGTGATAGTCTAGCCTCCCAATTGGATGACATAAAACTTAAGAAAATATGTTTAAGACATGGTATCCCTTGGGATGATGTGAAAACTCCAGAGGATGGGGATAGGCCTCATTCTGCCCCAGAGGGGAATATGACTGTCAGCCGAGTCATGTGCTGGATAGGAGCTATTCCTCCCTTTCCTCTAATTGTCATTGATCTCTTAAGACGACTACGCCTTGCCCCCATGCAACTCCATCCTAATGCTAACGCAGCTTTGTATACACTATACATTGCATATGCGGAGACTCTACAGACTGAGCTTACTTTCAAGGATTTGAAATTCTATTACTATTTCAAACACCATTCCACAGGGACTCCGAATTTTTCTTTCTTCGAATCAATTGCCGGCAAAAAGGTTTTATCGGATAGCCATAACAACATAGGGGATGCCTAATCTGACTGGTTTTACATAAAGCATCAAGCCAGATGTGCAAGGAAGTGGCTTCAAGCAAGTATGTTTTAAAATTTTCAACTTATGTTCTGACTGCATAATTGGAGTGCTAATGTGTCCCTTTATTCTATGCAGATCACAATTTTGCAAAAACAGAAGGTTCGGTGTAAGAAAACCGACTGTCCTGCCTCCTCAAAAGTAAATCAGACTTCTTAAGAATCAAGAAGTGTATCACCGACGAAAATCTTCACAAACACCAACTTTTGAGTATAAGATTCAGACTTGGCGTGGGTGGAAAACCTTACAAATATGTGCCCCCAGCCAAGGGAGAAGGGACCTCAGGGGCCACAAAGACAACTGAACTCCGTAAGAGTCCCTCACCAATGATCAATTAGGATGATGAGGATTTAAATGTATACAAAGGAGGCAAGGTCTGAGCCGATGAGCCAAAGGAAGTCCCAGCCTCTAAGGGACAGTCTCCCTCAAGGACTCCACACCATCTGAGCCTCCTGCTCATGATGAACTAACAGACGAACAGATATTCGGAGAACTGAGCAAGATTCCCCTACCAGACGACTTTTATAAACAACAAGACTTTGAAGGGGAACCATTTTTTTCCTATCTCTGAGGAAGTGAAAGTTCCAGTTGGGGAAAAAGAAACCACACAGACGAGCCAGACTCTGGGCCTTGGTCTGTTAGGGGGGATTACACAGGATGCACAAATCACCTGCACCACTCGTCACAGCACTTCTACACAATCAATATTCATGATTCTAATATATATTTGTTTCCTTTGCAGGGAAAATGCCTTGTAAAGAATCTTATTCTTATCATTCTCTCTGAGCAAGCACACCAAGGTTCCTTTCTGATCCTGAGCATGTTCGCAGTGATAGTCGGGGGAGAGATAGTCTTCGACACCGTGATTCTTATCAATCTCATTCTACATGGTCTCGTTCTCCATCAAAGCAAGAACCTGGGAAGCCCCATGGTGGTCCAGTGCCACCGTCGGGGGGTAAGCAACTTCCCAAAGACTTGACTCCTCCGAAAAATATGCCCTCTCATAGCAAGTCTTCCAAGAAACACCATGAGCTGAAAAATAAAAACAAAGACCCGAGCAAGGATTTAGAAAAAGAGAAAATGGCTATTGTCCCCTCTAGTCAGCGCAATTTGGATACTACCGCTACACAGGATATCGTCTACACCTCTGATAATCAGGTCAAGCTGGAGCGTTTGCGGAAGCATTTTCCTAATATTTCTTCAAAAGGATGATGTTTGTTCCAGATCTTGAACCGTCTCCCGAGGAGTGGGATATAGAGGTCATAGGACAAGTGAGTCATGTGGACAAACAATATAGGGTGATGAAGAAGCACGCCACCAATCTTTCTGCTGCCATCTGTCACCTAGAAACAAAAGGGGCCAGATTCAGGGTGAAGATTGACAATGATGCTAGGGCCAGGAGCAAAATTGAAAAAGAACTAGAGGACGCACAAGCTCAACTTGATTTAGCTCGGCGGGATGCGAAAAATTACAAATCAGAGCTCGAAAGCGCCAGGAAGCGTTTTCATACTGAGCTCGACTCAAATAGCCAAGAGCATGTGGCTCTGAAGAAAGAAATGGAGGATCTCAGGACAATCAACACTGAGTTGAAAACAGCACAGGACCATTTTGCTGTTGAGAAGGCTACTTGGGAGAAAGAGAAAGCGAGCTTGAAAGACAGTCTTGCTCTTGTCGAAAAAGAGAAAGCAGTCCTGAATAATCAACTTGTCCAAGCTGAGGAGCATGCAGCTGTATCCGAAAGTAACGCCAACAACGCTCTTGAATCAACCTCCGCCACTACTGATAAGCTTGCTACAGCTAAAGAAGAGATAGAAAGTTTTGATGAACTGCTATTCGACTTTTTCGGTCAAGTTATTAAGACTCGAGACATCTCTTGGATTGAGAACTATCATGTTACTTTGGCCAATGTATGGGATATGATCACTGAGGGCGAGAAGGAGCGATTGAAAGTCGAGGAGATTGACGAAACCCAACTTATGCAGATCATTCTCAAAGGTGAAGAGCCTGAGGCTTTAGAGAAGGGCAGACACCTGATTCAAGAAGAAATTGAGAAGGAGAGAACTAAGCTCAAGGGTAAGGATAAAATCGACGAAGGCTCGAGCTCGGCGGTGGAACCCAAGAACTCCAAAATTGAGGAATATAATCCTGATGACCCGTTGATCCCCTTGGCTCCAACCCCTCCTGCTATCGGAGCTACTATTGCAGGTCTGGGTGATGAGTCGGCTGAAGGTATCTCCGTATTCTCTCCACAATTCGTCAAAACAATTATAACTTGTCATCGTCTTGCAGAACAGTCAAGTGTTAAGACTACACTCTCTCTTGAACTAATAACATTTGCTTCTCATGATATAGGTGGCAAACCAGCTGAAAAGGATGCGGAAGAGAAAAACGAGGTGGAAAAAGTTAGTGTCCCATTAGGTGCTGGTGCCGGAGTTCCTGCGATTCCAAAGAAGGCTGAGGGCACAACAACTGAGAAGGTCATTTTGGCACTAAGCAATGATGTTCCCAAGGATGTTGAGACCATTGATGCTTTGAAGGATATGGATGGTGATCATGGAGATAATGAAGAAGAGGTCACCATCACAAGGGAGACCAAGGATGATGACCAAGAGACCCTGGCTGACATGCTTGATAAGAAGGAGAAACAGTTGGCTTTAAAAAGGGAGGAACAAGTGCCTCTATATGTGCCCCACATCTTAGAGGTTGATCCCAAAACTGGGTTGGTTATAAAGTTCTTTTCCAGATCAATAACTTCACAGCTTGCATCACAACCTTCCAATATTCTGCAGGATCCTCCTACTGATAAGAGGAAGAGGAAAAAGGGAGACCGATCTTATGTTGATAAGGAGGAGTTGGAGAAACAGAAGAAGGAGAAAAAGTCAAAATCATCCCCAAAGCATAAGTAGGATGTATTTGTTAGTCCATATTTTGCTTTTCGGCTTTCCACTGGCCAAGAAATGTAGTTGTGAGAATGGCCCTCACTTTTGTTTAGCCTTGTCCTGCAAACCTCCATTTGGTAAATGAAAATTTGTTTCTTTTGCATCATTGCATACGTGCAAGTTTAACTTTTCATGCTTAGTCACAAACGTTTAGATCATAACTAAGTTAAAATTGAACCATAAGTCATCTTAGCAGTAAAATATTTTAAAATTTCTGTACGACACATATATATATACCCCCAATCAATCATGACATGATGCCTGGCCAGGGCTTATTAAGGATTGATTGGAGTTATATGTATGCTGCCCCCATTCCCAGAAATGAGGAGTTCGGGCTTCACTTTTCGTTCTTGTTCCCAGTTGTGTGACGGAATAGGAGCCATTTTTGGCGGCATATGTCACTGTGCCTTTATACTCACCCGATCCTTCAGCGGGGTAAGAGTTCTTGCAGCGCTAAGTGTCTAGCACCATTATACTCTCCCGATCCTTCAGCGGATTAGAGTTTGAGCTCGGTTCTTTGTCTGCTCATCGATCCTACAGCGTGGCAGGAGTATTGTCAAGGAGGTTTTTATCATGGCTTTATGCCTTCCGGACGTCACCTTCACATCCTTTATACTCTCTCTCGGATCTTGAGAGTTAGAGTGTGGATGACAGTGTGATCTACTTTGTTGCACCTTCGGGACTTTAGTTGTTGTTCACCTTCTAGTCTGATAGAAGGCACTTTGAATTAGGTGTTTCGAGAACATTGCATAGTTTACAGCAAAGCTCAAAATGGTAATAATTCATGTCAATCAAAATAAAAGAGCAGATAAGTAACGGTGCAATAAAGGTAAATGACACACTATGTTTTATAGTGGTTCGGTTGATTCATGACCTACGTCCACTTTATAATCTTTTGCTCAAGTAACCAGACTATTCTAGGCAAGTCGTGCCTTTTTACATGGTCCTAAAAACAAAAGAATAAAACTGACAATTTTCATATCAAATAATGCCGCAGATGCTGGGCATTCCACACTCTGGGGATTTCATCTCCATCCATGTTCGCTAGCTTAAAAGTTCCGTTATCAAGTCTTCCTAAAATGGAATACGGTCCTTCCCATTTCGGGCCCATATGCACTTAGGGTGGAATGACACGTTTCAGAACCAAGTCTCCGGGTTCAAATGTTGGGCTCAGACTTTTTTGTTGTAATACCGAGCGACCTGTTGCTTGTGCCTTAAGGTGCGTAGGTCGACTTCATCCCTCTTTTCTTCAACCATATCCAGGATTCAAGGAGGAGCATATTATTGGTCATTGGGTCAAAATAAGCAGTTCTGTGAGAGGGTACTTCTAATCCAATCGGGATGACGGCTTCTACCTCGTAAGCAAGGGAGAAAGGTGTGTGGCCCGTTGCTGACTTGTAAGTTATCTTATAGGCCCATAACGCCAAGGGTAACTCATTGACCCACATGGCTTTGGCCCATTTCAATATTTTCTTCGGGATGGATTTAATCATTTTATTTACCGCTTCGACCTATCCGTTTGACTGCGGATGTGCCATAGAGGTGTACCTTTTCTCGATGTGGTACTTCTAGCAAAAGTCCCTGAATTCTACGCTATCAAATTGGGTTTCGTTATCTTTTATAACGACCTTCGGAATCACGAATCGGCATACGATATTTCTGATAATAAAGTTAATTACTTGCTTGGTCATGATGGTTGTTAATGGCTCCGCTCCAACCCACTTCGTGAAGTAATCCACGGCAACAATGGCAAACTTTGCTCCAGCTTTCGCTATGGGGAGACTTCCAATAATGTCAATTCCCCACACAGCGGAAGGCCACGGGCTCATCATCGTCTTCAACCGGCTAGGGGGTGCCCTAGGGATATTGGAAAATTTTTGAAATGCGTCACAACGTCGTGCATACTTGTAATGGCGCGTTTTGTAAGGTATAATAATTAAGTTATTTAATTATTTAAATAACGAATATATTAAATAAACGATAGTTGAACGTATAAATTATAATAATCGAGCCCGTAACGACGTGGTAGTTCGTTATTTGGCGAGTTGAACTTCAACTGAATATATAAGATTCGTTATAAGTCGGATTTCTGTGGAACAAGAAACGTGTGGAGCTGGTGGAGTATATCTTTCTAGTGGAAGAGAAAAA
The DNA here is from genome assembly GCA_030737875.1 of Allium sativum. NCBI lineage: Eukaryota > Viridiplantae > Streptophyta > Magnoliopsida > Asparagales > Amaryllidaceae > Allium > Allium sativum. The sequence continues at coordinate 73,701,570 of CM060924.1, forward strand.
TCAGGATTTCGTCGTGTAGATTTTGAGTTATGTCCAAATCAAATTTCAGAAAAGTCGCTGTAGAATTCCTTTATAATTTGCGAAGCTTTATATACGTTATAAAAGGATTTTCAATGTAAATTGAATATCGATTCAATCTGGACGCGGAATAGCGTGTATATAATTATACTGGAGCTGTATGATATTCCTCGGCGAATATATACGATAATATAAATTTATTTATATTTAATTTAATAATATTTAAATATATTTATATATTTAAATAGGTTATTTAGAACGTTAAAAATAACCACTTTTGCAAACGAAGTCGGAATTCAACGAAACCAGTTTTGTTGGATCCGCAATATCAAATAGTTGCTAGATGTCAAGTTTCGTGATTTTTAGAGTCACTGTCTGGCCGTACGGATTTTTAGAGTGAAGAACAGTCAGTATTTCGACAGTTAAAAATACGCTGTGTGAGCAGACGGAGTCGGAATTCGACGAAACCAGTTTCGTTGAGACCGTAATATCTAACTCTAGCTACATGTCAAGTTTCGTGATTTTAGAAGATCGTATGTGGTCGCAGGGATTTTTAAGGACCGGAGACAAACAGAAAATCGAGATAATAAAATATAAAAATCAAAATAAAAATATCCATCCTATTTTCTTTGGATCCACAGCAGGCCACGCCTCAACGTTTCTCAACCACCAATGTTACCTACCACCCACAGCTCTATATAACCGCATTTACCCAAGAACGCAGCAAGAAATCCTCAAAAGAAAATCACAAATTAAACAAATAAAAATTCTATAAATTACAAAGTGTATATGAGTGGAATCAGCGAAGCAAGGGCTTCATTTCCGTGTGAGTTCTGTCTGGTGCGATGGTATTTGGGGTTCACTGTGGTATGGCGTCGAAACCTAGGGTTGGAGCATACGATGATCGGAGGCCACGAGGAAGGGAACGGGGATTAGCAGGGTGATCGGGATGGTGAGGCGCTCGTTGTGTGAGTTCTTGGATGGGTTCGGTTTGTGTTTGGGTGGAGCGAGCTGCTGTATGTCGTCGTTCATCTCGATCGACGAAAATAAGGGAGGAGGCCGAGCTGAGGTAAAGTAGTATGGGGAGGAGCGGCTATGGAAGAGGAGGAGAATGGTGGTGGCGGCGATGTCTGTAGGTGGCGGAAGTGATGGCAGCTAGGGGTCAACGGCGAAGTCAAAGGGTGGGTTCGGTGGAGTGGATTATCTGGAGCCGTGGGTATTTGGATTTGGGGAAGGAGATATTTACAAAGCGGGTGCGGGTTTGTTATAGTGGTAATGGGCCAGAAAGAGGGAAGTTAAGCCCATTTAATTGAGTCGAGTTTTATTTTAAATTTGTTCAAACTTTAAAATCAAATATCTTGGTCATACGGAGTCAGATTGAAGAACCGTAAGTTCCGTTGGGATCGTGTGAACGGACACTACACTGTGGAGCTGAGTAGGAGTGAATACGAGCTCGTTACAATTTATGGTGAAATAAATGGTCCGACTGAGTCAAATAACGCAAACCGTTATTCAACGGTTAACGCGCAAATGTGAGTAAATCTCACTAACTCTGAACAGTTTATAATTTCATGTTGTATTGTTAGAACTGTTAAAATTGTCTGTTTGACTGTGTGTTGATTGGTTGATTGAACTGCTAGTCAGTTAGTTAAATTTCTATATTGATTCTGTTTAACAGAATATATCATATGGAACTGAAAGTGATGTTATCCATATTGTCTAACATCTGTGATGCAGGGAAACAGGTTGGAGGAATCCAACTGGAATCCTCAACAGTTATTTTATTGTTTTCCATATATTGTTATATAATGTGATATAAAATCTGTGGGTGATTATATGTGCTTGGACGATATTGAACATCGTGATTTGATATGATTGAATACCATAACATACCGAAATGTTGATAAGGGGATTTTCAATGTTTATATTGAAAATGAATCTTATTTATAAAATCGACAGGATTTTATAAAAGGAAAACATTTATTTAATTTGAAAATAAATAAATAAAAAAAGGAAACATTTATTTAGAAAATAAATGAAATAAAAAAAAGAAACATTTATTTAGGAAATAAATGAATTAGAATATAAAGGAATATTTATTTAGGAAATAAATATAGGAACATTTATTTAGATTATAAATAAATGGAATAAAGGAATATTTATTTAGGGAATAAATAAAGGAACACTTGTTCGGAAAATAAATAGAATTATACAAGGATAGATTTAAACACGTGCTTCGCACACAAGTATAACACGAAATGGATTTTAAGGAGATATTGTAGAAGTAGGAATTATAACCAGAGTATGATAAAAGGATTAAACAAAGTAATTTGTTAGGTTAACCAAAGCAAGTTAGTCGAGTTAATCAAAGTAATTGGTTAAGTTAACCAAAGCGAGTTAGTCGAGTTAATCAAAGTAATTGGTTAAGTTAACCAAAGTAAATTAGTTAAGATAAACTAAGCGGTTAATCGAAGTGAATTAGTTAAGTTAAACTAATTGGTAAATCAAAGTGAATTAGTTGCGTCAAACTAAGGGACTTAGTTAAGTTAAACTAATTTGTAAATCAAAGTGAATTAGTTGCGTCAAACTAAGTGAATTAGTCAAGTTAAACAAATTGGTTAATCGAAGTAAATTAGTTGGGTTAATCAAAGTGAATTAGCTGAGTTAAACTAAGTAAATCGGTTAGAGTTAATCAAAGTGAATTAACTAAGTTAAACTAAGTGGATTAGTTCAGTTAATCGAGACAAGTAAATCAAGTTAGGTTAAACCAGTTGAGTTAACCAGTTAAAGTTTACCAGTTAAAGATAAACAGTTAGAGTGACCAGTTAAAGTTGACCAGTTAAAGTTGATCAGTTAGAGTTGATCAGTTAGAGTTACTCAGTTAGAGTTGACCAGTTAGAGTTGACTAGTTAGAGTTATCCAAGTGGAGTTAATCGAGTAGAGTTGCCGAATATCACTTATTCGAAGTAGAGTTATCAAATATAGTGTATTCGAGGGAAGAGTAATCGAATATAGTTTATTCGAGTGGAGAAATCAAATGTTATTCATTTGAGAAGAGTTACCGAATATTATTTATTCGAAGAGTAGTTATCGAATATTGGTTATTCGAAGTTAGTTAATCCAAAGGAGTTATTCGAAGTTAGTTAATCCAAAGGAGTTATTCGAAGTTAGCTAATCCAAAGGAGTTATTCGAAGTCAGTTAATCCAAAGGAGTTAGTCGAAGAGTTAATTGAATATTAGTTATTCAATTTGAGTTAATCGAATTTAGTTATTCGAGAAGAGTAAATCGAATTAGTTATTCAAAGGAGTTAATCAATTAAGTTATTCGAATTAGTTATTCGAAGGAGTAAATCAAATTAAGTTAATCGATTAGAGTTGAGTTAATCGATTTTGGTTAAGTTAAGTTATCGAGTTAAGATTTATCGAGTTAAGTAATCGAGTTAAGTAATCGAGTTGAGATAATCGAGTTAAGAAAATCAAGTTGAGTTAATCGAATAAGTTATTCGATAAGAGTAAATCCATTTAAGTTAAATCGGATGTTAGTTATTCGATAAGAATTGACACATTTAAGAAAATCGAATATTTGTTATTCGATAAGAGTTAATGAAATAGAGCCAACCAAGAAGAGTTATTCGAATATTAGTTATTCGATAGGAGTTAATCGAAATAGAGTTTATCAAATATCAGTTATTAAAAAGGGAGAGTTAATCGAATAGAGATTACTCGAAAGAGAGTTATACGTCGAATTCGATTATAGCGAATTCGGGAAAGTACTATTTACTTTCCAGGGTTTAAATCAAGATTTAGTTATTGATTTAGAAATTAGGCGTCTGTTAAATTATTCGAGTTAGGAAATAAATTTATAATTTAGGTTAGATATTTTAGGGGTAGGAATTATAACGTTATAGTTATAATCAAACGTTGTCATATAAGAAGTGGATTCGTAACCTGAATCCGAGAATTTGCGTAAACAGATGATTGGAAAAAGTGAGTGACGAGCTTCATTTATTTCACAGTAAAGGACGTTGTTCAATTAAGGTCTGAGAGGTAATTATACCCCAACTTGATTGACTTCAGAATTGACAAAGGAATAGTTGTGGTTCGATAGAAAAGTTTGATTTGAAATATAGTTAAGTAATAAGCGATTAATGGATTAAGCGTAACGATGTTTTATACAACGTTCATTTGAAATCCGTAAATGAGTTTTGGGAACGTTTTCCAAATATAATCAGATATGTTTTCTAAACATAGAAAATGAAATGTTCTCATGATAAGAATTTAAGAAATAGAGTTAAGCAAATTCAGAAACTGACTGGAGAGGGTAAGTTGAACGGTTTTCTAAGTGACGATCTGATGTTGGTTTCGACCTTCCGGATTGATACTTAGAGAATTGTTCTCATACTAGTTACAGTTAGGGACTGACAGTTGCGAAATAATAGTGATGTGAAAATAAGCTATGGAAATGTTTTCCAATGATTAATAACATATATTTTCTAAATATATGAAATAGGGAAATATGAACATATGATGATTGATCGATCGAATTTCCATTTGGAAATAAGATCGTTGTTTGTACACCGACATGTTTTCATTTGATAGTTGAATCACAGACTATCAAAGTTTTGACCATATTTACATTGTAAATATGGAGAGACCGGTTGGATTATTATCCGAAGAACCACTCCGTATTAGCATAAGCGTTGCGAATCAAGTACGCTGAAGATAATTGAAGACGGAGTGAAGTGCAAGGGCTATTGTGAAAAGCCTAGGTAGGATGGATTCACTTAATAGTGCCTTCGGTTTATTCAGTCCCAGAACAACGTATATGGACGAGTGTCTGACAAAGTATTCTTAACGAATCATATATGTTGATCTCTTTAAATGTATTACGTTGGTGGCGGAGAAATTCGTTTCTCTTAGCTTTTATACTCGTGATGCCTTGAGAAATCGATAATGATTTGGCGGGTATGACGATGTGGCATTCAAAGTAATTGAAGAAATAATCTGTCAAAGTGATAAACGTGACCTCAAACCTCACAACCGGGAAATAACAGAAGTTGGGCTAGGCAGCATGGCTAGTTGGGCCATACCCAAGCAGGGTGTATTATCACCATCTAGAGAATATTCAATTGTACTTCTTTATAATCTATTTCAATGCTGTCCCTTATCGGGAAGGATGGTTGCTGATCCCAACCATCGGTGATAATATATTCGTTACACTCAAGCTAAATGAGTGGACGGTCATGTGTGGCCGGGTTGCAAGACGTTCTTGTTGAACCCTAGTGTATCTCCTCTAGAGTACACTGATCGGAAGGTGCTCCCATACCTTGTCTGTTGGAATCCAATCTCCAATAAGCGCTCACGATTTTATTTGTATACTATGAATGTGGAACGTGAGATGCAAGCGTTCTGCTAGATTGATATCTATTTGTATTTAGACATTATTATAATATCAGAAAGATATCCTTTATTTAACCAAGTGTTGGAGTTTTATTCACACCAGTCCCATGACTGACCCAGAGTTTATTTTGTTTTGTTTCCCCTAAACTCTTGGGTGCCTAAATTTGTACGGGCAGTCAAGTAGTCGGGATTTTACAGATACACTTGGAGAACTTGGAGCAGGAGACTTCAGGATTATAGCTATTATTATTCCGCTGTGTTGTTAAGTGTTGTACTGTGAAATGGTATGTATATACGAGTACTGATTTGTATTTCAAAGTTATGTTATATTTTATTCGTTCCGCTGTGAGATTCGTGTTTACTCTGATGATGTAAGTTCTTCTTCTTCTTCTATTCTATTAGTTCTATCTTTTCTTCCTCACCCTCTACTTTCTTTCACTAACGTCTCGGGATTTTCGACTCTCGAGGAGTCGAGAATTTCCAGCCGTTACAGTTGGTATCAGAGCTTAAGTTAAGTGATTACCTTGGCTCTGTGGCATAACTCGATAGAGATGGGATTAGTAATATCCTAGATTGAGTTTGAGTGTATATATATGAGCGCGTAATTGTTATTCAATATAAAATGGTTTTATATTTTGGAGACTCATTGGTTGAGTGGCTTATGAATTCTGGTCGATCAGTTGATCCACTGTATCGATAAGGGTTACTAAACACTCGAATACAATGAACCGTCATGGTATGTTTTGAAAGAGGGTAAATGAAATAATTTTTCCCAAAATATATTTGTTTATAGAAGAAGTATATATCTTGAAATTAGTATAGTATATTGATTGTGTTGGTTGTTATTATAATCGAATAAGATTATAAAAGGGTGAAATGGTTATAAATGACCAATCAGAATTCATATGAATGTGATATATGAAATAGTTTGAATTAAATATGAATTTAAATCAGAATTTGGAATTTAAAATAAGGAAATTTTAAGTTCCTGGGAGATTTTGAAAATGTTTTTCAAATTGAAAATGATATAGTATTGAACTCACTTCGATAGCTGGAAAATAGATTCTGATGATGAATCTAGACATCATCAGTGTTCATTTTCGAGTTCTAAGTGACGGATTACTACCAAAGATTTTGTTTTTGAATTGTTTTGAGAAAACAAGTTGTTTAGAAATTCAAAGGTTTTGAATTGGCATTATGATTTCAAATTGATTTGAAAGAAACCCAGGAACTTAAGTTCTAGAATTAAAATTTAACTAATGAAGTTAAATAAAATGAGATGGTAAAAATAAATTGAAATTTAACTTGAACCGAGTTAAATAAAACTGAATTGGATTAGAGATAATCTAGAATGGAACCAAATTGATAAGTCAATAATTTGGGATTTGATATTAGAGTTCGAATAAAATTCGATTTGGATTTGAGGATATGAACTGATTGGAGATCAATTGGAATGGATAACATTGGTATATGTTGAAGGGGTAGCAGATGAAAGGGATAGAGTTAAATGCCCGACAAAAAGGTACAAGTTTATATCATATATGAGTTTAGATTTTATGAGCCGAATTGGCAAGCCGCTTGGCTATTTTGATTTCCTTTTGGATTGGAGGAGACATAGAGAGACGAGTTGTGGTTTGACGTATTGATCCGTACAAAGGAGGTTATGGCGAAATTTTTTGAAAATTTAAGGTGTTAGAAAATTTTCAGAATTTTTGAAAATTTTAGTTGATTGGAAATGAATTAATAAATTAATTAAAATTAAATAGGTCCAGTCGAAACTGAAATTTAGAGGTAAAAAAAAAAAGTTTTTAAATTTAGTTAGTAGAGTTAGTAGCATTTTTCTAACTTAGCAATTTCGAGGACGAAATTATTTTAAGTGGGGAATTCTGTAATGGCGCGTTTTGTAAGGTATAATAATTAAGTTATTTAATTATTTAAATAACGAATATATTAAATAAACGATAGTTGAACGTATAAATTATAATAATCGAGCCCGTAACGACGCGGCAATTCGTTATTTGGCGAGTTGAACTTCAACTGAATGTACAAGATTCGTTATAAGTCGGATTTCTGTGGAACAAGAAACGTGTGGAGCTGGTGGAGTATATCTTTCTAGTGGAAGAGAAAAATCAAGATTTCGTCATGTAGATTTTGAGTTACGTCCAAATCAAATTTCAGAAAAGTCGCTGTAGAATTCCTTTATAATTTGCGACGCTTTATATATGTTATAAAAGGATTTTCAATGTAAATTGAATATCGATTCAATCTGGACTCGGAATAGCGTGTATATAATTATACTGGAGTTGTATGATATTCCTCGGCGAATATATACGATAATATAAATTTATTTATATTTAATTTAATAATATTTAAATATATTTATATATTTAAATAGGTTATTTAGAACGTTAAAAATAGCCACTTTTGCAAACGAAGTCGGAATTCAACGAAACCAGTTTTGTTAGATCTGCAATATCAAATAGTTGCTAGATGTCAAGTTTCGTGATTTTTAGAGTCACTGTGTGGCCGTACGGATTTTTAGAGTGAAGAACAGTCAGTATTTCGACAGTTAAAAATACGCTGTGTGAGCAGACGGAGTCGGAATTCGACGAAACCAGTTTCGTTGAGACCGTAATATCGAACTCTAGCTACATGTCAAGTTTCGTGATTTTAGAAGATCGTATGTGGTCGCAGGGATTTTTAAGGACCGAAGACAAACAGAAAATCGAGATAATAAAATATAAAAATCAAAATAAAAATATCCGTCCTATTTTCTTTGGATCCACAGCAGGCCACGCCTCAACGTTTCTCAACCACCAATGTTACCTACCACCCACAGCTCTATATAACCGCATTTACCCAAGAACGCAGCAAGAAATCCTCAAAAGAAAATCACAAATTAAACAAATAAAAATTCTATAAATTACAAAGTGTATATGAGTGGAATCAGCGAAGCAAGGGCTTCATTTCCGTGTGAGTTCTGTCTGGTGCGATGGTATTTGGGGTTCACTGTGGTATGGCGTCGAAACCTAGGGTTGGAGCATACGATGATCGGAGGCCACGAGGAAGGGAACGGGGATTAGCAGGGTGATCGTGATGGTGAGGCGCTCGTTGTGTGAGTTCTTGGATGGGTTCGGTTTGTGTTTGGGTGGAGCGAGCTGCTGTATGTCGTCGTTCATCTCGATCGACGAAAATGAGGGAGGAGGCCGAGCTGAGGTAAAGTAGTATGGGGAGGAGCGGCTATGGAAGAGGAGGAGAATGGTGGTGGCGGCGATGTCTGTAGATGGCGGAAGTGATGGCAGCTAGGGGTCAACGGTGAAGTCAAAGGGTGGGTTCGGTGGAGTGGATTATCTGGAGCCGTGGGTATTTGGATTTGGGGAAGGAGATATTTACAAAGCGGGTGCGGGTTTGTTATAGTGGTAATGGGCCAGAAAGAGGGAAGTTAAGCCCATTTAATTGAGTCGATTTTTATTTTAAATTTGTTCAAACTTTAAAATCAAATATCTTGGTCATACGGAGTCAGATTGAAGAACCGTAAGTTCCATTGGGATCGTGTGAACGGACACTACACCGTGGAGCTGAGTAGGAGTGAATACGAGCTCGTTACAATTTATGGTGAAATAAATGGTCCGACTGAGTCAAATAACGCAAACCGTTATTCAACGGTTAACGCGCAAATGTGAGTAAATCTCACTAACTCTGAACAGTTTATAATTTCATGTTGTATTGTTAGAACTGTTAAAATTGTCTGTTTGACTGTGTGTTGATTGGTTGATTGAACTGCTAGTCAGTTAGTTAAATTTCTATATTGATTCTGTTTAACAGAATATATCATATGGAACTGAAAGTGATGTTATCCATATTGTCTAACATCTGTGATGCAGGGAAACAGGTTGGAGGAATCCAACTGGAATCCTCAACAGTTATTTTATTGTTTTCCATATATTGTTATATGATGTGATATAAAATCTGTGGGTGATTATATGTGCTTGGACGATATTGAACATCGTGATTTGATATGATTGAATACCATAACATACCGAAATGTTGATAAGGGGATTTTCAATGTTTATATTGAAAATGAATCTTATTTATAAAATCGACAGGATTTTATAAAAGGAAAACATTTATTTAATTTGAAAATAAATAAATAAAAAAAGGAAACATTTATTTAGAAAATAAATGAAATAAAAAAAAGAAACATTTATTTAGGAAATAAATGAATTAGAATATAAAGGAATATTTATTTAGGAAATAAATATAGGAACATTTATTTAGATTATAAATAAATGGAATAAAGGAATATTTATTTAGGGAATAAATAAAGGAACACTTGTTCGGAAAATAAATAGAATTATACAAGGATAGATTTAAACACGTGCTTCGCACACAAGTATAACACGATATGGATTTTAAGGAGATATTGTAGAAGTAGGAATTATAACCAGAGTATGATAAAAGGATTAAACAAAGTAATTTGTTAGGTTAACCAAAGCAAGTTAGTCGAGTTAATCAAAGTAATTGGTTAAGTTAACCAAAGCGAGTTAGTCGAGTTAATCAAAGTAATTGGTTAAGTTAACCAAAGTAAATTAGTTAAGATAAACTAAGCGGTTAATCGAAGTGAATTAGTTAAGTTAAACTAATTGGTAAATCAAAGTGAATTAGTTGCGTCAAACTAAGGGACTTAGTTAAGTTAAACTAATTTGTAAATCAAAGTGAATTAGTTGCGTCAAACTAAGTGAATTAGTCAAGTTAAACTAATTGGTTAATCGAAGTAAATTAGTTGGGTTAATCAAAGTGAATTAGCTGAGTTAAACTAAGTAAATCGGTTAGAGTTAATCAAAGTGAATTAACTAAGTTAAACTAAGTGGATTAGTTCAGTTAATCGAGACAAGTAAATCAAGTTAGGTTAGACCAGTTGAGTTAACCAGTTAAAGTTTACCAGTTAAAGATAAACAGTTAGAGTGACCAGTTAAAGTTGACCAGTTAAAGTTGACCAGTTAGAGTTGATCAGTTAGAGTTACTCAGTTAGAGTTGACCAGTTAGAGTTGACCAGTTAGAGTTATCCAAGTGGAGTTAATCGAGTAGAGTTGCCGAATATCACTTATTCGAAGTAGAGTTATCAAATATAGTGTATTCGAGGGAAGAGTAATCGAATATAGTTTATTCGAGTGGAGAAATCAAATGTTATTCATTTGAGAAGAGTTACCGAATATTATTTATTCGAAGAGTAGTTATCGAATATTGGTTATTCGAAGTTAGTTAATCCAAAGGAGTTATTCGAAGTTAGTTAATCCAAAGGAGTTATTCGAAGTTAGCTAATCCAAAGGAGTTATTCGAAGTCAGTTAATCCAAAGGAGTTAGTCGAAGAGTTAATTGAATATTAGTTATTCAATTTGAGTTAATCGAATTTAGTTATTCGAGAAGAGTAAATCGAATTAGTTATTCAAAGTAGTTAATCAATTAAGTTATTCGAATTAGTTATTCGAAGGAGTAAATCAAATTAAGTTAATCGATTAGAGTTGAGTTAATCGATTTTGGTTAAGTTAAGTTATCGAGTTAAGATTTATCGAGTTAAGTAATCGAGTTAAGTAATCGAGTTGAGATAATCGAGTTAAGAAAATCAAGTTGAGTTAATCGAATAAGTTATTCGATAAGAGTAAATCCATTTAAGTTAAATCGGATGTTAGTTATTCGATAAGAATTGACACATTTAAGAAAATCGAATATTTGTTATTCGATAAGAGTTAATGAAATAGAGCCAACCAAGAAGAGTTATTCGAATATTAGTTATTCGATAGGAGTTAATCGAAATAGAGTTTATCGAATATCAGTTATTAAAAAGGGAGAGTTAATCGAATAGAGATTACTCGAAAGAGAGTTATACGTCGAATTCGATTATAGCGAATTCGGGAAAGTACTATTTACTTTCCAGGGTTTAAATCAAGATTTAGTTATTGATTTAGAAATTAGGTGTCTGTTAAATTATTCGAGTTAGGAAATAAATTTATAATTTAGGTTAGATATTTTAGGGGTAGGAATTATAACGTTATAGTTATAATCAAACGTTGTCATATAAGAAGTGGATTCGTAACCTGAATCCGATAATTTGCGTAAACAGATGATTGGAAAAAGTGAGTGACGAGCTTCATCTATTTCACAGTAAAAGACGTTGTTCAATTAAGGTCTGAGAGGTAATTATACCCCAACTTGATTGACTTCAGAATTGACAAAGGAATAGTTGTGGTTCGATAGAAAAGGTTGATTTGAAATATAGTTAAGTAATAAGCGATTAATGGATTAAGCGTAACGATGTTTTATACAACGTTCATTTGAAATCCGTAAATGAGTTTTGGGAACGTTTTCCAAATATAATCAGATATGTTTTCTAAACATAGAAAATGAAATGTTTTCATGATAAGAATTTAAGAAATAGAGTTAAGCAAATTCAGAAACTGACTGGAGAGGGTAAGTTGAACGGTTTTCTAAGTGACGATCTGATGTTGGTTTCGACCTTCCGGATTGATACTTAGAGAATTGTTCTCATACTAGTTACAGTTAGGGACTGACAGTTGCGAAATAATAGTGATGTGAAAATAAGCTATGGAAATGTTTTCCAATGATTAATAACATATATTTTCTAAATATATGAAATAAGGAAATATGAACATATGATGATTGATCGATTGAATTTCCATTTGGAAATAAGATCGTTGTTTATACACTGACATGTTTTCATTTGATAGTTGAATCACAGACTATCAAAGTTTTGACCATATTTACGTTGTAAATATGGAGAGACCGGTTGGATTATTATCCGAAGAACCACTCCGTATTAGCATAAGCGTTGCGAATCAAGTACGCTGAAGATAATTGAAGACGGAGTGAAGTGCAAGGGCTATTGTGAAAAGCCTAGGTAGGATGGATTCACTTAATAGTTCCTTCGGTTTATTCAGTCCCAGAACAACGTATATGGACGAGTGTCTGACAAAGTATTCTTAACGAATCATATATGTTGATCTCTTTAAATGTATTACGTTGGTGGCGGAGAAATTCGTTTCTCTTAGCTTTTATACTCGTGATGCCTTGAGAAATCGATAATGATTTGGCGGGTATGACGATGTGGCATTCAAAGTAATTGAAGAAATAATCTGTCAAAGTGATAAACGTGACCTCAAACCTCACAACCGAGAAATAACAGAAGTTGGGCTAGGCAGCATGGCTAGTTGGGCCATACCCAAGCAGGGTGTATTATCACCATCTAGAGAATATTCAATTGTACTTCTTTATAATCTATTTCAATGTTGTCCCTTATCGGGAAGGATGGTTGCTTATCCCAACCATCGGTGATAATATATTCGTTACACTCAAGCTAAATGAGTGGACGGTCATGTGTGGCCGGGTTGCAAGACGTTCTTGTTGAACCCTAGTGTATCTCCTCTAGAGTACACTGATCGGAAGGTGCTCCCATACCTTGTCTGTTGGAATCCAATCTCCAATAAGCGCTCACGGTTTTATTTGTATACTATGAATGTGGAACGTGAGATGCAAGCGTTCTGCTAGATTGATATCTATTTGTATTTAGACATTATTATAATATCAGAAAGATATCCTTTATTTAACCAAGTGTTGGAGTTTTATTCACACCAGTCCCATGACTGACCCAGAGTTTATTTTGTTTTGTTTCCCCTAAACTCTTGGGTGCCTAAATTTGTACGGGCAGTCAAGTAGTCGGGATTTGACAGATACACTTGGAGAGATTGGAGCAGGAGACTTCAGGATTATAGCTATTATTATTCCGCTGTGTTGTTAAGTGTTGTACTTTGAAATGGTATGTATATACGAGTACAGATTTGTATTTCAAAGTTATGTTATATTTTATTCGTTCCGCTGTGAGATTCGTGTTTACTCTGATGATGTAAGTTCTTCTTCTTCTTCTATTCTATTAGTTCTATCTTTTCTTCCTCACCCTCTACTTTCTTTCACTAACGTCTCGGGATTTTCGACTCTCGAGGAGTCGAGAATTTCCAGCCGTTACAATACTTGGCTGCGTCCTTGTTTATGGTGGGCCAGAAATAGCCATACTGCAATATCTTCTTTGCCAATGTTTGTCCTCCAGTGTAGTCACCCCATTCACCTTCGTGCACTTCTTTTAGTATGTGCTTGATGTCGTCATGGGCGATGCACAAGAGGAGAGGCATCGAGAACTCTTGTCTGTACATCACTTCGCCTTGCAATACGTATTGGGATGCCTTCCAGATAACTGCACGCCTCACACTTTTCTTTGTCGGAGGTATTCCATTCATCAAAAAGTTCTTCAAGGGTGTCATCAATGACTCCCCTTCTGGTTTAACTTCCAATACAAGATCAACCTCCATCTGATCAATGCTTGGAGAGTGCAATATTTCAATTGGGACTAGCTCAAAGTCTTCAGGGTGGTTGGAATTAGCCATCTTTGCTAACTTGTCTGCTTTTTAATTTTCCTATCGAGGAATATGGGATATGATGTAACGATCAAGGTTTTCCAGCAGTTTCCTCACTTTTTTCAAATATGATAACAGTCTTGGACTCGTAGCCTGAAATTTCTTGTTAACCTGGTTCACAACTAGCTTGGAGTCGCAAAAGACATCTAGCTTCGTTATCTCCAACTCGTTCGCAAGCTTCAGCCCGACAATCAGGGCTTCATACTCAGAGTCATTATCCGTGGCATGAAACTCTAATCTAAGAGCGTAGTATATTGATCGGTCTTCGGGAGTCACAAGCACAACCCCAGCACCAGATCGTCTATCGTTCTTAGCGCCATCAGTATATAATTTCCAGGCATTGGAGTCAAAAAGTTGCTTTGGGGAGTCAACTTCTTCACTCATTACATCATCCTTTGGGATAGCGAACTCTGATATGAAATATGTTGGCACTTGCCCCCTTATTGATCGTCGGGGCTGAAAATTCAAATCAAACTGACTCAACTCAATATTCCATTTGAATAATCTTCCTGAGGCCTCTGGTCTTTGTAAAACTTGCCTAAGTGGATGGTCAGTGTACACGGTGATAAGATGAGATTGAAAATAGTGGCGAAGCTTCCGAGAGGCGATTATTAAGCTATACGCAAGCTTTTCTATTCTTGGGGATTTTCGTTGGGCTGCCGCCAAACTCTTACTCACATAGTACACTGGGCTTTGAACCTTATCTTCCTCTCTCACCAAGGATGAGCTGATCGCATGGGATGACACTGCTAGGTATACAAATAAATCCTCGTAATCCACTGGCTTAGACAGTATCGGAGGTTTTTCCAGATGATTCAATAGGTTCTGGAATGCTTCAATACAATCAGGGGTGTATTCGAAGTTACGCTTTCCTCGCTTTATCAATTCGAATAATGGTATACATTTGTCCGTGGCTTTGGAGATGAATCAACTCAAAGCGGCTACTTTTCCTGCGACTCTTTGCACATCTTTGATTTGTCTTGGTTTCTGAATCTCTCTAATTGCCGCAATCTAATCTGGATTGATCTCAATTCCACGCGAGCTGACGATGAATCTTAGGAATTTCCCAAATGTTACCCCAAATGAACACTTCATAGGGTTGAGTTTCATTCCGTATTTCCGGAGGATATCAAACATCTCTGCTAAGTCGGTAGTGTGGTCGGATGATTGTCTAGACTTCACTAGCATGTCGTCAACATATACTTCCATCGTCTTCCCGATTTGGTTGTAGAACATTCTATTCACTAATCGTTGATATGTAGCACGACATTCTTCAAACCGAAGGGCATCACTACATAGCAGTATAATCCCAAATCCGTAATGAAGCTGGTATGCTCTTGGTCCGGGATGTGCATGGGGATTTGGTTGTACCCCGAGTAGGCATGCATGAAAGAAAGAAGCTCATGACCCACCGTTGAATCTACCAGCTGATCAGTTCTAGGTAACGGAAAACTATCCTTTGGGCAGGCTTTGTTTAGATCTGCAAAGTCCATGCATGTACGCCACTTTCCATTGGCCTTCTTCACCAAAACCGTATTTGAAATCCAGTCCGGGTATGTTGAGTCTTTGATGAACCTACTTCTTCTCAGCTTTTCGACTTCTTCCTTCGAGGCAGTAGACCTCTCTGGGCCAAGCATTCGCCTTTTCTGTTTGACAGGAGGATACTTCAGATTGATGCTTAATGAATGACTCATGATCGAAGGAGATATTCCACACATGTCAGCATGGGTTCAGGCGAACACATCCAAGTTGGCTTTCAGGATATTCGTTAGTTCTCTTGCTCGAAGTGGGTCCAACTGAGATCCAATCTTTAGGACCTTCTCTGGGTCGCTATCATCGATTGGTACATCCACAGCCGTTTCATTGGGAGTCGCCATTCTGCCCCCAGTTCTTTGTCCTCTCTGGGATCTATGTCCTCGGGCAGTTCTCTGGGCGACTCTTCCGGAGTTATTTTCTTTAGTTGCTATGATGCTTCCTCCCTAGGAGGGGAGGAGGCGCCCTTTTTTTCTACATCTCTTCCTTTACGCAACAACTTTAGTTCCGCTATGTAGCATGCTCTTGCAACGACTTGATCTCATCTGATTATGCCGACACCAGCATCCGTCGGGAATTTCAATAACAAACACCAAGGCGCAATGCAAGCCATGAACTCTGCTAGGGCCGGTAGGCCCAAAAAGGCATTGTATGGTGACTCAATATCCAAAACCACAAAAGGGAGGATTCTCACTCTCCTGCGTTCTCCTTCTCTAAGGGTGACCGACAGTTCTACGTAGCCCATTGGAGAAGTTGAGGCTCCGTTGAAGCCGCGTACCCATCCTTCACAAGGCTTCAAATCCTTTTGTTCAAGTTTCATCTGATCAAATGTCTTCTTGAACAGAATATTAACTAAACTTCCGTTGTCTACTAAGACTTTGTGGACTATAGCCAGACCAATAGTGACTGTGATCATTAATGGGTCTTCAGTTAGGGAATGGACTCCAATACTCTCTCTGCTGCGGAATATAACGTCATTGGACATTGTCTTTTGTTGTTTGACTGGAGTAGAATCATCAGGGTTATTGCATTCTTCAACTTCAAGGTGTTGTTTGGCTGCGTTGACATACTGCTCCATTGCCCTAAAGTTGTGTCCTGCCAAACGAAGCCCTCTGACTATGGTGTTGATTACAATATTTTTTTCCCTTTTGCTGAGGGGTAGGTCTAGCAACGGGTTGGTTTTGGTTCGGGGCCTGTTCAGCTTGCCCCCTATCCCTTGGAGCCACATTATACTCGTCTAGTTTTCCTTCTCGAAGTAGCTTTTCAACCACATCTCTCAAATGGCGACATTCGTTGGTGGAGTGACCATGAACTTGGTGGAAGAGGCAGAACTTTCCGGTTTCGCGCTCTTTCTCCGTTGAATCCCTCGGGGGAGGCCTCTTGTCCTGGAGAACGTTATAAGTATCCATAAAAATGTTCTCTACCATGTCATTTAATGGTGTGAAGTTCTCAAAAGGCATGGATCGAGGCCTCCTCTGTGAGTCATTTCCTCGGTTTCTCCTTTTGTTACCATTCCCTGACTGACGACCATTTCCCTGGTTCTTGTTCCCAACATTAACCTCCACCTTTCCTGAGCTGTCTCCCATCTGCTTGATGGCCACATTACTCTGAATATCCTCTTTATCGTTAGCCTTTCTTTTTCGATTGGCATATATCTCCTCCTGACGTAGGCGAACATTAGCTTTTTCGTAGAATATCTCTCTAGTCAACGGCGGCTTGCCAGCTAAGTACCTTCCAAATTCAGTATCTTAATCCATCTCATCTCTTAGGGCCATTAGAACAGTCTGCTTGAGAGGGTCTTTGACTTCTGTGATGCCTAGGTTGAAGCGATTTAGATACGATCTTAGAATCTTGTCGGGACGTTGTTTAATGAGGGATAACTCCATAACATTTTTAGACCTCTGAGCATGAAGCCGGAATTGATTCACAATTTTTTCACTTAGTTCCCTGAAACTAGATATCGATCGTGCGAGCAAGCGAGTGAAACACAGTAATGCCACATATTCTAGGAATATCGGGAATGCTTCATTTCACGGCGTTGGAGGCTGCAGCGGCATTCATGGACCATGAATATCTCATTAAGTGTTGGACTGGATCTGTCCTACCGGTATAACGGTTCATAGTTGGCATACTGAAATGCCTTGAGAATGTAACCTCCAATATGTCATCGGTAAAGGGTGTATGAGTACGCTCTATACCCCAATCTTCATTTCTCTGTACACGGCTGTCCACCATGATCTTCCTAATCATCGCTTCAACTTCAGTATGAGTTATTGTCAATTCAGGATCAGCACTCCTTGCCCTGAGGGGCCCTCTATCATTCCTTCGACGGGCTACCACGAAGTCTGGAGCCTGAGAGGAACTTCCTTGCCCCCTATTACCATGGTCAATCACGCGGCGGTGGGGTTGCGGTGGTCGATTATCAGCAGGATCATCGACAACTTGTGCTCTAGGACGTGCCGCGGGATTATTCAAACTGCGATCGACAGGCCCTAGGTTAAGCGCTGCTCCTCCCGAGAAGGGAGTGATCTGAATAGAAGCTATTATATATTTTCATCCCTCTCTAATGGTCGCCGTGAAGGTCTTGGAGATTCCCCTGAGGAAGAAGAGTATTCCGGGGTAAGAGGTTGAGTTGGCGGTATTCTCTGCCTCAGAAGATCATCAATACACCTGTCCATAGCAGTCAGAGTACGGAGCTCTCTTGCCTTTGAGCGGCTAATTCATCATTTGTTCTATCCAACATTTCAATGATGCGAGAGAGATCTCCTTTATTAGCTGGTACAGTAGGGTTAAGTTGATCATCAACATTCTCTCTTATACGTAAAGAACCCGAGCTAGGTCGAGCATATGCACCAGCGCGAGCAGAACGAGCCATAATTTCCTTTCCAGGTCGAGATGTGGTCCTGTGGTCAGGGCGGTTCGTGGTCCCTTCTGGTGCCCGATTCGTGACTCCCTCATCAAGCTCCTGATTCGTGACATTCCTCTGGACCTGGCTCATGGAAGCTCCTACATGGCGGTTCGTGGAGGCATTCTGGTGACGGGTCGTGACACCCCCCGGGGTCGGTTCGCCCCCACGCCATCACGAATCGAAGGCCATTCCTCGGCTTGCTCGTCCACACTTTCTTCAATGGGTTCGTTTGCAGCTTCATTTGCTTGCGAAACTTGTACTTCTTTAGACTTCTTTCCAGCCATGATATCTGGGCTTTGCTGAAATCTTCAAAAATCAAAACAGTGGGGTTTTGGACTGTTTTCTTCGGACTCGAATATCCAAACAATAGAGCAACAATCCAATATACTGAGACTCCGTTCTCAGTGAAAGCACCAAAATTTGGCCCTAACACCCAAATTGTTCAGATTTGTAGAGAATTATATCTAGAAAAAGAAGAAAAAGCAGAAAATAGGCAAAGTTTATAGTGGTTCGGCGTTAACGAGCCTACATCCACTTTATGTCTTTGATTATACATTGAATGCTAGTACAATCAAATATTTCGCTCAATCTCACTCTTACAATTATGATTCTCTCAGTAATTTCGAAGTAATTCTGATTTGGAATAATGACAAGACAATAATGGTGAAAACAACACTAAGAACTGCCAAAAAGATCCTGAAAAATGCCAAGTACGGTGTTATTTATAACTAATATTTGCAATCGGTTCATGGTCACACGTGGTACAAATCCCGAGGATCTCGGACTGGTTCTTGTCTGGATGGAGAAATAATCAATATGGCCTTTATGGACATGTGTCGTTAGATCCTGCATTTGCGGATCTTTAATGACTTAGTCGTTGCCACTATCCTTTGGTTTTTGGGATCGGATCGTGGTAATAGTTTGGGTCGTGGGGGATCATCACAAACGGATCATGATAGTAGTGGCACGAGCCAAGGGCGACAGGGTGATCACAACCGGGCTTGTAGGGCTTCTATAAGTGAGACTTCAAATTGGACCTACATGCGTATCTTGGTGGCTTGATCCAAAAGCTAGCCAACAACAACCATCAAACATAGCAATCATCCTCACATCTCTCACTCAGTGCGTAAAGTATACGATATCTACCACTTTGATCACCCAATCCTTTGCTACGATCATTCTGCCCCATGGTGTCACGATGACCCCACTGCACTGATCCATAGCCACTAATCCTTTGTTATGTCCACTCTGCCCCATGGAGTCATGACAACTCCACTGCACTAGCTCGTAGCCTTGCTACGATTACTCTACCCATGAAGTCATGACAACTTCACTGCACTGATCCATAGCCAATAATCCGTTCCTCAGTGGTGAGTCAAAGCTATAGACATCGATAACCCCTTTGCACACGTCCCGCAACAAATCCAACTCATGAAGTTAACTCGTTGGTTCCCATCTGGATCCTGAGTTACAACCTCCTATTTGGAATACCTTTGCATCTCGGGTTTGGTCTCCTTCGGATCAGATCGGAATGCAGCTCCATTCGATTCAGTTTGGTCCTCCTAAAGTAGTAAGGTTCATGATCATAACCGTCAGGTCGGGTCGGCTTCCCCATCCAAGTCGGTTCGTGATTCCTGCTCCAGATCATCGGATCGGTGGTGCAACCATGGTTCGTTGTCCATTAATAGGTTCTGGTCGTGCTCCGTAGAGTGGTTTAGATCGATTCTTGCTCCTTCCATCGGGTCGTATCGTGCCACCATGCCAAGGTCAAATCAGTTCGGAGAACTCCAGATGCGGGCGAGTCGGGGTCGTGGGGTGCTCCACGAGTGGGTCAGTTCGGAGGGGGCGATCCGATCCAGTTCCTGCACAATTTTCCTGCAACTTTTCCAGCGACTGTTTTACGCCACATAATGACGTTTTCGACCAATCTAACTTCACTAAGCAATCAAAAAGCATTCTAAGCAGTCATAGTAACATGTATAATCGACCATAACACCAAAACAACAATTCAACATGTCAATATGGATCAAACATACCCCCAAAACCATGTTTTTCTCTTAATCCCCTTAATCATGATTTAACTATACGATTAGCAAAACATGTCCAAATTAACTCAAATTTCTAACAGAGGCATAAAATAATAATATATATTTTTACATATTTTTCCAGATTTTTTGAGCCATAATTTCGCTAATTATCACTAATAACCCCTAATTAGCCATAATTAGTGAAAAACAATGCAAATCACTCACCTTAGCCACAAATGAATTATAGATCTGAACTTCTCTACTATTTTGGGTCGAATTCCGATGCAACACAGTAGCTCCAACTCTGATTTAGTGTTGAATTGCGTTGTTTTGATGTTGATTAGGCTAATATATGCTTAAACAGTGATTTGGGGGTGATTTAGAATGTGGAGACCATTGTTAGGGTTGAAGAGAGATAAGTGGCGGCTGAGAAAATGAAAAATAAATCGTTTTATAACTGATTTCACCCTCCCCATAACCCTAATCCCGAAATGGATTATGGGCCTAGCTGCTAATCACCCTAATTAGGCCCGGTTAAGTTGTTTTTCACCTTCCAAATCTTATTTCATCCATATCTCTCAAACGGTAAGTCCGTTTGATCAATGTGACCACTCTACAAAAAGGAAAACCATCATCCAAATCCAATTGAAGTGGTTTTAGGTCAAAACTCCTTACCAATCAAAAGTTATAGGTGAAACAAGATTCGCTAGGGGCAAAACGTTCATTTAAACATCGGTAAAAATCGTGAACATGGGAAATGACCTCAATAGTCGATCCCAAAAGTTACACAACCATACTACTTAATATGACAAAGAAATGAATATTCTACGATCCTTCGATACGTAGAATGTGGGTCATTACAGGACGCTTTCCAATTAAGTATTTTCTAGAATCAGTCTATGAATCGACATCGTCCACCAATGCAATAAACACCGACTCTTGATTGGGATTGGTTACTTCTGTACCATTCGTATTGAAACGATCGAGGTAATTTACGAATGACTCTCCTTAAGTTTGAGTTATTTTGGAGAGGAACACCACATTCTTGGACTTATCGACATGCAAACGAAATTGATTTAAAAAAATTCTACCTAAGTCTTCAAAGTTGAGTACCGACCTCGGGGGCAACCGAGTAAACCACATAAGTGCAACCCCGTTTAGATAGATATAGAAGGTCTTACACTTGATGGCATCCAAGGTTGTTTCCATAATCATGAACCAGGTATATTTTACCAGATGCTGGACCGGATCGGTCCTTCCTAAGTAATCATTCATCTGTGGCAAGTTGAACCACCTAGGGAATTCAACTTCAGGAATATCGCCAGTGAAGGAAGTATGACTTCGCTCCAACCCCCAATCTTTATTGGTGTATCCCTTGCTGTCATTCATAATTTTTCGCACCATTACTGAAACCTCGACATTAGTCAGCATATGCTCAGATTTTGTGCTTTCAGCTCACTGAGCCTCCCTTGTCTCCATATCAGGCAATGTTGCCTGGACCGCCGTCCGAGGCATACTTCCTAGACCCATGTTGTCTCAGTCGTTCACAGGACTTAAGGGAGGAAGTGCAAGAGCGCGAGTGGCTCGCGAAATTCACCGATTCATTAGAGGGTAGAGTTCCGGTTCGGTAATAAAGTGGGCCAACATTACTCGATTCGATGTTAGTCAGTTAGACATTGTCTATCTGACCATTCTCCTCTAGTCTAACCACGATCGTGCCGAACCGGAGCTATTGCATATTCTTTGGCCTCTCATATGGGCATCGCTATCTTGGCCTCTCCTCACTCCTTCTAGACGATGCTGAGGCATTGGTTACTTGTCGATTCGGTAAGGAAGGTGTTATGTGCCTCTAGAACTCATCCGATTGCTTGGTTATCCTGTCCATGTCTTTTCTCATAGCGGCGTTCTCACATCTATGAGCATTCAACACTGATGTTGCCTCGTTCAATCTTGTTAAAAGTAGCATGAAGTCATATCTAGTGGCAAAGGGGGTAGCGGGGCTCGACTGGTAGGAGCAATCGAGGTGGTCGCAACTTGGGTCTCGGTGCGGTTTGAATTCGAACTGAGCATTGGAGTAGTTTGCGCAGGTTGGTTTTCTACTTGTTGGTTATTGCTGGTTGATGGCCTGAAGGAAGCCTTGTTCTCGTTGGCTCTCGTGGATACCATTTTTATTGGAATTGATGAAATGTCATAAATGTTGGGAAGTAGGATTTTCTCTCTAAACGTGGCAATTGAGAAAGTAGATTAAAAAATACTTTCAACGCTGAGAAATAAAACTTCTCAGTGAAAGCACCAAATCGTTGATGCCAAAATGTGGCGCAAACACTCAAATAGACTATATAAAAATAAATAAATGAAGAAATACTTATAAAATGAGTATGATGCAAGAACACACAAGTTTATAGTGTTCGCCGTTAATTAGCTACGTTCACTTTATAATTTCTTATAAAACTTGAAGAAATTGAGTAAAATCGAGAAATATCACTCAAAAATCGAGTACAATGTAGTAGTACAACATATAAAAGAGAGAAAATGCCGAAAGGTTATAGCATGGTTTGATGGCCGGCTTAGTATGGCCACACAACATTTGATTTGGAAATGTAGAAAGGTAGTGGAAGTGGTCTCGTGGACATTAGAGCATGTCATCAGGAAGATACTGGGATGGGGCAATATTTGTTCTTTCAATGTCATACACGTGGCAGCTGATCCATCACTTTCGGAGCTATTGAAAGAGGTATTTTCGGTGATGGAGCGAGTCTATAGGAGATACTTTGACCTGGAAGTGGAGCAAGTGATAAAAGTAGAGCGATTCTCCAATGGATATTTTTTTCCCGGCTCGACTACGCCTGATGTGACATGTCGAGCCGGATGATCACCGATCCGTGACAAACGCTCTCTTTGAGCCAGAGATTAGTAGCATTGTTTTTTACAGATCCGGAGTCTTACCGAGTCGGGGGTCTTACATATCCAGCCGCATCGATCATGGGGAATGCTGATCCAAGGGATGATGTCATTTTTGTGGTTTTACTAGTATGTGGACATGCTTGACTTGAGTCTTGTGATTCTTAGCCGTGAATGTTTCAATCTTTGATGGCCTGGCCAAAAGGCAGGTCAACATATATATATGACTTATCAAGCAAATGATGACTATTGCATAAGCAGGTAGAAAACGTAAGTGTTGTCTAATGCAAAAGCAAGCTGAATACTAAATAAGTGGAAAGCAAGTAATAAATCTAGCAAAAGATTTGAAGTAAATGCAAACAATCAAGTTGGCCCCAAAATTGGATAGCAATGCAACAGATAATATAACAGCGTGCAGCAGATGAATAGAAAAAATCTTGCTTGTTTATGGAATGAAGAACTATAATAATTGTACAACAAAATAGATGTAATAACCAAAGGTGCAGAAGATTGTTAAGAGTACATATCAGGTAGTAAATGTTATTTGGGAAAATAATGACAAAAGGGACAATTTGAATAAACAAACACAAAATGGATAGGGAAAATGTGAATAAGAAGCAGCATGAGCATTAACTTGAATGGCGGCTTTCAAGCACAGCAAAAAATTGATCAATTTTTGCAAGCTGTGGGGTAGAAAAATCGGCAGTTAGAGGCTTATTTTATATACCAAAATGTGGTAAACTAAAATGATGAAAACTTATGTGGTTTTCGTGTGTGTGGGTGATTATATTAAACGATTATAGAACAAATTAAAACTACCTTGAGTCAAAGTTTGAAAAGATGGAACATTCAGTTGGTGCCTCTTGCTCCATTGCAATCCGACGATAGCATCAAAAATTCAAAATAATTAAATGGAAAACAAGGAATATATTAACAGCAGCATTTACAGTATGTGTCTCATGTATAACCCAACAAACATATAAGTAGATAGAAAAGTGTACATTTGTTAAGTGCTGAAACATGAGTAAAAGGAAACACATCGATGTAATGTGTAGTACCTGAACAAAAGAAAAATTGGTACAAAGGCCTTCGAGGTTGAAGGCTTTGATTGTATGGCAGCATAGCCAATGGCAACCGTAGCATGAAAGGTCTGCAAATGTCTGTGTAACGTATACCAAACATAAGTTAAATGAACAGAAGAGGGAGTGGTGAACATAAGTTTAAAAAATATAGGAATGATTAATTACAGTTATAACTAAATTTTAAGGAAATTCAATTATGAGTACTTGGAAACAGTCCAGAAGAAAAGACTTGTAAAAATATTTATCGAAAAAGACGAATGGCAACGGTTCCCCTTAATAGCAAAAAAAGTATAAATATAAAGAGTTTTGAAGATTGGAGTTTGAAGTTATATAGACATACGTAGATTGGTAGGTAAATAACACAGAAAATGATGCGAGGATAGATGATTGGCATTAAGTGTGCAAATAAATCATCAAATCAGATACGATTTTACTTACAATCACAACGCTGATCTTCCCATCACTATGTATGTCGGTAAATGTAGGTTTCTTAACCTTGACAGCATTGCTGCTCTTGTCATTGTGTATGAGCATTATAGTTAATTCATCTGCTTTTAATACCGTAGCCACAACCGTCGTTGTTTTAAGATTTGGATGATGGTAGCTTGGGTTCATATCAGAAAAGCTGTTAAATTTGCTAATGGAAGCGGCTACAAAATAAGCGAAAGATAACGATATCAATATGTAAGCTTTAAACATTTACAAAAAAACAAAAAGGTACATTTACATCATAAACTGATAAATTATCGAATGCTAAGACAAATGTGATATTTAAAATTTGTGAATGTTATCATGTAAAAGAAACAGTATTAAGCTATGAGGCAAGAGGCATAAATTAAGCATATGTTTTATTCAACTCCATTTCATTGGTTCACTGAGTTGAAGCAGAACACACATAGTTATTTAAATAAGCTACAAATATAAAAATTGCAGTAAATTAATACCTAATTTTTGAAATATACAACTGTCTCGAAAGACTATGTTCCGTACTTTAAATAATTTGGAATACAGTAGAAACTGCATATGGACAATCACTTGCATCTAAGCAGGGTTGCAAAAAGGTTTAGCAACGAATGCTACATAGAGACCGCAGAACCAAAAAGTCGCAGATTTATAGCAGTTCCTGTTTTTTTTCATATTAGGACCGTTACTTTTTCAGAAATTATATAAAAGGAAAATATGGTACAAAACTTAAAATAATGGAAATCTTACTAAAAAAATAAAAAGAAGTAATAACTGTATTTGATCATTTAATTCTTCAGTAAAGTAATGAAAGTCTGCAATTTTCCTTGAAACCTGAATCAAACATAACATAAAGCAACAGAGTAGGAAGCAGTGTACGTACGATTAATAAAGAGAGGAATGAGTAATAATAGTCGTAAGTGAGTAGTAAGGCATTTGAGTAATTAACATGTGGAAAATCAAAGGAAGAGACGGATGATAAGACCTTGCGGCTTATAATAATAATGCCTTTTGGCTTTAATACCCCAAATTTCTTGAATTTATCTTCAAATTGAGAAGTTGTGATGGATGAAGGGAGGTTCCCCAGATAAACAAATTTTTGTTTCCCTAGAAAAAAAATAAAGTAAGAAAACCATTAAATTTCAAAAGAAACCCAATAAAGGGAGTAGTTGAAATACAAAACACACTAATTAAGTAGTGACTTTAATTGCAGTTGCATAAAGCATTGCTCATACCACATAAGGTAGAAAGTTATCAGTTTAAATGAGCGTTCAATCAGTATTTTTCTCTCCGGATTAGGGAAAATTACTAATGCGTGTAGAAAATTAAAGACTTGTAAAGTCTAGCGTTAAAACAAAATAAATGGCAACAGTGTCTGTAAGTAGCATGTAAACATACAAATGCGTACACATTATAAAATATCAATTTTGCGGGATATAGACAAACATAAATGGGTTTGCAAACTGCTAAATAAAAAAAGTAAGAATGCGAACATAAGGCAGATATAATAGTCATCCTAGTGAAACAGTTATGTGCACAAAAATGAAGGATGTACTCACGCGTATACTATGCATGCTCAAAGGACACAGCAAAGAAAGTGAACAATTTAAGTAGAGTTCGACTTTCTCCCAATAAGAATAAGACATACCATAATTTCACCTAACCATATCTAGTACAAATAAGAGAAAAACGAAACTATTATTAAAAATATATAAACAAATAATACTTGTTTATCTTCTTCCAATTCTTCATTTAACTGATTAGACCCTCTATCTACCAACCCATTATTCTCGCTCACCTCTGGTTGGAGTTCACTGAAAACATAATTGGATAGAGGGTTATTGCTGATACAATTTCATAGGTTTTTACTGAATACATGCCTCTAAATTGATACTAATTGGTGAAATAGATGACAAAATTACCTTCAAATCCAAACAAAAGACTAAATTTTAAGGAATGTCGAAGAGAAATGATGGCAGCCATTCATTCGTAAGAAATTTTTTAAGGCTATAGATCTTACTCTTTTGTCTCTTCGTCGTTGATGCTAGAAGAATCAAATTGTGGTGGTGGTAGAAGAAAGGGATCAGTTGTGCTTCGACACATCAGCTTAGGACTGAAGAGAAAATTGATTTTGGTTTGGTTTTAGGCGGTGGAAGAAGAAAGGCGGTTGATGTAATGGGGAGTTATTTTATTAGAGAAGGAAATAAATCATGAGAACGGTAGGAAGAAAGAAATTGGGGGAACATTTTGAATACATGTTGAATTTAGTGGGGGATCAGAACGTGGATGGAGAAAATGACTTATGCGCCCCTTTTTTATTTTATTAAATCGCTTTTAAGCACCCGAATGGGTAGATTGGGAAGTCCTAAAAAGCTTCACCATCTCTTAAGTATTCCTATTATTATAAAGAAGATATATATACATATATATATATATATATATATAAAGACATAAATATATATAAATTCACTAATATGAAAATTGATTTTTACAATTAACTATAGTTGTTTGTACCACTACGCCATAAATGGCCTAATGCAATGAATTTGCAAGGTGTTGCCAGCCAAAATGTCCCGATGGCTATACTATTTTGGTCCTACTGCAGCGTTCTATTTTTGGTGTTACCCTAGCATAAAAATGTGTTGCTCTAAATAAACAAGTGTAACACGATGCAACATTTTATACAGTGTTGCTATAGTAGACCTTTCCATGTCCTACGTGGCGATCCGCGTGAATATGATCCAACAGTCTACGTTACCAATCCGCATCAATCTGATTTTCGTTCATCGCCTCAGCTCCTTTGCCCCAAATTTTCATTTTACGCTAAAACATAATTCACCCTATGTAACGAAAAGAAATTTCGCTCGATCCGAATCAGTCGCTATACCGATCAAGATCATTCGAAACGCCTGATTGTTTTGAGAACACGACATAATAGAACACAGACGGAAGAACATTTCATTGTATATAACAACAATTCCACCAGATTACAAGAATATACAGAGTATAAATAAATATTACACAATAGAAAAATATCAGAGATTACAATACATTACATAGCAGCGGAAAATAATACAAAATACAACTGAAGAAGATACACGAATACAAAGCTTTCCGGATATCGTTCCAGCTGCAAACCAGGTTCCTGTGAATATAAATCTGCAAAACCCAAAACTACTAGCTGCCTGTGTCGAAAATAAGAGCACCCAGAGTTTAAACTCCAGTTCAGTCATGGGACTGGTGTGAGAACTAAAACAGTTATTAATCTTTATTTTAAAATTAGGTAAATCAAGGGACCACGCCGTATAACACGGAACGGGTTTCCTCCCAAGAATACCAGTGCATAAAACAAACAACGCAATGCTAAATAAAGAAAAATGAAGCTATTATAAGACCCAGGTCCCATCACACAATGCAACGCAAGCCGGAGGATAGGGTTTTTACCTTATAATAGCCAAGAATGCTTGATACGTTTAAAACACATCATTAATTATTACTATAAGTGTATAGTGTATAAATCAACTTCAAATCATAAGTATCAATCATAGACGGCATAAGCGCCCCATCCCACTATGTCGCCATATTAGGCTCTACAAATAAAACCGCAAAGTCACGTATCGGAAGTTGGATTTCCATCTGTGAACCGAGGCAAAAGATAGTCCTCACCGATTCGAGACTGTCTAGCCCGAGCCTCAGGAACAGCCGCAATTGCCCCTTGGATCCTCAGGGCCAGTCCACCGATGTGGATTAAACTTAAACCCTGAACATGGGTTTCCCCACCCTATGGGGCGTAAATGAGCCAACGAATGACTCCATCGGCTTCACATAGTCACCGATATATCCGAGGCGCCTCGCAACAGCAACAACCACATAAGTCAAACTCGTCAGGGCATGTAAAACCACTGACGCCACTTCTAGCTAGAATGAAACGCATGACCTCCCTGACGTCCTCCCCCATTTTTGGTTCACACCGGGTGTGAGGCTCGCGAATCAATGCTACACAAACTATGCCACACAGGCGGTGCTTTGATCATCAACCACAAGATTTTGCTTTTCAACAGAAGCCTTGATCATTTTCCACTTAGGCATGCCACACAGGCAATTCACTCCATGCGTTTGATATCCATTAATATATAATCCCTAAGCTCGTACGTCTCAGAGAAGGGCGTTAAGCAAGAGAATAAATTATCCGCCGCCAAACAGATATATATTTAATAGAAATCAACCACAAAGACTAAAATCCAATGTCAGACACACAATCCATTTACAAGTCCGTTTTGGGTCTGAACGAAACCAGAGGCACCTAGAACCCCGCATATCCATCGATCTCCAAGTACGTCTGGACGATCACCAACTGATTCCCTCCTCTTGGGTGTACGGCCCAATCAAGATCATCAGTAATTATCCAAACGAAGTGAAGACCTCCGGTCTTCTACCATCGTCTTCATCTTCGACTTATCGTCGTATCAGTTATTAAGAATGGGATAAACCCGGTCTTTCTGAATAACTCGCGTATATAATAAACAAGTGTTACACAAACACAACATACGCCTCATTCCAATTTAGAATATTCTCTTATTCAAATATTCTTACACTTTGGGAAAGGTTCCCATTAATTTTATTAAAGGTAAATTCTTTAAATTTATTCTTTAATCTCCTTTTGAATATCAATTCAAACTAGTCGGGATTAGCGCACCACACCGAAGTAATCATTTATTTTATTTCCCACTCTCAACCTATTCATCCCATAAAGTAAAACTGGTAATACTTCATATCTGACACCACATTGTTATCAGTAAATTCAATTACCATTTCACGTTCAAATCTAATTAAAGATTTAACTATCGCCTGGAGCAAAACTGGTGATACTCCCTTCTCGACCATCCCAATCTAATTAAAGATTCATTAAAACTCCACTTGGTTTTAATCTTCCCAAAAATCAATATCAATGATTATTTAACTTGGGAAATCACCTCCTGTCTTTCACTGGGTTAAAGAACCAATGTAATTTAAAACACGGTTCACTATAAACCCTAAATCACATTCCATTAATTATCGGGTTAAAGAAAAATTGTTATTTAAAACACCGTTCACGATAAACCCAAAAATCAGTTCAAATTCAATTCCAATTAAATACCATTTAATTGGTATACTTCATTAAATCCAAATAAAAATATTTAATCTTTTTCTCAACTGGGTTTAAGAACAGTGTTAATGAAGACACCATCCACGACAAACCCAAATCACATTTGGTATTAAATACAAGGCTCTGAATAGAAAATATATCGGCTTATATTCAATATCAAATTCTATGACCAACAGATATCGTATTGGAAATAACGATATAAATATATCTTTCAAATTCCCATAACAATATCTGTATCATCACGAAATCCAACATCGAAATATTCCAAAGACAATTTCGATTCAAATTCATTCCAATTCAATTATTGGAAATTCTGGTTATTTTCAAAACCATTTCAAATCCACTTTATTTATTTTAAAAATAAACAGAATTATAATTCTAGTTCAAAACTAGTTCATTTCGATAAAAATCTATTTTTATCTTTTCAAATATGGAATTTTTCATCCCAATTCTTCACAAATCATTTCTTATGATTTTACAAAAATTATTACTATTTTTAATAATTTTATCAAGGCCCGTACAGTCGATTTCCATCAACGGCCATCGAACTGCACTTACAGTGATCTTTTCCAAATTTGATTTGGACATAATTCCAAATCCAACCGTTAGATTTCAAATCTCTAATATTCATTGGAAAGCTCTTTTCGATTCGAACCCAACGGTTCCGGTATTAGGATAATCCGACGGTCGGATCTCCCGTAATATCCATTCGAAGTCAATGGTCGAAATTCACGAAGCGTTCTATTCAGGCCATTCTATATATAAAATATATATATTATATATATTTCGCCGATTTCCTTTTAAAACGTATTTTATAAATCGTTTTAAATTCATTTTCGAAACGATTTCCACTTCATTTCAAATTCAAATCAAAATTGAATTTTTCCTTATAAATTCGTTTTAAATTCAAATTCGTTTTCGAAACGATTTCCACTTCATTTCAAATTCAAATCAAAATTGAATTTTTCCTTATAAATTCATTTCAAATTGATTGCAATTCAAATCAATTTTCAGTTCAATTTCAATACGTTTTAAATTCAATTCAAAACGATTTCAATTCTATATCAATCTAATTCGAATTTCAATTCTATTCAGTTTAATTCGAATTTCAATTCTTTTCAATTTAATTCGAAATTCAATTCTTTTCAATTTAATTCGAATTTCAATTCTTTTCAATATAATTCAAATTTCGAAATCACTTTCAATATTCATTGAAAAATGAATAAAGTCGATATAAATATCGTTCGCGTTAAAATGGCGTCAATCTAATCAACACGGCTTCATATTTTTCTATTTTCAAACATTCTATTTCAAATATTTCTATTTCAAATATTTCTTTTTCAAAACTGGAATGAGGCCCAATCAATTACCATAGATTTTATTTCTATGGATTTCCATACAACGCATGTATATATCAACAATGACAAATAATCAACCATCATCCAAAGTGCATTTTACACTGTATAAGCATCAAATATAAATATTTAACGCTCATAACAGTCTGTCAATCAATCGATCGACATACAACTAATTATTGTGATTAGTGTATGTCATATATCATCCCAATACCCGTGTAGGGTTTCAAACAATCAAACACCAATTTTATTTGTGCAGTTGGGCGATGTGTAAAATTTATCGCCCTAATCAATATCAATCAAATGTGGGTATATAAACAAATCGTTCGATTTGTTTATATTTATTTCATTTTTCATACACGTTAAAATTCTATTTTCAACAATAAAATATTTTTAACTATATAAATATTTTATTTCATTTCACATCACATCACACAATCAACTACACATCAAAATCAAACAAACAAGCATACAAGCCGTCCATGGTCTGTGGACGACGGGTGTCGGGTGCTACTAAACACCGTCTACATCCTAGTATATATTTTAACTAGAAAATTAAATTAAAAGTGAGAAGTTCTCACCGAGGGTTCCACTCCTCCATTTCATTTCTGCCGAATTTCTGATCGATTCGATTAGCCCGAAATTCCTACGCCATCCTTTTTACGTTGTTCATATTAAAAACCACATTTTTAATATGATGTTCTATATATTAAAAATCATATTTTTAATACTCTACCCATATAAAAATCATATTTTTATTCTTTCTATAATATAAAAATCATATTTTTATTCTTTCTATAATATGAAAATCATATCTTTATTCTTTCTATAATATAAAAATCCTATCTTTATTCTTTCTATAATATAAAAATCATATCTTTATTCTTTCTATAATATAAAAATCATATTTTTATTCTTTCTATAATATAAAAATCATATTTTTACCATGCTAAAAATCGCATCTTTATATAGCTACACATCTAAAAAAGATCACATTTTTATGAAGCCGTTCACACGATAAAAATCTAATTTTTATCTTAACGAAAATCATCATTTTCCCTAACAAAAATCTAAACTTTTCTACGTTCAAAATTCGATCTTTTCTCTATTCAAAATATAATCTTTTCGCTATTCAAAATATGATCTTTTCGTTATTCAAAATATGATCTTTTGCTATTCAGAATATGATCTTTATCTTTTCGCTATAAAAATCAAATCTCTCTTCAAATAAAAATCATATCTTTGCAATGTTAAAAATCATATCTTTATCCGCTATTCAAACATATATAAAAATCAGAATTTTATCCTCGCTTTCTACATCTAAAAATCTAAAAAAAAATCCTACCTTTTCTATAAACAAAAAATGATTGTTTTTTATAATTTTAAACACTAATTACTTCAAAATAAATAAACAAATAAGTATAAAAAAGAAAAATACAAAGGGGGACTTTCTGTAGAAATCGAGAGGAAGCGGGGGGTTTAGTTCGCCGGAGTCAGGGAGGACCGGGGCGGAGGTGGTGGGTGCGGCCAGGCTTCAGGGGGGGCTGCATTGAATGGGGTCTCGAAATCAGTTTGTGGGGGAGAAAAGAGAGAGCGACGAGGTGGGGAGGCTCGCGACTGTGGCGCGGCGGTGGCGGGGGTCCCCTGGCGGCGTCGCGATGGATCGAAGGGGGGGAGGGGGGCGGCGCAGTTCATCATCGAGCCCCCATTCTTTTTTTTAATTTCTGTTGAAATGAAATCGGGCGGGGGGGGGGATTCGCTCATGGTATAGGAGAGAGGGAGTGAGATTTTTATTTTATTTAATTATTTCTCAAAAAAGCAACTTTTTATTTCGAACTCGAAACGAAGCCCACCGCCTGTCGCCCATAGCTAATTACCCCCATTCCGAACACAATGGGATATGTATCGTAGGCTGATTCGATCATTTCGATCAGTTTTCATCAAAATCCAAATATAACTCTATATATTGTATTTGAACGCACATTTCAATTTATTGGGGCCACAAACGGACTTTAAAAATTCCCAAAAAATATTTTCTAGCTTCGCATTGACGATATGGTCCTAACAAAACTAGTTTCGTCAAATTCTGAGACCGTTTGAAAAATGGCCATTTTTCAGTCGATTAAAATCAACTGAAACTGGTCAAACGCGTTTTCCTTTGCCACGCTCACATATCGATTCGAAAAATTATGAAATTTGAAACCTAGCAATAATTTGACATCCGGGGTCCAACAAAAGTTGTTTCGTCGAAAACCGAGGTCGTTTGCAAAATGGCCATTTTTAAGGGCCAGAATTCCATAGCGACTATTCTGAAAATTCAACTGGACATAACTTTTTATCCCCGCAATGAAATTTTGATTTTTCGGATTCGTTGGAAAGATATTCTCAATTAGATTCAAGTATTTTTGGTTTCGCCAAAATCCGATTTATTTTGCACCCGGTAGGTTCATTTGAATTTTGAAATCGAATTATCGAACTACTGCGCCATTTTCAATTCCTTTTATATATATAAATAAATACTTATATTCAAATGACGATCTATATAAATATATATGTTCGAATTCTATTCAAAATAAATTTCTCGTCGTTATTATTTAAAATAATTCATTTCAAATAATCAAAATTCCCTAAAATTGCCAAAATAAAAATTTTAAATTGGCCCGGATTTCCGGATTATTACAATCTCCCCTACTTAAAACTTTTCATCCCCGAAAAGGAACGAAGCCGAAAGTTGTTTAACAAATCAACTCAACTTTCACTATTTTCATTACGGCTTAAGTTCTTCAATTTTTCAGTTTCTAAGAACTTTTCAAATTTTTCAAAAATTTGGCTAACACCCTAAATTTTCGAAAATTTTCGCCATAACCTCCCCTGCACCGGAGACTTCGGGATATTTCATATAGCCTCCCATGGCCTTCTTCAATCCAAAAGAAAAGGAAAAAGCCAAGCGGCTAGCCAATCGGCTCATAAAATCATCATCACCCAAACAAAACAGTAATTTATGATAAACATGTACCTATTTGTCGGGCAAACAAATTTTATTCTTTTGCTCTAGCCTCCTTGCTATGACCTGTTCAATGTAAGTACATGTATATGCAAGCAAATGCGATAAATTTTCAATACAATTCACCATTTGGTTCCATTTGGCTAAAGGTTCAATTTCTAATTAATCAAACAACACAACCATCAATCAATTAGTGAATTATCATTTCAAATTCATTACTTTGATATATAGTCAAAAATCACATTTTTGATGCCAAATCACAACAATAGGCCCTATCTAATTTTGGTTCTCACACCAGTCAATAGGAAATATATAGACGTCCCACCTTCGTCACTTGAACATAAATACTGATGATGCGATCGCTACCATCAGAATTATCCCCGAACGACAACAGTGCAATTCTATATCTATCCAGTATATTAAAACTTCAAATACACGCGGATCAGACGTATACTAAAATCTTTATATACCTGATAGTCCAAATCAATATAAAATAAATAATCAAATACGAATAATTGATTTAAATTTTCAAAACAAAATTTGTTTTCAATTTTTATTTTATAAACATTACTCTTCACACTCGTTCTAGGATACTACGGATCCCATCTCTAACGAGTCATTCTCATTGGATATTACTAATCCAATATCTGATGAATTCTTTCGTATGGTTCTAATGTGTCTTTTCTCTGAGCTTTGTAAACCAAAGCTCTGATACCAAATGTAACGAAAAGAAATTTTGCTCGATCCGAATCAGTCACTAAACCGATCAAGAACGTTTGAAACGCCTGATTGTTTTGAGAACACGACAAAATAGAACGCAGACGGAAGAACATTTCATTGTATATAACAACAGTTCCACCAGACTAAAAGAATATACAAAGTATAAATAAATATTACACAACAGAAAAATATCAGAGATTACAATACATTACATGGAAGCGGAAAATAATACAAAATACAATTGAAGAAGATACACGGATACAAAGCTTTCCGGATATCGTTCCAGCTGTAAACCAGGTTCCTATGAATATAAATCTGCAAAATCCAAAGCTACTGGCTGCCCGTGTCGAAAATAAGGGCACCCAGAGTTTAGGTTAAAACAATAAACTCAAGGTCAGTCATGGGACTGGTGTGAGAACTAAAATAGTTATTAATCTTTTTTTTAAAATTAGGTAAATCAAGGGACCACGCCGTATAACACGGAATGGGTTTCCTCCCAAGAATATCAGTGCATAAAACAAACAGCGCAATGCTAAATAAAGAATAATGAAGCTATTATAAGACCCAGGTCCCATCACACAATGCAACGCAAGCCGGAGGATAGGGTTTTTACCTTATAATAGCCAAGAATGCTTGATACATTTAAAACACATCATTAATTATTACTATAAGTGTATAGTGTATAAAACAACTTCAAATCATAAGTATCAATCATAGACGGCATAAGCGCCCCATCCCACTATGTCGTCATACTAGGCTCTACAAATAAAACCGCAAAGTCACGTATCGGAAGTTGGATTTCCATCTGTGAACCGAGGCAAAAGATAGTCCTCACCGATTCGAGACTGTCTAGCCCGAGCCTCAGGAACAGCCGCAACTGCCCCTTGGAACCTCAAGGCCAGTCCACCGATGTGGATTAAACTTAAACCTTGAACAAGCATTTCCCCGCCCTATTGGGTGTAAATGAGCCAACGAATGACTCCATCGGCTTCACATAGTCACCGATATATCCGAGGCTCCTCGAAACAGCAACAACCACATAAGTCAAACTCGTCAGGGCGCGTAAAACCACTGACGCCACTTCTAGCTAGAAAGAAACGCATACCCTCCCTGATGTCCTCTCCCGTTTTTGGTTCACACCGGGGTGTGAGGCTCGCGAATCAACGCTACGCAAAGCTATGCCACACAGACGGTGCTTTGATCATCAACCACAAGACTTTGCTTTTCAACAGAAACCTTGATCATTTTCCACTTAGGCATGCCACACAGGCAATTCACTCCATGCGTTTGATATCCATCAATATATAACCCCTGAGCTCGTACGTCTCAGAGAAGGGCGTTAGGTAAGAGAATAAATTCTCCGCCGCCAAACAGATATATATTTAATAGAAATCAATCACACAGACTAAAATCCAATGTCAGACACGCAGTCCATTTACAAGTCCGTTCTGGGTCTGAACGAAACCGGAGGCACCTAGTACCCCGCATATCCATCGATCTCCAAGTACGTCTGGACGATCACCAACTGATTCCCTCCTCTTGGGTGTACGGCCCAATCAAGATCATCAGTAATTATCCAAATGACGTTAAGACCTCCGGTCTTCTACCATCGTCTTCATCTTCGACTTATCGTCGTATCAGTTATTCAGAATGAGATAAACCCGGTCTTTCCGAATAACTCGCGTATATAATAAACAAGTGTTACACAAACACAACATACGCCTCATTCCAATTCAGAATATTCTCTTATTCAAATATTCTTACACTTTGGGAAAGGTTCCCATTAATTTTATCAAAGGTAAATTCTTTAAATTTATTCTTCAATCTCCTTTTGAATATCAATTCAAACTAGTCGGGATTAGCGAACCGCACCGAAGTAATCATTTATTTTATTTCCCAATCCCAACCTATTCATCCCATGAAGTAAAACTGGTAATACTTCATATCTAACACCACAGTGTTATCAGTAAATTCAATTACCATTTCATGTTCAAATCTAATTAAAGATTTAACTATCGCCTGGAGCAAAACTGGTGATACTCCCTTCTCGACCATTCCAATCTAATTAAAGATTCATTAAAACTCCACTTGGTTTTAATCTTCCAAAAAATCAATATCAATGATTATTTAACTTGGGAAATCACCTCCTGTCTTTCACTGGGTTAAAGAACCAATGTCATTCAAAACACGGTTCACTATAAACCAAAAATCACATTCCATTAATTATCGGGTTAAAGAACAAGTGTTATTTAAAACACCGTTCACGATAAACCCAAAAATCAATCAAATTCAATTCCAATTAGATACCATTTAATTGGTATACTTCATTAAATCCAAATAAAAAGATATAATCTTTTTCTCAACTGGGTTTAAGAACAGTGTTAATGAAGACACCATCCACGACAAACCCAAATCACATTTGATATTAAATACAAGGCTCTGAATAGAAAATATATCGGCTTATATTCAATATCAAATTCTACGACCAACAGATATCGTATTGGAAATAACGATATAAATATATCTTTCAAATTCCCATAACAATATTTGTATCATCACGAAATCCAACATCGAAATATTCCAAAGACAATTTCGATTCAAATCCATTCCAATTCAATTATTGGAAATTCTGGTTATTTTCAAAACCATTTCAAATCCACTTTATTTATTTTAAAAATAAATAGAATTATAATTCTAGTTCAAAACTAGTTCATTTCGATAAAAATCTATTTTTATGTTTTCAAATATGGAATTTTTCATCCCAACTCTTCACAAATCATTTCTTATGATTTTACACAAATTATTACTATTTTTAATAAATTTATCAAGGCCCGTACAGTCGATTTCCATCAACGGCCATCGAACTGCACTTACAGCGACCTTTTCCAAATTTGATTTGGACATAATTCCAAATCTATCTTTTAGATTTCAAATCTCTAATATTCATTGGAAAGCTCTTTTCGATACGAACCCAACGGTTTCGGTTTTAGGAGAATCCGACGGTCAGATCTCCCGTAATATCCATTCGAAGTCAATGGTCGAAATTCATGAACGGTCGCGGCGCGACGCGTTCTATTCAGGCCATTCTATATATAATATATATATTATATATTTCGTCGATTTCCTTTTAAAACGTATTTTATAAATCGTTTTAAATTCGTTTTCGAAACGATTTCCACTTCATTTCAAATTCAAATCAAAATTGAATTTTTCCTTATAAATTCGTTTTAAATTCAAATTCGTTTTCGAAACGATTTCCACTTCATTTCAAATTCAAATCAAAACTGAATTTTTCCTTATAAATTCGTTTCAAATTCATTTCAAATTGATTTCAATTTAAATCGATTTTCAGTTCAATTTCAATACGTTTTAAATTCAATTCAAAACGATTTCAATTCTATTTCAATTCTATTTCAAATTTCAATTCTATTCAGTTTAATTCGAATTTCAATTCTTTTCAATTTAATTCGAATTTCAATTCTTTCCAATATAATTCAAATTTCGAAATCACTTTCAATATTCATTGAAAAATGAATAAAGTCGATATAAATATCGTTCGCGTCAAAATGGCGTCAATCTAATTAACACGGCTTCATATATTTCTATTTTCAAATATTCTATTTCAAATATTTCTATTTCAAATATTATTTCAAATATTTCTTTTTCAAAACTGGAATGAGGCCCAATCAATTACCATAGATTTTATTTCTATGGATTTCCATACAACGCATGTATATATCAACAATGACAAATAATCAACCATCATCCAAAGTACATTCTACACTGTATAAGCATCAAATATAAATATTTAACGCTCATAACAGTCTGTCAATCAATCGATCGACATACAACTAATTATTGTGATTAGTGTATGTCATATATCATCCCAATACCCGTGTAGGGTTTCAAACAATCAAACACCGATTTTATTTGTGCAGTTGGGCGATGAGTAAAATTTATCGCCCCAATCAATATCAATCAAATGTGGGTATATAAACAAATCGTCCGATTTGTTTATATTTATTTCATTTTACATACACGTTAAAATTCTATTTTCAACAATAAAATATTTTTAACTATATGAATATTTTATTTCATTTCACATCACATCACACAATCAACTACACATCAAAATCAAACAAACAAGCATACAAGCCGTCCATGGTCTGTGGACGACGGGTGTCGGGTGCTACTAAACACCGTCTGCATCCTAGTATATATTTTAACTAGAAAATTAAATTAAAAGTGAGAAGTTCTCACCGAGGGTTCCACTCCTCCATTTCATTTCTGCCGAATTTCTGATCGATTCGATTAGCCCGAAATTCCTAGGCCATCCTTTTTACGCTGTTCATATTAAAAAACCACATTTTTAATATGATGTTCTATATATTAAAAATCATATTTTTAATACTCTACCCATATAAAAATCATATTTTTATTCTTACTATAATATAAAAATCATATTTTTATTCTTTCTATAATATAAAAATCATATCTTTATTCTTTCTATAGTATAAAAATCATATCTTTATTCTTTCTATAATATAAAAATCATATTTTTACCACGCTAAAAATCGCATCTTTATATAGCTACACATCTAAAAAAGATCACATTTTTATGAAGCCGTTCACACGATATAAATCTAATTTTTATCTTAACAAAAATCATCATTTTCCCTAAAAAAAATCTAAACTTTTCTACATTCAAAATTCGATATTTTCTCTATTCAAAATATAATCTTTTCGCTATTCAAAATATGATCTTTTCGCTATTCAAAATATGATCTTTTCGCTATTCAAAATATGATCTTTATCTTTTCGCTATAAAAATCAAATCTTTCTTCAAATAAAAATCATATCTTTGCAATGTTAAAAATCATATCTTTATCTGCTATTCAAACATATATAAAAATCAGAATTTTATCCTCGCTTTCTACATCTAAAATTCTAATTTTTTTCCTACCTTTTCTATAAACAAAAATTGATTTTTTTTAATAATTTTAAACACTAATTTCTTTAAAATAAATAAACAAATAAGTAGAAAAAAAGAAAAATACAATGGGGGACTTACTGTAGAAATCGAGAGGAGGCGGGGGGTTTAGTTCGCCGGAGTCAGGGAGGACCGGGGCGGAGGTGGTGGGTGCGGCCAGGCTTCAGGGGGGGCTGCGTTGACTGGGGTCTCGAAATCGGTTTGGGGGGAGGAGAAAAGAGAGAGCGACGGGGTGGGGAGGCTCGCGACTGAGGCGCGGTGGTGGCGGGGGTCCCCTGGCGACGTCGCAATGGATCGAAGGGGGGGCGCAGTTCATCGTCGAGCCCCCATTCTTTTTTTTTTAATTTCTGTTGAAA
The DNA here is from genome assembly GCA_030737875.1 of Allium sativum. NCBI lineage: Eukaryota > Viridiplantae > Streptophyta > Magnoliopsida > Asparagales > Amaryllidaceae > Allium > Allium sativum. The sequence continues at coordinate 73,741,955 of CM060924.1, forward strand.
TGAAATCGTGGGGGGGGGGGGATTTGTTCAAGGTATAGGAGAGAGGGAGTGAGATTTTTATTTAATTTAATTTAATTATTTTCAAAAAAGCAACTTTTTATTTCGAACTCGAAACGAAGCCCAACGCCTGTCGCCCATAGCTAATTACCCCCATTCCAAACACAATGGGATATGTATCGTAGGCTGATTCGATCGTTTCGATCAGTTTTCGTCAAAATCCAAATATAACTCGATATATTGAATTTGAACGCACATTTCAATTTATCGGGGGTACAAATGGACTTTAAAAATTCTCAAAAAATATTTTCTAGTTTCGCATTGACGATACGATCCTAACAAAACTAGTTTCGTCAAATTCTGAGACCGTTTGAAAAATGTCCGTTTTCCAGTCGATTAAAATCAACTGAAACTGGTCAAACGCGTTTTCCTTTGCCACGCTCACATATCAATTCGAAAAATTATGAAATTTGAAACCTATCAATAATTTGACATCCCGGATCCAACAAAAGTTGTTTCGTCGAAAGCCGAGGTCGTTTGCAAAATGGCCATTTTTAAGGGCCAGAATTCCATAGCGACTATTCTGAAAATTCAACTGGACATAACTTTTTATCCCCACTATGAAATTTTGATTTTTCGGATTCGTTGGAAAAATATTCTCAATTAGATTCAAATATTTTTGGTTTCTCCAAAATCCGATTTATTTTGCACCCGGTACATTCATTTGAATTTTGAAATCGAATTATCGAACTACCGCGCCATTTTCAATTCCTTTTATATATATAAATAAATATTTATATTCATACGACGATCTATATAAATATATATGTTCGAATTCCATTCAAAATAAATTTCTCGTCGTTATTATTTAAAATAATTCATTTCAAATAATCAAAATTCCCTAAAATTGCCGAAATAACATTTTAAATTGGCCCGGATTTCCGGGTTATTACACCCTATTTTCCTTTGTTTCTTTTTCGCTTGAGAAAAAATTTGATTAATCAATGGAAGCTCTCCCGTTTATGATATTAATGGTGGCTCTCCGCTTCGATTTATCATCGCCCCTTTCTATTGTCTCTACATCGTCTATTCATTTCAAAACCATCTCCATTCCTTCTTCGTCTAGCCAGAGGTATCCCCGGATCTAGGCGTATTTTCAATGATGCGGGTCTTGTCGATGCTTCAGGTTCTCATTCTTCTGATGTCACCAGATCTGGGCGCATTTCTGATGCTGTTGTGTTAGCCTCAGGCAATTCTTTGAACCTAATTGGGGTTGCTTTGGGTTGTGCCCTCGAGGAATTGAATGTAGAAAATGTTGAAAAGCTTTTGGCTGATGTAAATATGGTTTCAGACTCCCCTAATCCATCCTATACCTTCTAAAACGCTGCTTACATCTTTATGCCAGCCGAGTGTTTGCAATAATGTCGTAATAGACCCAGAACTGCCTACACCAAAACAACCTAAACGTGACAAGAAAAGAACTTTAATTCATGGGTAAATAATCAAAATCTTGGATAATATATTTTTGTTAGTCATTTTTTTATTAATTTAATTATATATATTTCTTATCAGCCGATGAAGATTTTGCTTGATGATACAGGTTTTTCACTTTTTTCATGCAGCAAAAAACACTTCATAGAATTACATTTGGAAAGCCCTAAGAATATGTTGTCCTTAAGGATAAAAGGTAATGTGCATTGTGTTATGTATTTCTTTACATTAGCAAGCTGAAAGTTATGCTTATATGTACACATTACCAAATGGTTCAATTCTTTCTTTTATAGCAAACTGTTTTCCCGTTTTGTATTTCGCATTTTCGTACATTGGACATGAACCTGCTCAAATTGTTGAGTGCTCTCATCGTATCACTATGATGGTAGATGTGAATGGAAAAGTTCTTCATACACATGGTTGTTTTAAAGAAGGCTTGGTCTTCTGAAATCGGATGAATCGGGCATTGCTGCGCCCGGACCCGCTTCTCGGCTTGCCTTTGGCTTGGCACTTAGCTCGCCTTCGGCTCGACATATATTTGTAAGTGTTAGTGTCTATATAAATTGAAACTGCATATGTAGTGAGGAATATCTATATATGTGATTGACTATGTTATTAACAGTGAATTGTAAATGGTGGAGTTAGAAATATGTACTATTTCAATTGTTGAAACTAAATATTTATTCGAATAAGAATACTGTTTAAATATTTAATTTTGTGTAATAACATATAATTCTCCTTTTTGTAATATTATATATATTTAAAAAAAAATCTATAACAACATTTTTGGAATGTTGCTACGAATACCTAAGGACATTGCTATAGACCTAAATAGGGGTCTATTGTAACAATATTTGTTATGTTGACACAGATAGTCAAAATGTTGCCTTTGAGGTCTGCAGCAACGTTGAAAATTGCATCACCCAAAAAATGTTGCCAAAGACCTATGCCAACATTTTCTGGGCTTGTGCCAACAATTTTTTCTGTTGCATTAGGCTGTTTATGGCGCAGTGTACTTAAATTGTTGAATATGATAATCAATTCATGCACATAACCAAACTAGTCTATGACATTATATCTTACAACGATCTCTCCTAGTTAGACTACAAAAACAATATATATACTGATGTGAGAAGAATTATTAATGAAACATAAAATTTAATTTTAGCTTCTATAATATGTACTAAAACACAAATTCATGATTCCTATGAATAAGCACCGGAGCAATGAATTCCCTTATCTATTTTCTCCTGATCTATCAGGTTATTAATTTATAATTAGTGACCTTCTACTATCGAATGGTATTTAATTCAACCTTAATGATTTTTGATGTTAAGATATGACATTTAAAAGCATTTCAACTGAAGAACGGAGGAGAACTTAAGGCTAAAAGAGTTAGGGAAGAATAAGTTTGGAGATCTTTATTTATAGTTGCATAATTGAGAAAAACACGTGGCTCAGATCTACCTATTCTCACTTAATCTTAACAATACCTATCTAAACCCATTACCTATGTTTTATCCACTCCAGATCATTTCCAAAACTTAAATTTTATAGCTCAAATTATTGGCTCTATTCTCATTTAAGACTAAGCCAAAATATTTCCTGATTAAATCAAACTTAATCGCTTATTGATATTATATATGTTGAATCATGGTTTTGATTCATGACAAGGAATTTAAATTTCAACACGAAGATTCAATGACGGCTAAAGCGACAAATAGAGAGACATACATATTGATGTAAACTACAATGAAGACAAGACTTTAAACTGATGCTTAGTTCTATATCTTTAGATTTTTTGAGTCAAAGAATATAATTATTGTTAGAATCTATCCTTAAGTAGTTTATGTCACAAAAAAACATTATTTTAACATTACTATATATGTGCATTGTGCACTTTGTTCCAGTTCAGTTGACTAAACCATATAGGTCAGTCGACTAAGCTGGTTCAACATGCACAGTACACATATATGTGTGCACGATTATGAAATTCCTTCAACTGCAAATGAATTTCATTCAATTGAATCGACTTTAACTGTCGAATTTCTGAAGAGTCACTTCCATTCGTGAAGAGTTATGATCTTCCTAAAGAGGCTTGGATGCTTCTCTTCAATCAAAACTCTTCATAAATTGTTGTAACCTTCTACATGCTATATATATATATATGTGTGTGTGTGTGTGTGTGTGTGTGTTTTATTCACAAACAAAACTAAAAAAAGTTGTTCTATTTGATCTTGTCTTTCTAAATCTTTTGTTAATAATCTCTTTTACACTCTCAGAGCATTCACAGACTTAAAATTGCTTGAATTTGTGCTTTAACTTCTTATCAATAAGAAATATTTTCCTTTCTTATTTGCACAACCTATTTTTCATTTTCTCAACTTCTTATCAATAAGAATATATATATATATATATATATATATATATATATATGTTGAACATCCAAAACTTTCTCGGTGGAGCGTGCCTCGGTCGGGATGGCCTTTAGTGCTTCAAGATGCTCCTGGTACATTTGGCCTTTGGCTAAGGAGGAATGCCTGTTACACAAACACCAAGTGAGTCTCGAGGTTACGACTTGATTAACTACAAACTCAAAGAAAAAACACTTACTTCCGGCCAACCATCGCCTTGAGAATCTGGAGGGATGTAGAACCAATCATACTTAAAGACGCTAATTTTACCCCACCCCCCCTCCCCCTCAATGATGAATCGAGTGCTAGCCTATTCCTTCAGGTAAATCAGAGAAGGCATGTTGGCGGATCTCCTCTTCATTAGAAAAAATATTATATGTCCTCTCGGGTAGGTTCTTTACGCCGGTATTCTATGAATAGGGCGCAGGTACCGAAGGTAGGCATACACATTTGGATGCAATTTCGTTGGTGCTAGGAGGAAGTAGCACAATATATCCCGGATAAAGTCGCTGGACAGGGACAAGCATCCAGAAACACACAAATCCATGTTCCAGGCAGTGTATCCTTCTGGGGGTGCATGCTTCATATCCCCCTCCCAAGGGATGAAAGCATCGTCCTAGGGTATGCTGAACCTCTTAAACACACGCCTTAGCGCAATTTCTTCCACGTGTGAAGGCACTGAATCCGATGGGTTGTTGACTACGACAATGTCTGCCATCATATCCAACGCCTCAAGAGTGTTTTCCCTCATGATATCTACATCATCTTCCTTTTCAGGATTCTCTTCTATCACTCTCGTTCCTTCTAGTACCACCAGTTCAGCTGGTTGCTTGGTCGTTTATTGTGGTTCCTCCGACTGCACACCCTGGTCAGGTGTTTTTAGTGAGCCTATGGGCTTGGAGGGGGTGGACGCTTCTGAAGTCTCAAGCTTGTTGTACCCTAAACCAGTACTACTTGATGACCCAAACTGAGATGGTAAGTGGTGTGAAGCTTTGGCTATGATTACTAGTTCTTGGAACTATAACCATTATCGTCATCGATCGATATCGCTAGGTTCGCATAAAGTTGCGGCTACATTGCGTTTTGAATTGAAAAAAGAATCTAAGGGTCAGTGGTTTAGTCAAATGTTTGCGGTTCGAGTTTATGCTCTAATCCTAGGTGAAAATCTGAATAATCGGCTCTTATTCGAGCGTAAAGACACATTTGGTCATTATGTTCAAACTTAAGCCCGGTCGAATCATATAACACCACAGAAACAATGCAAATCGAACGAGGGGCCTGTTGGAATACGAATTTTCAACAAGGAACGAGGAATTTATCGAAAACAGGGCTCGAAGTTACCTAAGTCCAGGGGATGCGAAATTCGCATCCCCAAGCCTTAACAAATTGCGTCCCATGTCCCTCACAAAATTTTTTATCCCCCCACCACTATGTTTCCATCTAAATACACATTGCATCCCTCTAGGAAGCAAAATTTCGCATCCCTAATGATGTGAAATTCCACATCCCTCGGATGCAAAAAATCGCATTCATCGCGATTCGAATATTCACACCCCTCAGATGCAGAAAATTGCATCCCTCGTGATGCGAAATTTCGCATCCCATAGAATGTGAAGTTTCGCAACCTCGAAGGCGACGCGAGCCAACTTGTGTTCTACCACTTGGAAGAGCGAATTCAATGCTTCGCATCCCACTTGCTTCCTAGGGATACAAAATCGAGATTTCGTATCCCACAGTAGCCTCGAGATATGAAGCGTCGATGGTTCGACTTCTCCACCTTCTCCCGTTTCTCTTTTCCTCCTCGTATCCACCTTCTTCTCCATTCTCTACACCCCTTCACCTCTGCTTCATCTCTATCTCTTTCAGGGCACAAAGTCGTACCCCAGGAACATTGTTATTCTCAAGCCTTGAATTCGAGTTCGATCCGGATAGCGAAGTCACGTAATTCACCAGTTTCGAGTTTCGAATTCAAATTCAGTTCGAATAGTTAACACCCACCTAAAGTTATGAAATCCAGTTCGATCTCTGTCTAAATGCACGAGTTCTGGGGATGCAAAGTAATATGCAAGGTAAGCAAGAGGAAAAAATCAATATGCAGCTTTTATATGGAAGGGGGAGACGGGCCAGCCCAGATAGAGGAATTCACATCCCTTCAGGGATGCAAAATTTCACACCCCATCAGGGATACAAAGTTTTGTATCCCATTGGGATGCGAAAATTCATATCCCACCCGGGATGCGCGATTTTCCACAACATAAAAAAAGGAAAAGAGGAAAATTGAGAGTCGAATTTCTGGTGTCAAGAAATTCTTGACTCATGATTCCAACCATGAATGCGCGTACACGTTTTCAAAGTTATAATAATCGAAACCAATTTGATTTGCTAACTGATCAAACATTCATAAATTTAAGCATCTCAAGGATGTGCATCAAGCAATCGAGTTCACGAATCGATATTATTTTTGAAAACCCACTCTCACAATCGTAAGCCGATGACATGTTTACTACTTACATTATACTTTAAAACTCCGATCACATTGCATGAAATCTCGTAAAAGCGTATACGCGACACTACGTCAACAATGACTCGTTTACGTTCCGACATAATGGAAAGTCGATGACTGACATTTAATTTCATAAGTCAACAGGAATTAGATGTTGTAAGAAGCTGCCAAATAATTGGAATTCTCATCATGCTTAATGGAATGATCATGACCAAACATTTAAAACAGCTTGGAGATTTTTTCAGCTTCCAGAGATAATTGTTTCAACTCAAAGCACATCATATCGAGACAAGACGTACTTTAGGGGGCAAGTGTTAACTGGTCTTTTGGAATGGTTCCCATAAGCATAACAGGCCCACTCGACTCGACCTGTCTCGTGACACCAAAGCCTGAAGTGTTGCCAAAACACTTAGAATTAAAGCTTGGAAAGAGTCATGCGAGCATAGGCCTCACAACACCTTATAACCATCATTTCGCATCCCCGAAATATGGCTTCCTTCATAATTTCGCATCCCATACTTTGACTCCCTCCAATACACCATGCATCCGTGATTTCATATCACCATAAGTTTGCCTCTAATAATATTTCGCTTCCCTTAACAAAACATCCCGAATTTTATGACTTCGCATCATGATAATTTGACTTCCTGCTCCTTCGCATCACCGGGCTCCCTCATTTCGAATTCCTCTCCACTTCGCATCCTACGTCTCGCTTCACCGGACCGGACTTTACATCCTGACATGACAGCATCCCTCCTAAAAGTCGTATCCTTGAAAAACAAGCACTCTTTCTCAGTTTCATATCCCTGAACGAATTTCGTATCCCTCGGGATATTAATTTTGTATCCCTCGGGATACGAAATCATGATATCCCCAAGGATGGATACGAAATTCTGCAATATTATTCAGGGGGATGTGAATTTTGGTATATCGCTTTCCTAGATGTGAAATCTGCTGCTATGGTCCCTAAATCTCACCTAGTCTACTACCTATAAATACCCCATTCCTCATTCTTTAAGGAGGTTGGCATTTGCATGATTTTGAGAGTTGTACAATGTCTTAGGACATCATTAATGGCTGCTTAGGACTTGAGGAAGAAGAAGAACATATATTTTTCTCCCAAGACTTTACATATGAAAAATATGACTCCGGAAAACTTAGTCAAAATTCATATGATTATGCCTACTATTTGTAACCATCAATAATCAATAAAAATCGGCAAATGCCTTCGAAGTGGTTGTAGGTTCCTTACGAACCGAACCACTATAAATCTTTGTGTTTTTTGCATAGTGCATTGTTATTTTCCATACGCAAAACTTTATTCTCGAGTATTCGAGAATCTGTGGGTGTGACGACAATTTTAGCCATTAGCAGATTCAAAAGTATATAAATTGCAAAATGCAAATTATGTACATCAACGATAATAAAAAAAATTATTTTATGATTATTCATTCACAAGTTTATCACATAGTAAGATGTATAACTTCTTTAACTTAAACATCTAAATTTAATTTTTTAACAATTACGTAGAAACCCTTCTCGGTTATCTTTGAAAATTTTACATTCAAGTCCATATATCAATAACTTGTGTAAATCTTAAATCCAAACTATTCAAATATTTGATTAACTATAATTCATTAGTCTATGTAATAAATTTTTAAAATGCAATAATTTCAAAGTATGCAAAATTTATGTGTAATTAAAAATAATAATAAATTAATTTCTTTAGTCAAATAGTAACATAAATGTATACTCCAATATAATATCTCTTTTACTTTCAAATTCACTTATCCCCAAAAAAGCAGTTATTAATTGCATAATGTAATTCTACTTTTAGCAACTTCTAACAGACAAATTCATATTTGCAAATTTAAGATGTGAACGCATAGATTAGTTGAAATAAATATTAACATTTCATGTTTCAATATGTAACAAACCAAATTCAAAATACAACTTACTTTGACGTAAATAATATAATTTTGTAGTTATCATGGTTGTAAGTGTGGCTCTCATAATTACATGGAATACATGGTTGACTGCAATGTTAAAGCTGTTTATAAACTAAAACCAAGTAATAAACAAAATCTCTTCTGAAATAGAAAGTGCAAAGCTTTTTTACCTTTTACATTCAACTCTTTAATTAAATTATTTGTGTTAATTATAAAATATTTAAATAACTTAAATTTTTTAACATGCATTCCTTCCTTTACATATCTTTACGAAAAAATGAGTGTTGAATGTACATATAAAAACTATACAACAGAAATGATAAAGTTGTTAACTAATACATATAATAGATATATCGCACATAACATAAATTCTTTATATATACATAATTAAGAAATTTATCTTTATCCCCTTCGATTAAGATGTTAATAGCAAGCGACATACGTAGTTAGCAATAATTGAATATCATTTTAGTTTGTAGTTGTATATCACAATAAAACATTCAAAAGTTACATACAATGTACAAATTTAAACAATAACTAAAATACAGTTTACAGTAAATTAGTTTAAAGGAAAAATTATAAACTAATTTTAAAATTTAGGACGCAACTTTTTATATTTAGACAAAAGGACAATAACACGATTTTCACATAATTTTCAATCTCAAATATTTCTTCCGTCTTTATGCAACTCTGCCACCAACCGTTGTCTGAAGTCGTCGCCATTCAAGCCGTCGTCGTTCTTGTCATCGTTGTCCAAGTCGTTGTCATCAATTTCTCTCTTTTGCCAATATTTTGATACAAACAATTTTTCTATCGATATATATGCTAACGATAACTCACTGCCGCCATCTAAACCACCGTCGTCCAAGTCGCCACCGTGCAAGTCGTTGATAACACTGTATTCAAGTCAAAGCAATACTTCCATTTTTGATCTGTACGCCAATGCTAATTTCTTCAAATTCAATAAAATGTAACTTAAAACAGAATAGGCTGTTCAAAATGTTGTATGATAGATTAGTATAGCAATTGTACTTCCAAAAATATAGTATCACCACTTGTATGTATATGTAAAATAATATTTGAATATAGCATATGTATATTCCAATCGTACAAGAAAGATAAATATACAAAAATATATTTGAAATTTGCATAATAATATTTAAAGTGAACTAGCATAAAACATGATGTATACAATGACATATGTATTCCTAAAGAGAACCGCCGTGAATAAAATAGCCAAAATGATAATTATATATAACATTTTTTTGAAGCAATATTTTGAACGCAAAGTCCACTAGCATGAATTATGCATGAGTATATTTAAAGTAAACTTGCAAGAATATAATATTCAAAATGATATAAATATACCTAAAACGAACTATCATGAATAGAATATGCATAATGATAACTGCATAAATCATTTGATTTTTTTAATGTAACATTTTAAACACAATGTCGACTAGCATATTTAAGATATGCAAAATGATAGTTTAAATAGTGTTACAACCAAAATTGACTCCGAAACAAGCAGACGGTGAAGGGGTATTGGATGTATACAAGCACATAGGAATTCTCCAAAACCATGAGACAAACACTAGAAAGAAGAACTCAAAAGCTACAGATTATCGACAGGATCTATCCGGCAGGGTCTACCCTGTAGGGTGTATCCGACTGGATCTATACGGAAGGTTGTATTCGGTAAGGGGGGTTCTATTGCGAAAGGTCATCTAAGTCAGAAACTAAGAAAGAGGGAGGAGGAGCTCTGCTAACCAAAACCCAGAAAGACGGAAGGGATGCCGGTATTAACCTGCTTAATACCGATACATCAGAAGGCGAAGGCATCAAGAATACCAAGCTAAAAGCACGTAGGAGTTATACAGAACCAGCTTCCGGAAAATCCACTTCATAAGCATCAAAAGTCTACATTGACAAACGACAAACAAATCACCGGGAGCCACCTCCCGGAAGACCAGGCTGTATTGGAAAACTCCACCGGACAACAAACCGGAACCCTAAAGGGATACCAGATATCCACACTACCGTTAGGGGTTCCGAATCAATACCTATTTACGTACATCATGAGGGCAAGCTACTCAAAGTATTCATGAGAAAATCGGAAGCATACACCGGGAAGCCACAACCAGGAGCACAAATGTCTTCCAAAAATCATTCGCATCAACAAGCTCATATCAATCTCAAAGAAGCCTCAACTGACCGGGACCCTCACTCCGGAAGCAATAATCAGCACCCCGAAGGTGGTCGAAAGCTAAACATCCGAGACAAAGGAGAAAAGTGATTGACAGAGGCTTCTGCAAGCCTAATGGACCAACAGCAGAAGGGGCCCCAAATTCTCTATAAATAAGACCCTAGGGGTCACATTTTGGGGACGATTTTACTCATTCTTATTCCTGTATTATTTTTCTCTAAAGTATACCCTAATTCTTAGATCAATTTGGGAATTTCTTCTATTATATTCATGTATTCTAAATCAAAGATCAATAAAGTGTGAATCAATACTTAGAGTATTTCTTTACGGGAATGTTATATGATTTCTCAGTTTTTTTGCTGCAACATACAATTTTCCTAACATGTAAATATCCAAGTCTTTCTGTAAGCTAAGTGAAACACCCCTCTTTCTATAAATTTTGACCCTTCTGCAAGCCCAGTGCAGAACCCCTCTCCACAAACCGTTAAGTCATTCACTAAGGGTTGCACTTAGGAATCCTTCATCCTAGGATAATTGTTGGTTCCCGAATCACTTAAGTGTGACACTCACCCCATTAAGGGAAGAGTAACTATTCTTTCGGATTCTAAACCTTGATATCTAGGAGATGGTGAACTAACTAAAATTTGTAAAGGCTAAACAACTTATTTTTTCCCTAGGTCCAATTCCATAAACTTATCTCTGGTGTTGAAGAAAAATATAGTTAACATTTTGGCACTAGAAGGAGGGCTTGAAATTCCGCTCCTCTGGTTAACCTTACCACATATCAACCTGTGTTATTTCGTCCCGTATGGGACTAAGGCTTTGAAGAATCAAAGTTATGGGTAAGAGGTCCTGACAAGAGTCTTCTGAATCTCGAATGGATAAGTTAGAAATCAATGACCCAAGAGTGACAGAAGAACAAAGGTTGAGAGTGGAAGCCTTGCGGAAAATGAAGTGAAAAAGGGAGATAGAACAATATGCTTCAGACGCTTAGGATAATAGCCTTTCCCGCATAGGAAAAACCCTAACGCCTCATCGAAGTGGCTCTACATCAAAGGATATTAACATTTTCTATCACATAAGGAGAACTCTCTACAAGAAAATCAGAGGAATAATGTTTGAACAAGAAGTAATGGATGATATTAACCACTTCACCAACAAATGGTCTGAAAGGATAGCATATATATTTCAGTATATCTTGGGAAGTAGAAACAAAAATATAGGTAAAAGAAAAAAAGTGGATGGCAAAAGGGTGAAATCTCAGCGGCAAGAGGAGAGGCTTACGCCAAAACTACCTAAGGGATACTACTTTACCACTTTGATGGAAAATACCTACTTCCTAACCAAACACGAACTCAACTATTGGTTGTTCACAAAGAAAAAACCCAAATACGAAAGGAATTTATGAGGACCCTATTGTCATTAACACATGATGAATGGACAAGAAACTAACCGTTGTAGAATCCTTAAGGAAATGGTCATCAAATTCATCAACCAAGGCCGATTACAAGAGTTTGTAAAAAGATCAAATTAAGTTCAATAAAGGTCCTTAGGAAAAGGATTATCAAACATGACTAAGGGTACAGAAAGCCCTCCTTTCAAAGCTTAAAGAAACCCAAGATCTGTCAAACTACGAATGGATCAAATCTCTTGTCATCGCCAAATTGGTTAGGGTAAGGCATCCCCAGAGGGGGGTGGTGTGTTAGTCTTTTTCCATGCCCAAGTCAGAGGGACCTAGGTTAATACATCAAAAGCGTAAGCCTCCGTTTCACAATAGAAATGGTTATGGCGGAGCATCTAAAATTAGCACACCCTTCCTCTGCTCGTAGAAGAGTAAGCCCCTGCCTATGCTATAAACTAAGAACGTCCTACCTCTACACGCAGAAGAGCATGTCCTACCTCTGCTTATGTTCCGCGTTACCCGCAGAAGGGAATGCCAACCCCAATCATCACCTACGATGGTTAGGATAGGGCACCCCTTGGAGGGTGTGGTGTGTAAGCCTCTATCGGTACCTACAATGGTTAGTATAGAGCATCAAAAGAGTAAACTTTAAATCTGTGTTTACGATGTACCCGGTTTAAGTTTCTAAGACCTTATCATCGCCTACGATGGTCAGGATAAGGTGCCTCCTAGAGGGAGGTCGGGTAAGTCCTTGGGCCCGACTTGTGGATAAGCTAGCCAAGTGCACCGGACGCACAGGCCCAGAGAGTGGCCAACAAAGCATGTACATCCTCTGCTTTGACATCAAAAGCCCGAAAGAGTGGCTTAAGAAGCACGTACAACCTTTACTTCATAAATCAAATCCGAGAGGGATACCAAAACATTGATGCCAGAAATGGATATCTGGTACTCAATCTCTAATTACCTGAACAAGGGTCGGTTCGGGTATTCTATATTAATACCCGAATCTGGGTTGGGTTGGCTCTCGACGAAGACTAGAAGCAGATTTATGGTCTCCTACTTTAATAACCCGAATCTGGGATGGTTCAGATCTTCATGAATACCAGAAGCAGAATCCTGGTCCTATCTCAATATCGAATCTGGGTTAATTCGACTTTCAACCAAGGCCGGAAGCGGATTTCTGGTTTCCTATCTTGATACCCAAGCCTGGATTGATTCAAGAACATACCACGACCGGATGAGGAGTCTTGGTCTCATCACAAATATCCAAATCTGGATCGATTCATAATCTTAAAGCTAAAAAAGAAGGAGTTGTTCAACCTTCTCAGAAGTCCGAATATGGCTTGGAACTACACTTCTATTATTACTAAGGATAAACTCATGGCCTTTTCACTTGCTCAAGGAAGTGTCTTTAACCTATGTATTCATCAATTTATTATCCAAGCATGTCAAATATTTAAACTAACACACAAGACATAAGTAAGCACTATAGACATTTCATATCTCCCGTACCTCGGCACTATTAACCCTACTAAGATCGAGTGGCACTTTACGAAAACCTATAAGGCAAACTACTAACAAAGTGTGCCGAATATATGCACCATGTCATGGTAAATCCACAACGAGGAAAAAAACGTTTATGTTGAAATATGTGATCGCATGTTAAGTAATACTGTTATAGGTCCTATCTCTATTCATAAGCACCATAATTATAAAATACTACATTCGACAGGTGATATATTAAGTACTTCACATCTTACATAATTATTTACAAAAAGATTATAAAATAAATGCATCTCTAGAAGAGAAAACACCCATACCCCAATACTAGAGCTTCCGTATGAGCATAATCTAGCTCTCAGTAAAAGTACCATTACAAGCGTTTATCATGAGTGTCAGGGTAAGAAAGCAACCTTCCTCACTTTATCTAGGATGCCAGCAGTAAGGTCAAGCAAGGAATCAAAGGGAACTTCGAATCCATCAGGTGTATAAACCGGAGGATACTTACGATAGTCCCACTTTCCAGCAAGTGGGTTGTCATAACCGCGAACCAACCTCGACCGATATGTATGAACCTCTCTTAAAAATTGGTCATTATCCTAGCTAAGGAAATCAAGGCAAATCCGAGGACACAAGTATAAACTTTCTAAAGATCCCTTAAGGAGCAATATTGTGCCAAGGAAGAAGACTTAATAAGAGGAAATTTCTCCCCATAGTCTATCTTCAACTTAACATAATCTTCTAGGAAGGCCCTAGAGAGTAAATGCGAGGCAGAAGACAAAATCTGGAGAAAACATCGAAGGAAATTAGAGGAAAGATACATCGTTATATTATTAACCAAATAAGTACATCACGAATATTCTTCTTGCTCATACAAGATTGATCTCTTAATGGTCTCAATTATAAATCGATGATTGTTAAATTTAAGTTTATCTAAAGGTAACATTTTAGGATTGGAAGTAACGCGGGGAAGGTTCCAGCATTCGCTCGGGTGTAGGTCCATGCCGCATTCATCTAGGAACCTTATGTGAAGACATTTAAGCAGACCCACGCTGTGATCACCTAAAAAGGAGAAGTCCATGGTTTCATATCTACGATGAATTTGATATAAATAGTTTCTAGTGTGTCCCTGTCTTCAATTAACATCCAAAACAAAGTCACAAGCTCAAAATTTTCTTTCAAGAGCCTTTCACATCGCAACCGGGCCGTTCGCAGCCTAGGAGCCACTTCTTTCTTTTAAAAAGCAGTAACTTCATAGTACTCTTATCAAGGAGATGATATTTGTGGGACAATATGTTATACTCATTCGTTTGTTTGTCCAGTTCCCTAGTAAGACGAATTGCTTCCAGTCGACTCTTTCTAAGAATGGAATTCCAAAAAATTAACTGTTTTTCTCCCGTCTAGAAAAAAAAGGATTATTGGTTGATTGACAAATAAAAAGAAAAAGAATCCATGTATAAAATAAGACGTCATTACTTAGAAGTAGGAACAGAAACCAGTGAATTTTCAACAGGAAGGGAACCCAAGGAATTTGGGCCCTCCCCCGTCCTGTGTGCTTCCAGAAGGTCAGAGGGTCCAGTTGAGATATGGTTTCTTCAACGACTTTAGTACCTTTGCCACATGCTTCATCTAGAGTATCAAATGCTGAAAAAGTACCACCGATACCCGTAGAGTTATCGCCTCTTTCTTCCTCTTCAACCACCGTAACATTGATACGCTTGAAGTTGTCATCATTGACACGAACAACCTGTGACACCACAACAAGGTCTCCTTCATCATCGGCATGCAGCTTCTCAAGAGGAACATCTTCAATAAACAGAAGTTCAAATACGTCAATCTCCCTCCTTGTAGGAATTTCTTCTTTCTTCCTCATACAAGATATCTTGGACATAAACCTTTCCACCAAGGACGGGTAAAGAGAAGAAAAGTTTAAATATGAACATTTGTCCATGTTATCCGCATAAATAAGAAGGAAAGCATCTTCAAAGGAGTTAGCCATGATTTCGTCCAAAGTGGTCTGAAGGAAACAGGAAATTCTCCGTTTAGCATCATTAACTACACTAGAAAACCTGGTCAACAACGTTTTCTTCTTACCCAGTTTGATCTTAAGGGAAATATTCTCTTTTTCTAGAAGAGAATTCTGGTTATGGAAGGAAGAACAACGAGAATTGAGCAGATCGATATCCTCTATGGATCTCTCCAGGCTCCTTTTTAAAGCATTATTTTCTTTAACCAGGGCAAAATGGGATTCTTTTCCAAGGCAATAGAACTCCTAGCTTCCGATAATGCATGCTCCAACCTACTTTGCTCCACAGCTAGACCCTCTTTTTCAAGAACCAGAGCATCTTTTTCCTTCTTCAAAATCACGACCTCTCTTTTAAGCCTTGACAGCTCAAAACTAGGATCTGGAGTATTGTCCTGCGTTACAAACCACTGCTTGATGGCCTATAAAGGACATAACAGTCAGGAACAAAATACTTGAAGAAAGGCAGGAAAATAGGAAAGAAGAAAACAGGATACCATAAGTAATTGCTCGACCAAAGCGTGACAACTTCTAGGGGAATCAAATGAGGAGTCGACACCAGAAAAAGAAGAAGAAGAAGTAATATGGCCAACTAATTCATCGAATTTACCACCATTGGTAAGATTGGTGAAATCAAGAGGAGTGACATCCTCGGAAGAAGACGAAAAATGCATTGCATGATGCAACTCATTTGGAACTTCGGAAGATCCAACACAGCGTGTCTTCGAGCTAGGAACCTTCATTGGGGAAGTAATCTCTGGGGTATCGAGAACCACATCCGAATGAGCAGTTAGATTTACCACATCTTTAGAACTCTTCGATGGAGAATCTTCTAAACCTTTCTCCAAAAGTTTCCTATTTACATTATCAATAGATTTTAATAACGCATCCTTAAGAGATGAAATCCTAACTCTCGAAACCAAGGAGACAAAGCTAGTCTTACTGGATTCAGTACAATCAGCTTCAAAATAAATAATAAGAAGAAATGAAGAGAAGAACAAAGCACAACTCCATCTTAAAAAAAAGAGGGCATACTTGAGTTGTCAAGGGATAAAGTAGAATTGGGAGAGAAAGGAGAATCTCTCCCCAATGACAAAAAAGGGATCCCCTTGCTAAGTAGGACCAAAGGTGGTTTCCCAATGATGAATTGACTAGCGATCAATAAAGAATGCCTCCGAAGGATAGAAGAAGTAAGCAGTAGAGACCGGTTACCGTATTTTCCAGAAGCAACGCCCAAGGCATCAACTAACACCTTATCCTCGAAACTTGGAAGTTTGGGAATGACATCTATGGAAAGGAAGACAAGATATTTAAAAAAAGAACTTTCGGGCATGCATGCTTAATGTTTGGAAGCCGCTGGTAAGGCCCGAGGGACAACAGATGAAGAAAAATTGATTCTCCCAATCTTTCAACTTCGTTGTTCCTTCAGATAATAGTTTCTTCATAGGATTTGCATGAAAAATCTAAGGATTAGCGTCATTAAATTTGGAAGGATGAACCAAGTAATAAATAGTAGACTAAAAGAGCCATTGCCCGACTCTAAAGACAAAAGTTCCAAGCCGGACAGATAGGTGTAGTTGTTTGGAGAAAGCCGAATGGGAGTAACTCCCAAGTGTTGTAGATAGCGATGAAGGAAACTTGAAAAAGGAATAAAACCTCCAATCCAAATATGAATTACAAATAAGCAAAGTAACCCTCCAAATGTGAAAAAATGGTGTCCTTTTCACGAGGAAGGATGGTGTCAACCCTTAAAATCCCAAAATCCTGAAGGATAGCATTAACTTGCTCTTGAGACGAAATCAAAGAATGCTTCTCAATAACACTAATTTTTCTAGAGGTAGGAAGATCGTTTGGCAGAGGGCCATTCCTATTAGGTTTGAAAGCAATGTGCTTCTTTCCCATCCTACCAGGTATGATCTGTTAAATTTTTTATGCGACAAGGTAAGATCAATATCCGAAAGGGTGTGAACTTTATTATTATACACAAAACCCACCAGTAGCAAGATATTTTGTCTTCAAATGCCACCACAAAAAGATAAAAGCAAAATGAAAACGCTAATTTAAGCTATTAAGTTTGGGGCTGTTTGCCTGAACTGGTAACAAAAAAACATGGATGGCGTACCGATATGATTATTTAAATAGCTGATACTTCCTTGAGATAAATTTTTCAGGAAATGGTAAAGGAAAAAAATAATCTACTACCAAAATTAACTCTGAAACAAAATGATGGTGAAGGGGTATCAGATGAACACAAGCACATAGGAATTCTCCAAAAGCAAGAGGCAAACACTAGAAAGAACTCAAAAACTACAGATTACCGATAGGGTGTATTCGGCAAGGGGGTTCTATAGCGAAAGGTCATCTAAGTTAGAAACTAAGAAAGAGGGAGGCAGGAGATCCGCTAATCAAAACATAGAGAGACGGAAGTGATGCCGGTATTAACCTTCTTAATAACGATACATCAAAAGACGAAGGCATTAAGAATACCAAGCTGAAAGTACGTAGGAGTTATCCAGAACCAGCTTCCAAAAAGTCCACTGCATAAGCACCGAAAGGCCCACATTGACAAACGACAGACAAATCACAGGTACCCACCTCCTAGAAGACCAGGCTATACCAAAAAACTCCATCGGAAGGCAAACCGGAATCGAATATCCATGCTCATCTGCTCGGTACTGACACCAATAGGGATTCCAAACCGACAACTATTTACATATATCACGAGGGAAAGCTCCTCAAAGTATTCATGAGAAAATCGGAAGCTTACACCCGGAAGCCACAACCGGGAGCACAAATGTCTTCCAAAAGTCATTCGCATCAACAAGCTCATGTCAATCTCGAAGAAGCCTCAGCTGACCAGGACCCTCACTCCCGAAGCAATAATCAGCACCTCGAAGGCGGCTGAAAGCTAAACATCCGAGACCAACGAGAAAAGCGGTCGATAGAGGCTTCTGCAAGCCCAATGGCCCAACAACAGAAGAGGCCTCGAAATCTCTTTAAATAAGACCCTAGGGGTCACATTTTAGGGACGATTTTGCTCATTCTTATTCTTGTATTATTTTTCTCTATATTAAACCCTAATTCTTAGATCGATTTGGGGATTTCTTCCATTCTATTCATGTATGCTAAATCAAAGATCAATAAAGTGTGAATCAATAATTAGAGTATTTCTTTTTGGGATTGTTATATGATTTCTCAGTTATTGTTGCAATCACATACTGTTTTCTTCCAACATGTATATGGGTATATATCCAAGTCTTTCCGTAAGCAAAGTGAAACACCCCACTTTCTACAAATTTAGACCCTTCTGCAAGCCCAGTGCATAATCCCTCTCCACAAACTGTTAATTCATTCGCTAAGAGTTGCACTTATGTATCCTTCATCCCAGGATAATTGTTGATTCTCGAATCACTTAATTGTGATACTCACCCCATTGAGGGAAGAGTAACTATTCTTTCGGATTCTAAACCTTAATATCTAGGAGACGGTGAACTAACTAAAACTTGTGAAGGATAAACAACTTATTTTACCCTTAGGTCCACTTCCATAGACTTATCTCTGGTGTTGAAGAAAAATATCATTAGCATTTTGGCGCTAGAAGGAGGGCTTGAACCTCCGCTCCTTTGGTTAACCTTACCACATATCAACCTGTGTTGTTCCTTCCCGTATGGGACTAAGGCTTTGAAGAAGAAAAGTTATGGGTAAGAGGTCCCGACAAGAGTCTTCTAAATCTCAAATGGATAAGTCAGAAATCACTGACCCAAGAGTGACAGAAGAACAAAGGCTGAGAGTGGAAGCCTTGTAGATAATGAAGTGGAAAAGGGAGATAGAACAATATGCTTCAGATGCTTAGGATAATAGCCTTTCCCGCATAGGACACACCCTAAAATCTCCTCCAATTGGCTTTACATCAAAGGATATTAACATTTTCTATCACATAAGGAGAACTCTCCACAAGCAAATCAGACAAATAGTGTTTGAACAAGAAGTAATGGATATTTTTAACCACTTCACCAACAAATGGTCTGAAAGGATAGCACCTCAATTTCAGTATATCTTCAGAAGTAGAAACAAGAATATAGGTGAAAGAAAAAATCTAGGTTGCAAAAGGGTCAAATCTCAGCGATAAGAGGAGAGGCATACGCCAGAACTACCCAAGGGATACTACTTTACCACTTCGATGGAAAATATCTACTTCCTAACCAAACACGAACTCAACTATTGGTCGTTCACAAAGAAAAACCCAAATACGAAAGGAAGTCAGGAGGACCCTATTGTCATTACCAAATGATGAATAGACAAGAAACTAACCGTTGTAGAATCCTTGAAGAAATGGTCATCAAATTCATCAACCAAGGCCGATTGCAAGAGATTGTAAAATGATCAGATTTAGTTCAATAAAGTCCTTAGGAAAAGGATTATCAAATACGACCAAGGGTAGGGAAAACCCTCCATTCAAAGCTTAAAGAAACCCAAGATGGGTCAAACTACGAATGGATCAAATCCCTTGTCATCGCCAAATTGGTCAGGGTAAAGCATTCCCCAGAGAGGGGTGGTGTGTTAGTCTTTTTCCATGCCCAAATCAGAGGGGGCTAGGTTAAAGCATCAAAAACGTAAGCCTCCGTTTCACACTAGAAATGGTTGTGGTGGAGCATCTAAAATTAGTACGCCCTGCCTTTGCTCGTAGAAGAGTATGCCCTGCCTTTGCTACGAACTATGCACGTCCTACATCTACTCGCAGAAGAGCACATCCTACCTTTGCTTATGTTCTGCGTTACCCGTAGATGGGAGCACCAAACCCTATCATCACCTACGATGGTCAAGATAGGGCACCCCTCGGAGTGAGGTGGTGTATATGCCTTTATCTGTACCTACGAATGCATGTTTGTTTGTTTGTGATTGCTTTGTTTTGGGCTTTTCTGGGTTTGGCATTATTTTGGGAGTCGATTGGCTCCAAAGATACGGGGTGGTGGTAGACTGTGAGGGCTTTTTGGTTACAGTTAGAGCGGATGATGGGCGGAGGATAGTGTTTGGTGGTCTACCTAGTGATGGGGTAATGGCTAGTTTTCTAAATTCCCTTGACATCCCGCATGATGAGTAGTCAGATGTATCCGTGGCTGGCCAGTATCCGGACGTCTTCGAGGAAGTGACCGGACTTCCACCACACCGAGAGATTGAGTTCCGTATTGATCTGGTGAATGATGCCAGACCTATAGTGATGCCACTTTGTCGTATGGCACCAAGAGAGCAGCGAGAGCTCGAGGTGCAAGTAAGCGATCTTTTGAAGAAGGGATTTATCAGAAGAAGAGTTTCTGAGTGGGGAGCACCAGTCGTGTTTGCTACCAAGGAAGATGGTTCCCTTCGATTGTGTGTAGACTACCGCGAATTGAATAAGGTGACGAGGAAGAATAAGTATCTTCTACCGCTGATAGATGATTGGTTTGATCGATTGAGTGGCGCGAGAGTGTTCTGTCAGTTGGATCTCGCGATAGGCTTTCATCAACTTAGAGTGGAAGCTGTGAGTATTGCAAAAACGGCATTTCGGACGCCGTTTGGATTCTATGAGTGGTTGGTCATGCCATTCGGGTTGACCAATGCACCAGCATATTTTGTGGATCTTATGAATAGGGTATTCAGAGATCAGTTGAATAAGTTTGTTCTCATGTTCGTGGACGATATACTTGTTTATTCGAGGACAGAGGGAGAACACAAGGAACACTTGAGGATAGTGATAAAGGCGTTGAGAAAACACCAATTGAAAGCAAAGTTTTCTTAGTGTCACTTCTAGAGGAAGGAAGTGAGATTCTTGGGCCATGTTGTTTCAGAGAATGGTATTGTCGTGGACCCTGTGAAGGTGGCTACGATACAAGATTGGTTTACGCCCAAGAATGCAACAGACGTAAGAAGTTTCTTGGGATTAGTTGGATATTATCGTATGTTTATCCAAGACTTCTCCAAGATTAGCAGCACTGTTGACTTAGTTGACTAAGAAGAATCAAGCTTTCGTCTGGGATGAAAAGTGCGAGAATGCATCCAAGAGTCTAAAGGAAAAGTTGACATGTGCACCAGTGTTAGTCATTCCTAAGGGGAATGAGGAGATGACAGTATATACAGATGCATGTGGTATCGGGCAAGAAGGTAGGGTTGTAGCATATACAAGTCGGAAATTAAAACCGCACGAGAGAAGATACCCTACCCATGATTTAGAATTAGCAGCGATCGTGTTCGCGTTGAAGATGTGGAGACATTATCTCTTGGGAGAAAGATTCGAGTTGTTTACTGACCATAAGTCGTTAAAGTATCTTTTCTCTCAGAAGGATCTAAATCTCCGACAACAAAGATGGTTACAATTCTTGGCTTCCTACGTTTTGATATAGCATACACACCAGGAAAGGGCAATGCAGTAGCTGATGCATTGAGTAGAAGACATGCCAGTTTAGGGGATATATTTCTTGAGTGGAAGCAACTGGAGTACATCGCTGAGTACGATTTCAGACCAAAGTGCGAATTGGATCCAGAAATGTTAGCAAGTTTGACGATCAGACCCACTTTGATTGAGCGGATTGGTTCCAGTCAGAAGGAAGATCCTAACTTATTGGAAGTCGTCTCCAAGTTAGAGATGGGTATCGACGAGGAGATGAACAAGTATGGGCTTGATCGAGATGGATGGCTTAGAAAGGATGGAAAACTAGTGGTGCCCAATGTCAATGGATTGAGATATGAAGTGCTTAGAGAATGTCATCACTCAAAACTAGCTATACACCCCGGTGGTAACAAGATGTATCGAGACATGAAGCAGACCTACTACTGGGAAGGGATGAAAAGAGACGTTGGGAAATTTATATCCAAATGCATGAATTGCCAACTAGTTAAAGCTGAGAAAAAGAAGCCTAGTGGTTTGTTGCAACCATTAGAAGTTCCAAAATGGAAACGGGAACAAGTCTCAATGGATTTCATTGATGGGTTACCGAGGACTAGGTCGGGCCATGATAGCATTTGGGTGATTGTGGACCAATTGACCAAGAGCGCAAGATTTATACCCGTCAAGTCGAATAGAACGGCAGCTAGGTTAGTTGAGCTATATATGAAATGGGTAGTGAGATTTCATGGAGTACCTAAAGGCATTATGTAACACCCCGAATTTTCTATTAACACTAAAGTTGCTAAAATATTAATAAGTGTGTAAGAGGGGGGATGTATCTAATATAAATATAAAAGTGTGTAAGAGAGGGGATGTATCTAATATGAATATAATAACAATAATAAGTGTGTAAAAGGGGGGGATGTATCTAATGTGTACATTGTAGAATATATATATATATATATATATATTGCTGAGTGTTTGCTGAGTCACTTCTGACTCATTGCTGAGTCAACAAGATAAACCCCATCTTGTCTGAACGGCTGCGGTTATCTCTAGGTTAAATCTAATGGCCTAAATGCATTCTAAAATCTATAAATAAGTGGGTAGACCCTAAACCTAAATCACTTGTAAAATTAGAGAAGCTACCGCCATGCTGCTGCCATGGAGTTCAGCGTAGCCGTCACAAACTAAGAAGAGGAAGCCTAATCATCTACAACTAAATCTACACAAATCAAATCAAAAGATCTCTCTTTCTCTAATCCTTTTCTTTTGTTGGTGAGTATGATGATTCTCACAAGACTATTACAAACTAATTTGACTCAGTTATGAATGGATCACAAGAAAGTGATGTGATTTGTAATTGTAAATTCTATATATTGTGGATCTCTTATTATGTTATTATGTTGTCGTATGATGTAAATTATATATGCTATGTCATGCTATGTTGTAAATTCTCTTATGCTATGTCGTG
This sequence comes from Allium sativum, assembly GCA_030737875.1. Lineage (NCBI taxonomy): Eukaryota > Viridiplantae > Streptophyta > Magnoliopsida > Asparagales > Amaryllidaceae > Allium > Allium sativum. Next base: position 73,765,275 of record CM060924.1, read on the forward strand.
CTATGTTGAGAATCATGTCAAGCTATGTTATACTATCATACTATGCCATGTTATAAATCATGCTATATTATGTTGAAAAATCATGATGTTGTTGGATCATGCTTAAAGTTATGTTTTTTTTTCTTAATTTAAATGGATCTTGTTTATGGGAATTTGCCTATTAGGTTAGGTGTACCATAAACTTGAAACTATAATTAAATAAAACTTGATTATGGGAATTTGCCTATTGAGTTAGGTGTACCCATATAAAACCATGTTGTTAAAAAAAAAATTAGATGATGTTGATTCACACATGTTCATATGTAAGTTTATGAAAATTGATTGAGATTATATTAGGTGAATTTTGAACAAGTTGACACCTTTAGGTCCATGACATGTATAATCTATGCAAGTTGGACATATGCAAGTTTCACCCCTTATTATGATTCATTTGGTCACATATACATGTTGTTATTATGATAATCTCTTTTATGCTATGAGTTAGGCTATTCGAGTCTAACATATATTTTGTGAATAAACGTTCAAACGTGGGGTAGGGGTAATATTAGGAATTAATAAATTGGGTGCAATTTTGTAAGATTTTGCATACCATGAATGGATCTCCATAATTGAGTCAATTATGGACATTGTTAAAAATTGGAAGTAATTAATAATTCAAGTAGGGAATTATTAAAATTGGGGGAAAGTGGATTATTATTAATAATCAATGCTTAGGACACGAGGTTGGACCCGTTTGTGATGTAAACCTGCCCGGACCCGCCCGGCAAATCCAGTAGTCACAAATGTCGGCCCAATGTGAGAGGTCCTAGGCCCAAACTAAAGCATAACAGTTGTAAAGACACGAGGTTAGACTCTTTTATGGTGTAAGACTGCCCGGACCCGCCCGGCAAATCCAGCTGCCATAAATGCCAGTCTAATGTGAGAGGTCTTTATGAGGTTATGGCCTTAATGAACTAAGAAATACTTAACCAGATAATCATGTAAGGTGGGACATGGGGGTTAAGTAGGTGCCTTGGGTGGCATGAGGAATTTGGTGGTTGCCTTTAGAGGCATTTGAAATACGATTAGACTTAACCAAACACACATGTAAATGAACATGACTAAGTGGGTTAAGTGGGATGGACTAATGGGGACAAGCTTAGGTGGAATGCTTGTGGTAAATAGTGGGGGCCCATTTCAACCAGTATCCCAAAACGTATCTTCGTGGGCTCGACCCAAGTCGAGGACGGGACACGCATACTGGGTTTGACTATAAGAGGCCAAAATAGGGAGCGGTGGCAACGCAAGTCCAACGGGTTTCATATGCGTGTGTGGACCCGGGCTGGTAGGTAAGACGTTGTTGCATCGTGTAGGTATAAGCCGTGCATGTCCGTTGTATCAGGTTGCCACTTTAGGGGAGTGATACACCCCACTGTGGGGCCAACACGGGTATCTACGAGTTAGGGAGCCGATCGAATAATGGGAAGTAGGGTACACCTAGTGGAGATAGGGGCAGGCGGCACCTATGTAGTCAGCTAGGGGTACGTAAAGCCATTGGGAAAGTTTCTAAGTGAAGCTAAGTAGGATGAATCTTTAGGGTGACTGGTGTGGTGCAGTATAGTGTTTATCCTTTAGTATTTAGGAGCGCCTATAACGTTGCCTTTAGCGATTGTCTATGTCCTTAATCTGCTCTTCATAGACATTTTCTTGTTTTCCAGCTTAAGCCTTAGTCCAGTTATTTTGGTAATAGTATTGTAGAATTATCATATTCACCAGACTTATGTCTGACCCCCTCTTTTCCATCCTTTTTCTCCCTTCAGGTCCGCAGGTTGGGCCAAGTTCTAGTGGAGTCTAGTTGGATCGCTTATCTTCTGGAAAGCTTGGACTGCTGAAGTAAAGTCCAGCTTGTTATCTTTCTTTTTAATGGCTATTCATGTAATGGGATTATGTACTTGTTTTATCAAGATAGATATTGTACTTGACATTGAATATGGTGTTATGATGTAATCAAACATGTTTCGACTTCTGCTATAATGAAATAAAGTTTTTTTGAATTTCCAAGTACTATTTTATATCTGTCTTGTTGTAATTTTACTGTTCTATATTCACTTAAAACCTCCATGGAAGTTAATGCATTCCCTTTGTGAGTGACATTAATGGACGTGGGGTGTTACACGTGGTATCAGAGCATAAGGTTACCAGAACAGATAAAAAAAAAAATTTGAAAAATATTTTTTTTCTAAAGTATTTTTGGAAGAAGTGCTTTCAAAAAAAAACATGTTATTTAAAGAGAGTTTTTATGAAAAACATAATCCCAAATAGCCACATCCTTATCTTTATCTTTCGAATTCTCCATTTTGAATCTTTCCTTTTTCGTTTCAGCATGGCTGAAGATCTTAATCTCCCAGAAGGTGTGACGATTCCAGGGTGGTTTAGGAGATACTTGGAGGCTAGGGCCACCACTGCAGGCCCAGCGGATACTCCTCCACCCCTAGTTGCACCCATTCCTCCTCCTCCTCCTCCTCCTCGTGTTGACACTTTTGCAAAGACGTGCAAGGAATTCAAGGCTATGGGAGGAAAAACTTTTCAAGGGACTGAGACGTTTGTGGAGGCCAGAGATTGGCTTAAGGAGACTGAGGAATTGTTGGATATCTTTGAAGTGGAAGATGGGAGGAAAGTCCGTTTAGCTGCTTGGTTAATGAAGGGAGAGGCCTCGTTTTGGTGGGAGGTCACTAACGGGGAACGTCCAGTTGATTCATGGGCGGATTTCAGACGAAGGTTTGAGGTAAAGTTTCTTTCAAGGGCAGAGGAGAACTTAAATATGGAAAAATTCCTGGCACTAAAGCAAGGGAGCTCATCAGTAAAGGAATATGTCAATAAATTTAATCAGTTAGCAAGGTTTGGCTTGGAGTTGGTGAACACGCCAGAGAAGAAAGCTTTGAGGTTCGTTAGAGGCTTGAATGAACCATTGCAAGGGTTGGCTATGACCCACATCCCTATGGGAGCCACCTTTGAAAAGCTAGTAGAAATGGCACTTATGCATGAGGATAAGGCAGTTGAAAAGAAAGGGGATCAGAAGAAACCCCAACAGCAAAATAAGAAGGGTGGTAAAAACAATAATGGCAAAGGGAAGAAGAAATGCTTCAATTGTGGGACGCCTGGCCATCTCAGCAAAGATTGTAGAAAGAAAAAGAAGACTGATTGTTTTCATTGTGGAGATGCGGGACATTTAGTGAAGGACTGTCCAAAGAAGGGGCAGAGGGCAGGGTCTACCTCGGGAGGACAGGTGCAGGCTCTTATGGCACCAGGGCAGGCAAGGGGGCAAGTTCAGGCTATTGCGGCCCCACCGCTGCAAGAAAGAGGTAGAACAATTTCTGTTGAAAGCTTAGTTTTTCTGTTTGATCATCCTGTCCGTACCTTATTCGATTCTGGCGCATCTCATTCGTTTATCTCTGCATCATTAGTTGAATCACTGCACTTGAACACCAGTTTAGTAGAGGATCCCTTGGTCGTTTCAAATCCAATTGGGGGTTCGGCTCATTTGACCATGATATGTTTGGATTTGAAAATCTCTATACTTAACATTGAATTTAGATGTGATGCTTATGTATTGGGCTTCACGGGCTATGGGCTAATTTTAGGAATGGATTGGTTGTCTAGAAATAGGGCCATTCTTGATTGTGAAAGGAGAGTAGTTAGGCTTGTGACTCGCATTGGTAATGCTCTCGACATCTTTTGTAATCCCATAAATTCCGTTATGCTAAGTTATCTTGAATCGCTTGACGCGTCTGTAGAGAACCTGCGATCGGTAGAAGTGGTCCGGGAATATCCGGATGTGTTTGAGGAGGTGAAGGGCTTACCTCCAAAGCGGGAGATAGACTTTCGAATTTATCTTGTGGATAATGCTAAACCCGTATCTTTGCCGGTGCGCCACATGGCTCCTCGTGAAAGGAGGGAACTCAATAAGCAAGTAAAGGAGTTGCTTGAGAAGGGGTTCATAAGACGTAGTATATCGGAGTGGGGTGCTCCAGTAGTTTTTGCCACAAAGGCGGATGGGTCTCTTAGACTTTGTATGGACTATAGAGAACTAAACATGCTTACTAAAAAGAACCGACACCCACTGCCGAGGATTGACTATCTCTTTGATCAGTTAGTTGGCGCCTCAGTGTTTTCGCAGTTGGACTTAGCCACTGGCTTTCATCAACTGAGAGTGGCTGAGGATAGTATAGATAAGACTGCTTTTAGGACTCCTGACGGATTCTATGAATGGCTAGTGATGCCCTTTGGTTTGACAAACGCCCCTGCATATTTTGTTGATTTGATGAGTAGGGTGTTTAGGGAATACCTTAACAAATTCGTGGTAGTCTTTGTGGATGACATCTTAGTCTTTTCTAAGAATAAAGAAGAGCACTCCCTACATCTTAGGGAAGTGTTGGAAACCCTTCGAGCGCATAACCTTAAGGCAAAATTTTCTAAGTGTCACTTCTGGAGGAAGGAAGTACGGTTCTTAGGGCACGTGGTTTCCAAAGAAGGGATAGCAGTGGATCCCGCAAAGGTAGTGGCCATCCAAGATTGGAAGGTCCCTAAAAATGCAACCGAAGTAAGAAGTTTCTTGGTGTTGGCTGGCTATTATAGGAAGTTTATCAAAGACTTGGCAAAAATATCAGCTCCATTAACACGGTTAACGAAGAAGAACCTGGTTTTTACGTGGGACAAAGATTGCGATGATGCGTTCCAACGTTTAAAGAAAGCCTTAACTTCAGCCCCAGTCTTAGTGCTGCCAGACGAGAATAAACCGTTTACCATCTATACTGATGCTTGTGGGACGGGACTTGGCGCGGTCCTCATGCAAGAGGGAAGAGTAATAGCCTATGGTGGAAGGCAGTTGAGGGTTCATGAAAAGAATTACCCCACGCATGACTTAGAGCTAGCCGCAATTGTTTTCGCGCTTAAGTCTTGGCGTCACTATCTTCTTGGTGAGAAATTCGAACTGTTCACTGACCACAAATCATTAAAATACTTATTCTCTCAGAAGGATTTGAATTTAAGGTAGCAACGGTGGATGGAATTCTTAGCCTCCTACGATTTTGAAATAGCATATACCCCGGGCAAGGGTAACGTGGTGGCAGACGCCTTAAGTAGGAAAAGGTTGTCCTTGAGTCCGTTGTTTGTTGAACGACAAAGCTTAGAATTCATCTCTATGTTTGACTTTAGACCCTCCGTTGACTTAGTACCCGGTCTGTTAGCATCCTTGGAGGTTAGACCTACACTTCTAGGACGGGTTGGTGAGGCACAGCGAGACGACCCACGGTTGGTTGAGATAGTAGAAAAGCTCAAAGGGGGGAGTCGTCAAGCCATCTTCGTAGGTATACCCTAGACGATAAGGGTTGGTTACGAAGGGATAATAGACTTTGTGTACCACAAGACGAAGACTTAAGAAAGGCCATTCTTGATGATGCTCATCGCTCAAAAATGACCATTCATCCCGGCGGGGATAAGATGTACAAAGATATGAAGCGGGTTTTCTTTTGGGCCGGTATGAAAAAGGATGTGGCCGAGTACGTCGCTAGATGCTTGGTGTGCCAACGAGTTAAAGCAGAACAAAAGAAACCCGGTGGGTTGCTTCACCCATTAGAAGTTCCACTATGGAAATGGGAAAGCATCTCAATGGATTTTGTGGATGGATTACCAAGATCAAGGAAGGGTAACACGGGGATTTGGGTTATAGTAGATAGACTTACTAAAAGCGCCCATTTTATTCCCGTGAAAAGTAAGAGGACTGCTCCGTGGTTGGCTTCTGTATACATTAAGGAGATAGTTCGTTTGCACGGTATTCCTTCTAGTATAGTAAGCGACCGTGACCCCATCTTTACTAGCGAATTTTGGAAGAGTTAACAAGAGGCGGTAGGGACTCAGCTATGTTTGAGCACCGCATATCATCCTCAGACAGACGGCCAGACCGAGAGGGTGAATCGCATTCTAGAGGATCTTTTAAGGCTTTGTATCCTAGACTTTGGGGGTACATGGGAAGAGCACCTTCCGTTAGTAGAATTCGCATATAATAATAGCTTTCAGTCTAGTATTGGCATGGCACCTTTCGAAGCTCTTTATGGAAGGCCTTGCCGTTCGCCTACATGTTGGTGGGAATCTACCGATAAAATCCTACTTGGGCCCGATATGGTTAGGGAAACCTCGGAGAAGATTGAGTTGATTCGAAGGAGGATGAAAGCAGCACAAGATAGGCAAAAATCGTATGCTGATAAGAGGAGGACAGATCTTGAGTTTGACATTGGGGACATGGTTTTTATCAAAGTATCTCCGTTACAGAATGTTGTTCGCTTTGGGTCCGTGGGAAGATTAGCACCAAGGTTTGTAGGGCCGTTTCCTGTAAAAAAAAAAAGGATTGGGAAGATGGCATATAGGGTGGAGTTACCTGAGAAACTTAGTGGAGTACACGACGTATTCCATGTGTCACATTTGAGGAAGTGTTTGCACAAGACCGCGGAGGTGGTAGAGCCGAGCTTGCTTAAAGAGGTGGAAATAGAGCGTGATGCAACAATTAGACGAGCTCCTACATGCATTCTTGGGTCGGAGATCAAAAAGTTGAGGAATCGAGAGGTCAGACTGGTCAAAGTGCAATGGGGAGATGATGAGAGCAACGCAACTTGGGAGACAGAAGAGAAGATGCGTTCGTTGTACCCTTTTCTTTTTGAGGGTATGTCTTTTAATTTCTCCTTTATCGCTTAGCTTATCTTATCTTATCTTTAGTATGTCCTCTCATTAGTATCTTTGACCTTTAGTTAGGATAATCCTATGGTTGAAACATATGTTTGAGACATGTTATGTATGATGGATGCAAAATGGATGCAAGTGTTTGCTAGTGGTTGCTCGTGGATGCATATATACACACACTTTAGGCACTAGATCGGCTCAGTCACTACATATTGCATATTGCATATATATGGATGTATTTAGTAAAATGGATGAACGATGGTTGTATTATCATGTGGATGCTGCATTCAGATGATGGTTGTGCACGCATATAGAAGTATTATGTAGCATTAAGAATCTTTTGCATACATAATGGATGCATGGCACGATCATAGTTGCATTAAGGAGGTCAACTGAATCAGTGGACCGCCTGATTTTGCATTAGATACGGACATATACACACACTGTGCATTTAAACATGAAAGCATTAGAAGTCTGTAAGGACAATGGATGCCTGTGTATGATGGATGAGTAGATGGACGTTTGGATGGTAGAATATACATTCTTCCAGACTTGAAGATTTCGGGGACGAAATCCTAAAAGGAGGGGAGAATGTAACACCCCGAATTTTCTATTAACACTAAAGTTGCTAAAATATTAATAAGTGTGTAAGAGGGGGGATGTATCTAATATGAATATAAAAGTGTGTAAGAGAGGGGATGTATCTAATATGAATATAATAACAATAATAAGTGTGTAAAAGGGGGGGGATGTATCTAATGTGTACATTGTAGAATATATATATATATATATATATTGCTGAGTGTTTGCTGAGTCACTTCTGACTCATTGCTGAGTCAACAAGATAAACCCCATCTTGTCTGAACGGCTGCGGTTATCTCTAGGTTAAATCTAATGGCCTAAATGCATTCTAAAATCTATAAATAAGTGGGTAGACCCTAAACCTAAATCACTTGTAAAATTAGAGAAGCTACCGTCATGCTGCTGCCATGGAGTTCAGCGTAGCCGTCATAAACTAAGAAGAGGAAGCCTAATCATCTACAACTAAATCTACACAAATCAAATCAAAAGATCTCTCTTTCTCTAATCCTTTTCTTTTGTTGGTGAGTATGATGATTCTCACAAGACTATTACAAACTAATTTGACTCAGTTATGAATGGATCACAAGAAAGTGATGTGATTTGTAATTGTAAATTCTATATATTGTGGATCTCTTATTATGTTATTATGTTGTCGTATGATGTAAATTATATATGCTATGTCATGCTATGTTGTAAATTCTCTTATGCTATGTCGTGCTATGTTGAGAATCATGTCAAGCTATGTTATACTATCATACTATGCCATGTTATAAATCATGCTATATTATGTTGAAAAATCATGATGTTGTTGGATCATGCTTAAAGTTATGTTTTTTTTTCTTAATTTAAATGGATCTTGTTTATGGGAATTTGCCTATTAGGTTAGGTGTACCCATAAACTTGAAACTATAATTAAATAAAACTTGATTATGGGAATTTGCCTATTGAGTTAGGTGTACCCATATAAAACCATGTTGTTAAAAAAAAAAAAATTAGATGATGTTGATTCACACATGTTCATATGTAAGTTTATGAAAATTGATTGAGATTATATTAGGTGAATTTTGAACAAGTTGACACCTTTAGGTCCATGACATGTATAATCTATGCAAGTTGGACATATGCAAGTTTCACCCCTTATTATGATTCATTTGGTCACATATACATGTTGTTATTATGATAATCTCTTTTATGCTATGAGTTAGGCTATTCGAGTCTAACATATATTTTGCGAATAAACGTTCAAACGTGGGGTAGGGGTAATATTAGGAATTAATAAATTGGGTGCAATTTTGTAAGATATTGCATACCATGAATGGATGTCCATAATTGAGTCAATTATGGACATTGTTAAAAATTGGAAGTAATTAATAATTCAAGTAGGGAATTATTAAAATTGGGGGAAAGTGGATTATTATTAATAATCAATGCTTAGGACACGAGGTTGGACCCGTTTGTGATGTAAACCTGCCCGGACCCGCCCAGCAAATCCAGTAGTCACAAATGTCGGCCCAATGTGAGAGGTCCTAGGCCCAAACTAAAGCATAACAGTTGTAAAGACACGAGGTTAGACTCTTTTATGGTGTAAGACTGCCCGGACCCGCCCGGCAAATCCAGCTGCCATAAATGCCAGTCTAATGTGAGAGGTCTTTATGAGGTTATGGCCTTAATGAACTAAAAAATACTTAACCAGATAATCATGTAAGGTGGGACATGGGGGTTAAGTAGGTGCCTTGGGTGGCATGAGGAATCTGGTGGTTGCCTTTAGAGGCATTTGAAATACGATTAGACTTAACCGAACACACATGTAAATGAACATGACTAAGTGGGTTAAGTGGGATGGACTAATGGGGACAAGCTTAGGTGGAATGCTTGTGGTAAATAGTGGGGGCCCATTTCAACCAGTATCCCAAAACGTATCTTTATGGGCTCGACCCAAGTCGAGGACGGGACACGCATACTGGGTTTGACTATAAGAGGCCAAAACAGGGAGCGGTGGCAACGCAAGTCCAACGGGTTTCATATGCGTGTGTGGACCCGGGCTGGTAGGTAAGACGTTGTTGCATCGTGTAGGTATAAGTCGTGCATGTCCGTTGTATCAGGTTGCCACTTTAGGGGAGTGATACACCCCACTGTGGGGCCAACACGGGTATCTACGAGTTAGGGAGCCGATCGAATAATGGGAAGTAGGGTACACCTAGTGGAGATAGGGGCAGGCGGCACCTATGTAGTCAGCTAGGGGTACGTAAAGCCATTGGGAAAGTTTCTAAGTGAAGCTAAGTGGGATGAATCTTTAGGGTGACTGGTGTGGTGCAGTATAGTGTTTATCCTTTAGTATTTAGGAGCGCCTATAACGTTGCCTTTAGCGATTGTCTATGTCCTTAATCTGCTCTTCATAGACATTTTCTTGTTTTCCAGCTTATGCCTTAGTCCAGTTATTTTGGTAATAGTATTGTAGAATTATCATATTCACCAGACTTATGTCTGACCCCCTCTTTTCCATCCTTTTTCTCCCTTCAGGTCCGCAGGTTGGGCCAAGTTCTAGTGGAGTCTAGTTGGATCGCTTATCTTCTGGAAAGCTTGGACTGCTGAAGTAAAGTCCAGCTTGTTATCTTTCTTTTTAATGGCTATTCATGTAATGGGATTATGTACTTGTTTTATCAAGATAGATATTGTACTTGACATTGAATATGGTGTTATGATGTAATCAAACATGTTTCGACTTCTGCTACAATGAAATAAAGTTTTTTTGAATTTCCAAGTACTATTTTATATCTGTCTTGTTGTAATTTTACTGTTCTATATTCACTTAAAACCTCCATGGAAGTTAATGCATTCCCTTTTTGAGTGACATTAATGGACGTGGGGTGTTACACATTATGAGTGACCGAGATCCGTTTTTTACTCGTGGATTTTGGAAGAGCTTACAAGAGGCGTTAGGATCAAAATTATATCTCAGTACCGCGTATCATCCTCTAACCGATAGTCAAACAAAGAGGGTGAATCGTATATCAGAAGATCTCTTGAGAGCTTGCATATTGGATTTATATGGACCATGGGATGACCATTTACATCTGGTGGAGTTCGCATATAATAACAGTTAACAATCCAGTATTGGTATGGCTCCATTTGAAGCTTTGTACGGAAGACCGTGCAACTCACCGTCATGTTGGTTAGAAACTAGTGAGAAGTTTGTGCTTGGACCAGATGTGATAAGAGAAACTTTAGACAAGATCAAGATTATTCAACAGCGAATGAAGGCTGCCCAAGATAGGAAGAAGAGTTATGCTGATAAGAGGAGAAGAGATTTAAAATTCTCCATTGGTGACTTGGTGTTTGTCAAGATTTCTCTGTTAAAGAGCATGATCGATTTGGCAGGAGAGGCAAGTTAACACCAAGATTTATTGGTCCATTCCCAGTTCTTGAGAAAATAGGGAATTTGGCCTATAAAGTTGAATAACCAGCGAAGATGGCAGGAGTTCACAACATATTTCATGTTTCCCAGTTAAGGAAGTTTGTGCATGACCCTAGTGTGACTATTACACCGGATCAGTTGGACGATATCGAGGTTGAACCCGAGGCGGTTGGGAACCGCAGGCCTATGCGTATTGTTGGGAATGATACGAAGCAGATTCGAAGGAAGGCGGTGAAATTAGTCAAAGATCAGTGGGGTAGTGATAAGGAAGACTGTACTTGGGAAACATAGGAGAACATAAGGAGGAAGTATCCAGAACTCTTTGTCTGGTAAGGTTTTTATAATGGTATAACACTCCCTTATTAGTAAACCGCATGTTAGGATAGGCTTGTTGTATTGTTTTATATGCTTTATTGTTTTGTTAATGATTGGTAGGCATGCGGGATCCTTTGTATGTTTTGGGTTAAGGAATTTCGGGGACGAAATTTCTTAAGGGTGGGGAAAATGTAACGACCCGCATTCTACGCATCGAAGGATCGTAGAATATTTATTTCTTTCACATACGAAGTCGTGTGGTCATGTAACTTTAGGAGATGACAGTTGGGGTCATCTCCCATGTTCATGATTTTTGCCGATTTTTAAATGACCGTTTTACCCCTAGCTAATCTTGTTTCGGCCATAACTTTTGATTGGAAAGGAGTTTTGACCTGAAACCATTTCCATTAGATCCGAATGATGGTTTACCTTTTCGTAAAGTGGTCATATGTGAAAAACGGACTTACCTTTTGGGAGATATGGCTGAATTAAGGTTTAGGAGGTGAAAAACTGCTTAACCGGGCCAAATGAGGTGATTAGTGAATGGGCCCATAAACCATTTCGGGATTAGGGTTATGGGGAAACTGAAATGAGCTAGGTTTTCATTTCATTTCAGTTTTCTGGTCGCCATTTACCTTTTAGGAACCCTAACAATGGCCTCCAACATCTAGAATCATCCCTAATCACATTCTTATCAAGTATTAGCCTAATCTACGTCAAATCAAAGAGAAATAGCACCAAAGAGAGGTTGGATCTGCTGTTAGACATCAGTATTCACCCAAATCAGCAGAGTTTCAGTTTTGAAAGTTTTAATTTCTGGTTAAGGTGAGTGATTTGCATAGTTCCTTACTAATTATTGTTAATTAAGGTTAATTAGTGTTAATTAGCGAATTTAAACATGATTAAAATCTGGAAAAATATTTATAAATTTTGAAATATTGTTTTAGGCCTCTGTTAGAAAATTTGGTAAGCTTGGTTAAGTTTTGCTAATCATATCATTAGTTTTTCTTAAACATGCTTAAGAGAAAATATGGGATTTTGGCTATGTTTGATCCGTATTAACATGTCAAATTGTTGTTTTAGTGTTTGTGGTCAATTATACATGTTGCTATGATTGTTTGGAATGATTTGTGATTGTATAGAAAAGTTAGATTGGCCGAAAACGCCATCGAATGGCGTAAACAGGTCGCTGGACAAAGTGCAGGAAGTGTGCAGAGAGCGGATCCCCTGAACCCCGAACCAAACCGCTCGTGGATGGTGGCACCGAACCGATCCGCTCACTTGGAGAGCCATACGATCCAACCCGGTTGCGCTTGAAGCTCTGGTCCGAACTGTTCTCCTGGAGTGCGCCATGAAGTCTCGACCCGATCTAGAGTGCTTGGGAAGGAGGACCGATCTAGAGGAGCTCTCCACGACCCGAACCGCTGGAGGAAGGACACCACGATCTGAACCGATCTGGAGAGGGTGCTAAGAACCGATGGGAACCCGAGCCTGGACGATGATCACGAACCAAATGAAGACCGATCCAGAGATGATGACCAAAACCCGAGATGCAAAGGTAGTCCAAATGGGGAGTTTGCACTCAGGATCCGGATGGGAACCAACGAGTCAACTTCATGAGTTGGGCTTTGCTGCGGGACGCGTGCAAAGGGGTTATCGACGTCCATAGCTTTGATTCACCACTGAGACGGATGTTAGGCTACGTATCAGTGCAGTGGCGTAGTTATTACTCCATGGGGCAGAGTGATCGTAGCATGGCTATGAGCCATTGCAATGGAGTCATCACGATTTCATGGGGCAGAGTGGACGTAGCACGGACTAGTGGCTATGGATCAGTGCAGTGGTGTCATCATGACACTATGGGGCAGAGTGATCATAGCAAGGAATGGGTGGTCAAAGCGGTGGATATCGTATGCTTTACACACTGAGTGAGAGATGTGAGGATGGTTGCTATGCTTGACTGTTTGACATTACCATGACATGCACACCCCCACCCCATATTCTTTACACCATATGTTAATGGAACCTTAGAGTATTGTACAGTATGTAGTGCTAACTCTTTGGTTGCAGGTCCAGGTTCATGTATGGTTTAGTATACCTGTTATCGTTCTGTTTTGTTGCTTATCGCTCATACCAAACTTTTGTATGACCTAGAGTTTTATGTCTCTTCTTATTACTCTGGGTGCTCTTAAATGAGCAGACTAGAGACAGGTTAGTTGGTTGTGCACGAGTAGCTGTCCGGAAACGAGCAGGAGGCTTATACATACTATTTGCTATATATTCTCCCTGTGTCGCTGTTGGTCACTACATTAGGCATTAGTAGTGTACCTTCCTTATTTGCTTTAGAGACAGTTTTCAAAAGTTGTAATAATAATGATGTGGAACATAAGCTTTATTTGGATTTTCCGCTGCAATGATGTTTAGTTTTCAGCTTATGCACTGTCTCACCTGTTTTATATCAAGTATGTTATTATTATATTTTATTCCTTACATTGTGAAACATTCTACAGGTTCCTTGTTAGTTCAAATTCCTTTCTTTTTCTTTCTTTGGCGACCGTCCCGTGCTGGTCGGGCATTGGCACAGCGCACTTTCATTGGAAATGTCGGCTAGTGCGGGGCGGGCCATCACAGTTATGAAGTTTGATAACAAGATTACAATATGCAAAATGATATTTAATATAACATTGCAACTAAAGAGTCTACTTACATAATTTTTGTATACAAAATGATAGTTTAATATAGCATTTGAGTAATGAAGTCTGATCTTATGTTTAATATAGCATTTGAGTAACGATAGACATGCATATCATTGAAAGAAATTATAGACAAATATAGCTTGATATAGTTACAGTAGAATATGTTACTTTTTTTGCTTGATGTATTATGTCGCAATGATAAATGGTAGAGAAAAATAACATCCAGTATTTGATAGATGATAGGAAAAGGCAAGACGAATAGCTATAGAATAATAGACAAATATAGCATTGAGTAAAAAATATAAACAAACATAACATGAAAAAATTATAGTTGAAAATGTTTTCTTTATTTGATTAATGTGTAATGATAGAATGTTAAATGATAGAGGAACATAACATTCAAGATTTGGAAGATGTAGACAAAAGCAAGATGAACAACTAAAGAATGATAGAAAAATATAGCATTGAGAAAAAAATGATAGACAAATATAGCATGTGGAATCAGTCTATACCCAAGATATATTGTTTAACCGAACAAACTAAAAAAATGCTAAAGACTTCTGAATTCAAACCTAAGTGGGTACATATGGAATGCGTCCAAACTTAAACCTAAACGGGTACTTATGGGATGTAAAGGACATCTGGACTCAAACCTAAGCGGGTACTTATGGGTTGCAAAAGATGGTCGGACTCAAACCAAAGCAGGTACCTTTGAAAACCAATATATACCCAAAACATATTGTTTAATCGAACAAACTAAAATAATGCAAAGGATGACCACACTCAAACTTAAGCGGGCACTTATAGTATGTAAAAGACTGTCGTATTCAAACCAAATCGGGTACCTTTGAAAACCAATATATATATATATATATATATATATATATATATATATATATATCCAAAACATATTTTTTAACCGAATAAAGTAAAAGAATGCAAAAGATGGTCAAACTTAAATCTAAGCGGGTACTCATAAGATGCAAAGGACGGTCGACCTCAAGCCTAAGCGGGTAATTTTGAAAACCAATCTATACCCAAAAAAAAATTGTTTAACCGAAAAACTAAAAGAATGTAAAGAACGGCCAGAACCAAAACATAAGCGAGTACTTATGGGATGTAAAGGAAAACCGAACTCAAGCCTAAGCGGGTACTTTTAGAACCCAATCTATATCCAAAACATATTTCTTACCAAACAAACTAAAAAACGCAAAGGACAGCCAGAATCAAAACCTAAGCGTGTACTTACAGGATGTAAAGGACGGTCGGACTCAAGTCTAAACAGGTACTTTTGAAAACCAATCTATACCAAAAACATATTGCTTAACCGAACAAACTAAAAGAATGCAAAGGACGGATGAACTCAAAACCTAATCGGGTACTTACGAGATGTAAAGGACGGTCGGACTCAAACATAATCGAGTACCTTTAAAAAATCAATCTATATCCAAAATATATTGTTTAACCGAACAAACTAAAAGAATGCAAATGAAGGCCAAACTCAAACCTAAGAGGGTACTTAGGAGATGTAAAGGACGACCAGACTCAAACTTAAGAGGGTACCTTTGAAACCAATCTATTCCCAAAATATATTGTTTAACCGAACAAACTAAATGAATGCAAAGGACGACTGGACTCAAAGCTAAGCGGGGTATTTATGAGATGCAAAGGACATCCGGACCCAAACTGAATCGGGCACTTGTGGGATGCAAAGGACATCTTGACTCAAACCTAAGTGAATGCGTTTAAAAACCAATCTATACCCAAAATATATTGTTTAATCGAACAAAAAAATGCAAAGGACATCTGGACTAAAACCTATGCGGGTACTTATGGGATGAAAAGGACATCCGGACTCAAACCTAAGCAGATACGTTTGAAAATCAATTTATACTCAAATTATATGGTTTAATCGAATGAATTAAAAAATGCAAATTTCAATCTAGCATTTTTGTATATAGCAGTCTAACTTTGAAACCCACTGGCATGATTTATAAAATATAAAATGATAATATAATCTAGCATTTTTGTACAAGATCTAGTAGAGTGCTTATGATACATAAATATTTACTTTCATATGACATTTTAATTATGAAATCCACTTCAATATCTATAACATTAAAAACGATATATTAATGTAGCATTTTTTTTGTAAAGTCTACTAGCATGTTTTTGATATTTGAAATGATAGTCCCTTGTGACATTTTAGTTATGAAGTATATTAGTCTATTTAAATCATGCAAAGTGATACAATAATATATTTATCACTATTACTCTCAATTACACAAAAATGCAATTTGAAACTAGCATAATACAAAAACTTTATACTCAATGTTTGTACTGTGAAGATCATAAAAAACAAATATTGTTGAGTATTTAGATGGCCAAATATATTTAGTATTCATGTAAATTTCAAAATATTTACAATTGATACAAATAATTAGCTATTAAAATGAAATGCAATATACATCTAGCCTTACATTTTAGCAAATTTAACAATATTTTGACCACAGTACTTTTGTGACCATCAATCGTTAGACATCTTGATAGCTAAATAGTCATTAGTGATCTCACTGAAATAGGCAGAGAAATTAATTGTACCTATAGTACACTCATCTAGACCCTAAAATTAACAAAACTTAAAATGAAATGCTATATACATCTAAAATTATACTTTAGCAAATTCAACAACTGTCTAAAACTAACAAAACATTTAATCAATACAAAATACAATACCAACAAACTAAACTGCACATGTAATAGAGTAAATTTCATAACACACACATAAATGATAGTTTCATATATCATTATTCTAGGTTGAAGCGTAAACCCAATCGAAAAAACTCATAGCAGCATAATCCCTTGTTCTCAAAATCGTAAATCACAAATCACAACAAGAACGAAAAACTCATTTGATTTTACAGCAGATACACGAATTGAAATCGATCGACCAATTTTGCAATGATCTCAATCTTTAGATTGAAGAAGACGATATAGAAAACACACGACTTCAGCTTGAAATCGAGATTAAGTGACAAACAGATGAAGTTGAGTGTCAAACCTAATATAAAATGACTTTTGGCTGAATGAAAATTTCGATTTGCCACCAGATATCATTATTCTAAGCAGAAAACACACGACACGACTTCAGATCGAAGAAGATGATAAAGATTGAAGACGCACGGTTTCTACTGAAGTCATCCTAATTTGAAATCAAGATCGAGTGATGAAAAGTTGAATTTGAGATTTGAGATCGAGTTCGAGATGGAAGAAGATATCTAATTTAATAATCGATCAAAAATATAAACACCACGTCCTTCTGATATACAAATTATATCCGCATCCTTCAACCAAAAAACATACCGTTGTCTTTCCTTAGATCGATTTTCCTATTTTAAACAATAACTAAAATACAGTTACCATTCCACACTAGTAAATTTATATGCATTCTTCCAATGTTCAGCTTTGCTTAATAAGAACTCCACGTTATGTCACTGCAAAGTCGCATAATATAATATCAATTATAGACCAACCACCTCCTTGTCTCTAATGTTATGAATATCAAACTCATCAATGACACAATCAATTCCCTGTACGCTACTTTTTTAGGAATGTGATGAATGATGAATTCGGTGTTATGATGAATGATGCAAAAATAAAAAAGCAACACACTTTGCATAGGTTTATGCAAAAAAGTGCATTTATAAAATGGTTTATTTATAAAAAATGGGTATCCAGTTAGATGATAAGAATATCATGCACGTCGTGAGCCATCAAGAACAATCAACCTTCAAAATTGGCTAATCATAATAAACAATTACATATTTTATTACTAAAAAGTTCATGTTTATTGGTGCTAAATATTTGCTATATATAGAATTAGGAAAAGTATTAAGTAAGTTGCATAAATTATCAATTATATCCCTAATGAACTTTCTCCAATATATATCCCCACCTAAAGAAGACGACAGACAGCAAAACAAAAACAAAAAAAGAGCAAAGATGGTTTCGAATTGTTGACATGTGCTAAAAAGAGGGATAGACCACCTACCCTTGTCTGGAAGGAGTCAGAAAAATATGATCAACGGCCTATTGTACCGAGAAGATAGGGGCCATAAATCGAATCAGGTAGCGCTATTTTGGTACATTGATTCCATCTGCAGTAATGTCTAATTTTTTGAATGTTTAAGAAAGATAATATGGATTCTCTGATTTTTATAAAGACATGAAACAGAGAATGTAACTTGTAAAATGAAAGCACAGAAACGTATTGAATTGATTAAGTTGTAATGTACAAAGATAGGCTTTATTTATAGCCTATGAAACAGATAAACGGGCTAAGCCAAGGGCTAAGCCCACTAACACAAAAGAATGTAAATACATGAGATACAGAGTTAGATCCAACATTTCCAATACCCCCTTTCAATTCAATCCGTGATTAGGGTTTGTGTCCATGGCGACTGGAAGTGAAATCGAGAGAGAGATGTTTCCAGAAACATGAAAAGGTCATTGAGAAGAGGATGAGAGCTTCGATTAACAAGAAAATATAGATCCTTGACGAGATGAGGTCTCCATGATTTGGAAAGTCTTCGTCTTCAACAAATCGGTAGTTAAAAGGGGAGTAATCAGTTTGTCCTTTCCTTTTTATCTTCTATGTAGCTCTCTTTGACTTTAAGTTCGTCTTTAAGCCTCTGAAAGTTCTTAATAAATAGTGCCTTTGTAAAAACATCAGCTTTTTGTTAATATGGTGGTATGTGACGAACTTCAAGTTTCCCTTTTGCTATTTGTTCACGAACAAAGTGTAGATCTATCTCAATGTGTTTAGTATGAGAGTGTAACACCGGATTGCTAGACATGTAAATTGTGCTTAGGTTATCAGACCAAAGTGTTGCTTTGTCTTCCTTTTGAATTTTTAGTTACATTAATAATGACTGTAGCCACATGATTTTTGATGTTGCACTTGCCATACTTCTGTATTCGACTTCACTGTTGGATATGGATACAGTTTATTGTTTTTTTGAGCTCTAGGAAACTATATTATCTCCAATGTATATACAGTGAACAGAAACAGATTTTCTATCATCTAAATCTCCAGCACAATTTGCATCACAGTAGCCAGTTATGTTTAAATGCTTTCCTTTATTGATGTGTAGACCCAAGCTTGATGTTCCTTTTAGATATCTGAGTATGCTTTTTATGCCTTTCCAGTGGCTGTCCATAGGGTTCTGCATAAATTGAGATAGTTTGTTAATGCTAAAACTTATATCTGGCCAAGTAATAGTAACATATTGTAGAGCACCAATGATGTTCTTATATTGTTTAGCATTAATTATGGGTTCTCCTCTGTATTTTGATAAGTTCTGACTGCTTATCATAGGAGTAGGTTGAGGGTTAGCATTTGCCATTTTTGCCCTGTCAAGCAGTTCTGCAATGTATTTCTTTTGATTGAGAATAATTCCAGTAGGAGACTTGATAACCTCAATGCCTAGGAAGTAGTTTAATTCTTCAAGACCTTTAAGGGATAATTGTTGATGTAAATAAGTAATCAATTCTTTAATCTGTTTTTCATTGTTCCCTGTGATAATTAAATCATCAACATATATTAGTATAAAAATAGATGATGTTGCAGAGATGTTAACAAATAATGAGGTATCAGATTTGACGGACTGAAATCCTTTTTTAATGAGTGTATTTTTCAGTTTATCAAACTAGACCCTACGAGCTTTCTTGAGCCCATAAATAGCCTTTTTGAGTTTACAAACAAGATTTTTATCTTGTGCATAGCCTTGTGGTTGTTGCATATAAATTTCTTCTTGTAAATCACCATTTAAAAATGCATTGTTAACATCTAATTGCCTTATAAACCAATTTCTAGAAACAACAATAGTAAGAACAAGTCTAATTGTAGTTGGTTTCACCACAAGGGAAAATTTTTAGTGAAGTCAACCCCATGTTCCTATGTGTAACCTTTGGCCACCAATCTGGCCTTATACTTGTTTATGCTTCCATCTGGGTTCTTTTTCAGTCTGTATGTCCACCTACAATTAATTATATTTTTGTTTTATGGTGGAAATACTAGCTCCCATGTTTTGTTATTGACAAGAGCTTTGAATTCTTCAACCATTGCTGACTTCCATTGAGTGTTGTTGATAGCGTGAGTGAAATTTTTTGGTTCAATGTTTGAGGACATAGCAGTATACACTTTAGGCTTGAATATTCCTTTTTTTGCTCTTGTCATCATTGGATGTTTGTTAACTTCTTGTGGCACATTTACTGCTGGCTGAGCACTATTTGATAGTGAGTTTTCAGAATTATTCTGATCTGAACTAACTTCTGTATTTGAATTTCTTTCAGCACTTTTCTCTGAGCTTCTTGAAGCTGTATGAGGAGTCTGACTTGTTTGTCTGGAGGAACACCCAGTTTCTTGACTTGGCTTTGAAGATGAATTGTGTTGAGAATGTGAAGTTTTACGTTTCTCTTCAGACTCCATTGCCTTGGTTGCTTCAGGATATTGAGGTAATACAGGTATGGATTTCCTTGTATTATAGACCTTTTGTGTGGTTTTTATGTACTGATTTTTGAAAGGAAATTCCTTCTCATTAAACACCACATGTCTACTTATAATAACTTTACCTAACTCATCCAAACATTCATATCCTTTTTGATTGGTATTGTAACCAATAAATGTACAAGATTTGGATATGAAATTGAGTTTGTTTTTATTGTAAGGCCTAATACAAGGAAAACACAAACATCCAAAGGTTCTGAGAGTTCCATAGTCAGGTTTAATCCCAAAAAGTTTTTCAATAGGACACTGACCTTTCAAAACTTTAGTTGGAAGTCTGTTAATTAAGTAAACTACTGTGCTAAAAGCTTCAGGCCAAAACTTTAATGGCATTGAGGCTTGAGCCAGCAAGGTCAGTCCGGACTCCATTATATGCCTATGTTTTCGTTCAACCAAACCATTTCGTTCAGAAGTATACGGACAGGTTGTTCTATAAGTTATCCCTTTTTTGTGAAAATAATTAATAAGAGTTTTGTGCTCACTACCACCATCAGCCTGAAATGTTTTCATTTGAATGCCAGTTTGTTTTTCTGCCATGACTATAAATTGTATGATAGCATTACTTGCATTAGATTTGTTCTTTAAGAAATAAATCCAAGTATGCCGTGTATATGAATCAACAAATGATATATAGTATTTGAACTCATAGTCAGAATTAATAGGTGTTGGACCCCATAGGTTTAAGGCAACCATTTCTAGAGGTTCACTATAATTAGTTTCAGAATTAGCAAAAGGTAATTTATGGCTTTTACCTAATTGATAGTAAGTGCAAATATATGGAAGTGTACAGTTATCAAAGGGAATGTTATTTTCAGTAAGTATCTTTTTGACAATCTTTTCACTGGGGTGACCTACTTTGCTAAGCCAAATGTCAAATTTGCTAATATGTCTGCTATTAGTAACATTTTCATCAACATTTTTGCTTTGTTTATCATCAATAGTATCTTCATAAATATTACAATTACAATTCAAACTAGCAGACTTATTGCATATTATAGAGCAGAATTTATAAAGACCTTGATCAGCTTCACCTTGTAATAACACTTCTCTAGTTAGTATGTCTCTAATCAAACAGTATTTTGGATAGAATTCAAAAAAAACATTGTTATATTTGGCAAATTGAGACACGCTAATGAACTTTTTCCTGATTTTTGGTACCCTAAGCAAATTATTTAAATATAATTGTCTTTTCCCTCTGATATGTGCACTTCCTGTGTGTGTAATATTAATGCAGTCACCATTACCTAAACAAATAAGTTGTTTACCTTTGTACTCTCTGTTTCCAACATTAAGATTTTCAAGGCTGCTGGTAATATGATTGGTTTCACCTGTGTCTGGATACCAAGCATCATCAAGAACATGTTCTGGTTTAGCCACTTCACTCAATTGACAGCTTTTATTTTCATTACCCTGATCTGTTTCATCCTTTGCTTGTGTAAGGTTGACATTTCCATTGTTGTTTCTTTGATTTCCTGAATTCTGACCTGGCATAAAGCCTTGAGTAAATCTGAAGTAACATTTTGCTGTCGTGTGACCAAGTTTTTCACAGATCTGACATTTTGGTCTTGAGTTGTTATTCCACCCGCCTCTTCCTCTTGATCTATTTGAAAATCCACCTCTCTGTCTATTTTGTTCATTTCTTGGATTTTTATTTTTGTTTTTAGCAGCATAGTTGACAGACATTTCTGGATCAATAATTTTCATATGATCAATTATTGATTCATGAGCAAGAAGAGTATAATATACATATTGCATGTCTGGTGTGTTTCTTTTTGATGATAAAACTGCAACAATAGCCTCATAATCATGACTTAAACCATTTAGTATAGTTAGCACTTTCTCATCCTCCCTTACTCCGTAGACTGCAGAGCTTAGCAAGCTGTATAGTTTTTAACTGTAGCAAGATACTTTCTCATATGTTCTGAGTCTTCTTTCTTGATAGTCTATAGTTCTCGTTTGTAGTGCATTGCTCTAGCTGGTGATTGAGTGCTAAAAACTCTTTCTGTAGTAGCCCATATTTCATGTGCAGAATTACATTCAATGACTTGAGGTAGAAGATTGGTACTGATAGATGATAAAAGTTCTTGAACTTATCAATCTATCTTGTCTATAGTATTTGTATATTCTTTGTTGCTCACAATCTTGTTCCAAAGATGTATCCTTCGAGGCCATAGCCATGTATTGCGGTTTGGACTTGCAGTTTCCGCAACAGATAATTATCTTCTTCCAATTGTACTGTTATCATGACTTTGTAGGCTAATAACAGTTTTGATCAGGTTGTTGGCTTCAGTTGCGAGATCTTGGTTGTTCAGTTGACTAGGCAAGGATGATGAAACATTTCCAATTTCTGACTGTGAGTCTCCAGACATGATGAATCGATTTCTGGAAGAAAAGCGAGGCAAAGAATAGGAAATTGACTGAGCCTTCAGGTATTTACTTCTTTATTCAAGAAAAATGAAGAGAAACTTGAGATTAGAATGCAACCACTTTATTGAATACTTTCTTCAGCAAAGTTAGGACGGTTTCTAATGTAGAATCTGATTTCTTGAATTGAGAGTGTGATATATGAACTGGCTTTATTGATTTCCAGTTCAGTTTATCTTTGAGAAATTGATGATGCAACCAAGAATTCAATGATTTTTTGGCACGATACTCAATTCGAAAGTGTAAACTGAATTATATCTCCCAAATGATGAATTTGAATCTGATGGGAGAAATTATAATCAACTCACTGTGATTCTTGAATAGAGAATGCTATCAAGATTGAAGATAACAAGCGGATGCAGTGGATCAATTTGCTGTGAAGCATTCGCTGCTCTGATACCAAGAAATATAATATGGATTCTCTGATTTTTACGAAGACATGAAACAGAGATTGTAACTTGTAAAATGAAAGCAGAGAAACGTATTGAACTGATTAAGTTGTAATGAACAAAGATAGGCTTTATTTATAGCCTATGAAACAGATAAACCGGCCAAGCCAAGGGCTAAGCCCACTAACACAAAAGAATGTAAATACACGAGATACAAAAAAGAATGAAAGCGACATTTCCAATAGTTTGCACGGTCTGATGCTCTCAATTTCTTGCATACACATTAATCAATGCAGTCTACCTCAAACTAGTTAGATTCACAACCCCATCCATCTCATCACATGGCTCTTGATCGTTTTTTCATACATGATAGTGGTTTTCATTTTCGATGGTTGCTTGTTGCAAAAAAATGATTTACTAAGGTTCATGATGGATCTGCCAAAGTTTGCATAGTTATATATGATTATAGCTTGTAGTGTTTTTAATCACCTCTTTTCTTAATAATTATGAGTTATAAAAATTATTGTCAGGTATTCAGGAAGTCAAGTCTGTAGCCTTCCTATTTTCTGGACAATGAGAAAAATCTTGGTTTTGTGAAATGGTTTAGTTGGTGCTGATTTTCATGTATGCATGCATACTTTCAGGTTTCATATTAATGAAACATTTGACATGATTTTAATACTTCCACTGGCCCTTTTAGCAGAAACAATTTCCATTCTGCAAAAATGCTTGTTTGGTAATTCTACTATCCAAGCTAGTTTTAATATATTTCAGTAGTAAAATTCTTTATGTTTCCGTCGTGTCCACATATAACATTACTGCAGCATCCATTTTACATTTAGCTTCACACAAAGCGGTGTACAATTCTTCTACTACTTTATCGATAATTGCTTTCCTGTTCATAATAAGAATTGTTCAATAGAAATTATCCAATATTTACATTATTTGAGATTATAATATTATGAAATAAGGTGTGGACAGGATGTTAGAACTTCAACTCCAAGACGAATGTTCTAGTGCTTTATAAGTTGTTTAATTTAGGCTGTATGTTAATTATTAAGTGCAGATTGTATAATTTAAGTTGGCTACATTCATGCTCCTTAACCATGGAATTCGAATGTGCTGCAAGTTTGTTATCCATCGATTTTTTTTCTTCAATCACCACGGACGTTCCCTTTCTTTTGTTGGAATAAATGAATAATGAAGGTGTAGGGTTGCGTATCCCACAATGTAGGAATAGTCCCACATTGTAGGGTATAAGTAATTATAATGGTACATATACAAAAGTATTGAGACTATTATAAATTCCTAAGAGAGTGCTATGGATCAACAATGGGGTCCATAAGGGGTGGTGGAACGCATCACCCCGCACCCGCACCCGTACCCGAACCCGAGCCCGAGCCTGAGCCCGTGCCCGCTCCCATACGCGTGTGCAAATGGGCATTTGCCCGAGCCCATGCCCACTCCCGTACGCGTGTGCAAATGGGCGTTTGAGGCGTCTTGTAGGCACTTGCACTTACTGAAAAATCTGATTCACTTACCGAGTAAAAGTGCAGAATCGTTTCACATACCGAAAATCTGATTCTCTGACCATCTTCTTCCTCACACATACTGTTCTTAAATTCTTCTCTTGAGTTCGTCGCCGTTCGCATCGCCAGCGCATCCTTGTGAACCAGATTCCGTTTCACCTTGGGAAACAATTGCTCATTTCAACCCAAACGCGGCGTAGGGGGAGAAAATCTGTTTTAAGGGAACAACAGAGTGTTGGACTCGGATTTCGCAATCACACTTGCAACCGGAATACAAAATGGTACGGTATTCTGTTAACCCAATTTCTAAATTAGGGTTTCTGTACGAATAACAATCTTAAAACAGATTTTGCGCTTTTGCATAACCGTGTTACTGCTTGCAGATGATGGCTCATGACAGTAACAATTCGGTAAACAAGAAGCCCGTACCACCCACTGTTCCTCCCGCTCAGCCCGGAACTTTTCCTCAGGCTGTACCTTTCTCACATGGGGAACGGCCAGAGAAATTTACTGGTGTGGATTTCAAGCGTTGGCAACAGAAAATGCTCCTTTACTTGACCACACTGGGATTGGCCAAGTACCTTGAAGAGGACCCTCCGAAAGTAGATGAACTCGAGCCTGACGCCACGAAAGTCGAAGCGCTCACTGTTTGGAAGGGTTCAGACTTCATTTGCAAGAATTATATACTAAATGGCCTCGACAATACCCTGTACAATGTATATTGTACTATTCAAATCGCAAAGATCCTCTGGCAGGCACTGGAAAAGAAATATAAGACTGAAGACGCCGGCATGAAGAAATTCATAGTCGGAAGATTTCTGGATTACAAAATGGTCGACTCTAAGACAGTTGTCAGCCAAATTCAGGAACTTCAAGTCATTATCCATGAAATTCATGGTGAAAAGATGGCGTTGAGTGAATCTTTCCAAGTCGCTGCGGCAATAGAAAAGTTACCTCCATCATGGAAGGAATTCAAAAACTACTTGAAGCATAAGCGCAAGGAGATGTCCATGGACGATCTGGTTGTTCGTCTCAGAATTGAGGAAGACAACAGAAAGTCTGAAAGGAAGGAAACAAACACCATGGTGGCCAAAGCAAATGTGGTCGAGTCTGACAAGAACAACAAAAGAAAAAGGGAGCAAAATCCAAATGCAAAAAAGGCTAAGAAGTTCAAAGGAAATTGCCATAATTGCGGAAAGAAAGGTCACAAAGAAGTTGAGTGTCGAGGACCAAAGAAGAAGAAAGACGAAGCCAATGTTACTGAATGTGATAGGCTCTCGGATAATGTTTCAGAAATGAACTTATCTGCTGTAATCTCCGAATGCAACTTGGTTGGTAACACAAAGGAATGGTTTGCGGATACTGGTGCCACAAAACATATTTGCGCTAACAAGTGGATGTTCTCCAACTACAAGCCTGCGACACAAGAAGAGAAACTCTTTATGGGAAACTCCTCTACATCAAAGGTTGAAGGCAAGGGAAAAGTGGTTCTCAAAATGACTTCTGGAAAAGAACTCACTTTGAATGACGTGCTCCACGTTCCAGATATTTGGAAGAACTTGGTCTCGGGATCACTACTGAGCAAGAATGGATTCAAGTTGGTCTTTTTTTTTGATAGTTTTGTACTGTCTAAAAATGGAGTGTATGTGGGTAAAGGATATGTGAGTGATGGTCTGTTCAAAATGAATGTAATGACTATTATACCAAAAGATATGAATAAAGTGGAACCTTCTATTTATATCGCTGAGTCATTTAATATATGGCATAATAGATTAGGGCATGTTAACTTTGATACTTTGCGAAAAATGATAAACTTAGAATTTATACCTAAGTTTGCCATAGTCTCGAATTACAAATGTGAAACATGTGCCGAATCAAAGCTAACTAGAACTTCTTTTCATCAAGTTGAAAGGTATATGCAACCTCTAGATTTAATTCACACATATGTGTGCGATTTAGAAATGTGTCAAACTAGAGGAGGAAAACGGTATTTTATTACCTTTATTGACGACTGCACGAGATACTGTCATGTATATCTCCTTAGAAGTAAGGACGAGGCATTCGACGTATTTAAACAATACAAAGCAGAAGTTGAAAATCAACTTAATAAAAAAATAAAATCACTAAGAAGTGATAGAGGAGGAGAGTACGAATTTCCTTCTGAGGAATTCTGCGCCGAACATGGTATTATACACCAGACAACGACACCATATTCCCCTCAATCAAATGGAATAGCAGAACGTAAAAACCGTACACTAAAATAAATGATGAATGCTCTACTCATTAGCTCTGGTTTACCAGATAATTTCTGGGAAGAAGCTATACTTTCTGCTAATCACATCCTTAATAAAGTGCCTCGAAAGAAGACTTCTAAATCACCGCATGAATTGTGGAAATGCAGACCACCAACCCACAAATACTTGAGAGTGTGGGGGTGTCTTGCCAAAGTTGAAATACCAAAACCAAAGAAGGTCAAAATTGGACCAAAGATTATAGATTACATATTTATAGGATATGCTTATAATAGTGCTGCTTATCGGTTTTTGGTATACAAATTTGAAATTGATGATATACATGAAAACACCATTATAGAATCTCGAAATGCTAGATTCTTTGAACATATTTATCCTCTGAAATCCTCTATTGAAACTGTCGTTCAAGAAAAATCCAGAGATACTAATGAGGATAATACTGATCAAAGAACACATAAAAGAAATGTTGAAACAGAGGAAGAGGAACCTAGAAGGAGCAAACGACAATGGGTCTCTAAAAACTTTGGACCCGATTTCTATGCATATATGATCGAAAATGAACCTCTAACCTATCAACAAGCAATGTCATCTCCATATGCTCCTTACTGGAAGGAAGCTGTCAATAATGAAATAGAATCCATTTTGCAAAACCATATATGGGAACTAGTGGATCTACCTAAAGGATCAAAACCACTAGGATATAAATGGATATTTAAGAAAAAACTCAAGGCTGACGGCTCAATAGATAAGTATAAGGCTCGAATAGTAGTCAAAGGATTAAAACAGAAAGAAGATCTGGATTATTTTGACACCTACGCACCAGTAACTAGAATAACATCCATTAGAATGCTTATTGCAATTGCGTCTATATAAATTTGGAAATACATCAAATGGATGTAAAGACGACATTTTTGAATGGTGAGTTAGAGGAAGAAATATACATGCTGCAACCTGAAGGATTTGTAAGCCCAGGAAATGAAAACAAAGTGTGTAAGTTGGTGAAATCACTTTATGGTCTTAAACAAGCACCAAAACAATGGCATGAGAAATTTGATGAGACTATGTTATCAAATGGATTCAATATAAATAAATCAGATAAATGTGTTTATATAAAATACACACATATTGGATATGTCATTGTATGTCTATATGTTGATGACTTATTAATCCTAGGCAATAATAAGGCCATAATAACATCAACAAAAGATATGTTATCCTCCAGATTTGACATGAAAGATCTAGGATTGGCTGATGTAATATTGGGTGTAAAAATTGTAAGAACGCCTCAGGGATATGTATTATCCCAATCACATTACATAGCCAAGATACTTGAAAAATTTAAGCAATACAATATAACTATTGCAAAATCGCCAGTAGATATGAACCAAAACTGGGTTAAGAACACTGGTGACAATATATATCAGCTCGAATATTCTCGCATATTAGGAAGTATCATGTATGTAATGAATTGCACAAGGCCAGATATCGCATATGCTGTAAGTAAGCCGAGTAGATTTACCAGCAATCCTGGTAAACATCATTGGAAATCGATAATAAGAGTTCTTGGATATCTAAAGTATACACAGAACTTTGGTTTGCATTATACAAATTATCCTTCCGTGTAGAAGGATACAACGATGCAAATTGGATAACTGGCTCAAATGACACAAAATCCACAAGTGGATATGTGTTTACATTACGAAATGGAGCAATCTCATGGAAATCACCCAAACAGACTTACATAGCAAGGTCGACAATAGAATCGGAGTTCATTGCTCTAGATAAAGTCGCAGAAGAAGTAGACTGGCTTAGGAGTTTTCTGGAAGATATTCCAAATTAGGAAAAACCTGTACCTCCAATATGTATACATTGTGACAGTCAATCTGCTATAGGAAGGGCAAATAGTACACTGTATAATGGTAAGTCTCGACATATTCGTCGTAGACATAAAACCATAAGACAATTCTCTCTAATGGAGTTATCACTATAGACTATGTAAGGTCAAAGGATAACATAGCGGGTCCACTAACCAAAGGCTTTCCAAGAGAGAAAGTTCAAACCTTATCGATGGGAATGGGTTTAAAACCTATAAATTAAAAGTTTTCTAAAACGGAAACCCCACCTAGTTGACTGGAGATCCCAAGATCTAGGTTCAAAGGGACAACTAAATTTAAGATAAACTTGATGGCACTGTTAAAATTCAAACCATTCCTATGATAAGTCAGTGCAATAACCGTCGGAGAATAGGATAAGCATAGCTTTTAATGATGTCTATACTGTGGTGTTATAAAAGACCCAAGTGGAGTATTACGGGATACTCTTTATAGAATCACCTACGTGAGTGTGAAAGCGCCGCTTCAAAAAGAATTGTAAGGTCGAATTTTTAAAACACTCATGAGACCAAGCAGGTGTTCATGGCAAAAACAAACACAAATAGAGAACCAAGGAAGTTTAGAAATCATGTTGTGTGTTATCTACTATCTTGACCTATACAAAAAGCTTACAGTTCAAGGACATTCACAAGTCTACTGATTCGCTAGTAGGTCAAATAGATAAACACTAGGAAAGTTCAAGGCCATTGTGCTACTTTAACCGATACAACATAATTTCCCTAAGTTAAGAACAAATTAAAGAATTATTCATTCATGTGGGGGATTGTTGGAATAAATGAATAATGAAGGTATAGGGTAGTGTATCCCACAATGTAGGAATAGTCCCACATTGTAGGGTATAAGTAATTATAATGGTACATATACAAAAGTATTGAGACTATTATAAATTCCTAAGAGAGTGCTATGGATCAACAATGGGGTCCATAAGGAGTGGTGCAACGCACCACCCCGCACCCGCACCCGTACCCGAACCCGAACCCGAGCCCGAGCCCGTGCCCGTGCCCGCTCCCGTACGCGTGTGCAAATGGGCGTTTGAGGCGTCTTGTAGGCACTCAGCACTTTGCAATGTGCACTGTGCATTGTGCATTAGCGAGCCGAAACTATATTTTTGTTGGGCATTGCATTGTACATTAGCGGGCCGAAACTATATTTTGCTGGGCTTAACAGGTGTCATCTTTTGCAACGAACGGATACGAATTCAAACAGGTCGCAACGTTTAGAAACTAGTCGCTACCTTTCCAAACGAAACGTCCATTTGAATCGTCACCTGCAACAGATATAAATATATGGAGGCAAAATCGTTTTACTTACCGAAAATCTGATTCTCTGACCATCTTCTTCCTCACACATACTGTTCTTAAATTCTTCTCTTGAGTTCGTCGCCGTTCGCATCGCCAGCACAGCCTTGCGAACCATATTCCGTTTCACCTTGGGAAACAGTTGCTCATTTCAACCCAAAAGCGCCGTAGGGGGAGCAAATCTGTTTTAAGGGAACAGCAGAGTGCTGGATTCGGATTTCGCAATCACACTTGCAACCGGAATACAAAACGGTACGGTTTTCTGTTAACCTCTTTTCTAAATTAGGGTTTCTGTATGAATAACATCTTTGATGCATTTATTCGGTATTTTTTTTATTGATGGATATTGATATGATATCAGCTGACTAACCAGCAGTTTTGGAAATGTTCAACTTTGCTAAAAATAACGCTAATGCTAAAAGGTCCGAAATCCTTTTTGTCAAATTGTGCAAAAATAAGATCCAACGGTAGCCGTAGATCTTCTCTGCAAACTCTCCCCGAATTGCAAGCTCCTCCATGAATTGCGGTACTTCCGCACATTTTAGCACCCCCGAATTGCACGCTCCTCCATGAATTGCGGTACTTCCGCACATTTTAGCACCGACTTTTTCGGGCTTCATAACAGCGTTTAAAAAAAAAGGAAACAAACTTGGCACGGCTAAAGAAATAATAATATAAGTGAAAATGTCTAATAACTGACAAATACATATATATCTTTTTATCAATTCAAAGCATGGAATCATCGCTAATTTGTTTTTTGTATCAAATAAAACGTTTGAAATTGCTTATCATTCTGTTTACTTTTGCTACGATAATGATATGTAATTTCACTAAATTGATTTTTATCATATGAAAGCCTTATCATCAAAAAAACCTGCATCTACTTGGTTTTTCTAACATATACTACGGAGATGTTAAAAGGAAAAAAAAGGATAAAAGATAGAAGATATAACAGGTGGCAAGAATAACAAAAAATTGCTCGAAACTTTGCATGCTCATATTATTGAGAATGCTGCAAATTTCTAGAGAATTCCAAAGTATTGAAGATAATACAAATTTCTAGAATTCTCAAGAGATTAATAAATTGCTTTGTATTATTGAATAAGTATTTCTTGCTTTATCTAGAGTATTGTATCTAGAATATTCTTATGTATTATTATTAAATAAATTACTTGATGAATGTGGAATGTTCTCTCTAGAGAATTCTACATAATTGTAATGAGATGCCTATAAATATGAGCATGGGCACATTGTAAGGTTGTAGCAAAAAACTATAAGCAATAAAATTGTTGTATTACAAAAAACCATTGAGTAATTTCTCCATCAAACTTTCTTTCAACTATTCAACTATTTCAATCATTTATCCACAACAACTATTCAACTATTTCCTCTACTACAACTACTAACAAGTGGTATCGGAGCTTCGTTCGTTCGCATATTGGGCGAAAAAACATTGCAACAATTATAAGCTATGACAAACATTGCTCAATCTCCATCACCTTCTGTCCCTATTTTTGCCGGTGAAAATTATGATTTTTGGAGCATAAAAATGAAGACATTTCTTAGCTCTCAAGCTCTATGGGATATTGTAGATGAAGGGTTCACTATTCCTGAAGATACTTTAACTCTTAGCCAAGCTCAGAAAAAGGAGAGAAAGGAAAATAAACTAAAAAATTCAAAAGCGTTAAGTTTTCTACAACAAGCGGTGACCGACGCTATCTTTCCTAGAATAATGGGAGCTTCAAACGCCAAAGAAGCATGGACCACATTATAGGAGGAGTTTCAAGGAAGTGCAAAGGTACGCGCCATTAAACTTCAAACATTAAGGCGTGAGTTTGAATTAATAAAAATGAAGGAGTCGGATACCGTAAAGGATTATTACTCCAAAATAAAAGAAATAGTTAGTCAAATAAGGGCTTACGGGGATAATATTCCTGACAAGAGGATTGTTGAGAAAATTTTAATTTCAATTCCCCGTAAGTATGACTCAATCGTGACTACGATCGAGCAAACTAAAGATTTGTCTACCTTATCGGTGACTGAATTAATGGGCTCCCTTGAAGCATTTGAACAAAGAATGAGCAGGCATGATGAAGACTCGATTGAAAATGCTTTTCAGTCGAAACTCAAGCTATCATCCCAAAATAAAGCATATGGAGAAAATAAGTGTTAGACCCAAATGTGGTTCTAACACCCAAATTGATTAGAAACAAGATAAAGTAAAGCAGAAATAAAAAAGAACACACAAGATTTATAGTGGTTCGGCGAAGAAATGCCTACGTCCACTTAGTTTTCACTATATTCAGTAATTCAATTACAAATACAATGTAAGATTCGCTCACAACTCACTTTTGTTCACTCAGAAAGATTAAAACAGGAAATGAAAGATGGTTTGGATTTTCCGGGAGTGAAGGAATTCGAATGATGGAGGTACTTGGATTCTCAAAAGTGCTGAAAAAGATCCCTCTCTTTGTCTCTAGCTGGGGTATTTATAGGTGTGAATTTGCCTGAAATGCAATCCGGGTCGGAACACGTGTCATCCATCGCCCTCTCTTCGGGTTCGGATGGGCCATCAAGCAGACAACGCATCAATGAGATGGACGTTAGGGGTAGGAATTGGTCACATCCGGTCCGGTTCTCCAGGCGACTTTATAGGAGATTTTTCTGGATCATGGGTGCGGGTCGGAGACATGCAGGTTGGGGGGTTCGGATCGGAATACCCGACCCGAACCGGAGTAGCTCGGACGGCTCTTCTTCTCTAATCATACTCCGCTCCGCTCCGAAGTCATGGCAAGCAGACGGCTTTCCGATCCACCTGAGATTCATTGGCCTTCCGATCCGATCAGGTATGCTGTGCCAATTTATCCAGTAAGAGATATCCGATCCGAACAGAGAATTTTACTCGATCCGAACCGATACGCTGCTATCAATCTGAATTGTGGAGCTTCCTTCCGATCCGAACCGGAGTCGCATAACTTGAAATATTCTTCAACAGTTGGTTTCTTGACTTTGTGTTGCCTAGTTCACAAAGTAGGCTAACATTTTGCCCCCTCAAAGGATGCTTTCGTTGTACAAAGCGTCCTTTGATGTCGTTCAACCAGAATTGTCAAGGGTAATGCATCGATTTCCATTCGGTTCGGCGTCTGATCCGAGTGGCTTTTCTTCATTTCTGAGCAAATTTGGGAACTCTACTAGCCGTGTAACGCTTCTTGTAGGTATGCTCCTTTTACTTCCCTTCTCTTCAATTCGAGTCGGATGCTAAATCAACGTGTGAAATTTCCATTCGGCTCGGATTCCGATCCGAAGCGTGTTCGTGGATTTAGTTCTTAAACACTGGGCCTTCAGAGAGAGTTGTGCTATTGGGCTTCCACCCCGGTCCGATCGGGCGAGACAAAAAAGGGAGACGAAGAGCCAACTCCATTCTCTATATAAACTCATCACCGTCTTCACTTCTTTCTTCTTCGTTTCTATTGCGGCTCGGACCCAAGCATCGAAAATCTTAAAAACTCTAAAACTCCGAATTCCTTTCTTGTTGATTCCTCAAATCAATCACATAGGTAGCTTTTTAAACTCGAATAACATCGTAATAAACGTTCTTGATTTCAATTAGCGTTGGATTAGGATGGTTTAATCGTAGGCTTTGCTTGAACCCCCCGCCGCCGCTGGTGGATGCGCTATCGCTTCAAGACATTGCGAGGCTGGAGAGGGCAAATTTTATCCTCAACGATGGCCTTGATGATAAAATGGACCTGTTTGTGAGAAAGGAGGGAAAGAGGAAGAAGATGAGGAGAGTGGTGACTATCTGGAGTCGGTTCGGGTAGAAGACGGAGGACCAAAAAAGGAAGGAAAAGGAAAGGGGATCGGCTCGGATTGCACACCTTAGAAAGACGGGAGGAAAGAAAATGTCGGCTCGGGTCTCGTTCTTAGAAAAGATGGAAAGGAAAGGGAAAGGCGGTTCGGGTCGGAAAAGCGAATGGGATAAGAGGCTGAAGTAAACGGGTCGGTTAGGTGATGCTGGTTCGGTTCGGATCGGGCTACCCGACCCGAACGGATCAGTTCCGCTTCTGCATCCGTTGCTTCCCTTGTCTTGAACTGACCTCGCTTTAATGAGGCATCCGAACCGACTGTTATCTTTGCCTGCGTCGAGCTAGTCATCATATGTATATCCGAACCGACCCGAACATATTGAACTTGACACATAAAGACCACTCAACTAATTCAACTAACACTCATTCTAGACGAATATGCCTCGCGGACAGTTAGGATAGTGCCTTGTAAACATGAACGAGAATTAAGAACAATTCTGACTATCACCTTCTCTTTAAAGCTTCGTCTTACACTGCTGTACTCTTATTTTGTACTTCCCGCATTTGTTGCACACACTTTAGTTCACACACATACACAAAAAGGGGACACGGGATAATTCACTCTAATTCGTGCTATTGCTTCTTCAATAGTTCCATGACAATGAGGCCCAGACGCTCTTCTCGTCTAGCTGAGAGGAAAGAAGCTCCAGAAACTTCCCACAAAACCACTCTCGAGGATATATCTTCTTCATCTGACCCAGAATGGGACAGCGAGGGTCCGGATTACGGAGCTGGTCATCGGGAAAGCGGTGAAGTGTCTTCAGAAAATGAAGTTTCCCTAGGCTTTGAGGAGGAAGGAGGGATTGGTGACACCCGAGCACCCGATGAATTCGACTCAGCCATTATATTGGAATCACCTCCAGATTCCGTAGAGTCAACAATTGACAATGACCGACTCGTGAGAATTTGCTTGAAGTATGGAATAATGAAGAAAGACACTCTAGTGCCCTCACGTTCTGATCGTCCACATAACCCTCCAGAAGGATATATGACGGTCACTCGTCTGATGTGCATGGTTGGCGCTATCCCTCCTTTCTCGCCTTTCATCGTCGATTTCTTAAGACAAATGCGGATTGCCCCCATGCAACTGCATCCCAATTCATATGCCTATTTGCATACCTTATTCATAGCATATCGTGAAATTCTAGGCGTGGAGCTTACGTTTGACGACGTTCATTTCTTCTATAATTTCAAACACCGGACTAGAGAAACCCCTTCTTTCTGTTACTTTGAGTCGGTCCCAAAGAGGAAGATAATCTCTACGCCGTTTAGCAGCAAGGCTGGAGACTCCAGACTGGAGTGGTTCTATATAAAGCAACAGCCTGGATGCGCCAGAAGATGGATAAAATCAAGTAAAGCACTGATTTTCTGACCCTGGATTCTAGACACTTGAATCATCACCCTGACCGGTTTTTCCTTTTTATTTGCAGTCGATAATCCCAAACAGGTATCAGACCAAGTGTTCTTTGATCGAATGCACCGTCTCCTCAATGGCGACCAAAAATTCCTTACTATTGACGAGGTTCTTAAAGATGAGTACCTTCATTTTCACGGGCTGCTATCCGTCCACCGTAGCATCGGTCATGGGACAGTCCCTTATGCATATATCCCTCCAGTGGAAACAGTTCCAGAAATAGGAGAAGGCTCGGGGATTCCTGCAGCTTCTCTTCAAACTTCACCCTCTCCCTCTTCCACTCAAGACGATGAGCTGGCTAATCTGGCCAAAAAACATCGTGAAGGGTACGTTGCCCCCGAGGAAACTACCTCGGCAGACAAATCAAAATCTCCCCAAGGGTCGCCACTTCACGCTTCCGAAGGGGATGTTCCTAGCGCCGACGAGCACATATTTCAGGGTTTGGGGGATCTCCCTTTACCCGAGGCTATATACACTTCAGAAGATTTCAGAAAGGACCCTCTAGTTTTCACTTCTTCTGAAGAGACTACTCCTGCTAAGGCCAAAGAGCCTGCCCGCACCACTTTAGCTTCAGACTCGGGTTGGTTGGGGGGACACATACACTACATAGGATGCACTTTGCACCGTAGCACCAGCATTCATTGCACTTCTCTTTCCATGGATCCGCTGATTCTAAACTTCGTTTAACTTATCGTGCAGGTACAATGTCTCGATCCTCTTATGACATAAGGAAGCTTCGCCGCAGCATGTCTAATCCTCCCCAGGATGCCGAATATAACCGCCGGGATGACCGCGGCAGGGAGGAAAGGAGACCCTATGATCCTTATCGATCTCGATCCTCACGCTCCCGCTCACCAGTTCGACCGGAACAGGAAAAATACAAAAGCTATCAAGGTCGTAGGGAGGAGGATAGACCACAATCTAGGGATTCCACTTCCTCCCATGAAAAGCGAAGCAGAGAGAAAACACCTCCAAAGGAAACTGGGGCTAGAAGCAAGCAAAAAGTCCCTGCTACTAAGCGACCTCGGACAGACAAGGGTTCTACAGAATCTTCTTCGAGAAGGGACGCTGAACTAACAATCCTAGCCCCTCCTCCACCAGATGCGGGAACCGCCGTAAGGCTGGCATACTTAAAGGAGCAATTTCCCGAGCACTACTTCAAGACTCTGACCTTTCTACCTTCCCTTGAACCTATTTCTTCTAATTGGGCAGAGGAAGCCAGAGCAAAGATTGATTTGGTGGAAAAACAATATACCGAAATGTTCAAGTATTCCCGCACTCTCTCTAGGATCATTCGCACGCTAATGACAAATG
The DNA here is from genome assembly GCA_030737875.1 of Allium sativum. NCBI lineage: Eukaryota > Viridiplantae > Streptophyta > Magnoliopsida > Asparagales > Amaryllidaceae > Allium > Allium sativum. Next base: position 73,801,937 of record CM060924.1, read on the forward strand.
CTGACTCAATGCACAAAACTGCAGAGGAAGATGCTAAGGCCCTAAAAACCTTAGGAAAAAATTTAGAAGATACTCAAGCTCAACTAGCTATTGCTCAGAAGAACGCTTCTAACTTCAAACAACAGTTTGAGGACATGCAAAAGCGCTATCATGATTTGCTAGAATCCCACACTCAGGAACGCTCCGAGTTGAAGAAGCAAGCTGACGAAGCCAAGTCAGAGGCCGCTAAGACAAGTCTCGCTTATGTTGTGCTTGAGCAAAAGAATGCCGAGTTAGCGAAAAGGAGTGCTGAGTTAGAAAAGAAAAACGCTGATTTGGCTTCAAAATTGTTAGAGGCGGAAAACAGGGCTGCTCTGGCTGAGGGCAACGTTGAATGCGCTATTAAATCTGCGGAGGAAACCCGCAAACAGCTATCAGAGGCGGAGGCCGATATTCAGGGCTTCGGGGAGTTAATGATCGAATTTTTTGCGCACATTATTCGTCGTCGAAACATTTCCTGGATCGAGGACTATCCATCCACCTTGGTTCATGTGTGGAATCAAATCGTTGAGTGGGAAAAAGAAGAGCTTAAGGTCGATTCCCTCGACGAAGATAAGTTGATGGAGAAGTACTTGAGAGACGACGAACCAGAGCGCCTAGCTGAAGGTCGCCGCCTAATTGCTGAGGCCATGGAAGAAGAGAGGCGGAAGTCTAAACAGAAAACCATTCCTGAAGCTGGCTCCTCTTCTTCTGCTCCTGTAACTCCTGAAGTGGAAGGGTATGATCCCGAAAACCCGGGAATTCCCCGATCAACTTTACTATCTCCCATTCCTGAAATAACTCCAGAGGTAGTAGTCACCCCCGCTGAGAAGTCTTCAGAAGGTATCCCTGTCTTTTCTCCTCAACTTGTCAAGGCTACTACTACCTTTGGCTACACGATTGAACGTTCAATGAGAAATCCTTTGCTCTCGCCTGAGTTGATAACCGATGTTTCTCATTTTGTAGGCGTTGAATCCTCCGCGAAGACAGATGTAGTTCAAGGAGCTACCACTGGGACAAAGCCCGCTGATAGGGCCAAAGAAGGAGAAGACAAGGCTGCTTCCACAGACTTGGGGGAAAGGAGTGAATCAACTAAGGTGACTACTCCCCATGACGAAGAAATGATTGCAGCGTTAAAAGACGACGGAGGAGACGAGGGGCATGATGAGGAACCAGAAGTTACCATAACCGGGGAGTCGAAAAGCGCTGAGGACATTACCTTGGCTGCCATGAAGGCTGATCAAGACAAGCGCTTGCAATTAAAGGCTGAAGAATTAGACCCTGAGGTCCTCAAGCCCCTCGCTGTTGTGGATGCAGGTTCAAGGTTAGTTGTTAAGCTTTCCACTAGATCTATTACCGAAGAACTTGCTAAAAAATCTTCTCTCGATTCCAGTGCCCCGCCCTCCGGGAAAAAGTCTGCTGGCCCCAGTACTACATCTTCAGGGAAAAAGAAACCAAAGCGGATCTTGACTGAAGCCGAGAAGGAAGCAAAAGATGCAGAAAAAGCTGTCAAGAAATCAAAGGCTCATTCCAAGCCCAAATAGTGGGTCCTTCTGTGTCCTTTTAGCATCTTTGTAAATCAATAAGTGCTGCTACATCAGCAGCTTTCGCACTTTCTTTTTCAGTTATTTCCCTGTACAAATTCATTCATTCGTAAATAAAAATAATTCACTTTCTGCAATGTTTATTTGTTAGCAGTTCTGCACTTATGTAAAAATGCATATCTACAGTTATGAAACAAAGTTGTGAAGAGGGGAGATATGTGTATGGGCATGTGTCCCCAGTCAATCTCCGTAAGTTATTCAGTGCCTAACTATGCAATCTGGATGTTCCCGATTCTCTAACGGGATAGCGTTTCCTGTATCATCAATACCTGTTGTTTTTCCTGGCATTTCTTTTATACTCTTTCTCGCTCTCTTGAGAGTTAGAGTTCGAGTTCAGTTATTTGTTTATCCCCCGGTCGGTCAACGGGAAAAGATTTCTTTCTCGGCGCTCGGTCGGAGACGCCTTTATACTCTCTTTCTCTCTGGAAAGTTAGAGTTCGGAGTTGAACCTCTTTCTCAGCGCTCAGTCGGAGACGCTTTTATACTCTCTCTCTTTCTCTGGAGAGTTAGAGTTCAGAGTAGAATTTCTTTTTCAGCGCTCAGTCTGAGACGCTTTTATACTCTCTCTCTTTCTCTGGAGAGTTAGAGTTAAGAATGTCGTTTTCTCATTCTTTTATGTCTTATTGCACAAATAATCATTGTGCTTCTTTTTATGCCCAAACTGTTTCAACCCTTTTAGGTTCTAAGTTGTCCTGTATTTTATAATCACAACAGAACAATTAATGAATGTAAATGCATAAAAGTAAATAACACACAATATTTTTATAGTGGTTCGGCTAAGTCATAGCCTACATCCACTTTATAGTTCTTTATTCATATCACCGGATTCTCCCAAGGCAAGTCGTGCCTTATTACAGAGTTTACAGGAAAAACAGCAAAAAGTATAGCATTTCTAATCCAAATATCGCATTAAGTGTTGGGCATTCCATGCTCGAGGGACTTCTTCACCATCTACGGTCGTTAACTTGAATGTTCCTTTATCAAGTTTCCGTAGGATGACAAAGGGTCCCTCCCATTTTGGGCCGAGGTGAGGAAGGGATGGAAAAACTCTCTTGAGCACCAAATCTCCGGGTTCAAAAGTTCTGAGGCGAACTTTTTTGTCATAATAGCGCGCTATCTGACGCCGATGTCTTGCTGCACGCAAGTCTGCTTCGTCTCTTTTCTCTTCGACTTCATCAAGAGACTCAAGTAAAAGTGCCCGATTCGTCATCGGGTCATAATATGTCACCCTGTGGGAAGGAACTTCCAGTTCAACTGGAATTACTGCTTCTGAACCAAAGGAGAGGGAGAAAGGGGTATGACCAGTAGCCGTTTTAAACGTTGTTCGATATGCCCACAAAGCTAGGGGCAGTTCATCCACCCATTTTGCCTTTGCATGCTCTAATCGCTTTTTGAGGATGGATTTTATTACCTTGTTTATTGCCTCTACTTGCCCATTAGATTGTGGATAGGCAACTGCAGTATATCGTTTGTCTATCTTATATTTCTGGCAAAAGTTTCTGAATTCAGTGCTATCAAATTGAGTCCCGTTATCGGTAATAATCGTCCTTGGGATTCCGAATCGGCATATAATATTTCGGACCACAAAACTTATCACCTTTCTTGTGGTGATCTTAGTCAAGGGTTCAGCTTCCACCCATTTCGTGAAATAATCCACGGCTACTATGGCATACTTAGCTCCCCCTTTAGCAATCGGTAAAACTCCAATGATATCTATTCCCCATGTGGCAAATGGCCAAGGACTCACCATCGATTTAAGCTGGGTTGATGGTGCCCTGGGGATTTTGGCGAATCTCTGGCACTTATCGCAGCGTCGTGAATAATCAGCTGCATCCTTGTTGATCGTAGGCCAGAAGTATCCGTACCGCAATATTTTCTTTGCTAAAGTTTGACCTCCTGTATGATCTCCACACTCACCTTCGTGTACTTCTCTCAGTACACGCTTGATGTCGTCGTGTGCGATACATCGTAACAGGGGCATAGAAAATCCTTGCCTATAGAGGGTATCGTCTTGCATAACATATCTGGCAGCTTTGCGAACTACAGCTCTCTTCTCACTCTTCTTCGATGGGAGAGTCCCGTTCTTAAGAAAACTCTTGATTGGAGTCATCCATGACTCCTTCTCTGGTTTCGCTTCAAAAACGAATTCAGTTTCCATTGATTCGAAGCTTGGCGATTCCAATGTTTCAATTGGAATTACCTCAGTCCCTTCTGGATTGTCGGAACTAGCCAACTTTGCTAATCTATCCGCTTTCTGGTTTTCTGCTCTGGGAATATGTGTTATGTTGTACCGTTCTAAGCTATTCAATAGCTCTTTCACTTTCTTGAGGTATGTAATAAGTCGAGGTCCTCGAGCTGCGAACTCCTCTCGCACTTGACAAACAACGATCTTAGAGTCACAAAATATATCCATCACTTTTACTCCGAGGTCTTTAGCGAGTTTCAGCCCGGCAATCAGGGCTTCATACTCAGAGTCGTTGTTAGTGGCCGAAAATTCTAACCGTAGGGCGTAATATAACGATCGTCCCTCCGGAGTGACTAAGACAATTCCTGCTCCGGATCTTCGGTCATTTTTAGCTCCATCTGTATATAGTCTCCACGGATTCATCTCTAGCTTATCCTCAGATTTGACCGCTTGGTCATTGATTATTTCTTCTTCTGGAATGGTGAACTCCGCAATAAAGTCTGCTAGAGCTTGCCCCCTGATTGACTTTCGTGGTTGAAAATTCAAATCAAACTGGCTTAGTTCTATGTTCCATTTAATCAACCTCCCCGACGCTTCGGTTCTCTGCAGCACTTGTCTTAACGGCTGATCGGTGTATATGGTTATTGGATGGGCTTGGAAGTAGTGACGAAGCTTTCGGGATGCAATCAGGAGGCTATAAGCAAGCTTCTCGATCTTTGGGTAGTTGCGCTCTGCCGCTGCTAATTTCTTACTCACATAGTATACTGGCCTTTGTACTTTATCTTCCTCTCGAACCAGAACTGTGCTGACAGCGTGAGCCGAGACTGCTAGATAAACAAATAGTTCTTCATGGTCTACGGGCTTTGATAAGATTGGCGGTTTTTCTAACAGTTCTAACAGATTTTGAAAAGCCTCGACACAATCGGGAGTCCACTGGAAGTTCTTCTTTCCCCTTTTTATCAAATCAAAAAATGGAACACATTTATCGGTGGCTTTGGAGATGAATCTACTTAGCGCCGCTACCTTCCCTGCCAGACTTTGGACGTCTTTAATTTTCCTTGGTTCTTTGATATTTCTAATCGCCGCTATCTGGCTAGGGTTGATCTCAATTCCTCGGGAACTCACAATGAAGCCAAGGAACTTTCCCGACGCCACTCCAAATGAACATTTTAAAGGATTCAATTTCATACGGTATTTTCGCAAGATACCAAACATTTCTGCTAAGTCTTGCGTATGACTGGAGGACTGCTTTGATTTAACCAGCATATCATCCACATAAACTTCCATGGTTTTTCCTATCTGATCGTAAAACATTCTATTTACCAACCGCTGATAAGTAGCTCCAGCGTTTTTTAATCCGAATGGCATTACAACATAACAATATAATCCCATATTCGTAATGAAACTTGTATGCTCTTGGTCGGGTACATGCATAGGAATTTGATTGTATCCAGAATATGCATCCATGAAAGAGAGAAGTTCATGACCTGCTGTCGAGTCTACAAGCTGGTCAATCCTGGGAAGTGGGAAACTATCTTTTGGGCAAGCCTTATTTAAATCTGAAAAGTCAATACAAGTTCGCCACTTTCCGTTTGGCTTCTTTACCAGAACGGGATTCGATATCCAGTCGGGATAGGTCGAATCTCGAATAAATCCATTTTGCTTCAATTTCTCTACTTCCTCTTTGAGGGCAGCCGACCTCTCTGGGCCCAGCATGCGTCTCTTTTGCTTTACAGGTGGATGCTTCGGATTTACATTCAATTTGTGACTGATAACGGAAGGCGATATCCCACACATGTCAGCATGGGTCCAGGCGAACACATCTAAGTTCGCTTTTAAGAAGTTTGTCAGCTCTTCAGCACGACGTGGATCCAATTGGGAACCAATCTTCAAAACTTTCGTCGGATCTGCTTTATCAACAGGAATTTCCACTGTTGCTTCATTAGGAGTTGCATTCCTAGCCTCCGGTTCCTCGTCTTTTCTAGGATCCAGGTCTTCAGGCGTTCCTTTTCGCAACTCCCTTGGGTTCAACCTCTCTAATTGCTATGCCGAGTCCCCCTTTGAGGGAGATGAGGCATCCTTATTCTCAGCATTAACTCCTTTCATCAACATCTTCAGTTCGGCCACATAGCAGGCCCGTCCAGAAACCTGATCCCCTCTTATTACTCCAGTCCCGGCTTCGGTTGGGAACTTTAGTAACAAGCACCAAGGGGCGATACAAATTCTAAACTCAGCGAGGGCAGGCCTCCCTAAAAATGCGTTATATGGCGAATCTACGTCCAGTACTACAAACTGAAGCATTCGCACTCTTCTACGTTCTCCTTGCCCTAGGGTTACAGGCAACTCTATATATCCCATAGGAGCTGTCGTCGCTCCGTTGAAACCTCTAATCCATCCTTCACAAGGTTTCAGATCTTCAGGCTCAAGCTTCATCTGATCAAATGACTTCTTGAACAAAATATTAACGGAACTTCCGTTGTCTACTAATACCTTATGGACCAACGCTGGCCCAATAGCGGTAGTAATAACCAACGGATCATTGGTGGGAGATTGTATTCCCGTGTTGTCTCGGCTGCGAAACACCACGTCATCGAACATGGTTTTTTGTTGTTTGATGGGGGTAACATCTTCCAAATCGTCACCTTCATTCATATCTAGATGCTTGGCCGCATTCACATATTGGTCCATTGACCTAAAGCTTCGGATTGCCGGGTGAGGTCCGCCTACTATGGAGTTGATGACAATCCCTTTACCTTTCTGCTGCGCGGTAGGCTTAGGAGCAGGTAGGATTTGCTTTGGAGCCTGCTCTCCTTGCCCCCTGTCCCTCGGGGCAACCTTGTACTCATCCAACTTTCCTTCACGCAGCAGCTTTTCAATTACATCCCTCAAATGTCGACACTCATTGGTTGAATGTCCATGCGTTCCGTGAAACAAGCAAAATTTCCCTGTCGCCATTTCTTTCTCGGTCGAATCACGAGGTGGCGGTCTTTTGTATTGCAACACATTATACGTGTCCAGGTAAATATTTTCCAATGTGTCATTCAGTGGTGTGTAGTTCTCGTAGTTCTGGAATCGGGGCCTTTTGTTTGGGTCGCTTCCCCTATTTCTGCTTCTCCTGTTACCGTTCGAATTACGGTTGTTGTTGTTTCCCCCGCTTCCAGTATTGCTGTTTCCACCCTTGTTTCCCACATTTACTTCAACCTTGCCAGAACTTTCCCCAGACTGCTTCACTGCAATATTACTCTGCACATTCTCCTTTGAAGCTGTCTCAGACTTTCTCTTCCGGTTTGCCCGGGCCTCCTCTCGTCTTAGATAAATATCGGCTTTTTCGTAGAATATCGCCCTTGTCGGGGGTGTCTTCCCAGAAAGGTAGTCTCCAAACTCAGATTCGGGATCGACTCCTTCCTTCAATGCCATCAGAATAGTGGGCTCATGCGGGTCACTGACCTCAGTTACAGCTTGGGTAAATCGATCTAAATATGCCCTTAAAGATTCTCCTGGTGCCTGTTTGATCCTTGACAATTCAATAACGCTCTTGGACTTTCGAGCATGTAATCGGAACTGGTTCATGAAACGCTCGCTTAGTTCTTTGTAATTAGAAATTGAACGAGGAGGAAGTCGGGTAAACCAAAATAAAGCCACATCTTCTAGGTAGATTGGGAACGCTTTGCATTTTACTTCATCGGGGGCAGCAGCTGCATTCATAAGCCACGAATACCGCATCAAGTGCTGTCCTGGATCAGTCCTTCCATTATATTTATCCATCTGTGGCAAATTAAAGCGTCGGGGGAACTGGAAGTCTAGGATGTCGTCAGTGAACGGAGTATGGCTTCGCTCTATACCGTAGTCTTCATTTGTATAATTCCGGCTTTCGGACATAATTCGACGAACCATCGCCTGCACATCGGCACTAGTTAGGGGCTGCTCAGGTTCCCTGGCCCTAGTGTCCGAGTTCCTCCGGGGCTCTTGCTCAGGAGACGCCCTTCTTCTTCGAGCTGCCTCTGCTCGATTCCTTTCCCTGCGTTCCCGGTCGATCTCGGGAAGAGGGGACTGGAGTCTTTGCCCCCGAGATGGGCTATCGTTTCCTAATGCTCGCGCGATATCCTCGCGAGATCCCAAAGATCCAAACGTTAGCTGCTCCACGTTCTGAGGTCGTTCGAGTGGCCTTCGCTCACGGGGCCTCTCTTCCTCAGAAGATGAAGATTGATCTACTGGTGTATGACGAACTGGCGACGGAGTTCTTTGCCGGCGGAGCTCGCTGATTTCCCGACTCATGAGCCTCATATTTTCCTGCATCATGAGATTGGTGCGCTCATGAACTCTCATAGCTTCCCTCGTGCTCTCAAGCATATCAAGCAAGCGCGAGAAATCTCCTTGAGTGATGGGAGCAGATGGATTGGCCTGGTCTCCAACCCTGGCAGCTGGAATTGGAGCATTTGCGGGGGCTCGAGTAGATGTTCCTGCTTCACCAAGCATCGGGTCGGATCGGAGGTAGGAAGTCGGGTCGGATCGGAGCTGAGGTGTCTGTTCGGATCGGTGTGCAGCGAGCAAGTCGGGTCGGTTCAGACTGGGGGAGTGCACTGCTTCAGAGTCTCCAACCCGGATCGGATCGGAACTTTCCACTTGCTGTCGGTTCGGATTTCCTGCGTTGATTCTCCCTGCTGCTGAGCTCTGCCCCCTAGACCTTGTTACAACAGCATGTTGCTGATCTTCACTAGCTCCATTTCCTTGAACAGACTGGACTTCCTTGCCTTTTCCTCTGGCCATGAGTCTTTGACAATTACTTCAACGAATGTAAGAAAGTGGAGAAGCTTAAGGATTCACTTCTTTGAACTCAACGGTCCAAAAAGTAGGAAGAGATCCCGGAAAATAAAGAATTTAGATGAGGATTCTCAGTGAAAGCACCAAAATGTTAGACCCAAATGTGGTTCTAACACCCAAATTGATTAGAAACAAGATAAAGTAAAGCAGAAATAAAAAAGAACACACAAGATTTATAGTGGTTCGGCGAAGAAATGCCTACGTCCACTTAGTTTTCACTATATTCAGTAATTCAATTACAAATACAATGTAAGATTCGCTCACAACTCACTTTTGTTCACTCAGAAAGATTAAAACAGGAAATGAAAGATGGTTTGGATTTTCCGGGAGTAAAGGAATTCGAATGATGGAGGTACTTGGATTCTCAAAAGTGCTGAAAAAGATCCCTCTCTTTGTCTCTAGCTGGGGTATTTATAGGTGTGAATTTGCCTGAAATGCAATCCGGGTCGGAACACGTGTCATCCATCGCCCTCTCTTCGGGTTCGGATGGGCCATCAAGCAGACAACGCATCAATGAGATGGACGTTAGGGGTAGGAATTGGTCACATCCGGTCCGGTTCTCCAGGCGACTTTATAGGAGATTTTTCTGGATCATGGGTGCGGGTCGGAGACATGCAGGTTGGGGGGTTCGGATCGGAATACCCGACCCGAACCGGAGTAGCTCGGACGGCTCTTCTTCTCTAATCATACTCCGCTCCGCTCCGAAGTCATGGCAAGCAGACGGCTTTCCGATCCACCTGAGATTCATTGGCCTTCCGATCCGATCAGGTATGCTGTGCCAATTTATCCAGTAAGAGATATCCGATCCGAACAGAGAATTTTACTCGATCCGAACCGATACGCTGCTATCAATCTGAATTGTGGAGCTTCCTTCCGATCCGAACCGGAGTCGCATAACTTGAAATATTCTTCAACAGTTGGTTTCTTGACTTTGTGTTGCCTAGTTCACAAAGTAGGCTAACAATAAGAATGATGGAGAAGATTCTAGAAACAAAGGAAATTCTAGAAATTTCTCAAAGAATAAACAAGGCAAATATCCTCCATGTGGAATTTGTAAGATGACAAATCACTTGGAGAAGTTCTGTCGGAATCGTGGAAAGCCGCAATGTCGACACTGTAAGAAATTTGGACATTTGGAGAAGAATTGTTTCAGCCTAAATAAGCATCAAGCAAATTTCATTGAAGAGCATGATAGAGAACAACATCAATATGATCGAGATCAACATCTTTTTTATGCTACCCAAGATACTAGTGAAGAAAATGGAGGAAACTGGTACTTGGATAGCGGTTGCAGCAATCACATGGCTACAGATGGGAGCATCTTCAAGGATATTGATGATACTGTCAAAGTAAAAGTACGATTAGGGTATGGCACCGTCGTGGAATCAAAAGGCAGAGGCACTGTTATGGTGGAAACAAAGAAAGGTACAAAATTTATCAAAGATGTTTTACTTGTTCCAAATTTAAAAGAAAATTTGTTGAGCATTGGTCAGATGATGGAGAAAGGATACGCTCTTCACTTCGAAGGAGACATTTGCAAAATATATGATAACAACAATAAAAGACTAGAGATAGCTCAAGTAAAAATGGAGAAGAGAAATAGAAGTTTTCCAATAAGTTTTAAATATGCTACTAATATAGCCATGAAGGCACAAGTTGATGATTCACGGTTATGGCATCGAAGATTTGGCCACTTCAACATTCAAGCCTTGAAATTGTTGTATCAAAAGAATATGATGAGAGATTTTCCATGCATAAAAGAAAATAATGAAGCCTGTGAAGGATGTCTTCTCGGAAAGCAACACAGATCATCATTTCCATCACGAAGCACTTGGAGAGCAAAAGACTTGTTGGAGTTAATTCACACCGACGTTTGTGGACCAATGAGAACACCTTCACTTCATAACAACAGGTATTTCATTCTCTTTATTGATGATTTTTCTAGAATGACATGGGTCTACTTCATTAAAGAAAAATCAGAAGTCTTTGGAATATTCAAGAAGTTTAAAGCTCTTGTCGAAAATCAAAGTGGAAAACGTATAAGGAAGCTGCGAAGTGATCGTGGTAAAGAGTACAACTCCCATGAGTTTGATAAATTTTGTGATGATGAAGGCGTTGAGAGGCAACTTACAGTTGCATATACTCCACAACAAAATGGAGTGTCTGAAAGAAAAAATCGCACAGTCATGGAGATGGCAAGATCAATGCTGCAGGAGAAGGGCTTACCCAACACTTTTTGGGCAGAAGCAGTTTATACTGCTGTCTATATACTCAACTGATGTCCAACTAGAGCAGTTGAAGACAAGACTCCTATAGAGGCATGGAGTGGACGAAAGCCAACAGCCAATCATCTAAGAATTTTTGGATCGATTTGCTACATACATGTTCCAGACCAAAAGAGACACAAACTAGAAGAGAAGACCATACGAGGAATCTTTTTGGGGTATAGCACACAATCAAAAGGATATAGAGTTTATAACTTGCAAACAAAGAAACTGACGATTAGTCGAGATATCGAAGTTGATGAGAATGCTTCTTGGAATTGGGATGAACAAAAAGTTGAAAAAAGAAACATTTCTATTCCAGTACATCAATCTCATGAAGATGTAGAAGTGGAAGAAATGGAAGAACCAACAGAAGAACCAGGTACGCCCCTTTCACCTTCTCAACAACAAACTTCTTCACCAGAGTCTACTCCAAGAAGAGTTAGATCTTTTGTAGATATATATGAAACTTGCAACATGGCTATATTTGAACCCGAAAGCTATGAAGTAGCATCTAAACAAGAAGTATGGATCAAAGCAATGGAAGAAGAGATAAAAATGATTGAAAAAAATAATACCTGGGAGCTTGTAGATTGTCCTAAAGATAAAGAAATCGTTGGAGTGAAATGGGTTTATAAGACAAAGCTAAATCCAGATGGCTCAATACAAAAACACAAGGCTAGGCTCGTAGCAAAGAGCTACTCGCAACAATATGGAGTCGACTATAATGAGACATTTGCTCCAGTTGCACGTCTGGACACAATTAGAGCTTTAGTTGCTCTTGCAGCTCAGAAAGGATGGAATGTTTTTCAACTAGATGTCAAATCAGCCTTCTTAAATGGAGTATTAGAAGAAGAGATCTATGTGGAGCAACCACAAGGCTTCATAAGTAAGGGCAATGAAGACAAAGTGCTAAGATTAAGAAAAGCTTTATATGGCTTGAAGCAAGCACCTCGAGCATGGTACAATAGAATCGACCAATACTTCATTAATCAAGGATTTAGGAGGAGCAAGAGTGAGCCTACATTATACATCAAGACACAAGGTCAGTATGATACTCTCATTGTCTCTCTATATGTAGATGATCTTATCTACATGGGAAATAATATGAAGATGATAACTGCATTTAAAGAAGACATGATGAAAACATTCGAGATGACCGATCTTGGCTTGATGAATTACTTCCTTGGCATCGAGGTGAAACAACATAAGGAAGGTATATTTATCTCTCAAAAGAAATATACCGAAGAACTATTAAAGAAATTTAGAATGAATGATTGCAAACCAGTAGCTACTCCACTTGTAACAAATGAGAAGTTGCAAAAGGATGACAGAGCCCCAGAAGCTGATGCATCTCGCTACAGAAGTTTGATTGGAAGTCTTTTATATCTTACTGCTACGCGACCGGATATCATGTACGCTACAAGTCTTCTATCAAGATTCATGCAAAGTCCAAGTCAAATTCATCTTGGAGTTGCTAAAAGAGTTTTAAGATATTTGCAAGGAACAAAGGAGTATGGAATATGGTACAAGACCATAACTAACTCAAAGTTGATTGGCTACACTGATAGTGATTGGGCAGGTTCAGTAGATGACATGAAAAGCACGTCGGGCTATGCCTTTTCACTTGGATCAGGAATACTCTCATGGGCATCAAAAAAGCAAGCAACCGTTGCACAATCAACAGCTGAAGCAGAATATGTGGCAGCAGTGGAAGCAACAAGTCAAGCTATATGGCTTCGGAGGATATTTGAAGAAATAGGTGAGCATCAAGATCAACCTACTACAATCTACTGTGACAGCAAATCAGCAATAGCAATCACAAAGAATCCGGTTCATCATAATCGAACTAAGCATATAGCTATCAAGTATCACTTCATCAGAGATGCAGAAGCGGCAAAAGAAATTCAGCTCAAGTACTGCAGAACAGAAGATCAAGTTGCAGACATCTTCACAAAGGCACTGCCAAGAACAAGATTTGAGCAACTACGAACTATGCTTGGAGTATCCGAAATTTGCATCAAGGAGGAGTATTGAGAATGCTGCAAATTTCTAGAGAATTCCAAAGTATTGAAGATAATACAAATTTCTAGAATTCTCAAGAGATTAATAAATTGCTTTGTATTATTGAATAAGTATTTCTTGCTTTATCTAGAGTATTGTATCTAGAATATTCTTATGTATTATTATTAAATAAATTACTTGATGAATGTGGAATGTTCTCTCTAGAGAATTCTACATAATTATAATGAGATGCCTATAAATATGAGCATGGGCACATTGTAAGGTTGTAGCAAAAAACTATAAGCAATAAAATTGTTGTATTACAAAAAACCATTGAGTAATTTCTCCATCAAACTTTCTTTCAACTATTCAACTATTTCAATCATTTATCCACAACAACTATTCAACTATTTCCTCTACTACAACTACTAACACATATGTATGTGACTGAATCACATAATAAATTAAGACCATTCTGGATGATCATCATAGATCTTGAGAATGTCTATGATGGATAATTAGACGGGTTATTTTTGTTATACACCTCTTTAACAACAAACTAATAACTCATTAACAGATGATTAACAGTTAATGATCAATTCACTAATGGTTCACTTGTCTATATACTTTTAGTTTTGAGTAAATTGCAAATTGTCATAAATGAAGTTCATTTTTTTAATGCATGAATTTCTTTTATACATAATATCGATTGCTATAGGCCTTGTATGAATGGAATACAACACTTCATTTATCATTGTAAGGAGACAATGGGAACGCAAATCTCGCTTGAATTAAGTACAATCAGATTGTATTAGTTACGAGGAGCACTAATGGGAGATATGTTATGTATGAGCTTTGAGGTATGGTATCAATTTATGGAGCATTTCGAGAGAGTGGATGTGAAAGAACTTGCAAAGAAGGTCTCTGGAACTCGCACTACAAGGTTTTCAAAGATTTTGAGATTTTGAGATAAAAGGATATGCACTTTGTATTTCATTTGAGATTAATTTGAAGAAAGCATCTATACAAATTATTTGCTCCTTGCAATGGTAGATAGAACAAATAGTCCGAAGTTCATTCAAGATTAATTTAGAAAATATAATCTTTCTAGATTATCTATTCGGTGCTAGTGTACTAATCGAACTCATTGGATTGGATTGACTCAAAACTCACTCAATAGGTTTTGATTCCAGTCGGGTTGAATTTTGCGAAGTCAATTTTTATATCTCAATATCTTGACCCAATACAAGATTCAATTGGAACTGGACCAATTGGGTAATAACACAAAAATGCACATATTTTTTCTTTTTTCCCTAATCTTAGTGGTTGCATCGATTTTCGTTTCAATTTTTCTCGAATTAATCCCAATCGGGATCCATCAAGTTCAGACGAGTTTATATCAACTTGGTTGAAATTTACGGATGTTGGCTTTAGCTGCTTATCGTAGTTCGACATGATAATAATATAAATGCATACTTCAAAATTTGTCCGCGATTAGATCGTAGTGTAATCATATTGTTGTGTAAAGAATATGTAATACATTCAACCAACACTGGATATCAGTTCTAAAAGTGAAAACATAAACAAAAAGTAAGTAAAAATAAACAATAAAAGAACGAAAAAGCATGCCAATTTCGAGCCGCCCGCCATTTGTCGTTCAAGCGTCATCTCGCTGTCTTTTCATGTATGCTGCTCCATATGGAAAAAGGCACAAATGCCACAACGTGCTCTCGGCCATGGCGAGCCATTCATAACTATGTAAGGTACACAAATAATATTTATAAACTTGTTTATTGGCTTTTTCTGGAAAACATGATATAGCAAGACACGTTTTTATTTTCCAACTGTGGGATATGATAAGGAACACGGTTTTGTTGCATATATTAGGGTGCGTTTTGGATTAATATTCTGATGACTTGTTTATAAATCGAAATTTTTCATATTATGGTTTGCTTACCAAAATAAGAATGAAACACAAGTAAAATCATTTTTGGAAAAAAATATTTAACCTTTCGCTGCATTGGACAAGATGTCAATATAGGTTCTTGAATGCATTGCTCCAATGTTGTTGTCTCCAAAACAATAAAGGTGGATGCAACCAAAATGAAAAATGTGTTTAAGATTTAAAAGCATCTAAAATAATTTCAAAAATATAACTTATTACAATGGAAAGAGAAATCAGTATCTTCACGTGTTATCCGATAACCTTACCAGACTTGAATTTCTAAAGTACAATATAAGCATAACAAAATATTAATCCATGATTAGAAAGAAAATTGTTTTTAAACAATATTCGAGAATAAGATTAAGTAAACGAGAAATTATCTCTAAATGTGAATTACACTAATAAGGTCAAATATGTTGTTAATCCCGTTAAATACGCGGTTATGAGAATAATGTGATATCTTATGAACCAACCAGGCAAACTAGACGACGGGCACAAATACTTTAGAAAATTAAACATTACATACAATATGGACCAACAAAGATGGATTAAAGAATGACAGTTCATTTAAACATTCTGTCGAACAGAATAAGTGCAGACAACGATATTGTGCATATAAGAACCAAATATGAGTATAGAGCAACACATGTGAAGCCACGCCAGCAGCACCTCTGATCGAGTAAGTTCTAATTGTGCATCTCCATCATGGTCGAGCAGAGCTTCTGCCGGGGTCGAGCACTTATGCGTTACAGGGGTCGGTCGTGGTTTCCATGTGGGGGCGAGCAACATTAGGAAGAAGGGTCGAGCAAGTTTTCAGTGGTCGGTCGAGCACCACTACTGGGCGAGAACAATCACTGATCGAGCATCGCTGCTGGTCGAGCATCGTTGCAGGTTGAGCACCTCACATAGCTGGTCGTGCATCTGAGCATCACGGTCGAGTAGTGCATCTGAGCATCACGGTCGAGCAGTGCATCTGAGTGTCGCAGTCGAGCAATGGTATGGTCGAGCATTGCTTGGAAGATTGGTCGCTCATCATTTGTGGTAATAAAATTGGACAATTGAAACTAATATATAGTACGTGAATGGGTTAGGAGAAATTCTTTCCTTGGTTGGCTTTAGTAAAATACATGTGAGTCAGCAGCAAAGTTACGAAATGCGGTGGTCGATCACAAGAATCATTTGGGTCGTGCATATATATACAACAAGGGTCGCTCATAAATATTCAAATGGGGTCGAGCAATCCTGCTCATGCATTCCCGGTTGCTCATAAATATTAAAATGGGGTCGAGCAATCCTGCTCGTGCAATCCCGGTCGCACATAATTTTTGGATCGGTCATGCCAGCTGCTGCAAGCTACCCAGTGGCATTTCTATAAATACTTCTATGAACGACCCATACCCTGCACACTTAAATTACAACTCTACTACTACCTCCAAACTACACCTATAAATACCCCACTTCTCAACCATTCAAACGACCAATTTTTCTACCTCGAAGTGTTGTCCAAACCATTTCTCCACCACTCTCAAGCACTCCAAGCTCTATTAATGGCTTCTCAAACTCAATCCATCTTCCTCTAACAACAAATTGATCAAATCTTCTCCGAACCCCATTAAAAATCTCTCAAACTCAATTCAAGTTATCTCAACCGCTATTAATCCTTTCTAAAGCCTAGATCTAATGCAAAATCACTATGGAATCAAGGAAAACTACTCAAGTGATCAATTATTGAAGATATTCATCAATCACCACCACACTTAGAGGGATTTGACCGTTCCATTGATAGATTCATGTCAAATCTAGATCAAAGAGAGAGATAAAAGAGAGAAATATCACAAATGAGTGAGGTGAATCAAATCATGTATTTTGTAAATTCAAATGTGATAATGAAAATAGCTTCTATTGTGGACGTAGGTCAAAATTGACCGAACCACTCTAAAATCTCGTGTTTCTACTTCTTTTTTTTACATTTCGTGGCTCCATTTTTCTATTTCATACCTTTTGGTGAAGTGCTCTAAGAGTGGTGATGTGGTCATTTTTTGATTTCAACATTTGGCGCCCCCCGTGGGGCCACGTTCACTCTCTCAAAGCTAATTGCTTTGTGATTACATTGATGCGCGAAGCCCATTTCCGCTATAGATTCTCCAAAGCTAAGATACGGACCAATAGACGACTACTCTCCGAAATTCAAAGCCTTGTAATGGCCAAATATAAGAAAACTACAAGTAAAACCATTAGAGGAACCGACAACGTTGCTAACGAAGCTACACCACTTACCAACCGCTTTGAAGTTGGGGAAAACTCGATAGCTAGAGCCGAAGTAACCAGAGTTGAATTAGACGCCGTTGTCGCTAACTTGAGCCAACGGATGGAAGCCTCCAAAAAAACTTTAATGGATGATAATGAAGCTTTGATGGACGCTAATCAGGCCCTTATCGATAAGATGAATGTTCTTTTGAAGGCGCAAGTGAATCCCGCTCCTCCTCAAAGAGTTCACGTCAACCTTGATGAGAACACGAATTCATCAGCCTCCGATCATCATCGTAATGATAATATGGAAGGGCTTGATGGCCAGAAAAGTGACAAAGGCGACGTTGATGACCAAGACTCGAAGCTGAAGACTAAAAGCCATTCCAATCGAAATACTAGGCGAGTTTCAAGTCCTACCAAGGGGCACCTCCCCATAGTGGAGGTAGAAGACCTAGATCCTCTAATCATGATCGCTCGCCAAGACAAGCATTCAGAAAAGAGATCGAAGTCCGCTTTGCAGAACGACACAAGTCGGAAGAGTACATAGCGGATATGGTTAAATGAATCATGAAAGATAACATGGATCGCAAGGATAGTGAGCGTCAATGGGACTTCTCCCCCAGCAAAAATCCATTCACCAAAAGGATTCGCAAAGCAGAGTTCCCTAAAAGTTCACTCATCCTACCTTGCCTCATACAACGGGACGTCTAATCCAAATCACTTCCTGTATAAATATGAATGGCATATGAATGCAGCCAAAGCGACGGACGAGAACAAATGCCTAGACTTCCCTCTCTATCTAGAAGGTGTGGCATCATTATTGTTCACGAAGCTACCGCCCAAATCTGTTGATCGGTTTGTCGATTTGACTCTAAAATTCAAGGAGCAGTTTAGGCTGCAAGCTACAAAGGTTAATGATGCTATTTCTCTGATATCAATATAGCAGAATCCGGGAGAGTTTATCAAATCTTTCCTCAAGAGATTCAACACTGCTTTGTCCGAGGTGGGAAATCCTGAACCCCGCATGATCTTAATGTCTCTAATCGACGCCATAGATGAGAAGAGCGAATTTGGTAGATGGATTAAAATGAAAGAACCAAACATGCTTGAATAAATATATAAAAAGGCAGAGGAGTATATGAGAGTGGAAAATAATCCTGTGCCTGTTCAGATTATTGATGATAACCAACTTCTTGAAGCTCCCAAAAATGCTGCTATTCAATATAACCAGAAGAATACTCAGGGCCAAAAGCGCGCCAATGAAGGAAAGGGAAACAAAGATTATAAGAAGATTCGCCTTTTCAATCCATCAGAGCTAACGCCTTTGAATGACACCCCTCAAAATATCTATCTTGTAACGAAGAATTCTGAAGAATATGCGGAACCAAAATCGACGAGGGTAGGCGATAAGGCAACAAACTTGGGAAAGTTCTGCAGGTTTCACAACCAACCCGGTCATAATACAAATGAATGTAGGCACCTCAAAAGCTTGATTGAGGAGTTGATTCAGAAGAACAGACTGCAATGGTATGTGAAGAATCCGCAAGCTATAGATCCTTCTGTAACTCCTCAGGGGCAAGGGGCATCAAATGGTCAATCCAGTCTAAGCAACGCAGCTCCCACTCAAACCAATGCAAGGCTGATGATCAACTGATAATCGATGGTGGTGCTCCAATTTCAATGGCTCAGAATAAACGATCATCATCGCCAGTGCTCTACTTTCCACTTTACTTCATGCTTTACTTCATATTTTACTACCTGTTGTGTTCAAAACTTCTTTTAAACAGTCTGTAATAATTTGCAACCGATGTACTGAACATTAGCTCTGTGACTAAAAGCGTAATTGCTTGAGTAAATTTCTTACTTGCAATATTTTCGGTAATTCAAAATTTTCTAAAAGACGATTCCTTATTACAAGCTATCTGACGAATGCTTGCTTCCTAAAAACCCAACGCAATGTGGCAACCCCAATAACACCAACT
Source organism: Allium sativum (assembly GCA_030737875.1). NCBI lineage: Eukaryota > Viridiplantae > Streptophyta > Magnoliopsida > Asparagales > Amaryllidaceae > Allium > Allium sativum. Next base: position 73,821,010 of record CM060924.1, read on the forward strand.
AAAGAGGCGAGTGCAAAAAACATCAACACGCATAATGAAAAGCACCACCTTGAAAAGTGAGCGAGAGGAGTTGCCAAGAGTCAAACGATGGAGAGTTCAGCAAGAGGATGCGAAGTCAATGCCAGAGGTTGCTAGTTCTGAGGGGAATCCCACGCTCGGATGCGATCACTTGCCACAGTCAAGTATATCCAGTAGGAGGCCGATGTTCGCTCCATGGAATGATACAAACCATTGCAAGTTCTAAAGGGGTCACAACCTCTCGGTCAAGATGCGATAATTTACTATAGCTAGGTGCATCTGACATGACGACTGATGTTCAAAAGATCCTCTCGGTCCGGATATGATCACCTACTATGGATAAGTGTATCCAACACACAAGGACTTATGTTCACCCTGCAAAGTTCTGTCAAGAGGGCCTCTCAGTCCGGCTGTGATCACTTACCATAGTTAAGCGTACCCGACACGACAACTAATGTTCATCTTATGGAACGGCGCGCAAATAAAAGTCCTTCCATAGCAAGGATAATCCCTCCATGGCAAGGTCAAATTAAAAGTCCTTCCATAGCAAGGGAAAATTAAAAATTTCTTCCTAGCATAGTAGAGGAGAAATTAAAAATCCCTCCATATCAAGGTAAAATTAAAAGTCCCTCCATAGCAAGGGCAAATTAAAATTTTTGTCCTCCCATAGCAAAGGCAAAATTAAAAATCCCTCCATAGCAAAGGCAATCCCTGCATGGTAAGGGCAAATTAAAAGTCCTTCTATAGCAAGGGAAATCCCTCCAAAGTAAGGGAAAATTAAAAGTCCCTCCATAGCAAGGGAAAATTAAAAGTCCCTCCATAGCAAGGGCAAATCAAAATCCTTTGTGTTAGACCTTTGCGCCGAAATAGTAGGTCCACCTCTCCACAGAAGAGATCCATGATGCTCAATCAAGTCTGGAAAGTTGATTCAGTTGGCGGGAGAAGATGAACGTTGGATTATAAACGATCCCTCCACAGTAGGGGCATCCAACGAAGTCCCCGATGTCAAAACTAATCAACAAGGCAGACAAACATTGAGCAGTAAAAGTTCTTCCCACAATGAAGGCTGATGACGACCTCCTTGGCGAGGGCACGAATATCCAGAGCTTCTCCAAGAAGAAGCAGAAAATAAATCACAGACACGTATTTCCCAAATGTGAAATGTCGTACACCATCATAAATTGTTAAAACAATAATGCTTGAAATCCACAATCGGCTTGTATCGATTAGTTGATCTTAAGCGTCAACACAAATTCGAATTAGAATATCATATTTGTGCAAATAATATTCGACGAGTTATAAACCGTTAAATAAGATAGTTTTGCGTAGACACTTCATTCAATTCAATAATAACATTTTCCATAATCAAAAATTTTAATTGACTAATCTGTTGTCAATGTGGGCAGTCGATAACAAAATAGTAGCACAGAAATGTGCAATCTTTTTGTTGTTGCAAAATAGGTTGCAGCATTGAAAAAGACACAACCGTTGTTCGCTTTAAAAGGTGTACTGCTTCGGTAAAATTCAATGGCTAGGCGAGTTCGTAAAACAAGAAATTTAGCGTGAATTGGCCACGACCATTTCAATGAAAATCAGGCATGACCAATCCATCGCGAGTTTCACTTGTTTCACGCACTCGAGCCCGAATTAAACTTGGGCCATTGATGTTGAATAACGAGATTTTGACGATGTCAACGAACAAAGCTACTATGGGAATTGAATCATAAAGATAAGGTTTTATATATGTATATACATTGAGTCATGTTAGAATTATGTTAAAATTTATCCTCAAGTATACACGAATGTGCTAATCATTTATATATATATATATATATATATATATATATTCAAAGCCATCAAAAAGCCAGAAATATACCAAAACTGGCCTACCAGTCGACTGGTAGGAAATAGGCCAGTCGACTGGTCGACCTATTTTGGTATATAATGGCTAGTTTTAAATTTTTTATGTATATGTTTTAATTCTACCAGTCAACTGATGATTTTTAACCAGTCGACTGATTCGACCCAGATTTTATTTTCTGAAGAGTTGCTTCCATTCATGAAGAGATTCCTCTTCATTAATCAAAGGAAATGGACATATCTTTTTATGGAAACTATTCATGAATGTTTGCTACTCTTAGAACATTATACAAACAACTTTAATCATGTTTTACAATCACCGAATGATTCTATATTCTCTCTATTTTCTGAATTGCATTCTCATACTCTTTGCAAACAAAAAGCTCTTCATATTCAAATACTTGTAGAATCTTTTGATATCACTTGATTCAACAAGCCATTCTACTTCCTTAAATCTACGCATTCAAAGTATACACTCGAGGATTAGATTATAGGAAGGTTGTACTTAAGCTATTGGCTAATCCGTGTTGAAAGAAGAACACATCCAGAAATCAAACTCTTTGTAATTGTTGAAGACCTGTGCAGTTGCTCAAGCGAGAGGCATCCTTGTTGGGGCTCGGGTATACTGACCTATTCCTCCGGGTTAAGAGAGGGCGTTGTTAGTGAATTCTGAAGAGGAGCTTCGGGACTGGATGTAGGGCGGGAAGTCCGAACTAGTATAAAAACTCCTTTTGTCTCTTTATTTACTGCTTATATTTACTTGCTATGTATTTCGATAACTTAGACTTTATTTGCATAAACTATTGCACATAATTTAGATAGTATATCACATATATTTCCGCATTATCCATATAGATCTCTTAAGTCATACATACCTACTTTTCATTTGGTATCAACCAGTCGACTGGTTAGCTAAAAACCTGAAAACTGGGCTTCAGCTTTTAACGTGGGTTATATACCCCTATACCTCCCTTTTACTCATTACTACGTCGTCTTAAAATTTTCAAAACCCTAGTATTTCAAAATTCTCTCATAGCTCCCCCCAAATGCCAATTAGACCTAGGATCTTCCTCAAGAACACGTTCAAAGAAGCCAACAACATCATCAGCAGCCTCATTAGATCAATGGCTCTGGAATGACTTGGTTAGGAAGAGATGGAAGCTTTTATCCAAATTGAAGTTCATGGCTGGTCCTTTTGCAAAGATTGATGATTTCAACTCCTTTGGACTACAACACTTAGCTAATCAAGGTAGACTTACATCCCTTATAGACTATAATCAAAATAACATCAATATCAATGTCACCATGGTCAAGCTTTTCTTAGCCAATATGAATTTAGATTATCAAAATCCCAGTAATAAACAAAATTGTGTATGGAGTCTTGTGTGTGGACAGCCCATTTTCATCACTATTGATAGGCTAGGTCGAGTATTAAATTCATCGATGAATGGAATTTGCCTTGAACGAATTACTTTGTGACTATGTGTAAGAAACGAAGTTAGTCGTCTTTTCATGGATGATAATTCAGACGGAACTAAAACTAAGGGACTACGACCTAATGCGAGGGTACTTCATCATGTTCTTACTAGAACAATACTTCCAAGATCCGGAACCCATGACCTTGTGTATTCGGACACTTTTAGGGCTTTATATGCTACTTTTGGCAATTCACAAATCAATTGGATGCAAACTATCATGGATCATCATCTTCTTTATACACAAGGAATAACAATTTACTTTCATTATGGTGAATATTTGATGTGAATTTTCGAAAGTGCAAAAATTCCAAAACCGGACTTGGAAATAATTGAAATAAAAATACTAGACAAAAAGAATTCAAAGCAAATGCACATGCCACCTCCACAAGTCCGAATCATGAGTTTAGAAGAACGGAGAAATAGGAATTCGGATCAACCTTCATCGAGTACCATTCGAGCTAATCCGGAAGATGTCCGACTCACGGACCAGTCTCAAACATCAAGACAAGCTATTGATATAGTTGCACAAAATCAACTTCCTTTAGAAGCAAGACTCAAGAGGATGGACAAGAAAATGGATAAGAAATTTGACAAAGTAAAGGATTTCTTAGGATGGATGTGGAAAGCTATCTCATGTTCTCTTGAAGCTACCAGTTATGTAATGAATCCAGAAAAGCAACCCATTTCACATATTAATTGGACCTCTTCCGAAGAAACTGAATCCGATGAAGATTAAGTAGGAAGTGCATATGAGCTTTTAATTTGTTTTAGTATCATTTCATGTTTTGGTTATGTAATAATATTTTTTTATTGTGATACTCTTAGCTTGGATATGTTATGTCTTTCCTAGTTTAAGTTGCTTTGTGACTTTCTTAGTATGGTTGTGTAATAAACACTATATTGTGGTTGTGCAATCTATGTTTGGAATCTATGTTTCTTAGTATGATTTTGGAATCTATGTTTATTAGTATGATTATGGAATCTATGTTTTCTCTTCGGTTATCATTATGTCTTCATTTCTTTTTAATCGATGACAAAGGGGGAGAAAAATATCTCTCATGCTATCTATGATATATACCATTGTTATGTTTCCATGCTATTATACTATTGTATTTCCATATTATTGGAAATTGTGCTAACATTGTGAATGCAGGATTCAAATGGTAAGTATAAAATTTATGAACTACCAAATTTGTGCAGAAATTTAGGTGGAGCTATACATTCAGGGGGAGAAAATCCAAAGTGTTGTCGTCAATCAAAAAGGAGGAGAATGTTTAATAACGAGATTTTGATCGATGTCAACGAACAAAGCTACTATGGAATTGAATCATAAAGATAAGGTTTTATATACGTATATATATTGATTCGTGTTAGAATTATGTTAAAATCTCATATATATATATATATATATACACATATATTTATAAAGCCATCAAAAAGCCAGAAATATACCAAAACTGGCCTACCAGTCGACTGGTCGACCTATTTTGGTATATAACGGCTAGTTTTAAATTTTTTATATATATGTTTTAATTCTACCAGTCAACTGATGGTTTTTAACCAGTCGACTGATGCAACCCAGATTTTATTTTCTGAAGAGTTGCTTCCATTCATGAAGAGATTCCTCTTCATTAATCAAAGGAAATGGACATATCTTTTTATGGAAACTATTCATGAATGTTTGCTACTCTTAGACCAATATACAAACAACTTTAGTCATGTTTTACAATCACCGAATGATTCTATATTCTCTCTATTTTCTGAATTGCATTCTCATACTCTTTGCAGACAAAAAGCTCTTCATATTCAAATACTTGTAGAATCTTTTGATATCACTTGATTCAACAAGCCATTCTACTTCCTTAAATCTACGCATTCAAAGTATACACTCGAGGATTAGATTATAGGAAGGTTGTACTTAAGCTATTGGCTAATCTTTGTTGAAAGAAGAACACATCCAGAAGTCAAACTCTTTGTAATTGTTGAAGACCTGTGTAGTTGCTCAAGCGAGAGGCATCCTTGTTGGGGCTCGGGTGTACTGACCTATACCTTCGGGTTAAGAGAGGGCGTTGTTAGTGAATTCCGAAGAGGAGCTTCAGGACTGGACGTAGGGCGGGAAGTCTGAACTAGCATAAAAACTCCTGGTGTCTCTTTATTTACCGCTTATATTTACTTGCTATATATTTTGACAACTTAGACTTTATTTGCATAAACTATTGCACATAATTTAGATAGTATATCACATATATTTCCGCATTATCCATATAGATCCCTTAAGTCGTACATACCGACTTTTCAATTGACACACTAACGCGATGTTATCAACGACAAACACTTTAATTTAAAATTAGAGCATCTGTTAGCACAATGAGATTCGTGCAATAGAGCATTTCAAAAATGAATTTGAGTTCGAGTTACTATCGACGAAGCCCTTGGGTGCTCGACATCAAATTTTTAACAAATTTTGGATCAAAAATGTGAGTTTCATATGCAAAGCAACATCACAAAATCATTATACAAAGATCCGAAATACTGTTGGCCTTGATCTGCATGCAAAGCTTCTCAAAAGATGTTCATGCGCTACTTTGTTATGATAATCTATTATGACAAAGTAGCAGACAAGTCTCTTAAATTTTCATTCTCGGAATTTGAATTCATTGTGATCAAATCCAAGCAACAGTGTCTGGTAATATATGTTCGAGCAAGAAGTATTAAAACCGGTCATTTCGAAGCTCGCATTTTTCACAAATATAATACAAGCTCCGAGGAGAAAATGTTAACCCCGTACACGGTTATGAGAATGATGTGATATGTTATGAACCAACCAGGAAAATTGGACGATGGTAACAAATACTTTGGAAAATTAAACATTACATACAATATGGACCAGCGAAGATGGATTAAAGAATAACAGTTCATTTACACATTCCGTCGAATAGAATAAGTGTAGACAACTATATTATGCGTATACGAACCAAAAATGAGTATAGAGCAACACATGTGAAACCACGCCAGCAGCACCTCTGGTCGAGCAAATCTGAGGTCGGTCGAGCAAGTTTTTAGTGGTCGGTCGAGCACCACTACTGGGCAAGCACCACTGCTGGTCGAGCATCACTGCAGGTCGAGCACCTCACTTAGCTGGTCATGCATCTGAGCATCACGGTCGAGCAGTGCATTTGAGCATCACGGTTGAGCAGTGCATTTGCGTGTCACGGACGAGCAGTGGTATGGTCGAGCACTGCTTGGAAGATGGGTTACTCATCATTTGTCGTAATAAAATTGAACAATTGAAACTTATATATAGCATATGAATGGGTCAGGAGCAGTTCTTGCATTGGTTGGGTTTAGTAAAATACATGTGAGTCAGCAGCAAAGTTACGAAATGCAGAGGTCGGTCATAAGAATCATTTGGGTCAGGCACATATATACCACAGGGGTCGCTCATAAATATTCAAATGGGGTCAAGCAATCCTGCTCTTGCAATCCCGGTCGCACATAATTTTTGGATCGGTCATGTCAGCTGCTGCAAGCTACCCAGTGGCATTTCTATAAATACTTCTATGAACAACCCATACCCTGCACACTTAAATTACAACTCTACCACTACCTCCAAACTACACCTATAAATACCCCACTTCTCAACCATTCAAGGGACCGATTTTTCAACCTCAAAGGACTGTCCAAACCATTTCTCCACTACTCTCAAGCATTCCAAGCTCCATTAATGGCTTCTTGAACTCAATCCATCTTCCTCCAACAACAAATGGATCAAATCTTCTCCAAACCCTATTAAAAATCTCTCAAACTCAATTCAAGTGATCTTCAACCGCTATTAATCCTCTCTAAAGCCTAAATCTAATGAAAAATCACTATGGAATCAAGGAAAACTACTCAAGTGATCAAGTGTTGAAGATATTCATCAATCTCCACCACACTTAGAGGGATCTAACCATTCCTTTGATAGATTCAAGTGGAATGTAGATCAATGAGAGAGATAAAAGAGAGAATTGTGGCTCCATTTTTCTATTTCATACCTTTTGGTGAAGTGCTCTAAGAGCACCTTTGGTGTTGTGGTCATTTTTTGATTTCAACATATGTGGAAATGTTTGATACATTTATCCCACCTAAGAGGGTCAAATAAACTCGACCAAGGGATGAACTATATCTAAAGAAAAGCTCAGATGATCTAAAAGATCATATGAAAAATATAGTCGATCAAATAACTTGATCAGATGTGGGTGAAAGAATTGTAGTCATTGGGTTAGAAACCAATTGCCTACTCCTTTAACTATTTTTCCCGACCCGACGAAGGTAATAATTAAATTGATCAAGCCATATTTTTTAAGAAAAAAGAAAAGATTTTTGGAGTTTTCCAAAAAGAAAAAGAAGACTTAAAATAAGATGTTAGTGGTATAGAGAACTTTCTTGTTAAACTCTATTAAATTACTAGGACGAAGCTTGTATTATCCATAAGAATTAAAAGATGATTTCACCGTTATTTGATAAATAGTACACGTTGAATATGGAAATTGGTACCAAGTATAATTACTCTAGTCTCTGCAGATCCTTTTTTTTCTCAATACTAACCGGTTTGGGTTTAAAATAAACTATGTATTAAATAACATTGTTTTTGACCAAACAAAGTTATGTGTTGAAATATGATATCTTCATTAAAGATTTGAATTATACTAATAATAGTATATGGGAATATTTTACTAAGAAGTTAGAATGGAAGAATTCTAAAAGATAAAAGTGGCTAATCAAAATAAGTGGGTTGAATAAAAGAGGCTTAACAATCTTGTATGACACATGCATATCTTTAACTACTACAAATCTACAGTTTTTTGTCGAGCATTTAGCGTCCTTACGGCATCGCTAAATTTTTACTGACGCCATACTAACGCCAAACACGGGACGGAAATATAGGGATCACTAAATCATTTGGCGTCATTAAGACATCACAAAATGGAATTCACCATGGGGTCGCTAAAATTTAGTGACACCATTGGGATGCCTAACGTCTATTAGGAAATGATTGTCGTTATGGCATCGTTACATTTTTAGGAATGTCACAGTGACGCCTTTCGTTTATATAAAATAATCGTTGTCATGTCGTCACTAAATTCTGTGATAGCATTATGGTGTTAGCATTCTACAACATACAATTATCCGCCGATGCATCCCTAAATTTAACGATATCTTTGAGATGACAAGCTTATAGTTGCTGCGACGCTTAGCTACAACTAGACTGCAAAATGAATCATTGCATCTATTAAATTTAGCTTATGCAAGTCACAACAAATTCCAAATATGAAATATAACATTGAATGACATTTCATTTTGATCTATAATTTCTAAAACATATAATAATCAAATTCAAACAACAAAATTTTATAATAAAATAATAGCGTATCTTCCAAGAATACACAACATTCTTACACAAATAAGTAGCAGAAAATTCCATTAACTAATTTAAAAGTACAATACATCATAAACATCTATATCAAATGTACTGTCTAATGCATTTTATTTGCATGCCTGTAGATTGCACATCATTATCTATAAAACAAATACAACTGATTAGTTGATCTGCAAATTAAGTGCAAATGTTTACTTTTGAAGCAAGAAGATGACTATATAAATATACACTTACAGAATCAACATATATATATATATATATATATATATATATACCGCAATTTTAAAACCATGGGCATTTGAGAGGCTCTCTCCTTTCTTGTGGATATGTATAGACTTACAAATCATTGATGTCGAACCGTTGCCACATCGCTATAGAATCACTAATCAACGTCAGAAATAAGCTATTTTTGTTAGTGTTAAATACTACCCTCATGCACTTGCCGATAAAAATATAGAGAAATAAGCATCATTCAATGTTATACAATGATATCCAACAAAATTTAGTTTTCATTCCAATGATATACTTCAAAGCTTACAAGAACAAGCGCAAGGAAAGTAGGACATCATGCAATGTAAGGCTCCACCTAAAATTCTCCTGAAAATTATGTAGTTTGATGGAACAGAAATCAAAGATTAACAAAATCATTTCTTATCTTTCTGTTACTTTACTCTAAGCAAAAACTGTACAAGGTAAATATAAATAATTTCAGTGACTGTTGATTAAAAAAATCCCCAGAAAATTAATATTACTAAGTGGGGTCTTTGTTTCATCAAGTGGTTAGATTGGCTTTTGAATATTAGTAATCTAGACCAGACATTTAGTTGTAGGTGAAATAATGAATATTAGCAATTCTATACCCTTACTTTACTAAATCCAATCTTTGTCCCCATAAATATTCCCATCTTTCCATGTGTACTTCTTCGTGACACCTATAAAAATAGAAAAATTGTGATTAATAACTTAATTCTAGCTTCAACATTTTTCAATTTTAAGAAAAAAAAGGGTATGTGCCCTTGTTAAAGTCTGCATGTTTTTGCATAACGCTTATGTCGTCAGGATGAAAATTTGGTTTATAAGAGGCATATTCAACAATGACCGTATAGTTTGTGAAAGAGGGTTATAAGAAATAAATGGCCCCATGTAAATGCATGTTTTCTCAGCACTCCTATGAATTATAATATTACTAGCTACCATCACCAAATAATGTTCATGGTCGTACATATTATGTTTAGCATCATAATATGTGCTAAGCTAAATGTCTTAATGCTAAATAAGCCAACTCTGAAAGCAATTGTAAGAACAATGAAGAAATTGGGTGCTACTAATATTTAATTCTCCTTTTAATATCAAACAGCACAAAAAAAGAAACGACTAAAAGGTAGAAAATAAACTACAAAAAAAACATAAGCACCTCATGATTAAAGAAGTCCATCCACCATAACCAACAAAGATGAAACCATTCACAGTTTATTTCAGGATCTTGAACGCATCCTCGACAAGATAAATAAAGGCAAGCCGCTATCTTGGAGCTTTGAAAACAGTCTCAATCTAATAGTGAAAGCTGTATGTTCCCTAACATTTGCAGATGTTAGAATCGGCTAAAAGAAAGTGTGATTTCTAAATGTAACATAGAAAGAAAAAATAATTTATTAATTACTATAAATAAATCTAATACCATTATTTCTAATAAAATTGAAGTGATTAAGGTTGGTTGAAACCCCTAAAAAGGATATTTTGTCGAGCTTAAAACTATATTAAACAACTAGAAGGACGTATACATATATACATGTGAGCACGTGTGGGTTTGGAGCGGGATAGATAGATTCATTTACATTCAATAATTTAAGTGACAAATGGAGGAAAAAAAGGTCCAACATCTAATCAGACAGGCAAGCTTTTAGGAACTTTTGGGATTTGTTGGCAACACTTCCTGTGACACCCCGTATTTTTACATTTTAAAAGTAAGAAATTTACATACGTATACGATGATACGCAAAGCATATAAACCAGTGAAGCATGAAGATAAAAGATATTTTGTTTATACTTCTAGAATTAAGGTAAACAGGATTCACCATTGCGTTCGTCTCGGAAAAATACACGAAATAGAGTCCGAGTTTTCGAGAATCGGAGTCCGTATGACCCGTTAAAGGCCCAAAGAAGATTTCTGGAAATTTGAAATTCAGAAATAACTTTGAAAATCAGATCTGGGGTCAGGCGGGAAGTTTCCCGCCTAGGCCATGTCGACAGGGCTGTCGACAGGCCTGTCGACTTGGGCCCAGATCAAGTCGACAGCCCTGTCGACTTGCCTGTCGACAGGGGGTGGTCGGGGCAATTTGCCTGGCGCACCTGTTTGTCTCACCTGGTCTTGTTCTTGGGCTGGTTCTGGAAGCTTCCGAGATCTGATGGTCCTAATCTATCCTAGATCTAATCCTATGGTCTAAAACACACCCTAATCTCTATAAAAACACCCCTAAGGCTACCCTAAACCCTCATAACTCACCCTCTCCACGAAGTGCTGCCCAAATGCCAAGTGATCATGGCCTCCATCCCCTTTTCCTAAAGCCTAAGCACTCAAATCGGGTTCAAATCAAATAGTGCAAGCTAGCTACACCAAATGGAAGGAAGATCAACGTTGCTATGCTAGTTCCATGACGATTCTTCAGCAAAGGAGGCACCTTTCTTAGCCAAGATGATTCATGCTTCTTTCCCTAGGCCTAACTATGTAAGTTCTAGCTACTTTTAGATGGAAACGGTAGTTTTGATAATGACATGAGATAAAATGAGGCTAAACATGATTATGCGAACCTATATGAACCTTACCTTGCCTCTTGTGTTCATGATTATGATTTTAGGCCATGTGAGTGACTTAATCATGCCTCTCATGCTATGCATAACCTAGTTTAACTTGCAAGTTTGGATCTTTATGCATGAAATGCTAGCATGAACCTTTAGGAACCATTTTTACTTGTGAAACATTGGCTAAGACTAGTTTTTGGGGCTTATGCATGTTTATGAACCTAAACCCCTAGTGTTAACATGCAAGTTTGTGGCCAAATCCTTTATGACATTATGCATACTTATGGCCAATTCCCTTTGTTTTCATGTTATGCATGCTTGTGGCCAAACCTTTATGAACCTATGTATGTTTTAAGCCAAACCCTCATGATACTATGCATGTTTGGGGTCATTGTGTAGCATAGTATCTTTACGATGTGACTCGTCCATTCTTGCGTTGGAACACGATTTGGGTTGAGGATAGACAAGCGTGAATATAGCATGAAAAACTTAACTTGAAATTACATGAAAACATGATAGGCGAGCTAAACTTGGCATGAACCATGATTTGGGAAAAAGGGGTATAAACATGACAACGTGTAACGTTAAATATGACATGTGTTTATACTTGAAAGCATGACTTGAATTATAACATGGAAGTTGACATGTAAGTATGCATAAAAACATAAGCTTGGGAATTTACCTATTAAGTTTGGTCTACCCATTGGGAATTTTCCTATTAAGTTAGGTCTACCCAATTGCTTGAAACTTGACTATGAACATGACACTAGACTAAACATGAAAGTGGCCAACTCGAGGTTGGGTTGAGTTTGCAATATAAAGCTACCCGGAACCGACCGGCCTAACTAGTAGTTGCAAACAATAGGACCCAATGTGAGAAGTTGGTCATGTTGTGCTTGAACCCGAGGTTAGACCAAGTTGTGGTGTAAAGCTACCCGGACCCGCCCGGCTTAACTAGTAACCACAACAAAGTCTAATGTGAGAGGTTGGGGTGCATTAAATAATTAATGCCATATAATAGGGTTAAGTTAATTTAATTAATGAGGCTTAACCAAATATGACATGGACAAATGGGTTAAGTAATTTGATTAGGCTAATGATACTCAACAAAACATGACAGGGTTGGGTAGGTTAAGTAACTTGATTTGCCTAACGACACTTGACCATTTTTATACGACTAATGGACGGGATTAAGTTAACTAACACTTAATCAATCCAACACGATAATTTGATAAGGTCAAGTAAATTTTCTTAAGTAACACTTAACCCATTAGACAAACCCCAATTCGGAGGATTGGGTAAATGACCATAGTTAACAAGGATAAGGGAAATAAGGCTAAGTGGAAAACCTTAGTTAAGGGAAACTAAGTAATAATCCTTAGTCAAGGAAATTTGGGCCACTTCTTAGATAGATTAGTAACCCGATACGTTAGGTCAACGTTTAAGTATGCGTGTAGGAGCAGGCTATCTGATTTAGATAAAGGCTCCAGCGAACTAGGTAACGAAGCAGCGGCTTCGGGGAACGTGAGGATATTCTTGGTATCCCTCTGTGAGCTGCCAGGTCATTATACTAGGCTCACGAGAGGTTGAGGTCTGCGTTAGGAGAACCAAGAGTATGCCTTGGTTGCTATGCGAGCGACCTAAAGACTGGGATGGATAGCAGTGAGTCGACGAATACATACTGGTGCCCGAGATAGCAAGTTCGTCGATCATCTACCATCTTGAGTCAAGCGTGTACATACGGAAAGGCAGGGAACACCCAACAGACCATAATTGCTATCTAATTATGGGTGAGGTAGGCCGTAGGATGTGGGCTGGCCGGAGTGTAGTTCTCAGGCAAGATTTTCTCTTGTGTTGCCTTTCGCTAGTTGAGGGAGGGGTCTCGTGGGACCATAGCCACGTGCAGAAAAGCAGACCTTAGCATCTGCATCGGTAGATAAATTGAAAGCTCCCGACCGAGTCCTGTACTTATTGATTAGCCCTGTGACAGGACTCGGGTAGCACATAGTGATACGTGTGCATACAGTCATAGAAAAACGATTGACGATGAATGCGTGGGGAAAAGGGCGTGGTTGAGGGTTAGCGTAATCCCTAGTATCCCTAGGTGGTTGAACCCAAACCGAAATACGAAAACGTGAGATAGGTAAGCATAATCCCTAGCGGTCCTAGGTGGCATAAGTCCTAGTTGTACAATAAAAAATGATTCATGTTAAAAGACCATAGTTAAAGATAGGGTGACAGTCCAAAACGATCTTAAGGGTCATAGAACTACCCTAAGTGGGATCTCATGGGGGAAGCCCGTACGGTGTACGGCAAGGGACTGAACATATACATGGAAAGAAACATACGAGTTTAGAGACTTACATATTCTATATGTTAGGTTAACATGGACCATTACACGAACTGTTGAGTAAGGGTTATTCATGGTTAACATATGTACGAGGGAAGATACTAGTACGGTAGATGAAGGGTATATACAGATAGAACTCGGGGATATTAGACTTGAGGGATACCTTGGAATGTTATACTTGATGGAAACCTGATGATGTAATACCTTGTTTTACTTTGACATCGTAATTGATCATGACACCTGGGTTTGTCTGGGGACGGTAATCCATCCTATTATCCTGGCTTAGTATCTATCTTGTCATCATCACCATGTTTACTTTCAGTTTATGCATGTCATGTCACCTTTATCTGTTTTTATGCTGGAAGTAGATAGGACTTACCAGTCTTTATGACTGACCCCGTTTTTCTTTCGCTTCTTGTCTTCCGTTTCCCCCCCAGGTTACAGGGAGGAAATACTGTTGTTTAGTTCAGGCTTCTTCCGCTTGAAGGTCAGCTTGGACGGCTTGGACTTTTCTTGGCTATGGCTGCTTTACTGTTTTACTTGGGGAATATTTTATGTAAAGGATTTTATTATGCTTCTTTACCATTGCAAGACAGGTTTTGATGTACTCTGATGAAAAAGGCTTTAGACCTTATTTATAAATGTTATAAAAGATTGATTTTACTTCCGCCATTTTATATGTTCTGTCTTGTGATATTTCTGTGCATGTTTACCAATAATACCCCTCTAAAACTAGTGCATTCCTTTGCGAGTGACCCTAGCGGAGGTGGGGTGTTACATTTGGTATCAGAGCAGAAGGTTACTAGACTGGGCAAAAGTTTTTAAAGACCTTCTGAAAATTATTTGAAAAACCATTTACAAAGAAGCATTTTTCAAGAAAAACTTTGTTTTGAAAGTTATTCCCCAAAAGCCATTAGCAATGTCCTTGTTTTATTAGTTGAATCCTCTTTTCCCTTCTCTCTCCCATCGATAGTCGCGTTGGCTTTGGTTACAAGTAGTTTTTGAGTTAGAAAAGTGTTTTCTTTATGATAGGGGAATAGTTCTTGAGAAAATGGAGTTGAGTTAAGAGGAAGTAAGGAAATGGAAGGATGGCAGGGCAAAAAGAAAAAAAAAAAAAAAAGAGGGCCAGTCGACAGGGATGTCGACTATAGTTTCTATATATAGATAAAAATGTGATTTTTATTATCGAACAATTTATTTCAAAATATGAATACCATTCAACACATGAATTTCTTATCAACGAATGAATATCAATTCAACACATGAATGTTTTCTATAGTTTCTATATATAGATAAAAATGTGATTTTTCTTTTTAAAGTTCAAATCTTTTTCTCTTTGAGTTTAAACCTTTTCCAAAAATCAGGTTTTATTTCTTTTTAAAAATCAGGTTTTATTTCTTTTTAAAAATCGCTATGCTTTTTATAAAAATGAAGCCGTTATAAGACTCAGTTCCCATCACACAATGCAACGCAAACCGGAGGATAGAGCCCCTGTCGACAGGGCTGTCGACACGACGCGCCTGCAGACCAAAAAATATATAAGCCCGAAGGCCAAGAGCTTCAGCTCATAACCCCCAATTCTCTTCTCCTTCCCTCCCAGCCACCAAAACCGAAAATTCACCAATTCCACCACCTCCCATCACCTCGTTTCTCCACCGTTCTTCAGAAAATTAATCTCAAATCGAAGCTAGAGACCCTCTCCATCCGGATCTATAGTTCCCCTCTTCCAATTCGTGTTTAAATCACCATGGCCAATCAACCCAATCCCTACGAGCTTTACCCTCAACTAACCGCGCAAGAGGTCGAGTGGTGTGACGAGCAACCAGGGATAATTGAGCACTACATGCAGCTTGCCAGTAGGAATTTGCTTTTAGGCCGACCGGTGAGGTTTGCGGATTTTGCGGGAACCGCCGTGGAAAGTTTGTTTGTTAATGCGGGTCTTATTCATATTCTGGATACGCACACAGCCGAGAGGAGAGGCTACAAGCGTATGGTAAGACTTTTTAATGCTCGTTTGCAAATTGATGTGGATGATAATGGGTTGATAACCTATAGTTCATGGGTTAAGGGTACCCATATATATATGAATGAGGTCCAATTTGGGGAAATTTTGAATATCCGGGGTACGGGACTCGATATAAATGATTTGGAGATGGATGATTTGAATGTGTGGGGTAGGATTTTTTTTAATGGACTTGATAGGCAATGGGATAGTACACATTTGCGCCCCCTAGCTAGGTTTGTGATCAGAATATTGCAATATAATATTGCGGGGCAGAATCATGGGTTTGACAGAGTCCCAGTAGTTGTTAAGGCCGCTACTTATGCTATTTTTGGGGGCATACAAATAAATTGGGCAAGAACCATCTTACAGCAGTACCAGATCTTTAGGGGAGCAAGGCACTCCAATATTTGTTTTGGGAACTTATGGACCATAGTTTTTCGCTGGTTTGGGGTGGATTTGCATGATGAGGATTTTCTGACACTTTCGAACCATCCCTCAGTTATCATCACTGAAGCTGCACTAGGGAGGATGAGTATAAATATGCACGAACTCCAAGAGGTGCCACAGCCTATGGAGCAAGAAGGGTTAGATGAGGGAGAGGGTGAGGGTGACGAAGAGGAGGAGGAGGAGCAAGAGGGGGAGCCATATGATGGTCAGTTTGGGCACTTTGAGGACCCCCATCAGGCACCACAGCATGATGGTGAGCAGGCTGGGGATGGAGCCTGGGCTCATCAGGGCCCGGCACAGGGGGCTCCAGATACAGGTGCCTGGGATCCATGGGCTACTAGGGACCCAGACTGGAGGACTGAGCTGAGGTATGTTTCACAGCAGCAGGCTCGCTTGATGAGGAGCCACCAAGACATTATGAGGTCACAACAGCAAACGCTGGAGTCACAGGTAGCCATGGCTCAGACACAACAGCAGATGCTTCAGGATATGAGTTCCTCTTATGATCAGTTGGGGGCTGGGATACAGGACCTACAGTTAGAGCTTAGGCAAGGGAACCGACGACATGAAGAGAGGCTTGATAGCTTAGAGGAGCTCATCCGTAGCTATTTCCATCAGGATTGACTTCTATCAGTTATCCATAGGATAGTATTTTATTTCAGTATTGTTTAGCTGTTTCTTTTGTTGTCTAGTTGTAACGATGTACTGAAACTATCTTAATGAAGTTTGTATGTTATTTGTTTATGCAATTTGTTGTGTCTAATGTAATTATGAAATATTGAACGATAATGTCTAATAACGAAGAACAATGAAAACAACAAAACGGGATATCCCTCCGTTACATAAAAATTTAGAAAGTTAGATTTTTCTAAATTAATAATGGATGGCAGGATCTTGGATGCTCAAATTGGATGAACTTCACTCTTATTTATAAGGGTGTGGGAAAATTTGGATGAAATTACTTTTTCAAATTTTTGCATTCATATAGAACTGCAAGTATATTTAGGATGAGAGCATCATGGTTTGAAAAGAAATTTTTAAGAAATTGCATTCATGTAGGTGGTACCACAAGTTAGGCATACATATTTTTCTACAATGTGATTCACTTTTGCACATGTGCACATGTTTGCAACAATTGGCTGAACACTTCTGGATGCTAATATGGGGACATAAATCCCACTACTATTGAATTTCGGGGACGAAATTCCTTAAGTGTGGGAGAATGTGACACCCCGTATTTTTACATTTTAAAAGTAAGAAATTTACATACGTATACGATGATACGCAAAGCATATAAACCAGTGAAGCATGAAGATAAAAGATATTTTGTTTATACTTCTAGAATTAAGGTAAACAGGATTCACCATTGCGTTCGTCTCGGAAAAATACACGAAATAGAGTCCGAGTTTTCGAGAATCGGAGTCCGTATGACCCGTTAAAGGCCCAAAGAAGATTTCTGGAAATTTGAAATTCAGAAATAACTTTGAAAATCAGATCTGGGGTCAGGCGGGAAGTTTCCCGCCTAGGCCATGTCGACAGG
The DNA here is from genome assembly GCA_030737875.1 of Allium sativum. NCBI lineage: Eukaryota > Viridiplantae > Streptophyta > Magnoliopsida > Asparagales > Amaryllidaceae > Allium > Allium sativum. The sequence goes on from CM060924.1 coordinate 73,838,926, forward strand.
GCTGTCGACAGGCCTGTCGACTTGGGCCCAGATCAAGTCGACAGCCCTGTCGACTTGCCTGTCGACAGGGGGTGGTCGGGGCAATTTGCCTGGCGCACCTGTTTGTCTCACCTGGTCTTGTTCTTGGGCTGGTTCTGGAAGCTTCCGAGATCTGATGGTCCTAATCTATCCTAGATCTAATCCTATGGTCTAAAACACGCCCTAATATCTATAAAAACACCCCTAAGGCTACCCTAAACCCTCATAACTCACCCTTTCCACGAAGTGCTGCCCAAATGCCAAGTGATCATGGCCTCCATCCCCTTTTCCTAAAGCCTAAGCACTCAAATCGGGTTCAAATCAAATAGTGCAAGCTAGCTACACCAAATGGAAGGAAGATCAACGTTGCTATGCGAGTTCCATGACGATTCTTCAACAAAGGAGGCACCTTTCTTAGCTAAGATGATTCATGCTTCTTTCCCTAGGCCTAACTATGTAAGTTCTAGCTACTTTTAGATGGAAACGGTAGTTTTGATAATGACATGGGATAAAATGAGGCTAAACATGATTATGCGAACCTATATGAACCTTACCTTGCCTCTTGTGTTCATGATTATGATTTTAGGCCATGTGAGTGACTTAATCATGCCTCTCATGCTATGCATAACCTAGTTTAACTTGCAAGTTTGGATCTTTATGCATGAAATGCTAGCATGAACCTTTAGGAACCATTTTTACTTGTGAAACATTGGCTAAGACTAGTTTTTGGGGCTTATGCATGTTTATGAACCTAAACCCCTAGTGTTAACATGCAAGTTTGTGGCCAAATCCTTTATGACATTATGCATACTTATGGCCAATTCCCTTTGTTTTCATGTTATGCATGCTTGTGGCCAAACCTTTATGAACCTATGTATGTTTTAAGCCAAACCCTCATGATACTATGCATGTTTGGGGTCATTGTGTAGCATAGTATCTTTACGATGTGAGTCGCCCATTCTTGCGTTGGAACACGATTTGGGTTGAGGATAGACAAGCGTGAATATAGCATGAAAAACTTAACTTGAAGTTACATGAAAACATGATAGGCGAGCTAAACTTGGCATGAACCATGATTTGGGAAAAAGGGGTATAAACATGACAACGTGTAACGTTAAATATGACATGTGTTTATACTTGAAAGCATGACTTGAATTATAACATGGAAGTTGACATGTAAGTATGCATAAAAACATAAGCTTGGGAATTTACCTATTAAGTTAGGTCTACCCATTGGGAATTTACCTATTAAGTTAGGTCTACCCAATTGCTTGATACTTGACTATGAACATGACACTAGACTAAACATGAAAGTGGCCAACTCGAGGTTGGGTTGAGTTTGCAATATAAAGCTACCCGGAACCGACCGGCCTAACTAGTAGTTGCAAACAATAGGACCCAATGTGAGAAGTTGGTCATGTTGTGCTTGAACCCGAGGTTAGACCAAGTTGTGGTGTAAAGCTACCCGGACCCGCCCGTCTTAACTAGTAACCACAACAAAGTCTAATGTGAGAGGTTGGGGTGCATTAAATAATTAATGCCACATAATAGGGTTAAGTTAATTTAATTAATGAGGCTTAACCAAATATGACATGGACAAATGGGTTAAGTAATTTGATTGGGCTAATGATACTCAACAAAACATGACAGGGTTGGGTAGGTTAAGTAACTTGATTTGCCAAACGACACTTGACCATTTTTATACGACTAATGGACGGGATTAAGTTAACTAACACTTAATCAATCCAACACGATAACTTGATAAGGTCAAGTAAATTTTCTTAAGTAACACTTAACCCATTAGACAAACCCCAATTCGGAGGATTGGGTAAATGACCATAGTTAACCAGGATAAGGGAAATAAGGCTAAGTGGTAAACCTTAGTTAAGGGAAACTAAGTAATAATCCTTAGTCAAGTAAATTTGGGCCACTTCTTAGATAGATTAGTAACCCGATACGTTAGGTCAACGTTTAAGTATGCGTGTAGGAGCAGGCTATCTGATTTAGATAAAGGCTCCAGCGAACTGGGTAACGAAGCAGCGGCTTCTGGGAACGTGAGGATATTCTTGGTATCCCTCTGTGAGCTGCCAGGTCATTATACTAGGCTCACGAGAGGTTGAGGTCTGCGTTAGGAGAACCAAGAGTATGCCTTGGTTGCTATGCGAGCGACCTAAAGACTGGGATGGATAGCAGTGAGTCGACGAATACATACTGGTGCCCGAGATAGCAAGTTCGTCGATCATCTACCATCTTGAGTCAAGCGTGTACGTACGGAAAGGCAGGGAACACCCAACAGACCATAATTGCTATCTAATTATGGGTGAGGTAGGCCGTAGGATGTGGGATGGCCGGAGTGTAGTTCTCAGGCAAGATTTTCTCTTGTGTTGCCTTTCGCTAGTTGAGGGAGGGGTCTCGTGGGACCATAGCCACGTGCAGAAAAGCAGACCTTAGCATCTGCATCGGCAGATAAATTGAAAGCTCCCGACCGAGTCCTGTACTTCTTGATTAGCCCTGTGACAGGACTCGGGTAGCACATAGTGATACGTGTGCATACAGTCATAGAAAAATGATTGACGATGAATGCGTGGGGAAAAGGGCGTGGTTGAGGGTTAGCGTAATCCCTAGTATCCCTAGGTGGTTGAACCCAAACCGAAATACGAAAACGTGAGATAGGTAAGCATAATCCCTAGCGGTCCTAGGTGGCGTAAGTCCTAGTTGTACAAAAAAAATGATTCATGTTAAAAGACCATAGTTAAAGATAGGGTGACAGTCCAAAACGATCTTAAGGGTCATAGAACTACCCTAAGTGGGATCTCATGGGGGAAGCCCGTACGGTGTACGGCAAGGGACTGAACATATACATGGAAAGAAACATACGAGTTTAGAGACTTACATATTCTATATGTTAGGTTAACATGGACCATTACACGAACTGTTGAGTAAGGGTTATTCATGGTTAACATATGTACGGGGGAAGATACTAGTACGGTAGATGAAGGGTATATACAGATAGAACTCGGGGATATTAGACTTGAGGGATACCTTGGAATGTTATACTTGATGGAAACCTGATGATGTAATACCTTGTTTTACTTTGACATCGTAATTGATCATGACAACTGGGTTTGTCTGGGGACGGTAATCCATCCTATTATCCTGGCTTAGTGTCTATCTTGTCATCATCACCATGTTTACTTTCAGTTTATACATGTCATGTCACCTTTATCTGTTTTTATGCTGGAAGTAGATAGGACTTACCAGTCTTTATGACTGACCCCGTTTTTCTTTCGCTTCTTGTCTTCCGTTTCCCCCCAGGTTACAGGGAGGAAATACTGTTGTTTAGTTCAGGCTTCTTCCGCTTGAAGGTCAGCTTGGATGGCTTGGACTTTTCTTGGCTATGGCTGCTTTACTGTTTTACTTGGGGAATATTTTATGTAAAGGCTTTTATTATGCTTCTTTACCATTGCAAGACAGGTTTTGATGTACTCTGATGAAAAAGGCTTTAGACCTTATTTATAAATGTTATGAAAGATTGATTTTACTTCCGCCATTTTATATGTTCTGTCTTGTGATATTTCTGTGCATGTTTACCAATAATACCCCTCTAAAACTAGTGCATTCCTTTGCGAGTGACCCTAGCGGAGGTGGGGTGTTACACTTCCCGGCTTCTATTAAGATGGAAATACGAAGCAACCTCGTAAAATCAAACACAACAGCAAAAGAACGTTCAAATTTGATTGTTTGTGTTTTACAATAATATTTTCACTATTACATTGGATTCTAATATTTCCACTCATTGGATCCTAAAACTAAGATGGGAAACCTTCATAGTGGGAATGAAGGGGAAGAAAACACTACAGAAGCACTACCAACATTATATTCATTAGTTTCAATTTTCAAAGCTAAACAATAAGAACTCGCCAATTTCCAATACTATGCAATCAAGCCCAAACTCCTCAAACAAGATAACGCTAGAGCTGAATAATGAATTTGATAGCTGTAGATTAGAAGCAGGATATTATGTAACAACAGTAGGGTAAGTCTATGGATTTGTAGAGATAAACAAAGAGTAATGATATGATCAAAAATAAAAAAGAGAAAACTAGCTATAAAAGCAACAAAGTTGATTATGCCCAGGTCTATTTCCAGCAAAATTGAATAGTTCCAATAAAATATTACCACAACTAGTTGGTATATTTTTGATAACTATTAAATATCCAAATACTAAGTGAATTAGTCTTTCTATATTTTCTTGTTCAGTGAAATATGTTCTTCATGTGTAAAATCGTATTGTGTTTTATGTTTTTTCCCAATATAAAAGGATGTATTCTGATGTCTTGATCAACGTAAATAAACATGTTTACTTCAGCAATATAAAATAAAATAAAATCATAAAAACAACAAAATCTCTATATACTTACTCGAGAAGAATCTTCCACTTTGATGACACGGGTTTCACGAACATAAATCACAAACCATTGTCCGCCTCATCAAAAATCAATAATAGTTCCGAACCGAAATCCATCTTTACCGCCGAGAACAAAACTGACAAACCCAAGCCAACCATTAAAAATCGCATCACAAGAAATACAATTCTCACGACTATTCTATTCGGAGAAGGATTTGCTCTGATTGGCCAGAGAAGGCCTGTAGGCATGTAGTGGCCGGAGCAAGCACGTGGACCTCACGACTGTTCCCGTTGATTACCACTAGTCGCAATTGTTCCCAACCAAAGCCTGCTTGCTAATTGCTTCCTTCGGGCTTTGGCTTCGATCGATGCAGATGGTTTGATTTGTAAATGCCATTGAAAAATTGCGAAACTAGGGTTTTCCTCGATTTAGGAATGATGATTTAGGAGTAGCAAGTGTACGATAAAGTAACTGGAGACCGATTTTGATATGACTACATTGTACGCAGATCGCCGTTATGGGCCATTGGATTTGGATGAATCAGTGGTAGATTTTAACAGAACCTGGATTGCAAAAGTATGGTTGTAAATTTTAGCACGACATAATGATAATTTTTTTAATCTTTATGACGCATTAGTGATAATTAGTTTTTATAACAATCAAGGTGTCACTAGGGCATAATGATTGATGATGTTTTTACGATGCATTAGCGATGATAATGAATTTAGCAATGCTGCTATGTCACCAGGTTGCTATGGCATCACTAATCGATGCCAGAAAACTACCTTTTTCTTGTAGTGTTTATCGATATTGGTCTGGAGAAATCAGGATCAGATCTAGATGATCCTGAGAACTTTGAACTAAACGTGTGTGTTTGAAAGTGAAGACAGTTTAAAGACTAAGATCAAAAGGCGTAGACCTGCGAAATGGAAGGAATGCTTCTTGTTAATCTATGGGTAGCTCTCGAAATAGGATAAAGTAGCAGTGTTCCATTCATTCTGAGATCTTCTTACTGCAAAGACCATTTTCTACTAATCATGCATGCTGTAATAGAAGGAGTGTCTTTGGTTTGTCCTGTTTCTGGACAACTCATATAAACGAGTTATCTGACATGGTATTTTTAAGATCACATGAATAGGCCTAGCAATCAACCTTCCAGATACAATGATGGGAAGTGGGAGGTCAATATTATCTTTTGGAGGAACCAACTTGAAAAGATGAGGAAAGATGGAAAGATATATGAGCGCACTCAAACGTGCGTTGAAAGTTGAAAGCTGCCTAGCTATTAAAGATGGAACTCCGACAAAACAGCAAAGGTCATTCAACCACGAGATATTGTTCAGAGCAAGAGATTGTGAAGGCATTGAGGCCCTAACTCTTGATCCGATGGTTTTGTCAGTTGAAATTAGACTAATGCCAGTTAGAAGAGTGTATATTGATAGTGGAGCATTAGTGTACATCATGTTCTATAAAACTTTTGAACATATAAAGCATTGTATAGAGGATATGGTAGCCTTCCAGTTGAAGATTCAAGAGTTCACCAGTGAACCGAAGCACCTAATTGGGAAAATTGACTTTCATGTTGAGTTGGGCAAAGAGGAAATAAGGGCATGTTGATTCAAACCTTTGTAATCATGGATAAGATATCTGCTTAGAATGCATTCCTAGGGTGATCTATCTTAATGGACTTTAAGATCACAATGGCCCGATGGTTTCCGTTAAAACTAAAATTTGATTTCAAGACCAAAGGTGCTATGGAAACACTTCAACAAATTGTTAGTTTAAGATATAGAGCCACGTAATTCAAAGTAAAGAGCATAAGATGGAAAAGACACAAAGTTTAGAGTGGTTCAATCTATAATAGATCTACATCCACTAGGTAATCATTTCTCATTATAAGACTTAAGCTTACAAAACATGAATTTTCCCTCATTACATTCATCTCTCTCTTTTCTCTCTCTTTATGATCTAATTTCACTTGAATTTGCAAAGAAATTGACGGGATCTCTTGCTTTGTGATGGTAGATGTATCAATCTTTATCACCTGAGCAATTGAATGATCTTCATAGATTCCATGGTGATTTAGCGTTAGATCCATGCTTTAGTGAGGATTAACGGAGATTAGAGATTGCTTGGAATGTGTTGGAGAGATTTCTAGTAAAGCTTGAATGAGATTTGATCCATATGATCTTGGAAAGAACTTATTAGATCCATGGAAGCCATTAATAAGGTTGGATAAGAGCATCAAATTTGGCGGCACTTCGTGGTAGGAATGAAATTGGCTCCCCCTTTCATGTGTGAGTTATGGGGGTACTTATAGGTGTTGATGCAGTGCGGTGGCATAATCATAATAAAGTGTGTACAGTTGTACACATGTAACAACCCGCATTTTACGTATCGGAAGATCGTAAAATATTTTTATTTTATTCTCTGAGGGTTAGATCATTCTCATCTTTTGGTATGTTGCTTATGGGGATGTGAGACATGTCCAAAAATTTTACCGATTTTGTTTGTGACCATTTTGCCCATGTCAGTCTTGTATAGTGCATAACTTTTGACTCTGGTCGAAACAGAGAGTGAGACCTGTGCCATTGGAAAGGAATTAATGATTCTCTTTCCGTAGAGTGGTTACATGAAAGATTTGGTTCAGCGGTTTGGGAGAAATCGCTGTTTTAAGGTTTTTCAGTTGGTTGTTCAGGTTTTGGAAGGCTAATGGGCTGATTTGGAGAAGGCCCATTAAGGGGTTGGTGGAGGCTATAAATAGAGGGTAAGGGATATAGGGAAAGGTTGGATTTTCCATTCTCTTATGGGGAGGCTTTGATCCCCTTCTTCCTCTAACACCTTTCCACCATTAAAATTCCAAATCCAAGGAGGGAAATCGAAGATCTATACCATAAGAGGCTAGATCTACATCGATTGAAAGGGGATTTCATCGGATCTAAGGGTTTTGTGCAAGGTGCTTGCTGATCGGAATCATATTTCATTGTTTTTGCATCGATTTGAAGAATTGGTGAGTGATTTACATCTCTCATTCGGATTCATGAAAGTATGTGAGTTATAGGATGTTAATTTCATCATTTCCATGTTATTTTCTTTAGATCTACACCATGCTAAGTCCATTTTACATATGAATCACCTTAGGATCTGATCTAGATAATTTTAAATGGTTAATTTCATGATTTCTCTCAATTTATGCAAATTAGATCCGTTTTTATGTTCATATGTTCACTTATCATGTTTTGGGAAATTTATGTGTTTTGATGGAAATTTTTAGATTGTTGATATTGTTGGTTGCATAACATGTTTGTGGTTGCGTTTGGATGAATTGGATAAGCCGATTTCATCGGATTCGTCGTTTGGCGAAGTTTTGGTCGAAATCAAAGTCGAAATGGAGCTGTGCTGGAATCGAGTCGGTCTAGAGGGGTTGGTCCTAGCATGGTCGGCCAAATCGTGGCTTGGGAAGCAAGACAGCGATTGGGTCAGCTAAGAGGGAGAAGGTTGGTCGGATCGGTCGTATGGGTGCAACCAGGTCGATCGTGAAGACTGGGTGGTGAAGCGGTCTGGTCGGTCGGTCCATACTGGTCGGGTCGAGCAGATCTGGAGTTCTGATTTGGAGCAGGCAGGTCGGTCATGTTCCAGGAAGGAGTGATCAGATCGGGTCGGTCAGATGGTGGCAAATCTGGTCGGTCGGGTCGGCTGATTGGTGGTAGGGTCGAATCCTGAAGCCAGAAGGGAATCGGGTCGGCTTTAATTGGGTCGGTTTTGGGTCTTCCCAGGAAGGGTCGGTTTTGGGTCTTCCCAGGAGGGGTCGGCTTTGGGTCTTCCCAGGACGGGTCGGCTTTGGGTCTTCCCAGGAGAGGTCGGTTTTATGGGTCCTTCCAGAGGGGTCGGTTTTGGGGTCCTTCCAGAGGGCTCGGTGATGGTGTAGCTTCAAGGTGGTTCAAGTAGGAAGGCTCGAAGTGATGAATGTGTTCGGAGACAACTCAAAGGACGTGAGTTGATGGATAATGGATGCTCGAGAAGGTTGCTTGAGCTATGAAATATCGTCAAGGTTGGACGACTAGAGATGCGAAGGCCGAGAGGTCATCGTGGTCGTAAGTTCTAGCAGGCTCAAAGCAGGGGTACGATGGGGGCACCCAAAAGACCAGAAGGTTGCTGGTCGAGTATCCTGGGTCTTGGGGAAAGGCCTAGTGTCAAGGTTGGACATTGTCAAGGTTGGACATATGGAGTTCATGCTAGAACTGGGGTTACCATTAGCCCTTGACATATGGCAAGGTTGGCCGTCATACGATAATGATGGTTTCGAAGCAGGATTGGCGGTGATAGCCAGAGTATGTCATGTATGTTGGATGTTTTGCTTGTGCCATCTCACGTGGGTTATCCAACATCGAAGTAGATGTTCCTTGAGTGCTTGTCTGATATTGGTTTCGGCCTCTGGGGCTTGTATTCGAGGGATGTTGAATTCGTCTAGGATGATTTGCGTGAGATATATATAATCTCGATGCCATGATTGCTATTGTTGGTTGTTTCTGTTTTCCATGAACAAATGGTTGTTCTGGTTTCTATGGAATAATGGTTGAAATGCTTGGTGTAAAGGCTATCACTGTCCGATGTGGGGAAGATAAGGTTGAGTTCTTCTCTGGTGTTGTGGGTGGATAAGTTGTTCATTTACCCATTATCATATACTTTCTTGTTGAAGTTTGTTAGCTGTTTTATCGATCACTAAGACTATTGTCTGACTCAAGGTTTTATGTCTCCTCTTATTACCTTGGGCTGTTCATCCGGTTGTGGATGGGCAGACTGAGTAGCAGGTTATAGGTAATGGAGCTTAGTGAGACGAGGAAGCTGAGCGAAGACGAGCAGGAGGCTGGCGTACCAGTTTTATTACTATCTAGTATTTCTGTTTCCGCTGTTTGGGTTGCTTGAGAGTTGTAGTGAGGCCTTATGTATAAACTTTGATATCAGTTGGATAATCTTTCTGGATTTTGAGAAAATTGAAAAGTTTGCTATATGATACCTCATTACTATTACCAGTTGTATATGTTCTATTATATTTCATCCTTGCATTGTGAGTTCTACGACATGTTTCGATGTGTTTACCTACTCTGATGTTCGTCCATAGCAGCCTGGCACACCTTTCAGCGCATTATTCCACTTGTTTGGTGCGGGGGTTATGGGCGGTCGTCACAACACACTTGTTCAACGACCTAAAAACATGTCTCACATTCTAAAACTGTGTTGCGGCCTAAAAGATTGCGGACTAAATACAAGCCACAACCTAATATCAATTATGTACAGCCACTTGTTTGATGCCAGTTGTCCTTAATCCACTTTGGCACATTGTCTTTTCTACTAATGACCTGACATCCAAACTATAAAATATGCCCCTAGTTCGTTTCAGTGCCACTTGCTCTTTTTACTAGAACGATCTAAACGTTGACAGCGACTTAAGGTGGCCTTAATGACCTAAAGGAGCACTGACGACCTAAAAAATATATCAGAATGACCTAGTGATGTTGAACGGTCTAACCATGAGTGGAAGACTGATTGAGTATTGAACTGAACACATTGCTTCAGGCTTGCTCCAGGATATACATAGAATGCTAAACCGTCCCATATATACATTAATATAACATCCTCTTTATAATAACGGTGCATAGTCTAGACACATCATCACGGCTTCACGTGTTGAATTATTTGAATGATCTTGTTGTTGCCAACCACGATCTAAGCATGAAAAACCGATCTACGGGAAGCTCCACCTTCAAGAGATAACGGCCTAAAAACAAGACGCTGCGGGGTCTAAAACCACACGGCCTGATTGCATCTGTGTTAATAACCTAAGAGTGTCCACTTGCTTCATTACACGTGTCCTTGGAAATGGTTCACAATCTAAATAATATTGCTAATGGTCTAAAAGCTCTGGACTTTAAATGACGGTCTACTGTATATACTTGCGACTTAACATTATATGGATGAGCTAAGAAAGGTCCAACGACCTAGTGGGTATCGTTGGTAATTAACGATCTAAGCACTTGCATGGGATGGACGATCCAAAGCTTGCCAGCTGTACGGCAATGTGTGTAACTTTTACCCACTTTATGCATGGTCTAAGAGCAATGACCTGAGCATAAGGGTCCGGACGACCTAAAATGATGCCTGGTAATGTCTAAAAGGTCTTGACATCCGGTCTAAAGTTTTAGCTCGTAAGTTGCACGAACTCTTAGATCGTAGATGGTTTTAGCTCATAGGTCGTTCTTTGTTTAACGGCCTATATGAAGGCCAAAGCTAGTTGAAGCACGACCAATTGCATGCCGCACGCGCGACCTAAATGGGCTCAACTACCTTAGAATGGAAAAACGACCCAATCGTGTTGATTCACCGTCCGGTCCATAGCCTTCTTGAATAGTCGACACATTATTTTTCGAACCGCGTTTCCATAACGAGTTTAACATTTGCCCCTCGAAGCTTGTATTTTTGCTTGCGAAAAATGCAGGCTTCGAAATGAACATTGTTAATACGATTGTGTTGAGTAGCTTTTTGTTTGCTATGGCAAATCTTGCTCCGAATTTACATACTTCATGCCACCTGTTCTATAAATAAAACAAGCGCTCGCACGATTTTGAAATTATAGTTTGTTATTGATCGTCCACATCAATAACAGATTATTTTAATCATTAGAAAATGAATTATACCTTGAATTGAAATAAAATGTTTGCACAGAGATATTATATTCAACGGTCTATGACTCACCGAATATTATTTGTACAAATACGATATTCTAATTCACATTCGTGTTAACGCTAAAGAACAACTAGTTGACTAAAGCCGACTGTGGATTTCAAACGTCATCGCTTCAACAATATATATGACATTTCTCATTTGGGAAGTTTGTATCTGTGATTCATTTCCTGCTTCTTTTTGGAGAAGACTTTGATTGTTCATGCCCCAGCTTAGGAGGTCGTCATTAGTCTTTATTATGGAAAGAATTTTGATTGCTCAGTGTTTGTTCGCTTTGTCGATCAGTTTTGGCATCAAAGACTCTATTGGATGCCCCATACTTTGGAGAGGCTAGTATAATCCAATGTTCGTCTTCTCTTGTCGACTGAATCAACATTTAAGAGTTCATTGAGCGTTGTCGATTTCTTCTATGGAGAAGTTTCTTTCTCTATGGAAAGGATTTTTGGTTGTCGTATCATTTCGCAGTGTGAACTCCAATGACGTTTAGATGAGGTTGCATCGCTTTGGACCACGAACTCCCACGCTTCGTTTCACTAGAAGTGAACTCCAACGCTTCGTTTCACGCAACAGATTCGAACAAACCTTTGGTGGGTTGCATCGCTTCGTGCCCGAACTCCCATGCTTCGTTTCACTTATAACGAACTGCAGCGCTTCGTTTCGCGCAACGAATTTCAGCGAACCTTTGGTGGGTTGCATCGCTTCGCGCCACTAACTCCCACGCTTTGTTTCACTTATAGTGAACTCAAGTGCTTCGTTTCGTGCAATGAATTCCAGTGAACCTTTCGTGGGTTGCATCGCTTCGCGCTACGAACTCCCACACTTCATTTCACTTATAGTGAACTCCAGCGCTTCATTTCGCGCAATGAATTCCAGCGAACCTTTGGAAGGATGCATCGCTTTGCGCCACAAACTCCCATGCTTCATTCCACTTGTAGTGAACTCCAACACTTTGTTTCGCGCAACGAATTCCAGCGAACCTTTGGTGGGTTGCATCGCTTCGCACTACAAATTCCCACACTTCGTTTCACTTATAGTGAACTCCAGCGCTTTGTTTCGTGCAACGAATTCCAATAAACCTTTGGTGGGTTGCATCGCTTCGTGCCATGAACTCCCATGCTTCGTTTTACTTATAGTGAACGCCAACGCTTCGTTTCGTGCAACGAATTCCAACGAACCTTTGGTGGGTTGCATCGCTTCGCGCCATCAACTGCCACGCTTAGTTTCACTTATAGTGAACTCCAGCGCTTCAATTCGCGCAACCAATTCCCACAACCTTTGGGATTTCAGATCCGTGGTTGTTCTCTTCGCTCTTTGTTATTTGACTCGTTGGGACTTTCCTTATTCACTTTTCAAAGCAGCGCTTTTCATCCTTGCATATCGATGGTTATGGCACTTTGACAATTGAACTGGTTTTATTAGGACAGTCTCTCTTGGTCAGAAGTTGAGGAAGCGAACGCCTACGGAACAACCTGCAATGAGAAAATCGTCCTTAACAAATTTTTGTGTATATTTTATAAGTCAGAGATCTATACAGGCCGATAAGATTTCATTCATACAGCTATTGTTCGATACAATGCAAGTAAATCATTATAGGCTTTTACAAGAAAGTAGAACATAGCAAAGAGTAAAGTAATGCAAGAAGCAAAGTAAAGGTGACATTGATCGCTTATTCTGAGCCGCAGATATTAGATCATCATCAATGGTTTTCAGTTGATTATTAGCCTTGGATTAGTTTGAGCAAAGTCTACGTTGCTTGGACCGGATTGGTTATTTGATCCCCCTTGCCCCTGGGGAGTTGCAAAAGGATTTGCCTTTTGGGAATTCTTCACATATTGTTGCAGACGGTTCTTCCTAATCAGCTCTTAAGTCAATGATTTCAGGTGCCTGCACTCGTTGATGTTGTGGCCTGACTGATTATGAAACTGGCAAAACTTCCCAGATTTGGTCAGATGGCCATTCATCTTTGTTGGCTGAGGCTCCGGGTAATCTTCGGTATCCTTTGTGGTAGGGTAGATGTTTTCAGGAGTGTCATTCAGAGAAGTTAAATACGACGAATCAAGAAGACGAAACTTCTTATTAGCTTTGTTGTTGTTTCCGTCATTGGCTCGCTTCTTCCCTTGAGCATTCTTCTGATTAGATTGGATAACTGCACTTTTAGGAGCTTCAAGAAGTTGGTTACCACCAATGATCTGAAGAGGTATAGGATTATCATCCACTCTCATGTACTCCTCTTCTTTCTTATTGAACTTGTCAAGCTTATTCGGTTCCTTCATCTTTATCCATTTCGTGAATTTGCTTGTTTTGTCTATAGCGTCGAGTAAAGCCATGAGAATTATACGTGGCTCTGGATTCCTTACTTCAAACAAGACAATCTTGAACTGGCTGTGAAATGCTTTAACAGTTTCTCCTGGCCTCTGTTTCATTGCCGAGAGCATTGTAGCATCCTTGGCTTTAATAGCATATAGGCGGAACTGCTCCTTGAACTTTTTGGTCAGGTCAGAGAACCGATCGATAGATTTAGGTGGTAGCTTCGTGAACCATAATGATGCAGTGCCTTCTAAGTAGAGAGGAAAATATGTGTATGTCATCTCATCAGTTGCTTTAGCCGCACTCATATGCCACTCGTATTTGAATAGGAAGTAGTTAGGATCAACAAGGCCGTTGTAAGGAGGCAGGGTTGGAGGATTGAAATTCTTTGGACATTCTGCTTCAAGGATTTTTTCGGTGAATGGAGTCCTATCGGGAGAGAAGTCCCATTCTCTTTCATCGTCTTTTCTAGTTTGATTCCTCTTCATGATTTGTTCTATCATATCCGAGATGTATTCTTCAGTGTTATGCCGCTCCACAAAGCTAAATTCTTTACCAAATGTTCGTCTAGGCAAACGGTCTTGATTATAGAGCTTAGGTACTTTGCCTTCTCGATAAGGAAGTGCCCCCGTGACCGGATTGGTAGCCTTTCGAGCGTTCAATTCGGAATGATTCCTAGCCTTTGATTTCAATTCTTCGATGTTAGCTTCGTCTTTGTCACCCATCCAATCATAATCGTCTTCCATGTTGTCGTTGCGGTTTTGATCGGAAGCGGGCGATTTGTCATTCTCTTCGAGATCAACATGGACTTTTAAAGAGGCTGGATTTGGTCGAGCATTAAGGATGGCGTCAAGTTTCTCCATCATAGCTTTAGTAGAACATCCATTCTTTGATTCACATTGGCAATAGCGGCATTCAACTCATTTTTAGTCACACCGGCTCCATCCATTGAGTTTTCACCAACATCAAAACGGTTAGTAAGTGGCGTAGTCTCATTAGTGACATTATCATTTCCTTCAATGATTTTGTTGGTATCTCTTTTAGATTTAGCCATGATTTCGGAAAAGGAGGTAGTCTAGAACTTCAATGTCAAGGCTCTTATGATTGTGAGAAGTGTGAAGGAAGGAGATGCGAACGCGGCCATACGGTAGGCGCCAAATGTTAAAACCAAAATTTGATTTCAACACCAAAGGTGTTATGGAAGCACTTCAACAAATTGTTAGGTTAGGATAGGGAGCCACGTAATTCAAAGTAAAGAGCATAAAATGGAAAAGACACAAAGTTCTAGAGTGGTTCGATCTATAATAGATCTACATCCACTGGGTAATCATTTCTCATTATAACACTTGAGCTTACAAAACATGAATTTTCCCTTATTACATTCATCTCTCTCTTTTTTATTTCTTTATGATCTAATTTCACTTGAATTTACAAAGGAATTGATGGGATCTCTTGCTTTGTGATGGTAGATGTATCAATCTTTGATCACTTGAGAAATTGAATGATCTTCATAGATTCCATGGTGATTTAGCGTTAGATCCATGCTTTAGAGAGGTTGAACGAAGATTAGAGATCGCTTGGAATGTGTTGGAGAGATTTCTAGTGTAGCTTGAATGAGATTTGATCCATATGATCTTGGAAAGAAGGTATTAGATCCATGGAATCCATTAATAAGGTTGGAGAAGAGCTTCAAGTTTGGCGGCACTTCGTGGTAGGAATGAAATTGGCTCCCCTCCCCCCTTCATGTGTGAATTATGGGGGTATTTATAGGTGTTGAGGGAGTGCAGTGGCATGATCGTAATCAAGTGTGTACAACTGTACACACTTGTTCAACGACCTAAAACATGTCTCACGTTCCAAAACTGTGCTGCGGCCTAAAAGATTGCGGACTAAATACCAGCCATGACCTAATATCAGTTATGTCCAGCCGCTTGTTTGAATGCCAGTTGTCCTTAATCCACTTTTGTGCATTGTCTTTTCTATTAATAACCTGACATCCAAACTATAAAAAAATGCCCCTGGTTCATCTCAGTGCCACATGCTCTTTTTACCAGAACGATCTAAATGTTGACAGCGACTTAATGTGGCCTTAACGACCTAAAGGAGCACTGAAGACCTAAAAAATATATCGGAACGACCTAGTGATGTTCAACGGTCTAACCATGAGCGAAAGACTGATCGAGTATTGAACTGAACACATTGCTTCAGGCTTGCGGCTTGCTCCAGGATATACAAAGAATGCTAAACCATCCCATATATATACATATACATATATATATATATATTAATATAACAGCCTTTTTATAATAACGGTGCATGGTCTAGACACATCAGCGCGGCTTCACATGTTGAATTATTTGAACGATCTCCTTGTTGCCAACCACGATCTAAGCATGAAAAACCAATTTACGGGAAGCTCCATCTTTAAGAGATAACGACCAAAAAACAAGACGCTGCGCTGTCTAAAACCACACGGCCTGATTACATCTGTGTTAATAACCTGAGAGTGTCCACTTGCTTCATTACACGTGTCTTTGGAACTGGCTCACGACCTAAATAATATTGCTAACGTTCTAAAAGATCTCGACTTAAAATGATGGTCTACTATATATACTTGCGACCTAACATTATTTGGATGAGCTAAGAAAGGTCCAATGACCTAGTGAGCATCGTTGGTAATTAACGATCTAAGCACTTGCACGGGATGCACGATCCAAAGCCTATCTTGCCAGCTGTATGGCAATGTGTGTAACTTTTATCCACTTTATGCATTGTATAAGAGCAACGATCTGAGCATAAGGGTCCGGATGACCTAAATTGATGCCTGGTAATGTCTAAAAGGTCTTGACATCCGGTCTAAAGTTTTAGCTCGTAAGTTTTGCGAACTCTTAGATCGTAGATGGTTTTAGCTCGTAGGGTACCATTCCTGTGTTGCGTAAGCGTTTGGACTGCCAACCAAGGTCTTACTAGGTTCTGCTACCGAATACTACCTAGATCCAACCAGGGTTTATCATCGAGTGTTACCAAGGTCCAACTAGGGTTTACTTATCGAACTCTTCCTAGATTCAACCAGGGTTTACGCTACCTAGGTCCCACTAGGGCTTATGCTACCTATCAAACAATGCCCTCTAGTCTAGGACACACTACCCAGAGCGATATGTGTTCCTAGGCTTTACGTCCCAATTGTATCGTTAAACGTGTTAGATATCTAGTTGCATATGTCCTCTATATGTGCGACCCGAGTCCCGTGGCAGGGCTAATCAAGAAACACGGAGCTCGGTCGGGAGCTTTAAGTTATCTGCCGATGCAGAAGCTAAGGTCTGTTTTTTTACTGTGGCTATGGTCACACTTGACCCCTCCCTCAACTAATGAAAGGCCCCCAAGAATATCAAGAATGAGAACTATACGCAGGCCCTCTATGCCCTACAAACCTATTGGCCAACCTCACCCATAAATAAATAGCAAGTATATGGTCTTTTGGGGTTCTCTGCCTTTCCGCTTTACGTGCTCGACTGACTTAAGATGGTAGGTAGCCGACGTCGTGCTATCACAGGGCCAACTGGTTATCGCCGACTCACGCTGGTCCACCCTAGTCTTTAGGTTGCCTTATTATTGCAACCAAGGCATACTCTTGGTTCTTCTAACGCAGACCCTAACCTCTGTGAGCCCAGGCGGATCATCTGCAATCTCACAGAGGGATACCAAGAGTATCCTCACGTCCCCTCGAAGTCGCGTGCTTCGTAACCCAATCCGTTGGAGCCTTTTTATATTATCAAATGGACGTACGCTCCTCCTCGTATTCTACGGCTTAGCGATGATTTATCGTGTTAGGTTATTCATCCTATCTTTAGACTGGTTCAAGCGCCTTATCCTTTCGTATTATTAGACTTTATGTCTAAACTTCTGACTACGCGCTTGTTTTGTCTTATTAACTTGGTTATCCTCATTTATGTTGTCCTTTAATTTATAATTGCCAAGTTTCTCTTTAACTAAGGTTTTTTACTTAGTGCTCTTCAACTAAGGTTTACTTACTTAGTTATCTTTACCGTTGCTTACTTAGTTCTCTAACTAAGGTTCGTTACCTAGTTGCCATTTTTACTTAGTTCTCTGACTAAGGTTCATTACTCAATTGCCATTATCGTTATTTACTTAGTTCTCTAACTAAGTTTTATTACTTAGTTTCCGTTAACTAAGGTTTACCAATGAATTCAAACATGACTTAAATTTTCTTTATCAAACGATAGCGCACGGGTACTTTCCCACATCTTTAGATTAGATTAACTTATTTCATAAAATAAGTCGTCCCACCCTTCAAGTCTTGTATTTTTAAGTCATAATCTTCCCTTGTCCTTAGGACAAGTTTACCTATTATTTAATTTTACATTACCGCAACCCTGGTTTATAATAGGTAGTTATCACTCCCCATTACTGTGTTGGTTAAGTTTGTCCATATGTCAAGTTTTACTTAACCCTACCATACCAGCATGTGTCATTATCATTAATTGATTATTAATGCATCAACCCCTCACATTAGACTTATTGTTGCGGTTGTTGGATGTGCCGGACGGTTCCGGGCAGTCTTACACCACAACTCAATCTAACCTCTGGTTTTAGCGTGTTATGACTAACTTCTCACATTAGAACCTATTGTTTGCGGCCACTGGATATGTCGGGCGGTTCCGGGCAGAATTACACCGCAAACTCATTCTAACTTCGAGTTAGTCATGTTTCATCTTTAGCCAATTAACAATTCACAAGTATGTTCTTGTTATGCCAATAGCGTCTATTTCATGTTATGTTTCTAAACTTTCCAATCAAACCCAAATTTAATTAAAATACCCGTGACTCAAATTTCAGGCATTTGAATTAGATTTCATAGTTACAACAGATAGATTAAACCCAAGCTTTACCCAATTCCAATTAGGTTTCTAGTTTACCTATTTCTTCATCAATTTAGGATCTTTATCTTTAAATCATTTTCCCCATTCCCCTATTCAAACTTTATTTACTCTTAGCGTAAGTTACTCCAACTTACTAATTTCACGATCCTTTCCACCCATTTCATTGAATAATCTCAATATATACTTTGCCAAATATCCCATTATTTGCAATAATAATTGTTATGCCATAATCCCCAATTTACAAGTTATATTCCTCGATTGCATAAAATAGATTATGCCCCAAAATTCTCATATTTCAACCGTACGCATGTATAATAAGATTTCGTCTAGGTTCGAGATAACCTAAATCCAAAAATAAAAAGGGGAAGCAGGAATAAAAGAACAATTTTTATAACATGAATCTTGAATTGAATTTATAACAGGGGAGTGATGAACGATATTTATACCATTATGCAACAAGTTTATTATAATTCCACTCACCTTGCTTTGCATCTTCAATTCATGGATTTGGTTTTAACTTTGATTGATTTCATGCCCCAAAATTACAGATCTGATCTTTGTTTGATTTCTTTTCGCGGTGTGGGTTGCGGATTTGAATCCCTTTCTTTTCTTGCGCAGTATTTTAGATCTGAATCCCTCCTTTGTTTTACTCGCGGTAGTTGAAATCCTGAATCTAATTCTTTTTATTTTAAGAATAGTTTTGTGAGGAGAGAGGAGAGAAGAATAGATCTAAGATTTAGTGAATAAGAAGAAGAATATGAGTTAGAACAGAGCCACGGCGTTGCCATGAATTTTAGTGAAGATTACAAAGGGTCTACGGGTGTTTATATAGCTTAGGGGTCAAAGAATCGCATCCAGAAATCCATCCAGGTTCAGAAAAACGAATCTGCACCGAAATAGTCCGATCAGGTCGACCTCCATGGGGAGGTCGACCCCCAGGTCGACCCCTAGGTCGACTTCTTGGTCCACCTCCCTCAGGGAGGTCGACCCCCTGGTCGACCTACCTGCCTGGGCGGGAATTTTCCCGCCCATTCCAGGTTTTCGATTTTTACAACTTGAATTTGAATTCTGAGCTGGTTATTTTATTCTTTAAATTTCTGAAACTTCTGAAGTCCATATCTTCCTCACACGGTGTCCGATTTACGAAAACTTGGACTCTATTCCAAGCAGAATTCCGAGACGAACGCAATGGTGATGTCCGATTTGCTTAATTCCTGATTTTTAAATTAAGTATCCTTATTTTATTATCTTTACTGTCACACACACTGTTATTTAATTAATTTTTCCTTCTCTTCCTTATATTAATTAATTTTTCATTATACATCACCATTATTTACCTATCCATGCATATATACATATTTGTACATTTTTAATTATATTAAAAATGCGGGGTGTTACATGACTCCTATTTGTTAGTTAAGTCTACTTCGCCTGTTTGGAGTTCATAGGCTGAAGCAAGTTCTACTGCAATCAGTATCCCTAGTTGTGTGCCGCTTTACTTATCTCATGTAGTGTCGAATGTGTATGCGCAAGCAAGTTCTTTTTCATGTTCAAACAAAAGCCTCTGCACCGGGATAAGTCTCAGGTAAGGTTGCTGTTGAGGCTACTTTATATTTAGGATCGTTACCGCATGATCATTACAGCACGTGATCATTTATTTTCTTTCCATAATTCTTATTATGTTACTAAATTCACAAAAACAGATTCACATTTTTCCTCGAAATCAACATTTAACAAATTCAGGACAGACAAATTAATTTTAAGTTCAACAGTTTTGCAAGTTAAATTAATATGATACCTCCACTCTTACAAAGTCTAACTTCATACAATTACTGTTTAGAAAGGCCAAATAGTAATAACAATACCAATAATAATTAATTGTTCCTATATGGTAAAAAATTCAAAACTAAAAAAGAAACATAAATAAAAGCCTAAGTAATAACCATCAAATTTCATTAATTCTAAGACTCTGCCATTAAGGGTAATAGGCAATAACCCAAAGAAATTTGAACAAACTTATTACACATAAAATATCATCATGAAAACATGAATATAGAGATCTACTCAAAATCAAACAACATGAACCTGAACAGTCTCTGGCTTCTCTAGCACTGGTGGAGGTTTCTTCATCAAAGTAACAGTCAAAACGCCTTTCCTACACCTAATGCTGATTCCCTCGGCATTAGCTTTGTCCAGCAGCCTGAATTTCCTCATAAAAGTCCCTATCCTCAGATACTTCACTGCCGAATTCTACCTTTTCTCTTTGCTTGCTTTATCGTGCTCCCTCTTTCTCTTCCCGTTGGGGACCGGAACGTTCTCGTCCTCAACCTGGATGTTGAGATCGCCCAATTTCACACCTTGAATGTCAACCATGAACACATGAGACTTTGGCAGCTCCTTCACGTCCGCAGGAGTCGAGTCTATTGCACATGTGTTGCAAAAGTAAATGTAGGTTGGTCCATCGATATTTTTATTTTGCTCGTCGATATGGTCCAACAATTGGTGTAGGGTCGTCATTAGCGGATCTCCGAGCATCATCATCATCATCAATTGTTTCACCTTACCGATTTCATTGGTTTCCTATTTTACTTTCGAATGGTCCAAGACATTGGGTGAGAAGGAGATTCATAGGAAGGACGTTACTGGTTCCGTTGATAAAAGGATCGGGCATGAACAAAAGAAATCGAGAATGGAAAAGAAATTAGATGGTTTTGAAATGACCAAATACCCTTTTGAAGGCTTCTTCAGTTGTTGGGGGGAAACTCAAATAGGAAATGCACGTCATGTTTATTTTGGAAAAACACCACACGAAATTTTAGTTTTAAGCTAGTAATATATTTATTGAAGTACCATCCATCAAATTTTGGAAAAAACACCCCACGAAACTTTGTGCACTCTAAAAAAAAATAACTACCCATACGAAATGTAAGTCCCCATTTTATGGTGCTAAAGCATTTATAAAGAATTCTTATAAACCTCTAATTTGAGTTAGTAATGGAAAAAGTATTAAAGGAATAACACTCATGATAAAATTCAAGCCTTTAGCTAGGAACCTATTCTAATAACTATCCATGTGCGATAGAAGAAAATATGCAAATTAAATACAAAAAACATATTAATTATTGTTAATTACCACATATCAAACAGTTCCTTCTTGTCTACAACATCTCTGATATAATTTCAAATTCTAAGAATATACTTTAATTCTGCTACCTTTTCAGCCTTCTGTAGGCTTCCCTGAGTCCCCAAAATCAAAATGACAATAGAGGTATTAAAAAAAATCTTAATTTACAAGAATAAAGCAACATACTAATTAGCTTATACCAGGAGAAATCCTTAGTAAGCGAAGCAATTGATTTGAATCATCCACCCATTCAAAAAGTGGACAAATTTGTTAGTAGTTCAAATAAATTTTATAACCAAACATTATTGAGCCTTTAAATGATGTAGAAGTAAATGTGTTAGTACATGAACAGCTGATTAAATTGTGCATAAATAAAGAATTTATTGCTGATAAATAACAGAGGTCAACCTTCTGCAAAATTAATAATCACATGATTTGTTTAAACATCTTGACGAAATGACACTTTCTACGAAACAATTGTTATGTTATTAGTAATATAGCAACTGAATTCTGTAAAATATAATAAGGACTTAACTAAATTAGTCTATTCACATCTAAAAATTAATAATATGGAATAACCCTATAACATACACGTCAAATTATAGAATTTCTTGGGTACACACAGTGGTACTACCTAATGAATAAAAACTTTAACACTAATAATAATAATGATGTAGATGATGAAGACTTTAGTTAATTTGGAGAGCAACATTACAATATCATAAAACTGACTTGACGATGTATGCTTTTAGAAAACTTAAGAAAAACGTGGACGAAAATTTCTTAAGTTTGACTCACTATTCATTGGACAGTACGAAATAAAGGCTAATGAGAAAAAATTAGCACAAATAAGCAAGAAAGCTCGTTGGACAATTAATTCCCGTGGTACCAAAAAAATCAATATATGAACAAAATTCACCCAAGTTTATGTAGATAACACTATAACAGTAAGCCAAACACGGAATAGCTATGTTGTTTAATCGCTGGTTGGGTGTGATGGTTCCTGATGTATACCAATTATTTATCAAAGACGGGAAGGAATTTTTTGGCATCGTCCGTGGCACATCATTATCGGTGGTTGCAAAATTGGGGACATAAGGGTAACCGACAACTGGGTTCAAAAGTAGTAGCGAAAAACAACGGATGTCATCTCACTTATAAAAAGCAAACAAGCTCTCGGATTGTTAATTCAAACTCACTTCTTCTTCCTTCATTCTAACGAATGTAAAAAACTGAGATTTCACTTTATAAATTGAAAGTTATGTCCAGTTTAAAATTCAAAATAGTCGCTATGAAATTTATATATATTTTATTAATATAGATAACCCTTAAAAATAGCCATTTTGCAAATGACCTCCGTTTTCAACGCAACCACTTTTGTTGAATCTGGAATGTCAAATTATTGCTAGATTCCAAATTTCATAATTTTTGGAACTAATATGTGAGCGTGGTGCACTTAAACGTGTTTTGTCAATTTTAGTTGAATTTAATCGACTGGAAAATGATCATTTTTCAAACGACCTTCAAATTCAATGAAATTAGTTTTGTTAGGACCGTGTCGTCAAAACATAGATAAATTTATTTTTCTGGAATTTTTGGAGTCATTATGTGGTCCCGGTAAATTAAAATGTACGTTTAAATTCAATATATATTAATTTATATTTTAATTTTGATAAAAACTTGTCGAAATAGTCGAATTGGTTTACGAAACATATTCCATTGTGTTCGGAATGTGAGTATTTATTTATGGGCGACAGTCGTTGGGTTTGATTTGGAATTCGGATTGAAAACAAACATTATTGGAATTAAAAATAATTAAAAATATTAATATAAATACACGGTCAGCGCGGTCAAAACCCTCATTTATCTCTCATGCGGTCAACCCTCATTGAAGCCGCCTCTTTTCCATTCAGTGGCTGAGATACTCCCGATTTCCAATTTTCCCCCGCAACAAAACTGAATAGCTACAAATTCGGGATGGCAACTATAGATGAACTAAAAGAAACGCCTCAGGTATAATTTGTTCACTGTTATTTGTAATATTTTGTTCACTATTATTTGTAATAAATGTTTATCTGTGGGTTCTGTTAGGGTTACGACTATGAAGTGGTTCTTAAGCCTGAAAGTCGAAAGCTTGAGCTCTCAAAAGATGAGACGTATAGTTTACTTGAAAAACGAAAACGTTGGATGAACCAGGTGAAGGCATGTGTATTCTTCTTAATATTTGATTATAACTGTGAATTTACTGATGATCATCGGCTTGTGTGATTTGTAGATTAATGGTAGTATGGATGAAGATGAGTCCGATCATGAATCATCTTCTTCTCATAACAAAGACGGTAAATATATAAATACAATTTTTTAATGTCTTATGACAGTTTTTGTCTTTACATCACGTCCTTTAATAGTTACCTTCCTATGTTTAAACACATACACACACCAGTGCGAACCTGTGCTACGTACACGGATTCAACGTAGTTAACGCATAGTTACGATTAAAAATGACTTTTGTAAGTTTTTTAATCCAGTCGCATTGCTTTGGCAATAAAATGATTTGCCATAACTGAAATAGTACATATAAATACATTTCATTAATAATCAACAAATATATGCAATGAGAGAATTTACGGAAGAACCTATCGAAAACATTAATGTGAGGACTTCTTTCAAAATAAGTTTTTTGAATTTCAGTGCAAGTTGTAGTTGAAATGTATACTAAAAACAAAAGTATATTTATTAATTAGTCTCAACTTTACATATTGGAACCAAATGGTTGATAATAATTTAACAAAAAATGTACAGTGAGATAAAATGCCCAATCCTTCCTTTAAAAGCCCGATTTTATATGTTTTAAAAGCTAACAGTATAAGGATAAATAGTATAAAGGTTATAATGATACGGTTGACCGAAATGAGTATATTATGAAATCTTTGTCTAATGATGTCCACATACATATATAAAGTGAGCCCATCATACTTATCTCTTCCCGTACCTCCTATCAGTTTTTTTCTCCTCTTCCATAACACTTTAGCTTTTTGGGTCTAGAGCATGTCCTGCTCTCAGGCTTACTGTCAAATTGCATTATACCAATTGCACAATGGATGTTGTGGCCCCGTGGTTACCATTGCCTTCCACATTTGATGATCTTGTCACATTTTAGGGTGCTTATGTTGGTTTTGTTTGGTGATTGGCAGTTTTTATATTGGTTGAAATTGTGTGTAGTTTTTCTAGTTTAGATCCCTTAAAGGGCCCGATTGCCTAAGTTTTCCATGCCGACTAATCTGAAGCTTGACCTATCCTCACATTCACTTTAGTTTGGTCCACGGTAGTTCCTTTTGGTGGATGTGAGCATTGTCTATAGTTGTTTGTTGTGCACCTGTTTGGATTTGAGTTAATGATCTGTCGTGCTTTATGGAGCTTGCTCCCTTTTTTCGCATTGATGGGGTTCCTCCAATGTCTTCTAGCATCAGCTGCAGTAATGGAACTTGACCAACCTTTTTTTTTTTGCTATTATTGAGTCCGGTCAAGTATGTATGATTTTTCTTGGAAATAATGATATAATTGGATACTACCTTGTCTAGCAGCTTACCTTTTTATATTCTGGTCAATATTTTGTTCTTGCTATAGGCACTACTATAATGTACACATCATGTTTGTGCTATTGTTAGGTTGGGTGGTGTATGTGTACATCACATAAGTTGTATTATGGGTATAATTTTGTAGTCGCTGAGGCATTACACACTTACAATGGTTCATCAATTTATAAAATGTAGGATACTCCACATTAAAAACCAGTTGCCTTAGCATAACGAAGATAAAAAAACATATGAGAAATTCATATGATATATATTGGATTTTTGGGAAGAATTCATGATAGCTGAGAATATGTTAGCAGTTGGATTAAAGTTTCTAGCTCTTTCCCTGCAAAATATTTGAGTTTTCTTGTTCCAGTACGAGGAATTCAATTTTTTTTTTCATCTTATGACTTGATGACCACAATAATGATTATTTGTGCAATAATTCATATGGACTCCTAGGAAAAGTTAGAGAAACTATATTTAAAAAATACCTCCACCGGAAGAATTTCGAAGCAAGCACCATATAATCTACATCCACTAAGCAATAAATGAATCGACTACAACCCACCAGAAGCAGTGATTGATTCTCAAACCAGGAAATTTACCGACTGATCTTTAGAAGTAATGGAGATGCTTGACGTAACAAAGAACATGAATGTTGCCAATCTAAATCATTACTTTCAGGGGTTCATGTGCTTTCAGAAAGAATAAGAATAAGAATAATGCCTATGTTAATGTTCAATCTGGTTTTTTTTTCCAGTAGTTTTAACCATATCGGTTAAAATGGTGAACATTATCAAGCTATGTATAATATCATAAATTAAATCAACTTCAAGAGTTTTGTTATAGGAAAAGTATACATGCTGTTTTAAAGAATTTTTTGTAATAGTAAATGAATGTTGATGATAAATAACAACCATGAATCTTTCTTTTGTTAAAGAAGACACTTACTAATTTGATATTATGAAAAATTGAAGATAAGTGCGACCACCAGACTAATTTGATGATAAGTGCGAACCCATGCTTCACATATGAAGAATAAATAAATTTTTTCCTCTATAAATGTATATAAGGAAATCCATAATCATATAAGACTAATTTGATGATCAAGTACGGTGCACGTGCGCAGGAGTAATTGATATTATAAAATGCTCTTTATACGATGCTTTAAATCTTATGAATTGAATTGATATGTACGTAATATTGCATTTTATATATGCATATATGCACAAAGCAACCATTTATCTTATTTTGAGTGTTTTAGTTGTGAGCATTTCCTTTCCTCCCTTTCCGAGCTTGGGACAGCCATCTTAACAAAAACACATGAATGGCAGCGTAAAAAATGCTTGTATATGCCAAGTTTAGAAAAATTATATTGAATTAAACCAGCACATCTGTTATTAATAAAAAAGGCAGATGATAACATAACTCATATTTTGAACACACGCGATAAAAGTAGGATACATGACTGTTAATAAGAGGCTTTAAGGTTTATACAATACTCCCTTACAAACTTTATTTACATAACAATTATTTTGTTATTCGGAAACCATCACACTGTACAATGGTCTTTCATCAAATTATTTTGTTATTCGGAAACCATCACACTGTACAATAATTATTTTCTATCCACAAAGACATTTTTTGTTTTGCTCACCTTATTTGTTTTAAATAATAGAAATTCAAGGGACTACATAAGAAGTTGCAATTTGTGCTATAGAAACTCAAGGGAGTACATGTCAAATTTTTGTAATAACGGAATGACCAATGGTTAGCTATAACCATCTATTTTGATTAACATACGTTTAGGTGTCAGCTAAGCTTAATATTTGTAACCAACATACAAATTAATTTAATATAACTCGACTGAAATGTACCATAACTAACCATAAATTATATACTGAATAAGACTTCATGAACCAAATAATCAAATTTAAGCAAAAAAATTAGATCATGTAGGGTAATCAAGTTATTTAATACTAAAATTAAGTTAACCTATGATTCCAATTATTTGTTGACCTGTTTTACCAATCGAATAATAAAAATTTAATAGTAAATAAGCTACTATTAGCATTTATAGCAGCTAATACGGAATGACCACAGATAAGCTACACCCACAAATTTTGGTCAACTTACATTCAAGTGCTGGCTAAGCATAATTTTTGTAATCAACATAACGCTACTGCTAATTTTAGAAAGGAACATACTAGATTAATATAAATTGATTGAAATGTATAATAACCAATCTCAAATTATTTAGTTAATCAACTTGACTACTCGAATTATTTAACACTAAATTAATATTATTTAATACAAATTATTTGTAAATTTAACACAACAATTACAATTGGTTTAACTGTATTTCCAAAACAAAAAATGTTTAGATTAAAATCAATCAACCCTAGCCAACAACAAACTAACAAAGATATAACAATAATGCTTGCACAGTCGTTGAAGGCTCTTCTAGAATACCACTGTGTGTCACTGAAATATTGAGATCTATCATCTAATCGAACAAAAGAACAAAAGTTGCCTTAGAACAATATAAAAAAGGTGTTAAAAATAGATGCAGTCGGTGTTTTATCAATCAAAACAAAAGCCACTGACAACATCCCCCGAAAAACATCAAAGATGATAAAATTAAAGATGATAAAATTATCACTAGTAGTTTATACATTATTGTGATAAACAGGCAAAACTGCAAAACTAAAATTTAATACTGCTGAAGGAGTCAAAAGAGCAAATATAATGCAACCATATACGGTCGGAGCACTAACGATGAAAATGCCAACAAAATATAAATTAGCTGTAAAAGATATTTAAAAAACATACTATTTTATCGCTCTAAATTGGAAACACCAACCAATAAAATATTGAATATAAAAAAAAACTATCAGTATTAATTTATTCATAGTATTAATGAACTTTTTAGAACAAAATCTCATTTAACGTACATATTTATTTGGCTAAACTAAATCAACTTATGGAGAAAAGATCACGTTTAAAATTCATATCAATTAAAAAAATCAAAATAAATCACCTAGGATTGAACCAACCTTCCATAAAAATATCAATCTGATTATGGCAAATTTTTTAATTCAAATGGACAATTAAGGAAAATAATTTTGTGCATATATGTGACAGATGTAGATAGGGAAACTACCATAGATAAGCATGTACCAGATCCATAATATATGTATTGGTACAAGTTACAACAAAGGTAAGTTAATTTAATTAAAAAGACTAAGACATACAAATAGCAATTATAGCGTTTAATTAAAGAAACCATTTTGAGCAGATTACAGCTTTACTCTCAAATGAATTATAAATAATTAATTTACCAAAATGAACAACTAATTGCGGATGTAAGAGGCGTATAACAACATTTTTTATTTTGTTTTCAAGTTTTAGCATTAAGTGCAAATATAAATTCGGCTATCGCATATGTTCCATATTTAAATCAGTTATCACTGTTATAGAAGTTATTTGAGACAAAAAACTGATATATAATCCAAAATAAGCTCATATGTCCCATATCTTAGAAAATGAGAGAAAGAGAAACAGTGCAGCGATGTGTAAAAACTTCAGGTTATTTCAATTGACTGTCAATGAAAATAATTTGTGCGCGTGATCGATTAAAATTGAAATGGTAACCAACTTGATCAAATTCATGTAAAATAAATGAAACTCAACTCGAACTAATCCAATAAGCCTGAAACTACGATGATAGTGAAGGTAATAAAAAACCGGATACAATCTATAGACATAACCCAAGAAAAAAATATCCTAAATGAAAGTTATTTCAGTTGATTTATTAGATTTTATTATTTACTAATTGTTATTTCAGTTGATTTATTAGATTTTATTCTTTACTAAAAGTTATTTCAGTATTTTAATTGAATTTCCATATCGAACAAACAAAATAATGTAAAGAAAGGGAAATCATGATCATTATTCAGTAAACCATTTGAAAAAACAGGATTGTTTGCAGAGCATGTCACGATAATGCAAAACGATATAAAATATATGGATTCAAATATAGGAACAGAGGATGAAGAGATTACCGCCATGAGCTGGCAAGGAAAGAAACAAAAATAGTGCCATAGGAGCACGTTGAGTCCGTGTGGTCGAAGAGAGAGAAGTAAATAGTTAAAGGAGTTATGTTTACAACTTGATTAACAATAGATATTTTCCAATAGATATACTACCGCATCATCGGATTTACCTTCAAAAACCTAATCTGATTACATATTCAGATTGACAAATAGCAGTATATAGAGCAGACAATGAAATAAATATGTAAAAGTACGATAAGCCAAGCTTGTAGATATTTAAAAACCCGATTGAGGCTCTCAGTGCATTAGTTTGGTATACAACATAGGAAAACTGGAAGATGTACCTTTTAAAGAAGCCAACTGCTTTCCGTCTTTCTCATAACCGACTGTCTTGCCAGTTGATATTTGACCTTCAAGCTGCATATAAATGGAATGTGAAAAAGTGCATTGAAATTGCAGTAACAGTGATTGTGTCAATTAATTAACATATTCATTACAGACATCAAACTAAAATTCCAAAAAAAAAAAACAAAATCATCCAAAAGCAAGAGAACTCAAAGCCATTAAAATTGGTGTGGATTTAGACTTGATACTAAATGAGTAAACGTTAAATGTGTTTTTCAATGGCCAGAAAATTCAATTTTTAAAGAAGTAAAAGATAAATATATCGTAACATCGTCAATGCATTCATTGCCATAATCAATCAAATTAAAGTTATTCAAGGACCGCAATAAGCAATTAATACCTTAATCTAGTAGATATCCTTTAACAATCAAAAGTCATGTATCCATCTTTATAATGGAAGTGACAGTGAAAAAGTTATACCAGAAAAACTGGAATTAACAAAGTCATAGGAAATAAACATAAATTGCGAATTAAATACATAAAATACCCTAAACCTCTTCTGCTGTACTTAAACTCAATCGCCTCATAGGAGGAGAGATTGGGACTTTCTTAATCACGTTATTGTAAAACATAAGGATACAAATGGATAGCTTTTTTTCTTTTCTAACTCCACATGTTTCATCTCAAATAAAGAATATAATTTGAAACCAAATGAAAAAGGGTAAGGAATCCATACCCAAGTCCACTGCCACCATACATTAGCCGAAACTCGTATAGGGGAAGAAGCAGGGTACTACAAAATAATTGATTTGTGCTCGCTGAATTCTTCATATATATATATATATATATATATATATACCTTCAGTGGTTTAAGTTGGAAAAAGCGGGTTTAATAAACTAATCTGACTGAAAAAGGGGAAGGAGAGAAACAGCGTGCGAGTTGGAAACGTTTTTTCTTGCTATGTGATAGTTTTTCCAACAGAAAGTAGGAAGGGTAGATTTAGCATTCCAAAAAAAGCTTCACCTACTTAAGGTTTAGCATAACATATAACGACGTGTATATAATGACATGTATTAAAAGTGCACTCTTTATCGGATTTTTGTTAATTGTGCAACATGACTAAATATGTGTATGTACAAAAAAAAAACCGCTCATCGAAACACAAATAAGATTAAGTTATTTCAGAAAATACTGAAATAAGGCAATGAAACCAATCAGTTATTGTATCAATATATTGGAAACATGCAACGGACATAAAATTTAATGCTTTATGCATTTTTGAATATTCAAACATTGCGTTATCTCTCTTTAAAAATGTAAATACCATTTAGAACCTATGATAAAAATGATATTTATGATGATTCTTTCTCTAGTGGTAATTACTTCACCGAAAGAATGATCAATAACCAGCAATTCTTATGATGATTCTTTCTCTAGTGGTAAGGATGGTAGATGTATAATTACCGTATTAAACTCATTTTTGTTTCAGTTTCAATTGCTCAATCACATCGTATTATATTTACTAGAAAACTTTTCAGTCAACAATACGACACCCCTTCATCTGAAAAGTATCCCAAAGAAGCTTGTCGTGATTTAATCTCTAGTGGAAAACCATTTCCTTCTGATAAAGAAGGCAAACACATGATGATATGAAACACATCATTATATTTTATTTCATATACTATTTTTAAAATGTCGTTTCCCCCCATAATTACAGCCAATTTACAAGTTCCCTCCTTGGTTTCAGCAGGTGATGGAGGATTCAGATAGAATTCTAGAAAAAATACACTACTTTCGGAACCGGGGCCAGTTGCTGAAATGTTGCAAGACATAACTGATGTCGGTGATAGGGTAGACAATGAAAGCATTTCTAATGGAAGTGCCAGTGAAAACTCCGCTTTAAAATGTGCTCCGAGCAGATTTTTATCCAGCAATGAAGCATGTGTACAATCCTCTAGAAATAATACTAAATTTCAAACAGAAATGCTTGAGCACATGAAATGTACTGAGGAAGTCTTTAAAAGGATACCTCAAAATCCTCATTTTAAGGGCATCACTAGATTTATGGATGATCACGTGAAGGATGGCTTCAAGAATAGTTTTGACGCACTTGTCAGAAGCATCGGCAAAGCAACGATCCAGGAATCAGAAGATGTCTTGAACCAATGGGTCGAGCGATTGAACGCTCGTGAGGAACTGGGGTTCAATGTTGGCATACCTAGAGGTAGGCTTGATTGGCTCATAGGGATGTGGCAAAGGCGGAAGGAGTTGGATGATGAGGACGCTTCGAAGAAGCGTGACATGGATAATCTGAAAGTCAAGAAGGATTCTTTAGCTGACCTATGGGAAGAACTTGAAAGGAAGGCAGCTTCCATTGAGGACCAAAAGTGTAATAATAAGAATGAGGATGTGGATGTTAAGATCGTGGAGGCGGCGAACGATCTGGAGATGGCCGGCAGAAAGAGAAAGCGTTTTATGGACGAGTACAATGATAGAGAAAAATGGTGAGTAGGGTCATGAAATTTATCTTTTGTTTATTTTATGCTTAAGGTGGTTTTTTGGGTGTCCGTTTGGAAATCGTCAATAGTTGCTAAAGCTTCATGTTGCTTTTTTGTTGCTCAATCCTTTTGTTGAAGTTTCTATAGAGTATCTAGATCTGCATGTGCTGTTTTTGAGCTCTTGTTTTTTCTTGGGTGACTCGGGTTCATGTGCTTGCTGTTCGGTTTGCTTGATGCATGGTGTAGGCGGCAGTTTCTGCTGTTTCTTGGTGTCATATTGGAACTATTTTAGGCTGGGCTTTTGTCTCGTGGAGCTGTTGCCTTGTGGCGCTGATTCGTGCTCTTCTGTAGTGGTTCATTTTCTTTGTCTTTCTTTAGTGTTGTTATATGTGTAATCTGTGTAACTGCGTATGGTTTATCTTGTTTTGAGCTGGTTTATTTCATGTAGTATAGCATTCGTTTTCTAGGTGATGTATTTGTACCATCTCAAAACCTTTTGTATCTCTTTTTGTAATATAAGTACCCTCTTGTTTCAAAAAAAATATATATGGTTATGTAATATATTTCAAGGGTTTTTGCTCTACGCATGGTGCCATTTTGAGAGTAGTTGTTTACAAACTTCATTTTTGATCTTTGGGTGTTTACGTGTATACTCACTATTTCAGTTTCTGGTTTATATGGATTTAGATGAAATAGGAGCATTGGTTGTAGTGCTTTGGGTAGAGGGTTTTGGAATAGGCAAGCTGTTGTAGATTGGTATTTACTGTGTTTGTATGAATTTTAGCAGGTTGTGTGGATCGTGGTAGCAGTTTTATTACACATGCAATGGAAAAAATTAAACAAAGACATAACTGAGAATTGATTGTAAAATGAGAATATGTCTAATCAATTATGTAACTTGGATTTGAAAACTTCAAATATGTCCGAAATACCCTGACAAAATATATCTTTAATACATCAGATGTTTGTTTATAAAACGTAAATAAGGCTGCACAGACAAACATGATACCTTGTGCTAAGCTATTTACCTATTTCTATAATTGGAGGTACACACAATAATGATCTTCCTAATTCATTGGAGGGACACCCTCCACTATTGATCGATGATGTGAGAAAAAAGTAACATTTAAGATCATTGCTCGCATACAACCAAATGAGATTCTGACTAGTATTAAAAAAAACATTTCTATAAAATACATCGACGTTGAAAACTATTTAAAATACAAAATGCAACTTTCAATAGTAGATCCGTTATGCAACAACTGTTAAAATTGCTAGTTGGTAACTATCATGTTCATTTTTGTAGGTCTGAATCGTTAACTGATTATTTGATAGATTTGATGGGTCTCATCCAGAGTCATCCGTCTTGTGTAAGTGTTTTCCATGTATTTTGCTTCTTGATTGCAATTTGCACATATCAAACAAACTGTTACAATATGTCAATACTTGAAATGGTTGAAATGACGTCTATGGCTAAACCTTTTAGTATTGCCCATGCTTTTTTAGCGAATGAAAAAGAAGATAATTATGAACGATCTCTTACAAAACTACAACAGTAGGTGATAGTTACTTACAAGGAATGAGCGCATTGATAAGTGAAATTGAGAAATTTTTTCCGAAAGCTAGATTATTGATGTGCCTTTGGCATATGGGGAATAATATGATTGCTAATTGCAAAATTCAGTTTTAAACTCTTGAAGTGTTTGAAATGTTTTTGCAAAGCTGAAAATAAGTTATTCATGCACCGTCCGAACAAGAGTTTTGAGAGTATGTTACGGATCTTAGAAAAGATCGGATAGATTATCCACGGAGTCAAGTACCTTGAAGAGCAGTGTTTGTCGTATGAGGAGTTTGTTGCTTTCGCTTGGACAAATAAAGTTTAATACCGTGAAAGTAGAACAACAAGAAGAGCGAAATCTTCGCATGTACAGCTGGAAAACATCATGGAACATCTAAAGTCATACTTGATGTTGTTTGGAGTAAAATGGATAATACGTTGTGTTTACAACATATCGAAGTAAAAGCATCATTTGAAAAAAGCTTAGGAGCAGTTAAGAAATCTCACCAAATTTCATTATTTTATGAATATCGCGGTAGAATCTTTTTTTTTTTTTTTTGCAATGGATTTGATTATCAAGGAGTTAAACGAACACGAAAGCAGTTGCAATTGATGATTCATCGTGTGATCATTTGAATCGCGAAATATATGGTCTTCCTTATGCACATGAGATATATCGTTATTATGTTGACGATTGCGCTATACCGCTCGAACAAACAAGTGGTTGAACATTTGGAGAAAATTGAATTATATTTCACAAGTTGAAAAATCAATGGAGTTACCTCACACATCTGAATTTCAATACTTCAAAAAAATATTTGACAGTGCCATTGCTGAGGAAAAAATGTCATGTTACTCCAGTTAAAAGAGATTGCATTACCGTTTACAACATCTTTATTAGAACCTAAAACAATCAAAAACAAAGGAAGGCGGATTGGTAGCAAAATGAAACTATATGCAAAACAGGAAAAAAAAATGAATTCTACAAAGCGCGATCCATCGACTTTTGAGTATGCAAAAACTAGTGTTGAAATACTATCGCAGTCTAGTGTTAATAAAGAGTTACAACGAAAGCGGAAAAAGCCAACAGTGAAGTTTGGTACAAGTGACAAACAATCAAATGTAAATTCTAAATTTAAATATTTAATATATATATATATATATATATTATCACTACCTCTGCGTAAAACCACCATTCCTGTGTTGCGTAAGCGTTTGGACTGCCAACCTAGGTCTTACTAGGTTCTGTTACCGAATATTACCTAGATCCAACTAGGGTTTATCATCGAGTGTTACCTAGGTCCAACTAGGGTTTACTTATCGAACGCTTCCTAGATTCAACCTGGGTTTACGCTACATAAGTCCAACTAGGGTTTATGCTACCTATCGAACAATGCCCTCTAGTCTAGGACACACTACCCAAAGCGATATGTGTTCCTAGGCTTTACGTCCCAATCGTATCGTTAAACGAGCTAGATATCTAGTTGCACATGTCCTCTATATGTGCGATGCGAGTCCCGTGGCAGGGCTAATCAAGAAACACGGAGCTCAGTCGGGAGCTTTAAGTTATCGGTCGATGCAGATGCTAAGGTCTATTTTTTACTGTGGCTATGGTCCCACTTGACCCCTCCCTCAACTAATGAAAGGCACCCAAGAATATCAAGAATGAGAAGTGTACGCAGGCCCTCTATGCCCTACAAATCTATTGGCCAACCTCACCCATAACTAGATAGCAAGTATATGGTCTTTTGGAGTTCTCCGCCTTTCCGCCTTATGTGCTCGACTGACTTAAGATGGTAGGTAGCCGACGACGCGCTATCACAGGGCCAACTGGTTATTGCCGACTCTCGCTGGTCCATCCTAGTCTTTAGGTTACCTTATTATTGCAACCAAGGCATACTCTTGGTTCTTCTAACGTAGACCTCTGTGAGCCCACGCAGATCATCTGCATTCTCACAGAGGGATACCAAGAGTATCCTCACGTCCCCTTGAAGTCGCGTGCTTCGTAAACCAGTCCGTTGGAGCCTTTTTATATGATCAAATGGACGTACACTCCTCGTATTCTACCGCTTAACGATGATCTACCGTGTTAGGTTATTCATCCTATCTTTAGACTGGTTCAAGCGCCTTATCCTTTCGTATTATTAGACTTTATGTCTAAACTTCTGACTACGCGCTTTTTTTGTCTTATTAACTTAGTTATCCTCATTTATGTTGTCCTTCAATTTATAATTACCAAGTTTCTCTTTAACTAAGGTTTATTACTTAGTCCTCTTCAACTAAGGTTTACTTACTTAGTTATCTTTACCGTTGCTTATTTATTTCTCTATCTAAGGATCATTACCTAGTTGCCATTTTTACTTAGTTCTCTGACTAAGATTCATTAGTCAATTGCCATTATCGTTATTTACTTAGTTCTCTAACTAAGTTTTATTACTTAGTTTCCGTTAACTAAGGTTTACCAATGAATTCAAACATGACTTAAGTTTTCTTTATCAAACGATAGCATATGGGTACTTTCCCACATCTTTAGCTTAGATTAACTTATTTCATAGAATAAGTCGTCCCACCGTTCAAGTCTTGTATTTTTAAGTCGTAATCTTCCCTTGTCCCTAGGACAAGTTTACCTATTATTTAATTTTACATTACCGCAACCCTGGTTTATAATAGGTAGTTATCATTCCCCATTACTGTGTTGGTTAAGTTTGTCCATATGTCAAGTTTTACTTGGCCCTACCATACTAGCGTGTGTCATTAGCATTAATTGATTATTAATGCATCAACCTCTCACATTATACTTATTGTTGCGGTTGCTGGATGTGCCGGGCGGTTCCAGGCAGTCTTACACCACAACTCAATCTAGTTTACCTATTTCTTCATCAATTTAGGATCTTTATCTTTAAATCATTTCCCCCCATTCCCCTATTCAAACTTTATTTACTCTTAGCGTAAGTTACTCCAACTTACTAATTTCACGATCCTTTCCACTCATTTCATTGAATAATCTCAATATATACTTTACCAAATATCCCATTATTTGCAATAATAATTGTTATGCCATAATCCACAATTTACAAGTTATATTCCTCGATTGCATAAAATAGATTATTCCACAAAATTCTCATATTTCAACCGTACGCATGTATAATAAGATTTCGTCTAGGTTTGAGATAATCTAGATCCAAAAATAAAAAGGGGAAGCTGCAATAAAAGAACAATTATTATAACATGAATCTTGGATTGAATTTATAACAGGGAAATGATGAACGATATTTATACCATTATGCAACAAGTTTATTATAATTCCACTCAACTTGCTTTGCATCTTCAATTCATGGATTTGGTTTTAACTTTGATTGATTTCATGCCCCAAAATTACAGATCTGATCTTTCTTTGATTTCTTTTCGCGGTGTGGGTTGCAGATCTGAATCCCTTTCTGTTCCCGCGCAGTATTTTAGATATGAATCTCTCCTTTGTTTTACTCGCGGTAGTTGAAATCCTGAATCTAATTCTTTTTATTTTAAGAATAGTTTTGTGAGGAAAGAGGAGAGAACAATAGATCTAAGATTTAGTGGAGAAGAAGAAGAATCTGAGTTACAACAGAGCCACGGCGTTGCCATGAATTTTAGTGAAGATTACAAAGGGTCTAGGGGTGTTTATATAGCTTAGAGGTCATAGAATCACGTCCAGAAATCCATCCAGGTTCAGAAAAACGAATCTACACCGAAACAGGTCGATCCTGTCGACCTCCCTTGGGAGGTTGACCCCCAGGTCGACCTCTTGGTCGACCTGCCTGCCTGGGCGGGAATTTTCTCGCCCATTCCAGTTTTTCGATTTTTAAAACCTGAATTTAAATTCTGAGTTGGTTATTTTATTCTTCAAATTTCTGAAACTTCTGAAGTCCATATCTTCCTCATACGGAGTCCGATTTACGAAAACTTGGACTCTATTCCAAGCAGAATTCTGAGACGAACGCAATGGTGATGTCCGTTTTACTTAATTCCTGATTTTTAAATTAAGTATCCTTATTTTATTATCTTCACTGTCACACACACTGTTATATAATTAATTTTTCCTTCTCTTCCATATATTAATTAATTTTTCATTATACATCACCATTATTTACCTATCTATGCATATATACATATTTGTACATTTTTAATTATATTAAAAATGCGGGGTGTTACATTTTCCCACCCTTATAAATTTTCTTCCACGAAATTCGATAAGAGTAAAATAGATAATCCCTCGCAATATCCATCCATCAAGTTTGCATCGAATTGTTGCAAACATTGTGCACATGTGCAAAGTGAGATACATTATAGTAAAGTATGTATGCCTAATTTGGATCCACCTATATGTATCAAAACATGATGCTCACATCCTAAATATACTTGCAGTTCTATTTGAATGCAATATCCTTGAAAAATCAAAATAGTTTTCATCCAAGTTTTCCCATACTCTTATAGAATAAGAGCATAGTTCACCCAATTGTCGCATCCAAAACTCTATCAATCACTTTTAAATTTCAAAATTCAGAAAAATCTAATTTTCCAAATTTTATTTCTTTTGTATTACACGGAAAAATCTATATTTTCCCTTTTTTCTTTAGCATTCTAATTAGTTAATTTGAAACTTCTCATTTAAGACGTAACATTTTCATGCATACAAAATCATAACAGTTTTAACTAAGCAAACAAGTCTTAGATTACGCCAAGATAAATTCTAGTATATCACTACAACTAGATAAACAAAAGAAAAACAGTCATGCACTATATAATAAGATACTACCCTACTGATACAGTAATAGAGGTCAAGACCCTATCGGAAGAAACTACGAATGAGATCCTCTATACCATCAATCTTGCTCTCCACCCTATCAAGTTGCTCTGTATGCTGTCTAGCCTCCTGCCTAACCTCTAACTGCAAGTCTTGTAGCACATCCCCTAACTGATCATAGGAGGTACCCATCTCCTGTAGCATCTACTGCTGAGTCTGTCCTAACTCAACTTGGGTCTGGAGCATCTCCTGTTGTGTCCTGGGGATGCCCTACTGATATCTAACTAACTGAGTCTGTAACTCAGAAACTGCTCTCAACTCAGCCCTCCAATCTGACTCTCTAGGAACCCAAGGATCCCACTCAGATGTACCGGAAGTACCCCAACCTGGAGCCTGGGAAGTCCAGGCACCTCCCCAAGCCTGCTCTGTCTGACATGGATCTGATCCTACCGGCGGTACATACTGGGGCTCCTCATCATGTCCGGGCTGATAATCACCATGCGGTTCCTCCTGTACATGTCCCTCCTCCTGTACATGTCCCTCTTCCTCCCCCTCATCATCTTCATCATGCTTCATGGGCTGAGGCTCTAATAAATCATGTAGGTGTATGTGCATCCTTGATAGTGCGGCCAAATCTATAATACTGGAGGGATGAGAAGGAGGTGATATGAAATCTTCGTTACGTAGAGGAACATTGCTCCATGTAAACACTATTGTCCATAAATTTCCGAAAGCAATGTTTGCCTGTCTCGACTCTCTAGTAGAGTCATAATACTGT
Organism: Allium sativum; assembly: GCA_030737875.1. Taxonomy (NCBI): domain Eukaryota; kingdom Viridiplantae; phylum Streptophyta; class Magnoliopsida; order Asparagales; family Amaryllidaceae; genus Allium; species Allium sativum. Next base: position 73,878,019 of record CM060924.1, read on the forward strand.
AGGATAGTGCGAGCCCAATTCATCTGAATACCCCCAAAAATAGCATATGTGGCTCGTCTAACGGTATGTGTAATCCTATCAAATCCACCAGTCTGCCCAAGAATATTATATTGCAAAATCCGAATAACAAATCTAGCTAACAGACCTATATGGGCATAATCCCAAGCCCTCTCGTACTCATCGTAGAAAATCCTACGCCATACAGCTAAGTCTGTCATCTCAAGCTCCTCTATGTCGTGTCCCGTACCATGGATGTTCAACATTTCCCCAAACTGTATTTCATTGAAACTAATGATAGTTCCTTTTACATCCGAATCATATGTAATCAAACCCTCATTGTCTACCCCAACGTTTAAATTAGCATCAAAAAGTCGTACTAACCTCTTATAGCCCCTTCGTTCGACCGTATTAACATCCAAAATTGCGATTAAACCTGCATCTGCGAATAAACCCTCCAAAGGAGTTCCAAAGAAATCACCAAACTTGACTGGACGCCCTAACAACAACTTTAAACCCGCGGTGTCGACGTATGCCTCGACTACCTTTCTCTGAGTGTTGCACCAGGCGATTTCTTGTGGCATAAGTTGAGGAAATGAGGCAAGAAGGGAAGGTTGCCTCTCCATGGCAATTTAAGCTTTAATCTAGAGGAAAAAGGTATAGATCTGGGTAAAGAAGGCTACAAGATTTAATCTGGTGGTAATTTTGTGCAAAATAGTGGAGATTTGAGGTAGTGGGAGGTGAAAAACGTGGTGGTGGAGGTGGATTTCGTGCTCTCGGTGGTGGGGAGCTGGAACGAACGACTGAGCCGAAGGCCGCTTTAGTTGAATAGAACTCTGATGTTTTAATTATTTCTAGATCTTGAATTTAATCTTGTAAATATCTGCAATTGTTTTGAAGTTTATCTTTCTGTTTTCTGAATTCATAACAGTGTTGATGTATTCTTGTCATATCTTGAACACTGTTAATTAAAATTCTAAATTCTTGAAGATCTGAAAATTTGATGAAGTTTCACACATCTCTGCTGTTTTGGGTTTCTTCTAATTCAATTTAGAAAAGCTTGAAATATTATACTCATTACAGCACACTGCTATTTTTCTGTTGTGATAATTTCATTGATTTTCAGATTGGCTTGGACATTTTGAATTGACTTGAAACTCATTGTTTACATCATGAAATTCACTGTTATTCATTATTATCTGGTTTAGTTTTTTGTTTGTTTGAGATCATTTGAAATTTCTGATATTTTGAATCTCATACACCTCCCAGATCTGAAATTATTAATTCTGTGTGATTGTTTCATGTATCTCATGATTTACATTTGTTCAAGTGATTTCAAATAAACCATTATTTTTGGTTCATGATTTATTACTCAATCTTGATGAAATTATTCTGAAATTACTCTTGTGCTTGTCGAAAATTCTTGTGAAAAAATCTTTTGAAAAATGGTCTTTGAAACTCACTATTTTTTCATGATTATTTGATTTAAATATTTGTTTGTGTGAAATCATTTGAAATTATTGATTTCTTGAATCTCACACATCATGAATTTAAAATTTATAATCTGGTGTGACTGATTCATTGAGTCTCGATCTTTTCATAATCCTTCAAATGATTTAAAATAAACCATATATTTAATCTTGTATTATGAACCATTCTTTGATTGTCTGAAATATCTTTGAAACATCTCCTTGATAAGTCTGCTTTGAAAATTGTTTTTGTGCTGCTCAGATATTGTTTTTGAAAATATTTTTTGGTGACTCCCTGTTTTGGTATCAAATACATACCATGCTTTGATAAATGAAATTAATTTGTTAGTCTTGTCTGCTTGGGCCTTGTGATCGAATTCTTCTGTCTGTGATATTCTTGTTTGTCTCCAGTATCTTGTTACAATCCTCATTAATAGGGACATCAGGTGGTATCAGTTTATAAGCGCTGAATATTTTTTTGGTATATATATTTTTAATCCCTCTTATCTTGTATAGATCTTTCAAATCCCTCTTGTAATTGATTTTCAATTTTAAAATTATTTATTGATTATTCATTCAGAAATTGAAATCAATATCCAAATTGAACTGTATTTATAATTCATCAAAATCATTATTAGATTTTGAAATTGTGATGAATTGTGACTGCAGTATATTTCACAACAAGAGGAGATTTTATTTAGATTTTCATGATGGTTGAACATTTATTATAATATCTTTGAATTGGCAATTATTTCACGACCATCTCCTTTATCTATCATCATTCTGCCATCCATGGTAATTTTATATTAATGTGGAGAGTTAATATGTTTTAAAATCTTTTTGAATAAACAGTGGAAATATTTGTGATAGAAATGGGACTTTGTTATTTTTTTCAGAATTAGTGGCAATTGAAAATTTTCAATGATCTCAGTACAGTTGATCATATTTCATAATATTATTAATTTAGAAATTTATTTCACAACCATTTCTGTACCTATCACATTTCTGTCGTTCATATTGGTTTATATATACTGAGGAGTTCTTCATTTTGGAACTGAAAATGAAATGATAAATATAATTAATACATAAGTGTGTTTCTAACCTCATTTAAAAATCCAAGCTCTGGTCATGCATGGTTAAGAGACAACTTATAATTTAAGATGCGAATGACCTCATTTAAAAATCCAAGCTTTGGTTATGCGTGGTCAGTGTGCTCTTAAATAAATAAACGAAAAAAGGAAATAATATGCTAAATTGAAATTAAATTGAAATCCTCCTAGGTGTTTATAAAAAACCAGCCTATCAATCCATAATCAAATCTGTGAAATGTGTTAATATCTTATGAAGTATTATGATTTGTTGATTGATAGCTACTGGGATTTGAGACTATCTGATTTTGTCACTTAAGTTGAATTTATAATTATAGTCCAAATCCATCACTGTTTTTGTGCTTTAATTTTATAAAATTCTTTTGAAAATAATTGGAAACCATTTTTTTAACTCTCCCCATTTTTTTTATAAATTCATCGTAAATCCATCATTCTCTACAATGTGAAATATGCCACTAGTTCTTAGAATATTATGATTTTTGTTTGACTGATTGAGATTTATGATGACCATTCTTCCTCTTATGCTGAATTTTTTTTTCATTTTTCATATATATTTTAAATTATGTACCCTTTTGATGATAACAAAAGGGGAAAATGGTTTGAGATTTTGATTTATGAGTGAATATTTTATAAATAATTTACTATTGAAAATTCTATTCAATTTTCATTTCAATTTCATTCTTTTAATTTTTCACTCATGCACAGTTATAGGGGGAGTTTCTGTTGTAGAGTGTGCTTTCAAATAGGGGGAGTTCAGTTCTTCACTGTCAAACACATTTATTGGGTTCAAAATCTTAATATTTGTTTGTCATCATCAAAAGGGGGAGATTGTTGTATATAACAGTGTTGTATACACAATTATATGATTTTTGTTTGATGATAACAACCAAGTATATATTTTTTGAAATGTGTTTGTTATTGTACTGTTTCATATATACATCACAGACAGGAATATAGTATTTATATTTAAACAGAATAAATTTTTACAGAAATTCAAATATTTACACAGTATTTTGTTTAAATATAATATTTTATTTCAATTTTTAAACAGCACAGTTTTACAACTCCACTATTTGTACACTTCACTAATATTTTACATTTCATATACAATCAAAGAAGATTGTACTTGTAAATAAACTGAATATAATAGACAAGTTTGTTTGAACACAATAAAATAATATTTTATTTCAAACAAAATTTGTTTATTACAAATGTCAGTACAATTCTCTTTACAACACCCATACAGTCACTCTGTCTTATATAAATTCATTTTCACTTTCATATACAGACACATTTACTGACACTGTTTCATTCACTGTCTTCAGTCTTCAGTCTTCACACTTCACCGTCAGTCCAGTCACTATTAGTCTAGTCATCATCTTCATACCTGTCATATACAGAAACACACACACAGTACACTGCAATAGAAATGGAACTAAATACATGCAAATTTGAATTTATTTTTAAATTTTATTTGCCTCAGATTTCTAGTGTGTTTCTCATCATTTTTCATGACTTGATCTGATTCATCTGTGTCTAGTTAGTTTATATGTATAGTATAGGGACAGGGAAGTTTGTTTGATCGACTGCATATACACACGTGTATATATACACACGTGTGCATTGCCTCGCCAATCCATGTGCAACTGAGGAGAAGCCACGTGGACCAACTCGACTTAGTGCAAAGTGGAACAGTGTAATGATGCATCAAAATGGTCGAGACAAGTAAAGTCTGCATGGCAGATCACATTCAAAACAGCCCAGCAAAGAAATGATCAACTCAAATGCAAACTGATTTGCACAATCACAAAGCAAGTGGTTCAGCACATAAACATGAACATGATACAACAACAATTTCAAGTGACTCAAGCCATCATGGTACATCACTAGAAGCAAGTATGATTGACATGTGTTCATGTATGAAAGACTCAAAAAAAACATCCATGAATGGTGGAGCACATGTACATGTGAATACACTGGTGAACATGCAAGGCAGCATGTAATTAAGAGAAGTACAGCTTGGCAGAGCAATTCAATGTAAGTGATCAAGAGCATGTGCACTTTCAATACAGCCAAGCTCATGTGCAAGCTACAAAAGTGGCTCAGGTCATACATTCCAGATTACATACAATGTTCAAGTTAGCATAGATAAACACAGCAGGCATATATATACATGACAACAAGCTCAACATGGATGGTGCAAGCATCAACAACATGGTTAAGGAGAAAGCATACAAGTATAACACTGTTAGCATAATGTGTTCAGAGATATAATGATGTTTTTCAAGTTCAACAAACAAAGGGCAGTGCAGTCAAAACAAGTTTTCATAACATGGTGATACATATACATGTTCAACACAGCATCAACATGATGGCTCATAAACAATGGTGAAGGTAATAAATCCTTTCATGTTGCCGGAAATAAACTTCCAGAAATGCTCAAAGAAATCAGATTTGTCATGTATGGCATGTTTTCAAATGTTTCTAGTTTTGTACATGGCATTTGTTCATAAATTTCATGATATATGGCAAGTATTCAATACAGGAAAGAATATAGAATATTTATTCTCAAGGAAAATCGAAGGCATATGAGTTTTGGCAAGAACTAATGGAAAATCAGCAAATTGCTTATCCACTGCTTTAAGGAATATTTTTGGCAAGGGTTTAATCGGTTTCAAGTATCTGGAAATCATTTTTCTATTTCAAATTTGTTTCCTGAAATTTGAAGGCCAAAGCTAGTTGAAGCACGACCCAATTGCACGCCGCACCCACGACCTAAATGGTCTCAACTACCTTAGAATGGCAAAATGTCCCGAACGCGTTGATTCACCGTCCGGTCCATAGCCTTCTTGAACAGTCGAAACATTATTTTTCGAACCGCATTTCCATAACGGGTTAACAACTTCGAACAATGATGTTTCTTACCTTAAAAGGCGATCAAAATAGGCACGTCGATGCTACATTTCCAAATTAACAGAAGCAAGGAAGAATAAGTAAAGGAAAAGTGTAGGGGGATCCCTTCACATATATGAATTCCTCGCACAAAAACTACAGAAGAGTCCCTGCCTCGGGGAATAAAGTCGTGTTGACAATACAATGAACCCTCGAAAGAAGAGTACGATGGACAATTGGTTAAACTAATGGAAATTGGGGTGCATGTCCCTATACACATGAAAGATCCATTTTGAATATTGCATATTGGATCATAACTTTATACAAAAACGCAAAGAGAGTTAGTTGCTTTTTTCAGGCTAAACTAGACTTGTTCACATGGAGTCATATTGATATGTATGGAATCTTTCCAAAGATAGTGATCCATGCAATGAACAACAACCCCTCCTTCACTCAATTCAAACAAAAGAGGCACATTCGATGTTCAGAGCAATTGGCTGCTTCGAAAGAGGAAGTTGACCGGCTAATGGAAAACAAATTTATAAGAGATGCAACATGTCCTGATTGGATGTCTAATCTCATTCTTGTGAAGAAATCAAATGGAAAATGATGAGTCTATGTGGATTACCGGACCTCAACAAAGCATATCCCAAGGATTGCTTTCCACTTTCTAAAATCGATCATCTCGTAGATGGAACAACCGGATACAAAATGCTTTCTTTCTTGGATTCCTATTCAGGTTATATTCAAATCATGATGCATGAATCGAATCAAGATAACATGATTTTTATCCCTTATCTAGGACTATACTACTGCCGAGTGATTCCATTCGGACTTAAGAATGCTAAAGCTACCTATCATTGATAGGTAAATATGATGTTTAAGGATTAGATAAAAAAGAGCTTGGAAGTTCTCATCGATGACATGTTGGTAAAATCTCATGTATCCAGAATTTGTATGCATAATTTTTCCAAAATGTTCAAAAACAGAGAACATACAGAATGAATTAAACCTTATAAATGTTTGTTTGCAGTCGCAACGGGAATTTTCCTCAGATTTATTGTTGATATAAGGTCATTGAAGCTTATCCGGCATAAATAATTGCATTAAGGAACGTTGAAACCCCAAAAATAAGAAAGAACTACAATGTTGAAAGGAAAACTCATAGTATTGAGTTGCTTCATTTCAAAGGCTACAGATAGATGCATTCCTTTCATTGATGCACTGAAGAAAGGGAAAAAGAACATTGAATCGACTCCAGAATCTCAAGCAGCATATGAAGAGCTTCTTAGACATATGGAAATTGCACCAGTGCTCTCCAAGTCAAGTTTTTCCCTACATAGACAGACATTATAGGCATGTTGAACCTCTATGGATACTCAATGTTCAAAAAGTTGTCTGTGAAAGGGGTATGGCTTCTGGTAACTCCCAAATCCTCATTCGTACAATCTTGATTTTTTGTGCCTTATCACTAAAATACGATTTGGAGTTTGGATGTCAGTCCTTTATTCGCAGTCACAATCCGTCTCATATGCATAACCTTTCATGCTTGTAGATTGTATCTCTTGGTTATTTTGTTCTAGCAGAGCCACTTGAACATCAATCTATCCATCCTTCCGCTGTGGTAGTCCGATAGCATTTCCTTAGTTCCTAGTTTCCCGATTAATTACAAGATGAGGAGGAAGCAAGTTGTTGGTCATTTTGTCTCCTATGCCCCCTCCGAGAGAGATTGGGGATGACCCATATGTAGGGATCGTCCGACCCGAAATTGTTGGTTGGGGATGGCCCAGGGTTCCTGTGCTGATGTTTCATCTTTTTACCCATCGGTTCTTTGGTGCCTTTCTCTATGACAATGACAAAAGAAAATAATAGACTAAATGATTCTTGTTAGGGATTGCGGAAAGGATTGTTAAGGCAAAACAAACAGAATTTGAAAATAAAATTGAAAATTTGAAAACGGAATTTGAATTTGAAAACAGAATTTGAATTTGAAAACAGAATTTGAAAATAGAATTTGAATTTGAACCTGGAGTGTTATTTAGAGTCTTACATAATATAGACTCTATAACTATATTAGTCTTGTACTCTTGAAATCTTGAATACTCATGAGTCTTGAAATTTCTCTGAATTCTGAATCTTTAATATCTTTATAACTATACGTTCTTTAGTAATATTTCCTGTATATAAATCCTACGTATGTATATATATATATATGTATATATATATATATTTTAGACAAAAGTGTTAGTATATATTTTATAATCAATTAATATTGAAATAAGATTGTTGTCATCAAAACTCCGTTCTCCAACAATCTCCCCATTTCTGATGATGACAACCTTTATTTATAAAATATCATACCTATATATACCTGTTGATGATGGTCCTTCTCATACTCCCCCTGTCTATATGAATCCTATAAACTAAATATATATTTTATAATTTCTCCCCCTTTGACATTATAAAAAAGAAAATCTAAAGGTACTCCCCCTAAATCGTATAACTATCTAAACATATCTTATAATTAAACCTATACTATATTTCTAAGGTATATAAATAACTCCCTTGAATCCTAAATCTATCTATATATCATAGATTAAAATACTCCCCCTAAATCCATGCTACAAATGATCCTAAATATAACTATTCATGATTTTGATTCTAATGCTAAAGATTACAACTCCTCCTAAAATTATGACTATACTATTCTAATAAACTAAATAGAAGCATAATAAACTAAGCAAGCCAATCGATATTTATAATCAATTCAAACAGGCAAGTCAATCCAAATAAGCAATTCAAACAAACAATTTAAGCAATAAATTCAAATTAACCAAATTAAATAATATGTGTTAATAAACACTTCTTGAACCTTCAATTAATCCTAGAAACTATAAAACTCCCCCTTAATCTAATACAAGACTAAACCTAGCCTATACTTTAATTCCCTTAAAACTATAATAAGACCTTATTCTAGACTTAGAAATAACTCTGATAAGATATCCTTAAAATTATGATATAATTAAATCATTTCAATCCAATCAATCAATCAATTTAACTTTTGTTGTCACAAAAAATCAATTCAAACATGAAACCAAACATTTCTTGTAACTTCTATTTATCCTAAAACCTATGAAGCTCTTATTAACTACAAATGCATAAGTATATTTCTAACAAACTTATCAACCACTAATGAAATTTAACTATGTCAAGTAAGTCAATCAAGTTATTCAAGTTAAACAAATCAAACAAACCAAATAAGTCAATCAATTCGATCAACCTAATCAATTCAATCGAGCCAAACAAATCAATCAAGTTAATCAAGACAAAGTAAATATGTTATGTATTTGATTAATAATCCTATATTTCTACTTAGATAAAAACTTTTCATACTATATACTTGTTATGTGTGGATTTAAAGTTAACATGTAATGCAGTGTGTTGATTATAATGCAGTATGTCATATGCAAATCTATATGAAGTGATATATTGAATGAAATGCAACTTGTGACGTGAATGATTTTAATATGAGATGAACTGTAATTTATAATAATGATGTATGATATGAAATAAGATGTGTAATGATAGTATGTAGAATGATGTGGTAATTATATCTATTTAGATATATTTAAAGTACTGTCTAACTATTATATACATATACCTACATACATACATATATATATATTACAAATTATTTGAATTAAACAAGGATAATATATATTAATTTCTAGACTTACGTTAATGATCCTTATGAAAGAGATTGAAAGGATAGTAAAGATAAAAGTTTAATGATATTCATGGTATATAAAATATTTAAAATAATTCTATGAGAAATGTAGAGTTAAATAATTTTAGTAGGGTTCTTCTTTAATATAATAAAAATTGAAAATCTTTTTAAAGAGAATATAGAATTGCATCATAAAATGAAAAACTATAAACATATATTCATAAAAGTATATAAAAACTGATTTAAAAAAGAACTTAAAATTCAATTTATTATGAGATATATATATATATATATATATTAATATTTTTGATACAAATTAATTAAATTTAAATATTTAGAAATCAAAATAAATTAATTTTCTAAAGAGTCATTTATATGTTAAAACATGAAAAAGAAATCTATAGTCATAACAAAATTATGTAATCTGGATATAAATTAAACTATAAAACTATAATTTCTTATATTTAAAACATAAAATCATACATATATATATATTTAATTTTTATACCAAAATATTAGGTTAAATATTTAAAATTTTATAATACTTAATAATAATAAATCAAAATAAGTATTTAAGTTACAAATAGTATTTATGATAATGTAACCCAAAATTGTTATGAAATGATATGAATAATATATAAGTTAAAGTATGCATGTTTAAACTATATAAAAGATAAGTAAATTTATATTCTATAATAACAAAATATATTCTTTTAATATATATATATATATATATATATATTGAAACAAGATATAAGAAAATAAGTAGACAGACAAAGTTAATAACTAGAATTTGAACTAGCATTATCTAATTGAAAAGATGGAGGGAAGTTTGAAAGTTCAAAATTTGAATTTATTGGTACATATGTCGACATGCCCTTCTATATATGTCGACATACATGTAGAAATTTCAAAAAACATATGGTTTTGTGACTTTGGTTTTAAATTATCGATTTATATTTCAGGTTTAACTATTTCTTGAAATAATATTAATCCTAACAAATATCCAAAATTTATTTTATTATTTATTATTTTATTGATATTTTGAATTTCAAATTTGAATTTTAAATCTCAAGTTTTAATTTTAAAGTTTAAATTTCAAATTTAAAACAAAGCTAAGCAAAAAAAACATCCATTCAACCAAAAAATTTAAAAAATTAATTAAGGTGTACCCAGTTTTTAGATCCATTTCTTCGACATTCTCTGAATTCTGAATTGTTGTGAAACACATTTGAATTTCTGACTTTTGGCTCTTCATTGCTTGATAATGAATCTGAATCATATTTACATCTTCTGAAATTTGATGATGAGATGGATGATTTAGTAGTTTAACCAACTTGGCATCAAATTTTTAATTTGAATTATGAATGAATGGACACTTCAACTACTATAAGCCCAAAAGTCATATCCTTTCATAAACTCTTCTTTTCTTGATTGATGAATGATCATCTTGGTGTCTCTTGGCCAACAGTCATCAAAGATAACTTCTTTTCCTGCAAAACACAACATACCTTTTCAAAGAATCAAGTGACTTTTCAAAATAACTACTTGTAATCTAAGATAATAATATCATGATGATTCTGTGATATATCTATTTAAACTTTTCAAGATATCATATCACGATAAGTTGATTTTTCAATAAAATTGAATGCAGACTCATCTAATATTGATGCAATACATGAATTAAAACTAGTGTTAACAATTATTTAAAAATTTCCATTTAAAAATTTTCAAAAATCAGATTATGGACTTTTTGAAAGTCCTTGCTCCGACACCAATTGTTAGGGATTGCAGAAAGGATCGTTAAGGCAAAACAAACACTAGAGGGAAGGGGGTGAATAGTGTTTTTGAGAATCTAAACTAAATATAAAACTTATGTGATAAACTATATGAATCAAACACCACAGAAAAAATCACAGACACAGAATCAAACACAGATGCAAAATAAACAGAAATAAAAATGCAGAAAAGGAAAGAACACACTGAATTTTATACTAGTTCGGATTGCTCCTACGTCCAGTCCCCTACAACGCTGGATTGCGCAGAGTTTTATTACTATATCAATATCCAATTACACCCCTTATTTTCACTGCTACAAGGTTAACACTGCTCTCGTTCCTTGATTTCACAGGAACAAGGAAAACACCGATTCCCTTCCTTGATTTCACGGCTACAAGGAAAACACTGATTCCCAAATACTTCCCAAATTACAATAGCCTTATACTCTTCTATAACACTTGATTCAGAGAGTAATGAGTAGAGCGAATAGAGAGAAGAAGACTAGTGAAAACAGAATTGAATTCGGCAGAGTATAGGCGTAGGAATCATAAAAATGATAAGAAATAATGGTGTAATGAAAGAGAGTGAAAGTGGAGGAGTGGTTAAAAATTCGAAATCAAACTCTTTTTATAGTGTGTGATGGGTTGCAACGCTCCAGAACCATCACAAATAGTGAAAAGACACTTCCTTTTAAATTTGAAAAAATGACAGTTATATGTCGACATGGTGTTTTATATATGTCGACATATACTTAGTAGAAAATAAATTTTTGAGCATTTTTCAAGTGTTTTGTTATAAATATAATTTTTGAAATTCTTGAATTAAAATATAGTGTTATAACTTAATATTATAAAGTAGGAAATCATATGAAAACATAAATATAAACTATATAAACATATTTATAAAAGGGTATTTTTGGCACAAGAAGAAAGTTAGAGAAAAAATTAAACACAAGGACAAGAGATCAAAAATTTAGCTATAAGGACACTTTTTAGTGTAAATCAAAGAATTCAGGGGTCAACCATCATTTTATATTTTACACTAGAAAGTGTCCTTATAGTTAAATTTTTGACCTCTTGTCCTTATACCTAAATTTTTCAATAATTTTGTCCTTCATATTATTTTTATGTTTATAAAATTATAAAGTTTAAAATTATATAAATATAAAGTGTAAATATGTAAATATATAAAACTTATAAAACTTATAAAACTTGAGTTTGAAAACAAAGTAATCTAAGAAAAAAATAGAAAAGATAGAAAAATAAAATAGAGAGGAATGAAGATAGAATTTGAAAAGAGAATTTGAATTTGAAAAGAGAATTTGAAAAAGAGAATTTGAATTTGAACCTGGAGTGTTATTTAGAGTCTTACATAGTTTAGACTCTATAACTATATTAGTCTTGAACTCTTGATATCTTGAATACTCATGAGTCTTGAAATATCTCTGAATTCTGAATCTTTAAAACTGTACAGTCTTCCGTAATATTTCCTATATATAAATCCTGCATATGAATATATATATATACACATATACATATATACATATATATATTCTAGACAAAAGTGTTAGTATATATTTTATAATCAATTAATGTTGAAATAAGGTTGTTGTCATCAAAACTCCATTCTCCAACAATTCTATTCTTTCCTCTCTCTATCAAGTAGTTGGGCATTCAAATGGTAAATTCTGTCCATTAAATTAATGGTGTTCTAGATCCGTTGATTCAATTATTGCTGAGTAACTATTAGTTATTCATCAAGTTTTCTAGACCCGCTCTTGGTAGCGACAGTTGTAGTATTAGCACTGGTAGCACTCTAAGATTCCAATCCTATAGCTAAACACTAACACTGTCTTGTTCTTTAAGAGCGACATAGCATGAAAAATTCCTAAGTTTTTGAGCTATATGAAGTAAAATCTTCCTTTAGATTATTTGGAATCTGAGTAGAGGATGGAAACTCTGAAGGAGAAGATCTGGATCTATCTCATGGATGTAGAGTTCCACAATGAGAGGGTTTGGTTTAAGGAAGACCAAGAATTCTCTCTTATGGAAACACAAAATGTTTGCATCAGAATTGGTATAAATGCCCAAGATTAAGATAATAGAACTACCTAAAGAGAAGTAATTGAAATAGAGGAATAATTGCAAATATTAAAAAAAGAAATTTACACAAACATGTGTAATAGTTCAACCATGATTTACCTACGTCCAATTTGAAGACACAATCGCTTTATTGCTGATTTTTGATGATTAAAGAGCATGAATCAATGTGGATCTGGTTAGTACAAAAATACGTAGAGGAAACAAGTGCCAAACGATATTTTACATCAACCACACCTCAAGTACTTATAGGCAGAAACGACCGTGAATCTTGTTTAATTTTCACCAAGAGAGGCTCAAGCCATAGATGAGGACATTATAAAAATTTAGGCCTCTAACTTTATAAGTGATCAGATTGATATTAATTTCTAAATGCTGGGGATCGGTACCATTCCATCAGGGTGACTAATTGGAGGCAACGATCATTAAGGAATGGTATTCTAGGTGTTGGCGTCTTGATATTTTTTTTTATGGCGTAGTTGCCTAGGCGTTTTCTTTTGATATTGAAGGATCTTTGTTGAATTGAACTAATCTTTCTTAGTTAACATATGTATATTGATCAATAATACAAAACTATACTGGCTGAGTTCGTTGAACTATTGTCTCGTGGTCTTGTCTGTACTATATATCCAGACCTTTGAATCATGGCTCTAGGTTGTTGACGTCAACATAAAAAATTATATTTTTACTCACATACTTATTCTTATTTCAAATAAGTAATGTTATATTTAAGTGTTTTTACGTCTTAAACAAAAACATAAAAATATATTTATGTCGTCATTCACTCATTTAAACAAGGGAAAATCGGTCATTTTTTCGTATAAATCTATCTAGAGAAAATTTACTTGTATAATCTTATTTTGTTTTGAAGAAAATTGAGCGTAAATGAAAGAGGTTTCAGGAATATATGCATACATAAGTGTTTAATGCCAAAAGAACGAAGAAATAAGAGAATTCATTCAACATGGAGGAACCCACATATTTACTACTTAATATTAAACAAATAAAAAGCAAAAGCGAAAGTTAGCAAAGAATTATTTAAATGCTAATGATGACATGGAGGATAGGGGTAGCACACTAAAATAGATTAGAGTTTTAGACATGTATAAATAACCCTTTTATGTTCACGTAAATATGCTTTCTTTATGCAAATTGTAATTTAAGTTAGCATAAAAAATGGAAAAAAAAACTGTGCATTTTGCATCATTCCCCTTTACGTGTTTCTTTGTTTTCGTTGCCTTTTTTTCTTTCAACTTGGTTTCTAACAAAAAATCATTTGCATTACATTTTCCCCTTCTTATGTTCGTTTGCTGTGACGATCCCAAAACCCCGTAACGACGGTGTTAAGGATAATCATTGGGATATAACACATTAATCATCATTAGCAGAGTACAGATAATAGCATAAACAGGAAATAGAATAATTTACACAAATATGACAGCGGAATCATATATATATCACCACATCAGAGAGCACAGTGTAGGATACAACTTAGTGCATAATAATACATAATCAGTCTACATCGCCTAAGGCGGAATCACATACATAGAGAGTACATAAATAAAACATCAGTCTACATCGCCTGAGGCGGAATTATATACATATAAAGTAATGGTGAAAAAATCATAGTCATCACTGTGTAGTCAAGCCTCGCCATGAGCCAAAAAGTGCACCTCTGCTGCGGTGCTAAGCCAAAATACGCCATCTACATGGTACTAGGCTGCCCGTGTGAAAATAAGGGCACCTGAGTTTGCAAGGTGAAACAAACTACGAGTCGGTCATGGGACTGGTATGAGAAATCTACTTAACTAATTATACAACAATAAGGCAAATCAAAGGACCACGCCACTTTCGCGGAACGGGTTTACTCCAATGATTGCTAGTGCCTGAAATTAAGTAAATTATTAAATCATCGCAATGCTTTTTATAAAAATGAAGCCATTATAAGACTCAGGTCCCATCACACAATGCAACGCAAGCCGGAGGATAGAGTTTTACCTTATAATGGCCAAGAAATTCTTGATACGTATAAAACAAAAGTGTTTGATATTATTACTAGTGCATATATGTTTTAAAAGCAAATTCAATCATAAATATAAATCATAGACGGCATGGGTACCATATATCATGTCTCCATACTAGTAATACAATCAAATCCGCAATTTCGTATTGGAAATTGGATTCCATCATGAGTCGAGGCAAGGGGCAAGCTCCTCTCCGTTCGAGACACTCTAGCAAATGTCCCAGGATCGCATACACCGGTCCTTGGAATCGACTGGGCCGGTCCTCTCTTACTTTTGAGGATTGGCAATTCCTGAACACACGTTTTCCGGTCCTTACAGACCTATAATCGAGGCGCCTCGCATTCCAACAACCACACAGGTGAAAAGTATATATAAATGTCAGGGCTGGTAAGTCACTGACACCACGGTAGCTAGAAAGAAACGTCGTGTTCTCCCAGCGGTCCTTATCCCGTTTTTGACTCATACCGAGGTGTGAGGCCTGCGAATCCATGCTATACACAAAGCTACGCCACACAGACCATGCTTTGATCATCAACCACAAGACTTTGCTTTGCAACAGAAGCCTTGATCATATGCCACTTAGGCTTGCCACACAGGCAATTCACTCCGTGCGACTGATTTCTATCCATATATTACCTCTGAGCTCGTACGCCTCAGAGAAGGGCGTTAAGCAAGAGAATAAATTCTCCGCCGCCAAACAGATATATATTTAATAGAGATCAATCAACACAGAACAAAATCCAAAGTCAGACACACAGTCCATTTACAAGTTCGTTCTGGGTTTGAACGAAGCCGGAGGCACCATATTCCTCGCATATCCGCACCATCAACAATACGTCCGGACGACTACCACTTCAGCTCCTTCAAGGTAGTTACTCCAATCATGAGCATCAGTAGCGCCCATCCATCCAATGTGAAGATCGTCGATCTTGAACCGTTTTCAACTCTTCAACTTCTCACCGTCGATCGATTATTTGAAATGAGAATGAACTCGGCCTTTTCAAATAATCCATGTATATTTAGATTTTCAAATCAGTTCTTCACATGGTTAAATTATTCAACATTCACATTTCAGTTCCTTAGTATAATTTTCATGTCAAACACATTCAACCATCAAATTTCAAGCAAAACAAGCAGAATCGGTTTATTTCTATTCTATATCACCTATAATATTTTATAACGATATATCGCCATTTTTATTTATTTAAAAACGACCTTATTTAATTAAACGACGTTTCAGGTCGTGCCGAGGCACTAGCGCTGTTTTTCCCTAAATTTGTTTTACACATATCTAAAAATCTAACCGTTGGACCTTAACAAAGTTTATATCGTTGGAAAGATCTCACAAAAGCAAACCTGACAGTTCCAGTTTCGTCAAAATCTGATCGTCGGATCTTTCGGTATAATCGGTTGAAATTACGATTTC
Source organism: Allium sativum (assembly GCA_030737875.1). NCBI lineage: Eukaryota > Viridiplantae > Streptophyta > Magnoliopsida > Asparagales > Amaryllidaceae > Allium > Allium sativum. Next base: position 73,894,541 of record CM060924.1, read on the forward strand.
AAAACGCGAACTGCACGGCCTCGATTCGTTTTAATTATATATATATATATATAGTTCATTCGGCGATTTCAATATCGTTTTCACTTCAAATATTTCACTAACGCCTTTAAATTTTGGAAAATTTCGCCATAACCTACTTTGTACGGGAAGGGTCGGGAAAATTCCCAAATAGCCACATGGGCGTCTCATGTCAAAAAAGAAAAGAAAAAGCCATGCGGCTAGCCAATCGGCTCATAAAATTATCACCCAAGCAAAACAGTAAACATGTACCTATTAGTCGGGCACACAATTTTATTCCTCTTCTCTAGCCTCTTTGCCATAATCTGTTCAATAAATATGCATGTACATATGTGCAATTCTTGTCACTTATCACTTATCATTTTCAATTCAATTTGATTTGATTTGGTTTTACATTACCATTCATTCAAATGTTGAATACATAAGCTGAAAATCACATTATTAGCCAACTGATGAATATTTCCAACTCATGAATATTTGTTTGAACAAGTGGTTATTTTTAACACTTCATATTTCATTTAAAAATGATATTTTTAGCGAACTAAATATATTTCAACACATGACCATTTTATTTAGTTCCTATATATGTTAAAAATAATATTCATAGCAAACAAATATTTATTTCAACACTTGTATATTTTTAGCAAATCACATACATGATAAAAATGGTATTTTTACCATCAAAAATATTTATTCAACACATGAATGTTTTAAACACTTCGTATTCTCAATAAAAATGTAATTTTTATTGTTCGATCTTTTTATTCAACATATGAACCTTTTTCAACACATGAACTTCTCAACACATGAGCATTTCCACCCATGGATATATTTTATATAGTTTGTACTTATAAGAAAGATGTAATTTTTATTGTTGAAACAATTTATTTATAACATGAATATTTTACATACTTCATATATAATAAAAAAATGTGATTTTTATTGTTAAAACAATTTATTTATTCGACACATGAATTTATTTTTCAACACATGGATATGGTTTCAACACATGACTTTAGTTTCAACACATGAAAATAATTTCAACATATGAAAATAATTCTAACACATGAATATTATTCAAAATTTCGGCAGCATAACGGCAGGGTAGTTAAAACCGACACCGTCCTGAGTACGGCTCCTTGCTCTACCTTAAAACCTCACGGTTTTTGACAATGGGGATTTCATACATCTAATTCGCAAGCAGGAGAGTATGATTTTTCTTTTCCACAATTTATTTCAATCACAAATGGGTATTTTTCAACCACAACCAAACAATATCTGCCACAAACAATTCTATCAACCGTTCGCATTATTCACCAAAATTTTCACTCCAATTCACAATCAATAAATATCGTCCATGGTTTGTGGACGAGGGGAGTGTGTGTATATATATATATATATATATATTCGTATACAAATATATTTTATTTCCATTCCAACACACATATCATTTATACAATGTATGTATAATTCATACTTCGCTCATATAACTTATACAACGCATGTACATGAGGCATACAACACGTATATAATTTATATTTCGCTTATATAATTTATATATGACATTTTTATTCACATTTCAGTTTAGAAATCTCACATTGGTTGTTGCTTTTCTAAAAATCCGAGCAAGCTCAGAGAAATCCCCGGACACTTCTAGACTGTAGAGAGCATCGACACGGTCTTGATGATTCCTGTTTCATCGAATTTCGTTAACACACGATAAAGATACGATTTTTCAAAGTTTGCAACACTTTCAATTGTTAAAACAGTTCAAAGTAAACAACAGTCGCACCTTTCAACAAGGGTTCAAAACTAGGTTTGGGTTTTACTCGAAATCTGTTGCACTGCACTGAAATCGAAGCACATCACGATGAAGAGGCTGGAGAGGCGTGCACGACGAGGTATGAGGGGTCCCACTCGATGGCGGCGCTGAGCATGTAGGGCGGTTCGAAGAGCTGAAGTTGTTGTAGATGATTCTCTCGATTGGGGCGACGATAGGGGAAGCTTCTGGTATGGATTTGAAGAGTGGAGGATGCTCTTCAAAAAGTTCAACTGTGGGTGGGGCTGAAGTTGAACGTGGCGATCGGAAATTTCTTGGGAAGTGGCGAACACGGTTCATCGTCGAGATCGAGGGTTACGGGGGGGGGGGGGGGGAGTGTGGGTTTCTGATTTTTGGAAAATAAAAATTATAAAGGAAATTTTCTGTTGGGCCATGCTTTATTAAATTTTAAAATAGTGTTTCACCAAATGAACACCAATCCAAACCCAACGACTGACGCCCCTAGCTAAATACCCCCATCCCGAACACAATGGGATTTGTTTCGTAGGCCAATTCAACTGTTACAGTCAGTTATTCTTCAAATTAAAATATAAAACATTCAATATTCGATTTGAACATACATTTCAATTTGCCAAGGCCACAAAATGATTTGAAAAATTCCAGAAAAATAAATCTAGCTATGTTTTGACGCTACGGTCCCAACAAAACTACTTTCATCAAATTCTGAGATCGTTTAAAAAATGGCCATTTTCTGGTCGATCCAATTTAACAGAAATTAACCAAACACGTTTTCTTTTGCCACGCTCACATACTAGCTTCAAAAATTATGAAATTTGAAACCTAGCAATAATTTGACATCCCGGATCCAACAAAAGTAGTTTCGTTGAATTCCGAGGTCGTTGCAAAATGTCTATTTTCAAGGGCTATATATTCTCTATAGCAACCTTTCTGAAAATTCATTTGGCCATAACTTTTGATTCCCGCTATGAAACTTCGATTTTTCAGATTCGTTAGAAAGATATTCATAAACAGATTTAAATATTTTTGGTTTCACTAAAATTCGTTTTATTTTGCACCCGGTACAGTCAGTCAAAGTTTGAATTCAAATTTTCAAACTGCCGCACTATTTCTAATTCATTATTTTATTGAAATATTCTATTTCAATTGTCTAAATTTCATTGAAATATCCAATTTAATTTTTTTTAAATTGGCTCGCTTTTTCCGGGTTGTTACAATCTCCCCCACTTAAAACTTTTCGTCCCCGAAAAGGAAACAACAGTACAGTAGGAAACAAAAATGTAAATGCAAAGTATTATGAAGGTACCTCGCACCGGAGTTAGTCAGAGAGGTCCACTCTGCATTTGGGGTAAGATTGCTTAATGCTTTCCTCAGTCACCCATGTACAGTCTCTAGGATCACTACTCCACTGTACTTTAACTAAATGAACCTTCTTGCTCCTTAGCTCTTTAGTTTCTTTGCCAACAATTTTTAATGGCTCTCTTCTGACTGCTAATTCTGGAGTCTAAGTCCTGTTGCGCTGCTTCTTCTATAACAAGATCCGGATCATGCACATGTCTTCTAAGTTGAGATACGTGAAACACATTATGCACTCCAGGCAACCAATCAGGTAATTGAACACTATAAGCAAGAGTTCCAATTCGTTCAAGTATAGGAAAGGGAACAATAAATCTGGGTGCCAACTTCCCAGTTTTACCGAATCGGATCACTCCTCTCATCGGAGAAACTTTCAAATAAACATAATCACCAACAGCGAATGCCAAGTCTCTTCTTCTAGAATCCGCATAACTTTTCTGTCGGCTTTGCACGGTTTTCAATCGTTTCTTGATGAAATCGACTTTATCAGATGCTTCTCATATCATATCGAGTCCCAACACAAGTCTGTTGCCAGGTTCTACCCAACATGCGGGAGATCTGCACGGTCTACCGTATAATGCTTCAAATGGCGACATTTCCAAACTTGCTTGATAGCTGTTGTTATATGAGAATTCTGCTAAATGCAAGTGATCTTCCCATGACCCACCAAAATCAGTAATACAAGCCCGCAGTAAATCTTCTAAAATTCTATTCACTCGCTCAGTTTGGCCATCTGTCTGAGGGTGCTAAGCAGTGCTCAGGTTTATTTTTGTTCCCAATTCTGCCTGGAATGCCTCCAAGAATTTGCTAGAAAATATTGGGTCTCTATCACTAACTATGTTGATGGGAACTCCATGCAGCTTAACAATTTCTTCGAAATAAATCTGTGCTAGACTTTGAGCGGTTCTGTTGGATCTGACAGGTATGAAATGGGCGGTCTTCGTGAAGCGATCTACGACCACCCAAATACTGTCACCCAAATACTGTCATTTCCAACCTGGGACTTCCAACGGTTGCAACAATCCGGCCAGCTTTTGTTGATCGCTCTTGACTAGTTGACAAGTAGGGCACCTGCTAACATATAAAGAAATGTCCCTCTTCATGGACCTCCACCAGAAGGTGCGTTTGATATCGTCGGACATTTTACTTACCCCAGGATGAATGCAAAGCTTGGATTTATGACATTCATCTAGCACCTCCCTTTTGAGCTCTGGGATGTTGGGAACACAGATTCTCCCTTTTAACCTCAGAACTTCTTCCTTATCTACTTGAAAACTCGAGGGCTCACCCTTCTATATTCTCCCTCTGATCCTTTGAATGAAGTGATCATTCTTTTGGAGGGCAGATATTTTATCAATCTATGCAGGCGTAATTATAAGAATGGCAAAGATTGCGGTTTTTCTACTAAGTGCATCAGCTACAACGTTAGCCTTTCCCAGCGCATACAGGATATCTAGATCATATGCTGCAAGAAATTCTAGCCAACGCTGCTGTCTCAAGTTCATATCTTTCTGGGTGAACAAATACTTCAATGATTGATGATCTGTAAACAGTTCGAATTTCTCACCCAATAAGTAATGCCTCCAGTTTTTCAAAGCAAAAACGATGGCTAGCAACTCAAGATCATGAGTTACATAATTCTTTTCATGCGGTTTCAGCTGGCGGCTAGCATAAGCGACTACTTGGCCTCTTTGCATTAATACTGCACCAAGACCTCTAATAGAAGCATCCGTCCAAACCGTCAAATCCTGATTGCCATTGATAATGGTTAATATTGGAGCGGTGGTCAATTTCGATTTCAATTCCTGGAAAGCTTCTTCACAGTCGGAAGTCCACTTAAATTTATCGTGCTACTTCGTAAGCTGTGACGAAAAGGAATTTCGCTCGATCCGAATCAGCCGCTAAACCGACGCAGACCGTTCGAAACGCCTGATCGTTTTGAGAACACGACAAACTAGAACGCAGACGGAAGAACATTTCATAGTATATTACAACAATGCATCAGATTACAAGAATATACAGAGTATAAACAAATAAATATTACACAAAAATATCAGAGATTTAAATTACATTTAAATACATCGCAGCGGAAAATAATACAATACACAACTAGAAGAGATATACGGATACAAAGCTTTCCGGATATCATTCCAGCTGTAAACCAGGATCCTGTGAATATAAATCTGCAAAACCAAAACTACTAGCTGTCTGTGTCAAAATAAGGGCACCCAGAGTTTAGGTTAAAACAATAAACTCCAGGTCAGTCATGGGACTGGTGTGAGAACTAAAACAGTTATTAATCTTTATTTTTAAAGTTAGGTAAATCAAGGGACCACGCCGTATAGCACGGAATGGGTTTCCTCCCAAGAATACCAGTGCATAAAACAAACAGCGCAATGCTAAATAAAGAAAAATGAAGCTATTATAAGACCCAGTTCCCATCACACAATGCAACGCAAGCCGGAGGATAGGGTTTTTACCTTATAATAGCCAAGAATGCTTGATACGTTTAAAATAAATCATTTGATACTATTATAAGTGCATAGTGTATAAAACAACTTCAAATCATAAGTATGAATCATAGGCGGCATGAATGCCCCATACCACTATGTCGCCATATATAGGTTATACAATCAAAATCGCAAAGTCACGTATTTGGAAATTGGATTTCCATCTATGAACCGAGGCCAGGGATCGTCCTCTACCGATTCGAGACTGTCTAGCCCGAGTCTCAGGCAAGCGCGCAGACAAGCCTTGGATCGTCAGGGCCGGTCCACCGATGTGGATTATTATGCCTGAACACTACGTTTCCCCGCCCTTTGGGGGCGTAAATGAGCCAACAAATGGCTCCATCGGACCCGGATCGTCCGATCTAACCGAGGCGCCTCGCAACAACAACAACCACACAGGTGAAAAGTATATAAATGTCAGGGCTGGTAGGTCACTGACACCACCCTAGCTAGAAAGAAACGCATGCCCTCCCTGAGGTTCTTCTCCCGTTTTTGGTTCACAACCGGGGTGTGAGGCTCGCGAATCAACGTTACACAAAGCTATGCCACACAGGCTGTGCTTTGATCATCACCACAAGACTTTGCTTTTCAACAGAAGCCTCGATCAATTGCCACTTAGGCATGCCACACAGGCAATTCACTCCATGCGTTTGATATCCATCAATATATAACCCCTGAGCTCATACGTCTCAGAGAAGGGCGTTAAGCAACAGAATAAATTCTCTGCCGCCAAACAGATATATATTTAATAGAGATCAATCACACAGATTAAAATCTAATGTCAGACACACAGTCCATTTACAAGTCCGTTCTGGGTCTGAACGAAACCGGAGGCACCTAGTACCCCGCATATCCATCGATCCCCAAGTACGTCTGGACGATCACCAACTGTTTCCATATTCTTGGGTGTATAGCCCAATCAAGATCATCAGTAATCACCCAAACAACGTGAAGACTTCCGGTCTTCGACCACCGTCTTCATCTTCGACTTATCGTCGTATCAGTTATTCAGAATGGGATAAACCCGGTCTTTTCGAATAACTCGCGTAAATAAGTGTTACACAAACACAACATACGCCTCATTCCAATTCATCAGTCACTAACCCTAAATTAATCAAGAGAATAATTCCCCAAATATTAACCCCGATGGCCGAAACCAACATCAGATCAATATCCAGAAAACCACTCTGCTTGGCTAACCGATAGTTAGTTTCTAAATTTTACATTCATAGGGAAAGGTTCCCATTAACTTTATCCAAGATAAATTCCTTGAATTTATTCTCTAATCACCTTTTGAATTTCGATTCAACTAGTCGAGATTAACGAACCTTACCGAAGTAATCATTTGTTTTAATTTCCCAATCCCAACCTATTCATCCCATGAAGTAAAACTGGTTATACTTCATATCCAACACCACGGTGTTATCGGTAAATTCAATTACCATTTCACGTTCAAATCTAATTAAAGATTTAACTAACGCCTGGAGCAAAACTAGTGATACTCCATTCTCGATTATTTCAATCTAATTAAAGATTCATTAAAACTCCACTTAGTTTTAATCTGTGACTGGGTTAAAGAATCAGTGTCATTTAAAACACGGTTCACGATAAACCCAAAATCACATCACATTAATTATCGGGTTAAAGAATAAGTGTTATTTAAGACACAGTCCACGATAAACCCAAAATCAATATCAATCCAATTCCAATTAAATAATATTTAATTGGTACACTTCATTAAATCTAAATAAAAAGATTTAATCTTTTCTCAACTGGGTTCAAGAACAGTGTTAATGAAGACACCATTCACGACAAACCCAAATCACATTTGATATTAAACAAAAGGCTCTGAATAGAAAATATATCGGCTTATATTCAATATCAAATTCTACGACCAACAGATATCGTATTGGAAATAACGATATATAAATATCTTTCAAATTTCCATAACAACATCTGTATAATCACGAAATCCAACATCGAAATATTCCGAAGACAATTTCGATTCAAATCCATTCCAATGCAATTATTGGAAATTCTGGTTATTTTCAAAACCATTTCTAATCCAGTTTATTTATTTTAAAAATAAATAGAATTATAATTCTAGTTCAAAACTAGTTCATTTCGATAAAAAATCTATTTTTGTCTTTTCAAATATGTAGTTTTTGGTTTCACTAAAATCCGGATTATTTTGCACCCGGTGTGTTCAATTGAAGTTTGAAATCGAATTATCGAACTACCGCGCCATTTTCAATTCTATTTATAATTATATATAAATTTTCATATTCTAACGACGAACTATATAATATATACGTTCGAATTATATTCTAAATAAATTTCTCGTCGATATTATTTAAAATAATTCATTTTAAATAATCAAAATTCGCTAAAATTGCTAAAATAAAATTTTTAAACTGGCCCAGATTTTCGGGTTGTTACATAAGCTTCGTCAATGGACCGGATATCCTCGAAAAATCCTTAATGAATTTTGGATAATAACTAGCCAAATCGATAAAGCTTCGGACCTCTGTGGGTGTAGTAGGCTGTTTCCAGTTTTGAATTGCTGTAATTTTGCTCGGATCTACAGAAATTCCTTCCTTTGACACGACATGGCCAAGGAACTTCACCTCCTCCTGCCAGAAGACACATTTAGAGAATTTGGCTTTGAATACGTTCTTTCTCAAAATCCCCAATACTTGTTCTAAATGTTTTTCATGCTCGGGTTTTGATTTGGAGTAGATTAGAATATCATCGATGAATACCAGGACAAATTTATTCAGAACTTCCCTGAACACTCTATTCATTAGATCGACGAAGTATGCTGAAGCGTTGCATAAGCCGAACGACATTACTAACCATTCATAAAATATGTCTGGACCTCTGAAAGCTGTCAAAGGAACACATTCTTCGGCGATTCTTAGTTGATGGAAACCTGTAGCTAGGTCCATTCTGGAAAATACTCTCGCCCAATTTAATTGGTCTAACAAATCATCGATGCGGGGTAACGGGTATTTGTTTTTGAGCGTCTCTTTGTTGAGGTCTCGGTAATCAACACACAATCGGAGAGTACCATCTGACTTTAGGACAAACACCACAACTGCACCCCAACTAGAAAAGCTAGGTCTGATCAGACCCTTCCATAGCGATTGACGAGCTTGATCGCCTAATTCTTCTTTTTCTTTTGGAGTCATTCTTCGAATTGGATGTACCACTGGTCTGGCATTAGGAATTAGATCGATTCTGAATTCAATTTCTCTATGCGGAGGTAAGTTTTCAACTTCTTCAAACACATCCGCATAGTTTCTAACGACGTGAATCTTTTCTAAGGAAGTGGGGATAACTTCTAGCGCAGACAAAAATTCCATTCTATCTGGATTTGAACCATGGCATGGTACAATAATATATCCAAGCTTCGTTCTGATTTTTACTATTCTTTCCGCACATTTTACTTGGGCTTCGTATTTCGTTAACCAATCTAGCCTTAGAAAGATATCAAACTCAGGAAAATCAATAACGACTAGATCAAAAGGAAACTGGTATCGAGAAAAAGAAGCAGGTACTTTACAATATGAATTGAGAATAATAGAACCCCCTATTGGATTATGAACCTTAACCGATTCGTTAAGCTTTCTTTGTTTTAACTTTAACTTGTTAACTGTGTTACTAGCAATAAAACTATGTGATGCACCCGTGTCAAATAGTACAGAAATAGGAATATTTTTAATTGTAAGGGTACCTCCCAAAACATCAGGTTTACCTGCTCCATCGGAAGCAGCCGGCGGGAACGCCCCGTCATACACATGAGCAACCTCGACCTTCTTAAGCAAGGGACAATCTTTAACAAGATGTCCTGTTCTGCGGCAGTTAAAGCATGAATGAGGGTTCTGAGAGCTCTGGCTTGAGCCTTGAGAGTTGGTCTTCTACCGTTTCGGGGCTGTGCACACATTAGAGTAGTGCCCCACCTTGCCACAATTGTAGCAGCTTCCCTTTGGCGGCTTGCTAGTCTGCTGATTAGTGGATGCCGCGTTGCTTGACTCCGCTTGATTCGTAGCGGGCTTGCGTTTATTCCTTGCTTGGCTCTTAGCACGCTCCAGATCAAGGTTCCTTTGATCCAGGTCCTCATAATTGCATGCCATTTCCACTAAGTCAGAAAATGCCAGCTTGATGTGGGCCATTGCCCTGTCTTGGTACTTATGCTTTAGCCCGAGGATGAACCACTTGTTCTTGGACTTAGCAGTCGCAATGAGCTCTTGGACGTAGCGGGATAACTGTGTAAAATTGTTCAGGTAGTCTTGCACAGAGAGATCTCCTTATTGGAGGTTTACAAATTCGTAGTGCATGCGCTCAATGGCTTTCTCTGGGACGTACTTTTCCTTGAACAAATCTTTAAACTCATCCCATGTTCTACCTGCATTTCTATTCTCTGCGGTGATGGCTTCCCACCATAATTCGTCTTCCTCTTGCAAAAGCTAGGCACCCATGAATGCTTTGTCTTGATCACCCAGCCTCAGGCCTCCTAATATCTTTTCGCATGTTTTCAGCCATGCCAAAGCCTCAATCACAGTGCCTGTTCCAGAGAAGGTTTTGCCTCCTAGATTCTTGTACCTTTTGGCCACACGGTCGAGCTCGAATGGCTGAGCGGCTGGGGGTTGTTTTAATGGTCCATCTGCAGCTGGGACATCTCCTCGTCCTCTGCCACGGCCAGTTCGGCCTCCGCTACCTGCTACTACTCTGGTAGCCATTGTTCAAGTTCTGTATAAACAAGAAAAGAGTCAGCCCCTAGAAATGATAATTTTATTATATGGTACAGTAGAAGAACTTAAGGAAAGACAACGATGTACTGATCAAAATTATTTTTGCTATATTGCTTAGCTCATTCTAGGACATTACTAGTCCTATCTCTAATGAGCTACTCGCCTTAGAATACTACCGATTCTATTCTGAGAGGTGTATAATGTGTTAAATTATAGAACTAAGGTTAACCAAAGCTCTGATACCACCTGTGACGATCCCAAAACCCCGTAACGACGGTGTTAAGGTTAATCATCGGAATATAACACATTAATCATCATTAGCAGAGTACAGATAATAGCATAAATAGGAAATAGAATAATTTACACAAATATGACAGCGGAATCATATATATATCACCACATCAGAGAGCACAGTGCAGGATACAACTTAGTGCATAATAATACATAATCAGTCTACATCGCCTGAGGCGGAATCACATACATAGAGAGTACATAAATGAAACATCAGTCTACATCGCCTGAGGCGGAATCATATACATATATAGTAATGGCGGAAAAATCATAGTCATCACTGTGTAGTCAAGCCTCGTCATGAGCCAAAAAGTGCACCTCTGCTGCGGTGCCAAGCCAAAATGCGCCAGCTACCTGGTACTAGGCTGCCCGTGTGAAAATAAGGGCACCCGAGTTTGCAAGGTGAAACAAACTACGAGTCAGTCATGGGACTGGTATGAGAAATCTACTTAACTAATTGTACAACAACAATAAGGCAAATCAAAGGACCACGCCACTTTCGCGGAACGGGTTTACTCCAATGATTGCTAGTGCACGAAATAAAGTAAATTATTAAATCATCGCAATGCTTTTTATAAAAATGAAGCCATTATAAGACTCAGGTCCCATCACACAATGCAACGCAAGCCGGAGGACAGAGTTTTACCTTATAATGGCCAAGAAATGCTTGATACGTATAAAACAAAAGTGTTTGATATTATTACTAGTGCATATATGTTTCAAAAGCAAATTCAATCATAAATATAAATCATAGATGGCATGGGTACCATATATCATGTCGCCATACTAGTAATACAATCAAATCCGCAATTTTGTATTGGAAATTGGATTCCATCATGAGTCGAGGCAAGGGGCAAGCTCCTCTCCGTTCGAGACACTCTAGCAAATGTCCCAGGATCGCGCACAGTGGTCCTTGGAATCGACTGGGCTGGTCCTCTCTTACTTTTGAGGATTGGCAATTCCTGAACACACGTTTCCCGGTCCTTACAGACCTATAATCGAGACGCCTCACATTCCAACAACCACACAGGTGAAAAGTATATATAAATGTCAGGGCTGGTAAGTCACTGACACCACCGTAGTTAGAAATAAACGTCGTGTTCTCCTAGCGGTCCTTATCCCGTTTTTGACTCATACCGAGGTGTAAGACTCGCGAATCCACGCTATACACAAAGCTACGCCACATAGACCATGCTTTGATCATCAACCACAAGACTTTGCTTTGCAACAGAAGCCTTGATCATATGCCACTTAGGCGTGCCACACAGGCAATTCACTCCATGCGACTGATTTCTATCGATATATAACCTCTAAGCTCATACGTCTCAGAGAAGGGCGTTAAGCAAGGGAATAAATTCTCCGCTGCCAAACAGATATATATTTAATAGAGATCAATCAGCATAGAACAAAATCCAATGTCAGAAACACAGTCCATTTACAAGTTCGTTCTGGGGTTTAAACGAAGCCGGAGGCACCATATTCCTCGCATATCCGCACAATCAACAATACGTCCGGACGGCTACCACTTCAGCTCCTTCAAGGTAGCTACTACAATCATGAGCATCAGTAGCGCCCATCCATCCAATGTGAAGATCGTCGGTCTTGAACCGTCTTTAAATCTTCGACTTCTCACCCTCGATCGATTATTTGAAATGAGAATGAACCCGGCCTTTTCAAATAATCCACGTATATTTAGATTTTCAAATCAGTTCTTCACATGGTTAAATTATTAAACATTCACATTTCAGTTCCTTAGTATAATTTTCATGTCAAACACATTCAACCATCAAATATCAAGCAAACCAAGCAGAATCGGTTTATTTCTATTCTATATCGCCTATAATAATTTATAACGATATATCGCCATTTTTATTTATTTAAAAACGGCCTTATTTAATTAAACGACGTTTCAGGTCGTCTCGTGCCGAGGCACTTTGGATTTCGCCATAACCTTCTTTGTACGGGAAGGGTCGGGAAAATTCCCAAATAGCCACATGGGCGTCTCATCTCAAAAAGAAAAAGAAAAAGCCAAGCGGCTAGCCAATCGGATCATAAAATCATCACCCAAGAAAAATAGTAAACATGTACCTATTTTTCGGGCACACAATTTTATTCCTCTTCTCTAGCCTCTTTGCTATAAACTATTCAATAAATATGCATGTACATATGTGCAGTTCTTATCACTTATCATTTTCAATTCAATTTGATTTGATTCGGTTTTACATTACCATTCATTCAAATGTTGAATACATAAGCTGAAAATCACATTATTAGCCAACTGATGAATATTTCCCACTCATGAATATTTGTTTGAACAAGTGGTTATTTTTAACACTTCATATTTTATTTAAAAATGATATTTTTAGCGAACTAAATATATTTCAACACATGACCATTTTATTTAGTTCCTATACATGTTAAAAATAATATTCATAGCAAACAAATATTTATTTCAACACTTATATATCTTTAGCAAATCACATACATGATAAAAATGGTATTTTTATCATCAAAAATATTTATTCAACACATGAATGTTTTAAACACTACATATTCTCAATAAAAATGTAATTTTTATTGTTCGATCTTTTTGTTCAACACATGAACCTTTTTCAACACATGAACTTCTGAACACATGAGCATTTCCACACATGGATATATTTTATATAGTTTGTACTTATAAGAAAGATGTAATTTTTATTGCTGAAACAATTTATTTATAATACGAATATTTTACATACCTCATATGTAATAAAAAATGTGATTTTTATTGTTAAAACAATTTATTTATTCGACACATGAATTTATTTTTCAACACATGAACTTCTCAACACATGAGCATTTCCACACATGGATATGGTTTCAACACATGACTTTAGTTTCAACACATGAAAATAATTTCAACATATGAAAATAATTCTAACACATGAATATTATTCAAAATTTCGGCAGCATAACGGTAGGGTAGTTAAAACCGGCACCGTCCCGAGTACGGCTCCTCGCTCTACCTTAAAACCTCGCGGTTTTTGGCAATGGGGATTTCATACATCTAATTCGCACGCAGGCGAGTATGATTTTTCTTTTCCACAATTTATTTCAATCACAAATGGGTATTTTTCAACCACAACCAAACAATATCAACCACAAACAATTCTATCAACCATTCGCATTATTCACCAAATTTTTCACACCAATTCACAATCAATAAATATCGTCCATGGTTTGTGGATGAGGAGAGTATATATATATATATATATATATATTCGAATATAAATATATTTTATTTCCATTCCAACACACATATCATTTATACAATGCATGTATAATTCATACTTCGCTCATAAAACTTATACAACGCATGTACATGAGGCATACAACACGTATATAATTTATATTTCGTTTATATAATTTATATATGACATTTTTATTCACATTTCAGTTTAGAAATCTCAAATTGGTTATTGCTTTTCTAAAATTCCTAGCAAGCTCAGAGAAATCCCCAGACACTTCTAGACTGTAGAGAGCGTCGACACGGTCTCGATGTTTCCTGTTTCTTCGAATTTCTTTAACACACGATAAAGATACGATTTTTCAAAGTTTGCAACACTTTAAAGTGTTAAAACAGTTCAAAGTAAACAACAGCCGCACCTTTCAACAAGGGTTCAAAACTAGGTTTGGGTTTTACTCGAAATCCGTGGCACTGCACTGAAATCGAAGCACATCACGATGAAGATGCTGGAGAGGCGCGCATGACGAGGTATGGGGGGTCCCACTCGGTGGCGGTACTGAGCAGGTAGGGCGGTTCGAACGGCTGAAGTTGGTGGAGGTGATTCTCTCGATTGGGGCGACGATAGGGGAAGCTTCTGGTACAGATTTGAAGAGTGGAGGATGCTCTTCAAAAGGTTCAATTGGGGGTGGGGTTGAAGATGAACGTGGCGATCGTAAATTGCTTGGGAAGTGGCGAACAGAGTTCGTTGTCGAGATCGAGGGTTACCGGGGGGGAGGGGGTTCTAATTTTTGGAAAATAAAAATTATAAAGGAATTTTTTTATTGGGCCATGCTTTTATTAAATTTTAAAATAGTGTTTCTCCAAACGAACACCAATCCAAACCCAACGACTATCGCCCCTAGCTAAATACCCCCATCCTGAACACAATGGGATATGTTTCGTAGGCCAATTCGACTGTTACAGTCAGTTATTCTTCAAATTAAAATATAAAACATTCAATATTCGGTTTGAATGTACATTTCAATTTGCCAGGGCCACAAACTGATTCGAAAAATTCCCGAAAAATAAATCTAGCTATGTTTTGGCGCTACAGTCCCAACAAAACTAGTTTCGTCGAATTCTGAGATTGTTTGAAAAATGGCCATTTTCTGGTCGATCCAATTTAACAGAAATTAACCAAACACGTTTTCTTTTGCCATGCTCACATACTAGCTTCAAAAATTATGAAATTTGAATCCTAGCAATAATTTGACATCCCGGATCCAACAAAAGTGGTTTCGTCGAATTCCGAGGTCGTTTGCAAAATGTCTATTTTCAAGGGCTATATATTCTCTATAGCGACCTCTTTAAAAATTCATTTGGCCATAACTTTTGATTCCCGCTATGAAACTTCGATTTTTCAGATTCTTTAGAAAGATATTCATAAAAAGATTTAAATATTTTTGGTTTCACTAAAATCCATTTTATTTTGCACCCGGTACAGTCAGTCAAAGTTTGAATTCAAATTTTCAAACTACCGCACTATTTCTAATTCATTATTTTATTGAAATATTCTATTTCAATTGTCTAAATTTCTTTGAAATATCCAATTTAAATTTTTTTTAAATTGGCTCGCATTTTCCGGGTTGTTACATTTGCGTTCATTTTACCGTTGTAACACATGTGGTTTGTTCATCTTTATTTATTAAAGAAAAAACACATAGCGACGTATATAGATTTCATTGTTATGTTAAGCTTAGTTTTACAATTTTTTGCTGTTACATTTCATTGTTGATAAATTGCTTTTTACTTTCAATTACATTTCCTCTCCATTTACACTTTCATTCGACTTCGTGATTTAGGGTTCGAGCTCGACTAATAGCAAGTTGAATCTTCTAGTCGATGCTCCAATGTCGACTAATCGACTAGTCGAGCGCCGTAATAACAGTGGCTGCAACATCATCTAACACATTTGTCCAATACCCCAAACTACCTTCACAAAAATCTTTCAATTTCAAGCAGAAACTGTCACTTCATCAAAAAACATAGCACCAGCCATCCACAAACATTCAACTCCTCCTACAACATAATCTTCAACACACAACCACCAATCTGCCTGGACTCCACACCAATTCTTCGATAACCAGAATATTGCACCTTCAGTTATTTCACTACATACCCGCAATAGCAACCACCACTTCACCGAACACTCAATTACACAGACCTCGTACCTATAGCTGCATCCATCATCTATAACTACCCGCAACCACGCTTTACCCATAAACAACACTCCTCATCATCACACAAAACTATAGTCCTAAACCTCATACACAATCACCCTTCCTCCTCCACAAGTTCACAGCTAGTAACAAGTTTCTGCCCTAACCTAAGAACCATACCCACCGAATCAAACCCATTAGGCCTTTACACCATATACGTCTGACCTCACTGCAACAATCCATTGCCAACATCCTACTTCCACATGCAGCATCACCATCAATCACTGGCGAACAGTGGCGGATGTATGTTAGTGCATGGTGTTTCACGTGACACACCAATATTCTTAAAAAGCTATAAAAAATTGTCAAAAAGACTTTCTTTAACATAAACTTTATGAAATACATTGCTGGCCTACATTCGCCACCTTTTTTTTGCAAAAATGGAATGTTTTCCTCCTCCATTCACTCTCTTTTATTTATGCTATCTAATTTTTGGCTTCCAACTTATACACTTTGCTTTTGTATTGTTGCCCTCTACCATGTTACCGTTTGTGTTTCGACAGGAAATACATATTATACTCATTTGTCAACGTACTTTTTTGTTTTTTCTTGGGGAATTTCGTACATATTGTTGTAATTCCGTTCTTCCTCCGTCCGCTGCTATCCACTTAAGTATTGATCATCCTCCTTCCACTGTTATCCACTTAAGCATGGAATGAGTAATTTTTTCTCAAATAAGAATGAGATTACTGCAAAACATTCATCATATTGTTTTCCATAGGGATAACATTTATATTTTGATATTTAAACTTCATTAAGAGAATCCATTTGTTGAAACTTACATCCAGGCTTCAATTGGAAATTGCAGCAAAAGAGACTTCACAGTATAGCACAAGAAAATATCAAAAGAGTGCATAATTAATTGGTGACCACCATCCATAAAATCCTCTATCCGCCACTGGCTGGCGAACCCACGTGACCACCTCCTACACCATCTTCGATATCTGTTTCTACAATTTGCGACTTCCACCAACCGTGAATTCTCCAAAATCTAAAACAATGACCCAATTCCCGCAAATCGAAGCACCTCATTTTGACCACCACAATCAAACCGAATAACCTGCACGCAACCGCTTCCTCCTTCATCGAAGCCTTAAACAACCGCCAACCTTCTATTCGCTTGAAAAAACGGAAAGCTCTGATACCAATTTGAAGAAACGGAAGCTTCGATACCAATTTGTTTAATCGAAGAAGAGGAGAGTAGATGAATTTATTTAGAGGAAGAATACTTTCTTTTTCACTATCTCTCTTACTCTCTTTCTTTCTCTCTTCACATACAACTAAATGACCACCATTATATATAGTGGTTTACATGACTTCTCAAAAGACACAACATTAACTAACATGACTCTTAAAACAAACAGACACAACACTTAACGAACAAACATGACTATTGACACCTAAAGACACATCACTTTACGAACTGCCACTTATCCCTTTATTTTTCTATCATTTCCCAATGCCACATTTAAAGTTTAACTAACAAAACTCCCCCGTAAACTTTAAATGCTTTAGTTTTTCAGGGCGGTTTATATACGTCACCAGTTAGCTCTCCACGTTTCTTTTTCTTTATGTTTGAGATCGGGCTTTCGCCAGGAAAATCCATCATATCTTCTTCATGTTCTTTTTCATTTGATTTTGAATTCGCAGCAAGTGTTTCATCCTCTTTTTCTTTACTTCCAATCTCTTCATTTTCAACTCCTTTGTTTTCTTCCTCTTCTTCTTTATTCCCCATTAGGGGCTCCTCATTTGCGTACACTTCTTTCAACAAATTCCACGAATCTTTCGCGGTTTTCTCTCCATTAATATGATTCCATGCTTCTCCATCAATATTGTCACTCATCAAAACACGAGCTTGATGATCTTTCCGTCTCAAGCTTGCAAATGCTTTACTCTCTTTCTCCGTCATGTTTTTAACGTCTTTTGGCCACTCATAGCCACACTCAACAATCTCCCATAACCCTTTGGAGATTAACTCTTCTTTCTTTCTACTACTCCACTTTTCGAAGTTTTCATTTGTGACAACGAACGTTGAGAAGAATAAAAATACCATAGATTCAACCTAGCTCTGATACCAATTTGAAAAAACGGAAAGCTCTGATACCAATTTGAAGAAACGGAAGCTCCGATACCAATTTGTTGAATTGAGAAGAGGAGGAAAGTAGATGATTTTATTTAGAGGAAGAATACTTTCTTGTTCACTATCTCTCTTACTCTCCTTCTTTCTCTCTTCACATACAACTAAATGACCACCACTATATATAGTGGTTTACATGACTTCTCAAAAGACACAACATTAACTAACATGACTCTTAAAACAAACAGACACAACACTTACCGAACAAACATGAATCTTGACACCTAAAGACACATCACTTTACTAACTGCCACTTATCCCTTTATTTTTCTATCATTTCCCAATGCCACATTTAAAGTTTACCTAACATCGCCTCCGCCCTAAACCACCGTACATAACCCAAATCGCGATAACTCAATTTCGACAAAAAATGAACTTGAGAACTCCCACTTCTTCGATACACAGTCGATTCCAAAATCCTACTGCTGCTTCATTTTATTTGTTTCTTTTAAACGAAATCCTACTGTCCATTCTTCTCCTTCTTTTTTCTTCTTTTTTTTAACTAACTAAGAAGATGGATTGGGTAATAAAGGTGACTGTGGGCTTCGATTTGCACTGTTAGGCTTTTGGGTAGAACCATGCTTTTTTTTATGTTGTGAGTATTTAACGTTTCAAAAAAAGTCACTACAAAAAAAAAGTTGTTTTTGTTCGGCCTTTGTTAACTAGATTATAATATGTTGTTTTCGTTTTTGTTTCATAAAATTATAGGTTATAAAGAAAAAAAGTAGTAGTAGAAGAAGACCATTTGGTTTTGTTCTCTTTTGTAAATTCGTTGTGTTCTTTTGTTTGGTCATGAAAAAAAAAATCTTTCACCTGTTCATCAAAGTTGCAAAAATCAAAAGATGAGACACACTAAAAATCAATCACTGTTTTAAATATATATTTCTGCAAGCTTTAGCATTGTGCTTTTAAGCCTTTTCTAATTTTGTTGCATTTTTTATTGCTTACATTAAAAAAAACAAAAAAAATTACAAAATAAAATTCAAAAATTGCGTTGTAAATTCACGTTTAATTTTAGTATTACATTAATTTCATCTTATTTTGGTTTTTCAAGTGGTATATCCAAACTCATATAAAACGAGGAGTTCATAAATCTTTCATGATCCAAAAAGTTTAATTTCATTGTAGAATACTGACTAATTAATAAAGATTATATATTGGACATAAAGGTATAACGGACTCAAATAAGTAAGTTTGTATTTTGATAACTTGATTTGTTTAATCAAAACTCTACCCCGGTGTCTAAGAAAATGGCAGAGTCTCGATCAATTATAGTTATTACGGTGATTCGTTGATATTATATTGACTGTTTTTCTAAAAGTACATAAACTTTCAGTTGCATTTCTATGGTGATTTGTGTCGCACTGATAACCTCTGTTCGTTATCTAGCTTTGAATTGTTATGCTAATTTAAATCAAAATTTCTTGATAGTTGATACATATTTTTGTCAGGAGCTACCGAGGATATAAAACTTCTAATTTAAGTCCTTGCATTCATTTAATTGTACTAGTTCAGGAATACATAACAAAAATAAAAAAGAAAACATTTCCAATCAACATTACTTTTATCGAAAAAGTTCCAAAAAATGTTTTAGTTGGTTTCGACTCACTTCTCTTTATCTTGTTCTCTCATTTTTCTTTCTCTCTTGTACATGAGTATTTGGACTTGTGACACTTCAACAAATCGCTCAATTTGAACATAGCTTCTTTCTCAAATAGCTAACGACAATCCCCCGAACTCTTACGGATAGAATCTTCTCCAATCGAGTTTCTATTCTTTCTTACGTCACTTTGCCCAACGCAACGGGTAATCATTTTGAAATCCGTCCAACCTACATCAACACTCTTCCGAAATTTGGCAATTTCGAAAGTGGTGATCCTTACATCTTTTTATCGAAATTTGAACAAGTTTGTGCAACCATAAACTTCAACTATATATTATGTAATGATGGAATCAAGCTTAGGTCAATTCCATTCGTACTTATTGCTTTTGTTGAAAAATGGTTGCATAGCTTGCTTTCGAATTCAATTTGGACTTGGGAAGAATTTATAGAAGTTTTCTTGAATCCCTTGGAAAATACAAGCAAAATCAAAAATGAAACCATGGATTTTCACCAATTCCGTTGAGTATTTTCTGGAAAATACCTTGAAAGATCTAAGGATCTTTTAATCAAACGTCTGCATCACAATTTTGAAAAATGGTCTTTTTGCCAAATTCCATGCAAAGGCTACAAAAATTGCTCTCGAACAATGCTTGAATCGATATGCGAAGAAAACTTCTTGGCACAACATCATAATGCTGTCGGGAATTTTTTATAAAATTTTGGTTGAAAAATTAACTCAATTTAATGATCTAAGGAGAAATTGATCTATTCATGATCGAACCGAAACATAATAGGATCATCTTTGACGCGACCCGAACTTCCCCGTAAAGGAGAGCCCGGATTGAGTTGAGAACACGACAAATCAGAACACAACCAGAAGAACATTTCATTGCTATTACAACAATTTACATCAGAATACAAGAATATACAGAGTATGAACAAATAAAATACATTTGATAAATACCACAGATTTACAAATTTACAATGCAGCGGAAAATAATACAAAAACACAACTGAAAGAGATACACGGATACAGAGCTTTCCGAATATCCTTCCAGCTGTGAACCAGGATCCTGTGAATATAAATCTGCAAAACCAAAACTAGTAGCTTCCCGTGTGGAAAATATGGGCACCCAGAGTTTAGGTTAAAATAATAAACTCCAGGTCAGTCATGTGACTGGTGTGAGAACTAGAACAGTTATTTTAAAACTTTACTTTAAAAGAGAGTAAATCAAGGGACCACGCTGTATAACACAGAATGGGTTTCCTCCCAAGAATACTAGTGCATAGGATAAACAACGCAATGCTTTTTGAAAAAATGAAGCTATTATAAGACCCAGGTCCCATCACACAATGCAACGCAAGCCGGAGGATAGGGTTTTCCCTTATAGTAGCCAAATATGCTTGGTACGTTTAAAACCAATCATTTGATACTATTATAAGTGTATAGTGTCAAAACAACTTCAAATATAAATGTATCAATCATAGGCGGCATGGGTACCATCTATCATGTCGCCAATACTAGGCTCTACAATCAAAACCGAAATGTCACGTATTGGAAATTGTATTTCCGTCATGATTCGAGGCCAGGGATGGCTCCTCACTGCTTCGAGACGCTCTAGCAAATGTCTCATGGCTGCACACTCTGGGAAACCCCTGGATCTTCAAGGCCGGTCCTCCCTTATGTTTGAGGATTAGTTATTCCTGAACACACGTTTCTCAGTCCTATCGGACCTATCCATCGACTCCGTAGAGACTGATATAACCAAGGCGTCTCGCTATCCAACAACCATATAGGTAAAAATATAACAATGTCAGGGCGTGCAAAACCCTGACACCACCCATAGCTAGAAAGAAATGTCGTGCACTCCCTGCAGTCACGATCCCGTTTTTGACTCATACTGAGGTGTGAGGCTCGCGAATTAACGCTATACACAAAGCAGCGCTATATTAAAGCTATGCTTTGATCATCAACCACAAGACTCTGCTTTTCAACAAAAGCCTTTATCACTGCATCTCAGCATGCCACATAGGCAATTCATGCTATGCGACTGATATCCATATATATATATATAACCTCTGAGCTCGTACGTCTCAGGGAAGAGTGTTAAGCAAGAGAATATATTCTCCGTCGCCAAACTGATATATATTTAAAAAAATCAACCAGCACATAATAAAATTCAATGTCAGGCACACATCCATTTACAAGTTTGTTCTGGGTCTGAACAAAACCGGAAGCACCTTATTCCCCGTCCCGTATGTCCAATACAGGAGAGAGGTCCTCGCATATCCGGTCGATCTTCAAGTACGTTTGGATGATCACCACATATTACCTTGTCTTGGGTGTACAGCCCAATCAAGACATCAGTAATCATCCAAACGATGTGAAGACCTCCGGTCTTTAACCACCGTCTTCATCGTCGACTTATTGTCGAATCAGTTATTCAGAATGGGTGTAAACCCGGCCTTTCCGAATAACTCGCGTATATAATAAACAAGTGCTATAAAACAGAACATACGCCTCATTCCAATTCAGAATATTCTTTTATTCAAATATTCACATTCTTAGGGATATGTTCCCATTAATTTTATCAAAGATAAATTATTTTAAATTTATTCGTTAATCTTCCTTTGGATATCAATTCAAACCATATTAAGTTTTCCAAACTAGTCGGGATTAACGCACTTTACCGAAGTAACCATTTATTTAATTTCCCAATCCCAACCTATTCATCCCAAGGAGCAGAACTAGTATTACCCCATAACTAACACCACGGTGTTATCGGTAAATTCAATAACCATTTCCCGTTCAAATCTAATTAAAGATTTAACTATCGCTTGGAGCAAAACTGGTGATACTCCTCTCTCAATCATTTCCCAAATTTGATAATTTAAATTATCAATTCACATTTCAATCTAATTAAAGATTCGTTAAAACTCCACTTAGTTTTAATCTTCCAAAAAATCAATATTAATGATTATTTAACTTTGAAAACACAAACATATCGCATCTACAATCCACACCGTACTATTGATTTATGTCGATATATAACCTCTGAGCTTGTACATCTTAAAAAAGGGTGTTAAGCAAGAGAATAAATTCTCCGCCACCAAACAGATATATATTTAGCAGTGATCAACCGTACGGTTCGAAATACAATGACAAATATGTAATCCTGCCTTTAACTGGGTTAAAGAACTAATGTCATTTAAAACACAGTTCACGATAAACCTAAATCACATTCCATTAATTATGAAATCTTCATGGAAAAACAAATCGATATCAATTTCCGTTTCCGACTAATAATATAAATGGAATAACGGCAAAGCCTTTTATATTCCATATGTATTAACAGTCTTCCTCCATAGAAGTTCACTTCAATTATTATCAATCGAATTCCATTCAATTCCAATTTAATATATTAAATTGGAAAACGTTACTTTGGAAAATTCCCGTTAAATCTTAATAAAAAGATTTATAAATTCCAAATCTCATTTCACTGTAAATCGGGTTAAAGAACGAATGTCGTTAAAAACACAATTCACAATAAACCCAATTCACATTCCATTGTTAATCGGGTTAAAGAACAAGTGTTATTTAAAACACCATTCACGATAAACCCAAAAATTCAATTCAATTCAATTCCCATTAAATATTAATTAATTGGTAAACTTCATTAAATCTTAATAAAAGATTTAATCTTTTCTCAACTGGGTTTAAGAACAGTGTTAGTGAAGACACCATTCATGACAAACCCAAAAATCCATTTGATATTAAATACAAGGCTCTGAATAGAAAATATATTGGCTTATATTCAATATCAAATTCTAAAATCAACAAATATCGTATTGGAATAACGATATATATATATATCTTCCAAATTCCTCCACAATGTCTGTATAATCACGGAATCCAATATCGAAATATTCCGAAGATAATTTCGATTCAAATCCATTCCAATTCATATATTGGAAATTCTGGTTATTTTTAAAACCATTTCAAATCCAATTTATTTACTTAAAAATATTGGATTATAATTCTAGTTCATAACTTGTTCATTTCGATAAAAATATATTTTTATCTTTTCAACTTTGTAATTTTTCATCCTAATTCTTTCCAAATCATTTATTATGATTTTACACAAATTATTGATATTTTTAATAATTTTATCAAGGCCCGTACAGTCGATTTCCATATACGGTCATCGAACTGCACTTACAGCGACATTTTCCAAATTTGATTTGGACATAATTCCAAATCCAACCATTAAGTTTCAAATCCCTTATATTCGTCAAAAAGCTCTTTTCAATACGAACCCAACGGTTTCGGTTTTAGGAGAATCCGACGGTCGGATCTCCCGTAATGTTCGTTCGAAGTCAATGGTCGAAATTCTCGAACTTCAGCGGCGCGACGCTTTCTATTCAGGCCATTATATATATATATATATATATGTATATATACATAATATTATATATTTCATCGATTTCCATTTAAAACGTATTTTATAAATTGTTTTAAATTCGTTTTCAAAATGATTTCAACTTCATATTCAATTTTAAAAAAAAAATGAATATTCCATATCATTAACATATAAATGTAATATTTTCAAAACATTAAATTTTGAAATCACTTCCTTTTCGATATTCATTATAAAAATGAATAAAATCGATATAAATATCGTTCACATCCAAATGGCGTTAATCTAATCAACCCGGCTTTATATATTTTTAATATTTTCGTGTCCATCCCAAATCGGACATCAAAATCAGATTTTGATCTTTTACTGAATATTATTTTAAAATATTCATTATTTTAAAATATTCGTTATTTTAAAATATTCATTCCTTCTGAACTGGAATCAGACACAGTCAATTACCATATAATGTTATTATATGGATTTCATGCAACACATGTATAGAACAACAACGATAAACAATCAACCATCATCCAAAGTGCATTCTACACTGTATAAGTATTTAATGCTTACAACAGCCTGTTAATCAATCGATCGACATATAGCTATTTATTGGGACTAGTGTATGTCATATACCATCCCAATACCCGTGTGGGGTTTCAAACAACAAACACTGATTTTTATTTGTGCAGTTGGGCTATGTGTAAAATTTATCGTCCCAATCAATATCAATAAAATGGGTGTACATAAACAAATCATCTGATTTGTAAATGAATATTTATTTTGGTCAACACATGAATATTTTTATTTTCCATTCCACATCACAAACCAAATTCACACAAACAAATCAATTCAAACACATAATCAAACAAACAAGTCTTCCATGGTTTGTGGACGACGGGGAACAGTTCATATATGCCGTTATGAAATAAATAACTGTATAAAAATAATTTTGGTGAGCAGTTCTCACCTTGGGGATCCACTCCTCCATTTCTCTGAATATTCAGATTTGCCCGAATTTGCAACGCAATATTTTTCACGCTATTCACAGTAAAATCACATTTTTAATATGATGTTTATATATTTCTAAAAATCTCGTATTTCTTTTTTTTAAAATCCGCCTTTCCATTTTTAAAAACCTCGCCATTCTATTTTTAAAAATCTCGCCTTCATTATAAAAATATAGTCTTTTTTACTTTTAAAAATATAATCTTTTTACTTTTTAAAGATCTAATCTTTTCATCGCCACTTCATATGAAAAAAATTCGCATTTTTATACTCATGAAAAATCATATGTTTTATAAATTAAAAATCGTATCTTTTCCTAAGTAAAAATCATAACTTTTCTCATATAAAAATCAAAGCTTTTCTCATATAACAATCAAAACTTTTTAACTATAAAAATCTAATCTTTTTCCTAAAAAAATACTGATTTTTTTTAAAGCTAAGCATATAGAAAAATAAGTAAAAAAGTTAAATCAAAATAAAAAGCGTACTGTTTTGGGGCCGAAGCTCACTAGTGGCGCCCCGGGTGCTAAAGGGTGCGGCACTGGCAATGGTGGTCGGCGGTGGGCTGGAGGGATCAGATTTGGGTATTAGGGTTTAGGGTGGCTCGATTTTCGAAGGGGAGAGGCGAAGGAAGGGGCGATGGGGGTGAGGAGCTGTGGTGGCGCGTCGTCTGAGGTGGGGAGGGGGCTCGCGGTGGTCCGGCGAGGTCTGGGCAGCGGCGGTCGATCAATTTTTTTTATTTTCTACAAAGCGACTGGGGTGAAAGAGGAGTGAGGGAGAGAGAATAAAGGAGTGATTGGTTTTTATAATATATATAATTAATTATTTTATTTATTTCTCCTAAGAGTTGACCTTCCATTTTAACTCCAATTGAGACCCAACGACTGTTGCCTCTAGCTTACCCCTTCCCGAACATAGTGGGATATGTTTCGTAACCCAATTAGGCTATTATGATCAATTTCTGCTAAATTCAAAATATAATTCATTATATTTTAAATTCAAACGCACATTTTAATTTATCGAGGCCACATACACACTCTAAAAATTCCAGAAAAATTATTTCTAGCTTCGTATTGACGATACGGTCCTAACAAAACTAATTTCGTCAAATTTGAAGACAGTTTGAAAAATGGCCATTTTCCAGTCGATCTAAATTGACTTAAACTGTCAAAACACATTTTCTTTTGCCACGCTCACTTATTGATTTCATAAATTATGAAAATTGGAATCTAGCAATAATTTGACATCCTGGATCCAACAAAAGTGGTTTCGTCCAAAACGGAGGTCGTTTGCAAAATGCCTATTTTTAAGCGCTATATTTCCATAGCGACTATTTTGAATTTTCAACTAGACATAACTTTTTATTCCCGCTATGAAATATATATTTTCGGATTCGTTGGAAACATATTTTCAAATAGATTCTATTATTTTTGGTTTCGCTAAAATCTGGTCTATTTTGAATCTTGTACATTCATTTGAAATTTGGAATCGAATTTTCAAACTACCGCGCCATTTCCAATTTATTTTATATTTAAAATAAATATTTATATTCTAACGTCGATTCAAATAAATATATACGTTCTAATTCTATTCAAAATAAATTTATCGTCGTTATTATTTAAAATAAATCATTTTAAATATTCAAAATTCATTAAAATTACCAAAATAAAAATTTTAAATTGGTTCTGATTTTCCGGGTTGTTACAATCTCCCCCACTTAAAATCATTTCATCCTTAAAAAGGAACGAAGCTGGAAGTTATTTAACTAATCAACTCAACTTTCAGTTTGGCTTTCATTCTTCAACTTTTCAGTTTCTAAGAATTTTCCAGTTCTTCAAAAATTTGGCTAACACCCTAAATTTTCGAAAAATTTCGCCGTAACCTCCTTTGTACTGGGAGCACCACAAAAATCCCCAAACCGCCACACAGGCCCTCTTATCTCAAAAGGAAAAAGAAAAAGCCAAGAGGCTCATAAAATCATCCAAACCCAATAAATTAGTAAACATGTACCTATTTGTCCGGCATACAATTTTATTCCTCTTCTCTAACATCCTTGCTATGACCTATTCAGTATATATGCATGTACATGTATGCAAATGCGATAAATTTTCAACCAGTTCAACATTTTGATTCAATTTAGCTAAATTACCATTCATTCTCATATTAGGTTTAATTAAGCATCATTCCAATATTTCTATTAGTCAAATTGACAATCAAACAACACAACTAGCAATCAATTTGTGAATTAGCTTTTCAAATGCTTAACTTCAATATATATATATATATATATATATATATATATTCAAAAATCATCCTTTTGGTGCCAAGTCACAACAATAAGCCCTATCTAATTTTGGTTCTCACGCCAGTCTAATGGAAATATATAGATATCCCACTTTCGAAGCTCGAACACGAATGTTGATGATGTCGCGACATCACCAGAATTATGTCCGGGCGACTAGAGTGTAATTCTATATCTATCCAGTATATTTGAGACTTCGAATACACGCTAGCTAGGCGTATATGCAAAATTTTCATATACTCGATTATCCAAATCAATTTAAAATAAATAGTCAAATACGCATAATACGATTTAAATTTCAAAACAAAATTTGTTTTCATTTTTATTTTAAAAATATACTTTTCACACTCGTACTAAAATACTACTGATCCTATCTCTAACGACTCATTCCTATTTGATATTTCTAATCCAATATCTGATGAATTCTTTCGTTCGGTTCTAATGCGTATTATTCTCGAGCTCTGTAAACCAAAGCTCTGACACCAAACTGACACGACCCGAACTTCCCCATAAAAGAGAGCCTGGATTGAGTTGAGAACACGACAAATCAGAACACAACTAGAAGAACATTTCATTGCTATTACAACAATTTACATAAGAGTACAAGAATATACAGAGTATGAACCAATAAAATACATTTGATAAATATAAGAGATTTACAAATTTACAATGCAGCGGAAATAATACAAAAACATAACTGAAAGAGATACATGGATACAGAGCTTTCCGAATATCATTCTAGCTGTAAACCATGATCCAGTGAATATAAATCTGCAAAACCAAAACTACTAGCTGCACGTGTGGAAAATAGGGGCACCCAAAGTTTAGGTTAAAATAATAAACTCCAGGTCAGTCATGTGACTGGTGTGAGAAATAAAACAGTTATTTTAAAACTTTACTTTAAAAGAGAGTAAATCAAGGGACCACGCCGTATAACACGGAACGGGTTTCCTCCCAAGAATACTAGTGCATAGGATAAATAACGCAATGCTTTTTGAAAAAATGAAGCTATTATAAGACCCAGGCCCCATCATACAATGCAATGCAAGCCGGAGGATAGGGTTTTCCCTTATAATAGCCAAACATCCTTGGTACGTTTAAACCAAATCATTTAATATTATTATAAGTATATAGTGTCAAAACAGCTTCAAATATAAATGTATCAATCATAGGTGGCATGGGTACCATCTATCATGTCGCTAATACTAGGCTCTACAATCAAAACCGAAATGTCACGAATTGGAAATTGGATTTCCGTCATGAGTCGAGGCCAGGGATGGCTCCTCACCGCTTCAAGACACTATAGCAAATGTCTTAGGGCTACACACTCTGGGCAACCCCTGGATCTTCAGGGTCGTTCTCCCTTACGTTTGAGGATTAGTTATCCTTGAACACACGTTTCCCAGTCCTATCAGACCTATCCATCAACTCCGTAGAGACCGATATAACTGAGGCGCCTCACAATCCAATAACCACATAGGTAAAAATATAACAATGTCAGGGTATGCAAAACCCGGACACCACCCATAGCTAGAAAGAAACGTCGAGCACTCCCTGTAGTCACGATCCGGTTTTTGACTCATATCGAGGTGTGAGGCTCGCGAATTAATGCTATACACAAAGCGCCGCTATATTAAAGCTATATTTTGATCATCAACAACAAGACTCTGCTTTTCAACAAAAGCTTTGATCACTGCATCTCAGCATGCCACACAATCAATTCAAGCCATCAACTGATATCTATTGATATATAACTTCTATGCTCGTACGTCTCAGAGATGGGCATTAAGCAAGAGAATAAATTCTCCGCCGCCAAACAGATATATATTTAATAGAAATCAATCAGCACAGAATAAAATCTAATGTCAGACACACATCCATTTACAAGTTCGTTCTGGGTCTGAATGAAACCGGAGGCACCTTATTCCTCATCCCGTATGTCCAATACATGAGAGAGGTCCTCGCATATCCGGTTGATCTCCTAGTACGTCTGGACGATCACCACTTATTACCTTGTCTTCGGTGTATAGCCTAATCAAGACATCGGTAATCATCCAAACGATGTGAAGAGCTCCGGTCTTCAACCACCGTCTTCATCGTCGACTTATCGTCGGATCAGTTATTCAGAATGGGTGTAAACCCATCCTTTCCGAATAACTCGCGTATATAATAAACAAGTGCTATAAAACACAACATATGCCTCATTCCAATTCAGAATATTCTTTTATTTAAATATTCACATTCTTAGGGATATGTTCCCATTAATTTTATCAAAGTTATTTTTTTTAAATTTATTCTTTAATCTTCCTTTGGAAAACATATTAAGATTTTCCAAACTAGTCGGGGTTAACGCACCTTACCGAAGTAACCATTTATTTAATTTTCCAATCCCAACCTATTCATCCCATGGAGCAAAATTGGTATTACCACATAACTAACACCATGGTGTTATCGGTAAATTCAATTACCGTTTCCCATTCAAATCTAATTAAAGATTTAACTATTACTTGGACCAAAACTGGTGATACTCCACTCTCGATAATTTCCCAAATTTGATAATTTAAATTATCAATTCACATTTCAATCTAATTAAAGATTCATTAAACTACACTTAGTTTTAATCTTCCCAAAAATCAATATTAATGATTATTTAACTTTGGAAACATAAACATGTCGCATCGACAATCTACACCATACTATTGATTTCTATCGATATATAACCTCTGAGTTCGTACATCTCAAAGAAGGGTATTAAGCAAGAGAATATATTCTCCGCCACCAAGCAGATATATATTTAGCAGCGATCAATCATACAGTTCGAAATACAACGACAGACATGTAAACCTGCCTTTAACTGGGTTAAAGAACTAATGTCAATTAAAACACAGTTCACGATAAACCCAATTCACATTCCATTAATTACGGAATCTTCATGGAAAAACAAATCAATATATAATCGATATCAATTTCCATATCCGACTAATAATATAAATGGAATAATGGCAAAGCCTTTTAAATTCTATATGTATTAACAGTTTTCCTCCACAGAAGTTCACTTCGATTATTATCAATCGAATTTCATTCAATTCCAACTTAATATATTAAATTGGAATACGTTACTTTGAAAAATTCCCGTTAAATCTTAATAAAAAGATTTATAAATTCCAAATCACATTTCACTGTAAATTGGGTTAAAGAATGAATGTCATTAAAAACACAGTTCACAATAAACCCAATTCACATTCCATTGTTAATCGGGTTAAAGAACAAGTGTTATTAAAAACACCGTTCATGATAAACCAAAATATTCAATTCAATTCCAATTAAATATTAATTAATTGGTAAACTTCATTAAATCTTAATAAAAGATTTAATCTTTCTCAACTGGGTTTAAGATCAGTGTTAGTGAAGACACCGTTCATGACAAACCCAAAAATCCATGTGATATTAAATACAAGGCTCTGAATAGAAAATATATCTGATTATATTCAATATCAAATTCTGAAATCAACAAATATCGTATTGGAATAACGATATATATATATCTTCCAAATTCCTCCACAATGTCTGTATAATCACGGAATCCAATATCGAAATATTCCAAAGATAATTTCGATTCAAATCCATTCCAATTCATATATTGGAAATTCTTGTTATTTTTAAAACCATTTCAAATCCAATTTATTTATTTAAAAATATTAGATTATAATTCTAGTTCATAACTAGTTCATTTCGATAAAAATATATTTTTATCTTTTCAAATTAGTAATTTTTCATCGTAATTCTTTCTAAATCATTTTTACGATTTTACACAAATTATTGATATTTTTAATAATTTTATCAAGGCCTGAACAGTCGATTTTCTTAAATGGTCATCGAACTGCACTTACAACGACCTTTTCCAAATTTGATTTGGACATAATTCCAAATCCAACAGTTATATTTGAAATCCCTTATATATGTCGGAAAGCGCTTTTCGATACGAACCCAACGGTTTCGGTTTTAGGAGAATCCGACGGTTGGATCTCCCGTAATGTCAGTTCGAAGTCAATGGTCGAAATTCGCGAACTGCCACGGCGTGGCGCGTTCTATTCAGGCCATTATATATATATATATATATATATATATATATAATATATTATATATTTCTTCGATTTCCATTTAAAACACAAATTATAAATCGTTTTAAATTCGTTTTCAAAACGATTTCAACTTCATATTCAATTTTAAATCAAAACAGAATATTCCATATCATTAACATATAAATGATAATATTTTCAAAACATTAGATTTTGAAATCAATTCCTTTTAGATATTCATTATAAAAATGAATAAAATCGATATAAATATCGTTCACATCCAAATGGCGTTAATCTAATCAACGTAGCTTTATATATTTAAATATTTTCATGTCCATCCCAAATCGGACATCAAAATCAGATTTTGATCTTTTACTGAATATTATTTAAAAATATTCATTATTTTAAAATATTCGTTATTTTACAATATTCATTTTTCTGAAATAGAATCAGAGACAGTCAATTAACTTATAATGTTATTATATAGATTTCATACAACACATGTATTGAACAACAACGATAAATAATCAACCATCATCCCAATACCCGTGTGGGGTTTCAAACAACAAACACTGATTTTTATTTGTGTAGTTAGGCGATGTGTAAAATTTATCGTCCCAATCAATATCAATAAAATGGGCGTACATAAACAAATCATCTGATTCATAAATGACTATTTTTTTTATTCAACACATGAATATTTTTATTTTCCATTCCACATCACAAACCAAATTCACACAAACAAATCAATTCAATCACATAATCAAACAAACAAGTCGTCCATGGTTTGTGGACGATGGGGAACAATTCATATATGCAGTTATGAAATAAATAACTGTATAAAAATAATTTTGGTGAGAAGTTCTCTCCTTGGGGATCCCCTCCTCCATTTCTTTTCTGAATATTCAGATTTGCCCGAATTTGTAACGCAATCTTTTTCACGCTGTTCACAGTAAAATCACATTTTTAATATGATGTTTATATATTTTTAAAATCTTGTCTTTCTATTTTTAAAAATCTCACCTTTCCATTTTTAAAAATCTCGCCTTTCTATTTTTAAAAATCTCGCCTTTCACTTATAAAAATATAGTCTTTCACTTTTAAAAATATAATCTTTTTACTTTTTAAAGATCTAATCTTTTCATTGCCACTTCATATGAAAAAAAATCGCATTTTTATGCTCATGAAAAATCATATGTTTTATAAATTAAAAATCATATCTTTTCCCAAGTAAAAATCATAACTTTTCTCATATAAAAATCAAAGCTTTTCTCATATAAAAATCAAAGCTTTTTAACTATAAAAATCTAATCTTTTTCCTAATAAAATACTGATTTTTAAAAGCTAAGCATATAGAAATATAAATAAATAAGTTAAATCAAAATAAAAAAGCGTATTGTTTTTTAACGAAGGGGGGCCGAAGCTCGCTGGTGGTGCGTCGAGTGCTGGAGGGTGCGGTGGTAGCAATGGTGGTTAGCGGTGGGCTTGAGGCATCGGATTTGGGTATTAGTGTTTAGGGTGGCTCGATTTTCGAAGGGGAGAGGTAGAGGAAGGGGCGACGGGGGTGAGGGGCTGTGGTGGCGCATCGTCTGAGGTGGGGAGGGGGGCTCGTAGTGGTCTGGCAAGGTCTGGGCAGCGACGGTCGATCAATTTTTTTATTTTTTATTTTCTACAAAGCGACGTGGGGTGAAAGAGGAGTGTGGGAGAGAGAATAAAGGAGTGAGGGGGTTTTGTAATATATATAATTAATTATTTTATTTATTTCTCCTAAGAGTTGACTTTCCATTTTAACTCCAATTGAGACCCAACGACTGTCGCCTCTAGCTAATTACCCCCCTCCCGAACACAATGAGATATGTTTCTTAACCCAATTCGGCTGTTACATTAGTTTCTGCTAAATTTAAAATATAATTCATTATATTTTAAATTCAAATGCACATTTTAATTTACCGGGGCCATATACCGACTCTAAAAATTCCAGAAAAACTATTTCTAGCTTTGTATTGACGATACGGTCCTAACAAAACTAATTTCGTCAAATTCGAAGATAGTTTGAAAAACAACCATTTTCCAGTCGATCCAAATTAACTGAAACTGTGAAAACACGTTTTCTTCTGCCACACTCACATATTGATTTCATAAATTATGAAAATTGGAATCTAGCAATAATTTGACATCCCGGATCCAACAAAAGTGGTTTCGTCGAAAACGGAGGTTTTTTGCAAAATGGCTATTTTTAAGGGCCATATTTCCAAAGCGACTATTATGAATTTTCAACTGGACATAACTTTTTATTCCCGCTATGAAATTTGGATTTTTTGGATTCGTTGGAAAGATATTTTCAAATAGATTCTTATATTTTTGGTTTCGCTAAAATCCAGTTTATTTTGAATCTTGTACATTCATTTGAAATTTGGAATCGAATTTTCAAACTATCACGCCATTTCCAATTTATTTTATAATTAAAATAAATTTATACTCTAATGTCGATTCAAATAAATATACACATTCTAATTCTATTCAAAATAAATTTCTCGTCGTTATTATTTAAAATAAATCATTTTAAATATTCAAAATTCATTAAAATTGCCAAAATAAAATTTTTAAATTGGTTCTGATTTCCCGGGTTGTTACAATCTCTTTCTTTAAAAGCAAAAATCGACTTTATAATTGACAAATTTGGTAACATTCTTTCAACTAATCAAATGAACCAAGCTTCTCAACATTTTTGTTATAAATGTACGAACCAAATCACGTCACCGATCAATGTTGTCATTCATTGTAACAACTCAATACTTTTAATAAAGTTAGGAGTGATAAATTATATCCAACGTACAATCCTTTTTGGAAAAATCATCATAACTCTGCTTAGATTCAAAATAATCAAAATCCGAATTTGTCTCGGCCATCTTTTCAACTATTCCCAAACAATTGTTTGAATCCTCCTTTTTAACTGAACCAATTTCAATGAAATTTGTGCCTTCTTCTCAAAACCATGCACCTCTGTATTTTCCTTCTTAGGATGATAAATGAATGACTTCACTTGAAAAAGGTTTGGAAATACTGGCTAAGTCTATAACTCAAAATCCCTAATTGGACAACAATTTACAAAAACTGTAAATGTTATATATGGAAAACATCGAGCCGACCGATAGCTAAGCTCGAATTGCAAATGAGTTAGTTATCCACTTCTGTAGGTGAAAGGAAAAAAAGAATGTTCCAAGTTAGCCAATCTGAAACCTGTGGAATCGAAACTCTAGCTCAACCCAAGGTCACGTCATTCATGATAACAATGTTAACCAAAAGAGCGCTATCACCACATTGAGTTTTGGTAAACAAATTGTAAACCAAGCCATTATTCCAAACGATGAGATAAAAGTTCCTCTTAATGCGCCGAACACCACAAACGAATCCGACCAAACTATCAAGTCAAACATTTTAGTCCAATTTTGAATCGCATCCTTTACTAACTTGAGTAAACCAATATATTAAGTTGCGAGCTCTTTCCCCATAATTTTCATACTAAGTATCATTCTAAACAAATGGAGAAAATTATTAAAAGTTTCAAATAGGCAAAAGTTAACGTTCCACTCTTAGATGTCATTCATCAGATTACGTTAAATTTTTTATAGACTTGTGTGACCAAATGCGGCATAGTAAAGTCCCGAAAAAAGTCTTCTTTGAGGTTTTTCCAAGTGGAGTCTTGTCTCATTCAATTCTATTAAAATATATACACCCTAGATGTCCCACAATCTCATGTACAGTAGGAGATAATATGATTAATAAATTCTGGATAGACTTAGGTGCAAGGGTAAATTTGATCAAATCAATGAATGTCACGCTTCAATTTGCCGATTATTCAATTAAGAAGCACATATGAGAAATTGAGGATGTACTCATTAGGGTCGAGAAATTCATATTCCCAGTTGATTTAATTATTCTCGGAACATAACTCATGAATAATCCTATGAGTCAAATTCTATTGATTTTAGGACGACCTTTATTAGATACCTCAACTGCCTTGATTAACTGTTAAAATAAGTCTATAAAATATTCATTTGGTAACATGACTTTGGAACTTTACATCTTGGAGTTAGAAAATCAATCTAACGTTGAAAGTCGGTGCCACCCACAAAAGCTTTGGTAATGAAATGATTGACGTTAATGAAAAAAATAAAGCCGAGTCTGAGCAATTGTTTCATGGTATTCCTAATGAGATCGAACACACACTGTAACAAATCGAGTTTTTGGTACCTGGGGTAAACAAAGATTAATGTGTTTTGTAACCTATAAGTAAATGTGTTGGGTTTTAAGGAAAATTAATATGTGGTAGGAAATTGAATTTTTTCTAAGCAAAAATATTTGGAATTACTGAGACTTTGAAAGTCAACATATGGAAGCATTCAAATTTTAAATGGAAAATAAAGGTTTGGAAACATAATAATATGTGAATTTAGGATCAAAACAAATGTTTTAAAGTTTTTTGTTTAATTTGTTGTGAAAAATTCATATGAAAAAAATGATGAATTTTTGAAGTGAATGGTGTTTTCGGGAATTATCGAGTTAAAACAAAAATGCTAACTTTATTCATAAATTATGAAATTACGTGTTAAAAATAGTTTATAGTTTATAAATTTGGGTACCAAAATAAAGTAGTTTGAATAATTTTAACTCTTAAATTTATAAGCACCAGATAATTGTAGAATTGAAGTTTTAAAATACACAATTTCGCTATTAAATTTGCTAAACTATTGATTTATAACTTGTTTAAAACGATGTGGAATCTAATCTAAAAGGAAAAAAAATATATGGGTTTATTATTTAGTCATGAAGTATGGACGATGTGCTTAATTTTAGTGTGTCTACATGAATTTTTCTACATTGAATTCGACAAGTTATTAGTGTTTTTAATAAGATAGAACGTGAGGAAAATTGCTTGTCTTTTGAATTAAGTAAGCTAATTTTTGGGCTTAATTTAATTTCATCCCGTTAGTATAATATAAAGAAGTTTTCCTCATCTATACTTGGAGAAGAGGAACAATAAGCTCATTTCATTTTGGACCATTTCTCAATTTGTGCATGTCACCCTTGCGCAGGAGCCATGCTAATCTTCTCTATATCATTCCTATTTTATCGGATGCCCCTGAAGGGACTCATTTCATTTTTATAGAAAAGCTTTTTCCTCCTCTCATGCTAAAATGCAAAACTAAGGCAAGGATCCTCTTTAAAAAAATAAAAAAAAATAGAAATAAATTGCTAAAAAGTCCAAGACTTCAAATTTAGTTTCTCTATAGCCCCCTCCGTCTCTTAGAGCTAGAAATCCGAAGTTTTGGCCATGATCAGAGAGAAAATTGACTGAACAGTTAGAAGGAAAGGTGAAATCTGGGCTGAAAAACGCAGGTTAGTGTAATAATCATAACTAATTTTAAAATAATTGAAAATTCCAAAATTTGGATATGTTCTCAACTCACATGTACATCTTCTTTTAAAATTTCATGGTAAAATACGCAGGTTAGCTATGTTATATTTACACTGCACTAAGGATGAAAATCTGGCATGTTCTGGTTGTGTTGGCTTGAAATTGGTTTTGTAGCTATGCAATTTTGAGTATTAAAATTAAGAATGCAGTTTCCAAATTCATCAAAACATAAAGTTTAAGTTAGTACTTACTTTTAGTAGCAGGTAGTCCTCTCTAAACCACAACTTTGTACCATCTTAATCTTAGGATTGTGAAATTAGCTTACTATATGATGAATCTTCTATTGCATGCATCTATAAATGTTCTTGCAAGTGTTCAAGCTTCATCTTTGATGCCAAAGCAAGTTGTATTCATTGTCAATCTCAAGTGAGTTGTTCGACTCACACATTTTAGCTTAATCCTAATTGCATGCTGATATATTTTGACTTCCTATCATGTTTTGTGGAAAAATCGTTTACTGTAACAAGTTCTTAGAAATTCTTATATTGCAGTAAAACAGTGTTTCGATCTATCTTTAGGATTGTGTAACTTTTTCATTATTGATAAAAATTTAATAATTTTTGAAGTTCTATAAAGATTAAAATTTATGTCACAACTTTCGTTTTTAATTTTTTGTGTAGTTTTGATGTTTAAGTAGTGAAAAACTCACTTCTTTGTCGTTAGCCTGTCGGTGAAAGACAGAGCTAATATATTAGAAGCTGAAAACTATTTCGATCGTTACTGACTGGAATTTGATAATTTTTGAAGTTCTTGAAATTTTAGGATTTGTATTATAACTTTCATGTTCCGAGTTTAGTTTAGTTCTGATGTTTAAGTGGTAAAAAACATACTTTTTGTCATCGGCCTATCACAGAAAGACAGAGCTAATAAATTTGAAGCTAAAAACTATTTTGATCATAAAATTTTCGTTATTGATCAAAATTCGATAATTTTTGAAATTCTTGAAATCTTAGGATTTGTATTACAATTCATGTTTTGAGTTTTGTGCAATTTTGAAGTTTAAATGGTGGAAAATCGACTTCTTTGTCACTGGTCTGTCATTAAAAGATAGTGCTAACATTTGAATTTGAAAACTATAGTCAAGCATTTTCATGACATTTGTGCATAAGTTAACTCAGTTTTTATCTATTTAATTTGTATACATGTTGGTTTGAAATGTTTTATTTGATGGCTATTCATTTGCCTAAAACTCTAGAGTATCCATTGTTCAAATTATTTGAATTTCATATGTGTTTTGTTGAGATTTGTTATCCTTTCCGTGTTGGAAGTACGTTTTTTTAGTAAATGAATTTGAAGTATATATATAGCTTTGAGACAAACATTTTCCATGATTTAGTTTTTAAATAAATCATCCCAAGGCAATAATATAAACAATATTTTCGAAATATAGAAGTTCTCAAAGTAATAATCTGAATATTTTCTATATCACTTTCTAAACTAGATTTCTCAAAACCAAACATTCTCTGTATATAAAATTACATGTTTCTGCACACTTCGAGAAAGCGAGAATGTGATTTAAATGATACAGTTAACCATATGGTATGAGACATATGGATTAATTGTGTCGGTTAATTCATGACTCGTCAATTGAACTCTTTTGTTGTTTTTCTAATGTGAAGTGGGCTGACTTGTAGCAAATCGAATAGTGAAATATTCGATATGTGATGTAGTATTTTCACTTTTCGACTTACTGTTGGGAAGTCCGTGACACATTCTTTGTTGATTGTTGATAGCCAATACTTGCTTCGAGGGGGAGCTAGGGGAGTCTTATATGCATATTCACTTGACCGAGGGGATCAAGATACACTTGGCTCCGGGCGGGGGGAGGGGGGTGGAGGGGGCGTCATAGTGATTTTGTTGTTTGTGATGTTTGGATCCATCTTTGGTGACATATTATGGTGAATTTCCATTATAGCCTTACGACTAATTTGAGGATGTGAGATTTGTAATTACCTTTGTGGAGTTAAAGTCTTATGAGCTTATTATGCAGAATTTGGAGTATTTGATCATAATTTTGGTTTATGTGTTTGATGTCTTTTACATTTAAAAGGATGGTACTGATAAATCTAATAAAGAGGACTAAAGCATTCATTTATTCACCAACACCATTACAGTACAAAGCAGATGGCGGCTACAAGATGAGATGAAGTCTTAACCCTAAAGCAACACAAGAGGCCTTTATATATAGGCTAAACATAACACAAAAGACAATATTGCCCTTAAGAGACTATTAATTACGTTAACATCCCCCCTCAAACTCATGATGCGACAGCAATGAGCATCGAGAGTTTGTCAGTCAGAAACCGGAAACGTGAAGATGACAAAGATTTAGTGAACAAATCTGCAAGTTGCAAGGAGGAAGAGACAAATGGCAATGTCAAAGTGCCATTCTGAAGGTGATGGCGAGTAATATGGCAGTCAATCTCAATATGCTTGGTCCTTTCGTGAAAGACGGAGTTATGAGCAATTTGAATAGCACTTTTATTATCACAGTACAAAGGAGTTGGTTGTTGTAAGGAAACACCCATATCAGCAAGCAACCATCGTAGCCAAACAATTTCACAAGTAGTAGAAGCCATGGCACGATATTCTGCCTCTGTCGAAGACCGAGATATAACGTCCTGCTTCTTACTTTTCCAAGAAATTAGAGAATCTCCTAGAAAAATACAAAAACCAGTAGTGGATTTGCGATCAGTAGGATCACCAGCCCAATCTACATCAGAGTAAGCACATAACTCCAAAGATGAAGTAGAAGAAAGCAAAAGAGTCTGAAACTGAGTGCCACGGAGATATCTCAAAATGCGAATAACAGCAGCCCAATGAACTGTAGTAGGAGAGGTAACAAACTGACTGACTATGTGAACAGCATACGCAATGTCAGGACGAGTGATAGTGAGATAAACCAAACTTCCAACAATCGTTCGATAAAGATTAGGATCTGGCAATGGAGATCCATCAGAAATAGAGTATCGAGCATTGAGCTCAATTGGAGTATCAACAGTCTTATTATCTGAGAGACGAGCGCGCTCGAAGATATCAGAAATATACTTAGATTGAGAAAGAAGATAACCTTTTGGAGAAGAAGCAACTTCAATACCCAAGAAGTAACGAAGGGGACCCAAGTCTTTCATAGCAAAACTTCGAGTCAATTCAGACTTCAACAAGTTAATCCCAACAACATCATCGCCTGTAATAATCATATCATCAACATAAAGAGAAAGCAAAATTCGACCAGACGAGGTACACTTGACAAACAAAGCGGAATCATGGTTACTTGAGTAAAAACCAAGAGAAGTAATCACAGTAGAGAATTTCTCAAACCAAGCACGGGGAGCCTGTTTGAGACCATAAAGAGCTTTCTTAAGTTTGCAGACTTCACCGGGTTGATGATCAACACCAGGAGGAGGAGTCATATAGACTTCTTCATGAAGATCTCCATTCAAAAAGGCATTTTTAACATCCATTTGAGTAATATTCCAGTGACGAACAGAAGCAACTGCAATGAGAGTTCGAACTGTAGTCATTTTTGCAACAGGAGCAAAAGTCTCCTCATAATCCAGACCATATTCTTGAGAATAACCTTTAGCAACTAAACGAGCTTTATACCTTTCAATAGATCCATCAGCTTTAGTTTTAATCTTATAGATCCAACGAGAACCAATAGCATGTTTTCCTTGAGGAAGAGGTACTAAATCCCAAGTATGAGTCTGATGAAGAGCAGTCAGCTCCTCAGCCATAGCACGTTGCCAATGAGGATCACGAACAGCATCTTTGAAAGATGAAGGCTCATAGAGACAATGTATAGAAGTAAGAAATGAAGAAAATGAACTGGAAAGACAAGAGTATTCAAAATCAGGTCGTCTAGTAGAATGACGGTTTCTGATAGGATATCGACGTTCACTAACATCTACTGTCTCAGAAGATGATTGAGTGGTTGTTGAGTCAATGGAAGTGTCTGAAATTTCAGCAGGAGGTGGCTCATCATCATCAGCAGTAAAAGGATCAATATGAACAAGGTCAGACATAGATATATTGTGAGTACGATCAGGAATTGTAAAATAAGGAATATGTTCAAGAAAAACAACATGGCGAGAAACATATAGCTTGTGACTGACTGGATCAAAACAACGATATCCTTTTTGTCCTGCACCATAACCAAGAAAAACACATATAGCAGACCGTGAAGTTATTTTACTTCGTTGGACATGAGGAAGAAGAACAAAACATGTGGAACCAAAAACACGAAGAGAGGAATAATCTGGTGGACAACCATACAACTTCTCATAGGGAGACAAGCCAGAATTATGAGAAGTAGGAATTCTATTAATCAAATAAACAGAGGTAAGAGCTGCCTCTCCCCAAAATTCACTTGGAACAGTAGCAGACAATAAAAGAGATCTAGCAGTTTCAAGAATTTGTCTATGTTTTCTTTCAGCAACCCCATTTTGTTCAGGAGTATCAGTGCAAGAAGTTTGATAAATTGTACCATCTAAAGCAAGAATTTCCTTAAAAGCATGAGAAGTATATTCTCCCCCCAAGTCACATCTAAAACATTTGATAACAGCTCCATGCTGAGTTTTAATAAGAGATCGAAACTCATTATAGATTCCAAAAAATTCTGAGCGACTTTTCATAAGATAAATCCAACAATAACGAGTGCAGTCATCAATAAACAAGACATAATAACGAGAGCCTCCCTTTGTAGAAACAGGAGAGGGTCCCCAAACATCAGAATGAATAAGATCAAAAGGTGCAATAGAAAAATTATTACTTTGGGGAAAAGGCAAAGCAGAAAATTTTGCAAGTTTACAACCACTACAATCAGAAATGTCATGAGTTTTCAATTCTCCCAAAACTCCAGTAGAC
The DNA here is from genome assembly GCA_030737875.1 of Allium sativum. Classification (NCBI taxonomy): domain Eukaryota; kingdom Viridiplantae; phylum Streptophyta; class Magnoliopsida; order Asparagales; family Amaryllidaceae; genus Allium; species Allium sativum. Next base: position 73,936,644 of record CM060924.1, read on the forward strand.
GCTAAGAATTGTAATCGAGACTTAGAAACATGACCCAAACGAGAATGCCACAAATAAAACATAGACGATGACGGACTCAAACGAAAGGACGAAACATCCACACCAGGAACAGAAGCTGCAATCTCTGAATTTTTTAACTGATCCAATACATAAAGTCCTCCTTCTCTATGGCCGGTCCCAATCACTTTCTGTGACTTTGGATCCTGAACATAACATGCAGAAGAAGAAAAAGAAACCAAGTAGCCATTATCACAAATTTGACTAACAGAAGCAAGATTTAATGCAAGTTTAGGAATGTAATAGACATTAGATAAAGACAGAGACGGTGTAAAGATTGAACCAACACCTTGCACAGGCATAGATGTACCACTAGCACTCATGACAGGCATAGAAAATTTATGAGCCAAGGAAGTGAAAGAAGATAAATTAGGTGACATATGATTTGAAGCGCCTGAATCTAAAATCCAGGCAGAAGAAGAAGATATACTTGATGAATTAGATGACAAACCTTGTTGAGATGTAGTTGACATAGCATGTGGCTGAGATGCAAGGAATTTCTGAAATTGTTCAATTATTGAAGAATCTAAAGTAGGAGCTGTAAGAGCATTGTGGGGGCGAGGAAGAAGAGGAGGTCCATTATGAGGAATTGGTGGTCGAAAATTTTTCAATTGCTGAGGTTGCTGATAGAGCTGCTGCTGCTTTCTTTTCAGTGGACATTGAGATTTCCAGTGACCTTTTTGTCTACACAAACTGCATTCATCACGAGCAACTGGAACATAAGGTTTGACTTGCGAATTTGAACTTGGTCGTGGAGGCACAGCAAAGACTGATGGAGTAGAGACTTCCTTTGCAACAGAAGACTGAAGACGAATTTCTTCTGCCAAAAGTTCACTAACAACAGAATCAACAGAAGGTAGCGGATGACGATGTAGAATAGACCCACGAAGTCCTTCAAACTCGTCACGAAGAGCCATCAAAAACTGTACCAATCTTTGTTCTTCTCTTCGTGCAATATATGGTCCAAAGGCGCGTAATTCAGCAGATTCTGTGAGCGCCAACTGATCCCACAAATCTGTCATAGCATCATAAAACTCCTGAATACTCATGCTTTTCTGCTGCAGAGCACGAATATCAGACTCCAATTGGTACTGTTTTGCAAAATTAGACTGTGTATACAATCTAGCAAGATGATCCCAAACCTCTTTAGCTGTCTCATATTTTGCTAATTGAGTACCTATCGAGTGCTTGACTGAATTATTAATCCAAGTAATGATTTTAGAATTTGCAATCTCCCATTTGTCAAACAAAGACACATAATTAGCAGCTGTTCTATCCACAGGATTAGTAATGGCACCCGAAACATAACCCCATTTTTGTTTACCTTTCAAAAAAAAATTCATCACATAACTCCAATAAACATAATTTTTACCATCTAACTGAACACTAACAGCTTGGAGTGAATCATCTCTAACTTCATCCATTTTAATAAATCACAGAGTAGCCAAAATACTTTAGAACCTTCCTTTTTTTTTTTTTTTTGGTCAGCAAATTTTCTGGTTTGCAAATTTTCTAAAAAACTCCACAATTGAATACTTCGGTTCTGGTCAGCAATTGAAACAAAATCAGCAACTAAATACTTCGGTTCTGGTGCAGCAATTGAATACTTCGGGACTGGGTTTTTTTTTTTTTTTTTTCTGTGCAAGGCTCGGCGGTATGGTGTAGTGAACGTCGGGTCTGGGTCTTGATGCAGGGCTCGGCGGATTAGGGCTCGGCGGTATGGTGTTAAACGGTGGGCTATTTAGGGAGTGATTTGTGCAGGGCTCGGCGGTTTTGCTTCAGATTTAGGGTACGACGGTTTAGGGAGAGTTTGGATTAGTTTGGGTCTGTTGCTGATTTGAACGGGAAGGAGATTACTGATGGAATCGGCTCTGATATATCGGCGGTTTAGGGAGAGTTTGGTTTAGGGTACGGCGGTTTAGGGCTTGATGGTTTAGGGAACGGGAAGGGATTTGTTTGGAGTAGAGATTAGAGAAGGCAGTCACATAAATCATCAAAAGAGAAGAATCGGCTCTGATACCATGATAAATCTAATAAAGAGGACTAAAGCATTCATTTATTCACCAACACCATTACAGTACAAAGCAGATGGCGGCTACAAGATGAGATGAAGTCTTAACCCTAAAGCAACACAAGAGGCCTTTATATATAGGCTAAACATAACACAAAAGACAATATTGCCCTTAAGAGACTATTAATTACGTTAACAGGTACAAGTGTTTAGTCCAAAGCTAATACTTGTTGATATTAGTAAATTTCCTTGGTGTTGGGTAATCTGTATCAATGGAAACATTCAAGTCCATGTTTATGGCGTTCACGAGTAGATTGAGTGTAAACTTACGAAATTATCTTTTGTGAAATTTGTTGTTCTGAGTTATTCAAGTCCTTTCTAGTAGAAAGGAATAATCATTTTTGTATTTCTTGAGCTCATTGAGATGATGAGATTCCTTTTTCTTACCAAAAGAAATTATTCCCCTGACAATAGTATTCTTTTCTTATCTTCTATTATATTGATATGATTAAGTTAGACTTATCTGTGTGTTTATACTCGTATCAGATCGAGTTGTTCCAAATTTAGCTTGCTATTAATTTGGGTTTAGCAGTTTCATCTTGGACTACCTCTCCTTAAGTATTACCTAATTGTGTATTCATATATTCTAATCATTTGTAAATTTATTCCTTTGGTGTATGTGGTGTATATATGGTTTACATGAAACCATTAGAGTATGTGGCACAATGTATATGTTGTATTCTATTATTGTATCTATATGTATTTCGTTCTATGATCCATCATTTTTGATGTGTTGTGGTTTGTTCTGAATATGATTCTTAGCTATCGTAATTATATATTAGACATGAATTAGGTATGTCGGTCCACTCGAGGTAATAAAAGAAAATTTAATATATCTGGTCGATGTATTTGATACTCGTCTATTACAAGATTATAGATGGTCATTCCTAACCATCCCTATTCTTCACTCTAATAGACAGAGTTACTTAGTAATGTTGTTTGTTAAAGGGCTCCCGAGGTGGGGCATTACAATTTTGGTATCAAAGCGAAGATCAAAACAAAGTACGATAAATACAAAACAAAACCGGAATAGTAAACGTATTACAACATGGAAGGATAACAATTGTGTCTACTTTATCCCTTTTATTGTTATACTTAACCTATGTTCCTTGTCATTTGAGTCTTGCGGAATTTTAGCTTCGGGATTACATCTACGATGTATTTAATTCTGTAGTGTTCCATGAGTTGTATCTTGTCGTCTTTAGTTTATCCTAGTTGGAATCTCCATCCTATTAAATCCCTTAAGTGTTTTAAATCTTGAGTTCAAAATTTTTAAGGAAATTTAAAGCATGTCCTCTTGTGTCTCATTGATTATTGAGTTAATAAATAATCGAGATGAGTAAATGAATTAAATCCAACATAACATAAGAGAAGTTCAAGTTGGGATAAAAGAGTGTTAAATAGAGATAATCAGAGTTGCACAACAGAAACAAGTGAATTGTGTTGACTGTTCTAAATTTGATAAATCTTTATGTCAGCTTAAGGGATGGAAAATATTGATAATTGCATGTTGTTAAAAATTAATTGAGTTGTGAATATAAATCAAGTGACCGATTTAATAAATTTATGTTGGGTTGTGTTTATTTGAATTAAAGCTAAAATATTTGTGAAAAAGAAATAATAGAGACGACCATGTATGAACTAAAAATCTGTGATTCTTTTTTGTGTTGAATTGTCCATAGGGTATTTAGGGGGTTCTGATCAATACGTCTGATCAACAGTATCGATAAGAATGCATTAAACTCTTCTACGAGATGATCGAACATATTATTCTGTGTATAATAAAAAGAATTTAACGAAAAGAGAAATGGAAATACTCATGAGAATAATACTAAACCACTAAAATATATATGGCCGATTGAATAGAAAGGGCAAGGCAATAGAGATGTTATATCGATATTGCAGCCAAGTGACACAGAGAGTTGTAATAAGTTGGTGGTTTAATACTTTCGAACGAATTAGTGAGTTATTATGTGAAAATCTAGTTCGAGGAGATTTCGGAAAATGAAAAATAAATTGGTTTAAAGAAAAGGATTTATTTCTTTATACAGTAACTATCTTAAATATGAGCAATATTTTTGAAATACACTCTCATACTTGGGTATAAAAGGCGATTACAACCATCAAGTTTGTGAGAATGAATGATAAATGGTGAGCATAATTGATATTATAATCAAACCAGCAGCCATGGTTTAGGAAAGTAGAACAAATTGGATGGTGAGACAACACCAATTACTGTTTGGAATAGGCAAAAGATGAGTGTGTATTTTAAAGATATGCTTTATAAAGGATAAGTTATAACAACTTTAATCTTATGTGAATATTATTTGAGAGGAGAATTAAAACCTTTGTAACACAAGTACCCTTGATGTTCCATGTATGATAAATTGGTAAAATAGATTGAATCTTGAGTGTTGTGCGTTTAATAGCTTAAACTAAATTTTTTCCAAGTGAATAAAATTTGGGATGAGTTAGTTGAAATGGGAAAATATAAATGTGTTATCATAAGTAAATTGTGAGGACACAATTTCTTTAAATGTGTTGTCTGTAGGTGTAACAACCCGGAAAATCAGAACCAATTTAAAAATTTTATTTTTAGAAATTTTAAAAGAAATTGAGTCAGAATTTAAAATTTTGATTTTTAAATTATAACAAAGCCCTTAAAAATAGCCATTTTGCAAACGTCCTCCATTTTCGATGAATCCACTTTCTTTGGATCCGGAATATCAAATTATTGCTAGATTTAAATTTCCATAATTTGTGGAATTAATATGTGAGCATGGTAAATTAAAATGCGTTTGTCTATTTAAGTCAAATTGGATCGACCATTAAAAATACCATTTTTCAAACGTTCTCCAAATTCGACGAAATTAATTTTGTTAGGACCGTATCATCAAAACATAGCTAGATTAATTTTTCGGGAATTTTTGGAGTCAGTATGTGGGCCTGATAAATTAAAAATGTACATTCAAATTCAATATTGACCGTTATATTAATTTATATTTTAATTTTGATAAAAAAATGATCAAAACAGTAGAATTGGCTTTCGAAACATATCTCATTGTGTCCGGAATGAGGGTATTTGGTTAGGAATGACAGTCGCTGGAGTTCGTTTGGAGTTCGGACGTAAAATTTCACTTTTTGGAGACAATGGAATTAAATAATAATATAAAATATGGTATAAATAGCTCATCTTCAGCCCAAACCCTCATTATCAAAACCCTAGCCGCCGGTTTCACTTCATGGCTGAAATAATTCGAATTCCTTTCCCTCTTTTATCTTAATCCATCAAGAATTAGAAGATGATTTCTGCATGAAAGTTGTAGAAATTCACATGCTCTACAAATTCATACGGTTAAGATCATGTTTTGGGTAGTATTTTTCGCGACTCTCAGGCCTCAAGGGCTGCGGTTTGGCAGCAAATTCATGGCCATGGGGGAGCTCAAATTCAAAGCTATTCATGGTGAAGATGGATAAGAAGAAGGCCTTCGATGTGGTGTATTCAGATCGGGTACCGGGAGGTTCTTGTGATGTGTGATTTGGAGAGAAAGGGTTAAGCACTAATCATGTAATTAAGTTTGATTAATTATTATTAATTAATAAATTATGTAATCAAAATGTTTAATTAACGATATCTTGTTCATACGGAAATGGAATCAAATGATTTCGAATTCGTTGGAATCGCAGAAAAGAGATCTACAACATGGAACTGACTAGAAAAAAAAACGGAGCTTGCTACAAATTAAGAAGGAATAAAACCCCAATGTGAGATCTCTATTTTAAATAAAATTTATTATTGATTGTGAGGTGAAATCCATATATGTGTTGTCTAAAACGTGAATTGATTGTTTGTGATTGTGTTTAACGACTGGATTGAATTATATATGTCAGAAAAATGTTCATGTTTACTAAGAACATGGTTAGACAATAAAATCAACCGATCAAGGTGAGATTTCTCGATTTAAATTTAAAATAAAAATATTATATATATATATATAGAAATATATATATTGATTGTGATTGTAATATTAAACATATGCGCCGTATAAAATTTAGATTGATTGACTGCGGTGGTGATGATTTGTCGAATTATATTTTGTAAGATGAAAATATAATCTTTAATTGTTTAAATTAAAATGCCATTATTTAGAATAATGTTATGTTAGAACAAAAATATCATTTTTTGTTAGAAAATGTTATTGTTAGAAAATGTTATGTTAGGATAAAAATATCGTATTGTTAGAAAATGTTATGTTAGGATAAAAATATCATTTTGCTAGAAAATATTATGTTAAAATAAAAATGTCCTTTAGTTAGAAAGTGTCATGTGAATTAACATGTCATTTATATTTAAGAACATATTTTGTTAATTAATATGTCATTTATGTTAAAGAACTTATTTTGAAAATAAATTCGTCATTTAGGTTAGAGAATAAATTTGTCGTTTATGTTAGAGAATAAATTTGTCATTTATGTTAGCGAACAGATTTGTCATTTATGGTAGAGAATAGATTTGTCATTTATGTTAGAAAAAATATGAAAAATGATTCATTTGTCCAATTAAAAAGTTAAACAATAAAAAGTTTACATTTTCATTGTAAATGAGAAAATATGAAAAATGATTCATTTGTTGAATTAAAAAGTTAAACAATAAAAAGGTTTACATTTTTATTGTGAATGAGAAAATACGAAAAATGATTCATTTGTTGAATTAAAAAGTTAAACAATTAAATGTTTACATTTGTATTGTAAATGAGAAAATATGAAAAATGATTCTTTGGCCCAATTAAAAAGTTAAACAATAAAAAGTTTACATTTATATTGTAAAGGAGAAATTATGAAAAATGAACATTTGTTTGAATAGAAAAATTAATAAAGTTATGTTTACACTAAAATTTACATTTTAATGTATGTATGGATCATAATAAAAGATACATTGTCGGAAATTTGTATGTAACATAAAAATTTACATTTTTATGTAATAATGATTCATTAAAATGATTCATAGCATGTTTAAAAATGATGTAACATAAAAATTTACAATTTTATGTAATAATGATTTATTAAAAAATGTTCATAGCTTGTCAAAAATGTTTTAACATAAAAGATTACATTTTTTTGTAATAGTGAATCATTAAAAAGATTCAAATGTGATAAAAATGTTTTAACATAAAAGATTACGTTTTTATGTAACAGTGGTGTTTAACATAAAAGATTACATTTTTATTTAATAGTGAATCATTAAAAAGGTTCAAAAATGATAAAAGACGCTTGTTTGATAAAACTGCGTTAACATAGAAATTGTTATGCAAATAAAATATTATTTTATTTGTCATTAATATGCATAGAAAAAATGTATGCAAATAAATTATTCTTTTTTTTTGTCACTAGAATACATAGAAAAATGTGTACAAATAAATTATTCTTTTATTTGTCATTAGAATACAAAGAAAAATGTATGCAAATAAATTATTCTTTTATTTGTCATTTGAATACATAGAAAAATGTGTACAAATAAATTATTCTTTTATTTGTCATTAGAATTCTTAGAAAAGTTTAACAATAAAAATTTCCATTTTTATTGTATGTAAGAAGTAATGAGAAATGATCATTATTTGGAATAGAAAAATTCAACATTGAAAATTTACATTTTTATTGAATGTAAAAAAAATGATTCATTAAAAATATGTATCGTTTGATAAAGTATGTTAACATAAGAAATTACTTTTTTAATGTAAAATGAATCATTAAAAGATGTATCGTTTGATAAAATATGTTAACATAAGAAATCACATTTGTTAATGTAAAATGAATCATTAAAAAGATGCATCGCTTGATAAAATATGTTAACATAAGAAATTACATTTGTTAATGTAAAAATGTGTAGACAATAAAATACTCTTTTATTGTAACATGAAATGTGATTGAACCAAATATACTTGGTTATTGATATGGATTGTGATTGATTGATTGTTTGGATTATGCTCGACCAATTTATGAGCAAAATATGTTTTTACATTTAGCATGGGGTTCGGTACAAATGTCTATGTGCTAACACTTTGTGAAACACTTCTCGATTTGACTATAAGATGGTTAGCGATGTTGTTTATATCAAAATTAATGAATGACTTTGAAAAGTGATTTCTTAAGTAAAAAGAATAGTATTCCTGATTTTGGACAGGGGATGTTTTATAAAATGTCTTATAAAACAGAAAGGATTTCGAGGACTATGCCCGATAATTTCGAAATGATTTGGAAGTAGAGATCTATATAGATTTGAAAGTACTTATGATTATTATGTTGTGAAATGATTTTCCCTACTTCGGGATATAAAATGATTTAGCAAGTATGTGGCTGAAGATGCGGGTGACCCGAAATTGACTAACAGTGTGAGGGCGTGAATGTCTTCCACAATTGGTGGGATGGTGCATTGTCAGTGTAACCGTTTGGTGCACATATATCTATATTGGTTCAGTTAGGGTGTGTACTACCTGGTCCTGAGGGAACATGACCGATATTCGGTTTGCATACTTGTTTGTATACATTGTTACGTTTTGGAATTCATATTTCCTAATGTTTTGTTTAGAAATCCCGAAGTGAAATCTGCTTTATTATAAAAGCTAGATATGTATTTCAAATAATTTGAAATAAAAGAAATCGGAAAATAAAGTCCAAAGAAATAATTTCTGTAAAGTGAATTGGATTTTGAAATCTAAGTTTTGGGATTAAGCCTAAATGGGTAGATTAAGGATTTTCATGTTGATTGATTCATTATAGATCCATATGTTTATTTATGTTTAATGTTTATGCACTGGCAATTCAATGGAATAAACCCGTTCCGCATTAACAGCGTGGTCCTGTGATTAGCCTTCTTATCAGATAAGTTAAGTAGATTTCTCATACCAGTCTCATGACTGACCTGTAGTTTGTTTCACTTGCAAACTCGGGTGCCCGTATTTTCCACATGGGCAGTCGAGCAGCTTGTTTTGCAGATATTCATATATTGAGCAGGTTTTTGGATCAAAGCTTAAACCGTGTCCAGACCATTGATAGTCTTCCGCTGTATTAGTTTATTCATTTCCGCTGTGCAGTATTAAATTATTATAATTTAATCTTTCACTGTAATATAATTCGATGTACCCTGATATTCTGTACTCTGATGTAACATTAATGTAATGTTTATAAAAGTCTTCTATTATTTGTTCTGATGTGTTGTATGCCCAAAGTTAGCGTATTCGAGTTTTTGAACGGTCTTAGTCGATTTTGTGATCGATTAGGTCCTGGCGAAATCCGAATCGTTACAGTTGGTATCAGAGATTCGGTTAATCCAAATCGTTGGGGTACAACTCGTTAGAACTGAAGAAGAGACTCATCAGAGGTAGGATTAGTAACATCCTATAAAAGAATACTCAATAGAGATAGGATCAGCAGTATCCTAGAATGAGAAAACTCATTAGAGATGGGGTTAGAAATGCCCTAGAATGAGTTGAGAGTGACAAGTTTATAATCAATGTATTTGTGATTATATTTATAATCCGATCTTAGAAAATATGATTTTTGAATATATAAAAGTTATATATATTTGAAAGGTTAATCAACTAATAAAATTATTAAAACCAATAAAAGAATGAAAATTGAGTTGGTTAGTTAAAACAACTTTCAGCTCCGTTCCTTTTTGAGGACGAAAAGATTTTAAATGGGGGAGATTGTAAAAACCCGGAAAATCGGAAACAATTTAAAAAAATTATTTTTAGAAGTTTTAAAAGAAATTGAGTCAGAATTTAAAATTTTGATGTTTAAAATATAACAAAGCCCTTAAAAATAGTCATTTTGCAAACGACCTCCGTTTTCAACGAAACCACTTTCGTTGGATCCGGAATGTCAAATTATTGCTAGGTTTAAATTTCCATAATTTTTGGAATTAATATGTGAGCGTGGTAAATTAAAATGCGTTTGTCAATTTCAGTCGAATTGGATAGACCATTAAAAAGACCATTTTTCAAACGATCTCCGAATTCGACGAAATTAATTTTTTTAGGACCGTATCATCAAAACATAGCTAGATTTATTTTTTTCGGGAATTTTTGGAGTCAGTATTTGATGACCCCAAACTTCCGTAGAACGAAAGTAAGGATAATCATTGGAATATAACATATTTACAACAAAAACAGATCTCAGATAATGTCATAACACATAAATCATTGCAGCGGAAATAAAATGTCATCAGCATCATAATATCCAATACATCAGAGTACGTAGATACAGGATACATTTAGCAAAAAGAAAATCTGAATGAAAAGGAAATATGTCTCAAAACTCCATCAAATTACATCATACATGAAAAATGTCTAATGTCTCAAAAGCAGAAATAGAGATAAAAGAAAAGATCTTCTTCTTCTTCCAAAGTAAGCTCCAATCCAGAAATGTATCCAAGCCTAAACCTGTTACTTGGCTGCCCGTGTGGAAAAGAGGGCACCCGAGTTTGCAAAGTGAAACAAACTACGAGTCAGTCATGGGACTGGTATGAGAAATCTTTCTTATATAATCTAACAGTGTGGCTAATCACAGGACCACGACACTAACGCGGAACGGGTTTATTCCATTGGATCGCCAGTGCATAAATTAAATAAATTTCTATACAAAACAACGTTATGCTTTTTGGAAAAAAATGAAATCATTATAAGACTCAAGTCCCATCACACAATGCAACGCAAAACCGGAGGATAGAGTTTTACCTTATAATGATCAAACATGACTTGATACGTATAAAATAATATTTTAATATTATTAGAAGTGCCTAATCAATTTTTAAAATATTTTAAAATAAATGTATCAATCCTAGACGGCATAGTACTCCATCCTACCATGTCGCCATATATAGGTTTACAATCAAATCCGTAATGTCTTATTGGAGATTTGGTTTCCATCATGAATCGAGGCTAGGGATCGTCCTCTCCGATTCGAGACACTCTAGCAAATGCCTCTGGATTCCCCGTAGTGAACCCTTGGATGCGGTAGGGCCGGTCCACACATAACGCTAGTGGATTGGAAATTCCTAAACACATGTTTCCCGGTTCTTTTTAACCTCTAATATGGCCACTAACAAAATTATAAAACCGAGGTACCTCATAATCCATCATCCACATAAGTAAAAATGTCAGGGCTGGTATGTCGCTGACACCACTTCTAGCTAGAAAGAAACGTGTGCACTCCCTACGGTCCTGATCCCGTTTTTGACTCATACCGGGGTGTGAGGCTCGCGAAGTCACGCTATACACAAAGCAACGCCTAAACAGGCTATGCTTTGACCATCAACCACATGGCTCGCTTTTCAACAAAAGCCTTGATCATCTACATCTTGACGTGCCACATTGACAGTTCATGCCATGCGATCAACAACTGTCCATATATACCCTCTGAGGGTGTTAAGCAAGAGAATAAATTCTCCGCCACCAAACGGATATACATTAGATAGAAATCGATTTAGTTTACATGGAATGAACTCCAACGTCAGACACACATCCATTTACAAGTCCGTTCTGGGTCTGAACGAAACTGGAGTCCCCTTATTCCTTGTTCGTATGTCCAATATGGAAAAAAGGTACTCGCAAATCTGGACAATCAACACGTACGTCCGGACAACTACCACTGTAATCCTTCCAAGGTAGCAACTCCAGTCAAAGGCATCAGTAACCGTCCATTCGATGTGAAGATTGCCGGTCTTCAATCACCGTCTTGATTTAATCGCCGTATAATTATTTGAAATGAGTTGAACTCGGTCTTTTCAAATAATTCCCGAATATTTATCATTTAAATCATTTTATATTGTTCATATCTATTTATAACGATTTATCACTATTTTTATTTATTTAAAATAGCTCAATATGATTAAACAACGCTTCAGGTCGATGGGTGGCCCTGGCGCAGTTTTTACCAAATTTGATTTACATATATCTTGAAATCTAACCGTTGGATTTTGACAAAATTTATATCATTGGAAAGATCTTCCGAAAGCGGTCCTAACAGCTTCAATTTTGGGAAAATCCGGCGGTCAGATGTTTCGGTATAACCATTTAAATTTACGATTGCGGAAATGCGAACTACCGCGCGCGATTCGTTTTATTTATAATTTATATTTATATAAATATAAATATAAATCGTTTGGCGATTTCAACTACTTCCATCAATCATATTTAAAATGTAACTTTGAAATCTATTCTTTTTATCGCATCTGAAATGACGATAAAAATATACATTTTAATTCTATCCTTTTTATCGCATCTAAAATGACGATAAAAATGTACTTTATAATTATATCCTTTTTATCGCATCTAAAATGACGATAAAAATGTACTTTTTAATTCTATTATTTTTATCGCATCTAAAATGACGATAAAAATGTACTTTTTAATTCTATCATTTTTATCGAATCTAAAATAACGATAAAAATGTACTTTTTAATTCTACCATTTTTATCGCATCTAAAATGACGATAAAATATACTTTTTAACTCTATCATTTTCAATACATCTAAAATGCAAATTAAAATGTAACATTTGTTTCTTTTAACGACCCAAGGATTTTCGACGTCGAAAATCGACATAAAATCACCGTGTCGACTATTCAAGCATCGAAAATACTGTATTGTCAATAGAAAGAAATTAGAGGGTGAGAATAGAAAGAAAGAAGTATTAGAATAGAAGAAAGAAGAAGACTCACACATCAGAATTTCACAGCGGAACGAATAAAATATAATATCAAATCTTTTTATACAAAAGGACTGTATATACATACCAATCATCAGAGTACAACATACATCAATCACAGCGGAATAAGAATTTTATATAATTAGCGGTGAAGCCGCCTGCTTCTAGCTCCTGAAACTCCAAGTGAACATGACTTGTAAATACACTCGGTCTGACCCGAGCACATTTAAAGCAAAGCAAAATACACCGGGTCAGTCTTGAATACTATCAGTGATAAATTCACAGAGCACACACTTTGTTTAACTTTGGAAAATCTTTTCTGAAATCAAAGGATAATAGTAAGACCAGCCCACACATAAACACGGACGGTTTTTACCTTACTATAACCCAAACCATTTTTGAAATCATAACTTGCTCTGATATTATCATAATGTCTAGATACAAGTAGATAACAATATAGCGGAACGCTTGCATCTCACGCTCCACATATATAGTATACAATCAAAACCACGGGCGCTTATTGGATCTTGGATTCTGTAAAGACCCGCAACTTCCCCGTAAAGGAAAGCGTCGGATAGTTCGAGAACAAGCCACAACAGAATGCATACAAAAGAACATTTCATTGTATATTACAACAATGCATCAGAATACAAGAATATACAGAGTATGAATCAATATTACACAGAAATATCAGAGATTTAAATTATATTTAAATACATAGCAGCGGAAAATAATACAATACACAACTAGAAGAGATATACGGATACAAAGCTTTCCGGATATCGTTCCAGCTGAAAACCAGGATCCTGTGAATATAAATCTGCAAAACCAAAACTACTAGCTGCCCGTGTCAAAATAAGGGCACCCAGAGTTTAGGTTAAAACAATAAACTCCAGGTCAGTCATGTGACTGGTGAGAGAACTAAAACAGTTAATCTTTATTTTAAAGTTAGGTAAATCAAGGGACCACGCCGTATAACACGGAACGGGTTTCCTCCCAAGAATACTAGTGCATAAAACAAACAGCGCAAGGCTAAATAAAGAAAAATGAAGCTGTTATAAGACCCAGGTCCTATCACACAATGCAACGCAAGCCGGGGGATAGGGTTTTCCCTTATAACAGCCAAAGAATGCTTGATACGTTTAAAACAAATCATTTGATACTATAATAAGTGCTTAGTGTATAAAACAAATTCAAATCATAAGTATCAATCATAGGCGGCATGGGTACCATATATCATGTCGCCATATATAGGTTTACAAATAAAACCGCAAATGTCACGTATTTGGAAATTGGATTTCCGTCTATGAACCGAGGCAAAAGATAGTCCTCAACCGATTCGTGACACTCTAGCCCGAGCCACAGGATCAGAGCTCGAGTGACCCTTGGAGCGACAGGGCCGGTCCACCGATGTGGATTAAAATGCCTGAACACTACGTTTCCCCACCCTATGGGGTGTAAGTCTGGTCCGTCTGCCGACCAGAATGCATCGGCCGAAACCGATATAATCGAGGCGCCTCGCAACAGCAACAACCACATAAGTCAAACTCGTCAGGGCGTGTAAAACCACTGACGCCACTTCTAACTAGAAAGAAACGCATGCCCTCCCTGAGGTCCGTCTCCCGTTTTTGGTTCACAACCGGGGTGCGAGGCTCGCGAATTCACGTTACACAAAGCTGTGCCACACAGGCTGTGCTTTGATCATCACCACAAGACTTTGCTTTTCAACAGAAGCCTCGATCATTTGCCACTTAGGCATGCCACACAGGCAATTCACTCCATGCGTTTGATATCCATCAATATATAACCTCTGAGCTCGTACGTCTCAGAGAAGGGCGTTAAGCAAGAGAATAAATTCTTCGCCGCCAAACAGATATATATTCAATAGAAATCAACCACACAGACTAAAATCCAATGTCAGACACACAGTCCATTTACAAGTCCGTTCTGGGTCTGAACGAAACCGGAGGCACCTAGTACCTCGCATATCCTTCGATCTCCAAGTACGTCTGGACGATCACCAACTGTTTCCATCTTCTTGGGTGTACAGCCCAATCAAGATCATCAGTAATTACCCAAACGACGTGAAGACTTCCGATCTTCGACCACCGTCTTCATCTTCGATACCACGTCGAATCAGTTATTCAGAATGGGATAACCCCGGTCTTTCTGAATAACCCGCGTATATATTATAAAAGTGTTACACAAACACAACATACGCCTCATTCCAATTTAGAATATTCTTTTATTCAAATATTCCTATACTTTGGGAAAAGTTCCCATTAATTTTATCCAAGATAAATTCTTTAAATTTATTCTTTAACCTCCTTTGAATATCAATTCAAACTAGTCGGGATTAGCGAACCACACCGAAGTAATCATTTATTTTATTTCCCAATCCCAACCTAATCATCCCATGAAGTAAAACTGGTAATACTTCATATCTAACACCACGGTGTTATCGGTAAATTCAATTACCATTTCACGTTCAAATCTAATTAAAGATTTAACTATCGCCTGGAGTAAAACTGGTGATACTCCATTCTCGATCTTTTCAATCTAATTAAAGATTCATTAAAACTCCACTTAGTTTTAATCGTTAATTGGGCTAAAGAATCAGTGTCATTTAAAACAGAGTTCACGATAAACCCAAAATCACATTCATTAATCATCGGGTTAAAGAACGAGTGTTATTTAAAACACTGTTCACGATAAACCCAAAAATCAATACCAATTCAATTCCAATTAAATATCATTTAATTGGTACACTTCATTAAATCTAAATAAAAAGATTTAATCTTTTCTCAACTGGGTTCAAGAACAGTGTTAGTGAAGACACCACTCACGACAAACCCAAATCACATTCGATATTCAATACAAGGCTCTAAATAGAAAATATATTGGCTTATATTCAATATCAAATTCTACGACTAACAAACGTCGTATTGGAAATAACGATATAAATATATATCTTTCAAATTTCCATAACAACACCTGTATAATCACGAATTCCAACATCGAAATATTCCGAAGACAATTTCGATTCAAATCCACTCCAATGCAATCATCGGAAATTCTGGTTATTTTTAAAACCCTTTTCAAATTCAATTTATTTATTCAAAAACAAATAGAATTATATTTCTAGTTCAAAACTAGTTCATTTCGATAAAAATCTATTTTTATCTTTTCAAATAAGGAGTTTTTCATCCCAAATCTTCACAAATCATTTCTTATGATTTTACACAAATTATTACTATTTTTAATAATTTTATCAAGGCCCGTACAGTCGATTTCCACCAATGGCCATCGAACTGCACTTACAGCGACCTTTTTCAAATTTGATTTGGACATAATTCCAAATCCAACCGTTAGATTTCTAATTTCAAATATTCATTAGAAAGCTCTTTTCGATATGAACCCAACGGTTCCGGTTCTAGGAGAATCCGACGGTCGGATCTCCCGTAATGTCCGTTTGAAATAAATGGTCGAAATTCACGAACTGCCGCGGCGCGGCGCGTTCTATTTAGGCCATTATATTGTACATAATATATATAGTATATATTTCATCGATTTCTATTTAAAACGAATTTTATAAATAGTTTTAAATTCGTTTCAAAAGCAATTTCAACTTCCATTTCAATTCAAATCAAAATTGAATTCTTCTTTATAAATTCGTTTTAAAATTCATTTCTATTCAATTCAAATTTCAATTCAATTTGAATTCATTTCAATTCACTTTCAATTCAATTCGAATTCGTTTTCAATTCAATTCATTTCGAAATCGTTTTCAATTCAATTCATTTCGAAATCGTTTTCAATTCAATTCATTTCGAAATCGTTTTCAATTCAATTCATTTCGAAATCGTTTTCAATTCAATTCATTTCGAAATCGTTTTCAATTCAATTCATTTCGAAATCGTTTTCAATTCAATTCATTTCGTTTCAAAATGAATAAAATCGATATAAATATCGTTCACGT
Organism: Allium sativum; assembly: GCA_030737875.1. Lineage (NCBI taxonomy): Eukaryota > Viridiplantae > Streptophyta > Magnoliopsida > Asparagales > Amaryllidaceae > Allium > Allium sativum. The sequence continues at coordinate 73,953,457 of CM060924.1, forward strand.
CAAAATGATGTCAATCTAATCAACACGGCTTCATATATTGGTATTTTCAAATATTCCATTTCGAATATTTCTATTTCAAATATTTCTATTTTAAAACTGGAATGAGGCCCAATCAATTACCATATAAAGTTAATTATATTGATTTTCATACAACACATGTATAATAGCATTGAAAATAATCAACCATCAACCAAAGTGCACTACACTGTATAAGCATCAAATATAGATATTCAACGCTTATAACAGCCTGTCAATCAATCGATCGACATATTTAATCAATCAGGATGAGTGAACTTCAAATTTCATCCCAACACCCGTGTGGGGTTTCAAACAATCAAACACAGATTTTATTTGTGCAACTGGGCGATGTGTAAAATTTATCGACCCAATCAATGTCCTTCAAATAGATGCACATAAACAAACCGTCCGGTTTGTAAATGAATATTTATTTATTCACATTCACGTCAAAAATTATATTTTAACGATAAAACATTTTATTTCAACACATGAATTTCTATTCAGTTCAATTTTTCAATAAAATGATATTTTATTTTTCTAACATATTTTAGAAAATTTCGGCGGCATAACGGCACGATACTAGAAACGGGACAAGGCCTAGCCTTATCCCCGGTCTAGTGAAGGCCCACGCCATTCACACATCAATCCAATCACCAAACAACCAAATTCTAATCAAATCATATAACTAATCTATGCAACCAAACAAACAAGTCCATGGTCTGTGGACGATTGTGTCGGGTGCTACTAAGCACCGTCTGCATCCTAGTATATATATAAAACTAGAAAAGAAATTGAAAGGTGAGAAGTTCTCACATATAGCTATCCTAGCTCCACGGCTCTTCATTGATAGAAATCTTCATCGCTATCGCATCTTCGTCATCTTCGTTGCCCGCTTTCACTACCTATGTAAAAATCGAATTTTTACTTCGCTAATCAATATATAAAAATCATATTTTTACTATGCTATTCAATATATAAAAATCGAATTTTTATTTCGTTGTTCAATATATAAAAATCATATTTTTACTATGCTATTCAATATATAAAAATCGAGTTTTTATTTCGTTGTTCAATATATAAAAATCATATTTTTACTATGCTATTCAATATATAAAAAAAAATCGAATTTTTATTTCGTTGTTCAATATATAAAAATCCCTTTTCAAAAATATAGATTTCGCCTTTATAACAATATAGATTTCGCCTTTATAAAAATAAAGTTTTCGCCTTTATAAAAATAAAGTTTTCGCCTCATAAAAATCACCACTTTATCTCAACGTATATAAAATAAAAATCAGATTTTTATTTCGTTACATACACAAAGATGATATCTTTATATTCTCTATCCTATAAAGATTATATTTTTAATACTTTAAAAATATAAAAATCATATTTTTAATATTTATATATAGTAAAGATTATATTTTTAATAATTTAAAAATATAAAAATCATATTTATATAACCGCTATCATATAAAATCATATTTTTACTACATTAAAGGTCAAATCTTTTCTTTGCATGATAGAAAATCTATTCCTAATAAAATTGCAAGTACATAAGAATCCTTTTAATTTCGCTACAACCTTTCATATAAATGTGACATCTTTATGGTTTGTTCTAAAAATCAAAACTTCAAATTATTAAAAATCCCAACTTTAAATACTAAAAATCCAAACTTTACATTGGTAATAAAATCAGGAAGAAAATAGAAAGAAAAACTCACAAATTTTGATTATCAAAGAAAAGGGGGGGAAGCTTTGGCGTCGGGTGCTGTCTTCGAGGAGGGGGGGGCTGTCAGGATCGGAGGTGGCGGCGGAATGAGTCGGCGGTGGTCAGGGATTGGCCAGAGGTTGCGGTTTCGAAGAGAGTTGGGGTTGTTTTCGGGTTGTAGAAGAAGGAGGAAGAGGGGAGAGAGAAGTGCGAGGGAGGGGGGCTGTCAGGATCGGAGCGGCGGTGGGATGCTCCTCCGACGGAGGCGCGGTGGACGGGGTGGCCATGAGGGCGGAAGCGATCGAAGTGGGGGGGGGGGGTGTTTAGGGTTTTCTAATTTTGAACGACGGGTTTGACTAAAGAGGGTAGAGAGAGAGGATGAAGAGATTATATAATATAATATATATATTTAATTATTTTAAATTCTAAAAGCAACTTTTAATTTTGAACTCGAAATCAAACTCACCGACTGTCGTCCCTAGCTAATCACCCACATTCCGAACACAATGGAATATGTATCGTAGGTTGATTCGACTGTTTGAATCAGTTTCCGCTGAATTTACATTTAAATCCTTACTTTGAATTTTAAACGTACATTTCAAATTACCGGGATCACATACTAACTCTAAAATTTCTCGAAAAATATTTTCTAGCTTCGTATTGATGATACGGTCCTAACAAAACTAGTTTCGTCGAATTCTGAGACCTTTAGAAAAATGGCCAATTTCTAGTCGATTAAAATCAACTGAAACTGGTCAAACGCGTTTTCCTTTACCACGCTCACATATTGATTCGAAAAATTATGAAATTTGAAATCTAGCAATAACTTAACATCACGGACCCAACAAAACTGGTTACGTCGAATTCCGAGGTCGTTTGCAAAATCTCCATTTTTAAGGGCCTGAATTCCATAGCGACTATTCAGAATTTTCAACTGGACATATCTTTTGATTCCCGCTATGAAATCTCGATTTGTCGGATTCGCTGGAAAGATATTATCAATTCGATCCTAAGGTTTTTGGTTTCACTAAAATCCGGATTGTTTTGCACCCGGTACATTCAGTTGAAGTTTGAAATCGAATTATCGAACTACCGCGCCATTTTCAATTCCTATTTATAATTATATATAATTATTTATATTCTAACGACGACGTATATAATATATACGTCGAATTATATTCAAAATAAATTTCTCGTCGATTTTATTTAAAGTAATCTATTTTAAATATTCAAAATTCGCTAAAATCGCCAAAATAAAAATTTTAAACTGGCCCAGATTTTGCGGGTTATTACAGATTCCAACCTTCACAAGGTATGGGACCACCTGCCAATAGTGTATCTCTAGAGGCAAACACACACGACCCAGAAAATCTGAACCAATTTAAATTTTTTAAATTGGCTAAAATAGTAGATTTTAAATATTTAAATAAATATTTTAAATAATAGCTTTGAAAACTGAGTTTGAATCGACAATTGAAAACAAATATAATTAATTCTAATTATAAACAAGGCCTGAAATGGCGCGGTAGTTTCAAAATTTGAATTCAAACTTTGTCGGACTGTACCGGGTGCAAAACAAAACGGATTTGAGTGAAACCAAAAATATTTAAATTTGTTAGTGAATATCTTTCTAACCAATCTGAAAAATCGAAGTTTCATAGCGGAAAGCAAAAGTTATGGCCAAATGAATTTTCAGAAAGGCCGCTATAGAAATTGTATAGCCCGTGAAAATGGCCATTGTGCATACGACCTCAGAATTCGACGAAACCACTTTTGTTGGATCCTGGAAGTGAAGTTATTGCTAGCTTTCAAATTTCATAATTTTTGAAGCTAATATGTGAGCGTGGCGAAGGAAAATGTGTTTTGGTCAATTTCAGTTAAATTGGATCGACCAGAAAATGGCCATTTTGCAAATGGTCTCAGAATTCGACGAAACTAGTTTTGTTGGGACCGTATTGTCAAAACATAGCTAGATTTATTTTTCTGGAATTTTTCGAATCAGTATGTGGCCCTGGCAAATTGAAATGTACGTTCAAATTAAATATTGAATGTGTTATATTTTAATTTGAAGGAAAACTGACTCAAATAGTCGAATGGGCCCTCGAAACATATCCCATTGTGTTCGGAATGGGGGTAAAACGCTATGGACAACATTCGTTGGGTCTGGATTGGGGTTCGTGAGAGAAAGAGGGTATTTTCGAAATTTAAAAATATATAAATAAATAAATAAAAAAAATGGGCCAATCATATTCTTTCTTCCCATTGCCGCGTTGACTCCCAAACCCGCTCCATCTCCAGACCCGACGGCGGAAAATCCTCAGCACCTTCTCTCCTCTTTTTCTCCTCTGTCCCTCAATCGAATCAAGCGCCACCACCTGGATTCGAGAGCCCCTCCCCTCCTCTTCAAATCCGACCTAGTCTCGCCCCTCCTCATTCAGCCGTCAGCGAGATCCGCCAGCTCGAAGTCGAGCATTTCAGGTCGCCGTCGCACCTCGAGATAGGCGTCGAATTGGGAGTGGTGCACGGCGCCGGGAAGCTCTTTCCAAGCCCTTCGACGCTAAACCATCTGATCGTGACCTCGTGTAGCGGATTGTGAAAGAGATTCAAACCTAGTTTTGAATCAATTAAAAAGGTATACGGCCTATTTAATTTCAAAGGGTTTCAACGTTTAAAAGCGTTGCAAACTATGATTTTAGTCTAAAAATCGTATCTTTTTCGTTTCCAGTCGAAATTCAGTGAAACAAGAGACAGTGGACTCGTGTGGACGTCTTCTACATTCTAGAAGAGACCGCATATTTTTCTGAGCCTTCTGCTATTTTTGGTGGAGTGGAACCCAATGTGAGATTTCTAATTTATAAACGATATGGAAAACGACGATGTATAAATTATATAGTCGACGTATGAGTTATATAAGCGTTGTACACCTCTTGTACAAGCGTTGTATAAGTTGTACGTTCGATATATAAGTTATATATGCGTTGTAAAAAATATATATGTGTTGAAATAGAAGTGAATTGCTATATATAAATATGTATATATATACGCCCCTCGTCCACAAACCATGGACGATATTTATTGGTTATGATTGGTGTGAAAATTGATTGATAGCGAATGGTTGATTGGAATTGTTTGTGGTTGATATTGATTGATTGTGGTTGAAAAATACTCGTTTGTGGTTGAAATATTTAGTTGAAACCACATAGGCTTAGCTTGTGGAAATGAAATAAATATACATGCCGCCTGCGTGCGAACTAGATGCATGATTCCCCATTGTCAAAAGCTGCGAGGCTTTAAGGTAGAGCGAGGAGCCGTACTAGGGACGGCCCCGGTTTTAACTACCTGTAACAACCCGAAAATCTGGGCCAGTTTAAAATTTTTATTTTGGCAATTTTAGCGAATTTTGATTATTTAAAATGTATTATTTTAAATAATATAGACGAGAAATTTACTTTGAATATAATTCGAACGTATATATTTATATTCGTCGTCGTTAGAATATAAACATTTATATATAATTATAAATAGAATTGAAAATGGTGTGGTAGTTCGATAATTCGATTTCAAATTTCATTTGAATGTACCGGGTGCAAAACAATATGGATTTTAGTGAAACCAAAAACATTAGGATCTAATTGATGATATATTTCCAACGAATCCGAAAAATCAAAATTTCATAGCGGGAATCAAAAGGTATGTCCAGTTGAAAATTCTGAATAGTCGCTATGGAATTCAGGCCCTTAAAAATGGAAATTTTGCAAATGACCTCGGATTTCGACGATACCACTTTTGTTGGATCCGCAGTATCAAATTATTGCTAGGTTTCAAATTTCATAATTTTTCGAATCAATATGTGAGCGTGGCAAAGGAAAACGCATTTGACCAGTTTCAGTTGATTTTAATCGACTGGAAAATGGCCATTTTTCAGACGGTCTCAGAATTCGACGAAACTAGTTTTGTTAGGACCGTATCGTCAATACGAAGCTAGAAAATATTTTTCGAGAATTTTTAGAGTTAGTATGTGGCCCCGGTAATTTGAAATGTACGTTTAAAATTTAATATAGTGATTTAAATGTAAATTCAACGGAAACAGATCGAAACGATCGAATCAGTTTGCGATACATATCCCATTGTGTTCGGAATGGGGGTAAAACGCTATGGACGACAGGCGGTGGGCCTCGTTTAGAGGTCGTATGTAAAAGTCAACTTTTTCAAAAATAAAATAATTAAATAAAAAAAAACCTTTTCTCTTCCCTTATATCAGGCCCCCCCCCCCCCGTTAAAAATTGAAATCAGAAAAAAAAAAAGAGAACAGCGGAGGACTGCCACCCTCCCCACGACGCCGCTACCACCGCCTTCTTCCCCCCCCTTTCCGATTCGATCAGCGCGCCGCCCAGGAGGGGCCACCGCGTCCGACTCCTTCCGCCTCACACCCCAGACAGCCTCGCCGACCTCCACCGACAAGCGCCCTCCGTCCAAACCCCCTCCTCGCGCCGCCCCTCTTCTCCTCTTTCCCCTTTCCTTCTCGCGGCAACAACCCCCGCCGCCGTCGAAGTGGCACCACCGAGACATCGAGCCCCCCCCCCCCTCTGTAAGTTTTTATACGTTATTTTTAATTCGTTTTTTTTATATAATTATTGTTAATTATTATGTAACTGATTTTATAAATCAAATAAAAAAAATCGATTTTCTTTTAACATAGGAAAGAAAAATTCAGATATATATATATATAATAGCTATTTAAAAATATGTTTTTTATATTTTTAAAACATTAAAAATATGATTTTTACATTTTTAAAGTATTAAAAATATGATCTTTACTATGTAGAAGATGTAAAATATAATTTTTACATTATAGGCGTATTAAAGGCGAGATCTTTATATGTAAAAAGGCGAAATCTTTTTATGAAAAATAGCGTGATAAAAATATAATTTTTATCTATATATTAGAAAAGTAAAAATGTGATTTTTATATATTGAACTTCGAAGTAAAAATATGATTTTTATATATTGAACTTCGAAGTAAAAATATGATTTTTATATATTGAACTTCGAAGTAAAAATATGATTTTTATATATTGAACTTCGAAGTAAAAATATGATTTTTATATATTGAACATCGAAGTAAAAATATGATTTTTATATATTGAACTTCGAAATAAAAATATGATTTTTTATATATTGAATAGCGAAGTAAAAATTCGATTTTTACATAGGTAGTGAAAGCGTGCAACGAAGGTAACAAAAGGCGAGATTGGCGAAGATTTCTCTAAAGGAAGAGTCAAGATGATTGGATAGCTATCTGTGAGAATTTCTCACCTTTCAATTTCTTTTCTAGTTATATATATACTAGGATGCAGATGGTGCTTAGTAGCACCCGACACAATCGTCCACAGACCATGGACTTGTTTGTTTGGTTGCATAGATTAGTTAGATGATTTGATTTGAAATTGAAGTGTTTGGTGAAATGAATTGATTTGATTGATGTGTGAATGGCGTGGGCCTTCACTAGACCGAGGATAAGGCTAGGCCTTGTCCCGTTTCTAGTATCGTGCCGTTATGCCGCCGAAATTTTCTAAAATTTAGAAAAATAAAAATATCATTTTATTTAAAGAATGAACTGAATAGAAATTCATGTGTTGAAATAAAATGTTTTATCGTTAAAAATATAATTTTTAACGTGAAGTGAATAAAATAAAATATTCATTTACAAACCGGACGGTTTGTTTATGTACACCTATTTGAAGGACTTTGATTGGGTCGATAAATTTCACACATCGCCCAACTGCACAAATAAAATCTGTGTTTGATTGTTTGAAACCCTACACAGGTGTTGGGATGAAATTTGAAGTTCACTCATCCTGATTGATTAAATATGTCGATCGATTGATTGACAGGCTGTTATAAGCGTTAGATATCTATATTTGATGCTTATACAGTGTAGTGCACCTTGGTTGATGGTTGATTATTTTCAATGCTATTATATACATGTGTTGTATGAAAATCCATATAATTAATTTTATATGGTAATTGATTGGGCCTCATTCCAATTTAGAAAATAAAGAATATTATAACATAAAAGTTCATGTGTTGACTGTACTCATCCGTTGAGATTAGTCATGTGTTGAACGAAATAATTTAACAAAAATTGTCACACGTGGACAGTACTCATTCGTTGAGATTAGTCGTGTGTTGACAAAAATAAATATTCATTTGTTGAATAGAATATTTGAAAATAGAAATATTTGAAATGGAATATTTGAAAATATCAATATATGAAGCCGTGTTGATTTGATTGACGCCATTTTGACGTGAACGATATTTATATCGATTTTATTCATTTTAAAATGAATATTGAAAAGTAATGAATTGAAAACGATTTCGAAATGAATTGAATTGAAAACGATTTCGAAATGAATTGAATTGAAAACGATTTCGAAATGAATTGAATTGAAAACGATTTCGAAATGAATTGAATTGAAAACGATTTCGAAAGGAATTGAATTGAAAACGATTTCGAAATGTATTGAATTGAAAACGATTTCGAAAGGAATTGAATTGAAAATGATTTCGAAATGAATTGAATTGAAAACGATTTCGAAAGGAATTGAATTGAAAACGATTTCGAAATGAATTGAATTGAAAATGATTTCGAAAGGAATTGAATTGAAAACGATTTCGAAATGAATTGAATTGAAAACGATTTCAAAAGGAATTGAATTGAAAATGATTTCGAAATGAATTGAATTGAAAACGATTTCGAAAGGAATTGAATTGAAAACGATTTCGAAATGAATTGAATTGAAAACGATTTCGAAATGAATTGAATTGGAAACGATGTCGAAATGAAATGAAATGAAATGAATTGAAAACGATTTCGAAATGAATTGAATTGAAAGCGAATTGAAATGAATTCAAATTGAATTGAAATTTGAATTGAATAGAAATGAATTTTAAAACGAACTTATAAGAAAAAATTCGATTTTGATTTGAATTAAAATGGAAGTTGAAATCACTTTTGAAACGAATTTTAAAACTATTTATATAATTCGTTTTAAATAGAAATCGACGAAATATATACTATATATATAATACAATGGCCTGAATAGAACGCGCCGCGCCGCGCCAGTTCGCGAATTTCGACCATTTATTTCAAACGGACATTACGGGAGATCCGACCGTCGGATTCTCCTAAAATCGGAACCGTTGGGTTCGTATCGAAAAGAGCTTTCTAACGAATATTAGAAATTTGAAATCTAACGGTTGGATTTGGAATTATGTCCAAATAAAATTTGAAAAAGGTCGCTGTAAGTGCAGTTCGATGGCCGTTGATGGAAATCGACTGTACGGGCCTTGATAAAATTATTAAAAATAGCATTAATTTGTGTAAAATCATAAGAAATGATTTGTGAAGATTTGGGATGAAAAACTCCATATTTGAAAAGATGAAAATAGATTTTTATCGAAATGAACTAGTTTTGAACTAGAGTTAAGATTCTATTTATTTTTAAATAAATAAATTGAATTTAAAAAGGGTTTTAAAAATAACCAGAATTTCCAATGATTGCATTGGAATGGATTTGAATCGAAATTGTCTTCGGAATATTTCGATGTTGGATTTCGTGATTATACAGATGTTGTTATGGAAATTTGAAAGATATAGATATATATATCGTTATTTCCCATATGATATCTGTTTGTCGTAGAATTTGATATTGAATATATGCCGATATATTTTCTATTCAGAGCCTTGTATTTAATATCAAATGTGATTTGGGTTTGTCGTGAATGGTGTCTTCATTAACACTGTTCTTGAACCCAGTTGAGAAAAGATTAAATCTTTTTATTTAGATTTAATGAAGTGTACCAATTAAATAATATTTAATTGGAATTTAATTGATATTGATTTTTGGGTTTATCGTGGACAGTGTTTTAAAATAACACTCGTTCTTTAACCCGATAATTAATGAATGTGATTTTGGGTTTATCGTGAACTGTGTTTTAAATGACACTGATTCTTTAACCCAGTTAAAGATTAAAACTAAGTGGAGTTTTAATGAATCTTTAATTAGATTGAAATGATCGAGAATGGAGTAGCACCAGTTTTGCTCCAGGCGATAGTTAAATCTTTAATTAGATTTGAATGTGAAATGGTAATTGAATTTACCGATAACACCATGGTGTTAGATATGAAGTATAACCAGTTTTACTTCATGGGATGAATAGGTTGGGATTGGGAAATTAAAACAAATGATTACTTCGGTAAGGTTTGTTAATCCCGACTAGTTGAATCGAAATTCAAAAGAAGATTAGAGAATAAATTCAAGGAATTTATCTTGGATAAAATTAATGGGAACCTTTCCCTATGAATGTGAAATTTAGAAACTAACTATCGGTTAGCCAAGCAGAATGGTTTTCTGGATATTGATCTGATGTTGGTTTCGGCCTTCGGGGTTAATATTTGGGGAATTATTCTCTTGATTAATTTACGGTTAGTGACTGATGAATTGGAATGAGGCGTATGTTGTGTTTGTGTAACACTTATTTAAAATATACGCGAGTTATTCAGAAAGACCGGGTTTATCCCATTCTGAATAACTGATACGACGATAAGTCGAAGATGAAGACGATGGTCGAAGACCGGAGGTCTTCACGTCGTTTGGGTGATTACTGATGATCTTGATTGGGCTGTACACCCAAGAAGATGGAAACAGTTAGTGATCGTCCAGACGTACTTGGAGATCGATGGATATGCGGGGTACTAGGTGCCTCCGGTTTCGTTCAGACCCAGAACGGACTTGTAAATGGACTGTGTGTCTGACATTGGATTTTAGTCCGTGTGATTGATCTCTATTAAATATATATCTGTTTGGCGGCGGAGAATTTATTCTCTTGCTTAACGCCCTTCTCTGAGACGTACGAGCTCAGGGGTTATATATTGATGGATATCAAACGCATGAAGTGAATTGCCTGTGTGGCATGCCTAAGTGGCAATTGATCGAGGCTTCTGTTAAAAAGCAAAGTCTTGTGGTGATGATCAAAGCACTGCCTTTGTGGCGTAGCTTTGTGTAACGTTTACTTCGCGAGTTTCACACCCGGTATGAACCAAAAACGGGAGACGGACCTCAGCGAGGGCATGCGTTTCTTTCTAGTTAGAAGTGGCGTCAGCGGTTTTAAACGCCCTGACGAGTTTGACTTATGTGGTTGTTGCTGTTGCGAGGCGCCTCAGATTGATCGGTCGTTCTCGAACCGATGGAGTCATTTGGTTGGCTCATTTACGCCCCAAAGGGCGGGGAAACGTAGTGTTCAGGCATTTTAATCCACATCGGTGGACCGGCCCTATCGCTCCTAGGGTCACTCGAGCTCTGATCCTGTGGCTCGGGCTAGAGAGTCACGAATCGGTAGAGGACTATCTTTTGCCTCGGTTCATAGACGGAAATCCAATTTCCAAATACGTGACATTTGCGGTTTTATTTTTAGAGCCTAGTATGGCGACATAGTGGGATGGGGCGCTCATGCCGCCTATGACTGATACTTATGATTTGAAGTTGTTTTATACACTATGCACTTATAATAGTATCAAACGATTTGTTTTAACCGTATCAAGCATTCTTTGGCTGTTATAAGGGAAAACCCTATCCTCGGCTGCGTTGCATTATGTGATGGGACCTGGGTCTTATAACAGCTTCATTGTTTCTTTATTTAGCATTGCGCTGTTTGTTTTATGCACTGGTATTCTTGGGAGGAAACCCGTTCCGTGTTATACGGCGTGGTCCCTTGATTTACCTAATGATTTAAAATAAAGATTAATAACTGTTTTAGTTCTCACACCAGTCACATGACTGACCTGGAGTTTATTGTTTTAACCTAAACTCTGGGTGCCCCTATTTTGACATGGGCAACTAGTAGTTTTGGTTTTGCAGATTTATATTCACAGGATCCTGGTTTACAGCTGGAACGATATCCGGAAAGCTTTGTATCCGTATATCTCCTTCTAGTTGTGTATTGTATTATTTTCCGCTGCTATGTATTTAAATGTAATTTAAATCTCTGATATTTCTGTGTAATATTCGTTTATACTCTGTATATTCTTGTAATCTGATGCATTGTTGTAATATACAATAAAATGTTTTTCTGTATGCGTTTTGTTGTGGCTTGTTCTCGAACTATCCGACGCTTTCCTTTACGGGGAAGTTGCGGGTTGTTACACTACCCTGCCGTTATGCTGCAGAAATTTTGAATAATATTCATGTGTTAGAATTATTTTCCTGTGTTGAAACTATATTCGTGTGTTGTATAGAAAACCTTCATGTGTTGAATTGAAATTCATTCGTTGAATATAATTCATGTGTTGAATGGTATTCATATTTTGAAATAAATTGTTTTATAATAAAAATCATAATTTTATTACCTATATGAACTATATAAAATAATCGCGTTTTGAAATGAAATTGTTTTATAATAAAAATCCTATTTTTATCACATATATTAACTATATAAAATAGTCGTGTTTTGAAATAAATTGTTTTACATTAAAAATCACATTTTTATTATATACATGAATAGTTAAAAAATAGTGAAGTGTTGAAATAGAAGTCAGATGGATAAAAATATCATTTTTATCAAATGTATGAAAAGGAAAAGGTTTTGAAATCAAAGGATCGATTATATTTACATATATATATATATATATGTATAATTAAAATATATCGAATAACGAAGCTGCAGTTCGTATTTTGAAACCGTGAATTCAAACGATTAGTACGGGAGATCCGACCATCGGATTTTCTTGAAATCGCAACCGTTGGGTTCGCTTTGGAAATATCTTTCCAACGACACCAACTTTGTAAAAATCCAACGGTTGGATTGTTTGGAATGTTTAATTCAAATCTGAAGGAAAACAACGCCAGAATCGATTATATATAAATATATATATATATATATATATAATTATATTTAATCGAATAACGACGCTGCAGTTCGTATTTTGAAATCGAAACTTCAAACGATTATACCGGGAGATCCGACCGTCGGAATTTCCCGAAACTAGAACCGTTGGATTCGTTTTGAAAAGACCTTTCTAATGATGTAAATTTTGTGAAGATCCAACGGTTCGATTTTCTGATATTTGTAAATCAATTCTGGAGAAAAACAGCGCCACGGCCGCGTTATGGCCCGAAGCGTCGTTTTGAATAAATTGGCTATTTTAAAATAAATAAAAATAGCGATAAATTGTTATAAAATATTGTAAATGATATGGATGTGAAATTTAGAAATTAACTGAAGTATAGCTAAGCCGAATGGTTTCCTGGGTGTTGATCTGATGTTGGTTTCGGCCTTCGGGTTTAATATTTGGGAAATCGTTCTCTTACTGATTGACGGTTAGTGACTAATGAATTGAAATGATGCGTATGTATGTTAGTGAACTTGTTTATTATATACACGAGTTGCTCAGAAAGACCGGGTCTATCCCATTGTGAATAACTGAATCGACGATAAGAAATCGAAGATGAAGACGGTGGTCGAAGACCGGAGATCTTCACCTCGTTCGGATGGTAACCGAGGTCCTGATTGGGAGGCATCCCGAAATATGGAGAATGAGCGGTGATCGTCCAGACGTACGTGGTGATCGATGGGTTTGCGAGGTATATAGAACTCCGTTTTCGTTCAGACCCAGAACGGACTTGCAAATGGATTGTTTGTCTGACATTGGAATCCATGCTGTGTGATTGGTAACCATCAGTTACATGGTGTGAATTGCCTGTGTGGCATGCTAAGATGCTGTGATCAGGTCTTCTATTGAAAAGCAAAGCCTTGTGGTTGATGATCAGAGCACCGCCTGTGTGGCGTAGCTTTGTGTATAACGTGAATTTTCGAGCCTCACACCCCGGTATGAACCAGAAACAGGAGAAGGACCTCAGGGAGGGCATGCGTTTCCTTCTAGCTAGAGGTGGTGTCGGTGCTTAAACTGGCTGACATTTATATTATTTTCACCAATGTGGTTGTTGCTGTTGCGAGGCGCCTCTGTTATATCGGTCGTTCCGGGACCGATGGAGTCATTTGTTGGCTCATTGATGCCCCATAGGGCGGGGAAACGCAGTGTTCAGGATTTTAATCCACATCGGTGGACCGGCCCTGACGATCCTAGGGTCACTCGAGCTTTGATCCTGAGACACGGGCTAGAGCGTCTTGAAGTCGGCAAGGACTATCTTTTGCCTTGGTTCATGATGGAAATCCAATTTCCAAATACGGCATCGTGCGGTTTTGATTGTATATATATATGGCGACATGATATATGGTACCCATGCCGTCTATGATTGATAGTTATGATTCAAATGGTTTTCGAAATATATATAAACTAGCAATAATATCAAATGATTTGTTTTGATCGTATCAAGCATATTTTGTCCATTATAAGGTAAAACTCTATCCTCCGGTTTGCGTTGCATTGTGTGATGGGAACTGAGTCTTATAATGGCTACATTTTTATAAAAAGCATTGCGACGTTGCAAAGAATTATTTGTTTTTAAAGCACTGGCAATCCAATGGAGTAAACCCGTTCCACGAAAGTGGCGTGGTCCTGTGATTAGCCATATTTTATATGATTGAGTAGATTTCTCATACCAGTCCCATAACTGACTCGCAGTTTGTTTCACTTGCAAACTCGGGTGCCCCTTTTTCTACACGGGCAGCCTTGTATTCAGGTTAATAGCAGGCTTTCTGGATAGCTGGAGCTGAAGATGGATTCTATCATTTATCTCTTTTTATGCTGTTCAACTCCTATTGTACATATTATGTTTGTTTTCCGCTGTAGACATTTATGTATAACTGAACTGTATCTGTACTAAGTATGATCATGTATACTATGTAACTCTGATGATTATTGTTTATCCAGTGTATTATTGTTCATTATCTGGTGTATTTATTTATTTCTGTTCTGCTGTTATCTGTTTCTGTGTTATATTCCAATGATTACCCTTGACACCGTCAGTACGGGTTCTGGGGTCGTCTCATTTTGGTATCAGAGCTTTGGTTAAGCTTAGTGCTGGAATATAACATATTAACGAACTCGTCAGAAATAGAACCAGTAGAGTTCTAGGACGGGTAACTTATTACAGATAGGATCAGTAATATCCTAGTATGAGTAAAGCAGAATGAAATACACCACAATATACACATTTACATTTGAAGTATATGTCTCTATGTTTTGAAATATCTTTTCTATGACCTGACACTTGATCTGCTATTTACAGAAGTACTAGAAAATGAGTGACAGGAACAGAAGAAACAATCGAATGGCTCGACAAGCTAATGAGCCAGTTGTGCTCCCGTAGCCAGAATCAGATATAGAAGATCTATTCAAGAGATTTTGAAATCTGGGTGGATCACCATTCTTAGGCAAAGAGTCCATTATGGAAACACAAGCTTGGATTCGTTCTGCTGAGATATGACCAGAAAAGATTACTGGCGTCTTGGGCACTCAAAGAAGAAGCTTTGTTTTGGTGGGATTCGACTATCAAGGATAATCCAGAAGGTGTTATCACCTGGGATAGATTCAAAGTGATTTTCCTTGAAAGATTTACTCCTCCTGAAGCGACTGAGAGACTATGCGATGTATTCTCTTATCTGATACAAGGAGATATGACCATTCCAGAATATCATAAGAAATTCAACGAACTTTCTCACTTTGCTCCTCATCTAATTCAAAATACGAAGAGAAAGAATCTGAGATTTATTCATGGCCTGCAAAGAAAATACCAGAATAAGGTAATGGGGCATGTGAAGCTTCCTTTTTCTGAAATGATATACATGGCTTACCAGTATGCGGATCTCGACAAGAAAAGTATGTTGCGTTACGAAGAGGAAGTCTGTTCTAGTAATAAAGTTGAGTCTGAAATTGATATTCCTAAGACCAGTACGATGTATGAGGTCAGTAAAAAGCCCCATGCTAGGAGAAAAAGGGCTAAATCTGAGAAAGGACAAGTAACGACTGCCATATGTAGTAACTGCAAGAAGCCACGGCATTTGGCGATAAATTACGGACCCTTGAAGAAGCGATTAAAAGGTGGATTTCAATCCAAGAAGGGATTTCAAGAGAATAGAAAGTGCAGTCAATGCCATCAGGCCGGTCATCTTTCGAAGGCCTGCCCGCTAGTCAGAAAACCTGAAGCAGTACATGTAAATGAAGTGGCAGAAGTGCCTACATCTTCGTCTGCTCAGGAAAGGCCAGATGTGTTAGAAGGCACGCTTACTGTCAAAGATATTCCAGTTAAAGTATTGTTTGACACCGGCGCGTCGCGAAGCTTTGTTGCAAAGGATGCGGTTAAGAAACTGGATTTGAATTTGAAGAGGCTCAAAGAACCAATGACGGTCCATAATCCGGTTGGGGGTTCCCTCGATCTCAGTTGGGTATATGAGGTGCCGGTTTCCTTTTCTCGTTATCGGTTCCCTACCATCGCGGTCGTCATGAATTTTACAGAGTTCGATCTTATCTTGGGGTTAGACTGGTTGACCAAGTATGAAGCTGAGGTTAAATGCGCCGACAGGGTCGTTAAGGCAAAGATTAAATCAGGTGATTATATAACCATTCCCTGTGAAGGTCATAATTCTAATAGAAAAGACTTCTGGGCAGCTTTGGATGTTTCTCCAGCTCAATTAGAAAATATCCCTGAAGTCACAGAGAATATTCCTGACCTTGTGAAAGATATTCCTATCGTCAAGAATTATGCGGATGTGTTTGAAGAAGTTGTTCGCTTACCTCCGCAGAGAGAAATAGATTTCAAGATCGCTTTGATTCCGAATGCAAGGCCAGTAGTTCACGCTATTCGAAGAATGTCCTTGAAAGAGAAAGAGGAATTAGACAATCAAACAAGACAGCTCGTATGGAAGGGTATGATCAGGCCTAGTTTCTCTGATTGGGGTGCAACAGTGGTGTTTGTCCCAAAATCTGACGGTACTCTACGGCTATGTGTGGATTATCGGGATTTGAACAAGCAGACAATAAAGAATAAATATCCATTGCCGCGAATCGATGACTTATTGGATCGTCTGAATGGAGCACAGGTATTTTCAAGGATGGACCTAGCTACAGGCTTCCATCAGCTTCGTATTGCCTAAGAATGTGTTCCTATGACAACACTCAGAGGTCCAGACCTATTCTATGAGTGGTTAGTAATGCTGTTCGGCTTATGCAACGCTCCAGCTTACTTCGTCGATTTGATGAATCGAGTGTTCCGCGATGTTTTGAATAAATTTGTTCTGGTTTTTATTCATGATATTCTAATCTTCTCTAAATCAAAGGCCGAGCATGAAAAACATTTGGAACAAGTTCTAGAAATTCTCAGAAAGAATGCTTACGCCATGTCGTATCGAAAGAAGGAATTGCTGTGGATCCAGGTAAAATCACGGCTATTCAAAATTGGAAACAGCCTAGTACTCCTACAGAAGTCCGTAGTTTTCTTGGATTGGCTAGTTATTAACGGAAGTTCGTTAAAGATTTTTCGAAGATATCTAGTCACTTAACGAAGCTTACAAAGAAGAACTCGAAATTCAAGTGGACTCCAGAATGTGAGGAGGCTTTTGAAGAGCTAAATTTAAGATTAACAATGGCTCCAGTGTTAACGATAATCGATGGCAATCAGGAATTAAAAGTCTGGACAGATGCTTCTAGAGAAGGCCTTGGCGCAGTGTTAATGCAAAGAGGTCAAGTGATTGCTTATGCTAGCTGTCAGCTGAAGCCGCACGAGAAGAACTACGTCACTCATGATCTTGAGTTGTTGGCTATCGTATTCGCTTCGAAAATCTGGAGACACTATCTTCTGGGTGAGAAATTCGAACTGTTTATAGACCATCAGTCGTTAAAGTATCTGTTCACCCAGAAAGACTTGAACCTGAGGCAACAACGTTGGTTAGAGTTCCTGGCAGCATACGATTTTGAGATTCTATACACTCCAGGGAAAGCCAATGTCGTGGCCGATGTGTTAAGCCGAAAGAATGTAATGATCGCCAGTTTTGTTATCACGACTTCATTAATAGATAAGATATTTGCTCTTCAGAAGGATGATCACTTCATCCAGAAGATAAGAGAGATAATTCAAAAAGGCGAGCCCTCGAGTTTTCAAGTTGATAATGATGGGATTCTAAGGCTAAAGGGTCGAATCTGTGTTCCTAGCATTTCGGAGCTCCGAAAGGAAGTGCTGGATGAATGCCACAAGTCAAAACTTAGTATCCGTACAGGAGTAAGCAAAATGTATAATGACATCAAGCACACTTTCTGGTGGAGGTCGATGAAGAGAGACATTTCTTTATATGTTAGCCGATGCCCTACTTGCCAACTAGTCAAAAGCGACCAACAGAAACTTGCTGGGTTGTTGCAACCGCTAGACGTTCCAGGTTGGAAGTGGGAACATATTTCCATGGACTTCATTGATGGTTTGCCCAGAACCAGAAAAGGAAATGATAGTATTTGGGTGATCATAGATCGCTTCACGAAGACCGCCCATTTCATACATGTCAGATCAAACAGAACTGCTCAGAGTCTGGCGCAGATATATTTCAAGGAAATAGTTAGACTACATGGAGTGCCGCTCAGTATAATCAGTGATAGAGAAGCAATATTCACTAGTAAATTCTGGGAAGCATTTCAAGTAGAGCTGGGAACAAAGCTGAATCTAAGCACCGCTTATCATCCTCAGACAGATGGTCAGACTGAGAGGGTGAATCATATATTAGAAGATCTATTGCGGGCTTGTGTTCTAGATTTCGGTGGATCATGGGAAGACCATTTACATTTGGCTGAATTCTCATATAACAACAGCTACCAGGCAAGTCTGACAATGTCACCATTCGAAGCGTTGTATGGTAGGCTGTGCCGATCTCCTGCTTGTTGGGTCGAACCCGGTAATAGACTTGTGTTGGGGCCAGATATGATCCGAGAAGCTGCCGACAAAGTCGATTTTATCAAGAAACGATTACTCACTGTTCAAAGCCGACAAAAGAGTTATGCTGACAAGAGAAGAAGAGATTTATCGTTTGCTGTTGGCGACTATGTATATTTGAAAGTATCGCCGATGAGGGGAGTTATCCGGTTCGGTAAAACTGGGAAGTTGGCGCCCAAATTCATTGGTCCGTTTCCTATTCTGGAACGGATCAGAACTCTCGCTTATAGGGTTAAATTGCCTGATTGGTTGCCTGATGAAACACCCTACCTCCGTTAGGGTCACTCTCAAAGGGAATGCCCTAATTTTGGTGGAGGTTTATAAGTATAAGTCACAGATATACAAGACAGGTATAAGAACACATATTTTTGAACAGCGGAAAACAACAACAACTTTTATTTCAACAAAATACGTGTTACACAAACCATGTCATAATTTGTCTTACAATACTTCCAAAAACATAACATCTTCATAACTGTCTTGATTACATTATTTAAAGAAGCATAAAAACATAAGTAAACTGCATAAGTCCCATAATTGCTGTCCAAATCCATAGTCCAAAACGAAAAAGATCCAATCAACACATTCTTTCTCTTCAAGCTGGATGTGAAAACTGGTCAAGCTGTAGTATTCCCTACCTGTGGACCTAGGGGGGGGGGGGAACGAAAGGAAAGAAGACGAAAGAAAAGTAGAGTCAGACATAAAGCCTGAGTAAGTCTAGGACTATTCAGTCTATGAATAAAGAACTGGTTATGATAAGTATAAACTGGAAATGGGAAAGCATCATAAACTATGTTAAGTTGTCTAGAGTCAAATATACTTATCGTACCCCATATTAATCTCTGTACCCATATAAACTAGTTCCAACAGGCACCCCATAATCAGGGTGAAGTGATCCATTTCTGATGATCGGCTCCTACTCGCATAGTTACATGTGTCTTACGGCCCCCGTTGTTGTAGTTACCTATGCTGGTCCAACCATGGGGTGTATCAAGTCCCATGGTGGCGGCCCGACACAATCCTAGGATGCACAGGTATGCTACTGGTGCCCAGTGCCTTATTTTTCTGCGCCAGAGTGTGTGCACGCCCGCACCCCGTTAGAACCTACACTGCTGCACCACCGCCGTCGATTTGACCTCTTACAGTCAGCCCAGTAATCGTGCCCCACCCTGCCTAGTTCAGGGTATCCTGATACACCTTGTAGGGTTACTGCTGGAAAGGGTCCCCCGCTACTAGGATTTCTATTTCTAGCCAACATGCTAAGTTGGTTAAGTGTTTTGTAAACCTAACCCCCAATCAGTCTGTATAGTTTAGCATGTTCCATTTTGATTAAGTATTAATTCAATTTACTTAATCCTATCAATCCCGACTCAGCCTTAATTGTCTTATTAAAGCCTCGACCTCTCACATTAGACAGATATTGTTGTGGCTGCCTGTTGCCGGTTCGGTCCGGGCAGTCTTACGCCACAACTCAGTCAAACCTTGGGTCTTTATTGGGCTCCGTGTATAACCACCCACATTGGATAGGTATTGTTGTGACTACTGGACAGCCGGGCGGTTCTGGGTAGGTTTACATCACAAATCAATCCAACCTCGGGTTAAACACATCGTATTTTCTACATTTACATATTTTGTCTTTTTTCTTTTTATATGTAAATATTTGCGGCCCATTATTCAAATTCATCTTTATTGGGTGAAATTAATTTACACCACTTAATTGTTTCTAAAAGTCGTTGGCATGCGTCAAACATGCCAACACATATGTTTTATATTTTAACCCAATCGCCATTACCCCCGCTTTATACGATTGCTACAATATAACATATGTTGGGTTTAACATTTAAACCCAACTTAGCCACATGAAAAAGGGGAGACTTATAACATGGTGTTTATATATTCTAAGTGACATAAAAAGGGGAGTGTGAACGCATGAACTTGCAACATAACAATCTAATTAACATGAATTAGGCATATGTGAACTTGCATGATAACAGCATATAATCATGGCATAAACATAATTAAACATGAATCATTCTATTCATATGATCATAGCATAAACATACCTAAATATGAATCATGGTTTTTAATATATTCATGTAAACTTGTAATTGGAATGTAAATCTAACTTAATTTATGTGTTACAAATATCACCATATGATTTTTATAACAACATAGGCCTAAACATGGTTTCAACTAGGCATAACACCAAACATAGTTTAGTCATGTTCATAAAAATGCTTACTTTTGTTTCTAATACAAAAGTATGATTTGCCAATTCCAACATAGATTCATATATAACCATAGTACTTAGTCGAATCCAATTACACACTGAAAGTGATCGTAAAAGTATGTACATCATATTGGCATAATAGTGAATCATACACTTGCATGAATCCCAAATAAAATACTACAACATATGGTTGTTAACATGAATGATATACTTGTATGAATCCCAAATAAAATACCACAACATATGGTTGTTAACATGAATCACATACTTGTATGAATCCCAAATAAAATACCACAACATAACATGAAATCATATACTTGCAATTATCAAATATGTGTTGTAATAAACTACCACAAACATGTAGTTTTCAACATGAATAATATACTTGTGAATATCCAATCGTATACCACAACATTTCCAAATCGTTTAGAATCAAAGCAACATAGAAATATAGATTATTATATCCACAATTCCATTTCTCACTTTACACAAATCAAAACACAATTATTTATTCACATCGGAATAGTACTCTACTTACAACGTATGACGAATCTTCAATTCAGGAATCTGAATTCTGAATTTGGAGATGCTATCCTTTGTTGTAGGCGTTGTTTTGATTTAATTGACGTTGCTTTAAGCTTTCGAATTATCTCCTAATTGCCTCTCAATTTCTGACAGCTATTCCTAGTCTTTCCTCAGCAGCATGACGGTCTCATCTCCATTTTCGTTTGTGTGAATTAGTGTGAGTCTTAGGTCCTTTTTATAGAGTTTGTGAGTTGATTTGGACCGTCGATGGAGCTTGGTGTAATAATAGCCGTTCGTTTGAAGGAGAGACCAACCAGGAGCTGACACCTAGCCCTAATGACAAGGCAAGGCTTAGAAAATTGACCAATCACAGACCAGGCCAGCCGGGGGGGGGGGAGGGCTGGGTTCGACCTGGCTCAGGGGACAGGTCGACACGCCAGTCTACACCGTGTCGACTTGGCAGTCGACACGGGTGACCCAGGTCGACTACCCAGTCGACCTGGGTAGCCCCAGGTCGACTAACCAGTCTACCTGGGTGCCTTGGGCGGGAAAATTCCCGCCCTGGCCAATCCGGCCCGATTTTGAATTTTGAATTGGTTTTTCTGAGCTGTTTTGGTCTGTTTGAATTTTAAACTGAATTCTGAAACTTCCGGAGGCCATATCTTCTTCATACAGAGTCCGTTTTACGCAAACTCGGACTCTATCTCAAGCAGAATTCCGAGACGAATGCAATGGCGTATCCCATTTCCCTTAATTCTTTAATTTGAAATTAGTTATACTTTAATTTGTGAATTTCACTGTTATAGAATACACGGGGTGTTACATTTGGAGTTCATGATGTATTTCACATATCTCAACTTCGAAAGCACGTTCATGATCCAGACTTGATCGTGGAAGAAGCAGCTCAACAGGATATTGAAATCACTCCAAAATTAGCTGTTAGAAGAGAGCCGCTAAAGATTATCGGCAAAGAAACCAAAGAGCTGAGGAACAAGAAAGTTCACTTGGTCAAAGTTCAATGGAGTGGAGATCCGCGAGATTGTATTTGGGAAACCGATGAGAGCATTCAGGAAGCCTATCCTAGGTGTCGAGTAGACATCTCTGATTGACTCCGTTGCAAGGTACATTTACCACACTTTGCATTACCAATTAGTTCTCTACTTTGTTGTTATTTTCTTTCTTGGATGTGCACTTTTAATTCTATAGGCTAATTAATTTTAAAAGAGTATATGAATTGATTAGGACATTTTTGGAAGGTGAAAAATAAATTTGATTGTTGTGTGTGTTGTGTGATAGTAGACTTGTTTAATTAAATTGTTAGAACGATAGTTAATTTAATCAAAAATGGAATGAATGGTAGAATTTATTCGATTATATCATCCATTGAACTGATTAGGAAATAGCTAGAAATACATACATGTGCATTATATATGTTTGAACAGGCAAATGGATTAGCTGTTGAGTAAAGATTTTATTTGCGTGCCCGATAAATAGGTAAACCTTAATGAGTTGGATGCGAAATATTATTATATCAACTCCTGTGAATGCCATTGGATGCGGAGTGCTGGTTATTCTGTGTGTAATCATAAATGTCTCCATAGTATAGTGACAATTAAATTTGAACTACATTACATGGCGTACTTTTGAAGATAGGCATACTTCATCATATACCACATAAGCATTTGGAGCTTGTGTGACGAGGTGGAAGATTTACCATACGAGCGAGAGGCTTGTATGGCGATGACTATATTTTACAGGTTGAACTGATGACTGATATGGACTATTTAAATTGTAACGATAAAATTGCAAGATTAATAAAAACCCCACACGGGTCTGGAGTTGACAATAATCACGTCTCTCTAGTTATTAGATACGGCACATGGACTATTTATTTCCCAAACGGGACGAGGTGACGAGGATTTATCCTCTGGAGCATTTAAAATACACACTCCCTCAGGCTTTGACAGGGTGACGAGAATTTATTCTCTGGAGTTATTATCAATACACGCTCCCCTGTAAACACCAGGATATATCACTATAAATATGTGTATGCTTATTAGGATTTATTGGGTACCTAATACGGCCCAATAAATTTCCAAACCCCTCCCCGTACAAAGGAGGTTATGGCGAAATTTTTCGAAAATTCCGGGTGTTAGCCAAATTTTTGAATAATTTGAAAATTCTCAGAAACTGAAAAGTTGGAGAATGGAAGCCAGATCGAACGTAGAGTTGATTAATCAAACCACTTTCGACCTTGTTCCTTTTCGGGGACGAAAAGTTTTAAGTGGGGGAGATTGTAACGACCTAGAAAATCTGAACCAATTTAAAATTTTTAAATTGGCTAAAATAGTAGATTTTAAATATTTAAAATAAATATTTGAAATAATAGCTATGAAAACTGAGTTTGAATCGACAATTGAAAACGAATATAATTAATTCTAGTTATAAACAAGGCCTGAAATGGCGCGGTAGTTTCAAAATTTGAATTCAAACTTTGTCGCACTGTACCGGGTGCAAAACAAAACGGATTTGAGTGAAACCAAAAATATTTAAATCTGTTAGTGAATATCTTTCTAACGAATCTGAAAAATCGAAGTTTCATAGCGGAAAGCTAAAGTTATGGCCAAATGAATTTTCATAAAGGTCGCTATAGAAATTATATAGCCCAATGGCCATTTTGCATACAACCTCGGAATTCGACGAAACCACTTTTGTTGGATCCGGGATGTGAAGTTATTGCTAGGTTCCAAATTTCATAATTTTTGAAGCTAGTATGTGAGTGTGGCGAAGGAAAATGTGTTTTTGGTCAATTTTAGTTAAATTGGATAGACCAGAAAATGGCCATTTTGCAAACGGTCTCAGAATTCGACGAAACTAGTTTTGTTGGGACCGTATCGTCAAAACATAGCTAGATTTATTTTTCTGGAATTTTTCGAATCAGTATGTGGCCCTGGAAAATTGAGATGTACGTTCAAATTAAATATTGAATGTGTTATATTTTAATTTGAAGGAAAACTGACTCAAACAGTCGAATGGGCCCTCGAAACATATCCCATTATGTTCGAAATGGGGGTAAAACGCTAGGGACGACAGTCGTTGGGTCTGGATTGGGGTTCGTGAGAGAAAGAGGGTATTTTCGAATTTTAAAAATATATAAATAAATAAAAAAAGGGCCAATCATATTCTTTCTTCCCATTGCCGCGTTGACTCCCAAACCCGCTCCATCTCCAGACCCGACGACAGAAAAACCTCAGCACCTTCTCTCCTCTTTTTCTCCTCCGTCCCTCAATCGAATCAAGCGCCACCACCTGGATTCGAGAGCCCCTCCCCTCCTCGTCAAATCCGACCTAGTCTCGCCCCTCCTCATTCAGCCGTCTGCGAGATCCACCAGCTCGAAGTCGAGCATTTCAGGTCGCCGCCGCACCTCGAGATCGGCGTCGAATTGGGAGTGGTGCACGGCGCCGGGAAGCTCTTTCCAAGCCCTTCGACGCTAAACCATCTGATCGTGACCTCGTGCAGCGGATTGTGAAAGAGATTCAAACCTAGTTTTGAATCAATTAAAAAGGTATACGGCCTAATTAATTTCAAAGGGTTTCAACGTTTAAAAGCGTTGCAAACTATGATTTTAGTCTAAAAATCGTATCTTTTTCGTTTCCAATCGAAATTCAGTGAAACAAGAGATAGTGGACTCGTGTGGACGTCTTCTACATTCTACAAGAGACCGCACATTTTTCTGAGCCTTCTGCTATTTTTGGTTGAGTGGAACCCAATGTGAGATTTCTAATTTATAAACGATATGGAAAACGACGATGTATAAATTATATAGTCGATGTATGAGTTATGTAAGCGTTGTACACCTCTTGTATAAGCGTTGTATAAGTTGTACGTTCGATATATAAGTTGTATATGCGTTGTAAAAATTATATATGTGTTGAAATAGAAGTGAATTGATATATATATATATATATATATATATATATATATATATATACGCCCCTCGTCCACAAACCATGGACGATATTTATTGGTTGTGATTGGTGGGAAAATTGATTGATAGCGAATGGTTGATTGGAATTGTTTGTGGTTGATATTGATTGATTGTGGTTGAAAAATACTCGTTTAAGGTTGAAATATTTGGTTGAAACCACATAGGATTAGTTTGTGGAAATGAAATAAATATACATGCCGCCTGCGTGCGAACTAGATGCATGATTCCCCATTGTCAAAAGCTGCGAGGCTTTAAGGTAGAGCGGGGAGCCGTACAAGGGACGACCCCGGTTTTAACTACCCTGTCGTTATGCTGCCGAAATTTTGAATAATATTCATGTGTAAGAATTATTTTCCTGTGTTGAAACTATATTCGTGTGTTGTATAGAAAACCTTCATGTGTTGAATTGAAATTCATTCGTTGAATAGAATTCATGTGTTGAATGGTATTCATATTTTGAAATAAATTGTTTTATAATAAAAATCATATTTTTATTACCTATATGAACTATATAAAATAACCGCGTTTTGAAATGAAATTGTTTTATAATAAAAATCCTATTTTTATCACCTATATTAACTATATAAAATAGTCGTGTTTTGAAATAAATTGTTTTACATTAAAAATCACATTTTTATTATATACATGTATAGTAAAAAAATAGTGAAGTGTTGAAATAGAAGTCAGTTGGATAAAAATATCATTTTTATCAAATGTATGAAAAGGAAATTGTTTTTAAATCGAAGGATCGATTGTATTTACTTATATATATATATATATAATTAAAATATATCGAATAACGAACCTGCAGTTCGTATTTTGAAACCGTGATTTCAAACGATTAGTACGGGAGATCCGACCATCGGATTTTCCTGAAATCGCAACCGTTGGGTTCGCTTTGGAAATATCTTTCCAACGGCACCAACTTTGTAAAAATCCAACGGTTGGATTGTCTGGAAAGTTTAATTCAAATCTGAAGGAAAACAATGCCAGAGTCGATTATATTTATATATATATATAAATATAATTATATTTAATCGAAAAACGACGCTGTAGTTCGTATTTTGAAATCGAAACTTCAAACGATTATACCGGGAGATCCGACCGTCGGAATTTCCCGAAACTGGAACCGTTGGATTCGTTTTGAAAAGACCTTTCTAATGATGTAAATTTTGTGAAGATCCAACGGTTCAATTTTCTGATATGTGTAAATCAAATCTGGAGAAAACCAGCGCCACGGCCGCGTTATGGCCCGAAGCGTCGTTTTGAATAAATTGGCTATTTGAAAATAAATAAAAATAGCGATAAATCGTTATAAAATATTATAAACGATATCGATGTGAAATTTAGAAATTAACTGAAGGTTAGCTAAGCCGAATGGTTTCCTGGGTGTTGATCTGATGTTGGTTTCGGCCTTCGGGGTTAATATTTGGGAAATCGTTCTCTTACTGATTGACGGTTAGTGACTAATGAATTGAAATGATGCGTATGTATGTTAGTGTAACACTTGTTTATTATATATGTGAGTTGCTCAGAAAGACCGGGTCTATCCCATTCTGAATAGCTGAACCGACGATAAGAAATCGAAGATGAAGACGGTGGTCGAAGACCAGAGATCTTCACCTCGTTCGGATGGTAACCGAGGTCCTGATTGGGAGCCATCCCGAAATATGGATAATGAGTTGTTATCGTCCAGACATACGTGGTGATCGATGAGTTTGCGAGGTATATAGTGCCTCCGGTTTCGTTCAGACGCAGAACGGACTTGCAAATGGATTGTGTGTCTGACATTGGAATCCATGTTGTGTGATTGATAACCATCAGTTACATGGTGTGAATTGCCTGTGTGGCATGCTAAGATGCTGTGATCAGGGCTTCTGTTGAAAAGCAAAGTCTTGTGGTTGATGATCAAAGCACCGCCTGTGTGGCGTAGCTTTGTGTATAACGTGAATTCTTGAGCCTCACACCCTGGTATGAACCAGAAACAGGAGAAGGACCTCAGGGAGGGCATGCGTTTCCTTCTAGCTAGAGGTGGTGTCGGTGCTTAAACTGGCTGACATTTGTATTATTTTCACCTATGTGGTTGTTGCTGTTGCGAGGCGCCTCGGTTATATCAGTCGATCCGGGACCGATGGAGTCATTCTTTCGCTCATTGACGCCCCATAGGGCGGGGAAACGCAGTGTTCAGGATTTTAATCCACATCGGTGGACCGGCCCTGACGATCCTAGGGTCCCTCGACCTCTGATCCTGAGACACGGGCTAGAGCGTCTCGAAGTCGGTAAGGACTATCTTTTGCCTTGGTTCATGACGGAAATCCAATTTCCAAATACGGCATCGTGCGGTTTTGATTGTATATATATATATATATATATATATATATATATATATATATGGCGACATGATATATGGTACCCATGCCGTCTATGATTGATAGTTATGATTCAAATGGTTTTCAAAATATATATAAACTAGCAATAATATCAAATGATTTGTTTTGATCGTATCAAGCATATTTTGGCCATTATAAGGTAAAACTCTATCCTCCGGTTTGTGTTGCATTGTGTGATGGGAACTGAGTCTTATAATGGCTACATTTTTATAAAAAGCATTGCGACGTTGCAAAGAATTATTTGTTTTTAAAGCACTGGCAATCCAATGGAGTAAACCCGTTCCACGAAAGTGGCGTGGTCCTGTGATTAGCCATATTTTATATGATTGAGTAGATTTCTCATACCAGTCCCATGACTGACTCGTAGTTTGTTTCACTTGCAAACTTGGGTGCCCCTTTTTCTACACGGGCAGCCTTGTATTCAGGTTATTAGCAGGCTTTCTGGATAGCTGGAGCTGAAGATGGATTCTATCATTTATCTCTTTTTATGCTGTTCAGCTCCTATTGTACATATTATGTTTGTTTTCCGCTGTAGACATTTATGTATAAATGAACTGTATTTGTACTAAGTAGGATCATGTATGTCGTGTAACTCTAATGATTATTGTTTATCCAGTGTTTTATTGTTCATTATCTGGTGTATTTATTTATTTCTGTTCTGCTGTTATCTGTTTCTGTGTTATATTCCAATGATTACCCTTGACACCGTCAGTACGGGTTCTGGGGTCGTCTCACCAGAACTTAACTTTAAAACATCTGGTCATCATTTACTTTGAATGCCACATCGTCAGATCCGCCAAATCACACTTGATTGACGTCCACAAAAATACTCTAGTTTATTTGTCTAGAGAATAACCATTTCTTCGCCATCTACTATGGTACGTTTGGACAAATCAACTCATGTAATTCCTTTGGAAATACTTTGTCAGACATCCGTCCATACAAGTCATCCGAGAACAGGATGAACCGAAGGTACTCTCCTATTGCATCTCATATAGGAATCACCCCATGGATCAGTAGCGAGTATCCTTGCAAACCGTAACATCTCAACTACGACCAAATCACGTCAGAATATCTCTGCGTTGCAACACAAAGGATATTCGTCAAGTAATCCTTCCGCTTATGAAGATCCACGACCTTCACTTGCTCCGTCTTCAATCGACGACTTCACGTATTTTCTGGTCGGAATGGTTTTCGAATATAAATTCGATCCCGGTCTTTCCGTACCAACAATCGTATTGGTTTGGTTTGATAGTCTGTGTTTTAACTATCAAATAACAATAGTGTGAATACAATGAGTTCGCGGATTCGGTACTTGGCATGATTTGGCCTTTTTGAAATATATTTAACAAAATGGTTACTCACTTTCTTATTCTTTAATATATTTAAACCTTACATTGATTCTTAATTATAACAAAACTATTTTAAATACTTTCGAGCATATATAAGTATATACCCCGCTTTCCATTCCTATTGGAAATATCTATATTTTTCTTTAAACCCTTTTCCCTTTTCTTCCTTATTTAGCATCTCGATACATACATACATATATATATACACACACATATATTTATATACTAAATGATATAAGCCAAATTTCCTCTGATTAACTCTGACTGATTTACTTTGATCGATTAACTCTAACTTGACTAACTCGACTTATTTAAATCAACTGGACTAACTTGACTTGATTACTCCTATCAACTAACTAATATTCGACTTACTCCATTCGCTTGACTCTAGATCGCAGCGATCACAATGGTTACGCTTGATTCCCTCAGGAAACATCCGACCGCCGTAGGCTATCTGCAGCCCTGCGAATTACGCTAGCAGTCATATGCAATGACAACTCTTCCTGAATAACTATGTTTGACTAACCCTATTTCAAATACTATATTAGATCAACTCTAATTGAATAACAAATGTTCAATAAAATTTGAAATTAATATTCTTATTTCTTTTGAAGCTAATACTTCAATACTATTTAATTTCCCAAGACCCTGCATTAGAGTTCGATATTCCTCGTATAGGGTAAAACCAACTTCAACACCTTTACTTGCTCCAAACTAATACCATTCCTCGATAATAGTGAAGCCAATCAAGTTGGGGTATTTTAGTTACCTCTCAGACCTTGATCGACCCATTCTTACCTCGGAATAATATTAGTTTAACCACTAACATCAAAATCTCATTTCCCCTTCGATTTCAAATCTGGTTTTAAACCATCCCTTATATTTGAAATCCTCGTTTAATCCTCTCTTTACTTAACTTGTTCGATTAAGTAAATATCCATAAAACACCACCTTTACTTACCGATTCCATTTACCACCCTCATATGAGACTTGGATTATAAACCTCTTTATAAACTTTTACCACTTCCTTGGTCGAACCATAATGCCACTTAAGTTATTTCCAAATTGAATTCCTATTTAAAAGTCATTTTGCTAAATAAAAATAATAACAACTTCAACATTAACTATATAAGAATAGTTAACTTTGCTATTTATCAAAAATAGGATAATTATTACCTTTAAAAGCTTATTAAACAATAATTTATCTTATCAACACTAAACAATCCGATAATTACTTTAATTTGTAGTTAACAAAAGATTAACTAACATTGATCACCATTTGTTAAATATGACGAATATTTAGAAAATTCAAAGAATCAAATTAATCCCATTATCGGCATCAGTTAAAAACAGTTGGTTTTGTCGACCTTACATCTCAGTTAACCATTAACTGAATTCTCTTGTCATTTCCCCTTTTTGAATTAATTAAATAACTTAATTAATTTAAAAACATGATTTAATTGTTTTAAAAAAAACAGTTATCCTATTTTTTTCCAACCCGTAGTTAAATGCTGTGGGTTTTCCTCTGCTTTTAAAACTGGTATAAACCATTTAAATAATTTCTCTTATAACCCAATTTAAAATACTTATTTATAAACTCTAATTTAATTATTTATATAGACTAATTTCAAATCTTTAAATTCAGTAATAAAATAGTCTATAACTGTAAAACAACGTCAATTCACTTAACAGTAAACCGACGTTTTAAAACAACATAATTTAGGCCATTCCTGCCAATTAACCAATCAACACTGTCGGTTGATTTTAAACACAACACAGGTGAATATTTATTCAACCATCAACATACATATAGGTTTTGGTGTCAGTCGGGGTGAACAATTCATATATATGCACAACAAACAAAAATACAGTTTATTTGAGGAATCCGGTCGGAACCCTCCAACCTGTCCTTCTCTGCATCACAGATATCAGTTGATAAAAATATACGAATTAAATAAATGACGGAACATAAATAACTGCAACCAATCAAACCATAACAACCAATTTGCATCCATTGCATCAAATCAACCAATTTATACTGTAAATTGTAGATTATATTTTCCTATGGATTTACCACATCACAGGACTCCAGAAGGTGTGAGAATTAACTCACCAGATTTTGTTCTGGTTGACGGTTGACGCGTTTGTTCCTTTAAATCTTGAACGAACGTTCAAAATTTACTGAAATTTCAACTGCATCAGATCGACTCCTAGTCAGTGCCATCGGATAGGTCTCGTCCCTGCGATCCCAACGGATCCAGTTTCGTTAAATTTCATTAACGTATGTGAAAGATACGCTAATTTAAAGTTTGATAAATTATACGATATTAAACTAACTAATTATTATGTTAATTAAATAAATAATTATCTTAATTACCTTCTTTAATAATGGTTTCCTCCACGTCATCATCGGCTTAATCAAAACGCGTCTTCCCCCTTTTAAATTTTCCTGAACCCGATCCTCACCATCGTTGAAAGACACGGAGCCAATCTCCTCCAACCGCCGTCAACTTGGGCCACCGGAGTGGACGTCCGCCCTGTCAACCGCCTCGCCCCACCAAGCAGCTTCCACGCCCAGTGATTTGACCCCCAACCTAGCCCCAGGCCGCCGGAATTTTGGTTACCCCCAATTCTGTTCCTCCGCAAAATTCCACCACCACAGTCCACTTCGCCTGAACGAACCACCGCCGTTCTCTCCGACTTGCTTCCCCCCTTCGACTGACCTTCAGACCCGACACCAATTAGTGCCAGAGCCGCCGGAATTCCATCAAATCCGTTCGTTACTTCAAAAACTGCACCCAAAAACATCACCTCAGTTCATCTCTCGATTTCTCCGCCCACCGTCAATTTTAGAACCCGAGAACACAGCCATTTGAAAGCCTTATCTCTCCTCTACAAAACCCCCAAGGTCCCGTTCCCTCAAATCAAACAAATCCTTGTAATTTGGGCCAAAACCCAAAACTGTTCTTCGCTATTCATCGCGAATTCCGGCCACAACAGTCGCCCGATCACCCCCAACTTTTTGCTATAGCTAGATATCACCCCGATCTACAGCTTTGCCTTTGGAACCCCCCTCAAATTCTTCATGGATTTGAAAATATAAATGATTTTGCGTTTGAGCACTTTTTTGCAAAATTACATGGACAGAAATGGAGTTGGGCTGTAATTTCTGATTTTTGGGGTTATTTATAATGTGGAAATAATATAATTTATGTTGACGTGACCAGTGACGCTGACTAACGATTTTTCTTTCGTGTCTATCGCATTTTCGAACGTCGTTTATTCGCTCCTACGCTCACATACAAACCCAGTTCGAGACGCAGGTGGACGACATAGTATATTTTGACGATACGGTCTTAACGAAACTTGTTTCGTCGAATTCCAAGTCCGTTTGCTCGAATGGCCCTCGTTCATGTTCAAATGGTCGTTTATATTTGTATTTTATTTTGCCACGCTCACAAAATAACCCCGATTGACGCGCAACTTGAAATCTAGCAATAATTTACTATTGCGGTCCCAATAACATTTGTTTCGTCGAAAACTGAGGTCGTTTGAATAAAGGCCCTTTTATAACTGCCCAATTCAAATAAAATAAACCAATTTTAAAATACCTCAATATAAAATTATTAAAATACTGAAATTGGCCATACATGACTAGAATATCGTATACTACCACAATAAAATATCCCGGGTTGAATTCCAAGCCAAATCGATATTATAAAAATCTAAAACCTTCATATTATATAAACACAGCGCTATATATATAAAGGAAATTCCATAGCGTTTTTTTTCAAAATTTGATTTAGACATAAAATGAAATCTACACGACGAAAATTGGATTTTTCTCTGCCATTGGAAAGATATCGTCAAACCGGTCCCGACGTTTCTTATTTCGAGGAAATCCGACTTATTTTGAACCCGGTACGACCAATTGATGTTCAAAACGCCAAATCGCGAACTGCTGCGCCGTTGCAGCTCGTTATTTAATTAAATTATAAACCATATCGCTCGACCGTCGTTAAATGAACGAAATCGTCGTTGTAAATTTAATATAACCAATATTTGACCACTTTAAACTGCCCGATCACAATATATGGCAAATTCTATATTTTCCCAAATATTCTAGAAATTAAAATATTATTTTATTATATATTTAAATAATATATTCCAAATAAAATCGTTAAATTCGATTATTTAAATTCAAACCAATATTTTAAATAAATAAAATATTTCAATAAAATGGCCAGAAAAATACGGGACCTTACATTCCTTACCCCTTAAAATAATTTCTTCCTCGAAATTGATAAGGCAGAAAGAACGTTAAATCCCTTTTATCCTTTCCAAGAAGAATTAATTTTAAGACTCGAATTTATTTTCAAACTGACCCAATTGGTTTTAAAACCAATCTATTTCAAATAAAAGAATTTTATAAAAATCTTCAAAAAATTTCTAACTCCTTAAATTTTGGAAAAATTTCGGCAGAGTCTCCCCTACATGGAGGACCCTCTGCAATATTGCAGGATTAAGAAATATGTATACATCGAACATCATGGTCGAAAAATCCAAATTCCAAAATCAAAAACCCAAATCAAAACTAAAATTTCATACTTTCGTAGGCGTACCTTTTGGCGAGCGTTATTATGCGATAAGCGATAATTTATATTCGAGCTTGCTCAATTATTTTGCAGCTTTATTCAAACTGGATTCAATTAACTCCAGAATTTCTCTTTCGAATGGATTTTAAAACTGAATCAGCACTTCTGCACCTATTCTTAACTCAAACCAATTCATTAGTTCCCAAAACCAATGTCAATTATGTTCAAAAACATCCATATCATTCATATCAACTAATTCGACACACAGTTCAATCCATACGAGGTTACAATTATTTATAATCACTTCATTTACTTCTATAATTATCCATTCGGATTTAATTATCTGGATTGATTTATTCGAATATTTGTTTTAACCAAGTTGATTCATGTTCAGGTTCATATACATGAGATCGAGCACACCATCCAAACATATCACACACATCAACATTAACAAATCCAAATAATTTGCCCATATTATAATAATTTTAAAAATCATTACTTTTATCCTTTTATAAAATAAATGGGGCAAAGCAAATTTTAAAACTTATTTTTTTTATATCAAATCACAAATACGCGCTCTCCTTTATATACACAAACTCAATCTAGGGCATTACTAACCCCATCTCTATTGAGTCACGCCATAGAGCCAAGGTTATCTCTAAACCAATAGCTCTGATACCACTGTAACGACCCAAGGATTTTCAACCCCGAAAATCGACATAAAATCACCATGTAGACTATTCAAGCATCGAAAACACTGGATTGTCAATAGAAAGAAATTAGAGGGTGAGAATAGAAAGAAAGAAGTATTAGAATAGAAGAAAGAAGAAGAATCACACATCAGAATCTCATAGCGGAACGAATAAAACATAATATCAAATCTTTTTATACAAAAGGACTATATATACATACCAATCATCAGAGTACAACATACATCAATCACAGCGGAATAAGAACTTTATATAACTAGCGGTGAAGTCGCCTGCTTCTAGCTCCAGAAACTCCAAGTGAACATAACCTGTAAATACACTCGGTCTGACCCGAGCACATTTGAAGCAAAGCAAAATACACCGGGTCAGTCTGGAATATTTTCAGTGATAAATTCACAGAGCACACACTTTGTTTAACTTTGGAAAATATTTTCTGAAATCAAAGGATAATAGTAAGACCAGCCCACACATAAACACGAACGGTTTTTACCTTACTATAACACAAACCATTTTTGAAATCATAACTTGCTCTGATATTATCATAATGTCTAGATACTAGTAGATAACAATCTAGCGGAACACTTGCATCTCACGCTCCACATATATAGTATACAATCAAAACCGCGGGCGCTTATTGGATCTTGGATTCCAACCTTCAAAAGGTATGGGACCACCTGTCGATAGTGTATCTCTAGAGGCAAACACACTGGGTTCAACAAGAACGTCTTGCAACCCGGCCCTCACATGATCGACCACTCATTTCGCTTGAGTGTATCGAATGTATATCACCGACGGTTGGGATCAGCAACCGCCTCCCGAAAAGGGACAGCATCGAAATATAGATTAAAGAAGCAAATGGATTTTCTCTAGATAGGTGGTCATACACCCTAATGGGAGCGACCCACATAGCCATGCTGCCTGCCCGATTTTTGTCATTTCCCGGTCGATGAGGCTTGAGGGCAGAACTTAACTTTAAAACATCTGGTCATCATTTACTTTGAATGCCACATTGTCAGATCTGCCAGATCACACTTGATTGACGTCCACAAAAAATACTCTATGGTAGAGAATAACCATTTCTCCGCCATCAACTATGGTACATTTGGAGAAATCAACTCATGTAATTCCTTTGGAAATACTCTATCAGACATCCGTCCATACAAGTCATCCAGGAACAGGATGAACCGAAGGTACTCTCCTACTGCATCTCATATAGGAATCACCCCATGGATCAGTAGCGAGCAGTCCTTGCAAATCATAACATCTCAACCACGACCGAATCACGTCAGAATATCTCTGCGTTGCAACACAGAGGATATTCGTCAAGTAATCCTTCCGCTTATGAAGATCCACGCCCTTCACTTGCTCAGTCTTCAATCGACGACTTCACGTATTTGCTGGTCGGAATGGTTTTCGAATATAAATTCGATCCCGGTCTTTCCGTACCAACCATCGTATTGGTCTGGTTTGATAGTCGGTGTTTTAACTATCAAATAACAATAGTGTGAATACAATGAGTTCGCTGATTCGGTACTTGGCATGATTTAGCCTTTTTGAAATATATTTAACAAAATGGTTACTCACTTTCTTATTCTTTAATATATTTAAACCTTACATTGATTCTTAATTATAATAAAACTATTTTAAATACTTTCGAGCATATATAAGTATATACCCCTCTTTCCATTCCTATTGGAAATATCGATATTTTTCTTTAAACCCTTTTCCCTTTTCTTCCTTATTTAGCATATCGATATATATTGTTGGCTAGATTTTGGATCAAGCCACCAAGATCAATACACGTGTTCCATCGAGTCTCAAATATAGAAGTCATCAAATCCTGGCCACACTGACCATACGGATCGCGGATCGCCCCCTCTACCTCCGATCCGCTACAACCGCCACGATCCGATCCCACGAGCCATTATGTGAAGGGGTCTGAGTCATCCCACGAGCCGAGATTTAAGGAGATCGCGACACCTGTCCACAAGGGCTAACTTGACTAATTCTTCATCAAGCGACGAACCAGTCCGAGATTCTCGAGATTTGTGCCACGTATGACCGCGATCTGACTGAAGAAATCAGCTATAAATAGCCCAGAACTTGGCATTTTTGGGGGATCTTTTTGGGCAATTGAGAAACCTGATTCCACCATTATCATATTTCCATTGTTTCTAAAAGTTATCTCGAAATTATTGAGAGAATCATAGTTGTAAGAGTGAGATTGAGTGAAATCATTGATTGTACCCTCATTCAGCATATAATAAACAACGTATAAAGTGGACGTAGGCTCGTTAACGCCGAACCACTATAAATCTCGTGTCTTTTCTGCTTTTTCTCTATATTGCAGTTATAATTCTTCATAGATTAGAACAACTTGGGTGTTAGACCCAATTTTGGATCTAACATTTTGGTGCTTTCACTGAGAAAGAATTCTCAATGCATTGGATTGTCATTCTACTGTTTGGATACTCAAGTCCAAAGAAAACAGTCCAAAACCCCAACTTTTTTGACTTTTGAAAAGTTCTGAAAACTCGAAGTATCATGGCTGGAAAGAAGTCTAAAGATGCACGAGCATCGCAGGCCGAAGAGGCTGCAAACGAGGCGATTGAAGAGAGTGTGCACGAGCAGGTCGAGGAAGCGCCCACGGATCGCGTTGCGCAGGGGGCGATCACGATCGATGGAGGAGCCACGAACCAATCTGCTGAAGGGGTGACCACTAGATCGCGTGACCTCGCCACGAACCCACCTGCACCTGTCACCGCGACCCGATCCGAGGGGGCGCAATGAACCAATCCGATAAGCAAACCACCACTCAACCTCTGCTCGACCTGGTACGGGTCTTCTACGCATAAGAGAAGAAGTTGATGATGATCAGTTTGACCCGTCTGCACCTACTATTGAGGGAGACCTGTCTCGTATGCTTGACATGTACGATAGAATTTTTGAAGAACTAGTCGCTCAGAGACAAGAGAGTTCAACGCTGCGACAGAATCTGACTGCTATGGACAGGCGACTGGATGATCTCGTAAGGCAGAGGAATTCTCCCCCGCCTCCTTCTCCTTCCCCAGAGTTCACATCCTCATAAGAGGAGCCACGGAGAAATCACCGGTGGCCTCCGTTCGAAAGAGCTGAAAATATAGAGCAACTCCGATTTGGAACAGTGCCCTCTAGACAAGAAGAGGCGCTCAATCGGGGAGTTAACAACCGAAACGTAAATGGGCCTGCGCTGCCACCTAGGAACGGAGGAATTGTCGATCCAGCCCAGAATCAACCTGTCCTTCCTCCCCGCCGTGTGAATGACCATGGTAACAGGGGGCAAGGGAGTTCTGCTCAGGTCGTGGATGCCGCAGCACCAAGACACAGAAATGCTGGAATGGCCCGTAGAGCAAGAAGCGCTGATCCTGAGTCTACCTTGACTCATGCGGATGTTGAGGCCATGTTCAGATGAATGATGGTAGAAAACCGTGGACAGCGAACTGAAGACTGGGGAATAGGCCGCAACCACACACCTTTCACCGATGACATTTTGGAAGTTCAATTTCCGAGGAGATTTAATAGGCCGTAGCCACACACCTTTCACGGATGACATTTTGGAAGTTCAATTTCCGAGGAGATTTAATATGCCGCCTATGAACCGTTGTACAGGAAAGGCCGATCCGATCCAGCATCTGATGAGATATTCGTGGCACATGAACGCAGATGTTGCTTCTGACGCTATGAAATGTAACGCATTCCAAATATTTCTGGAGGACACAGCGCTAATGTGGTTCACTAGTTTGCCAGCGCGATCAATCTCCAGTTTTAGGGAATTAAGTGAACAGTTCGTGAATCTGTTCAGACTACATGCTCAGAGGTCTAAAAACGTTATTGAATTATCCCTCATCAAGCAGCGTACGAATGAATCTCTAAGGTCTTATCTCGACCGGTTTAACCTAGCAGTCACAGAGGTGAAAGATCTGCATGAGCAAACTGTGTTGAAGGCCTTAAATAACGGTGTTGATAAGGATACCGAGTTTGGAAGATATCTGGCCGGCAAACCGCCTCCGACCAGAGAAATATTTTATGAAAAAGCTAATGTCCGTTTACAACAGGAAGAGATATATGCTAATCGAAAAAGGAAGGCTTCTGATAAGGAAGATATCCAGAGAAATGTGGCCATCAAGCAGACAGGAGATAGCTCAGGAAAGGTTGAAGTCAATGTTGGGAATAAAAATCAAGGAAATGGTCGCCAACCGGGAAACAATAATAGCAATAATCGAAAGAGAAACTGAGGAAACGATTCTCAGAGAAGATCTCGACCTAGGCCATTTGAGAGTTTCACATCGTTAAATGATACATTGGAGAATATCTTCATGGATACCTATAATGTCCTCCCGTACAAAAGGCCTCCCCCGAGATTGTCGACAGACAAAGAACACGAAACTGGAAAGTTCTGTCTATTTCACCAAATCCATGGTCATTCCACAAATGAATGCCATCACCTGAGAGACTTGGTTAAAAGGCTACTCCGAGAAGGAAAACTCGATGAGTATAGGGTCACTCCCAGAGACAGGGGGCAAGCCGCATCAGACACAAACCAAAATCAAAACCAGAATCAGAGCCAGCCTACTCCTCGGATGACCCCTTTGCAAAAAGGGAAGAACATCGTCATTAACACCATAGTAGGAGGGCTTCATCTGGCCGGGCATAACTTTAAGGCAATGGACCAGTATGTCAATGCAGCTAAACAACCCCTCATGGTAGGAGTATGCAATAACCCTGAGGACATTGCTCCAGTCAAGCTACAAAAGACAATGACTGATGACATCATCTTTCTTTACAGAGATAGCATTGGCATTCACTCCCCAACTGAGTATCCTTTGGTAATCACAGCCACAATTGGTCCGGCCATAGTCCATAAAGTTCTGGTAGATAACGGAAGCTCGGTCAACATTTTGTTCAGGAAAACGTTCGACCAAATGAAACTTGAGCCGAAGGATTTAAAACCATGCGAAGGGTGGATACATGGATTCAATGGAGCCTCAACTGCTCCAATGGGATATGTAGAGTTTTCGGTAACCCTTGGGGAAGGGGAGCGCCAGAGAGTAAGAATCCTTCCTTCTGTGATTCTGCACGTCGAATCCCCATACAACGCATTTTTAGGCCGACCCGCCCTAGCAAAGTTCAGAGCTTGTATAGCCCCTTGGTGTTTATTAATGAAGTTCCCAACTGAAGCTGGTATAGGTATAATAAGAGGAGATCAAGTCGTGGCCCGAGCATGCTACATTGCAAAGTTGAAGATGCTCCGCAAAGGAAAAGATGTAGAGAATGAAGGCGCTTCCTCCCCGGCAAGGGAGGAAACGTTATAGCAACTAAAGAAAATAACTATGGGAGAGTCGCCCAGAGAACTGCCCGAGGACATAGATCCTAGAGAGGACAAAGAGCCTGGGGGCAGAATGGCGACTCCCAATGAAACAACTGTGGATATTCCAATCGATGATGGAGACCCAGAGAAGGTCCTGAAGATGGAATCCCAGTTAGACCTTATTCGAGCCAGAGAGCTAACGGATTTCTTGAAAGCCAATTTAGATGTATTCGCTTGGACCCACTCAGATATGTGCGGGATATCTCCTTCGATCATGAGTCATTCGCTAAGCATCAACCCGAAGCATCCTCCTGTCAAACAGAAAAGGCGAACGCTTGGCCCGGAGAGGTCAGCTGCTTTGAATGAGGAAATTGAGAAATTGAGAAGTAATGGATTCATCAGAGACTTAACATATCCAGATTGGATTTCCAACCCGGTCTTGGTAAAAAAGGCCAATGGAAAGTGGCGCACCTGTATTGACTTCTCGGACCTGAATAAAGCCTGCCCAAAGGACAGTTTTCCATTGCCAAGAATTGACCAGCTGGTGGATTCGATAGCTGGCCACGAACTCCTCTCTTTCATGGATGCTTATTCGGGGTACAATCAGATCCCTATGCACGTCCCAGACCAAGAACACACAAGCTTCATTACAGATTTGGGATTGTATTGCTATGCAGTGATGCTTTTGGCTTGAAGAACGCCGGTGCTACATATTAGCGATTGGTCAATAGGATGTTTTACAACCAAATTAGGAAGACAATGGAGGTGTACGTCGAAGACATGTTAGTGAAGTCCAAACAATTATCCGACCGTACTGCCGATTTAGCAGAAATGTTTGAAATTCTTCGGAAGTACGGAATGAAATTAAACCCTTTGAAATGTTCATTTGGGGTAGCATCAGGAAATTTTTAGGATTTGTCATCAATTTGTGTGGGATCGAGATTAATCCAAACCAGATCGCAGCAATCCGAAATATTCAGAAACCTGGACAAATTAAAGATGTGCAAAGCCTCGCAGGGAAAGTAGTGGCATTGAGTAGATTTATCTCCAAAGCTACAGATAAATGTGTCCCGTTCTTCGAATTAATAAAGCGAGGAAAGCGCAACTTCGAATGGACCCCTGATTGTATTGAAGCATTCCAGAATCTCTTGAATCATTTAGAAAAAACCCCAATTTTGTCTACACCCG
The DNA here is from genome assembly GCA_030737875.1 of Allium sativum. NCBI lineage: Eukaryota > Viridiplantae > Streptophyta > Magnoliopsida > Asparagales > Amaryllidaceae > Allium > Allium sativum. The sequence continues at coordinate 73,994,445 of CM060924.1, forward strand.
TAGATCATGAAGAATTATTCGTATATTTAGCGGTGTCAACCAATGCGATCAGTTCGGCTTTGGTTATAGAATAAGATAAGTTGCAAAGACCAGTATATTATGTGAGTAAGAAGTTGGCGGCAGCTAAACGAAATTATCCAAAGATAGAAAAGCTTGCGTACAGTTTGTTGATTGCATCAAGGAAGCTTCGCCACTATTTTCAAGCTCACCAGATTACTATATACACGGATCACCCGTTAAAACAAGTTCTTCAAAGGCCAGAGGCTTCGGGAAGATTACTCAAGTGGAACATTGAACTAAGTCAATTCGATTTGAATTTTCAACCCCGACGATCAATGAGGGACCAAGTGCTGGCAGACTTCATAGCGAAGTTTACCATCTCAAAAGATGACACAATAAGCGAAGAAGTCGATCCGCCAAGGCTACTCCTCGATCCCAGTGCCTGGAAGTTGTTCACTGACAGAGCAAAGAACGATAGACGATCTGGTGCCGGAGTGGTGCTCGAAACTCCAGAAAAACGGCTGATATATTATGCTCTCAGATTGGAGTTCCGCGCCACTAACAACGACTTAGAATACGAAGCCCTAATTGCTGGTTTGAAACTCGCAAAGGAGTTGAAGATTGCGAAGTTAGACATCTTTTGCGACTCCAAAATAGTTGTGAACCAGGTCATAGGAAAATTCTAGGCCAAAAGTCCTAGGCTGATATCATATTTAGAAAAAGTGAAGAAGTTGCTGGATGATTTTGACCATCACGACATATCCCACATTCCTCGAGCAGAGAACCAAAAAGCAGATAAATTGGCGAAAAAGGCCAGTCTGACAATCCTGAAAATACAGAACTGGTCCCGATGGAAGTCTTGCAGTCACCTAGTATAGATCAGATGGAAGTTGATCCGGTACTAGAGGTTGAACCTGAAAGGGAGTCATGGATGACTCCTTTGAAGAATTTTCTAACGAATGGAACGCTCCCTACGAAGAAAAGTGAGAGGCGTGCAATAATTCGGAAGGCCTCTCGGTATGTGTTGCAAGAGGGAGTCCTGTATAGACAAGGATTTTCAATGCCCTTCCTTCGGTGTATTGCCCACAGCGATATTCAGCGCGTATTGCAAGAAGTACATGAAGGCGAATGTGGAGATCACACGGGAGGCCAAACGTTGGCGAAGAAAATAATACGATATGGTTATTTCTGGCCAACCGTAAATAAGGATGCGGCCAAATAAGCGCGGCGTTGTGACGCCTGCCAGAGATTTTCTAAGATCCATAGGGCTCCATCAAGCCAGCTGAAGACGGTAACGAGTCCGTGTCCCTTCGCTATGTGGGGAATTGATATCATTGGAAGCCTCACCATAGCAAAGGGCGGAGCAAAATTCGCTATCGTAGCCGTGGAATATTTTACCAAATGGGTAGAAGCAGAGCCATTAACCACAAAAACAACCAAGCGAGTAATCAGCTTCATTGTTAGAAACATCATATGCCAATTTGGGATCCCAAGAATTGTCATAACAGATAATGGAACTCAGTTTGACAGTACTGAGTCCAGAGGTTTTTGCCAGAAATACCACATCGAGAAAAGATACACCTCTGTGGCACATCTACAAGCGAACGGCCAAGTGGAGGAGGCAAATAAAGTGATTAAATCCATCCTGAAGAAGAGATTAAAGCGGGCCAAGGCCATGTAGGTCGATGAATTGCCCTTGGCACTATGGGCCTATAGAACGACCTATAAATCGGCAACGGGCCATACACCATTTTCCCTCGCCTTTGGAACTGAAGCGGTCATCCTGGTTGAGTTAGAAGTACCTTCTCACCAAGTCACCTATTACGACCCAATGACCAACAACGAGTTGCTCCTTGAATCCTTGGACATGATCGAAGAGAAGAGGGACGAAGCCGATTTACGTGCCCTACGACATAAGCAGCAGATAGCTCGGTATTACAACAAGAAAGTCCGAGCACGAACTTTTGAACCCGGAGACTTGGTTCTAAAACGTGTCTTCCCATACTCAGTTCATATGGGTCCGAAATGGGAAGGACCATATTCCATCCTGCGAAGACTTGATAATGGAACCTTCAAGCTAACAACCGTAGATGGAGATGAAATCCCCAGAGTGTGGAACGCCCAGCATTTGCGGCCTTACCTGACGTGAAATCGTCAGTTTTATTCTTTTGTTTTTAGGACCTTGTAAAAAGGCACGACTTGCCTAAAATAGTCTGGTTACTTGAACAAAAGATTGTAAAGTGGACGTAGGTCATGATTCGACCGAACCACTATAAAAATATCGTGTGTCATTTACCTTTACTGCACCATTACCTATCTGCTTTATCTGGATTAATATAAATAATTGTTGTTTTTTGAGTTTGTCACAGATTATGCAGCAATATTGGAATATCCAATGCATTGGGTCACAAAGTTAAAGAGGAACCATAATTGAGGTCCACAAGGTGCGACAAAGTAAATCACCCCACGATCAAACTCTGACTCCTCAGAATCAGGAGAGAGTATAAAGGATGCGAAGATGACGTCCGCGAGGCGTGAAGGTGCACCATGATAAAACCGCCTGGCCAACACTCTAACCCGCTGAAGGATCGGGAGAGTATAAAGGCGCCAGAGATTTAGCGCCCCCAGAATTTCTGCCCCGCTGAAGGATCGGAGAGCAGACCTGAAACGAGCTCGAACTCTAACCCGCTGAAGGATCGGGAGAGTATAAAATTGTTAGAAATTTAGCACTAAAAGAATCTTTCCCCCCACCTTTCATAACAAGGGGCAACACACATGACTCTAATCAATCATTAATAAGCCCTGGCCAGGCATCATATTAAATGATTGATTGGGGGCATATACACACATCACATCTCTACACAGAATTTTAAAAATTTTCCTAATGCGATTCATGATTTAATCTTCAATTAATTAGGGTTTAAACATTTGTGGCTAATGCGATAAATTAAAATTGCAGATCCGTAGGTTTAGTTCCCCTTTTTATGTGACTGATTTGTCTTGAAGGGAAATTCTTGTTCATATCACAACAAGGACGAAAGTCAAGGTCGACCGAGACGAATCATCCCCTCATGCCGTTGTGCTGGCTACTCAGGAGGTTGCACAGAGATGCAAGGAACTTGGAATCACTGCATTGCATATTAAATTAAAGGCTACAGAAATCAATTTTTATTTACGAAGATGCAGAGATACAAGATAAGATAGTTAAACAAAACTAAACAAAAGTGAGGGCCATTCTCACAATTACATTTTCTGACCAGTGGAAAGCCTAAAGAACAAAATATGAACTAATATCTGCATCCTACTCATGCTTGGGAGGCTATTTTGGCTCCTTGATCTTCTTCCGCTTCCCCGACTCCTCCTTGTCAACATCCGAACGATCACCTTTTTCCCTCTTCCTCTTATCAACAAGAGGTTCTGGCGAAGAACAAGAAGATTGAGAGGCGAGTTGTGAAGTTATTGATCGGGAGGAGAATCTTATGACTAACCCAGTTTTGGGGTCGATTTCAGAGATAGGGGGCACGTATACTGGGTCATGTTCCCCTTTCATAAGAAGCAACTGCTTCTCTTCCTTAGCCTGTTTATTGGCCAAGGTTTCATCACCACCACCCTTGATTTCATCTATAATAACAACGTTATCCTCTTCATCCTCGTGACCACTGTCCGTGTCCTTCAAAGCAGCGATAACCTCGGCATCTGCAAGAACATCAGTGCTGGGTACCACAGGTGCCACGGTTACCTTTTCACCACCCTCAGTTTGCTTTGAAATCTCAGAAATTTCAGCATCAGTGCCTGAGGGGATGTCAACTTTCTCTGCCTCCGCCTTCTCTTCTCCCCTTTTCTCGGTCGATGTGTCACCTGTATTATGAGAGGCACATGTTAGTAACTCAACGGGCTGCTCCGCAGAATGGCGAAAAGTCATAACTGCTTTGACAAATTGTGGAGAAAATATGGAAATACCTTCAGCTGACATTTCATCCATGTTTACAGCAGAAGCTCTGATAGCCGAAGGAGTTGGGTGTATAGGAATTAGCGGATCGTCAGGACTATACTCCTCAACTTTGGGAGCCTTGAGCTCCGCCGCTGAGCTCAAGCCCCCGTTAAGTTTGCTTTTGCCCTTGGCCTTGGTCTTCTCCTTCTCAGCCTCTTCTTGGATTAGGCGTCTCCCCTCCTCCAAATCCTCGGGCTCTTTTCCTTTGAGGAGTCTCTGCATTAGCTGGCCTTCATCAATCTCATTGACCTTCAATCGCTGCCTCTCATCCTCGACAATTGCATCCCATATGTTGGCAAGAGTAACATGATAATTTGGGATCCAAGAAATGTCCCGAGTTTTGATGACTTGGCCTAAGAAGTCGAATACCAACTCTCCAAAACCTTCTATCTCTTTTTCAGCTTCGGCAAGCTTGTCAGCAGTGGCGGAAGCCGATTCAAGAATACTGTTAGCATTAGTCTCAGCAAGAACCGCTCGCCCCTCAACCTGAATAAGTCGGTCACTCAAGGCCTCCTTTTCTTTTTCGGCAACTGCGAGACTGTTTTTCAAGTCCGCTTTCTCCTTCTCCCAAGCAGCCTTTTCAGCATCAAAACGGCTCTGTGTTGTCTTCAAATCAGTATTGGCCATTTTAAGATCCTCTATTTCCTTTTTCAGAGAAAGTCGTTCTTGGCTATTAGAGTCTAGCTCTCTATGAAAACGCTTCCTAGCTTCCTCCAATTCTGTCTTATAGTTCTCTGCGTCTCGCTGAGCTAAAGCCAGACGGGCCTGTGCATCTTCCAAGTCTTTTTCCATTTTGCTCCTGGCCCTGTCATTATTCTCAATTCTCACCTTGGATCTGGCCGCATCTGTTTCTAGGTGACGGATGGTATTTGAAAGGTTAACGGCGTGCTTTTTCATTACCTCGTACTGTTTGGCTACATGGCACACATATCCTATCACCTCAGTATCCCAGTCCCTGGGAACCGGCTCAAGATCCGGTACAAACATCATCCTCTCAAAGAAAATATCGAGGAATTCCTTGTGCAAGCGCGCCAATTTAGCCTTATTTTCGGGGCCATGGATAGCATCTCGTGCAACGAGACTATCGGAGTCGTGATCGCCAGGGGAGATCAGAGCTTCTTTTCCTTTCTTCACGTTCTTGGCCTCGTCTTTATTTTTTTCCTCTGACTCGCGCTGTTTCTTGGAAGATTGGACATGAGAAGGCGTACTTTTTGGAGGGGTTAAGTCCCTAGGAAGTTGCTTACCCCCAGCCGGTGGAAGTGGACGACTGTGAGGTTTCCCGGAACCATGCCTGGGAGGAGATCGGGATCGTGTAGAATAAGTTTGAGGAGGGTAGCGAGGCTGATAACTATCCCTTCCCCAACTATCACTGCGAGCAGGATTTGGATTTGAATGAAGACTGGGTGTGCCCTCACGGAGGGAGCGATGAGAATAAGATCGTTTGTGCGTCATATTACCTACAAAAGAAACAAGTACACATTAAAACCTTGAATACTGATGGTATAAAAGTGTGGGGTCAAAAAGTGCATGTGATTAGTGCATCCCATATAATTCCCCCTAACAGACCAGGGCACGAAGTTAGGCTCGTCTGGGTTGTTTCTCGTTCCTCAACTGGAGCATTTGTTTCCTCAGAGATAGGAAAAAATGACTCCCCTCCGAAATCTTCTCGTGTATATACATCGTCGGGTATAGGAATCTTGCTAAGTTCCTTGAATAACTGCTCCTCTGTTAAGTCATCGGGAGCGGCAGGCTCAACCGGTGGTGAGGCCCTTGAGGGAGAATCCTTCGAAGAGGCTAGGATTTTCTTAGGCTCCCCAGCCTGGGCCTCATCTCCTCTATATACATTTAAATCTTCATCATCCTGGTCAATCATCGGTGAAGGGCTCCTATGAAGTCTGGTTGTCTCGGCTGCTTGTGATGTCCCTTCTCCTTCCGTCGGGGGCACGTACTTGTAAGGTTTGCCACCCGTTCCAACTCCAAATCTTATGTCCAGAAGGAGATGCCTGTGAAGATTCTCGTCAGTAATACATTTCTTGATCTTTAAGAAGTCCGATTTGCTTTTAAGAAGAAGGGATAGTCGATTGTTGTACATTGAGCCTTCTGTCTTCGGAAAAGTGTGATCTGTATAGAAAAAAGAAGCATGTTAGCACTCCGATTTCTTAAATGGGTTATTAATTCAAAGTATGGAAATTTACTTGATTTAATCCATCTTCTCGCACACCCAGCCTGTCGCTTTATATAAAACCAATCGGCCTTGGGATCCCTTATGTTGCTGTAACCGTCAGACAAGACCTTCCTGTTGGCTACCGACTCGAAGAAAGAAAAATTTGGGGTCGCTGTAGAACGATTCTTGAAAAGGTAGTAGAACTTCAAGTCTTTAAACGTAAGCTCAGTTTGCAGGATTTCTGCATACGCAATGTACAAAGTGTATAGGGCTGCGTAGGCATTGGGATGAAGCTGCATCGGAGCAATACCCAATCGTTTTAAGGTTTCAATGGCGATTGGAGAAAACAGAGGAATAGCGCCTACTCCGCACATGAGTCGGCTGATTGTCATATACCCTTCCGGAGTCAGATGAGGTCTATCTTCGCTTCTAGGTGTTCTCACATCATCCCAGGTGATCCCGTGTTTCAAGAAGATTTTCTTAAGTTTTATGTCGTCTAGTTTGGAAGCTAAAGAGTCATTGAATTTCTCAGTTTCTAGTGCACCAGGAATCTCATCGGGAGCTCGGTCATCCACTTCGGACTCCTCATCAAGCGAGGTACTCTCAGATGAATCCGATTCTGTTTCTGCCTCATATTCGGATTCAGAATCCTCACCCTCTGGATTAACTGGAAGGACCTCGGGGCTATGGTGTTCTGACATCTCAGGGTCCACCTCTGTTTCAGAACTTGTAGGAGAACGATTACCTGACATTACTGTTTAGGCGAGTAAACATGAGAAATTAGAATATAATTAACCGTCCCCCGTGTGTGTAATTGCAAGTGTGTGCCTGTGCATACATAGGAGAAAAGCATAAAGATTAGCTACATAAGCAAGATATTGGTCGTAATGCGCTATCAAGTTACGCTGTCATTCAGTCCAGAGGGATTATCTCGTAGGCTCTAACCTAACTGTCCACTGGTGTATCAAGTCAAGTTGCATTGTTTATTTAACAAGTAAATCGGATCGCATGTCTCATTGGATCGCACATCTCCTCGAATCATGAGTTAAGGATTGGATCGCGGAGCGCCATCGAATCGTGAAGCAAACACAGACTTGTAGCTGAAACACCAACTCGTAGAAGAGCGTCGGATCGTGGAAACTAGAATAGATCGCAATAACCCCTCACGATCCGCATCGACCACCTCGACCCGATCCGATGAGTCAGATTTTTGAGCATCCGTCCGTTCTCCTCGATCCGATCCACCATTGTTGCCACGATCCGATTCGCTGTCCCCATCCTTTCTCCCTTCTTCTCCCTCATCTTTCCTCCTAACTCACGAACCCAGGTGGTCGAAATCAGCACCACCGTTCTCCCAAAAGCCTCAATTTTCATGAAACTCCATCGCCCTCTCCTCTCAAAACTGTGAAAAATAAGGAGAAACAAGAACAAAGGGACACTGATTGTTATTATAATTACCTATTTTTATTTTAACTAAATAAGATTATCTCTCGGCGATCGCGAGTTAGGGTTTAAGACCAATGGCGGCAGCAAAAGAAGGAAGAAGGAAAGAAGAAAGGGAAGGGGTCGGAAATATATAGGCGAATATGTGACTTCCCTTCTTCCGTTCCTTGTCTTATTCGACCCTTGGGGGGCAGCAGGCAGCAGGCCGCAGATCCGAGCCCAACAGGAAAAGAGGAGGCCGACCCGTGGATCGACTCGTGATGAAAGTTGGCTCATCACACTTAAAGCCTCCACGAAGATCGGAGCGAGACGAGCACCACATATCACGGACCGCATATGACATAGGCGACCTGAACCAAAAAAAAATAAATAATGATGATGATTAGAATTTAGAGATTCTTGCAAAAATTTGAGAGTTTACCTGACAATCACCCGACAACTTTGCAATGAAATCTCCAAAAGATCCCAGAAAAGAGGACTATCCGACGAACAAAAAAATAATCAACGGTACATCTTGATATTTATACTAATCAGGAGACATTCCTTTTTGGAAACGATACGACGTTACAGACAGACACAACCTTTGATTTGCATCGCTTCAGGAAAAGTCGGCTCAGTAACTTCAAAGCATATTCCATCCTTGATAAAACATACTTCGAGAGGGCAAAATGTTGGCTAGCTTTTGGATCAAGCCACCAAGATCAATACACGTGTTCCATCGAATCTTAAATATAGAAGTCATCAAATCCTGGCCACACTGACCATACGGATCGCGGATTGCCCCCTCTACCTCCGATCTGCTACAACCGCCACGATCCGATCCCACGAGCCATTATGTGAAGGGGTGGACTGAGTCATCCCACGAGCCGAGATTTAAGGAGATCGCGACACCTGTCCACACCGGCTAACTTGACTAATTCTTCATCAAGCCACGAACCAGTCCGATATTCTCGAGATTTGTGCCACGTATGACCGCGATCCGCCTGAAGAAATCAACTATAAATAGCCCAGAACTTGGCATTTTTAGGGGATCTTTTTGGGCAATTGAGAAACCTGATTCCACCATTATCATATCTCCATTGTTTCTAAAAGTTATCTCGAACTTATTGAGAGAATCACAGTTGTAAGAGTGAGATTGAGTGAAATCATTGATTGTACCCGCATTCAGCATATAATCAACAACGTATAAAGTGGACGTAGGCTCGTTAACGCCGAACCACAATAAATCTCGTGTCTTTTCTACTTTTTCTCTATATTGCAGTTATAATTCTTCATAGATTAGAACAACTTTGGTGTTTGACCCAATTTTGGATCTAACATATATATATATATATACATATATTTATATACTAAATGATATAAGCCAAATTTCCTCTGATTAACTCTGACTGACTTACTTTGATCGATTAACTCTAACTTGACTAACTCGACTTATTTAACTCAACTGGACTTACTTGACTTGATTACTCCTATCGACTAACTAATATTCGATTTACTCCATTTGCTTGACTCTAGATCGCAACGATCACAATGGTTACACCTGATTCCCTCAGGAAACATCCGACCGCCGTAGGCTATCTGCAGCCCAGCGAATTACGCTGGCAGTCGTACGCAATGACAACTCTTCCTGAATAAATATGTTTGACTAACCCTATTTCAAATACTATATTCGATCAACTCTAATTGAATAACAATTGTTCAATAAAATTTGAAATTAATATTCTTATTTCTTTTGAAGCTAATACTTAAAAACTATTTAATTTCCCAAGACCCTACATTAGAGTTTGATATTCCTCGTATAGGGTAAAACCAATTTCAACACCTTTACTCACTCCAAACTAATACCATTCCTCGATAATAGTGAAGCCAATCAAGTTGGGGTATTTTAGTTAACTCTCAGACCTTGATCGACTCGTTCTTACCTCGGAATAATATTAGTTTAACCACTAACATCAAAATCTCATTTCCCCTTCGATTTCAAATCTGGTTTTAAACCATCCCTTATATTTGAAATCCTCGTTTAATCCTCTCTTTACTTAACTTGTTCGATTAAGTAAATATCCATAAAACACCACCTTTACTTACCGATTCCATTTACCACCCTCATCTGAGACTTGGGTTAAAACCTCTTTATAAACTTTTACCACTTCCTTGGTCGAACCATAATGCCACTTAAGTTATTTCCAAATTGAATTCCTATATAAAAGTCATTTTGCTAAATAAAAATAATAACAACTTCAACATTAACTGTATAAGAATAGTTAACTTTGCAATTTATCAAAAATAGGATAATTATTACCTTTAAAAGCTTATTAAATAATAATTTATCTTATCAACACTAAACAAACTGATAATTACATTAATATATAGTTAACCAAAGATTAACTAACATTGATCACCATTTGTTAAATATGACGAATATTTAGAAAATTCAAAGAATCAAATTAATTCCATTATCGGCATCAGTTAAAAATAGTTGATTTTGTCGACCTTACATCTCAGTTAACCATTAAAAGAATTCTCTTTTCATTTCCCCTTTTTGAATTAATTAAATAACTTAATTAATTTAAAAACACAATTTAATTGTTTTAAAAAAAACAATTATCCTATTTTTTTCCAACCCGTAGGTAAATGCTGTGGGTTTTCCTCTACTTTTAAAACTGGTATAAACCATTTAAATAATTTCTCTTATAACCCAATTTAAAATACTTATTTATAAATTCTAATTTAATTATTTATATAGACTAATTTCAAATCTTTAAATTCGGTTATAAAATAATCTATAACCGTAAAACAACGTCAATTCACTTAACAGTAAACCGACGTTTTAAAACAATATAATTTAGGCCATTCCTGCCAATTATCCAATCAACACTGTCGGTTGATTTTAAACACAACACAGGTGAATATTTATTCAACCATCAACATACAGACAGGTTTTGGTGTCAGTCGGGGTGAACAATTCATATATATGCACAATAAACAAACATATAGTTTATTTGAGGAATCCAGTCGGATCCCTCCAACCTGTCCTTCTCTGCATCACAGATATCAGTTGATAAAAATAGACGAATTAAATAAATGACGGAACATAAATAACTGCAACCAATCAAACCATAACAACCAATTTGCATCCATCGCATCCAATCAACCAATTTATACTGTAAATTATAGATTCTATTTTCCTATGGATTTACCACATCACAGGACTCCAGAATGTGTGAGAATTAACTCACACGATTTTGTTCTGGTCGACGGTTGACGCGTTTGTTCCTTTAAATCTTGAACGAACGTTCAAAATTTACTAAAATTCAACTACGTCAGATCGACTCCTAGTCAGTGCCATCGGATAAGTCTCGTCCCTGCGATCCCAACGGATCCAGTTTCCTTAAATTTCGTTAACGTATGTGAAAGATACGCTAATTTAAAGTTTGATAAATTATACGATATTAAACTAACTAATTAATATGTTAATTAAATAAATAATTATCTCAATTACCTTCTTTAAAAACGGCTTCCTCCACATCGTCATCGGCTTAATCAAAACGCGTCTTCCCCCTTTTAAATTTTCCTGAACCCGATCCTCACCATCGTTGAAAAACACGGAGCCAATCTCCTCCAACCGCCGTCAACGTGGGCCACCGGAGTCAACGTCCGCCCTGTCAACGGCCTCGCCCCACCGAGCAGGTTCCACACCCAGCGATTTGACCCCCAACCTAGCCCCAGGCCGCCGGAATTTTGGTTACCCCCAATTCTGTTCCTCCGCAAAATTCCACCACCACAGTCCACTTCGCCTGACCGGACCACCGTCGTTCTCTCCGACTTGCTTCCCCCTTCGACTGACCTTCAAGCCAGACACCAATTAGTGCCAGAGCCGCCAGAATTCCATCGAATCCATTCGTTACTTCAAAAACTGCACCCAAAAACATCACCTCAGTTCATCTCTCGATTTCTCCGCCCACCGTCAATTTTAGAACCCGAGACTACAACCATTTGAAAGCCTTATCTCTCCTCTACAAAACCCCCAAGGTCCCGTTCCCTCAAATCAACAAAATCCTTGTAATTTGGGCCAAAACCCAAAACTGTTCTTCGCTGTTCATCCCGAATTCCGGCCACCACATCGCCCGATCACCCCCAACTTTTTGTTGTAGCTAGATATCACCCCGATCTACAGCTTTGCCTTTGGAATCCCGCTCAAATTCTTCACGGATTTGAAAATATAAATGATTTTGGGTTTGAGGACTTTTTTGCAAAATTACATGGATAGAAATGGAGTTGGGCTGTAATTTCTGATTTTTGGGGTTATTTATAATGTGTAAATAATATAATTTATGTTGACGTGACCAGTGACGCTGACTAACGATTTTTATTTCGTGTCTATCGCATTTTCGAAAGTCGTTTATTCGCTCATGCGCTCACAAACAAACCCCGTTCGAGACGCGGGTGAACGGCATAGTATATTTTGACGATATGGTCCTAACGAAACTTGTTTCGTCGAATTCCAAGTCTGTTTGCTCGAATGGCCCTCATTCTCGTTCAAATTGTCATTTATATTTGTATTTTATTTTGCCACTCTCACAAAATAACCCCGATTGACGTGCAACTTGAAATCTAGCAATAATTTACTGTTGCGGTCCCAATAAAATTTGTTTCGTCGAAAACTGAGGTCGTTTGAATAAAGGCCCTTTTATAACTGCCCAATTCAAATAAAATAAACCAATTTTAAAATACCTCAATATAAAATTATTAAAATGTTGAAATTGGCCATACACGACTAGAATATCGTATACTACTACAATAAAATATCCCGGGTTGAATTCCAAGCCAAATCGATGTTATAAAAATTTAAACCCCTCATTTTTTATAAACACAGCGCTATATATATAAAGGAAATTGCATAGCGTTTTTTTCAAAATTTTATTTGGACAAAAAATAAAATCTACATGACAAAAATTGGATTTTTCTCTGCCATTGGAAAGATATCGTCAAACCGGTCCCGACGTTTCTTATTTCGGGGAAATCCAACTTATTTTGAACCCGATACGACCAATTGAAGTTCAAAACGCCAAATCACGAACTGCCGCGCCGCTGCAGCTCGTTATTTAATTAAATTATAAACCATATCGCTCGACCGTCGTTGAATAAACGAAATCGTCGTTGTAAATGTAATATAACCAATATTTGACCACGTTAAACTGCCCGATCACAATATATGGCAAATTCTATATTTTCCCAAATATTCTGGAAATTAAAATATTATTTTATTATTTATTTAAATAATATATTCCAAATAAAATCGTTAAATTCGATTATTTAAATTCAAACCAATATTTTAAATAAATAAAATATTTCAATAAAATGGCCAGAAAAATACGGGACATTACATTTCTACTCTTTTTATTGACCATAGAATGACAATAAAAATATACTTTTGATTCCATTCTTTATTTTTATTTAAAATGTAATTAAAATATAGCCTTTTAATGTAATCTTTTATTATTTTAAAATGTTAACAAAAGTGTAACTTTAGAATCTATTCTTTTATTTACATCTAAAATGTAAATAAAAGTATAACATTTGATTCTAATCTTTTATTCTCTATATTTTGACAATAAAAATATAACATTAAGTTCTACCTTTTATTTACATCTAAAACGACATTCGAAATGTAACTTCAAAATCTAATCTTTTTTTGTTCTCTATTTTGACAATAAAAATATAACATTAAATTCTATCTTTTATTTACATCTAAAACGTAAATGAAAGTATAATCTTTCTAATTCATATTTTAATTTACATGTAAAATGCAAATAAAAATGCACCCTTTATATATATGTGTTTATTTACAACTAAAATGTAAATACAAGGGTCACTTTGATTTTTATGTTTTTATTTACATCTAAAATGTAAATAAAAATGTACTTTTAAATATATGTGTTGATTTACGTGTACAATGCAAATAAAAATGTACTTTCTAAAATGATGTTTTTATTTACATATGAAAAGAAAATAAAAATGTACTTTCTAAAATGATGTTTTTATTTACATATGAAATGCAAATAAAAATGTACTTTCTAAAATGATGTTTTTATTTACATATGAAATGTAAATAAAAATGTACTTTCTAATACGATAATTTTTTTTACATATGAAATGTAACTAAAAATGTACTTTTCTAAAATGATGTTTTTATTTACATATGAAATGCAAATAAAAATGTACTTTCTAAAATGATGTTTTTATTTACATATGAAATGCAAATAAAAATGTACTTTCTAAAACGATGTTTTTATTTACATATGAAATGTAAATAAAAATGTACTTTCTAAAATGATGTTTTTATTTACATATGAAATGTAAATAAAAATGTACTTTATAATACGATGTTTTTATTTACATATGAAATGTAAGTAAAAATGTACTTTTCTAATTCGTTCTTTTTATCCATACCAAAATGTAAATAAAGATGTCACTTTATATTTTTATTCTTTTTATTTACATCTACAATGTAAATAAGGTGTCTTTTAAAATTTGTTCTTTTTATTTACAACTACAATGTAAATAAAGGTGTCATTTAAAATTTGTTCTTTTTATTTACAACTACAATGTAAATAAAGGTGTCATTTAAAATTTGTTCTTTTTATTTACAACTACAATGTAAATAAAGGTGTCATTTACCACTATATAATAACAAATGAGGAATTTTGTTGGGATCTAACTTTATAATTAACATCCCTAGATTGGAAATAAAAAGATAATTTCAGATCTGAATTTTAACTCAACTAGAAATTCTACGAACATGAGGTTCTATCGTAGATCTAATAAATCAGAATATCCCACAAACAGCGATAAATAAATTCTAATTTACCAATATCGTAGATCTAGATTATTCACATACATACAGCGATTCAAATAACGAGCAAATAATTAAATTATTTAATTATTTAAAATCAGGAATCTCACAGTCGTGTTGCAAATTTTGCCAAAATTCCATCAGCATGGAATTGCTTCTTTTCTGAACAACAGCGTAGATCTCGTCTCTACGATCATATAGGATCTGAAATCGTTAATTTTCGTTGTCGTATGAATCAGATACGGTTTATTTTACATTGTTATTAAATTAAAATAAATTAATTTAAATAATTAAATAGTTTACCCCTTCTTCTACCTTATACAGATAAGGGCCATGAGCAAACCCAATTGATTCCAACCTAGGGCTCTACTTTGCGTTCAAATGGTGCAATGGTTTTAAGATCAGACGATGCTGCAACGATGGGGGCTGAGCGGTGCACCGGCGGGATGAACGCCAACGAACTCGGTGGTTGGATGCGGCCTAGGCGGCGGTCGAGACGGGCCGGGTTCACGGGTCTGGTTCTTGGGCTGTGGTGAACGGTTTGGGGTGAAAACCATATGGATGTGGAGCTGGAGAGGAGGGCTACAAAAGTCTTAACTGGAGTGCGGTGATTTATTTTTTGGATTGCAATATTTTAGAGAGAGAAGGAGGAAGCAAATTTGGCCATTGATGGATAAGGGTTCGGTGGCGGCTGATAACGTGAATAGTGTTTAGGGTTTGGACTTTTTCTAATATTTCTAATATTTTAATGTAAATTTTGCAAATAAATCCATACGTTCTCAACAACTCCGATTTCAGTCCAGTTAGAGTTGACCCTACCCAATAGCCCCCGTTTCGGATCCAATGGGCAAGATCTCGTCAGCCCAAACGGCTGTTTTAATCCTGTTTCATTTAATTTAATATTTAAATCATTTATTAAATTAATTCAATCGTACATTTAAATTCACCGGGGCCACATACGAACTCAGAAAATTCTAGAAAAATTATTTCTGGCTTTGTTATGATGATACGGTCCTAACGAAACTAATTTCATCGAATTCCGAGACCGTTTGAAAAATGGCTATTCTCCAGTCGATTAAATTTGACTGAAATGAACAAAACATATTTTCTTTTGCCACGCTCACAGATTGTCTCGAAAAATTATGAAAATTGAAATCTAGCAATAATTTGACATTTCGATTCCAAGAAAAGTGGTTTCATAGAAAACAGAGGTCGTTTGAAAAATGGCCTTTTATACGGGCTATTAATTTTACTATAACGACTATTCTGAATATTCAACCGGGCATAACTCTTCATTCCCGCTATAAAATTTTGATTTTTCAGATTTGTTGGAAAGATGTTTTCAAAAAGATTTAGATATTTTTGGTTTCACTAAAATCCGGTAAATTTTGAATTCGGTACATTCAGTCAAAGTTCATCTTTGACTTTTCAAACTGCCGTGCTAATTCCAATTCTTTTTGGAATTAAAATAAATATATTCGTTCTATCTTCGATTAAAATAAATTTTTAACCTTTATTACATAAAATAAATTATTTTAACTATTCCAAATTCACTGAAATAGCCAAAATAAAAATTTTAAATTGGTTCTGATTTTCCGGGTTGTCACACAGTATGTGGCCCCGATAAATTAAAAATGTATGTTCAAATTCAATATCGACCATTATATTAATTTATATTTTAATTTTGATAAAAAATGATCAAAACAGTAGAATTGGCTTTCGAAACATATCTCATTTTGTCCGGAATGGGGGTATTTGGTTAGGAACAACAGTCGTTGGAGTTCGTTTAGAGTTCAAACACAAAATTTCACTTTTCGGAGATAATGGAATTAAATAATAATATAAAATAGGTATAAATAGCCCATATTCAGTCCAAACCCTCATTATCAAAACCCTAGCCGCCAATTTCATTTCATGGCTGAAATAATTCGACTTTCGTTCCCTCTTTTATCTTAATCCATCAAGAATTAGAAGATGATTTCTGCACGAAAGTTGTAGAGATTCACATGCTCTACAAATTCATACGGTTAAGATCATGTTTTGTGTAGTATTTTTTGCGACTCTCATGCCTCAAGGGCTGCGATTTATGTAACAACCCGTATTTTTGAATAACATGTTATAACACAAATGGAGGCTGAATTAAACTGTAAATTCTGAATCAAGGGAAACAGGCTGTGCCATTGCGTTCGTCTCGGAAAAATACGCGAAATAGAGTCCGAGTTTTCGAAAATCGGAGTCCGTATGACCAAGATATGGCCTCACGAAGTTTCACGAAAAATTCACAAATTAAAGTATACTTAATTAAGTGAAATGGGTTGCGCAGAGAAATATATACATATTGATATATATATAGATAATTGAAAATTAAATAAATAAATATGCAAAAATGTTCAAAACAGCGAATTGGTAGAGGGGAATAACCGAACCGGCCGATTTTTGAGGTCGACCCGAGCCCGTTGGGTCGACTAGGGATTAATCCAGGGTGTTTGGCTGTCAACCCGTGGGCCGATTCGCACAAATGCAGATTTTGCATTTGAATGGTTCTCATGGTTCAGCTTTAATCTAAAGGCCCTAGATGGTTCCTACACTTGACTTCTTCCCCAAGACATGCTTTGATTGCTTGGATTGAATCTAGGGTTAATCCTATGGCTAATACTATCCTAATCCTCTATAAAAAGACCCCTAAACCTAGCTTAAATCACCATTATTCAATCCTACAACTAAACTATGTCAAATTTGTTCCTCTCATGGCCTCCACTCTCATGCTAAAATTCCTAAGCCTATTTCTATGAGAGATTGTGAGTTCATACAAGTGCTTTCAAACTTGTATGAGTGTTCTTAGTTTGCATTCAAGTCAAGTTGCAACATTTCTATTTCAAAGCAAGGATTTTTATTGATTTGGCGCAAGGGTTTTTCAATTGGGGCTTTCATATTTTGGTGCTTGCATAAGGGCTTCATCTCAATCTTTATAATAAATATTCATTTGTGTCTTCATAGCGTAGTAAGCCCTTTTCTACTTTCTTTCTTTCAACTCTAAAGTTAAATGAATGATGCAAGTTTGGTTGATCATTATATGCAAGTTTGGTTGATCATCATATGCAAGTTTGGTTGATCATTATATGCAAGTTTGGTTGATCATCATATGCAAGTTTGGTTGATCATTATGCAAGTTATGTATGACACATGTTGCCATGTTATGCAAGTTTGGTTGATCATTATATGCAAGTTTGGTTGATCATCATATGCAAGTTTGGTTGATCATTATGCAAGTTATGTATGACACATGTTGCCATGTTATGCAAGTTTGGGTTGATCATGTTATCATGTTATGCAAGTTTGGGTTGATCATGTTATGCAAGTTGGGCTGATCATGTTATCATGTTATTCAAGTTTGGGTTGATCATGTTATGCAAGTTAAACTTGGGTTTGTGACCTTAAAGCTTCAAGCTTTATGTTAAAAGTTGCATTTTGGCAACATGAAAGTTATCATATTCCTTATGATAACTTGCATGTGAGGCCAAATGCGAACTTCTAGCAACCTCTACATGTTATTTATCACCATGTATCACTCATATGCTAAGTTTGGTTTTATGCATGCTTTTGAAGCCTCATAATGCAATATGCAAGTATATGAACATATGTACATTTCATATGCCACCATGTTAAACTCGTGGCTTCAACACCTTTTTGTCATGGTTATGCCAAGTTCCCTATTTTATCCTTTATGCGTTATTGCGATTATGTAAACGATGGGATTATGTTGGGGTTGGGTAACATAATGACATGAACATGATTTTTATAACATGACGTGATATGTAATTATGTTTTGGAAACATAATGGACATGACACTTAGAAAAGATGAGTGTGGCCAACTCGAGGTTGGGTTGAGTTTGTAGCATAAATCTACCCAGACCCGCCCGGCTTAACTAGTGGCTACAAACAATAGGACCCATTGTGAGAAGTTGGTCATGTTGTGCTCGAAACCGAGGTTAGACCAGGTTGTGGTGTAAAGCTACCCGGACCCGCCCGGCTTAACTAGTAACCACAACAAGGTCTAATGTGAGAGGTTAAAGCACATTAAGTTAATCAATGCCTCCTGATTAGGGTTAAGTCATGGTCCACTTAATACTTAACCAATATGGGCTTGATGGATTAATGGAGGTTAAGTCAGGAGCCTTGGGTACTCTTAACCAATTTAATTCACGTGTGGATCGGGTTAACCACATTTAACCCGTTAAGAAACCCTAGTTGCGTGGTCCTTTTCAGCAGAAACCTTCTAGTTGTATCATAAGACCCTAGGACTAGGCTAGGGTGGGGCACGATTACTGGGCTGATTATAAGAGACCAAAAAGAGACGACTGAATGATGCCCTGGTTGTTCAGGCGGACCATGGTCGTGCACATCAAGTCCGGAGTTGAACACGGGCACCGGTAGGTTTGGACTGTGTATCATGGTATGGTGTCAGAGGGTTACACCGTAGGGCCAGATACACCCTAGGTTGGACCCTGCACAGTCAACTACATTACATGATTACGCCGTATGACACCGACACTTGACGAGTTAGGCTTATAGGGAGCCGATCGACTAGACCGAGTAGTTGGACCTTGATCTAGGTCATCTCAAACTATTTGGGCCAAGCTTGGGCCAAGGGATCAATTCTTGTTTTTACTTGACATGTTAGAATGCTAGTACACCCGTGGTGCAAAACTTAACCTTAACTATGCGATGACACCTTTATCTATCTTGTTAGTTAATCATCATGCCAGTATGTTGTTATCCTTGTGTTCATCTCAGCTTCTCATGCCAGTTAACTTTACTAGTTCATAGACAGATAGTAGTAGGGCTTACCAGTCTTTTCGACTGACCTGTTTTCTTTCGTCTCTTTTCTTCCGTTCCCCCCCCCTCAGGTTCTCAGGGTGGGAACATTGGAGCTTAGCTTGGATCTTTACAGCTTGCTTACTAGATTTGCTCATGTACGGTTTTGGACATTGAGCTAGCTACGGTATATCACTTCATTTTGGGGATAGTACTTTATGTATTTCAGTTTTTCAGTTTATGCTTTTATCTAGACTTTGTTGTTGGAAAATAATGACCAAGTACTTTGTTGTAACATGACTATGGTTTTGAAATGCTAAGTTTTATCCGCTGCTTTACTACTCTGTTTTACTTATATGTTCTGTCTTGTGATATCTGCATGCATGTTTACCTTGTTTAACGCCCCTCCAAAGCTAATGTCCTTGCAAGAGTGGCATTGGCGGAGGTGGGGTGTTACATTTGGTATCAGAGCCTAAGGTTTACAAGATTTGAGCAAAAGAGTTTTTGAAACTTACCTTTTGAAAAACTATTTTCAAAACCAAATAAGTATTTTCCAAGAAAAGTCTAGTTATTTTAAAAATGCTATTCCCCAAAAGCCATAGCACTATCCTTCGTTTCTTCGTTCTGAATCTACCTTTTTCCTTTTTCAGTATGGCCGATCTTAACCTTCCCGAGGGAGTGACCATTCCCGGATGGTTCCGGAGATACTTGGAAGCTAGGGCCAACGATGTGGGCCCAGCAAATACCCCCAATATAACTGAGGTTCCTCCTCCTCCTCAGAATCCGCAAGCAGATTTCGCTAAGATTTGCAAAGACTTTAAGGCGATGGGTGGCAAGAACTTTATTGGGACGGAGACTTCCGTGGAGGCAAGAAACTGGTTAAAGGAAACTGAAGACCTCTTTGCTATCTTTGATGTGGAAGATCGTAGGAAAGTTCTGTTGGCGGTATGGCTATTAAAAGGGGAAGCTGCTTATTGGTGGGTAGTCACCACCACTATTAGACCCATTGAGACTTGGGCCGACTTTAGGACGAGATTTCGGCTTAAGTTTCTATCATCGACAGAAGAGAACCCTCAGCTAGAGAGGTTCCTATCACTAAAGCAAGGGGACATGACCGTTAGAGAATACGTGGATAAGTTTAATCAACTTGCTCAGTTCAGTCTAGAATGGGTTAACACCGCTCGGAAGAAGGCCCCACGCTTTGCTCTAGGATTAAATGAGCCATTGCGCGGTTTGGCCATATCTCATATACCCCTGGTGGCGACCTTCGAGAGTTTGGTGAATATGACCCTACTTCAAGAGGAAGATAAGAGTGTCAAGAAGGAGGTCAAGGCAAATGAGTCCCAAGGCAAGAAGGAAGATACTGAGAAAAGAAATAAGAACAACAACAATAGCAAGGACAACAAGTCAAAGGACCCAAGAAAATGCAACTACTGTGGAATTGTTGGGCACATAGCCAAGGATTGTAGAAAGAAGAAGAGGAAGTTGGGCGAATGCTTTCACTGTGGAGGGCCTACACATCTTAGCAAGGATTGCCCCAAGATGCAAGGACAAGGGCAAGGGCAGAATCAGCGTGCAGGACCTTCTGGAGGGCAAGTGCATGCTCTCAACGCTGCTCCAGCTCAGGATCGAGGTAGTATTTCTGTAGAAAGTCTTGTTTACATTTCTGATTTCCCTGTTCATACCTTATTTGATTCTGGGCATCACATAGTTTTATTTCTGATCTTGTTGAAAATTTGCACCTAAGTACTAGTCTAGTTGAGGTCCCGTTAGTGTTTCCAAATCCAAGTGGGGTTTCCACCCATCTACCTGTGATTTTTGTGGATTTGAAAATCTCTATCTTGAGCATAGAATTCATGTGTAATGCTTAGGTTCTCGGGTTTATGGGATATGGGTTGATTTTGGGTGTCGATTGGTTGTGAACTTAGGGTGGTGAGGCTCATGATTCGCCTCGGTAATACCCTAGAAATTTCTTGTAACCCTAGAGGTCCTGTCATGTTTTGTTATCTTGAATCTCTTGACTCGTCCATCGATGATCTGCAATCTGTAAGGGTGGTCCGAGACTATCCTGATGTCTTTGAAGAAGTAAGGGGGTTACCCCCTAAGCGGGAGATAGATTTCCGCATTTATCTGGTTGATAATGCCAAGCCAGTTACATTGCCCGTTAGGCACATGGCCCCGCGAGAAAGGAGAGAGTTTGGTAAGCAAATCAAGGAGTAGCTTGAGAAAAATTTCATTAGGCGAAGCATTTCAGAATGGGGTGCTCCGGTGGTATTCGCTACTAAGGCGGATAGTCCATTTTACTTAAGCTTGGGTTAGGGAAATCACCCTAGTAAGTACATTTGGTAACATGGATTGGCACATGTTTTCAAGAGATAGTTTTCTGCGTGGGATACCGTATAATATGTAAACAAGATCCAAGATTCACTCACGAATTTTGGAATGCTTGCATGAAACCATGAGCACGCAGTTATGTGGAAGCCAAGCATTTTAGGCAAAGGATAAGTGGAAGGGGAATGAGAGGCAACGGT
Source organism: Allium sativum (assembly GCA_030737875.1). Taxonomy (NCBI): domain Eukaryota; kingdom Viridiplantae; phylum Streptophyta; class Magnoliopsida; order Asparagales; family Amaryllidaceae; genus Allium; species Allium sativum. Next base: position 74,016,243 of record CM060924.1, read on the forward strand.
TAAATGAGTTCTAACTCATATTTTGGAAATAAGGATTAAGAACTACGGAATTGTGAAGTTAAAAGACGGTCAGGGCATGATGGGATTAAGCACAAGAAAATGCGGCTTAGAAGATTGAAGACTAGATACGCGCATTAAATCCCTTTCTATGAGTATATCCTTGATCCCTATTGTTCCGTAGAGCTTGCTTGCATGCTATCTTTTAAGAATATCCTCTCGGTCCTATCCTCAACCTTAGTTCTGTTGCAAACTCCATAAGGATTATGACTCGCCTGTTTGTGATATATAGTTGCGGTGAAGATGTTCGTCACCAAACCATTTGGACTTTATGGGATATGAGTAATAACTGATAGAATTACAAAGAGAGAGCCCATTTCATTCCAGTGAAAAGCAAGAGGACCGTATCATGGCTAGCATCTATTTATCTTCGAGAGATAGTGCGGTTGCATGGAGTTCCTTCTAACATAGTTAGCGATCGTGACCCGAGTTTCACTTGCCAGTTTGGAACAGTTTGCAAGAAGCGATGGGTACGCGATTGAATCTGAGTACAGCCTATCACCCCCAGACGGATGGCCAAATTGAGAGGGGTGAATAGAGTGCTAGAAGATCTTTTTGAGACTTTGTTTTCTTGACTTTGGTGGTACTTGGGAAGACCACCTTCCCCTTGTAGAGTTTGCTTATAATAATAGCTATCAAGCCAGCATAGGGATGGCACCATTTGAAGCTTTGTATGGGAGGCCGTGTAGGTCACCATCTTGTTGGTGGGAGACAATAGATAGACTTATCATTGGGCCCGATATGATACGAGACACATCCGAGAAAGTTGAATTAGTGAGAAGGAGGATGAAAGCGGCCCAAGATAGACAGAAATCCTATGCTGACAAGTGAAGGGCAGATTTGGAATTCGAAGTTGGGGACATGGTTTTCATGAAGGTTTCTCCTTTGCGTAATGTGGTTCGTTTTGGAGCAGTTGGGAAGCTGGCACCAAGGATCGTAGGACCCTTACCTACTATAGAAAGAGTTGGAAAGATGGCCTATAAGGTGGAATTGCCCGAGAAGCTAGCCGGAGTGCATAATGTCTTTCATGTCTCGCATCTCCGGAAGTGCCTACATGAGTCCGCTGAGGTGGTTGAACCAAGTATTCTTGAAGATATTGAGGTAGAGAAAGAAGCAACCTTGAGAAAAGCTCCGATTCGTATTTTGGGAACAGAGATCAAGAAGCTAAGGAATCGAGAAGTCAAATTGGTGAAAGTTCAGTGGAGTGAAGCCGATGAGGACGCAACTTGGGAAACCGAGGAGAAGATGCGTGGGCTTTATCCATTTCTTTTTGAGGGTACATTCTCGATCTCTTTTCCTAGATTTCTTTTGCTATCCATGATTATCTTGTTTATCTTATTATCTCGTTAATCTTGTTATGAGGACCTTAGGTAGAAACCTTTTGGATGAAACATGTATTTGAAACATGTTATGCTTGATGGTTGCAAATGGTTGCAAGTGTTTGCACGTGGATACTCGTGGATACATGATACACATTAGGCACTAAGATCGGCTCACACACTTTCATACCGCATATGCATGAGTGTTTATGCTTATTCATGGATGAAAATTGTATGCTATCACATGGATGTTGCATATGGATGGATGTTATGTGCACTCATGTAGAGATCATAAATTATGTTAGGAATTTGCATACATATGGACTCATTTCACTAACATATTTTGCATTAAGGGGGTTTACTGAATCAGTAACCTCCTGATTTTCGCATTAGATAAGTACATATACACACACCTTTGCATATGATCATACAGAATTTAGAATCCTTTAAGGACAATGACTGCACGTGGATGTTGTTTTGAGTAGATGGATGATGGATGGTAGGATACGTTCTTCCTAACTTGGAGATTTCGGGGACGAAATCCTTTAAGGAAGGGAGAATGTAATAACCCGTATTTTTGAATAACATGTTATAACACAAATGGAGGCAAAATTAAACTGTAAATTCTGAATCAAGGGAAAAGGGCCGTGCCATTGCGTTCGTCTCGGAAAAATACGCGAAATAGAGTCCGAGTTTTCGAAAATCGGAGTCCGTATGACCAAGATATGGCCTCACGAAGTTTCACGAAAAATTCACAAATTAAAGTATACTTAATAAAGTGAAATGGGTTGCGCAGAGAAATATATATATATATTGATATATATATATATATAATTGAAAATTAAATAAATAAATATGCAAAAATGTTCAAAACAGCGAATTGGGAGAGGGGAATAGCCGAACCGGCCGATTTTTGAGGTCGACCCGAGCTCGCTGGGTCGACTAGGGGTTAATCCAGGGTGTTTGGCTGTCAACCCGTGGGCCGATTCGCTCAAATGCAGATTTTGCATTTGAATGGTTCTCATGGTTCAGCTTTAATCTAAAGGCCCTAAATGGTTCCTACACTTGACTTCTTCCCCAAGACATGCTTTGATGGCTTGGATTGAATCTAGGGTTAATCCTATGACTAATACTATCCTAATCCTCTATAAAAAGACCCCTAAACCTAGCCTAAATCACCATTATTCAATCCTACAAATAAACTATGTCAAATTTGTTCCTCTCATGGCCTCCACTCTCATGCTAAAATTCCTAAGCCTATTTCTATGAGAGATTGTGAGTTCATACAAGAGCTTTCAAACTTGTATGAGTGTTCTTAGTTTGCATTCAAGTCAAGTTGCAACATTTCTATTTCAAAGCAAGGATTTTTATTGATTTGGCGCAAGGGTTTTTCAATTGGGGCTTTCATATTTTGGTGCTTGCATAAGGGCTTCGTCTCAATCTTTAAATAAATATTCATTTGTGTCTTCATAGCGTAGTAAGCCCTTTTCTACTTTCTTTCTTTCAACTCTAAAGTTAAATGAATGATGCAAGTTTGGTTGATCATTATATGCAAGTTTGGTTGATCATCATATGCAAGTTTGGTTGATCATTATATGCAAGTTTGGTTGATCATCATATGCAAGTTTGGTTGATCATTATGCAAGTTATGTATGACACATGTTGCCATGTTATGCAAGTTTGGTTGATCATTATATGCAAGTTTGGTTGATCATCATATGCAAGTTTGGTTGATCATTATGCAAGTTATGTATGACACATGTTGCCATGTTATGCAAGTTTGGGTTGATCATGTTATCATGTTATGCAAGTTTTGGTTGATCATGTTATGCAAGTTGGGTTGATCATGTTATCATGTTATGCAAGTTTGGGTTGATCGTGTTATCATGTAATGCAAGTTAAACTTGGGTTTGTGACCTTAAAGCTTCAAGCTTTATGTTAAAAGTTGCATTTTGGCAACATGAAAGTTATCATATCCCTTATGATAACTTGCATGTGAGGCCAAATGAGAACTTCTAGCAACATGTACATGTTATTTATCACCATGTATCACTCATATGCTAAGTTCGGTTTTATGCATGCTTTTGAAGCCTAATAATGCAATATGCAAGTATATGAACATATGTACATTTCATATGCCACCATGTTAAACTCGTGGCTTCAACACCTTTTTGTCATGGTTATGCCAAGTTCCCTATTTTATCCTTTATGCGTTATTGCGATTATGTAAACGATGGGATTACGTTGGGGTTGGGTAACATAATGACATGAACATGATTTTTATAACATGATGTGATATGTAATTATGTTTTGGAAACATAATGGACATGACACTTAGAAAATATGAGTGTGGCCAACTCGAGGTTGGGTTGAGTTTGTAGCATAAATCTACCCGGACCCGCCCGGCTTAACTAGTGGCTACAAACAATAGGACCCAATGTGAGAAGTTGGTCATGTTGTGCTCGAACCCGAGGTTAGACCAGGTTGTGGTGTAAAGCTACCCGGACCCGCCCGACTTAACTAGTAACCACAACAAGGTCTAATGTGAGAGGTTAAAGCACATTAAGTTGATGAATGCCTCCTAATTAGGGTTAAGTCATGGTCCACTTAATACTTAACCAATATGGGCTTGATGGATTAATCGAGGTTAAGTCAGGAGCCTTGGGTACTCTTAACCAATTTAATCCACGTGTGGATCGGGATAACCACATTTAACCCATTAAGAAACCCTAGTTGCGTGGTCCTTTTCAGCAGTAACCTTCTAGTTGTATCATAAGGCCCTAGGACTAGGCTAGGGTGGGGCACGATTACTGGGCTGATTATAAGAGACCAAAAAGAGACGGCTGAATGATGCCCCGGTTGTTCAGGCGGACCATGGTCGTGCACATCAAGTCCGGAGTTGAACACGGGCACCGGTAGGTTTGGACTGTGTATCATGGTATGGTGTCAGAGGGTAACACCGTAGGGCCAGATACGCCCTAGGTTGGACCCTGCACAGTCAACTACATTACATGATTACGCCATATGACACCGACACTTGACGAGTTAGGCTTATAGGGAGCCGATCGACTAGACCGAGTAGTTGGACCTTGATCTAGGTCATCTCAAACTATTTGGGCCAAGCTTGGGCCAAGGGATCAATTCTTGTTTTTACTTGACATGTTAGAATGCTAGTACACCCGTGGTGCAAAACTTAACCTTAACTATGCGATGACACCTTTATCTATCTTGTTAGTTAATCATCATGCCAGTATGTTGTTATCCTTATGTTCATCTCAGCTTCTCATGCCAGTTAACTTTACTAGTTCATAGACAGATAGTAGTAGGGCTTACCAGTCTTTTCGACTGACCTGTTTTTTTTCGCCTCTTTTCTTCCGTTTTCCCCCCTCAGGTTCTAAGGGTGGGAACATTGGAGCTTAGCTTGGATCTTTACAGCTTGCTTACTGGATTTTCTCATGTACGGTTTTGGACATTGAGCTAGCTATGGTTTATCACTTCATTTTGGGGATAGTACTTTATGTATTTCAGTTTTTCAGTTTATGCTTTTATCTAGACTTTGTTGTTGGAAAATAATGACAAAGTACTTTATTGTAACATGACTATGGTTTTGAAATGCTAAGTTTTATCCGTTGCTTTACTACTCTGTTTTACTTATATGTTCTGTCTTGTGATATCTGCATGCATGTTTACCTTGTTTAACGCCCCTCCAAAGCTAATGTCCTTGCAAGAGTGGCATTTGCGGACGTGGGGTGTTACAGTTTAGCTGCAAATTCATGGCTATGGGGGAGCTCAAATTCAAAGCTATTCATGGTGATGATGGAGAAGAAGAAGGCCTTCGATGTGGTGTATTCAGATCGGGTACCGGGAGGTTCTGGTGATGAGCGATTTGGAGAGAAAGGGTTAAGCCCTAATCATGTAATCAAGTTTGATTAATTATAGTTAATTAATAAATTATATAATCAAAATGTTTAACTAACGATATCTTGTTCATACGGAAATGGAATCGAACGATTTCGAATTCGTTGGAATCGCAGAAAAGAGATCTACAACATGAAATTGACTGGAACAGAAACAGAGCTAGCTACAAATTAAGAAGGAATAAAACCCCAATGTGAGATCTCTATTTCAAATAAAATTTATTATTGATTATGAGGTGAAATCCTTATATGTGTTATTTAAAATGCGAATTGATTGTTTGTGATTGTGTTTAACGACTGGATTGAATTAAATATGTCAGAAAATTGTTCGTGTTTAATAAGAACATGGTTAGACAATAAAATCAGCCGATCAAGGTGAGGTTTCTCGATTTAAATTTAAAATAAGAAAATTATACATATATATATATATATATATATATATATAGAATATATTGACTGTGATTGTAATATAAAATATATGCGCCATATAAAATTTAGATTGATTGATTGACTGCGATGGTGATGATTTGTCGAATTATATTTTGTAAGATGAAAATATAATCTTTAGATATTTAAATAAAAATGTCATTATTTAGAATAATGTTATGTTAGAATAAAAATATCATTTTTTGTTAGAAAATGTTATTGTTAGAAAATGTTATGTTAGGATAAAAATATCATATTGTTAGAAAATGTTATGTTTGGATAAAAAAATTATTTTGTTAGAAAATATTATGATAAAAAAAAAATGTCCTTTAGTTAGAAAATGCCATGTAAATTAACATGTCATTAACATGTCATTTATATTTAAGAACATATTTTGTAAATTAATATGTCATTTATCTTAAAGAACTTATTATGAAAATAAATTTGTCATTTATGTTAGAGAATAAATTTGTCATTTATGTTAAAGAATAAATTTGTCATTTATGTTAGAGAACAGATTTGTCGTTTATGTTAGAGAATAGATTTGTCATTTATGTTAGAGAAAATATGAAAAATGATTCATTTGTCTAATTAAAAAGTTAAACAATAAAAAGTTTACATTTTTATTGTGAATGAGAAAATATGAAAAATGATTCATTTGTTGAATTAAAAAGTTAAATAATAAAAAAGTTTACATTTTTATTATGAATGAGAAAATATGAAAAATGATTCTTTTGTTAAATTAAAAAGTTAAACAATAAAATGTTTACATTTTTATTGTAAATGAGAAAATATGAAAAATGATTCGTTTGCCCAATTAAAAAGTTAAACAATAAAAAGTTTACATTTTTATTGTAAAGGAGAAAATATGGAAAATGAACATTTGTTTGAATAGAAAATTTAATAAAGTTGTGTTTACATTAAAATTTACATTTTAGTGTATGCATGGATCATATTAAAAGACACATTGTAGGAAATTTGTATGTAAGATAAAAATTTACATTTTTATGTAATAATGATTCATTAAAATGATTCATATCTTGTTTAAAAATGATGTAACATAAAAATTTACATTTTTGTGTAATAATGATTTATTAAAAATGTTCGTAGCTTTTTAAAAATGTTTTAACATAAAAGATTACATTTTTATGTAATAGTGAATCATTAAAAAGATTTAAATGTGATAAAAATGCTTTGACATAAAAGATTACATTTTTATGTAACAGTAGTGTTTAACATAAAAGATTACATATTTATGTAATAGTGAGTCAGTAAAAACGTTCAAAAGTGATAAAAGATGCTTGTTTGATAAAACTGCGTTAACATAGAAATTGTTATGCAAATTAAATATTGTTTTATTTGTCATTAGAAATAGAAAAATGTATGCAAATAAATTATTCTTTTATTTGTCACTAGAATACATAGAAAAATGTGTACAAATAAGTTATTATTTTATTTGTCATTAGAACACATAGAAAAATGTATGAAAATAAATTATTCTTTTATTTGACATTAGAATACATAGAAAAATGTATACAAATAAATTATTCTTTCATTCGTCATTAGAGTACATAGAAAAGTTTAACAATAAAAATTTACATTTTTATTGTATGTAAGAAGTAATGAGAAATGATCATTATTTGGAATTGAAAAGATCAACATTGAAAATTTACAGTTTTATTGAATGTAAAAAATGATTCATTAAAAAGATGCATCGTTTGATAAAATATGTTAACATAAGGAGTTACATTTGTTAATGTAAAATGAATCATTAAAAGAAGTATCGTTTGATAAAATATGTTAACATAAGGAATCACATTTGTTAATGTAAAATGAATCATTAAAAAGATGTATCATTTGATAAAACATGTTAACATAAGAAATTACATTTGTTAATGTAAAAATGTGTAGATAATAAAATACTCTTTTATTGTAAAATGAAATGTGATTGAACTAAATATACTTGGTTATTGATATGGGTTGTGATTGATTGATTGTTTGGATTATGCTCGACCAGTTTATGAGCAAAATATGTTTTTACATTTAGCATGGGGTTCAGTAAAATGTCTATGTGCTTGTGAAACACTTAACGATTTGACTATAAGGTGGTTAGCGATGTTGTTTAATTCAAAATTAATGAATGATTTTGAAAAGTGATTTCTTAAGTAAAGAGAATAGTATTCCCGATTTTGGACAGGGGATGTTTTATAAAATGTCTTATAAAAATGAAGGATTTTGAGGACTATGCCCGATGATTTCGAAATGATTTGGAAATAGAAATCTGTATAGATTTGAAAGTACTTGTGATTATTATGTTGTGAAATGATTTTCCCTACTTCGGGATATAAAATGATTTAGCAAGTATGTGGCTAAAGATGCGGGTGACCCAAAATTGACTAACAGTGTGAGGGCGTGCATGTCTTCCCCAATTGGTGGGATGGTGCATTGTCAGTGTAGCCGTTTGGTGCATATATATATATATATATATATATATATATATATATATATATATATATATATATATATATATATATATTGGTTCGATTAGGGTGTGTACTGCCCGATCCTGAGGGAACATGACCGATATTTGGTTCGCATACTTGTTCGTTTTGGAATTCATATTTCCAAATGTTTTGTTTAGAAATCTCGAAGTGAAATCTACTTTATTTTAAAAGCTAGATATGTATTTCAAATAATTTGAAATAAAAGTAATCGGGAAATAAAGTTCAAAGAAATAATTTCTATAAAGTGAATTGGATTTTGAAATCTAAGTTTTGGGATTAAGCCTAAATGGGTTGATTAAGGATTTACATGCTGATTGATGCATTATAGATCCATATTTTTATTTATGTTCAATGTTTATGCACTGACAATTCAACGGAGTTAACACGTTCCACATTAGCGGCATGGTCGTGTGATTAGTCTTCTTATTAGATAAGTTAAGTAGATTTCTTATACAAGTCCCATGACTGACCTGTAGTTTGTTTCACTTGCAAACTCGGGTGCCCTTATTTTCCACACGGGCAGTCGAGTAGCTTGTTTTGTAGATATTCATATATTGAGAAGGTTTCTGGATCAAAGCTTAAAGCTGTGTTTAGAGCATTGATAGTCTTCCGCTATATTAGTTTATTCATTTCCGCTGTGCCGTATTAAATTATTGTAATTCAATCTTCTGCTGTAATATAATTTGATGTACTCTGATATTATGTACTCTGATGTAACATTAATGTAATGTTTAAAAAAGTCTTCTGTTTTTGGTTTTGATGTGTTGTATGCCCAGAGTTAGTGTATTCGGGTTTTTGAACGGTCTTAGTCGATTTTGCGATTGATTAGGTCTGAGTGAAATCTGAACCGTTACAGTTGGTATTAGATCTTTGGTTAATCCAAATCTTTGGGGTACAACTCGTTAGAACTGAACAAAAGACTCATCAGCGGTAGGAATAGTAATATCCTATAAAAGAATACTCAATAGAGATAGGATCAGCAGTATCCAAGAATGAGAAAACTCATTAGAGATGGGGTTAGAAATGCCCTAGAATGAGTTGAGAGTGACAAGTTTATAATTAACGTATTTGTGATTATATATATAATCAGATCTTAGAAAATATTATTTTTGAATATATAAAAGTTATATATATTTGAAAAGTTAATCAACTAATAAAATTATTAAAACCAATAAAAGAGTGAAAATTGAGTTGGTTAGTTAAAACAACTTTCAGCTCCGTTCCTTTTTGAGGACGAAAAGATTTAAGTGGGGGGATAGTAACAACTTGGAAAATCGAAACTAATTTAAAAAATTTATTTTTAGAAATTTTAAAAGAAATTGAGTCAGAATTTAAAATTTTGATTTTTAAATTATAACAAAGCCCTTAAAAATAGCCATTTTGCAAACGACCTCTGTTTTCGACGAAACCACTTTCGGTTGATCCGGAACGTCAAATTATTGCTAGATTTAAATTTCCACAATTTTTGTAATTAATATGTGAGCGTGGTAAATTAAAATGCGTTTGTCAATTTCAGTCAAATTGGATCGACCATTAAAAAGACCATTTTTCAAACGGTCTCTAAATTCGACGAAATTAATTTTGTTAGGACCGTATCGTTAAAACATAGCAAGATTTATTTTTGGGAATTTTTGGAGTCCATATGTGGCTTCGATAAATTAAAAATGTACGTTCAAATTCAATATTGACCATTATATTAATTTAAATTTAAATTTTGATAAAAAATGATCAAAACATTAGAATTGGCTTCCGAAACATATCTCATTGTATTCGGAATGGGGGTATTTGGTTAGAAACGACAGTCGTTGGAGTTCGGACGTAAAATTTCACTTTTTGGAGATAATGGGATCAAATAATAATATAAAATAGGGTATAAATAGCCCATCTTTAGCCCAAACCCTCATTATCAAAACCCTAACCGCTGGTTTCATTTCATGGCTGAAATAATCCGAATTTCTTTCCCTCTTTTATCTTAATCCATCAAGAATTAAAAGATGATTTCTCCATGAAAGTTGTAGAGATTCACATGCTCTACAAATTCATGCGGTTAAGATCATGTTTTGGGTAGTATTTTTTGCGACTCTCAGGCCTCAAGGGCTGCGGTTTGGCTGCAAATTCATGGATATGGGGAAACTCAAATTCAAAGCTATTCATGGTGATGATGGAGAAGAAGAAGGCCTTCGATGTGGTGTATTCAGATCAGATACCGGGAGGTTCTGGTGATGTGCGATTTGGAGAGAAAGGGTTAAGCTCTAATCATGTAATTAAGTTTGATTAATTATAGTTAATTAATAAACTATGTAATCAAAATGTTTAACTAATGATATCATGTTCGTACGGAAATGGAATCGAACGATTTCGAATTCGTTGGAATCGCAGAAAAGAGATCTACAACATGGAACTGACTGGAACAAAAACGGATCTAGCTACAAATTAAGAGGGAATAAAACCCCAATGTGAGATCTCTATTTCAAATAAAATTTATTATTGATTGTGAGGTGAAATCCATATATGTGTTATCTAAAATGTGAATTGATTGTTTGTGATTGTGTTTAACGACTGGATTGAATTACATATGTCAGAAAAATGTTCATGTTTAATAAGAACATGGTTAGACAATAAAATCAACCGATCAAGGTGAGATTTCTCGATTTAAATTTGAAATAAAATATATATATATATATAATATATTGATTGTGATTGTAATATTAAACATATGCGCTGTATAAAATTTAGATTGATTGATTGACTGCGGTGGTGATGATTTGTCGAATTATATTTTGTAAGATGAAAATATAATCTTTAATTATTTAAATAAAAATGTCTTTATTTAGAATAATGTTTTGTTAGAATAAAAATATCATTTTTTGTTAGAAAATGTTATTGTTAGAAAATTTTATGTTAAAATATCATATTGTTAGAAAATATTATGTTTGGATAAAAATATTATTTTGTTAGAAAATATTATGTTAAAATAAAAATGTCCTTTAGTTAGAAAATGTCATGTAAATTAACATGTCATTTATATATAAGAACATATTTTGTAAATTAATATGTCATTTATGTTAAAGAACTTATTTTGAAAATTAATTTGTCATTTATGTTAGAGAATAAATTTGTCATTTATGTTAGAGAACAGATTTGTCATTTATGTTAGAGAATAGATTTGTCATTTATGTTAGAGAAAATATGAAAAACGATTCATTTGTCCAATTATAAAGTAAAACAATAAAAAGTTTACATTTTTATTGTGAATGAGAAAATATGAAAAATGATTCATTTGTTGAATTAAAAAGTTAAACAATAAAAAAGTTTACATTTTTATTGTGAATGAGAAAATATGAAAAATGATTCTTCTGTTAAATTAAAAAGTTAAACAGTAAAATGTTTACATTTTTATTGTAAATGAGAAAATATGAAAAATTATTCATTTGCCCAATTAAAAAGTTAAACAATAACAAGTTTATATTTTTATTGTAAAGGAGAAAATATGAAAAAAGATCATTTGTTTGAATAGAAAAGTTAATAAAGTTGTGTTTACATTAAAATTTACATTTTAATGTATGCATGGATCATATTAAAAGATACATTGTAGGAAATTTGTATGTAACATAAAAATTTACATTTTTATGTAATAATGATTCATAGCTTGTTTAAAAATGATGCAACATAAATATTTACATTTTTATGTAATAATGATTCATTAAAAATGTTCATAGCTTGTTAAAAATATTTTAACATAAAAGATTACATTTTTATGTAATAGTGAATCATTAAAAAGATTTAAATGTGATAAAAATGTTTTAACATAAAAGATTACATTTTTATGTAACAGTGGTGTTTAACATAAAAGATTACATTTTTATGTAATAGAGAATCATTAAAAAGGTTCAAAAGTGATAAAAGTTGCTTGTTTGATAAAACTGCGTTAACATAGAAATTGTTATGCAAATAAAATATTCTTTTATTTTTCATTAGAATAGATAGAAAAATGTATGCAAATAAATTATTTTTTATTTGTCACTAGAATACATAGAAAAATGTGTACAAATAAGTTATTCTTTTATTTGTCATTAGAAAACATTGAAAAATTTATGCAAATAAATTATTCTTTTATTTGACATTAGAATACATAGAAAAATGTGTACAAATAAATTGTTCTTTTATTTGTCATTAGAATACATAGAAAAGCTTAAAAATTAAAATTTACATTTCTATTGTATGTAAGAAGGAATGAGAAATGATCATTATTTGGAATAGAAAAGTTCAACATTGAAAATTTACATTTTTATTGAATGTGAAAAAATGATTCATTAAAAAGATGTATCGTTTGATAAAATTTGTTAACATAAGAAATTACATTTGTTAATTTAAAATGAATCATTAAAAGATGTATCGTTTGATAAAATATGTTAACATAAGAAATCACATTTGTTAATGTAAAATGAATCATTAAAAAGATGTATCATTTGATAAAATATGTCAATATAAAAAATTACATTTGTTAATGTAAAAATGTGTAGATAATAAAATACTCTTTTATTGTAAAATGAAATGTGATTGAACCAAATATACTTGGTTATTGATATGGATTGTGATTGATTGACTGTTTGGATTATGCTCGACCAGTTTATGAGCAAAATATGTTTTTACATTTAGCATGGGGTTCGGTAAAAATGTCTATGTGCTAACACCTTGTGAAACACTTCACGATTTGACTATAAGGTGGTTAGCGATGTTGTTTATTTCAAAATTAATGAATGATTTTGAAAAGTGATTCCTTAAGTAAAAAGAATAGTATTCCCGATTTTGGACAGGGGATGTTTTATAAAATGTCTTATAAAACAGAAAGGATTTCGAGGACTATGCCCGATGATTTCTAAATGATATGGAAGTAGAAATCTACATAGATTTGAAAGTACTTTTGATTATTATGTTGTGAAACGATTTTCCCTACTTCGGCATATAAAATGATTTAGCAAGTACGTGGCTAAAGATGCGGATGACCCGAAATTGACTAACAGTGTGAGGACGTGCATGTCTTCCCCGATTGGTGGGATGGTGCATTGTCAGTGCAAACGTTTGGTGCACATATATCTATATTTCGGTTAGGGTGCGTACTGCCCGGTCCTGAGGGAGCATGACCGATATTTGGTTCTCATACTTGTTTGTATACATTGTTACGTTTTGGAATTCATATTTCCAAATGTTTTGTTTAGAAATCCCGAAGTGAAATCTGCTTTATTATAAAAGCTAGATATACATTTCAAATAATTTGAAATAAAATAAATCGGGAAATATACTCCAAAGAAATAATTTCTGTAAAGTGAATTGGATTTTGAAATCTAAGTTTAGGGATTAAGACTAAATGGGTTAATTAAGGATTTGCATATTGATTGATGCATTGTAGATTCATATGTTTATTTATGTTTAATGTTTATGCACTGGCAATTCAATGGAATAAACCCATTCCACATTAGCGTCATGGTGCTGTTATTTTCCTTCTTATTAGATAAGTTAAGTAGATTTCTCATACCAGTCCCATGACTGACCTGTAGTTTGTTTCACTTGCAAACTCGGGTGCCCTTATTTTCCACACTGGTAGTCGATTAGCTTGTTTTGCAGATATTCATATATTGAGAAGGTTTCTGGATCAAAGCTTAAAGCTGTGCCCAGAGCGTTGATAGTCTTCCGCTGTATTAGTTTATTAATTTCCACTATGCCGTACTAAATTATTGTAATTTAATCTTCTGCTGTAATATAATTTTATGTACTCTGATATTATGTACACAAATGTAACATTAATGTAATGTTTATAAAAGTCTTCTGTTATTTGTTCTGATGTGTTGTATGCCTAGAGTTAGCGTATTCGGGTTTTTGAACGGTCTTAGTCGATTTTGCGATTGATTAGGTCTGGGCGAAATCCGAATCGTTACAGTTAGTATCAGAGCTTTGGTTAATCCATATCTTTGGGGTACAACTCGTTAGAACTGAACAAAAGACTCGTCAAAGGTTGGAATAGTAATATCCTATAAAAGAATACTCAATAGAGATAGGATTAGCAGTATCCTAGAATGAGAAAACTCATTAGAGATGGGGTTAGAAATGCCCTAGAATGAGTTGAGAGTGACAAGTTTATAATTAACGTATTTTTGATTATATATATAATCCGATCTTAGAAAATATGATTTTTGAATATATAAAATTTATATATATTTGAAAAGTTAATCAACTAATAAAATTATTGAAACCAATAAAAGAATGAAAATTGAGTAGGTTAGTTAAAACAACATTCAGCTCCGTTCCTTTTCGAGGACAAAAAGATTTTAAGCCGGGGGGGGGGGGGGGGGATTGTAACAAACTGGAAAATCGGAACCAATTTAAAAATTATATTTTTAGAAATTTTAAAAGAAATTGTGTCAGAATTTAAAATTTTGATTTTTAAATTATAACAAAGCCCTTAAAAATAGCCATTTTGAAAACGACCTCTGTTTTCGACGAAACCACTTTCATTGGATCCGGAACGTCAAATTATTGCTAGATTTAAATTTCCATAATTTTTGGAATTAATATGTGAGCGTGGTAAATTAAAAGGCATTTGTCAATTTCAGTTAAATTGGATCGAGCATTAAAAAGACCATTTTTCAAATGGTCTCCCAATTCGACGAAATTAATTTTGTTAGGACCGTATCATTAAAATATAGCAAGACTTATTTTTCGGGAATTTTTGGAGTCAGTTTGTGGCCTCAATAAATTAGAAATGTACGTTCAAATTCAATATTGACCGTTATATTAATTTATATTTTAATTTTGATAAAAAATGATCAAAACAGTAGAATTGGCTTCCCAAACATATCTCGTTGCGTCCGGAATGGGGGTATTTGGTTAGAAACGATAGTCGTTGGAGTTCGTTTGGAGTTTGGACGCAAAATTTCACTTTTTGGAGATAATGGAATTAAATAATAATATAAAATAGGTATAAATAGCCCATCTTCAGCCCATACCCTCATTATCAAAACCCTAACCGTCGGTTTCATTTCATGGCTGAAATAATTCGAATTTCTTTCCCTCTTTTATCTTAATCCATCAAGAATTAGAAGATGATTTCTACATGAAAGTTGTAGAGATGCACATGCTCTACAAATTCATACGGTTAAGATCATGTTTTCGGTAGTATTTTTCGCCACTCTCAGGCCTCAAGGGCTGCGGTTTTGCTGCAAATTCAAGGCTATGGGGGATCTCAAATTCAAAGCTATTCATGGTGATGATGGAGAAGAAGAAGGCCTTCGATGTGGTGTATTCAGATCGGGTACCGGGAGGTTCTGGTGATGTGCAATTTGGAGAGAAAGGGTTAAGCCCTAGTCATGTAATTAAGTTTGATTAATTATAGTTAAATAATAAATTATGTAATCAAAATGTTTAACTAATGATATCTTGTTCATATGGAAATGGAATCGAATGATTTCGAATTCGTTGGAATCGCAGAAAAGAGATCTACAACATGAAACTGACTGGAACAAAAACGTAGCTAGCTACAAATTAAAAAGGAATAAAACCCCAATGTGAGATCTCTATTTCAAATAAAATTTATGATTGATTGTGAGGTGAAATCCATATATATGTTATCTAAAATGTGAATTGATTGTTTGTGATTATGTTTAACGACTGGATTGAATTACATATGTTAGAAAAATGTTCATGTTTAATAAGAATATTGCTAGACAATAAAATCAACTGATTAAGGTGAGATTTCTCGATTTAAATTTAAAATAAAAAAATTATACATATATATAGAATATATTGATTGTGATTATAATACTAAATATATGCGCCGTATAAAATTTAGATTGATTGATTGACTGCGATGGTGATGATTTTTCGAATTATATTTTGTAGGATGAAAATATAATCTTTAATTACTTAAATAAAAATGTCATTATTTAGAATAATGTTATGTTAGAATAAAAATATCATTTTTTGTTAGAAAATGTTATGTTAGGATAAAAATATCATATTGTTAGAAAATGTTATGTTTGGATAAAAATTTTATTTTGTTAGAAAATATTATGTTAAAATAAAAATGTCCTTTAGTTAGAAAATGTCGTGTAAATTAACATGTCATTAACATGTCATTTATATTTAAGAACATATTTTGTAAATTAATATGTCATTTATGTTAAAGAACTTATTTTGAAAATAAATTTGTCATTTATGTTAGAGAAAAATTTGTCATTTATGATAGAGAATAAATTTGTCATTTATGTTAGAGAACAAATTTGTCATTTATGTTAGAGAATAGATTTGTTATTTATGTTAGAGAAAATATGAAAAATGATTCATTTGTCCAATTAAAAAGTTAAACAATAAAAATTTACATTTTTATTGTGAATGAGAAAATATGAAAAATGATTCATTTGTTGAATTAAAAAGTTAAACAATAACAAAGTTTACATTTTTATTGTGAATGAGAAAATATGAAAATTGATTCATTTGTTGAATTAAAAAGTTAAACAATAAAATGTTTACATTTTTATTGTAAATGAGAAAATATGAAAAATGATTCGTTTGCCCAATTAAAAAGTTAAACAATAAAAAGTTTATATTTTTGTAAAGGAGAATATATGAAAAATGAACATTTGTTTGAATAGAAAAGTTAATAAAGTTGTGTTTACATTAAAATTTACATTTTAATGTATGCATGGCTCATATTAAAAGATACATTGTAGGAAATTTGTATGTAACATAAAAGTTTACATTTTTATGTAATAATGATTCATAGCTTGTTTAAAAATGATGTAACATAAAAAATTTACATTCTTATGTAATAATGATTCATTAAAAATGTTTATAGCTTGTTAAAAATGTTTTAACATAAAAGATTACATTTTTATGTAATAGTGAATCATTAAAATGATTTAAATGTGATAAACATGTTTTAACATAAAAGATTACATTTTTATGTGACAGTGGTGTTTAACATAAAAGATTACATTTTTATGTAATAGTGAATCATTAAAAAGGTTCAAAAGTGATAAAAGATGCTTGTTTGATAAAACTGCGTTAACATAGAAATTGTTATGCAAATAAAATATTCTTTTATTTGTCATTAGAACACATAGAAAAATGTATGCAAATAAATTATTCTTTAATTTGTCACTAGAATACATAGAAAAATGTGTACAAATAAGTTATTATTTTATTTGTCATTAGAACACATAGAATAATGTATGCAAATAAATTATTCTTTTATTTGACATTAGAATACATAGAAAAATGTGTACAAATAAATTATTCTTTTATTTGTCATTAGATCACATAGAAAAGTTAAACAATAAAAATTTATATTTTTATTGTATGTAAGAAGTAATGAGAAATGATCATTATTTGGAATAGAAAAGTTCAACATTGAGAATTTACATTTTTATTGAATGTAAAAAAATGATTCATTAAAAAGATGTATCGTTTGATAAAATTTGTTAATATAAGAAATTACATTTGTTAATGTAAAATGAATCATTAAAAGATGTATCGTTTGATAAAATATGTTAACATAAGAAATCACATTTGTTAATGTAAAATGAATCATTAAAAAGATGTATCGTTTGATATAATATGTTAACATAAGAAATTACATTTGTTAATGTAAAAATGTGTAGATAATAAAATACTCTTTTATTGTAACATGAAATGCGATTGATCCAAATATACTTGGTTATTGATATGGATTGTGATTGATTGATTGTTTGGATTATGCTCGACCAGTTTACGAGAAAAATATGTTTTTACATTTAGCATGGGGTTCGGTAAAAATGTCTATGTGCTAACACCTTGTGAAACACTTCACGATTTGACTATAAGGTGGTTAGCGATGTTGTTTATTTCAAAATTAATGAATGATTTTGAAAAGTGATTTCTTAAGTAAAAAGAATAGTATTATCGATTTTGGACAGGGGATGTTTTATAAAATGTCTTATAAAATAGAAAGGATTTCGAGGACTATGCCCGATGATTTCGAAATAATTTGGAAGTAGAAATCTATATAGATTTGAAAGTACTTGTGATTTTTATGTTGTGAAATGATTTTTCCTACTTCGGGATATAAAACGATTTAGCAAGTATGTAGCTAAAGATGCGGGAGACCCGAAATTGACTAACAGTGTGAGGACGTGCATGTCTTCCCCAATTGGTGGGATGGTGCATTGTCAGTGTAGCCGTTTGGTGCACATATACCTATATTGTTTCGCTTAGGGTGCGTATTGCCCGGTCCTGAGGGAGCATGACCGATATTTGGTTCGCGTACTTGTTTGTATACATTGTTACGTTTTGGAATTCATATTTCCAAATCTTTTGTTTAGAAATCCCGAAGTGAAATCTGCTTTATTATAAAAGCTAGATATGTATTTCAAATAATTTGAAATAAAAGAAACCGGGAAACAAAGTCCAAAGAAATAATTTCTGTAAAGTGAATTGGATTTTGAAATCTATGTTTAGGGATTAAGCCTAAATGGGTAGATTAAGGATTTGCATATTGATTAATGCATTGTAGATTCATATGTTTATTTATGTTTAATGTTTATGCATTGGCAATTCAATGGAGTAAACCCATTCTGCATTAGCGGCGTGGTCCTGTGATTATCCTTCTTATTAGATAAGTTAAGTTGATTTCTCATACCAGTCCCATGACTGACCTGTAGTTTGTTTCACTTGCAAACTCGGGTGCCCTTATTTTCCTGAAGTCGAGTAGCTTGTTTTGCAGATATTCATATATAGAGCAGGTTTCTGGATTAAAGCTTAAAGCTGTGTCCAGAGTATTAATAGTCTTCCACTGTATTAGTTTATTCATTTCCGCTGTGCCGTATTAAATTATTGTAATTTAATCTTCCGCTGTAATATAATCCGATGTACTCTGATATTCTATACTCTGTTGTAACATTAATGTAATGTTTATAAAAGTCTTCTATAATTTGTTCTGATGTGTTGTATGCCTAGAGTTAGCGTATTCGGGTTTTTGAACTGTCTTAGTCGATTTTGCGATCGATTAGGTCCGGGCGAAATCTGAATCGTTACCGTAGGTTTTGGGTATGTAGGGTAAATAGATATTAACGCTTTTTATAACCAAGAAGTATAATGTGTTGGATTTTAAGGAAAATAAATATGTGATCTGAAGCTGGATTTGTTCCAAGTAAAAATATCTGGAATGGCTAAGACATCAAAACCCAATATTTGGAGTAATAAAGTTTTAAATGGAAAATATAGATTTAGAAACAAAATAATATGTGAATTTAGATAGAAAGAAAATGTTTAATAGATTTTTATTTAATTTGTTGTAACAAATTTTATAAGGAAACAAACAGTGAATTTTTTGGAACAAACAGCGTTTCAGGAAATGTTGTGTTAAAATAAAATTGTAACGACCTAGAAATTTGGGCAATTTGAAATTGAAATTAATTGAGGATTTCACGTTAAACAATTAATTTTATATTCGGATTCGAAATTTAAAATCAAAGTTTATTGGTTTGAATAAGAAATGCATTCGATTTTAGAATGGCTAATCGAAAATCGAATATATTGTTTTGAGTATGAATTGGATTCAGAATGGTTGGCTGGGAATTAAATATTGTTTTAAAATATTTTGACTAAATTTGGTTGAATCTTCAAATTGGATTTAAAATTCGATGGGAAAATATAAATGATTAAATTCAAAATAAACATAGTTAACGTTAAATAAAATTTGGAAACATTATCGTTGAGGTATATGGAAGTTTGGCTATTGTATATGTGTACTCATGTGTATAAAGGAATTGAATGTAATGTTTCAAAATTTGGAAAATGAATGGAGCTGTTAACCGATAAACAGAATAAAATCGGTGAACGGTTAAACTATTTAAAAATAAAACAATGTCGTGTACAGACGAAGTCGGATTTCAACCAGAATAATTTTATTTGATTTAAACGCGAAGGCGAAGATGTGCATATAATTTTTGTCGCAATTGGAGACCGTGTTTTAGTTATGGGTTATGAACGTTTAACGAGAAATTAGCAGTAAAGATTTATATTTAACTGTACTCAAATATTACCTACCTTAAGTATAAACTGCCTTAGTTAAAAATTTCAGCCAACCTACTTCTCTACCTTAATTACCTATGATTGAACTTCGTTGTTATCTTCATAGTTTTATTTCTATAAAAACTGTAACACCCCGTATATTCTATAACAGTGAAATTCATAAATTAAAGTATAATTAATTTCAAATCAAAGAATTATAGGAAACGGAATACGCCATTTTGTTCGTCTCGGAATTCTGCTTGAGATAGAGTCCGAGTTTGCGTAAAACGGACTCCGTATGAGGGAGATATGACCTCCGGAAGTTTCAGAATTCAGTTTAAAACTCAAACAGGCAGAAACAGTTCAGAAAAACAAATTCAAATTCAAAAATCAGACCCAGATTGGGCTGGGCGGGAATTTTCCCGCCCAAGACCCAGGTCGACTGGGCAGTCGACCTGGGTGTCGACTGGGTAGTCGACCTGGGTGTCGACTGGGTAGTCGACCTGGCCCCTGAGCCAGGTCGAACCCAGCCCCTCCTGGCTGGCCTGGTCTGTGCTTAGCCGAATTTCTGGGCTTTGTCTTGTTACTAGTGCTTATGTGTCAACTCGTGATTGGTTTCTCTTTAAAACTAACGGCTTATATTAATCTTGGCTCCATCGACGGCTCTAATCAATTCACAAACTCTATAAAAAGGACCTAAGACTCCACCTAATTCACACAAATAAAATGAGTATGGAGCTGTTATGCTGGTGAAGAAAGACTAGGAATAGCCATCAAATTGAGAGACGATTAGGAGTTGATTCAAAAGCTTAAAACCACGACAACTAAATCAAAACAATGCCTACAACAAAGGATAGCATAACCAAATTCAGAATTCAGAGTCTTGAATACAAGACTCGTCATACGTTGTAAGTAGAGTGCCATTCCGATGTGAATGAATAATTGAGACTTGATCTGTGTAGAATAAGAAATGGGATTGTACTTTAATTATAATGTTGTTAATTCATAATTGTATGTTGCTATGATTTGCTATGAATGAATTTGGGATGTGGTAGTGTAATTAACATGATATTGGATCTATTGAATAGTTGCGATACAAGTATATAACTTATGTTGGAAATTTGATACTTATACGTTATGGTTAATGAGAAGTTATACATATTTCATTGCAACCAAGTTAAGACTCATGCAAGTATATGATTCACTATTATGCCAACATGATTTATGATCCTTCTATGTATATTGTTATGATCATTTTTTTAGTGTAGTTGGATCCAATTGGGTATTATGATTCAAATGAAATTATGCTGGAATAGGCATCATGATTCAAGTAAAAACCATACTTTTGTATTAGTGACAAAAGTAAGCATCTTTGTGAACTTGTGTGGACTTTATGAACATGGCTGGTTCATGTTTAACTTTATGCCCAAATAAAATATGTTTTAGGCTTAGGTTGTTGTTAGAAAACATATGATAATATATGTGGCACATAATTAAGTTAGATTCATATTTTAAATAAAAGTTTACATGATTAGATTAAAACCATGATTCATGTTTAAGTATGTTTTATGTCAAGGTTTTATGCTTTTACAATGCAAGTTCACAAGTACCTAATTTATGTTAATTAGACCGCTATGTTGCAAGTTCATGCGTTCACACACCCCTTTTTGACGTTACTTAGAATATATATGCATCATGTTCTAAGCCTCCCCTTTTTATATGGCTAAGTTGGGCTAAATTGTTGAAGCCCAACATATGTTATATTATTACGTACAAACAGGGGAATACATTGGGGTTAGTTAAAATATATGTGTTGACATGTTTGGCACATGCCAACGATTCATGACATTTTAAATGGTATAAATTATTATACCCAAGAATAATGAATTTCAATAATGGGCCGCAAATATTTACATATAAAAGAAAAAGAGACAAAACATGTAAACTTAGAAAATACGACATGCTTAACCCGAGGTTGGATTGCGTTGTGACATAAACCTGCCCGGACCCGCCCGGCTGTCCAGTAGTCACAACAATACCTATCCAATGTGGGTGGTTAAGCATTGAGCCCAATAAAGACCCGAGGTTAGACTGAGTTGTGACGTAAGACTGCCCGGCCCCAACCGGCAACAGGCAGTCACAACAATACCTGTCTAATGTGAGTGGTTGTGGCTTTAATAAGACAATTAAGGCTGAGTCAGGATTGATAGGACTAAGTAAATTGAATTAATACTTAATCAATTATAACATGCTAAACTATACAGACTGATTGGGGGTTAGGTTTATACAGAACACTTAACCAACTTAGCATGTTGGCTAGAAATAGAAAACCTAGTAGCGGGGGACCCTTTTCAGCAGTAACCCAACAAGGTGTATCAGGATACCCTGAACTAGGCAGGGTGGGGCACGATTACTAGGTTGACTGTAAGAGGTCAAATCGACGGCGGTTGTGCGGCAGTGTAGGTTCTAACGGGGTGCGGGCGTGCACACACTCCGACGCAGAAAAATTAGGCATTGGGCACCAGTAGTATACCTGTGCATTCTAAAACTGTGTTGGGCCACCACCATGCGACTTGATACACCCCATGGTGGGACCAGCATAGGTAGCTACAACATCGGGGGCTGTAAGACACATGTAATTATGCGAGTAGGAGCCGATCATTAAAAAGGATCACTTCACCCTGATTGTGGGGTGCCAGATGGTAACTAGTTTATAGGGGGTGCAAAGATTAATATGGGGTACGATAGTGTATTCGATTCTAGACAACTTAACTTAGTTTATGGTGCTTTCCCATTTCCAGTTTGTACTTATCATGCTCGTTTTCTTATTCATAGACTGAATATTCCTAGACTTACTCAGGCTTTATGTCTGACTCCACTTTTCTTTCGTCTTCTTTTCTTTCGTTCCCCCCCAGGTCCACAGAGAGGGAATACCGCAGCTTGACTAGTTTCACATCCAGCTTGAAGAGAGAGAATGTATTGCTTGGATCTCATTCGTTTTGGACTATGGCTTTGGATAGCAAATATGGGGACTTATGCAGTTTACTTATGTTTTTTTATGCTTCTTTAAGTTATGAAATCAAGACAGTTATGGGAATGTAATGTTTTTGGAAGTATTGTAAGACAATTATGGTATGGTTTGTGTAACACGTATTTTGATGAAATAAAAGTTGCTGTTATTTCCGCTGATTAAAAATATGTGTGTTTATATCTGTCTTGTGTATCTGTGACTTATACTTATAAACCCCCACCAAAATTAGGGCATTCCCTTTGTGAGTGACCCTAACGGAGGTGGGGTGTTTCACTTGGTATCAGAGCATAGGTTAAGCAGATCAGAAAAAAAAAGTTTTGAAAATTTATTTTCAAAGGAAAATTTAAAGAAGCATTTTTAAAGATAAAATGTTATTTTATTTTTTTAAAGGCATAGTCCCCCAAAGCCATAGGTACTATCTTTTATCCTTTGTTTTGAATCTGTCCTTTTGGTTTCAGCATGTCCGAAGAACTTAACTTGCCAGAGGGTGTACCAATACCTGGTTGGTTCAGAAGATTCTTAGAAGCAAGGGCCAATCAGCCAGGTCCCACTATTCCTCCTCCCCCAGCTACAGCAACACCTCCTCCTCCACCTCCTCCACATGGTAATACTTTTGCCAAGACATGTAAAGATTTCAAAGCTATGGGAGGGAAGGACTTTCATGGAACCGAGTCCTTCGTGGTAGCCAGGAACTGGCTGAAGGAAACCGAGGACTTATTCGTCATCTTTGAGGTAGAAGATAGGCAGAAGGTACAACTGGCAGTATAGCTACTTAAAGGCGAGGCTTCCTACTGGTGGAAAGTTACCAATGCAGAAAGACCAGTGGAAACATGGGAGGACTTTAGGGCGAGGTTTGAGGCTAAATTTCTCTCAGAAACTGAAAGGAGCCTTCAATTGGAAAAATTCTTATTTCTTAAGCAAGGGAATATGACAGTCAAAGAGTACGTTAATCAGTTCGATCAGCTGGCTAGGTTCGGACTGGACCTAGTCAACACTTCGCACAAGAAGGCTCTCCGCTTTGTCAAAGGATTGAATGAGCCATTACACAGCTTGGCCATGACCCATATACCTTTGGGAGCTACGTATGAAAGGTTGGTGCAGATGGCATTGTTGAACAAAGAGGATAAGGGCAAGAAGGAGACAAAGGCAGAAGGGTCTCAAGGGAAGAAAGAAGGTTTACAGTCGAAGAAGACAGACTTTAAGAAGGGAGGGAAAGACAACAAGTCCCAAGAGAAGAGGAAGTGTAATTTCAGTGGCAAAGTGGGGCACTTAGTGAAATACTGCCGGAAAAAGAAGGCCAAGTTGAATGGTGGGTGCTTTTCTTGTGGTGAGACAGGCCACATGGCTAAGGATTGCCCAATGAAGCGAGGGCAGGGGCAGAAGGCTGGATCCACCTTAGGGGCAAAGGTTCATGCGCTATAAGCACCACCTCTGCAACAGCGAGGTATAAATACTTCTGTAGAAAGTATAGTTTATCTTTATGATCACCCAGTTCGCACTTTATTTGATTCTGGCGCATCATACTCCTTTATTTCATCTGTCTTAGTAGAATCTCTGCACCTAGAAGCTAGTATGGTAGAGGACCCCTTAATTGTTTCAAATCCAATCCGGGGGCCAGCTCATTTGTCTATGATCTGTGTGGGATTGAAAATTTCTATTCTAAGCATATAATTTAGATGTACTACCTTTGTTTTGGGCTTCTCGGGATATGGTTTGATTTTGGGCATGGATTGGCTATCCAGTAATGGTGCCATCCTTGATTGTGAGAAAAGGGTGGTTAGGCTTCTGACCCAACTCGGTAACACTCTGGAAATTACTTGTAATCCCTCGTATGCGGTTATGCTTAGTTATCTTGAATCGCTTGATGCTTCTGTTGAGAGTTTGCAATCGGTTAGAGTGGTCCGTGAATATCCGGACGTCTTCGAAGAGGTGAAGGGCTTACCTCCGAAGCGGGAGATAGACTTCCGCATATATCTTGTAGATAATGCAAAGCCCGTTGCGCTGCCCGTTAGACACATGGCTCCACAGGAAAGGAAAGAGCTCAGTAAACATGTTAAAGAGCTTCTAGAGAAGGGGTTCATTAGAAGGAGCATTTCAGAATGGGCAATGGTTCACTCCGTCTATGTGTTGACTATAGGGAGCTCAACAAGCTAACGAAAAAGAATAGGCACCCTCTCCCCAGAATTGACGATCTGTTTGATCAGCTTGTAGGAGCGTCAGTTTTCTCCCAACTTGATCTGGTGACCGGATTTCATCAGCTAAGGGTGGCTGAAGATAGCATCGATAAGACAACATTCAGAACCCCAAACGGCTTCTTTGAATGGCTTGTCATGCCTTTCGGCTTGACAAACGCACCCGCTTACTTCGTAGACCTGATGAGTAGGGTGTTCAGAGAATTTCTCAACAAATTCGTGGTAGTCTTCGTAGATGATATCTTGATCTTCTCAAAGAGTGAAGAAGAACATGCTCAGCACCTAAGGGAAATCATGGAAACTCTGCGAGTCCATCAGCTCAAAGCCAAATTCTCCAAGTGCCACTTTTGGAGAGAGGAAGTAAGGTTTCTTGGGCATGTAGTATCTAAAGAAGGGTTAGCTATGGACCCTGCTAAGGTAGTAGCGGTATAGGATTGGAAGACACCAAGGAATGCAACTGAGGTCCGAAGTTTTCTAGGATTGGCAGGTTTCTACCGAAAATTCATAAGTGATTTTGCGAAAATCTCAGCTCCACTCACAAGGCTGACAAAGAAGAATCTAGTGTTCAATTGGGACTTGGATTGCGAGTTTGTTTTCCAACGACTAAAAAGGGCTCTTACAACAGCCTCAGTTCTGACATTGCCAGATGGAAGCAAGATGTTCACAGTTTATACAGATGCATGTGGGACAGGGCTAGGCGCTGTCTTGATGCAAGAAGGGAGGGTAGTAGCTTATGGTGGAAGGCAATTGAAAGTTCATGAAAAGAACTACCCGACCCACGATCTTGAGTTAGCCGCCATCGTCTTTGCACTCAAGTCTTGGCGACATTATCTACTAGGTGAGAAGTTCGAACTTTACACTGACCATAAATCGTTGAAATATCTTTTCACGCAGAAGGACCTTAACTTGAGGCAACAAAGGTGGATGGAGTTCCTTGCCTCGTATGATTTCGAGATCTCCTACACTCCGGGCAAAGGCAACGTAGTCGTAGATGCTTTGAGCAGAAAGCTGCTAACATTAAGCCCGCTGTTTGTTGAAAGGCAAAGTCTAGAGTATATAGCCAGTTTTAACTTTAGGCCCTCCTCTGATTTCGTACCAGGTTTATTAGCATCTCTTGAGGTGCGCCTAACTCTGTTGGACTCAATAGGGACAGCACAACGCGAAGACCCTCAGCTTGTGGAGACGATTGATAGGCTAATTAGGGGTGAGACTTCAAGTCACCTCAACAGATACTCCATCGACGATAAGGGTTGGCTAAGGCGAGATGGAAGACTATGCGTCCCACGGACAAGAGATTTGGTAAAGACGGTTCTCGAGGAAGCACATCACTCCAAGATGACGATACATCCAGGCGGAGATAAAATGTACAAGGACATAAAGAGAACTTTCTTTTGGAGTGGCTTGAATAAGGACGTGGTAGATTTCGTTTCTAAGTGTATGATTTGCCAACAGGTTAAGGCGGAACAGAAGAAACCTGGTGGTCTGCTCCATCCTCTAGAGGTTCCACAGTGGAAGTGGGATAGCATTTCAATGTACTTCATTGATGGGCTGCCTAGGTCTAGAAGAGGCAACACTAGCATTTGGGTAATAGTGGATAGGATTACTAAGAGCGCCCACTTTTTACCTGTCAAGAGTAGAAGGACCGTTTCATCTTTAGCTTCTCTTTACATCAAGGAGATAGTTCGGCTCCATGGGATACCCTCCAGCATTGTTAGTGACCGAGACCCTATCTTCACAAGCGAGTTTTGGCGAAGTTTGCAAGAAGCTGTAGGCACACAGTTATGTTTGAGCACGACCTATCACCCCCAGACCGATGGATAGACGGAAAGGGTGAATAGAGTTTTAGAGGATCTTTTGAGACTTTGCGTTCTAGACTTTGGAGGGACATGGGAGGATCACCTTCCCTTAGTGGAGTTTGCTTACAACAATAGCTTCCAATCTACCATAGGCATGGCACCCTTCGAAGCATTGTATGGAAGACCGTGCAAGTCACCAACTTGTTGGTGGGAGTCTACAGATAAGGTTATTCTTGGTCCAGACATGATCAGAGAAACTTCAGAAAAAGTGGACTTGATACGAAGAAGGATGAAGACGGCCCAAGATAGACAGAAATCCTACGCCAACAAGAGAAGGATCGACCTTGAGTTTGAGGTTGGGGATAGAGTTTTTCTTAAGGTATCTCCTCTAAGGAACGTTGTTCGTTTTGGATCCACTGGAAAACTAGCACCGAGATTTGTAGGACCATTTCCTATCATCGAGAAGGTTGGGAAGATGGCCTATAGATTAGAACTACCCAAAAAACTGGCCGGAGTTCACAGCGTCTTTCATGTTTCTCACCTCCGGAAGTGTTTACACGAGTCTGCTGAAATAGTAGAGCCTAGCATTTTAGAAGAAGCCGAAGTGGAACGTGTAGCAACTGTGAGGGGAGTTCCAACATGCATCTTAGGAACTGAAGTGAAAAAGCTACGCAACCGCGAGGTCAAGCTCGTCAAGTTCAGTGGAGCGACGCTGAGGAAGACGCGACTTGGGAAACTGAGGCTAGAATACGCGCAACCTACCCTTTTCTTTTTGAGGGTACATCTTTGATCTTTCTTTTTCCTTAAGTTGTTCTTTTATCTATCTTTTAGGGTATATCTCCTTGACCATATCTTGTAGGTAGAAACCCTTTGGATGAAAACATGTAATTGAAACATGTTATGGATGATGGTTGCAAGTGGTTGCAAGTGATTGCTAGTGGTTGCTCGTGGTTGCATATACACACATAGTCTAGGTTTTAGATCGGCTCAGTCACTTCATATTGCATATGCATATATGTATATATATTCTTATGTGGTTGAAGTTTAATGTGTTGTCATATGGATGTTGCATTTATATGAATGATTGTGCACTCATGTAGAATCATAAATAGGAAGGTTTGCATACATAATGGATTCATGGCACTTACATAATTTGCATTAAGGAGGTCAACTGAATCAGTAGACCGACTGATTTTGCATTAGATAAGTACATGTACACACACTTCGCATATGATCATGAAGCATTAGAAGTCTCTTAAGGACAATGGACGCTCGTGTTTGATGGATGAGTAGATGGACGTTTGGATGGTAGGATATACATTCTTCCTAAACTTGAAGATTTCGGGGACGAAATCCTTTTAAGTGGGGGAGAATGTAACACCCCGTATATTCTATAACAGTGAAATTCATAAATTAAAGTATAATTAATTTCAAATCAAAGAATTAAAGGAAACGAAATACGCCATTTCGTTCGTCTCGGAATTCTGCTTGAGATAAAGTCCAAGTTTGCGTAAAACGGACTCCGTATGAGGGAGATATGACCTCTGAAAGTTTCAGAATTCAGTTTAAAATTCAAACAGGCAGAAACAGTTCAGAAAAACAAATTCAAATTCAAAAATCGGACCCAGATTGGGCTGGGCGGGAATTTTCCCGCCCAAGATCCAGGTCGACTGGGTAGTCGACCTGGGGTACCCAGGTCGACTGGGCAGTCGACCTGGGTGTCGACTGGGTAGTCGACCTGGCCCCTGAGCTAGGTCGAACCCAGCCCCTCCTGGCTGGCCTGGTCTGTGCTTGGCCGAATTTCTGGGCTTTGTCTCGTCACTAGGGCATATGTGTCAACTCGTGATTGGTTTCTCTTTAAAACGAACGGCTTATATTAATCTTGGCTCCATCGACGGCTCTAATAAATTCACAAACTCTATAAAAAGGACCTAAGACTCCACCTAATTCACACAAATAAAATGAGTATGGAGCTGTTATGCTGCTGAAGAAAGACTAGGAATAGCCGTCAAATTTAGAGACGATTAGGAGTTGATTCAAAAGCTTAAAGCCACGACAACTAAATCAAAACAACGCTTACAACAATGGATAGCATCACCAAATTCAGAATTCAGTGTCCTGAATACAATACTCCTCATACGTTGTAAGTAGAGTGCTATTCCGATGTGAATGAATAATTGAGACTTGATCTGTGTAGAATAAGAAATGGGATTGTACTTTAATTATAATGTTGTTAATTCATAATTGTATGTTGCTACGATTTGCTATGAATGAATTTGGGATGTGGTTGTGTAATTAACATGATATTGGATCTATTGAATAGTTGCGATACAAGTATATAACTTATGTTGGAAATTTGATACTTATACGTTATGGTTAATGAGAAGTTATACATGTTTCATAGCAACCAAGTTAAGACTCATGCAAGTATATGATTCACTATTATGCCAACATGATTTATGATCCTTCTATGTATATTGTTATAATCATTTTTTTAGTGTAGTTGGATCCAATTGGGTATTATGATTCATATGAATTTATGTTGGAATAGGCATCATGATTCAAGTGAAAACCATACTTTTGTATTAGTGACAAAAGTAAGCATCTTTGTGAACTTGTGTGGACTTTATGAACATGGCTGGTTCATGTTTAACTTTATGCCCAAATAAAATATGTTTTAGGCTTAGGTTGTTGTTAGAAAACATATGATAATATATGTGGCACGTAATTAAGTTAGATTCATATTTTAAATAAAAGTTTACATGATTAGATTAAAACCATGATTCATGTTTAAGTATGTTTTATGTCAAGGTTTTATGCTATTACAATGCAAGTTCACAAGTACCTAATTTATGTTAATTAGACCGCTATGTTGCAAGTTCATGCGTTCACACACCCCTTTTTGATGTTACTTAGAATATATATACATCATGTTCTAAGCCTCCCCTTTTTATGTGGCTAAGTTGGGCTAAATTGTTGAAGCCCAACATATGTTATATTATTACGTACAAACGGGGGAATACGTTGGGGTTAATTAAAATATATGTGTTGACATGTTTGGCACATGCCAACGATTCATGACATTTTAAATGGTATAAATTATTATACCCAAGAATAATGAATTTGAATAATGGGCCGCAAATATTTACATATAAAAGAAAAAGAGACAAAACATGTAAACTTAGAAAATACGACATGCTTAGCCCGAGGTTGGATTGCATTGTGACATAAACCAGCCCGGACCCGCCCGGCTGTCCAGTAGTCACAACAATATCTATCCATTGTGGGTGGTTAAGCATTGAGCCCAATAAAGACCCGAGGTTAGACTGAGTTGTGACGTAAGACTGCCCGAACCCAACCGGCAACAGGCAGTCACAACAATACCTGCCTAATGTGAGTGGTTGTGGCTTTAATAAGACAATTAAGGCTGAGTCAGGATTGATAGGATTAAGTAAATTGAATTAATACTTAATCAAATATAACATGCTAAACTATACAGACTGATTGGGGGTTTGGTTTATACAAAACACTTAACCAACTTAGCATGTTGGCTAGAAATAGAAAACCTAGTAGCGGGGGACCCTTTTCAGCAGTAACCCTACAAGGTGTATCAGGATACCCTGAACTAGGCAGGGTGGGGCACGATTACTGGGCTGACTGTAAGAGGTCAAATCGACGGCGGTGGTGTGGCAGTGTAGGTTCTAACGGGGTGCGGGCATGCACACACTCCAGCACAGAAAAATTAGGCACTGGGCACCAGTAGTATACCTGTGCATTCTAGAACTGTGTCGGGCCACCACCATGGGACTTGATACACCCCATGGTGGGACCAGCATAGGTAGTTACAACATCGGGGGTCGTAAGACACATGTAACTATGCGAGTAGGAGCCGATCATTAAAACGGATCACTTCACCCTGATTGTGGGGTGCCAGATGGGAACTAGTTTATAGGAGGTGCAGAGATTAATTTGGGGTACGATAGTGTATTCGATTCTAGACAACTTATCTTAGTTTATGGTGCTTTCCCATTTCCAGTTTGTACTTATCATGCTCATTTTCTTATTCATAGACTGAATAGTCCTAGACTTACTCAGGCTTTATGTCTGACTCTACTTTTCTTTCATCTTCTTTTCTTTCGTCCCCCCCCTCATGTCCACAGGGAGGGAATACCGCAGCTTGACCAGTTTCACATCCAGCTTGAAGAGAGAGAATGTATTGCTTGGATCTCATTCGTTTTGGACTATGGCTTTGGATAGCAACTATGGGGACTTATGCAGTTTACTTATGTTTTTTTTATGCTTCTTTAAGTTATGAAATCAAGACAGTTATGGGAATGTAATGTTTTTGGAAGTATTGTAAGACAATTATGGTATGGTTTGTGTAACACGTATTTTGATGAAATAAAAGTTGTTGTTATTTCCGCTGTTTAAAAATATGTGTATTTATATCTGTCTTGTGTATCTGTGACTTATACTTATAAACCCCCACAAAAATTAGGGCATTCCCTTTGTGAGTGATCCTAACGGAGGTGGGGTGTTTCAAAAACCCTTGTCCATAGCGTGTCTCCTCAGATATCAAAATACCTCTTTTAAAATTAAATGGCCACCGTGATTCCTTTCTCCAAATCCCTAAATAAAAATCCACTTTTGTCTTCGCCCGCCTCTTCCTTGAACCCGCAAGACACCAAAATCAACCTCCTCTTTATCGCTGAAAATCAGAGAGCCATAACCCCAAATCAAATTGCTTGCGGACATCAACTCCAACTGATGGCAGCACCTGAACTCGCCTGGAGCTGCTGTTGTTCCTTCCTCGAAGCCAGTCCACCGTCGCTCCATTGCCGACACATCAACTCAAGCCACTGCTGTCCATCATCGACTTGGCGCTACTGTTCAACGTGCATCCGCGCCTCCTGTCAAAACCGAGCCTGCCTTTTTATCGTCACTGCAGGTGAGCATTGCTCACGATTAGTTTTTGAGTCAAGTTTTTCAACCTCAATATGAATTGAAAATATAATAATTTATGCCAAATTTGTTGTTGACTGTATCATGGCTGTTACGTGATTTGTTGATTTGAGTGGTGTGGTTTGTGATTTTGCACCAGACTCTATAGTTTTATGTTGTATAGTTTGCTGTGTGTGTTTGTTTGTGGTTTATGCCTTCCTCATACTGGTACATGGTATGGAGTAGTCTATCATGAATAAACATGATATTTTTGTGAGAATGGTCAGTTAACTGTTAGTTGTGATTTTAGAATTTAGAAACATGCCACAACCTCATTCTCTGTTTGTGTTCATAGATCGAATGCTGATGTATTTTGCCATTAAAGTTAGAAATGCTGCATATACATGATACCATAACTGAAAAAATGATTTTTTTACCAAAAGAAATGGTATATAAGGCACAGTACATAAGAAATCTCTTAGCTTTTATATTCTACGTTTGTAATGATTGTTTAACCAAACGAAAATGCATAAATTTTAACTGAATAAAAGTTAGAGCATATCCCTCTCCTTTTCACTTTCTTCCATATCAAAAGGAGAAAAAAAAGTAGCAAATCAAGAAGCTTTTGCAGAATACACCATAGATCCCTTTCTTTTCTTCAACAAATGTAAAGACAATATAGTATGGTATAATGTAGCCATAAAGCATTTTGAGTACTGATTAAAGCCTGCCATGTACATAGGAAAAGTATGAGTTAAAAAGGAAAATTTTCACCTCTGCGTTTAAGGTGAGCATCGTTACTCACGATTATTTCTGTCTAAAGAAAATTGACTTCAGTTTAAGCTAAAATAAAATAGTGGGTGTGGGTTTTGCGGCGCCTTTGTTATTTTGCTAATTTACATCGAATGGGGAGAACCTGAACTATTTATGAACAATATTCGAGTATGTGTCCTCTGTCCCATTGTTTGCTGTGTTGCATTTACGATCTGAACTATATTTGAAATGCCTAAATTAATTAATACATTTTCATGAATAAAATTAAAAGTATATTGCCATCTAGTTTATAAACCCAGTCCTATGCATTATGCACCTGTTGTCTTGCTTTTAATCAAAGGCAGAAGACTGAATCCATTTTTTTTAGATCGTGAACAAGATGTAATAGCAAGTGCAATACACCAAAGGGAACACACTAAAATAATGAAAAATTTGAGTGATTGTTGTGTGAAATTATTTGTTTTGACTAACTTAACAAATGCCCATGCTCCGGTTAAATTTCATATATCAAATATTTATCCGATATAGATGCTGAAATATAAAGATTTTCTTGTTTTTTTGACAATTACTAGCTTGGATGGACTACTCAGCCTCTTATTTCTTTTACATGTAAAAGCAGCACATTGCTTTTAGCCAACTAATTCAGGAATATGATATTAATTTGTACTATTTTTAGTTTGCCATTACAGCAACTTCTTTGTCCATGCATTTATCTTCAAACCCTTAAATCAGTTAATCAAATATCATCTGACTCCTTTTTTGAAGATAAACCACTTGAAATACAAGATTGCTTTGAAGAAGAGGAGCCCCTTCTTTTCGTCACTTTTCGAAAGAAAACCATTAGTATATTTTTTTTAATATTTTATATCTTTGTTGCTTTCAACCTAAAGTGTTATCATCAAAAAAGCATGCAAAAGATAACACCATCTGATGTGTGTCTATCATGCACAAAGACTTAGGTCTTGAAAGCTGCAAGTGCAGAATACTTGTTGGTGAAATATACCTCCCTATATTGTCAACTAATTGTTTAAGTTCATTGTGATTACTAGTCTAATGTAAGTAACATATATATATATATATATATATATATATATATATATATATATATATATATATATATAAGACAAATCAGCTTCATTTATAAAAGCGAGCTGTATCTTAAGAAATATATTCAAGTCTTCATTTAAGCCATGACAATTCAATAAATTTTATTTGTGCTTCTATTACTTACTGCGTGATTTTAAGACTCAGTTTGGTGAGATTGTTTCCAATGTATTTTGATAACCCCCTATACACTAGTATGTACTAAGTTTTTTTTAAAAAAAAAAATAGTTTTTTATTTAAGAAGCAAAAGCTGCCAACATGCCAGGCAGGTAACCAATACAAGCAGCACAGACATTGATCAAAAAGCAAAAGATAGATGGATGAGCTCCGGTAAAACCACCGCCCATCATACTTCAAAATCGAGTTCCGACAATGCCACCACCCGATTATGAAGTACATCACCTCACTAAGCCGCAAACCAAAAAGACCCAAAACACCATCTACAAAAACCTCCGCCTGATAAAGCCACTACAGCGCCAATCCCACTAATACAGAAGACCACCAATCACCCAGAAACCAGCCCCAATCGAAGCCACAGTAGAAGGAAATCTCCAAGCCAAATCCACTAGCCGTCACCCAACCAAGAGCCAATGGCAGATCTCTAACAAGTCTCCAAAGAAAATATGAGACATCCTATCCAAAGACCAGCGAATCGGGAGACCAGAATAACCTGAAAAAACCAGACCTGCAGTACTAGCAAACGATGTCAGCAATAACGGGGGGAGGGGGAAGGTGTGGAGAGGTCAGAAGGATAGGACCCTCTTCCCAAAAGCGAGGAGACTCAACCAATCCCTGCTCGAGGTGTAGATGGTACCGTCAAAACATCAAAAGCACCAGCCAACCGCCTCGAACGGGAACCAATTGACCCTCTAAATGGTCTGCCGTGGAAGGCAAGAAACACATCATTCCTAACCTTTCGGACAATGGATGTCGGGACCATAGGAACCGCCTCAAACACTGCCTTATTCCTAGAGAACCAAATATGCCAGCAAATAAGACAAGGGATAAGGCGAAATAGGATCGATCGCAAAGATTTACCTGAGATGCCGGCTCACCAGTGCCTCAGTAAATCTGAAAGGGAAGACGCACTACACGGAAAATCTACCAAGTTCCCAAAGTGATTCCAAACAGATTTGGCGATAAATCCAAAGAAAAACAGGTGAGCAGTGGATTCCGAGGATCCAGACCGACAACACCTGCATCGGGAAGCTAGAGGAATGCCAATCCTCTGGAGGTTCTCGTCAATTGGCAGCCCCTCAAGAAGGGTCCTCCACATAAACAGAGAAACCTTCGGAGGAATACGGACATCCCAGATGAAAGAGAAGAGAAGGCGACGAGGAGCAGGCGTCCTAATAGAGCTCCATGCCGCCTTAATCGAAAACGGACTGCCGTCCCAATCGGATCCACCACCATGTGAATCCGAGAAGGCCTTCACGGATTGCATCCGTTTCCACGTCTCACTAGCGTAGGACGGGACACCAGAGAAATTCGCAACTTGAAGGCGGCGGTACTTGGCGTGAAGGAACGTCGCCCATAAGGAGTCATCTGCAACAATCCTAGTCCACAACTTGCATGCAAAAGCAGAACAGATATCTTTGGGATTTCTGAGACCTAATCCTCCTTCACTTTTGGGACGATAAATAATGTCCCAAGAAATCCAGTGATGACGATGAGAATCTTTATTACCCCAGAAAAAAGACGAAGCCAATGATCAGTAAGAACGGAAGAAAGATGAGGTAGGAGTCATAGCAGCAAAGACGTGGGAACCTATAGAGTCAAGCACCGACCTTATAAGGACCAATCTACCTGCTTGAGATAAGAGAGCCGCATTCCACTTGATGATCTTCCCCCTGGCTTTATCGGTCAGAGGGTCGAATATGACATTGAGCTTGTGACCTCTATAAAGGACAATTCCGAGGTAAGGGAGAGGAAGGGACGCAGCCTTGAAATCGGTGAAAGTTTCAATCCTATAGGATCGAATCGCGGACATTTCCTTGGCTGCGACGAAACAGCTTTTCGCAGAATTAACGAGTTGACCAAAGCATCTCTCGTATTGCTGAATGAGACAGATAAGGCGATGGACTGAACGACGGTTACCATTCGTGAAAATGATAATGTCGTTAGCGAAGGATAAAGAAGAGATGATAGGGCAGCCGGACGGGATGCCAAAACGGTGGATCTGGTTTGCTATCGTGAAAGAATGCAAACCACGAACAAAAGCCTCCGCGGCGTTCATGAATAGAGTATGGGAAAGGGGATCTCCTTGGCGAATTCCCCTTCCCCCCTTGAAAAAACCGTTGGCTGAACCGTTGATGAGTACGGAAAACCAACAGTTGGAAATAAGCCTCCAGATAATGTTAATAAGGGCTTCGGGAAACCCAAAAGCCCTTAGAACCTTAATGATGAAAAACCAGGACATGCGAGCGTACGCTTTAGCCATGTCTAGCTTAATGACCACATTGGAACCCCTGACTTTCCGGT
This sequence comes from Allium sativum, assembly GCA_030737875.1. Lineage (NCBI taxonomy): Eukaryota > Viridiplantae > Streptophyta > Magnoliopsida > Asparagales > Amaryllidaceae > Allium > Allium sativum. The sequence continues at coordinate 74,052,830 of CM060924.1, forward strand.
CGATCCGAGAGACGAACTTCTGAGCTAAAAGGACGTTGTCCGTAATCAGTCGTCCTTTTAAAGACCTGGCTTGGGAAGCGAAAATAAGACGCTGAAGGAAAGGCGCTAGCCTAACGGCAAGAAACTTAGGAATAACCTTATTAGAGAAATTACACAGGATAAACGGATGAAAATCCGCACAAGAACGCGGATTTTCACACTTCGGGATAAGAATCAAGTTGGTGGAGGTCCAGCCCCGGTGCAGATCTCCACCAGAGAAGAAGAAACGAACCGCCAGGCAGAAATCCGATTGGATTATCGGCCAGACGCTCCTAAAGAAAACCCCGTTGAAACCATCAGGCCCACTAGCACTGTCCTTACTCAGAGAGAAAACACCAGCACGAATCTCTTCCGACGAAGGAGGAGCAGCTAGATCAGCATTATCAGAAGACTGAAGCAACCTGGGGATGAAGGTTAAAAAGGTCGGATCTGCAACCAAAACCGACGGCTCTCCAAGGAAAGACTGAAAGTGAGACAGAATGGTCTCCTTGACTTCCCCGGGCGTGGAAGCCAATGTCAGATCTGGGCGCTCAAGTTGAAGAATTGTAAGAAGTCTGTTCTTCTTACGAATCGAGGAGTGAAAGAACCTGGAGTTTGTGTCCCCTTCAACAACCCAATTGATCCTCGCCTTTTGTCGAAGATAGTCGTTCTCGACACGGAGCTCGGACGAGTAGGCTAGCTGAGCGAGGGCCCACGCCTCCTTGTTTGCTGAGGAAGGATCCTCGTCGAAAGAGGCTTCTACAAGGACCAAAGACTCTTCGGCCGCTCGGACGCGGTCGAAAATATTCTTGAACACTTGCACGTTCCAAGACTTTAAGCAAGTCTTGAGACGCTTAAGCTTATAGGAGAAGACAACAGCTGGCGAACCAATTGCTGGGGAATTCCAAGAGTCCTCCACAACACTAAGGAAGGAGTGATGGGATCTCCACATATTCTGAAACCTAAAGGAGGAAGGACCCGATAAGGACAGGGGAGAACAGGATAGAAGCAAAGGAGCATGATCGGAGAAGGTCCGATGCAGGTGAGAAGCAGAGAAAGTGAATGGCAGGTTGAACCAACTTTCCGATCTGAAAACCCTGTCAAGCCTTGAAAGGATCTGATTCGGTCCTTCTTGGTTATTACACCAAGTGAAAGCCGAACCTTGGAAAGAGACTTCGGACAGACCAGAGTTGATGATGAAGGAGTTGAAATCCGCAATAGCCGATCGGCTAACGGCATTCCCTCCCCTTTTTTCAGCTTGGCAAGCGACGATATTGAAGTCGTCTCCCAGAACTGAGATGGAAAGCCCCAAAACAGAGAGGGCGAGAATATCGTGCCAAAGGGTCAAACGCTCAATCCTGTCGCACTTAGCGTAAACAGCCGAAAACAAGAAGGAGGAGGAGAATGAAGAGATCGAGCAGGCTACCGAGAGGAGCTGATCGGAATCAAAAACAGAGCGGACAACCACATCTTTGGACCAAAGGATCCAAATCTTGTCCGATACGTTAGCTAAGGCACCACCATAGCCAAGGGATAATACGCACTTGGTGAGCCCTTCCGGACCTAACATAGGTTCCAGAAGAGCCACCAAAAGGATAGAATGCTTCTTCACAACGCGCTTTAGTCTAGCCACAGACGCGTCGTTGCCGATACCACGAACGTTCCAGAAGAGAAAATTCGCCATGACGAGAAAAAAGAACAAACCGGCGCCCGGAAAAGGCCTAGAACCAAGAAACTGACAAGAAGAAATCACCTACACCCAGACAGCTCAAATACGATACAAAGAGTGGCGAGTAGATCTAACGATCTGCTCAGACGCCACTATAAAGCGTGTGCGAATAGTACGGGGAGTGCTAGTAGCCACTCGCCGTCTACGACGCGATGAACGAGAAGAAGAGCGAGACAGGACCTCTACGGACTCAGAAAACTTCATAGACCACCTCTTATCCGGAAGAATACTATAAGAAGGCCTACCACATCTAGAAGGGCAAGAGTTCTTAGTAAGTCGTGATAGACGATCATTAATGATCTCTATCTCTACCTTACTAAGCATGGGAGACGAAACGGACATAGAGGCGACGGGAGGACAAAGACGAGACGGGGGGCTAAGAGGGACAACATAAAAGGGAAAAGCAGGAAAAACAACTAAACAAGGGAAAAAATGGAAATAATAAAAGGTGGGAGGGAAAGAAAAGAAGGGATCCCAAGCCGAGGGACAAGCAGAATCGCCTAATGGAGGCCATACCAGCTTATGCGAGAGCTTCACCAAAGCCGATCTGTCAAAAGATTGACAACCCCGTGACATAGGTAAGAAACTCAAAACCGGACAACGGCAGCCTAAGTTGGGTAAAAGCTATGGAGGGAGGTCAGCTCCCTGGTAAACCGTATAGTGTACCGCATCAGGATCCGCTATACGGCTACAACTGCGAGACGAGCATTCGACCAAACCAATACCCAAAAAAGCTTCCTACAACAACCCCGACCAAACGAGTGCCAAAACCAGTCCAATAGAGTCACTAACGACACGAAGTAGGCCTCACAGTGACTCATTGAACCGGTTCTCTCAAGAGCCCACAAAGAAAAGGATACGCAAAGCCAAAGCATAAGCAGGCGCAACAACACTCCGAAACAGACCACATCTGCTAAAACGATACGGAAACCTAGAAAAAGGCTGAAAGGACCAAAACACAACCAATAGCAAGCACAAAACGAGCCTGCCGATAAGGCACAGCAAGAGTGCCGCACCATGCATAAGAACCGCCAATCGGACAAACCCAAGAGCACATCTACACACACATGACCCATCACGCTATCATCCAAGGATGACAGAGCGTCGATAGGGAGCGCACACGCAAAGGTGGCAATGCTCATACCAATGCACACATTACCGGACACAAGAGAATCAAAAACAGAACATACAGCCTCAGGGCAAGGCTGTTTAAAAGAGACAAGCTTAAGAGAATTAGGAAATTCCACTAAAGCCGAGCCAACAGGCTTGCCAACAAAAGCTGACGCATTAGAAAAAAGTCACCCAGCACAGGACGATGAGAACGCAACAAATATGGATCAAAAACCAATACAGAAACATGAACATTTAAAAATAGGGAAGAACAAACCTCCCTGGCAACCACTACATCAAGATCGATGCACATGGATCCAGCAATAACAAACCGACGACCACAAGAAGGATCTGCCACCCTAGCAGCCACTGCACGCGCAGCGATCTCCTCCTCATAAGAAACGCGACTGACCTTCGTTGCCACGCCTAAAGAGGCAATCTCTGGCTGCATACAAAGTTCAGCAGATGAGGATCGTCGTCCCCTTCTCAGCACAGACTCGCCACACCCAGCGAACTGCCGACATTGCCCATAAAATCCACAGGAAAATTCAAAACCGAACTGACCTGCTCCTGAACATCATTGCCAGAACAATCTACTGCACCATACATCTCCAAACCCAACAGCTCAAAGGAGTTAGACAACATCACAGGTTTCTCCGTAGCTGCCCGTGCCTTACACGCCGTCACAACCCTTGCAGTAGAAGAGGAAGCCGGATTGGTTACCTTCTTCAACTTCCGACGACGACGATGGCGCGAAGAGCCATGTCCAGCGAAATGCGAGTCCGATGAAAAGTCAGAACCTGCGCCAAAAGAAGACATAGAGGAGCCGGCAACCGACTTGGCCTCGACAATGCTCAAGGACGAAACATCCATTGTGGGAGGGCGATCAATTCCCCATCACCACCTACCTCAGCCGATACAAGCGAGCAACTATCATGGCCAAAAGAGCCACCACAATTTACAGAGCCCACCAAAAAATCAGGGACCATCACCGAGAAAGACTCTCGAGCACCTCTAAATCGAAGGCTAGGAGTAAACGAGGAGATGAAATCCTCGTCTACCCGATGTATTTCAGATGCATGATGTGAGCCCGCAACCAGCTCGGACAACAGATTCCGCATTTTGCCAACAGGTGCAAAAACAGACGCAAGAGCACCGTTGTAGTGGGGCTGAAGATCCACACAACATCCATCCATAAACAAGAACCGACGATTCACAAGAGCCTCAAAAGCAGCTAGAGAAGAAACTCGAACAATCAGTTCCGACCCCACCGAATAGTCACAAGAGAACGGATGGCTAATAACCGCTCGAATCGCTTCAATTAAAGCATCATAAGAAGGCCAATCTCGGAGGACAGACCCAGTAACCACAAAAACCACCAGCAAAGGCGGCGCCGCCAAACCCATAATCCAGAACCTCGATTCAATTTGGGGGAATGGCAGCCGAGAACCAGAGCGAGCTTAGGAGCGATGACAAGAGAGGAACGAGAGAGTTGCGCAGAAAATTAAAGGAAAATAAGAGAAGGAGTAAATCGCTAGAGCTCAGACGAGAGAAACCATTAAAATAGCCGTTGTGAGACTTTTAAGTTATTGATTTCACTTGTTCTTTTTTACTAATATGTACTAAGTTGATAAATTTAGACATAAGTTCAAAAGTGGGCCTGTGTTGATGAACTGTATGTAACTATATATCATCATATAATAATAATAATAAACCTTATTTATGTGTACATAGGCTTGTACTGGTATATCTAAAAATTTGTTAGTTGGATATATTTCACCTCTCTTCAAGCATGGGCCTGAACTGTTCCAGGAATGCATGCAACACTGCTAAGTAATATTACTTATTCTTGTCGTGGTTCATTACTTTTGGTTACCTGGTCATCAACTTGAATATCATGACCTTTAGACACTTTGAAAACATGCTGCTTTTCCATAATGTAAATTCAGTAACATGTTCATGTGGTTTATATTTGAAAAATCCATTTTTGTTGTGAGTACATGTCCACTTTATACTATTGCACCTCTTACATAGGCAACATATTCACCTTATGTTTGGTTGGCTCTCGCCTGAAATCGGTATACTTTTCTGTTGTTACTTTGTGAAGTGTATGATTATCACTTGAAGCTAGATTTTTGTGTATATGGGGTGGCCTATGCACACATGTGAATACATATACTATTGTATGTGTATACACATGTCATTGTCATACGTATACACATAACTTCACATGTTGCCTGATTTGTTTTATCCTAAGTCGCTATGCTATATTTCGACAGTTGCCCATGGGCTCGATATACTGGAGATTAAATAATTTGTTGGATAAACTATTATATTTTAGTTTCTATTGAAGTTAATTTACTTGAACTATGATTTAATCCTTAATCGGGTGTTTTATGCTTTTGCATGGAACGCTCGGGTCAGACCCGAGCATTTCAAATTTAAAGATTACAACTTAGGATTCGAAGATTGGCGAAGCTGGGGATTCCAAAGACGGCGCACTCTGAAGATATCAAAACAGTAAATATTTTTATATTCGAATTGTATCTCAATACCGCTGTATAGAAAAATCTTTGTATAAAAATTCTAGTTATATATAAAAGTTTATTTCATTGTTGAAATATTGTGTTACTAATTTATCCTGTGTTTTTTCTGTGTCGATTCTGTATTTTAAACTCTGTAAGCTAATAACGATCTGTCGATTTAAACGATTTAAGTTGTTTTAATTAACAATTTGAAGCGGTCAAAAAGGCGAGACATTACAAAAATGCTAATTTTGTTCGCAAAGTATAAGTATATGTGCAAAAATAATTTTTGTGAGATTATAAAATTGGGTGTCAAAATAAAGTTGTTTGAAATTTTTTAACTATTTAATCCACATGCGCCGAATAAATGTAAAATGAAAGTCTTTGTAAAATTCGTATTTTATTATAAAATTTGCTAAAATATGATTTATAACTTGTTTAAAACAATGTGAAATTTAATCTAAAAAGAAAAAAAATATGGGTTTATTATTTGATCATGGAGTATAGACGATGAATTTAACTTTGGTATGTCCACATAAATTTTTGTAACATCCCACTTTTGGGTCCGATTCAACCTGGTACTTAAACTGACCTAGACTGTTCTCAAAAGTGGAATATTATTGGTACTTACACATTAGAACAAACAAAAAGAATTTTTCATTATCATTACAACAAATTTACATCAGAGTACAAGAATATATCAGAGTATAGATAACTAATACAAAGTCGAAAAATAAACATAGTGGAAAAAACTACAATACTTGGCGGAAGACTAAGAAAATGCTCCAGAGTATAGCTCCAGCCATAACTAGAATCCTGCTCTAGAAAGACTCCAAGACTAAATCTGCAAAAAGCTTACTAGTTGCACGTGTGGAAAATATGGGCATCTAGAGTTTAGGTGGGAAACAAGAAAATTCAATCAGTCATGGGACTAGTGTGAGCACTTAAAACTGCTTAAAATCATTTTAACGTAAGGCAATTCGTAAGACCACACTGTATAACATGGAACGGGTTTTCCTCTCATGAATACTAGTGCATAAAAACTAGCAATGCTTTTGGAAAATGAAACGACCATAAGATCTCGTGCCACACACAAAATGCAAATGCACAAATGGGGAAGGTTTTCTTTATAATATACAAAATATGCTTGATACGTGAAAATACTCTTATATTATTATTAGTGCATAGTATGAAAATCACTGTCGCAAATAAATGTATCAATCTCAGCTAGCATAGTTACCATAATATCATACTGACCTCCTATGTGTTTTACTTAGGATCACCAATAGAAAATCGTATGGGCACGTAGCTAATAATACACATAGTGGATAATTTGGGTTTCCAACAAATGACCAAGGCTATGGAACTTCCTTACCGAATGGGTATGCCTCTATAAAATGTCCCAAGAAGTAAACCCTTCTCTGCCAACACAAGGCCGCTGGTGCTATCCAAGCCATACAGCACGAGTATGCCATTTCCTGGTCGTTACCGACCTTTTCTATGGGATTCCGAATTTACAACAAAACCACAATAGTAAAATGCCACGGCTGCATACCATAGCACTAGCTCATTAATGCCATATAGTAAACACCTGGCCTCCATACCATAGTGTTGCTTCAAAAATCTTGAAGGAAATGATCATCCCCTAAGGGTCGCAAACCTCATAACCTTGCGCATATTTTCTTGTTTTGGTCATTTCCGGGATGTGAGGCTTGCCGAAGTCTCGTTACACAAAGATAAGCTTCAATAAGCCATGCTTTCATCATCAATAGCTCATCGCTTAGCATGACACACTGTAAATTCACAACATATAATCGATGTTTATTAAGATATAACCCTTTGAGTACATAAGTCAGAGGAGGGTTTTAAGCTAAGAGAATAAATTCTCCGCCACCTACTGATATAACATCAATAAACATCAATTTATTATGCTGTAACTTACAATGTCAGACATACTTCCATTTACAAGATCGTTCTGGGACTGAACGAAACCGAAGGAACTCCATTCCACGACCCTCCTGGGTGTGAGAGCCCTTGCAATCTGAATCACTTCAAGTACGATCAGATCGCTGTCAAAATATAACCTCACAATACGTAGCCGCTTACCTAAGGCACCAACATGCAATCCATTCGATGTGAAGATCTTTGGTCTTCAATCATAGTCTTATCCATTCTTCATCGCTCTTATTACGTCGAATAGTTCAAAATTGGTTGAAACCCGGTTTTCCGAATAACTAGCGTACCTTTAAAATGTGTGGAGAATATACGGGGACATCATAAGTGTGGCACCCTACGTCCATTAATGCCATCCATATGAGGATGAATTAAGTTCTGTGAACGCAATAATAATACAAAGATTAATTGTAACGGGACAAAATAAAAAAATGCAGTGGAAAAAAAATAAACTTTTATTTCAATCCAAATTCAAGATTACATTTTCAAATGAAACATCAATGTCGTAAAGTCATAAACATCTGTCTCATAAATCATCATAGTACAAAACCATGATATTCCCTCACATGCCATGATATTAAACATAAAAAGAACTGAAGTAATACACGGAAAGAGAAGTAAACCAAATTCAAGCTCAATATAATCACAATCACAACTACTGTCTGACACCACTCTGAGAACCTGAGGGGGAAAGGAAGAGAGCGAAGGAAAGCAAAATAGGTCAGATATAAAGTCTGGCGAGTTCTAGTGAATTTCAGCATAAGCATAAAATAAGAAGTATCAAGACAGATAAATGGTGCTAGATATGAAAATATAGTAAATATACAAGTACAAAGAAAATGAGATAACAAGGCAAGGTAAAGATCAAGTAAGCTTACAATTCATATCCTAAGAACAAGTTACTGGACCAACAACTAGAATATTAGGATTAGGTGTTACCCTAATTATTACCCATGCGATCGGCTCCCTACAAATGCAAATAGCCTGTGCCAGCCACGACAGTAGGGGATATCAGTCCTTAACCCATCAACTTATAAGAAACGGCCCTATTCGCTAGTGTTGCAACGTCTTAGTTTCAGCTATTCGGACTCATGCATGCCCATGACTCCATCGGAACACGCCCGTACCCACCTTCCAACCTTTGAACCTCTTACAATCCAAATCCGTAAAGTGTGCCCAAGCCCTTACCTAGTGCGAGGCCCCTCTATGATACCAATGGGGGTACAGATTGATATAGGTTCCATACAGAAAGATTGACACAAGCCACCCCTAGGCTTGTGCCCCTAAATAACTATGATTTTAAGAGTTCCAAAACCGGATATAAACAACAAGATGTGGGACCTCTTAGCTTATTAATTAACAGGTTTAAATTAGTAGGTTTAAGTTCATTAATACACATGGCTGTAAATGACATTTCATATAAATGTTATTCTGAGTACAACCCCTCCCCCAAAACAAACAAGCACCTGCTTAGATGTATATAAATTACATTAACTTGTTTTACTTTATTACATCTAATCCACATTTTTCCCCTATCATGTTTTACTTAATATTAAATTAAGTCCAATCTATTCAGTTTAACATGTTTTCACATTCTTCCCTTTATAATTAACCAAAATTTATAGTCAAAGGTTCTAATGTTATAATATGACCAGTTCTCCCTTTTTATTGTCGGTACACGTTATTCTAATTTATCCCAATTATACGCAATTCCAACAGAAATGGCCTAAGCTTAGCGTAAAATTAAAAGGAAAAGGAGGAAACATATCCAAACTGAATAAATAGGCATAGAAAAGACTGTAAATAAATAAAAGACAGAAAAGGGGATAAGGAAGAAAGATGTATATATGATCATATAATAACTGTAAACTGAACAGACAATTGGCATACATATACACATATGAACATTGTTACCTTTTCGATCCAATCATTTACAGTCAAAATACTTGTTTGAATAGCAGATCTACAAATAGCTAGAACTCAAGGTGCTTTGACTAAGGTCTAGAAAATGTCTATTTATATTTTTTGTTGTAGAAAAACTAGAATTTTCCCTTTAATCTTTATTTTAGCAGCACCTCGGCATCTTCTTACTTTTATTTAGAAAATAGATTGGAGAAAGAAGAATGGAGAATGGAGAATGTTGTGTATAGGAAAATGGTAGGACAACTAGCATATTTTTAGATTAGCAAGGATAATTCTAAACCATTAGATATTAGGTTTATAAATCAGATCATACACCGTAAGCCGAGTCAGGGTGTGAATGTAGCAAGCAAAACAGTCTAGATTTAGATGCAGGAACTAGGCCTGCATGCAGGTGGGTCGATCCACCTACTACTTGGGTTGACACATGGGGTCAACCCGCCTTAGACCTGTGTTGACCACTGTGTCGACCCAGATAAGTGGTCGGGTTGCCCACTTACCATTGCTTTTTTGCGCAGTTTGTATATATTATATTTATTATACACTATTTTGGTTAAATTTCTTTAGTTCATAACTTCTTAATATTTAATTCGATTTACGAAAACTAAGTGTCTATCCAAACCAAAATTATGTAAAGGACATAATACTAAAGTCTGTTTTACCTAATTATGAATAGTTTATTAATTAATATTCATTTTATTATCGTTATTATATAATTATGGTGTATTAAATTATAGGGTGTTACATTCTCCCATCTTTAAAGGATTTAGTCCCCGAAATCTTCAAGTTAAGAAGAACGTTATTATTTAACAACTACATATACCCATTTACTCATCCATCAACCACTGGCCTCCATTGTCCTTAAAAAAACTCTAATGCTTTGTATGAACATATGCAAAGGTGTTGTTTGTATATGTCCCAACACTAATGCGAAAATAAAGTAGTTGACTGATTCAATTGACCTCCTTAATGCAATATATGTCTGTGCCATGTATCCAATATGAAATGAAAAAGAATCCTAACGATACATATAAGTTCTATATGTGTGCACAACGATTCAACAAAATGCAACATCCATGTGACGATTCAAGCATTTTCATCCATTGAAAATTAAAATGCGCACACATCCATATGCAATATGTAAGTGTTTGAGTCGATCTAGTGCTTAATGTGTGTGTATATGTGTCCACAGGTAACCGCTAGCAAACAATTGCATCCACTTGCAACCAACAAACATAACATGTCCCAAACACATGTTTCCAAACATAGGTTCTACCTAAGGACCGAGATTCAAATGATAGGGATAAATAATTCGAATTCAAAAGATTAGAAAAAGGAAATTAAAAACGTACTCTCAGAGAGAAAAGGGTGAGAACTGAGAATCATGTCTTCAGGCTCCCATGTCGCATCATCTTGATCTTCTCCCCATTGCACCTTCACTAACTTGATCTCCTTGTTCTGTAGTCTCTTAACTTTCGATCCAGGAAAATAGGTAGGAACTTTCGTAACTGACGCTTCCTTCTCAACTTCGACATCCTTAAGTGCACTTGGCTCAACAACCTCTACTGAATCATGTAGAATTTCCTCAAATGGGAAACATGGAACACGTCGTGAACTTTCGCTATCCTCACTAGTGGTCTAACTCTATATGCCATTTGGCTTATCCTCTCAACTATGGGGAATGGTCCTACAAACCTAGGTGCTAACTTGCCTATTGGGCCACAGAAAACAACGTTTCTTAGAGGCGGTACCTTGATAAAGACCATATCTCCTACCTTAAATTCCAAGCTAGTCTTCCTTCTATCGACATTTGACTTCTGCCTATCTTGAGCTGCTTTCATCTGTCTGCGAGTGAGGTCTATCTTCTCAGAAGTCTCCCTAAAGTATATTGATGCTAACCAAGCTATTCTCCTCTTGCTCTTGACTAGAATAAAGTGAGAGCTCTTTGTTAATCTATCTATTATAAACTATATACTCATGATGCCCTTCCTCATGGGAAACGCATCAATAAAGTCCATGGAGACGCTCTCAAATTTCCACTGTGGGATATCCAAGGGTTGAAGCAATCTGCCAGGTTTATTTTGTTCAGCTTAACTTACTGGGAAGTAAAACATCAAGCCACAAATTTTGCAACATCCTTCTTCAAGTCAGTCCAATGAAAAAATCACTTCATGTCTTGGTACATCTTGTCACCGCCCAGATGGATAGTCATCCGAGAGTGATGAGCCTCCTCAAGAACTGATCTCAGCAAATCCCCAAATCTGTTAACATAAATATCACATCTCATCTTGGCCACCTTTCTCGTCCACTGGATATCTCGCTATGTGATTAGAGGCCTCACCTCTATCGAGTCTATCCAAGATGTCCATTAATTACTGATCCTCTCGCTACGTAGATGTTATGCACTCCATAAGAGTAGGTTACAAATGATGCTAACAAACCAAGCGTAAAATCCGTAGATGACCTAAAATCAAATGTCGAGATAAACTCCAAGCTCTTCCTCTCAATGAACAAAGGACTCAAGGCCATTATTTTCCTATTCAACGCGTCCTCAACCACATTACCCTTGACTGCGGTATAAGCTATCTCAAAATCGTAGAATGCAAGGAACTCCATCCATCATTGCTTCCTTAAATTGAGATCCTTCTACGAGAACAAATATTTGAGCGACTTGTGATTCAAGTAAAGCTCGAATCTCTCTCCTAGTAGATAGTGTCACTAAGACTTAAGTGTGAACGCTATTGCTGCCAACGCAATTCGTCGGTGTGGTTATACTTCTCATGAACCCTTGATTGCCTACTTCCATAGTAGATAACCCTACCTTCTTACATCAACATGGCACCAAACGGCATGCCACAAGGTACCGCCTAGACTGTAAACACCTTACTACCATCAGGAAGGTAAGAACATGGGCTGATGTCAGAGCCCTTTTTAACCTATGGAATGCATCCTCGCAATCAATGCTCTAGGTTAAAACCAAGTTCTTCTTCGTTAGATGGGTGAGCAAAGTTGATATCCGATTGAAGTCCTTAATGAACTTTCTGTAATAACCCATCAATCCCAAGAAACTCCTAACCTCTATCGCATTCTTAGGGGATTTTCAATTTTGAACTGTGACAACTTTAGCGGGTTCCACCGCTATTCCATCCCTGGAGACTACATGCTCTAGGAATCTTACTTCCTTTCTCCAAAAATGACACTTAGAAAATTTAGCCTTAAGCTGATGCGATCTGGGAGAGCACAGAACCTCCTCTAAGTGTCTGGCATGCTCTTCATCGCTCCTCAACAAAACAAATATCTTCCCCGAAAACGATAACAAATTTATTCAGGTTATCCCTAAACACCCGACTCATCAAATCCACGAAGTATGCGGGTGCATTGGTTAGCCAAAATGCATGACCAACCACTCAAAAAACCATTTGGTGTCCTGAAAGTCATCTTGTCACTACCATCACCTGCTACCCTAAGTTGATGAAATCCTATGGCTAGATACAATTGTAAGAAAACCGAAGTGCCTACTAGTTGGTCAAACAAAACATCAATCCTCGAAAGTGGGTGCATATTCTTCTTGGTGAGTTTATTCAACTCCCTATAGTCCATGCATAGATGGACATAGCCGTCTGCTTTGGTTGCAAAAACGGCTGGAGCTTCCCACTTAGATATGCTCCGTCTAATGAATCCTTTTTCCAATAACTCACCCACTTGTTTGTTGATCTCCCTGCTCTCCCTAGGAGCCATGTGACGCACTGGTAAAGTGATAAGTTTCGCATTCTCTACCAAGTAATTCCGGAAATTTATCTCTTGTCTAAGAGGTAATCCCCTAACCTTATCAAACAGTCTGAATAATCTCTGACTATGGGTATTGATCGAAGGTCGTCTATAGAGAATCAAGGGAATCTAGGAAACTGAGCATATTGACCCCCGTGGGACACAAGATATCTTGGGACTTCTTTCGTGGCACGTCAAAAGCCTAACAACTCTCCTCTCACAATCTAGAGTGGCACCATACATGGCTAGCCAATCTATTCTTAGAATTAGTCCATAACCCATAAAACCAAGAACATATGCGTTGCATTCAAATTCGACGCACATAACAGAAATTTTCAAACCCATACGTGTCATATATAAATGAGCCATTCCTCCTATGGCGTTTGAGACTACAATAGGATCAGAAATAATACTAGTGTCTAGGTGTAGATTATCTACCACAGGATTCGATATGTATGAATGAGAAGCACCAGAATCAAAGAGAGTCCTAGTAGGAAAGTCAAAATGAGAAATCAAACCTTCATCAGTGACTTTCCTACCACGATCCGGTCGACCAGCTTCTAGAGCATGAACTTCTCCTCCAGACGATACTGCCTTTTGATCTTCCTTGGTGGGGATTTGCTAGTGAATTGTCCAACTTGAACACAACTGATACCAGCATTCTTTGTTTTCTTACAATCGCTCACAAAGTTCCCTAAATTTCCATAGCCATGACACTTAACCTCTATCTTTATCTGGGCCTTGTCATGTTATCCCCATACTTCGCCTCTCCCTTTTTGGGTCACCATTTTTTTCTCAGCGTTGTGTTTTCCCTCCTCACTCTTAAATTCTTTCTTCTCCTCTTTGCCGTCCTCATGAATCAAATCTATGTCAACTAGCTTATCGAAAGTCACTCTCATTAGGATATGGGTCAATGCTGGTCCTTGCAGAGGTTGGTTCAATCCTTTTGCGAACCATAAAGCCTTCTTATGAAGAGTGTTCACTAAATCCAAACCGAATCTTGCTAGATGATTGAAACTATTGACATATTCCTTTACTGACAGATGTCCTTGTTTCAAATTCAAAAACTTCTCCATTTGCATCCCTTCCTCCACTTGTGACAACTCAAATATGCATCTAAACTCATCAAAATTGACTACTGCCAACCCCGCCTTAGTCACCTCCTACCAGTATGAAGCTTCCACTTTCAGTTTCCAAGCGCCCTACCAAATCTTTCTCCTATCATCGAGCTCCAGTAAATCAAACACTTTCTGCGTTTCTCTAAGACAATTGTGCGCCTCTACGAAACTATCAGTACCAAAAAAGGCTTGCCTAACATAGCACAGAATTCCTTACAAAGTTTAGAAAAGTTGACTACAGGATGAGGTGGAGCTACTACGGCTGCCGTTGGAGGTAGGGCATTGCCTTGCACTTCAGTAGGTGTCGAAGCCTCTACGTATCTACGGAACCGTGTCGAAATAGGAATGCTCTTGGGGAAATTAGGAGCACTAGACATGCTGAAAAAGAGACGAAATAAGGATTTAGAAAGAGATCAAAGGAATATTGCAAATGACTTAAGGGGATATATTTTTCAAAAATTGGTTTTATTTGAATTTTTTTTAATTTGAAAATCCTTTTTCAAAAGCTTTTCCTCTGATATTGTAACCTTAGCTCTGATACCGAAAGTGACACCCCACGACCCTTAATTTCATCCATATGAGTATGCATTAAGTTCTGTTAAGCGCAAGAATAATACTGTAACATTACAGAATATAAAAATGCAGTGGAAATATTTTTAACTTTTATTTCAACCCAAATTCAACACATTTTCAAATGAACCACCAATGTCATTAAGTCATAAAAATCTATCTCATAAATCATCAGAGTACAAAATCATAATATTCCTTCACATGCCATAATAATAAACGTAAAATGAACCGAGCAATACGTGAAAAGAGAAGTAGTCCAAATCTAAGCTAGATTGAATCAAGATAAAAGCTACTGTCCACCACCACTCTGAGAATCGGAAGGGGGAAAGGAAGAGAGAGAGGGAAAGAAAAATAGATAAAACATAAAGTTTGGTGAGTTCCAGTGATTTTCAACATAACCATAAGATAAGAAGTATCAAGAGAGATAAATGGTACTAGATATGAAAATACAGTAAATATACAAGTACAAAGTATATGAGATAGCAAGGCACGGTAAAGATCAAGTAAGCTTCTCATTCATATCCGAAGAACAAGTTTTTGCACCACCTACTTGAATATCAGGATTAGGTGTTACCCTAATTACTACCCATGCAATCGGCTCCCTACCAATACAAATAGCCTGTGCCATCCACGAAAGTAGGGGATATCAGTCTCTAACCCGTTAACTTATAAGACACGTCCCTATTCATTGGTGTTACAACGTATTATTTTTCCTTAATCGGACCCATGCACGCTCATGACTTCGCCAGAACACTCCCGTACCTACCTTTCAACCTTTTACCCTCTTACAATCCAGATCAGTAAAGCGTGCTCTAGCCCCTACATAGTCCGAGGCTCTTCTATAATTCGAACATGGGTATTTGAAACAACCCGGAAATCCGAGCCAATTTAAAAATTTTATTTTGGCAATTTTAGCGAAATTTGAATATTTAAAATGGATTATTTTAAATAATAATGACGAGAAAATTATTTCGAATAGAACTAGAACGTACCTATTTATATAGATCATCGTTAGAAAATAAATATTTATTTTAAATTATAAAAGGAATTGAAAATGGCGCGGTAGTTCGATAATTCGATTTTAAATTTCAAATGAATGTACCGGATTCAAAATAAACCGGATTTTAGTGAAACCAAAAATATTAGAATATAATTGAGAATATCTTTCCAACGAATCCGAAAAATTGAATTTTCATAGCGGGAATCAAAAGATATGCCCAGTTGAAAATTCAGAATAGTCGCTATGGAATTCTGGCCCTTAAAAATGGAAATTTTGCAAACGACCTCGGTTTTCGATGAAACCACTTTTCTTGGATCCGTAATGTCAAGTTATTGCTAGATTCCAAAATTCATAATTTTTCGATTCAATATGTGAGCGTGGCAAAGGGAAACGCGTTTGACCAGTTTTGGTTGATTTCAATCGACTGGAAAATTGCCATTTTTCAAACAGTCTCGGAATTCGATGAAATTAGTTTTGTTAGGACCTTATCGTCAATACGAAGATAGAAAATATTTTTCGGGAATTTTTCGAGTTAGTATATGACCCCGATAAATTGAAATGCGCGTTCAAATTCAATATATAGAGTTATATTTTGATTTTGACGAGAACTGATCGAAACGATTGAATCAGCCTACGATACATATCCCATTATGTTCGGAATGGGGGTAATTAGCTATGGGCGACAGGCGATGGGTTCGATTTCGAGGTCAAAATAAAAAGTACCTTTTTGAAATTAAATTAATTAATAAAAAAAACCCTCTCTCTCCATACTCTTCCTCAGCCCCCCGTTGACCATTTCAATCGAACAAAAAAAAAGAGATCGATGACGGGGGGAAGATGGCCGCCGCCACGGCCGCCTGAGCTGCCGCACCTCAGGCGCCACCGCCCCATAGGACCACGCCAAGCCCATCTCTCCTCGATCCAAGAACCGCGCCCTAACCCCTAACCCTCCTGCCGTCGCCCCCTTTTCACCGCCTTCCGACCAAGCCGTACCCCCACCTCCGATCGCCAGAGCCTCCCCCCGACTGGCGCACCACCTCCTTGGCCACCCACTTCCCTTTCTCGTTCCTCTCTTCTCCGATTGCAGCCCCAAGACCCCCATTCGCCTGCCCTAACCCCCTGCCTCCGTACGATCAGCGAAACCCCCCTTCCTCTGAAAAGGCAATATGAGTTTTAATATCTAATTTTCTTATCAGTTTTTACATGGATTAAAAACCCTGATTTTTGTAATATAAATTAGAGTAGAAAGCTTTGATTTTTAAAGGGCGAAAGCTTTGATTTTGAAAGGGCGAAATCTTTATTTTTGAAAAGGCGAAATTTTTATATGATATAAAGAATAAAAATATAATTTTTATATGATGTAGATAATATAAATATAATTTTTATAAGATAGGGTATATAAAAATTTGATTTTTATATGAAATAGCGAGTTAAGGATTTGATTTTTAACATAGAGAAGGATTTGATTTTTATCATGAAGGAGGTTTGATTTTTGATTTGAAAAAGATTAGATCTTTGAAAATATAAAGATTTGATTTTTGTAAAGAAGAAAGGCGATTATTTTCATAAAGAAAAACTGTTGGATTTTTATATATAACAAAGGCGATATCTTTATATAGTGAAAGATCATATTTTTATATAGTGAAAGATCAAAAAAAATTTATAGTGAAAGCTCGACTTTTTATATAGAAGAAAGCGTTTTAAAAATATAATCTTTACAATATATGAAGTGAAATAAAAATACAATCTTTACATAGGAAGTAGCGTGGTTAAAAATATAATTTTTAACATATACTTCGAGAATGCAAACTGCGTGGGAAGCTCGATGAAGATTTACTACATATGAAGAGTCGTGGCATTTGGTTTAGCTAGTCGGTGATAACTCCTCACTTTTAATCTATTTTTAGATTGAAATATATACTAGGATGCAGACGGTGTTTAGTAGAACCCGACACCCGTCGTCCACAGACCATGGACGGCTTGTACGCTTGTGTGTTTGATTTTGATGTGTAGTTGATTGTATGATGTGATGTGAAATGAAATAAAATATTTATATAGTTAAAAATATTTTATAGTTGAAAATAGAATTTTTAACGTGTATTTAAAATGAAATAAATATAAACAATTCGGATGATTTGTTTATATACACACATTTGACTGATATTGATTGGGATGATAAATTTTACACATCGCCCAACTGCACAAATAAAATCTGTGTTTGTTGTTTTGAACCCCACACGGGTATTGGGATGATATTTGGCGTATACTAATCCTGATTATTTATTTGTATGTCAATCGATGGATTGACAGACTGTGTAAGCGCTAATTATTTATATTTAATGCTTATGCAGTGGTGTGGTGCACTCTGGATGATGGTTGATTATTTATCGTTGTTATTTTATACATGTGTTGTAGAAAATCCATATAATTAACATTATATGGTAATTGATTGGGCCTCTTTCCAGTTTTGAAAAGAAATATTTGAAAAAGAAATATTTGAATAGAAATATTTGAAAAAGAAATATTTGAAATAGAATATTTGAAAATAGAAATATATGAAGCCGTGTTGATTAGATTGACGTCATTTTGACGTGAACGATATTTATATCTATTTTATTCATTTTTCATTGAATATTGAAAGTGATTTCAAAATTTGAATTAAACTGAATAGATTTGAAATTCGAATTAAATTGAAATGAATTGAAATTCGAATTAAATTGATTTGAATTGAAATCGATTTGAAATGAAATTAAAACGAATTTATATTGAAAAATTCAATTTTGATTTGAATTTGAAAATGAAGTTGAAATCATTTTGAAAACGAATTTTAAACGATTTATAAAATACGTTTTGAAAGGAAATCGACGAAATATATATAATATATATATTAGGGTGCGTTTTTTAGAGGTCCCTATTAGGTTTCAAAATATAAAAAAAACCCTGTCATAAACTTATTGTAAATTTAGTCCCTGTTTTTCGAAAATTCATAAAAAAAATATTAAAAAAATATAAAAAAATCACGTAAATTCGTATTTAAATAAAACATGTACTCGCCCAAAAATTCAGATCATAATAAAATCAAAACATGCATCAAAATCGAAAAAATACAGAAAACAACGAAAAATGCAGTAATTTGCATCAAATCATGCACATATTTGGAATACTTGCATTCATCTGTGCAAGTATTTCTCTGTTATATTTTTACATGCAATACTTGCATACATGTGTGCAAGTATTTAAAATAGTTGCATACATGTATGCAAGTTTCTGCACAGATTTTATTTTCACATGTAAATACTTGCATACATGTGTGCAAGTATTTCAAATAGTTGCACACATGTATGCAAGTTTCTGCATGCATTTTCAACTAAAACAACTTCAGAAATACTTGCATACATGTATGCAACTATTGGCAAAAGTTGCATACATGTATGCAACTATTTGCAAGTTTTTAAATTCACAATACATCCCTGTAATTAATGTTTTCTCTGTAAACCCGCCCCCTATTTTAGCTGCCGCCTGGAATCTTCCGCCTGCCACTTTCCATACCTCCGCCTCTTTCGTTTTCTGTCCAAATTTTCAGGCGCTATCACTTAAAAAAAAAAAAAAAAATTCTAAAATCTATAAATATTCTCGAAAGTCCACAGAAATAAAAAAAAAAGTTGCATAAATGTATGCAACTTTTACGAATAGTTGCATACATTTATGCAACTATTCGAATACACATGCATATGTTTATGCACGCCTGTTTGAAAAATTGCATACATGTATGCAGTTTTTCTATATAACTGCATACATATGTGCATATATGTCAAAATACATGCAAACGTGAATAAGTTGCACGTAGGTATGCAGTTTTTAAATAAATGCATCAGCAGATGCATGTTTTAACAATATGTGCATACATGTATGCATTTATACTGCAGTTTTGACGCAGATTTGAAATAAATGCATACATGTATGCAACTAATCGATTTATATGCATGTTTTTATGCAATTTACTGCATTTCGTTGATTTTCTGTATTTCATGATTTCGACGTTGTTTTTAATGTTTTTTTGATCTGATTTTTTTCACGATTAATTGTTTTAATTAAATACAAATTTACATGGTTTTTTAATATTTTTTTATATTTTTTTATATGTTTTTGAAAATAGGGACCTAATTTACAATAAGTTTATGATCGGATGTGAGCCTAATTAAGTTTCGTTTTAGGGATGTGTGCCTAATATTCACTATATATTATATATATATAATGGCCTAAATAGAACGCGCCGCGCTGCGGCAGTTTGTGAATTTCGACCATTGACTTCGAATGGATATTGCGGGAGATCCGACCGTCAGATTCTCCTGAAACCAGAACCTTGGGTTCGTATCGAAAAGAGCTTTCCAATGAATATTAGAAATCTGAGATCTAACGGTTGGATTTGGAATTATGTCCAAATCAAGTTTGGAAAAGGTCGTTGTAAGTGCAGTTCGATGACCATTGATGGAAATCGACTGTACGGGCCTTGATAAAATTATTAGAAATAGTAATAATTTGTGTAAAATCATAAGAAATGATTTGTGAAGAATTGGGATGAAAAACTCCATATTTGAAAAGATAAAAATAGATTTTTGTTGAAATGGACTAGTTTTTGAACTAGAATAATAATTCTATTTATTTTTTTAAATAAATAAAGTGGATTTGAAAGGTTTTGAAAATAACCAGAATTTCCAATACATGAATTGGAATGGATTTGAATCGAAATTGTCTTCGGAATGTTTGGATGTTGGGTTTCGTGATTATACAGATATTGATATGGAAATTTGAAAGATATATTTATATCGTTATTTCCAATACGATATTTGTTGGTCGTAGAATTTGATATTGAATATAAGCCGATATATTTTCTATTCAGAGCCTTGTATTTAATATCAAATGTGATTTGGGTTTGTCGTGAATGGTGTCTTCATTAACACTGTTCTTAAACCCAGTTGAGAAAAAGGATTAAATCTTTTAATTTAGATTTAATGAAGTGTACCCATTAAATAATATTTAATTGGAATTGAATTGAATTGATTTCGGGTTGTTGTGAACGGTATCTTCAATAATATTGTTCTTAGACCCAACAGAGTTAAGAAAATCAGAAACTAACTGGAGATTAGTTAAGTTGGATGGTTTCTTGGGTATTGATCTGATGTTGGTTTCGGCCTTCGGGGTTAATACTTAGGGAATTGCTCACTTGCTATTTTACGGTTAAAGGCTGATAGAATGGAATGTGATTTTGGGTTTATCGCGAACCGTGTTTTAAATGACATTGGTTCTTTAACCCAGTTAAACATTAAGACGAAGTGGAGTTTTAATGAATCTTTTATTAGATTGAAAATATCGAGAATGGATTATCACCAGTTTTGCTCCAGGCGATAGTTAAATCTTTCATTAGATTTGAATGTGAAATGGTAATTGAATTTACCGATAACACTGTGGTGTTAGATATGAAGTATTACCAGTTTTACTTCGTGGGATGAATAGGTTGCGATTGGGAAATTAAAACAAATGATTACTTCAGTAAGGTTCGTTAATCCCTTCTAGTTTGGATAAACCATATTTTGGTTTGAATTGATATTCAAAAGGAGATTAAAGAATAAATTTAAAGAATTTATCTTTGATAAAATTAATGGGAACCTTTCCCTAAGAATGTGAAATTTAGGAACTAACCGTAGGTTAGCTAAGATGGGTGGTTTCCTGGGTATTGATCTGATGTTGGTTTCGGCCTTTGGGGTTAATATCTGGGGAATTATTCTCTTGTTAATTTACGGTTAGTGACTGATGAATTGGAATGAGGCCTATGTTGTGTTTGTGTAACACTTGTTTAATATATACACGAGTTATTCAGAAAGACCGGGTTTATCCCATTCTGAATAACTGATTCAACGTGATGTCGGGGATGAAGACGGTGGTCGAAGACCAGAGGTTTTCACATCGTTTGGGAGATTACTGATGATCTTGATTAGGCTGTACACCCAAGAGGAGGGAATCAGTTGGTGATCGTCCAGACGTGCTTGGAGATCGATGGATATGTGAGGTACTAGGTGCCTCCGGTTTCGTTCAGGCCCAGAACAAACTTGTAAATGGACTGTGTTTCTGACATTGGATTTTATTCTGTGTGATTGATTTCTATTAAATATATATCTGTTCGGCGGCGGAGAATTTATTCTCTTGCATAACGCCCTTCTCTAAGATGTACGAGCTCAGGGGTTATATATTGATGGATATCAAACGCATGGAGTGAATTGCCCGTGTGGCATGCCTAAGCGGCAAATGATCAAGCCTTCTTTTGAAAAGAAAAGTCTTGTGGTTGATGAACAAAGCACCACCTGTATGACATAGCTTTGTGTAGCGTTGATTCGCGAGCCTCACACCCCGATGTGAACCAAAAACGGGAGAGGACGCTACGGAGGGCATGCGTTTCTTTCTAGCTAGAGGTGGTGTCAGTGCTTGAACTGGATGACATTTATATTATTTTCACCTATGTAGTTGTTGCTATTGCGAGGCGCCTCGGTTTGATCGGACGATCCGGGTCCGATGGAGTCATTCGTTGGCTCATTTACGCCCCATAGGGCGGGGAAACGCATGTTCAGGGTTTAAGTTTAATCCACATCGGTGGACTGGCCCTGAGGATCCAAGGGCTTGACTTAGTACTTGTCCTGAGGCTCGGGCTAGAGAGTCTCGAATTGGTAGAGGACTATCTTTTGCCTTGGTTCACAGAAGGAAACCCAATTTCCAATACGTGACTTTTTCGGTTTTGATTGTAGAGCCTAGTATGGCGACATGATATATGGTACCCATGTCGTCTATGATTGATATTTATGATTGTATATAAAATCAGAAGCTAACTGGAAACGAGCTAAGATGGGTGGTTTCTTGGTTATTGGTCTAATGTTGGTTTTGGCCTTCGGGGTTAATACTTAGGGAATCGTTCTCTTACTAATTTATGGTTGGAGTCTGATTAAGAATTAAAACATGAAATTTAGCGTATCAAGCATTCTTTGGCTATTATAAGGTAAAAACCCTATCCTCCGGCTTGCGTTGCATTGTGTGATGGAACCTGGGTCTTATAATAGCTTCATTTTTCTTTATTTAGCATTGCCCTGTTGTTATATGCACTGGTATTCTTGTGAGGAAACCCGTTCCGCGTTATACGGCGTGGTCCCTTGATTTACCGTACTCTAAAATAAAGATTAATAACTGTTTTAGTTCTCACACAAGTCACATGACTGACCTGGAGTTTATTGTTTTAACCAAACTCTGGGTGCCCTTATTTTGACACGGGCTGCTAGTAGTTTTGGTTTTGCAGATTTATATTCACAGGATCCTGGTATACAGCTGTAATGATATCCGGAAAGCTCTGTATCCGCGTATCCCTTTCAGTTGTGTTTGTATTATTTTCTGTTGTTATGTAATGTATTGTAATCTCTGATATTTTCTATGTAATATTCATTCATACTCTATATATTCTTGTAATCTGAAGAATTGTTGTAATATACAATGAAATGTTCCCCTGTTTGTGTTCTTTTGTGTGTTGTTCTCAAAGCAATCCGGGCTTTCCTTACCACGGAAGATCGGGTCGTTTCTAGTGGTATCAGAGCTTTGGTTTACAAAGCTTAGTGAACAGGACACATTAGAACCATATGAAAGAATTCATCAGAAATTGGATTAGTAGTATCCAACGGGAATGACTCATTAGAGATGGGATCAGTAGTATCCTAGAACTAGTGTGAAGAGTGTGTTTTTGAAATGAAAACAAGTTTTGTTTTGAAATTTAAATCAATTATTCATATTTGATTATTTATTTTATATTGAATTTGGACAATCCAGTATATAAATATTTTGCGTATACGTCTGATCTGCGTGTATTTGAAGTTTTAATATATTGGGTAGATATAAGATCACATTCTAGTCGCCCGGGGATGATTCTGATAATGCTGCAGCGTTATCAGTATTTATTTTCGAGTATCGAAAGTGGGATGTCTATATATTTCCATTAGACTGGTGTGAGAACCAAAATTAGATAGGGCCTATTGTGGTGATTTGGCACCAAAAATGTGATTTTTGACTATATATCAAAATTATGAATTTGAGACGATAATCAACTAATTGATTGATGGTTGTGTTGTTTGATTATTGTTTAATTAATTAAAATGTTGAACCTTTAGCCAAATTATACCAAATATTGAGTTGTATTGAAAATTTGTCGCATGTGCATGCATATACATGTGCTTACATTAAACAGGTCATAGCAAGGAGGCTAGAGCAGAGGAATAAAAATTGTTTGCCTGACAAATAGGTACATGTTTACGAATTAATTGGGTTTTTGGATGATTTTGTGAGCCGATTGGCTAGCCGCTTGGCTTTTTCTTTTTCTTTTTCTTTTGTATTGAAGAAGGCTATGGGAGGATATATGAAATATCCCGAAGTCCCCGGTGCATGGGAGGTAATGGCGAAATTTTTCGAAAATTTAGGGTGTTAGCCAAATTTTTGAAAAATTTGAAAAGTTCTTAGAAACTGAAAAGTTGAAGAACTTAAGCCGAAATAAAAATAACGAAAGTTGAGTTGATTAGTTAAACAATTTTCAGCTTCATTCCTTTTCAGGGACGAAAAGTTTTAAGTGGGGGAGATTGTAACAACCCGGAAATCCGAGCCAATTTAAAATTTTTATTTTGGCAATTTTAGCGGAATTTGAATATTTCATATGGATTATTTTAAATAATAATGACGAGAAAATTATTTCGAATAGAATTAGAACGTATATATTTATATAGATCGTCGTTAGAAAATAAATATTTATTTTAAATTATAAAAGGAATTGAAAATGGCGTGGTAGTTCGATAATTCGATTTTAAATTTCAAATGAATGTACCAGATTAAAAATAAACCGGATTTTAGTGAAACAAAAAATATTAGAATCTAATTGAGAATATATTTCCAACGAATCCGAGAAATTGAATTTTCATTGCGGGAATCAAAAGATATGCCCAGTTGAAAATTCAGAAAAGTCGCTATGGAATTCTAGCCCTTAAAAATGGAAATTTTCAAACGACCTAGGTTTTCGACGAAACCACTTTTGTTGGATCCGTGATGTCAAGTTATTGCTAGATTCCAAAATTCGTAATTTTTTGATTCAATATGTGAGCGTGGCAAAGGAAAACGCATTTGACCAGTTTTAGTTGATTTAAATCGACTGGAAAATGGCCATTTTTCAAACGGTCTCGCAATTCGACGAAATTAGTTTTGTTAGGACTGTATCGTCAATACGAAGCTAGAAAATATTTTTCGGGAATTTTTCGAGTTAGTATATGACCCCGGTAAATTGAAATGTGCGTTCAAATTCAATATATAGAGTTATATTTTGATTTTGACGAGAACTGATCGAAACGATCGAATCAGCCTACGATACATATCCCATTATGTTCGGAATGGGGGTAATTATCTATGGACGACAGGCGGTGGGTTCGATTTCGAGGTCAAAATAAAAAGTACCTTTTTGAAATTAAATTAATTAATAAACCCCCCCTCTCTCCATACTCTCCCTCAGCCCCTCCCCCCCCCCTCCCCCCCCCCCCCCCCCCCCCGTTGACCATTTCAATCGAATAAAAATAAAATAAAATAAAATGAAGAAGAAGAGATCGATGACGGAGGGGAAGATGGCCGCCGCCACGGCCGCCTGGGCTGCCGCGCCTCAGGCGCCTCTGCCCCAGAGGACCCCGCCAAGCCCATCTCTCCTCGATCCAAGAACCGCGCCCTAACCCCTAAACCCTTCTGCCGTCACCCCCTTTTCACCGCCTTCTGACCAAGCAACACCCCCACCTCCGATCGCCAAAGCCTCCCCCCCGACTGGCGCACCACCCCCTTGGCCACCTTCTTCCCTTTCTCGTTCCTCTCTTCTCCGATTGAACCCCAAGATCCCCATTCGCCTGCCCTAACCCCTGCCTCCGTACGATCAGCGAACCCCCCTTCTCCTCTGAAAAGGAAATGTGAGTTTTTATATTTAATTTTCTTATCAATTTTTACATGGATTAAAAACCCTGATTTTTTTAATATAAATTAGAGTAGAAAGCTTTGATTTTTAAAGGGCGAAAGCATTGATTTTGAAAGGGAGAAATCTTTATTTTTGAAAAGGCGAAATTTTTATATGATATAAAGAATAAAAATATATTTTTTATATGATGTGGATAATAAAAATATAATTTTTATAAGATAAGGTATATAAAAATTTGATTTTTATATGAAATAGGGAGTTATGGATTTGATTTTTAACATAGAGAAGGATTTGATTTTTAACATGAAGGAGGTTTGATTTTTGATTTGAAAAAGATTAGATCTTTGAAAATATAAAGACTTGATTTTTATAAAGAAGAAAGGCGATTATTTTCATAAAGAAGAACTGTTGGATTTCTATATATAACAAAGGCGATATCTTTATATAGTGAAAGATCATATTTTTATATAGTGAAAGATCGAATTTTTTTTATAGTGAAAGATCAAATTTAAATATAGAAGAAAGCGTTTTAAAAATATAATCTTTACAATATATGAAGTGAAATAAAAATACAATCTTCACATAGGAAGTAGCGTGGTTAAAAATATAATTTTTAACATATACTTCGTGAAAACAGACTGCGTGGGAAGCACGATGAAGATTTACTACATATGAAGAGTCGTGGCGTTTGGTTTAGCTAGTCGGTCAGAACTCCTCACTTTTAATCTATTTTTAGTTTGAAATATATACTAGGATGTAGATGGTGTTTAGTAGCACCCGACACCCATCGTCCACAGACCATGGACGGCTTGAATGCTTGTGTGTTTGATTTTGATGTGTAGTTGATTGCATGATGTAATGTGAAATGAAATAAAATATTTATATAGTTAAAAATATTTTATAGTTGAAAATAGAATTTTTAACGTGTATTTAAAATGAAATAAATATAAACAAATCGGACGATTTATTTATATACACACATTTGACTGATATTGATTGGGACGATAAATTTTACAAATCGCCCAACTGCACAAATAAAATCTGTGTTTGTTGTTTTGAAACCCCACACGGGTATTGGGATGATATTTGGCGTACACTAATCCCGATTGTTTAGTTGTATGTCAATCAATGGATTAACAGACTATGTAAGCGCTAATTATTTATATTTAATGCTTATGCAGTGGTGTGGTGCACTCTGGATGATGGTTGATTATTTATCGTTGTTATTTTATGCATGTGTTGTAGAAAATCCATATAATTAACAATATATGGTAATTGATTGGGCCTCATTCCAGTTTTTAATAGAAATATTTGAAAAAGAAATATTTGAATAGAAATATTTGAAAAAGAAATATTTGAAATAGAATATTTGAAAATAGAAATATATGAAGTCGTGTTGATTAGATTGACGTCATTTTGACGTGAATGATATTTATATCGATTTTATTCATTTTTCAATGAATATGAAAGTGATTTCAAAATTTGAATTGAACTGAATAGATTTGAAATTCGAATTAAATTGAAATGAATTGAAATTCGAATTAAATTGATTTGAATTGAAATCGATTTGAAATGAAATTAAAACGAATTTATATTGAAAAATTAAATTTTGATTTGAATTTGAAAATGAAGTTGAAATCGTTTTGAAAACGAATTTTAAACGATTTATAAAATACGTTTTGAAAAGAAATCGACGAAATATAATATATATATATATATTATATAATGGCCTGAATAGAACGCGCCGCGCTGCGGTAGTTCGTGAATTTCGACCATTGACTTCGAATGGATATTGCGGGAGATCCGACCATCGGATTCTCCTGAAACCGGAATCGTTAGGTTCGTATCGAAAAGAGCTTTCCAATTAATATAAGAAATCTGAGATCTAACGGTTGGATTTGGAATTATGTCCAAATCAAATTTGGAAAAGGTCGCTGTAAATGCAGTTCGATGGCCGTTGATGGAAATCGATTGTACGTGCCTTGATAAAATTATTAAAAATAGTAATAATTTGTGTAAAATCATAAGAAATGATTTGTGAAGAATTGGGATGAAAACTCCATATTTGAAAAGATAAAAATAGATTTTTATCGAAATGGACTAGTTTTTGAACTAGAATAATAATTCTATTTATTTTTTTAAATAAATAAAGTGGATTTGAAAGGGTTTTGAAAATAACCATAATTTCCAATACGTGAGTTAGAATGGATTTGAATCGAAATTGTCTTCGGAATATTTCGATGATGGGTTTCGTGATTATACAGATATTGATAAGGAAATTTGAAAGATATATTTATATCGTTATATCCAATACGATATTTGTTGGTCGTAGAATTTGATATTGAATATAAGCCGATATATTTTCTATCCAGAGCCTTGTATTTAATATCAAATGTGATTTGGGTTTGTCGTGAATGGTGTCTTCATTAACACTGTTCTTAAACCCAGTTGAGAAAAAGGATTAAATCTTTTTATTTAGATTTGATGAAGTGTACCCAATAAATAATATTTAATTGGAATTGAATTGAATTGATTTTGGGTTGTTGTGAACGGTATCTTCAATAATACTGTTCTTAGACCCAACGGAGTTAAGAAAATCAGAAACTAACTGGAGATTAGTTAAATTGAATGGTTTCTTTGGTACTGATCTGATGTTGGTTTCGGCCTTCGGGGTTAATACTTAGGGAATTGCTCACTTGCTATTTTACGGTTAAAGGCTGATAGAATGGAATGTGATTTTGGGTTTATCGCGAACCGTGTTTTAAATGACATTGGTTCTTTAACCCAGTTAAAATTAAAACGAAGTGGAGTTTTAATGAATCTTTAATTAGATTGAAAATATCAAGAATGGAGTATCACCCGTTTTTCTCTAGGCGATAGTTAAATCTTTCATTAGATTTGAACGTGAAATGGTGATTGAATTTACCGATAACACCATGGTGTTAGATATGAAGTATTACTAGTTTTACTTCATGGGATGAATAGGTTGGGATTGGGAAATTAAAACAAATGATTACGTCGGTAAGGTTCGTTAAACCCGGCTAGTTTGGATAAAACATAATTTGGTTTGAATTGATATTCAAAAGGAGATTAAAGAATAAATTTAAAGAATTTATCTTTGATAAAATTAATGGGAATCTTTCCCTAAGAATGTGAAATTTAGGAACTAACTGTAAGTTAGCTAAGATGGGTGGTTTCCTGGGTATTGATCTGATGTTGGTTTCGGCCTTCGGGGTTATTATCTGGGGAATTATTCTCTTGTTAGTTTACGGTTAGTGACTGATGAATTGGAATGAGGCGTGTGTTGTGTTTGTGTAACACTTGTTTAATATATACGCGAGTTATTCAGAAAGACCGTTTTTATGCCATTTTGAATAACTGATTCGACGTGATGTCGAGGATGAAGACGGTGGTCGATGACCGGAGGTTTTCACATCGTTTGGGAGATTACTGATGATCTTGATTGGGCTGTACACCCAAGAGGAGGGAATCAGTTAGTGATCGTCCAGACGTGCTTGGAGATCGATGGATATGCGAGGTACTAGGTGCCTCCGGTTTCGTTCAGACCCAGAACGAACTTGTAAATGGACTGTGTGTCTAACATTGGATTTTATTCTGTGTGATTGATTTCTATTAAATATATATATGTTTGGCGGCGGAGAATTTATTTTCTTGCTTAACGCCCTACTTTGAGACGTACGAGCTCAGGGGTTAAATATTGATGGATATCAAACGCATGGAGTGAATTCCCTGTGTGGCATGCCTAAGTGGAAAATGATCAAGGCTTCTGTTGAAAAGCAAAGTCTTGTGGTTGATGATCAAAGCACCGCCTGTATGGCATAGCTTTGTGTAGCGTTGATTCGCGAGCCTCACACCCCGGTGTGAACCAAAAACGGGAGAGGACGTCAGGGAGGGCATGCGTTTCTTTCTAGCTAGAGGTGGTGTCAGTGCTTGAACTGGCTGACATTTATATTATTTTCACCTGTGTGGTTGTTGCTGTTGCGAGGCGCCTCGGTTTGATCGGACGATCCGGGTCCGATGGAGTCATTCGTTGGCTCATTTACGCCCCATAGGGCGGGGAAACACATGTTTAGGGTTTAAGTTTAATCCACATCGGTGGACTGGCCCTGAGGTTCCAAGGGCTTGACTGAGTACTTGTCCTGAGGCTCGGGCTAGAGAGTCTCGAATCGGTAGAGGACTATCTTTTGCCTCGGTTCACAGAAGGAAACCCAATTTCCAATACGTGACATTTGCGGTTTTGATTGTAGAGCCTAGTATGGCAACATGATAAATGGTATCCATGCCGTCTATGATTGATATTTATGATTGTATATAAAATCAGAATCTAACTGGAAACGAGCTAAGATGGGTGGTTTCTTGGGTATTGGTCTGATGTTAGTTTCGGCCTTTGAGGTTAATACTTAGGGAATCGTTCTCTTACTAATTTACGGTTGGAGTCTGATTAAGAATTAAAACATGAAATTTAGCATATCAAGCATTCTTTGGCTATTATAAGGTAAAAACCCTATCCTCCGGCTTGCGTTGCATTGTGTGATGGGACTTGGGTCTTATAATAGCTTCATTTTTCTTTATTTAGCATTGCGCTGTTATTTTATGCACTAGTATTCTTGGGACGAAACCCGTTACGTGTTATGCGGCGTGGTCCCTTGATTTATCGTACTCTAAAATAAAGATTAATAACTGTTTTAGTTCTCACACCAGTCACATGACTGACCTGGAGTTTATTGTTTTAACCTAAACTCTGGGTGCCCTTATTTTGACACGGGCAGCTAGTAGTTTTGGTTTTGTAGATTTATATTCACAAGATCTTGGTATAAAACTGGAATGTTATCCAGAAAGCTCTGTATCCACGTATCCCTTTTAGTTGTGTTTGTATTATTTTCCGTTGCTATGTAATGTATTGTAATCTCTGATATTTTCTGCGTAATATTCATTCATACTCTGTATATTCTTGTAATATGATGAATTGTTGTAATATACAATGAAATGTTCCCTTGTTTGCGTTCTTTTGTGTGTTGTTCTCAAAGCATTCCGGGCCGGGGAAGATCGGGTTGTTTTAGTATTGACTGATACATGTTCCACACAGCAAGATTGACACAAACCACCCCTTGGTTTGTGCCTCTAAATAACTAGGATTTTAAGAGTCCCAAAACTGGATATAAACTGCAAGATGTGGGACCTCTTAGCTTACTAATTAACAGGTTTAACTTAGCAGCTTTAAGTTCATTAATAAACATGGTTGTAAATGAAATTTCCTATAAATGTGATTCTAAATACAACCCCTCCCCCAAAACAAATAAGCACCTGCTCAGATGTATATAAATTACATTAACTTGTTTTACTTAATTACATCTGATCCACATATTTTTCCTTAACATGTTTTACTTAATATTAAATTATTTCCAATCTATTTAGTTAAACATATTTGCATTTTCTTCCCTTTGTAATTAACCCAAATTTATAGTCAAAGGTTCTCAAGTTATAATATGCCAAGTTCTCGCTTTTTATTGTAAATACAAGTTATTCCAATTATATGCAATTCTAACGGGAATGGCCTAGACTTTCGATGGCCTGGACTTAACGTAAAATTAAAAGGAAAAGGAGAAAACAAATCCAAATTGAATAAACAGGCATGGAATAAACTGTAAATAAATAAAAGACAAAAAAAGGGATAAGGAAGAAAGGTGTATATATGAACATACAATAACTATAAACTGAATAGATAATTGAAAGTAAAATAATAACATATTCACATATGAACGTTGTTACTTTTCAGATCCAATCATTTACTGTGAAAATAATTATTTAAATAGAAGACCTAAAAATAACTAGAACTCACAGTAATTTGATTAAGGTCCAGAAAATTTCTCTTTAAATTTGTTGTTGTTGAAAAAGTAGAATTTTCCCCTTTAATCTTTGTTTTGGCAGCACCTCAGCATCTTCATACTTTTATTTAGAAAAATGCTTCAGGAAGAAGAATGAAGAATGTTAGTGTGTAGGAAAATGGTTAGGCTACTACCTTATTTATAGATTAGCTAGTATATTCTAAACCATAAGATATTAGGTTTTTAAATCAGACCGTACACCTTATGCTGAGTCAGCATTTGAATGTAGCAAACAAAACAGTTTAGATTCTGATGTAGGAACTGAGCCTGCATGTAGGTCGGTGGACCCACCTAGTATCTGGGTCGACATATGGGTTGACCCCACCTTAGACCTGGGTCGACCCCTGTGTCGACCCGAATAAGTGGTTGGGTCGCCTATTTACCTTTGCTTTTCTACGCTGTTTATATATATTATACACTATTTTAGTTCAATTTCTTTAGTTCATAATTTCTTCATATTTAATCCGATTTACGAAAACTAAGAGTCTATCCAAACCAAAATTTCATAACGGACTCAACGTTAAAGTCTTTTTTACCTGATTCTAATTAATATTCATTTTATTATCTTCTTAATATAATTATTATGTATTAAAATATGGTTTTACACACATGCAATAATTTTTGATGTTTTGGATCCATTTTATGAATTTTGGTATTTGTGATGTTTTCGATCCATATTTAGTGACATATTATGGTGAATTTCCATTATAGCGTTACGCCTAATTTAAGGATGCGAGATTTACGATCACTTTTATGGAGTTAAACTATTACGAATTTATTATGCAGAATTTGGGAGTACTTGATGATAATTTTGGAGTATGCATTTAATGACTTTTGTGATTTAAAAGGATGATACTATGTTTAGCCCAATATAATATTTATTGATAGTAATAAATTTCTTTAATGTTAGGTAACTTGTATCGATGGAAACATCTGAGTCTTTATTTATGGCATTTACGAGTAATTTAAGTATAAACTCATGAATTAATTTTGTTGTGAAATTTGTTTTTCAGAGTTATGTAGTTCCTTTCTAACAAAAAGGAATCAATAGTTTTGAGTTTCTGAGTGCATTCAGATTATAAGATTCAATTTTCTTACTAAAAGGAATTGTTCCTCTAATTCTTCACTTATCTTGTATTATACCAATATGTATAAGCTAGACTGACCCGCATGTTTATACTTAGGTCAGATCGAGTTCTTTTAGGTTTGGATTGCTGTTGATTCGGTTTGTAAGTTCCACATTGGACTACCTCTCCTGAAGCTATTACCTAGTTGTGTATGTTAAGGACTGAGATGTTAGCGTTGGAGGTTTTGATGACAAGAACCTTGGTATAACTATTATTATTATAAAATATATACTAACACTACTATATATATATATATATATATATATATGCAGGTATTGATTTTGAAGATTGTACAGTTTAAAGATTCAAGGTTACAAAGAAAAAGAGTTTAAGATTGTAGACTCATGAATAACAAGAGTTTAAGAGTTCAAGAAACGAGGATAAGTAATATAGTCTAGAGTTTTTGTTAAAACACCGTGATAGCACTAAAACCCTTATTCCAAATTTCTCATCATTTTTGCCTTATACTTTTTTAAAAATGTTCTTAACTTTTATTTTTAAATTGATTTCAAATTTGCTTCCTGTTTATAATATATATTTCTTAATATTTGAATTTATTTTCTTATATTTTTATCTAACTCCTAATTTAAATATTTTGGATTTTCTTAGTTATATTTTAGTATTAATTATATATATTTACATCAGTTTTAGTATTATTATTTCCTTATATTCACTTCTATAGTTTTATATTAAGTTTAAATTTCTTACATTTACATTTATAGTTTATATTAAATTTCGATATAATTCTTATAGATTATAAATATATGCTTTTAAAGTATATTCTTACTTTATTTTACTACTTTAACATACAAAAAAATAGTTCGTTTGAACTTCGAAATTACCTTGATTTATTTACGCATCGTTTAAATTATTTTCAAAAACTTAATTTTCAAAAACTTAATTTTCAAAATTACAAGAGGCATGTATGTACTACCCCCATGTCGACATGGTGCCGTTGTTTTCAAATTTCAAAAGATGCGCCTATTTGTTTAAATCTTTTCCTGAAGAGACATGGCTGTTTATTCCCTATAAATACCCATCTAAATTCAAAATTTTCAAGTACATTCATTATCTTCTTCTCTGTTTTTCTCCTCACCATTTTTACTCTTAAAATTTAAGTTTCTACCGAAATTCAAATATAATCAAACCAAATATTTTCTAGTTTGATTCTTTACCACACTCTCTTAAAGATTCAAGTGCTATTCAGAGTTGTATGAGTAGTTGTAATTAAAGATTGTAAGAACAAAGTTCTACCGAGTCTTTCTTCCAAAACTAATACTGAAAAGTTGTGGTTGTAGCTCGTACAAATCAGCTGGGTGTGATTGTAGCCCATAAATCAATCAGGTGATCTTGTAGCCTGGTTAAATCAAGAGAGCACCCTGTGCTCCGAATAAGGTGGTGATGGACCTCATAGCCATTGAAATCGAGGTTAGTAAGAAGATTATTTTGAAAAGAAATCTACACAACCCAGATTTGTATGGAACTCGATATTGGGTAACTCTAAACTAGTAGTAAATCCTAGTGTGTTCTTTCCTTTACTCCTTTTACTTATTATTTACATCGGTGTTTAATTTATATATGTGATTTGCATTTGACTCTATTAAATTCAAAAATATTTTAAAAAGTTCATAAATTCCATTAAACACTATTTACTCCCCTAGTGTTAAGTTCTCCTAAGATTCGTAATCCGCATTTTCCAACAATTGGTATCAGAGAATTGGTTTTCAAAATTTTCATAATCTAAATTTTTGAAAAGTTTAAAATGGAAAATTTTGAAATTTCCAATAATACTATTTTAAAAACATTCAATTCATCATTGTTTTGTGAGTCAACATTTAACTGTTTTGAAAACTCTTGTTATCTTCCGATTGATGTGTAATGCAGGAACAAATGTGTTGTATACCTCTTAAAGATTCTACACTCAATTGACAAATAGTGAAAATCAAGAAAGATAAATGGACACCTGATAGGGGTTGTTCAAGACAAACGAACAAAAATCCATATGTACTCAATGACATAGTTTATGAAGATGGCGCAATGGTTAATTTTGGTCACAACTCAAAAGAATATATGATTGGCATTGGGAATGTCAGTATTTCTAAAACTCCTACTATTTCTGATGTTTTGTTAGGTAGTATTTTGAATCAAAATTTACTTCATATAAGTCAGTTATGTGATAAAGGTTATAAAATTAAATTTGATAAAGATAAGTGTTACATTGAAGATAATAATTCAAATATCATATTTGAAGCAATAAGAAAGAAAAATATTTACATTCTAGGTATAAAAATTTCAAATGACAACTTATGTCTTTTGGCTAATACATGTGACCCTTGGATTTGACATAAAAGATTTGATATTTAAATTTCAAACTTCTTTCTAAAATTTCTAAACTAGAATTAGTAAGAGGACTCCCTAAAATGGATTTTAAAATAGATAGTATATGTGATGCTTGTCAACTAGGAAAACTAAAAAAAGTTCATTTAAACTAAAAGACAAGGTTTTCACTTTAAATCCTCTTGAGTTACCTCATATGGATTTATTTGATTCCTCTCAAATACAATCAATAAATCATAGTATATACAATTTTGTTATTATAGACGACTATTCTAGACACACTTGGACTCAGTTTCTCAAATATAAAAGTGATGCTTTTGATTTATTTAAAATTCTTGCAAAAGGAATTCAAAATCTATTTTCTTTAAAAAAAATTAAAACTATATGTAGTGATCATGGTGGAGAACATGTGTAATAACCCGGAAAGTCCGGGCCAATTTAAAAAAAATTATTTTGGCAATTTTAACGAATTTTGAATATTTAAAATGATTATTTTAAATAATGACGACGAGAAATTTATTTGGAATAGAATTCGAACATATATATTTATATAGATCGTCGTTAGAATATAAATAATTATTTATAATTATAAAAGGAATTGAAAATGGCGCGGTAGTTCGAAATTCGATTTTAAAATTCAAATGAATGTACCGGGTGCAAAATAAACCGGATTTTAGCGAAACCAAAAGTATTAGAATCTAACTGAGAATATCTTTCCAACGAATCTGAAAAATTGAAATTTCATAGCGGGAATCAAAAGTTATGTCCAGTTGAAAATTCAGAATAGTCGCTATGGAATTCTGGCCCTTAAAAATGGAAATTTTGCAAACGACTTCGGATTTCGACGAAACCACTTTTGTTGGATCCGTGATGTCCAGTAATTGCTAGGTTTAAAAATTCGTAATTTTTTCAATCAATATGTGAGCGAGGCAAAGGAAAACGCGTTTGACCAGTTTTAGTTGATTTTAATCGACTGGAAAATGACCATTTTTCAAACAGTCTCAGAATTCGACGAAATTAGTTTTGTAAGGACCGTATCGACAATACGATGCTAGAAAATATTTTTTCGGGAATTTTTAGAGTTCGTATGTGGCCCCCGATAAATTGAAATGTGTGTTCAAATTCAATATGTAGAGTTATAGGTTAATTTTGACGAAAACTGATCGAAACGATCTAATCAGCTTACGATACATATCCCATTGTGTTCAGAATGAGGGTAATTAGCTATGAACGACAGTCGGTGGGTTTGATTTTGAGGTCAAAATAAAAGGGTACCTTTTTGAAATAATTAAATAAAAAATCCCCTTTCCTTCTCTATAATCCTTCACCCCCCCCCCCCCCCCCCCGTTCAAATTCATTTGATAATCGAATTAGGTAAGATGAAAAAAAAAAGAACAACGAAGGCCGCCTCACTGGCGATTGCGAAACCCCCGCTTCCCACCTCAGATGGCGCCTCCACCCTCGCATCTCCTCCCACCTTTGACCGTCGCCCTCTCTCTCCCCCCTTCTCCACTGTCAACATCCAAACCCCACATGCCTGAGAAGCGCCGCTACCTTCCCCCTCTCACCGCCGACCGCTGGCACCCCTGCGATGAAAATGAGGTGAGTAACTTTAAAACTTATTTTCGGTATTACTATATTTTTATATAGGATTTAAAACTGATTTTATATAGGATTTAAAACTGATTTTAGATAGGATTTATATTTAGTTAATCAAGTAGAAAAGGTCGGATTTTTATTTAGTTAATCAAATAGAAAAGGTTGGATTTTTATTTAGTTAATCAAATAGAAAAGGTCGGATTTTTATTTAGTTAATCAAATAGAAAAGGTCGGATTTTTATATTAGAAAAGTTTGAATCTTTATATAGTTGAAATGGTGAAGTAAAAATGAGATTTTTATATATGATGTTAGCGAAGTAAAACTATAATATTTTTATATAGAATAGCATTATAAATATATAATCTTTTTATATAGAAAAGCATTGTAAAAATATAATTTTTCCTTGTACGAAGTAGCGAAATAAAAACGCGATTTTTATTATTAGAATGGTTAAGGGAAAAAATATGATTTTTAGAATGTAGAAGTATTAAAAATATGATTTTTATATAATAGAGAATATAAAAATATTATATTTATATATGTAGAGAGATAAAAATATAATTTTTAGTGAAGTAAAATTACGATTTTTATATATAAAATAGCATAATAAAAATGTGATTTTTATACATGTAGTGAACGAAAGTGACGAATGGTGAGCATGACGAAGATTTCTACAAAAGAAGAGTCGTGGCGTCTGGTTTAACTTATCGGTGAGAACTCCTCACCTTTAATTTAAATTTCTAGTTAAAAATATATACTAGGATGCAGACGGTGTTTAGTAGCACCCGACATCCGTCGTCCACAGACCATGGAAGACTTGTTTGTTTGGTTGCTATGTTGTGAAGTTTGATTGTGTGATGTGAGGTGAATTAAAATATTTTATAGTGGAAAATATTTTATAGTTAAAAATATAATTTTTAACGTGTATATAAAATAAATATTTATAAACAAATCGAACGATTTGTTTATACACACTGATTTGACTGATATTGATTGGGACGATAAATTATACACATCGCCCAACTCCACAAATAAAATCTGTGTTTGTTGTTTTGAAACCCTACACAGGTATTGGGATGATATTTGATGTATACTAATCCCGATTGTTTAGTTGTATGTCAATTGATAGACTGACAACTGTATAAGCGCTTATTATTTATATTTAATGCTTATGCGGTGGTGTGGTGCACTCGGGATGATGGTTTATTATTTATCGTTGTTATTTTATACATGTGTTGTAGAAAATCCATATAATTAACATTATATGGTAATTGATTGGGCCTCATTCCAGTTTTGAAAAGAAATATTTGAATAGAAATGTTTTAAAAAGAAATATTTGAATAGAAATATTTGAAAAGAGATATTGGAATAGAAATATTTGAAAAAGAGATATTTGAATAGAAATATTAGAAAAAGAAATATTCGAAATAGGATATTTGAAAATAGAAATATATGAAGCCGTGTTGATTAGATTGACGCCATTTTGACGTGAACGATATTTGTATCGATTTTATTCATTTTCAATGAATATTGAAAGTGATTTCAAAATTCAAATTAAATTGAATAGATTTGAAATTCGAATTAAACTGAAATGAATTGAAATTCGAATTAAATTGAAATGAATTGAAATTCGAATTAAATTGAAATGAACTGAAATTCGAATTAAATTGAAATGAATTGAAATTCGAATTAAATTAAAATGAATTGAAATTCGAATTAAATTGAAATGAACTGAAATTCGAATTAAATTGAAATTGAATTGAATTCGATTTGAAATGAAATTAAAAAGAATTTATATTGAAAAATTCAATCTTGATTAGAATTGGAAAAGGAAGTTGTAACCGTTTTGAAAACGAATTTAAAACTATTTATAAAATACGTTTTGAAAGGAAATCGACGAAATATATATAATATATATATAATTATATATATAATGGCCTGAATAGAACGCGCCGCGCCGTGGCAGTTCGCGAATTTCGACCATTGCCTTCGAATGGATATTACGGGAGATCCGACCGTCGGATTCTCCTAAAACCGGGACCGTTGGGTTCGTATCGAAAAGAGATTTCTAACAAATATTAGAGATTTGAAATCTAACGGTTGGATTTGGAATTATGTCCAAATAAAATTTGGAAAAGGTCGCTGTAAGTGCAATTCGATGGCCGTTGATGGAAATCAACTGCACGGGCCTTGATAAAATTATTAAAAATAGCAATAATTTGTGTCAAATCATAAGAAATGATTTGTGAAGAGTTGGGATGAAAAACTCCAAATTGGAAAAGATAAAAATTGATTTTTATCGAAATGAACTAGTTTTGAACTAGAATTATAATTCTATTTATTTTTAAAATAAATAAAGTGGATTTGAAATGGTTTTGAAAATAAACAGAATTTCCAATAATTGAATTGGAAGGGATTCAAATCGAAATTGTCTTTGGAATATTTCGATGTTGGATTTCGTGATTATACAGATATTGTTATGGAAATTTGAAAGATATATTTATATCGTTATTTCCAATACGATATTTGTTGGTTGTAGAATTTGGTATTGAATATAAGCCGATATATTTTCTATTCAGAGCCTTGTATGTAATATCAAATGTGATTTGGGTTTGTCGTGAATGGTGTATTCATTAACACTGTTCTTAAACCCAGTTGAGAAAAAAGATTAAATCTTTTTATTTAGATTAATTGAAGTGTACCAATTAAATGATATTTAATTGGAATTGAATTTGAATTGATTTTGGGTTCATCGTTAACAATGTTTTAAATAACACTTGTTCTTTCACCCGATAATTAATGGAATGTGATTTTGGGTTATCGTGAACGGTATCTTCAATAATACTGTTCTTAGACCCAACTGAGTCAAGAAAATCATAAACTAACTGGAAATTAGTTAAGTTGATTGGTTTCTTGTGTGTTGATCTGATGTTGGTTTCGGCCTTCGGGGTTAATACTTAGGGGATTACTCACTTGCTATTTTACGGTTGAAAGCTGATAGAATGGAATGTGATTTTGGGTTTATCGTGAACCGTGTTTTAAATGACATTGATTCTTTAACCCAGTTAGAGATTAAAACTAAGTGGAGTTTTAATGAATCTTTAATTAGATTGAAATGATCGAGAAAGGAGTATCACCAGTTTTGCTCCAGGCGATAGTTAAATCTTTAATTAGATTTGAACGTGAATTGGTAATTGAATTTACCGATAACAACGTGGTGTTAGATATGAAGTGTGACCAGTTTTACTTCATGGGATAAATAGGTTGGGATTGGGAAAATAAAATAAATAATTACTTCGGTTTGGTTCGTTAATCCCCACTAGTTTGAAGTGATATTCAAAGGAAGATTAAAGAATAAATTTAAAAGAATTTATCTTTGATAAAATTAATGGGAACCTTTCCCTAAGAATGTGAAATTTAGAAACTAACTGTAGGTTAGCTAAGCGGAATGGTTTCCTTGGTATTGATCTGATGTTGGTTTCGGCTTTTGGGGTTAATGTTTGGGGAATTATTCTCTTGCTAATTTACGGTTAGTGACTGATAAATTGGAATGAGGCGTATGTTGTGTTTGTGTAACACATGTTTATTATGTACGCGAGTTATTCAGAAAGACCAGGTTTATCCCATTCTGAATAACTGATTCGACGTGGTGTCGAAGGTGAAGACGGTGGTTGAAGACCGGAGGTCTCCACGTCGTTTGGATAATTACTGATGATCTTTATTGGGCTGTACACCCAAGAGGAGGGAATCAGTTAGTGATCGTCCAGATGTACTTGGAGATCGATGGATATGCGAGGTACAAGGTGCCTCCGGTTTCGGTCAGACCCAGAACGGACTTGTAAATGGACTGTGTGTCTGACATTGGATATCATTCTGTGTGATTGATAGATATCGGTTGCATGGAGTGGTTTGCCTGTGTGGCATGCTAAGATGGAAATGATCAAGGCTTCTGTTGAAAAGCAGAGTCTTGTGGTTGATGACCAAAGCACGGCCTGTGTGGCGTAGCTTTGTGTAGCATTGATTCGCGAGCCTCACACCCCGGTTGTGAACCAGAAACGGGAGAGGACCTCAGGGAGGACATGCGTTTCTTTCTAGCTAGGAGTGGCGTCAGTGGTTTTACACGCTCTAACGAGTTTGATTATGTGGTTGTTGCTGTTGCGAGGCGCCTCGGATATATCAGTGACTATGTGAAGCTGATGGAGTCATTCGTTGGCTCATTTACGCCCCAAAGGGCGAGGAAACGCATTATTCAGGCACTATAATCCACATCAAGTGGACCAGCCCTGTCGCTCCAAGGGGCAGTTGCGGCTGTTCCTGAGACATGGGCTAGATTGTCTCGAATCGGTAGAGGACGATCCCTAGCCTCAGTTCACCGATGGAAATCCAACTTCCAATACGTGACATGTGCGGTTTTGATTGTAGAGCCTAGTATGACGACATAGTTGCATGGGATGCTATGCCGTCTATGATTGAAATTGTTTCATACACTATGCACTTATAATAGTATCAAATGATTTGTTTTTAGTGTATCAAGCATTCTTTGGCTATTATAAGGTAAAAACCCTATCCTCGGGCTTGCGTTGCTTTGTGTGATGGGAACTGGGTCTTATAATAGCTTCATTGTTCTTTATTTAGCATTGCGTTGTTGTTTTATGCACTGGTATTCTTGGGAGGAAACCCGTTCCGTGTTATACGGCGTGGTCCCTTGATTTACCTAACTTTAAAATAAAGATTTATAACTGTTTTATTTCTCACACCAGTCACATGACTGACCTGCTGTTTATTGTTTTAACCTAAACTCTGGGTGCCCTTATTTTCCGCACGAGCTGCTAGTAGTTTTGGTTTTGCAGATTTATATTCACAGGATCCTGATTTACAGCTGGAATGATATCCGAAAAGCTCTGTATCCGTGTATTACTTCTAGTTGTGTTTTGTATTATTTTCCGCTGTGATGTAAGGTATCGTAATCTCTGATATTTTATAATGTATGTTATTTGTTAATACCCTGTATATTCTTGTATTCTGATGGAACTGTTGTAATATACAATGAAATATTCTTCTGTCTGCGTTCTTTTGTGTGTTGTTCTCAATTCAATCTGGGCTTTCCTTATCGGGGAAGTTCGAGTCGTTTCAATTTGGTATCAGAGCTTTGGTTTGCAGAGCTCGGAGAAAAAGCACGTTAGAACCAAACGAAAGGGTTCATCAGAGATTGGATTAGTAATAACCAATGGGAATGACTCGTTAGAGATGGGATCAGTAGTATCCTAGAACGAGTGTGAAGAGTGTTGTTTTTAAAAATAAAAATGAAAACAAATTTTGTTTTGAAATTTAAATTGTTTTATACGTATTTGAATATTTATTTTAAATTAATTTGGACAATCCAATATATAAAGATTTTGCATATATGCCTTGCAAATGTGTATTCGAAGTTTTAATATACTGGATAGATATAGAATCACACTCTAGTCGCCTGGAGATGACACTGATGATAGCAGCTGCATCATCAGTGGTTATATGTTCGAGTGACGAAAGTGGGATTTCTATATATTTCCAATTGACTGGTGTGAGAACCAACATTAGATAGGGCCTATTATTGTGATTTGGTATCAAAAATCTGATTTTTGTCTATATATCAAAATTATGAATTTGAAAAGCTAATCAATTAGTTGATTGATGGTTGTGTTGTTTGATTACTGGTTTGATTAATTAAATGTTGAACCGTTTAGCCAAATTGAACCAAAAAGTGAACTGTATTGAAAATTTGTCGCATTTGCATGCATGTACATGTACTTACATTGAACAGGTCATAGCAAGGAGGCTAGAGCAAAAGAATAAAATTGTTTGCCCGACAAATAGGTACATTTTTACCATAATTTACTATTTTGTTTGGGTGATGATGATTTTATGAGCCAATTGGCTAGCCGCTTGGCGTTTTCTCTTTCTTTTGGATTGAAGAAGGCCATGTGATATACACGTAAATGTGAATATTTTATCCGCTTATTTATCTAGTTTTCTATTTAAAATAATTAATATTGTGTATTTATAGCTGTGTTTTCAGATTGTTGATAAAAAGCTTGGTTTAAAGAATTTGATGGATAAAGCATGAAGAATTTGCTTAAAAAGAGTGAAGTTGAAATTACTAAAGCTTGAAGAGTTCAAAGCTTGAAGAACAGTTGCAAATAGAGTTCAGTTAGGTAGATTTGGCTCACTAAAGACTCAAATTGCTTTAACATTGGCTCATTTGCAAACCATCTCACTCATGTTGCGTTCACATTAGCTCATTTGCAACGCCTCTCACTCAGCTGCGTTCACACTAGCTTATGTGTTAGTTGGGCTAATTCTTTAGTCCCATATTATGGAATTTGCCAAGTAGCCTGTAACGACCCAGATTTTTGACCGTTTGAATCGACAATAAACCACACATGTCGACCCAAACAAATCACTAATCCGGATAGTTATTGGGAAAAAGAAGAAAAAGAGACAGAAAGAAAAACAATCACGGAATCTCATAGCGGAAGGATCACATATAATAGACAAATAAATATTCAAAAGCATTTAAACATATACATTCGAGTTACAACATTTAAATCATCAGAGTTATACACTTACATACAGTAATGCAGCGGAAATAAAATGTAGTGGATACATATACCAAACTCCGTCGTCGATCTCCAAGGCCAAATAATCTTCATTAACTGCAACGACTGCTGACCCGAGCATATTGCATAAAAGAAAACACAACAAACACCCGGATCAGCACTAAACAATCTCATATTAGTCAAATTAAAATACGAAATAATATCAGTGTCATGGTGCAGTAACTCAAGAAATGTTACGGGATTTTCCATCTCTCAAGGGTCCGTTAAACTTATACATACATAGTATAATACGCTATTACAATAGTGTTTATTCGGTAAAGTATAATATCGAAAATAGCGTAAGCGGGATTACCATGTTACCCTTACGCCGTTTATACCATTGCCGTACAGTTTGCATATAACACACCAGTACGTCGGTGGATAGGGATGCGCCGTGATACGACAATGTTAAATCAAAATCGTAGGGGCTCGAACAGGATAATATGACAAGGCACTGAGGAAATACCTCGGTAGGATTCTACCGAATTCGCGGCCCCCAGGCCGGTGGTAACGCATAGCCGCAACTACCGCCCACCTCGAACGACATTCCCATATTCAAAAGGTGCACCCAAATCAATCACAACAGTAAGAGAGATGGTATCGAAGGAGCGCGTTCGATCAGAGATGCGATCTCATTAACCCGG
Organism: Allium sativum; assembly: GCA_030737875.1. NCBI lineage: Eukaryota > Viridiplantae > Streptophyta > Magnoliopsida > Asparagales > Amaryllidaceae > Allium > Allium sativum. The sequence continues at coordinate 74,096,814 of CM060924.1, forward strand.
GTATGGCTCCTGTTTTAGTCATTTCAATTATGACCCGAAGGTCAAGGCTAATCCATCATCGTTCTCTTTCTTCAAATCCAGTAATCGCCTCCATACCATCCTACTCCGGTTCTGGAACTTCCACCGCGTACACAGTTGTCAAAGTGGTATCGACACTGACAGAGAGTATGCCTTATGTCGACTCCGGTCTCCTTAACAACCAATCGTTTACATTTTTCACATCGGTCGGTTCTTTTACATTCACAACAGTTCGCATTCATATCAAAATATCATATTTTGATTCGAGCACATTTTATATTCAAAAGAATATAATTTTCATATCAAAATATTCCGATCATTCCCAAACCAATTATATTCCAAACCAGGATTTATTTCCATACCGTTATATTATATTCATATATAATATTTCAAATCGATATATATATATTCATACAGAATATACTTCATTCCAAACGATTTCAGTTATTCCAAATCAAATTACATTTGAACCCATTCATATTCAAATAGGGTGTATATATTTCCATATCTATTCATTTCAATTCTTGAAATCACCTTTCATATTCACATAGAATAAAATCTACCTTTTCCGAAAAAAGAAAAAAAATCGATTTAAAATCAATTTATATTCAAAAAGAATATAACATTCTCTCGACTCCATTTGAACCAACGATTTAAAAACCAAACACTTTCCATTCGGAAGGAGAATAAAATTTATATAAAAATTTATAAAATATATATACTTAAGAATAAACCATATATAAAAACTTACTGATATAAATTATTAGAGTATACTGAGGAAATTCAAATTGCTATATATATAAAACAAGGTTTTACTAAATGATTTCAAAATAATAATGTATAAAAAAACTTACTTGAAATAAGGTAGATATATATAGTTTAAATAAAATAAAATAAAATAAAACAAATTAAAATAGAATTTAAATTTGAATTATTTCTCCTTCCTAATTTCAGCACTCGAATCAAAATCCCAACCTCAAATGGAGTTACCCCATTTCAAAGTCTTGTTTAAAACTCCCTTCAACCATTTTTACATTTCGAGAATTCAAACCATACTCGTATATAGTTTTTAAACAATTCAAATATCCACGATTTCCTTTATTCAAAAAATTTTAATTCAAAAGAATTATTTACACTTGAGTCCAACTATTGGAATAGATCCCAAATTTTATTTAAATCCGAATTTCAAATTCCAAATTAATTTGGAGATTTTCCTTAATCATTTCAAATGTCATCGAGAATCCATAATTTAAAAGAAATAATAATTTATCGAAAATCGATACATTTCCCTTAAACGAAATTTCACATCGAATATATTCCAAATAATTTTAAAAATTATTTAACCAACCGATGTCCGTATATAATTTGCTATCCTATGGCCAAGTGATTTAATTTTTTATTTATCGATATTCAGGGATGGTTCTATCATTTCAATCCAAATCAGGGTCATAGAGATTTATCATTTCACTCTGTGTTCTTAATTCATTTTATCGATAAATCCCGGGTTTATTCGATGCCCGTAACATCAAGGGTGAATGGGATTTATCGTCACACCCACATGCAATACAACACACTGAAATGAAATATTAACAGTGTCTATATCGAATTCAGTAATAAATACAACCAAACATCCATCACACAATTTATTCAACTGATCAGCATTAAACAGTTTCAGAATTTTCGAGGATTCGAATTTCCAACTAGAAATTTAATTTAATTAAATAACTAATTGTCGATCAATTTTTCATGTTAACCCACTGGTAAATCAAATTCAAGCAACCAATTCAACAGCCAATCACAACCATGCAACCAGATTACGTCATACTTTAATTCGATAAATATGGGATAAATTCAGTATTTCGTGAGCGAAGAAACACTCACTTTCGGATTCAAATTGAATCGAACACCCAGAAAAGTCCCAAAATTTGACAGTCTTCAAATGCAGCGAAATTAGTGTCAAAACGTCCGCAACTCCGCCACGATCCCAACGCAACAAACCTTGCGTCAATCCGAGTCCGCATGCAAAAGTTATCAACGATTTAGTCATTTGAATTTTTAATATAAAATAATAATTAAAACCAATTCTCGCCCTACCACAGCGTGACACGTCAGCACCCCTTTCTCCCGCTCCATCCCTCATTTCCGTGCGTGAACAGTACAATCGTGAACCCATTTTCACGTGAAAACTTCCCCCGTTGACCACCAATTGCCGTCACCTCGGACCTCCAGACAACCAGCGACCACCGCCGTTCGCACCTGCTCTCCGAGGCGCATCCGCCAGTACCAACCCCACCTCGTCCGGCGGCCTCCTCCTCCTGCGGCAGCGCCATGAACGAACCCACTTTTAGCCCTTAAAACACCAAAATCCGACCACCTACTTAGCAATCGAGCCTCCGACTACCATCTACCGATTCCAGACATCGTCCTCTCCAATACCCACATCCCCGATTTCTCGATTGACGGCTAAATCAAAAACCCCCAAATTCGTGCTTAGGGTTCCACGATTTACAACGTTTGACCGCGATTTCTGGCCAAACGAGCTGCTGTATGTCAGATCTGAGACCACCAGCGAGTTCGTATCGTCGAGATCTTCGAATTGACATATAATATGATAGGGTTTGGAGAAGTTTTATTTTTGAGGTTGTATTTTATTTTGAACTAGGGTTTTAAATTTTATTCAGCCATGGAAAAAGATTTGATGGAGAAAATGAGTATAAGGTGGAAATGGGTTGATATGTGAAGGGAGAGATTTATTTATATGCTTTATAGAAGGTCCTAAATGTTAAAACACCCAGTTATCAGCTTACAAGGGTCTCGCTCACAACTTCTCTCGCACGGTCAAACGGTAAGTCAGATTGTCACGCAAATTAAAATCCTGTAATAATTCATCGTTCCGGTTCTGATGGTGCCAGTTTCGTCGAATTCCGCGACAGTCGCCAAAACAGTCAAATTTCGCAGTTAAATAAATTAATAAAATATTCAAATTCAATTAACTGTTTAAATTCAAATTTAAATATTTATAAATTCATATTCAAACCAAATTACAATTTAGATAAATTTACAAATTTTTTCACATATATTTTAAATTCCACATTTAATTATTTTCAAATTTCAAACTTGAATATCAAATTAAATATAAACAAATAAAATTCCAACTTTAACTTAACTTTCAAATTAAATATCCTTAAAATTCAATTTAAATCAATATATAACTTAAATAAAATTTATAAATCAAATTAACATATTTTATATTCCCATATATAATTATTTAAAAATTTAACAAATCCGGAATTCAAATTTTAATCGCAAACGCTTATAATTTCTTTATATAAATTCCATAGCGACCTTTCGAAATTTTGATTTAGTCATAACTTGCAATTTATCCGGCGAAATATCAATTTCTTACATTCTCTGGAAAGATATGATTAATTCGATTCTAACGTTTCCAGTTTTACCCAATTCTGATTTAACATGAATTATATATATTTTTCCAAAGTTTAAAATCGAATTTTCAAACTATCGCGCCATTTCAGGCTCGTAATATAAATAAATATAAATTTAACCAATAGTATACGATTTATTTAATTAAAATTTAAATTTTAAATATACAGAAATTATTTTTTGTTACATTCTCCCCCACTTAAAATCTTTTCGTCCTCGAAAAGAGAACGAAGCGATATCAAGCGCATATCTTTTTCAAATCCATACTTAAAAATAATATTTTCAAAACAAGTATAGTTGTAAAATCCGTAAAAAAATTTCTAACTCCCGAAATCACGGAAAATTTCGGCAGCATCTCCTTTGCACGGAGAGGTCCGGGAAAAATCCCAATACATATACGACTCAATATACATCTCATCCAACAATGAGGCATCCCAAAAGTGGGGAAAACAAAATATAAAACCCTCAAAACCATATACCACAAGTACGTACCTCTTTTAGCGTTATATTGCATTTTTATTTACCTTAGCGTTTAGCATTTTAGCGCAAGCGAGCTTTGAAGCGAAATGCGACTTCTTAAACCTGCCAAATACTTACACATACATGAAAATCAAACATCTATACAATATATAGCAAATGCATTCAACATACATATCAAAATTTCATCGTTTCAACTACAAAACCACCATATCCGTAACAGGCCAGCGAACAAATCGTTGATTATCACACATCAAAGTTGGAATTTGACCAAAGCATACCAGAAAAAAATTGTTGCTCTCGTTTTAGGCTTTCCGAAATGTCCGGACTCATCGAATTCGGATAACCGGATTAAAAGTTATGGCAGTTTTACCGCAAGTGAACGTTTCAGCCCGAGCGCTGAAAATGCAGGCCTGAATTGTTCAGGTCAGTTTTCAGCCCTCTAAACCTCAAAATTTTACTTAGTACATTAATGAAAAGTTTTAGCTTACACTCTGGCCTTTCTGAATTGTACTCGCACACTAAAATCCGACATTTCGGTTGGGAGTTATGATCAAAACAATATCGATGTACACCTTTGTTTTTAATTTCCTGTACATACAACTATGTTTAAAACTTGAATTTTCAGCATAGTAAACATGAGAATTTCAACGGCCGCTATTAACGAAAGTTTTAACTCAATTTCTAAGGTTTCCATAAAGTCCGGAGTTGTCAGATTCCGATCAGCCCATCAAAAGTTATAGTCATTTTAATTTCAGCTTATCGACTATTTTGGATTTTTCTCATAATGTTGGTTTATTTCTATTTGAAATTTCAACCTTTCGATTCCAATACTTTGTAAATCCTTAACACTTAACGTTGTTATCACCTCATTTTCAATAATTGGATCTACATTCAATTGCTTACTTTATATTCGATATTCTTTTTATTCAATTTCCGGTTTTGTTTCAAGTGTTATATTCCGATTAAACTTGAATTCACTTTAAAATTTTCGACGAACTGGATTCACTTGACCCTTATTCCATTAACCAAATTTATTTATTCGACGTACAAGTAATGATTTGAATTAACGACTGTTCACAACTCAAATTCGTACTTAATTCTCAAACTATCATTATTCGATTCCCTCCACTTAAATAAAGCTATACTTTATCTGATAAAATATTTTTACAATCCAAATTCAAGAATTCTGTGACGACCCCTCAGTTCTTAAGTACATTCCAACATTTCAAAGTCTAAAATTTCAAGGAATCGAGAGTATTAACCTTGAATCGATGTCGCAAATTAGGACGAACTTAAATTGCTTGATTCTGGTTTTGTAACCTAAGTTCAAAATACATACGTATTTATAAAATCTATAGAACACACCCTAAATTAAAATTCAACTTTAATTAATAAACAAAGAAATTTCAATCCTGTATAAATTTGAAAATACACTTTACATACCCATGGAAATTTAGATCCAAAATTCTTTTCAAACAGGTTATGAAAGCACGAAGTGGTCTCCCCCACTAAGACACTTCATAATAAACGTCGATAATGCGTGTACTCATTATCGAAGTCAATTTCTGATGTCCGAGAAGGGATTACACACTTAGTTCTTTTAAAATCCTTTAAACCATTTCTTTCGTAAAGACTTATAATGCGATATAATTTCAAAATTTGACAAAACTATCTCAAAAGCACCAGAATCAAACCCTCAAGTCCATTTCATTTAAATCGCAATTGTTTTGCCCCCCAATTGTATTTAACAGATTTTATTTCCAAATATTTTTCCAAATTCATTAAATTTCCGTATTAGATTTATGATTTAATCAACCATAATGGGTAATAACTTTATAATATCAACCACTAAAATAAATACATACATAATTGAACCACAATGTATATTTGATATAATTTAAAATATAATCGAAAACCATATTATGTCAAGTCATTCTGTCCGATCATTTAGAAATTCCTATCGATTATATGGCGTCCCATATATCGACCAGAATCTATAAATATTCAACAGAACAATTAACACAACAAAAATCAGTTTATATCCAAAATACAATTACGCTCTCTCATATATTCACCCGAACTCGTTCTAGGGCGTTACTAACCCCATCTCTAATGAGTTAATTCCCAAACAGAGCCAAGGTTATCGCTAACCATCGCTCTGATACCAACTGTAACGACCCAGATTTTTGACCGTTAGAATAGACAATAAACCACACATGTCGACCCAAACAAATCACTAATCCGGATAGTTATTGGGAAAAAGAAGAAAAAGAGACAGAAAGAAAAACAATCACGGAATCTCACAGCGGAAGGATCACATATAATAGACAAATAAATATTCAAAAGCATTTAAACATATACATTCGAGTTACAACATTTAAATCATCAGAGTTATACACTTACATACAGTAATGCAGCGGAAATAAAATGTAGTGGATACATATACCAAACTCCGTCTTCGATCTCCAAGGCCAAATAATCTTCATTAACTGCAACGACTGCTGACCCGAGCATATTGCATAAAAGAAAACACAACAAACACGCGGATCAGCACTAAACAATCTCATATTAGTCAAATTAAAATACGAAATAATATCAGTGTCATGGTGCAGTAACTCAAGAGATGTTACGGGATTTTCCATCACTCAAGGGTCCGTTAAACTTATACATACATAGTATAATACGCTATTACAATAGTGTTTATTCGGTAAAGTATAATATCGAAAATAGCGTAAGCGGGATTACCATGTTACCCTTACGCCGTTTATACCATTGCCGTACAGTTTGCATATAACACACCAGTACGTCGGTGGATAGGGATGCGCCGTGATACGACAACGTTAAATCAAAATCGTAGGGGCTCGATCAGGATAATATGACAAGGCACTGAGGAAATACCCCGGTAGGATTCTACCGAATTCGCGGCCCCCAGGCCGGTGGTAACGCATAGCCGCAACTACCGCCCACCTCGAACGACATTCCCATATTCAAAAGGTGCACCCAAATCAATCACAACAGTAAGAGAGATGGTATCGAAGGAGCGCGTTCGATCAGAGATGCGATCTCATTAACCCGGGTATGGCTCCTGTTTTAGTCATTTCAATTATGACCCGAAGGTCAAGGCTAATCCATCATCGTTCTCTTTCTTCAAATCCAGTAATCGCCTCCATACCATCCTACTCCGGTTCTGGAACTTCCACCGCGTACACAGTTGTCAAAGTGGTATCGACACTGACAGAGAGTATGCCTTATGTCGACTCCGGTCTCCTTAACAACCAATCGTTCACATTTTTCACATCGGTCGGTTCTTTTACATTCACAACAGTTCGCATTCATATCAAAATATCATATTTTGATTCGAGCTCATTTTATATTCAAAAGAATATAATTTTCATATCAAAATATTTCGATCATTCCCAAACCAATTATATTCCAAACCAGGATTTATTTCCATACCATTATATTATATTCATATATAATATTTCAAATCGATATATATATATTCATACAGAATATACTTCATTCCAAACGATTTCAGTTATTCCAAATCAAATTACATTTGAACCCATTCATATTCAAATAGGGTGTATATATTTCCATATCTATTCATTTCAATTCTTGAAATCACCTTTCATATTCACATAGAATAAAATCTACCTTTTCCGAAAAAAGAAAAAAAAATTGATTTAAAATCAATTTATATTCAGAAAGAATATAACATTCTCTCGACTCCATTTGAACCAACGATTTAAAAACCAAACACTTTCCATTCGGAAGGAGAATAAAATTTATATAAAAATTTATAAAATATATATACTTAAGAATAAACCATATATAAAAACTTGCTGATATAAATTATTAGAGTATACTGAGGAAATTCAAATTGCTATATATATATAAAACAAGGTTTTACTAAATGATTTCAAAATAATAATGTATAAAAAAACTTACTTGAAATAAGGTAGATATATATAGTTTAAATAAAATAAAATAAAATAAAACAAATTAAAATAGAATTTAAATTTGAATTATTTCTCCTTCCTAATTTCAGCACTCGAATCAAAATCCCAACCTCAAATGGAGTTACCCCATTTCAAAGTCTTGTATAAAACTCCCTTCAACCATTTGTACATTTCGAGAATTCAAACCATACTCGTATATAGTTTTTAAACAATTCAAATATCCACGATTTCCTTTATTCAAAAATTTTTAATTCAAAAGAATTATTTACACTTGAGTCCAACTGTTGGAATAGATCCCAAATTTTATTTAAATCCGAATTTCAAATTCCAAATTAATTTGGAGATTTTCCTTAATCATTTCAAATGTCATCGAGAATCCATAATTTAAAAGAAATAATAATTTATCGAAAATCGATACATTTCCCTTAAATGAAATTTCACATCGAATATATTCCAAATAATTTTAAAAATTATTTAACCAACCGATGTCCGTATATAATTTGCTATCCTATGGCCAAGTGATTTAATTTTTTATTTATCGATATTCAGGGATGGATCTATCATTTTAATCCAAATCAGGGTCACAGAGATTTATCATTTCACTCTGTGTTCTTAATTCATTTTATCGATAAATCCCGGGTTTATTCGATGCCCGTAACATCAAGGGTGAATGGGATTTATCGTCACACCGACATGCAATACAACACACTGAAATGAAATATTAACAGTGTCTATATCAAATTCAGTAATAAATACAACCAAACATCCATCACACAATTTATTCAACTGATCAGCATTAAACAGTTTCAGAATTGTCGAGGATTCGAATTTCCAACTAGAAATTTAATTTAATTAAATAACTAATTGTCGATCAATTTTTCATGTTAACCCACTGGTAAATCAAATTCAAGCAACCAATTCAACAGCCAATCACAACCATGCAACCAGATTACTTCATACTTTAATTCGATAAATATGGGATAAATTCAGTATTTTGTGAGCGAAGAAACACTCACTTTCGGTTTCAAATTGAATCGAACACCCAGAAAAGGCCCAAAATTTGACAGTCTTCAAATGCAGCGAAATTAGTGTCAAAACGTCCGCAACTCCGCCACGATCCCAACGCAACAAACCGTGCGTCAATCCGAGTCCGCATGCAAAAGTTATCAACGATTTAGTCATTTGAATTTTTAATATAAAATAATAATTAAAACCAATTCTCGCCCTACCACAGCGTGACACGTCAGCACCCCTTTCTCCCGCTCCATCCCTCATTTCCGTGCGTGAACAGTACAACCGTGAACCCATTTTCACGTGAAAACTTCCCCCGTTGACCACCAATTGCCGTCACCTCGGATCTCCAGACAACCAGCGACCACCGCCGTTCGCACCTGCTCTCCGAGTCGCATCCGCCAGTACCAACCCCACCTCATCCGGCGGCCTCCTCCTCCTGCGGCAGCGCCATGAACGAACCCACTTTTAGCCCTTAAAACACCAAAATCCGACCACCTACTTAGCAATCGAGCCTCCGACTACCATCTACCGATTCCAGACATCGTCCTCTCCAATACCCACATCCCCGATTTCTCGATTGACGGCTAAATCAAAAACCCCCAAATTCGTGCTTAGGGTTCCGCGATTTACAACATTTGACCGCGATTTCTGGCCAAACGAGCTGCTGGATGTCAGATCTGAGACCACCAGCGAGTTCGTATCGTCGAGATCTTCGAATTGACATATAATATGATAGGGTTTGGAGAAGTTTTATTTTTGAGGTTGTATTTTATTTTGAACTAGGATTTTAAATTTTATTCAGCCATGGAAAAAGGTTTGATGGAGAAAATGAATATAAGGTGGAAATGGGCTGATATGTGAAGGGAGAGATTTATTTATATGCTTTATAGAAGGTCCTAAATGTTAAAACACCCAGTTATCAGCTTACAAGGGTCTCGCTCACAACTTCTCTCGCACGGTCAAACGGTAAGTCAGATTGTCACGCAAATTAAAATCCTGTAATAATTCATCGTTCCGGTTCTGATGGTGCCAGTTTCTTCGAATTCCGCGACAGTCGCCAAAACAGTCAAATTTCGCAGTTAAATAAATTAATAAAATATTCAAATTCAATTAACTGTTTAAATTCAAATTTAAATATTTATAAATTCATATTTAAACCAAATTACAATTTAGATAAATTTACAAATTTTTTCACATATATTTTAAATTCCACATTTAATTATTTTCAAATTTCAAACTTGAATACCAAATTAAATATAAACAAATAAAATTCCAACTTTAACTTAACTTTCAAATTAAATATCCTTAAAATTCAATTTAAATCAATATATAACTTAAATAAAATTTATAAATCAAATTCACATATTTTATATTCCCATATATAATTATTTAAAAATTTAACAAATCCGGAATTCAAATTTTAATCGCAAACGCTTATAATTTCTTTATATAAATTCCATAGCGACCTTTCGAAATTTTGATTTAGTCATAACTTGCAATTTATCCGGCAAAATTTCAATTTCTTACATTCTCTGGAAAGATATGATTAATTCGATTCTAATGTTTCCAGTTTTACCCAATTCTGATTTAACATGAATTATATATATTTTTCCAAAGTTTAAAATCGAATTTTCAAACTACCGCGCCATTTCAGGCTCGTAATATAAATAAATATAAATTTAACCAATAATATACGATTTATTTAATTAAAATTAAGATTTTAAATATACAGAAATTATGGTTCGTTACATAGCCTTTGTCATATCAGCTATAAATACACTTTATCTCATTCATTGTAAAAACACACTTAGTTTTATTCTGTAATTCTCTTCTTGGAATAAAACTCTTCTCCCTTTTCTCTCAGTTGTTATTTTATTTTATTTATGTTCATGTCTGTTATTTCCTTTTTCTCTTCTTCTTTAGCTATGTCTAGCTAATCCACTTTGATTAGGGGTGATGACGCTAATAGATATGATTCAACATGAATCACATAACCAATAGATGAAGACTTTATACATGTAGATCTGGATCTGAATCAAGGGTTAGATCTGAACCTTCATATCCTATGTCGTTTAAGAGCTATGCTCCTTCACAGGGTATATTTGTGTTCGATCTAACAATTATCAGATTTAGATCTAATTTTAGGGTTTTAGAAATTAATTAGTGAATCTGTCCTGATAGTCTATGGTTGTTTAAGAGCTCAGCTCCTGCATAGGCTATGCTTGTCGTTATTTACTTATTTGTTTCTAAGAACCTAATTATCGTTGATTCATGTGTGTGATAGAAACATGAATTAGATCTATATTTATTTATTGGCTATTGATGAGTGTGAATCTAATCCATGTCATTATCCCCTAATTGTTTTCTCTTCTAAGATAAATCTCTCTTTTTTATTTAATTACTGTTATTTTCTGTGTTTTCAATCAATCAAAATTCCGGAATAACTTGACTGGATTTATTAATTAAAATATTTTTGGTCCCAGAGTTCGACACCCTCTACAACAATCCTTGTTGTTTAGGAAAGCCGAACGGATTTTACAGTTGTGTACAATTGTATAATTTGTTCGCAAACAAATTTTGGCGCCGTTGCCGGGGACCAAAATAATATTTTATTTTTAATTCCTTCGAGTTATAGTTTTATTTATATTTTATTATTAAAAAAAAGCACAAAAAAAATATTTTTATTATTTTATGTCTTTTGTTTCCATTTCATATATAGAAAAAAATATCTCTTGATTAGTTTTTGATTTGGTACTGCTGACTAAGAGAGAAAAAAAAACTTGGAGATTTTGTTTGATCTCTTTCCTGTTTTCTCTACTATTTTCTTCCTCTTTCTTTCATTCATTTCTTTCTAAATTTATCTATAAAATTTCCTTTATACAATTCTAAAAAAAAATCCTTTCCAAATTTCTTTCTGCTGTTTTTCACCTCAACATCCCTACTTAAACCACTTCACCTCAAAAAAAAAAAAAAATCTCACCGCAAATACCATCATCTGCCTTCAATTCAACCACTGAAACCTCCTCCGCAAATCCAACTTCCTACAACACTGCATCCACTTCCTCTTCCAAACAAATTCAAAGCCACCGTCAATTATAATTACAACACAATCACCACGTGAAATACATCTCCTCTGCTTCGACTAAACCATCATCCAACTTACCACTTCGCAGCTCCTCAAACCAATACACTACAGCTACAAGAAACCGTACCTCCTCCATCAATACCCTTCTACAAGCACCCACTACCATATAGTACACAACTTAACTTCTCCTATTTAGCCTTCATCATACCACATCAAATCACTTAATCCCCAAATTCCTGTCTTACCATATCCCTTCCTCCACCAAACAACATCCAAGACCGCAACCATCCTCAGCCCTTGTCAAATTCCAAACAACCCCTTGACAAACCCACATCTACTTCCAGCATCAGTTCGATTTCCAATTCAGCATTCACAAGTCATCATCTCAGCTTACCAATACCGTCATCTTCAACTACATACTCGTCTCATCAATCGATTGCACCAGATCTCGATCACCGAAATCCCACACCCCCAAATCGATTCGCAGCAACCATCGACCAGCGAACCCCAAATTGAACCCTCATTCTCGATCCGTGCTCAAACACCCGAAACCGCAGCTCATCTTCTTTAAAAAAAAGTATCAATTTTGAAGTTTATTCGCCATTTGATCTATTCATTTTGTTGGAAGAAAACAGCCGGCGTTAACAAGCTTCTAAGTTCCCTAAGGAATTTTAATTCAATAAATTGGGTATTGTAACCGGGCCTATGGGCTTTGTTTGAATTTTTGTTGTGTGAGTTTTAATTTTTGAGAGTGGGTTTGTTGATCATTGATTGTGTGGGAGTTCAGCTTGTTATTGCTGTGCAAATTGAACCAAACATTTGTCTCTGTTGCTGACTTTGTTCGTAAAAAAAAAGGGGGATTTGTTTTGTGTTTTAATTTATTGTGGTTCCCATTTGCTAACTTTGTTCGATCCTTTCTACAAAATAATATATTGTTTATGAATTCTTTTCAGGTTCCTCAAGCCGAAGGAATGAATCGTTGCTTGTTTGCTTGCTAAGGAATTATAGTGCATACTAAATAAACTGCTTTGCCTTGCTCTTGTTCAAAAAAAAAAAAAAAAAAAAAAAAAGAGAGAAGATTTTTTGAAAACAGGTACAACGGTAATTTGAAAAAGGGTTCGAGCGGACAATTAATAGGAGGCGACAACAACAGGAAGCAGCGGACAATTCAGGGTTCGAGCGGTTGCACACCAAGTAGGGTGTGAACGCGCTAGCGCGACTCAACTGCACTGGACGGACAACCGATCAAGGTGAGTATTTTCTAACTCTACAGGGACCGCTGCTGCAAATAAAAAATATATATAGACATTGCTTGTAAAATTCTTCTACAGGGCATCGGCTTGCTTGTAAAAAAAAAATTGTTTATTTATTTATTTCTGCAATTGCCTGTTCTGTGACTGTTCTGAGACTGTTCACTCTATGACTGATTAAAACATTTTAAAAAAAAATTGCATTCATCTTAGGTTTGTTTTTATTTTCTAAGGACTTCATTATATTTTGACAAATTGGTTTAGTTCTAACGGATTATTTCTCGGTGTCTAGACTACGACAGAGTAATAACCGTTTATAAATATTACGGTGATTTGTAAATATTATATCGGTTGTTCCTCTGAAGGTACTTAAACCTTCGGCTGCATTGCTAGGGTGATTCCTGGTGCACCGATAACTCCTGTCCGTTAACTGGCTGAGAAATCTTTTGTTGAAATAAATCACACCGTCATTATATAATTCTAGATATTGTAAATAAGTAATTTGCATTAGGTTCATTAAAAAAACAATTTTCTTTTGTGTCTAATTCTTTTTCTCTAAAAAAAAGAAAAGAAAAGAATTTCAAAACAATTCTTGTTTTGTAAAAAAACTCTATTTGCTTCTCAAATTTGTTTTTTCTCGTCTTCCCTTATTCTTCTCGCTAGTGCATGCGTAATTGGACTCGTGATCCTTCAGATAATCGTCTAGTTCGAACAAACAGTCCTTTAACCATGGCTGAAGAAAATCCCCCTCGATCTCTTATGGATAGATACTTCCCCGATCGGGTTTCTATTCCTTCTTGCATCATATTGCCCGCCCCTATGGGTAACCACTTTGAAATTCATTCAAGTTACATAAATACTCTTCCAAAGTTCGGCAATCTAGAATGTGATGATCCTTATATTTTCTTGACCAAAATTGTACAAGTTTGTGCAACCATGAAATTTCAACAATTAAGTGACGATGGAATCAAACTTAGGTTAATTCCATTTGCGATTATGCTGAGAAATGGTTGTATAGCTTGCCTTCAAATACGATTGGAACTTGGGGTGAATTTGTGAACATTTTTCTAAAGAAATTTTACCCTCTGGAAAAACATCCAAAATTCGAAACGAAATCGTCAATTTTCATCAATTTGGGGGTGAATCCTTTGCAAAATATTTTGAAAGATTTAAAGAGCTTCTAGTCAAAAGTCCACATCACAATTTCGAAAAATGGGCTCTTTGTCAAATTTTATACGATGGACTTGAAAATAACTCTCGAACCATGATCGAATCGATGTGCCAAGGAAATTTTCTACCCCAAGATCATAATGCCGCTTGGCAATTTCTCGAAAATTTGGCCAAAAAATCAGCTCAATGGGAAAGATCTAACGAGAAATCGATTTGTTCCCAATCTAACGCTCATTCAGTAGGATCATCAGTAGCCTTAGAAGAAAAAATAGATGCGATGATATCCAAATTCGATAATGTCCTTTCATCAACTCAAATAAATCAAGCTCAAACGTCTCAGACCTCGTGTTACAAATGTAACGATCCTAACCACATAGCTGATCAATGCCCACATTCATTAGAACAACTCAACGCATTTAACACAGCTAGGAACGACCCTTTCTCCCCAACGTACAATCCAGGTTGGAGAAGCCATCCTAACTTCTCTTGGACCCAAAACAATGCAAATTCGAATGCGGTTCGACCTCCTTTTCAATCATTTTCGAATAATCCTTCGAAACCTCCCTTTCAACAAACTCAATTACAACATCCTGCGCCCCCTTCTCAAAATCAAGCGCAACAATCTTTTGTTCCCCAAGACGATAAACGATTGACATCACTTGAGAAAACTCTCGAAGAATTGACTAAAGCAATGACTCAAAATCTCCAATCAAATAGCAATCTTCAAAATTTATTGATTTCGCACATGCAAAACATGAGTCAATCGATCGCTAAACTTGAAATGCAAATGAGTCAGTTAGCCACTTCCGTAAGAGAACGGGAAAGAGGCACTTTCCCGAGTCAACCCATTCCAAACCCCAACCGTTAAAATCCTAACTCCAACAAAATTCACATCATTCAAGATTCAAATGTTAGTCACTTGAATGCGGTCACGACTCTTAGATCTGGCAAAAAGATTGACAACATTGTGGTCAACCCAAGCAATTTATCGGACAATCTTCCAACTCCGACCGGAAATTCGACCAACTCTGATCAAAACATCGAGCCCATTTCTGACACGTGTCATCCTCAAACTCAATTGTCCCAACCTACTGTGTTGTCTGCTCCATTTTCTCATAGATTCCGACCTAGGAAAAAGACGGATCAGCTAGAAAAAATCCTTGAAATATTTAAGATAGTTAAAGTGAACGTTCCTCTTTTAGATATTATACAACAAGTTCCATAATACGCTAAATTTCTAAAAGATTTGTGCACTCAAAAATGTCATACACATGTACCTAAGAAAGTGTTTCTAGCGACAACTCTAAGCGAAGTCTTGTCACAATCAATGCCAGTGAAATACAAAGATCCTGGATGCCCCACAATATCATGTACTATTGGGGACAACAAAATCGATAGATGCCTGCTAGACTTAGGTGCTAGTGTTAAATTGCTTCCATATTCTGTCTATCGCCAATTAGGGCTAGGAGAACTGAAACCCACAAAGGTTACCCTTCAGCTTGCTGACCGTTCAGTTAAGAAACCTGTGGGCGAAATCGAGGATGTATTGATCAAAATAGGCGAATTCATCTTTCCAGTCGACTTCAGTGTCCTAGAAACTCAACAGGTAAGCAATCCTGCAAACCAGATCCCTTTGATTCTAGGACGACCCTTCTTAGCAACATCTAATGCGCTTATCAAATGTAGAAATGGGTCTACGAAACTTTCTTTCGGTAACATGACTGTCGAGCTAAACATCTTCAGAACTGAAAACTCTCCTAACTCTTATGTGGACCAGTTTTCTGAAATCCATGCTGTCCATGATAATGAATCTGAGCTCGACCATCTGAGCAACGAAATTGAATCAAATTATGAAAAATTATTTCAAGATATTCCTGAAAATGTCTCTGCTTCAATTTCTGTTGAGCCGCTCACAATTGAGCCTATTCCTCAACCAATTTCTTCGGTTGAGTCGTCCCCAAAATCTGAACTCAAAGTGCTGCCCAGTCATCTTAAGTACGCTTACTTAGGAGACAATGAAAATTTTCCTGTCATCATCGCTTCTGACCTTACTTTAGAGCAGGAACAATTGCTCCTTCCCATTCTTAAGAAAAAAAGGACGCAATTGGTTGGTCCATGGCTGATATTAAGGGGATTAGTCCTTCGATTGTCCAACATCGAATCCACCTTATAGATGATGCCAAACCCACTCGTGATCCCCAGCGTCGACTAAACTCCATCATAAAAGAAGCAGTTTGTGCTGAAATCCTTAAATACCTTGACAATGGAATCATCTACCCGATTTCTGATAGTCAATGGGTTAGTCTGATTCATGTCATACCTAACAAATCAGGGACTACCGTGATCCAAAATGAAGCTAACGAGCTTATCCCAACCCGCACCCAGACCGGTTGGCGTGTTTGCATTGACTATAGGAAACTTAACGCTGCAACACGTAAGGATCCTTTCCCTCTACCATTTATCGATCAAATGTTAGAACGACTAGCTGGTCATGAGTACTATTGTTTCCTTGACGGGTACTCGGGCTATAATCAAATCCCTATCGCTCTTGAGGACCAAGAGAAAACCAGTTTCGCTTGTCCATTTGGTACATTTGCGTACCGTCGTATAACTTTTGGTCTCTGTAATGCACCTGCAACCTTTCAGAGGTGCATGATTAGCATTTTTTCTGATATGATCGAGCGATTTTTGGAAGTGTTCATGGATGATTTTTCCGTCTTCGGGGATTCCTTCACTGAGTGTTTACATCACCTGGATCTTGTTCTTAACCATTGCAAAGACAAACACTTAACGCTTAATTCGGAAAAGTGTCACTTCATGGTCAAACATGGCATTGTTTTAGGACATGTCATCTCTAACAAAGGAATTGAAGTAGACAAAGCTAAAATTGAGGTTATCTCGAATCTTCCCATTCCCAAATCCGTTAAGGACATCCGATCCTTTTTAGGTCATGCTGGCTTCTATCGTCGCTTTATAAAGGATTTTAGCAAAATCACTCGACCTTTGACCAATCTTATTGGTAAGGATGTTCCTTTCGAATTCAATTCTGATTGCATTTCATCTTTTGATTATCTTAAAAATGAACTTATCTCTGCCTCGATCATCTGCTCTCCCAACTGGAAGCTACCTTTTGAAATCATGTGTGACGCCTCGAATTTCGCTGTTGGCGTTGTCTTAGGACAACTCATCGATAAAATTCTTCATGTCATTTACTACGCGAGTAAGACTTTGAACGATGCCCAAATCAATTATACAACTACTGAAAAATAACTTCTGGCAGTTGTTTTTGCTCTAGGAAATTTCAGGCCTTATCTAGTTGGCTCACACATCACAGTTTATACCGATCATTCCGCATTTAGGTATCTTTTCTCTAAAAAGGATGCTAAGGCTCGTCTCATTCGTTGGATCCTTTTACTTCAAGAATTTGACCTTACCATTAAGGACAAAAAGGGATCTGACAATTTATTGCAGACCACTTGTCTCGTCTTTCAAATGCCCCGTCTTCTCCACTTCCGATCAATGAGAATTTCTCTGATGAACAACTATTTTATCTATCCACTGATCCTTGGTTCGCTGACATTGTCAACTACTTAGTCACCAAGCAGACCCCTTCTTTTTGGTCTAAGCAGGATAAACACAAATTCTTTTCTCAAGTGAAACATTTTTATTGGGATGACCCATGTCTTTTCAAATACTGTCCAGACCAAATCATTCGAAGGTGTGTTCCCGACATTGAAACTCACAGTGTCCTCTCTTTCTGTCATGACCAAGCCTGTGGTGGTCACTTAGGTCCCAAAAAGATAGCCCAAAAGGTTCTCCAATCAGGTTTCTACTGGCCCAACCTTTTCAAAGACGCGTACGAATTTTGCAAAACTTGCGATCGATGTCAATTCTTAGGGAAAATTTCTAAACGGAATATGATGCCCCTAAATCCCATTCTAGCGGTCGAAATTTTTGATGTTTGGGGTATAGACTTCATGGGGCCCTTACCTAATTCTTTTGGGAACCTTTAAATCTTCTTAGCTGTCGACTATGTTTCTGAAACACCCCACCTCCGTTAGGGTCACTCACAAAGGGAATGCCCTAATTTTGGTGGAGGTTTTTAAGTATAAGTCACAGATACACAAGACAAATATAAATACACATATTTTTAAAACAGCGGAAAACACAGCAACTTTTATTTCATCAAAATACATGTCAAACAAACCATAACATAATTGTCTTATAATACTTCCAAAAACATTACATTTCCATAACTATCTTGATTTTCAAAGAAGCATAAAAAAAAGTAGCAAAATCCCCATAGTGATGTCCAAAGGCATGATCCAAACAATAGAAATCCAAACCGTACATCTACTGTCTTCAAGCTTGCAAAAGAGTCTGGCTAAGCTGAGTTGTTTCCTCCCTGTGGACCTGGGGGGGGGGGAACGAAAGAAAAGAAGACGAAACGAAAAACGGAGTCAGACATAAAGCCTGAGTAAATCTAGTGACTTTTCAGTATATGAATAAGAAAAGGGTATGATAGACATAAACTGAAAATAGGATAGTATCATAACTAAGCGAGTGTAGCCCAAAATCGAATATACTATCGAACTCACACTATATCTCTGCATTTACAAGAATAATTCTAACTGGCACCCCATGCTGAGGGTGAAGTGATCCTTTTTGTTTTCTAAAGATCGGCTCCTACTCGTACGTGTGTCTTACGGCTCCCCCAAGAAGTGTAGATACCTATGCTGGTCCCACCATGGGGTATGGTGGCGGCCCTGACACAATTACTAGAAGACATAGGTTATACTACTGGTGCCCCCAGTGCCCTGCTTGTCTGCTCCGGAGTGCGTGCACGACCACACACCGTTAGACCTACACTGTGCACCCAACAATTGTTGTTATTTGACCGCTTACATTCAGCCCAGTAATCGTGCCCCACCCTGCCTAGTTCCAGGGTACCGTTGATACCTAAATTGGGTTACTGCTGAAACGGGTCCCTACGTTACCAGGGTTTTCTAGTCAAACATGTTAAGTGGTTAAGTGTCTGTATATACCTAACCCCACCCATCAATATTTGTTAACATGTTGAATCTTTGGTTAAATGTTTTCAGTTGACTTGACCTTACCACATGTCCTTAGCTTTTTAGAGCACCGACCACTCACATTAGACAGATATCACTACGGTTACTGGATGTGCCGGTTGGTTCCGGGCAGGTTTACACCGTAGTTCAGTCTAACCTCGGGCCTTTATTGGGCTCAATGTTTAACCACCCACATTGGATAGGTATTGTTGTGACTACTGGACAGCCGGGCGGGTCTGGGAAGATTTACGTCACAACTCAATCCAACTTCGAGTTAAACATGTCGTATTTTCTAAATTTACATTCACCATTCAATTTAATATGTAAATATCATGTTCTTCATTTTTAGGTATAACAATTTATATCGCTATAATATCACAGTTGTTGGCATGCGCCAAACATGCCAACATATATATTTTTATCATGTTTCACACCCAACGCTATTACCCCCGTTTGAACATACTAATGTTGGGCTCGACACAATTCAGCCCAACTTGATAAACATGAGAAAAAGGAGAAATCAAGAACATGTAATATTTCTATGTCACATAAAAGGTGTGAAGCTCATGAACTTGCAATTTGGCGATTCAACTAACATAAACATTTGATCATATGAACTTGCATTCAAATAGGCATATGACTAAGTATGTGACATGTGAAATAGCATAACTTTGGATTTGCCTAGATGTGAGTTTAAACATGTATAACTAAGCATAATGTCAAACACCAAACTAGCATGTTACATGTTCATAAGATGTCCACTTTTTATCATAACCCAAAGGTGTAAACTAACTTTAAAACAAGTAGTCCATTTTAACATGACACTAGCATAATTTGTGTAACCCAAATAATACTTATTATTAATCCAATTATACTTGTGATGAATCTAAGATGTATACATAGGTTTTGAGTCATGTAGGCATAAAAGATCTCAGATCTATAACATGTTTACATAAGTATATAGTCCATGATATCAACATAAACATAAAGGGATCCAATCCTAGCCACAAACTTGCAAGTGATAATACTTTCATATACAATTGTCCAACAAACTTGCATCGATCGATATGCCACAAATATCAATACACAAAATCACGATAGAAACATTACAATATATAGAAATTACATCATGGCGCAATAATAAAATTCTATTCTCAATTACATCGATTCACATCACAGCTTTTATTCATATTCTGAAAGATCACTATACTTACAGCGTGTGACGAATTATTGTTTTCTGATTTCTGATTTATGAATTTGGAGATGCTCTCCTTTGGGTAGCAATTTGTTGATTGATTTGATTAGACTTTAGTTTGCTTCTTAGTTTGATTCTTGGCGGCTACGATCAACTCCTTCCCGACAGCATGACGACTCCTCTCTTATTTTCTTATGTGAATTAGTTGAGTCTTAGAGTGTATTTATAGAGTTTTCAAGTAGTTTTGAGCCGTCAGATGCAAGCAGGGAGGAAAATCAGATCGTACAGCACACCAGAAGTCGAACCAGGGTCAGACCCAACTGGTCAGGCCGACCAGGCAAGTCGACCTGCAGGTCGACACCCAAGTCAACTGCGTAGTCGACCTGGGGGGCCCCAGGTCGACTGCCCAGTCGACACTAGTGTCGACCTGGTCACTAGGCGGGAGTTTTCCCGCCCAGCCCAGTTTGAACTCGAATTTCAAATTTTAAATGTGATCTGAGCTGTTTTTGAATTCAAATTTATTTTGAAACTTTCGGAGGTCGTAACTCCTTCATACGGAGTCCGTTCCACGCAAACTCGGACTCTATCTTAGCCAGAATTCCGAGACGAACGCAATGGCATAAGCCATTTCCCTTAATTCTTTCATTAGAATTAATTATACTTTAATTTATGAATTTCACTGTTATAGAATATACGGGGTGTTACATTCTCCCCCACTTAAAAGGATTTCGTCCCCGAAATCTTCAAGTTAGGAAGAATGTATATCCTACTATCCAATCGTCCATCTACTCAACCAAAAAACACAGGTGTCCATTGTCCTTAAAGACTTCTAATGCTTTATGATCATATGCATTGTGTGTGTATATGTCCTTATATAATGCAGAAATCAGGCGGTCCACTGATTCAGTTGACCTCCTAAATGCGAATCATGTAAGTGTCATGAATCCATCATGTATGCAAATTTTTCCTGCTCATAATTCTACATGAGTGCACAACAATTCATACAAATGCGACAACCATATGATAACATATAAAATTTCAACCACATATGAACAAGAATACATATATGCATACGCAATATGAAGTGACTGAGCCAATCTAAAACCTAGAATGTGTGTGTATATGCATCCACGAGCAACCACTAGCAATCATTAGCAACCACTTGCAGCCATCATCCATAACATGTTTTCAAATACATGTTTGCATCCACTTGCTTTCTACCTAAAGAGTTAGGAAAAGGACCTAGGAGATATACCTAAAAGAAAGATAAATCATAACTTAAGGTAAAAGTGGGATCAAAGATGTACCCTCGAAAAGAAAAGGGTAGGCAGCGCATATTCTGTCCTCAGTTTCCCAAGTAGCGTCTTCCTCGACGTCGCTCCACTGAACTTTGACGAGCTTGACTTCGTGGTTGCATAGCTTTTTCACTTCAGTTCCTAAGATGCGTGTTGGAACTCTTCTTACAGTTGCTTCGCGTTCCACTTCGGCTTCTTCTAGAATGCTAGGCTCCACTATTTCAGCAGACTCGTGCAAACACTTTCGGAGGTGAGAAACATGAAAGACGTTGTGAACTCCGGCCAGTCTCTCGGGTAGCTCTAATCTATAGGCCATCTTCCCAACCTTCTCGATGATAGGAAATGGTCCTACAAACCTCAGTGCTAGCTTTCCAGTGGATCCATAGCGAACGACGTTCCTTAGAGGAGATACCTTAAGAAAAACCCTATGCCCAACCTCAACCTCAAGGTCGGTCCTTCTCTTATCTGCGTACGATTTTTGTCTGTCCTGGGCTGTCTTCATCCTTCTCCGTATCAAGTCTACTTTCTCTTAAGTCTCTCGAATCATGTCTGGCCCAAGTATAAGTTTATCCGTGGACTCCCACCAACAAGTTGGTGATTTGCACGGTCTCCCATACAATGCTTCGAAGGGCGCCATACCGATAGTGGCTTGGTAGCTGTTATTGTATGCGAATTCTACCAAAGGAAGATGCTCTTCCCATGTCCCTCCAAAGTCAAGAACGCAAAGTCTTAAAAGATCCTCTAAAACTCTATTTACCCTTTCCGTCTAGCCATCGTTTTGGGGGTGATAGGTCGTGCTCAAACATAACTGTGTGCCTATAGCCTCTTGCAAACTTCGCCAAAACTCGCTCGTGAAAATAGGGTCTCGGTCACTAACAATACTGGAAGGTATCCCATGGAGTCGAACTATTTCCTTGAGATAAAGAGATGCTAGAGATGAGGCAGTCCTTCTACCCTTGACAGGTAAAAAGTGGGCGCTTTTTGTAAGTCTATACACTATTACCCAAATGCTAGTATTGCCTCTTCTGGACCTAGGCAGTCCATCAATGAAGTCCATCGAAATACTATCCCACTTCCACTGTGGGACCTCTAGGGGTGAAGTAGTCCTCCAGGCCTTTTCTGTTCCGCCTTGACCTGTTGGCATATCATACACTTGGAAACGTAATCTGCCACGTCCTTCTTCATGCTATTCCAAAAGAAAACCCTTTTCATGTCCTTGTACATTTTATCCCCGCCTGGGTGTATTGTCATCTTGGAATGGTGTGCTTCCTCAAGAACCTTCTTTATCAACTCTCTTGCTTGTGGGACGCACAATATTCCATCGCGTCTCAGCCAGCCTTTATCGTCGATAGAGTACCTATTGAGGTGACTAGAAGTCTCGCCCCTAATAAGTTTATCAATCACATCAACAAGCTGAGGGTCTTCACGTTGTGCAGCCCGTATTGAGTCCACTAGAGTCGGGCGTACTTCGAGAGATGCTAGCGAACCCGGTACAAAATCGGAGGAGGGCCTAAAGTTAAAACTGGCTATATACTCCAAGCTTTGCCTTTCTACAAAGAGCGGGCTTAGGGTCAGTTTCTTTCGGCTCAACGCGTCTGCCACTATGCCTTTGCCAGGAGTATAGGAAATTTCAAAATCATGCGAGGCAATAAACTCCATCCACCTTTGCTGCCTGAAGTTAAGATCTTTCTGCGAGAAGAGATATTTCAATGATTTATGGTCAGTGTATAATTCGAACTTCTCACCTATGAGATAATGTCGCCAAGACTTAAGTGCAAAGACGATGGCGGCTAACTCAAGATCGTGGGTCGGGTAGTTATTTTCATGAACTTTCAATTGCCTTCCACCATAAGCTACTACCCTCCCTTCTATCATTAGAATGGCGCCTAGTCCCGTTCCACATGCATCTGTATAAACTGTGAACAGTTTGCTTCCGTCAGGCAGAGTTAGAATTGGGGCTGTTGTAAGAGCCCTTTACAGGCGTTGGAAAGCCAACTCACAATCCAAGTCCCAATTGAACACTAGTTTCTTCTTTGTCAGCCTTGTGAGTGGAGCTCAGATTTTTGCAAAATCCCTTATGAACTTTCGATAGAAACGGGCTAGCCCAAGAAAGCTTCGGACTTCGGTTGCATTCTTTGGTGCCTTCCAGTCCTGCACCGCAACTACCTTTGCGGGGTCCACGGCCAACCCTTCTTTGGATACAACATGCCCAAGAAATCTTACTTCCTCCCTCCAAAAATGGCATTTTGAAAACTTTGCCTTTAGCTGATGTGCTCAGAGAGTATCCATAATTTCTTTCAGATGTTGAACATGCTCTTCCTCACTCTTTGAAAAGATCAAGATATCGTATACGAAGACAACCACAAATTTGTTGAGGAATTCTCTGAACACTCTGCTCATTAGGTCCACGAAGTAAGCGGGTGCATTTGTCAGGACGAAAGGCATGACAAGCCACTCAAAGAAACCGTCTGGGGTTCCGAACGTCGTTTTATCAATATTATCGTCAGCTACTCTTAGCTGATGGAACCCAGTTGCCAGATCAAGTTGGGAGAAAACCGACGCACCTACAAGCTGATCAAACAAATTGTCGATTCGGGGAAGAGGGTGCCTATTTTTCTTGGTCAATTTGTTTAACTCCCTATAGTCAACGCAAAGGCGAAGCGAACTGTCTTCTTTGGTTGCGAACACCACTAGAGCACCCCATTCTGAAATGCTCCTTCGAATGAAACCCTTCTCAAGAAGTTCTTTAACCTGCTTACTGAGCTCCTTTCTCTCTTTTGGAGCCATATGTCTGACAGGTAAAGCTACGGGCTTTGCATTATTCACAAGATAGATACGGAAGTCTATTTCCCGCTTCAGAGGTAAGCCTTTCACCTCCTCGAAGACATCCGGATATTCCCGGACTACTCTAACCGACTGCAAATTCTCATCGGAAGCATCAAGCGACTCTAGATAACTAAGCATAACAGCATTCAAAGGATTACAGGAGATTTCTAGAGTGTTACCAAGTCGAGTCAAGAGTCTAACTACTTTCTTCTCACAATCAAGAATGACACCGTTACTGGATAAACAGTCCATGCCTAAGATCAAACCATATCCCGAGAAGCCTAGGACAAATGCATTACAACTAAACTCAACACTGAGAATAGAGATTTTCAAACCAAAACAAACCATTGACAAGTAAGCAGAGCCCCCAATTGGATTTGTAACTACTAAGGGATCCTCAACCATACTAGTGTCTAGATGCAGTGATTCTACTAAAGCAGATGAAATAAAGGAGTGTGATGCACCAGAGTCGAAAAGTGTACGAACTGGATGATCATAAAGATAGACTACACTTTCTACAGAAATATTACTACCTCGTTCCTGTGGAGGTGCTGTCAGAGCATGAACTTGACCTCCTGAAGTAGATCCAGCTTTCTGTCCCTGCCCTTTCTTCTTTGGGCAGTCCTTAGCTTGGTGCCCAGTCTCTCCGCAATGGAAGCAGCCACCCATCTTTGCCTTCTTCTTCCGGCAGTCTTTCTCTATATGTCCAACTATGCCACAGAAATGGCACTTTCTCTTTTCACGGGACTTTTTGTTCTTTCCTCCTTTCTTAAAGTCTGTCTTCTTAGCCTGTAAACCTTCTTTCTTTTCCTCCGCCTTAGTCTCTTTCTTGCCGTGGTCTTCCTCGTGTAGCAACGCCATGTCCACCAAGCTTTCATAAGTCGCTCCCGTGGATACATGGGTCATGGCAAGGCTGTGTATAGGCTCATTCAGACCTTTGACGAAGCGAAGCACCTTCTTGTGTTGGGTATTTACTAAGTCCAGCCCAAATCTGGCCAACTGATTAAACTGATTGACGTACTCCCTGACCGTCATGCTTCCCTGTTTAAGATTCAAGAACTTCTCTGTTTGCAGGCTCCTTTCAACTTGGGAGAGGAATTTCAACTCGAACCTTGTCCAAAAATCATCCCAAGTTTCCACTGCCCTCTGAGCATCAGTGATCTCCCACCAATAGGAGGCCTCATCTTTGAGTAACCACACTGCTAGCTGTATCTTTTGCCTGTCATCAACTCCGAAGATGTCAAACAGATCCTCAGTCTCCTTTAGCCAATTTCTTGCTCCTACAAAAGGCTCAGTTCCATGGAAGTCCTTTCCACCCATAGATTTGAAGTCTCTACATGTTTTGGCAAAAGCATTTCCAAGAGGAGGAGCAGGAGGAGGAGGAGGAACCGCTGCCACTGGAGGAGGAATGTTTGATGGGCCCGTGTCATTGGCCCTTGCTTCTAAGTACCTCCTAAACCAGCCGGGTATCGTTACTCCTTCAGGAAGGTTAAGGTCTCCAGACATGCTGAAACAGAAAGGAAAGATTCAAAACGAAGGATAGAGAGAGATAATGTACATGGCTTCGGTTGATTAGGCCTTTTAAAATATAACACTTTTTTTCTTGAAAATAAATGCTTCTTTAAACTTTCTTATGAAAACAATTTCAAAAACCTTTATCTTATCTGGTAAACCTATGCTCTGATACCAAGTGAAACACCCCACCTCCGTTAGGGTCACTCACAAAGGGAATGCCCTAATTTTGGTGGAGGTTTTTAAGTATAAGTCACAGATACACAAGACAAATATAAATACACATATTTTTAAAACAGCGGAAAACACAGCAACTTTTATTTCATCAAAATACGTGTCATACAAACCACACCATAATTGTCTTACAATACTTCCAAAAACATTACATTTCCATAACTATCTTGATTTTCAAAGAAGCATAAAAAAACATAAATAAAGCAGCAAAATCCCCATAGTGATGTCCAAAGCCATGATCCAAACAAAAGAAATCCAAACCGTACATCTATTGTCTTCAAGCTTGCAAAAGAGTCTGACTAAGCTAAGTTGTTTCCTCCCCGTAGACCTGGGGGGGACGAAAGAAAAGAAGACGAAAAGAAAAACAGAGTCAGACATAAAGCCTGAGTAAATCTAGTGACTTTTCAGTATATGAATAAGAAAAGGATATGATAGACATAAACTGAAAACAGGATAGTATCATAACTAAGCGAGTGTAGCCCAAAATCGAATATACTATCGAACTCACACTATATCTCTGCATTTACTAGAATAATTCTAACTGGCACCCCATGCTGAGGGTGAAGTGATACCTTTTGTTTTCTAAAGATCGGCTCCTACTCGTACGCGTGTCTTACGGATCCTCCAAGAAGTGTAGATACCTATGCTGGTCCCACCATGGGGTGTATCAAGACCCATGGTGGCTGCCCCGACACAATTACTAGAAGACATAGGTTATACTACTGGTGCCCCCAGTGCCCTGCATGTCTGCTCTGGAGTGCGTGCACGACCACACACCGTTAGACCTACACTGTGCACCCAACAATTGCCGTTATTTGACCGCTTACATTAGCCCAGTAGTCGTGCCCCATCCTGCCTAGTTCCAGGGTACCGTTGATACCTAAATTGGGTTACTGCTGAAACGGGTCCCTACGTTACCAGGGTTTTCTAGTCAAACATGTTAAGTGGTTAAGTGTCTGTATATACCTAACCCCACCCATCAATATTTGTTAACATGTTGAATCTTTGGTTAAGTGTTTTCAGTTGACTTAACCCTACCACCTGTCCTTAGCTTTTTAGAGCACCGACCACTCACATTAGACAGATACCACTACGGTTACTGGATGTGCCGGTTGGTTCCGGGCAGGTTTACACCATAGTTCAGTCTAACCTCGGGCCTTTATTGGGCTCAATGTTTAACCACCCACATTGTATAGGTATTGTTGTGACTACAGGACAGCCGGCCGGGTCCGGGCAGATTTACGTCACAAATCAATCCAACCTCGGGTTAAACATGTCGTATTTTCTAAATTTACATTTCACCATTCAATTTAATATGTAAATATCATGTTCTTCATTTTTAGGTATAACAATTTATACCGCTATAATATCACAGTTGTTGACATGCGTCAAACAGGCCAACATATATATTTTTATCATGTTTCACACCCAACGCTATTACCCTCATTTGAAAGTACTAATGTTGGGCTCGACATAATTCAGCCCAACTTGATAAACGTGAGAAAAAGGGGAAATCAAGAACATGTAATATTTCTATGTCACATAAAAGGTGTGAAGCCCATGAACTTGCAATTTGGCGATTCAACTAACATAAACATTTGATCATATGAACTTGCATTCAAATAGGCATATGACTAAGTAGGTGACATGTGAAATAGCATAACTTTGGATTTGCCTAGATGTGAGTTTAAACATATATAACTAGGCATAATGTCAAACACCAAACTAGCATGTTACATGTTCATAAGATGTCTACTTTTTATCATAACCCAAAGGTGTAAACTAACTTTAAAACAAGCAGTCCATTTTAACATGATACTAGCATAATTTGTGTAACCCAAATAATATTTAGTATTAATCCAATTATACTTGTGATGAATCTAAGATGTATACATAAGTTTTGAGTCATGTAGGCATAAAAGATCTCAGATCTATAACATGTTTACATAAGTATATAGTCCATGATATCAACATAAACATAAAGGGATCCAATCCTAGCCACAAACTTGCAAGTGATAATACTTTCATACACAATTGTCCAACAAACTTGCATCGATCGATTTATGCCACAAATATCAATACACAAAATCACGATAGAAACATTACAATACATAGAAATTACATCATGGCGCAATAATACAATTCTATTCTCAATTACATTGATTCACATCACAGCTTTTATTCATATTCAGAAAGATCACTATACTTACAGCGTGTGACGAATTCTTGTTTTCTGATTTCTGTTTTCTGAAATTGGAGATGCTCTCCTTTGGGCAGCAATTTGTTGATTGATTTGATTAGACTTTAGTTTGCTTCTTAGTTTGATTCTTGGCGGCTACGATCAACTCCTTCCCAACAGCATGACGACTCCTCTCTTATTTTCTTATGTGAATTAGTTGAGTCTTAGAGTGTATTTATAGAGTTTTCAAGTAGTTTTGAGCCGTCAGATGCAAGAAGGGAGGAAAATCAGACCGTACAGCACACCAGAAGTCGAACCAGGGTCAGACCCACCTGGTCAGGCCGGCCAGGCAAGTCGACCTGCAGGTCGACACCCAAGTCGACTGCGTAGTCGACCTAGGGAGGGCCAGGTCGACTACCCAGTCGACACTAGTGTCGACCTGGTCACTGGGCGGGAGTCTTCCCGCCCAGCCCAGTTTGAACTCGAATTTCAAATTTTAAACGTGATCTGAGCTTTTTTTGAATTCAAATTTATTCTGAAACTTCTGGAGGTCGTAACTCCTTCATACGGAGTCCGTTCCACGCAAACTCGGACTCTATCTTAGCCAGAATTCCGAGATGAACGCAATGGCATAAGCCATTTCCCTTAGTTCTTTCATTAGAATTAATTATACTTTAATTTGTGAATTTCACTGTTATAGAATATACGGGGTGTTACAGTTTCTAAATGGGTCGAAGCTGATCCATGCAAAACAAACGATAATAAGGTTGTTGTGCGCTTCTTGAAAGAAAACATCTTCTCCAGGTTTGGCACACCTCGCACAATAATCAGTGATAATGGAACACACTTCTGTAATCGTTCTTTTGAAGCTCTCATGATAAAGTATTCGATAACCCACAAGTTATCCACTCCTTACCATCCTCAAACTTGTGGGCAAGTTGAAGTATCGGATAGGCAGATTAAACAAATCCTTGAGAAAACTGTGAATCGAAATCGTAAAGATTGGTCCCAAAAGTTAACCGACGCTCTTTGGGCTTACCGCACTGCTTTTAAAACAAACTTAGGTATATCCCCTTATCGGTTGATTTTTGGTAAGCCACGTCACTTCCCAGTTGAACTAGAACATAGGGCGTTATGGGCAATAAAAACTTTGAATCTTGATTTAGAGCAAGCAGGGGAACATAGTAAGCTTCAACTCAATGAACTTGATGAAATTCAAAATGATGCCTATGAAAATAAATGAATTTACAAGGACAGAACGAAAGTTTTTCATGGTAAATCAATTTTACGTAAAACTTTCATGCCAAGTCAAAAGTACTGTTGTATGACTCAAAACTGCATTTATTTCCGGGTAAGTTAAAATCTAGATGGACAGGACCTTACACTGTACCGACTGTTTTTCCGTGTAGTGTGATAGAAATTGAGAATCCAACCGATGGATCATCCTATAAGGTCAATGGTCAATGCCTTAAACCTTACTTGGAACCAATACCCAACCAAGAGTAAGAGCTCATGGTCCTCCATGAGCCACATTACATTCGGTAAGACGCACTATCCCTCTTTTGTACATATGTAAATATTCTCTTATTTGTTTTTCCCTTTCACTAAGATATGTCTGATTAAGACTGTGAGGACACAGTCACACTCAAGTGGGGGGGGGGATTTACATTACATCAGTAATCAAATTTTATGAACTGGTTCATTCATTGAACAAGGATTAACTTAAACTCATAAATAACACCTTGGTTCTTGTTTGATAAGTTGAATTTTTGGGTGATGGGAATGAACATTATTTATTCATTGAATTGTAATGTGTCTTTTTAAGATGCTAGCTTGAGACTGTGCAGACGTTAGTCGTGTTCTGGAGTAAGTGTGTCAACCCTTGTTATACGTATTAGAATGTGCAAGTAAAAATAAAAAATAAAAAGTCATGAAATAAAAATGATTTTGCACCTACATTTGTTGGATTTTCTGATTTTGTTTTCACGCATAATATTTTCTTTTCCACTCAAATTTTCAAAATTGTAAGTTCTAAAATCCACTTGGCCCAATTAACGAGAAATGACTCATTGTAGCGTTCTTCTTTGATACCCCACATTATTCATACCCAAGATTTAGTCGAAGTACATCCATGTTTCGACAAGTTTTTCTTATATTGGTATACTTAAGAACCTTTGTTTAACGGTCAAAAACATCACTTTTTATACCAATATTACACCACCCGCTCCGTACTTGTTTTAAGGTAGGATAACCATATACCACATCTTATTTTATATGGGTTATCTATCTTACGAAACTTTGCTTATCATTCCTTTCAGCTTTTTGTATAACATCAATACAGACTTGTGTGTTGAATTAAGGTTATAGAAGTAGAGTAACTAGGGCACAAAACTTTCCTTTCATGAAGTGTTGGTTTAGTAGAGGAGGAATCAAATGAAATAATGTACAGTATCATTCCATTCCATCTCCATTCACCATACATCATGCAAAAAAAAAGGGAAAAGAAAAGAAAAAAAAGAAAAAAGAGAAAAAAATGAAATAAAGAGAGAGTCTCTGAATAAAATAGTCATTCATCATTCTTGACTATAAAGCATTCAATTGCATTCCATCTACATCCATTCTACCGTACTTGGAAGTGAGGATTGTAGTAGAGGAGATGAAAGGAAATAAAAATGTTCATTTGTGCCTTAGTATTACTTTATCTTTTGTAATTTGAAAATTCAACTAATACACTTGCCCTCTTATCTATAATATTTTTAGAACTTACAAAATTCTCCTTTATCTATGCATAACTCACATCCAATACATTACAGATAGATTGGTGCAAAATTATTCAAAAAAAAGGGAATAAATGATTGGGTGCACATTGTCAATGTGTAGAACTTTGGTTGACACCACGCTCTTAACGTTCAAGACAATTAAAGTGTTATCAAGGAATTATGATTCAGCTTGAAATTTTTTATTCATTTTTGCACCAATTACGGGATGGACAATTTGGGGCTAAACCGTTATTATTGAAGTTAGGTGAAATCCTTTGAATATGAAAGACCTTAAATATATTTTGATTAATCCACGTACACAAGACGCTTTGGATTTTGTGGGTAGTATCCGCTGAAAACCCTCACAAGACAACACTCGTCCTACTAGGGACACCTAGGGGTTTAACGGCGTGTTGCATACGCTAAATGCAATCGTGTTTCCTACGAAAGTGTGACATATCTTAGTTTAGTTTATTCGAGGACGAATAAAAAGATAATGTGAGGGTATTTGATATACACGTAAATGTGTATATTTTATCCGCTTATTTATCTAGTTTTCTATTTAAAATAATTAATATTGTGTATTTATAGCTGTGTTTTCAGATTGTTGATAAAAAGCTTGGTTTAGATCATTTGATGGATAAAGCATGAAGAATTTGCTTAAAAAGAGTGAAGTTGAAATTACTAAAGCTTGAAGAGTTTAAAGCTTGAAGAACAGTTGCAAATAGAGTTCAGTTGGGTAGATTTGGCTCACTAAAGACTCATATTGCATTCACATTGGCTCATTTGCAGACCATCTCACTCATGTTGCGTTCACATTAGCTCATTTGCAAGGCCTCTCACTCTACAGCTGCGTTCACACTAGCTTATGTGTTAGTTGGGCTAATTCTTTAGTCCCACATTATGGAATTTTCCAAGTAGCCTTTGTCATATCAACTATAAATACACTTTATCTCATTCATTGTAAAAACACACTTAGTTTTGTTCTGTAATTCTCTTCTTGAAATAAAACTCTTCTCCCTTTTCTCTCAGTTGTTATTTTATTTTATTTATGTTCATGTCTGTTATTTCCTTTTTCTCTTCTTCTTTAGCTATGTCTAGCTAATACCCTTTGATTAGGGGGTGATGACACTAATAGATATGATTCAACATGAATCACATAGCCAATAGATGAAGACTTTATACATGTAGATCTGGATCTGAATCATGGGTTAGATTTGAACCTTCATATCCTATGTCGTTTAAGAGCTATGCTCCTTCACAGGGTATATTTATGTTCGATCTAACAATCATCAGATTTAGATCTAATTTTCGGGTTTTAGAAATTAATTAGTGAATCTGTCCTGATAGTCTATGGTTGTTTAAGAGCTCATCTCCTGCATAGGCTATGCTTGTCATTATTTACTTATTTGTTTCTAAGAACCTAATTATCGTTGATTCATGTGTGTGACAGAAACATGAATTAGATCTATATTTATTTATTGGCTATTGATGAGTGTGAATCTAATCCATGTCATTATCCCCTAATTGTTTTCTCTTATTAGATAAATCTCTCTTTTTTATTTAATCGCTGGTATTTTCTATGTTTTCAATCAATCAAAATTTTGGAATAACTTGACTGGATTTATTAATTAAAATATTTTTGGTCCCAGAGTTCGACACCCTCTACAACAATCTTTGTTGTTTAGGAAAGCCGAACGGATTTTACAGTTGTTTACAATTGTATAATTTGTTCGCAAACACCATGGGAGGCTAAATGAAATATCCCGAAGTCCCCGGTGCAGGGGAGGTTATGGCGAAATTTTTCGAAAATTTAGGGTGTTAGCCAAATTTTTGAAAAATTTGAAAAGTTATTAGAAACTGTAAAGTTTAAGAACTAAAGCCATAAAGAAAATAGTGAAAGTTGAGTTGATTTGTGAAACAACTTTCGGCTTCGTTCCTTTTCGGGGACGAAAAGTTTTAAGTGGGGGAGATTGTAATAACCCGGAAATTCTGGGCCAATTTAAAAAAATTTATTTTGGTAATTTTAAAGAATTTTGAATATTTAAAATGATTATTTTAAATACTGACGATGAGAAATTTATTTCGAATAGAATTCAAATGTATATATTTATATAGATCATCGTTAGAATATAAATAATTATTTATAATTATAAAAGGAATTGAAAATGGCGTGGTAGTTCGTAAATTCGATTTCAAAATTCAAATGAATGTACCGGGTGCAAAATAAACCGGATTTTAGCGAAACCAAAAATATTAGAATCTAATTGAGAATATCTTTCCAACGAATCTGAAAAATTGAAATTTCATAGCGGGAATCAAAAGTTATGTCCAGTTGAAAATTCAGAATAGTAGCTATGGAATTCTGGCCCTTAAAAATGGAAATTTTACAAACGACCTCGAATTTCGACGAAACCACTTTTGTTGGATCCGTGATGTCTAGTTATTGCTAGGTTTAAAAATTTGTAATTTTTCGAAACAATATGTGAGCGTGGAAAAGGAAAACGCGTTTGACCAGTTTCTGTTGATTTTAATCGACTGGAAAATGACCATTTTTCAAACAGTCTCAAAATTCGACGAAATTAGTTTTGTTAGGACCGTTTCGACAATATGAAGCTAGAAAATATTTTTTGGGAATTTTTAGAGTTCTTATGTGGCCTCGATAAATTGAAATGTGCGTTCAAATTCAATATATAGAGTTATAGGTTGATTTTGACGAAAACTGATCGCAAACGATCGAATCAGCTTACGATACATAACCCATTGTGTTCGGAATGCGAGTAATTAGCAATGGATGACAGTCGGTGGGTTTGATTTTGAGGTCAAAATAAAAAGGTACCTTTTTGAAATAATTAAATAATTAAATAATTAAATAAAAAATCCCCCTTCCATCTCCTTAACCCATCAGCCCCCCCGTTTAAATTCATTTGATAATCGAATTAGGTCAGATGAAAAAAAAAAGAACAACGAAGGCCGCCTCGCCTGCGATCGCGAAACCCCCCTTCCCACCTCCGACGGCGCCTCCACCCTCGCATCTCCTCCCACCCTTGACCGTCACCTTCTCTCTCTCCCCCTTCTCCACTGTTAACATCCAAACCCCACGCCTGAGAACCGCCGCCACCCTCCCCCTCTCACCGCCGACCGCTGGAACCCCCGCGATGAAAACAAGGTGAGTAACTTTAAAACTTATTTTCAGTATTACTATGATTTTATATAGGATTTAAAACTGATTTTATATAGGATTTAAAACTGGTTTTATATAGGATTTAAAACTGATTTTATATAGGATTTAAAACTGACTTTATATAGGATTTAAAACTGATTTTATATAGGATTTTTTTAGTTAATCAAATAGAAAAGGTCGGATTTTATAGAGTTAATCAAATAGAAAAGGTCAGATTTTTATTTAGTCAATCAAATAGAAAAGGTCGGATTTTTATTTAGTTAATCAAATAGAAAAGGTCGAATTTTTATATTAGAAAAGCTTGAATCTTTATATAGTTGAAATGGTGAAGTAAAAATGAGATTTTTATATATGATGTTAGCGAAGTAAAAATATAATCTTTTTATATAGAATAGCATTGTAAAAATATAATCTTTTTATATAGAAAAGCATTGTAAAAATATAATTTTTCCTTGTACGAAGTAGCGAAGTAAAAACGCGATTTTTATCATTAGAATGGTTAAGGAAAAAAAATATGATTTTTATAATGTAGAAGTATTAAAAATATGATTTTTATATAATAGAGAATATAAAAATATTATCTTTATATATGTAGAGAGATAAAAATATAATTTTTAGTGAAGTAAAAATACGATTTTTATATATAAAATAGCATAATAAAAATGTGATTTTTATATACGTAGTGAACGAAGGTGACAAAAGGCGACACGACGAAGATTTCTACATAAGAAGAGTTGTGGCGTTTGGTTTAGCTTATCGGTGAGAACTCCTCACCTTTAATTTAAATTTCTAGTTAAAAATATATACTAGGATGCAAACGGTGTTTAGTAGCACCCGACACCCGTCGTCCACAAACCATGGATGGCTTGTTTGTTTGGTTGCTGTGTTGTGAAGTTTGATTGTGTGATGTGAAATAAAATATTTTATAGTGGAAAATATTTTATAGTTAAAAATATAATTTTTAACGTGTATATAAAATAAATATTTATAAACAAATCGGACGATTTGTTTATATACACTGATTTGACTGATATTGATTGGGACGATAAATTTTACGCATCGCCCAACTGCACAAATAAAATCTGTGTTTGTTGTTTTGAAACCCCACACGGGTATTGTGATGATATTTGACGTACACTAATCCCGATTGTTTAGTTGTATGTCAATCGATAGATTGACAGACTGTGTAAGCGCTAATTATTTATATTTAATGCTTATGCAGTGGTGTGGTGCACTCTAGATGATGGTTGATTATTTATCGTTGTTATTTTATACATGTGTTGTAGAAAATCCATATAATTAACATTATATGGTAATTGATTGGGCCTCATTCCAGTTTTGAAAAGAAATATTTGAATAGAAATATTTGAAAAAGAAATATGTGAATAGAAATATTTGAAAAGAGATATTGGAATAGAAATATTTGAAAAAGAGATATTTGAATAGAAATATTAGAAAAAGAAATATTTGAAATAGAATATTTGAAAATAGAAATATATGAAGCCGTGTTGATTAGACTGACGCCATTTTGACGTGAACGATATTTATATCGATTTTATTCATTTTTCAATGAATATTGAAAGTGATTTCAAAATTCGAATTAAATTGAAATGAATTGAAATTCGAATTAAATTGAAATGAATTGAAATTCGAATTAAATTGAAATTCGAATTAAATTGAAATGAATTGAAATTCGAATTAAATTGAAATGAATTGAAATTCGAATTAAATTGAAATGAATTGAAATTCGAATTAAACTGAAATGAATTGAAATTCGAATTAAACTGAAATGAATTGAAATTCGAATTAAATTGAAATGAATTGAAATTCAAATTAAATTGAAATGACTTAAAATTCGAATTAAATTGAAATTGAATTGAAATCGATTTGAAATGAAATTAAAAAGAATTTATATTGAAAAATTCAATCTTGATTAGAATTGGAAAAGGAAGTTGAAACCGTTTTGAAAACAAATTTAAACGATTTATAAAATGCGTTTTGAAAGGAAATCGATGAAATATACATAATATATATATAATTATATATATAATGGCCTGAATAGAATGCGCCACGCCGTGGCAATTCGCGATTTTCGACCATTGCCTTCGAATGGATATTACGGGAGATCCGACCGTCGGATTCTCCTAAAACCGGAACTGTTGGGTTTGTATCGAAAAGAGCTTTCTAATCAATATTAGAGATTTGAAATCTAACGGTTGGATTTGGAATTATGTCCAAATCGAATTTGGAAAAGGTCGCTGTAAGTGCAGTTCGATGGCCGTTGATGGAAATCGACTGTACGGGCCTTGATAAAATTATTAAAAATAGTAATAATTTGTGTAAAATCATAAGAAATGATTTGTGAAGAATTGGGATGAAAAACTACAAATTTGAAAAGATAAAAATTGATTTTTATCGAAATGAACTAGTTTTGAACTAGAATTGTTATTCTATTTATTTTTAAAATAAATAAAGTGGATTTGAAATGGTTTTGAAAATAAACAGAATTTCCAATAATTGAATTCGAAGGGATTCGAATCAAAATTGTCTTTGGAATATTTCGATGTCGGATTTCGTGATTATACAGATATAGATATGGAAATTTGAAAGATATATTTATATCGTTATTTCCAATACGATATTTGTTGGTCGTAGAATTTTGTATTGAATATAAGCCGATATATTTTCTATTCAGAGCCTTGTATTTAATATCAAATGTGATTTGGGTTTGTCGTGAATGGTGTCTTCATTAGCACTATTCTTAAACCCAATTGAGAAAAAAGATTAAATCTTTTTATTTAGATTTAATGAAGTGTACCAATTAAATGATATTTAATTGGAATTGAATTTGAATTGATTTTGGGTTTATCGTGAACGGTGTTTTAAATAACACTTGTTCTTTAACCCGATAATTAATGGAATGTGATTTTGGGTTGTCGGGAACGGTATCTTCAATAATACTGTTCTTAGACCCAACCGAGTTAAGAAAATCAGAAACTAACTGGAGATTAATTAAGTTGAATGGTTTCTTGGGTATTGATCTGATGTTGGTTTCGGCCTTCGGGGTTAATACTTAGGGGATTGCTCACTTGCTATTTTACGGTTGAAAGCTGATAGAATGGAATGTGATTTTGGGTTTATCGTGAACCGTGTATTAAATGACATTGATTCTTTAACCCAGTTAGAGATTAAAACTAAGTGGAGTTTTAATGAATCTTTAATTAGGTTGAAATAATAGAGAAAGGAGTATCACTAGTTTTGCTCCAGGCGATAGTTAAATCTTTAATTAGATTTGAACGTGAAATGGTAATTGAATTTACCGATAACACCGTGGTGTTAGATATGAAGTGTGACCAGTTTTACTTCATGGGATGAATAGGTTGGGATTGGGAAAATAAACTAAATAATTACTTCGGTGTGGTTCGTTAATACTGACCAGTTTGACGTGATATTCAAAGGAAGATTAAAAAATAAATTTAAAAGAATTTATCTTTGATAAAATTAATGGGAACCTTTCCCTAAGAATGTGAAATTTAAAAACTAACTGTAGGTTAGCTAAGAGGAATGGTTTCCTGGGTATTGATCTGATGTTGGTTTCGACCTTCGGGGTTAATGTTTGGGGAATTATTCTCTTGCTAATTTACGGTTAGTGACCGATGAATTGGAACGAGGCGTATGTTTTGTTTGTGTAACACATGTTTATTATATACGCGAGTTATTCAGAAAGACCGGGTTTATCCCATTGTGAATAACTGATTCGACGTGGTGTCGAAGGTGAAGACGGTGGTTGAAGATCGGAGGTCTTCACATCATTTGGATAATTACTAATGATCTTGATTGGGCCGTACACCCAAGAGGAGGGAATCGGTTGGTGATCGTCCAGACGTACTTGGAGATCCATGGATATGCGAGGTACAAGGTGCCTCCGGTTTCGTTCAGACCCAGAACGGACTTGTAAATGGACTGTGTGTCTGACATTGGATATCATTCTGTGTGATTGATAGATATCGGTTGCATGGAGTGGTTTGCCTGTGTGGCATGCTAAGATGCAAATGATCAATGCTTCTGTTGAAAAGCAGAGTCTTGTGGTTGATGATCAAAGCATGGTCTGTGTGGCGTAGCTTTGTGTAGCGTTGATTCGTGAGCCTCACACCCCGGTTGTGAACCAGAAATGAGAGAGGACCTCAGGGAGGAGATGCGTTTCTTTCGAGCTAGGAGTGGCGTCAGTGGTTTTACACGCCCTGACGAGTTTGACTTATGTGGTTGTTGCTGTTGCGAGGCACCTCGGATATGTCGGTGACTATGTGAAGCTGATGGAGTCATTCGTTGGCTCATTTACGCCCCAAAGGGCGGGGAAACGCATTGTTCAGGCACTATAATCCACATCGAGTGGACCGGCCCTGTCGCTCCATGGGGCAGTTGCGGCTGTTCCTGAGACATGGGCTAGATTGTCTCGAATCGGTAGAGGATGATCCCTAGCCTCAGTTCACAGATGGAAATCCAACTTCCAATACGTGACATGTGCGGTTTTGATTGTAGAGCCTAGTAAGACGACATAGTAGCATGGGATGCTATGCCGTCTATGATTGAAATTGTTTTATACACTATGCACTTATAATAGTATCAAATGATTTGTTTTTAGCGTATCAAGCATTCTTTGGCTATTATAAGGTAAAAACCCTATCCTCAGGCTTGCGTTGCTTTATGTGATGGGAACTGGGTCTTATAATAGCTTCATTGTTCTTTATTTAGCATTGCGTTGTTGTTTTGTGCACTGATATTCTTGGGAGGAAACCCGTTCCGTGTTATACGACGTGGTCCCTTGATTTACCTAACTTTAAAATAAAGATTTATAACTGTTTTAGTTCTCACACCAGTCACATGACTGACCTGGTGTTTATTGTTTTAACCTAAACTCTGGGTGCCCTTATTTTCCGCACGAGCTGCTAGTAGTTTTGGTTTTGCAGATTTATATTCACAGGATCCTGATTTATAGCTGGAATGATATCCGGAAAGATCTGTATCCGTGTATTACTTCTAGTTGTGTTTTGTATTATTTTCCACTGTGATGTAATGTATTGTAATCTCTGATATTTTATAATGTATATTATTTGTTAATACTCTATATTCTTGTATTCTGATGGAATTGTTGTATTATACAATGAAATGTTCTTCTGTCTGCGTTCTTTTGCGTGTTGTTCTCAATTCAATCCGGGCTTTCCTTACCGGGGAAGTTTGGGTCGTTTCAACATGAAAATGAAAATTTTGATATTTTCTTTAATAAGAAGGGAATTACGCATAATTTCTCCGGCAAGAACTCCAAAAAAAGGAGTAGTTGAGCATAAAAATAGAACAATTCAAAAGTGTACTAGAACTATGTTTTCATATAGTAAATTACAAAGAAATTTTTGGGCTAAAGAAGTTGCTCTAACTTGTTATATCTCGAATAGAATTTTAATTAGACCACTAACCAATGAAACACCATATGAACTTCTTAACAATAAGAAACTAAGAGCATCTTATTTTAGAGTTCTCTTAAGAAAATGTTTTATTTTAAATACTAAAGAAAATTTGGATAAATTTGATTCTAAATAAGATAAAAGAATTTTATAGGATATTGAAATATAAGTAAAGCTTACACAATTTTCAACTTAAAAACCAACACTATTGAAGAAACTATGCATGTATCTTTTGATGAAAATAATAGAGATATTAGGCAAATAAATGTTTAAGATCAATTTGATAATGAAAATAATAATTCGAATGAAATAAATTGTGAAATCAACCAAATTAAGAAAAGAATCAGATTTCCAAAAATACCCTCTAGAAAATATACTAGGAGTTATCGAATCTGTAGATATAACTAGAAATCATTTAAATAAAGTGAGTAATGTATCTTTTGTATCAAATGTTGAACATAAAAATCCAAAGGAAGCATCATCCAGCAGTTCATGGATACTTGCTATACAAGAAGCATTGAAACAATTAACCAAAAATGATGTATGGGAACAAGTTCGTAGACTTGATGATAAGACAATAATAAGAACCGAATGGGTTTATAAAAATAGAACGAATGAACTTGGTGGGTTCATTAGAAATAAAGAATGATTATTTGCATAAGGTTATAGTCAAGAAGAAGGAATTGATTTTGATGAAACCTTTGCACCTATAGCAAGATTAGAAGCCATAAGAATTATACTTGATTTCACTAATTATAATAATTTCAAATTATTTCAAACGGATGTAAAAAGTGAATTTTTAAATGAATATGTTAAAGAAGATGTTTACATTGAACAACCCCCATTTTTTGAAGACAAAAATTTTCCAAATCATGTTTATAAATTAAAGAAAGCTCTATATGGTCTAAAACAAGCTCCTAGAGCTTGGTATGATAGACTAAGATCGTATTTGTTACAGTCAAATTTTGAAATTGGTAAAGTAGATAATACTCTTTTTATTGAAAGAAATAAAAATGATAATCAATTAGTACAAATCTATATATATATGACAAAATTTTTGGATCAGCAGATAATGAAATGAATCGTGAAATT
This sequence comes from Allium sativum, assembly GCA_030737875.1. Taxonomy (NCBI): domain Eukaryota; kingdom Viridiplantae; phylum Streptophyta; class Magnoliopsida; order Asparagales; family Amaryllidaceae; genus Allium; species Allium sativum. The sequence continues at coordinate 74,138,041 of CM060924.1, forward strand.
TCTGAGATTATGACAAAAGAACTTAAAATGAGTCATTTAGGAGAATTCAATTTCTTTTTGGGATTACAAATAAAACAATTAGACAATGGAACTTTTATTAATCAAGAAAAATATGCTAGAGACTTAATTAATAAATTTAATATGACTAATGCCAGTGTAAAATCCACTCCCATGGCAACCAATGAAGCTTTAAGTAAAGATGACACATCAAAAGACGTAGATAGAAAATTATATAGAGGCATGATAGGTTCATTATTATATATAACTGCGAGTAGGCCATATATAATGCATAGTATTTGTCTTTGCGCTAGATATCATTCTCAACCTAAAGAAACTCACTTAAAAGCTATAAAACGTATTCTAAAATATGTTAAATATACATTTGGCCTTGGTTTATTATATCTTAAAATTGGTATATTTTATTTAATTTCATATTATGATGCTGACTATGTTGGTTATAAATCAGACCGAAAAAGTACAATTTTTTTGGGGCATTCTTTGGTTTCTTGGTCTAGTGAAAAGAAAAATACCATATCCTTGTCAACAAATGAAGCAGAATAATACTCTGCTGCTTTCACTTGTTCTAAAGTAATTTATATGCAACAAAATCTAAAATATTTTAGATTAAACCTAACTTAATCACCTTTATTTTGATAATATTAGTGCAATAAATTTATCTAAAAATCCTACTCGTCATGCGAGAACTAAACATATAGATGTGGACATCATTTTCTAAGAGATACTGTAAGTAAAGAGATTATTTTACTAGAATTCATTAAAACTAAGAATCACCTTGCAGATATTTTAACTAAACCCTTGAATGAAGCAATATTTACTAGATTAAGTAGGGAGCTAGTATTTGCTCATTAACCGAAATATAATAACTAGATATATTAGTATATAGATTAAAATATAAAAGAATAATAAATAAAAAATCATTTTTAACATACATACGTCGACATGCACTGTCCCCATGTCAACATATAACAGTATATTTTCATATTTAAATTCCCTTTGAAGTCATTTTATAAAGTTATTTTTACTTCTTAATTTGAAATTTGATGTCACTTCACTCAATTTCTCTGTAAAAACTTCTGAAAATAACAAAATAATGGCCTCTTCACCCGATACTAACCAAAACAACACTTTCTCTTTTTTTTCATCCTCTCAAGGACCACTTTAACGTACTATGCTTGCATGTATAATCAAAGTGGAAGAATCTATGAAGGATTCTCTGCAATTACTACCTGTAATCCAACAAATGCAATTATGAATGGCTAGGGAACAAGAGAAACAAGGAAAAATCATTAGGAATCTGCCGAAATTGCTGATGGATAATAATTCTAACTCAATATTTATTGAAGATGATTTTGTCTAATATCATTTTTCAAAACTCGATGGATGATGAAGAAGAAGAAGCAAAAGAAGTGGATGCAAGGGAGAAGAACAACAAAATAATTATATAGAAGAAGATGGTTGAGTTATATGCGTTGGCAGGGTATGTTTTGATAAGGATAGTAACGTAATTGAAAAAAATGTAGAATTTGTCTCTATTATCAAATTCATAATCACCCATTGTCAAAAACACTTATTAGATAGATTACATGCATTCGAAAATATACGTTGTGTAATTTAAATTATCTTCGTAAGCATTCAATTGTAAAATTAAGTACTTGGTGTAAAGTATCATATTTAAAGTATCAATAATATTTAGTTTAATTATCTTGATTTAATCTTTATTCTATTAAGATTAATAGTATCATAAATATAGGGGTAGTGTTCGAGTCATTGTTAGACAAGGATAAGTCTTATATTAGTTTAAGGGGGAGTATTATAGGTTAAACATAGGAATATAGTTTTTTGATGATAACAGACGGGGAGAACTATTGAATAAAGCTTAGGTTAAGGGAGAGTTAGTAGTTTTAGGAGGAGTTATTGGAGTTAGGGGAGTAACTGAAGAATCAAGGTATCAGGTAAGTATATTTTATAAACAAAGGTTGTCATCATCAAATAGAGGGAGATTGTTAAGGACTAAGATGATGGTGACGGAGGTGTTGATGATGACAACGACCTCGTTTTAACTATTATTATAAAATATATACTACCACTATTATATAAAAGTGTGTATATATATAAGCATTATGTATATGCAGGTATTGATTTTGAAGATTGTTTAGTTTAAAGATTTAAGATTACAAAGAAGAAGAGTTCAAGGTTGAAGACTCATGAGTAACAAAAGTTCAAGAAATCAGGATAAGTAGTTAAAACTCCATAATAGCACTAAAATCATTATTCTAAATTTCTCACCATTTTCATCTTATAATATTTGAAGATGTTCTTAACTTTTATTTTTAGATATATCTCAAAATTACTTCCTATTTAACAAATATATATCTCTTAATAATTGAATTTATTTTCTTAGATTTTAATCTAACTTGTAATTTAAATATTTTAGATTTTCTTACTTATATTTTAGTATAATTATATATATTTACTTTAGTTATAATATAATTATTTCCCTATATTCAAATCTGTAGTTTTATATCAAGTTTTAAATTTCATATATTTATATTTATAGTTTTATATTAAGTTTTGATATCATTCTTATAGATTATAAATATATGTTTTTAAATTATATTTTTACTTTATTTTACAACTTTAACATAAAGAAAATTAGTTTATTTAAACTTTAAATTTACCTTGGTTTATTTACACACCATTTACATTGTTTTTGAAAACTTAAAATTCAAAATTATAAGAGGCATGTCGACATGTACTATCCTCCATGTCGACATGGAAGCCGTTATTTTCAAATTTCAAATTTCAAAAGATATGTATATTTGTGTTTAAAAACTTTTCTTGAAGAGACGTCACTATTTATTCCCGATAAATATCCATCTAAATTTGAGTTTTTTCAACTACTTTCATTATCTTCCCCTCTCTTTTTCTCCTTTCCATATTTATCTTAAAATTAAGTTTCTATAACAAAATTGTGCTTAAATTCAAAATGAATAAAACCAAATCTTTTCTAATTTGATTCTTTACCATGATCTCTTAAAGATTGAAGTTCTAAATTATAGGAGTATTTGTAATCAAAGATTGTAAGATCAAAGTTCTATTGGTTTTTTCTTCCAAAACTTATATTGAAAAGGTGTGGTTGTAGCCCATTCAAATCAATTGGGTGTGACTGTGGCCTGTAAATCAATTAGATGACCTTGTAGCTTGGTTGAATCAAGATAGCGCCCTGTGCTTGGAAGAAGATGGTGGTGGACCTAATGGCTATTTAAATTGAGGACTGTAAGAAGATTATTATTTGTAAAGAAATCCTGGATATAGTGTAACTTTGAACTAGTATAAAATCCTGATGTGTTCTTTCATTTATTGATTTTACTTATTATTTGCATTTATGTTTGATTCAGTGTTTTATTTATATCTTTGATTTGTGTTTGATTCTGTTAAATTCAAAAATATTTCAAAAAGTTCATAAATTCCATTAAACACTATTCACCCTCCTCTAATGTTAAGTTAGCCTTAGGATCCGTAATCCATATTTTTCAAATAGTGTATTTGTATACGAGTCATTTGAATATTTATTCCTTTTGAGTCTGTTGTGTATATATACGGTTTACATGTAACCGCTCGAATACGTAGTACATATATATGTTATGTTCTGTTGTTGTATCTATATGTTTTTTATTCTATGTTCTATTATCTTTGTTGTGTAGTGGTTTATTCGGAATACGATCCTGAGTCATCGTAGTTTTATATTAGACATGGATTAAGTACGTCGATCAACTCGAGGTAAGAAAACAAAATTTTATATACACCATAGAATTATTTGATACTCGTCTAAAACAAGATTATGGATGGTTGGTCATACCGAGCTCTTTATTAGCTCTAAAAGATGGTATAACTCAATAATGCTCTTTAATAGGGTGGGTATCGGGGTGGGGCCTTACACACACTTTCTTTAGAATCTCTAGTTAAGTCTGAATCTTAACCGAGTTCATTGATTCAGAAGCCCTCGAGGTTAGAGCTCAAGTCACTTCCCTCTCACCTTAAATATGCTTGCTTTGGTGACAACAAATTTTCTCTTTTTATTTTTTCAGCTGATTTATCTATTAACCAAAAAGCATTCCTCTTTACAATTCTATTGAAAAATAGAAATGCGATTGATTGGTTCATTTCTGATATTAAGGGAATTATCTCTGCTATTGTCCAACACCACATTAATTTAATCAACGAATCCAAACCTAATCGTAATGCAATGTAAGGCAAAATTCTTGAGCTACCTAACAGTGGAATAATCTTTCTAATATCCAATAACTCATGTGTTAGTTGTATTCAAATCCAAAAAAAATATGGTCACATCATTGTCATAAATGATAAAAGTGACCTTATTCCAAATCGTACTTGAAAGAATTAGCGTGATTCCATCGACTGTCGAAATAGAATGCCTAACCAGATGCCTAATAGTTTAGCCAGCTACGAATTCTATTGTTTTCTTGATGGCTACTATAAACAGATTCCAATCGCCTCAAGATCGGGAGAAAATGACTTTAACATGTCCCTTCAGAACCTTTGCATATCAGTGCATGTCGTTAGGCTTTATAATTCCCCTATGACTCCAACGATGCATGATTGGTATCTTTTCTATCATGACTAAACATTTTGTAGAAGTTTTATGGATGATTTTTTGAACTTTGGTGACATATTTTTTTGATTTCTTACACCATTTGCTAAAGTATTAAAGCGAGGTTAAGAAAAACACCAAATTTTAATTTGAAAGAAAATGTTATTTTATGGTCGAACATGGCATAGTCTTTGGATATGTCATTTTGAGTAAAGGCATTAAGGTAGATAAAGCAAAATTTAAGGTCATTTTGAACCTATATGTTCTCAAGTGCTTTAAGGATATTCATTCATTTCTTGGCCAAACTAGTTTCTATTGATGCTACGTAAAAGATTTCAGTAAAATCACTTAACCATTGACTAATCTATTAAGAGAAGACATTTCCTTGACCTTAACTCTGATTGTTCCACTTCATTCGAATATTTGAAAAATGAACTCATTTCAGCACCAATCATTATTCTCCCTGTTGGGAACTTCCTTTTAAAATCGCGTGCAATGCTTATAACTTTGTAGTTGGTGTTGTTCTTGTACAATAAATCAACAAAATCTTTCATGTTATCGATTACATTATTATGACTCTTTACGATGCTCAACACAACTACACAACCACTGAAAAGAGCTTTAAGCCATAGTATTCACAGTTAAAATCTCACACTTACTTGACAGGATCACACATTATAATTTACACTGACCACTTAACTATTAGATACCTTTTTAGCAAAAAGGTTGCTCAATCTCACATGATTCGTTGGATCCTTTAGTTCCAAGAATTTTACCTTACGATCAAAGATAAGAAAGGATCTGATAACATCATATCCCAAAATTCATCCCATCATCCAAATGCTCCATCATCTTTGTCCATCAATGGAAAGTTTCTTTATGAACAACTTTTTTTGATTTCATCGATCCTTTGTTCACAATATAGTGAAGTATTTAGTTACTAAGCAAATATCTTTATTTTGGTCCAAATAGGTTAAGTAAACATTTCCGTCACAAGAGAAATATTCCTATTGGGACAATCCATATTGTTTAAATACTATCTTGACCAAATCATATCATCATTGTGTTTTAGATAAAGAAATTAGGAGTATTCTTTCGTTTTGTATTAATGAAGCAAGCAATGGACATTTTATCTTATCACAGAAAAGGTGTTTCAGTGATGATTTTATTAGCTCACTATTTTCAAATATGCATTCCAGTTCTGTTTATTATATAATCATTACCAAATAGTTAGAAAATTCTCTTGATGAAATAAGATGAATATGTCGGCATGCTGTTGAAAACCTTAATGTACCGGTAATCGATTTTTTAGGTCCTATTTCCTAACTCCCTTGGAAATTAGTACATTCTTCTTGCCATAGATTACATATTCAAATGGGTCGAAGCCATTCCATATAAGAATAATAACCATGAAATCGTGGTAAAATTTCATAAAGTAAACACCATCACGAGGCTTGACACACCTCGCTCAATAATAAGTGATAATGAAATGCATTTCTATAACCGACTGTTTGACACTTTAATAAAGAAATATTCGATAACCCATAAGTTATCCATTCCTTGGCATGCTCAATCTTGTGCTCAAGTTGAAGTATCAAATCAATAAATCAAACAAATTCTGAAGAAAGCCGTTATTAAAAATCGGAAGGATAAACTGATGGAAAAAAAGTTTTCTCCTCGATCTTTTGACAATGGTGTCTGCTTCCTCCTTTAAACCTTCCCTCTCCTCGTCTTCCTTTTCTTTTGATTCGTCTACCTTTCCTCCCCTCCCAGTTCGTGCACCTCCAAACCCTCCTGATCCTCTCCCTGCAATAAATTCTGGCATAGTCAAAACTTCTTTATCGATGCAAGTGGATGGAATTGTGTTATCGGATCATGCCTTTTCTGATCCTCTTTTGGATCCGTCTTCATCGTTTTGAAATCTTGATGGCATTGAGTCTAATCTTGGTGTTTCAAATATTGGCAATTCATTGAATACTTTGTCATCTCTATCAAATCATGATAAAGGTAAAGAAGTACTTCTTAATTCTGTTGAACCTGTTAGTGTTAATCGTTCTTCGTCTGCAAATGTCATCCCCACAGCAAATTCTTCTAATTCCATATGTGACATTCTTCCGAACACCTCAAGAATCTCACCCCCTCACAACAAATCTGACTATCTATTCCTCTTTAAATCACATCCTCGTAATGTCAGGTGTTGCAAGCTAAATCAGTTCGATATAGTAAGAAATGGGTAGTCGAATCACATTCCTGATCTGGTGAAATAGGAAGGGTTGAAGTATTGGCAAATGCATTTGGTTTGTTTTTTTGATGGTACCGTCTCTTACGTAACTATAGTTAGTTTTGTTCATAATATTTGGAAGTTAAAAGGTGAAGTTAGCATCAAGTCAGATGGTGTTAATTTCTTTTTTAATTTTACAAATGATATTGAAAGGAAGATTGTCTTGAAATCAGATCCAATACTCATAAAGGGAAGGATGTTTATTATAACAGTATGGGATCCATCCATTGGTAACACTCAGTCTCAAATCAAAAAAATTCCCATCTTGATTCATTTACATCGTATTCCTTTGCTATTGTGGACTTTAGTTAGTATAAATTGATTGTCATGCCATGTTGGGCATCTTATCTATTTTGATTCAAGCACTGAGAAATTAGTAGGATTTAAATATGCTAAAGCTCTAGTGGAAATTACCCCTGACTTTGAATTACCTGATAGTATTGATGTACCTCACCTTACAGATAGGTGTCCTAGTGTCAAAGTGTCATACGATTGGAGGCCATTGATATGTACATATTGTAAAGTTTTTGGCCATGAAACAAGATGTTCTGAATTGTTGGCAAAAGGTAGTGAGAATCAGGACAACCAGCACTATGATGTTAATGCAGGTAAGTCAAATTATGATGAAGAAGTTCCAGTTGCTAAGAAATATGAGGGAAAGAGATTCATGAAGCAAAAAGTTTAAGCAAATGAGCAACAAGGCTGGAATCAAGTAGTAAACAAAAAGAAAAAGGTATGGAGGAGAAAGACCAATGGATATAATAAAGATGTGGCTGGTGATGTTAACAAAGCAATGGAAGAAGTTGTTGAGATAAATGGCAGTCTTGGAATGGAAAAAGAAGTGAACAATGATGAGCCAATGGATGTAAACAAGGTATTGCAAAGAAAGGATGATCAAAATATTGTAATAGCAGATGAATTTGGTAATTGTACAATTTAGAGAAAAAAAAAGTCTGTTGAAGCTAGGAATGTAGAGAAAAATTCTCTACACAAGGAAAATATTATTTTTGAAGACATTTTAAGGGACGCATTGAATAAGGAAATTCATTTGAATAACTCTTTTTCTATCCTAGATGATCTTAAAAATGACACTGTAGTTAAAATGTCGTCTCCTTTGTCAAACAACTGCATCATGGCAACAACACCCTCCTCTCATTCTCCTATCAACAATGTTACATGTCCATTCATGTAACACCCCTAAATCCCACATTGTGGAAGCCTGTGTGAAGTGGGTACTTATATAGTAGAGCCCATCTCTTACTAACGCCGAGGCCTATTGAGGAACAAAACCCCACACCTATACGGTGGCTAAGTTAGGGACAATATCTTGCAGGAACGGAGGTGTGGGTTTTTATAGTGGTATCAGAGCCAATACCCAGCCGGAGTTGTGACTCCTATGTGGACCACAGCGCCTGGGTAAGGTGTTTGTGAGCCAACGGGGACATTGAGCTCTGTAGGAGGGGATAATGTCACACCCTTAAGTCCCACATTGTGGAAGCCTGTGTGAAGTGGGTAATTATATAGTAGAGCCCATCTCTTACTAACGCCGAGGCCTTTTGAGGAACAAGACCTCACATCTATATGGTGGCTAAGTTGGGGACAATATCTTGCTTGAACGGAGGTGTGGGTTGTTATAATTCATCTCTTCAACAATCAGTGCTACATCCTCATCTACACTTTCTAACTTTCAAACAGCCTCTTGTGCCTCTTCAATCAGTTCGCAATCCTCATCAACTTCCTCTTTCAGATTCAATATCCCATCATATTCACCCCATTCTCATTTATCTTTACCACAAAATTTTATTCTTCCACCTCCTGCCAATGCCTCTAAAGCTTCTTCCTCTCATACGGAGGAACCTCAAACTTCGGTTGGTAGTATGAAAAAGACCAAAAATAAAAAAAATTGCTAAAGGAAACTATTACTGATAATGATGATCTCAATGATGGGAAAGAGTACAAACGAGAGGACATTCTCCCAAGAAAAAACTCAAAATTCACCTCATCCAGGCATACAAGAAGTAATCCCATAGTCATGGTAGACCCTCTGCTATTTAAATTATTAGTAAAATTAGTTTTTGGAATATTAGAGTTGCAAATTTTCCCCCAAAGCAACGTGAGATCAAGAATTTGATAAGAGAAAATGATATTCAACTTATGTGTGTGTCAGAAATGAAGTTGGATTTAATTTCTGCTGGTAAAGCAACTAATTATATAGCACCATCATAGCATTATTATCACAATCTCCATCAAGTTTCTTTTGATGGACTTCTGGCTCTTTGAAACCCATTTATTTCAATCTCTCTGAAATATCAGAATCTGATCAATACTATCCACACTTATCTTCCCAATAATACATCTTTTTAGCTCACTTCAATCTATGCTCATAACTCTCTTGCTCTTCGTCAAGTTTTCCTTGATAAAGTTCATCTTCTAAATACTTCTAATGGTCCTTGGCTACTGGGAGGTGATTTTAACTGTATGTTCAGCAGTAGCCAAAAATTAGGAGGTTTTCCTCTGGCAGTAAAAGGCATAGCTCCACTAAACCAAATGATAATTAATTCATCTCCTTTTCTAGTACATAGTTATGGCCTTTCATATACGTGGTCAAATTGTTCAAGATCTGGTCCTCCCACATTGCGTAAACTAGATCATCATTTAGCAAACTCTTTCTTTTATGATCTCTGGCCTAATTCTTTCTATGTCGTCCTCTCTCCAATCTTATCAGATCATTGTCCTATTCTGTTTCATTGGGCGAATGCAGATCGTATTGTCAAAGGTAAATCCTCTTTTAATTTTTTTAATTTTTGGTTTAATCACCTGGGTTTTTATAATATTCTTATGCAAGTTTGGAGTTCACAAGCAAATAATAATCCTATCGTTAATCTTCTTCATAAAATGAAATTGTTAAAGTTTCAGCTTCGAAGGTTGTTGTAACTTCCCGCATTTTACATATTGGAGGATCGTAAAATACTTTTATTTCATTCCCTGAGGGTTGGATCATTCTCATCTTTTGATATGTTGCTTATGGGGATGTGAGACATGTCCATAATTTTTACTAATTTTGTTTGTGACCATTTAACACCTATCAGTCTTGTACAGGGCATAACTTTTGACTTAGATCGAATCAGAGGGTGAGACCTATGCCATTGGAAAGGAATTGATGGTTGCCTTTCCGTAGAGTGATTACATTAAAGATTTGGCTTAGCAGTTTGGGAGGAATCACTGTTTAAGGTTTTTCAGTTGGCTGTTCTGGTTTGGAGAGCCACAATGGGCTGATTTGGAAAGTCCCATTAATGGGCTATTGGAAGGGTATAAATATGGCGTAAGGGACATGAGAAATGGTTTTAGTTTTCCATTCTCTCATTTGGCGCCTTGTGCTCCTCATTCCTCTAAAACCTTTCCGCCATTAAAAATCAAAATCCAAGGAGGGAAATCATAGATCTACACCATTTGAGGTTGGATCTACATCAACTGAGGCAAGAGTTCATCGGATCAAGGTGTTTGGTGCGAGGTGCTTGCTGTCCGAATTCTTATTTCTTCAATTTTAGCTTGTTTTGGCAAATCAGTTTGTACTGTCTCATATAGATTATCCAATATTTAAGGAGATGTTCCTTGGGTGCTTGTATGATATTGATTTAGGCCTCTGGGCTTGTGCTTGAGGGATGTTGAATCCGATTAGGACGGTCTACATGATATATGTATATATATATAATCTGGATGTTATGAGTGCTTACCATGATTGAATTGGTGTTCTGGTTTCCATGGATGAATGATTGACTTGTTTATTGTAAAGGCTATCACTATCCGATGTGGGGAAGATAAGGTTGAGTTCTTCTCTGGTATTGTGGGTAGATTAGTATGTTTGTCTATCTATACTCATATACTTTATTATTGAAGTTTGTTAGTTGTTTTATCGCTCACTAAGAATGTTGTCTGACTTAAGGTTTTATATCTCTTATTACCTTGGGCTGTTCATCCGGTTGTGGATGGGCAGACTAAGTAGCAGGTTACAGATGATAGTGAGGACGATGCTGCTGTGCGGAGGCGAGCAGCAGGTTGACATACCAGTTTTATTACTATCTAGTATTTATTTTTCCGCTGTTTGAGTGCTCGATGAGGGTTGTAGTAAGGCCTTATGTACAAACTTTGGTATCAGTTGGATAACCTTTCAGGATGTGGTGAAAGTTTGAAAAGTTTGCTATATGGTGCTTCATTGTTATTACCTGTTGTATAAGTCCTATTGTATTTTATCCTTGCGCTGTGAGTTCTACGATAGGTTCTGCTTGTTTTTACCTACTCTGATGATCGTCCATTGCTACCTGGCACAATCTTTCAACGCATTATTCCTCTTGTTTAGTGCAGGGGTTATGGGCGGTCGTAATAGTGGTCATCTTTAAGCAAAGGCTCACAACAATCAACCTTACTCAGAACTGCATTAGCACATTTTCAAAAGGAGTCTCAGAAAAATTTGTTTAATTTCTATTTACAGCATCATGTTTTTATTTTTCAAAGCAAACTCAAATCAGCTTTGGTAATGGAAATGCAAGCATTGAGGCAGCAAGCTTATATCAGAAGAGAAATTGAAGGTGATAGGAATATGAAATTCTATCACAATTCAATTAAATTCAAAAGGCTAGAAGTTCTATTTTTCTGATAAAGGATATGGATGGTTTGGTACAAAATACTGAAAGGAAAATTGATGAAGCTTTTGTGCAATATTTTTCTTCAATTCGAACCAATCTAGACCCTTGTATCCTGATGTGAAGCCACATTTCATATTAATTTTCCAACCCTTTCCATGGAAAAATCTGAGAACCTCATAAGAATTTTTTCTAAGGAAGAGATTAAAGATGCTCTTTTTAATTTAGACTCAAGTATTTGTAGAGGTCCGAATGGTTTCAACGCATTTTCTTGCAAAAAGCTTGGAACATTTTAGGTGATGATACTGTAAAGGCTATTCTGGATTTCTTTATGAAGAATCACCTACCAGCTAGTTTAGCAGCTACTTCAATAGCTTTAATTCTAAAAAGTGACAGTCCAATCGTTGTTTCAGATTCGTCCAATATCTCGTTGTAATATTATATACATAGTCATCTCCAAAATTATTGCAAATAGACTTCAACAAGTATTGCCATTTATTATATCCTCCAATCAATTAGCTTTCATTCAGGGAAGATCCATATCAGATAACATTCTCTTAACACAGAAGCTCTTATATGGTGATAATAAAAAGGGTATTTCGCCTAGATGCAAGTTAAAGCTTGATATTAAAAAATCTTTTGACTCAGTGGCTTGTCATTCCATCTTAGCTATTTTATCCAGAATGAATTTTCCTGTGCCATTTCTAGCATGGATTTACACATGCATTTCTTCTCCAAATTATTCAATTACTAGAAATGACAGTCCTCATGGCTATTTTAAGGGAACACAAGGAGTGCGGCAAGGTGATCCTATCTCAGCATATATATTTATCATAGTGATGGAGTGGTTGAGTTTTTTGTTGGTCGAACAAGTTAGGAGGAAGAATTTGGAGCTGCATCCAAAGTGTAAGTCTCCTATGATCAACCATCTACTGTTTGCAGATGATTTGGTTTTATTCACAAAGCCCACTGTTAGGAACATACAATTCATCATGGAAACCTTGCACACTTCCTACACTATAACTGGCTTGCAACTTAACATTAATAAACCCCATATTCTCATAGCTGGTTTATCTAGTGATAGGAAGGATGATATTATAGCCTGGTCTGGTTTATTAGAAATGCCTTTGAATTCCTTTTATTTGGGATTACCTCTTATTAGTTCTCGAATCACAAAGGATAAATGTGTACCCCTGTTTGAGAAGATTATAGAAAAGCTGAAGCAATGGCCTTCATGTAAGCTGTCTCAAGCTGGTAGGTTGACAATTGTACAATCTGTTGATTTGGCCATGACAACCTATTGGACTAGACATTATGTTTTGCCAGTATAACTGATTAAGATGATAATTTTAGCTCTAAACAAATTTCTTTGGCACGATGATCCTTTTTCAAAGAAAATGATTACAAATTCTTTTAATAAACCGCTTGAGGATAAAAAGTGTGGTGGTTTGGGAATTACAAACTTATTTCTTTGGAATAATGCTGCAATTTCTTCATATTTTGAAAAACGTCATGCTTCAAATAATTGTCTATGGTCTAAGTGGGTTCATTCTAATTTGATTGGTAGTGAACACTTCTGGACAATGGATGTGCCACGCAGTGCTAGTTGGAGTTGGAGAAATATTTTGAATTTAAGGAGCTCATTCCTGTCTTCCATTCATTGTAATTTAAATACATGAGAAATCTGTCTTTTTGGCATTCTCCCTAGGCTAAATTAGGTTTGATCTTAAGCTCAGTCGTTGATTATAACTTGAGAAGATTATCTGGTATTCCTGAAAATGATCGAGTTGATGACTACATCCATGATGGTAAGCTGATTCTTCCTTGCTCTAGTTCATCAATGTTAAGGTCGTTATGGTCAGAATTATCTAATAGCTTTCATGTGATTCGAGATAGTAATATAGTGTAGCAGAATAAATCACACTCAATTATGCTCATTTACTCTATTCTTGAAGGTGAAAAGCAAGATTTTCCACGGGCTAAGAGAATTTGGAATATGTCTAATTCGGCAAAATAAAATCTGCTCTTATGGAAGGTAATGGCGAATGCAATAAACATTAAGGTAAACTACACATGATTGGTGTGTTACCTTACAGTACATGTTATTTGTGTAAATCTGCAGTGGAAACAAATTTGCATTTATTTTTTGAGTGCAGATTCGCATATCAGATTTGGATGAGAATCTAAGCAATTGGATGCTATCATAGGCCTTCATGTGATAGCAAAACCGAGTGGTTTAACATATAAAAAGCAACAAGGTGGAGGAGTAAGAGATCAAAGATGCTGTTAAATATTTTAAAGAAATTTATATATGAGATATGGGCAAAAAGGCATCGTAGAGCTTTTGGGCATGGTAATCATAATTGAAGTGAGGTTTTCAGTTTCGTACATAGGAAGATCATGAAAAGCATCAACTCGTAAAGCATTCTCTCTGTCATTTTGAGCATGGTGGTTGGCAGGTTTCTCACTTTGCTGTGCTTATGGAAATATCTTTAGTTTTGGTTTGTTGTATATGTTACTAGTTTTTAGTTTTTTTTGGGTTCACTGTAATTCTCATATTGTTTTTTTTCTCAATGCTAAATGTCAGTGTAATTAGTCAGTACTGTATAGTTTTAGTATTGTTATGTGCAGCTTTTGTAACACTTTGTAACTGAAGACAAATAATAAAATTTAACTTTCCCTTTCAAAAATCGGAAGGATTGGTCTTAAATTTTAATGGATGCACTTCGAGCTTACCATACCTCTTTTAAAAGTAATCTTTGTATGTCCCGTTTACGATTACTTTATGGTAAAGCATGCCACTTACATGTTGAAATTAAACATAAAGCATTGCGGAAAATAAAGAACTTGAATTTTAACCTTAATAAGGCTGGTGAAAACTAAAAATTGTAACTTAACGAACTAGAAGAATGTAGCAACAATGCATATGAAAAACTTAAAAATTTAGAAGGAAAAAAGGTTTTTCTTATGACAAATCAATCTTAAGGAAAATGTTTCAACCAAATCAAAAGGTTCTTTTTATTAACTCCCAACTTTATTTGTTTCCTTGGAAATTAAAACGAGATGGATGGGACCACATATCGTATGAGCTCTAACGACCTCCCCATACCTCCTGTACAAACCAAGGAGAAGTGTGTTGTATGATGTGCTAAGCCAGCATGGGATGATCATCAAGGTAGAATAACACATGTAAAAACCAATCGTATAACTCACAGTGTATGGATAAGATATAATAGAACATTTAAAATAGGAGATAATAATGAAGCATAACTAAACAGAGTCTCAAACTTTTCATATCATCATGAAAATATCCATACAAACATCTGTATAACATCTGAATTTGTTCAAGTAGACTCGCTACAAGTTTAGTCAGAGTAGCATATCAGCAATATCAACGGAAACAAAAATATGTATAGTAGAAACTAACACATAAGCCTCCAACTCGTCGTCGCTCAGCAGCATCATCCTCATCAAGATCTACTACCTGCTACCTGCTACCTAATCTACCCATCCACAACATGGATGAGCAACCTAAGGTAATAGAGGGAAACATAAAACCATGAGTCATATAACAGTCTTAATGAGTGATAAAGTAGTTAGCAACATCATTAGTAAAGTATATGAGAAATAGGCAGATCAATCATCTAATCTACCGACACATCAACAGAGAAGAAACCCAAACCTGTCTTCTCCACAACGACAGTGATAGCCTTTCCCAGAGAATTAGAGAAGAAATAAACAGTACATCCACAGCAACCAATTATCCAATGTATCCATCCGAATTAGTTCAACATCTCCCAAGCACAAACCGCCGAAGCTGAAACCATCATCAAATAAGCACCCAAGAGATATCTCCCTCGATGTCGAATATTCCACACAAGACGATACAAGCAAAGAATAATATTCATGACTTTGGCTAGCACCAGCTGCCTTTCCTTAAAACTATTGTTAATTTTATGACTAGCCCATCTTGTCATCCGTCAAGGGCTAATGGTAACCCCTCTTCTAGCAAAACTTCACATGCCATTATGACTCATATCTAGGCCCATCGTTACTGCCCAAGGTACTCGACTAATCATCTAGTCTTTGGGTGCCCCCATTGTACCCCTTCTTTGAGTCCGCCAGAACCTCCAAATAACGACGATCCCTTGGCTTCTACAACTCTAGCCATCCGCCTTGATGACAATCCACAAGCTCAAGCGCCTTCTCGAGCAACCATTATCCATGAGCTCAAAACATCCTTCAGTCGTCTTCACAACTTCGTTGCATTTCATCGATCAACGAACACTTCACTTTGCTTTGAATATTCCAGCTGAATTCACCTTGACACTACGCCCATCATTGAACCAAAATAAACTTCATTTGGTCAGGTATTAGATGGATCACACCCTTCCTGGATCGCAACCGATCCATATGGATCGTACGCCATTCACATTGACCCATCCAACTCTAGCCAACGATCCATGCAGTTTATCGTTACTCACATGGTCTAGGCGATCCACGACCCATCAATGCCCACGAGCCAAACCCGATCCAAGCTTTGATGTACGGTCCATCGTCGAACCCTAGCTCATGCGATCCATCGTGGCCGATCCATGCTCCACCCTTGTGCATCCGAACCGACTTTATCACCCACAGGCCGATCCATCATTGATGCGACCCGATCCATCTGTTCACACTCAATTCGATCGCTTCAACAATGCTTGATCGATCCATGGTCTACCGATCCGTCAACAGCTATCCATCACCACGCTAATTTCGACCGATCCAAGCTTTTTGCCTTATTTCGACCGGTCCATCCATTTCTTGCATCATAATTCAGGCGATCCATACTTTCCACGTCATCACCGACCAATCCATCACCAGATCTACCTTTTTGCCAAATGATCCACACATTCTAAGTATGCGCCGATCTGGTCCATCCCTTACGAGCCAATCACGACCATCAACACATACCGATCCATAGAGTCTACGCTTTAACGACGAACATCTATGCGTCTTTCTCATCCAAATCGACCAATTTCATCCAAACAATCAATAACGCAACAAATTAATCATCAAAAACCATTAACACATTAAATAATCATCGTATAATCATATGAAATTCACTAAATCATGACAAAACGATAAGCAAATCAATATACGGATCTAAACTTGCATAAACATAGAATTAGCTTATGAATTTACCGATATAATCTTGCTACATTAGATCCTATTGTGATTCGAATTTAAAACATGCTTACCTTGATTAGATCTAGGTGAAAACGACTTGAAAAGATGAAATTAAGATCAAACAAACCCATTACTCGATTGAATCCATGTGAGAGATGTTTATCACTCACCGAATCCACAAAATAGCTTGAAATCACCAAATCTCTAATCCGAACAGTGAAGAAAAAACGAAGAATGACCTCCGAATCAACTCGATTGATCCGATTTACCCTTCCTCGATGTTGATCTTGAATCCTAGCTTGTAGATCGATGAATTGAAATGAAGTGGAGGTGTATTTGGTTGAGTTGGAGAATCACAAGCACCCAACCAAATGAGAGAACGAAGAAACTAAACAATTCTCTCTACCTCTACCCCCCTATTTATAACCAACAGCCCAGAGCTTTAATGGGCCTAACTAATTGGCCCACTAATGACTAATTAGTCTGTCCAGAAAACTGGAAACATTAAAACAGCGACTACTCGCTTAGCCAAAACTTTAGTGTGACCACTCTACGGAGTCGTAAATACCATTCCCGATCCAATGAAACTGATCCTAGCACCCGATTTGATCCCAGTCAAAAGTTATGCCCTAAACAAAAATAAGACGGGAAAAATGGTCATAAATAAAATTGATAAAAATTAAGGACATGTTTCATTATCCCAAGAATAACATATCAAAAGTTGAGAATGATCTAGCCTTGGAGAATTTAATAAAAATATTTTACGTCCTCCAATACGTAAAATGCGTGTCGTTACATCCCCCCCCCCCCCCCCCGGAATTTCGCCCCTGAAATCCCAAGCAAACATAAGCAACCAAAAATACATTCCATATGCTTATCATCCATGAGCGGCTAATCTACTGTCCAATCTAGCATCCATCAAGCCATGCATCCATATCCCTAACCTAACATGCGGAATTCTAATAATAGCACAAGCTACAATGGTGTAAGAGTGAAACGACATCACTGGGTCATACCAACGAAGAGTTCTTGATGGTTTGTCTCCATGCTCTCTTCGGCTTTCCATGTATAATCGTCATCATCCTTACTCCACTATACCTGGACTAGCTAAACCGTCTTCCTCCTAAGCTGTTTCGTGTCATTCCCCATAACACAGAGCGACTTAAGAGGTCATGAAACTACGAACTCAACTTCTAAGTCTTCGTACTGGTCCGAAGAAACCACTACATTCGAATCGTGTAAGCACTTCCGTAGAAAAGACACATAAAAAACATTGTACACACTCGACGTCTTCTGTAATGACTCGAGTTTTATGGTCCAATTTGAGCTGACCAAAAACACAAGTCCAACCCCAAATTAAACTGAAAATCAGGAAATTTATAGAAAGAAAACATAGGGTGAGGAAAGATAAGATAGAAACTTAGAATAGTAGAAGAAGAAGAACAAAACATCAGAGTAACACGAGTCTCACAGCGGAACGAATAACGTATAATTTATATAAAATACTTTGAAATATAAATCTGTATATGTATACGATAACATTATCAAAGTACAACACTTACAGCACAGCGGAAATAAACTATAGCTATATGATCCTGATGCCTCCTGCTCCAGGTCTTCAAGTATATGTAAATCCCAACTACTTGACTGCCCATACAAAATTGGGCACCCAAGAGTTTAGGGAAAACAAAACAAAATAAACTCCGGGTCAGTCATGGGACTGGTATGAGTAAAACAGTTTAAAACAGTTCGAACAAGTAAACGATATCTCATAAGACCACGCCGTATAACGGAACGGGTTTTTCCCTTATGAGAATCCAAAATATCTTTATATCAGAAACCTTTTTGATATTGTAGTAATGTCTATCAACCACAATAGAATAATCATCTAGCAGGAACGCTTTCATCTCACGTTCTACATATATAGTATACAATCAAAACCGAAAGCACGTATTGGGTAATGGATTTCCAACTATGACAAGGTATGGAACTACCTTTCGCTAGTGTACCTCTAGAAAGGAATACACTGGGTTCAACAAGAACATCTTGCAACCCGACCACACATGACCGACCACTCATTTCGCTTGAGTGTATCGAATGTATATTACCAACGGTTGGGATCTGCAACCGTTTCCCGAATGGGACAGCACCAACAATAGATTTTTAGAAGTAAATGAAACTCTAGATCAGGTGATTATACACCCTACTTCAGAGCGACCGACTTAGCCATGCTGCCTGCCCGATTTCTGTCATTTACCGGTTGATGAGGCTTGAGGCTACGCTTTATCATCACACCAGATTCACTTCGAATGTCACATCGTCAAATCCATCAAATCACCGATTGACGTCCTCAACAATACATTATGTGTTAGCTAAAAGAAGTTTCCTTCTCTGCTTCCACTCTTGGTACGGTTGAAGAAATCAATGTATGTGATCTTTCTGGAAATACTCCATCAGACATCCATCCATACAAGTCATCCAGGAACAGGATGAACCGAAGGTACTATTCAGTATATCCATCTTAGACACTGTTATCTAAGATTTATACAACAGCCCTTGCACTTTAC
Organism: Allium sativum; assembly: GCA_030737875.1. Taxonomy (NCBI): domain Eukaryota; kingdom Viridiplantae; phylum Streptophyta; class Magnoliopsida; order Asparagales; family Amaryllidaceae; genus Allium; species Allium sativum. The sequence goes on from CM060924.1 coordinate 74,157,334, forward strand.
TCCATCTTCAATTATCTTTGGCATATATGATTCGCAACGCTTATGCCAATACAGAGTGGTTCTTTGGATAATAATCCAACCGGTCTCTCCATATTAACAACGTTAAAATGGTCAAAACTTCGATAGTCTATGATTTAACCATCAAAGAGAAACAGGTGTGCAAACAACGATATTATTTCCCGGAGGAAATTATATCGATCAATCATCATTCAACATTTATCTCTTTATTTCATTAATTTACTTATCTCCTGTTTCCCAAAATTCAACATTTCTTATTTTCTAAATTTAGAAAATATATGTTATTACCATTGGAAAACATTTCCATTTCTTGTTTTCTATATCAGAAAACATTTCTGGTTCTTATTTGGAAAACATTTCCAAAACTCCTTTATTGGACTTAGACAGATGTTTAAACAAACCATTGCGATGCCAACTCAAACCATTACGCTTATTAACTAAATTTCTTTTACCCACCTTCACTATCGAACCTTAACCATTCCTTAGTTAAAAATGGAGTCAATCAAGTTGGGGTAATACTACCTCTCAGACCTTAACTGAACAACGTTTCTAACCTTGAAATAGAAAAAGTTCACCTTTTAATTCTTTAACAACTTCCTTACGTAACCCTCTTTCGAATCATCTCTATTCGATAATTCTTTCCTTCGATAAGGTATATTCGATAACTCTATTCAATTTACTCTATTCGATTAACCCTTATCAATTAACTCTATTGGACTAACGCTATTGGATTAACTCTATTCGATTTAACTCTAGTCGATAACTCCTTTAACTCTATTCGAATAAACCAAATTTGATTTATTCCTTTAATTCCATTCGAATAAACTATATTCGATTTATTCCTTTAACTCCATTTAATCTATTCGAATAACTAATATTCGGTAACTCTATTTAACTCTTATTCGAATAACTAATATTTGATAACTCCTTTCGATTAAACTATAATCGATAACTCCTTCGATTAACTAATAATCGATAACTCCTTTCGATTAAACTATAATCGATAACACCTTCGATTAACTAATAATCGATAACTCCTTCGATTAACTTATAATCGATAACTCCTTTCGATTAACTCTATTCGAATAAACTAATATTCGATAAACTCCATTGAATAACTCTAGTTCGATTTAACTCTATTCAATAAATTCTAGTTCGATATAACTCTATCGATTTACTTTAATGGATTAACACTAACTGTTTAACTCTAACTGGTTAACCCTAATGGTTTTACTCTATCTGGTTTAACTCTAACTGATTTACTCTAACCGGTTAACTCTAACCGGTTAACTCTAACTGGTTAACTCTTATTCGAATAACTAATATTCGATTAACTCTATTCAACTAACTCGACTCGACTAACCCCTTTCGAATAACTAATTCGACTTACTCACTTTCGAATACCATTTTCGATTTAACTCCCTTCGAATAACTTATATTCGATTTAACTCCTTTCGAATACCATATTCGATTTATAAAGATTTCCTTTTTAACAACGTTTATTCATTTTTAAAGATTTACTTTTAGTAACGGTTCTCCACTTTAAAATGATTTCCTTCTTATAACGTTTTCACTTTTATAACGTCCTATTCCATTATAAATAAATTTCCCTTTTTAAACCTATTTATTTTCTAAATATTTCCTATCAATTCTATTTGTAAATGATTATACAAATATTTCCTTTTCTATTATTCTATTTGCGAATGGTTTGCAAATATTTCCTTTTCAAATCTATTCTTTGATTTTATAATTTCCCTTTTCTAAATATCTCCTATTTATAAATGTTCCAATTTATAAATATTTCTTATTTATAAATATTCCATTTATAAATATTTTATTTTCAAATATCACTTTGAAAATATTCCCTTTTCAACATTTCGGTATGTTATGTTATTCCACATATCAAATCACGATGATCTGTATCGTCCAAACACATATAATCGATAACAGATTATATATCACATCATATATCACAATATATGAAAAACAATAAAATAACTGTTGAGGAATCCAGTTGGATGGATTCCTCCAACCTGTTTCCTGCATCACAGATGTTACACAATAAAATCAACATCACTTTCAGTTCCATATGATATATTCTGTTAAATAGAATTAATATAGAAATTCAACTAACTGACTAGCAGTTCAATTAAACAGTCAACACACAGTCAATCAGCCAATATTTAACAGTTCTGAAAATACAACATGAAATTATAAACTGTTCAGAGTTAGTGAGATTTACTCCCATTTGCAGTTCATCGTTAAAGAACGATAAACCGTCGTTTGATTTGAAACAAACACTTTATTTCGCCATAAATTATAACAAGCTCGGATTCACTCCCGGTCAGTCTCATTGTGTTGCTCTCGTCCATACGATCCCAACGCAACTTACGGTTCGTCAAACTGATAAGGTATGAGAGAGATATCGGATTAACAAGTTTATATTCAAATTTTAAATTAAATAACTTGGTTTATTTTTAGTCGGGCCTCACTTAAATTAAACGGCCCATACCTTTCAGCCCAAACCCGCTCAACACCTTTCTCCCTCAAAACCATTTCCGTCGCTCCAGGCAAAACTTCGAACACCATTAACCACGTTCATCCACTCCTTTCTCCTCCTACTCTTTTACGGTTTCAAATCAAAAACCACCGAAGTGCTCCTCGTCCAAACCCGCATCTGCCAGTCCTCTCAAACCCTTCTCTGATGCCCTCCTCCTATTTCCGACCTGCTGCCAAAACTCCACAGCTTCAGCAATTTGATCAACCACTCTTTGCACACTTTTTCCCAAAAAAAACACCAAGGATGCCATTTGATTTCACAAGTTCGATTATATATCCCAAAACAAACATTGTTGCCAAAATCAAACCCAAAACTAAACCCTAGTCGCACGCTGACTCACAGACATCGAACTGCAGTTCGTTCGATCCACACAAAATACCAATCAGACTGAAGAGGGGGTTGTAACGATTGTAAATACATTAATTTGGGAATTTATGGATTTTTATTTCTTTTTCTATGAATTTCTTTCTTGCGTTTTTCTTCATGTTTTTGTTTTCTGTTGCGGCGGCTCAGTATTTGATTTTATAAGAGGGATGAAAATATTGTGTGACTGGAATGATGTATGGGTGGCCTAGTTTAGGTCCACACAATTTTTAGAATATTTTAGTTATTTTATTTTAATCAATTTATACTCGTTTCAGTCTTCTAAAATCTGTGTGATCACACACGATACCTAATAATCACGAAACTGGACCTGTAGCTAGAGTTCGACATTACGGTCCAAACGAAACTGGTTTCGTCGAATTCCGACTCCGTATGCTCACACAGCGTATTTTTAACCGTCGAAATATCGACTGTTTTTCACTCTAAAAATTCGTACGGCCACACAGTGACTCCAAAAATCACAAAACTGGAAATCTAACAACTATTTGACATTGTGGATCCAACAAAATTAGTTTCGTCGAATTCTGACTTCGTTTGCAAAAGTGGCTATTTTTAAAGCTCTGGATGACCCATTTAAATATATAAATATATTTAAATATAATTGAATAAAATATTAATAAATTAATATTATCATATATATTAACAACAGAATATCATACAGCTCTAGAATATTCCTATATGAACTTCTAACTCGATATTCACTTCTGGGTCAACCCGATATTCGATTTATATTGAAATTCCTTTTTAAAATATAAATAATTCCTTTATAAATTAAAAAGGAATTCCACAGCGACTTTTCTGAAATTTGACTTGGACGTAAATCAAAATCTATATGATGAAATCCCGAATTTTCTCTTCCACTAGAAAGATATACTCCACCAGCTCCACACGTTTCTTGTTTCACTTAAATCCGGCTTAAAACGAATCGTGTACATTCAGTTGAAGTTCAAATTGCTAAATTACGAACTGCAGCGCCATTTCAAGCTCGATTATAATTATAATACAATTATACGTTCAGACTGTCGTTCAAATAATATATTCATTATTCAAATTCAATTCTAAACTGAATTAAATATCACAGATGATCCAGTTCACACCATATCGTCATTTCAGCCAATTCTGATTATTTCAGAATTAAATATATTATTTAATTCATTATTTTAATTAAATATTCATCATTATTTAATTCCATGACCATTTAATTCACTATATCACTATTTATATAATTAAATAAATTAATTATAATACCTCTGCCAATGCGGGTCATTACAATCTTCCCCACTTAAAATAATTTCGTCCTCGAAATTGCTTAGGTAGATAATGACCCTATCGACTGGTTAGAACATATTTGTTCACTTCTTAACTTCAGTTTCAATTGAACCAATTTAATTTCAATTAAATTATTAATTATTCTTATCAACGAAAGTTTTCAAAAATCCTGAAAATTTTCTAACACCTTAACTTTTCGAAAAATTTCGCCAGCATCTCCTTTGTACTGGTCAATACATCAAACTCCAACTCGCCTCTCTGGGCCATCTCCAACCCAAAAGAAAATCAAACAGCCAAGCGGCTATCCAATTCGGCTCATAAATTTTATATCCAATAGAAATATAAACTTGTACTTTTGTCGGCATATCATTTTGTCCTTTCCACCTGTTATCAATTCAGCGGATACAAGGGTCATCCCCATCAAATTCCAATCTGCTTTTATCCACAACACCAACATTTGCTTATTTCCGAGCCAAATATCATTTTTACTCGAGTTTCTTCTCGATTCCCAACTCTTAACTTGATTATCACATTACACTTCAAATTTGAATCTCCCAATCCAATTTGTCTTGATATCATTTTAATTCAATCTCAGTTACCACTTTACTGGCTTTACTTTAATTCAAATTTGCTTTCACAAATTTCTGTTAAATTTGTTTTTAATTCAAACAGTCTTTCCCTAGGAGTTTTCAAACAGTTTACTCTTTTCAAAAATCAAATTTTCCTTTTGAATATGTCACTGGGCCCTTAATTAATATTCCATTAGTTAAATCACTTCTCTATTTCTTTATCAATATTTGTTAACCAAATATTTTCAATAACCATATTGGCCTTTTATGTTATTTGGAAAACATTTCTGAATATCGCCTTCCTTTATTTTCTAAACTTTAGAAAATATATGCTATTTATAATTGGAAAATATTCCAATTACTTATCTCTTTTCCGATCTCGTTTATTTCTATACTTAGGAAATATTCTTTATTATATTTCCAAGCTTACACTTATTTGGTTTAAAACGGATGTTGTGTAAAACATCGTTACAACAACCCAAATACTATATTCAACAAATCTTATTCAACATTGTTCTTCGAGCCTAAAATCTTACTATTTATTTGTTAACAATGAAATCAATCAAGTTGGGGTATAACTACCTCTCTGACCTTGACTGAATAACATTTATAACGTCAAAACAGATATGACTACTTACTCGAATAATCAATACCATAAAACTACTTATTCACTTTTAAACACGTATACGCTTCCTCTTTCTATTCTTACTAGATTTTATTCTTAGTCTTCCTTTTTGATTTTACTATTCTATTTCTATGTTCGTTTCCTTATCGACTTCTATATATATATATATCGATACGTTGATTTCTAACTATCAAATTATCTTAAAAATATTATAACTCCTTAAATTCCCGGAAAAATTTCGCCATAACCTCCTTTGTACTAGGAGCATCGGGATATTTCAAATAGCCTCCCATGGCCCTCAACAATCCAAAAGAAAAAGAAAAAGCCAAGTGGCTAGCCGATACGGCGCATAAAATCTCATATATGAATTAAATACATACCTTTTTGTCGAGCATTCTATTTATATACCTTCATACCTTATCCATACCTATCTCATGTATATTTATACCTGCCCAATCTATTTTAACTATACCCGGTCGTTTTAACACAATTCGTTAATTAATTTGTTAATTAACTCTTTAGTCTATTTCACTTTTATATTTGAACATGACATGTTCAAATATATTTTAACTTGCTTATTAACTAATTTGAATTCAAATTTCAAATTTAAGTTCTATATTCAATTTCGAATATCCATTTACAAATCCAATTCACCTTTCAAAGTTCAAATTCAAAACTCGGTTAACTAATTTCTCTTCGACTTAGTTTATTCTATTCAATTTCTATTCAAATTTTATATCACTTCTATTATTCAAATCTCTATATCAAATTCTATATTATAAATCCCATTTTGAAATTCAACACAACTTGTCTTTCCCAAAACAAGTTCAAAACAGTATCTCTGGTAGTAATTCGTCACTTACAACTCGAAAATGAATACTGATGATGCAGCTGTCGTCATCGGAATCTATTTTCCAGCGATCGAAGTGAGTTCAATACTATTAAACCATTTCTAAACATTTCCACTTGAAATTCATTTCAAAATATAATTCACACTGCTTGTAAAAAAATTTAAAATCTCCCAGGATCTTAAATTTTCCTTATTTTTAATCCAAATCCATTTACAAACACTTATCCAATTTTCCAGAATTTTAATTAAATATCTGGTTTAAAATTTCAGATTCAACTCATCTGATTTCACGTATTTCACTTATATGAACTCTGATTGGTTATTTACATAACCATTTAATTTATAATCTTACTCGATTATAATCACACCCAATATTTCCATTATATTCTAATTTTGATATATATATATATATCTTCTCTATATCAAGATATACCTTAGGTAAACTTATTTTAATTTACCCACTTTTCAAAACATATCGTGCCGACCCATCGTATTCGAGTGTTTATAAACTCCTACCGATACAATGGATCAAACTGATCGACCAGAACTCATAAACTACTCAACCAATAAATCGCCACAATGAAAAACAATTTTTATATCAATAACAAAAACGCTCACTCGTATATATACACTCAACTCAATCTAGGGTATTACTAACCCTATCTCTACCGAGTCACGCCACATAGCCAAGGTAAATCACTTAACTTAAGCTCTGATACCAATTGTAATGACCCGAGTTTTCCGGTCCAATTTGAGCTGACCAAAAACACAAGTCCAACCCCAAATTAAACTGAAAATCAGGAAATTTATAGAAAGAAAATAGAGGGTGAGGAAAGATAAGATAGAAACTTAGAATAGAAGAAGAATAACACAACATCAGAGTAATAGGAATCTCACAGCGGAACGAATAACTTATAATTTATATAACATAACTTTGAAATATAAATCTGTATATGTATACAATAACATTATCAAAGTACAGCACTTAAAACATAGCGGAAATAAACTATAGCTATATGATCCTGAAGCCTTCTGCTCCGTCTCTTCAAGTATCTGTAAATCCCGACTACTTGACTGCCCGTACAAAATTGGGCACAGAAGAGTTTAGGGAAAACAAAAAAAAAATAAACTCCGGGTCAGTCAGGGTACTGGTATGAGTAAAACAGTTTAAAACAGTTCGAACAAGTAAACGATATCTCATAAGACCACGCCGTATAACGGAACGAGTTTTTCCCTTATGAGAATCCAAAATATCTTTATATCAGAAACCTTTTTGATGTTATAGTAATGTCTATCAACCACAATATAATAATCATCTAGCAGAAACACTTTCATCTCACGTTCTACATATATAGTATACACTCAAAACCGCAAGCACGTATTGGGTAATGGATTTCCAACTATGACAAGGTATGGAACCACCTTTCGCTAGTGTACCTCTAGAAAGGAATACACTGGGTTCAACAAGAACATCTTGCAACCCGGCCACACATGACCGACCACTCATTTCGCTTGAGTGTATCGAATGTATATCACCAACGGTTGGGATCAGCAACCGATTCTCGAATGGGACAGCATCAACAATAGATTTTTAGAAGTAAATGAAACTCTAGATCAGGTTATTATACACCCTAATTCGGAGCGATCGACTTAGCCATGCTGCCTGCCCGATTTCTGTCATTTACCGGTTGATGAGGCTTGAGGCTACGCTTCATCATCACACCAGATTCACTTCGAATGTCACATCGTCAAATCCATCAAATCACCGATTGATGTCCTCAACAATACATTATGTGTTAGCTAAAAGAAGTTTCCTTCTCCCCTTCCACTCTTGGTACGGTTGAAGAAATCAATGTATGTGACCTTTCTGGAAATACTCCGTCAGACATCCATCCATACAAGTCATCCAGGAACAGGATGAACCGAAGGTACTTTTCAGTATATCCATCTTAGACACTGTTATCTAAGATTTATACAAAACCCTTGCACTTTACTCCATCTTCAATTATCTTTGGCATATATGATTCGCAACGCTTACGCCAATACAGAGTGGTTCTTTGGATAATAATCCAACCGGTCTCTCCATATTAACAACGTTAAAATGGTCAAAACTTCGATAGTCTGTGATTTAACCATCAAAGAAAAACAGGTGTGCAAACAACGATATTATTTCCCGAAGGAAATTATATCGATCAATCATCATTCAACATTTATCTCTTTATTTCATTAATTTACTTATCTCCTGTTTCCCTATATTCAACATTTCTTATTTTCTAAATTTAGAAATATATGTTATTACCATTGGAAAACATTTCCATTTCTTGTTTTCTATATCAGTAAACATTTCTGGTTCTTATTTGGAAAACATTTCCAAAACTCCTTTATTGGACTTAGACAGATATTTAAACAAACCATCGCGATGCCAACTCAAACCATTACGCTTATTAACTAAATTCCTTTAACCCACCTCCACTATCGAACCTTAACCATTCCTTAGTTAAAAATGGAGTCAATCAAGTTGGGGTAATACTACCTCTCAGACCTTAACTGAACAACGTTTCTAACCTTGAAATAGACAAAGTTCACCTTTTAATTCTTTAACAACTTCCTTACGTAACTCTCTTTTGAATCATCTCTATTCGATACTTCTTTCCTTCGATAAGGTATATTCGATAACTCTATTCAATTTACTCTATTCGATTAACCCTTATCAATTAACTCTATTGGACTAATGCTATTGGATTAACTCTATTCGATTTAACTCTAGTCGATAACTCCTTTAACTCTATTCGAATAAACCAAATTCGATTTATTCCTTTAATTCCATTCGAATAAACTATATTCGATTTATTCCTTTAACTCTATTCGAATAACTAATATTCGGTAACTCTATTTAACTCTTATTCAAATAAATAATATTCGATAACTCCTTTCGATTAAACTATAATCGATAACTCCTTCGATTAACTAATAATTGATAACTCCTTTCGATTAAACTATAATCGATAACTCCTTTGATTAAATAATAATCGATAACTCCTTCGATTAACTAATAATCGATAACTCCTTTCGATTAACTCTATTCGAATAAACTAATATTCGATAAACTCCATTGAATAACTCTAGTTCGATTTAACTCTATTCAATAAATTCTAGTTCGATATAACTCTATCGATTTACTTTAATTGATTAACACTAACTGTTTAACTCTAACTGGTTAACCCTAATGGTTTTACTCTATCTGGTTTAACTCTAACTGATTTACTCTAACCAGTTAACTCTAACCGGTTAACTCTAATTGGTTAACTCTTATTCGAATAACTAATATTCGATTAACTCTATTTAACTAACTCGACTCGACTAACCCCTTTCAAATAACTAATTCGATTTACTCACTTTCGAATACCATATTCAATTTAACTCCCTTCGAATAACTTATTTTCGATTTAACTCCTTTCGAATACCATATTCGATTTATAAAGATTTCCTTTTTAACAACGTTTATTCATTTTTAAAGATTTACTTTTAGTAACGGTTCTCCACTTTAAAATGATTTCCTTCTTATAACGTTTTCCCTTTTATAACGTCCTATTCCGTTATAAATAAATTTACTTTTTTAACCCTATTTATTTTCTAAATATTTCCTATCAATTCTATTTGTAAATGATTATACAAATATTTCTTTTTCTATTATTCTATTTGCAAATGGTTTGCAAATATTTCCTTTTCAAATCTATTCTTTGATTTTATAATTTCCCTTTTCTAAATATCTCCTATTTATAAATATTCCAATTTATAAATATTTTTTATTTATAAATATTCCATTTATAAATATTTTATTTTCAAATATCACTTTGAAAATATTCCCTTTTCAACATTTCGGTATGTTATGGTATTCAACATATCAAATCACGATGATCAGTATCGTCCAAACACATATAATCGACAACAGATTATATATCACATCATATATCACAATATATGAAAAACAATAAAATAACTGTTGAGGAATCCAGTTGGATGGATTCCTCCAACTTGTTTCCTGCATCACAGATGTTACACAATAAAATCAACATCACTTTTTGTAAAATCCCTTAACTTCCCCGGTAAGGAAAGCGCGAATAGTTAGAGAACAAGCCACAAAAGAACGCAGACGGAAGAACATTTCATTGTATATTACAACAATTCCATCAGATTACAAGAATATACAGAGTATAAATAAATATTACACAACAGAAAAATATCAGAGATTACAATAAATTACATAGCAGCGGAAAATAATACAATACACAACTAGAAGAGATATACGGATGCAAAGCTTTCTGGATATCATTCCAGCTGTAAACCAGGATCCTGTGAATATAAATCTGCAAAACTGAAACTACTAGCAGCCCGTGTCGAAAATAAGGGCACCCAGAGTTTAGGTTAAAACAATAAACTCCAGGTCAGTCATGTGACTGGTGTGAGAAATAAAACAGTTATTAATCTTTATTTTAAAGTTAGGTAAATCGAGGGACCACGCCGTATAACACGGAACGGGTTTCCTCCCAAGAATACCAATGCATAAAAGAACAGCGCAATGCTAAATAAAGAACAATGAAGCTATTGTAAGATCCAGGTCCCATCACACAATGCAACGCAAGCCGGAGGATAGGTTTTTTACCTTATAATAGCCAAAGAATGCTTGATACGCTAAATTTCATCTTTTATTATTACTATAAGTGAATAAATCAATTTCAATCATAGGTATAAATCATAGGCGGCATGAATGCCCCATACCACTATGTCGCCATACTAGTTCTACAATCAAAACCGCAAATGTCACGTGTTTGGAAGTTGGATTTCCATTTGTGAACCGAGGCAAAATATAGTCCTCTACTGATTCGAGACGCTCTAGCTCGTGTCTAAGGACCCAGACTCAGGTGGGCCCTTGGATCGTTAGGGCCGGTCCGCCGATGAGGATTAAAATGCCTGAACACTGCGTTTCCCCACCCTATGGGGGTGTCAATGAGACAACGAATGACTCCATCGGTCCCGGATCGACCGATATAACCGAGGCGCCTTGCAACAGCAACAACCACATAAGTCAAACTCGTCAAGGCGTGTAAAACCACTGACGCCACTTCTAGCTAGAAAGAAACGCATGCCCTCCCTGAGCTCCTCTCCCGTTTCTGGTTCACAACCGGGTGTGAGGCTCGCGAATCAACGTTACACAAAGCAATGCCACATAGGTTGTGCTTTGATCATCAACCACAAGACTTTGCTTTTCAACAGAAGCCTTGATCATATTGCCACTTAGGCATGCCACACAGGCAATTCACTCCATGCGTTTGATATCCATCAATACATAACCTCTGAGCTCGTACGTCTTAGAGAAGGGCGTTAAGCAAGAGAATAAATTCTCCGCCGCCAAACAGATATATATTTAATAGAAATCAACCACACAGAATAAAATCCAATGTCAGACACACAGTCTATTTACAAGTTCGTTCTGGGTCTGAACGAAACCGGAGGCACCTAGTACCCCGCATATCCATCGATCTCCAAGTACGTCTGGACGATCACTAACTGATTCCCTCCTCTTGGGTGTACGACCCAATCAAGATCATCAGTAATCACCCAAACGACGTGAAGACCTCCGGTCTTCGACCACCGTCTTCATCTTCGACACCACGTCGAATCAGTTATTCAGAATGGGATGAACCCAGTCTTTCTGAATAACTCGCGTATATAATAAACAAGTGTTACCCAAACACAACATTCGCCTCCTTCCAATTTAGAATATTCTTTTGTTCAAATATTCTTATACTTTGGGAAATGTTCCCATTAATTTTATCAAAGATAAATTCTTTAAATTTATTCTATAATCTCCTTTGAATATCAATTCAAACTAGTCGGGATTAGCGAACCACACCGAAGTAATCATTTATTTTATTTCCCAATCCCAACCTATTTATCCCATGAAGTAAAACTAGTAATACTTCATATCTAACACCAAGGTGTTATCGGTAAATTCAATTACCCTTTCACGTTCAAATCTAATTAAAGATTTAACTATCGCTTGGAGCAAAACTGGTGATACTCCATTCTCGATCTTTTCAATCTAATTAAAGATTCATTAAAACTCCACTTAGTTTTAACATTTAACTGGGTTAAAGAATCAGTGTCATTTAAAACACGGTTCACGATAAACCCAAAATCACGTTCCATTAATTATCGGGTTAAAGAACAAGTGTTATTTAAAACACTATTCACGATAAACCCAAAAATAATACCAATTCAATTCCAATTAAATATCATTTAATTGCTACACTTCATTAAATCTAAATAAAAAGATTTAATCTTTTTCTCAACTGGGTTTAAGAACAGTGTTGATGAAGACATCATTCACGACAAACCCAAATCACATTTGATATTAAATACAAGGCTCTGAATAGAAAATATATCGGCTTATATTCAATATCAAATTCTACGACCAACAAATATTGTATTGGAAATAACGATATATATATATATATATATATATATATATATATGTGTGTGTGTGTGTGTGTATATATATATATATATATCTTTCAAATTTCCATAACAACATCTGTATAATCACGAAATCCAACATCGAACTATTCCGAAGATGATTTCGATTTAAATCCATTCCAATTTAATTATTGGAAATCCCGGTTATTTTCACAACCATTTCAAATTCAATTTATTTATTTTAAAAATAAACAAATTATTATTCTAGTTCAAAACTAGTTCATTTCAATAAAAATCTATTTTTATCTTTTCAAATAGGGAATTTTTCATCCTAATTCTTCACAAATCATTTCTTATGATTTTACACAAATTATTGATATTTTTAATAATTTTATCAAGGCCCGTACAGTCGATTTCCATCAACGACCATCGAACTGCACTTACAACGACCTTTTTCAATTTTGATTTGGACATAATTCCAAATCCAATCGTTAGATTTCAAATTTCTAATATTCATTAGAAGTCTCTTTTTGATACGAACCCAACGGTTCCGGTTTTAGGAGAATCCGACGGTCAGACCTCCCGCAATGTCCATTTGAAGTCAATGGTCGAAATTCGCGAACTGCTGCGGCGCGGCGAGTTCTATTCAGGCCATTATATATATATACATATATATATATATATTATATATTTCGTCGATTTCCTTTTAAAACGTGCTTTATAAATCGTTTTAAATTCATTTTCAAAACGGTTTCAACTTCATATTCAATTTCAAATCAAAATTGAATATTCCAATACAAATTCGTTTTAAATTCATTTCAAATGGATTTCAATTCAATTTCAATTCAATTTCAATTCAATTTCAATTCAATTCTTTTCAATTTCAATTTGAATTCAATTCTTTTCAAATTCAATTTGAATTCAATTCTTTTCAATTTCAATTTGAATTCAATTATTTTCAGTTTCAATTTGAATTCAATTCTTTTCAGTTTCAATTTGAATTCAATTCTTTTCAATTTCAATTTGAATTCAATTCTTATCAATATAATTCAAATTTCGAAATCACTTTCAATATACATTGAAAATTGAATAAAATCGATATAATTATCGTTCACGTCAAAAGGGCGTCAATCTAATCAACACGGCTTCATATATTTCTATTTTCTAATATTCTATTTCAAATATTTCTTTTTCAAATATTTCTATTTCAAAACTGGAATGAGGCCCAATCAATTACCATATAATGTTAATTATATGGATTTGCTACAACACATGTATAAAATAACAATGATAAACAATCAACCATCATCCAGAGTGCACCACACAACTGCATGAGCATTAATTATAAATAATTAACGCTTACACAGTCTGTCGACCAATCGATCGACATACAGTTAAATAATTGGGATTAGTGTACGCCAAATATCATCCCAATACCTGTGTGGGGTTTCAAACAATCAAACACAGATTTTATTTGTGCAGTTGGGCGATGTGTAAAATTTATCGTCCCAATCAATATCAATCAAATCAGTGTATATAAACAAATCTCTGATTTGTTTATAAATATTTATTTTATATACACGTTAAAAATTCTATTTTCAACTATAAAATATTTTTAACTATATGAATATTTTATTTCATTTCACATCACATCACGCAATCAACTACACATCAAAATCAAACAAACAAGCATACAAGCCGTCCATGGTTTTTGGACGACGGGTGTCGGGTGCTACTAAACACCGTCTGCATCCCAGTATATATTTTTAACTAGAAATTTAAATTAAAGGTGAGAAGTTCTCACCAAAAGCTAAACCAAACGCCCGACTCTTCAGATGTAGGAAATCTTCATCGTTTCTTCTTTCGTCACTTTCATCATCCGTAGTCACTACATATATAAAAATCGAATTTTTACTTCGCTATTCAATATATAAAAATCGAATTTTTACTTTGCTATTCAATAAATAAAAATCGAATTTTTACTTTGCTATTCAATTTATGAAAATCAAATTTTTACTTTGCAATATATAAAAATCGAATTTTTACTTTGCTATTCAATATATAAAAATCGAATTTTTACTTTGCTATTCAATATATAAAAATCGAATTTTTACGTTGCTACTCAATATATAAAAATCGAATTTTTACTTTGCTATTCAATATATAAAAATCGAATTTTTACTTTGCTATTCAATATATATAAATCGAATTTTTACTTTGCTATATATATAAATAAAAATAAATCTTTCTATGCTATATATATAAATAAAAATCAATCTCTATGCAACTAAAAATCTCGTCTTCACTTTCTAAAAATCTATTCTTTATCATTTAGTAAAAATCATAGCTTTTCATACATTCAAAATTATAGATTTACATATATTAAAAACAATGCTTTAAATAAAGATTAAATAAAATAAAATTAAGACTTACATTTTCGGTTTTCCTTAGAGGAGGGGGTTGAGGAGGCTTGCGGAAGGGGCTGACGTGTCGGGTGGGGGTGCTCAAGCATCGGGGAAGCATGCTGGAGGTGCGGCCGCCGGTGTTATGGCAGGAGGTGGCGGATTTCCGCGAGGCTGGAGGGAGCAGGAGAAGGGGGGAAGGGCGAGAGCGGGGGGAGCTTTCCTGGGTGGCAGCGCCGGAGGCACACCGCCCCTGGTGGCTGCGGCTGTGACGATAGGGGGGATCGATTAGGGCTTCCGCCTCTTTTTTTTCTTTTTTTTTCTGATTTCGAAAATAACGGGGGGGGGGGGGGGTGGGGTGGTAAAGGAGATAGAGTTATATATATTATTTTTTTCAAAAAGCAACATTTTTTTTCGACCTCGAAATCGAACCCACCGCCTGCCGTCCATAGCTAATTACCCCCATTCTGAACTCATTGGTATATGTATCGTAGGCTGATTCGATCGTTTCGATCAGTCTTCGTCAAAATCAACATATAACTCTATATATTGAATTTGAACGCACATTTCAATTTACCGGGGCCACATACGAGCTCTAAAAATTCCTGAAAAATATTTTCTAACTTCGTATTGACGATACGGTCCTAATAAAACTAATTTCGTTGAATTCTGAGACCGTTTGAAAAATGGCCATTTTCCAGTCGATTAAAATCAACTAAAACTGGTCAAATGCGTTTTCCTTTGCCACGCTCACATATTGATTCGAAAAATTACGAAAATTGGAATCTTGCAATAACTTTACATCACGGATCCAAAAAAATTGGTTTCGTCGAAATCCAAGGTCGTTCGCAAAATGGCTATTTTTAAGGGCCAGAATTCCATAGCGACTATTATGAATTTTCATTTGGCCATAGCTTTTGATTCCCGCTATGAAATTTCAATTTTTCGGATTCTTTGGAAAGATATTCACAAATAGATTCTAATATTTTTGGTTTCACTAAAATCCGGTTTATTTTGCACCCGGTACATTCATTTGAACTTTGAAATCGAATTATCGAACTACCGCGCCATTTTCAATTCCTTTTATAATTTAAAATAAATATTTATATTCTAATGACGATTCGAATAAATATATACGTTCGAATTCTATTCAAAATAAAATTTTCATCGTTATTATTCAAAATAATTCATTTTAAATATTCATAATTGACTAAAATTGTCAAAATAAAAATTTTAAACTGGCTCAGATTTTCCGGGTTGTTACATTCTCCTCCACTTAAAACTTTTCGTCCCCGAAAAGGAACGAAGCCGAAAGTTGTTTCACAAATCAACTCAACTTCCAATATTTTCACTACGGCTTAAGTTCTTCAACTTTTCGGTTTCTAAGAACTTTTCAAAATTTTCAAAAATTTGGCTAACACCCTAAATTTTCGAAAAATTTCGCCATAACCTCCCCTGCACCGGGGACTTCGGGATATTTCATATAGCCTCCCATGGCCTTCTTCCATCCAAAAGAAAAAGAAAAAGCCAAGCGGCTAGCCAATCGGCTCATAAAATCATCATCACCCAAACAAAACAATAAATTATGGTAAACATGTACCTATTTGTCGGGCAAACAATTTTATTCTTCTGCTCTAGCCTCCTTGCTATGACCTGTTCAATATAAGTACATGTATATGCATGCAAATGCGACAAATTTTCAATACAATTCAGTATTTGGTTCAATTTGGCTAAACGGTTCAACATTTAATTAATCAAAACAGTAATCAAACAACACAACCATCAATCAATTAGTTGATTAGCTTTTCAAATTCATAACTTTAATATATAGTCAAAAATCAGATTTTTGATTCAAAATCATAACAATAAGCCCTATCTAATTTTGGCTCTCACACCAGTCTATGGAAATATATAGATATCCCACTTTCGAAACTCGAAAATAAAATACCGATGATGTGGCCACATCATCAGAATCATTCCTAGGTGTCTAGAATGTGATTCTATATCTATCTAGTATATTAAAACTTCGAATACACGCGGATCAGACGTATATGCAAAATCTATATGTACTGGATTGTCCACATCAATATATATAAATATTCAAATACGTATAAAAGGATTTAAATTTCAAACAAAAATTTGTTTTCATTTTAAAAATATATTCTTTACACTCGTTCTAGGGTACTACTGATCCCATCTCTAACGAGTCATTCCCATTGGATATTACTAATCCAATTTCTGATGAATTCTTTCGTATGGTTCTAATGTGTCTTGTTCTCTGAGCTTCATAAACCAAAGCTCTGATACCAAATGTAAAATCCCTTAACTTCCCCGGTGAGGAAAGCGCAGATAGTTCGAGAACAAGCCACAAAAGAACGCAGACGGAAGAACATTTCATTGTATATTACAACAATTCCATCAGATTACAAGAATATACAGAGTATAAATAAATATTACACAACAGAAAAATATCAGAGATTACAATAAATTACATAGAAGCGGAAAATAATACAATACACAACTAGAAGAGATATACGGATACAAAGCTTTCCAGATATCATTCCAGCTGTACACCAGGATCATGTGAATATAAATCTGGAAAACCTAAACTACTAGCTACCCATGTCGAAATTAAGGGCACCCAGAGTTTAGGTTAAAACAATAAACTCCAGGTCAGTCATGTGACTAGTGTGAGAACTAGAATAGTTATTAATCTTTATTTTAAAGTTAGGTAAATCGAGGGACCACGCCGTATAACACGGAACGGGTTTCCTCCCAAGAATACTAGTGCATAAAAAAACAGCGCAATGCTAAATGAAGAACAATGAAGCTATTATAAGACCCAGGTCCCATCACACAATGCAACGCAAGCCGGAGGATAGGGTTTTTACCTTATAATAGCCAAAGAATGCTTGATACGCTAAATTTCATCTTTTATTATTACTATAAGTGAATAAATCAATTTCAATCATAAGTATAAATCATAGGCGGCATGAATGCCCCATACCACTATTTCGCCATACTAGTTCAACAATTAAAACCGAAATGTCACGTATTTGGAAGTTGAATTTCCATCTGTGAACCGAGGCAAAAGATAGTCCTCTACCGATTCGAGACGCTCTAGCTCGTGTCTCAGGACCCAGACTCAGGTGGGCCCTTGGATCGTCAGGGCCGGTCCACCGATGTGGATTAAAATGCCTGAACACTGCGTTTCCCTACCCATTGAGGTGTCAATGAGCCAACGAATGACTCCATCGGTCCCGGATCGACCGATATAACCGAGGCGCCTCGCAACAGCAACAACCACATAATTCAAACTTGTCAGGACGTGTAAAACCACTGACGCCACTTGTAGCTAGAAAGAAACGCATGCCCTCCGTGAGGTCCTCTCCCGTTTCTGGTTCACAACCGGGTGTGAGGCTCGCGAATCAACGCTACACAAAGCTATGCCACACAGGCTGTGCTTTGATCATCAACCACAAGACTTTGCTTTTCAACAGAAGCCTTGATCATATTGCCACTTAGGCATGCCACACAGGCAATTCACTCCATGCGTTTGATATCCATCAATATATAACTTTTGAGCTCGTACGACTCAGAGAAGGGCGTTAAGCAAGAGAATAAATTCTCCGCCGCCAAACAGATATATATTTAATAGAAATCAACCACACAGAATAAAATCCAATGTCAGACACACAGTCCATTTACATGTTCGTTCTGGGTCTGAACAAAATCGGAGGCACCTAGTACCCCGCATATCCATCGATCTCCAAGTACGTATGGACGATCACTAACTGATTCCCTCCTCTTGGGTGTACGGCCCAATCAAGATCATCAGTAATCACCCAAACGACGTGAAGACCTCTGGTCTTCGACCACCGTCTTCATCTTCGACACCACGTCGAATCAGTTATTAAGAATGGGATGAACCCGGTCTTTCTGAATAACTCGCGTATATAATAAACAAGTGTTACACAAACACAACATACGCCTCATTCCAATTCAGAATATTCTTTTGTTCAAATATTCTTATACTTTGGGAAAGGTTCCCATTAATTTTATCAAAGATAATTTCTTTAAATTTATTCTTTAATCTCCTTTGAATATCAATTCAAACTAGTCGGGATTAGCGAACCACACCGAAGTAATCATTTATTTTATTTTCCAATCCCAACCTATTTATCCCATGAAGTAAAACTGGTAATACTTTAAATCTAACACCACGGTGTTATCGGTAAATTCAATTACCCTTTCACATTCAAATCTAATTAAAGATTTAACCATCGCCTGGAGCAAAACTGGTGATACTCCATTCTCGATCTTTTCAATCTAATTAAAGATTCATTAAAACTCCACTTAGTTTTAACCTTTAACTGGGTTAAAGAATCAGTGTCATTTAAAACACGGTTCACGATAAACCCAAAATCATGTTCCATTAATTATTGGGTTAAAGAACAAGTGTTATTTAAAACACTATTCACGGTAAACCCAAAAATCAATACCAATTCAATTCCAATTAAATATAATTTAATTGGTACACTTCATTAAATCTAAATAAAAAGATTTAATCTTTTTCTCAACTGGGTTTAAGAACAGTGTTAATGAAGACATCATTCACGACAAACCCAAATCACATTTGATATTAAATACAAGGCTCTGAATAGAAAATATATCGGCTTATATTCAATACCAAATTCTACGACCAACAAATATCATATTGGAAATAACGATATATATATATATCTTTCAAATTTCCATAACAACATCTGTATAATCACGAAATCCAACATCGAACTATTCCGAAGATGATTTCGATTTAAATCCATTCCAATTTAATTATTGGAAATCCCGGTTATTTTCAAAACCATTTCAAATTCAATTTATTTATTTCAAAAATAAACAAATTATTATTCTAGTTCAAAACTAGTTCATTTCGATAAAAATCTATTTTTATCTTTTCAAATAGGGAATTTTTCATCCCAATTCTTCACAAATCATTTCTTATGATTTTACACAAATTATTGATATTTTTAATAATTTTATCAAGGCCCGTACAGTCGATTTCCATCTACGGCCATCGAACTGCACTTACAACGACCTTTTTCAATTTTGATTTGGACATAATTCCAAATCCAACCATTAGATTTCAAATTTCTACTATTCATTAGAAATCTCTTTTCGATACAAACCCAATGGCTCCGGTTTTAGGAGAATCCGACGGTCGGATCTCCCATAATGTCCATTTGAAGTCAATGGTCGAAATTCGCGAACTACCGCGGCGCGACGCGTTCTATTCAGGCCATTATATATATAATATATATATACATATTATATATATTTCGTCGATTTCCTTTTAAAATGTATATTATAAATCGTTTTAAATTCATTTTCAAAACGGTTTCAACTTCATATTCAATTTCAAATCAAAATTGAATATTCCAATATAAATTCGTTTTAAATTCATTTCAAATCGATTTCAATTCAATTTCAATTCAATTCTTTTCAATTTCAATTTGAATTCAATTCTTTTCAAATTCAATTCGAATTAATTCTTTTCAATTTCAATTTGAATTCAATTCTTTTCAGTTTCAATTTGAATTCAATTCTTTTCATTTCAATTTGAATTCAATTCTTTTCAATTTCAATTTGAATTCAATTCTTATCAATATAATTCAAATTTCGAAATCACTTTCAATATACATTGAAAATTAAATAAAATCGATATAAATATCGTTCACGTCAAAATGGCGTCAATCTAATCAACACGGCTTCATATATTTCTATTTTGTAATATTCTATTTCAAATATTTCCTTTTTAAATATTTCTATTTCAAAACTGGAATGAGGCCCAATCAATTACCATATAATGTTAATTATATGGATTTGCTACAACACATGTATAAAATAACAACGATAAACAATCAACCATCATCCAGAGTGCACCACACAACTGCATAAGCATTAAATATAAATAATTAACGCTTACACAGTCTGTCGACCAATCGATCGACATACAGCTAAATAATTGGGATTAGTGTACGCCAAATATCATCCCAATACCCATGTGGGGTTTCAAACAATCAAACACAGATTTTATTTGTGCAGTTGGGCAATTTGTAAAATTTATCGTCCCAATCAATATTAATCAAATCAGTGTATATAAACAAATCTCCGATTTGTTTATAAATATTTATTTTATATACACGTTAAAAATTCTATTTTCAACTATAAAATATTTTTAACTATATGAATATTTTATTTCATTTCACATCACATCACGCAATCAACTACACATCAAAATCAAACAAACAAGCATACAAGCCGTCCATGGTCTGTGGACGACGGGTGTCGGGTGCTACTAAACACCGTCTGCATCCTAGTATATATTTTTAACTAGAAATTTAAATTAAAGGTGAGAAGTTCTCACCAAAAGCTAAACTAAATGCCCGACTCTTCGTATGTAGGAAATCTTCATCGTTTCTTCTTTCGTCACTTTCATCATCTGTAATCACTACATATATAAAAATCGAATTTTTACTTTGCTATTCAATATATAAAAATCGAATTTTTAATTTGCTATTCAATATATAAAAATCGAATTTTTACTTTGCTATTCAATATATAAAAATCAAATTTTTACTTTGCTATTCAATATATAAAAATCGATTTTTTACTTTGCTATATATATATATAAATAAAAATCAATCTTTCTATGCTATATATATAAATAAAAATCAATCTCTATGCAACTAAAAATCTCGTCTTTACTTTTCTAAAAATCTATTCTTTATCATTTAATGAAAATCATAGCTTTTCATACATTCAAAATTATAGATTTACATATATTAAAAACAATGCTTTAAATAAAGATTAAATTAAATAAAATTAAAACTTACATTTTCGGTTTTCCTTAGAGGAGGGGGCTGAGGAGGCTTGCGGAAAGGGCTGACGTGTCGGGTGGGGGTGCTCAAGCGTCGGGGAAGCCTGCTGGAGGTGCGGCCGCCGGAGTTATGGCAGGAGGTGGCGAATTTGCGCGAGGCTGGAGGGAGCAGGAGAAGAGGGGGGGAAGGTCGAGAGCGGGGGGAGCTTTCCTAGGTGGCGGTGCCGGAGGCGCACCGCCCCCGATGGCCGCGGGTGTGACGATGAGTGGGGGGATCGATTCGGGTTCCACCTCTTTTTTTTTCTAATTTCGAAAATAACGGGGGGGGGGGGGGGGTTGGTAAAGGAGATAGAGTTACATATTTTTTCTTTTCAAAAAGCAACATTTTATTTCGACCTCGAAATCGAACCCACCGCCTGCCATCCATAGCTAATTACCCCCATTCCGAACACAATGGGATATGTATCGTAGGCTGATTCGATCGTTTCGATCAGTCTTCGTCAAAATCAACATATAACTCTATATATTGAATTTGAACGCACATTTCAATTCACCGGGGCCACATACGAGCTCTAAAAATTCTCGAAAAATATTTTCTAACTTCGTATTGACGATACGGTCCTAATAAAACTAATTTCGTCGAATTCTGAGACCGTTTGAAAAATGGTCATTTTCCAGTTGATTAAAATCAACTAAAACTGGTCAAACACGTTTTCCTTTGCCACGCTCACATATTGATTCGAAAAATTACGAAAATAGGAATCTAGCAATAACTTGACATCACGGATCCAACAAAAGAGGTTTCATCGAAATCCGAGGTCGTTTGCAAAATGGTTATTTTTAAGGGCTAGAATTCCATAGCGGCTATTCTGAATTTTCATTTGGCCATAACTTTTGATTCCCGCTATGAAATTTCAATTTTTGGGATTCGTTGGAAAGATATTCACAAATAGATTCTAATATTTTTGGTTTCACTAAAATCCGGTTTATTTTGCACCCGGTACATTCATTTGAACTTTGAAATCGAATTATCGAACTACCGCGCCATTTTCAATTCCTTTTATAATTTAAAATAAATATTTATATTCTAACGACGATTCGAATAAATATATACGTTCGAATTCTGTTCAAAATAAAATTTTCATTGTTATTATTTAAAATAATTCATTTTAAATATTCAAAATTCACTAAAATTGTCAAAATAAAAATTTTAAACTGGCTCGAATTTTCCGGGTTGTTACACTTTCAGTTCCATATGATATATTCTGTTAAACAGAATCAATATAGAAATTCAACTAACTAACTAGCAGTTCAATCAAACAGTCAAAACACAGTCAATCAGCCAATATTTAACAGTTCTAAAAATACAACATGAAATTATAAACTGTTCAGAGTTAGTGAGATTTACTCACATTTGCAGTTCATCGTTAAAGAACGATAAACTGTTGTTTGATTTGAATCAAACACTTTATTTCGCCATAAATTGTAACGAGCTCGGTTTCACTTCCGGTCAATCTCATTGTGTTGCTTCCGTCCATACGATCCCAACGCAACTTACGGTTCGTCAAACTGATAAGGTATGAGAGAGATATCGGATTAACAAGTTTATATTCAAATTTTAAATTAAATAACTTGGTTTATTTTTAGTCGGGCCTCACTTAAATTAAATGGCCCATACCTTTCGGCCCAAACCCGCTCAACACATTTCTCCCTCAAAACCATTTCTATCGCTCCAGGCAAAACTTTGAACACCATTAACCACGTTCATCCACTCCGTTCTCCTCCTACTCTTACACGGTTCCAAATCAAAAACCACCGAAGTGCTCCTCGTCCAAACCCGCATCTGCCAGTCCTCTCAAACCCTTCTCCAATGCCCTCCTCCTATTTGCGACCTGCTGCCAAAGCTCCACGGCTTCAGCAATTTGATCGACCACTTTTTGCACACTTTTTCCCAAAAAAACACCACGGATGCCATTTGATTTCACGAGTTAGATTATATATCCCAAAACAAACATCGATTCCAAAATCAAACCCAAAACTAAACCCTAGTCACACGCTGGCTCACAGACATCGAACTGCAGTTCGTTCGATCCACACAAAAAACCCATCAGACTGAAGAGGGGGTTGTAACGATTGCAAATACATTAATTTGGGAATTTATGGATTTTTATTTCTTTTTCTATGAATTTCTTTCTTGCGTTTTTCTTCACGTTTTTGTTTTCTGTTTTGGCGGCTCAATATTTGATTTTATAAGAGAGATGAAAATATTGTGTGGCTGGAATGATGTGTGGGTGGCCTAGTTTAGGTCCACACAATTTTTAGGATATTTTAGTTATTTTAATCATTTTATACTCGTTTCAGTCTTCTAAAAATCCGTGTGATCACACACGATACCTAAAAATCACGAAACTGGACTTGTAGCTAGAGTTCGACATTACAGTCCCAATGAAACTGGTTTCGTTGAATTCCGACTCCGTATGCTCACACAGCGTATTTTTAACCATCGAAATATCGACTGTTTTTCACTCTAAAAATTCGTACGGCCACACAGTGACTCTAAAAATCACGAAACTGGAAATCTAACAACTATTTGACATTGCGGATCCAACAAAATTAGTTTCGTCGAATTCCGACTACGTTTGCAAAAGTGGCTATTTTTAAAGCTCTGGATGACCCATTTAAATATATAAATATATTTAAATATAATTAAATAAAATATTAATAAATTAATATTATCGTATATATTCGCAACAGAATATCATATAGCTCTAAAATATTCCTATATGAACTTCTAACTCGATATTCACTTCTGGGTCAACCCGATATTCGATTTATATTGAAATTCCTTTTTAAAATATAAATAATTCCTTTATACATTATAAAGGAGTTCCACAGGGACTTTTCTGAAATTTGACTTGGACGTAAATCAAAATCTATATGATGAAATACCGATTTTTCTCTTCCACTAGAAAGATATACTCCACCAGCTCCACACATTTCTTATTTCACTGAAATCCGGCTTAAAACTAATCCTGTACATTCAGTTGAAGTTCAAATTGCCAAATTACGAACTGCAGCGCCATTTCAAGCTCGATTATAATTATAATATAATTATACGTTCAAACTGTCATTCAAATAATATATTCGTTAATCAAATTCAATTCTAAACTGAATTAAATATCACAGATGATCCAGTTCACACCATATCATCATTTCAGCCAATTCTGATTATTTCAGAATTAAATATATTATTTAATTCATTATTTTAATTAAATATTCATCATTATTTAATTCCACGACCATTTAATTCACTATATAACTATTTATATAATTAAATTAATTAATTATAATACCTCTGCCAATGCAGGTCATTACATCTTCTCAGGTAAATCCAATCTATATGCGAGCTTCCCAATCTGCTCGACTATCGGAAATCTTCACAAAAACCATATCCCAAACATCGAACTCCAAATCCTTTTGATGCTTATCATCGTAACTCTTCTGGCGATCTTGGGTTGCCTTCATTCATTGATGAACGATATCAATACAATCCGATGTTTCTCTTATCAAATCTGGCCAAAGTATCAACTTATCTTTAGTCTCTAACCATGCCGGAGAATTACATGGTCTTCCATACAAATACCTCGTATGGTGCCATCCCAATGCTTAACCGGTTCTGTTGGTATATGCAAACTCAAATAAATGTAGATGGTCTTCCAACGATCCCTCAAAAAACAGTACATAAGCTCTAAGGAGATCTTCCAATACCCGATTAAATTTCTCAGTTTGACCATCAGTCTGGGGATGATAAGCCATAATCAAACATAACCCGGTTCACTAAATCTCTTGCAAACACTTCCAAAATCCACTTGTGAACAATGAATCTCGATCACTCACTATTCTCTTCAAGATATCATGGAATCGAACTATCCATTAAATGTATAGCTTGGCCAACTTAGATGTTGTCCTAGTCAATTTGATAGGAATAAATCTAGCGCTCTTAGTCAAACGATCCACCATGATCCAAATTCCTTTATTTCATGCCCTGGTCTTAGGCGGTCCATCGATAAAGTCCATTGATATCTGCTCCATTTTCACATAGGAACTTCTAATAGCTAAAGAAATCCACTTGGCTTCATCAGTTAAGCTTTCGCCAATTGGCAATTCATGCATTTGTAAATAAAATTTCCAACATCCCTCTTCATCCCTTCTCAGTAGTAAATTCGCTTCATCCCCCGATGCATCTTATTAACACTAGAATGAATTGTCAACTTTGAGTGATGACATTTCCTCGGAACCTCATCTCTCAATCTATCAATATTAGGAACAACCAGTTGTCCTTTCTTCCGAAGCCAGCCATCTAGATCGACCTAGAATTCCTTATCCTTTTTTGGTTCTGTTCTCACTTCCATCTTTTGGATAATCTCGACAAGATTTTCGACACGCTTCTGGCTTTTGCCAATCCTTTCAATGAGAGTAGGTCTTATCGATAAGCTTGCCAACATTTCAGGCTCTAACTCACATCTAGGCTTGAAATCCAGTTTTTCCATGTACTCGAGGTATTTCCATTCCGTAAACATTGCTCCCAAATTTGCATGTCTTCGAATCAATGCACCCACCATTGCGTTACCATTACAGGAGTATAGGTAATACCAAAATCGTAAGATGCCAAAAACTCTAACCACCATTGTGGTCGAGGATTCAAATCCTTTTGGAAGAAAAGATATTTCAATGACTTATGATACGTTAACAACTCAAATCGAACTTCCAACAGGTATTGTCTCCATATCTTCAGAGAAAACACGATCACTGCCAACTCCAAATCATTATTCGAATAATTCCTTTCGTGCAGCTGCACCTGTCGACTCACATAGGCCACAATTCTATCCTCCTGTTTTCACCAAAAATGGTTCAAACACCAAAGTGTATAAGGATTGCACTTCTCCAATGTGGTTAGAAAATAAATGGAGCCGCACTCAACAACAATTGAAAGTAAAAATTCAAAGGAAACAAAATGGAGATGAGGTTTAGAGTGGTTCAGCCTTGTGTTAGGCCTATATCCGCTGTGAATGAAGTTTTCATTCATATGATAATGATTACAGGACACACCAACCCTTATTCTTTATACATCTTCCTATTCTTTCAATATATTCTCACTTTTTCATACAAATCTTGCTCAGACTCATGAGATTCAATGGAGGAATGGCAGGATCTATGATAAAGAAGGGCGGATAGGCGACGGAGGAGGAGGATGTCTTCAATCTTCTGTGCTTATAAGATTCTAATAGAAGCCATGGCCAATTGGATGAAAGATCTTCGGGTGATAATGAAGATCATGGTTATCAAATGTTTAAGGAATGGCTAAGGATGGAATTTAGCAGCACTTCATGGTGGTCGGAGGTCCCCCCTTTTCAGTGGCATTCATGGCCTATTTATAGGCCAGCCTCCCTCGAAGAAATGAATTGGAGTTCCTCTTTGTAGGCTACAGATCGCCTAGCTTTTTAATTACGAACATGCCCCTGCTTAGCTGTAGCCAACTAGCGACGGCTATTTCCAGTTGTCCTGCATGAGCGACTCCATAGGAGCGAGTAGTTTTGCAAGATCGAATGACGTATCTTCATGTTTAAGCCTTTCGTAACTTCACTTGCGTATACTGCTTGATTGGAGCATTTATATCTGATGGTAGACAGGTGACTGAGTAAAACTTGTAAAGCTGTTATGCGTGCAATTCTCCTGATTGTAATACTAGTGGTAGTTCAGAGAACGAATGATAAGGGATCCATGCGCGGTTCCATGGGTGGATGACTGCAGAACAAATCAAGTGAATGGGATTAGTTCCCTTCTTTGTCTTGTGTGACCGATTTCCTTGATGCAAGAACAAACAACTTTCTAATATGGGCGATCTCTACAGGCGAGTGGATTGGTTGAAGCTGTCGTGTTTGAATGTAGGCCGATGGGCGACCAACACTTAATTTGAGGAAAACAACCGATTGAAATAGTAATGACAGATTGAGGAGAGAACGACCAGGGTTGTAATATGTAAGTGGACATAGAGCGTGTGCGCCATCCTTGGTGTCTTTGGACTCTCATCTGACCGATGGGGCAATTCTTCTCCTTGCTTTGTTCAACCAAACTTCCTGATATTGGGATAAGCGGAGTGATACTTCCAGGCTGTGTGTGTGACTTCATAGGTGCGAGTGTTGTATAAGAACCACTGATTGGATAGGTCTTGGCATATTGAACGAGTGGACAGGCAATGAGTGCATAGGCGTGTCTTGTAGAAACTTTCTGGTCAGTGTAGGAACGACCGACCAGATCATACTATGCCTTTTGTAATTCTCTAGTTGGTGTATCTGTACTTGATGGTGGATGGGCGACCGATCGAAGCTTATAGGGCTCCCATACTAAGCCATGGCTTCGAGTGTTCTGGAGTTGGTATCTGTCAGGCTATTAGATAGCGTATGATTATAACATAAATGATTGATGGACGAGAGTCCGAGGTCGTAATCCATGAGCGGTGCATGGGGTACATGTGTGACCTTCTTTAGTATTCTTATATTCCCTGATAGGAGCGACTGCTTTCTTTGGTCATAACGGTCGATCCTCTGAGCTGGGCTCATTTGTTGTGCTCTTGGTTATGTGCAAGCGACCCTCGGATATTAGAGCAGGCGAACCTTACTTCGAGTACAAATCTCCTAAGCTTGCCTGGGCTGTATTAACTTTTGGCGTAGTCAAATCAAGCTGTATGACTGGTGTGAGACTTATTAGTTTTGATTTTGTGTGTTCCTCCTTGTCGATCTATTCAGAGCGATTCGAGCATCTTGGTTTGCTCATGCATGTCTAAGCTCTGTAGTGATCATTATGCATATCTTGTAAAGATTTGATGTACTAATTAGGGATAAACACAATCTACATCAGCATTGCTCCAAGTACAGTACCACATGCATCAGTGTATACCACCATTTCCTCATTCCCACTTGGAATAGTCAAAATAGGAGCACTCGTCAGTACCACTTTCAGGATTCTAAAAGAATTATCACACTTCGATTCCCATGTGAACACTTGATTCTTCTCCATCAATCCTGTTAACGATGCAACTATCTTGGAGTAATCCTTGATAAATCGATGACAATATCCTGCCAACCCATGGAAACTCCTCATGTCTGTCGCATTCTTAGGCCTATCCCAGTCCTAGATTGCTGCCACCTTAGCGGGATCCACCACTATTTCGTTTCCAGAAACAACATGGCCTAAGAACCTAACTTCATTCTTCCAGAAGTGACACTTCGAAATCTTAGCTCTCAACTGATGCTTTCATAAGATCTTCAAAATAACTCGCAGGTGCATCTTATGATCTTCCTCATTCCGGGAGAAAACCAGAATATCGTCCACGAATACAAGCACGAACTTCTTTAACTGATCTATGAAACTCTATTTGTAAGATCCACGAAATATGCTAGTGCGTTGGACAACCCAAATGGCATCACCAGCCACTCGAAGAAACCGTATGGTGTCCTTAAAGCTGTCTTTGGCACACTATCCTTCAGCACTCTCAACTGGTGAAATCTCGTTGCCAAATTCGTTTGGGAAAACACCTTGCCTTCATGAAGCTGATCAAACAAGTCGTCTATTTCTCAACTCCTTTTAGCCTACTATCTTGTTTAATGCTTCCAGTAACTCTTGATTGATTAAGGCAATTTTCCTTTAGATCCAAAGCATCATGATTGTTTTAGGTGAGTTCTCGCTTTTTGCTTTGCCATGTTTTGCTCGAAAGTTGCCGATTTCATAGATAGTTTCGAGCTGAGGTATTCTTACGTGAGCTTTGATCAAATCGAATATGGATTGCGATTTTGACAAAAATTAGGTTTGTTTGATGAGGGTGTTGCTGCAATATGAACCTAAAAAGCATGAAATTTTTTCAAAACTTCGATTTTGATTTTGCCTACTAACCGTTTGCCGGAATGCCTCAAACATTATTGGCTTAAACTAAATGCGACTTCTGCTTACGTCTAAACCTGGATGGGCTGTTTTGAGTAACATCCAGTCTTCAGACTGAAATGGCCCTTTGATGTTCGGCACACCCTGAAATGTCTTTGATCTTTTCTTTAGGCTCGAGGATGAAATCGTTTATGTTAAGAAGATAAAGGAAGAAGATAATGAAGAAGGTTGGCAGGAATAGCAGGCCGAAGTGTCGAAGGAACTTGGGCAAATGTGTCCCTCAGAGAGGTCGTACGCTGGATGAACCTCTCATCCCAGATACTCACACTGCTTCTGACCAACTACCCTTGGCTTTTCCATCCATCACCTCAAATTTTGCTGATCTTCCAACAATCATACGTAGGCCTTTTTATGTTCCTAATCCATGTCATCCAGTATTTGCTGAACGATTCGAAGGTTGGTGTTTAGAAGGCATGTGCTCTGACTTGAACATAGATCCGTTTGACAAATGGATTATTGCTAGTAAGGTGGATGCAATGAAAAACTGCATACTAACTGAATTTAACCAACTAGAGGTGCATCCAAGTTTGGTTGAAGGCCTTATTATGGAGGTCAAGGATTACATTGTAAGGCAATTGGGCGCTTGGCATACTCTTGCTGGTGATCTTCAGAGGTTGAACATAGAGAACATTGAATTAATCCATGCTTTGGAAAAAGACAAGTTTGGGCTTATCAAGGCCCTTAAATCCTTGGAAAGGGCCACTGCTTTTTCAACCTGAAAATCATAATTGGCTAGCTTTATATTTTATTATTTCCGCCGTTTATCTTAATGTACTGCTAGACTGGCTTGTTTATACGGGTGCCAGCCCTGCTTATTATCATATGCTTTGTTGGTGACTTTATGGCTGATTTATACCATAATTTTTCCTTTACATATACATATATGGTTTAATTATTTTCTCATTGGTGCGTCGCATGTTACACCTTTATCGCTGTTCACTTGTATGGTTGAGCATTTTTGTTAATCATATGACTGCGCTCGACTCATGGCGTGCGATGTTAACATTAGTAGTTCATTTTAACATTAAGGTTAAACTCCTACACCAAAGTCCATTATAATCTTAGACGTTCAAGCATTTACCTATGTTTTAGTAGCTTGTTAACTCAAATCCCTCGGGGTTCGAACTGGAATACATGCCTCTCGAAGAGGTTTATGTTTCCCATGTTTAATTTGCATTTTTCACTCGATTAAACATGCCTTTTTATATATACATGTTTGTTGTTTTTTATTAAAGTGTATTCAATCGCACTCCTCAATGACTCGGTGACCCAAGCCATTGGAGACTAGTCTTGAATACGTGCCCCCAGGGGAAAACTTGGGTTTCTAGTTTTCGATCCATTTTAAGTCCTGCTTGATCTTGTTATTTTGATTTCAAGAAAGACCTAGAATGGATACCCCCTTTCGGGTAGGATTTCGGATTTTTGTTACCCCCTTTCGGCTAGGATTTCTGATTTTTGTTACCCCCTTTCAACTAGGATTTCTGATTTTTGTTTCTTCATGCTTCATCCCGGGAGGTGGACACTAATTATTCTCATCAAGTTTTTGTTCGATTTAAAGAATTCGTATCCTGCACCTAACAAGATGCTTCTTTGGGACTAACAATTTCCATCCGTAGGAAAAATTTATGACATCTTTGTATTTTCCTCAAAGCTTGACGATAGCCTTTCCAACGGATGCTTGCTAAAAGTTTGGCGTGTTACATAATGAAAAGTGTAGCCTTCTAACTTGCAGCTTGCTTATTACGCCTTTCCAAACCATTTATTTTTCGAAGCGAAGTGCTTGTTTATCTGATTTAATTCACACAATGTTTTTGGCTCCCAAATTGTTTTGCTTGGAACATGCTTTTGGAAGCCTTCCGGTATGGTTTAGTTGTCAATGAGTGACCACTTCTATTATGCCTGCATTTTAGGAAACCAACTTTTAGTATGAGCTTGGAAGTATGTTACTCAAGTAAGCACATAATTTTTGGTTTGTGAGGCATTTGCAGGTAAATTACTATTGATTACTTTCATGAATATAATAGGTTACAAAGTATAATAGAGTAACTATGGTTCTTAAGTAATAAGGCAAGACAAAAATAATAAAGCAAGGTAAAGTGATGGGAGTTGCTTATTCGGGGTTGCTGACACCAGAAGGCTAACTTCTGGTCCTTAAGTAAGCACCGACTTTGGGTTGGTTTGAACGATTTACTTATTACTTGTTGCCCCTTGCATGTGGGGACTTGGGGTAGTGCTCATGAACTCGTATGTATTGCTATAAACTATTCCTCCTGATCAGTCCTTCAATTAATGATTTTAAGTGCCTTCAGTCATTGGTATCGTGCCCTGGCTGGTTATGAAATTGACAAAATTATCCTGATCTCATAGCGGCCCCTCTAACTTGCATTTATTTCAAGATCGGATATTTCTCCGTATCCTTAGTTGCCATGAAAATATTCCTTATGGTGTCATTGAGGGGGTGAGCTCAGAATTCTTAAAGAAGCATAGCTTCTTCTTAACTCGGTTATCTTTTCCTTTATTATTCTTCTCCTGACTGCTAAAGTAACTTTGCGCACTACCTTCCCCTTTTTGCGGTTCACATATTGGATTCTCTTCAATATTCATATATTCCTCGGTTTTACTGAGGAGTTGCTCGAGTGTGCGTGGTTTCTTTTTCTTTATTCACCGTCCTAACATTGCCTTCTTACATATGGTCCCCTTCAAGGCCATCAGCACTAGTTGGGGTTCATAATTTTCGACCTCAGCCACTGCCATATTAAAGGGGGTGAGAAAGTGTTTGATGGACTCTCCTGGTCTTTGTTGTATTTCACTTAGGTCCATGACATCCCGGATTCTAGCTGTTTGGAATCTGAATTGCATACTGAAAAATTTGGCCAAGGTAGAGAAGTCGTCCACAGAATTCGGTGGTAGCTTTGTGAACCAAAGGTAGGCCACCCCCTCTAAATAAGTTCGAAAGTATAGGCATTTGATCTCATCGATGGCACGCGTCCCGTCCATATGTTGATCATATTTGCATATGAATACATTAGGGTTGCTTGTTCCTTTATAGGATTGCAATGTTGGAGGCTTAAATTCCTTTGGATATATAGCCATTTTGATTTTTCGGTGAGTGGGGTCTTAGTAGGAAAAAATTCCCACTCCTTTCGATTATCCTCCTGTTTCATGCTCCCCTTCACAATTTCACATGCCATTTCTGAAGTATATTCTAGCTCTTTGTTCTAACTCATGGTATGAGCACCTTCTCCCTTGCCAACTTCTTGTCGTGCGTGTAATTACAGTCTGGATACGGGGAATATGGGGTTTCCTTCGAGAGGAATGCCCCCTTCGTACGATCATCAGACTATTGAGAGGTTATGCCATCGGAATAATTGCACATAGGTGCTTTAGCCTTCCTGTGGTCCAGGTTAGCATGATATGTAACTTCCTGAATAGAATTTCCATGTTTCGTGCTTGAAGCAGAGGATTCCGTATCGTAGGCTTGACTTGTTCGAGCATGTAAAAAACAAGTGGCACTTAGCATGGATTTTGCATTAGCGGCTTGAATAGCGAACATCGACTCAAGTTTCTTCATCATTGCACTATTTGCAATGGTTATCTGACTTGTCAGTCCTGCTATCGCTTCTTCCAATTCCATTTTAGTTATAGCAACCTCGTCTCTTGACGATTCTCCTATCTCGAGATGAGTGGTATGCGATTTGACAATACTAGTACTGTCGGAGGGGCATTGACTTCACGAATGGTTTCCTTTGGTATACCCATGATTTCAAGCTAAGTTTTGTGAGAAGATCTCGTTGAATTTCAACTAGGAAGGATGCAAATACGGCCCTACGGGCGCTAAATGTTTTCACCAAAATGGTTCAAACACTAAAGTGTACATGGATTGCACTTCACCAATGTGGTTAGAAATGGAGAAGCACTTAACAACAATTGAAAGCAAAAATGCAAAGGAAACAAAATGGAGACGAGGTTTAGAGTGGTTCAGCCTTGTGTTAGGCCTACATCCACTGTGAATGAAGTATTCATTCTCATGATGATGATTACAGGACATACCAACTCTTGTTCTTTATACATCTTCTGATTCTTTCAATGTATTCTCACTTTTACGTACAAATCTTGCTCAGATTCACGAGATTCAGTGGAGGAATAGCAGGATCTATAATGAAGAAGGGCAGATAGGAGACGGAGGAGGAGGATGTTTTCAATCTTCTGTACTTATAGGATTTTAACGGACTCCATGGCCAAACGGATGAAAGATCTTCGGGTGATAATGATGATCATGGTTATCAAATGTTTAAGGAATGGCTAAGGATGGAATTTAGCAGCACTTCATGGTGGCCAGAGATCCCCCTTTTCAGTAGCATTCATGGCCTATTTATAGGCTAGCCTCCCCCGAAGAAATGAATTGGAGTTCCTCTTTGTAGGCTATGGATCGCCTAGCTTTTTAAATACGAACATGCCCCTGCTTAGCTATAGCCAACCGGCGACAGCTATTTCCAGCTGTCCTGCGCGAGCAACTCCACAGGAGTGAGTGGTTGTGCAAGATTGAATGACGTATCTTCATGTTTAAGCCTTTTGTAACTTCATTTGCAAATACCGCCTTATTGGAGCATTTATATCTGATGGTAGACGGGTGACTGAGTAAAACTTGTAAAGCTGTTATGCATGCGATTTCCCTGACTGTAATACTAGCGGTAGTTCAAAGAACGAATGATAAGGGATCCATGCGCGGTTTCGTGGGCTGATGATTGTAGAATGGATCATGTGATTGGGATTAGTTCCCTTCTTTGCCTTGGGCGACCGATTTCCTTGATGCAAGAACAAACGACTTTCTAATATGGGCGATCTCAACAGGCGAGTGGGTTGGTTGAAGCGGTCGTGTTTGATTGTAGGCGGATGGGCGACCAACGCCTTAATTGGAGGAAAACGTCCGATTGAAACAGTAATGACAGATTGAGGAGCGAGCGACCAGGGCTATAATCTGTAAGTGGGAATGGAGCGCGTGCGCGATCCCAGGTGTCTTTGGACTCTCATCTGATTGATGAGGCAATTCTTCTCCTTTCTTTGTTCAACCAAACTTCCTGATACGGGGATAAGCGGAGTGATCCTTCCAGGCTGTGTGTGCGACTTCATAGGAGCGAGTGGTTGTATAAGAACGAGTGGTTGCATAGGTCTTGGCAAATTGAATGAGCGGACGGGCAATGAGCGCACAGGCGTGTCTTGTCAAAACTTTCAGGTTAGTGTATGAATGGCCGACCGGATCATACTAAGCCTTCTGTAATTGTCTGGTTGGTGTATCTGTACTTGATGGTGGATGGGCGACCGATCGAAGCTTGTAGGGTTGCCATATGTGCGAATGTTCTGGATTTGGTATCTGTCAGGCTAGTAGATAGCGTATGATTATAACGTAAATGATTGATGGACGAGAGTCTGAGGTCGTAATCCATGAGCGGTGCATGGGGTACATGTGCGACCTTCTTTAGTATTCTTATATTCCCTGATAGGAGCGACTGCTTTCTTTGGTCATAAAGGTCGATCCTTTGAGCTGTGCTCGTTTGTTGCGCTCTTGGTTATGTGCAAGCGACCCTCGGATATTAGAGTGGGCGATCCTTACTTCGAGTACGAATCTCCTAAGCTTGCCTGGGCTGTATTACCTTTTGGCGTAGTCAAATCAAGTTGTATGACTGGTGTGGGACTTATTAGTTTTGATGTTGTGTGTTCCTCCTTGTCGATCTATTCAGAGCAATTCTAAGCCCTGCAGTGATCGTTATGCATATCTTATGAAGATTTGATGTACCAATTAGGGATAAACACCTTCTACATCAACACTGCTCCAAGTACTGTACCATATGCATTGGTGTATACCACCATTTCCTCATTCCCACTTGGAATAGTCAAAATATGAGCACTTGTCGGTCTCTCTTTCAGGATTCTAAAAGCATTCTCACACTTTGCATCCCATGTGAACACTTGATTCTTCTTCATCAATCCTGTTAACGGTGCAACTATCTTGGAGAAATTCTTGATAAACTGACGATAATATCCTGCCAACCCATGGAAACTCCTCACGTCCGTCGCATTCTTAGGCCTATTCCAGTCCTGGATTGCTGCCACCTTAGCGGTATCCACCGCTATTCCGTTTCTAGAAATAACATGGCCTAAGAACCTAACTTCATTCTTCCTGAAGTGACACTTCAAAATCATAGCTCTGAACTGATGCTTTCACAAGATCTTCAAAACAACTTGCAAGTGCATCTATGCTCTTCCTCATTCCGGGAGAAAACCAGAATATTGTCTATGAATACAAGCACGAACTTCTTCAACTAATCTCTGAGAACTCTATTCGTAAGATCCATGAAATATGCCAGCGCGTTGGTCAACCTAAATGGCATCACCAACCACTCAAAGAAACCGTATTGTCCTTAAAGTTGTCTTTGACACACTATCCTTCAACACTCTCAACTGATGAAATCTCATTGCCAAATTCGTTTCGGAAAACACCTTCCCTTCATGAAGCTGATCAAACAAGTCATCTATTCTCGACAATTGATACTTGTTTTTTTAGTCACCTTGTTTAGCTCACGATAATCCACACACAATCACAAAGAACCATCAGCCTTGGTTGCAAACACAACTGGTGCACTCCATTCAGAAATGATCCTCCAAATGAATTCTTTTCCCAAAAGGTCTCATACTTGTACCTCTAACTCTCGTTGTTCTCTAGGCGCCATCCACCTAAGGGGAATAATGATAGGTCTAGCACCTTCAACCAAATCGATCCTGAACTCAATCTCATGATGCAGCGACAAACCTTTGACCACTTTAAATACATCATCTAACTCGCTAGCAATCGACACAGATGACAAGTTTTCCCATGTAATCACAAGCGAATATAAAAAGCATAAAAAGCATACGAATACACCATCTTCTGGCTTACATCAAATCAAACCATTTTCCCTTTTACATTCACAATTGTTACCTTGACGTAATATTCAACCATAAGTCTCCTTTCAGTAATGTTCAGTAATGGCGGATCTCTCCTTTCAATTTCCTGTACCACCTAAATATCACTCTTCTTTTCGTCATCTCTCTTCGCCTATTCATCACTCTCATCCTTCTCGTGCTTCCTGTCTCCTTCTTCTCATCTTTCTCTGTCTCCTCGTGCCTCTTTTCCTCCTTCTCATTCGCAGTCTTTTCGTCAATCTGTTCTTTCTCAGCTTCATTTGGTTCATTTTCTCCTGATCGTTTATCTCCACTTGATTCATCTGTTAATCGTCATGTAGATCCTCCTCCTACCTGTGATCCTATCCTCCCAGCGCCTCCTCTTGTTCGTTCTCGTATTCATCAGCCTTCTGTCCCTAAATTGCAATGTCAAAATCGATTTGAGCCTCTTACTGTCAGTCAATCAGAACCTCTGGTCAAATCTTATGCACAAGTTGCATCATCTGCTCTGTTCGTTCCACCTAAGCCAAATTTAGGTAAAAGATTAACTCCCCTTCCAAAGTTCAAAAGTATTTTAGATATAGTCAATTTTTTGAAGAGGGAACGTTGTTGCCTATAGTGTGCATGCAAAGGCCACGTGGCAAGAGTTTGTAGGGAACTAAAATTTGTTATTATTGTGGTTTTTATGGACATTCGAGTCCTCACTGCCATATAAAAAGAAAGAATCAGAAGGCTTCAAATAATAAGCAAAAAGGTGTCTCTTGAAATTATGTCTCTTCTGCAAAATGCGTCCCTAGAGGCAATAGTTAAACTGAAATTCCTTCAAATCATAAGTCGCGTCAAAACTCCAGCTGTCAACAATCGGAGCAAGCATCCCCCACTCATTTAAACACCCCATCCTCACCCATTTCCTCGCAAGCAGAAAAAATGAATTGCTTTTTAAGGGAAGACCCTTCTCTTTACATTATCGGAACCGTTCTTACTGGCAATTGGAATGTAGAATCGCTCTCATACTATCTCTCTGTAACTCTAGACTATCAGACATGGCCCATGTGGATCCTCGCCAACAATTCCTTTCTGATTTCTTGTCCAGACAATGAAAAGCGGGATATGGCTCTTCGTTTATTTTTTTTGGCTAAACCAGGAGGGACTTTGTTTCTGGAGCCTTGGATTGATGATGAACGTGAACCCTCTCCAGCTTTAGAAATTGAATCTTGGGCTAAAGTGGAGGGGTTCCCAGAATTTTTAAGATATAATGTATCAGCTGTTATGGAGATACTTAAACCCATTGGTAAAGTTCTTATGTTGGATGATTGTGACTGGGCACATTTTGATCACCGTTCTCTACTGATTAAGGTTGCATTTTATGAAGGAATTAGAGATTGCACTAAGTTTGCAGCTAATATTAATGAGAAAAT
Organism: Allium sativum; assembly: GCA_030737875.1. NCBI lineage: Eukaryota > Viridiplantae > Streptophyta > Magnoliopsida > Asparagales > Amaryllidaceae > Allium > Allium sativum. Next base: position 74,195,723 of record CM060924.1, read on the forward strand.
ACATATTCTTAAGGTGGAGCGCTGTGTTCATGAACACCATGGTACTAAACCTGAAACTCTACTAATTGGAAACTTTATGGACCAGATAATTCCATGTATTCATGAGGATTTGGTCCAACCAAGCTCCGAAGAATTCCATGATGTTATGGTGAATGAAGTAGTTTTACATGTAGTCAATCAACCTATTGCTACAAATGGTGAAAATTAGCAACTCGTAGTACATCATCAAAATGATTTCAATCAAATTAACGAAGAGGTTGACAATGATGAGGTTCACCATAACATTAATGATATGCAAGATGATAATTTGATGCCACCTGCTTCATTGCATCTTGCTTCGATCCCACAATTTATTCCTTTCAACATTGAAGCTCCTCAACCTGATGTGTATCCAGTTAATCCCTCTTCCGCTCAACATAACATGCCTATTCAGCAAAATTTTCCTCCTTTGATTGCACCTCAGACGGACAGGTAGGTTGACTGGCCTCAATTCCTTTCTCCTGTGATGGTCTGTCGGAGTGCTAGGAACATCAGAATGGAACCTCGTCCTGAAGGTTTGGGTAGCTTTTATACTTCTATTATTATTATTTCTAACAATAAAAGTTTGAATAAAAAAATTTCACGTCGCATGGTGGTGAGTTTGCATGATGTGCATTATTTAGCCATGCAAGAACTCAAAAAGGAGCGTATTAATGATCCCCAATGAAATTGGTATCATGGAATGTTAGAGGATTAGGAGATTTTTCTAAATGCCATGCAAACAATCTGACTCTTGCCCCCTGAAAGTAGATATATTTTTTTTACAAGAAACTAAACTTCATAACCCTTCTCATTACCACTTTAAACTCATTGGAGGATCATCTCTAACTAGCTGGCTTCATGTTGATGCTATTGATACTAAAGGTGGTTTAATCACTGCATGGGATGAGTCTGTTTGGTCTCCCCTTTGGTCTTGTTTTAACACTTCAATTTTGCATGTAGCACTTTGTCATCTTCCCTCAAATAGAACATATTACTTCTCTAATGTGTATGGTCCACAAAATGTCCATGATAGAATTCAACTACGGTCTGAATGTCGAGTTGTAGCATCTCAGTTTCTTGGTCCATGGTAATGGATGAGGACTTTAACACCACAAGAGTTTCTTCTGATAGAAATTCTGGTAATATTTCCCCTGATCCTGATGCTTTTAACTCTTTTATCTTCGATTGCTCATTGATTGACCCACCCATTAGCAATCGGCTTTATTCTTGCTTTAATGCAAAACTTTTTCCATCTCTAACTAAACTTGACCGCTTTCTTTATAATTGTGCCTGGGATGATTCCCATCCTTTAACCACTGTCCATGGCCTTGCTACCACAATTTCGGATCATTGCCCTATTTTACTTAATTCTGATCTTCTCTCGGTCACCAAGAGGCCTTTCAAATTTGAAAGGCTTTGGCTTCTCGAACCATCTTTTGATGATTTTATTCTCTCTATCTGGAATCAGCATTTCAATTCCTCTTCTGCTACCCGTCGCATCGTTCTGAAATTGAGATCATTGAGAAATTTTTTAAAGCCATGGGCTAAATCTATATGGGGCTCTCTTCGTTCTCGCATTTCCTCAATTCAAAATGATATTCTTGGTCTTAATATCCTTGAGGAGTCCCGTCCCCTATCCCCATTTGGAAAAAACAATTTGTCTGAACTTGAAAAAGAGTTAGAAAGGCTTATCAAACAAGAAGAGATTTGATGGAAACAGAGATCGAAAGCTAAATGGCTTGAAGAAGGGGACAAGAATACTTCATATTTCCATTGATTAGCTAATGGATTGGTCGCCGTAGATCAACTCACATATCTGATATCATTCATAATGATCAAGTTTTCTCTGATCAGGATGATATTCTTCGTCTTTTCTCAGATTAATTTTGTTCTATTCTTGGTGAATCTTCTTTTAGCTGCTCTGATATTGATTGGTCCTCTCTTTACCCTGATTCTCTGTCTTTTGATATTGATCACCCATTTACTGAACATGAAGTTTGGGCCACATTGAATGATATGTCTGACGATAAGGCTCCTGGGCCGGATGGTTTTGGCCCAGTTTTCTTCAAACATTACCAGGCTTTAGTTGAAAATGATGTTTTACAAATGTGTGATGAATTTCATCATAATTCCTCCTCCATTGCTAGAATTAATTATGCCAATATCATCCTCTTACCAAAACATGCCGGAGCAAACAAATTATCTTCTTTCAGGCCCATCAGCTTATTGAATACAACCTTCAAAATAATCACTAATGTCCTAGCTAATCGTCTTCAATCGATCATGTCAAATTTAGTTAGACCTGAGCAATCATCTTTTATTTTAGGAAGAAATATTATGGATTGTGTTGCTGCAACACAAGAAGTTATTTCTTTCTGTCACAATACTTCCACACCTGGTTTTCTTCTCAAACTTGATTTCTCCAAGGCTTTTGATTCGGTTAATTGGTCTTTTGTTCTCAATTTGATGAAACATAGGGCTTTCGTTGATAAATGGTGTTGGTGGATTGAAAACATTCTCACTACCAATTTTTCATCTGTATATGTTAATGTTTTATTTAAATCAAAACGTGGTCTTAGACAAGGAGATCCTCTCTCTCCCTCATTTTTGTGCTTGTAGCTGATGTGTTTAGTCAAATGGCTAGGAAAGCTACACTGGCTGGTTTCCTAGCTGGTATTTCTCTTCCAAATTCAAGTCTGACCATTTCTAATTTGCAGTTTGCCGATGACACCATAATTTTTTCATCTTCTGAACCTAATCATGTTCATGGCTTAAAGGTGCTTCTATATGTTTTTGAACTTGTCTCTGGTCTTTCAATTAATTTTCGTAAGAGTTCCATAATAAAGCTTGGTAAATCAGATCATCTATGTAATCTTATCTCTTCCATTTTTAATTGTCAAGTATCTAGATTCCCTATAACTTATCTTGGTGTTCCCCTTAAGCCCACAAAGCTTTGCAAAGCGGATTGGTTTCCTCTTATTAACAAAATTGAGTCCAGACTTACTTCTTGGAAAGCTAATTCTCTTTCATCAATGGGTCGTTTGGTTTTGGTTAAATCAGTTCTTTTAGCTCTCCCCACTTATTGGATGTCATTTCATAAATTACCAGTTTGGGTAATTAACAAAATTGATTCTATTAGAAGCACTTTTTTATGGAATGGGAGAAATTGCAAGAAATTGGTAAATTTGCAAACTGTTTGCCTTAATCAGAATCAGGGAGGTTTGGGTGTTATCAATCTTTCATTATTTAACATCTCCTTGTTATCAAAATGGGTGTGGAGATTAATCTCTTCGGTCATTTTATTTGGAAAGAATGGATTTTAACATGATATTACAGCTCTAATCCATTTCGTGTCCTTCATTTTAAGCCTATTATCAAAATGTCCCCTTTTTGGTCTGGTGTACTTTCATCCCTTCCCCGTACTCGTAACCTCTTTCATGTTTCACTTGGTAGTGGAGCAAACTGTATGTTTTGGCATGATGTATGGTTTGACCAACTTCCATTATCCTCTGTGCACTCAACTCTATACTCTCATATTAATCACTCTGATGTCTATGTGGCTAGTATCATTCATAATGGTATATTTGGTCTCTGTCCTGAATGCTCTTTTGACACTCCTGTTCTAATGAATCTGTTTCTATCAATGTTGTGCTCTCTGGTATCCATATAGTTGATTCACCTGATCTCTACACATGGGCACTCTCTCCTTCTAAAGGTTTTTCTGTTGCTTCATGCTATCGGTTCTTAAGTCACTCAGGTAGATGTTTTGCTTTTGCTAGACTTTGGAAATGCAAAACCCCTCCTAAAATGTTGTTTCTTCAGTGATGCTTGATTCACAACAAAATTAATACCCGTAGCAAACTGTTTCGTCACAATATTGTTCCTAACCCCAGCTTTGCCTTCTGTAATGAGCATGATGAAACTATCTAGCATTTGTTTTTTGATTGCAAGTTCTCTTATCCTATTTGTGTAACAGCTAGTATTCATTTATTGGGTCAGTCTCCATATATAACATCATTTTATGACAACTGACAATATGAACCAATGGAGACGCAGAGGGATATTTTCATTATGATTTATTGTTGGTGTATTTGGAAGCAACGCAATGATTTTGCTTTTAACAAAAGAAAAGGCAATGTTATGAGTGTTTGCAGGCAAATTGACTACTTGTTTCGTCTTTGGACAGGAACGCAGGCTGTTCCTTTCAATCTTACTTTGCCACAACCATCTCCAGCTGAATCAGTGGGAAGTAACTCTGTCAATTCAAGCCGTGAATTGATTTGAAGCTGTCTGTTCCTCTTGGTAGCTTGTTTAATATGAATGCAGTCTTTGTAAATTATATTAAGCTATGGTTTTTTCTGGTATCATTGCTTGGCTTGTTTGTTTGTATGTTGATAGCTGTCGTTGTGCAACTTGAATCATTTTCTTTTGGTTACCAGTTGGGCTTGTCAACTGGATATTATCTATATTAATATAATATCATATTAACCGGTTGTGTAGCTCCATGTTACACATATGTTTGCTAAAAAAAACTGTTACCTCGAGCTTGTCACAATCCACTTTAGCTGCACACCTCTTGAGCCAGTCCATACCCAAAATAAACCAAAACCCAGCGAAGTTCAAAATAAAGTAATCACATACAAACGAGAAACCATGACTCGATAACACTAGACCACGACAAATCATACAAAGACTAGACGAACCCCTAACTGGATTAGTCACTACCAACAGTCAATCACAAATCTCGGGTTCCAAACCCAATCGGCACGCAAGCTCATTGCAATTGAAAGAATGCGATGCTCCAGTATCAAACAACACTCGAACTGAAACATCCCTCATAGAAAGCGTACCTTGAACAACAACATTCTTCCCTTTCTCCTCTGTCGTAGGAGCTCTTAAAAAAGATGGAAAAGCCCTCAAAGCATGCACCTCCACTATTTACTTACCCGTTGATGATTCTGGACAATCCTTCTTGTTATGCCCAGGCTTATCACAGTTACAACATTTCCTCTCAGCTTTCGGATTCTTACAATCCTTGGAAAAATGGCTCTTCTGTTGGAAGTTATAGCAAGTCACCTTGCTTTTCTACTTCTTCTGACCGTCGTTCCCTTGCTATTGTTGTTGCTTCCTCTTTCGTTCCACTTTTTCTTATTGCTTCCTTGTTAGGGTTTCGAGTCCTCTTTATTTGCAACAACAATATCTTCCTTAGGAAACAGACTTTCATGCCACAAAGCTTTCTCAACAATCTTCTCATAAGGGTCATCCAAGTGATCCACCAACTGCTTTCCAAGAAGGTATCCAAGCCCATAACAAACTTCTCGTTCTTCTGATAAGGAGTCTCAATATACAAACGAGCATATTTGGATAGCGCTTAAAAATCAGAAATGTACTCCAATATTGGTCTACCTTTCTGCTTTAGCTCGACAAACCTCTTGAAAAGAATAGACTTTTGGGTGGTAGAAATGAACTGCATCTCGAACTTGACTTGGAACTGATCCCATGTGATCTCATCTTTAGGAGTCTTTAAAGTGATTGAGTTCCACCTATCCATAGCTCTTCCCTGTAGCTACCTCGATCGGGGCTTCCTTTTAGTCGCATCATCAATACCTAAGTCTTTAAATACCCGAATGCAAGTATCAAGCCACTCTTGAATATCTACAGTCGGCTCTATCCCCTTGAACGACCGCCTACCAAGGGTAGGGAAATCCTTACATAACTAAGCGAAATCAACCACCTAAGGCACTTGCACTTGAACATCCACAACTACCCCGGCTACCTCTGGAGCGGGTACCCTCCTCATGATAGTTGCCACCATGGCCTTGAACATAGCTGGGTAATCTAGTAAAGCACCATCTCCCCCTCCAGGAGCAAGCTCTTCCCTAGCAATATGTCTCAAAGATCGACGATTCATTCTAAATTTGAAAATTGAACGATTAGTCCACACACGAGAAAAACTGTAATGGAGTTCAAGCACTACTATAATATACACTATAATATAGTAATCAACCATTAGAAAAGTACAAATACATCTCTCATAGTCTTTACGTCTACGAACTTTGGATAAAACCGATTAACCAAAGCTTTGGTACCAAATGTGACGACCCCCCGTCCACTTGAAAAAACCAAGGACAAGTGCGTTGTATGACGTGCCAAGCCGATGCGCGACGATCAGCAGGGTAGAATAACTCACACGAAAACTTGTCATACGTATAACTCGCAGCACATGGATAAAATATAATAGAACGTACACAACAGGATAAAATAGTGAAGCAGAACTAAACATAATATCAAACTTTTCATATCATCATGAAAATATCCATACAAACATCTGTATCAAATCTGAATCTGAACAAGCAGCCTAACTACAAGTTCACTCAGAGTAGCAGATCAACAATATCAGTGAAAACAATAGTATGTATAGTAGAAACTAACACGTAAGCCTGCAGTTCGTCGTCGTTTAACAACATCGTCATCATCAAGAACTACTACTAGCTATCTGCTACATAGTCTTCCCATACATAACATGGATGAATAACCCAAGGTAATATGAGGGAAACATAAAACCTTGAGTTAGAAAAAAGTTTTAATAAGCGATAAAATAGCTAACAACATCATCAATAGAAACCAACAATCAACATAGAAGAAACCCAAACCCGTCTCCTTCACAATAGACACTGATAGCCTTTCTCAGAGAATTAGAGAAGAAATAAACAGTACATCCATAGCACCAATTATCCAGTGTAGACCATCCTAATCGTGTTCAACACCTCTCAAGCACAAACCCCGAAAGCCGTAATCAACATCAGATAAGCACCTAAAAGATATCTCCCTCGACATTGAATAATCCACACATGACGATACAAGCAAACAATAGTATCCATGACTCTGGCTTTTACCGCTTGCCTTGCCATAAAACCACCGTGAATCATATGACTGGCCCATTTTTCCATCCATTAAGGACTAATGGTAACCCCTCTTCTAGCAAAACTTCATATGCCATAGTGACTTGTATCTAGGCCCATCATAACTGCCAAAGGTACTTGACTAATCATCTAGTCTTTGGGTGCCTCTATTATACCCCTACTTTGAGTCGGCTAGATCCTCCAACTAACGACGATCCCTTGGTCTTCAACAACTCTAGCTATCCACCTTGATGACAATTCACAAGCTCAAGAGCCTTATTGAGCAACCATTATGCACGAGCTCAAACATCCTTGAGTCATCATCAAAAACTTTGTTGCATTTCATCAATTAACGAACACTTCACTTGCTTTGAATATCCCAACTGAATTCACCTTGAAGCAATGCCCATCTTTAAACCAAAATAAGCTTTATTTGGTCAAGTATTAGATGGATTGCACCCTTCCTAGATTGCAACCGATTCATATGGATCATACTCCATTCACACCGACCCATCCAACTCTTGCCAAAGATCCATGCGGTTTATCCTCACTCACATGGTCCAGGAGATCCACGACCCATCAATGCCTATGACCCAAATCCGATCCAAGCTTTCATACACGGTCCATCACCGAATCCTAGCTCACGCGATCCATCATGGCCGATCCAAGCTCCACCCTCGCTCATCCGACCAGACTTTATCACACACAATCCGATCCATCCTCGAGTCGATCCATCATTAATGCAACCCGATCCTTCAATTTGCACTTGATCAAATTGCTTCAATAATGCTTGGCCGATACATGGTCACCGGTTCATCAATCAGCAATCCATCACCATGCTATTTTCGAACGATCCAATGTTTTTGCCATGTTTCGACCGATCCATCCATTTCTTGCATCACACTGCGGGCGATCCATACTTTCTACATCACCACCGACCGATCCATCACCAAATCTACCTTTTTCCGAACGATCCACACTTTACACGTATGCACTGATCCGACCCGTCTTTCACGACCAACAACACACATAAATCCATAGAATCTATGCATTAACGACGAACATCTATGCATCCATCACATCCAAATCGACCAATTTCATCCAAAAAATCAATAGCACAACAAATCAATCATCAACTACCATTATCACATCAAATAATCATTATACAATCATATGAAATTCACAAAATCATAAAAAAATGATAAATAAATCGATAAATGGATCTAAACTTGCATAAACATAGAACTAGCATATGAATTTACCATTATAATCTTGCTATATTAGATCCTATGGTGATTCAAATTAAAAACATACTTACTTTGACTAGATCTAGGTGAAAACGACTTGACATGACGAAATTAAGATCAAACAAACCCATATATTCGATTGAATTCATGGAGAGATGCTTATCACTCAACAAATCCACAAAATAGTTTGAAATCACCAAATCCCAAATCCGACAGCGAAGAAAGGCTTCCGAATCAACTCAATTGATGCGATCTACCCTTCCTCCATGTTCATCTTCAATTCTAGCTTGTAGATTTATGAATTGAAATGAAGTGGAGGTGTATTTGGTTGAGCCGAAGAATCACATGCACCCAACCAAATGAGAGAATGAAGAAACTAAATTATTCTCTCTACCCATACCATTCTGTTTATAACCAACAGCCCCTAGGCTTAATGAGCGTCGCTAATCATCCTACTAATGACTAATTAGTCTGTCCAGAAAACTAGCAACATTAAAACAGCCATTCCTCCCAAATCACTTAGCCAAAACTTTGATATGACCACTCTACGGAATTGTAAACACTTCCTATCCAATGACATCGATCCAAGCGCCTGATTCGATCCTAGTCAAAAATTATTCCCTAAACAAAAATAATAGGGGGAAATGGTCACAAATAAAATTGATAAAAATTGTGAACATGACACACATCCCAAGAATAACATATCAAAAGTTGAGAATGATCCAACCCTTGGAAAATTAAATAAAAATATTTTACGATCCTTTGATACGTAAAATGCGGGTCATTACATTCTCCCCCCTTTAGGCATTTCGCCCCCGAAATCCCAAGCAAGCACAAACAAATAAAAACACATTTCACATGCCTATCATCTACGAGCAGCCAATCCGCCGTCTAATCTAGCATCCGTAAAGCCATGCATCCATAGCCTTAACTTTACATGCAAAATTCTAATAATAGCCAAGCCAACGGTCATCCCTTGAAACCTTACTTGAAATTGCCAAGTAATCCAGAGAAGGAGCTCATGATTTTTCATGAGATATACTACATTTAGTAATAAATTCTAACCCTCTTTTGTAAATTTGTCCATATTTTTATCATTTGCACTCATTATATCATGCATAGACTATGAGAACACGATCAAATCCAAATGTATTTTTGAGGGGGGTCATGTTTATTTTCAAAATATTCCCTTTTAATTTTATTAAAAAAGAAATAACTTTTGCATGTTAATTTACTTTTTGAATAGTCATGACATAGCAAGGATAAAAGTTTAGTCACTGGATTGAAATTTTTGGAAATTTACATTTTTTAATGAGTAATGAAAATAATACATTAAATGAAAATATACATTAATGTACGTAATATCTAGGGAGATTTATGGGTGATAATTATGAAATATTTTCTAAATTATATTCATTATCTACAGGAGTGATTGATCTAAAGTTTAGAAATTTTCACCTTTGGTGCTAAGTTGTGCTAAGATGATTTTGCATAACCCTCTCTCTTTCAAAAAATTGTATATATGTATATGTGTGTATGTTTGTGTGTGTGTATATAGATATATATTTAACACCTAGATAAATGTGCATGAACTTTGCATGTATGTTCCATGCTCTGTACTTTTCTCATGTTAGCCCTCAAAGCAGTGCATGAACGATAAATCTGGTCTAAGTTTACTTGATGTTGGTGTACGTAAAAGAATTTATAAATAAAAATGAATTTTTTAGAGCCATGTGTACACACCTACATGTATACCCACAACGCTTTGTACTCTTCTCTCGTAAGCCGGCGAAGAACAAATTTAATGTGGTACAGTCTCAACAGGAAGATAATTATAGTTGATTTAGTTGATTTGCAGGAAGGTGAAGTAAATGTCTTGAAAGTTACATATAATTCCCACTTAAATTTTGAATGTGGTAGAGAGAATGTTTTGATTGTTGAAAGGGGTGTTGGTGACAATGATGTTCTGAAAGCAGTAACCAATGTTGAACCCCTGACAGGTATGATGAATCTACTCAGTTGTGTAATGTTGTGAAAGGAAATTGTAATATAGTAAAGAAAAAAATAACGCACAGTATAGTTTTATTGACATGTACATTACAGTGAACCAAGGTTGGTGCGTGCAATTTGAGGAGAAATTAATGCAAGTAATTGTCTCCAAGCAAGAATTTCTCCATAGTTCTCTGTCCCCTTATAGTTCTTTGTCCCCCTATACCCAACCAATAAGAATCCCTGATTTTTATCTTTCTGCAATTAAGTCCAAGAACAAAAAGGGTTTAATTACAAAAAAGTAAAATTTAGGGGGTGCTGATTGGTTGGGTATAGGGGGACAGAGAATTTTAGAGACAAGTGATTTTATTAGGTTAGAAAGGTGGTTAGATGGTATGAGTTGGTCACTTGATTCTTGCTTGGCCTTTAGCCTTCCCAGACTGTCTTCCTTCCAAAACCTTTCTTGCCTGATCACTCTTCCTTGTTCATATTTTTGGGACTCCAAACTAGAGTGAAAAATGAAGTTTTATGTTTTTTCGATGCTTGGACAAAGCATCCTCGTTTTCAAAATATTATTTTACAAGCTTACACTAATTGTATCCCATTTGGTAACCCCGTGTATATGTTATACATGAAGCTCAAGGCTGTCAAATTAGCCTTAAAACAATGTGTTATTGCCCACTTTGGTACCCATAACTTACTCTCATCAACATTGTAGAAGCAGTTAAATGTGATCAAGACAACTTGATGGACCATGCGGTAATGTGAGAGCTGCCGAAGTGGAAGGAAGACTATTTGTTGAGACAAGTCCCAAATCGGGAAATTTGTAAAATAATTCCTGTATAACTATTAAGAGTTCACCCTTCACATTGCCAATTGGTTTTGTGATAATTTGGTGTTCTCTAACATGGTATCAGAGCAAGATTTAATTCGTGTGCGCATAATTACCACACTTATCCATGTCACCCAATAAGTTCCACGTGTTAGGCTCATGATATGCCACACGTGCGGGGGCGTGTTGAGACAAGTCCCACATCGGAAAATTTGTACAATAATTCCTATATAACTATTAAGAGTTCACCCTTTACAAAACCAATTGGTTTTGTGATAATTTGGGGTTCTCTAACACTATTTAATGAGTTAAATAAAGCCCTGCGTTTGAGAGCCAGCATGAAGAGGAAACAACTACATGATAATTGACACGTGGATAAAGGTAGGAATACTACCTTCTACCATAACTCATTAGAGTCCAATCACTCTAGAGAGAACATCAACAATATAATTGATGGGCATGGTGTTGGATTGAAGTGGAGGAGGATATTGAATTTTAATGGAGGAAAAACTCTTTTATAGTTTCCTTACTTTAATTTCTTTTTCTTTCTTCTTCTTACTTTCTTACAACCATACAAAGAGACCACCCATATTTATATAGTGGTCTACATGACCTTACAATTCAATAGACATAACACTTAACGAACAAACATAACACTTAAACAAAAGACACAACAAATTACGAATTGACATTAATTGGGTTTACTTTCCAACATCCCCCCCTTAAACCCAATTCCTTAATCATTTTTAACTATTCTTCGAACTTCAAAACTTCTGAGAACATATCGGCTTCGATTGATTTATATCTCACGCGTTTTGGTAAGAATAGAGATAATCCAGACTTTTTTAATTGTGTTCTTCCTCTTTGCCTTTTGAAAATCAGGCCATTCCATGCTTTTATTTAGGAACAGCTGACCTAGTAGCATCAAGCATGGCCTTATTGTCTTCATATTCTCAAATGTCCTATGCCCAATCATGGCATTGTGCATATTTCTAGGAGATGCAGAAATAAAAATGTCACTATACATGCTAACATAGTAATCAACAACAGCTAAAAGAGAAGCTTTCCATATATGAACCCTTCACACAATTCAAGGTAACCAATCCTGGGAAGACCATTCACCATTTTCTTTGCACTCAATAGCTTCAATCCCTGGACATTTAAATGTCCATATCCCAGATGCCACAGTTTTGCACTTTTATCACCTTTTACAAGCAAAGCTTTGTCTCCTCTTGCAGACAACTCCAAAGGAAAAAACTTGTTTTTTCCCATTGGAACCTTCATTATAATCTCCTAAGATTTTTTGTCTTTTATCAAACACATCTCATCTTCAAAAAGTAGAGAGAATCCAAAGCACATAAGCTGTTCAGCACTTAACAGATTATGAGCATGTTGAGGAACATGCTGTACTTCATGCAATAATTTTGTATTGCCTTGTTCAGTCTTCACAGAAACTATACAGTTTCCCTTAACTTCAAGTTGGTTGTCATCTCCAAGTCTTACTATGCTTTTCTTAGATAAATAATGCTGCTTAAACATATTCTTTGCACCTGATGTAAGATTAGAACAACCACTGTCTGCATACCTTAGTTGACTTACATCTTTGCTTGCTGAACTTGGTGGCATCCATTTGCCTTATTACACAAGTTGAGCCAGAAATAGTCTCTCTTCTTACAAGAAAGTTTGATCATGTTGCAGCTTCCATTGAAGAATCAAAGGATATGAAAGAATATACATTTGATGAACTAATGGGAACTTTACAAGCACATGAAGAAAGGTTGAACAGATATTATGAAAAGAAAGAAGAGAAGGCATTCATGGGAAGTGAAGACTTTAGCAAAGGAATAACTGAATACCAAAATAGTAGAGGAAGAGGTCGAGGAAACTTTAGAGGAAGAGATCGTGGAAGAATAGGCCAGACAAGTGCAGGGAGAGAGCATAATGGTCAGCAGAGTAGTTTGGTTAAGTGTTATTATTGCAAGAAACCAGGGCATAAGGAAGCACAATGTTGGAAGAAAGAGAAGGCTCAAGGTCAAGATGAACAAAGAAATGAACAAAGATCAAATTTTGTTAAGCGAGAAGAGAGACTATTTATGGCTCAACTTGTGCAACAAGGCAAATGGATGCCACCAAGTTCAGCTAGTAAAGATGTAAGTCAACTATGGTATGTAGATAGTGGTTGTTCTAATCATATGTCAGGTGCAAAGAATATGTTTAAGCATCTTGATTTATCTAAGAAAAGCATTGTAAGACTTGGAGATGATAAACAACTTGAAGTTGAGGGAAAAGGTATAGTTTCTGTGAAGACTGAACAAGGCAATACAAAAATTTTGCATGAATTACAGTATGTTCCTCAACTTGCTCATAATCTTTTAAGTATTGGACAACTTATGTGCTCTGAATTCTCTCTACTTTTTGAAGATGAGAGAATAAGTCAAAGCTCTAATACCAATTTGTTGGATTGAAGAAGAGGTCTTTTTAATTTCCTTGCTTTCTTTTTTCTTTTTTCTTCAAACTTCATAGTTTTCTTTTGTGAGAACGAATGATGAGAAGAATAGAAAAGCCATAGTTTCAACCTAGCGCTCTGATACTAATTTGTTGGATTGAAGGGGAGGAGGATATTGAATTTTAATGGAGGAAAACTCTTTTATAGTTTCCTTACTTTAATTTCTTTTTCTTTCTTCTTCTTACCTTCTTACAACCATACAAAACGACCACCCATATTTATATAGTGGTCTACATGACCTTACAATTCAATAGACACCCCTTCATTAATAGACGTAACACTTAACAAACAGACATGACACTTAAACAAAAGACACAATGAATTATGAACCGACATGAATTGGATTTACTTTCCAACACATGGCACCCTACAAACTACTACTGATGAAGTTTATAAATTCCTTATTGACTACTTCACTAATCTCTTAGGTAATGAATATAATTGTACTCCTGATTTGGACCTTATTTCCATAATTGCATTGCCAAGTATCTCTATGCAAGAAGCTGTTATCCTTGTTCCTAAAGTCACTTATGAAGAGATAAGAACACTTTATTCTCCATGAATAAAAATCTTCTGGCTAGCCTGATGGATTAATTGTTTTTTCTTTGCTACAACCTGGAACATTTTAGGAACTGAGTTTTGTAAAGCAATCCACAATTTCTTTGACAAATGGAGACTGCTAGGTGAAGTGAACTCTACCAATATTGCATTAATTCCCAAGGTTCGCCTGCCTACCAATGTCAACTCTTTTAGTCCAATTTCTTATTGTAATGTTATCTATAAATGTATCTTTAAAATTTTGGCTGCTATAATTGTTAAAGTGCTCCCGGATATAGTGTCTAAGAATCAAGCTGCCTTTATTCCCTCAAGGATATTTTAGATCATGTTTTTCTTGCTCAAGAGTTTCTTAAAGGATACGGTAGATCTAATATTTCCCCTTGTGCTACTCTAAAATTTGACATTTCTAAAGCTTATGATTCTATGCATTGTTCTATTATAGTAAGGATAATGGCATAAATGGTTTTTCCAAACGTTTTTGTTTCTTAGATACATGTTTGCATATCCTCCCCAACGTTCTCTGTTGTTATAAATGGAAGATCAGTTGGTTACTTCAAGAGTGAAAAGGTATACGACAAGGTGATCCAGTATTATCGTATCTTTTCATTTAGGTCACGGAGGTGTTTAATTTAATGCTTGCTTCCAAGTACAACCTTCAGCAAATAAAGTGTAACAACCCGAAATTTAACAACATGTTAAGACAAGAATCAAGGCAGAATTAAATGTAAAAATTTGAACCAGGTAAAATGGACATCACCATTGTGTTCCTCTCGAAAAAATACGCGAAAAAGAGTCCGAGTTTTCGAAAATCGGAGTCCGTATGACCAAGATATGGCCAAAACAAGTTTTCAGCAGTTTTCTGGCAGACTGACTTGTGTCGACTGCCAAGTCGACTTGCAAGTCGACCTCCACCCCCTGGTGTTGACTGGGGTGTCGACTCCCCCCTGTACAGGTCGATTTTTTTGTCCTGGGGTGGCCCAGAACCCATTTTTGAGGCCCGGGATGAGTTTTGATGGCCCGAATTGACTCTAGGGTTGATTTTAAGGCCCTAAATGGTTCCTACATGTGACTTCTTCCCCAAGACATGCTTTAAAGGCTAGGATTGGTTCTAGGGTTTATCCTATGGCTAAAACTATCCTAGTCTTCTATAAAAAGACCCCTAACCCTCTCCTAAAACCCTCATAAATTGATCCTACAACTAAACTATGCTAAAATGATTCCTCATCATGGCCTCCACTTCAACCCATGGCCTCCATCTTCTTCTTCATGATAGCTTAAGTGTTCTAAGCTAGTTTCAAAGTAAAGGAGCCTCTTTTCTTCATTCATGAGAGATTCTATGATCATTTGAGTGATTTCTTGTTTGTTTGAGAGTTCATAAGTTGCATTCTAGCCAAAGTTGCAACCTTTTCTTGACCAAAAAGCAAGGATCTTGCATGAGAGCTCATAAGCTTCATTCAAAGCCAAAGTTGAAACCTTTCTTCTTCAAAGCAAGGATTTTTATTGATATTTGCTCAAGGGTTTCATTTGGAGCTTATCTGTAACAACCCGTATTTCGATAACATGATTAAGACGAGAATCAAGGCAGAATTTAATTTTAAATTCTGAATCAGGTAAAACGGGCTATGCCATTGCGTTCTTCTCGGAAAAATACGCGAAATAGAGTACGGTTTTTCGAGAATTGGTGTATGTATGATATAGTTATGGTTTGATGAAGTTTTTAGAAAATTCTAAGTAAAAACAGATTTCAAATTCAAACTTGAATTTGGAAAATTGGGCCAGTTGGGCTAGGAGGGAAAAATTCCCGCCACAGTACCCAAGTCGACAGCCCTGTCGACTTGGGAGTCGACTTGGTCTGACCAAGTCGACAGCCCTGTCGACTTGGCTGTCGACACGGGTGGCCGAGCCATCTTGGCTTGGTGCACCTGCACTGGTCTCTGGTCTTGTCCTGGAAGCTTCTGACGTGGTTTGATGGTTCAGATCTATCCTAGGGTTAATCTAAGGGCCTAAAACTATCCTAATCTCTATAAAAAGACCCTAACCCTAACCTAAATCCCTAAAAATCAAACCTAGCAACTAAGTGCTGCCAAAATCAATTTTGATCATGGCCTCCATCTCCAATCCCTAGAGCCTATGCATTCAAATCGGGTTCAAATCAAAAGGTGCAAGCTTGCTACACCAAATAGAGGCCAAATCAACGTTGCTATGCGAGTTTCATGAAGGTTCTTCTTCAAAGGAGCCACCTTTCTTCGTCAAGATGATGCATGACCCCTTTTCTAAGCCTTGCCTATGTAAGTTCTAGCTACTTTTGGATCAAAACGGTAGTTTTAATGTTGACATGGGATAAAATGAGATAAAACATAAGTATGCATTTATGTGAACCGAACTTTGCCCCTTTTCTATGATCTATGACCTTGGGCTAAGATGTAGCAACTTAATCATGTCACTCAAGTTATGTTTAGCCTAGTTTATCTTGCAAGTTTGGAACTTTGTCTATGAAAGATTAGCATGAACCTTTGGGAACCATTTGACTTGTGAAACATAGCCAAATACTTGACCTTGGGGCTTATGCATGCATATGAACACAAAACCCTTATGTTTCATGCATGTTTGTGGCAAAAACCTCCTTATGATATTATGCAAGTTTGTGGCCAAATCTTATATGATAGTATGCATGCTTATGGTCAATCCCTATATGACTCTATCATGCATGTTTATGGCCAATCCCTTTATGATGTTATGCATGTGGAAGCCAAGCCCTTCTTGGCATCATGCATGTTTTGAGACCAATATGTGACATAGTGTCCTCACTATGTTGACTCGCTTTACTTGCGTTGGGAAAACACGATTTTGGGTAGTTAGATAAACATGAACATGTCGCGAAATCTTAACTTGAATATGACATGTGTTTATACTTGAAAACACGATTTGAAAGATAACATGGAAGTTGACATGTAAATATGCATAAAGACATAAGCTTGGGAATTACCTATTAAGTTAGGTCTACCCATTGGGAATTTACCTATTAAGTTAGGTCTACCCAATTGCTTGGAAACTTGACCATGAACATGACACTAGACTAAACATGAGAGTGGCCAACTCGAGGTTGGGTTGAGTTTGCAACGTAAAGCTACCCGGAACCGACCGGCCTAACTAGTAGTTGCAAACAATAGGACCCAATGTGAGGAGTTGGTCATGTTGTGCTTGAACCCGAGGTTAGACCAAGTTGTGGTGTAAAGCTACCCGGAACCGACCGGCTTAACTAGTAACCACAGTAAAGTCTAATGTGAGATGTTGAGGTGCATTAATTAAATTAATGCCACATAATAAGGTTAAGTAAATTTGACTAATGACACTTAACCGATATGACACGAATGGGTAGGTTAAGTAGGACCGGACTTGATTTCTTAATGACACTTAACCATGCAAGATGATTATTGGATGAGGTTAAGTAATTTACACTTAATTTATCCGACTTGGTAATTAGATGGGGTTAAGTAATTAAGACTTAACTAATCTAAACACGGTAATTAGATGGGGTTAAGTAATTAAGACTTAACTAATCTAAACATGGTAATTAGATGGGGTTGAGTAATTGATACTTAACTAATCTAACCACGGTAATTAGATGGGGGTTAAGTAATTAAGACTTAACTAATCTAAACATGGTAATTAGATGGGGTTGAGTAATTGATACTTAACTAATCTAACCACGGTAATTAGATGGGGGTTAAGTAATCCACACTTAACTAATCTAAACACGGTAATTCGATGGGGTTAAGTTAAACACTTAATCAATTTAAACTTGGTAATTCAATGAGGTTAAGTAACCAATACTCAACCAACTTAACGTGATAATTTAATGGGGTTAAGCAACTTATACTTAACCAATTATACAAGATGATTTGATGAGGCTAAGTAACCTACACTTAACCAATCTAATACGCGGACCTGATAAGGTTAAGTCACAAGACCTTCTTAGAATATACTTAACCATTGTAGTACGATTAGAAGATGGGGTTAAGCTAACCTATACTTAACCAATCCGACTCGATAATTTGATGGGATTAAGATAATCTATGCTTAATCAATCTAGCAAGATAATCCGATAGGATTAAGGTAAACTAGTGCTTGACCAATTTGACTCGATAGGGTTAAGTCATGAGCCTCTGGGTACACTTAACCAACTCGTGGGGCCAAGTCTTGAACTTAAATACTTAGCCAATCTTGACGTGATTCGTGGGCGGGTTAAGTCATGGACTTGAATGATAACACCTAACCCAATAAGACAAACCCTAGTTAGAAGAACTAGGTAGAAAACCGTGGTTAATCAAGGATAACGGGAAAGGAAGCTAAGTGGTAAACCTTAGTTAAGGGTAACTAAGTAATAATCCTTAGCTAAGGACATAGGACTAATTCACAAAGCGGTGAGTAACCTGATATGGTAGGTCATCGCTTAGTATACGAGGAGGAGCAAGTTATCTGACTTGGATAAAAGCTCCAGCGCACTGGGTGCCAAAGCGGAAGCTTCGGGGGACGTGAGGATACTCTTGGTATCCCTCTGTGAGGTTGCAGATGATCCGCCTGGGCTCACAAGAGGTTAAGGTTTGCGGTAGAAGAGCCAAGAGTATGCCTTGGTTGCTATGCGAGCGACCTAAAGACGGGGATGGATTAGCGTGGAGTCGACGATTCTTAGTTTTTGCCCTGGATAGCACATCGCCGACTACCTACCATCTTTAGTCAATCGTGTACGAACGGAAAGGCAGGGAACCCCCAACAGACCATGTTCTTGCTATCAAGTCATGGGTGTGGTAGGCCCGTAGGAAAGTGGGGCTATAGTGGGGCCGGGATGTGGTTCTCATACATGATTTTTCGTGGGTTGCCTTTCAGTAGTTGAGGGAGGGGTCACGTGGGACCATAGCCACGAGTACAAAAACAGACCTTGATATCTGCATCGGCAGACGATTTAAAGCTCCCGACCGAGTTCCGTATTTCTTGATTTGCCCTGGCACGGAACTCGGATGGCACATTGGGGAACATGTGCATCTAGACATGGAAAACGATTCACGATACATACGTGGGATCAAGGGCGCGGTTGACGGGTGGCATAATCCCTATTGGTTCTAGGTGGCCAAAACCCAGACCGAGACACGGAAACGTTCATTAGGTAGCATAATCCCTAGCGGTCATAGGTGGCATAAATCCTAAGTGGACGCGCGATAGTTCATGGTAAGGAAACACAACTAGACCAAGGGTGGCAGTCCAAAATAACTTCAAGGATAAAACGTTTACATGGGAAAGCCCGTACGGCCTACGGCAAAGGACTGAACTTATACATGGAAAGAAACATACGGGTGGGAAAACCTACATATGCTATATATTAGGTTGACATGGACCATTACATGACATTGGGCAAGGGACATTCATGGTTAACACCTGACGCGGGATGGGATACTAGCACGAGGGGTGCAGAGCAAATATACGTGTTAGAACAAAGAAAAATATACATAATAGATACCGTGGGATGTTAGACGGGGTAGATAACTTTGGATAGTATACTTGATAGAAACCTGACGATGTGATACCTTGATTTATCATGACACCGTAGTTTATCATGATATCTTAGTTTACCTTGCTATAGTAGTTCAGCCTGTTACCCTGGTTTAGTTTATCTATCTTGTAGTTATCCTTATATTTACTTTCAGTTTATGCATGTCATGTTACCTTTACCTGTTTTTATACTGGAAGTAGATAGGACTTACTCAGTCTTTTTGACCGACCCGTTTTGTTTCGCCTCTTTTCTTCCGTTTCCCCCCCAGGTTACAGGGAGGAAACAATGTTGTTTAGTTCGGACTTCTTCTGCTTGAAGGTCATCATGGATGGCTTGGACTTCTCTTGGCTATGGCTACTTTGCTGTTTTACTTGGGGAATAATTTATTAAAAAGTCTTTATGCTTCTTTACTATTGCAAGACAGGTTTTGATGTACTCTGATGTAAAAGGCTTTAGACCTTAATTATTGAATTTATGAAAGTTCGATTTTACTTCCGCTATTTTATATGTTCTGTCTTGTGATATTTCTGTGCATGTTTACCAATAATGCCCCTCTAAAGCTAGTGCATTCCTTTGCGAGTGACCCTAGCGGAAGATGGGGTGTTACATTTGGTATCAGAGCAGAAGGTTACCAGACTGGGCAAAAGTTTTTAAAACCTCTTGAAAATATTTGAAAAACCGTTTATAAAGAAGCATTTTTTCAGGAAAAGTTTGTTTTAAAAAGGCTATTCCCCAAAAGCCATTAGCACCATCCTTTGATTCCTTGATTAAATCTCGTTTCCTTTCTTTTCTCCATCCGTGGTCACGGTAGTTCTCACTGTGACTAATCTTTGTCTAGCCACGTAGGTGTTTCCCGTACGATGGAGGTGGTCCTCGAGAGACACATTGCCGTGTTACAAGAAAGGATAATAAGAGTAAGGATAAAGGATACCAGCTTAAGGATAAGCAACTGTTGTTAGGGCTTAGTCCATCAAGGAGGACAAGGACAAGATCAGCGGGAAGGCAAATGGTACGTTCCCATTTCTAGGGTACCTAAAAGAAATGGTGTCGTTTCTGGTAAAGGCTTAGTCGTTCTTTTCTATCATCCCGTCCAGACTTTGTTTTGATCATCGCGTCATTTAAGTCTGCTTGGATAGTGAGTCTCTGCACCTTAGTACTAGCATCGAAGAGGATTCTATTTTTGTCCCAAATTTTATTAGAGGATCGGTCCATTTATTCATGACTTGTTTGGATTTGAGAGTGCCCATGTTTTTGGAACTATGGATGGATTCTAGGGGTAAAGTGGTTATCCAATAAGGGGTGCCATTCTCGGTTTTGGAAAGAGGGTAGTTAGATTCTCGACTCATCTTGGTGATACCCTCGAAGTCTCGTGTAACCTTTTGGGTTCTGTCATGGCTAGTTACCTAGAATCCCATGATGCAGTGGTTGGTAATCCGTTTGAATAGAATTTGCCGCTAAGGCGGATGGTTCGTTTCGATTATGCATGAGTTATGGGAATCACCCTAGTAAGAACTCTTGGAAACTTGGAGTGGCATCGAAAAACGAGATCCAGAATTCACTAGTGAATTTTGGAGAGCTTGCATGAGTACGCAGATATTTTTGAGCCAAGCATACTAGGGAAAGACTAAGTGAACGAGAGGCGACAATGACATGAGTTCCACTCACACCTTGGAAATAGGAATCAAGGAGCTACGAAATCATGAAGTCAAAGGCGGTCAAGGCATGATGGAATTAAGCTCATGGAAATGCGGCTTGGACGCGCGCATCACGTCTCTTTTTAAGAGTATATCTTTGATCCTTGGTTCACCTGTAAAGCTTACTTGCATGCTATCGCTTGGTGGATATCCTCTCGGTCCTGTTTCTGTTACAAACCCCGTATGGAGTTTGTCTTCTTTATCTTCTCGATCTTATCTTGGGAACCTTAAGTAGAACGCTATGGATGTAAACATGTATTTGAGACATGTTATGATTGATATGGTTGCAAATGGTTGCAAGTGGTTGCTCGTGGATGCGCGAATACACGTTAGATACTAGATTGACGCGATCACGTTTCATGTTGCATATGCACGAGTATTTATACTTGTTTATGGATGAAATCGAATGTGTTATCATGCGGTTGTTGCATATGAATGAATGGTTGTGCACACATATAGTATCTATGTGACTAGGACTATTTGCATACATGTTGGATTCATGGCACTATACATATTTCTGCATTAGAAAGATCATTCAGGCCTGATCATTAGCATTAGCTAAGGAACATGTACACACACGTTTTGCATATATTCATACGGCATTAGAAATCATCTAAGGACAATGGTTGCTTGTGGATGATGTTTTGAGTAGATGGATGATGGATGGTAGGATATGTTCTTCCTAACTTGTAGATTTCGGGGACGAAATCCTAAAAGGTGGGGAGAATGTAACAACCCGTATTTCGATAACATGATTAAGACGAGAATCAAGGCAGAATTTAATTTTAAATTCTGAATCAGGTAAAACGGGCTATGCCATTGCGTTCGTCTCGGAAAAATACGCGAAATAGAGTCCGAGTTTTCGAGAATCGGAGTCCGTATGACCAAGTTATGGTCCGACGAAGTTTTCAGAAAATTCTAAGTAAAAACAGATTTCAAATTCAAACTTGAATTTGGAAAATTGGGCCAGTTGGGCCAGGCGGGAAAAATTCCCGCGACAGTACCCAAGTCGACAGCCCTGTCGACTTGGGAGTCGACTTGGTATGACCAAGTCGACAGCCCTGTCGACTTGGCTGTCGACACGGGTGGCCGAGCCATCTTGGCTTGGTGCACCTGCACTGGTCTCTGGTCTTGTTCTGGAAGCTTCTGACGTGGTTTGATGGTTCAGATCTATCCTAGGGTTAATCTAAGGGCCTAAAACTATCCTAATCTCTATAAAAAGATCCTAAACCTAACCTAAATCCCTAAAAATCAAACCTAGCAACTAAGTGCTGCCAAAATCAATTTTGATCATGGCCTCCATCTCCAATCCCTAGAGCCTATGCATTCAAATCGGGTTCAAATCAAAAGGTGCAAGCTTGCTACACCAAATAGAGGCCAAATCAACGTTGCTATGCGAGTTTCATGAAGGTTCTTCTTCAAAGGATCCACCTTTCTTCGTCAAGATGATGCATGACCCCTTTTCTAAGCCTTGCCTATGTAAGTTCTAGCTACTTTTGGATCAAAACGGTAGTTTTAATGTTGACATGGGATAAAATGAGATAAAACATAAGTATGCATGTATGGGAACCTAACTTTGCCCCTTTTCTATGATCTATGACCTTGGGCTAAGATGTAGCAACTTAATCATGTCACTCATGTTATGTTTAGCCTAGTTTATCTTGCAAGTTTGGAACTTTGTCTATGAAAGATTAGCATGAACCTTTGGGAACCATTTGACTTGTGAAACATAGCCAAATACTTGACCTTGGGGCTTATGCATGCATATGAACACAAAACCCATATGTTTCATGCATGTTTGTGGCAAAAACCTCCTTATGATATTATGCAAGTTTGTGGCCAAATCTTATATGATAGTATGCATGCTTATGGTCAATCCCTATATGACTCTATCATGCATGTTTATGGCCAATCCCTTTATGATGTTATGCATGTGGAAGCCAAGCCCTTCTTGGCATCATGCATGTTTTGAGACCAATATGTGACATAGTGTCCTCACTATGTTGAATCGCTTTACTTGCGTTGGGAAAACACGATTTTGGGTAGTTAGATAAACATGAACATGTCGCGAAATCTTAACCTGAATATGACATGTGTTTATACTTGAAAACACGATTTGAAAGATAACATGGAAGTTGACATGTAAATATGCATAAAGACATAAGCTTGGGAATTTACCTATTAAGTTAGGTCTACCCATTGGGATTTAACCTATTAAGTTAGGTCTACCCAATTGCTTGGAAACTTGACCATGAACATGACACTAGACTAAACATGAGAGTGGCCAACTCGAGGTTGGGTTGAGTTTGCAACGTAAAGCTACCCGGAACCGACCGGCCTAACTAGTAGTTGCAAACAATAGGACCCAATGTGAGAAGTTGGTCATGTTGTGCTTGAACTCGAGGTTAGACCAAGTTGTGGTGTAAAGCTACCCGGAACCGACCGGCTTAACTAGTAACCACAATAAAGTCTAATGTGAGAGGTTGAGGTGCATTAATTAAATTAATGCCACATAATAAGGTTAAGTAAATTTGACTAATGACACTTAACCGATACGACACGAATGGGTAGGTTAAGTGGGACCGGACTTGATTTCTTAATGACACTTAACCATGCAAGATGATTAGGGGATGAGGTTAAGTAATTTACACTTAACTTATCCGACTTGGTAATTAGATGGGGTTAAGTAATTAAGACTTAACTAATCTAAACACGGTAATTAGATGGGGTTAAGTAATTAAGACTTAACTAATCTAAACATGGTAATTAGATGGGGTTGAGTAATTGATACTTAACTCATCTAACCACAGTAATTAGATGGGGGTTAAGTAATTAAGACTTAACTAATCTAAACATGGTAATTAGATGGGGTTGAGTAATTGATACTTAACTAATCTAACCACGGTAATTAGATGGGGGTTAAGTAATCCACACTTAACTAATCTAAACACGGTAATTCGATGGGGTTAAGTTAAACACTTAATCAATTTAAACTTGGTAATTCAATGAGGTTAAGTAACCAATACTCAACCAACTTAACGTGATAATTTAATGGGGTTAAGCAACTTATACTTAACCAATTATACAAGATGATTTGATGAGGCTAAGTAACCTACACTTAACCAATCTAATACGCAGACCTGATAAGGTTAAGTCACAAGACCTTCTTAGAATATACTTAACCATTGTAGTACGATTAGAAGATGGGGTTAAGCTAACCTATACTTAACCAATCCGACTCGATAATTTGATGGGATTAAGATAATCTATGCTTAATCAATCTAGCAAGATAATCCGATAGGATTAAGGTAAACTAGTGCTTGACCAATTTGACTCGATAGGGTTAAGTCATGAGCCTCTGGGTACACTTAACCAACTCGTGGGGCCAAGTCTTGAACTTAAATACTTAGCCAATCTTGACGTGATTCGTGGGCGGGTTAAGTCATGGACTTGAATGATAACACCTAACCCAATAAGACAAACCCTAGTTAGAAGAACTAGGTAGAAAACCGTGGTTAATCAAGGATAACGGGAAAGGAAGCTAAGTGGTAAACCTTAGTTAAGGGTAACTAAGTAATAATCCTTAGCTAAGGACATAGGACTAATTCACAAAGTGGTGAGTAACCTGATACGGTAGGTCATCGCTTAGTATACGAGGAGGAGCAAGTTATCTGACTTGGATAAAAGCTCCAGCGCACTGGGTGCCGAAGCGGAAGCTTCGGGGGACGTGAGGATACTCTTGGTATCCCTCTGTGAGGTTGTAGATGAACCACCTGGGCTCACAAGAGGTTAAGGTCTGCGGTAGAAGAGCCAAGAGTATGCCTTGGTTGCTATGCGAGCGACCTAAAGACGGGGATGGATTAGCGTGGAGTCGCCGATTCTTGGTTTTTGCCCTGGATAGCACATCGCCGACTACCTACCATCTTTAGTCAATCGTGTACGAACGGAAAGGCAGAGAACCCCCAACAGACCATGTTCTTGCTATCAAGTCATGGGTGAGGTAGGCCCGTAGGAAAGTGGGGCTATAGTGGGGCCGGGATGTGGTTCTAATACATGATTTTTCGTGGGTTGCCTTTCAGTAGTTGAGGGAGGGGTCACGTGGGACCATAGCCACGAGTACAAAAACAGACCTTGATATCTGCATCGGCAGACGATTTAAAGCTCCCGACCGAGTTCTGTATTTCTTGATTTGCCCTGGCACGGAACTCGGATGGCACATTGGGGAACATGTGCATCTAGACATGGAAAACGATTCACGATACATACGTGGGATCAAGGGCGCGGTTAACGGGTGGCATAATCCCTAGTGGTTCTTGGTGGCCAAAACCCAGACCGAGACACATAAGCGTTCATTAGGTAGCATAATCCCTAGCGGTCATAGGTGGCATA
Organism: Allium sativum; assembly: GCA_030737875.1. Lineage (NCBI taxonomy): Eukaryota > Viridiplantae > Streptophyta > Magnoliopsida > Asparagales > Amaryllidaceae > Allium > Allium sativum. The sequence goes on from CM060924.1 coordinate 74,221,409, forward strand.
AATCCTAAGTCGACGCGCGATAGTTCATGGTAAGGAAACACAACTAGACCAAGGGTGGCAGTCCAAAATAACTTCAAGGATAAAACGTTTACATGGGAAAGCCCGTACGGCCTACGGCAAAGGACTGAACTTATACATGGAAAGAAACATACGGGTGGGAAAACCTACATATGCTATATATTAGGTTGACATGGACCATTACATGACATTGGGCAAGGGACATTCATGGTTAACACCTGACGCGGGATGGGATACTAGTACGAGGGGTGCAGAGCAAATATACGTGTTAGAACCAGGAAAAATATACATAATAGATACCGTGGGATGTTAGACGGGGTAGATAACTTTGGATAGTATAATTCATAGAAACCTGATGATGTGATACCTTGATTTATCATGACACCGTAGTTTATCATGATATCTTAGTTTACCTTGCTATAGTAGTTCAGCCTGTTACCCTGGTTTAGTTTATCTATCTTGTAGTTATCCTTATATTTACTTTCAGTTTATGCATGTCATGTTACCTTTACCTGTTTTTATACTGGAAGTCGATAGGACTTACTCAGTCTTTTTGACTGACCCGTTTTGTTTCGCCTCTTTTCTTCCGTTTCCACCCCCCCCCCCCCAGGTTACAGGGAGGAAACAATGCTGTTTAGTTCGGACTTCTTCTGCTTGAAGGTCATCATGGATGGCTTGGACTTCTCTTGGCTATGGCTACTTTACTGTTTTACTTGGGGAATAATTTATTAAAAAGCCTTTATGCTTCTTTACTATTGCAAGACAGGTTTTGATGTACTCTGATGTAAAAGGCTTTAGACCTTAATTATTGAATTTATGAAAGTTCGATTTTACTTCCGCTATTTTATATGTTCTGTCTTGTGATATTTCTGTGCATGTTTACCAATAATGCCCCTCTAAAGCTAGTGCATTCCTTTGCGAGTGACCCTAGCGGAAGATGGGGTGTTACATTATCATTTGGGGTTTTTGGTGTCGCTTGAGTGGCTTCGTCTCAATCTTTTAATTTCTTATTGATTTGTGCCTTCATAGCATTGTAAGCCCCCTCCTACTATTAGATATTAACTTTAAACTTAATGTGACATGTTGTAGGTTGGGTTTGAACATTAAGTATGTTGCATGTATCATGTTATGTATCCTATAATGACTAAAAAGTCATTATCTTGATCTTATGGGCTAAAAGATATGAACTTTATGTTGAATGTTGCATTTTGGCAACATGAGAACTATCATACCCCTTATGATAGCTTACATGTAATGCCATATGCGAACTTCTAGCCACCTTTCTATGCCATTTATCACCATGATTCACCTATGTGCTAAATTTGAGGTTGTGCATGTTTTTGAGGCCTAATAATGTAATATGCAAGTTAATGAACACATTTATACCTCATTTGCCACCATGTTTAACTTGTGGCCTTATACCCCTTTTGTCATGCCTTTGCCAAGTTCCTTCTTTTAATCCATTATGCGTTGTTGCGAATGTATATGCGAGTTTAAAAGCGTTGGGTTACGTTAAGGGTAAAACTTTAATGACGTGAAACATGATTTGGGTAAATGGGTATAAACATGACAACATGTAACTTTGGCTATGAGCATGGGACTTGAAAACTTGACACATATGGGTTGTAAGTGTAATAAGAAACTAGACCAAACATGAAAGTGGCCAACTCGAGGTTGGGTTGAGTTTGTAGCATAAATCTACCCGGACCCGCCCGGCTTAACTAGTGGCTACAAACAATAGGACCCAATGTGAGAAGTTGGTCATGTCGCGCTTAAGACCCGAGGTTAGACTAAGTTGTGGTGTAAAACTACCCGGACCCGCCCGGCTTAACTAGTAACCACAACAAGGTCTAATGTGAGAGGTTGAGAGTGCATTAATCAAATTAATGCCACATGATAAGGTTAAGTAAATTTGACTAATGACACTTAACCGATATGACACGAATGGGTAGGTTAAGCTAAACCGGACTTGGTTCCTTAATGACACTTAACCATGCAAGACAATTAGGGGATGGGGTTAAGTAATTTACGCTTAACTAATCCGACTTTGTAATTAGATGGGGTTAAGTAACCTTCACTTAACTAATCTAAACATGGTAATTAGATGGGGTTAAGTAATTAAGACTTAACTAATCTAAACACGGCAATTAGATGGGGTTAAGTAACCTATACTTAACTAATCTAAACACGGGAATTCGATGGGGTTAAATTAAACACTTAACCAATCTAAACTTGGTAATTCAATGGGGTTAAGTTACCAATACTTAACCAATTTAACATGATAATTTAATGGGGTTAAGCAACTTATAATTAACCAATTATACGTGATGATTTGATGAGGTTAAGCAACCTACACTTAACCAATCTAATACGTGGGTCTGGTAGGGTTAAGTCACAAGACCTTTTAAATTAGGCTTAACCATTGTAATACGATTAGTGGATGGGGTTAATTTAACCTACACTTAACCAATCCGACTCGACAATCTGATGGGATTAAGGTAATCTATGCTTAATCAACCTAACATGATAATCTGATAGGGTTAAGACGAATAAATACTTAACCAATTTGACTTGATAGGGTTAAGTCACGAGCTTCTTGGTACACTTAACCAACTTGTAGGGCTAAGCCTTGAACTTGAGTACTTAGCCAAACTTGACATGATTCGTAGACGGGTTAAGTCATGAATATGGATAACAACACTTAACCCATTTGACTAAACCCTAGCTCTGGGGACTAGGTTGGAAATCGTAGTTAACAAGGATAGCGGAAAGAGGGGCTAATTGGTAAACCTTAGTTAAGGGTAACTAAGTAATAATTCTTAGCTAAGGACATGGGACTGGTTCATAAAGAGATGAGTAACCTGGTACGGTAGGTCATCGCTTAGTATATGAGGAGGAGCAAGTTATCTGACTTGGATAAAAGCTCCAGCGAACTGGGTGACGAAGCGGAAGCTTCGAGGAACGTGAGGGTACTCTTCGTATCCCTCTATGAGGTGGCAAGTGGTCCATGAAACCTGGCCTCACAGAGGTTAAGGTCTGCGGTAGAAGAGCCAAGAGTACGCCTTGGTTGCTATGCGAGCGACCTAAAGACTGGGATGGATTAGCGTGGAGTCGACGATACTTGATTTTGCCCCGGGATAGCATGTCGCCGACTACCTACCATCTTTAGTCAATCGTGTACGTATGGAATGGCAGGGAACTCCCAAAAGACCATATACTAGCTATCAAGTTATGGCTGAGGTTGGCTATCTGGAAGTGGGCATCGATGGGCCTTAGTGTAGTTCTCATACACGATTTTTCTTGGATTGCCTTTCAGTAGTTGAGGGAGGCGTCACGTGGGACCATAGCCATGGGTACAAAAACAGACCTTGATATCTGCATCAGCAGACGACTTAAAGCTCCCGACCGAGTTCTGTATTTCTTGATTTGCCTTGGCACGGAACTCGGATGGCACATTGAGGAACATGTGCATCTAGACATGGAAAACGATTCACGATACATACGTGGGATAAAGGGCGCGGTTGACGGGTGGCATAATCCCTAGTGGCCCTAGGTGGCTGAACCCAAACCGAGACACGGAAACGTTCATTAGGTAGCATAATCCCTAGTGGTCCTAGGTGGCATAAATCCTAAGTGGACACGCGATAGTTCATGGTAAGGAAACATAACTAGATCGAGGGTAGCAGTCCAAAATAGCTTTATGGACAAAACGTTTGCATGGGAAAGCCCATATGGCCTACGGCAAAGGACTGAACTTATACATGGAAAGAAACATACGAGTTGGGAAAACCTACATATGTTATATATTAGGTTGACATGGACCATTACATGACATTGGGCAAGGGACATTCATAGTTAACACATGACGCGGGTTGGGATACTAGTACGAGAGGTGCAGGGCAAATATACATGTTAGAACCAGGAGAAATATACATGATAGATACCGTGGAATGTTATACAGGATAGATACCTTGGGATAGTATACTCGATAGAAACCCGACAATGCGATACCTTGATTTATCTTGACACCGTAGTTTATCATGACACACTCGTGTATCTTGGTACAGTAGTTCATCCTGTTATTTTGGTTTAGCTTATCTATCTTATCATCATACTTATGTTCATCTCAGTTCCTCATGCCAGTTAACTTTACTAGTTTATATACTGATAGTAGATAGGGCTAACCAGTCTTTATGACTGACCCCGTTTTGTTTCGCCTCTTGTCTTCCGTTTCCCCCCAAGGTTACAGGGAGGAAATGCTATTGTTAGTTTGGACTTCTTCTGCTTGAAGGTCATCATGCATGACTTGGACTTTTCTTGGCTATGGCTACCTTACTGTTTTATTTGGGGAATAATTTATGAAAAGGTTTCGTGCTTCTTTATTATTGCAAGGCAGTTTTTGATGTATTCTGATGTAAAAGGCTTTAGACCTTATTTTATAAGGTAATGAAATTTGTTTTACTTCCGCTGTTATATATATATATGTTCTGTCTTGTAATATTTCTGTGCATGTTTACCAATAATACCCCTCTAAAGCTAGTGCATTCTCTTACGAGTGACCCTAGCGGAGGTGGGGTGTTACATTTGGTATCAGAGCAGAAGGTTACCAGACTGGGCAAATTTTTTAAAACCTTCTGAAAAGTATTTGGAAAACCGTTTATAAAGAAGCATTTTTCAAGAAAAGTTTGTTTTAAAAGGCTATTCCCCAAAGGCCATTAGCATTATCCTTTGATTCCTTGATTGAATCTCCTTTCCTTTCTTTCCTCCATCTGTTGGTCACAGTAGTTCTAACTGTGACTAATCTTTGTCTAGCCACGTAGGTGTTTCCTGTACGATGGAGGTGGTTCTCGAGAGACCTGTTGCCGTGGTACAAGGAAGGATAATAAGAGTAAGGATGAAGGACGCGAGCTTAAGGATAAGCAACTGTTGCTATGGCTTAGTCCATCAAGGAGGACAAGGACAAGATCATCGGAGAGGGAAATTGTACGCTCCCATTTCTAGGGTACCTAAAAGAAATGGTATCGTTTCTGGTAAAGGTTTAGTCGTTCTTTTCTATCATCCCGTCCAGACTTTGTCTTGATCATCGTATCATTTAAGTCTGCTTGGATAGTTGAGTCTTTGCACCTTAGTACTAGCATGGTAAAGGATCCCAGTTTTGTCCCAAAATCTGGTTGGAGAGTCGGTCCATTTATTCATGACTTGTTGGATTTGAGAACGTCTAGGCCAAGTGTTAAGATTAGAAGCAATACTTCTATTGTTGAGCCATGGATGGATTCTAGGGGTAAAGTGGTTATCCAATAAGGGATACCATTCTCGGTTTTGAAAAGAGGGTAGTCAGACTCTTGGCTTGCTTTGGTAATACCTTCGAGGTCTCGTGTAACCTTTTGGGTTCTATCATGGCTAGTTACCTAGAGTCTCTCGATGCATTTATCGGAAATCTCTGATCCAATCAAGTAACGTCCGCCAATAAGACGGATGGTTCATTCCGCTTGAGCATGGGTTATAGGAACCACCCTAGTAAGTGCACGCGGTAACATGGATTGCCATGGGTAAACGAGATCCAGAATTCACTAGTAAATTTTGGAGAGCTTGCATGAGTACGTAGATATGGTTGAACCAAGTATACTAGGGAAAGAATAAATGGAAGTGGAACGAGAGGCAACAGTGAAAAGAGTTCCGACTCATACCTTGGAAATAGGAATCAAGGAAACTACGAAATCATGAAGTCAAAGGCAGTCAAGGCACACTGGAATTAAGCTCAAGGAAATGCGGCTTAGACGCGCACATCGTGTCTCTTTGTAAGAGTATATCGTCGATCCCTGGTTCTCCTGTAGAGCTTACTTACATGCTATCGCTTGGTGGATATCCTCTCGGTCCTGTTTCTGTTACAAACCCCGTAAAGAGTTTGTCTTGTTTATCTCCTTGATCTTATCTTGGGAACCTTAGATAGAACTCTATGGATGTAAACATGTATTTGAAACATGTTATGATTGATATGGTTGCAAATGGTTGCAAGTGGTTGCTCGTGGATGCGCGAATACACATTAGATACTAGATTGACGTGGTCACGTTTCATGTTGCATATGCACGAGTATTTATACTTGTTTATGGATGAAATTGAATGTGTTATCATGCGGATGTTGCATATGAATGAATGTTTGCGCACATAGTACTTATATGACTAGGACTATTTGCATACATGTTGGACTCATGGCACTAAACATATTTTGCGTTAGAAAGATCATTCAGGCTTGATCATTAGCATTAGCTAAGGAGCATATACACACACGTTCTGCATATGTTCATATGGCATTAGAAATCGTCTAAGGACAATGGTTGCCTGTGGATGATGTTTTGAGTAGATGGATGGTAGGATACGTTCTTCCTAACTTAGAGATTTCGGGGACGAAATCCTTAAAGGAGGGGAGAATGTAACAACCCGAAATTTAACAACATGTTAAGACAAGAATCAAGGCAGAATTAAATTTAAAAATTTGAACCAGGTAAAATGGACATCACCATTGTGTTCCTCTCGAAAAAATACGTGAAATAGAGTCCGAGTTTTCGAAAATCGGAGTCCGTATGACCAAGATATGGCTATAACAAGTTTTCAGCAGTTTTCTGGCACACTGACTTGTGTCGACTGCCAAGTCGACTTGCAAGTCGACCTCCACCCCCTGGTGTCGACTGGGGAGTCGAATCCCCCCTGTACAGGTCGATTTTTTTGTCCTGGGGTGGCCCAGAACCCATTTTCGAGGCCCGGGATGAGTTTTGATGGCCCGAATTGACTCTAGGTTGATTTTAAGGCCCTAAATGGTTCCTACATGTGACTTCTTCCCCAAGACATGCTTTAAAGGCTAGGATTGGTTCTAGGGTTTATCCTATGGCTAAAACTATCCTAGTATTCTATAAAAAGACCCCTAACCCTCTCCTAAAACCCTCATAAATTGATCCTACAACTAAACTATGCCAAAATGATTCCTCATCATGGCCTCCACTTCAACCCATGGCCTCCATCTTCTTCTTCATGATATCTTAAGTGTTCTAAGCTAGTTTCAAAGTAAAGGAGCCTCTTTTCTTCATTCATGAGAGATTCTATGATCATTTGAGTGATTTCATGTTTGTATGAGAGTTCATAAGTTGCATTCTAGCCAAAGTTGCAACCTTTTCTTTACCAAAAAGCAAGGATCTTGCATGAGAGCTCATAAGCTTCATTCAAAGCCAAAGTTGAAACCTTTCTTCTTCAAAGGATTTTTATTGATATTTTCTCAAGGGTTTCATTTGGAGCTTATCATTTGGGGTTTTTGGTGTCGCTTGAGTGGCTTCGTCTCAATCTTTTAATTTCATATTGATTTGTGCCTTCATAGCATTGTAAGCCCCCTCCTACTATTAGATATTAACTTTAAACTTAATGTGACATGTTGTAGGTTGGGTTTGAACATTAAGTATGTTGCATGCTATCATGTTATGTATCCTATAATGACTAAAAAGTCATTATCTTGATCTTGTGGGCTTAAAGATATGAACTTTATGTTGAATGTTGCATTTTGGCAACATGAGAACTATCATACCCCTTATGATAGCTTACATGTAATGCCATATGCGAACTTCTAGCCACCTTTCTATGTCATTTATCACCATGATTCACCTATGTGCTAAGTTTGAGGTTGTGCATGTTTTTGAGGCCTAATAATGTAATATGCAAGTTAATGAACACATTTATACCTCATTTGCCACCATGTTTAACTTGTGGCCTTATAACCCTTTTGTCATGCCTTTGCCAACTTCCTTCTTTTAATCCATTATGCGTTGTTGCGAATGTATATGCGATTTTAAAAGCGTTGGGTTACGTTATGGGTAAAACTTTAATGACGTGAAACATGATTTGGGTAAATGGGTATAAACATGACAACATGTAACTTTGGCTATGAGCATGGGACTTGAAAACTTGACACGTATGGGTTGTAAGTGTAATAAGACACTAGACCAAACATGAAAGTGGCCAACTCGAAGTTGGGTTGAGTTTGTAGCATAAATCTACCCGGACCCGCCCGGCTTAACTAGTGGCTACAAACAATAGGACCCAATGTGAGAAGGGTCATGTCGCGCTTAAGACCCGAGGTTAGACTAAGTTATGGTGTAAAACTACCCGGACCCGCCCGGCTTAACTAGTAACCACAACAAGGTCTAATGTGAGAGGTTGAGAGTGCATTAATTAAATTAATGCCACATGATAAGGTTAAGTAAATTTGACTAATGACACTTAACCGATATGACACGAATGGGTAGGTTAAGCTAAACCGGACTTGGTTCCTTAATGACACTTAACCATGCAAGACAATTAGGGGATGGGGTTAAGTAATTTACGCTTAACTAATCCGACTTGGTAATTAGATGGGGTTAAGTAACCTTCACTTAACTAATCTAAACATGGTAATTAGAAGGGGTTATGTAATTAAGACTTAACTAATCTAAACACGGCAATTAGATGGGGTTAAGTAACCTATACTTAACTAATCTAAACACGGGAATTCGATGGGGTTAAGTTAAACACTTAACCAATCTAAACTTGGTAATTCAATGGGGTTAAGTTACCAATACTTAACCAATTTAACATGATAATTTAATGGGGTTAAGCAACTTATACTTAACCAATTATACGTGATGATTTGATGAGGTTAAGCAACCTACACTTAACCAATCTAATACGTGGGTCTGGTAGGGTTAAGTCACAAGACCTTTTAAATTAGGCTTAACCATTGTAATATGATTAGTGGATGGGGTTAAGTTAACCTACACTTAACCAATCCGACTCGACAATCTGATGGGATTAAGGCAATCTATGCTTAATCAATCTAACATGATAATCTGTTAGGGTTAAGACGAATAAATACTTAACCAATTTGACTTGATAGGGTTAAGTCACGAGCTTCTTGGTACACTTAACCAACTTGTAGGGCTAAGCCTTGAACTTGAGTACTTAGCCAAACTTGACATAATTCGTAGACGGGTTAAGTCATGAACTTGGATAACAACACTTAACCCATTTTACTAAACCCTAGCTCTGAGGACTAGGATGGAAATCGTAGTTAACAAGGATAGCGGAAATAGGGGCTAAGTGGTAAACATTAGTTAAGGGTAACTAAGTAATAATTCTTAGCTAAGGACATGGGACTGGTTCATAAGGAGATTAGTAACCTGGTACGGTAGGTCATCGCTTAGTATACGAGGAGGAGCAAGTTATCTGACTTGGATAAAAGCTCCAGTGAACTGGATGACGAAGCGGAAGCTTCGGGGAACGTGAGGGTACTCTTGGTATCCCTCTGTGAGGTGGCAAGTGGTCCATGAAACCCGGCCTCACAAAGGTTAAGGTCTGCGGTAGAAGAGCCAAGAGTACGCCTTGGTTGCTATGCGAGCGACCTAAAGACTGGGATGGATTAGCGTGGAGTCGACGATACTTGATTTTGCCCTGGGATAGCATGTCGTCGACTACCTACCATCTTTAGTCAATCGTGTACGTACGGAAAGGCAGGGAACTCTCTAAAGACCATATACTGGCTATCAAGTTATGGGTGAGGTTGGCTATCTGGAAGTGGGCATCGATGGGCCTTAGTGTAGTTCTCGTACATGATTTTTCTTGGATTGCCTTTCAGTAGTTGAGGGAGGGGTCACGTGGGACCATAGCCACGGGTACAAAAACAGACCTTGATATCTACATCAGCAGACGACTTAAAGCTCCCGACCGAGTTCCGTATTTCTTGATTTGCCCTGGCACGGAACTCGGATGGCACATTGAGGAACATGTGCATCTAGACATGGAAAACAATTCACGATACATAGGTGGGATAAAGGGCGCGGTTGACGGGTGGCATAATCCCTAGTGGCCCTAGGTGGCTGAACCCAAACCGAGACACGGAAACGTTCATTAGGTAGCATAATCCCTAGTGGTCCTAGGTGGCATAAATCCTAAGTGGACACGCGATAGTTCATGGTAAGGAAACATAACTAGATCGAGGGTAGCAGTCCAAAATAGCTTTAAGGATAAAACGTTTGCATGGGAAAGCCCGTATGGCCTATGGCAAAGGACTGAACTTATACATGGAAAGAAACATACGAGTTGGGAAAACCTACATATGCTATATATTAGGTTGACATGGACCATTACATGACATTGGGCAAGGGACATTCATAGTTAACACATGACGCGGGTTGGGATACTAGTACGAGAGGTGCAGGGCAAATATACATGTTAGAACCAGGAGAAATATACATGATAGATACCGTGGAATGTTATACATGATACATACCTTGGGATAGTATACTTGATAGAAACCTGACAATGCGATACCTTGATTTATCTTGACACCGTAGTTTATCATGACACACTCGTGTATCTTGGTACAATAGTTCATCCTGTTATTTTGGTTTAGCTTATCTATCTAATCATCATACTTATGTTCATCTCAGTTCCTCATGCCAGTTAACTTTACTAGTTTATATACTGATAGTAGATAGGGCTTACCAGTCTTTATGACTGACCCCTTTCTGTTTCGCCTCTTGTCTTCCGTTTCCCCCCAGGTTACAGGGAGGAAATGCTATTGTTAGTTTGGACTTCTTCTGCTTGAAGGTCATCATGCATGACTTGGACTTTTCTTGGCTATGGCTACCTTACTGTTTTATTTGGGGAATAATTTATGAAAAGGTTTTATGCTTCTTTATTATTGCAAGACAGGTTTTGATGTATTCTGATGTAAAAGGCTTTAGACCTTATTTTATAAGGTAATGAAATTTGTTCTACTTCCGCTGTTTTATATATATATGTTCTGTCTTGTAATATTTCTGTGCATGTTTACCAATAATACCCCTCTAAAGCTAGTGCATTCTCTTGCGAGTGACCCTAGCGGAGGTGGGGTGTTACATAAAGTACCACCCTAAATGCTCTCACTTACAAATTTCCTCTATCATGCTTGCCGATGATGTAATGGTGTTTTCTAAACTTGAACTTCCTTCCGTGAATTATGTGATCGAAACCCTTCAAGAATTTCATAGTATGTCTAGTCTTAACATTAATTCTTCGAAGTCTACTTTATTGGTTGTTGGTGTCACTGATATGGTTGCCACTACTTTGTATAGTCACACTGGGTTCTCTTGCATGGATGGAGACATGAATCTTGGTATGCCTTTAATTACTAAAAGAATCATTAATTCTGACTATGTACCATTATTTAAAAAATCTCTAGTCGGATGAATGCATGGCCCAGTAGGCACCTAACTAAGAGTGGTAGGCTAGTTTTTATTAAATCAGTTGTTTTCTTCTAAATTAGTATATTGGGCCAGTAATTTAATTCTGCTCGGAAAGCTTCTGAAAGTAGTTAGGCCTGCAATGCTTAGATTTTTGGGACTAGCAACATGAATATAGGATGCTTCTACCTTGTACCTTCACTAAGATTGAAGCTACTATTGATCAGGGGGACTTGGTGTTCATAATTTAAAGTACTAGAACATTGCTACTTTCAGCAAACACTTTCATGTTTTGCTGTCTACAAATGATAGTGTATGGGTAGATGGAGTTGGCAACACAATATTGGGAGTAAGGATTTTTGGGAAATGGTAATATCACAATATAGTAGTTCGACTTGGAGAACTTGCAAAATTTAAGACCTGTTTTCCTTCCTCTAGTCCAAGTGCACTTAAGCAATTTATTTGAGCTTTGTTTTTGGAATGACCCTTGGGTGAGAAAGGGAATGATTCCTATATGTTAAGCTACACTCAGATGCAACAGTTTGGTATCCACTTCAATGTTAAGGTTTATATGTTTCTTTCTGATAGTTATGTGCACCTTCCTTACAATAGTAATCAAAGTATTATGCAATTATGGAACCACACACAAATCCTTCAAACAATTATTCTCCAGTAATTGTTTTTTGTGCCTGTCAGGTTGAGACCAGAGCACATCTTTTTTTTTCTGAATGTCAGGCTATTAAAGCTCTTTGGGAAAGTTTGTTGTTGTAGTTTGGTATAACTGCTAACGGCCTTAACTATAAAATTATGTGGAATATAATATATAATTCTACAAAGTGGAAAAGTGAAGAAGCTACATTTATGGCAATTAGCATTAAAATTTATCTCGATATTATTTGGAGTGAGAGGAATCCTATTATATTTGAAAACAATTGAAGGAATGTTCCAACTCAATGGAATGAAAGAAGAGGTAGAACTTATATGCAATTGAAGAGGAATGCTAGCAAGATCCAACATAGTTTGGTTCTTTGCTGGGCCACTTGATCTCTTCAATTTTATTTCGGTTCTCTTTTTTTGTTGTGTCTATTGTTTTCCTTTCCTTTTATGTTTTTGTTTGTCCTTGATTCAAAGCTTGCTTTGAATTTCTTTATTTTATTGTTATTGCAATAAATCTTGAAGGGGTCCAGTCAACCCCACTGGCTTTGCAAAAAGAAATGTTAAAGTTTATAGAAACATCTTTTTTATTTCAAACCTTTCATATTTTTATACTTTGGTTTTATAAATTTTTTATATGAGCTTATAACTTTAAAAATTTTCTTATACTTTGTTTTAATTAGTTTTACATGTCATATATTAATTTTATTATATTTTTGTATTAAATATTTTGAAATTATTTTGTGAAGTTTCATTAAGTTCTATTATGATTGGAATAAGTATATACTATGTTTAAACGAAGTTACAAAGTTTCAGAATATTTATAATGCAAGTTATTTTTAAAATAATTTAAGTAAAACAAATTTTTAATTTTAACTAGGATATTTTGACATATCCACCTATATATGTCGACATACTAGCTAGTTTTTCAAAATTTAAAATTTTAAAAAACTTGAGGTATCGATTCATGAAATGACACATATGCTAGTTTTCTAAAAATACATAATCTTCGGAACAAATTTTAACATCATCTTCATAATTTCTAAGTCCAATCATTATTTTCCGTTATTTTCTAAAGAAATCTTAATTATGCTCTACCGAATTTCAATCAAAATCAAGTTAGTTCGTCTCTAATTTGATTCTCTATTATTCTCTCATCATTCCCTCAAGAACAAAGTACAACTAAGAATTATAGGAGAAATTATAATCAAAGATCATCTGAGGCTGTAAAACATTTATGACCAAATATAGCGATTCTAAGTGTGTTGTGATAGTTCCGTAAATCCACTAAGATGATTGTGCCCTAGAAATCAATTAGGTGTGCTTAGTAGCCCGAAAACTAAGTGACTCTAACCAAAAATCGAAATTCTTGAGGATGTGTCCCATGGTCTTGAAATCGAGACTATAATTGCATTTACTGGTGGAAAAGAAAATATATACAACATCTATATGGAATTGGTTGTAAGGTAACTCCAAACCTGTATAAAAATCCCAGTGTGTTCATTCCTTTTACAATGCTGCATTTACTTTCATTTGCATTATGATCCAGTGTTTGTCTCTATGATTGTTAATGAAATTAATTTAACTATAAATTTGTTAAAGTTTTGAAAAGAATTACATAATAAAGTAAAAAATATTTATTGCCCTGTAGTGTTAATAAGATCAATCTGCATCCTAAATTCACTTATATTAACTCTATTTGATTTATATGATAGCGAGACACCTCCCATATGCCATAGGAGTGATATACTAGGTCGACTTTTCTTTTTGAAAAAGATTGGTCTTCCTTGCATCATGGTCGTTATGCCTTGGTTGGGGTTCTGATTACTTTTCTTCTTCCATTATCTTAATAGTATTTCATAGGCAGTCTAATATAGGAGAACCATTCCAACAATATACTCAAAAAGGTACTTAACAAGAATAATGCTAAGTAGTAAATACCCGGAAATTGCTCAGACCTATGGAAAATCTCTTTTCCCACTTTAATGGAGTACCTACCAACTCAAACCTAGGAAAAAGGGTTAAACCTATCAGCTCTCCTTCTTGTCATGCTAAAAATGGATGGAATACTCAAGCTATATGCTTTTCTTAATCTTAAAATGAATTAGGAACTTAAAGCAACACTTGAATAAATTTTAAATAACAACTCTGCTTATCGTCTACACAAACACTAACCTCCTACCCCACCAAAGTCCCTCTTCACTATATTTTGAGAGAGTGAAAATCTCACTTGCGATGACAATCTTCAGAATCATATCGATGAAACCTTCCTCATACATGTGTCCAAGACCGTGTCTTAGAAACTATCCCAGGACCTCCATATAGCACCCCTTCAATGCTAAAGAAATTATAACACACTTCAAGTAGTTTAAAATTGGTGGGGCTAGAAATTCGAATGCCTAATAGGCCACAACCCTAATGGGACTAACTGTGATCAGTTGGAAATATTCACGAGCAACTGAACATCCTTTAAGATAGTTTTAGAACTAAATAAGTGTCCAAGACCACTTATTGGTAGTTGATTCTTTATTTGGTCGGCTCATATGTATAGCTTGATGGGTATACATGCAGCTACCGATAAAAATAATCAAGTCCAAAAGAGAAGTGGTGTATACCGTATTATATATTAGAGAAATAAAAGTATGATCTCTCAGCATATCTCCTTCCGCCAGATTATTAACTCAAACAAGTCTACTTGATTTAATTGTTCTAATTGATTTGAGTGTTGATCCCTAATACCAAATGAAAATTCTTCCATTCATGATATCTAAAAATTGTCATGTTATAACATTGCCTTATTTTCAAATACCACAAAAGAGAGACCGTCATGGTGAATTAGAACAATACATTAAAGTAAGACATCGATATGATCTCACAATGAAATGACTATATATAACATATTGGATATACATGAAAATAATACGAAAACAATACATAAGAGATTACACTAATGAAAGAAACTGAAAAAATACATAACGATGCAAAATAGTCAAATTACATCAATTTCAAAAGCATAGAGTTATGAGTAAGTATCTATTATAACAATCCCGAACATAAATAACAAGTCTATCATGTACAATAAAATAAAAAGTGTATATCTAAAAATTGTCATGTTATAACATTGCCTTATTTTCAAATACCACAAAAGAGAGACCGTCATGGTGAATTAGAACAATACATTAAAGTAAGACATCAATATGATCTCACAATGAAATGACTATATATAATATATTGGATATACATGAATAGAATATGATAACAATACATAAGAAATTACACTAATGGAAGAAACTGTAAAAATACATAACGATGAAAAATAGTCAAATTACATCAATTTCAAAAGCATGGAGTTATGAGTAAGTATCTATTATAACAATCCTGAACATAAATAACAAGTCTATCATGTACAATAAAATAAAAAGTGTATATATATATATCAGAATACTGAATCCAAGCCTCCAAAAATGGTCCAACTGCTCTATATAATGATGTATCCTTAAAAGCACTGACTCTGGCATTACTCAATCGAGTACACGAGATTTGCTATGACAGAAGCAGACAAAGACGAATGCAGGTTAGACATAAAGTCTGGTGTGAGGAAAATTTATAAAAATTACTGTATATACATAATATATATAAATAAATAGAAACTATTAATCATAGCTCAGCCTCTCTACAAATGTGGCTCATTACTAATCCGAACTACCCAAAAATAAGTACTTAAATCAATCTCAAGGGTAGGGCATCGAATCATAACTTGCTCTTCACCTGTAACAACAAATCAATATAATATTCTCACATGTGCTACACTAACCCAAAACTACTAATAATATAGTATACGATTGTCAAAACCTTGATAAAAATACCAATCGCTATTGCTAAGATTGATAAAATATTTCCTAAAGCTTATAGTTCCCATTGCTAAAATAGAATATGTATTCAATAATGCATATGGTCACTAGTGATAAGACAAAAATTTAGATGACTCGCTATTGGGTAAACTATGTCCCATGCCATTATTATCAAAACCATTGATATTTCCCCATCGAGGAACTACATGTTTTACCTCTCCAGTGAGGAAATTTGTGTCCTTGTCCGCTATCAAAGAAACCGTAAATGAATCGCTCTTGAGAAACTCAATGTCTTAGCTTGTTATCATCTAAACCCTATGGGATTGCCATGCATGGCTCTATTCACCATGGTCTAAAGCCAACTAAAAGCCTCTAGCTAAAACCCATACTAATTTGGACGGCATTCAAAATCGAATGCGTGATCTTAATATCATAATGCTTTTCATGTATATTCTCAATGTCTACTTTAAAATCTACAGTTTTGAAATATGTATTGGGATATGTCCTATATAGATCCTGAAATAAAATTATTCCCAAGCTTACCAAAATTTATCATATTTTATCCCTTGAAAAATAGTGAAAAATGGTTCAAACCTTACAACAATGTTGGAGATTTTGCGGTTTGAGACTATTTTAGGAAGATGAATGTCGTACTTCATACTTTAAGGATCCATATAATAGATTCTTTCAAACAATAGTTCAACCCACTAGGTACAAATGGGTTATCAAACTTTTGACATTCAGGATTCAACAAAGCCTTAGAACAACGAAATCGGATTCAAAGTTGTATGATTTTGATTCGACCAAGAACACTCTAATTTTTTTATTATGTGATGATGCACTTGAAGAAGAGAACGAAGAGGCGTAAAAATCAGATTCCGCAACGCCTTAAAAGTGTTGCAAATTTGAGAATTTGCAACGGTTTATGATGTTGGCAATGGCATTGCAAAACTGAGAGGAAGACGGAAAAATATAAGTGATTGAAACACTTTTCGGCTTGGCAATTTATAGGGATGAAGGGACACACTCTTTCATCAAATGTTGAAACTGTTTAAAGCATTCCAAACAAAACGTCATGTCTTTTAATTTGCCATGTTTCTGAAACGTTGAAATTCCCACACCTGTTTAAATTCAGACGTTTAGAAAACATTTCAAAAACTGTCGCCTTTATTTAAATTCAATTTCAGTCTCTAATAATCCAGACCCTTTATTGTTTATAAAAATTGTTCAAAAATATTGCTATTGGGCCCGAGACCCGCAACCCGTACCCGGCCTGACGGTGGCGGCGCGTGTGTGTGTGGTTGAGATGCTTGGTCTCCCTCCTCACAACGAAGTAAGCATTTGGATGCCCCAAGGCCCCAACATCCCTTTGAGAATGCCCATTAAGTAGTTGAATACTTCTTCCAGTTTCAAGAAGTGGGACTAATCCCCATACCCTCCTTCTTTTCTTGCTTCCCTCTTCAAATTAAACCCCAAAATGCTTTGAAAATTTTACAACAATATCCCCCAATATTTAAAATAAATAAAGTAGACAGCGGAATTACTTGTGTGACTTCCTACATACCCAAATGGGACCAAGCTTATGTAGTTATAAGATCAAGTTTTGCATCATCATGGAAACAACACATAAATAAAAGGTATCTTTTGAATTTTAACCTTTACTTATTGTAAACCATTCAAAGTTCTATCAAGATTCTATGGTGAATGAATCTTGAACCAAGTATCCCTTAGTGATAAAACCAAAATAATCACACATGTTGATTTCCTTAGTTAGATTTTTATGTATTGCTAAGCACGTTAATGGCCATGTACTTTAGTCCTCGTTCATGAGTCTACTTTAGAAACTGGTCTTATTTTCCTAGGAAACGACCTGATTTCCATACTAATATAGGTAGGTCTCATGAGGTGTTTCTGTGATACACCTTTTAAGGTTTCTAGACTTATTAACGATATTTATCCATCCTTTGTTCTTGCAGAATCCAACACTAAATATTATGGGATTATTGAATTAGTGTTCCATAATCATACTCTTAACTTGTTGGAACCCATTGAACTTTGTCTATCCTTTTCAAGACACAAGTTGGGTTTCTGTTAAGGATGATCAATCTTCATTCACATACATTTGTGACACCCCACGTCCGTTAATATCACTCATTAAGAGAATGCGTTAAGTTTCGTGAAGCTTTATAGGTAAACAGAAACAGAAACATTACAAAACAAATATAAAATAACAGTGAAATTAAAAACTTTATTAATCATAAAGCATCGTGGCTCAAAACATCATATGTCTGAAATACATAAAACTAGTACATCCTTAAAATTACTGTCTTGTACTTAAAACATAAGAGTAAAATAATAAAAGAAGCATAATTCCCCCAAAAGAAACATAGCCATAGTAGCAAAGAAAAGAGCTTGAGCAATACATCTAAGCAGCTCCAGCAAAAAGATAGTAGAATCCTGATCAAGCTTGAGTATTCCCACCCTGAGAACCAGGGGGAAACAGAAGAAAGAAGAGGAAACAAAAAGGGTCAGACATAAAGTCTGGCAAGTCTAGTTACTTTAGCAAATAAATATGTAAAAATATCATGAAAGGCATATAAGACGGATAAGAAAGGTAACATCATAAAAGGCAGGTATGACAAGGTAGACATGATAAAGTGTATACGCTTCTCTAATGATTACTCTGCACAAATACTAGTATAACCAAAATGAGATGATCCCAGCAACTACCAGATGGTAGACTTAGGCACACGTCTAGATGTACCATAATTACTACCCCAATCTATCGGCTCCCTACTCCTTAGATATCCTGTGCTATCCCCATAGTAGGAGGTATCACTTCCTAAAGTGGCAAGCCTTCATCTTTATGATGTGCACAACCATATCTACTAGTGTCACGGTCATCTTGTCCCCCTCTGCCCGGACCATGTACGCACATGGCCCCGATCGTTTTGCACCGCCCACACCATCCTCCACGTTTGGATCTCTTACCATCAACCCAGTAAGCGTGCCCCGACTCCGACCTAGCTCGGAGTACTCGTTTGATACCTATATAGGGTTATAGACTGAAACGGGTCCTACACACAAGATGATACAAGCTCTCCTCTTTGTCTTGTATCCCCACTAGATTTTCCATAGGTTATGCTTATCTATCGGTGTCTTTAATTACATAACCCCATCAGGTTAAGTTTGTGGGCCTGTATATAAATACTACCCACCCATCCCAGATTTACTTAACCCTCCCACTGTTTCAAACAAGTTTACTTAACCCCATTCCTAATCAGGTTCATGTTCATACAATCCCTATGGATTTAACTAGGTTAAGTATTCCAATTCATTACCATGTCCATTTATGGTTATAATGTGCTAGACCTCCCATATGAAGCCTACCACTTATGGATGCTTGATATGTCGGTCTGTTCCCGGCAGACTTCTTCCACAAGTCTGGCTTAACCTCCTATCTTAGCATGTCTCGTGTTTGTGCAGCTTGACCCCTCACATTAGATTCACCACTTGTGGTCGCTGGATATGCCGGGCAATTCCGGGCAAACTTCCATTACAAATGTAATCTAACCTCGTGTCTAGGCGCAGTTACAGTTTTTAATTACTGTAATCTTAGGCATTTCATTATTAGCCAATTTTACCTATGTCGTTATAGGTTTTCATGCCCCTTTTCCCCAAGTTATGTTCATAATAAACTATATGCCCAAATTCATATTCATACATTTAATTCAGGTTATGCCCAAATTCCCAATTACAAGTTATGCCCAATTTCAATGTTTTCCCTCCGTTCCCCGTTTAACGCATTCACATATTTCAGTGGCATGCCTAGGCTTGAAAGTAGATAGGCCATATAAAATAAAAAGGGGAAGATGAAGGGAAGATGATAGAAATGATCATACTAACTAGATTGACATATAATGGCATGAACATATAGTGGCATAATGACAAGATAGGAACATAGGAACTGATCTGATGAACATATGATAATAGAACTGATTCAAACATCATAGGGATGTCCTAAGAGGCATGATAAGATCTAAACAATGGTTTATATATCCAACTAATAACAGATCCAATTTAACCACAAACATGATAGGGACAGGTATAAGGTGATCTAAACAGTGAAACAATGGCAGATCTAACATAATAAATAGGTGAAGGTTTAGATCTATGTCATAATCATGTCATAAAATCATATATACACAGGTTATTGCAGATCTGATTTGATTTAAATGGTCATGGTCATAGATCCAAGTTAATGTCATATCAAGTTTTACTTTAAATTATTCAGATCTAAAATTAACATGGACTCATAGTGTTTGGATCTAGAAAAATAGAAGGAGAATAACAGATGTTGAATCATCGATCTGCACTTGAATAACTTGATTGTTGGAGAAGAAAGAGACTTGATTTGATCTGGGGGGCAACATCTAGTTCTCCATTATTTGTGGTGTGCAAAAATTGGGGAAATGAAGCTATATTTATAGCCGAATCAAAAACCCTAATCTACAAAGATCTGCGCTGGGGGGGGGAGGGGGGTCGACCCATGGGTCTATACCCCCCATGAGGGATTGACACCCCTGGGCGAGATTTTTGCTGCCCACAGAATTTTTGATTTTCGAACTGAAATTTGATTTTTTGGATTAAAAATATATATATACACACACACACATATATATATAATTCCCTTGCATGTATACAAACTTCAAACCTTCATAACTTCTTCGTATGTTTTCCGTTTTACACAAACCAAGTGTCTATTTTGATCAGAATTTCGAGATGGACGCAATGGTGCAGTCTGTTTCCCTTAATTCTCTTATTAAATTAATCATTCTTTAATTTGTCCTCTTTAGTGTTTTTAAAATTACGGGGTGTTACATTCTCCCCTATCAAAGGATTTCGTCCCCGAAATCTCCAAGTTAAGAAGAATATATATCATACCATCCATCACCTATCTACCCATCCACCAATCACACGCATCCATTGTCCTTAAAGACTTCTAATGCTTTTATGAACATATGCAAAGGTGTGTGTATATGTCCCAATACTAATTCGAAGATCAAGTGGTCTACTAATTTGTTCGACCTCAATGCAATGAATGTTAGTGCCATGAATGCAACGTGTATGCAAATAATCCTATTATAACATGTAAGTTCTATATGAGTGCACAATCATCCATCCAAATGCAACATCCATATGATGATACATCCATTTCCATCCATTAAAAAAAGAAAAGTGCACACACATCCATATGCAGTATGAGAGTGATTGAGCCGATCTAGTGCCCAATGTGTGTGTATATGCATCCATGAGCAACCACTAGCAAACACTTGCATCCACGCGCATCCATCAAACATAACATGTCTCATACATATGTTTACATCCATGGGATTCCTACATAAAGGTCGAAGATTCGATCGATAGGACATTCTTAAATGATAGAAACATGCATAAATAAAAGCTTTGGAAAGGAAGTTAAGAACATACCCTCGAAAAGACAAGCGTACGAACCACGAATCTTGTCTTTGGTCTCCTAAGTCGCATTCTCTAGGTTATCTCCCAATTGAATTTATATCAACTTGACTTCCCTATTGCGTAGCTTCGTAACTTCTGATCCAAGAATACGGGTAGGAACTCGTCTGACTGTCGCCTCTCGTTCTACCTCTACTTCCTCCAATATACTCGACTCAACTACATAATATCATGCAAGAACTTCCGCAAATGATAAACGTGGAAAACATCATGAACACCAGATAGTCTCTCAGGTAGCTTTACTCTATAGGCCATTTGGCCAATCCTTTCTATTATGGGAAATGGCCCTACAAATCTTGGTGCCAATTTCCCTACAGATACGAAGCGAACCACATTATCAAAGGTGACACCTTAATGAAAACCATGTCTCCTACTTCAAATTCAATGTCAGTCCTTCTCTTGTCTACGTTGGATTTTTGCCTATCTTGAGCGATTTTCATTCGCCGTCTAATAAGATCAAACTTCTTAGACGTTTCTCTAACCATATCTGGTCCAAGTAGTCGTCTTTCTGTAGATTCCCACCAACAAGTTGGTGATCTACGGGGTTTTTCGTATAATGCTTAGAAGGGTGCCATACCAATGCTGGCTTGGTAATTGTTGTTGTATGCGAACTCTATTAAAGGAAGATCTCTTCCCAAGTCCCTCCGAAGTCAAGGAACACAACCTCAAAAAATCCTCAAGAATTTTGTTCACCCTTTCCGTATGTCCATCGGTCTGTGGGTGATAAGCGGTGTTCAAACACAACTGTGTACCTAATGCTTCTTGTGAGCTCCTCCAAAATTCACTGGTGAAGATGGGGTCACGATCGCTTACGATGCTAGAAGGTACTCCATGAAGACAGACTATCTCACGAACGTAAATTGTTACCAACTATGTTGTCGTCCTCTTACTCTTAACTATAATAAAATGAGCGCTCTTAGTAAGTCTGTCCACCACAACCAAAATACTGGTGTTTCCTTTCTTTGATCTGGGCAAACCATCTACAAAATCCATAGACACGCTCTCCCACTTCCTCTATGGATCCTCCAAAGGATGAAGTAAAACAGTGGACTACTTTTGCTTATCTTTGACTTGCCAACAAACTAAACATTGAGAAACAAACTCTGCCACCTCTTTCTTCATCCCAGCCCAAAAGAAAACCCTTTTCATATCCCTATGCATCTTACCACCGCCTGGATAAATAGTCATCTTAGAATGATGGGCTTCCTCTAGGGCTGTCTTTAACAAACTTCCAGTTTGGGGAACACAACGCCTTCCGTCTCGTCGCAACCTCCCTTTGTCGTCTCTGGAATATCTATTGAGGTGACTAGAAGTCTCCCCTTTATTGAGTCTATCCAAGATGTCTGAAATCTGTGGATCATCTTGCTGCGAGGCTCCTATTTGATCCATAAGAGTGGGTCGTATCTCTAGCGATGCAAACAAACCAGGCAAAACTCGGTGGAGGGTCTAAAATAAAAAGTTGATATAATCTTCAAGCTTTTTCTTTTACACAAACAGCGGACTTAAGTCCATCCTCTACCTATTCAGTGCGTCTTCTACCACATTACCCTTGCTAGGGGTATAAGCAATCTCGAAATCATAAGATGCTAGGAACTCCATCCACCCTTGTTGCCTTAAATTAAGATCCTTCTGCGAGAACAAATACTTGAGAGATTTATGATCAGTGTACAACTCGAACTTCTCTCTAAGAAGATAATGACACCACGTTTTAAGCGCGAATACTATGGCAGATAACTCTAAAGCATGGGTAGGGTAGTTCTTCTCATTAATCCATAGCTTTCTAAACCCATAACATATTACCTTTCCCTCCTACATCAGAACCGCACCAAGCCTTGTACCATATGCATCAGTGTATATTGTAAACACTTTATTCTCATCAGGCAAGGTCAAGACTGGGGCTGTTGTTAGAGCCCTCTTCAATCGTTGGAAAGCAACATCACAATTTATATCCCATGAAAATGCCAAATTCTTCTTCGTCGGCCTGGTGAGTGGGCCGATATCTTTGCGAAGTCCTTAATGAACTTCCTATAATAACCTACAAATCCGAGAAAGCTTCTCACCTCCGTTGCATTTTTTGGAATTTGCCAATCTTAAACTGCAACTACCTTTGGGGATCTACTACTATCCCATCTTTGGAAACCTAATGCCCTAGAATTCTCACCTCTTTTCTCTAAAAATGGCATTTGGAGAACTTTGCCTTAAGCTGATGTACATGGAGAGTTTTCAAAACTTCTCTTAAATTTTTGGCGTGCTCTTCCTCGTTCCTTGAGAAGATCAGGATATCATCAACAAAGACCACGACAAATTTATTTAGAAACTCCCGAAACACCCTACTCATCAGATCAACAAAATAGGCGGGTGCATTCGTCAACCCAAAAGGCATAACAAGCCATTCAAAGAAACCATACGGAGTCCTAAAAAAGGTCTTGTCTATACTGTCCTCAGCCACCCTCAACTGATGAAACCCCGTGACCAAGTCTAACTGGGAGAATACTAATGCACCAACAAGTTGTTCTAACAGATCATCTATCCTTGGGAGTGGGTGCCTGTTCTTCTTAGTGAGTTTATTTAATTCTCTATAGTCTACACATAAACGAATCGAACCATCTGCCTTAGTCACGAATACTACTGGAGCACCCCATTCAGATATGCTTCGTCTAATAAACCCTTTCTCAAGTATCTCCCCTACTTGCTTGATAAGCTCCTATCTTTCCCTTGGAGCCATACGGCGCACAAGTAATGCAACTGGCTTTGCATTGTCCACCAAATATATACGATAATCAATCTCGCGCCTCGGAGGTAAGCCCCGTACCTCATCAAAACATCAAGATAGTCACAGACTACTGTTACAAATCGCAGATCATCGAAAGATGTATCTAGAGACTCTAGGAAACTAAGCATGACATATCCTTGCGGTCACAAGAAATCTCGAGGGTCCTCCCATGGAAAGTCAAAAGTCGAACGACCGTCCTCTCATAATCTAGAATGGCACCATACATGGTTAGCCAATCCATCCCTAGAATCAAACCATAGCCCATAAAAAAGAGCACATATGCATCACACTCAAACTCGATGCCTAACACAGATATTCTCAAACCCCGACAAATTACGGACAAATGAGCTGAACCACCAACGGGGTTTGAGACAACTACAGAATCCACTAAAATACTAGTATATAGGTGTAGAGACTCAACCACATAATTAGATATAAATGAATGCGAAGCGCCAGAATCAATATGAGATCTAATAGGATGAATGGAAAGAAAAATCAAACCTTCCACGGAAATTTTTCTACCACTATTTGGAGCACTGGTCACTAGAGCATACACCTGCCCTCCAAAAGCTCCTACCCTTTGACCTTGTCCCTGTTTCTTCGGGCACTCCTTAGCAAAGTGTCCGACCTCTCCACAATTGAAGCAAGAATTCTTCTGTCTTTTACAGTCCTTCACTAAGTGACCCTCACGTCCCAACTATGGCACTTCCTCTTATCCTTAGCCTTGTCGTTCTTTCCGTCCTTCTTCTGTTGCTATTGTTGTTGTCCTTTCTTGGGTCATACTTTCTTGTTTTGTGATTCCTCAACTTTAACATCCTTCTTATCGCTCTTGTCTTCCTTATGCATCAAGGCCATATCAACAAGCCTTTCAAAAGTTGCTCCTGTCGGAATATGGAACATAGCTAACCCATGAAGGGGTTCATTCAATCCTTTACAAACCACAAAGCTTTCTTGTGCAGAGTACCCACCAGTTCCAATCCAAACCTTGCTAGCTGGTTGAATTTGTTCACATATTCTTTAACAGTCACGTTTCCTTGTTTGAGCGCTAAGAACCTCTCCATTTGCATGCTTTTCTCCGCTTGAGAAAGAAATTTTATTACAAACCTCTGCCTAAAATCATCCCATGTCTCCACAAGACGCCCCACTTACGTTACTTCCCACCAGAACGAAGCTTCATCTTTCAGTAGCCAGGCGGCTAGCCGAATCTTACTATGATCGTCCACATCAAAAATTCCAAACAAGTCCTTTGTCTCCTTGAGCCAATTCCTTGCCTCTCTACGAACATCTCGATTCCATGGAATGGATTTCCTCCTTTAGCACAGAAATCTTTGCAGATCTTAGAGAAGTTGTTTGCACGTAGAGAAGGTGGAGGAGGAACAACGGGTGCAGCTGGGGGAGGAATGTCAGCTTGACCACCGGCAGGCGTCTTGGCCTCTAGATACCTACAGAACCGGCCTAGTATCATAACGCCCTTTGGAATACTAGGTTCCCCAGACATGCTAAAAAGAAAAGGAAAGAGATTCAGATGGAGGATCGAAATATGGCTTTGGGGAATATGTTTTTCGAAACATAATTTTCTTTTGAAAAATGCTTTCTTTTAAAACCTTTTGGAAAATAGTTTTCATAAACTTTTATCTAATCTGGTAACCTTCAGCTCTGATACCAAGTGTGACACCCCACATCCATTAATGTCACTCATTAAGAGAATGCATTAAGTTTTGTGAACCGATATAAGTAAACAGAAACATTACTAGATGTACCCTAATTACTACCCCCAACTGGTCGGCTCCCTATCCCTTAAATACCCTGTGTCGGCCCCATAGTAGGGTGTATTACTTCCTAAAGTGGCAACCAACAGAAGGACACAAACCTATTTACTGGTGCTACAGCGGCTTATTTTCCCAGAGCAGGTCGAACCCATGCACGCACATGAGTCCGTTGGAACGCGCCAGTACATACCTCTTCCCAGATGAACCTCTTATAATCAGCTCAGTGAGCATTCCATGACCCCTACCTTGTGTAGGGTCCCCCTTGATACCAGAATGGGTTACTGACTAACATGGGTCCCACACAACAGATGGCACAAGCCAACCCTTACAGATCTTGTGTCCCCAATTAACCAAGATTTTGAAAGGTTATGCCTAAAAAAATTAACATATTCTCTCAACCCCTTATGATTTACGGGTTAAACCTTACAAGTTAACAAGTCCATATAACCCCTATAGATTTAGCAAGTTAAGTTTTCTTGATTAACAGGTTCATATAACCCCCACAGATTTAAGAGGTTTTGTAACACCCCACTCCCGCTATGGTCACTCACTAAGGGAATGCCATAGCATCGGTGGAGTATTTTAGTGAATATAGAACAGAAAAATTACAAAAAGACAGATATAAACAGTACTTGAAATTTAAAACATCATCTCATAACAGCGGAAGTAAAACATGTCTGGTTACATCATAAAACCACAATAAAAGTCAAGTACAATATCCATCAAAATAAAGAAGTACATAATCCCACTCTCATACAATAGCCATGACAAAAGAAAAGATAACTAGGTAACTGGAGCTTTACATCAATCCAAGCTCCTAAAGACTGGAACAGCAATCCGATCAAGCTCTACTACTGCTAGGATCCACCGTAGGACCTGAGGGTTGGGAAAAAGATAAAAACAACGGGGTCAGACATAAGTCTGAGCGAGTCCTATAACTTTAACAATACAATCGTTAAAGTAACCAGAGAAGACATAAACTGATATACGGTAACTAATGGGGAAGAATGGCTACACTAAGCAGTCAACTAAACTAAGATAAAAGATAAAGACGCATCTACCCTTCCAAAGGTAAATTACTAAACTGCACCAGACGAGTCATTCCTAACTTAAAGGTTGATCCCACCCATGGACTTATAAAATTAACTTAATAGTTCTCGCGTACCCCTTGGTGACTAAGTAGACGCCACGGGGCCCTACAATCCACTAGGTGTACACACTACTCCCCATTCGATCGGCTCCCTAACGTAGATACCCGTGCTGGCCCCACCGTGGGGTGTACCATTCCCCAACGTGGCAACCTGATAAAACTAACGGTGCACGGCTTATATCTACACGATGCAACAACGTCTTATTTACCAGCCCGGGTCCACACACGCATATGAAACCCGTTGGTCATGCGTTGCCACCGCTAACCCATTTTGGCCTCTTATAGTCAAGCCCAGTATGCGTGTCCCGTCCTCGACATGGGTCGAGCCCACTAAGATACGTATGGGTTACTGGTTGAAATGGGCCCCCAGCACAAGCCATCCCCCTAAGCTTGGCCCACACACTAGTGTTTCCCACTTAACCCTTTAATCATGTTTAATTACATGTTTCATCTTGGTTAAGTATTTTATCATATTTTCTATTGGCAACCACTAGCAATTTCCATGTACCACCCACGGTACCCACTTAACCCCCATGCCCCACTACATGCTTATCTGGTTAAGTGTTTCTTAATTGATTAACGCCGTAACCGTGTAAAGGACCCCTCACATTGGACCGTCCTTTGTAGATGCCTGGTTAAGCCGGTAGGTTCCGGGCAGTCTTACACTACAAACGGGTCCAACCTCGTGTCATTTACCCTTGTTACGTATTTAATTTATGATTAAGACCCCTCACATTGGACCGTCATTTGTAGATGCCTGGTTAAGCCGGTAAACTCCGGGCAGTCTTACACTACAAACGGGTCCAACCTCATGTCTTAATCGATTAATTACTCCTAATTAATCACCCCCATAATTTGTGTTAATTATCATGTTTATTTTAGGAATATGGGTGCACCTAACTTAATAGGAAAATTCCCAACTCCAAAGTGTGGGTACACCTAACTTAATAGGCAAATTCCCGACACATAGTATGGGTACACCTAACTTAATAGGCAAATTCCCATACTATGTTCATTTATTTTATGTTATGCATAATTATATTAATTTCACACAATCTTATTAACTTATGCATTTAATTAACCCCATCGTTCCCACGTAATTTCGTTCTCATGACATAACACATATAAAAGGTGTCAACTTTCATATGTATGAACATGTTTCAAAGGTGCCATCTTGCATATTAACAAACACATAACTTGCATATGAACTTGCATAACATGTCACATAGCTTGCATATAATCTTGTATAACATGTCACATAACTTGCATATAATCTTGTATAACATGTCACATAACTTGCATATTAACTTGCATAACATGTTACATAAACTTACATTTTAACAAATACATGACTTGCATATGAACTTGCATAATATGTCACATAACTTGCATATGAACTTGCATAACATGTTACATAACTTGCATATGAACTCATAAACTTGCATATGAACTTGCATAACATGTTGCATACTTGCATATGAACTCATAAACTTGCATATGAAGAAACATACAACTTGCATAATTATCATACATGTAACTTGCATATTATCATACATGTAACTTGCATATTAACATATGATCACAAAGCACAAAACTTGCATAACCCACATACATTAGCAAACTAACATCATGTCATATGACTTAAAACCCATTAATCCACAAACAAAACCATATGATCTCATCATATCTCATCTACTTAGTTTAGCAATTGATCATTAGAGTGATAGAAACTCACAACTAGCCAATTTGCACTCCAAATGAAGAAGATTAAGATGCTTAGAATGGATTAGAGGTTGATCAGAGAGTGATTAGCTTGCAACCCTCTTCATAAATTAGTGGAGGCTCCTTCTAAGATTTAATTTGGCGGCATGTAGCCCTCAATTCTATTTTTAGTATGGATTAGGGTAGGTTTAGGGTGTATTTATAGATTAGGTGAGTATTTTATGCCCTTAGATTAACCCTAAATTAGATTAGGACCCTTATATTTCGGAACCTTCCAGAAACCAGCCCTAAGACCAAGCCCAAACCCCAAACTGGTGCACCCAACCACAGAACTCTCTAGAAACTGTGCAGGTTTCCTGTCCCGACATGGGCGCACTTCCCAAGTGCGCCAGTGTATTTTTGTGCTGGCGCACTTCACAAGTGCGCCAGTGCATTTCTGGCCTGTTTCGGGTTTTTCTGCCTAACTTCGTTCGTCCATATCTCTTTCATACGGTACCCGTTTTACGCAAACTCGGACTCTATTTCGCGTATTTTTCCGAGACGAACGAAATGACGCAGCCCGTTTCCCCTTATTCTCACATCTGAAATTAATTATACTTTAATTACTAACCATTAGTGTTAATTGAAATTCAGGGTGTTACATTCTCCCCTACTTAAAGGATTTCGTCCTCGAAATCTCTAAGTCAAGAAGAACGTATCCTACCAACCAAACAACCAACTACTAAACCATCAACCACAAGCAACCATTATCCTTAGAAACTTCTAATGACGTATGAACATATGCAGAAAGTGTGTGTATATGTCCGTATACTAATGCAAAATCAGGCGGTCTACTGATTCAGTCGACCTCCTTAATGCAAACCATGATAGTGCCATGCATCCAATATGTATGCGAAACCCTATTGACACATACAATTTCTATATGCATGCACAACCATACACAAAAATGCATCATCCACATGATAACACAGCCATGATACATCCATCAATCTAACTACCAAATCCATTTATGCGATATGCAACATGAAGTGACTGAGCCGATCTAGTGCCTAATGTGTGTGTATATGCATCCACGAGCAACCACTAGCAAACAATTGCATCCACATGCATCCATCAACCATAACATGTTTCAAACACATGTTTCAACCATAGGTTTTACCCTATCTAAAGGTCATAGGTACTAGCGAGAGGATATACTAAAGATAAGATAAGTACTAGACAAGCGATAAAGGAGAAGTTAAAAGACATACTCTCAAAAAGAAATGGGTACAAAGAACGCATCTTCGCTTCCGTCTCCCAAGTAGCATTGCTTTCGTTATCTCCCCATTGCACTTTAATTAGCTGAACTTCTCTGTTCCTCAACTTCCTAGTTTCTGACCCAAGGATGCGAGTAGGAGCTCGTCAAATCGTCGCATCACGCTCTACCTCTACATCTCTAAGCAAGCTCGGCTCTACCACCTCTGCGGTCTCATGTAAGCACTTCCTCAAATGTGATACATGGAATACATCATGAACACCACTAAGTCTGTCGGGCAACTCTACCCTATATGCCATCCGTCCAATCCTTTCCTTAATAGGAAACGGCCCAACAAACCTCGGTGCTAACTTCCCAACGGACCCAAAGCGAACAACATTTCTCAACGGAGATACTTTGACAAAAACCATGTCCCCAACCTCAAACTCAAGATCCGTCCTTCTACGATCCGCATAAGATTTCTGTCTATCTTGCGCTGCCTTCATCCTTCTTCGAATCAAATCAATCTTCTCTGAAGTCTCTCTAACCATATATGGCCCAAGCAAGATCTTATCCGTAGATTCCCACCTACATGTAGGAGATCGACAAGGCCTTCCATAAAGAGCTTCGAAAGGTGCCATGCCAATACTAGACTGAAAGCTGTTATTGTATGCGAACTCCACCAAAGGAAGATGTTCTTCCCATGTACCTCCAAAATCCAAGATACAAAGCCTCAAGAGATCTTCTAAGATACGGTTCACCCTCTCGGTCTGACCGTCCGTCTGAGGATGATATGCGGTGCTCAAACACAACTGAGTCCCTACCGCCACTTGCAAACTTCTCCAAAACTCACTAGTCAAGATAGGATCTCGATCACTCACTATGCTGGATGGTACGCCATGCAATCTAACAATCTCTCTAACATAGACTGAAGCAAGCCATGGAGCGGTCCTCTTACTCTTCACGGGTATAAAATGGGCACTCTTGGTAAGTCTGTCTACCACAACCCAAATTCCCGTATAGCCCTTCCTCGATCTCGGTAACCCATCGATGAAATCCATCGAGACACTATCCCACTTCCATTGCAGAACTTCCAATGGGTGTAGCAACCCACCGAGTTTCCTTTGCTCCGCTTTAACTTGTTGGCACACTAAGCATCTAGCCACATACTCGGCCACATCTTTCTTCATACCGGCCCAGAAGAAAACTCTCTTCATGTCTTGGTACATTTTGTCTCCACCGGGATGAATAGTCATTCTTGAACGATGTGCATCATCCAAAATAGCCTTCTTCAAACCCTCATCTTGCGGTACACAAAGTCTACCGTCTCTATGCAACCATCCCCTATCATCTATGGTGTATCTACCCAAATGGCTGGACGACTCCCCCCTTATAAGCTTCTCTACCAAATCAACCAACTGTGGGTCGTCTCGCTGAGCCTCGCCAATCCGTCCCAAAAGAGTAGGTCTAACCTCCAAGGAGGCTAACAAACCAGGTACAAAGTCAACAGAAGGTCTGATGTCGAACAAAGAAAGAAACTCCAAGCTTCGCCGTTCCACGAACAATGGACTCAAAGATAGCCTTTTTCTACTCAAGGCGTCCGCCACCACGTTACCCTTGCCAGGGGTATACGCTATCTCGAAATCATAGGATGCTAAGAACTCCATCCACCTTTGCTGTCTTAAGTTTAAATCCTTCTGAGAGAATAAGTACTTCAATGATTTATGGTCAGTGAACAACTCGAATCTCTCACCAAGAAGATAATGGCGCCAAGACTTAAGTGCGAAAACAATCGCGGCCAACTCTAGATCATGGGTAGGGTAATTCTTCTCATGCACTCTCAATTGCCTCCCTCCATAGGCTATTACCCTTCCCTCCTGCATCAAGACTGCGCCTAATCCTGTCCCACAAGCATCGGTATAAACAACAAACAGCTTACTCCCATCTGGAAGCACTAAAACTGGAGCGGTGGTCAAAGCTCTCTTTAACCGTCGGAAAGCATCATCACAATCTACGTCCCATGAGAAAACCAGATTCTTCTTCGTCAAGCGGGTTAATGGGGCTGATATCTTCGCGAAGTCTTTGATGAACTTCCTATAATATCCTGCCAACCCCAAGAAACTTCTTACTTCGGTAGCATTTCTAGGAACTTTCCACTCCTGGATAGATACTATCTTTGCGGGATCCACAGCTATCCCTTCCTTAGAGACCACATGCCCTAAGAATCGCACTTCTCTTCTCCAAAAATGACATTTAGAGAATTTAGCTTTAAGACTATGTGCTCGAAGAGTCTCCAACACTTCTCTGAGATGTAAGGCATGCTCTTCTTCACTCTTGGAAAAGACCAAGATGTCATCCACAAAGACCACTACAAACTTATT
The DNA here is from genome assembly GCA_030737875.1 of Allium sativum. Classification (NCBI taxonomy): domain Eukaryota; kingdom Viridiplantae; phylum Streptophyta; class Magnoliopsida; order Asparagales; family Amaryllidaceae; genus Allium; species Allium sativum. The sequence goes on from CM060924.1 coordinate 74,253,737, forward strand.
CAGATACTCTCTGAACACTCTACTCATCAGATCAATAAAGTATGCAGGGGCGTTTGTCAACCCAAATGGCATCACAAGCCACTCATAAAAACCATCCGGAGTCCGGAAAGCAGTCTTCTCTACACTGTCCTCCGCCACTCCCAACTGATGAAACCCTGTAGCTAAGTCCATCTGCGAAAACACTGAGGCGCCAACCAACTGATCAAAGAGATCATCTATCCTCGGTAATGGGTGTCTATTCTTCTTCGTGAGCTTATTAAGTTCTCTATAATCCACAAAAAGTCTGAGGGACCCATCCGCCTTCGTGGAAAACACTACTGGAGCTCCCCACTCCGATATACTTCGCCTTATGAACCCCTTCTCAAGCAACTCCCCTACTTGCTTATGAAGTTCTCTTCTCTCACGAGGAGCCATGTGGCGCACTGGCAAAGATACTGGTTTGGCATTATCCACCAAATAAATTCGGAAATCTATATCCCGCTTCGGAGGCAAACCCTTCACCTCTTCAAACACATCCGGATATTCCCGGACCACTCTGACAGAACGCAAACTCTCGACCGAAGCATCGAGCGATTCAAGATAACTTAGCAAAACAGATTCCATGGGATTACAAGAGATCTCGAGAGTATTACCCAAGCGGGTCATAAGCCTGACAACTCGCCTTTCACAATCAAGAACGGCACCATTACTGGATAACCAGTCCATGCCCAAAATCAACCCATAGCCCGTGAAGCCCAATACAAAAGCATCACATCCAAACTCAACGCTAAGTATAGAAATCTTCAAACCCAAACATATCATAGACAGATATATGGAGCCCCCAATTGGGTTTGAAACAACCAAGGGATCATCAAATAGACTGGTGTCTAAGTGCAGTGACTCAACTAACGATGATGAGATAAAAGAATGCGATGCGCCAGAGTCAAACAAAGTACGAACTGGATGATCAAACAGAAAAACCAGACTTTCAACGGAAATAGTTCTACCTCTCTGCTGAATCGGTGGAACTGAGAGAGCCTGAACTTGCCCCCCTGCCTGAGCTGGTGCCATAAGAGCTTGCACCTGACCTCCTGAGGTAGACCCCGTCTTCTGCCCCTTCTTTGGGCAGTCCTTCACAAGATGTCCTGCTTCACCACAATGAAAGCAACCGGTCTTCTTCTTTTTGTGACAATCCTTGCTGAGGTGGCCTGGGGTCCCACAATTGAAGCACTTCTTCTTCTTCTTCCCCTTGTCACCATTGCCTTTTCCACCCTTGCCTTGTTGTTGTTGTTGCGGTTTCTTCTGATCCCCCTTCTTCTCTGGTGCCTTAGAACTCTTATCATCCTCATGCATAAGTGCCATGTAGACAAGCTTCTCAAAGGTGGCCCCCATAGGAATGTGAGTCATAGCTATTCCTTGCAATGGTTCGTTCAAGCCTCTAACGAACCTCAAAGCCTTCTTCTCCGGTGTATTCACCAACTCTATGCCAAACCTTGCTAATTGATTGAATTTGTTGACATATTCTTTCACCGTGAGATTCCCTTGCTTCAAATTCAAGAACTTCTCCATAAACAGATTCTCTTCCGCCCTTGAGAGAAACTTAGCCCCAAACCTTTGCTTGAAATCTGCCCAAGAGTCAACAGGGCATTCTCCATTAGTGACCTCCCACCAGAATGAGGCCTCTCCCTTCATTAACCAAGCCGCCAACTTGACTTTCTTTCCCTCTTCCACTTCAAAGATATCTAGCAACTCTTCCACTTCCTTAAGCCAATCTCTAGCCTCTACGAAAGTCTCTGAACCTAGAAAAGGGTTTCCTCCTATAGCCTTGAACTCCTTGCAAATCTTAGCAAAATTATCCACTCTAGGCTGAGGAGGAGGAGCGGTTGCCTCTGGTGTAGTAGCATTGGCTGGACCCGCAGCCGCGGCCCTAGCCTCTTGTAACCTCCTATACCATAGTGGTATAACTAAGCCCTCCGGGATGTTGAGATCTTCAGCCATGCTGAAACGAAAGAGGAAAGATTCAAAAAGGAGATTCCGAAAGATAAAGATATGGCTATTGGGGATTATGCTTTTCTTTTTCAAAAACTTTTCTCTTAAAAGACATATTTTTGAAAATACTTTTTCCAAAAATAATACCTTTACTATTTTCTAAAAAAAAGTATTTTTCTCAAAAATTTATCTGTTCCGGTAACCTTCAGCTCTGATACCACGTGTAACACCCCACTCCCGCTATGGTCACTCACTAAGGGAATGCCATAGCATCGGTGGAGTATTTTAGTGAATATAGAACAGAAAAATTACAACAAAACAGATATAAATAGTACTTGAAATTTAAAACATCATCTCATAACAGCGGAAGTAAAACATGTCTGGTTACATCATAAAACCACAATAAAAGTCAAGTACAATATCCATCAAAATAAAGAAGTACATAATCCCACTCTCATACAATAGCCATGACAAAAGAAAAGATAACTGGGTAACTGGAGCTTTACATCAATCCAAGCTCCTAAAGACTGGAACAACAATCCGATCAAGTTCTACTACTGCTAGGATCCACCGTAGGACCTGAGGGTTGGGAAAAAGATAAAAACAATGGGGTCAGACATAAGTCTGAGCGAGTCCTATAACTTTAACAATACAATCGTTAAAGTAACCAGAGAAGACATAAACTGATATACGGTAACTAATGGGGATGAATGGCTACACTAAGCAGTCAACTAAACTAAGATAAAAGATAAAGACGCATCTACCCTTCCAAAGGTAAATTACTAAACTGCACCACACCAGTCATTCCTAACTTAAAGGTTGATCCCACCCATGGACTTATAAAATTAACTTAATAGTTCTCGCGTACCCCTAAGTGACTAAGTAGACGCCACGGGGCCCGAAAATCCACTAGGTGTACACACTACTCCCCATTCGATCGGCTCCCTAACGTAGATACCCGTGCTGGCCCCATCGTGGGGTGTACCATTCCCCAACGTGGCAACCTGATAAAACTAACGGTGCACGGCTTATATCTACACGATGCAACAACGTCTTATTTACCAGCCCGGGTCCACACACGCATATGAAACCCGTTGGTCATGCGTTGCCACCGCTAACCCATTTTGGCCTCTTATAGTCAAGCCCAGTATGCGTGTCCCGTCCTCGACATGGGTCGAGCCCACTAAGATACGTATGGGTTACTGGTTGAAATGGGCCCCCAGCACAAGCCATCCCCCTAAGCTTGGCCCACACACTAGTGTTTCCCACTTAACCCTTTAATCATGTTTAATTACATGTTTCATCTTGGTTAAGTATTTTATCATATTTTCTATTGGCAACCACTAGCAATTTCCACGTAGCACCCAAGGTACCCACTTAACCCCCATGCCCCACTACATGCTTATCTGGTTAAGTGTTTCTTAATTGATTAACGCCGTAACCGTGTAAAGGACCCCTCACATTGGACCGTCATTTGTAGATGCCTGGTTAAGCCGGTAGGTTCTGGGCAGTCTTACACAACAAACCGGTCCAATCTCATGTCATTTACCCTTGTTACGTATTTAATTTATGATTAAGACTCCTCACATTGGACCGTCATTTGTAGATGCCTGGTTAAGCCGGTAAACTCCGGGCAGTCTTACACTACAAACGGGTCCAACCTCGTGTCTTAATCGATTAATTACTCCTAATTAATCACCCCCATAATTTGTGTTAATTATCATGTTTATTTTAGGAATATGGGTGCACCTAAATTAATAGGCAAATTCCCAACTCCAAAGTGTGGGTACACCTAACTTAATAGGCAAATTCCCAACACATAGTATGGGTACACCTAACTTAATAGGCAAATTCCCATACTATGTTCATTTATTTTATGTTATGCATAATTATATTAATTTCACACAATCTTATTAACATATGCATTTAATTAACCCCATCGTTCCCACGTAATTTCGTTCTCATGACATAACACATATAAAAGGTGTCAACTTGCATATGTATGAACATGTTTCAAAGGTGCCATCTTGCATATTAACAAACACATAACTTGCATATGAACTTGCATAACATGTCACATAGCTTGCATATAATCTTGTATAACATGTCACATAACTTGCATATTATCTTGTATAACATGTCACATAACTTGCATATTAACTTGCATAACATGTTACATAAACTTACATTTTAACAAATACATGACTTGCATATGAACTTGCATAATATGTCACATAACTTGCATATGAACTTGCATAACATGTTACATAACTTGCATATGAACTCATAAACTTGCATATGAACTTGCATAACATGTTACATACTTGCATATGAACTCATAAACTTGCATATGAAGAAACATACAACTTGCATAATTATCATACATGTAACTTGCATATTATCATACATGTAACTTGCATATTAACATATGATCACAAAGCACAAAACTTGCATAACCCACATACATTAGCAAACTAACATCATGTCATATGACTTAAAACCCATTAATCCACAAACAAAACCATATGATCTCATCATATCTCATCTACTTAGTTTAGTAATTGATCATTAGAGTGATAGAAACTCACAACTAGCCAATTTGCACTCCAAATGAAGAAGATTAAGATGCTTAGAATGGATTAGAGGTTGATTAGAGAGTGATTAGCTTGCAACCCTCTTCATAAATTAGTAGAGGCTCCTTCTAAGATTTAATTTGGCGGCATGTAGCCCTCAATTCTATTTTTAGTATGGATTAGGGTAGGTTTAGGGTGTATTTATAGATTAGGTGAGTGTTTTAGGCCCTTAGATTAACCCTAAATTAGATTAGGACCCTTAGATTTCGGAACCTTCCAGAAACCAGCCCTAAGACCAAGCCCAAACCCCAAACTGGTGCACCCAACCACAGAACTCTCTTGAAACTGTGCAGGTTTCCTGTCCCGGCATGGGCGCACTTCCCAAGTGCGCCAGTGTATTTTTGTGCTGGCGCACTTAACAAGTGCGCCAGTGCATTTCTGGCCTGTTTCGGGTTTTTCTGCCTAACTTCGTTCGTCCATATCTCTTTCATACGGTACCCGTTTTACGCAAACTCAGACTCTATTTCGCGTATTTTTCCGAGACGAACGAAATGACGCAGCCCGTTTCCCCTGATTCTCACATCTGAAATTAATTATACTTTAATTACTAACCATTAGTTTTAATTGAAATTCGGGGTGTTACAGGTTTACTTAACCTCACCAATTTAACAGGCTTACCTAACCCTACATACTTAACAGGTTTACTTAACCCTACATATTTAATAGGTTTACTTAACCCCACAGATTTAAAGGCTCATACAATCCTTATGGATTCAAGCAGGATAAGTATTACAAGTTCATTACCATACATTCATTTATGGTTATTATGTGCTAGACCTCCCACATTAAGTCTACCAATTGTGGATATTGGATATGCTGGTTGGGTCTGGGCAGACTTCTTCCACAAGTTGGACTTAACCTCATGTCTTAGCACCGTCACGTGTTTATGCACTTAGACCCCTCACATTAGACTTACCACTTATGGACGCTGGATATGCCGGTTGGGTCCGGGCAGGCTTCTACCACAATTGTAATTTAACCTCATGTCTAAGCACAGTTACAGTTCCTAATTACTGTAAATCTAGGTATTTTCATTATTTAACAATTATTCCTATTTCATTATTGGTTCTCATACCCTTTTTCCAAGTCATATTCATCATGTACCATATGCCTCAATTTTAAATTTTTAATCATAGTTTTGTTTATGCCCCAAATTTCCCAATACAAGTTATGGTCCAATTTTAATGGATTAAACAGGCTTCACAGATTCTTTACAGTTCCATTAACATGTTTCGCTTAATCATAAATTAAGTCTACAGATTTATATGTCCTAAACCACAAGTCATAATTTACCGTATAAATCATGCCCCAATTTTAATCCAATTTAACAATGTAGTTTATGCCCCAGATTCCAATAGTGATTCAAAGTACAAGTTATGCCCCTAAATTACCATTTCCAATCATTACCAATTTCGTTCATACACATATCCTGAGTACCAAGTGAAAATAAGAGCCAAATAATCAAGACATCCACAAGCCATAAGATATTGGTGCCTTGGAGGCTAGTATCCGAGAAACCAGAGCCTGAACAAAGATCAGTTGAGAGTCAGACCATGGGCACTGGTCGTGCCTATCCTGAGTAGTAGCAGGGGGGTTGTGTCTGTCCCAGCACCACAATCTGGGTCCTAACAAACCGTTCCAACTTAGCATTTCTGACCCACTCTACGATTATGTCCCAAAGATGCCGACATTCATTTGTGTGTGACCGTCAAGATCATGGAATATACAGTGCCAACTAGAATCCCTCTGTTTATGAGTAGGCTCTTGTCTAAGAGGTTGTTTAAATGGAGTAATGGATCGAGCCTCCAAAAATATCTCTTCCAATGTGTGAGTAGCTCCAGGGTAGTTGGGAGCTTAAGCGTCTTCCTAGCTGTCGAGCAATTGTTTCCATAAGAGAACTTGCTTTTATCAAAACTGTATCTTTACTGTTCAAGACTTCTAGAATTGCGCTTTCATCGGTATTGGGTGTTCCCCTGAGTGTAGCGGGAGTGGCGCCGATTCGAGGATCGACGTCATCCTGCTACAGATTTTGCGAGGTTGCCCCCAAGTCCCAAGTTACGAACTATGGAACATAATAATTTATTCCAACGATATTTGTTGGGTTAGTCGAGCTTACAAAACATAGCAATCTACCTCCAATCTGAGCGAGAAAAGCATTCACAACATCTACTTGTTGATCCAGACAAGCAATCAATCCTTTAGCCAATTCCGCTAGGTTCTCTCGAGTAACCAAGTCTGAGAGTTCCACTGTTGAGGAATGTTCTTGACTTCCTTCGTTACTAGCACTCTGTGCCTAAGAGGTAGCATCGAACCTTCTACGTCTAACCATAATGAAAAGCGAGCAACAAAGCCAAAGTCAAGAACTGAAACTAAAGTCGAAAACCAATACAAGTCCGAAGATAAAATTCAAAGACAAATTTGGGAATCCAATCTGAAGTCAAAGTTGTGTGCTCACTTCATAGAGCGCCAAAGTATTGATGTGGAGAATTATTGATATTCGCACACGCCAACGCCTAAGAGTATGTTTTGTAGAAAAGCGGTAGTTTGAGTTCAAAGTAATGAAATGCAGGGAGAACACAACATTTTATATTGGTTCGGCACTAACGCTTACGTCCAATTTATAATAATCATTCATCATATAATAGTTGATTACAAAAGTTGTACAAGTTCGGACAATGTTTGTGTACAAAATTGTGTAATAGAACAACAAATTATTTTTTAATTTTGAACTTTGACCAAAATGCCCTTCCACTACTACAAAAGTGGGCATATTCGACACTAATTTGTGTGTGTTGCACGAAAAACGTTGCAAAAGCTATGTTTTCTTTGATCTTCTACAACAATATTCATATATTGTTACATTAGACATGAATGTACTGTTGCGGTTGGAATTCTAGTGTTGTGACGTACAACACCCGTTCGAAGCATAGCATTACACAAATTAAATGTACACTTCATCATAAACAAAAAATCACAACCATCGATCTATGTTTGATCAATCCATGTGACCCTTTTCTATTTTCCGCTAACATTTTCATTCCCATGTTACTTTTTTTCCTTTGGTTCTACCTAGTCCCTTATTCCCACTTCCAAAGTCTAAACCTCAGCCAATACGTCACTTCCAAATTAAGGCACATTGAAATTCCAATCACCGGCGCCGATTCCAGCAACTTCCCATCCCTCCCTTCCTCCCCCTTCGTAGGCTCGACCCATGATGTAGGCGAACTAGGCAAAGGCCTAGGGCATCATTTATGGAAGGGGCAACATAGAAAAATATTGAAGTTCGCTCTCAATCTCACTCTGGACAACACAAGAGCGCAACCTTCTCTATCGCCGCTGTGCGTAGTAACCATGCCCAACTTCTCTTAGCCTGCTACTCTTGCATGCGGCTCAACAGATGCCCCAATTGCAAAATTTGTCCTGAGTCTTGGCAATCGTGGTTTCCTTAGTTTCTAGATCTCTGATTGAAGAGGTAATCCTATATTCCAATTACTGCTTGATTCATAATTCCTGAAATGTAAGTTTTTAATTAGTACTTAAACATAAATATAATGATTGGTGTGTTTCCTGTTAACTGGTTTACTGAGAAGACTACAAATCTTTTCATTGAATATTATTGTTGAATTGAAAATATTTAGGTTGCAACTGATTTACTTTTGATGAAAATCTGCTATGTCAAAGTATTCTTGCTTTGATGCCTTCAATTTTGATTAGGAAGTAATCAAACACTATTATACAGCAATGTTGACATATATAAAGCAGTATTTTACACTTAAAATCTTCAACGTACATAATGCTACAACATTAATTCTTATGAATATAAATATGTACATATACAAACTAAAATTCTTTATGAATTGTGTCATTAAATCATGTATTCACTAGAAGTTTATACACATAGACAGGGATGTATGCAGAGATACTGCACAGTGGGGGTTAGAAAACTCTTTTTACTGTGACAATTATAAAGGGCATTAATATTGATAACTAAAAAAAGAACTTGAGGATGTATATAGATGCTACTTACTAAGGGGCTTGAATGGATTTAATCAAACATGTCGAACATTGAATTAAACTAAGTAAAAATTCAATAAATATTAAACATAGACATAACTTAAGAAAAAGTGTGAGAAAATGAGAACAACAAATCAATTTCAATCCACTTGAACTGGAGGAAAACTTTTCTTCATCTATCGCGCTGTGAAGAAGAGCTCAGAGGGAGACTTTTCTTATTTTGTTGCCTTGCAAGACCACCATCTGAGAGAGAAGGCCAGTCCATGTTCCTAGAATTTGATGTCTGCGATAGACCATGCAATTACTTGGGGTCTTAGAAGTCTTCATTCCAACTGGATTCTATCTGTTTCTATGTAAATGCTTCCACTAGAAACCATCATTGTCTAATAGTTGGGGAGGAGGCACAACCTGCAAACTAGGGTTTTCTGTCGGAAACTTCTAGTTGTTTGCAGGATACGCCACCTTCAGTTGGCTTCGATTTTCACCCAATTAGAGGTCGCAACAGTTAGAATTGGCGTTAGAGGCGGAGGTCGATGAGGTCACCTATATCGGGCTTTGATGAATGCTTGAATCTAACAAACGCATTAGTTAAAAAACAATAGTTACACTCTAGCAATTGATAGTGCAAAGATAACTTCATTCATAGTCGGGTTCAGTAAAAGCATACAGTCTAAAACTAAGATGTTAGAATCTGCACTAAAGCATTGTTGATGAATACTTGAATTCTGTAAAATCAATATAATAACATATTTAAACCTACGGTTTAAATTTTAATTCAGCTGTGACTATAAGCATGTTCCGACAAAAATCAATTATTATCTTGCTGGTTATTGGCCATATGTCCGACTTATTATGTTTTTATCTATTTTTGGTTTATAGAATAACAGAATTATCTGCTCCAATTTTTTGCGGTCGTCATGTGGCTGCTTAACCATCCAGTGCTCCAAGAAAACCTCTTATTAGGTATGTATTAATTACAAGTGACTATTTGGTACAAATTATGATATATCTTTGCTGTATGCATATTTTGAATTATATTACAGTAGAAGATGGAATTTGGATTTTTCCTTTGTTAGAACTTGCTATGATAAATTGTTAGATTCGGCATTTTTATTTATTTTGTTTCTAATATGGAAAATACGATATGTTACGGCTGCTATTAAATGCAACCACTTCAAAATTTCAAGAATAAACAATACTGCGAAATAGGAGTATCACTTTGCTTTTCTGCCAATGTGGTTACATAAATCAATCTAATACCATTCAGTTCCCACGATTTTGTTTTTGGCCTAGTTTTATATGTTTTTACAGTTTAAGGTTATCATCTGCGACTAAAAAATCGGTGGATGTGCATAAATAAACTTCCATGTGACAAAAATCCATTTATTTCTACATTATCAATAAACATATGATGAAGCGGAAAGTTTTCTTCCAATGAACTATTACAAATTGAAATCGAAGATCGAAAACTAATGCATCAGTGGGGAAGGTTAATGTGTCTTTTTTCAGTTATATACTTTCTTTATTATTATTATAGTTTTTGCTAGTACCAGAAAACTCATTCCCTTAAGTGATGTGGACTTGCTATCATATTGTAATGCATACAGATGAGTAGAAGAGTTGGTCGTCGTGGCAAGGACGAGAGTGGCATTTGTTTGGTAGTCATTGATGAAAAGGTATATTAATACACATGTGTATACCTTCATATTTAACTTCTACGGGAATATGTGCCAACAGTTGTTCGGCAGTCACAAACAATTATTAACTGAAAAGAAACCAATGAATATATAACTGTTCAGGTAATTTTTTTGCAGTCCATATCCAATAATACTACATATAAGTAATAATTGAATTTATCAATCACAATTTAATATTGTGTAAAATAAGCTTAAAATTACAACATGCTGTTCGGGAATTTGGTTCATTGTCATGCAGGGTCAAGGACCTGTGATTTTCAAGTTATTCCAAACATGCGTAGACAGGAAGTACATATGAAATAAGATGAATTAATAGCTACTGCATATATTGTATTCCAAACTTTATGTTTCCCATTATTCAATTCAGAGATTGGCGAGTCCATACCATGGTGATGATTATGTAATCGTCATATTCTATCTTTGAACTTTCAACAACCAGTGCATTAGCTGCAGCATTGCATTCTTTTTTTGTTATGTAAGTTTTACTTGATACATAGAAGAAACTATTGCTGCAGTAATAAAAATACATAATAATGTTCTTCTCTAATAATGACTTAATACTGATATGTCAGGTTTTAATAAATATGCATATCATTTTGCTTGAGCCTAATTTCCTTGCATTTGATATGTTTTGCCTGCTTAATTTCAAATTATTACTATCACAGCCTAAATACCAACGTTAGTTCTGCTTAATTCTGTTATGGTGTTTACCAGTGGAATGAAATTAAAATTCGATATAATAAACTTTCATTTTGATGAATTTTGGAGACACTACACAATTAAACATGTCTTCTTACATGGCGTGTATTATTCTCTCTTTTAAGAACTACTTAATATGCATTGTGCAAAGCCACATTTGATTGCGTATCATTACATGTGACAATATAACTCTATTGTTATAGGGTCTTATATCTAGAATAAATGCAAATGTGAGTAAAAAAGTGAAAGAGAACATGTCATGGGTGTTGAAAAAACTAGGTAAAGCCAATCTAGATCTTAATTTAGATGCCGGAGACTTTTGTGTCACCACAACAAGTAATGAAGATGACATTAGTACTTTCGCATTTCCTACAACTGAATGAAGATTTTGGATGGTATGTGTTAGCACTTATGGTATATTTGAATTGTACTTTAAATTATATGTTTGGTCGTATGTGTTGGTGATGGCACTTGTGATATATATGAAAAATTGATTTGGTATTAGAATATTTTGGATGATTTGAATGCAGTGATGAAAATTTTGGGTGAATTTATTCTATATAAAATGTTTTAGACTGGTTTATTGTATCAACAAAGCTAGTACTGCAGAATTTGTAATTACGTGTTTGTATTTGCCTTCTTACAATGTAGCATTTGCCTTCTTTACTATTGCAGTTGATTTGTTTCTAATGTTGCATTACAGGATAGTGATGTTGCATTAGATAGTGTTGCGGTGTTGCATTAAGTACAATATTATTAATTCTAATATGGTACGGCACATAGGACCCACGGCTGACGTGGTGTCACATGGATAACTGATGTGGCATGACACATCGGCAGCTGATGTGGAGAGTTGACGTGGCTTGCGTCACGCTGACGGTTGACTTGGAAATTTCATGTGGGCCCCACTACCGTGACTTAGAAGCTAGGCTCTAGCTTCTGTTAAAGGCAACGCTATATATTGCTGCAATACTTGCAAGTACTGTTGCATTACGGTTATAATGCAACATTTTCTTTCCGTGGCAGTAGATGGGCAAAAGCAAGGCCTTAGAGGGCTAATGCAAAAGGCCGCGGATGTCACGCCCCCTTAGTGTTGCCTATTTGAAAAATGGCCTACGACAACGCTTTTTTGATCTACGGCCACATCAAAATAGTGTCGAATATGCCCATTTTTGTAGTAGTGTTCTTTTTCTTCGTTGAGCCAAAGCATGAAGCAATGTCCAAAAAGTAATTTCAATGTCCAAGAAATTCCAAAGATATCCAAAACAGTGCAAAAGCAGTGAAAAAGTCCCAGGAAATGTTCAAATGTTATAGGAAAACGTTTGTGCGACGTTTAGATGTACAAAAGAAGTCCAAAATCCATGAAGATGATTAAGGCAGACATTAATGGTTCTTGAGAGATTCAATCTCGTATGCCTAAGTGTAGGAAGAGTGTGAATGGGTTAACCCCTTTGAATGCTAAGCCTGGGGATTTTTATAGGTGACTTTCGGGTGTATCACCCCGAATTTCGTATCTTTGAGGGATATAAAATTCGCATCCGAAAATCGGAGTCGAAAAACCAAGGCGATGTTGAAAAATCTCGAATTCCCGAAAAAATAGTGAAAACACGTGTTGCGCAACGCAAAATGCTCGATCAACACGGTAAAACTGCATGCCAGGGTGATCTGCCATTTTGGCATGTTATAACATTTCGAATCCCATAAAAAGTTGAATTACCGTGTTGCTCAAGTGAATTTACGTGATCTGCACGATGAAGACATGTTTGCCAAAATCACTTGGTAAAAAAAATTGAATCCTTTGCCAAGCCTAAAATTTCACATCAGAAAACCTTGGTGCGGAGCTGGGAAGATTTCAAATCCCTTCGGTGCACTCATTTGCTTTTCATATCCGCCTTCTCACTTTTCAAATCCCATAATCCCATGCCATAGTCGAAGATATCTATGCCGGGGCCGAGTTGCGCATGGTGATTTTGAATCCAAGGTGGGATTCAAAATCCCAAGTGCCATGCCAAATTTTCCGTACCTAATCGGCCCGCCGCCTGATGCGTGACCATGGAAAATAACCATTTTTCCATCTCGATAATCCTATTGTTTCATGCCAAACTATGTGATCAGCCAATTTACCAGACGTGACCCGTCAAGTACGAACACGTGGAAAATGGTGATTTTCACGTGTCGATCACCTATATTTGAACGTACTATACCAAAACATAATTTTCCAAGTGTCAGATTTTGATGTTGTAAATCGCACAAGCCATTTTTCATGATCGTGGCATGCCGATCAGCTGATTTTGAGTGCATTACACTACTTTTTACCGGAATGCATATATTTTCCATGATGAGATTTTCTACATGATCGGACAGGCATGCTTAAGCATTTTGAGCTTATCGAACCAAGTTTATCATTTATTTTATCATGTCGCTTTCTCCAAGCCCGTTAACAACGATTTTATGAGTTGACAGTATTTTCAACTTTTCTGAACACGTCATGACTTCGACCAAATCGCTTTACGTTTTCTGACGATGTTCTTGGGACTCAAGCAAGTCGCTAACCAAAATCCTAACGTGTGACAGTTTTATCCAAAAGTGTGTCAGCACAAGCATTAATCCTAAGTACATAAAAGTGAAATATTACATAGACTAGCGACAAATTAAAATTGGTCCCATGATGAGGCCACTTCTTCAGCTCTTGCAAGTGCATTCCTGCTGCAACTCAAATTGCCAAACCAAATGTTCTGCCTCTATTTCATAGTTATACTACACTTTAACTGAACAGTGTATAACCATTTGTTTGTATCACACGTATTCATTTTATTTTATTGCAGTAATAATATGTAAAAACTGTTCTGTGAGCTGTAGTTGTGTATGTAAATATACGGTGTTCTGTGCTAATCCTATAGCCGTCGTAGAGTTGCATTGCACAAGTATTAAGTACGTCGAGCCACATAGAAAGAAAAAAACAGAGAATACATCACCGATGTACTTAAGTCTTGTTAATACAAATATATAATTGGTCGCTCCTATCAAGCCTTATTCTCCGCTCTAATAGACCGCATTACTTGTTAATGCTCTTTATTAGAGCAGGTCTCGGGGTGGGGGGTTATAGTTCCTACTACAACTCTCCATGATAGTAGAGTTGATTAAAAAAACATATGAAAAATAGTGTGAACCACCTCAGAAACCAAATTCCCATTCGTGCTCTTCAAATCTATAAATTTGGTACACTTGAATTTAAGTGGCATTTATGAAACTTGTTTGAGATGGGTAGTGTATTTTTCTATATACCATTAGGATACTTCACGCTCATGTCGATTCAAAGATCTCCATTAATTGGTATTATTACAGACCAGAATTTGAAGAAAAAAATCATCTCCCTTTGGCATAAATTTAACACCGAGAACCATTGTGCCATTAGAATATCCTAAAAACTTTAAGAACTAATCTGCTTGATATCTTTATGACGGTTAACTTAGGGAACAAAATAGGGAAATGTATCACCGTAACTTCCATTTTATTAAATGAAAAAACATGTGAAACATCCATTGGAAATCAAAATGCGAAACATGCTGAATAATGAACTGCAAACTACCTTAACAATTATGCAAAAATCATTGCATATCCAAAACGAGGTTCGCTTAAAATGAGTCTTCTTCACCTCATAATTAGATTCATGTAAATTTACAAGTAAGACCCATTTTGCTGGTTGAAGTAGCAATCTATATGAGTCGGTGTGTAAAAGTCGAACATGTATCCAACAACTAAGCAACTCAAATTTATAATTTTCACTAGGACGAGATTCTTACCCCAGGAAAATCGAACAGGAGCACGAACGGTTACAGATATGAACTTTTAAGAAGATCGGTGATGAGAAATGGAATTTTATTTGGAGAAGTTATAGTAAAGTCAATTGCGTCGAGACTCTCAAAATCACTAATGTCTTGATCCCATAGTTCGAAGAAAAATGTCACTGGTCCTGGATCCAATTTATCGAACATGCTATTTAGGGAGGAACCCTATATCCACGAATCTAGATCTACGAATGAGATTTTTGGCGTTGTTTCGTTGGAAGGTTTGTGAATTTTTTTTTCGGTTTTAGGCGATTAGCGATCATTTGTTTCCTTCCACCATTGGAGGAAGGAGAACCAATTCAAACACATTTCCCTCTCTCTATGTATATAGAGAGAGACAAGCAAATACCTATCAGTCTTAGCTATAATGCACAAATCAATTTGATTGTTGTATATCGTCAAATACATGTATATTTGAACATACTTATATATGTATATTTGAATACGTAATTCATTTAATTAATTTGTCAAATCTTTTTTTCATTTTCTATATCTTTTCAATAAAAGACCATTATGATATCATCCTATTTTAATTTAGCTATTATTGACTAATGAATGCACTAACTTACCATATTTAATTAGTCTTTAATCTTTTAGTCTATCACTTGATATTATTCAGTTAACACAAAGTCAAGTTCTTAGGTTATTAATTATTTTCATAAAATAGTAACTAGGATCTTACGCAATTCAAGATTTAATATAATCATGTTCATAACATGAACGTGAACCCAAATCAACCCATACCATCTCCAGATCACTTCATATAATTATATAACCATTAATAATCAAATATATCAAGATTAACACAATATACATGGAAGTCACCCCACTCACCTTTCGTTCTCCAAACCAAGCTTCAAATTACAAAAATTAATCACTTGTTATTTTAATTTTGAGATTGCCCTATAAAATTTGATTTAAGTCAATTCTTTGTGCATTATATGGACAAGTGAAAGAAAGGAAGCATGGTGGTTTTTATTTGATTTTAGGAAATTTATTTGATGGAGTTTGGGTTTAGGGATCATAAGGTAATTAAGAAAATATTAGAAATCCATTAGAGAAGAGAAGAAGAAGATAGTGTGAAATGAATAACCGAATGAGAATAAATGGAAGGGTTAGCCCTTTATAGACTTTAGGGTTAAATTCACAACTCTCTCCATCAGACACTATTCATTCTTAGAAATCGTCAACTTCAAACATACCCATCCTTATACTCGATTAAAATCTAGATGCTTTTCCAAACCTAATAGAAAATGCTTTAGTATGTAATCATTATTTGCAAAAGTTATCCTTCTGGATCGATTTATGAATTGAATACATGCCACTAGCTTAAATTCTATTTTTTTTAAATATATTGATGCTTGTACTCATTAACATACGCAATATCAGTTTGAACTCAGCAAAATTAGTGTCAAGACCTAAATTGACCATTGCATAAATCGAGTGTAAGAGGCATTTCATCTCTTAATGGATAAATATTTAAATTGATCATTTAAATATTTGATTGTCAAAATTACGTGGTGTTACATACAACTATAAATTTTCTACTTTAGTGCGTTCACATTGCAATGGCATCGCTAAAATTTGACCATGCCATAACAACACTATTTCTCTACTATAGACAAGTGTTGGAAAGGCATCACTATTGTTTAGTGACCCCATAAGGATGTCAGATTTGTGACCCCTTAGCTACGCAAAACAATATAGTGATGACCAATATTCTAACATGCCTCTAATGCCACTATGGCATCACTAAAAAAATAGTGATGCCTAATTCACATTATAAAATCACCTATTTGTAGTAGCAATTTCATATTCTAGTTAATTGCATGCTCTGATGAAAACATTGCAAAGTATTTAGTTTCTTCTTAAATTCCAAAATTATTGCTACACTTTTGTTTATAATTGATCCAAACATTGGCATTTTGACCAGAGTCCATATTTTCAATTTTCTTGGTTAAAGTTTTATTATTAACATTGTGGTAATAAATTTTTTGTATCAGAGCTTTGGTTTATACAAAGCTATGGGTTACGACTCATTTGAATAAAAGAAAATTGACTTGTTAGAGTGAGGATTAGTAATATCCCATGAGAATGAACTCATTAAAGATAGGGTTAGTAATGCATGCTCGTAATTTTCTCATGGGCATCCTAGTGTCAGGTTTAGTAGTAGTATCTGGAGCTTGTGTCTTAGAGTCCTTTTCCTAGTGTATTCCTGCCTTTTGTGTAGTTGTTGTTGCTGTGGAGTATCAGCCATTTTCGTTAGGACATATTATTTTATGGGCATCTGGGATCTGGATTTACCTTATTAGTCAGTTTCCGTTGTTCTTTTGGTTATGGATATGTATTGTTCTAAACTATGATTTATTCTCATGTTATATAAATGAAAAATTGTTTATTTCATTGTGATTGATCTAATGTGTTATATCCCCAAACAATCAGGAATCCAACACTTGAATCTCCAACATTTCGAATATGAGAAGGTATTAAAGTATCGATTTTCGAGGGTCGAAATTTCGGGGCGTCATAGTTTACTAATGCATTTTGACATCCCACAGCTTCGGCAGATCGCTTATCCCCATTCATATTTGATGCAAGTGCTCTCGATCAGTGAGCTATTACGCACTCTTTCAAGCGTAGCTACTTCTAGGCAAACCTCATGGTTGTCTCTGCACCCCTAACTCCTTTATCGCCGATCGTTCATTTAGGGGCCTTAGGTTGTGATCCGGGTTGTTTCCCTCTTGGCGATGAAGCATATCCCCGTTGCTACGCTTTTGTTTATAATTGATCCTAATATTGGCATTTTGACCAGAGTCTATATCTTCAATTTTCTTGGTTAAAGTTTTATTATTAGCATCGAGGTAACAAATTTTGATGATTCGTGTTTTGGTTAGAGAAATTAACAATCCCGCTTCCATGAATATTTGATCGAACATTGTAATCATTAATTAATCTTTACAGTGACTTTAAGTATCTTTTGCACAGTGAATAATTTGTGTTGAATTATATATACACACACACACACATATATATATATATATATATATCATTATGTGATTATTGGGTTGAATATATTTCGTGAGCAAAATGAAATGAAAACCAAGTGAGCTACTTTATGAAGGGAAATTTGTAAGAAAAATATATAATCTTTAGTAAGGCATATATGCTATCAAAACATATATAATGGAAAACAAAAAAGGCAGTTATAATAATTTTGTAGCAGTGTAAATATTAATTTTTAATAGCTTTTACGTTAAAAACTTGGTTTTATTTGGAAAGCTCTGCAATATTTTGATGTTAGGTAGCGTTTATGAAAATTCAACAGAAATTCTTGGATACTTAGCTGAATGTTTTTTAGTTGCGTTCTCTACAACGCTACTGTATGTTATGTTAGTGTTTTTTGTGAGCCATCAAAAATATTTTTTGTATTGTAAGATCATCCTAGATCTCTTCCATCGAGGTAAGAGGTTGTAATGCTCCAAAATTCCCCGATCTTCGAAGAGGCGGAAAACAGCGGATTGCGTTGAGAACACGACGCAACAGAAACAACAAGAGTACATTTCATTGCTATTACAACAATTTAAATCAGAGTACAAGAATATTCCAGAGCAAGAATAAATATTACACAACGGAAAAATAATATCAGTGATTAAAATACATAGCAACGGAAATTTAAATATATAAATACAATGCGTAGCGAAAATACAACAACTGACACAACTGAAAGTAATGCACAGACTGAAAGCTTTCCGAATATAGCTCCTGTTGTAATCCAGGATTCTGGGAAAAGGGATATATACGAAAACCAAAACTACTAACTGCCCATGTGGAAAATATGGGCACCCAGAGTTTAGGTAGAAACAATAAACTCCGAGTCAGTCATAGGACTGGTGTGAGAACTAAAACAGTTATTAAATCTTTACTTTAAAAGTTGGGAAATCATGGGACCACGCCGTATAACATGGAACGGGTTTACTGCACATGAATCTTAGTTTAAAATAAAACAACGCAATGCCTTTGGAAAAAAAATGAAGCTATTATAAGTCTCAAGTTCCATCACAAAATGCAATGCATGCCGGAGGATAGAGTTTTTCCCTTATAATAGCCAAACTTGCTAGGTACGTTTAAATTAAATCATCTTTATATTACTTTAAGTGTATAGTGTCAAAATCAACTTCAAATATAAATGTATCAGTCATAGACGGCATAAGTACCATATATTATGTTGCCATACTAGTTTTACAATCAAAACCGCACAATGTCGTATTGGAAATTGAATTTCCATCATAAACCAAGACAAGGGATCATCCTTACCGAATTCGAGACAATCTAGCCCATGTCTCATGGCTCGTACTCAGTCGAGCCCTTAGGAGCGCCAGGGTTGATCCATACTTACTTTAGTGGATTGGTTATTCTTGAGCAATATGTTTCCCCGCTCTATGGGGACGTAAATCTGGTATGTATGTCGACCGTACCCAGAGCCACAAGGGACTCAAATCCGAGGTATATAGCTTTCCATCATCCACATAAGTAAAATGTATGGGCTCCATACCATGACACCACTCCTAGATAGAAAGAAACGCATGCCCTCTGTGATGTCCTTCATCCCATTTCTGGTCCATACCGGGGTATGAAGCTCGCGAATTAACACTATACACAAAACTATGCTTTGATCATCATCCACATGACTCTTCTTTTCAACAAAAGCCTTGTTTATTTGCATCTTATCTTGCCACATTGACAATCCATGCCATGCAACTGATGTTTATCAATATATAACCTCTAAGCTCATACGTCTCAGAGAATGATGTTAAGCAAGAGAATAAATTATCCACCGTTAAAAAATATATATTTAATAGAGGTCAAACAACACAGAATGAAATCCAATGTCAAACACACACATCCATTTACAAGTTCGTTCTGGGTCTGAACGAAACCGGAGGCACCTTATTCCTCGTCCCATATGTCCAATAGAGGAGAGTGGTCCTCGCATATTCGGTCGATCTCCAAATACGTCTGGACGATCACCACTTATTACCTTGTCTTTGGTGTAAAGTCCAATCAAGACATCAGTAATCATGCAAACGATGTGAAGATCTCCGGTCTTCAACCACCATCTTCGTCATCGACTTTTAGTCGTCGTAACAGTTATTCAAAATGGGTTAAACCTGGTCTTTCCATATAATTTGCGTATTTTATAATCAAGTGCTATAAAAACACATCATATGCCTCATTCCAATTCAAAATATTCTTTTATTCCAATATTCACACTTTTAGGGAAAAGGTTCTCATTAATTTTATCAAAGATAAATTCTTTTAAAATTATTCTTTGATCTTCCTTTGGATGTCAATTTCAAAAGATTTTATTTTATCTTTTAACAATTTTAAACCAAATTAAGGTTTACAAAACTAGTCGGGGTTATCGAGCCATACCGAAGTAATCATTTTTTTTATTATCCCAATCCCAACCTATTCATCCCATGGAGCACAACTGGTAGTACCCCGTATCTAACACCCACGGTGTTATCGGTAAATTTAATTACCATTTCGCATTCAAATCTAATTAAAGATTTAACTATCGCCTGGAGTAAAATTAGTGTTACTCCATACTCGATCATTCCATGAATTCGATAAGTTTAATTATCCCATTTACATTACAATCTAATTAAAAATTTATTAAAACCCTAATTTGTTTTAATATCAAAAATCATTGCTTCATGATTATTCACTTTAAGAAATCAATCTTGTCTTTAACAGGGTTAAAGAACCAATGTTATTAAAAACACAGTTCATAATAAACCCAAACCAACTTCCATTAACTATGGAATTTTCACGGAAAACAGATCAATATATAATCAATATAAATTTCCAAATCCTACTAATAATATAAATGGAATAACGGCATATCCTTTTAAATTCCATATATAGTACCAGTCTTCCTTCACAGAAGCTCATATGGATTTTTACCAAATCGAATTCCAATTTAATATATTAAATTGGAAAACTATACTTTGGAAATTTTCCATTACATCTTAATAAAAGGAGTTATAAATTCCAAATCATCTTTTCACTGTTAATTGGGTTAAAGAACAAATGTTATTTAACACACCGTTCATGGTAAACCCAAAATCCAGTTTCAATTCAATTCCAATAAAATATTAATTAATTGGTAAATTTCGCTAAATCTTATTTAAAAGATTTATTCTTTTCTCATCGGGGTTAAAGAACAACGTTATTAAAGACACCATTCACAACAAACCCAAAATCCAATTTGATATTAATACAAGGCTCTAAATAGAAATTATATCGGCTTATATTCAATATCAAATTCTAAAACCAACGGATATCATATTGAGAATAACGATATCTGTATCTTCCAAATTCTCACAACAATATCTATATAATCACGGAATCCAATATCGAAATATTCCACAGATTATTTCCATTTAAATCCATTCCAGCTCATACGTTGGAATTCCTGGTTATTTCAAAACCATTTACAGATCCAATTTATTTATTTAAAAACATTGGATTTTTATACTAGTTAATAACTAGTCCATTTCAATAAAAAATATCATTTATCTTTTCAAAACTTGGAATTTTTCATCCAAAATCTTTCCAAATAATGTATTATGATTTTACATAGTTTTTCTATATTTTTAATAATTTTATTAAGGCCCTTACAGTCGGTTTTCAATAACGGCCACCGAATTGCATTCATAGTGACCTTTTCTTAAATTGATTTGGACATAATTCCAAATCCAGCAATTAGATTTCAAATCTCTTATATTCATACGAAATCTCATTATGATTCAAACCCAACAATTCTGGTTTTAGAAGAATCCGACGGTCAGATCTCCCGTTACATCCGTTTGAAGTCAATGGTCGAAATTCACGAACAGTCGCTGTGTGGCGCGTTCAATTCAGGCCATTATAATATATATAATATATTTCGTCGATTTCTATTTAAAATGTATTTTATAAATCATTTATAAATTCATTTTAAAATGATTTCAACTTCATTTTCAATTTTAAATCAAAAATGAATATTGCATATCATTATAATATTAAAACGATAATATTTTCAAAATATTAGATTTTGAAATCACTCCTTTTCGATATTCATTATAAAAATGAATAAAATCGATCGATAACCCATTCGGGTTAAAACTAGCGTTTACTACTTAAATCGGCTTCATATATTTCAACATTTTCATGTCCATCCAAAATTGGACATCAAATCATATTTTGATTATTCACCGAATATTATTTTAAAATATACGTTATTTAAAAATATTCCTTATTTTAAAATATCCTTTATTTTCTGAATCGGAATGCGACTCAATCAATTACCCTATAATCTCAATTATATGGATTTCATACATCGCATGTATTCAATAATAATGATAGATAATCATTACACATTCAAACATCATACAGAGTGCATTTTACAACTGTATAAGCAGTAAAGTAAATAAATGACGCTCATCACAGCCTGTCAACCCATCGATTGACACAGAACAAAATATTGGGATTAGTGTATGTCAAATATCATCCCAATACCCGTGTGGGGTTTTCAAACAACAACAGTCAATTTAAATAAATTATTGGTCAATAATTTTCACCAATTCAAATTCGGTTTGAATTATTTTTCTACGTAACTAACTTTCACTGTTTATATTATAAATAGATATTTATTATTTAATTTCAACTACAACAATAATGTTAATATCATTTTTAATATGTTTAACATTTCAACATCATAAACAAAACACAATACATTCAATTAAATCATCCATGGTCTATGGACAAGGGAGGTGAGCTAACAGGCACCATACACAATTTATAGTGATAAAAACTGATAAAAAAATCTACACTGCAATTCTATATATAATTTTATACATGAATACAATAACATGATAAAATATTTTAGTGAGAAGGAATTCTCACATTGGGATCCACTCCATTAGTTTTTTAATTCTGATTTTTATTTCCGTGCAGTTCAGATTTGAATTTGCCCCAAATTTTGATTTGCTCTTTTTCAGTTCCAGTCAGCTCCATCACGAAGCTCTCGTTGAGTCGAACCCGACTCATCTAAAATCACGTGATTCTGTGCTCGTATGAAAAAGTTACAATCGTTTTTACATTGGATAGTTTAAATTACATTCTTAATACCATTTAAATAAATAATTTAAATTGATTTTCCCTTAAACCTTAATTACTCCATTTCTTCTTCCTAGATAAAGTTGATAAAGGCTCGACTTCATCTTCCACCATTCGCACGCAATACGAGACGCCGGACCCAAATCCGACGATGCCACTGTGGCCGCCCTCCTCCCTTCTTCCACTACCGGTGGTGGCTCGCCAATCGATGGAGCCATTCAGCTGGAATTGTGTTGCGAAAGGCGGGGCTTTATGTTGCGAACGGCGGGGCTTTATGACCCTAGATCTCGAAACTCAAGCAATAAAAACCAATCATCCCCGTATAATTTTGAAGCTCTCAGAAAGTACTTCCATTTCCGTTTTATTATGGGGATCTAATTGTTTGTATTTTAGAAGAGATTGAGGAATGATTTTCGGAAGTTTTTGGCCATCCAAATCGAGATAGCGGCGCAGAAAAATAAAAGGGGGAGGCTAGGGTTTTCCAACCAATGAGGGTTTACATAATAGAATTTAATTATTATTTAATTCAAATAATGCATGTTTAATGTCACGAACTCCAAATCAAACCTAACGACTGTCGCCTCTAGCTAAATACCCTCATTTAGGACATAATGGAATATGGTTTGTAAGCCAAGTCTATAGTTTTGATCAGTTTTTCTCAAAATTAAAATATAAATAAACGTATATTGAATTTAAATGCACATTTTAATTTACTAGGGTCACATACTGACTTCAAAAATTACAGAAAATTAAATTTAGCTAAGTTTTGACGATACAGTCCTAACAAAACTAATTTCGTCAAATTTGGTGACCGTAACATTTTTTATTTGATTAAATTCACACTAAATTGACAAAACACGTTTAAATTTACCACGCTCACATATTAATTCCAAAAATTATGAAATTTGAAACTTGACTATAATTTGACATTCCAGATCCAACAAAAGTGGTTTCATTGAAAACGAAGGTTGTTTGTGAAATGGCTATTTTTAAGGGTTATATATTATATTAAAATATATATAAATTCCATGGCGACTATTTCAAATTTTAAACTAGACATAACTTACAGTTTATAAAGTGAAATTTCAGTTTCTTACATTCGTTAGAAAGATATAATTAAACAGATTCAAATATTTCTTGTTTTGTCAAATTCTGATTTATATTGAATCCTACACATTCAATTGAAATTTAAAATCGAATTTTCAAACAACCGCTCCATTACAAGCTCGTTTTATAATTAAATTAAATTTATTCATTATAACTTCGATTTAAATAAATTTGTAGTCGCTATTATTTAAAATAAATCATTTTAAATATTCAAAACCCATCAGAATAGCTAAAATAAAAATTTTAAATTGGTTCTGAAATTCCGGGTTGTTATAATCTCCTCCACTTAAAATCTTTTTGTCCTCGAAAAGGAAGGGAGCTGAAATTTGTTTAACTAACAAACTAAACTTTCATTCTTCAACTTTTCAGTTTCTAAGGATTTTCTAATTCCTTAAATAATTGGCTAACATCCTAAATTTTCGAAAAATTTCGCCATAATCTCCTTTGTACAGCCCTATTGGTAAAACCACAACTTGCCTCATAGGGCCCTCATCAACCAAAAAAGAAAAAGAAAAAGGCAATCGGTTCATAAAATCATCAATATACAAGAAATACAATAAACATGTACCTATTTGTCGGGCATACAATTTTATTCCTCTTCTTAGCTTCCATGCTATGACCCCTGTTCATTGTATATACATGTACATATAGGCAATTCCAATCAATTTCAATTTAGTTCTATATTTGATTTGATTTGGCATAACTTTACCTTTTATCCTCTTATAAGTTTTATCATTCCAGTATTTTATTTAGTTAAACTAATAATCAAACATCACAACTAGCAATCAATTAGTTGATTAACTTTTCAAACATTTAACTTTTATATACTCAAAAATCATATTTTTAGTGCCAAATCACAACCAATAAATTCTAACTAAGTATTGGTTCTCACACCAGTCAATTGGAAATATAAAGATATCCTACCTTCGAAACTCGAACATAAATGCTGATGATGGTATTCCGATCATCAGAATCATCCCCGGGCATCTAGAATGTGATTCTATATCTACCCAGTATATTTGAGACTTCGAATATACATCTCGTCAGGCATATACTCAAAAACTTCTTATACTAGATTGTCCAAATTCAATATAAAATAAAATACTCAAATATGTATAATAAGATATAATTTTGAAAATTAATTTTGTTTTCATAAATAATACTCTTAGAACTCATTTTAAGGTATTACTAATCCTATCTCTAATGAGTTACTCTTATAGGATTTTACTAGTCCTATCTCTGATGAATTCTTTTGTTTGGTCCTAACGTGTCTTATTCTCAAGCTTTGTAAACCAAAGCTCTAATACCATATGTAACGCGCCGAAATTCCCGGATCTCCAAAGAGATAGAAAACAGCGGATTGCATTGAGAGCACGACGCATCAGAAACAACAAGAGAACATTTCATTGCTGTTACAATAATTTACATCAGAGTACAAGAATATTCCAGAGCATGAATAAATATTACACAATGAAAAAATAATATCAGAGATTAAAATACATTGTAGCAGAAATTTAAATACATAAATACAACGCGTAGCGAAAATACAACAACTGACACAACTGAAAGAAATGCACTGATATAAAGCTTTCCGAATATAGCTCCAGCTGAAATCAAGGATCCTAGGAAAAGAGATATCTGCGAAGACCAAAATTACTAACTGCCCATGTGGAAAATATGGGCACCCAAAGTTTAAGTAGAAACAATAAACTCCAAGTCAGTCATAGGACTAGTGTGAGAAACTAAAATAGTTATTAAATCTTTACTTTAAAAGTTGGGAAATCATGGGACCACGCGGTATAACATGGAACGGGTTTAATACACATGAATCTTAGTTTAAAATATAACAATGTAATGCTTTTGGGAAAAATGAAGCTATTACAAGACTCAGGTCCCATCACACAACGCAAAGCAAGCCGGAGGATATAGTTTCTCTTTATAATAGCCAAACATGCTTGGTAGTTTTAAAAAAATATCTTGATATTAATATTACTGTATAGTGCCAAAATCGACTTCAAATATAAATGTATCAATCATAAACGGCTAAGGTACCATATATTATGTCACCAAACTATTTTTACAATCAGAACCGCACAATGTTGTATAAGAAATTGGATTTCCGTCATGAACCAAGGCAAGGGATCATCCTTACCGAATTCAAGACAATATAGCACATGTCTCAGGACTCGTACTCAGTTGAGCCCTTAGGAGCGCCAGGGCCGATCCACACTTACTTTAGCGAATTGGTTATGCCTCAGCAATACGTTTCCCTGCCCTATGAGGCGTAAATCTGGTCTGTATGTCGACCGTATCGAAAGCAACTAGGGACTCAAATCCGAGGTACCTAGCTTTCCATCATCCACATAAGTAAAATGTCTGGGCTCCATACCATGACACCACTCCTAGCAATAAAGAAATGCATGCCCTCCCTGCTGTCCTTCATCCCATTTCCGGTCCATACCGGGGTGTAGAGCTCACAAAGCTATGCTAATTAAAATTGTGCTTTGATCATAATCCATAAGTCTCTTCCTTTCAACAAAAGCCTTGTTCATTTGCATCTTAGCATGCCACATTGACAATCCATGTCATGCAACTGATGTTTATCGATATATAACCTCTAAGCTCATACGTCTTAGAGAAGGGCGTTAAGCAAGAGAATAAATTCTCCGCCGCCAAACAGATATATATTTAATAGATATCAATCAACAAAAAATGAAATCCAATGTAATACACATATTCATTTACATGTCTGTTCTGGGTTTGAACGAAATCGGAGGCACCTTATTCCTCGTCCTATATGTCTAATACAGGAGAGAGGTCATCGCATTTCTGGTCGATCTCCAAATACGTCTGGACGATCACCACTTATTACCTTGTCTTGGGTGTACAGTCCAATCAAGACATCAGCAATCATCCAAATGATGTGAAGATCTCCGGTCTTCAACCGCCATCTTCATCATCGACTTTTAGTCGTCGTAATAATGTGTTAAACCCGGTCTTTCCATATAATTCACGTATTTTATAATCAAGTGCTATAAAAACACATCATACCCCTCATTCCAATTAAAAATATTCTTTTATTCCAATATTCATATTTTTAGGGAAAAGATTCCCATTAATTTTATCAAAGACAAATTCTTTTAAAATTATTCTTTGATCTTCCTTTGGATGTCAATTTCAAAAGATTTTATTTTATCTTTTAACAATTTTAAACCAAATTAAGGTTTATAAAACTAATCGGTGTTATCAGCTATACTGAAGTAATCATTTCTTTTATTATTCCAATCCCAACCTGTTCATCCCATGGAGCAAAACTGGTACCACCCCATATCTAACACCCACGGTGTTATCGGTAAATTTAATTACCATTTCGCGTTCAAATCTAATTAAAGGTTTAACTATCACCTGGAATAAAACTGGTGGCACTCCATACTCGATCATTCCATGAATTCGATAAATTTAATTATCCCATTTACATTCCAATATAATTAAAGATTTATTAAAACCCCAATTTGTTTTAATATCAAAAATCATTGCTTCATAATTATTCACTTCAAGAAATTAATCTTGTCTTTAATAGGGTTAATGAACCAATGTTATTAAAAACACAGTTCACAATACACCCAAATCAACTTCCATTAGCTATGGAATCTTCACGGAAAATAGATCAATATATAGTCAATATAATTTTCTGTATCATACTAATAGTATAAATGGAATAACGACATAGCCTTTTAAATTCCATATATAGTACTGGTCTTCCTTCACAAAAGCTCGTATCGAATTCCATTCAGTTCCAATTTAATATATTAAATTGGAAAAATATACTTTGGAAAATTTCCATTAAATCTTAATAAAAAGATTTATAAATTCCAAATCATCTTTTCACTGTTAATTGGGTTAAAGAAAAATGTTATTTAAAACACCGTTCAAGATAAATCCAAAATCCTATTTCAACTCAGTTCCAATTAAATATTAATAAATTGGTAAATTTCAATAAATCTTATTTAAAAGATTTATTCTTTTCTCATCAGGGTTTAAGAATAGTGTTTTTAAAGGCACCATTCACGACAAATTCAAAATTCAATTTGATATTAAATACAAGGCTCTGAATAGAAATTATATCGACTTATATTTAATATCAAATTCTGAAACCAACGGATATCGTATTGGGAGTAACGATATTTGTATCTTCCAAATTCCCGCAACAATATCCGTATAATCACGGAATTCAATATCAAAATATTCCGCAGATTATTTCCATTTAAATCCATTCCAACTCATACGTTGGAATTCCTAGTTATTTCAAGACCATTTGCGGATCCAATTTATTTATTTAAAAACATAGGTTTTTTATACTAGTTAATAACTAGTTCATTTCGATAAAAATATCATTTATCTTTTCAAAACTTGAAATTTTTTATCTAAAATCTTTACAAATCATTTATTATGATTTTACATATTTTTTCCTTATTTCTAATAATTTTATTAAGGCCCTTACATTCGGTTTCCAATAATGGCCACCGAAATGCATTCATAGCGACCTTTTCTGAAATTGATCTGGACATAGTTACAAATCCAACCGTTAGATTACAAATCTCTTATATTAATTGGAATGTTCTTTTCGATACGAACCCAATGGTTCCCGTTTTATGAGAATCCAACGGTCGGATATTCCGTTACGTCCATTTGAAGTCAATAGTCGAAATTCGCGAACGGTCGCTACATGGCGCGTTCTATTCAGGCCATTATAATATATATATATATGATATATTTCGTCGATTTTTATTCAAAATGTATTTTATAAATCGTTTATAAATTCCTTATAAAACGACTTCAACTTCATTTTCAATTTTAAAAAAAAATTGAATATTGCATATCATTATAAATTTAAAACGATAATATTATCAAAATATTAGATTTTGAAATCACACCTTTTTGATATTCATTATAAAAATGAATAAAAGCGATCGATAACCCGTTCAGCTTAAAAATAGCGTTTATACATAAATCGGCTTCATATATTTCAATATTTTCGTGTCCATCCAAAATCGGACATCAATATCATATTTTGATTATTCACCGAATATTATTTTAAAATACACCTTATTTTAAAATATTCCTTATTTTAAATTATTCCTTATTTTAAAATATCATTTATTTTCTGAATCGGAATGCGACTCAATCAATTATCCTATAATATCAGTTATATGGATTTCATACATTGCATGTATTCAACAATAATGATAAATAATCATTACACATTCAAACATCATCCAGAGTACATTTTACAATTGTATAAGCATAAAAATAAATAAATAACGCTCATCACAGTCTGTCAACCCATTGATGGACATACAATTAAATATTGGGATTAGTGTACGTCAAATATTATCCCAATACCCGTGTGGGGTTTTCAAACAACAGTCAACTTAAATAAGTTATGGGTTAAATAATTTTAACCAATTCTAATTCGGTTTGAATTATTTTTCTACTTAACCAATTTTCACTGTTTATATTATAAATTGATATTTATAATTTAATTTCAACTACCACATTAATGTTAATATCAATTTTAATATGTTTAACATTTCAACATCACAAACAAAACACAATACAGTCAATCAAATCGTCCATGGACTGTGGACGAGGGAGGTGAGCTAACAGGAACCGCATACAATTTATAATGATAAAAAATGATAAAAAAATATACACTGCAATTCTATATATATTTTTATACATGAATTCAATAACATGATAAAATATTTTATTCAGAAGGATTTCTCGCACTGGGATCCACTCCGTCAGTTTTTTAATTCTGATTTTTATTTCCATACAGTTCAGATTTGAATTTTCCCCAAATTCTGATTTTCTCCATTTCAGTTCCAGTCAGCTCCATCGCGAAGCTCTTGTTGAGACGAACCCAAGCATTTGAAATCTCGCGATTCTGTGCTCGTATGAAAAAGTTACATCCATTTATACATTGGACAGTTTAAATTACATTCTTAATACCATTTAAATAAATAATTTAAATTAATTTCCCCTTAAACCTTAATTACCTCGTTTCTTCTTCCTGGACAAATCCGATAAAGGCTCGACTTCATCTTCCTCCCTTCGCAAGCAATATGAGATGTCGGACCCAAATCCGACGAGGCCACGAGGGCCGCCCTCCTCCCTTCTTCCAACGCCGGCGATGGCTCGGTAATCGATGGACCCATTCAGCCGGAATTGGCTTGCGAACGACGGGGCTTTATGACCCTAGATCTCGAAACTCATGCAATAAAAACCCGTCATCCCCGTATGATTTTGAAGCTCTCAGAAAGTACATCTATTTTCGTTTCGTAATGGGAATCTAATTGTTTGTATTTTATAAGAGACTGAGGAATGATTTTCGGAAGTTTTTGGCCATCCAAATCGAGATAGAGGCGCAGAAAAATAAAAGGGGGAGGCTAGGGTTTTATAACCAATGAGGGTTTATATAATAGAATTTAATTATTATTATATTCAAGTAATACATGTTTAATGCCACGAACTCCAAAATCAAACCCAACGACTGTAGCCTTTGTCTAAATACTGCCATTTCGGACACAATGGAATATGTTTCGTATGCCAATTCTATTGTTTTGATCCGTTTTTCTCAAAATAAAAATAAAAATCAACATATATTGAAATTAAATGCATATTATAATTTACCGAGGTCACATACTGACTCCAAAAATTACAGAAAAATAAATCTAGCTATGTTTTGGCAATACGGTCCTAACAAATCTAATTTCATCAAATTTGGAGACCGTTTGAAAAATGGCCATTTTCTAGTCGATTAAATTCAAACTGAATTTACAAAACACGTTTAAATTTACCACGCTCACATATTAATTCAAAAATTTATGAAATTTGAAATCCGGCTAACATTCCGGATCCAACAAAGTGGTTTCATCAAAAACGGAGGTTGTTTGCAAAATGGCTATTTTTAAGGGCTATGTATTATATTAATATATATAAATTCCATAGCGACTATTTCAAATTTTAAACTGTACATAAATTACAGTTTATTAAGTGAAATCTCAATTTCTTACATTTGTTAGAAAGTTATAATTAAACAAATTCAAATATTTCTTGTTTCGTCCAATTCTGATTTATATTGAATCCTATACATTCAACTGAAATTTAAAATCGAATTTTCAAACTACCGCGTCATTTCAAGCTTGTTTTATAATTAAATTTGTTCATTCTAACTTCGATTTGAATAAATTTTTAGTCGCTATTATTTAAAATAAATAATTTTAAATATTCAAAACCCATCAAAGTATCTAAAATAAAAAACTTAAATTGGTTCTGAAATCCCGGGTTATTGCAGAGCTGTTATTGTCTCTGAGGAGCAGAATATCTTAGATGTTTTCACTAGTTATTTCAAAGAGTACCTTCGTCCAAACTTGATCGTTCATGATATCCTTGATTGAAACTCTATTTTCCTACCTCCACATGAGATCCTTCTCCCCTTGACGAAACTTTGAAATTGGTGAAGCATGGGCAACTCTATCAGATATAACTGCTGATAAGGTATCAGGACTATATGGACTCCCACCATCCTTCTCCAAGTAGCACCAGGGATTTATGAAGTTCAATATCTTTGGATTTCCCAAAGAATTCAACTCCTTACCTAATCTAATTTTGAGACTCAACTACACCAACATTATCCTTATTCCCATGTTTTAGGGAGGCTCAACAACTTCTCACTTTCATCTAATCAACTATAGATTTACTATTTTCAAGTTTTTACAATGATCCTTGGCAATTTCCTCAATCCCTAAATGGAATTCCCTATAGTCCCAAGTAATCGACTTTCATCTTAGGGAGAGGCCACACCAGTAATGTGGAAATTTCCTACGAAGCTGTTAGCTATTG
Source organism: Allium sativum (assembly GCA_030737875.1). Classification (NCBI taxonomy): domain Eukaryota; kingdom Viridiplantae; phylum Streptophyta; class Magnoliopsida; order Asparagales; family Amaryllidaceae; genus Allium; species Allium sativum. The sequence continues at coordinate 74,285,771 of CM060924.1, forward strand.
TCACTCTAACCATTTAACTGTGTCTCCCACGAGCTAGACTTCTCAAAGGCTTTCGATTCTTTACCTTGAGAGTTTATAATCAAAGTTCATTTCCATTGTGGATTCCACAAGAAATTCACCATATGGATCAATCATATTCTTATAACTTCCTTATCTTATATGTGTGAATGATCAAATAGAAGATCTATTCTATCTTGTGCAAGGACTTGGACGAGGTGACCCAGTCTCCCCTTTGCTACTCAATATTGTTGCGAGCACTTTTGCTGGATTTGTTGATTTGGAACATGTAGCAAGTCTTCCTTAAACCCTACATTCTGATTTCATGCCCCCACGGTTTTAACTCCTACCAGTATGCAAATTATATCAGCTTAGTATACATTACTACACTTTAATCAATTGCCACTTTGAAGCTTCTCCTATATAACTTTGAATTTATTTCCAGTTTAAAGATAAATTACTCAGAAAGTACTGTGTATATGTGTAATCATGCCTACCAGTTAGGTCTTTTGGTTCCTTCTTCTTATGTCAAGCATATCTAATTCAGGCACCGAACTGTCTTCTTATGCCCTCAAAACCAACTAAAGAAGCTTATTTCTACTTGAAAAGGTCTTCAGGAGACTTATTACATGGAGAGGATATTCACTTTCTAGAGATGGCGGGCTAACTCTTATGTACTCGATCCTTTCACTAATGCCTACATATTTTTTCTCTTTCTATCAAGTTAGGTTATTAAGAGAATTGATTCCATTATACAGGCATTCTTGAAGAAGTGTTCCGGTTCAGTCTCATTTTCAACCTGCTTGCTGGCTTGGGATAGGTTATCTTTGCTAGAAAGGTATGGAGGTAATTAGGGGTCATCAACCTCTCATTGTTCAACAAGGTTCTCCTTAAGGTAGCAGGGGTGACCTTCAATAACTGGCTACTCGAAGTCACAGGTTGATTTGATTAGAGCATAGTATTATGATGACAACATCAACCATCACAACTTCTGTGCACTTCACTATACTGATTCATCAACCTTTTGGAAGAATATAACCTATATACCTAACTCACATTAACACATCTATAACAATGAGTAATGGCAAGAAAATAATATTCCAGATCGACCCATGGATTGATGTTATTGCCATTTTCTCATATTTCCTTTATTTATACTCTATTCAGTTGGTAATCACTGTTGAAATTCGTAAGTATTGAATGAAATACTTTGTCCATTGTCCCATATAATTTAAGCAAACAGGTGCAACTGTTCAGTGTAATTATGTGACTATTAGCAGCATGGTTTTTCGTGAAAAGATACTTCACGAAAAGACACTTCGCGAAAAGACACTTCCTTTCACCAACGGCCATATTTCCCAACGGTTATATCTTAGCGAAAAGACACTTCGCGAAAAGGCACTTCCTTTCGTCAAACGGTCACATTTCAGCGAAAAGACCCTTCCTTTCATCGAAAGAGATGCATCTGTACGAAGAGGTACAAGCACAACCGTTCGAAAGAAATGCGACTGTACAAAGAGGTACGGGTGCGATCATTTAGAAGAGATGCGAGTGTACGAAGAGATACGGGTGCAACCGTTCGAAGGGATGCGGATAAACTATAATTAAGGAGGAAACCTGATCACTTTCCTCACTCATTCTAATCCGATCTTCCTTCTCTCTTCTATAATATTCTTATATATAATCACAGAGTGACAGACTCATTAAAATCTCGTGTAGAATACGTCTGTTGTATCTTGGGAGAATTTTGAAATAAAATTCTTAAGGAAATTGTTACGACAAGCCTTAGACATCATTCAGTTAGTTTCTTATTTTGTATATTTATATACATTATTTCACAATATTTCCATTCTTTACGTTGTGCTATTTCTTAAAATAGTATAATGTAGTTGTTGTAAATTAATTACAACATATCGATTGCTATCGTTAGCTAATATTGAATTCCAGAGTAGTGGAAATTCAAGTTATAAACATGAGCGACAAGTTTATAATTCTCTGTTTTGGTATACTAGATTTCTGACATCTTAAGAATTTTACTGTTTTCTTACTAAAACAGAGATGGCAACAGTTGAATTGTCAATAAAGGCTACTACCCACAACAGGTATGATCCGTTCAAAGGAGATGGTGATGATTTTACAACATGGTAGAATCAGATGTTGTTTTATCTCACCACACTCGGACTGCAAAGGTATCTCGAGGAGGAGGAACCAATTCCTGCAGTAGGCAAAGAGTTAGAAGTTACTACGTGGAAGCATTCCGATTTTCTATGCAGAAACTATATTCTGAATTATCTCAATAGGGTGTTATACAAAGTATATCAACCTCTAAAGACAGCAAAAGCACTCTGGAATGCATTTGCCGCAAAGTACAAGACGCAAAATATCAGTCTTAAGAAATTTATTTTAGACAAATTCATGGACTACAATATGGTTGACTCCAAACCGGTGACTACTCAACTACATGAACTGCAAATTATCATTCATGAACTCTAAGCGGAAGGTCCCAAGGTTGGAGAACCATTTTTGGTTGAAGCCATCACGGGGAAACTGCCGCCGTCATGGAGGAATTACCGCAACTATCTTAAGCATAAGAAGAAGGAAATCTCTTTATAGGATCTCATCGTTTGACTAAAAATTGAGGCAGATAACCGTCGAATTACAAAAATAAGTTAGAAGGAACTTTTGACTGAAGAGGCAAAAACCAAAAACAAAAAGAAGAATTTCCAAAAGAAAAGGAAAGCTCCAGAGAAAAAACCAAAAGACAACAAACAAACCAGGAAGTTCAATGGCGAATGTTGGGTTTGTGGAAAGACTGGACATGCCGCTAGAAATTGCAAACACAAGAAGCAAGGCAACTCAGAGGCGAACATTGTGGTTAAAATGGAAGTAGACGAGTCCAACTTCTCAGCAGTTGTATCTGAATGCAATCTGGTTCAGAATCCTAATCAATGGTGGGTAGACACAGGCGCTGCACGTCATGTTTGCTCGGACAAATCCATGTTTTCTACATATCAGAAATTCGATCCCGAAGTAAAACTCTACATGGGTAACTTTGCAGTTTCCTTAATCGAAGGCAGTAGCTCAATAATCCTTAAGTTTACTTCTGGAAAAACTGTCAAGTTAACTAACATGCTACACATTCCAGACATCTGCAAGAATCTCATCTTTGGTGCCGTACTATCAAAGAAATGATTTAAAATGGTCTGTGAGTCAGATAAGATGGTTTTGTCTAAAGTTGGAATGTATATTGGAAGGGGATATTTATATGATGGCCTATTTAAGGAAAATGTAGCCGTTTTTGGCAATAAACCATTGTATTCTGATTGTGCTTTTAATAAAATTGAAGCTTCTTATTTGCTTGAGCATGAAATTTTATTATGGCATGATAGATTAGGGCACATAAATTTTTGGAAAATAAAAAACTGGCAAACTTGGGATTAATTCCTAAATTCCAAGAAGATAAAAACTACAAATGTGAGACATGTGTGGAAGCCAAAATGGTCAAGAAACCATTTCATACTATTCATAGAAGTACTAAACCACTAGGTTTAGTTCATACAAACTTATGTGATTTTAAATCACTGCCTGCAAGAGGTGGGAAAAAGTACTTTATTTCTTTTATTGATGATTAAACACGATATTGCTATGTATATCTTTTGAACAGTGAAGATGAAGCAATTGCATCATTTATAAAGTACAAGGCTGAGGTAGAAAATCAGTTAAATAAAAAGATCAAGATACTGAGATCTAATCGAGGTGGAGAATATGAATCACCGTTTAAACAATTCTGTGCAGAAAATGGAATAATTAATCAAACAAAAGCCCCATATTCACCATAACAAAATGGTGTTGCCGAGAGAAAGAATAGAACATTAAAAGATATGATTAATGTGATGCTATTGACCTCTGGCTTACCAGCGAACTTGTGGGGGGAGGCCTTAAATATGTCTAATAATATTTTAAACATCGTTCCTCACAATAAAACAGGAACAATTCCATATGATTTATGGAAAGGGCATAAACCAAGATTTAAATACCTCAAAATGTGGGGTGCTTGGCAAAGGTTCCAGTTCCGCCTCTGTAGCACCCCACACCCGCTATGGTCACTCACTAAGGGAATGCCATAGCATCGGTGGAGTATTTTAGTGAATATAGAACAGAAAAATTACACCAAGACAGATATAAATAGTGCTTGAAATTTAAAACATCATCTCATAACAGCGGAAATAAACATGTCTGATTACATCATAAAGCCATGATAAAAGTCAAGTACAATATCTGTCAAAATAAAGAAGTACATAATCCCACTCTCTCATACAATAGCCATGACAAAAGAAAAGATAACTGGATAACTGGAGCTTTACATCCACCCAAGCTCCCAAAGGCTGGAACAGCAATCCGATCAAGCTCTACTATCGCTAGGATCCACCGTAGGACCTGAGGGTTGGGAAAAAGATAAAAACAACGGGGTCAGACATAAGTCTGAGTGAGCCCTATAACCTTAACAATACAATTATTAAAGTAATTAGGGTATGACATGAACTCGGTACGGTACCTTTGGGGATAATGACTACACTAAATAGCCAACAACATAGGATGAACTAAGATAACCGTCAGGACGCATCTACCCACCCAAGGATAATTACTAACTGCACCACACCAGTCATTCCTACTTAAAGGTTGATCCCTTCCAAGGACTTAGAAAATTTCCCCAATAATTTCATGTACTCCTAGCCCACTACATAGGTGTCGTCTGCCCCTATCTCCACTAGGTGTACTCAGTAATTCTTACCCAGTAGTTTCATGTACCCCTACATAGGTGCCGTCTGCCCCTATCTTCACTAGGTGTACCCACTACTCCCCATCGATCGGCTCCCTACCGTAGATACCCGTGCTGGTCCCACAGTGGGGTGTATCACTCCCCTAAAGTGGCTACCCAATACTAAAGGTGCACGGCTTTATATCCACACGATGCAACAACGGCTTATCTACCAGCCCGGGCCCACACACGCATATGAAGCCCGTTGGACTTGCGTTGCCACCGCTAACCCGTTTTGGCCTCTTATAGTCAAGCCCAATATGCGTGTCCCGTCACTCGACATGGGTCGAGCCCACAAAGATACGTTTGGGATATTGGTTGAAATGGGCCCCCACAAGCTACCCACTTAAGCTTGTCATATATCTAGTGCATCCCACTTAACCCTTTAATCATGTTTAATTACATGTTTCCACTTGGTTAAGTATTCTAATCGTATTTTCTATTGCCACCCAAGGCAACCCACTAGATTCCACATGCCACCCAAGGCAACCACAAAATTTCCTCATGCCACCCAAGGCACCCACTTAACCCCTCATGTCCCACTACATGCTACCATGGTTAAGTGTTTCTTAATTAATTAAGACCGTGATCTCCCATAAAGACCTCCCACATTAGACTGGCTGTTATGACCGCCTGGTTAAGCCGGTAGAACCCGGGCAGTCGTACGTCATAACAGAGTCTAACCTCGTGTCTTTACCTTAATCACGTATTTAATTTATGGCTAAGACCTCTCACATTGGGCTAACATTTGTAGCAACTGGTTAAGCCGGTCGGGTCCGGGCAGTTTTACACTACAAATGAGTCCAACCTCGTGTCTTAGTCGATTAATTACACCTAATTAATCACCCCCATATTAATTATCCCTAATTAATATCAAGTTTTCCATAACATGGGTAGACCTAACTCAATAGGTAAATTCCCATGGGGTAGACCTAACTTAATAGGTAAATTCCCACTTATGGTAATTTATTTTTATGGTATGCTTAATCATACCCAAGCATTCATTTATTAACATATTTACCCACCCCATCGTTCCCCACGTAAATCGTTCTCATTTCATGACATAATAAAAGGGGAAGATCCATCACACATATCATGGGTTTAGCATATAACTTTGTCATGGGTTAAGAGGATGTCAACTTGCATATATGAACACATATTAACCCAACTTGCTCTTAAGCATCTACATAACTTGCATAATTATTCACATGACCTCATAAGCATGCATAACATGGTAATCTTGCATTTGAGCATACACCTAACTTGCATAATCATTCACATAACTTCATATGCATGCATAACATGTTAATCTTGCATTTAAATATACACATAACTTGCATCATTATTCACATAACTTCATATGCATGCATAACATATTAATCTTGCATTTGAACATACACATAACTTGCATAATCATTCACATAACTTCATATGCATGCATAACATGTTAATCTTGCATTTGAGCATACACCTACCTTGCATATTTATTCACATAACTTCATAAGCATGCTTAACATGTTGCATAATAGATCAATGTCCAACTTAGTGTTTTGCATCATAATCATCATGAAACATAGCACCAAACTTGCATAAAGATATAACATTAAACTTGCATAAAAATGTCATGAACACATACACTAAACTTGCATGACATAGAGCATATAACTTGCAAAACACATGACATATGCAATATTAAGCTTGCATAAACACATTGATCCACAAACATAACCATACATCATCATATCCTATCTTAATCAATTTAACAATTGATTATTAAGGGGATAGAAGCTCACCAAAACAAAATTAGCAAACTAAGGAAGAAGATTAAGAGGCTAGAAGTTGATTTAGAATGCTATCCCTTCTCTAATTTTGATGGAGGCTCTCTCAAGTTTCAATTGGCCATAGTTTAGTTACTAGATTTAATTATGAATGAATTAGGGTAGGGTTAGGGTCTTATTTATAGGATTAGGTGAGTGTTTTATGCCCTTAGATTAACCCTAGATTAGATTAGGACCCTTAGATTTAGGAAATCTCTAGAACCAGCCCTTCTAGCCATCCTGAAACCCAACCTGGTGCAACCTGGTGCACCCAGGTTCAATGGACGGTGCCACCCTGTCGACAGGCAAGTCGACAGGCATGTCGACACCCCTGTCGACAGGCCTGTCGACAGCCCTGTCGACATGGGTTGGGCGGGAAGCTTCCCGCCTGACCCCGCCTGGCCCATTCCAAATCTGAATATTTGAATCTTCAAATCTGTTTTAGTTTTAAATTTTTCTGCAAACTTCTTTGGGCCATAACCGGGCCATACGGACTCCGATTCTCGAAAACTCGGACTCTATTTCGCGTATTTTTCCGAGATGAACGCAATAACGCAGCCCGTTACCCCCAATTCCCACGTCTGAGATTATTTATCCTGTAATTAGTGAATTTTAGTATTAACTAAAATTCGGGGTGTTACATTCTCCCCTCCTTAAAGGATTTCGTCCCCGAAATCTCTAAGCTAAGGAGAATGCATATCCTACCATCCAAACAACCATCTACTCAAATCATCAACCACGGCATCCATTGTCCTTAGACAGTTTCTAATGATGTATGAGCATATGCAAAGAGTGTGTGTATATGTTCCCTATCTAATGTATGAACATATGCAAACCATGATAGTGCCATGCATCCATTATGTATGCGAGAAAACCCTATCGACACATACAATATCTACATGAGTGCACAATCATTCACCAAAATGCATCATCCATGTGATAACACAACCATTATACATCCATAAATATTTTCCTACACACAATTTTATGCAATATGCAATATGAAGTGACTGAGCCGATCTAGTGCCTAGAGTGTGTGCATATGTATCCACGAGCAACCACTAGCAAACACTTGCATCCACTTGCATCCATCAACCATAACATGTCTCAAACACATGTTTCAACCATAGGTTTACCCTATCTAAAGGTCAAAGGTACTAACGAGAGGACATACCAAAGATAAGATAAGTACAAGACAAACGATAAAGGAGAAAGTAAAGACATGCCCTCAAAAAGAAATGGGTACAATGAACGCATCTTCGCTTCCGTCTCCCCAGTTGCATTGCTCTCATCTTCTCCCCATTGCTCGTCGAATAGTCGCATCACGCTCTATCTCTATATCTCTAAGCAAGCTTGGCTCTACCACCTCTGCGGTCTCATGCAAGCATTTCCTCAGATGTGATACATGGAATACATCATGAACACCACTAAGTCTGTCGGGCAACTCCACCCTATATGCCATCCGTCCAATCCTTTCCTTGATAGGAAACGGCCCAACAAACCTTGGTGCTAACTTCCCAACGGATCCGAAGCGAACAACATTTCTCAACGGAGATACCTTAACAAAAACCATATCCCCAACCTCAAACTCAAGATCCGTCCTTCTTTTGTCTGCATAAGATTTTTGCCTATCTTGCGCTGCTTTCATCCTTCTTCGAATCAAATCGATCTTCTCAGAAGTCTCCCTAATCATATCAGGCCCAAGCAAGATCTTATCCGTAGATTCCCACCAACATGTAGGTGATCGACAAGGCCTTCCATAGAGAGCTTCGAAAGGAGCCATACCAATACTGGACTGAAAGCTGTTATTATATGCGAACTCCACCAATGGAAGATGCTCTTCCCATGTACCTCCAAAATCTAAGATACAAAGCCTCAAAAGGTCTTCTAGGACACGATTCACCCTCTCAGTCTGGCCGTCCGTCTGAGGATGATATGCGGTGCTCAGACACAATTGAGTCCCCACTGCTTCTTGCAAACTTCTCCAGAACTCACTAGTGAAGATAGGATCTCGATCACTCACTATGCTAGAGGGTACCCCATGTAATCGAACTATCTCTCGAAGATATACTGAAGCTAACCATGGAGCGGTCCTCTTACTCTTCACAGGTATGAAATGGGCGCTCTTAGTAAGTCTGTCTACCACCACCCAAATTCCTGTATTACCCTTCCTCGATCTGGGTAACCCGTCAATAAAATCCATCGAGACGCTATCCCACTTCCATTGCGGAACCTCCAATGGGTGAAGCAACCCACCTGGTTTCCTTTGCTCCGCCTTCACTTGTTGACATACCAAGCATCGATCTACATATTCGGCCACATCTTTCTTCATACCGGCCCAGAAGAAAACCCTCTTCATATCTTGGTACATCTTATCCCCACCGGGATGAATGGTCATCCTAGAACGGTGTGCATCATCAAGAATAACCTTCCTCAACCCTTCATCTTGCGGTACACAAAGTCTACCGTCTCTGCGCAAGCACCCCCTATCGTCTAGGGTGTACCTACTCAAATGGTTGGACGACTCCCCCCTTATGAGCTTCTCTATCAACTCAACCAACTGTGGGTCGTCCCTCTGGGCTTCCCCAATCCGCCCCAAAAGAGTAGGCCTAACTTCCAAAGAAGCTAGCAAACCGGGTACATAATAAATGGAAGGTCTGAAATCAAACTTCGAGATAAACTCCAAGCTTCGTCATTCCACGAACAATGGACTCAAGGACAACCTCTTCCTGCTCAGGGCGTCCGCCACCACGTTACCCTTGCCAGGGGTATACGCTATCTCGAAATCATAAGATGCTAAGAACTCCATCCACCTTTGCTGACTTAAATTTAGATCCTTCTGAGAGAATAAGTACTTCAAAGATTTATGGTCAGTGAACAACTCGAATCTCTCACCAAGAAGATAATGGCGCCAGATCTTAAGCGCAAAAACAATAGCGGCCAACTCTAGATCATGGGTAGGGTAATTTTTCTCATGTGGCCTTAACTGCCTTCCACCATAGGCTATTACCCTTCCCTCTTGCATTAAGACTGCGCCAAGTCCTGTCCCACAGGCATCGGTATAGACAACAAACGGCTTGCTCCCATCTGGCAACACTAAAACTGGAGCAGTGGTTAAAGCTCTCTTTAACCGTCGGAACGCATCATCACAATCTACGTCCCATGCAAAAACAAGATTCTTCTTCGTTAAGCGGGTTAATGGGGTTGATATCTTCGCGAAGTCTTTAATAAACTTCCTATAATAACCCGCCAACCCCAAGAAACTTCTTACTTCGGTAGCATTTCTGGGAACCTTCCAATCTTGGACTGATACTACCTTCGCGGGATCCACGGCTATCCCCTCCTTGGAGACCACGTGCCCCAAGAACCGTACTTCCTTCCTCCAGAAGTGACATTTAGAGAATTTAGCCTTAAGGCTATGTGCTCGAAGAGTCTTCTACACTTCCCCAAGATGTAGGGCATGCTCTTCTTCACTCTTAGAAAATACTAAGATATCATCCACAAAGACCACCACGAATTTATTAAGGAACTCCCTGAACACCCTGCTCATCAAATCAACAAAGTATGCAGGGGCGTTCGTCAACCCAAATGGCATCACCAGCCACTCACAGAAGCCATCCGGAGTCCTAAAGGCAGTCTTGTCTATGCTATCCTCAGCCACCCTCAACTGATGAAACCCCGTGGCCAAGTCCAACTGAGAAAATACTGAAGCGCCAACCAACTGATCGAAAAGATCATCTATTCTCGGCAATGGGTGTCTATTCTTCTTTGTGAGCTTGTTGAGTTCTCTATAGTCTACACAAAGTCTGAGGGACCCATCCGCTTTTGTAGCAAATACTACTGGAGCACCCCACTCCGATATGCTCCGTCTTATGAACCCCTTCTCAAGCAACTCCCCTACTTGCTTATGGAGTTCCCTCCTCTCACGAGGAGCCATGTGGCGCACTGGTAAAGATACCGGTTTAGCATTGTCCACCAAATATATTCGGAAGTCAATCTCCCGCTTCGGAGGTAAGCCCTTCACCTCCTCAAACACATCCGGATATTCCCGGACCATTCTAACAGAATGCAAACTCTCGACCGAAGCGTCAAGCGATTCAAGATAACTTAGCATAACAGAGTCCATGGGATTACAAGAAATCTCGAGAGTGTTATCCAAGCGGGTCATGAGCCTAACAACCCTCCTTTCGCAATCAAGAACGGCACCATTACTGGATAACCAGTCCATGCCCAAAATCAACCCATAGCCCGTGAAGCCCAACACAAAAGCATCACATCTAAACTCAATGCTAAGTATAGAAATCTTCAAACCCAAGAATATCATGGATAAATAAGTGGAGCCCCCAATTGGGTTTGAAACAACCAAGGGATCATCTACCAGACTGGTGTCTAAGTGCAGTGACTCAACTAATGATGATGAGATAAACGAATGCGATGCGCCTGAATCAAACAATGTACGGACAGGATGGTCGAATAGAAAAACCAAACTTTCAACGGAAATAGTTCTACCTCTCTCCTGAATCGATGGAACCGCGAGAGCCTGTACTTGCCCCCTAGCCTGACTCGGTGCCATAAGAGCTTGCACCTGTCCTCCTGAGGTAGATCCCGTCCTTTGCCCCTTCTTAGGGCAATCTTTCACTAAATGCCCTGCTTCGCCACAGTGGAAGCAGCCGGTCTTCTTCTTCTTGTGACAATCCTTGCTTAGGTGGCCAGGTGTCCCACAATTGAAACACTTCTTCTTCTTGCTCTTGCCACCGTTGCCTTTCCCACCTTTGTTTTGCTGTTGTTGCTGAGGTCTCTTTTGATCTCCCTTCTTCTCGGGTGCCTGACTAGCATTAGGACCCTTCTCTTCCTCATACATGAGTGCCATGTCAACTAGCTTCTCAAAGGTGGCCCCCATAGGGATATGAGTAATAGCCAACCCATGCATCGGTTCATTCAAGCCTTTCACGAACCGCAAAGCCTTCTTCTCCGGTGTATTCACCATATCTAGGCCAAACCTTGCCAATTTATTAAACTTGTTAACATATTCCTTCACCGAAAGATTTCCTTGCTTTAGAGTCAAGAATCTCTCCATATACAAGTTCTCCTCCGCCTTTGAGAGAAACTTTGCCACAAATCTTTGCCTGAAATCTGCCCAAGAGTCAACGGGGCGTTCTCCATTAGTGACCTCCCACCAGAATGAGGCCTCTCCCTTCATTAACCAAGCAGCCAACTTGACTTTCTTCCCTTCTTCCATCTCAAAGATATCTATCAACTCTTCCACCTCCTTAAGCCAATCTCTAGCCTCCACAAAAGTTTCAGATCCTTGAAAAGGTTTCCCTCCCATAGCTTTAAACTCCTTACAAGTCTTAGCAAAAGTATCCGCGCGAGGAGGAGGGGGAGGAGGAAGATCGGGTGCTACGGTTGGTGGAGGAACATTTGCTGGACCCGTAGTGGTGGCCCTAGCCTCCATCAATCTCCTATACCATACTGGTATCGTCACACCCTCCGGAAAATTAAGATTCTCGACCATGCTGAAACGAAAAAGGAAAGATTCAAAACGGAGAATTCGAAGGATATAGATATGGCTATTGGGGATTATGCTTTTCTTTCAAAAACTTTTCTCTTTAAAAGACATGTTTTTGAAAATATCCTTTCCAAAAATGTTTTAGAAAAATAGTTTTCTAAAAATTTTATCTGTTCCGGTAACCTTTGCTCTGATACCACGTGTAACACCCCACACCCGCTATGGTCACTCACTAAGGGAATGCCATAGCATCGGTGGAGTATTTTAGTGAATATAGAACAGAAAAATTACACCAAGACAGATATAAATAGTGCTTGAAATTTTAAACATCATCTCATAACAGCGGAAATAAACATGTCTGATTACATCATAAAGCCATGATAAAAGTCAAGTACAATATCTGTCAAAATAAAGAAGTACATAATCCCACTCTCTCATACAATAGCCATGACAAAAGAAAAGATAACTGGATAACTGGAGCTTTACATCCACCCAAGCTCCCAAAGGCTGGAACAGCAATCCGATCAAGCTCTACTATCGCTAGGATCCACCGTAGGACCTGAGGGTTGGGAAAAAGATAAAAACAATGGGGTCAGACATAAGTCTGAGTGAGCCCTATAACCTTAACAATACAATTATTAAAGTAATTAGAGTATGACATGAACTCGGTACGGTACCTTTGGGGATAATGACTACACTAAATAGCCAACAACATAGGATGAACTAAGATAACCGTCAGGACGCATCTACCCACCCAAGGATAATTACTAACTGCACCACACCAGTCATTCCTACTTAAAGGTTGATCCCTTCCAAGGACTTAGAAAATTTCCCCAATAATTTCATGTACTCCTAGCCCACTACATAGGTGCCGTCTGCCCCTATCTCCACTAGGTGTACTCAGTAATTCTTACCCAGTAGTTTCGTGTACCCCTACATAGGTGCCGTCTGCCCCTATCTTCACTAGGTGTGCCCACTACTCCCCATCGATCGGCTCCCTACCGTAGATACCCGTGCTGGTCCCACAGTGGGGTGTATCACTCCCCTAAAGTGGCTACCCAATACTAACGGTGCACGGCTTTATATCCACACGATGCAACAACGGCTTATCTACCAGCCCGGGCCCACACACGCATATGAAGCCCGTTGGACTTGCGTTGCCACCGCTAACCCGTTTTGGCCTCTTATAGTCAAGCCCAATATGCGTGTCCCGTCACTCGACATGGGTCGAGCCCACAAAGATACGTTTGGGATATTGGTTGAAATGGGCCCCCACAAGCTACCCACTTAAGCTTGTCATATATCTAGTGCATCCCACTTAACCCTTTAATCATGTTTAATTACATGTTTCCACTTGGTTAAGTATTCTAATCGTATTTTCTATTGCCACCCAAGGCAACCCACTAGATTCCACATGCCACCCAAGGCAACCACAAAATTTCCTCATGCCACCCAAGGCACCCACTTAACCCCTCATGTCCCACTACATGCTACCATGGTTAAGTGTTTCTTAATTAATTAAGACCGTGATCTCCCATAAAGACCTCCCACATTAGACTGGCTGTTATGACCGCCTGGTTAAGCCGGTAGAACCCGGGCAGTCTTACGTCATAACAGAGTCTAACCTCGTGTCTTTACCTTAATCACGTATTTAATTTATGGCTAAGACCTCTCACATTGGGCTAACATTTGTAGCAACTGGTTAAGCCGGTCGGGTCCGGGCAGTTTTACACTACAAATGAGTCCAACCTCGTGTCTTAGTCGATTAATTACACCTAATTAATCACCCCCATATTAATTATCCCTAATTAATATCAAGTTTTCCATAACATGGGTAGACCTAACTCAATAGGTAAATTCCCATGGGGTAGACCTAACTCAATAGGTAAATTCCCACTTATGGTAATTTATTTTTATGGTATGCTTAATCATACCCAATCATTCATTTATTAACATATTTACCCACCCCATCGTTCCCCACGTAAATCATTCTCATTTCATGACATAATAAAAGGGGAAGATCCATCACACATATCATGGGTTTAGCATATAACTTTGTCATGGGTTAAGAGGATGTCAACTTGCATATATGAACACATATTAACCCAACTTGCTCTTAAGCATCTACATAACTTGCATAATTATTCACATGACCTCATAAGCATGCATAACATGGTAATCTTGCATTTAAGCATACACCTAACTTGCATAATCATTCACATAACTTCATATGCATGCATAACATGTTAATCTTGCATTTAAATATACACATAACTTGCATCATTATTCACATAACTTCATATGCATGCATAACATATTAATCTTGCATTTGAACATACACATAACTTGCATAATCATTCACATAACTTCATATGCATGCATAACATGTTAATCTTGCATTTGAGCATACACCTAACTTGCATATTTATTCACATAACTTCATAAGCATGCTTAACATGTTGCATAATAGATCAATGTCCAACTTAGTGTTTTGCATCATAATCATCATGAAACATAGCACCAAACTTGCATAAAGATATAACATTAAACTTGCATAAAAATGTCATGAACACATACACTAAACTTGCATGACATAGAGCATATAACTTGCAAAACACATGACATATGCAATATTAAGCTTGCATAAACACATTGATCCACAAACATAACCATACATCATCATATCCTATCTTAATCAATTTAACAATTGATTATTAAGGGGATAGAAGCTCACCAAAACAAAATTAGCAAACTAAGGAAGAAGATTAAGAGGCTAGAAGTTGATTTAGAATGCTATCCCTTCTCTAATTTTGATGGAGGCTCTCTCAAGTTTCAATTGGCCATAGTTTAGTTACTAGATTTAATTATGAATGAATTAGGGTAGGGTTAGGGTCTTATTTATAGGATTAGGTGAGTGTTTTAGGCCCTTAGATTAACCCTAGATTAGATTAGGACCCTTAGATTTAGGAAATCTCTAGAACCAGCCCTTCTAGCCAGCCTGAAACCCAACCTGGTGCAACCTGGTGCACCCAGGTTCAATGGACGGTGCCACCCTGTCGACAGGCAAGTCGACAGGCATGTCGACACCCCTGTCGACAGGCCTGTCGACAGCCCTGTCGACATGGGTTGGGCGGGAAGCTTCCCGCCTGACCCCGCCTGGCCCATTCCAAACCTGAATATTTGAATTTTCAAATCTGTTTTAGTTTTAAATTTTTCTGCAAACTTCTTTGGGCCATAACCGGGCCATACGGACTCCGATTCTCGAAAACTCGGGCTCTATTTCGCGTATTTTTCCGAGACGAACGCAATAACGCAGCCCGTTACCCCCAATTCCCACGTCTGAGATTATTTATCCTGTAATTAGTGAATTTTAGTATTAACTAAAATTCGGGGTGTTACAGCCTCCCTAGAAAGTCAAACTTGGACAAAAGACCGTAGAATGTTACTATCTAGCGCCAGCTGAAAATAGTAGTGCCTATAGATTTTTGTTATTCAAGTCTGATATAGCCGATATCAGTGTGCCGAAAATAGTAGTGCCTTTAGATTTTTGGTATTCAAGTCTGATATAGCCGATATCAATGTAAATACAATCATTGAATCAAGAGATGCCTCAATCTTTAAAGTTGTGTTTCCGCACAAAAGGAATGAAAGAAATGTCCCTTAAAGGACAAGAGAAGAATCAAGTAAATCACATGAAGATGTAACTTCTCATGAGATTGAGGAAGTTGAACCCAGAAGAAGTGTAAGGGCTAGAACTTCCAAGACATTTGGTTCAGAATTTATGAAGTATATGTTAGAACACAAACCTTAAACGTACAAGGAAGCAATGACATCTTCTGAATCTACATTTCGGAAAGAAGCAATCCATAGTGAGATTGATTCAATTCTAAGTAATAAAACTTGGGAAATTGTTGATATTCCACCTATAATAAAACCAATTGGCTGCAAATTTCAAGAAGAAAATGAAAGCAGATGACTCTATTGACAAGTATAAAGCCAGATTATTATCCAAAGGCTATCGTCAAAGTGAATGAGTTGACTTCTTTGATACATATTTGCCGGTAACACGAATAACCTCTATATGTATGTTGATAGCAATTGCATCCATTTATAACTTAGAAATTCATCAAATGTATGTAAAGATAGCATTCTTAAATGGAGATCTCGATGAGGAGATCTACATGGAGCAACCAGAAGGTTTCATTTCCAAAGGAAACGAAAACAAAGTCTGTAAATTAGTAAAATCATTATACGGACTAAAACAAGCTCCAAAACATTGGCACACAAAATTTGATAGTGTCACGATGAAAATGGTTTTCGTATAAACAAATATGATAAATGTGTTTATTATAAACAAGTTGGACAATCATACGTAATGGTTCGTTTATATGTAGATGATATGCTAATCTTTGGTCCTAACATTAAAGTTATAGAGACCATAAAGAAGATGCTAATCAACAATTTTGATATGAAAGATTTAGGTGTTGCAGACGTTATTTGGGAATTATGGTAATAAGAACACCTAGTGGAATTGAATTATCTCAGTCACACTATGTAGATAAAGTGATTGAAAGATTTCAAGAATTTGGAATTAAAGGAGTACAAACACCTTTTAATCCATCAGATGTACTGCATAAGAACACTAAGGAGAGTGTAATGCAACTAGAATATTCTCGTGTAATAGGATGTCTAATGTATCTTATGAATTGCACAAGACCAGATATAGCTTATGGAGTAAGTCGATCAAGAAGATATACAAGCAATCCAGGAGAAGAACACTGGAAAGCACCAATGAGAGTGCTTGGATATTTAAAAAATGCCACAATATATTCCTTACATTATGGGAAATATCCTTCCGTTTTAGAAGGATATAGCGATGCAAACTGGATTGCCAATTCAGAGGAATCAAAATCAACTAGTGTTTTTTATTTACCCTAGCAGGGGCAGAAGTGTCATGGAAATCTATTAAACAGACATGCATAGCTCGATCCACTATGGAATCAGAGTTCATCACGTTAGATAAAGCAGGAGAAGAAGTAGAATGGCTTCGTCATTTTTTAGAAGTTATTCCTTTTTGGCCCAAACTTGTGCCAGCCATTTGCATACACTGTGATAACCAAGCAATGCTAAGCAGAGCACAAAACTTTGTGTATAATGGAAAGTCACGACATATTCGTAGACGCCATAACACAGTTAGGCAGTTACTCTCAAATGTAACTATTTCCATAGATTATGTGAGAACAAATTATAACCTAGTGGATCCATTTACTAAAGGTTTATGAGAAAAAATTGACTATGCATCGAGGGGAATGGGTTTAAAATCCTAAACCAACAAGAGTTATCTTATACGGAAACCTATCCTAGTGACTGGAGATCCCACGGACTAGGATCAATAGGCAAACCAGTTATGAATAACTGAAGACGTAATGTATTTTTTGACATAGTCCTACTCCATTCCTACGGTGCACCATATAAATGCGTGCCTACGGAAGTATTACAAGGTTACAACTATGTTTTTTAATGATGACCATATTTTGAAAATAACAAGTAGGGTATATGTAGGATATTCCTAATGGTTGAGATCACCTATGTTAGTGTAAGCTGGGTCAGCTCTATGAGAATTTTAAAGGCTTAAATTCTCTATAAGACTCGCAGAACCAAGAAGTGTTCAGGACCAAAATGAAATGAGAAGGGAATCAATCCTTCGTAAAGCTTATTGTCTGGATATACAATAACGACTGACGGTTCAAGATGAAATAATTCACCGATTAACCAAGTTGATCCGATAAGTTTTAATTAAGGAAAGTTCAAAGTGAAATATCTACTTATCCACGATAAAGCATTATTCCATATGTACTCTATGATATTTCGCTTTGTGTAGGGGAAAAGAATATTATCATTCATGTGGGGGATTGTTGAAACTCGTAAGTATTAAATGAAATATACTTTGTCCATTATCCCATATAATTTAAGCGAACATTTGCAACTGTTCAGTGAAAGGACATGACTAGCAGCAGCATGGTTTTTCGCGAAAAGATACTTCACGAAAAGACACTTCGCGAAAAGACACTTCGCAAAAAGCACTTCCTTTCACCAATGGTCATATCTCAACGAAAAGAAACTTCGCAAAAAGGCACTTCGCGAAAAGACACTTCCTTTCACCAACGGTCATATTTCCCAATGGTCATATCTCAGCGAAAAGAAACTTCGCGAAAAGACACTTCGCGAAAAGACACTTCGCGAAAAGACACTTCGCGAAAAGGCATTTCCTTTCGTTAAACGGTCACATTTCAATGAAAAGACACTTCGCAAAAAATCACTTCCTTTCACCAAAAGAGATGAGTCTGTACGAAGAGGTACAAGCACAACCGTTCGAAAGTAATGCGACTGTACAAAGAGGTACGGGTGCGACCGCTCAGAAGAGATGTGAATGTACGAAGATGTATGGGTGCGACCGTTCGATGTGATGCGGATAAAATATAAATAAGGATGAAACCTGATCACTTTCCTCACTCATTCCAATCTGATCTTCCTTCTCTCTTCTCTAATATTCTTATATATAATCACAGAGTGACATACTCATTACAATCTCGTGCAGAATACGTCTGTTGTATCTTGGGAGAATTTTGAAATAAAATTCTTAAGGAAATTGTTACGACATGCCTCAGACATCATTCTTTACGTTGTGCTATTTCTTAAAATAGTATAATGTAGTTGTTGTAAATTAATTACAACATATTGATTGTTATCATTAGCTAATATTGAATTCCAGAGTAGTGGAAATTCAAGTTATAAACTTGTGTGACGAGTTTATAATTCTCTATTTTGGTATACTAGATTTCTAACAATAACATCACCGCCCAGAAATGTGCGAGACCTATAGCTGAAACCTTAGCTTCAACTATATCCTTTTAGTACCGTTGTATATTATATTGCATCTTTTCTTGCGATCAACTCTCATGTCTGACTTAACCTTGATAGTGATTCATATTGATGGGAGCATTCCTTGTTTGGAAAATACACGATGAAATCATTATATGAATTTTACAACTTTCCTTATATACATTCTAACTTTACAAATCTTTGGCACTTACATGCGAATCTGCCCCGAAAGTTTAAGGTGTGCATGAGCTTATCGTGATGAATAGGTTTAACATTGTGTAAGCTTTTGGTACAAAAAATATCTCCAATATTCTATCTGCTCACTCATATTTCCTTTATCATGAAAGTTAGAACTACAACACCCACGTTTTTTTTCGACTATGACTTCTAATTTTGACTATGAAGTTATGTGCCACAAATGTATAGTCTGCTTAATGGACTTCATGTTTGCGATGGATGTACCTTTGGTAGTTTGTAGATACGAACTCCATGGAATCTCTGCTAGCCTTGACTTATTCCTAATACTGTTGTAATGAGAGGGACGAATGATGTTCTAATCTAAGTGAGCATACCTATATAACTCATGGTCGATGTACGATGACTATGTATTCATTTTAGATTGGGAAGTCTTTAGGTTTGTTGTGCTTCTTTATTACTAGGGCGAAGGGTTATGGTTCCAAAGGGAGTAACACCTCGATGACCTAAGTTGGCATAATCTACTTAGCTGATGTGTGATCTTATATTATGTAGTATGTATATGAACCAGAATGCTTTTGGTGCTGGTATATTGTATTTGCACTTGTTAATTATATGTATATAGCTAGAGATAATCGATTTATTTTTGTTGTCGATTAGGTTTGTTATTTAGGGGAAAGGGTGGGTGTGTGTATGTGTGTATGCATGCGTGCGTGTGTATGTGTGTATACACACACACACATGCTAGTATGGCTATGCACCCAAATCGTATATCCTGCATCTAAAATAAAGAGGGTTGCCAGAATTATTTGAGTCTTTTCGGTTTTTCGTTACTAGTTTGTGTTGTGTCTATGGGTAGCTCTTTGAGGAAAGCTTATACCGGGATCTTCATTGCCCAAATCAGAGATAAAGAATTGGGATTGGAAACAAGACGAAATTGAACAAAATAACGCAATAACTCAAGATATTCATCCAACCACCCTCATCATTGATTTACCAAAATTTTGTTTATAATTAATAGAACAAAGGTAAAATAAACAAAATACAGATGAATTAGTAACTAAATTGAGAAAGGGAATAAATATTTATATGACTAAAATTGTTAGAGAGGAAGAACTATGAACAACAACAACAACAAAAAATCCTAGATATTATCTTAGAGTAAGATCCTCTAATTCAATGCTCCAATTTGGTCATAATTTCATCTAAACCGGAAAGTAGCTTATATACCAGAGTAGAAAACGTAGACAAATACCTAAATTTCCCCTTGGAAATATCACAAATCAAATGTGATATGGCCTAGTCAAAGCAAATACTTCGCCGGCTTAGACGTCTAGTATGAGAAACTAGACATCCAAGTTAAGTCTCTGGAAATTTCAAAGACATTGCTTAGACGTCTGGTTCATTCCCCAGACATCTGAGCTGAGGCAACTTAGAATTTCTAGTTTGCTTTCTCCATATCTTACAAATTGTCTTCTCCATCACGAAGCTACTTCCATTACTAACACACATAACTTGTTTAGTGGACATGTGACTTAATATCACTAATCTCAACACTCCACCTTGATAAAAAATTACATCAAATGTTTCAACAAAAACAAATATGTCATCACTGTCTTACTTATAAATTCCCATATCTCAATCATATGACATTTCAAACCTCAACCACCACCTGCAAGTGATGTATCTCCCTCATGAGATGCACCACACAAAACCGATCTATGAAACATTTGTAATACCGCAAAGATCTCTAACTTGTCTTTGTTGTTCATTCAACTTGACTCTCCACCTGAGTTCATTACAAAATCACCGTCGATCCTTCAAGCATCATTAACATGAAGACCCATGTCTGAAATTTGTTCATAAATGCTAAAATTGTAAGCAGTGACCATATTAACCTCTCCACCTTTCTGTGATCTAAACCTTCAACTATCACTCACTTTCCACTGTCGACTACATAACCAACCAATCTATAAAGGTTTCCTTTTTCCAATAATTCTCTCATTCTTACACAACCACCTTTCTTCACTCTCAAAACTCCACCTTGAGTCTCATTTAGTGCAACCATGATAACCAAACTGACTGGGAGAAATAAGATTACGAAAACAAGTGAGTACATGTCTGACTCTAGAGACTTCTCTAGCTACACCTTTATGCATATAAAACTAGATAGCTCCGATAACACAAATTAGTAGCTGTACTCCATTGGTTGTCCTAATCATGCCGATATTATTATCATAATAAGAAAAATAGTTCATATCTCTACAAATGTGTAAACTGTCTCCCGAATTTGTTTTCCAAGGTTTATTTTCACAAAATAGGACATCACATGAAGCATTGTTATTGGTAACTTCAGCAAAATTT
Source organism: Allium sativum (assembly GCA_030737875.1). NCBI lineage: Eukaryota > Viridiplantae > Streptophyta > Magnoliopsida > Asparagales > Amaryllidaceae > Allium > Allium sativum. The sequence goes on from CM060924.1 coordinate 74,307,354, forward strand.
GCCTGTGCATCACCACTATTACCACCATGCACATCGTTTTTCTTATCTCTTTTATTAACATAACATTTGGTGCTTATGTGACATTTCTTATTACAATAATGACAAGTGATAAAAACTTTACCATTAGCTTCCATCTTCTTCTGAATTGTATCTTTCTTCTAGTCCCTTTCCACCTTAGCATCACTTTGAATTGACTTCAAATCTGATCCTTTTTTCTTAAGCTCCTCATATAAAAGGCTACTTTGAATAGCCTTTAAAGAGGTAGCTCCTTAGCATTGGAATTACACAATAAAACAACAAAAGTTTGCCAACTTTCTGAAAGCGGACTCATTAATAAAAGAGAATGCAACTCATCATCAAAATTGATCTTTACATTTTTCCAATTGATTTATTACATCTTGAAATTAATTCAAATACTCTGCAATAGACATTTCTTCATCTAATATAAGTTATACTAACATTCAAACCAGAAAACCCTTACTAGTAGCTTTGTTTGATTCATACATAGATACAAACACGTCCTACAAATACTTAATGGATTCACAAATAGCCACAGATGGAAAATTGAATCATCAAGGTACTGATGCATTAAAGCAATTTCCTTCTTTTCATCTTCTTCCATCTTACCTCATCTACACCAGAGGCATCTCCATCAATCAGGTCATGAATATCACTGATGTACAAAATCTCCTCCATCTTAGGCTTCCAAATATCCTAATTTCTCCCATCAAAAATGGCCATCTTCGAAAATGAAAACATATATGACATCAATAATTTTTAATTATTACTCTAAGCTTTACAATGATCTTACTAAAAGTTGTGGTAATAGGTAGCGCTTTGCAGAAGCTTATAGAAAGATCTTCGTTATCTAGATCACAAAGAGATAATCTGGATTGAAAACAAGATGGAACTGAAAACAAAACGCAATAACATAAGATATTCTACCCAACCGCCTTCTTTATTGATTAACCATAAATTTGTTTACAATTAATAGAACAAAGAAAAAATAAACAAAATATAATTGAATCAATAACCAAATTAAGAAAGGGAGAGAATATCGAGGTAACTAAAATTGTTGGAGAGGAAGAACCACGAAGAATGACGGTTAACCATGGAGATTATCTTAAGATTAAGATCCTCTAATTCAGTGCCTACAATTCGGTTATAATTTGATCCAAACCTGAAAGTAGCTTATATAAGAAAGTAAAAACATAGGCAAATACTGAAATTATCGATTAAAATTATCACAAATCAGATCTGATATGACCCAGTCAAAATATATGTCATTTCAGACATTTGAGAAACCAGACGTCTGAATTAAGTCTTTGGAAATTCTGGAGACATTGGTCAGATGAATGATTCACTTCCCTAGATGTCTGAGATGAAGCAACTCAGAATTCCTGTCTTTTTTCCTCCATATCTTCCTCCTTCAAGTTCCGATTTACAAACCGTCTTCTTCATCACGAAGTTATTTCCATAATTAACACACATAGTTGGCTTCTGTGGATATGTGATTTAGTATCACAAATCTCAATAGTTTAAACTCCCTCATCATTTTCGTCAAAAGGTCTAATTCCTTGCAATTGAGGAAGTAAGTGGGTAGAGAATTGGTAAAGGGAAGTAAATATAAGAGAAATTATCCTTGGAACTAAATGTATATATTAGGTTTAAAGATATTTTGTAATAACATATATATATATAATGTAATTATTTATAATGCGACATCATGTAGTAACATTATCTGATTGTTATAAAAAAATGATTGGATACATAGGTGGTAGTATATTGTTTTACTTCGAGTCTTAGACATTATATAATTACTAAAAGTAAATATATGTCCAGTGGTTTCAATCATGCACTACATAAGATTCGAACATGCGATCTAATGGATCAAAGTCGATGCGTCTGATAACTGTGGTAGCAGTGTTGGAAACAATGTTGGTTTCTGTATATAAAGGTTATTTACAACATTTTGTTTTATATAATTATTTCATATTGTCATTTTATGTTTTAATATTTACTGATTTTATGTTAAATTAAAAAATATTTGGTACAATGTTGAATATTACAATGATATGATACATTATAGTGATATTTTACATTTCAATGTTATTTATACCAGCTTAATATAGCACAAACAACTTGCTAATTTTTAGAAATCCTTTAAAAGAATGGAACTCTCGTAAGTCACGACCACACATAAACATGGCACATGTTTTTCCTTACGATAATCAAATTACTTCTTATTATAATTCCAATGATATTATAATAACGTCTACCAATTCACAAATAAAATAGGAATATAAATGAAAAGCTTGCATCTCACTTTTCGACAAAATTAATTTACATCTAAAAACGTACGGCTCATATATGAGATTAGATTTCCATATATGACTAGTAAGGAATTACCTCCAGATCAGTGTCATCTATAGATAAAACACTGAAGTTCAACAAGAACATCTTGCGACCCAACCACACAGAACCGACCACTCATTCAACTTGAGTATACCGAATATATCACCACCATGGTTGGGATCAACAAACGTACATTCCAAAGCATACAAAAAAGGGCATTCTGTTTCTCTACATCAGGTGATTATATACCCTAAGGGGTATGACCCACATAGCCCTACTGAAAAGACACAGTCAAGTGACATAGAGTAGGATCGACTTATATGGAATATGCGGAAGTGTATATGATAATATAACTTATGTTATATAATAGTTATGCAAGTAAATATTAAGCAATATAAGATATCATAGATAAGTAAATGCCGTAAATAAAAATGACACTAGGAATATTTTTACTGGTTCGAAGCGCCGTCCTACGTCCAGTCCCAGAATCCTTCTGGAATTCAACTATCAACACCCTCTCTTAAGTCAAAGGAACAGGTTCACAACACACCCGAGCAACCAAACGGTACTTTCTTTGCCTAAACAACCGAACAGGACTTTTCCCAATACAATAAGAGTTTCACTTTGATTATGTTCTTAAATAACATTGAGTAGCCAACAGTTTGAGTACACCCTTCCTAATCCTAAAGTATATAACATGTTTGTGAAGATTTGAAGGAAGTATATTGCTTATGAATCAAGAGATATAAAATATATTCAAAGATTCAAAAGCAATTTGAATGTTTGTGTAAGCTTTTAGAATGCAAGAGAATATAGAGTTTAAGATCAGAAAATATAAAAAGATTTGTTGATTTGTAAATCAAGTTTGTGATGATATAATGGTTGAAGAGTAGTCAGCTTTCATGAAAAGTTTTAACGAAGAGAAGCAACCATTTCTATTAGAAATGAGAAGGAATTTCTTCATGAAAGATGGTAAGTTTTCAGAAATATGTATGTTATTGTCTGGTTAGTCAACTGGTATAAAAATCACCAATCAACTAGTAAAAAATATAAAACATACATATATTTGAATAATGACAGAAATTAGCCGTTACTGGGCATTTTCTCCTTTACAAGTCGACTGGTAGAAAATGAACCAGTCGACTGGTTCAGGGGCAAAAGCCCAGTAATGGTTGTTTCATACCATTTTCATATATATACGTACATACATACATACATATATATATACATACATATATATATACATACATATATATATATATATATACATATATATCTATGTGTGTGTGTTTTGTGCATTCGTGTTATAATAAATTAGGATAGATTTTAACAATAATCTAACACACTCAACACACACACACAGAGAGACACACACATATATATATATATATAAACTAACTTTTCAATCGATCTTCGTTTCTTTGTTGTCATGAATCAAAAATCTCCTCCTTTTTTTGATTGATGACAACCTCTTGCAATCTTCAAGAAATTTTTAGTTTATCCCCGTGAATGTATGCTTGAAAATATTTGTCTCCCCCTGAATAAAAGCTTCTCTGCAAAAAAATTTTCGGAACAACCGATCGGAATTTATAGTGATTTGTAACACTCTTTTATTATGACTAATAATAAAATTACAATATAGTACAGGTGACTGTAGTTAGCACTCAGCTAATTCGGTTTTTAAGGTAGAGCGTCCACCGTTTAAGGAGTTTATAGTGTTCCGTCCACTGTACCTATTCAGGCTAAGAACACTGGAGCTAGCTAGTTCACAAGACTGCAGTACTACATTTCCTTATGACCTAGTCTCCACGCAGGGAGACAACGAATGTTACGTACTACAAAACTAGCGAATATATATGAATACAAAAAACTAGTATAAGAGAGAACAGTAAAAGAAAGTTATCCATCAATATACATGCTAAGGATACTGTATGACAAGGACAGGAGAGTGCAACAACCAGTGTGGCATACAGTAGCTAGCGAAATGTCTTAAGGCCACTCCAGAATAGAAGCAGGAACTTGCACAATTACATGGGAAGTGCCAAACAGGCCAAGCTGAATAGTGTCATGAGAGAGGGAGGAAATGGTAGGCACACCAGAAAATACAACAACAAAGAGAGGCATGCTTCACCAACATCACTGATCCCTAGAGGAAAGCAAGAACTAGTACACCAATTTCACGAAAACAAAACTGAGAACCAATATGTAGACTGCTTACAAAAGGTAGTTGTATTTCCATAATCACTTAACCCAGTAAAAATATCAGACAAGCAAAACCATCACCAAACGTAGAACAACAATGGTATGTGCTAGACATCGCGTATTGCTATCATACGAAAGTGACGACCCATCAATACAATTTCCAGATCTCATGACTCTAGAACTAACAACAAAGAAGCGAAAATGACGAGCAATTCATAGTAACATGTGATTGTGTTGAGCATCATTCACCAGAAAAATAACTAAACAACAGTTCAAATGGTTTACAAGAAAAATTCAAGACCGATAACCAAAGATACCAATAAGATGAGAACTAGAAGTACATTGAATACCCAAAACGATAAACAATACCATCACAATCTGTAGATGAGACGTAAGATCGTGAAACCATTATGAGATTTACTGCATGATTAGAGACTCCACATCGGTGATAGCCATCCAAAACCACCATTGTAACCTATTGAAGGCTCTATGAACATGGTTGCTTGAAATTAACAATCCTGTAGTGGATGCGGGGAGTTATCGGAGTCAGAATAGGGAAGTAAAGGGTCGAAACAATGAGACAGAAGGGAATAGGGGTATGCGAAGCTCATCGTATATTACAAAGGGTTAAAGTTTAGATTCGGAAAGACAACTCGATTGAGAGAGGGGAAAACACGTGTCGCGAAAACACAGGCAAGGGAAGTAGTGGATTTGAGGAGATTGAAATGAATAAAGAACAGAAGTGGTGGTAGGTTCTAAAGCGAGAAGAAAGAGATGGAAAGATGAAGCCCTTGTCGCCATTTATGTTTCCCCCAAACTCAATGAAGCTTCTCTACAACATTTTGTTTTATACAGTATATACTTACCATTGTCGCTTCTCTGTAACAAAATGTTAGTATTATATATATATAATACTTTCTCCCCCTTTGTTATCGTTTAAAAAATATATAACATGATAAAGTAGTAATCAAACGTAGTAGGGGGAGTAAAAGCAAATATTTCTACAAGTCTTCATATGAAACAATTTCAAGCCCCTTTTGAAGCTTAATAAAAGTATTTTCCAATATTGGTTCAGTAAAGATATCTGCAATTTGATTTTCTGAATTTACAAATTCTAAATTTATAATTTGTTTTTCAATGTTGTCCCTTCAGAAATGATGCTATATGTCAATATGTGTTTTGTATAATGACTTACCAGATTTTTGGATAAGTTTATTGTACTTGTGTTGTCGTAATAAATAGTTGAATTTCCTAAGTGTACATCGAAATCTCTAAGCGTTTGTGGCTTGTATATTACTTTAACACAAACCAATGCTACTGATATATATTCTGCTTCACATGTCGATAGTGAGACGTAATTTTGTTTCTTGCTAAACTAAGATATTATTGATTTTCCAATGAAATGACAAGTACCGCTTGTACTTTTACGACCCGTCTGTGATCCTCCCAAATCAGCATCACTATATAATACTAATTCAAAGGAACAATCTTTCGGATAGAAAAGTCCTGATTCTTTAGTGTTTCTAAGATAACGTAATATATATTTTACTGGTCGTAAATGTGATTCTTTTGGATTGGCTTGAAATCGAGAACATAAACAAACACTCATCATAATGTTTGGTCTACTAGATGTTAAATATAAGTAAGAGCCTACCATAGTTTGATACAATTTTTGATCGACACTTTTACCATTCTCATCCTTTTCAAGATGTGTTTTTGTACTCATAGGTGTCGGTTTACTTGACGTATTTTCCATTACAAAACGTTTTATTAAATTATTACAGTATTTTTCTTGATTTATGAAAATTCCATTTGGAAGTTGTTTAATCTGTAAACCAAGAAAGTACGACAGTTCTCCCATATGAGACATTTCAAATTCGCTAGTCATTATTTTAGATAATTCTTGACATAATTTTTTATTAGTTGAATCTAATATAATGTAATAAACATAAATTTGAACTATTAAAATATCTGTATTATCTCATTTTATAAAAAGCGTTTGATCAACCTTTCCAATTTGAAATCCTAAGTCTATTAAATATTATTTAAGACGCTTGTACCAAGAATGAGGTGCTTGTTTTAAACCGTATAATGCCTTTTTCAATTTGAAAACATGGTCAGGATATTTTTCATGTGCGAATAATGATATTTGTTCAACGTATACTCTTTCTTTTATAAAACCATTTAAGAAAGCACTTTTTACACCCATTTTATATAATTTAAAATTGTGAAAACATGCATTGCTAACAAGATTCGAATTGCTTCTAGTCTAGCGACTAGAGCAAAATTTTCTGCATAATCTTTACCTTCCTCTTGATTATAGCCTTGAGCTACAAGTCTTGCTTTGTTTCTAGTTATAATGCCTAATTCATCTTCTTTATTTTTGTAAACCCATTTTGTACCAACGACAGTTTGATCACTTGGCCTTGGAACTTATTCCCAGACTTCATTGCATTCAAAATGATTTAATTCTTCTTGCATAGCAATTATCCAATTTTCGTTTGTAGAAGCTTCTTTTGGATTCTTAGGTTCGATATTTGATAAGAAGGAAACAATACTTACTAAATTTAACTAGTTTCTTTTTCTTACATTAGAGTTTATTTCACCAATAATATTTGAGTTGGATGATCTCGTATTATTCTTGGTGGAGATCTTACTTTATTAGTAACAACAGTTTGATTGTTATTGTTCGAATTATCTTGAGTTTCAGCTATATTCTCATTTATGTTATTATGAACAATGTTTTCATCTTCTCTATAAATTATAATATTTTCATCTTGAGAAGATCTTTTTTTCAAGATTTACAAATTAAAAGAATATTGAATAAAATATTCGTCAAAAGATACTTGAAGTGATTCTTCTAGTTTATTAGTTAAGTTATTATAAATTCGATAAGCTTTGCTTCGTTCGGAATATCCTAGAAATATTCCTTCATCGGATTTCGAATCGAATTTTCCGAGCTGATCTTTTGTATTTAAAATAAAACATTTTGAACCAAAAACTTTATAAAATTTAAAATATTTGGTTTTCTTCCATTAAAATGTTCATATGGAGTATTTTCCGTAAGAGGTCGAATGGAAACACGATTTAAAACATAACAAGATGTTGCAACTGCTTCTTCACAGAATTGTTTTGGTAACGAACTTCCATTCAACAACCTTCTAGAGAATTCTTGTAACGTTCGATTTTTCCGTTCTACAACTCCATTTTGTTGTGAAGTTCTAAGAAACGAGAAATTTTGAAAATTTCCTTCCTTCTTACAATATAAATCGAACTTTTCATTTCCATATTCACCTCCATGACCACTTCTTATGTTTTTAATTTATAAACCTATTAAGTTTTGAATTTGTTTTAAAATATTTTAAAAATTATAAAAAGTATCACTTTTATTTTTCAAAAATATTGTCCAAGTATATCTTGAAAAATCATCAACTATTACAAACACATATCTACATGATTTATGGACTGAATTTGAGTTGGTCCAGATAAATCCATATGTAATAATTCAAGTGGTTGTAATGTTGAAATAACCTTTTAGATTTAAAGGATGATTTTTTTAATTTTCCAAATTGGCATATATCACACAAGTTATCTGATTTAAATTTCATTTTGGGTAAGCCTCTTACAAGATCATTTTTAGAAATCTTATTTATGTTTACAAAATTAATATAACAGAATTTCCTGTGCCATAACCAAGTATCATTGTCTTTAGCTAGTAGACACATACTTGGATTATTATTAACTATCACAATTAAAATATTTTTTTATCTCTGCTTCCTTCGAAAATAAGATTATGATTTGAATCAAGTATGCTACATTTACTTTTGGAAAATGATATTTTAAAACCTTTATCGCATAGTTGACTAATACCCAATAAATTATGTTTAAATTTTTAGCTAGTAACACATCAGAAATAAGAGGTAAATTAGATATACCGTAATTTCTCACATCGCCTTCTCCAATGATATATCCTTGTTGTATATAACAGTGTTATATACACAATTATATGATTTTTTGTTTGATGATAACAACCAAATATATTTTATTATTGAATGTGTTTGTAAATGTACCGGTATATATACATCACAAACAGAAATATAATATTTATATTTAAACAGAATATGACTGTACAGACATTCATATATTCATACAGTATTTTATTTAAATTAAACATTATATTTCAAACATTCAAACAGTACAACTATTTATAACTCCACTATTTACAAATTACCTCAAATATTTTTGAGTATTTCGACATGACACATCACACATGAAAGAATTCAAATAAAAAACAAACAGATTGAATTGAACACAATAAAATAATATTTTATTTCAACCAAATCTGTTTATTACATACAATCAGTACAATTCTTTCACAGCTCCTCATTACAGTTCATTCATTACTTATACAATCACTTTATACATTGACACTATCACTCAGTTAACATTTCAAATACAGACACACACTAGCACTGTTCTTGTCTTCATCTTCATTCTTCTGTTTTCACAGCTTTCAGTCGGTCCATCTTCATACCTGTCACATACAAAAGAACACACACAGTAGACTGCAACAAAAATAAAATTAAATAAAAGCAAATAAAAATTTATTTTTAAATTTTATTTGCCTCAGAATTATGGTGTGTTTCTCATCATTTTCCTAGACGTGGTCTGATATGTAGGGACAGAAAAACTCGTCTGGATGGCTGCATGTACACACGTGTATACACGTGTGCACTACCTCGCCAATCCAGTGTGCAACTGAGGAGTAGCCACGAGGACCGTCTCGACTCAGTGCACAGTTCATAATCAAGCCAAAATAGTCAAATGATTCAACTACAAACTCAAATAGGTCAAAGAGTAAAATCTGTTCAGGGAAGTTTTGGTCAAAGCAAAATGGTGCATGATGTGCAAAAGTAAAGTGGTTGAACAATATATAAATGCAGCAAGTATAGCGGTAGATCACTCAAAACAAAGCAGCATGGATCAATACATCAAGCGTACAGGGTGACAAGGCCAAGATGCAAGTGGTCGAGCACAAGGTCTAGTCAACTTAAATGCATACAAGTATTCATGATGAATCAGCAGCTAGAATTATGGATAAGCATGGCGTGTCATTTTTTTTATATAAGGCTACAGCAGCAAATGTTAAGAGCGGCAGCTAAAAGTTCAATATCAAGCAAATCAGCAATGGAACATGGAGCTAAGCATAGCAGGAATATAGATTATACATGGGATCAACTCACTTAAGACAATAAGCAAATTTGTTGTAGTAAACAAGCATTCATGCAAGAATGGTATGGTCAGAACAACATGATATCATCAACTTAGATGAAGAACGTACAAGTAGTGGTAAATGAAACAGTATAACAATTGATCAAAGCAGTATGGAGAATGAGAATGCACAAGGATGACACAGCAAAAATTCTTGCAAGATGCAGTATACATGAGTGAAAAACATAACATGGTCATGGGTGCACAAGCAAATGCAAATGGACAGTGAACTACAATGGTCAAGCAGTTTAAACAAGGGACAGTGACAGTGCAGTATCATGGGTGGCAAACAGACTCAAGTAAGGAAGTGCAATTGAGCACTGCAGTGGAATACAAGTATGTGCACTGAACAAGTTGCACAAGATCAAAAAATATCACGTGTACAAAGTAACTGTGTACAAGTTTATAATAGTGAAGCAGCATATCATGAAGGATTATAAAAGGTTCATTTAAACAAGCCGAGAAGACAGTACAAAAATGTCAAATAGGAAGAATAAGTCGAGTATGAAATGGTAAGTCTAGCAGGAATGATCAAGTACAATAAATTTTCTTATCAAATTCAAAGAATGATAACTGGGAAATTCAAGTACAAGAGAAATCATGCCAGACTGATAAAGTAGTATATCCATTCTTGATTAAGTTTTGTTAGAATGCAAAATTCAAGTGCAGTACCCATTTTGATCAACAGTAGTGAACGTATATACAAGAGCAAATTACTTAAGTAAAGTATCCATTCACAAATTCAAATGTTCATCTGTTCTTATCAGTTCAAATCAGACTCGGCAAAGTGTAAAGCAACTGTTCATATCAGATTTAAAGACAGAAAAAATGGTTTTGTTTTGAAAAGAATGATTCAAAGAATCTTTTAAAATTCCAGAAATCAGGGTTTAAACTTGGAAGTATGAAATATATTAGGAAAAACCATTCAAGTTACTAATTCAAATTCAACTAGGGAAAGCCCAGAATTCTCATGCGAGTATTCAGGAATTCACATGCAAGTTTGAAGATTTCATGTTTCAGAAATCAAGGGATTGATTTAAAAGCAGGAAATTCAAGTTTAAATTATACTGGATAAACGCAAGCTACTCCACAAAATTTGAATCGAAGAAATCATCAGAATGCCAGAAGATTTCAAGCTCCAAAATTAACGAATATAATCAGACCAAATCTAATGGGAAATCGGAGAATTATTCGGACTTGAAACCCTATTTAACACCTACATCATCATCGGCAGAAAAGCATCCAAGTTCAAGCAAAATTAAAAGCATAAATTCGAATCTAAAATCATACCAGAGAACACAAAAATCGCTTGGATCAAAATCAAAGTATTCCACTTCAATTAAACAAGGATAACCACCAGAAGTTCGAGCATATCAGAGAAGAGAGAGAGCAGCCACCTAAAATCAAAGGAGATTGCAAACCCTAGCTGGATCGCCATCGTGATTTGGACATGAGAAGAAACCCTAGGCCGCCATTTTTTTTTACAGAGAAAAAGGAGATCGGGTCAAAGAATAAAGGGGCTAGGGCAAATAGAAGAGGCCAGCCAAGTTCTTTAAAAGGGGATAGCCCATTTATTTTAACTCCTAAGGGTTTTTCTATTTTTGTTTTTGTTTAATTCGTAAAAACAAACAAACAGTTTCTAGATCTGTAAAATCTAGGGAAGACGAATTACGGGAATTGTAATTCGGGGAAATCTAGTTTCGGGGATAGAAACCATTGCAGGGTTTTGAGCGTAGGGTTAAGAACAGTTGGGAGCGAGTGTCGTGAGTTTACAGGGATTATAATCGTGGAGATTGTTTTAACTCCTAGTAGAAACCTCGGAGAATGCAGCAGTAGGCAGGGTTTTGCCGAAGCTGGGTATATCTGTGTGTTATTTATTTTCTGCATTTAGTCTAATTATTATCTGTGCTGTTTTTATTTAATTACTCTGCGAAAATCTGCGATAAACCCTATTCACCCTCCCTCTAGGGTTAATTTAGATCCTACAATCCTTTGGAATTATCTCCAAACGTGATAGTTCCTCCTTCAGTGTAGATAATACTTGTTAGCATTTCCTTGTCCCTTGTCATATGTTTTTGAGCAACTACTGTCAAGTCTCCATTTTCCTCTATTTTTGAGTGGGACCTCAGTTTCTTTTTCCATAAAGCATACATTAGCTTGTTCGTTATTCCTTTCACTATCACTTTTAGATTATGAAGAATCTGAATAATCTTAAGTCACTGAAAAAGCTCGCCTCTTGGATTTCTGCTTTTTGTTGCAATGTTTCTTTAATTCTGAACAACTTACTTGGTAGTGCCTTGTTTGTGACAATTGTAGCATTCAACTAAGTTCTCCTTATTGCTCTCTTTTGTAGGATTCTTCTTCATATCTTTCTTGTTTCCGTTCTTATGTTTTAGAAATTTTCTGAATTTTTTTACAAAGAAAGCTATGTCCTTTTCATCTAAATCAAATTCATCTTTTTCTAAATGGAAAGCTAGATTCTTTTTATCATGGGTATGAACCTTTTTGGCATAAATTTACTTCATATGGCATTAGGTTTCCTATCAACTCTTCGGGTTTTGTGGTTGAAAGTTCATTAGCTTCTTCGATAGCCAAATCCATTCTTTTCCATTCAACTGTCAAAGAGTTTAGAATTTTTGATACTATATCAAAATCAATATATTTTTCACTTAAGCCCAATAATGAATGATAAATATTTTGAAATCTTGAATACATATCATTGATAGATTCATTTCCATTCATTTTGAAGTTCTGAAACCGATTTTTGAGGATGGATATCTTGCTTTGTTTAACCATGCTAGTTTCTTCGTGTGTGACTTTGAATGTACGCCAAATTTCATATGCATTATTGCACATACGAATTCGGTTAAACTCATTTCAATCCAAGGCACAATGCAACATATTCATGGCTTTAGCATTATTATTAGCTTCTGCTTTTTCATTATTTGACCATTCACTATAATTTGTAGTAGGTTGTGTATATTCATTTTGAGTGATATTCCAGGCGTCAAGACCATTAACTTGCATATATATATATTCTCATATGTGTAGGCCAATAACTATATTTCATTCCATTGAAATATGGAGGTCATGCAGTTGATTGACCTTCTGCGAACCCAATGATTGTGGTAGTGTTAGTGTTATTTTCCATATTCATTGAATATCAAATAATGGTTGTAAGGTTAAATGAGGCCCTGCCATGATACCAAATGAAAAGGCACAATCAAGTGACGTAGAGTAGGAACAAGTTATATGGAATATGCGAAAGTGTATATGATAATCTGACTTATCTTATACAATAGTTATGCAAGTAAATATTAAGTAATATAAGATATCACAGATAATTAAATGCAATAAATAGAAATGACACCAGAAATTTTTATACTGGTTCGGAGTACCGTCCTACGTCCAGTCCCAGACTCCTTCTGGAATTCAACTAACAACACCCTCTCTTCACCCAGAGAAACTGGTTCACAACACACCCGAGCAACCGAACGTGATTTTCTCTGCCTAAACAACCGAACAGGACTTTCGCCAATACAATAAAAGTTTGTCTTTGATTGTGTTCTTCAATAACACTGAGCAACCAACAGTTTGAGTACACTCTTTCTATAATCTAATCCTCAAGTATATAACGTGTTTGTGAAGATTTGAAGGAAGTATATTTCTTATGAATCAAGAGATACAAATATTTTCAAAGACTCAAAAGCAATTTGAATATTTGAGTAAGCTTTTAGAATGCAGGAGAATATAGAGTTTAAGATTAAAAAAATAAGAATATTCGGTGATTTGTAAATCAAGTTTGTGATGTATGTATAATGGTTGAAGAGTAGTCAACTTTCATGAAGATTATTAACGAAAAGAAGCAACCATTTCTATTAGAAATGAAAAGGAATCTCTTCATGAAACTAGCAATTAGTCGGGTTAGTCAACTGTAATAAAAATCACCAATCAACTGGTAGAAAATATAAAACGTATACATATTTGAATAATGAAAAAAATTAGCCGTTACTCGGCATTTTCTCCTTTACCATTCAAATGGTATAATATGAACCAGTCGATTGGTTCAGAGGCAAATGCCCAGTAATGGCTGTTTCATGCCATTTTATTATATATATATATATATATATATATGTGTGTGTGTGTGTGTGTGTGTGTGTGTGTTGTGCATTTGTGTTATAATAAATGAGGATAGATTTTAAAAATGATCTAACACACTCAACACACACACACACACACACCCACACACCCACACACCCACACACACACACACACATATATATATATATATATATATATATATATATATATATATATATAACTTTTCAATTGATATTCATTTCTTTGTTGTCGTGAATCAAAAATCTCATGAATCAACACTTACTGCCTGCCCGATTTAAGTCATTTCTCGGTTCATGAGGTTTGATGCTACGATGACCTTTTATACATGTCACATACTTATCTTTGGACGTCGCATTGCAATTTCATCAATCACTAATAGACGTCCACAAAAATACAACCTCTGGGATCATATGTCTTAAAGAAGGGTGTTAGCTAAAAGAAGTTGTCTTCTCTGCTACCAAACAGACATACGTTTGTGAAAATTAGTGTACGCAATCTAAGAAATGCAATGTCAGACACCTTTCTATACACGTTCGTTCTAGGACTGAACGAAACCGAAGATACCCCAGAATGTAGGGATTACTGTTACAAGTTTAATCCTAGTAATTAACCAGAGACATCAGTAAGCATCCCTTTCTAGTCAACAAGTCTATGCCTTGAAATCATCGCAAATGCATAATGTAATGACCCACATTCTACGTATTTGAGGATCGTAGAATATTTATTTTATCTTCATACGAAGTCATATAATCGTGTAACTTTGGGAAACGACTATTTGGGTAAATTCCCATGTTCACGATTTGTGCTGAATTTTAAATGACCATTTTGCCCCTGGCGAATCTTGTTTTGCCTATAACTATTGATTGATAATGAATTTTGACTTGAAACCACTTCCATTGGATTCAGATAATGGTTTACGGACTTACCATTTGGGAGATATGGTTGAAATAAGGTTTGAAGATGGAAAAAACAACTTAATTGGGCTTATTTAGATGATCAGTGGTTAGGCCCATAACCCATTTCGAGATTAGGGTTATGGGAGGGCTGAAAAGTATTAGAGGATGACCCATTTTCATTTTTCCTTCCGCCACTTACTTTCCTCTAACCCTAGTAATGGCCTCCACCTTCTAAATTCATCCCTAATCACATATTAGCCAAATCTACATCAAATTACGGTGGATTAGCATAGAAATCGGGATAGAGCAGTTGGAATACATTGGGATCCATATCAAGTCAGTGGCCAAGGTGAGTGATTTGCACTTTTATTCACTAATTACGGCTAATTATGGGTGATTAGTGATAATTAACGAAATTATGCATCATAAAAATCTGGAAAAATATGTAGAAATTATTAAATATTATTTTATGCCTCTGGTGAAAATTTGGGTTAATTTGGATTAAGTTTGCTAATCCTATTGTTAGATATAGTTAAACATGATTAAGAGGAAAATCATGGTTTTGGGTATGTTTGATCCATAATTACATGTTAAATCTTTGTTTGGATGTTTTGGTCGATTCCATGTGTTCCTATTACTGTTTGGCATGATCTATGATTTCATAGGAAAGTTGGAATGGTTGAAATGCCGTCATGTGGCGAAAATAGTTTGTTGGAAAGTTGTGAAGGTTTTGGGTCACACGACCGACCTCTGGGGATATGCACGACTGACCCAGGTCGAACGAACGTGTCTGGTGGAGGAGTTCTTGGGTAAGCCCTAAAGAGGAAGTTTGAGTGACCAACCCTGTATAGCATGTATGAATGATCTACTTCTTTGGAGTAAGAACGGGCGAGTGATCCTGGCGAAGAATCCACGAACGACCAAGATTTGGAGAAGGGAGCTCGAGTGACCGATCCATATTAATACTAGCGACCGATCCATGTGAATACAAGCGAGCCCGTAGGAAAAGGAGCGAGTGACCGAGCCAGAGAAGGAAGAGAGAGCGACCAAGCCAGGGAGGAAGAGCGAGCGATCTCTATGTAGTATGAATGAGCAACGACGATCATGGACTGTTCCGAAGATCGATTCCAATTCGACCAAAACCCGAGATGCAAAAGAACTTCAGATGAGGAGTGATGGCCCAAGATCCAAATAGGGATCGACGGGTTAACTTCTAAAGTTGGGCTTTGCTGCAGGACGTGTGCAAAGGGGTTATCGATATCTATAACTTTGGATCACCATTGAAGGACGGCTATGGATCAGTGCAGTGGAGTCGTCAGGACTCTATCGTGCAAAATAATCGTAGCAGGGCTATGAGCCAGTGTAGTGGAGTCGTCATGACTCCAAAGGGCAAATGTGGACATAGCAAAAGGTTATCGACTATTGACCAGTGGAGTGGGGTCGTCAAGGCCCAAAAGGGGCAACGTGGTCATAGTAATAGTAACGGATTTGGGGATCAATGTAGTGGATATCATATGCTTTACGCACTGAGTGAGAAATGTGAGGATGATTGCCATGCTTGATGTTTGCTATCACCATGACATGCACACTCCCATTTTACACTTTATGTTAGTGTTACCTTAGAGTGTTGTACATCTTGTTGTGCTAAATCTTTGGTTGCAGGTCCGGGTTCGGGTATGATTATTTATACATGTTATTGTTTTGTTTTGCTGTTATCGCTCATACCAGACTTTTGTCTGACCCAGAGTTTTATGTCTCTTCTTATTACTCTGGGTGCTCCTAAACGAGCAGACTAGAGACAGGTTAGGTGGTATGCACAAGTAGCTGTCCGGAGACGAGCAGGTGGATTCCACGTACTATTTACATATATTCTCCCTATGTTGTTGATGGTCACTGCTTTGGGCATTGGTAGTGTACCTTTTCTATTTTTCTTTAGAGACAGTATTTTGAAGTTATAATAATGATGGTTTGGATCATAAGCTGTATTTTAGATTCCGCTGCTATGATGGTTTAGTTTTTAGCTTATGCACTGTCTCACCTGTTTTATGTCAAGTTATGTTATTATTATATTTTCTTCCATGCGCTGTGAGATATACTGCAGGTTCTTTGGTGATTCATAGTTTTAAATCCCTTTCTTTTGACGACCATCCCGTGCTAGTCGGGAATTGGCACAACTCATTTCGGGGAAATGTCGGTTGGTCTGGGGTGGGCCGTCACACTTAGTATCAGAGCCTAGGTTGCGTAGTTAACCTAGGGGAAGACATCAGGAAGAGATAGTATACGTATATGAGAGCGCGTATTTGTGATATTTTGGTTTTCAAAAACTATATATATACTATTAGTATATCTAAGGATGAAGTCGCACTGAACTTGCACCACTAAGGTGATGGTTGACCATTTTCTCTTTACAGATTGAACGATGAGCCGAAATACAAGAAGTACGGGTTCAGGGGACAACAATGGGAATGTCCCTGATATAATGACGATGTTTACTACCTTCATGCGAGAGATGATTAGGGATGCTCAGGGAACAGTTCCTAATGCTGCTAATGGTGGTGGTGCAGTAATGCAGGCGCCTAAAGCCGATTTCACCAAGCTCTGCAAGGATTATGCTAGTCTTGGTGGGAAGCCATTCCACGGAACGGAATCGGCTACAAAAGTTCAAGATTGGCTTGAAAGTTGTGAGTGCATATTTGAGGATTTGGGAATCGAAGATGCAATGAAGAGAAAGTTAGCATCGCTTCAGCTTCAAGGACGAGCAATGAATTGGTGGAATGCTATTAAAGCGGCTACTCCCGAGGATCAAGTTACTAGGAATCAGTTTAAGACTCGCTTCAGTGATAAGTTTATCCCAACTGCTCAGAAATCAGAATTGTTCAGGAAATTTTTGGATCTTAAGCAGAATGGTAGGGCGGTCTCGGAATACATTGTTGAATTCGATACTTTATCGAATTATGGATTATCTCTTATTGATACTGCCGAGAAGAAGAACGATAAGTTCATAACTGGCTTAGATGAGTACTTGGGTGAAAGACTTATAAACCACATCGATGAGATTCGAATCTATTGTTGGGAACGCATTGAGATCTAAGAGCCTTAACCCTTAATCGAAGACCGAGGTTACTGTTACATCTGCAGGAGAGCCAAAGCCGTAGGAAAGCGGTAAAGGAAAGAATAATTCCTAGACTAAAAGCAAGCAGAACCAAACCAAGGATGGTCAGAAAAAGAAGGATAAGAAAGATGTTGAGTGTTATAGCTATGGTAAGAAGGGTTACTATGCCAAAGATTGTCGAGCAAAGCCAGCGGATAGGAAGTGCTTCAACAGTGGCCAAGTGGGGCAATTTAAGAATGAATGTCCACAACCCCCTAAGGAGAAGCAGATCGTGAAAATATGTCAATGTTGTTCCTTCTTCGTCGAATGCCCCTAATGCGGCGCAGAAGGGAAAGGGTGTCGTTATTCAAGATATGCTTTCTATTTATGATGTTTCTATTTGAGTGTTGTTTGATACTAGGTCTTCCCATTCCTTCGTATCTACTGACCTGGTAGATAGGGTGGAATTGGAACCCGAGACTGTCGACAGACCTATAGTTGTAACGAACCTAATCAGTGGTTCGACTAGCCTTAGTATGATTTGCCGTAATTTGGTCTTATCGAGTCATGGATGCATGTTTGTTTGTGATTGCTTTGTTTTGGGCTTTACTGGGTTTGGCTTTATTTTGGGAGTCGATTGGCTCCAAAGGTATGGGGGTGGTGGTGGACTGTGAGGGGTCTTCGGTGACCATTAGAGCGGATGATGGGCAGGAGGGTGGTGTTTGGTAGCCTACCTATTGATGGGGTGATGACTAGTTTTCTAAATTCCCTCGACATCTCGCATGATGAGTTGTCAGATGTTCCTATTGCTGGCGAGTATCCGGACATCTTCGGGGAAGTAACTTGGCATCCACCGCACTGAGAGATCGAGTTTCGGATTGATTTAGTGAAATATGTCAGACCTATAAGGATGCCTCTTCGTCGTATGGCGCCAAGGGAGCAGCGAGAGCTCGAGGTTCAAGTAAGCGATCTTTTGAAGAAGGGATTTATTCGAAGAAGCGTTTCCGAGTGGGGAGCAACGGTTGTATTTTCTACTAAGGCAGATGGTTCCCTTCGCTTATGTGTAGACTACCATGAGTTGAATAAGGTGACGAGGAAGAATAAGTATCCTCTTCCGCTGATTGACGATTTGTTTGATCAGTTGAATGGAGCGAGAGTGTTCTCCTAGTTAGATCTCGCGATAGGTTTTCATCAGCTCTGACTAGCAACTGAGAGTATACCTAAAACGGCATTTTGGATACTGTCTAGATTCTATGAGTGGTTGGTCATGCCATTCGGGTTGACCAATGCACCAACATATTTTGTGGATCTTATGAATATGGTATCCAGGGATCAATTGAATAAGTTTGTTCTTGTGCTCGTGGATGATATCTTAGTTTATTCAAGGATGAAGAAAGAACACAAGGAACATTTGAGGACAATGATGGATGTGTTAAGGAAACACCAATTGAAAGCAAAATTTTCTAAATGTCACTTCTGGAGGAGGAAAGTAAGATTCGTGGGAGTTTCAGAGAATGGTACTTCCGTGGACCCTGCGAAGGTGGCTACGGTGCAAGATTGGTCCACGCCCAAGAACGCAATAGACGTAAGAAGTTTCTTGGGGTTAGCTGGATACTATCGTAAGTTTACCCAAGACTTCTCCAAGATAGCAGCACTGTTAACTCAGTTGACCAAGAAGAACCAAGCTTTCGTTTGGGACGAAAGGTGTGAGAATGCATTTATGAGTCTAAAGGATAAGTTAATGTGTTCACCAGCGTTAGTTATTCCTAAAGGGAACAAAGAGATGACGGTATACACGGATGTCTGTGGCACCGAACTAGGTGTCGTACTAATGCAAGGAGGTAGGGTTATAGCTTATGCTAGTCGGCAACTGAAACCACATGAGAAAAGATATCCAACCCATGATTTGGAATTGGCAGCGATCTGGTTCGCGTTAAAGATGTGGAGACACTATCTCTTGGGAGAAAGATTCGAGTTGTTTACTGATCATAAGTCATTAAAGTATCTTTTCCCTCAAACGGATTTAAATCTTCGTCAACAAAGATGGTAAGAGTTCTTGGCTTCATATGATTTCAATATCGCATACACACCCTGGATGGGCAATGTCGTAGTTGATGCATTGAGTAGGAGACATGCCAGTTTGAGGGCTATGTTTCGGGAATGGAAGCAACTGGAGTATATCGCGGGGTATGATTTCAGACCTAAGTGCGAATTGGATCCAGAGATGCTAGCAAGTTTGACGATCAAACCGACTTTAATTGAGCGAATCGGTTCCAGTCAAAGAGACCATCCTAACCTATTGGAAATCATCTCCAAGGTAGAGAGGAATATCGATGGTGAGGAAACGAATAAGTACGGATTTGATCGAGATTGATGGCTTCAAAAGAATGGTAGACTAGTTGTACCCAATGTTAATGGATTGAAAGATGAAGTGCTTAGAGGGTGTCAACTTTCAAAACTGACTATACATCCCGGTGGTAACAAAATGTATCGAGACATGAAGAAAACCTACTACTGAGAAAGGATGAAGATAGACATTGGGAAGTTTATATCTAAGTGCATGAACTGCCAGTTAGTTAAAGTCGAGCAAAAGAAGCCTAGTGGTTTGTTACAACCGCCGGAAAATCCCAAATGGAAATGGGAACAAGTCTCAATGGATTTCATTGACAATTTGCTAAGGACTAGATCGAGTCATGATAGTATTTGGGTGATTATGGAACGATTAACCAAAAGTGCAAGGTTTATACTGGTCAAGTCGGATAGAACAACAACTAAGTTAGCGGAACTGTATATGAAGCGGGTAGTGAGATTTCATGGAGCACCTAAAGGGATTGTGAATGACCGAGATCCATTATTTACTAGTGGGTTTTGGAAGAGATTATAAGAGGCATTAGGATCTGAATTACATCTCAGTACCGCGTACCATCCTCAAACCAATGGTCAAACAGAGAGAGTGAATCGTGTATTAGAGGATCTCTTAAGGGATTTTATATTGGACTATGGAGGATCATGGGATGACCATTTACATCAGGTTGAATTCGCATATAATAATCGTTATCAATTCAGTATTGGTATGGCTCCATTTGAAGCTTTGTATGGAAGACCATGCAACTCACCATCATGTTGTTGGAAACCGATGAGAAATTTGTGCTTGGACCAGATGTAACAAGAGAAACATCAGATAAGTTCAAGGTTATTCAACAACGAATGAACGCTTCCCAAGATAGACAGAAGAGTTATGCTGATAAAAGACGAAGGGACATGAAATTCTCCGTTAGCGACTTGGTATTCGTCAAAATTTCTCCATTAAATGTTGTGATTCGATTTGGTAGGAGAGGTAAGTTGGCACTAAGGTTTGTTGATCCGTTTCCAGTTCTCGAACAAATTGGGAATTTGGCATGTAAAGTTTGATTACCTAACAACATGGTGAGAGTTCACGACATATTTCATGTTTCCTAGTTAAGGAAATTCGTGCATGATTCTGATATGACTATTTCACCAGATCAGTTGGATGATATCGAAGTGGAATCTGAGGCAGTTGGGAGCCATAGAACAATTTGTATTGTCGGACATGATACGAAGCAACTTCGAAAGAAGACGATGAAAATGGTTAAGTTCCAGTAGGGTGATAATGAGAACGACTGTACTTCGAAAACAAAGAAGAACATAAGGAAGTCGCATCCAGAACTCTTAGCCTGGTAAGGTTTTAATCACGATATAGATATTCCTTTATTAGTAAACCGCATGATGTATGTTTGATTGTATGTAAATGACTGATAGGCTTGCGGGGCACCATTGTATGTTTTGGTTAAGGAACTTTGGCGAAATTTCTTAAGCGAGGGAGAGTGTAACGACCCGCATTCTACGTATGAGCGAATCATAGAATATTTATTTTATTTTCATATGAAGTCATATGGTCGTGTAACCTTACGAAACGACCACTGGGGTCATTTCCAATGTTCACGATTTTTACCGAATTTTAAATGACAATTATGCCCCTAGCGAATCTTATTTCTCCTATAACTTTTGATTAGTAAGGAGTTTTGACCTGAAATTACATTCATTGGATTCAGATAATGGTTTACATTTCCGTAGAGTGGTCACATTTATCAAATCGACTTACCGTGTGGAAGATATGGCTGAACTAAGATTTAAAGATGGAAAAAACAGCTTAACCGGGGTTAGTTAGGTGACTAGTAGTTAGGACCATGACCCATTTCGGGATTAGGGTTATGGAAGGGCTGAAAATAGTTAGAGGATGATTCATTTTCATTTTTCCAATCGCCACTTACTTTCCTCCAACCCTAGTAATGGCCTCCACCTTCTAAATTCATCCCTAATCACTTCCTAATCACATATTAGCCAAATCTACATCAAATTAAGGCAGATTAGCATATAAATCGAGATAGAGCTGCTGGAATGCATTGGGATCCATGTCAAATCAGTAAGAGTTTTAGATTTGAAATTTATTTGTGGCCAAGGTGAGTGATTTGCACATTTTTTCACTAATTACGGCTAATTAGGGGGTGATTAGTGATAATTAACGAAATTATGCATCATAAAAATCTAGAAAAATATGTAGAAATTTTTAAATATTATTTTATGCCTCTGCTGAAAATTTGGGTTAATTTGGATTAAATTTACTAAATTTATTGTTATATATAGTTAAACATGATTAAGGGGAAAATCATGGTTTTGGGTATGTTTGATCCATAATTACATGTTAAATCTATGATTGCATAGGAAATTTAGAATGGTTGAAAATGCCATCGTGTGGCGAAAATAGTTTGCTAGAAAGTGGTGCAGGTTTTGGGTCGAACGACCGACCTCTAGGGGTATGCACGACCGAGCCAGGCTGAACGAGCGAATCTTGTGGAGGAGTTTTGGGGTGAGCCCTAAAGAGGAAGTTTTAGCGATCAACCCTGTATAACAAATATGAACGACTAAGTTATTTGGAGTAAGAACTGGTGAGTGATCCTGTAACACCCCGTATATTCTATAACAGTGAAATTCACAAATTAAAGTATAATTAATTTCAAATCAAAGAATTAAGGGAAACGGGATACGCCATTGTGTTCGTCTCGGAAAAATACGCGAAATAGAGTCCGAGTTTTCGAAAAACGGAGTCCGTATGAAGAAGATATGGCCTCCGGAAGTTTCAGAATTCAATTTAAAATTCAAAACAGAAGAAAACAGCTCAGAAAAATAAGTTTAAACTTCAAAATCGGGCCCAATTGGCCAAGGCGGGAAAATTCCCGCCTAAGGCACCCAGGTCGACAGGGCTGTCGACCTGGCTAGCCAGGTCGACAGGGCTGTCGACAGGGCTCTCGACCTGGTCCAGAGCCAGGTCGAACCCAGTCCACCCTGGCTGGCCTAGTCTATATTTGGTCGATTTTCAGAGGGCTGCTTTGTCACTAGGGCTAGGTGGCGGCACCGGATTGGCCTCTCCTTCAATCGAATGGCTATTGTTGAATCAAGCTCCATCGACGGTCTAAAACATCTTGCAAACATTATAAAAAGGACCTAAGACCTAGCCTAAATCATACTATTTCATTTTAGCCTCAGGTTGCCGCCATTAAACCTAGAGTTCTAAATTAAAAATACAAAGAATAGAATTATAGAAGAAGGAGGATGATTCTTGAAGGCTACAACTAGAAGCTACAACAACCACGACGCTTTAGACAACGAATTCGAGACTAATTGATTTGGGATTTTTATTTGCTTCATATTGTAAGTTCTATGTTACTTTTTAAGCAAAAACGCTAAAACAATATGGACATGCGGTGAATTGAAACTGAATTTATGTATTATTGCTAATCCATTGTTTATATTATTTATCGTTGAATTATAATTTGGGGATATTGCTATGGCAACGTTGCAAGTTAAACTTGCCATGATTTATATGTTGTTATGAATCACTTGGGCTGAATTGTTTGGCAAGTTGGACTAATACATGTCCGTGGAATCGCTGCGTTTATTGAAATATTTGCGTTGATAAAACCATGCCTATGATGTTAATAATGTTAAAACACCAAATTTGGAATCATTATGTCTATCATGTTAATTATGTTAAAAAAGCTAAATTAGGATCATTATGTCTATCTTGTTAATTGAGAATCATTATGTTAAAAACGCTAAATAGGAATCATTGTGTCTACCATGTTAATCATGTTAAGAATGCTAAGTTAGAACCATTATGTTTATAATATTAGATGAGAATCATTATGATAAATTGGAATTATTATGTCTATGAGAATTATTATGTAAAAATGCTAAATTGGAATCCATTATGCCTATTAGGATTACTATGCCATTAATGTTTCATGTTTATGATAAAATTACTATGATGCCGCAATGATTGTTATGCCTATGATGCAAAGTTGAAATCATCATGTTGGAATCATTACTATGCCAAGTTATCATCATACTAGTATTGCAACTATGTTATAGCCTGTTTATTATGCAAGTAATGTTGTAACTGTCACATATGCCTATCACATGTTTGGTGTTATTCCCCTTTTATCTCTTGAATTGTTTATGCTTATGAACGAAGTACGTTTATATACGTTGGGAATAAGATTGGGTAGAATAGGCAAAACTTGAATTAATTATAGGAATAAACTGTGAAATTTGGCATAAGTAGAACATGAAATATGGCACGAAAAACTTGACTTGAACATGCCATAACTTGACTTTAAACATGCCTTGGTTGGGCACGAAGTTGACATATGAACATGATAAGAACATGGGCATGACTTTAGAAAACAAGAAAGTGGCCAACTCGAGGTTGGGTTGAGTTTGTAGTGTAAATCTGCCCGGAACCGCCCGGCAAATCCAGTTGCTACAAACAATAAGATCCAATGTGGGTAGTTGGTCACATCGCGCTTGAAACCCGAGGTTGGGTTGAGTTCGTAGCGTAAACCTGCCCGGAACCGCCCGGCAAATCCAGTGGCTACGAACAACAGGATCCAATGTGAGTGGTTCGGTGCATTAACGAATCAATTAATGCCAAGTAGGGTTAATTCATGAACATGAAAAGACATACTCAACCATCTTGACATGACTAGACTAGAAAAGGATTGAGTGACGAATTACATGACTTGATCTGTTAGGCGGGATAGGTCACGAATTACATGACCTAATCTATTAGGCGAAACCCTAGACACGACCCCTTTCAGCAGTAACCCTCTAGATGTATCAAGGTACCCTGGGGCTAGGCCGGGTGGGGGCACGATTACTGGGCTGATTGTAAGAGGTGAACGACGGCAGTGGGGTACGCCAGTGTAGGTTCGGCGGGCTACGATCGTGCACGTATCCGGAGCAGACACTGGGTATCCGTAGATTTATCTGTGCATCTTGAATCGTGTCAGGGGTTGAAACCCTAGGGCTGATACACCCGAAGGTGGACCCAGCACAGGTGACTACATTCGTGATTAGCCGTATGACACGGACACTTGACGAGCTAGAACTTGTAGGGAGCCGATCGACTAGATAATCGCTCCGTAGGACCCCGTACTTGGGTCAGACCCCGTTTCAGGGTCATTTCATGATATTGGGCCATGGGATTTATTTCGTGATTAACTTGTGACACGGGCTTAGTATACTAGTGAAGTCGATGCAACGGATATCGAACATGTGATGCTTTACTTGACTTGTCTTGACTTATCCTGATCACCTTAGTCTATCTTGTTCACCTTGACACTATTCTTAAGTCTAGTTCTAGTTCATACATGACAGGTTGTTTTAACCGTTTTTACACTGAAAGTCACTAGAACTTACTCAGTCTTTATGACTGACCCTTTTCCTTTCGCCTCTTTTTCTTTCGTTCCCCCCCCAGGTTCTTAGGGAGGAATAACTAGCTCTTAGCTTGGATATCACTTGCTT
This sequence comes from Allium sativum, assembly GCA_030737875.1. Classification (NCBI taxonomy): domain Eukaryota; kingdom Viridiplantae; phylum Streptophyta; class Magnoliopsida; order Asparagales; family Amaryllidaceae; genus Allium; species Allium sativum. The sequence goes on from CM060924.1 coordinate 74,333,175, forward strand.
TGGCTCAGCATGTACGGTTTGCTATGGCTTCTTCTTTTGACTGCACTTGGGGAATAAGGTGTTTTACTGTTTTTAAATTACTGCTTCTTTGGCTATTATTACAAGACAGTTGTAATTAGGTTACTTGAAATGTTGTAAAAGACATGGTTTAATTTGGAATGAAATGAAGTTCTGTTTTGCTCAGAAATTCTTCCGCTGTTTACTTAATTATTTATTTATGTTCTGTCTTGTGATAATTCTGTGATGTTATCTCGATAATACCTCTCCAAAACTAGGGCATTCCCTTTGTGAGTGACCCTAGCGGAGGTGGGGTGTTACACTTGGTATCAGAGCAGAAGGTTACCAAGACTGGGCAAAAGTTTTGAAAACCTTTTAAAAAAATTTCAAAACCATTTACAAAGAAGCATTTTCCAAGAAAAAGTTTTTTTTAAAGGCTATTCCCCAAAAGCCATTAGCACTATCCTTTGTTTCCTTGTTTGAATCTCTTGTCCTTCGTTTTGAATCTATCCTTCTTGTTTCAGCATCATGTCTGAAGAACTTAACTTGCCAGAGGGTGTACCAATACCTGGTTGGTTTAGACGATTCTTAGAAGCAAGGGCCACCCAGCCAGGTCCTACCATTCCTCCTCCCCCAGCTGCAGGGAATCATCCAGCTGCAGCAGCACCTCTTCCTCCACCTCCTCCACGGGGAAACACTTTTGCTAAGATATGTAAAGATTTCAAGGCTATGGGAGGAAAGGACTTTCATGGAACTGAGTCCTTCGTGGCGGCTAGAAATTGGCTGAAAGAAACCGAGGACTTATTCGTCATCTTGGAGGTAGAAGATAGGCAGAAAGTACAACTGGCAGTGTGGCTACTAAAGGGCGAGGCTTCCTACTGGTGGGAAGTCACTAATGCAGAAAGACCAGTGGAAACATGGGAGGACTTTAGGGCAAGGTTTGAGGCTAAATTTCTCTCAGAAGCCGAAAGGAGTTTACAGTTGGAGAAATTTTTATTTCTTAAGCAAGGAAATATGACCGTCAAGGAGTACGTTAATCAGTTCAACGAGTTGGCTAGGTTCGGACTAGACCTAGTCAACACCCCGCACAAAAAGGCTCTCCGCTTTGTCAAAGGGTTGAATGAGCCACTTCACAGTTTGGCCATGACCCATTTACCCATGGGAGCTACGTACAAAAGGTTGGTGCAGATAGCATTGCTGAACGAGGAAGATAAGGGCAAGAAGGAGACAGAGGCAGAAAACTCTCAAGGGAAGAAAGAGGTCAAGCCTAAAGATTCTAAGAATAAGAAGGTAGACCCCGAGAAGGGAGGCAAGAACAACAACTCACGCGATAGAAGGAAATGCAATTACTGTGGTACGGAAGGGCACATAGCCAAGGATTGTAGAAAGAGGAAGAGAAAGCACGGTGAATGTTTTCATTGTGGGAAGACTGGACACATCAGCAAAGACTGCCCTGAGAAGCAGACCGGACCTTCTGGCGGTACATCGTTAACCTATTCTAGAAGCTTTGTTTTATCTTATTTCTCTCCTCGATCCTATCTTGAGAACCATAGGTAGAATCTTTTTGGATGTAAACATGTAATTGAAACGTGTTATGATTGCGAAATGGTTGCAAGTGGTCGCAAGTGGTTGCTCGTGGATGCATGAATACACATTAGGCACTAGATCGGCTCAGGCACATTTACATATTGCATATGCATGAGTGTTTATTTTGGAAACTTGGTTGTGCTATCATTTGGTTGTTGCATATGATTGAATGTTTGAGCACTCATGTAGAAATTGTGAATTATAGTAGGAAAAATTTGCATACATATTGGATTCATTTCACTAAACATATTTTGCATTTAGAAGATCAATCAGGCCGGATCATTAGCATTAGCTAAGGAACATATACACACACTTCGCATATGATCATAAAGCATTAGAAGTCTTTTAAGGACAATGGATACTCGTGTTTGATGGATGAGTAGATGGATGATTGGATGTTAGGATTTACATTCCTCCTAACTTGAAGATTTCGGGGACGAAATCCTTTTAAGTGGGGGAGAATGTAACACCCCGTATATTCTATAACAGTGAAATTCACAAATTAAAGTATAATTAATTTCAAATCAAAGAATTAAGGGAAACGGAATATGCCATTGTGTTCGTCTCGGAAAAATACGCGAAATAGAGTCCGAGTTTTCGAAAAACGGAGTCCGTATGAAGAAGATATGGCCTCCGGAAGTTTCAGAATTCAGTTTAAAATTCAAAACAGAAGAAAACAGCTCAGAAAAACAAGTTTAAAATTCAAAATCGGGCCCAATTGGCCAAGGCGGGAAAATTCCCGCCTAAGGCACCCAGGTCGACTGGGCTGTCGACCTGGCTAGCCAGGTCGACAGGGCTGTCGACAGGGCTGTCGACCTGGTCCAGAGCCAGGTCGAACCCAGTCCACCCTGGCTGGCCTAGTCTATGTTTGGTCGATTTTCAGAGGGCTGCTTTGTCACTAGGGCTAGGTGGCGGCACCGGATTGGCCTCTCCTTCAAACGAACGGCTATTGTTGAATCAAGCTCCATCGACGGTCTAAAACATCTTGCAAACATTATAAAAAGGACCTAAGACCTAGCCTAAATCATACTATTTCATTTTAGCCTCAGGCCGCCGCCATTAAACCTAGAGTTCTAAATTAAAAATACAAAGAATAGAATTATAGAAGAAGGAGGATGATTCTTGAAGGCTACAACTAGAAGCTACAACAACCACGACGCTTTAGACAACGAATTCGAGACTAATTGATTTGGGATTTTTATTTGCTTCATATTGTAAGTTCTATGTTACTTTTTAGGCAAAAACGCTAAAACAATATGGACATGCGGTGAATTGAAACTGAATTTATGTACTATTGCTAATCCATTGTTTATATTATTTATCGTTGAATTATAATTTAGGGATATTGCTATGGCAACGTTGCAAGTTAAACTTGCCATGATTTTGATGTTGTTATGAATCACTTGGGCTGAATTGTTTGGCAAGTTGGACTAATACATGTCCATGGAATCGCTATGTTTATTGAAATATTTGCGTTGATAAAACCATGCCTATGATGTTAATTATGTTAAAACACCAAATTTGGAATCATTATGTCTATCATGTTAATTATGTTAAAAACGCTAAATTAGGATCATTATGTCTATCTTGTTAATTGAGAATCATTATGTTAAAAACGCTAAATAGGAATCATTGTGTCTACCATGTTAATCATGTTAAGAATGCTAAGTTAGAACCATTATATTTATAATATTAGATGAGAATCATTATGATAAATTGGAATTATTATGTCTATGAGAATTATTATGTAAAAATGCTAAATTGGAATCCATTATGCCTATTAGGATTACTATGCCATTAACGTTTCATGTTTATGATAAAATTACTATGATGCCGCAATGATTATTATGCCTATGATGCAAAGTTGAAATCATCATGTTGGAATCATTACTATGCCAAGTTATCATCATACTAGTATTGCAACTATGTTATAGCCTGTTTGTTATGCAAGTAATGTTGTAACTGTCACATATGCCTATCACATGTTTGGTGTTATTCCCCTTTTATCTCTTGAATTGTTTATGCTTATGAACGAAGTACGTTTATATACGTTGGGAATACGATTGGGTAGAATAGGCAAAACTTGAATTAATTATAGGAATAAACTGTGAAATTTGGCATAAGTAGAACATGAAATATGGCACGAAAAACTTGACTTGAACATGCCATAATTGACTTTAAACATGCCTTAGTTGGGCACGAAGTTGACATATGAACATGATAAGAACATGGGCATGACTTTAAAAAACAAGAAAGTGGCCAACTCGAGGTTGGGTTGAGTTTGTAGTGTAAATCTGCCCGGAACCGCCCGGCAAATCCAGTTGCTACAAACAATAAGATCCAATGTGGGTAGTTGGTCACATCGCGCTTGAAACCCGAGGTTGGGTTGAGTTCGTAGCGTAAACCTGCCCGGAACCGCCCGGCAAATCCAGTGGCTACGAACAACAGGATCCAATGTGAGTGGTTCGGTGCATTAACGAATCAATTAATGCCAAGTAGGGTTAAGTCATGAACATGAAAAGACAACTTAACCAACTTGAACACGATTTGAAGGGCTAAGTCATGAACTTGAAAACGACAACACTTAGCCAACTTGACATGACACGTAGGCGGGTTAAGTCGCGAACTGAAATGACATACTTAACCATCTTGACATGACTAGACTAGAAAAGGATTGAGTCACGAATTACATGACTTGATCTGTTAGGCGGGATAGGTCGCGAATTACATGACCTAATCTATTAGGCGAAACCCTAGACACGACCCCTTTCAGCAGTAACCCTCTAGATGTATCAAGGTACCCTGGGGCTAGGCCGGGTGGGGGCACGATTACTGGGCTGATTGTAAGAGGTGAACGACGGCAGTGGGGTACGCCAGTGTAGGTTCGGCGGACTACGATCGTGCACGTATCCGGGGCAGACACTGGGTATCCGTAGATTTATCTATGCATCTTGAATCGTGTCAGGGGTTGACACCCTAGGGCTGATACACCCGAAGGTGGACCCAGCACAGGTGACTACATTCGTGATTAGCCGTATGACACGGACACTTGACGAGCTAGAACTTGTAGGGAGCCGATCGACTAGATAATCGCTCCGTAGGACCCCGTACTTGGGTCAGACCCCGTTTCAGGGTCATTTCATGATATTGGGCCGTGGGATTTATTTCGTGATTAACTTGTGACATGGGCTTAGTATACTAGTGAAGTCGATGCAACGGATCTCGAACATGTGATGCTTTACTTGACTTGTCTTGACTTATCCTGATGACCTTAGTCTATCTTGTTCACCTTGGCACTATTCTTAAGTCTAGTTCCAGTATATACATGACAGGTTGTTTTAACCGTTTTTACACTGAAAGTCACTAGAACTTACTCAGTCTTTATGACTGACCCTTTTCCTTTCGCCTCTTTTTCTTTCGTTCCCCCCCAGGTTCTCAAGGAGGAATAACTAGCTCTTAGCTTGGATATCACTTGCTTTGGCTCAGCATGTACGGTTTGCTATGGCTGCTTCTTTTGACTGCACTTGGGGAATAAGCTGTTTTACTGTTTTTAAATTACTGCTTCTTTGGCTATTATTACAAGACAGTTGTAATGAGGTTACTTGAAATGTTTGTAAAAGACATGGTTTAATTTGGAATGAAATGAAGTTCTGTTTTGCTCAGAAATTCTTCCGCTGTTTACTTAATTATTTATTTATGTTCTGTCTTGTGATAATTCTGTGATGTTATCTCAATAATACCTCTCCAAAACTAGGGCATTCCCTTTGTGAGTGACCCTAGCGGAGGTGGGGTGTTACAGATCCTGGCGGAGCATCCACGAACAACCAAGGTTTGGAGAAGGGAGCTCGAGCAAGCGAGCCAATCTTGAGCGAACGATCCATATAAATACTAGCGACCGATCCATGAGAATACAAGCGAGCCCATAGAAAAGGAGCAAACGACCGAGCCAGAGAAGGAAGAGAGAGCGACCAAGCCAGGGAGGAAGAGCGAGCGATCTCTATGGAGTATGAACGAGCAACGACGACCATGGACTATTATGAAGATCGATTGCAATTCGACCAAAACCTGAGATGCAAAGGAACTTCAGATGAGGAGTGATGGCCCAAAATCCATATGGGGATCGACGGGTTAACTTCTAAAGTTGAGCTTTGCTGCGGGACGTGTGCAAAGGGGTTATCGACATCTATAACTTTGGATCACCATTGAAGGACGGCTATGGATCAGTGCAGTGGAGTCGTCAGGACTCTATCGTGCAAAATGATCGTAGCAGGGCTATGAGCCAGTGCAGTGGAGTCATCAGGACTCCAAAGGGGCAATGTGAACATAACAAAAGGGTTATCGACTATGGTCCAATGCAGTAGGGTCGTCAAGGCCACAAAGGGGCAAGGTGGTCGTAGTATTAGTAAAGGATTTGGTGATCAAAGTAGTGGATATCATATGCTTTACGCACTGAGTGCGAGATGTGAGTATGATGGCTATGTTTGATGTTTGCTATCACCATGACATGCACACACCCATTTTACACTTTATGTTAGTGTTACCTTAGAGTAGTGTACATCTTATTTTGCTAACTCTTTAGTTGAAGGTCCAGGTTCAGGTATGATTATTTATACCTGTTATTGTTTTGTTTTGCTGCTATCACTCATACCAGACCTTTGTCTAACCCAGTGTTTTATGTCTCTTCTTATTACTCTAGGTGCTCCTAAACGAGCAGACTAGAGACAGGTTAGGTGGTATGCACGAGTAGTTGTCCGGAGATGAGCAAGAGGCTTCCACGTACTATTTACATATATTCTCCCTGTGTTATTGATGGTCACTGCTTTGGGCATTGGTAGTGTACCTTTTCTATTTTGCTTTTGAGACAGTATTTTAAAGTTGTAATAATGATGGTTTTGATCATAAGTTGTAGCTTAGGTTTCGCTGCTATGATTGTTTAGTTTTCAGCTTATGCACTATCTCACCTGTTTTATGTCAAGTTATGTTATTATTATATTTTCTTCCATGTGCTGTGAGATAAACTACAGGTTCTTTAGTGATTCATAATTTCTAATCCCTTTCTTTTGACGACCGTCCCGTGCTAGTCGGGCATTGGCACAATGCATTTCGGGGAAATGTCGGCTGGTCCGAGGCGGGCCGTCACACATAAGCATCCCTGTAAAAAAATCGAACGCAAAGTCGGTTCGAAGTGGTTTTGGACCCAGTTCCTATACCAGTCACCTCGAACTAACACGTCAAAAGTCAAAAGGGGTATCGTTGATAGTCGATTCTTTAATTATCAAATCAAAACAGTACGATTAAGTACATCAGCGGCTTAGGACTTTTATATTGAATCATTCATTAAAATCATTTCATCGATTCTTAAAAATTGATTCCATATGCTTGTCTCAATGGAATAAGTATATTCATAATTCTCTCTTGTTTTTATTACTTTGAAAAACATAGCCATATACTTATCTTTTTGGAATAAGTTTATTCAAAAAATCACCTCTTTATTTTCTTTACTTTAAAAAATATCGCTATACATACTTAACCTAATCGTATAAGTTTAATTACCAATCTTATATGCGTCTAGCAATGTTATGTGCCACATTTTCTATTATATACCTCAAACAACTTTTATTTAACTTCAAAACTTGCAAATTAAAGTTTATAACTTTACTTATGGAATTAATTTTAATCTCCACATTTACTTCCGTTTATAATCACTAGCCATTTCCTCGAAAAACCCTAGCCGTTTACTTATTACTTCACAAACCTATACTATTTTCATTACTTAGAAAACAGTGTTATATGGTTTACCAAATGGTATAAATATAATCACACTTCATACCTGGGACGAACAATGTTAAGTAATACATTATTTAATATGAAACACGATGGTGTTATTAAATTTCTAAACTTTGAAAATTAACATTGCAATATTTCTTACGGAAATAATAAATTATTTCCAACATTCATTACTATTTCAAACTAGTACCATCCCTTGGATAATAATGAAGTCATTCATGTTGGTGTATTTTATTTATCTCTTAGACCTTGGTGCAAAAAGGTTCTTATCTTAAGGTAGATAAAAGTTTGTAACATCAAAGCTGATATTGTTTATAATATCACAAAAATCCCATTTACTATTTCATTTCTAAGTATGGTTTTATGAACCATTCTTGCCTTTCAAATTCGCCTTCCAATTTCCAATTACCTTTGCATAATTAAATCATTAAGTAAGTAAAAACACTTATTAAAAACACAAACCATAGCCTTAAGATTCATTAACTTGAATTTATTTCAAAAATTCTTTTCACTAATCCTTTTACGTAAATATATTTAAGCAATTTTTTTGAAATTCTTTTATCAATTTCAATCATTTTTGCATAATTCAAATCTTAAGTAAATGGTTAATTTTAACCATCACATTAGTTCTAAACCTCTTCTATAAACCTTGTTTATAAAATTTGGATTTATTGCCAAATCCCTTCATAACCCTTTACCAGATTCAACTACAAACTTGATAACTTTATTAATTGAATTCCAATTAAAAATGTAATCACTTCAATAAAAATATAATAATTATCTTCATCATTAGTAGTTCACTTTCTTATTAACTTGGAATAAAATGGTTAGTCTCTTAAAAGTTATTAAAATAATAACTAACTTCATTTATAATAAATAGCTCAATAATTATCTTTATATACAATTAATTAGAAGATTAATTACTTTTGTGATCATTTAGTAAGTTTAAACAACTATTTGTCAAAATCATTTATATTAGATTAATTGAAAACAAATTAATCTAATAACCTATTTCAATTCAAATAGTTGACTTAGTCAACTTGTAAACATTAGTTAACTTGATAACTGATTAAAATTAACCCTTCTTCTCAAGTTAGTTAATAACTTAATTAATATAATAAAACTCCACCTAACTGTTTCTCGAAACCAATTATTCCAAATTATTAACCCTTAGGTTAATTTCTGACTTCCTTGCTTTTAAAACTTATTAGAAGCAAAAGAATTTTCTATATAAAATATTTTATAACTACTTTATAAAAACCAATCATAAATATTCATTTATATATAAAACTTCTATTTAAATAACTTATATAAAATTAAATTAAATTGAAAACTTTTCTTCAGTTATAAAAATAAATTTAATAACTTTAACTTCGTCAATTCTCCTGACGACAAATCAACGTCTTAAAAAGATGGATATTAGGCAACTATTGTTACGCACTTAATCAATACTATTTATTATTTAATAACACATCAACGTTGAATCCAAGTCAACAATCAACACCCAAATAGAATTTAATGAGTAACATCCAAAATATTTGAGGAATCCAATTGGATCCCACCAACCCGTTATACCTGCATCATAGCTCATAAAATCATTTTATATAAGCATATAAAATAGATATTCTAATCTAATTCATTTAAGATAACAAAAATAGGAATATCGACAATCAACAATCAAACAACAATCATCCAAAGCATCCAAACACACAATTTATCCTAACAAGGATAAATTATAATTATATGAATTTAATCACATTATAGTATTTCAAAAAGCATGAGAGTTAACTCAGTTTTCATATTTGATTGATGATTTCGCATTGTTTTATCTAATTTCAAACTTACATTTAAAATTAAATGAAATTCCAAATTCCTCAAATCTAACCAATCTAGCTCGTAGGCATAGTGTCCGTCAATATAAATCCAACGAAATTTGTTTCATCGAAATCTATTCACATATGAAAATGTTACATGTTTTATAAGTCTTTAACCAAATTAAGACATCATTAGCTTAATCCCTTGATTATTTAATTACGTAAATCTATCATTAGGCCGTTAATCCCTCTCCCTTTTCTTAATTTTTTTCCCGCTCTAGGAAAAAACAACCTCCATTACTTTAACTTTAGCATCATTAAATGCCACCAAAACTTCACCGTTGATCTTCAAGTCCAAGTGTCGACCACTCTGACACCAGTGCCTCCAACTCACAACATCCCTAAAAGTCGATTCTTCAGCCGTATTTCACAAGCTACAACAATACTTGTGACACTTTCCAGCACAGAATCTCACCAAACTTTAGCTATGCATGAGCCTTGCCACAAGAACCCCACTGTCACATTAGCTTCGCCTCCAACATGTAACATCCCGCATTTTACATATCGGAGGATAGTGAAATATTATTATTTAATTCCCTGAGGGTTGGATCATTCTCATATTTTGATATGTTGGTTATGGCGATGTGAAACATATCTATAATTTTTACCAATTTGTGTTTGGACTATTTTGCCTTTGTTAGTCTTGCACAAGGCATAACTTTTGACTGGGATCGAATCGTGTGCTGAGGTAAGTTTCATTGGAAAGGAAATGGTGTTGCCAATTCCGTAGAGTGGTCACATAAAAGATTTGGTCTAGCGGTTTGGGAGGAATCTCTGTTTTTGTGTTTCACAATTTCTATTCAAGTTTTTAGAACAATTGATGGGATGATTTGAGGAGCGGCCCATTAGTGGGCTGGTGGCAGGCTATAAGTAGGGAGTTAGAGACATGGAGAATAGTTTACTTTCTTCATTCTTTCATTCGGTTAAGCTTATGATCCTCCTTGCTCAATCAAATACACCTTTCCACCATTAAAATTCTAGATCTAAATGTGAAGATTAAATATCTACATCAATCAAAGTTAGATCTACATCAAGTGAAGGGAGATTTCATCAAATCAAGAGGTTTGAAGGTTGTTCTTGGCTAATTGGATTTGTGACTCATCGTTTTTGAGCTAGATCGAAGGTTTGGTGAGTGGTAAGCATCTTGTAACAACCCGGAAAATCTGGGCCAGTTTAAAATTTTTATTTTGGCAATTTTGGCGAATTTTGATTATTTAAAATGAATTATTTTAAATAATATCGACGAGAAATTTATTTTGAATAGAATTCGACGTATATATTATATACGTCGTCGTTAGAATATATAATAATTATATATAATTATAAAAGGAATTGAAAATGGCGCGGTAGTTCGAAAATTCGATTTCTAATTTCGAATGAATATACAGAATTCAATATAAGTCAGAATTGAACGAAACAAGAAATATTTGAATCTGTGTGACTATATCTTTGTAATGAAGTTAACAAACTGAGATTTCATCTTAGAAATGATAAGATATGTCCAGTTGAAAATTCTGAATAGTCGCTATGGGATTCAGGCCCTTAAAAATGGACATTTTGCAAACGACCTCGGATTTCGACGAAACCAGTTTTGTTGGGTCCGCAGTGTCAAATTATTGCTAGATTCCAAATTTCATAATTTTTCGAATCAATATGTGAGCGTGGCAAAGGAAAACGCGTTTGACCAGTTTCAGTTGATTTTAATCGACTGGAAATTGGCCATTTTTCCAACGGTCTCAGAATTCAACGAAACTAGTTTTGTAAGGACCGTATCGTCAATACGAAGCTTGAAAATATTTTTCGAGAATTTTTAGAGTTAGTATGTGACCCCGGTAATTTGAAATGTGCGTTTAAAATTCAATATAAGGATTTAATTGTAAATTCAAAAAGGAAACTGATTGTAACGATCAAATCAGCTTGCGATACATATCCCATTGTGTTCGGAATGGGGGTAAAACGCTATGGGCGGCAGGCGGTGGGCCTCGTTTCGAGGTCGGATGTTAAAGTCAACCTTTATAAATAAATAAATAAATAAATAAATAAATAAATAAAGAAGGAGGCAGTAGCAGCCGCCAGCGCCACGACCGCTCCACCAAGCTCCACCGAAACTCCGATCATCTTCCCCCCCCCCCTCTTCCTTGCATCGCTCCCTCCTCCTCCTTCAATCCGACACCCCCCCGAAGCCGTTCGAGACCCCGAAGCCCCCCCCCCCCGTTCAAAGCCCTAGCGCCGCACCTCGAAGAAGCCTCCGACGTCGAGCACCTCGTATGGCGAACCCCCCCCCCCCCCTCTGTAAGTAAAACCGACTTTTTTTTTTATTTTTATGAATTTTTAATATCTTTAAAACTGAATTTTTAATATCTTTAAAACTGAATTTTTAATATCTTTAAAACTGAATTTTTAATATCTTTAAAACTGAATTTTTAATATCTTTAAAACTGAATTTTTAATAAAGTTAAAAACTGAATTTTTAATAAAGTTAAAAACTGAGATTTTTTAAAAAGAAGAAAAACTGATATTTTTAAAAGAAGAGTTTAAAAAGGGTTTGTTTTTTTTAAGAAAAAGAATTGATTTTTAAATCAATAAAAATAGGATTTTTATATATTGAACTTCGAAATAAAAATAGGATTTTTATATATTGAACTTCGAAATAAAAATAGGATTTTTATATGTTGAACTTCGAAAGAAAAATGTGATTTTTATCTATTGAACTTCGAAATAAAAATATGATTTTTATATATTGAGTAGCGTAGTCAAAATTCGATTTTTATATATTAAATAACATAGTAAAAATTCGATTTTTATATATGTAGTGGCTACGGGCGAAGAAAGTGATAAGAGGCGAGAACAGTGGAGATCTTCTGCAAATGAAGAGCCGTGGAGCTAGGATAGCTATATGTGAGAATTTCTCACCTTTCAATTTCTTTTCTAGTTTTATATATATACTAGGATGCTGACGGTGCTTAGTAGCACCCGACACAATCGTCCACAAACCATGGACTTGTTTGTTTGGTTGCATAGATTAGAGATTGTTTGATTGAAATTGAATTGTGTGGTGAAATGAATTGATTTGATGATGTGTGAATGGCGTGGGCCTTCACTAGACCGGGGATAAGGCTAGGCCTTGTCCCGTTTCTAGTATCGTGCCGTTATGCCGCCGAAATTTTCTAAAATATGTTAGAAAATAAAAATACCATTTTATTTAGTAAATGAATAATAGAAATTCATATGTTGGAATAAAATGTTTTATCGTTAAAAATATAATTTTTAACGTGAATATGAATATAGTGAAAGTGAATAAATAAATATTCATTTACAAACCAGACGGTTTGTTTATGTACACCTATTTGAATGACATTGATTGGGACGATAAATTTTACACATCGCCCAACAGCACAAATAAAATATGTGTTTGATTGTTTGAAACCCCACACGGGTGTTAGGATGAAATTTGAAGTTCACTCATCCTGATTGATTAAATATGTCGATCGATCGATTGACAGGCTGTTATAAGCGTTAGATATCTATATTTGATGCTTATACAGTTAGTGCACTTTGGTTGATGGTTGATTATTTTTCCATGCTATTATATACATGTGTTGTATGAAAATCCATATAATTAACTTTATACGGTAATTGATTGGGCCTCATTCCAATTTGAAAAATAAAGAATATTATAAAATAAAAGTTCATGTGTTGACAGTACTCATTCATTGAGATTGGTCATGTGTTGAACGAAATATTTTAGTAATAAAATTTATATCTTTATCAATATAAAATAAAGGTTCATGTGTTGACAGTACTCATCCATTGAGATTGGTCATGTGTTGAACGAAATATTTTGATAATAACAACTATTTTTGAAAAAGAAATATTTGAAATAGAATATTTGAAAATAGAAATTTATGAAGCCGTGTTGATTAGATTGACGCCATTTTGACGTGAACGATATTTAGAACGAATTCAAATTGAATTGAAAACGATTTCGAAATGAATTGAATTGAAAACGATTTCGAAATGAATTGAATTGAAAACGATTTCGAAATGAATTGAATTGAAAACGATTTCGAAATGAAATGAATTGAAAACGATTTCGAAATGAAATGAATTGAAAACGATTTCGAAATGAAATGAATTGAAAACGATTTCGAAATGAATTGAATTGAAAACGATTTCGAAATGAATTGAATTGAAAACGATTTCGAAATGAATTGAATTGAAAACGATTTCGAAATGAATTGAATTGAAAACGATTTCGAAATGAATTGAATTGAAAACGATTTCGAAATGAAATGAATTGAAAACGATTTCGAAATGAAATGAATTGAAAACGATTTCGAAATGAAATGAATTGAAAACGAATTCAAATGGAATTGAAAGCGAATTGAAATGAATTCAAATTGAATTGAAATTCGAATTGAATAGAAATGAATTTTAAAACGAATTTATAAAGAAGAATTCAATTTTGCTTTGAATTGAAATAGAAGTTGAAATAGATTTTGAAACGAATTTTAAAACTATTTATATAATTCGTTTTGAATAGAAATCGACGAAATATATATTATATATATTATATATATAATATAATGGCCTGAATAGAACGCGCCGCGCCGCGGCAGTTCGCGAATTTCGACCATTTATTCCAAACGGACATTGCGGGAGATCCGACCGTCGGATTCTCCTAAAACCGGAACCGTTGGGTTCGTATCGAAAAGAGCTTTCTAACGAATATTAGAAATTTGAAATCTAACGGTTGGATTTGGAGATACGTCCAAATCAAATTCGAAAAAGGTCGCTGTAAGTGCAGTTCGATGGCCATTGATGGAAATCGACTGTACGGGCCTTGATAAAATTATTAAAAATAGTAATAATTTGTGTAAAATCATAAGAAATGATTTGAGAAGAATTGGGATGAAAAACTCCATATTTGAAAAGATAAAAATAGATTTTTATCGAAATGAACTAGTTTTGAACGAGAAATATAATTCTATTTATTTTTAAATAAATAAATTGAATTTGAAAAGGGTTTTAAAAATAACCAGAATTTCCAGTGTTTGCATTGGAGTGGATTTGAATCGAAATTGTCTTCGGAATATTTCGATGTTGGAATTCGTGATTATACAGGTGTTGTTATGGAAATTTGAAAGATATATATTTATATCGTTATTTCCAATACGACATTTGTTAATCGTAGAATTTGATATTGAATATAAGCCGGGATATTTTCTATTCAGAGCTTTGTATTTAATATCAAATGTGATTTGGGTTTGTCGTGAATGGTGTCTTCACTAACACTGTTCTTGAACCCAGTTGAGAAAAGATTAAATCTTTTTATTTAGATTTAATGAAGTGTACCAATTAAATGATATTTAATTGGAATTGAATCGATATTGATTTTTGGGTTTATCGTGGACAGTGTTTTAAATAACACTCGTTCTTTAACCCGATCATTGATGAAATGTGATTTTGGGTTGTCGTGAACGGTATCTTCAATAATACAGTTCTTAGACCTAAAGGAGTTAAGAAAATCAGAAACTAACTGGAGACTAGTTAAGTTGAATAGTTTCCGAGGTATTGATATGATGTTGGTTTCGGCCTTCGGGATTAATACTTAGGGAATTGCTCACTTGCTAATTTACAATTAGGGACTGATTGAAATGTGATGTGATTTTGGGTTTATCGTGAACCGTGTTTTAAATGACACTGATTCTTTAACCCAGTCACAGATTAAAACTAAGTAGAGTTTTAATGAATCTTTAATTGGATTGAAATAATCGAAATGGAGTATCACCAGTTTTGCTCCAGGCGATAGTTAAATCTTTAATTAGATTTGAACGTGAAATGGTAATTGAATTTACCGATAACACCGTGGTGTTAGATATGAAGTATAACCAGTTTTACTTCATGGGATGAATAGGTTGGGATTGGGAAATTAAAACAAATGATTACTTCGGTAAGGTTCGCTAATCCCGACTAGTTTGAATTGAGATTCAAAAATAGAATAAAGAATAAATTCAAGGAATTTATCTTGGATAAAATTAATGGGAACATTTCCCTATGAATGTGAAATTTAGAAACTAACTGTCGGTTGGCCAAGCAGAATGGTTTTCTGGATATTGATCTGATGTCGGTTTCGGCCTTCGGGGTTAATATTTGGGAAGTTATTCTCTTGATTAATTTACGGTTAGTGACTGATGAATTGGAATGAGGCGTATGTTGTGTTTGTGTAACACTTTTATAAAATATACGCGAGTTATTCGGAAAGACCGGGTTTATCCCATTCTGAATAACTGATACGACGATAAGTCGAAGATGAAGACGATGGTCGAAGACCGGAGGTCTTCACGTCGTTTGGGTAATTACTGATGATCTTGATTGGGCTGTACACCCAAGAAGATGGAAACAGTTAGTGATCGTCCAGACGTACTTGGAGATCGATGGATATGCGGGGTACTAGGTGCCTCCGGTTTCGTTCAAACCCAGAACGGACTTGTAAATGGACTGTGTGTCTGACATCGGATTTCATTCTGTGTGACTGATATCGGTTGCATAGGATGGTTTGCCTGTGTGGCATGCTAAGATGCAAATGATCAAGGCTTCTGTTGAAAAGCAAAGTCTTGTGGTGATGATCGAAGCACGGCCTTTGTGGCGTAGCTTTGTGTAACGTTTACCTCGCGTGTTTCACACCCGGTATGAACCAAAAACGGGAGACGGACGTCAGGGAGGGCATGCGTTTCTTTCTAGCTAGAAGTGGCGTCAGTGGTTTTACACGCCCTGACGAGTTTGACTTATGTGGTTGTTGCTGTTGCGAGGCGCCTCGGTTATATCGGTTTCGGCCGAATGCATTCTGGTCGGCTGACGGACCAGACTTACGCCCAAAGGGCGGAGGAACGTATTGCTCAGGCACTATAATCCACATCGGTGGACCGGCCCTGAGGATCCAAGGGGCAGTTGCGGCTGCTCCGGAGACATGGGCTAGATTGTCTCGAATCGGTTGAGGACTATCTTTTGCCTCGGTTCATAGATGGAAATCCAATTTCCAAATACGTGACTTTGCGATTTTATTTGTAAACCTATATATGGCGACATAGTGGCATGGGACGCTCATGTCGCCTATGATTGATACTTATGATTTGAAGTTGTTTTATACACTATGCACTTATAATAGTATCAAATGATTTGTTTTAAACGTATCAAGCATTCTTTGGCTGTTATAAGGGAAAACCCTATCCCCCGGCTTGCGTTGCATTGTGTGATAGGACCTGGGTCTTATAACAGCTTCATTTTTCTTTATTTAGCATTGCGCTGTTTGTTTTATGCACTGGTATTCTTGGGAGGAAACCCGTTCCGTGTTATACGGCGTGGTCCCTTGATTTACCTAATGATTTAAAATAAAGATTAATAACTGTTTTAGTTCTCACACCAGTCCCATGACTGACCTGGAGTTTATTGTTTTAACCTAAACTCTGGGTGCCCTTATTTTGACACGGGCAGCTAGTAGTTTTGGTTTTGCAGATTTATATTCACAGGATCCTGGTTTACAGCTGGAACGATATCCGGAAAGCTTTGTATCCGTATATCTCTTCTAGTTGTGTATTGTATTATTTTCCGCTGCGATGAATTTAAATGTAATTTAAATCTCTGATATTTCTGTGTAATATTATTTTATACTCTGTATATTCTTGTAATCTGATGCATTGTTGTAATATACAGTGAAATGTTCTTCTGTATGCGTTCTGTTTTGTCGTGTTCTAAAACGATAGGGCGTTTCGAACGGTCTGGGTCGGTTTAGCGACTGGTTCGGACCGAGCGAGATTCCTTGCCGTCACAGTTGGTATCAGAGCTTTGGTTTACAAAGCTCAGAGAACAAGGCACATTAGAACCATACGAAAGAATTCATCAGATATTGGATTAGTAATATCCAATGAGAATGACTCGTTAGAGATAGGATCAGTAGTATCCTAGAACGAGTGTGAAGAGTATATTTTTAAAATGAAAGTCAAATTTGTTTTGAAAATTTAAATCAATTATTCGTATTTGGTTATTTATTTATATTGATGTGGACAATCCAGTATATATAGATTTTGCGTATACATCTGATCCGCGTGTATTCGAAGTTTTAATATATTGGATAGATATGGCATCACACTCTAGTCGCCCGAAGATGATATTGATGATAGCGATCGCATCATCAACATTTATGTTCGAGTTTCGAAGGTGTGATTTTCTATATATTTCCATTAGACTGGTGTGAGAACCAAAACTTATATAGTTAGAACACCTTGTTGTGAATTGGCATCAAAAACAAGATTTTCAGTATATGTATCAAAATTATGAATTTGATAATCTAATTCACTAATTGATTGATGTTTGTGTTGTTTGTTTAATTGTTGGATAATTTTGAACCATTATGCCTAACCGAATCAAATATTGACTTGTATTGAAATTTGGTCGCATTTGCTTGCATATGCATATATATCTTTGAATAGGTCATAGCAAGGAGGCTAGAGCAGAGAATAAAATTTGTTTGCCCGACAAATAGGTACATGTTTACTACATAATTTCCTGTTATGTTTGGGTGATGATGATTTTGTGAGCCTATTGGCTAGCCGCTTGGCTTTTTCTTTTTCTTTTTGAGATCTGAAGGACCGGGGAAGCTATTTGAAATTCCCCAATGCTCCCGGTGCAGGGGAGGTTATGGCGAAATTTTTCAAAAATTTAGGGTGTTAGCCAAATTTTTGAAGTTTTTAAAATTCTCAGAAACTGAAAAGTTGGAGAATGGAAGCCAAATTGAAAGTAGAGTTGATTAATCAAACCACTTTCGACTTTGTTCCTTTTCGGGGACGAAAAGTTTTAAGTGGGGGAGATTGTAACAACCCGGAAAATCTGGGCCAGTTTAAAATTTTTATTTTGGCAATTTTGGCGAATTTTGATTATTTAAAATGAATTATTTTAAATAATATCGACGAGAAATTTATTTTGAATAGAATTCGACGTATATATTATATACGTCGTCGTTAGAATATATAATAATTATATATAATTATAAAAGGAATTGAAAATGGCGCGGTAGTTCGAAAATTCGATTTCTAATTTCGAATGAATATACAGAATTCAATATAAGTCAGAATTGAACGAAACAAGAAATATTTGAATCTGTGTGACTATATCTTTGTAATGAAGTTAACAAACTGAGATTTCATCTTAGAAATGATAAGATATGTCCAGTTGAAAATTCTGAATAGTCGCTATGGGATTCAGGCCCTTAAAAATGGACATTTTGCAAACGACCTCGGATTTCGACGAAACCAGTTTTGTTGGATCCGCAGTGTCAAATTATTGCTAGATTCCAAATTTCATAATTTTTCGAATCAATATGTGAGCGTGGCAAAGGAAAACGCGTTTGACCAGTTTCAGTTGATTTTAATCGACTGGAAATTGGCCATTTTTCCAACGGTCTCAGAATTCAACGAAACTAGTTTTGTTAGGACCGTATCGTCAATACGAAGCTAGAAAATATTTTTCGAGAATTTTTAGAGTTAGTATGTGACCCCGGTAATTTGAAATGTGCGTTTAAAATTCAATATAAGGATTTAATTGTAAATTCAAAAAGGAAACTGATTGTAACGATCAAATCAGCTTGCGATACATATCCCATTGTGTTCGGAATGGGGGTAAAACGCTATGGGCGGCAGGCGGTGGGCCTCGTTTCGAGGTCGGATGTTAAAGTCAACCTTTATAAATAAATAAATAAAAAAATAAAAAAAATATATTCTTTTCCCCCCCTTTTCTTCTGCCTGGCCCCCCCCCCCCCCCCCCGATTTCATAAAATCGAAAACGAAAAAAAAAAGAAAAAAAGAAAAAAAAGAAGGAGGCAGTAGCAGCCGCCAGCGCCACGACCGCTCCACCAAGCTCCACCGAAACTCCGATCATCTTCCCCCTCCCCTCTTCCTTGCATCGCTCCCTCCTCCTCCTTCAATCCGACACCCCCCCGAAGCCGTTCGAGACCCCGAAGCCCCCCCCCCCCCCGTTCAAAGCCCTAGCGCCGCACCTCGAAGAAGCCTCCGACGTCGAGCACCTCGTATGGCGAACCCCCCCTCTGTAAGTAAAACCGACTTTTTTTTTATTTTTATGAATTTTTAATATCTTTAAAACTGAATTTTTAATATCTTTAAAACTGAATTTTTAATATCTTTAAAACTGAATTTTTAATATCTTTAAAACTGAATTTTTAATATCTTTAAAACTGAATTTTTAATAAAGTTAAAAACTGAATTTTTAATAAAGTTAAAAACTGAGATTTTTTGAAAAGAAGAAAAACTGATATTTTTAAAAGAAGAGTTTAAAAAGGGTTTGTTTTTTTTAAGAAAAAGAATTGATTTTTAAATCAATAAAAATAGGATTTTTATATATTGAACTTCGAAATAAAAATAGGATTTTTATATATTGAACTTCGAAATAAAAATAGGATTTTTATATGTTGAACTTCGAAAGAAAAATGTGATTTTTATCTATTGAACTTCGAAATAAAAATATGATTTTTATATATTGAGTAGCATAGTCAAAATTCGATTTTTATATATTAAATAACATAGTAAAAATTCGATTTTTATATATGTAGTGGCTACGGGCGAAGAAAGTGATAAGAGGCGAGAACAGTGGAGATCTTCTGCAAATGAAGAGCCGTGGAGCTAGGATAGCTATATGTGAGAATTTCTCACCTTTCAATTTCTTTTCTAGTTTTATATATATACTAGGATGCAGACGGTGCTTAGTAGCACCCGACACAATCGTCCACAAACCATGGACTTGTTTGTTTGGTTGCATAGATTAGAGATTGTTTGATTGAAATTGAATTGTGTGGTGAAATGAATTGATTTGATGATGTGTGAATGGCGTGGGCCTTCACTAGACCGGGGATAAGGCTAGGCCTTGTCCCGTTTCTAGTATCGTGCCGTTATGCCGCCGAAATTTTCTAAAATATGTTAGAAAATAAAAATACCATTTTATTTAGTAAATGAATAATAGAAATTCATATGTTGGAATAAAATGTTTTATCGTTAAAAATATAATTTTTAACGTGAATATGAATATAGTGAAAGTGAATAAATAAATATTCATTTACAAACCAGACGGTTTGTTTATGTACACCTATTTGAATGACATTGATTGGGACGATAAATTTTACACATCGCCCAACAGCACAAATAAAATATGTGTTTGATTGTTTGAAACCCCACACGGGTGTTAGGATGAAATTTGAAGTTCACTCATCCTGATTGATTAAATATGTCGATCGATCGATTGACAGGCTGTTATAAGCGTTAGATATCTATATTTGATGCTTATACAGTGTAGTGCACTTTGGTTGATGGTTGATTATTTTTCCATGCTATTATATACATGTGTTGTATGAAAATCCATATAATTAACTTTATACGGTAATTGATTGGGCCTCATTCCAATTTGAAAAATAAAGAATATTGTAAAATAAAAGTTCATGTGTTGACAGTACTCATTCATTGAGATTGGTCATGTGTTGAACGAAATATTTTAGTAATAAAATTTATATCTTTATCAATATAAAATAAAGGTTCATGTGTTGACAGTACTCATCCATTGAGATTGGTCATGTGTTGAACGAAATATTTTGATAATAACAACTATTTTTGAAAAAGAAATATTTGAAATAGAATATTTGAAAATAGAAATTTATGAAGCCGTGTTGATTAGATTGACGCCATTTTGACGTGAACGATATTTAGAACGAATTCAAATTGAATTGAAAACGATTTCGAAATGAATTGAATTGAAAACGATTTCGAAATGAATTGAATTGAAAACGATTTCGAAATGAATTGAATTGAAAACGATTTCGAAATGAAATGAATTGAAAACGATTTCGAAATGAAATGAATTGAAAACGATTTCGAAATGAAATGAATTGAAAACGATTTCGAAATGAATTGAATTGAAAACGATTTCGAAATGAATTGAATTGAAAACGATTTCGAAATGAATTGAATTGAAAACGATTTCGAAATGAATTGAATTGAAAACGATTTCGAAATGAATTGAATTGAAAACGATTTCGAAATGAAATGAATTGAAAACGATTTCGAAATGAAATGAATTGAAAACGATTTCGAAATGAAATGAATTGAAAACGAATTCAAATGGAATTGAAAGCGAATTGAAATGAATTCAAATTGAATTGAAATTCGAATTGAATAGAAATGAATTTTAAAACGAATTTATAAAGAAGAATTCAATTTTGCTTTGAATTGAAATAGAAGTTGAAATAGATTTTGAAACGAATTTTAAAACTATTTATATAATTCGTTTTGAATAGAAATCGACGAAATATATATTATATATATTATATATATAATATAATGGCCTGAATAGAACGCGCCGCGCCGCGGCAGTTCGCGAATTTCGACCATTTATTCCAAACGGACATTGCGGGAGATCCGACCGTCGGATTCTCCTAAAACCGGAACCGTTGGGTTCGTATCGAAAAGAGCTTTCTAACGAATATTAGAAATTTGAAATCTAACGGTTGGATTTGGAGATACGTCCAAATCAAATTCGAAAAAGGTCGCTGTAAGTGCAGTTCGATGGCCATTGATGGAAATCGACTGTACGGGCCTTGATAAAATTATTAAAAATAGTAATAATTTGTGTAAAATCATAAGAAATGATTTGAGAAGAATTGGGATGAAAAACTCCATATTTGAAAAGATAAAAATAGATTTTTATCGAAATGAACTAGTTTTGAACGAGAAATATAATTCTATTTATTTTTAAATAAATAAATTGAATTTGAAAAGGGTTTTAAAAATAACCAGAATTTCCAGTGTTTGCATTGGAGTGGATTTGAATCGAAATTGTCTTCGGAATATTTCGATGTTGGAATTCGTGATTATACAGGTGTTGTTATGGAAATTTGAAAGATATATATTTATATCGTTATTTCCAATACGACATTTGTTAATCGTAGAATTTGATATTGAATATAAGCCGGGATATTTTCTATTCAGAGCTTTGTATTTAATATCAAATGTGATTTGGGTTTGTCGTGAATGGTGTCTTCACTAACACTGTTCTTGAACCCAGTTGAGAAAAGATTAAATCTTTTTATTTAGATTTAATGAAGTGTACCAATTAAATGATATTTAATTGGAATTGAATCGATATTGATTTTTGGGTTTATCGTGGACAGTGTTTTAAATAACACTCGTTCTTTAACCCGATCATTGATGAAATGTGATTTTGGGTTGTCGTGAACGGTATCTTCAATAATACAGTTCTTAGACCTAAAGGAGTTAAGAAAATCAGAAACTAACTGGAGACTAGTTAAGTTGAATAGTTTCCGAGGTATTGATATGATGTTGGTTTCGGCCTTCGGGATTAATACTTAGGGAATTGCTCACTTGCTAATTTACAATTAGGGACTGATTGAAATGTGATGTGATTTTGGGTTTATCGTGAACCGTGTTTTAAATGACACTGATTCTTTAACCCAGTCACAGATTAAAACTAAGTAGAGTTTTAATGAATCTTTAATTGGATTGAAATAATCGAAATGGAGTATCACCAGTTTTGCTCCAGGCGATAGTTAAATCTTTAATTAGATTTGAACGTGAAATGGTAATTGAATTTACCGATAACACCGTGGTGTTAGATATGAAGTATAACCAGTTTTACTTCATGGGATGAATAGGTTGGGATTGGGAAATTAAAACAAATGATTACTTCGGTAAGGTTCGCTAATCCCGACTAGTTTGAATTGAGATTCAAAAATAGAATAAAGAATAAATTCAAGGAATTTATCTTGGATAAAATTAATGGGAACATTTCCCTATGAATGTGAAATTTAGAAACTAACTGTCGGTTGGCCAAGCAAAATGGTTTTCTGGATATTGATCTGATGTTGGTTTCGGCCTTCGGGGTTAATATTTGGGAAGTTATTCTCTTGATTAATTTACGGTTAGTGACTGATGAATTGGAATGAGGCGTATGTTGTGTTTGTGTAACACTTTTATAAAATATACGCGAGTTATTCGGAAAGACCGGGTTTATCCCATTCTGAATAACTGATACGACGATAAGTCGAAGATGAAGACGATGGTCGAAGACCGGAGGTCTTCACGTCGTTTGGGTAATTACTGATGATCTTGATTGGGCTGTACACCCAAGAAGATGGAAACAGTTAGTGATCGTCCAGACGTACTTGGAGATCGATGGATATGCGGGGTACTAGGTGCCTCCGGTTTCGTTCAGACCCAGAACGGACTTGTAAATGGACTGTGTGTCTGACATCGGATTTCATTCTGTGTGACTGATATCGGTTGCATAGGATGGTTTGCCTGTGTGGCATGCTAAGATGCAAATGATCAAGGCTTCTGTTGAAAAGCAAAGTCTTGTGGTGATGATCGAAGCACGGCCTTTGTGGCGTAGCTTTGTGTAACGTTTACCTCGCGTGTTTCACACCCGGTATGAACCAAAAACGGGAGACGGACGTCAGGGAGGGCATGCGTTTCTTTCTAGCTAGAAGTGGC
This sequence comes from Allium sativum, assembly GCA_030737875.1. Lineage (NCBI taxonomy): Eukaryota > Viridiplantae > Streptophyta > Magnoliopsida > Asparagales > Amaryllidaceae > Allium > Allium sativum. Next base: position 74,356,984 of record CM060924.1, read on the forward strand.
GTCAGTGGTTTTACACGCCCTGACGAGTTTGACTTATGTGGTTGTTGCTGTTGCGAGGCGCCTCGGTTATATCGGTTTCGGCCGAATGCATTCTGGTCGGCTGACGGACCAGACTTACGCCCCAAAGGGCGGAGGAACGTATTGCTCAGGCACTATAATCCACATCGGTGGACCGGCCCTGAGGATCCAAGGGGCAGTTGCGGCTGCTCCGGAGACATGGGCTAGATTGTCTCGAATCGGTTGAGGACTATCTTTTGCCTCGGTTCATAGATGGAAATCCAATTTCCAAATACGTGACTTTGCGATTTTATTTGTAAACCTATATATGGCGACATAGTGGCATGGGACGCTCATGTCGCCTATGATTGATACTTATGATTTGAAGTTGTTTTATACACTATGCACTTATAATAGTATCAAATGATTTGTTTTAAACGTATCAAGCATTCTTTGGCTGTTATAAGGGAAAACCCTATCCCCCGGCTTGCGTTGCATTGTGTGATAGGACCTGGGTCTTATAACAGCTTCATTTTTCTTTATTTAGCATTGCGCTGTTTGTTTTATGCACTGGTATTCTTGGGAGGAAACCCGTTCCGTGTTATACGGCGTGGTCCCTTGATTTACCTAATGATTTAAAATAAAGATTAATAACTGTTTTAGTTCTCACACCAGTCCCATGACTGACCTGGAGTTTATTGTTTTAACCTAAACTCTGGGTGCCCTTATTTTGACACGGGCAGCTAGTAGTTTTGGTTTTGCAGATTTATATTCACAGGATCCTGGTTTATAGCTGGAACGATATCCGGAAAGCTTTGTATCCGTATATCTCTTCTAGTTGTGTATTGTATTATTTTCCGCTGCGATGAATTTAAATGTAATTTAAATCTCTGATATTTCTGTGTAATATTCTTTTATACTCTGTATATTCTTGTAATCTGATGCATTGTTGTAATATACAGTGAAATGTTCTTCTGTATGCGTTCTATTTTGTCGTGTTCTAAAACGATAGGGCGTTTCGAACGGTCTGGGTCGGTTTAGCGACTGGTTCGGACCGAGCGAGATTCCTTGCCGTCACACATCTCTCACACGGAGTTAATCAAGTATAGGGTCGTTTGATCATAATTTCATCATTTTAAGTTGTTTTCACCTAGATCTACATCACGGTAAGTATAGTTTCGTTCGAACCACCAAAGGATCTAATCTAGAAACTTAAACTGATAATTCCTATGTTAATTCATATGTAATGCAAGTTAGATCCATTATTTTACTTTATGCATTGATTTATCATGATTTTAGGTGAATTTTATATAATTATTGATGAATAATTGTCATTTTTACATTGTTAATGATTTCTAAAGTGTTTATGGTTGAATTGGTCGCATTATTGTTGTCGTTTGGTGATGATTTGGTCAAAATTGGAGTTATTTTTGGTCAGATCTGGAGTCGAGTGGTTTTTCCATAAGTCAGGTTGTTTTTCCTTAGGTCAGGTCGTTTTATGGACTGGGCAGTTTCATGGACATGGCTTCTTGATGGACTGGACAGTTTGGTGGACCGGGCAAAAGTTCCGGAGCATGGACCGGGCAAAGTTCCGGAGCATGGACTGGGAAAAAGTTCTGGAGCATAACTCATTCAGCCTGAAATGGAGACAAGGGGATGAGATTTGGGTCGTTGGAGAGCTCCAGGTCGTTGGGAGTATGAAAAACTTCGGGTCATTCTGCAAAACTTAGGTCGTTCAAGGGCTTTAGGTTGTGGCCTCCATATGTTGGGTCATGCAAGTGTATAAAGGTGGGCTGTGCTGAGTGGATCGCTGGCACCAGATTTTTGTGCATTTGGTTGGCCGGAATGTTGGAAGGCTCATCGGCTAGTGTGTTGGGTCTCCGAGGGGGATATCAGGTCATTCTCGACCTAGAAGAGTCGGGTCGTGGGAAGATTGGAACGACTTGGTGATGGGTCAATTTCAGGGAAGGGAGACCTGACTAATGTGGACCATGATTGATGATATTTTTGGTTCGAGAATGAATGTGACATCGAAGTGTATTCAAGGTGGAACATCGAGGTGATGTGATGTGTTAGTTGATAGTTATAATGCAATGAATTTGAAGACGACTCCAGGGGTGAGTTCGTGGATAACGGTTGCTCGGGAATTGAACTTGTGCTCATGAACATTCATCAGGATAATAGGCTAGAGATATCTAAGGCTGAGAAACTATTGTTGTCGTAGGTTCTAGCAGATTTAAAGCAGGGGTATAATGGGGACGCCTAAAACACTAGAATTGATTGGTCGAGTAGCCTGGGCAGCTCGACGGGCCTACATACGTTACGTTGTATGACGTATGGAGTTTTTCTAGAACCTTGGTTACCATTAGCCTTGGGTGATGATTGTTTTGCTTGTATCATCTTGTGTAGATTATTCGATGCTGGAGGAGATATATCTTGGGTACTTGACTTATGTTGGTTTAGGCCTTCGGGGCTTGTGCTTGAGGGATGTCGATATCGATTAGGATGGTCTATGCTTGATAACTGATTGTTATGGATATATTGTTCTTTCTAAATTCTTGTTTTTTAAAGTCTATCACTATCGGATGTGTGGAAGATGAGTTTGAATTTCTTCTCTGGTGTTAGCGTAGATTGATGGTTTAATCTACCTATTCTACTGCACTTTGTTGATGATGTTAGATTGAAGTTTTATCGCTCATCAAGACTATTTTCTCACTCAAGATTTTATGATTCCTCTTATTACCTTTGGTTTTTCAGCCGATTTTTGGATGGGTAGACTAAGTAGAAGGTGACAGGTGATAGATCTTGATGAGGGCGATGTTGTCCTGCGATGACGAGTAGGAGGCTGATGTATTATTTTCTATAATGTAGTAGTTGCTTCCGTTGATAGATGTTTCTCTGAGTGCTTGTAGTGAGGCTTATTGTACATACTCTTATATTTCTTTTCCAAGGTTGTAATGGATATTTCAACGGAGTTTTGAAAGGGTTTAAGATTCTTTTCAATTCTCTTCACTATTATTACCTATTGTATATGTTCTATTATATCTTAACCTTGCTTTGTGAGTTATGCGACATGCCTCGCTTGTGTTATCTTACCTTGATGATCGTCCATGGCTGCCTGGCACACCTTTCAGCACACTATTCCTTTTATTTAGTGCAGGAGTTATAGGCGGTCGTCACATTTGGTATCAGAGCTCTGGTTATCGATTTTAGCCAAAGTTTGAAGACGTAATTACGTATGAGAGACGTATTTGTAGATTTTTGATGGATGTATACTATATACTAGTGTATAGTATAATAGAGCTTGAACTCCATTGCAGTTTCTCTTAGAAGTGGACTAATCATTCTATTCTTCAGATTTAGATTGAGTCCTCGATCATCGAGACACACTATTAGGGAGGATACTATTACTGGAGGGGATGATGGCGGTACACCAGATTCCCCAGCTATGCTCGAAGCTATAATGGCAGCGAACATGAGGAAGCTACCCGCTCTAGGAGCAGCCGCGGTAGATGTAGGTGTGACACCCCACGTCCGTTAATGTCACTCTTTATCAGAATGCATTAAGTTTCGTAAAACGTTATAGGTAAACGGAAACAAAAGCATTACAAGACATATATAAAATAACAGCGGAATTTAAAACTTCATTAAATAGAAAAATTGGTGGTCCAAAACATGGTTACATCATAAGTCAGAAATACCGAAAACATTAAAATTTCTGCCTTGTACAAAAATCATCATCGTAGTACAATAATACATAAAAGAGCGTAATCCCCAAAATGTATCCATAGTAGAGAAGATACGAAATCAAGCAGTACATCTAAGCAACTCCAAGCAGAAGAAAAGAGGAATCCTCATCAAGCTTAAGTATTCCCACCCTGAGAACCTAGAGGAAAACAGAAGAGAAAGTAGAATGGGTCAAAAATAAAGTCTAGCGAGTCTAGTTACTTTTAGCATATAACTAAGTAAAAGCATCATGACATGCATATAAGTTGGAGAGAGATAAAATTGTCATAAGGCAGGTATAATCAAGTAAACAGGATAACAGAATAGAACATGCATTGCGCTTCTCTAATACTTTTCTCTGCACTAGTACTAGTATAACAAGAACAAGATGATCCCAACAAGTACAAGATGGTAGACTTCAGTGTACTTCTAGCAAGAGGTTTTGCCCTATACAATAATAGGTAGCCCAGTAGAACTGACAGGTGTTAAACCCCCAACGACAATAATGGTCTCCTAAACAAGCAAGACTAGATGTACCCTACTTACTACCCCAATCGACTCGCTCCCTAACTCGTAGATACTCTATGTTGGTCCTATAGTAGGATGTATCACTTCTTAAAGTGGAAACCCTTTTGTTTACAAGGTGTGCACAAACCATATCTACAAATGTCACATCGTCTTATCTTCCCTAGCAAGCGGACCCATGCACGCACATGAATCCATTGGAACACGCCATCAAATACTCTCACTCAAGTGACTACTTATAATCAGCTCTGTAAGCGTGCCCAGACCCCGACCTAGTTCGGGGTTCCCCATTTGATACCAAGATGGGTTAGTGACTAAAATGGTTACCACACAACAGATGATACAAGCTTCCCCTAGGCTTGCATCCCCACTACTAGGATTCAATAGGTTATGCCTATTGGTTTAACAAGATTGCATAACCCCAACTGGTTAAGTTTGTCAGGTTCATATATATAACCCGTCCCTACATGTTTAACAAGATTAACTTAACCCTCCCACTGATTCAACCAAGTTTACTTAACCCCTACTCAAGTTAACAGGTTCATGAATTCCTTATGGATTCAAACAGGTTAAGTATTACAAGTTCATCACCATTCATTCCTTTATGGTTATCATGCGCCAGACCTCCCGCATTAAGTCTACCACTTGTGGATGCTGGATATGTCGATTGGGTCCAGCCAGACTTCTTCCACAAGTAGGACTTAACCTCGTGTCTTAGCACCGTTACGTGTATGTTTATGCACTTAGACCCCTCACATTAGATTCACCACTTGTGGATGCTGGATATGCCGGGCGGTTCCGGGCAGACTTCTACCAAAACTGTATTCTAACCTCATGCATAAGCGCGGTTAAAATTTCTAATTAATGCAATTCTAGGCATTTTCATTACTAATCAATTATCATGTTAATTATTCCCCAAATCCCCGTCGGATCTACGATACAAGTTATGCTCCAGATTTAGGTTAAGATCAGGATATAGATTATGCCCCCAAATCCCAAGTTTTGGCTCAAGGTACAAATTATGCCCAAATTCCCAATCATGTTTACAATATGAATTATGCCCACAAATTAATATTTCCCAATCATTCCCAAATTCGCGCAGTCGTGTATTTCAGCGATAGGTCTAGGCTCGAAGGTAGCCTGTCTATAAAAACAAAAAGGGAAAAAGAGAGAGAGAAGAGAACAAGAATAGGCACAATAAATAAAACTGGCATATGATGACATAATTAGGCAAACTAACATAATAGGCATAAGGTGACATGATTAGGAATACTAACAGAATAAGGATATCATAAATAGGCATATAGGCACTAGCCAATAGATCAAGTGTACAAGTAATGGAAGATATGGTATGATTCAGGTTACTAACAGGTATAGGCTTAGATCCAAGCTTATAAACATGTCAAGATTACAATTTAGGTGTTTATATCTAAAAGCAACATAAAATCACCTTGATTGGATCTAAAGAACAGAGAATTAATCATAGATGTTGTAGCACAGATCTATGAATACATATAACTTGTTGTTGTAGAAGAACGACCTATTTTACTCTTAGTTGGGGGCAGCACCTCGTTGTCGCTATTGAATTAGATGGATAAAACAATGAGAATGTGGTCTTATTTATAGCCTAGCATCAACGAATCTAGTCAAGAAACAAGTCCACGTTCAGAAACTGAATTCTGCCCAGATCTCGGGAGGGGGGGTCGGCATGGGTATCGACAACCCTGTTGTGGTGTCGACCCATGGGTCGATACTCTTAGGATGGGGGTCGATCCCTAACGGGCCGATTTTCCACCTAATTCTCCCGCCTTTGATTCTGATTTTCTGGAATAGTTTTATTTATACATAAATGTCTTATATTTATATTAACTTCAAACCTTAATATCTTCTTCATACAATGTCTGATTTACACTAACTTGGTGTCTATCTTAAGCAGAATTCCGAGACGAACGCAATGGTGCAGTCCGTTTTAATTAATTCTCAATCTTTAATTAAGTATTCTTTAGTTTATCATTTTAATGTGTTGTAAAATTATGGGGTGTTACATTCTCCTCTACTTAAAGGATTTCGTCCTCAAAACCTCTAAGTTAAGAAGAATGCATATCCTAACATCCATTACCCATGTACTCATCCATAAATCATAGGCATCCTTTGTCCTTAAAAAATTTCTAATGCTTATATGAACATATGCAATGGTGTGTGTGTATATGTCCCCATACTATTGCGAAAGATCAGGCAGTCTACTAATTCAGTTGACCTCCTTAATGCAATGTATGTTAGTGCCATGAATCCAACATGTATGCAAATAATCCTATTATAACATGTAAGTTCTATGCATAATCATTCATCCAAATGCAACATCCCTACGATGATACACCCAATTTCATATATTAAAAGAAGAAAAATGCACACATATTCATATGCAATATGAGAGTGATTGAGCTGATCTAGTGCCTAATGTGTGGGTATATGCGTCCACGAGCAACGACTAGCAAACACTTGCATCCACTTGCATCCGTCAAACATAACATGTCTTAAACACGTGTTTACATCCATGGAATTCCTACCTAAAGGTCGAAGATTCGATTGATAGGATATACTTAAACGATAGAAACAAGCATGAATAAAAGCTTTGGAAAAAGGGAGTTAAGAACATATCCTTGAAAAGAAAAGGGTATGAGGCGCGTGTCTTGTCTTCAGTCTCCCAAGTTGATTCTCCTGGTTATCTCCCCATTAAACCTTCATCAACTTGACCTCTCAGTTGCATAGCTTGTTAACCTCTGATCCAAAAATATGGGTAGGAACTCGTCAAACCGTCGCCTCTGATTCCACCTCTACTTCCTCAAGCAGACTCGGCTCAACTACTTTTGCGGTATCATGCAAACACTTCCTTAATTGAGAAACGTGGAAAACATCATGAATGTCGGACAGTCTCTCTGGTAGCTTTAATCTATAGGCCATTTAGCCTATCCTTTCTGTTATGGGAAATGGGCCTACAAATCTTGGTGCCAACTTCCCTATAGATCCAAAACAAACTACATTCCTCAAAGTTGATACCTTGATGAAAACCATGTCTCCCATCTCAAACTCAATATCGGTCCTTCTCTTGTCTGCGTAGGACTTCTACTTGTCTTGAGCTGTCTTCATGCACCTTCGAACAAGATCAATCTTTTCTGAAGTTTCTCTAATCATCTTTGGTCCAAGTAAAAGCCTTTTTGTTGATTCCCATCAACAAGTCGGTGATCTACAGGGTCGTCTGTACAATGCTTCGAAGGGTGCCATGCCAATACTAGCCTAGTAACTATTGTTGTAAGCGAACTCTACTAAAGGAAGATGCTTTTCCCAAGTCCCTCTAATTAAACTCTAGGATACACAGCCTTAAAAGATCCTCAAGAACTCTATTCACCCTTTCCGTGTATCCATTGGTCTGGGGGTGATAAGCGATGCTCAAACACAACTATGTACCTAATGCTTCTTGCAAGCTCCTCCAAAACTCACTACTGAATATAGGGTCATGATCACTCACAATACTAGAAGGTACTCCATGCAGATGGACTATCTCATGAAGATAAACTACTGCCAACCATGCCGTTGTCCTTTTACTCTTAATAGGAATGAAATGGGCGCTCTTTGTAAGCCGGTCCACTACAACCCAAATACTGGTGTTGCCTTTCCTCGGTCTAGGAAAATTATCAATGAAATCCATAGAGACGCTCTCTCACTTCCACTGCGGGACTTCCCAAGGATGAAGTAAACCACCGGGCTTATTTTGCTCAGGCTTGACTTGTTGGCAAATCAAACATCGAGGAACAAACAGCGCCTTATTTTCTTCATCCCAGCCCAAAAGAAAACCCTCTTCATATCTCTATACATCTTATCAATCCCTACATGAATAGTCATACTAGAAAGACAGGCTTCCTCAAGGATTGTCTTCAACAGACTCCCAACTCGGGGAACACAAAGCCTTCCATCTTGTCGCAACCTCCCTCAATCATCCGTGAAATATCTACCGAGGTGACTAGAAGTCTCTCCTCTACTGAGCCTATCCAAGATATCTACTAGCTGTGGGTCATCTCGTTGCGAGTCCCTATCTAGTTGAACAGAGTAGGTCACACCTCTAATGATGCTAATAAACCAAGTGCGGTGGAGGGTCTAAAATCAAAATTCGTAATAAACTCCAAGCTTTTCCTCTCCACAAATAGAGGACTCAAGGTCATCCTTTTCCTACTCAATGCGTCTGCCACCACATTACCATTGCCAGGTGTATAAGCAATCTCAAAATCATTGGACGCTAGGAACTCCATCCATCTTTATTGCCTTAAATTAAGTTCCTTCTGCAAGAACATGTACTTGAGAGATTTATGATCAGTGTATAACTCGAACCTCTCTCCTAGTAGATAATGCTCCAAGTCTTAAGTGTGAATACTATGGCAGCTAAATCTAAGTCATCTTAGGGTAGTTCTTCTCATGAACTCTTAGTTGTCTACCTCCATAACATATTACCCTTCCTTCTTGCATCAGAACCACACCAAGCCCTGTACCACATGCATCAGTGTATACTATGAACACTTTGTTCCTGTTAGGCAAGGACAAGACTGGGGCTGCTATCAAAGCCCTCTTCAATCATTGAAAAGCATCGTCACACTCTATATCCCAAGAAAATGTCCGATTTTTCTTCGTCAGTCTGGTGAGTAGGGCTTATATCTTTGTGAAGTCCTTAATGAACTTCCTATAATAGCCCGATAATCCAAGAAAACTTCTCACCTCTGTTGCATTCTTTGGGATCTGCCAATCTTGAACTGCAACTACCTTCACGGGATCTACTGCTGTTCCATCTTCAGAGACCACATGCCCTAGAAATTTCGCTTCTTTTCTCCAAAAATGACATTTGGAGAATTTCGCCTTGAGCTGGTGCGCACAGAGAATTTTCATAACATCTCTCAAATGTAGGGCATGCTCTTCCTTGTTCTTCGAGAAAATCAAGATATCATCAACAAAGACCACAATGAACTTATTTAGAAACTCCCGAAACACCCTACACATCAGATCAACAAAATAGGCGGATGCATTCATCAACCCAAAAGGCATAACGAGGCACTCGAAGAAACCATCTGGAGCTCTAAAAGCGGTTTTGTCTATACTATCCTCGGCCACCCTCAACTGATGAAACCCTGTGGCCAAGTCTAACTAAGAGAAAACAGATGCACCAACAAGCTGGTCAAACAGGTCATCTATCCTCGGAAGTCGGTGCCTATTCTTTTTAGTCAGTTTATTCAACTCCCTATAATCCACACATAAGCGAAGCAAACCATCAGCCATAGTTGCGAATACTACTGGAGCACTCCATTCAGATATGCTTTGCTTAATAAACCCTTTCTCAAGTAGCTCCCCTACTTGTTTGCTGAGCTCCCTTCTTTCTCTTGGAGCCATATGGCGCACAAACAATGCAACTGGTTTTGCATTGTCCACCAAGTATATATGGAAATCAATCTCCGCCTCGGAGGTAAGCCCCGAACGTCCTCAAAAACATCAAGATACTCACATGCTACTGGTACAAATCGTAAATCATCGATAGACGCATCAAGCGACTCTAGGAAACTAAGCATGACAGACCATATAGGGTCACAAGAAATCTCGAAGGTCCTCCCATGGCAAGTCAAAAGTCTAACGACCCTCGTCTTGCAATATAAAATGGCACCATGCATGGCTAGCTAATTCATCCCTAGAATCAAACCATAGCCAATGAAACTAAGCACATAGGCGTCACATTCAAACTCGACGCCTAACACAGATAGTTTCAAATCCCGACAAATAATAGACAAATAGTCGTACCACCAATGGGATTTGAAACAACAACGAGATCCAAAACCATACTAGTTCTAAGGTGTAGAGACTCAACCGCAGAATCAAATATAAAAGAATGTGAAGCGCTAGAATCAACAAGTGTTCTAACTGGATGATTGAAAAGAGAAATCAAACCATCGACGAAAACTTTCCTACCTCTCTCTGGCGCACTGGTCACGAGAGCATGCATTTTCCCTCCAGAAGATCCTGCCCTTTGACCCTATCCTTGCCTCACCAGGCAGTCCTTGATAAGATGTCCGACCTCTCCACAATGGAAACAAGTGTTCTTTCTTTTCTTTCAATCCTTGATTACATAGCCCTCGCGTCCACAATGATGACATTCCCTCTTATCTCGAGCTTTGTCGTTCTTACCAACCTTCTTTTGTGCTGTTGTTCTTTCTTGGGACACACTTTCTTGTTTTGTGTTTCTTCAACCTTAGCCTCTTTCTTTTCACCATTATCTTCTTTATGCATCAATGCCATATCAACAAGTTTCTCAAAAGTTGCTCCCATTGAATATGAGGCATATCCAACCCATGGAGGGGTTCATTCAATCCTCTAGCAAACCTCAAAGCCTTCTTGTGCAGGGTATTTACTAGCTCCAAACCAAACCTCGTCAATTGGTTAAACTTATTAACATACTCCTTCACAGACAAGGCTCCTTGATTAAGTGCTAAAAACCTTTCCATTTTCATGCTTTGCTTGGCTTGAGAAAGAAATCTCATTTCGAATCTCTGTCATAAATCATCCTAAGTCTCCATTGGACGCCTTGCTTGCGTCACTTCCCACCAAAACGAGGCCTCACCTTTCAACCGCCAAACGGCCGATTGAATCTTCCTATGGTCGTCAGCTTCAAAAATCCCAAACAAATACTTTGTCTCTTTAAGCCAATATCTTGCTTCTACAAAAGTCTTAGTTCCTCGGAATGGCTTCCCCCCCATAGAACAAAAGTCTTTGCATACTTTAACGAAATTATCGGCACGTGAAGGAGGAGGAGGAAGAGGAACAACGGGTGCAACTGGGGGAGGAACGTCTGCTTGACCTCTGGAAGGCATCCTGGCCTCAAGATACTTACAGAATCAACCCAGTATCGTAACGCCCTCAGGAATATTAGGTTCCCTAGACATGCTAAAAAGAAAAGGGATTTAAATAGAGAATCGAAAGGTATTTCATATGGCTTTGGGGAATATGTTTTTCAAAACAAGTTTTTCCTTGAAAATGCTTTCTTTTAAAACCTTTTTAAAAATAATTTTCAAAATCTTTTATCGAATCTTGTAAACTTTAGCTCTGAACTAAATGTGACACCCCAAAATATAGCCATGGTGGAGAAGATACGAAATCAAGCAGGACATCTAAGAAGCTCAAGCAGAAGGAAAGAGGAATCTGGATCAAGCTTAAGTATACCCACCCTAAGAACCTGGAGGAAAACGAAAGAGAAAGAAGAGGAAACAAAATGGGTCATACATAGTCCAGTTACTTTTTGCGTATAAATAAGTAAAAGCATCATGATAGGCATATAAGTTGGAGAGAGATAACAGTGTCATAAGGAAGGTATAACCAGGTAAATAGGATAATAGAATAGAACATGCATTGCTCTTTTCTAATACGTTTCCCTGCACCAATACTAGTATAACAAGAACAAGACGATCCCAACAAGTATAAGATGGTAGACTTAGGTGTACTTCTAGTGAGAGGTTTTACCCCATACACTAATAGGTATCCCAATAGAACTGATAGGTTTTAACCCCCAATGACAATATTGAGATCCTAAACAAGCACGACTAGATGTACCCTACATACTATCCAAATCGATCCTCTTCCTAACTCATAAATGCCCTGTGCTGGCCCTATAATAGGATGTATCACTTCCTAAAGTCACAACCCTTTTGTTGACAAGATGTGCACAAACCATATCTATAGATGTCATCGCGTCTTATCTTTCCTAGCAAGCGGACCCATGCATGCACATGACTCCATTGGAACGCGCCGTCAAACATCTTCACTCAAGTAACCTCTTATAATCAGCTCAGTAAGCATGCCTAGACTCCGACCTAGTTCAGGGTTCCTGTTTGATACCTTGATGGGTTATTGACTGAAACAGGTCCCACATGACGAACGATACAAGCTTCCCCCTAGGCTTGCATGCCACTAGGATTTCAACAGGTTATGCCTACTGGTTTGACAAGATTGCATAACCCCAACTGGTTAAGTTTAACGGGTTCATATGTGTAACCCGTCCCCACATTTTTAACAAAATTAACTTAACTCTTCCACTGATTGAAGCAAGTTTTCTTAACCCCTACTCAAGTTAACAGGTTCATGTAATCCTTATGGATATGAACAGGTTTAAGTATTACAAGTTCATCACCATTAATTTCTTTATGGTTATCATGCGCTATACCTCCTACATTTAGTCTACCACTTGTGGATGCTGGATATGCTGGTTGGGTACGGGCAGACTTCTTCCACAAATTGGACTTAACCTCGTGTCTTAGCACCGTTACATGTATGTTTATGCACTTAGACCCCTCACATTAGATTCACCACTTGTGGATGCTAGATATGCCAGGTAGTTTCGGGCAGACTTCTACCATAAAGTGTAATATAACCTCATGCTTAAGCGCGGTTACAGTTTCTAATTACTGCAAATCTAGACGTTTTCATTACTAACCAATTATCAAGTTCATTATGCCCCAAATACCCATCCTATATACGATACAAGTTATGTCCCAGATTTAGGTTTAGATCAAGATATATATTATGCCCCCAAATCCCAAGTTTTGGCTCAAGGTACAAATTATTCCCCATTTCCCAATCATGTTCACAATATGAATTATGCCCCCAAATTAATCATTCCCAATCGTTTCCAAATTCATACATTTGCGTATGTCAGCGATAAGCCTAGGCTCGAAGGTAGCCTGACTATAAAAACAAAAAGAGAAAGAGAGAGAGAAGAGAACAAGAATATGCATAGTAAATAAAACCGACATATGATGACATAATTAGTCAAACTGACATAATGGGCATTAGGTGACATGATTAGTCAAGCTAACAGAATCAGGACATCATGAATAGGCATATAGGTACTAGCCTATAGATCAGGTGTACCAGTAATGGAAGATCTGGTATGATTCAAGTTACTAACAGGTATAAGCTTAGATCCAAACTTACAAACATGTCAAGTTTACAATTTAGGTGTTTATATCTAAAAGCAACATAAACTCACAGTGATTGGATCTAAAGAACAGAAAATTAATCGTGGATGTTGTAGCACAGATCTCTGAATATGTATAACTTGTTGTTGAAGAAGAACATGCTATTTTACTTTGAGTTGGGGAAGCACCTCGTTGTCTCCATTAATGTAGATGAATAAAACAATGAGAATGAGGTTTTATTTATTGCCTAGGGTCAACAAATCTAGTCAAGAAACAAGTCCACGTTCAGAAACTGAATTCTGCCCAGATCTAGGATGGTCAACATGGTGTCGACACCCTTGTTGTGGTGTCGACCCATGGGTCGACACCCATAGGGTGGGGGTCGACACCCATAGGGTGGGGGTCGACCCCTAACGAGCCGATTTCCTACCTAATTCTCCTGCCTTTGATTTTGATTTTCTGGAATATTTTTAGTTATATATAAATGTCTTATATGTATATAAACTTCAAACCTTAATATCTTCTTCATACGATGTCCGATTTACGCAAAATTGGTGTCCATCTTAAACAGAATTCTGAGACGAACGCAATGGTGCAGTCTGTTTTACTTAATTCCCAATGTTTATCATTTTAATGTGTTATAAATTTACGGGGTGTTATAGTAGGGGTTCAGGTACAGATGCCTAGAGTGGTGGAATTTGCGAAGCTAAGCAAAGACTTCACTACTCTAAGAGGGAAGCCGTTTAAGGGACATAGAAGATTGTAGATATTCAAGGGTGTCTTGATACTTGCATTCGGGTCTTTGGAGACTTGGGAATTGGTGATGCGACTAAGAGGAAGTTTTCATCGAGAAAGATACAGGGCAGAGCTATGGATTGGTGGAACTCTGTCACTCTAGAGACTCCAGAAAATGATATTTCATGGAAGCAATTCCAAGTCAAGTTTGAGACAAAGTTTATTTCTACCATTTACAAGTCTATTCTACTTAAGAGGTTTGTCGAGCTTAAGTAGAATGGTTGACCACTGTTAGGGTATGTTTTTGATTTTGAATCTTGGTCCAAGTATGCTCGTTCGTATGATAGGACTCCTTATCAGAAGAACGAGAAGTTCGTTATAAGCATATGTGCCGCTTGTTTTCGGAACCCGAGAATTGCGATAAACCTTTTGTTGTGACTAATCCAGTTGGGGGTTCGTCCGGTTTGTGTATGTTTTGTCATGGTCTAGTGTTATCGAGTCATGGTTGCTCCATTGTGTGTGATTGCTTTGTTTTGAACTTCGTTGGGTTTAGGATTAATTTGGCTATGGACTGGCTCAAGAGGTATGCGGCAAAAGTGGATTGCGAGAAGCTGGAAGTGATAGTTGGGAATGTGGAAAGGCGAATGGCTGTGATTCGATGTAAACCCAAAGATGGTCTCTTAGTGAGCAATTTATATTCGCTTGTGATTACACGAGAAGACTTGTCATTAGTACCTATCGCCAGTGAGTTTGATGATGTCTTTGAAGAAGTCAAAGGGTTGTCGCCGTATTATAAGATTGAGTTCAGAATCGATTTGGTCGAGGGTGCTGGACCTATCATTATGCCCCTTAGGCAGATGGCGCCTAAGGAACACCGAGAGTTAGAGGTGAAAGTACGTAACCTTTTGGGAAAAGGATTCATTCAAAGAAGTGTATCCGAATGGGGTGCACCGGTTGTGTTTGCAACCAAGGCTGATGGATCTTTGAAATTGTGTGTGGACTACCGTGAGCTTAACAAGGTGACCAAAAGGAACAAGTATCTATTGCCGAGGATAGACGACTTGTATGATCAGCTTCACGAGACCAAGGGTTTTCCTCAGATGGATTTGACAACGAGATTCCACCAGTTGAGGGTGGCAATGGATAGTGTGCTGAAGACTGCTTTTTGGAAACCATCCGTTTTCTTCGAATGGTTGGTGATACCATTTGGGTTGATTGACGTACCAGCGTATTTCGTGGATCTTATGAATAGAGCGTTCATAGATCAGTTAAGCAAGTTTGTGCTCGTGTTTGTGGATGATATTCTGGTTTACTCCTGGAACGAGGAAGCACATAAGACGTACTTGCGATTTTTTTTGGAAATCTTACGAAAGAATCAGCTGAAGGCTAAGTTTTTGAAGTGTCATTTCTGGAAGAGCGAAGTAAAGTTCTTGGGCGATGTAGTTTCTGGAAATGGAATAGCGGTTGACCCCGCTAAAGTGGCAGCAATTCAGGACTGGGATAAACCTAAGAATGCGACGGATTTGAGAAGTTTCCTTGGATTAACAGGTTATTACCGACAGTTTATCTAGGATTTCTTTAAGATAGTTGCACCATTAACATGATTGACGAAGATAAACCAAGTGTTCACGTGGGATGCAAAGTGTGAGCAAGCTTTCGGAATCCTGAAAGAGGGACTGACGAGTGCTCCTGTTTTGACCATTCGGAACGAAAATGAAGAGATGGTGGTTGACACCGATGCATGCGGTACTGGGCTCAGAGCAGTACTAATGCAGAAGGATAAAGCTGTGGCCTTTGTGAGTCGACAGCTAAAGTCGCACGAAAGGAGTTACCCAACTCATATTTGGAGTAGGTAGCGATCATGTTTGCTTTGAAGATGTGGAGACATTACCTGTTGGGAGTTCGATTCAAGTTGTTTATGGATCACAAGTCGTTGAAGTACCTCTTCTCCAAAAAGGATTTGAATCTTCGGCAATAAAGGTATTTAGAGTTTCTGGCGTCATCTGATCTTGGTATAGCCTATACTCCTTGTAAAGGTAACGCAGTGGCGGGTGCGTTGAGTCGAACTCAAGCAAGTTTTGGGAGCAATGTTTTCAGAATGAAAAAGCCACGAGTACTTGGCAGGATTTAATTTCAGACCACGTGTAACATCCCGGTATTTGACTGCCTTTATAATACAATTTATTTCGGGATTTCTTTTAATAAATAATAAATTGTGAATAAATAATGAATATTGAGAAAATTCCAGATATGTATATATTTCAATAATTTAAAATTTACGACCAGTGTATATATGAATATAAAAGCGTTAAATAACGTTGTATAATTTTGTTTATATTTTTTCAAACTCTGGCTAGTTAAAAATCTAGATAATATTAATTACAAATATTATCGGAAAAATTGAATAACAATTTGTTGTTAATCTTAAGTGTATACTTGCTATATTATACACATATGCAAGTAAATGATGCTTTATATTTAGTTGCACTTAACTTGTTCTTAATATATATGTATAAATAAATAAATCAATAAGTAAATTAAGTAATTTGTCAATTGTTTCATCTATAAGCGTATAAGTACACATGACATGATATTGATAAGAACATGATATAATCTAAAACCAGGGAAATACTTAAATGCCAAGTAAAATCTTGCAAGATATTTTTAATGAATTATACACAAATGCACAAGGACTTCCTAGAACCAGCTACACCCTGAACATATATATATTTGTAGCATGCACTAGTCTAAACTAATGTATGGTCATTTCCATAGCTAGTAGGAGCATTGCATCATCAACATGCCCATTCAGCAAATCTGCAAGCACATTTAGTAGATATATTGCTTAATACTTAAGCAATTGCATATTTAATCCATTTCAGCACATTCACATGGCTGGTACGAGTAAAGATGCACCCCAAGGATAGCATGATCGTGGTATTTTAGCATTGGCAGTAGGATTTGTTTTCGAGTTACCATACATTTACCTCTTTTCAATGAAATGAAGTTGTAGCTGAACACTAGCCTAAAACCTAACCTTTCTAATCAAGTGAAGTAGTAGTGAAACATGCAATCTTTGTGAAAGGGTCTGCAAAGTTTAAATAAGACAATAAATTATTATTAAATTTTTTCTATAAATACACACATACTTCATGATTTCCCTTACACAAATCAGGCAAACAGGTCTGAAACCAAGAATTTGAACACTAGAAGAAAAACAAAAAGCTAAAACCCGAAGCTAAGAAATGGCAGGGAAAAACAAGTGAAAGCATGGAAACAGAGGAGGAATTATACGGTGAGTAAACCCCTTTCTCCTTTTAAACCTATAGTTTATATGTATGTCACTGCAAACATATATGTATTTTTATATGTGGTATGTACACAAATTTGATCTTTATATTAAATCAGAGAAAAAGAAAAGCAGATCAGAATGAAATTAACATTTGTTTTATTAGTGTAGTTGAAATTGCCATTTCGCCAAAATGACCAGTAAATAGGAAGAAGAAGCATATTAAGCAAAAGAAACATATGGGTTGTTATAATAAAAGCAACATTGATTTTAAACGGCATAATAGAATCAATTATATTGGATTTTATTCACAATCTCGTGATCTGGAACCATAGAAAATAAGAAAATATTGACAGGGATACTTTTTTTTTTTTGAAATTGGGTAAATATTTTAGTATGCATTTTCAGCCCAAAAAGGGATGATTACAAAACCGGCCGAAGCTCATGTATCTCGCCATTCACTAAATAGATACATTAAATACAACTAGAACCTTCCGCAAATAAAACCCATCGTCTTCTCCTTTTCAAATCATTTCCTTTGCTAATCAACGTCATTTCTGGCATTATCATGGCGGATCAAATTCTCTACTGGTTCCTAGAGTTTGTGCCGACGCTACCTTCAGATCCCTTTCTGACCATCCAGCGAGTACAGATTCCAAGCTATCGATATCTACCCTCCCTCCGATTCGTCTTTTACTTAGTTTAATGTCAATAATAGCCATTTTACATACTACCTCCACTGTGTTTGTTTTCTCTTTGAAAATTCTTGCATTTCTTTCTCTCCATATTGCGGCAACAACATACGTCAAGGCAACCTTGTCGAATTTGGCTATCAGACGATCGTTGTTTGGGTACTTGGCCAGGTAAGTTGCAATTAACTGTAAATCCCAAATTTGATTCAATGGGTCCACTTTTATCTTACAATTTTGAGCAATAGCTTTAGAATAGTTGCATGCAAAAAATAGATGCTCGTGTGTTTCCTCCGCAGCACTGCATAGTACACATAATCTATCTTGTGTTACTCCCCATTTGTATAATCTGTCACGTGTTGGTAGTCTTTGCATGAAGGCCTTATAAGCAGTAAAAGAGTTTTTGGGTGCAAATTACTTTATCCCAAATAATTTTACTCCATATCTTGTTCTCATGTTTCGTACGAACAGAGTTCCAAGCATTCTTAATGACAAAACCTCCTTTTGAGTTATTCCTAACTCATATGTCATTATCACGACCAGAAAAAATAGGCATAGCTTGAATTTTCTGAGTTAAATCAAGTCATTTATCCATCCATTATGGCAGGGATACATAATATAGATTTCTCATTTTAGATGCCTAAACGGCTATTAAACAACAAGAAGGTAAGTTATATAGGAGTAGCTTGTATTTGTGATAGACTAAGATAATATAGTATGCCAGTTCCTTGTTGTTATTATTTTTGTTGTTGTGTTGATTTTCATTTTTCTTTATGAAATTTTGGTAACCACGTCTATGCTAAAAGAGGAAAATAATTTTAGTACAAAAACTATGCTCAACCATTTCGTGTGAAATAAATAATGGACACTTGAAACTGTAGCTACGAAATGGTACAAGGCTCTTGTTGTCATCAAATCATTTCACCATCCTGAAACTATAAAATTTAATGAAATACGTACGTGTAGATATATGGATCACTGTATGCTACTTTAACATATACAATGGATCTATGTCAACTTAAGTAGATCTACATCAGACCGATGCTGAATGATTTGTTTGTTGATAACTATTAAGGGGTGGCTGTCTACCACAAAAGCTTCTTTATTTATACTTAATTAATAGCTTGCTAATTCAACTTATACACTACTTTAAAGAAAAAAAGAAAAAGAATATTCTGGAGAGGTTGAAAACAAAACAAAATAAAACATTAGTTTAATAAGAATCTTGTATTAAAACTGGTGTATCCAAGTATAATGGATCAATTTAACGTCAGTAGTATAATCATAGTTATACTGTTAAAACAAACTACACATTGGTGAGAGAGAATATTATGACATATATTATATGTAAGAAATGTTTGAGTATAAAACACAGTATAACAAATCATGAGTTTAATTTCACTTCATAAGTAGTAAAGCAGTCCTGGCAAAATCCTCTGTTATTGCCTGTTTACTACAAGAAGTCCTGGAGCTTGAACGGTGAGTCAATGGCGACCCTGGTCGGAGATATGACTTGCGAAGATGGTCCGAAGGGTAAGCGAAGCAGTGGGTTATAGGTGCAAGGGCACGGTGAAGTGTGTACACAACTGTGTACATGTGTGAACCTATAGTGTTTGGGATCTTTTTATGAGAAAGGATTACTGAGGATTCGTTAAAGGGAAGAAGGGTTAGTGTCTTAAAATGGTCCTGTTTGAGTAATCAAGTATGAATAAAATTAATGGATATATGCAAGGAAGAAAGATAACAGAAAGAAACAAATAAAAAGCAGAAAGGAGAAACCAGGTTAAAAATGAGGAAAGCATAAGATTGGCAAGGATTCCCATTGTTGTAACAATCAGGAAGAGGTCGTTGTGGTGACTTATGGCTCGGCATTTATATGAATCTTGGTTGGCGTGTAAACAAAAAGATAAGCATGTTCTTTTAGTAAATCTTTGAACTTAATGAAGGGTGCTTTTGGGCATGCACTGGTTTAGAAGTTAAGGAGGCATGTTTGTTTTTGGATAATTGCAGCAAATGTTAGTGATGGTGCATGGGCGCACAGTTTTGAGGCAAAATAAACAAAAGAAACAAATTATGAAATATCAAGGAAAGTTTAAATAAAGTTAAACAATCATAGAAGGGTAATCAAAAGAATAAGTAAATAATTTAATAACATAGTCAGTAGAAAAAGTAAGGAAGAAACAGAGAATGGCGCGTGCAGATGAGTTGGCCAAAATTGTTTTGCTTGGAGTTTAAATGGGTGGGTGACCGTAATGGTTTTCGGGGATCGGAGAGGGGTTCGTGGTATTGATCAGAAGGAAACCACGTAGAGGAAAGTGAGTGTGCAAGTGCACGGCATGCACACTGTGTGCATATGACAGGTAGGAATGGAGAGAGAGTGAGGCATTTCAATGTGTACCTGCATTGTGCGTGAACATGAACATGAACAAACTAGTGCATGGTGGGTTTAATGTAAGAAGCGAGAGTACAAACTGGAAGTGGGCATTCAAAAGCAGGAGGAGCAGTCGTTCTTGAGGGATGGCGGTGTAAACATTAACGGGCTCGACCTAATTTTTGTAAAAACGCATATAAAATAAATTAGAAGGAACCGAAAGAAGAAGTGAAAATAAGATACTGGCAAATAGAAGAAAGCGACAAATGAATGAAAAAAATGGTGAGAGAAAGGGGTATGTAGAAGTAGAATAGTGCGTAGGGAGTTGGCATGTGGGTTTGTCATGCTTACGTGGTATTGGGTTTGGGCTCAGCCCTATTTGATTTTTTTTTAAAAAAAATAGAGCAAGGGACAAAACGTTAAGAAGTAAAGTGGATGGAAAAATGGTACAGTGTTTTTTTACAAGCGAATAAATGTACGTGGGGTGTGTGTAAATGGGCCGGGTAGGGCCAATATATATATATATATATATATATATATATATATATATATATATATATATATATATATATATACACACACACATATATATACATGTGTGTGTCTGTGTATATATATAAATGAACTTTTATAAAGGGAATTTTAATTGACATTTAATTTAAACATATATATGTATATATGTATATGTATATAAATATATCATGTA
Organism: Allium sativum; assembly: GCA_030737875.1. Taxonomy (NCBI): domain Eukaryota; kingdom Viridiplantae; phylum Streptophyta; class Magnoliopsida; order Asparagales; family Amaryllidaceae; genus Allium; species Allium sativum. Next base: position 74,378,021 of record CM060924.1, read on the forward strand.
CAATGGATGATCGAATTGGAAATAAAAAGAAATGAAAAGAAAAGATATAGAAACTACTTTAAGTTAAATTATGATATAAATATATTTACATATTTAAATTTTATAGATAAATGTATATAGTAGAACAAGAATTGATGTTCTTATAGAGTTTTTTCGTTTAAGTATAGTTGAGTCAATCAATGGTTTATATCAGTGACTCAACATGAGTATCGAGCTTAAACAATTTAATTCTAATAATTGATTTATTGAAAGTGATTTAATACTAAATATCTTTTAAAAATTACCAAACATAAATTTAACGTGAATGAAGATAACGCGTAAACGATCAGTAATGATCTGTAATGCAGTAAATACTAAATTAATTAATCAATTAATTGTTTTCATTAATTTCGTTGTGTTTAATTGTGTAATTCTAATCATATATTCTTCTTTGACATCTTTCAGTGGAATTAAAACATCGGTCCACTATGTATTGACTGGATTGTTTCAAACACCGTATTAGCAGAATAAACACCGTTCTGCTAATTATTGGTTTGATATACTTTATCAGTAATTATATTTGTGTTGAGGTGTTACGTTATGAGTAGAAATTATTGTATTTTACTTACATGTTTTTTTGTTTGTTTATGTAAATTAGATTAACAAATCAAATATCGACTGTTATAAGAACTGATATAGGCCATGGGAACTGCTAAGTTGTAATTTCTGTAAAGCAACTCAGAAATAAATACCAAGATAAACATTCAAATACATATTATTTTATGACTTAGGAGATCCAATGGTATTAAACATGTTTGTTTTATTTTATTTTATATCCAAATCTGGATCTTTTCGTTATCGTTTTTAAAGAGACTGAAATTTAATTCCACTTCGATTCGATATAGACATTATAAGTCAGAGATGTTACTGAAGACTATTAAAGACGGAGTATTGCAAAAGCTGTTTCGTTTACAGGATAGTTCCTTCGGTTTGTCCAATCCCAGGACAACTTATATAGATGAAGATCTGACAGAGTATGCCTAACCGATCACGTATGTTGATCTCTTCAAACGTATTTATGTTGGTGGTAGAGGAATTCATTTCTCTTGCTTTATACCCGTAATATATTTTTTGGGAAGTTAATTAGTGGTTGGCGGTATTGACGATGTGGCATTCAAAGAAATGATTGTTAAAAGATAAAGTTCAGCCTCAAGCCTCACAACCGGGAAGTGACAAAAATCGGGCAGGCAGTATAGCTATGTGGGTCGCTCCCATTAGGGTGTATTTTCACCATCTAGAGAATATCTATTTTGTTACATCTTTTCATCTCTGTATCTCCCGGGAAACGGTAGCTACGCAACCGTAAGGTGACAATATATTCGATACACTCAAGAGAAATGAGTGGTCGGTCATGTGTGGCCGGGTTGCAAGACGTTCTCGTTGAACCCAGTGTATTCCTTTCTAGATATATACTATCGGAAGGTGGTTCCTTACCTTTTCATAGTTGGAAATCGATTATCCAATAAGCGCTCGTGGTTTTGATTGTATACTACGTACGTAGAGACTGAGATGCAAGTGATCTGCTTGATTGCGATTTATTTGTATTTAGACATTATTATAATATCAACAGAATTTTGTTTTCAAAATGTTTTGGGTTATCGTACGATAAAATCCATCCATGTTTATGTGTGGATCGGTCTTACGATTATCTTTTCTTTCAAAATGTTTTTGTAAGTTAAACAAGTGTTCTGGATTCTCATAAAGGAAAAACCCGTTCCGTTTTTACGGCGTGGTCTTATGAGATATCCTTTTTCAGAATCAGTTTGTTTTAAAATTACTTACTCACATCACTCCCATGACTGACCCAGAGTTAAATTTTTCTATGTTTTCCTTAAACTCTTGGGTGCCCAAATTTTGTATGAGCAGTCAAGTAGTTCAGGATTTTACGGATTTATTTGGAGGAGCTTGAAGCAGAAGGCTTCAACATTAGATATTTACAGTTTATTTCCGATGTATTGTATATGTGATGTACTCTGATGATATATGTAAGTCCAAACCCAGTTTGTATTTCAAAAGTGAATATATATATATATATATATATATATATATATATATATATTATATTTTGTTCCGATGCGATTGTGAGATTCTGTGGTGTTGTTCAGTTCGATCTTCTATCTATTTTTCTTCTATTCTAAATTTCTTTCTTTCTATTTCTCATCTTCTAACTTCTTTCTATTAATGATTCGTATTTTCGTGCAATTTGGATTGGACGTGAGTTGTATTCAGTCAATTAAATTAGTATGGATTTTCGGGTTGTTACAGTTGGTATCAGAGCTGAAGGTTGAGTGGTAACCTTGGCTCTGTGGCGTCGCTCGATAGAGATGGGGTTAGTAATACCGTAAATTGAGTTTGAGTGTGTATATATATATGAACGCGTATTTGTTATTTAGTATTAAAATATTGTTTTGTATTGTGTTTGATTGGTTTGCCGAGTAGTTTATGAATTCTGGTCGATCGGTATGATCAATTGTATCGATAGGTGTTTCTAAACACTTGAATAGAGTAATCCAACACAATATTGGTTTCAAAGTTGGGTTAATGAAATAATTTTGCCCAAAATTATATTTTGGTTATAAAATAATAAATTCTGTGGACTTATTATTATATATAGAGATGTGTCGATTGTTAATACTTGAAATAGCTATATATAACCAAAGTAAATTTGTATAAGGAAGAGATATGCAACTAAGACAAACTGGAAATTTGTTGAGTAAAACAAAATGGTTAAGGAAAATTCAAAGGTTTTGAATTTAAAAGAAATCAAGATATATGATTTCAAACTGGTTTGGAATCAAAATTGGGAATCTAGATTCTGGAGTTTGAAAATTTAACTGGAGTTAAGAAATTGGAACCTAACTGGAGATTGGTTGAGTTAAGCCAATTTCTGAGTATTGGTCTGATGTTGATCACGGTCTTCGGGGTCGGTACTTAGAAGATTATTTTCTTACCGATTTACAGTCAGAAACTAATGAATGTTGAAGAGGAGTGTATAAATTAGAAATGGAAATGTATTCCAACCATAATAACAGATAATTCTGGTTATGAAGCTGGCCGTGTTTGATAGCTGATTGCTGATATGTTGAATGTCTTGATTGCTATGAATTGTTTGGTAGTTAACTTGTATATTTTGGACGCCTTGTTTGTTGTGATTCGGAGAGGATGATCCTTTTTTTTTAAATATAAGTCCATAACTATAGATATAACTATTAATCTCCTCGCTACTCTTTAATTTCAAGGATGAAATACTTTTAAGGTGGGTAGATTGTAACGTCCCGGTTTTTTTACTGCCTTTATAATACAATTTATTTTGGGATTTATTTTAATAAATAATAAATTGTGAATAAATAATGAATATTGAGAAAATTCCAAATATGTATATATTTCAATAATTTAAAATTTACGACCAGTGTATATATGAATATAAAAGAGGTAAATAACGTTGTATAATTTTGTTTATATTTTTTTCAAACTCTTGCTAGTTAAAAATCTAGATAATATTAATTACAAATATCATCGGAAAAATTGAATATTTGTTAAACTTAAGTGTATACTTGCTATATTACACACATATGCAAGTAAATGATGCTTTATATTTAGTTGCACTTAACTTGTTCTTAATATATATGTATAAATAAATAAATCAATAAGTAAATCAAGTAATTTGTCAATTGTTTCATCAGCAAGCATATAAGTACAAATGACATGACATTGATAAGAACACGATACAATCTAAAACCACGGAAATTCTTAAATGCCAAGTAAAATCTTACAAGATATTTTTAATGAATTGTACACAAATGCACAAGGACTTCCTAGAACCAGCTACACCCTGAACATATATATTTGTAGCATGTACTAGTCTAAACTAATATATGGTCATTTCCATAGCTAGTAGGAGCATTGCATCATCAACATGCCCATTCAGCAAATCTGCAAGCATATTTAGTAGATATATTGCTTAATACTTAAGCAATTGCATATTTAATCCATTTCAGCACATTCACATGGCTGGCACGAGTAAAGATGCACCCCAAGGATAGCATGACCATAGTATTTTAGCATTGGCAGTAGGATTTGTTTTCAAGTGACCATACATTTACCTCTTTTCAATGAAATGAAGTTGTAGCTGAACACTAGCCTAAAACCTAACCTTTCTAATCAAGTGAAGTAGTAGTGAAACATGCCATCTTTGTGGAAGGGTCTGCAAAGTTTAAATAAGACAATAAATTATTATTAAATTTTTACTATAAATACACACATACTTCATATTCCCTCACACAAATCAGTCAAACAAGTCTGAAACCAAGAATTTGAACACTAAGGGCAAAACAAAAAGCTAACACCCGAAGCTAAGAAATGGCAGGGAAAAACAAGTGAAAGAATGGAAACAGAGGAGGAATTATACTGTGAGTAAACCCCTTTCTCCTTTTAAACCTATTGTTTATTTGTATGTCGCTGCAAACATATATGTGTATTTATATGTGGTATGTATACAAATTTGTTCTTTATATTAAATCAGAGAAAAAGAAAAGCAGATCAGAATGAAATTAACATTTGTTGTATTAGCGTAGCTAAAATTACCATTTTGCCTAAATGACTAGTAACTAGGCAGAAGAAGCGAACTAAGCAAAAGAAACATATGGAGTGTTATAATACAAGCAACATTGATTTTAAATGGCTTAATAGAATCAAAAATATTGGATTTTGTTCACGATCTCGTGATCAGCAACCATAAAAATAAGAAAACATTGGAAGGAATACATAATATAGATTTCTCATCCTAGATATCTAAACGACTATTAAATAACAAGATGGAAAGTTATATAGGAGTAGCTTGTATTTGTGACAGACGAGATAATATAGTATGCCAGTTCCTTGTTATTATTTTTGTTGTTGTGTTGATTTTCATTTTTCTTTATGCAATTGTGGTAACCACATCTAAAATAAGAAAATAAATTTAGTACAAAAACTGTGCTCAGCCATTTCGTGTGAAATAAATAATCGACACTTGAAACTGTAGCCGTGAAATGGTACAAGGATCTTGTTGTCATCAAGTCATTTCTCCATCCTGAAACTGGAAAATTTAATGAAATACATAAGTGTAGATATATGGATCACTGTATGCTACTTTAACATATATAATGGATCCATGTCAGCTTAAGTAGATCTACATTAGACCGATGTTGAACGATATGTTTGTTGATAACTATTAAGGGGTGGTAGTCCACCACAAAAGCTTCCGTATTTTATACTTAATTAATAGCTTGCTAAGTCAACTTATACACTACTTTGAAGAAAAGAAGAAAAAGATTATTCTGGAGAGGTTGAAAAGAAAATAGAACAGAACATTAGTTTAATAAGAATCTTGTATTAAAACCGGTGTATCTAAGTATAATGGATCAATTTAACGTTAGCAGTATAATCATAGTTATATTGTTAAAACAAACTACACATTGGTAAGAGAGAATATTATGACATATATTATATGTAAGAAATGTTTGAGTATAAAACACAGTAAAACAAATCATGAGTTTAATTTCACTTCATAAGTAGTAAAGAAGTCCTGGCAAAATCCTGTGTTATTGCCTGTTTACTACAAGAAGTCTTGGAGCTTGAACGGTGAGTAAGTGGAGACGCTGGTCGGAGATTTGACTTGTGAAGATGGTCCTAAGGGTAAGCGAAGCAGTGGGTTATGGGTGCACGGGCACGGTGAAGTGTGTACACAACTATGTACATGTGTGAACCTGTAGAGTTTGGGATCTTTTAATGAGAAAGGATTACTAAAGATTAATTAAAGGGAAGAACGGTTAGTGTCTTAAAATAGGCGTGTTTGAGTAATCAAGTATGAATAAAATTAATGGATATACGCAAGGAAGAAAGATAACAGAAAGAAACAAATAAAAAGAGAAAGGAGAAACCAGGTTAAAAATTAGGAAAGTATAAGATTGGCAAGGATTCCCATTGTTGTAACAATCAAGAAGAGGTCGTTGTGGTGACTTATGGCTCGGCATTTATATGAATCTTGGTGGGCGTGTAAACAAAAGATAAGCATGTTTTTTAAGTAAATCTTTGAACTTAATAAATGTTGCTTTTGGGCATGCACCGGTTTAGAAGTTAAGGATGCATTTTTGTTTTTGGGTAACTGCAGCAAATGTTAGTGACAGTGCATGGGCGCACAATTTTGAGGCAAAATAAATATAAGCAATAAATTATGAAAGATGAAGGAAAGTTTAAATAAAGTTTAACATTCACAAATGGGTAATAAAAAGAAGATGTAAATAATTAAATAACATAGTAAGTAGTAAAAGTAAGGAAGAAATAGAGAATGGCGCGTGCAGATGAGTTGGCCAAAATTGTTTTGCTTGGAGTTTAAATGGGTGGGTGGCCGTAATGGTTTTCGGGTATCAGAGAGGGGTTCGTGGTGATGATCGGAAGGGAACCATGTCGAGGGAAGTGAGTGTGCAAGTGCACGACGTGCACACTGTGTGCATATGACAGGAAGGAATGGAGAGAGAGAGTGAGGCATTTCAATGTATAACTGCATAGTGCGTGAACATGAACATGAACAACCTGGTGCATGGTGCGTTTCAATGTAAGAAGAGAGAGTGCAAACTGGAAGTGGGCATTCAAAAGCAGGAGGAGCAGCCGTTCTTGAGGGATGGCGGTGTAAACATGAATGGGCTCGACCTAGTTTTTGTAAAAACGCATATAAAATAAATTAGAAGGAACTGAAAGAAGAAGTGAAAAGAAGATACTGGCAAATAGAAGAAAGCAAAAAATACATGAAAAAAATGGTGAGAGAAGAGGGGTATGTAGCAACAGAATAGTGAGTAGGGAGTTGGCATGCGGGTTTGTCCTGCTTGAGTGGTATTGGGTTTGGGCTCAGCCCAATTTCAATTTTTTTTCTAAAAAAAAATAGTGAAAGGGACAAAACATAAAGAAGTAAAGTGGATGGAAAAATGGTATAGTGTTATTTTTACAGGCGATTCAATGTACGTGGGCTATGTGTAAATGGGCTGGGCAGGGCCATGTATGTATGTATATATATATATATATATATATATATATATATATATATATATATATATATATATATATATATATATATATAAAAATCAATTTTTATAAAGGGAATTTTAATTGACATTTAATTTCAACATATATATGAATATGTGTATATGTATATAAATATATCATGTACACTGGATTATCGAACTGGAAATAAAAAGAAAAGAAAAGATATAGAAACTACTTTAAGTTAAATTATGATATAAATATATTTATACATTTAAATTATATATAAATATAAATGTATATAGTAGATCAAGAACTGATGTTCGTATAGAGTTTTTTCGTTTAAGTATAGTTGAGTCAATCAATGGTTTATATCAGTGACTCAACATGAGTATCGAGCTTAAACAATTTAATTCTAATAAATTGATTTATTGAAAGTGATTTAATACTAAATATCATTTAAAAATTACCGAACATAAATTTAACGTGAACGAAGATAACACGTAAGCAAACAGTAATGATCTGTAATGCAGTAAATACTAAATTAATTTATCAATTAATTGTTTTCATTAATTTCATTGTGTTTAATTGTGTAAATCGTAATCATATATTCTTATTTGACATCTGTTAGTGGAATTAAAAAATCTTCCACTATTTATTGACTGGATTGTTTCAAACACCCTGTTAGCAGAATAAACATCGTTCTGCTAATTATTGGTTTGATATACTTTATTAGTAATTATATGTGTGCTGAGGTGTTATGTTGTCAGTAGAAATTATTGTATTGTACTTGCATGTTTTTTATTTTTTTTGTTTGTTTGTATAAATTAGATTTACAAATCAAATATCGTCTTTTATAAGAACTGATATAGGCCATGGGAACTTCTAAGTTGTAATTTCTGTAAAGAAATTTAGAAATAAATACCAAGATAAACATTCAAATACATATTATTTTATGACTTAGCATATCCAATGGTATTAAACATGTTTGTTTTGTTTTATTTTATAATTGATAGTTAAATCACCGTCTACCAAATCTGGACCTTTTCGTTATCGTTTTCGAAGAGACCGGAATTTAATTCCACTTCGATTTGATATAGACATTATAAGTCAGAGATGTTACTGAAGACTACTGAAGACAAAGTATTGCAAGGGCTGTTCCATTTACAGGATAGTTCCTTTCGTTTGTCCAATCCTAGGACACTTATATTGATTGTCTGACAGAGTATGCCTAACCGATCACGTACGTTGATCTCTTCAAACGTATTTATGTTGGTGGCAGAGGAATTCGTTTCTCTTGCTTTATATCCATAATATATTTTTGGGGAAGTCAATTAGTGGTTGGCGGTATTGACGATGTGACATTCAAAGAAATGATTAGTCAAGGGTAAAGTTCAGCCTCAAGCCTCACAACCGGGAAATGACAAAAACCGGGCACGTAGCTTGACTATGTGGGTCGCTCCCTTTAGGGTGTATTGTCACCATCTAGAGAATATTCGTTTTGTTACTTCTTTTCATTTCTGCATCTCCCGGGAAACGGTAACTGCGCAACCGTCAGGTGACAATATATTCAATACACTCAAGAGAAATGAGTGATCAGTCATGTGTTGCCGGGTTGCAAGACGTTCTTGTTGAACCCAGTGTATTCCTCTCTAGATATACACTATCGGAAGGTGGTTACATACCTTGTCATAGTTGGAAATCGATTATCCTATAAGCGCTCGCGGTTTTGATTGTATACTATATAGGTAGAGTGTGAGATGCAAGCGTTTTGCTAGATTGCTATTTATTTGTATTTAGACATTATTATAATATCAAAAGAATATTGTTTTCAAAATGTTTTGGGTTATTATAAGATAAAAACCATCCATGTTTATGTGTGGATCGGTCTTACGATTATCTTTTCTTTCAAAACGTTTTTGAAAGTTAAAAAAGTGTTCTGGATTCTCATAAGGGAAAAACTCGTTCAGTTTTTACAGCATGGTCTTATGAGATATGCTTTATCAGAATCAGTTTTTTTTTAAAATCCTTTACTCACACCAGTCCCATGACTGACCCAGAGTTTATTTTTCTATGTTTTCCCTAAACTCATGGGTGCCCAAATTTTGTATGGGCAGTCAAGTAGTTCAGGATTTTACAGATTTATTTGGAGGAGCTTGTAGCAAAAGGCTTCAACGTTAGATATTAAGAATTTTTTTCTGTTGTATTTTATATATAATGTACTCTGATGATGTATGTATGTCAAAACCCAGTTTGTATTTCAAAAGTGAATATATATATATATATATAATATTATAGTTTGTTCCGCTGCGATTGTGAGTATCTGTGGGGTTGTTCAGTTCGATCTTCTATCTATTTTTCTTCTATTCTAAATTTATTTCTTTCTATTTCTCATCTTCAAACTTCTTTCTATTAATTATTCTAATTTTCGTGCAATTTGGATTAGACGTGAGTTGTATTCAGTCGATTCAAATAGTACGGATTTCCGGGTCGTTACACTACGGTGTGATTTGGAACCTAAACTTTTGGCAAACTTATCAATATGACCTACTCTCATCAAAAGGATTGGGGAGATCTAAAAGCTAGATGCAAAGCTTTTCGAGATTATCCAGAAGTTGGAACCAGAGGATAAAGACTTCAAGGTCGGTCGAGAAAGTTGGCTTTGAAAGCAAGGACGACTAGTTGTTCCTGAGATCGACGGATTGAGAGATAAGGTTCTCAGGGAATGTCATAACTCGTAGTTGACGATTCATCTTGGTGGTAATAAGATATATCAGGACATGAAGCAAGCCTACTACTGGGAAGGTATGAAATGGGATGTTGGAAAGATCATTTCCAAGTGTATGAACTTTCAGTCGGTGAAAGCTGAACAAAAGAAGCCAAGTGGATTGCTTCAGCCATTGGAAGTTCCTACATGGAAGTGGGAGCAGATATTGATGAATTTTATCGATGGACTACCTAGAACCAAGGAAGGAAACGAAGGAATTTAGGACATCGTGGATCGTTTGACCAAAAGTGCAAGGTTTATTCCGGTCAAGTCGACTAGGACAACATCGAAGTTGGTGGGGATTTATATAAAATGGGTAGTTCGATTCCATGGTATTCCAAAGGGTATATTCAGTGATCGAGATCCATTGTTCATGAGTGGATTTTGGAAGTGTCCGCAGGAGTCTTTGGGAACCGAGTTGTGTTTGATTACGGCTTATCATCCGCAGACAGATGGTCAAACCAAGAGGGTTAACCGAGTTTTGGAAGATCTAATAAGAGCTTGTGTATTGGACTTCGGGGGATCATGGGAAGACCATCTACATCTAGTTGAATTTGCATATAACAACAACTACTAGTCGAGCATTGGGATGACATCATACGAGGCGTTGTATGTAGACCGTGTAATACTTCGGTTTGTTGGTAAGAAACTGGAGATAAGTTGATACTTGGGCTAGAGATGATTAGAGAAACATCAGATTGTATCGAGATATTTAGCAACAAATGAAGGCAGCCCAAGACCGTCAGAAGAGTTAGGCCGATAAACATCGAAAAGATTTAGATTTTGACATTGGCGATATGGTTTTCATGAAGATTTCTCCATTAAAGCGTGTTGTTCGATTCAGAAGCAAAGGAAAATGAGCTCTAAGGTTTGTTGGACTGTTTTCGACAATCGAGCGAATTGGAAAGCTAGCGTACAGATTGGAGTTACCCGAGAAGATGTCAAGTGTGCATAATGTTTTCCATGTATCATTTCTGCAGAAGTGCGTGCATGATTCGAATGTGGTGGTATCTCCAGAGCAGTATGAAGACGACCCATCCAAAACTCTTCATCGGTATGACCCATTAATGTCGTTTCACATTACATCATTGTAGCTTGTTCTATCGTTGTTAGAATTCTACGTGCTAGGTTAAGGCAATGGATGCATGGCTTGATGGATGCTAAATTAGTTGCACATGGATGATAAGCATACAGAATTGTTTTGGTTGCTTGTATTTGCTTATGATTTCGGAGGCGAAATTCATAAAAGGGGGTTGGGGGATGTAACCAGGGCTGTCAAAATTGGAACTAACCGATTTACCCAACCCAACTAACCATGAATTAAATGGGTTGGGTCAAACCCGATTATTAGGATGGGCTAGTTGGGCTAAACTATTAAACCCAGTCTTTTGCACGGTTTACACGGTCACACCCGTTCTACCCAACTGTTCCGGCGATTTATTCTCGTAACAAAATATTTTATGGTTTCCTGGTCGCTAGACCTAATCCAGTTATGGTTGCTTGCCGTCCTGTAACAACCCAAATTCCGACAGACTGATTTTTTTCTCAAAATTCAAATCTATCGGGACTCGTGTTGGTTGCTCCAGTATCCTGCAGAAAAGACAGCGGTATAAAATATATTAGAGCTTAGAAAACATTTCACAGAGGAATGGATAAAATATAATATAATCAAAATGTAGCCTTACCATAGTAATAATATTGCCTAACCAGATTCCAAAGCTATCATATCTCTGTCACAAATCTGACCTGCGAGTTTGTTATGAGGAGGGGGTCCGAACACAAGTTCTGGTGACTGGATTTAAACTACACATCTTGGATAATCCTACATATACCGTTTAGTTACATTTTCTTATTTATTAGCCTACTTGTGTTAACAACACTCAAGGCTTACACACACGTCGTACCCATCTACTTTCCAGTGGATTAACCTAATACAGTATATATGTAGCTACCCCCAATATTAAGGTACACCCCATGGTACCTCACTCACATGGTCTCCATCGTAACGCCATAGAAATATATGCAGTCCCTTATCATATTCCAGTGTGACGTACAAATATTTATATAACAATGCTATGTTCCACATATATCTATCATTGCCACGCTACATAAGCGTACGGACTGCCACCTTCGATCGAATCAAATTCCATCACAAAGTATTGCCCTCGAGTCTATGATACACCACCCAGAGTAGACACGCATGTATCTAGACTTTCCAGCGTACGTCTCGTCAATCGTACTCAATGCCTTAACCTCCCATAACCTCTATTGTGCAGCGAGTACCGTGGCAGGGCTATATAAGAAACATGGAACTCGGTCAGGAGATATCGGTATATACAAATGCTAAGGTCTGCATTTCAGTCGCTATGATCCCACCTGACCCCTCCCTCAACTAGTGAAAGACAAAGAACTAATGGGATGGCCTAAAAGAAAACAACAAATCCTAATTGGAATGTCCCTCGCCTATAGACTTGATAGCAAAAAGTCTATGGTCTTTTGGTTTAGCTCTCTGTCTTTCAGCATCACGCATCACGTAGCAAGCTAACTGTTGATGGTAGGTAGCCGATGACTTGCTATCGCCTAGGTTAGACCTTTCAGTACTCAAGAGTGGTCGTAACCTAGCCTAGTCAAGGCAACTCGGATCGTCGAATCACCTATGCCACCCTACAGTCTTTTGATTGCCTACTATCATGGTAATAAGGCATATTCACCGGGTAGAGACGCGCAGGCATAACCTCTATGAGCACAGTAGAACACTGGCACAACACAGAGGACTATCAGGAGTACCCTCCACGTTCCAGGAAGCCGCGTGCTTCTTCTTCTAGTCCTTCTGAGCTAGCAGAATATCAGCAGAACAACAAGCAGAACAAGCAGAATAATCAGATGGACGTGCGCTCCGCTTATGTCCCATGACACCAGATGGTCTACCCCGTTGGGTTATTCACCCTTGAACGTACGGACTAGTCCAAGCGCCTTAGGTTAACGTTATTAGACTCTTTGTCTAATCATTTAATCACGCGCTTTCTCTTACCTTTCAGATTTTCATTCAGCTTGGTTATTCCTAGTCATATTGACTTCTTACTCAAGTTACCAAGTCCCTCTTGCTTAATAATTTCAATTATAAAACTTAACCCATTTGAGTTCATTAGTAAGACTATAACATGTTATTCTCTAGATGGCATGTAATCTAAGGTCTGTAATCTACAATCTCTTTATATTATTCATTGTCTGATTCCCTAGTTAAAATAACATGTTCTACTTAATATGTAATTAAGTATACCTCAATTCACATGTTTTCTGTTTAACATGTCACTTATTATTTATGATTATATATAACTTATTTCATCTCATAAGTTCATCTCGTTCTTTCTTATTTAATCATAATTCCGCCTTACGCTGCTACTACGACTTGTAATTGTTTACTTATTAACTTAGTTCTCTTTGCTAAGATTTACTAATAAGTCTCCTTTTTCATTTACTATAACTTGTGTTATACTTTCCACTTATCCCCAGGACAAGTCTTTAACTTGTCATTCTTATCAGCAGATTTTAGATTCTCAAGTGTACAGATTACTTAATTTATAATTAAGTACAACTTATTGCATTTCATATGTTATTACATTCCCACTATTGTTTATTATAACCTAAGTTATAATTTCCACTTGTCCCTAGGACAAGCCTTCCTATTATCTTTCCATTTCCCCTTCAGGTTTACTTATAATAGGTTATAATCATTCCCCGTTCATTACATGTCTTTTACTATTATATCTTCCATTCATTTCCATTAATAACAATTAGTGCCATTTATTTATGTCTTTTGTATACATATATTTATATATATGTGTTATGCACTAGACCTCTCACATTAAGCCTACCACTTGTGGATGCTGGATTTGCCGGGTGGTTCTGGGAAGACTTCTACCACATGTTGAGTTTACCTCATGTCTTAGCACTGTTACATTTATATTTACACACTAGACCCTTCACATTAAATTAACAACTTGTGGATGTTGGATTTGCCGGGTGGTCCCGGGCAGACATCTACCATAAGTTTAATTTAACCTCGTGTCTAAGTGTGGTTACAGTTTTCTATTTGCTGTAAATTTTCCATATAATTTAGGTGTGTCCATTCTTCCAAATTTTTTTTGTAATTCTATTTTTACATGTCACACTTAATATCATGTTAATTCCATTTTAACTTATAATCATGTTGCATGTTCTTCCTAACATGTAACTAACTCCATTCTAAAATAATAACATGTAACTATCAATCATGTAATTATTCTAACCTAACAATTTAACATGTAATTATCCCAATTTCTACAGTTAAGGGTTCAAGTACATAATATGTCATAGGTTAACACGTAATTAGAACATGTATGTATACAACAGTAATCATTACACATATTTTAACAGGTTTACATTTCAACATATTAACATTTCAACCTGTTAATATTTCAATATATTAATGTTTAAACATATCAATTTAACATTTCAACATATTAATGTTTAAACATATCAATCATTCTAGCAGATTTACATTGCATATTAACGGGGAAGGTTAAACGATAAATATACCATTATCAAAAAGGTATATTTTAAATCCACTCACCTAATTGCTTTCCAAATCCTTAATCTGGTCCAGATCCAGCATTCTATAGTTCTCCTAACTAAATTTAGAACCTAAACAATCATGGATCCGCAATTCTTAACTAAAAGAAGAAGGGAAGAAAGAGGAGAAATTCAAATAGATCCGATTCAAGAAATTACCTTACTACAAATAGAATTTTGAACACCTTCTTTATTAATGTTTATCTTTTTCCTCTAGATCATGAATCAGAATTTTCCTAAACTAATTATTCTATTTTTATGAAGATATTTGAGGAGGAAGAAGAATGGAAGAGATTAGGAGGTTTCTCAGAAAATGTAAGATTTAGGTTAGGCTCTGCTAGCCTATTTATAGGTGTTCAAGATCTTATCGTACACGCAGCACTGAGTCAACAACGAATCTAATTAAGAAAACAGTATAGATTCATTAGCGAATCTAGCCACATCTGGGGTGGGGTCGACCCCATATGTGTGTGTCGACCCTAGGGTCAACCCCCATATGTTGGTGTCGACCCTGGGGTCGATCCCCTGGGTCATGCGAGCCTTTTTGTGCAGGTTTTTACTGTTTTGGCGTTTATTATTCTAAACGTTTGACTAATATCCTGTTATACTCTCCTAGATTTATTTTAAATATTATATTTACATATAATCTTCTTATATGTATACAAAACTTCAAATGACCATTTTACACGTATATATATGTACGCATCACTGTTATTTCGTTTTCAAAATTCAAACGGTGTTATACCGTTGTTTAATTTTTTTTCTACATTTCTTTGATTGCAGCCTAATTTTAAACTTTTCTCTTGTATATATATATATATATATATATATATATATATATATATATATATTTTTGCACATATACACATATATATTTTCTCATATACACATATTTTTCTACACTTCCTTATACATATATTTTTCCTTATATGTGCATTTATATATATTTTCTCTTTAGAACGTGTGTTATCTTAGTTGTTCCCATAAAACAAATATATGGTGCTGGAGGGGAACAAACCTTGCACCTCTCACTTGAAAGCCACATGTTCTAACCAACTGGACTACTTAGGCTTTTGTTAATAAGGCTTAGAATAATGGTGGTCATTGTTCTTTTCTTAAACCTCCTTTTCATACTTCACAATATTTCATTTAAACCATTGCATGTACCCTTATCAATTTGCATGCATCTTTTTCTTCTTTTTCAGTGCATATATTTATTACATGCAATCGTATATTATCATTATTTTTTTCTTCTTTTATATATTTATGTCAATGCATAAATATATACATATGACATGGGAAGCATTAAAAATGCAGATGCAGATCCAAGAAACGAGGAAACTGAATCTTTACCAGGAAATCCAAAAAAGCCACCTGATCAATCATCTGAAGGCAGATCAAAACAACAATCTTCATGGGTAGATATGATCAGAGCAAAGGAAACGTTCAAACTGGGGAAAAATATCAGGAAATATAATATGGAGGAAGACTGCGTTATTTAACCAGAAACAGTAATATCCAAAACTAGATGGAGTAACACGCTGATTTGCAATGTTTATGGACCAATCCGAAACTACTATCAATTCGGAAGTTATATTGATCGATTCTGGAAACTTAAATCTCAATACAAGCTACAATTGCAGGAGGAGAATTACATGATTCAATTTTCAAGTGCAGAAGTCTATGAACACATAATTGACAATGGGCCATACACTTTTCAATCTCGCTACATCATCATGAAAAATGGCAACCAGGTATGAAATTTTTTACAGATAATATTATAGAAATGCCAATATGGATAAAATTATATAATTTAAAGCTTGAGCAATGGGATGATGAAGCACATAGTCGTATAGCAAGTGCTATAGGAGATCCACTGAAAGTAGATGCTATAACCGCAGAGATGGCCAGAATGAAATGTAACACCCCACACCCGCTACGGTCACTCACTAAGGGAATGCCATAACATCGGTGGAGTATTTTAAGTGAATATAGAACAGAAAAATTACAACAAGACAGATATAAGTAATACTTGAGAATTTAAAACATCATTTCATTCCAGCGGAAAGTAAAACATGTTTGGTTACACCAAAACCATAAATAAGAGTCAAGTACATAATATCCATCCTGATAAAAACAAAAGTACATAATCCCACTACATAACCTAATAGCCATAATAGAAAAGATAAACTGAGCTTTATATCCACGGTCCAAGCTCCAAGAGATAGATAAAGCAGTCTGATCCAAGCCCACTAGTGCTAGGCCCACTCTGAAAACCTGAGGGTTGGGAAAAAGATAAAGAAACAACGGGGTCAGACATAAGTCTGAGTGAGTCCTACAACCCTAACAATACAATCATTAAAGTAATTAGGGTATGATATAAACAAGGTACGGTACCTCTGGGGATAATGACTACACTAAGTAGCCCACTAAACACAGGATGTACTAAGATAACCGAAAAGACGCATTTATCCACCCAAGGATAATTACTAGATTGCACCACCCCAGATCTACCCACCCATGGGTAATTCCTATACTGCACCACACCAGTTCTACCCACCCAAGGGTAATTCCTACTTAAAGGTTGATCCCACTAAGTGTACTTAGTAATTTTACCCAGTAGTTTCTTGTACCCCTAGCTGACTACATAGGTGCCGTCTGCCCCTATCTCCACTAGGTGTACCCACTACCCCCAAGCGATCGGCTCCCTACCGTAGATACCCGTGCTGGCCCCACAGTGGGGTGTATCACTCCCCAAAGTGGCAACCCGATAATCAATGGTGCGCGGCTTATACCTACACGATGCAACAACGTCTTACCTACCAGCCCGGGTCCACACACGCATATGAAACCCGTTGGACTCGCGTTGCCACCGCTACCCCGTTTTGGCCTCTTATAGTCAAGCCCAGTACGC
The DNA here is from genome assembly GCA_030737875.1 of Allium sativum. Lineage (NCBI taxonomy): Eukaryota > Viridiplantae > Streptophyta > Magnoliopsida > Asparagales > Amaryllidaceae > Allium > Allium sativum. The sequence goes on from CM060924.1 coordinate 74,395,369, forward strand.
GTGTCCCGTCCTCGACATGGGTCGAGCCCAATAAGATACATATGGGTTACTGGTTGAAATGGGCCCCCACAAGCTACCTACCTAAGCTTGTCATTTCTAGTGAATCCCACTTAACCCTTTAACCATGTCCACTTACATGTTATAAATTTTGGTTAAGTCTTTTAATCATATTTTAATTGCCACTCAAGGCCCCCACAAGCTACTACTTAAGCTTGTCATTTAATTATATTTCAATTGCCACCTAAGGCCCCCACAAGCTACTACTTAAGCTTGTCATTTAATTATTTTTCAATTGCCACTTAAGGCCCCCACAAGCTACTACTTAAGCTTGTCATTTAATTATTTTTCAATTGCCACTTAAGGCACCCACTAGATTTCCGTATGCCACCCAAGGCACTTACTTGATTCCCTCATGCCACCCAAGGCACTTACTTAATTCCCACATGCCACCCAAGGCACTTACTTAACCCTTTAATCATGTTTAATTACATGTTCCACTTTGGTTAAGTATTCTAATCGTATTTCCTATTGCCACCCAAGGCAATCCCACTAGTTTCCTTATGCCACCCAAGGCACTTACTTAACCCTTTAATCATGTTTAATTACATGTTCCACTTTGGTTAAGTATTCTAATCGTATTTTCTATTGCCACCCAAGGCAACCCACTAGATTCCACATGCCACCCAAGGCAACCACTAAATTTCCACATGCCACCTAAGGCACCCACTTAACCCCTCATGTCCCACTACATGCTAATATGGTTAAGTGTTTCTTAATTAATTAAGACCGTGATCTCCCCTAAAGACCTCCCACATTAGACTGGCTGTTATGACTGCCTGGTTAAGCCGGTAGGGTCCGGGCAGTCTTACGTCATAACAGAGTCTAACCTCGTGTCTTTACTTTAATCACGTATTTAATTTATGCCTAAGACCTCTCACATTGGGCCAATCATTTGTAGCCGCTGGATTTGCCGGTTGGTTCCGGGCAGTCTTACGCTACAAAAGGGTCCAACCTCGTGTCTTAGTCGATTAATTATACCTAATTAATCACCCCCATAATTAATTATCCCTAATTAATTACACATTTTTCATAACATGGTTAGACCTAACTCAATAGGTAAATTCCCATGGGGTAGACCTAACTCAATAGGTAAATTCCCACTTATGTTAATTTATTTTTATGGTATGCTTAATCATACCCAATCACACTTTTATTAACATATTTATTCACCCCATCGTTACCCACGTAAATCGTTCTCTTTCCATGACATAATAAAGGAAAGATCCATCACAAATATCATGGGTTTACCCAAATCTTTAGCATATATCTTTGTCATGGGTTAAGAGGATGTCAACTTGCATATATGAGCATATATTAACCCAACTACAATTTACCCAAACATGCATATCATCATACACATATCTTGCATAACATGTTGAACTTGCATATAAGCATTCTCATAAGTTGCATAACATGTTAAACATGCATTTAAGCATACACCTAACTTGCATAAGCATTCACATACTTGCATAAGCATGCATAACTTGCATATCATGTTAAACTTGCATTTAAGCATATACATAACTTGCATAGCATGTTGAACTTGCATATATGACTCGCATCTTAAAGGAGGGTAAACATGCATATATATATATATATATATATATATATATATATATTCATAGCATATAAAGGTGCCATCTTACATATGTATGCATCACATTTCAAATGGGTAAACTTGCATGTCATGATTTATGCATAATACCAAACACTTAGCATGCATATAACCACCTACTTAACATGCATACAATCAAATACTTAGCATGCATAACACCAAATACCTAACATGCATAAAACCACATGCATAACTTGCATATCATGTTACATATAACTTGCATATACTCTCACATATAGTTTGCATAACATGTTACATATTCATAAATGTTCAACATCGTGTTTTGCATCATAAAACATGGCATTAAACTTGCATATAGTATAAAACTTGCAAATCACATATCATACAAACTTGCATAAACACATTTATCCACAAACATAGCCATGTCTTATCACATCCTACCATAATCAATTTAACAATTGATTATTAAAGCTATAGGAACTCACCAAAACCAAGATTAGCAAACTTATGAAGTAAAACTAGTTGCCAAATATGAAGAAGAAGATGATTAGAGGTTGATTAGCTTGCAACTCTCTTCATTGATTTGTGGAGGCCATGATCAAGTTTCATTTTGCCATAGTTTAGTTACAAGATCTAATTATGAATGAATTAGGGTAGGGTTGGGGTCTTATTTATAGGATTTGGTAGTGTTTTAGGCCCTTAGATTAACCCTAGGTTAGATTAGGACCCTTAGATTTCGGAAATCTCTAGAACCAGCCCTCCAAGCCAGCCCAAGAACCCAAACTGGTGCACCCAGTTTTACTGGGCGTCGCACCCCTGTCGACAGGCAAGTCGACACCCCTGTCGACAGGCCTGTCGACAGCCCTGTCGACAGGCCTGTCGACAACCCTGTCGACATGGGTAGGGCGGGAATTTTCCCGCCTGACCCCACCTGTTCCAATTTAAAATCTGAACTTTAAATTTTAAATCCGTTTTTAACTTTGAATTTTCTGCAAACTTCATCGGGCCATAACTGGGCCATACGGACTCCGATTTTCGAAAACTCATACTCTATTTTGCGTATTTTTCCGAGACGAACGCAATGACGCAGCCCGTTTCCCCCAATTCCCACATCTGAGATTATTTATCCTATAATTAGTAAATTTTAGTATTAACCCAAAATACGGGGTGTTACATTCTCCCCTCCTTAAAGGATTTCGTCCCCGAAATCTCTAAGCTAAGGAGAATGCATATCCTACCATCCAAACAACCATCTACTCAATCCATCAAACACGGGCATCCATTGTCCTTAAAACAATTTCTAATGATGTATGAGCATATGCGAAAAGTGTGTGTATATGTTCCCTATCAAATGTACGAACATATGCAAACCATGATAGTGCCATGCATCCAATATGTATGCGAGATAACCCTATCGACACATACAGTATCTATATGAGTGCACAATCATTCACCAAAATGCATCATCCATATGATAACACAATCATTATACATCCATAAATATAGCTACCTACACACAATTATATGCAATATGCAATATGAAGTGACTGAGCCGATCTAGTGCCTAGAGTGTGTGTATATGCATTAACGAGCAACCACTAGCAACCACTTGCATCCACATGCATCCATCAATCATAACATGTCTCAAACACATGTTTCAACCATAGGTTCACCCTATCTAAAGGTCAAAGGTACTAACGAGAGAACATACTATAGATAAGATAAGTACTAGACAACAATAGAGGAGAAAGTAAAGACATACCCTCAAAAAGAAATGGGTACTACGAACGCATCTTCGCTTCCGACTCCCAAGTTGCGTTGCTCTCATCTTCTCCCCATTGCACTTTGACTAGTTGAACCTCTCTGTTTCTCAACTTCCTAGTCTCTAACCCAAGGATGCGGGTAGGAGCTCGTCGAATAATCACATCACGCTCTACCTTTACTTCTTTAAGCAAGCTCGGCTCTACCGCCTCCGCGGTCTCATGTAGGCACTTCCTCACATGGAATACATCATGTACACCACTAAGTCTGTCGGGCAACTCCTCCAATGGAAGATGCCCTTCCTATGTACCTCCAAAATCCAAGATACATAGCCTCAAAAGGTCTTCTAAAATACGATTCACCCTCTCGGTCTGGCCGTCCGTCTGAGGATGATATGCGGTACTCAAACACAACTGAGTCCCTACCGCCTCTTGCAAACTTTTCCAAAATTCTCTAGTGAAGATAGGATCTCGATCGCTCCCTATACTGGAAGGTACACCATGCAATCTAATAATCTCCCGAATGTAAACTGAAGCTAGCTATGCAGCAGTCCTCTTACTCTTCACGGGTATAAAATGGGTATTCTTAGTAAGTCTGTCTACCACACCCCAAATTCCCGTATTACCCTCCCTCGATCTCGGTAATCCATCGACAAAACCCATCGAGACACTATCCCACTTCCATAGCGGAACTTCCAATGGGTGAAGCAACCCACTGGGTTTCTTCTGCTCCGCTTCCATTTGCTAGCCCACCAAGCATCTAGCGACATACTCGGCCGCGTCTTTCTTTATACCGGCCCAAAAGAAAACTCGCTTTACGTCTTGGTACATCTTGTCCCCACCGAGATGAATGGTCATCTTCGACCGATGTGCATCATCAAGTATAGCCTTCCTCAAACCCTCGTCTTGCGGTACACAAAGTCTACCGTCTCTACGCAACCACCCCTTACCATCTAGGGTGTACCTACTCAAATGGCTGGACAACTCCCCCCCTCATGAGCTTCTTTACTAACTCAACCAATTGTGGGTCGTCCCGCTGTGCTACGCCAATACGCCCCAAAAGAGTAGGCCTAACCTCCAAGGAGGCTAGCAAACCGGGTACAAAGTCAACGGAAGGTCTAAAGTCAAACATAGAAATAAACTCTAAGCTCCGTCGTTCAACGAACAATGAACTCAAGGACAACCTTTTTCTACTTAAGGCGTCCGCTACCATGTTTCCCTTGCCATGGGTATACGCTATCTCAACCTCATAGGTTGCTAAGAATCCCATCAAAAATCATCACAACTGTCCAACTATCACGCAGACCACCCTAGTCGAACTCGACATCCCCCAAATGCAAGCCCCAAAGGCCTAAACCAATATCAGACAAACACCCAAGGGATATCTCCTTCGAGTTCAGGCGACCTACGTGAGATGATACTAGTAAAAATGGCTAATCAATTAAGCCTTTGACCAACTTTGGATGTCCTCGCCAGTCTCGCTCCAAAACCACCGTTTTCCCATAACTGGCTTTGCTCACCCCATTGAGCACATACGAAAACTTATTTCGCTCCTAGAAAAGACCAAGATGTCATTTACAAAGACCATTATGAACTTATTTAGGTACTCCCTGAACACCCTTCTCATCATATGCGGGGGCGTTCGTCAAACCAAATGGCATCTCCAGCCACTCATAAAAACCATCCGGAGTCCTAAAGGTAGTCTTCTCTATACTATCCTCAGTCACTCTCAACTGACGAAACCTCGTGGCTAAGTCCAACTGCGAAAATACTGAGGTGCCCACTAACTGATCAAAGAGATCATCAATCCTCGACAATGGGTGTCTATTCTTCTTTGTGAGTTTATTTAGCTCTCTTTAGCCTACACAAAGTCTGAGGGACCCATCCGCCTTCGTGACAAAAACTACTGGAGCACCCCACTCCGATATATTTCGTCTTATGAACCCCTTCCCAAGCAAATTGCCTACTTACTTATGGAGTTCCCTCCTCTCACGAGGAGCCATGTGGCACACTGGCCAAGATACTGGTTTAGCATTATCCACCAGATATATTCGGAAGTCAATCTCCCGCTCCGGAGGTAAGCCCTTCACCTCCTCACACACATTCGAGTATTCTCGGACCGCTCTAACAGATCGCAAACTCTAGACCGACGTGTCAAGCGATTCTAGATAACTTAGCATAACAGATTCTATGGGATTACAAGAGATCTCGAGAGTGTTACCCAAGCGGGTCATAAGCCTAACAACTCTCCCTTCAAAATCAAGAACGGCACCCCTACTGGATAACCAGCCCATGCCCAAACTATCCCATAGCCCGTGAAGCCCAAAAAGCATCACCTCTAAACTCAACGCTAAGTATAGAAACTTTCAAACCCAAACACATCATGGAGCCCCAATTGGGTTTGAAACAACTAAGGGATCATCTACCAAACTGGTGTCTAAGTGCAGTGACTCAACTAACAATGATGAGATAAACGAACTCGATGCGTCAGAATCAAATAAGTTCGGATCGGATAATCAAGAAATCCAAATTCCAACCTAGACGCTCCTATCCCCATATGGTACCCTAGTCGTGAGGGAATACAACCACCCTCCAGGAGATTCCGTACCTTGCCCTTGCCTCTTTGGACAATCCTAATAAGATGTCCTATTCCTCCCAAAAGGATAACTATTCGCCTTCTTCATCCCATTCTCCACTTGTAACCTCCCACCGATGAGGTTTCATTCTTCATTAACCAAACAACTATTTGAGCCTTCCTCCCATCGCCTATCCAATTGATACTTACCAGTCCTCCTCCTTCTTAAACCAACTTCTAATCGGACTATCGTCTAAGTCCCTTGAAGTGGTTTTCCATTCTCATCTACCTTCGAAAGATCATCTATACACGGAGGGGAAGCTCAAAATCGAGAGAGGAAGAGATTCAAAATGGAGAATTCGAAAGATAAAGATATGGCTATAGGGGATTATGCTTTTCTTTCAAAAACTTTTCTCTTAAAATACATGTTTTTGAAAATACTCCTTTCCAAAAATATTCTTAGAAAATAGTTTTTCTAAAAATTTTATCTGTTCTGGTAACCTTAAGCTCTGATACCACGTGTAACACCCCACACCCGCTACGGTCACTCACTAAGGGAATGCCATAACATCGGTGGAGTATTTTAAGTGAATATAGAACAGAAAAATTACAACAAGACAGATATAAGTAATACTTGAGAATTTAAAACATCATTTCATTCCAGCGGAAAGTAAAACATGTTTGGTTACACCAAAACCATAAATAAGAGTCAAGTACATAATATCCATCCTGATAAAAACAAAAGTACATAATCCCACTACATAACCTAATAGCCATAATAGAAAAGATAAACTGAGCTTTATATCCACGGTCCAACCTCCAAGAGATAGATAAAGCAGTCTGATCCAAGCCCACTAGTGCTAGGCCCACTCTGAAAACCTGAGGGTTGGGAAAAAGATAAAGAAACAACGGGGTCAGACATAAGTCTGAGTGAGTCCTACAACCCTAACAATACAATCATTAAAGTAATTAGGGTATGATATAAACAAGGTACGATACCTCTGGGGATAATGACTACACTAAGTAGCCCACTAAACACAGGATGTACTAAGATAACCGAAAAGACGCATTTATCCACCCAAGGATAATTACTAGATTGCACCACCCCAGATCTACCCACCCATGGGTAATTCCTATACTGCACCACACCAGTTCTACCAACGCAAGGGTAATTCCTACTTAAAGGTTGATCCCACTAAGTGTACTTAGTAATTTTACCCAGTAGTTTCTTGTACCCCTAGCTGACTACATAGGTGCCGTCTGCCCCTATCTCCACTAGGTGTACCCACTACCCCCAAGCGATCGGCTCCCTACCGTAGATACCCGTGCTGGCCCCACAGTGGGGTGTATCACTCCCCAAAGTGGCAACCCGATAATCAATGGTGCGCGGCTTATACCTACACGATGCAACAACGTCTTACCTACCAGCCCGGGTCCACACACGCATATGAAACCCGTTGGACTCGCGTTGCCACCGTTACCCCGTTTTGGCCTCTTATAGTCAAGCCCAGTACGCGTGTCCCGTCCTCGACATGGGTCGAGCCCAATAAGATACATATGGGTTACTGGTTGAAATGGGCCCCCACAAGCTACCTACCTAAGCTTGTCATTTCTAGTGAATCCCACTTAACCCTTTAACCATGTCCACTTACATGTTATAAATTTTGGTTAAGTCTTTTAATCATATTTTAATTGCAACTCAAGGCCCCCACAAGCTACTACTTAAGGTTGTCATTTAATTATATTTCAATTGCCACCTAAGGCCCCCACAAGCTACTACTTAAGCTTGTCATTTAATTATTTTTCAATTGCCACTTAAGGCCCCCACAAGCTACTACTTAAGCTTGTCATTTAATTATTTTTCAATTGCCACTTAAGGCACCCACTTGATTTCCGTATGCCACCCAAGGCACTTACTTGATTCCCTCATGCCACCCAAGGCACTTACTTAATTCCCACATGCCACCCAAGGCACTTACTTAACCCTTTAATCATGTTTAATTACATGTTCCACTTTGGTTAAGTATTCTAATCGTATTTCCTATTGCCACCCAAGGCAATCCCACTAGTTTCCTTATGCCACCCAAGGCACTTACTTAACCCTTTAATCATGTTTAATTACATGTTCCACTTTGGTTAAGTATTCTAATCGTATTTTCTATTGCCACCCAAGGCAACCCACTAGATTCCACATGCCCCCAAGGCAACCACTAAATTTCCACATGCCACCCAAGGCACCCACTTAACCCCTCATGTCCCACTACATGCTAATATGGTTAAGTGTTTCTTAATTAATTAAGACCGTGATCTCCCCTAAAGACCTCCCACATTAGACTGGCTGTTATGACTGCCTGGTTAAGCCGGTAGGGTCCGGGCAGTCTTACGTCATAACAGAGTCTAACCTCGTGTCTTTACTTTAATCACGTATTTAATTTATGCCTAAGACCTCTCACATTGGGCCAATCATTTGTAGCCGCTGGATTTGCCGGTTGGTTCCGGGCAGTCTTACGCTACAAAAGGGTCCAACCTCGTGTCTTAGTCGATTAATTACACCTAATTAATCACCCCCATAATTAATTATCCCTAATTAATTACACATTTTTAATAACATGGGTAGACCTAACTCAATAGGTAAATTCCCATGGGGTAGACCTAACTCAATAGGTAAATTCCCACTTATGTTAATTTATTTTTATGGTATGCTTAATCATACCCAATCACACTTTTATTAACATATTTATTCACCCCATCGTTACCCACGTAAATCGTTCTCTTTCCATGACATAATAAAGGAAAGATCCGTCACAAATATCATGGGTTTACCCAAATCTTTAGCATATATCTTTGTCATGGGTTAAGAGGATGTCTACTTGCATATATGAGCATATATTAACCCAACTACAATTTACCCAAACATGCATATCATCATACACATATCTTGCATAACATGTTGAACTTGCATATAAGCTTTCTCATAACTTGCATAACATGTTAAACATGCATTTAAGCATACACCTAACTTGCATAAGCATTCACATACTTGCATAAGCATGCATAACTTGCATATATATCATGTTAAACTTGCATTTAAGCATATACATAACTTGCATAGCATGTTGAACTTGCATATATGACTCGCATCTTAAAGGAGGGTAAACATGCATATATATATATATATATATATATATATATATATATTCATAGCATATAAAGGTGCCATCTTACATATGTATGCATCACATTTCAAATGGGTAAACTTGCATGTCATGATTTATGCATAATACCAAACACTTAGCATGCATATAACCACCTACTTAACATGCATACAATCAAATACTTAGCATGCATAACACCAAATACCTAACATGCATAAAACCACATGCATAACTTGCATATCATGTTACATATAACTTGCATATACTCTCACATATAGTTTGCGTAACATGTTACATATGCATAAATGTTCAACATCGTGTTTTGCATCATAAAACATGGCATTAAACTTGCATATAGTATAAAACTTGCAAATCACATATCATACAAACTTGCATAAACACATTTATCCACAAACATAGCCATGTCTTATCACATCCTACCATAATCAATTTAACAATTGATTATTAAAGCTATAGGAACTCACCAAAACCAAGATTAGCAAACTTATGAAGTAAAACTAGTTGCCAAATATGAAGAAGAAGATGATTAGAGGTTGATTAGCTTGCAACTCTCTTCATTGATTTGTGGAGGCCATGATCAAGTTTCATTTTGCCATAGTTTAGTTACAAGATCTAATTATGAATGAATTAGGGTAGGGTTGGGGTCTTATTTATAGGATTAGGTAGTGTTTTAGGCCCTTAGATTAACCCTAGGTTAGATTAGGACCCTTAGATTTCGGAAATCTCTAGAACCAGCCCTCCAAGCCAGCCCAAGAACCCAAACTGGTGCACCCAGTTTTACTGGGCGTCGCACCCCTATCGACAGGCAAGTCGACAGGCAAGTCGACACCCCTGTCGACAGGCCTGTCGACAGCCCTGTCGACATGGGTAGGGCGGGAATTTTCCCGCCTGACCCCACCTGTTCCAATTTAAAATCTGAACCTTAAATTTTAAATCCGTTTTTAACTTTGAATTTTCTGCAAACTTCATCGGGCCATAACTGGGCCATACGGACTCCGATTTTCGAAAACTCGGACTCTATTTTGCGTATTTTTCCGAGACGAACGCAATGACGCAGTCCGTTTCCCCCAATTCCCACATCTGAGATTATTTATCCTGTAATTAGTAAATTTTAGTATTAACCCAAAATACGGGGTGTTACATGAAATACGAACGAATGCTAATTAACATTAATCCTACATGTGAATACAAAGAGAAGATTATTGTGAAAACACAAAGAAATGAAAGGTCAATAATCAAAGTTGCATATGAATTCAAGCCATACAGATGTACACCCTGTAAAGTGTTTGGACATAAAACAGAAATGTGCTCACTAACCAAATGCTACATGACAAAAGAAGCAGAAACAAGGTGGAACAGATGACTAAAAAAATGCAAATAAAAGAAAAGACAAACAAGCAATAAAATAGAGTGGAGAAGAAATAAGAGAGCAACAAGAAAAGGAAAAGCAATAGGAAAATGAGGAAACCATACCTGCAACCAGGCCAATAAAGAGTATTGATGATTCTTTAACTTCAAACACTTTTGAAACTCTAAACAATTAAGAGGAGGAAACAGACCAGAATCTGGAAGAGAGCGCAGCACCTGAAATAGAAGAAATATCAAACGAGGCAGAGTTCACTGAAAGTATTTTTAAGAATATAGAAGATAATGCACAACAACCAGAGGTTCATGATGATGGCAAAGAAATGGTAGATGATAACCCAGACTATATAAAATAGAAAGCAAAAGAAACACCAGCATAAGAAAACAAAAGCAAGTCCACTAAAAGAATGACAAGGGCCTCAAAAATCAGATAAATGACAATAATTTCATGGAATGTAAGGGGGAATAATACATATTTCAAGATGAATCAAGTATTAACCTTCCTTAATAAAAATAAACCAAGCATTACTGGTTTATTGGAGAATAAGTTAAGTAATGAGAAGATAGACAAATTTATGTCTAAAATGAATAAAGACTGGGACTGTCTACATAATAATGAGTGTGGTACAAAGGGAAGAATAATTTGTTATGGGATAAAACATGTTGGCAATTGACAAAGATTGGGAAGAGCTCACAACAAATTGCATGCAAAGCAATCAATAAGGGAGGACTTAACATGTATCTAACGGTTGTGTATGCAAAAAACTTGTTTTCAAATAGGGAATTGTTGTGGCAACAACTAATAGTTATACAACTAAATATAGATGGAGCATGGATGCTTGTTGGAGATTTTAATAATGTATTAAAACCAAAGGACAAAAGAGAAGGGTCACCTATACCTTTCTCACATATAAGAGGCTTCACAAACTCTTTAATAAAATGTGGACTAGCAGAAACAAAGATAGAAGGTTATAATTTTACATGGAGAAGGAAAGGAATTGCAAGTCACATAGATAAAGTGTTGATAAACATGGAAATGCTCATGCTCCAAAAATGTACAAATCTATTAGTCATTGCCCTAACAAATGCTATAAGTGATCACACTCCTATCATCACAAAACTGCATACACAAAACACACAAGACAAGGGCAAACCATTCAAATATATTAATTCTTGGCATAATATAGAAGGGTATGAAGAGCAAGTAAGTAAAGCACTCAATTATCCGTCATGGGGAAATACTCTACAAAAACTAAGATACAAGCTGAAAATGGTCAAAACAAATCTAGAATCCTAGAACAAAATCAGATCAAAAAACAATGAAGATGTTATAAGCTTGGAAAAGGAGTTCACAGAAAGGTTGATGCAAGCTGATAAACAACTAGAGGATACTGCATACTATGTAGATATGATAGAGGCAAATGCAAAACTTAAGAAGTAGCTACACATGAATTATACTGATGCTATTCAAAAATCCAAAGTAAATTGGCTCACCGAAGGAGATTACAACAGCAAATTCTTCTATGCCAAAATGTCAATGAGAAGATATAGGAACAATATTCAAGCATTGATGTAACACCCCACCTCCATTAAGGTCACTCGCAAAGGGAATGCCTTAACTTTGGTGGAGCGTTTTAAGTTAATATAGAATAGAAAATCACAACAAGACAGATATAAAGCAGTACTTGAAAATTTAAAACTTTATTTATTGCAGCAGAAGATAAATATGTTTGGTTACAAGATCAAAAACCATAAACCAAAGTCAAGTACATAATATCCATCTTGATAAAACAAAGTACATAATCCCACTACTACAAATAGCCATAAAGAAAATGATAGGCTGAGCTTTACTTCGGCAATCCAAATCCAAGTGCTCCCAAAGAGATCACAATCAAGCTCCACGAGTACTAGTCCCACCCTTAGAACCTGGGGGGGGGGGGGGGGGAAGGAAGAAAAGAGGTGGAAACAAAGAGGGTCAGACATAAAGTCTGGCGAGTGCGATAACTCTAACAACGTAATTATTAAAGCAATACGATAAGATATAAGCTGGAGAATAAGGTAATGACTGTGTGAACCACATGGGTATGGCAAGGCAATCAAGAGAAACAAAGATAACGTAAATGGCGCTTCCTAGTCTATATAGGATAATTACTATACTCTACCGTACTGTACCATACTGTACTGTACTAACACTAACTGCACCCCTACTAGTCACTATAGAAATTTGATCCCTCTTGGCTAAATAGAACGATGATAGCTTCGTGTACTACTAGATGTACCCACTATCCTCCATGTTTGACTGTATATCTCTAGTTGCTATCATAGGTACCCAGCGTGTACCTATGCCTACAAGATGTACCCCCTTCAATAAGTAATAATGGTAATTCTATGTACTCCTAGCCGACGTTATAGGTGCCGCCTGCTCCTATCTCCACTAGGTGTACCCCCTTAGTAATTATTAATAATAGTGGTAGCTTCGTGTACCCCTAACTGACTACATAGGTGTCGTCTGCTCCTATCTCCACTAGGTGTACCCACTACCTTGCCCCAATCGATCGGCTCCCTAACTCGTAGATACCCGTGCTGGCCCCACAGTGGGGTGTATCACTCCCCAAAGCGGCAACCCGATACCACCAAGAATGCACGGCTTATACCTACACGATGCAACAACGTCTTAACTACCAGCCCGGGTCCACACACGCATATGAACCCGTTGGACTTGCGTTGCCACCACTAACCCGGTTTGGCCTCTTACAGTCAAGCCATATATGCGTGTCCCGTCCTCGACTTGGGTCGAGCCCACAAAGATACGTATGGGTTACTGGTTTAAATGGGCCCCATGACTTGACACAAGCTATCCACCTAAGCTTGGTCCCCTCTAGTACATCCCACTTAAACCACCTCTTATTCATGTTTCAATTACATGTTTTAAATTTTGTTAAGGGTTTCCATTAGTAATTTCACATGCCACCCAAGGCACCCACTTAACCCCTATGTCTCACTTACATGTTTTACCTTGGTTAAGTGTTACTAATCGTATTTCCTCATGCCACCCAAGGCACCCACTAGATTCTACATGCCACCCAAGGCACCCACTTAACCCCCTCATGTCCTACTACATGTTTATCTGGTTAAGTGTTTCTTGATTCATTAAGACCGTAACCTCATAAAGACCTCTCACATTAGACTGGCATTTGTGGCAGGTGGATTTGCCGGGCGGGTCCGGGCAGTCTTACTCCACAAAAGAGCCTAACCTCGTGTCTTTACAATTGTTACGTATTTAATTTATGCCTAAGACCTCTCACATAAGACTGGCATTTGTGGCAGCTGGATTTGCCGAGCGGGTCCGGGCAGTCTTACACCATAAAAGAGCCTAACCTCGTGTCTAAGACGATTAATTACTCCTAATTAATCATTCCCCAATTTGAATTACTTTCCCTATTCAAATTATTAATCCATTCCAAATTTAACGATGTCCATAATTGACTCAATTATGTCCATCCATTTATGGTATGTAAAATCATACCCATTTTCACCACAATTATATTTTATGCCTTTTAAGGCATTTATGCTCATCTATTTATGGTATATAAATTATACCAATTACTAATTAATTTTATTCCTTAAAATTAATTACATGCCTTTTTAGGCCATTACATGCCAATTAAATCTTTTTAATATTATCCCCTTCGTAGCCCCCGTCATTCGTTCGCTCAACATGACATATTCATATTAGACTAGCAATTAGTCTAATACTTAAAAAAAAAAGAATAAACGTCACAAACTCATATACACACAATAATAGATCTAATTTGCATCAAATTTGCAATTAAGAATAACAAAATACTTGCATAGTCTTTGTATTATCAAGGATCCAAAAATCATAGATCTAAAAGGTGTGAAATTGCATGTATGAACATAGTTTTACACCCAACTAGCCTAGGTAATTATCACAAACTTACATAAACTATGTATGTCGTCAACCTAAACATAAAGGTGTCATCTTGCATATCTATGGATCCAATAAAGGTGTTAACTTGAGTAAACTATGGATCCGCATAAAGGTGTAAACTTGCATAACTAGGCATGTCATAGATTCAACATAAAAATGTCAACTTGAATATGGATCTAAACTTTAAAGGTGTGAACTTGTATATATACATATGAATCCAATTATCACTTAAACTTGCATATGAACATAATACCTATATGAACTAGCATATGTCCCACATCCATATTCGCATAAAAACTGATGTTATAAACCTAGGTGGTTGGATTATAAAAAGGGATTCAGTAACACAAGTTAACATCATGAACTACTAGCGTATAATTTAGATCCAAACTTACATAACATCATATACAAAACTTGCATAACATCATATGTGAAACTTGCATAACATCATTTATAAAACTTGCGTAACATCATATGTGAAACTGGCATAACATCATATATAAAACTTGCATAACATCATATATGAAACTAGCATAACATCATATATAAAACTTTCATAACATCATACATGATTAAACATATGAATTAGATTCACAACCACAACTTATAACCCAACGTATATCACATCATAACTGATGTAGCAATTATTTTGTTATGGTGATCGAACTCACAACTCAAAAGCAGTCTTGAGTCTGAATTCTGATTTTTGGAGTTGCATTAGCGCTCCTTTGATGAAGATTCGCTGTTAGGGTTGAATAGTTCTGATTTGATTCGTTGTTCTTCCTCTTTAATTTGGTGGCGGCTGCTCTAGGGTTCAAGACAACAGCATGACGGCCATAGTTTTAGTTTTAATTCTGATTTAGTGTTTGAGTCTATGGGTCTTTTTATAGAGTTTTGAAATAATTTAAGTCGTCGGATGTTCTTAGGGTTAATCAAAACAATTCAGTCCAGATTAGAACTATCCAGAAACCCTAATGACTCATTAACTAGTCAGAAATGACTCAACACTGACTCACCGTTCAAACCAGATGGCTGTGCAGGTTTTCTCTCGGCCTGGGCGCACTTAGGAAGTGCGCCAATGCAAATTTGTACTGGTGCACTTCCCAAGTGCGCCAGTGCATTTTTTTTCAAACTTCGTTCGTCCATATCTTCTTCATACGGTACCCGTTTTATGCAAACTCGGACTCTATCTGAAGCAGAATTCCGAGACAAACGCAATGGAACGACCCGTTTTCCTTAATTCCCACATTTGAAATTAAGTATTCTTAAATTTAGTTAATCTTATTATTCAAAAATCCGGGGTGTTACATTCTCCCCTCCTTAAAGGATTTCGTCCCCGAAATCTCCAAGTTAAGGAGAATGCATAACCTACCATCCAAATAACCATCTACTCAACCATTAAACACGGGCATCCATTGTCCTTATAAAATTTCTAATGTTGTATGAACATATGCAAGAAGTGTGTGTATATGTTCCTTGTCTAATGCAAAATCAAGCGGTCTACTGATCCAGTTGACCTCCTTAAGGCAAACCATGATAGTGTCATGCGTCCATTATGTATGCGAAAGAACCTTATCGATACATATTATTTCTACATGTGTGCACAACCATTCACCAAAATGCAACATCCATAGGATGGTGCAACCATTATACATCCATTACTTAAATATGTACACACATTTATATGCAATATGCAATATGAAGTGACTAAGCCGATCTAGTGCCTAAAGTGTGTGTATATGCATCCACGAGCAACCACTAGCAAACACTTGCATCCACGTGCATCCATCATACATAACATGTCTCAAAAATATGTTTCAACCATAGGACTATCCTATCTAAAGGTCAAAGATACTAGCGAGAGGACACACTAAAGATAATATAAGTACAAGATAAGCGATAAAGGAGAAATTTAAAAGACATACCCTCGAAAAGAAAAGGGTATAATGAACGCATCTTCGCTTCTGTCTCCCAAGTAGCGTCGCTCTCATCATCTCCCCATTGCACTTTGACTAGTTTGACCTCTCGATTCCTCAACCTCTTAATCTCTGACCCAAGAATGCACGTAGGAGCTCGTCGAATCGTCGCATCCCGCTCGATCTCCACCTCTCTAAGCAAGCTCGGCTCTACCACTTCCGCGGTCTCGTGCAAGCACTTCCTCAAATGTGATACATGGAATACGTCGTGTACACCACTAAGTCTCTCGGGCAACTCCACTCTATATGCCATCTGCCCAATCCTTTCCTTAATAGGGAACGGCCCTACGAATCTTGGTGCTAACTTCCCAACGGACCTAAAGCGAACAACGTTCCGTAATGGAGACACTTTGACAAAGACCATGTCCCCAACATCAAACTCAAGATCTGACGTCCTCTTGTCCGCATAAGATTTCTGTCTATCTTGCGCCGTCTTCATCCTCCTTCGAATCAGATCGATCTTCTCCGAAGTCTCTCTAATCATATCGGGTCCAAGCAAGATCTTATCCGTAGCTTCTCACCAACATGTAGGCGAACGACACGGCCGTCCATAAAGAGCTTCGAATGGTGCCATGCCAATGCTAGACTGAAAGTTGTTATTATATGCGAACTCTACCAATGGAAGATGTTCCTCCCATGTACCTCCGAAATCTAAGACACACAAACTCAATAAGTCCTCTAGAATATGATTCACTCTCTCGGTCGGGCCGTCCGTCTGAGGATGATATGCGGTGCTCAAACATAACTGAGTCCCTACCGCCTCTTGCAGGCTTCTCCAAAAATTCGCTAGTGAAAATAGGATCGCGGTCGCTCACTATGCTAGAAGGAACACCGTGCAAACGAACTATCTCTCGAATGTATACGGAGGATAACCATGGAGCAGTCCTCTTACTCTTCACGGGAATGAAATGGGCGCTCTTAGTAAGTCTTTCTACCATGACCAAATACCTGTATTACCCTTCCTCGATCTCGGTAATCCGTCAATGAAGTCCATCGAGACGCTTTCCCACTTCCATTGTCGGACCTCCTATGGATGAAGCAATCCACCGGGCTTCTTTTGCTCCGCTTTTACTTGTTGGCACACCAAGCATCTAGCGACATACTCGGCCACATCCCTCTTCACACCGGCCCAATGGTAAACTCGTTCATGTCCACGTACATCTTGTCCCCGCCGGGATGGATGGTCATCTTCGAACGATGGGCATCATCAAGAATGGTCTTTCCTAGGTCATCGTCTTTTAGTACACGAAGTCTACCATCCCTACGCAACCAACCCTTATCGTCTAGGGTATACCTACGGAAATGGTTCGATAACTCCCCTCCTTTGAGCTTTTCTACTAACTCAACCAACTGTGGGTCGTCTCGCTGTGCCTCGCCAATCCATCCCAAAAGCGTAGGTCTGACCTCCAAGGATGCTAGCTAACTGGGTACAAAATCACTGGATGGTCTAAAGTCAAAGGTAGAGATAAACTCTAAGCTACTTCGCTCGACAAACAAAGGGCTCCATGTCAACTTGTTCCTACTCAAAGCATCTGCCACAATGTTGCCCTTGTCAGGGGTATATGCTATCTCGATATCGTAGGACGCCAAGAACTCCATCCACCCTAACATATCACCCTTCCCTAGAGACCACATGCCCTAAATTCCTCACTTCTTTCCTCCAAAAATGGTATCTTGGAGAACTTAGCTTTAAGCTGGTACACTTGTAGGGTCCCTAAGCTTTCCTTAAGATGTAGGGCATGCTCTTCTCTGCTTCTAGAGAAAACCGGGATATTATCCCATGCAAAATCGTCACAACTATCCATCTCTCACGCAGACCATCCTAGTCGAACTCGACATACCCCAAGTGCAAGCCCCAAAGGCCTAAACCAATATCAGACAAACACCCAAGGGATACCTCCTTCGAATTCAGACGACCTACGTGAGATGCTACTAGTAAGGCGGCCAACCAATTGAGCACTTGACCGACTCTGGCTGCCCTTGCCAGTCTTGCTCCAAAACTACCGCTGATTACATAACTGGCTTTGCTTAATCTATTAAGCACATACGAAAACTTATTTCGCGCCTATGGGTAAACCCCGCACTTTAACAACGACGTCTCCATACTCACAGACCACATAAACAGACTCCCAATCATCGTTGGATGCGTCAGAAGATTCTAGGCAGCTAAGCATCACTGAACCCCTAGGGTCAAAAGAAATATGAGGGTCTTTCCATAACGAATCAATAGTCTAACTACCCTCCTTTCGCAATCTAGGATGGCACCCCGTCTGGCTAGCCAATCCACTCCTAGGATCAAACTGCAGCCCGTGAAACCAAGGATGAAGGCGTTGCATTCAAATCCAACGCCCAAGATAGACACTCTCAAATCCCGACAAACCCTTGAAGGATGAGCCAAACCACCAACAGGATTTGAGACTAGGATGGGATCCTTAACTAGACTAGTATTTAGGTGCAGTGTTTCAACTAACGAAGAAGATACTAACGAGTATGAAGCGCCAGAATCAAACAAAGTTCAAACAGGATGATAAAGAAAACCGAATTTTAACCTAGACGGTCCTACCCCCATCAGGTATACCAGCCGTGAGGGAATACAGCTACCCTCCAGAAGATCCTTTACTTTCTCCTTGCCTCTTTGGACAATCCTAAGGTGTCCTATTTCTCCAAAACAACTAGCCTTCTTCTTCACATCCTCCATTCGTGACCTCCCACTAAGATGAGGTTTCTTCCTTTGTTAACCAAACAGCTATTTGAACCTTTCTCCCATCGTCTATCTTAAAGGTACCAACAAGCCCTCCACTTCCTTGGACTAACTTCTAGCCCGACAAACGTCTAAGCCCCTTGAAGTGGTTCTCCGTCCTTCGTACGGAAGTCCTTATTTATCTTAGAAAAAGTATCTATACGCGGAGGGGGAAAAAACTCAAAAAGAGAAAGAGGAAGAGATTCAAAACGGAGAATCAAAGGAAGAATATATGGCTCTTGGGGATTATGTTTTTAAAATAAACCTTTCTTTCAAAAATACTCTTCTACAAACATATTTTTGAAAGTATTCTTTATAAAAATGCTTTTGAAAAATAGTTTTTCAAAATATCTTACCTGTTCTGGTTACCTTCAGCTCTAATACCATGTGTAACACCCCACCTCCATTAAGGTCACTCGCAAAGGGAATGCCTTAACTTTAGTGGAGCGTTTTAAGTGAATATAGAACAGAAACTCACAACAAGACAGATATAAAGCAGTACTTGAAAATTTAAAACTTTATTTATTGCAACATAAGATAAATATGTTTGGTTACATGATCAAAAACCATAACCCAAAGTCAAGTACATAATATCCATCTTGATAAAACAAAGTACATAGCCCACTACTACAAATAGCCATAAAGAAAATGATAGGCTGAGCTTTACTTCGGCAATCCAAATCCAAGTGCTCCCAAAGAGATCCCAATCAAGCTCCACTAGTACTAGTCCCACCCTTAGAACCTGGGGGGGAGGGAGGAAGAAAAGAGGTGGAAACAAAGGGGGTCAGACATAAAGTCCGGCGAGTGCGATAACTCTAACAACGTAATTATTAAAGCAATATGATAAGATATAAGCTGGAGAATAAGGTAATGACTGTGTGAACCACATGGGTATGGCAAGGCAATCAAGAGAAACAAATATAACGTAACTGGCGCTTCCTAATCTATATAGGATAATTACTATACTCTACCGTACTGTACCATACTGTACTGTACTAACACTAACTGCACCCCTACTAGTCACTCTAGAAATTTGATCCCTCTTGGCTAAATAGAACGATGATAGCTTCGTGTACTACTAGATGTACCCACTATCCTCCATGTTTGACTGTGTATCTCTAGTTGCTATCATAGGTACCCAGCGTGTACCTATGCCTACTAGATGTACCCCCTTCAATAAGTAATAATGGTAATTTTATGTACTCCTAGGTGTCGCCTGCTCCTATCTCCACTAGGTGTACCCCCTTTGTAATTATTAATAATAGTGGTAGCTTCGTGTACCCCTAGCTGACTACATAGGTGTCGTCTGCTCCTATCTCCACTAGGTGTACCCACTACCTTGCCCCAATCGATCGAATCCCTAACTCGTAGATACCCGGGCTGGCCCTACAGTGGGGTGTATCACTCCCCAAAGTGGTAACCCGATAACACAAAGAATGCACGGCTTATACCTACACGATGCAACAACGTCTTACCTACCAGCCCGGGTCCACACACGCATATGAACCCGCTGGACTTGCGTTGCCACTGCTAACCCGGTTTGGCCTCTTACAATCAAGCCCAGTATGCGTGTCCCGTCCTCGACTTGGATCGAGCCCACAAAGATATGTATGGGTTACTGGTTGAAATAGGCCCCCATGACTTGACACAAGTTATCCACCTAAGCTTGGTCCCCTCTAGTACATCCCACTTAACCCACCTCTTATTCATGTTTCAATTACATGTTTTAAATTTGGTTAAGGGTTTCCATTAGTAATTTCACATGCCACCCAAGGTACCCACTTAACCCCTATGTCTCACTTACATGTTTTACCTTGGTTAAGTGCTACTAATCGTATTTCCTCATGCCACACAAGGCACCCACTAGATTCCATGTGCCACCCATTATCCCCCTCATGTCCCACTACATGTTTATCTGCTTAAGTGTTTCTTGATTCATTAAGACCGTAACCTCATAAAGACCTCTCACATTAGACTGGCATTTGTGGCAGCTGGATTTGTCGGGCGGGTCCGGGCAGTCTTACACCACAAAAGAGCCTAACCTCGTGTCTTTACAATTGTTACGTATTTAATTTATGCGTAAGACCTCTCACATTAGACTGGCATTTGTGGAAGCTGGATTTGCCGGGTGGGTCCGGGCAGTCTTACACCACAAAAGAGCCTAACCTCGTGTCTTAGACGATTAATTACTCCTAATTAATCATTCCCCAATTTGAATTACTTTCCCTATTCAAATTATTAATCCATTCCAAATTAAACGATGTCCATAATTGACTCAATTATGTCCATCCATTTATGGTATGTAAAATCATACCCATTTTCACCACAATTATATTTTATGCCTTTTAAGGCATTTATGCTCATCTATTTTGTAACACCCCACTCCCGCTATGATCACTCACTAAGGGAATGCCATAGCATCGGTGGAGTATTTTAGTGAATATAGAACAGAAAAATTACAACAAGACAGATATAAATAGTACTTGAAATTTTAAAACATCATCTCATAACAGCGGAAGTAAAACATGTCTGGTTACATCATAAAACCACAATAAAGGTCAAGTACAATATCCATCAAAATAAAGAAGTAAATAATCCCACTCTCATACAATAGCCAAACAAAAGAAAAGATAACTGGATAACTGGAGCTTTACATCTATCCAAGCTCCTAAAGACTGGAACAGCAATCCGATCAAGCTCCACTACTGCTAGGATCCACCGAAGGACCAGAGGGTTGGGAAAAAGATAAAAACAACAGGGTCAGACATAAGTCTGAGCGAGTCCTATAACTTTAACAATACAATCGTTAAAGTAACCAGAGAAGACATAAACTGATATACGGTAACATATAGGGATGAATGGCTACCCTAAGCAGTCAACTAAACGAAGATAAAGGATAAAGACGCATCTACCCTCCCTAAGGTAAATTACTAAACTGCACCACACCAGTCGTTCCTAACTTAAAGGTTGATCCCACCCAAGGACTTATAAAATTTACTAATTAGTACCTGCGTACCCCTAGGTGACCAAGTAGGCGCCACGGGGCCCTACAATCCACTAGGTGTACACACTACTTCCCATTCGATCGGCTCCCTAACGTAGATACCCGTGCTGGCCCCACCGTGGGATGTATCATTCCCCAATGTGGCAACCTGATGGAACTAAAGGTGCACGGCTTATATCTACTCGATGCAACAACGGCTTACCTACCAGCCCGGGCCCACTCACGCATATGAAGCCCGTTGGACTTGCGTTGCCACCGCTAACCCGTTTGCCTCTTACAGTCAAGCCCAGTATGCGTGTCCCGTCCTCGACATGGGTCGAGCCCACAAAGATACGTATGGGTTACTGGTTGAAATGGGCCTCCACAAGCTACCCACCTAAGCTTGTCCCTTTTTCTAGTATATCCCACTTAACCCTTTAATCATGTTTTAATTACATGTTCTATTTTGGTTAAGTATTCTAATCGTATTTTCTATTGCCACCCAAGGCAACCACTAGATTTTCTCATGCCACCCGAGGCACCCACTTAACCCCTCATGTCCCTCTACATGCTAATGTGGTTAAGTGTTTCTTAATTAATTAATTAAGAACGTAACCTTTGTAAAGACCTCTCACATTAGACTGTCTTTTATGACCGCTGGTTAAGCCGGTTGGGTCCGGGCAGCCTTATGTCATAACAGAGTCTAACCTCGTGTCTTTACATTAATTACGTATTTAGTTTGTGCCTAAGACCTCTCACATTGGGCTAACATTTGTAGCAACTGGTTAAGCCGGTTGGGTCCGGGCAGTTTTACGCTACAACTGAGTCCAACCTCGTGTCTTAGTCAATTAATTACACCTAATTAATCACCCTCATAATTTTATATTAATTATCCCTAATTAATCAAGTTTTCTTAACATGGGTAGACCTAACTTAATAGGTAAATTCCCATGGGGTAGACCTAACTCAATAGGTAAATTCCCAACACATAGTATGGGTACACCTAACCAAATAGGCAAATTCCCATACTATGTTTATTTATTTTGTGTTATGCATAATTATATTAATTTCACACAATCTTATTAACTTATGCATTTAATTACCCCATCGTTCCCACGTAATTTCGTTCATGATATAACACATATAAAAGGTGTCAACTTGCATATGAATGAACATGTTTCAAAGGTGCCATCTTGCATATTAACAAACACATAACTTGCATATGAACTTGCATAACATGTCACATAACTTGCATATAATATGTCACATAACTTACATATTCATTTTGCATAACAAACTTGCATATTAGCTTATAGACTTGCATAATGTGTCATCATGAACTTGCATATTAATAAACATGTAACTTGCATATTTACATACATGTAACTCGCATATTAACAAACATGTAACTTGCATATAAAGAAACATGTAACTTGCATATTTACATACATGTAACTTGCATATTAACAAACATGTAACTTGCATATTAACAAACATGTAACTTGCATATTTACATACATGTAACTTGCATATTAACAAACATGTAACTTGCATATTAACAAACATGTAACTTGCATAGCATATTACCATGAACTTGCATAACATGCATATGATTACATAGCCCACAACTTGCATATTTAGCATCATGCAAACATAACATACATCATATTAAACTTGCATAAGCTTACATACTCAACATGCATAAACATAAGATTAATGCTAACATCATATCATATGATTCAAAGCTCATTAACCCACATACAAAACCATAAATCTCATCACATCTCATCTAATTAGTTTACCAAAAGATCATCAAAGTGATAGAAACTCACAACTAGCAACTTTGAACACCAAATGAAGAAGATTAAGATGCTAAGAAGGGATTAGAAGTTGATTAGAGAGTGATTAGTATGCAACCCTCTTCATAAAATTAGTGGAGGCCATGAGAGCTAGCATTTTGCCATAGTTTAGTCACTAGGTTTAATTATGAATGAATTAGGGTAGGTTAGGGTCTTATTTATAGATTAGGCAAGTGTTTTAGGCCATAGGATTAACCCTAGATTCAATCCAAGCCATCAAAGCATGTCTTGGGGAAGAAGTCAAGTGTAGGAACCATCTAGGGCCTTTAGATTAAAGATGGACCATGAGAACCATTCAAATGCAAAATCTGCACTTGAGCGAATCGACCCACGGGTTGACAGCCAAACACCCTGGATTAACCCCTAGTCGACCCAGCGGGCTCGGGTCGACTTCAAAAATCGGCCGGTTCGGTTATTCCCCTCTCCCAATTCGCTGTTTTGAGCATTTTTGCATATTTATTTATTAAATTTTCAATTATATATATATATATATATATCAATATATATATATATATATATCTGCACAACCCATTTCACTTAATTAAGTATACTTTAATTTGGGAATTTTCGTGAAACTTCGCGAGGCCATATCTTGGTCATACGGACTCCGATTTTCGAAAACTCGGACTCTATTTCGCGTATTTTTCCGAGACGAACGCAATGGCATAGCCCGTTTCCCTTGATTCCCATTTTAGAATTAAATTCTGCCTCGATTTATGTTATTACAGGTTATTGAAAATACGGGTTGTTACATTCTCCCCTCCTTAAAGGATTTCGTCCCCGAAATCTTCAAGTTAGGAAGAACGTATCCTACCATCCAATCATCCATCTACTCAAAGCATCATCCACGAGCAATCATTGTCCTTACAAGATTCTAAATGCTGGATGGATATATGCAAAAGTGTGTGTATATGTACTTACCTAATGCAAAAATCAGGCGGTTACTGATACAGTAAACCTCCTTAATGCAAACCATGATAGTGCCATGCATCCAATATGTATGCGAAACCCTATTGACACATACAAATTTCTACATGCGTGCACAACCATACACAAAAATGCATCATCCATATGATAACACAGCCATGATACATCCATCAATCTAACTACCACATCCATTTATGCAATATGCAACATGAAGTGACTGAGCCGATCTAGTGCCTAATGTGTGTGTATATGCATCCACGAGCAACCACTAGCAAACAATTGCATCCATATGCATCCATCAACCATAACATGTTTCAAACACATGTCTCAACCATAGGTTTTACCCTATCTAAAGGTCATAGGTATTAGCGAGAGGATATACTAAAGATAAGATAAGTACTAGACAAGCAATAAAGGAGAAGTTAAAAGACATACTCTCAAAAAGAAATGGATACAAAGAACGCATCTTTGCTTCCGTCTCCCAAGTAGCATTGCTTTCGTCATCTCCCCATTGCACTTTAACTAGCTGAACTTCTCTGTTCCTCAACTTCCTAGTTTCTGACCCAAGGATGCGAGTAGGAGCTCGTCGAATCGTCGCATCACGCTCTACCTCTACATCTCTAAGCAAGCTCGGCTCTACCACCTCCGCGGTCTCATGTAAGCACTT
The DNA here is from genome assembly GCA_030737875.1 of Allium sativum. Taxonomy (NCBI): domain Eukaryota; kingdom Viridiplantae; phylum Streptophyta; class Magnoliopsida; order Asparagales; family Amaryllidaceae; genus Allium; species Allium sativum. The sequence continues at coordinate 74,420,985 of CM060924.1, forward strand.
CCTCAAATGTGATACATGGAATACATCATGAACACCACTAAGTCTGTCGGGCAACTCCACCCTATATGCCATCCGTCCAATCCTTTCCTTAATAGGAAACGGCCCAACAAATCTCGGTGCTAACTTCCCTACGGACCCAAAGCGAACCACATTTCTCAATGGAGATACTTTGACAAAAACCATGTCCCCAACCTCAAACTCAAGATCCGTCCTTCTCCGATCCGCATAAGATTTCTGTCTATCTTGCGCTGCTTTCATCCTTTTTCGAATTAAATCAATCTTCTCTGAAGTCTCTCTAACCATATCCGGCCCAAGCAAGATCTTATCCGTAGATTCCCACCAACATGTAGGAGATCGACAAGGCCTTCCATAAAGAGCTTCGAAAGGAGCCATACCAATACTGGACTGAAAGCTGTTATTATATGCGAACTCCACCAAAGGAAGATGTTCTTCCCATGTACCTCCAAAATCCAAGATACAAAGCCTCAAAAGATCTTCTAAGATACGGTTCACCCTCTCGGTCTGACCGTCCGTCTGAGGATGATATGCGGTGCTCAAACACAACTGAGTCCCTACCGCCTCTTGCAAACTTCTCCAAAACTCACTAGTGAAAATAGGATCTCGATCACTCACAATGCTGGATGGTACGCCATGCAATCTAACAATCTCTCTAACATAGACTGAAGCAAGCCATGGAGCGGTCCTCTTACTCTTTACGGGTATAAAATGGGCACTCTTGGTAAGTCTGTCTACCACAACCCAAATTCCCGTATTGCCCTTCCTCGATCTCGGTAACCCGTCGATGAAATCCATCGAGACACTATCCCACTTCCACTGTGGAACTTCCAATGGGTGTAGCAACCCACCGGGTTTCCTTTGCTCCACTTTAACTTGTTGGCACACTAAGCATCTAGCCACTTACTCGGCCACATCTTTCTTCATACCGGCCCAGAAGAAAACTCTCTTCATGTCTTGGTACATTTTGTCTCCACCGGGATGAATAGTCATTCTTGAACGATGTGCATCATCCAAAATAGCCTTCTTCAAACCCTCATCTTGCGGTACACAAAGTCTACCGTCTCTATGCAACCATCCCTTATCATCTATGGTGTATCTACCCAAATGGCTGGACGACTCCCCTCTTATAAGTTTCTCTACCAACACAACCAACTGTGGGTCGTCTCGCTGAGCCTCGCCAATCCGTCTCAAAAGAGTAGGTCTAACCTCCAAGGATGCCAACAAACCAGGTACAAAATCAACAGAAGGTCTGAAGTCAAACAAAGAAAGAAACTCCAAGCTTCGTCGTTCCACGAACAATGGACTCAAAGATAGCCTTTTTCTACTCAAGGCGTCTGCCACCACGTTACCCTTACCAGGGGTATACGCTATCTCGAAATCATAGGATGCTAAAAACTCCATCCACCTTTGCTGTCTTAAGTTTAAATCCTTCTGAGAGAATAAGTACTTCAATGATTTATGGTCGGTGAACAACTCGAATCTCTCACCAAGAAGATAATGGCGCCAAGACTTAAGTGCGAAAACAATCGCGGCCAACTCTAGATCATGGGTAGGGTAATTCTTCTCATGCACTCTCAATTGTCTCCCTCCATAGGCTATTACCCTTCCCTCCTGCATCAAGACTGCGCCTAATCCTGTTCCACAAGCATCGGTATAAACAACAAACGACTTACTCCCATCCGGGAGCACTAAAACTGGAGCGGTGGTCAAAGCTCTCTTTAACCGTCGGAAAGCATCATCACAATCTACATCCCACGAGAAAACCAGATTCTTTTTCGTCAAGCGGGTTAATGGGGCTGATATCTTCGCGAAGTCTTTGATGAACTTCCTATAATATCCTGCCAACCCCAAGAAACTTCTTACCTCGGTAGCATTTCTAGGAACTTTCCAATCCTGGATAGATACTATCTTTGCGGGATCCACAGCTATCCCTTCCTTAGAGACCACATGCCCTAAGAATCGCACTTCTCTTCTCCAAAAATGGCATTTAGAGAATTTAGCTTTAAGACTATGCGCTCGAAGAGTCTCCAACACTTCCTTGAGATGTAAGGCATGCTCTTCTTCATTCTTGGAAAAGACCAAGATGTCATCCACAAAAACTACTACAAACTTATTCAGATACTCTCTGAACACTCTACTCATGAGATCAACAAAGTATGCGGGGGCGTTTGTCAACCCAAATGGCATCACTAGCCACTCATAAAAACCATCCGGAGTCCGGAAAGCAGTCTTCTCTATACTGTCCTCCGCCACTCTTAACTGATGAAACCCTGTAGCTAAGTCCATCTGCGAAAATACTGACGCGCCAACCAACTGATCAAAGAGATCATCTATCCTCGGTAATGGGTGTCTATTCTTCTTCGTGAGCTTATTAAGTTCCCTATAATCCACACAAAGTCTGAGGGACCCATCCGCCTTCGTGGCAAACACTACTGGAGCTCCCCACTCCGATATACTTCGCCTTATGAACCCCTTCTCAAGCAACTCCCCTACTTGCTTATGAAGTTCTCTTCTCTCACGAGGAGCCATGTGGCGTACTGGCAAAGACACTGGTTTGGCATTATCCACCAAATAAATTCGGAAATCTATCTCCCGCTTCGGAGGCAAACCCTTTACTTCTTCAAACACATCCGGATATTCCCGGACTACTCTGACAGAACACAAACTCTCGACCGAAGCATCGAGCGATTCAAGATAACTTAGCAAAACAGATTCCATGGGATTACAAGAGATCTCGAGAGTATTACCCAAGCGGGTTATAAGCCTGACAACTCTCCTTTCACAATCAAGAACGGCACCATTACTGGATAACCAGTCCATGCCCAAAATCAACCCATAGCCCGTGAAGCCCAATACAAAAGCAGCACATCTAAACTCAACGCTAAGTATAGAAATCTTCAAACCCAAACATATCATAGACAGATATATAGAGCCCCCAATTGGGTTTGAAACAACCAAGGGATCATCAACTAGACTGGTGTCTAAGTGCAGTGACTCAACTAACGATGATGAGATAAAAGAATGCGATGCGCCAGAGTCAAACAAAGTACGTACTGGATGATCAAACAGAAAAACCAGACTTTCAACGGAAATAGTTCTACCTCTCTGCTGAATCGGTGGAACTGAGAGAACCTGAACTTGCCCCCCTGACTGAGGTGGTGCTATAAGAGCTTGCACCTGACCTCCTGAGGTAGACCCCGTCTTCTGCCCCTTCTTTGGGCAGTTTTTCACAAGATGCCCCGCTTCACCACAATGAAAGCAACCGGTCTTCTTCTTTTTGCGACAATCCTTACTAAGGTGCCCTGGTGTCCCACAATTAAAGCACTTCTTCTTTGTCTTCTTCTTGTCACCATTGCCTTTTCCACCCTTGCCTTGTTGTTGTTGCGGTTTCTTCTGATCCCCCTTTTTCTCTGGTGCCTTAGAATTCTTATCATCCTCATGCATAAGTGCCATGTAGACAAGCTTCTCAAAAGTGGCCCCCATAGGAATGTGAGTCATAGCTATTCCTTGCAATGGTTCGTTCAAGCCTCTAACGAACCTCAAAGCCTTCTTCTCCGGTGTATTCACCAACTCTATGCCAAACCTTGCTAATTGATTGAATTTGTTGACATATTCTTTCACCGTGAGATTCCCTTGCTTCAAATTCAAGAACTTCTCCATAAACAGATTCTCTTCCGCCCTTGAGAGAAACTTAGCCCCAAACCTTTGCTTAAAATCTGCCCAAGAGTCAACAGGGCGTTCTCCATTAGTGACCTCCCACCAGAATGAGGCCTCTCCCTTCATTAACCAAGCCGCCAACTTGACTTTCTTTCCCTCTTCCACTTCAAAGATATCTAGCAACTCTTCCACTTCCTTAAGCCAATCTCTAGCCTCTACGAAAGTCTCTGAACCAAGAAAAGGTTTTCCTCCTATAGCCTTGAACTCCTTGCAAACCTTAGCAAAATTATCCACTCTAGGCTGAGGAGGAGGAGCGGTTGTCTCTGGTGTAGTAGCATTGGCCGGACCCGCAGCCGCGGCCCTAGCCTCTTGCAACCTCCTATACCATAGTGGTATAACTAAACCCTCCGGGATGTTAAGATCTTCAGCCATGCTGAAACGAAAGAGGAAAGATTCAAAAAGGAGATTCCGAAAGATAAAGATATGGCTATTGGGGATTATGCTTTTCTTTTTCAAAAACTTTTTCTCTTAGAAGACATGCTTTTTAAAAATACTTTCTTCGAAAATACTCTTAGAAAGTAGTTTTTCTCAAAAATTTTATCTGTTCTGGTAACCTTAAGCTCTGATACCACGTGTAACACCCCACTCCCGCTATGATCACTCACTAAGGGAATGCCATAGCATCGGTGGAGTATTTTAGTGAATATAGAACAGAAAAATTACAACAAGACAGATATAAATAGTACTTGAAATTTTAAAACATCATCTCATAACAGCGGAAGTAAAACATGTCTGGTTACATCATAAAACCACAATAAAGGTCAAGTACAATATCCATCAAAATAAAGAAGTACATAATCCCACTCTCATACAATAGCCAAACAAAAGAAAAGATAACTGGATAACTGGAGCTTTACATCTATCCAAGCTCCTAAAGACTGGAACAGCAATCCGATCAAGCTCCACTACTGCTAGGATCCACCGAAGGACCTGAGGGTTGGGAAAAAGATAAAAACAACAGGGTCAGACATAAGTCTGAGCGAGTCCTATAACTTTAACAATACAATCGTTAAAGTAACCAGAGAAGACATAAACTGATATACGGTAACATATAGGGATGAATGGCTACCCTAAGCAGTCAACTAAACGAAGATAAAGGATAAAGACGCATCTACCCTCCCTAAGGTAAATTACTAAACTGCACCACACCAGTCGTTCCTAACTTAAAGGTTGATCCCACCCAAGGACTTATAAAATTTACTAATTAGTACCTGCGTACCCCTAGGTGACCAAGTAGGCGCCACGGGGCCCTACAATCCACTAGGTGTACACACTACTTCCCATTCGATCGGCTCCCTAACGTAGATACCCGTGCTGGCCCCACCGTGGGATGTATCATTCCCCAATGTGGCAACCTGATGGAACTAAAGGTGCACGGCTTATATCTACTCGATGCAACAACGGCTTACCTACCAGCCCGGGCCCACTCACGCATATGAAGCCCGTTGGACTTGCGTTGCCACCGCTAACCCGTTTGCCTCTTACAGTCAAGCCCAGTATGCGTGTCCCGTCCTCGACATGGGTCGAGCCCACAAAGATACGTATGGGTTACTGGTTGAAATGGGCCTCCACAAGCTACCCACCTAAGCTTGTCCCTTTTTCTAGTATATCCCACTTAACCCTTTAATCATGTTTTAATTACATGTTCTATTTTGGTTAAGTATTCTAATCGTATTTTCTATTGCCACCCAAGGCAACCACTAGATTTTCTCATGCCACCCGAGGCACCCACTTAACCCCTCATGTCCCTCTACATGCTAATGTGGTTAAGTGTTTCTTAATTAATTAATTAAGAACGTAACCTTTGTAAAGACCTCTCACATTAGACTGTCTTTTATGACCGCTGGTTAAGCCGGTTGGGTCCGGGCAGCCTTATGTCATAACAGAGTCTAACCTCGTGTCTTTACATTAATTACGTATTTAGTTTGTGCCTAAGACCTCTCACATTGGGCTAACATTTGTAGCAACTGGTTAAGCCGGTTGGGTCCGGGCAGTTTTACGCTACAACTGAGTCCAACCTCGTGTCTTAGTCAATTAATTACACCTAATTAATCACCCTCATAATTTTATATTAATTATCCCTAATTAATCAAGTTTTCTTAACATGGGTAGACCTAACTTAATAGGTAAATTCCCATGGGGTAGACCTAACTCAATAGGTAAATTCCCAACACATAGTATGGGTACACCTAACCAAATAGGCAAATTCCCATACTATGTTTATTTATTTTGTGTTATGCATAATTATATTAATTTCACACAATCTTATTAACTTATGCATTTAATTACCCCATCGTTCCCACGTAATTTCGTTCATGATATAACACATATAAAAGGTGTCAACTTGCATATGAATGAACATGTTTCAAAGGTGCCATCTTGCATATTAACAAACACATAACTTGCATATGAACTTGCATAACATGTCACATAACTTGCATATAATATGTCACATAACTTACATATTCATTTTGCATAACAAACTTGCATATTAGCTTATAGACTTGCATAATGTGTCATCATGAACTTGCATATTAATAAACATGTAACTTGCATATTTACATACATGTAACTCGCATATTAACAAACATGTAACTTGCATATAAAGAAACATGTAACTTGCATATTTACATACATGTAACTTGCATATTAACAAACATGTAACTTGCATATTAACAAACATGTAACTTGCATATTTACATACATGTAACTTGCATATTAACAAACATGTAACTTGCATATTAACAAACATGTAACTTGCATAGCATATTACCATGAACTTGCATAACATGCATATGATTACATAGCCCACAACTTGCATATTTAGCATCATGCAAACATAACATACATCATATTAAACTTGCATAAGCTTACATACTCAACATGCATAAACATAAGATTAATGCTAACATCATATCATATGATTCAAAGCTCATTAACCCACATACAAAACCATAAATCTCATCACATCTCATCTAATTAGTTTACCAAAAGATCATCAAAGTGATAGAAACTCACAACTAGCAACTTTGAACACCAAATGAAGAAGATTAAGATGCTAAGAAGGGATTAGAAGTTGATTAGAGAGTGATTAGTATGCAACCCTCTTCATAAAATTAGTGGAGGCCATGAGAGCTAGCATTTTGCCATAGTTTAGTCACTAGGTTTAATTATGAATGAATTAGGGTAGGTTAGGGTCTTATTTATAGATTAGGCAAGTGTTTTAGGCCATAGGATTAACCCTAGATTCAATCCAAGCCATCAAAGCATGTCTTGGGGAAGAAGTCAAGTGTAGGAACCATCTAGGGCCTTTAGATTAAAGATGGACCATGAGAACCATTCAAATGCAAAATCTGCACTTGAGCGAATCGGCCCACGGGTTGACAGCCAAACACCCTGGATTAACCCCTAGTCGACCCAGCGGGCTCGGGTCGACTTCAAAAATCGGCCGGTTCGGTTATTCCCCTCTCCCAATTCGCTGTTTTGAGCATTTTTGCATATTTATTTATTAAATTTTCAATTATATATATATATATATATCAATATATATATATATATATATATATATATCTGCACAACCCATTTCACTTAATTAAGTATACTTTAATTTGGGAATTTTCGTGAAACTTCGCGAGGCCATATCTTGGTCATACGGACTCCGATTTTCGAAAACTCGGACTCTATTTCGCGTATTTTTCCGAGACGAACGCAATGGCATAGCCCGTTTCCCTTGATTCCCATTTTAGAATTAAATTCTGCCTCGATTTATGTTATTACAGGTTATTGAAAATACGGGTTGTTACATATTTATGGTATATAAATTATAACAATTACTAATTTATTTTATTCCTTAAAATTAATTACATGCCTTTTTAGGCCATTACATGCCAATTAAATCTTTTTAATATTATCCCCTTCGTACCCCCATCATTCGTTCGCTCAACATGACATATTCATATTAGACTAGCAATTAGTCTAATACTTAAAAAAAGAACAAACGTCACAAACTCACATACACACAATAATAGATCTAATTTGCATCAAATTTGCAATTAAGAATTACAACATACTTGCATAGTCTTTGTATTATGAAGGATCCAAAAATCATAGATCTAAAAGGTGTGAAATTGCATGTATGAACATAGTTTTACACCCAACTAGCCTAGTAATTATCACAAACTTACATAAACTATGTATGTCGTCAACCTAAACATAAATTTGTCATCTTGCATATCTATGGATCCAATAAAGGTGTTAACTTGAGTAAACTATGGATCCGCATAAAGGTGTAAACTTGCATAACTAGGCATGTCATAGATTCAACAAAAAAATGTCAACTTGAATATGGATCTAAACTTTAAAGGTGTGAACTTGTATATATACATATGAATCCAATTATCACTTAAACTTGCATATGAACATAATACCTATACGAACTAGCATATGTCCCACATCCATATTTGCATAAAAACTGAGGTTATAAACCTAGGTGGTTGTATTATAAAAAGGGATTCATTAACACAAGTTAACACCATGAACTACTAGCGTATAATTTAGATCCAAACTTACATAACATCATATACAAACCATGTATAACATCATATGTGAAACTTGCATAACATCATATATAAAACTTGCATAACATCATATGTGAAACTGGCATAACATCATATATAAAACTTGCATAACATCATATACAAAACTAGCATAACATCATATATAAAACTTTCATAACATCATACATGATTAAACATATGAATTAGATTCACAACCACAACTTATAACCCAATGTATATCACATCATAACTGATTTAGTAATTATTTTGTTAAGGTGATCGAACTCACAACTAAAAAGAAATCTTGAGCTCTGAATTCTGATTTCTGGAGTTGCATTAGCGCTCCTTTGATGAAGATTTGTTGTTAGGGTTGAATAGTTCTGATTTGATTCGCTGTTCTTCCTCTTTAATTTGGTGGCGGCTGCTCTAGGGTTCAAGACAACAGCATGACGGCCATAGTTATTGTTTTAATTCTGATTTAGGGTTTGAGTCTATAGGTCTTTTTAAAGAGTTTTGAATTAATTTAAGCCATCGGATGTTCTTAGGGTTAATCAAAACCATTCAGTCCAGATTAGAACTATCCAGAAACCCTAATGACTCATTAACTAGTCAGAAATGACTCAGCACTGACTCACTGTTCGAACCAGATGGCTGTGCAGGTTTTCTCTCGGCCTGGGTGCACTTGGGAAGTGCGCCAATGCAAATTTGTACTGGCGCACTTCCCAAGTGCACCGGTGCATTTTTTTTCAAACTTCGTTCGTCCATATCTTCTTCATACGGTATCCGTTTTACGCAAACTCGGACTCTATTTCAAGCAGAATTCCGAGACGAACACAATGGAATGACCCATTTTCCTTAATTCCCATATTTGAAATTAAGTATTCTTAAATTTAGTTAATCTGATTATTCAAAAATCCGGGGTGTTACAATTGATAAGCAAAGAAGGGGATTTGATACATGATCCAATTGTTATACAAGAACAAGCTATACAATATTACAAAGAAATGTATAACAACGAAGACACTGAATGTGAACAATTCGAAGAGGTCAAGTGTCGCAAGTTGGTGAATGAAAAAGGCAGGAAATATATGACCAGTCAAATCACGGAAAATGAAATAAAACATGCTGTTTTCTCAGTAAAAGATGATAAGTCACCAGGTCCAAATGGATTATTAGCTAAGTTATATAAAATTCATTGGAATACAATTAAAGATGATCTAAATTTTGCTACAAATTATTTTTTCTTGAATCCTGAAATGCCTGAAGGTCTAAACCACACATTTATAACGCTTATACCGAAAAAAGACAAACCTTCAAGCACTGCAGATTATAGATCAATAGCTTGTTGCAACATGTTGTACAAAATAACCATAAAAATAATTTGTAGAAGAATCAAGAATGTTATGCCACATTTTATATCTGAAGCTCAATCTGCTTTTATACCAGGAAGAAATGTAGCAGAAAACATCTTACTATCTCATGAGCTCATCAGAAATTTCAAGAAAAAGGGCATAATATTTTTTTTTTGCATTAAAGTGGATCTACAAAAAGCTTACGACAAATTTAACAGGAGATTTATCTGCTATATGATGGAAAAAATGGGCATTCCGCAAAAATTAATTCAGATAATAAAGGAATGCATCAGCACACCAACTTTTTCTATTAATATAGATGGAATACTAAGGGGATACATTACATCTACCTTTTGATAAGACAGGGAGACCCTCTATCTCCTTATTTATTCACAATTGCTATGGAATTTATGTCTTTAAAAATAGAAGAAGTGATTAGAAGAAAGCAAATAAATCCCATAAACAATGTTCAACCATGTATCTCACATCTCCTTTATGCAGAGGATATTGTTAGACCAAAAAGTGGTTCTAACACCCAAATTGACTAAAATTACGATAAAATGAAATCAAAAATAGAAAAGAGACACAAGATTTATAGTGGTTCAGCGTTTAAAAGCCTACGTCCACTTTATATCACTTTGTTTGATGATGTAGATGAAAATACAACAAGATATTCACTCAATCTCTCTCTTTTTTTAAATACATTCACTCAATTATACTCAAAACACACTTTGAATGATGATTTAGATTGTTTGGAAGTGCTGGAATTCGGTTCTCAAAGGTATTCAAACTCTCCTAGTGCAAAAAAGTCCCTTTCAAATGACCCTAGGGGGTCTATTCATAGGTGGAAACTTCTCTAGAATCTGGTCGGATCAGTCCCACGTGGCTTCTATCCCACCACTTTCGGGCTCAGATGGATTTCATTGTTGACAGCGCACCGGGTTAGTGGCCAACATGGGTAGAAAGTGGATGTAACTGCCCCGATTGTTTAGGAGAATGTGGGGTGAAGGCTGTTGTTACTTTGGGATCGGATCGGGCATGCTAGCTTGTGGGGGTTCGGTTCGGGTTTATGCCATCCGATCCGGTCTAGCCTGCGTTGAATTCAAGCTCGTCCATTTTCTGCTCCGTTCCGATCCACCCAGGCGTTAACCATCCGATCCGATCCGACTCGCTTTAGGAAGTAGGGGTCTTCAATGTTCGATATCTCCACTTTGTGTAGCCTAGTTCACAAAGTAGGCTAACATTTTTCCCCCTTGAAGGATGCTCCTGTTGAAGACGGAGCGTGCTTTGATGTTGTCTGAATACTAGTCCTTGAATTTGAATCGTTGAAGTATCGTTTCTATTGGCTGTATAGGAATGTGCTTCTTCAGAAAGTTGCATCTTTTGACGTCTATATATACATCGTGGAGCGTATAGATTATTTCCTTTATTTTCAGACAACTTTAAGAGCTCTTCTTAAATTCCAGCGATCACTCCAGGTAATTTGTATCTTTATCTTTACCTTTCATTTTGAATCTAACTTACTCACCAAGTCAATGTATGGGACCTCGTTCGGTTCGGACTCCGATCCGAATAGACTTTATTTCGCCTTACTTGACCTTGAACTAACAGACCAGAATACACTTCTGAGCTCAATTTCCGGTCCGAATAATTTCCTCACCGTTATCAAGCCAGCGGGCCTGGCTTGCTCACATGGGCTTCAATTCCGGTCCGAGCGGAATAATGAGCTGGGGAATACCAAAGGTCATCGCACGTCTATATATAAAATCGTTGTTTCATCTCTTTATTTCTTCTTTTATTTCCACCATTCTTCCAGGAATTATCCCTAAGAAGAAACGAAACCCTAGGGTTCTAAAACTTCAACAATCTCATTTTAATCCCCGAATCAAGCATATAGATAGTTTTTTAATCTCGAATTACCTCATTATGGTTGTTTTCAGTTTGGATCTGTGGTAAGATCGAACGATTTAAGCTTAGCGTTTACTCAATTGTGACGCCGTGGCATCCTCCACTCTCCGCCGTCGTCATTAATGGTGCCAACACCATCTCGAGGCAATGATGGAGGGTGTTAGGATTCAGTTTTGATCATTTGAGTATGTGCGTGCTTAATCTTAATTGGGGCGTTTTGGGAATGGAATCGGATATGATATCAAGGAGGAAGAAGGAGAAGAAGAAAAGTACAGGGGATCGGTTTGGGTGAAAGAGTGTTAGGGTGAATAAGAAGAAAAGAAGTTCACGTGATCGGATCGGATCGGAGTTAAGAGGCAAAGAAGAGGACCACAGTTTACTGAACCGGGTCGGGTTGGAAAGAGACACAAGGAGATGAAGTGGTACGGATATTTAAGTCCATTCGAGCTGCTCCAAAAATCCTCTTCCGAACCGATCCGATTCTGTTTGAAAGGTGTGAAAACAGGATGCAGACCAAAACGAGGCCTCCTTCCGATCCGATCCCAATGCTTTTCCCCGAACCGAACCAAAGCAGTGAACTCTCATGCATAAGAATTTGCCCATTTGGCCAAATCAATACTTGACATAATCTTCAACCTAATGGACAGTTAGGATAGTGCCTTGCGAACACAAACGAACATCAAGAATTATTCTGAACATCAATTCATCGTCAGAACTTTACATTACGCTTCTAAGTGTTTAATCTATGTCTTCTGCACATACCATACACACTTTAGTTCGTACACATGCACAGGGGGATACGGGCTAATTTACTCTAACTTGTGATATTGCTTCTTCAATAGTTTAGTGACAATGACAGCAAGACGTTAATCAAGATTAGCCGAAAAAAGAGAAGTTCCAGAGACGTCTCAGAAAATCACTCTTGATGACATATCTTCTACCTCAGATCCAGAGTTGGATGATGAGGGCTCAGATTACGAGGTAGAAGCTCATGAAATCGATAGTGTGTCTTATGAGGGTGAAGTTTCTCTGGGCTATGAAGAGGAAGGAGAGATTGGAGATAATCGAGCTCCTGATGAATTTGAGTCTGCCATCATATTGGAATCACTTCATGATTCTGTTGAATCGACGATTGACAACGACAGACTTATTCGAATACGCCTAAAGCACGGGATACTAAAAGGGGATACCCTGGTGCCATCGAAAACTGACCGTCCTCACAATCCTCTAGAAGGATTTATAGCAATCACCCGATTGATGTGCATGGTTTGGGCTATTCCACCGTTTTCTCCGTTTGTTGTCGACTTTCTAAGACAGATGCGGATCACCCCCATACAGCTGCATCCCAACTCCTATGCTTATCTATATACCTTATATGTAGCATACAAAGAGATTCTAGGCATAGAACCAACCTTCGATGATATCCATTTCTTTTATAATTTCAAACATCGAACCCAAGAGACTCCCTCCTTCTCGTACTTTGAATCAGTTCCAAAGAGAAAGATCATCACCGTTCCATTTAGCAGTAAAGCTGGCGATCCAAAACCTGAATGGTTTTATATCAAAAAACAACTGGGATGCGCTAGGAGATGGACCCAATCAAGCAAAACATCTATTTTCCAGACTCCAGCTTTAAGCGTTCATGTTGACATACTAACTTGCTTTCATTCTTATCCGCAGTTGGCAACCCAAAGAAAATATCAGGTCAATTGTACTTTGATTGTTTACACCAGTTGCTCAACGGTGACCAAAAGTTCTTGACCATCGATAGTGCTCTTAAGGATGAATACCTTCATCTTCGCGGGTTGTTGTCCATTACCTGTAGCATAGGTCACGGGTCGGGTCCATATGTGTACATCCCCCCAGTGGACGTACTTCCAGAAACGGGTGAAAGCTCGAAAACTCCTATAATGCCGCTTCAAACTTCACCTTCTCCATCTTCGACTCAAGACCATGAGCTGGCCAACATAGCCAAAAAGCACCGAGAGGGGTACATCGTTCCCGAGGATGCTATATCTCCAGAGAAGTCAACGTCTTCAAAAGAACCGCCAATTGATGCTTCCCAGGGAGCTTCCCCTAGTATCGATGATTCAACATTTCAGGGTTTAGGAGATCTCCCCTTACCTGAAACTATTTACACTTCAGAGGATTTTGGAACCAATCCTTTAGTTTTCACTTCTTCAGAAGAAACCACCCCTGTTAAGGCCAAAGAGCCCACTCACACTAGTCTGACTTCGGACTCGGGTTTGTCGGGGGCCAAACACCACTTAGGATGCACTTAACACAATAGCACCACATTTCACAACACTTTCCTTTTGTGAGAACACTGATTCTGAATTCCATTTGCATTTTTGCGCAGGTACAATGTCTCGCTCCCATTATGATATCAGGAAACTTCATCGCAACATGTCTAGACCCCTTTCTAATGCTGAGCATGATCGTCGTGAAGGTCGGGGTAGGGAGGATAAAAGGCCTTATTACTCTTATCAGTCGCGGACCTCGCGCTCTCGCTCCCCTGTTCGGTCTGATTTAGAACGATACAAAAGCTACCAGGGCCATCGAGGAGAAGACACGTCGCAGTCAAAAGATCAAACCTCTTCTCAAGAAAAACAGGGTAGAGAAAGAAGTCCGCCGAAAGTCACCAGCTCTCGAGATAAACATAAGGTTTCCGATAAGCGGCCTAGGAAGGGTGACACGGCCGTCGTGCCCGCTGATCCCAAGGATACTGATTAACATATCGTGCACCTCCACCATTGGATGCTAAAAATAAAGTCAAGCGGGCATATTTGGAGAGAGAATTCCCCGAGCACTACTTTGAAAACCTGACTTTTTTACCCGCTCCCGAGCCTATTTCCTCAAGGTGGGCAGACGAGGCCAAAGCGAAAATTGATGTAGTTGAAAAACAATATTCGGAGATGTTCAAGTATTCACGTAACCTCTCCAGAATTATCCGAACTTTGATTACGGATACTGAGTCGATGAAAAATACTGCAGTAGCTGACGCTAAAGCCTTGAAAAATTTAGGGAAAGATCTTGAGGACACACAGGTCCAACTTGCCATTGCTCAGCGGGAAGCTACTAACTTCAAGCAGCAATTTGAAGAGCTACAAAAACGTTATCATGACTTGCTCGAGTCTCACAATCAAGAGCGCTCGGAGTTGAAAAAGCAAGCAGAAGATGCAAAGTCGGATAATGCTAAAATGCAACTTGCCTACACTGCTCTGGAGCAAGAAAGAGCTGAGTTAGTGAGAAAGAATGCTGAATTGGAGAAGAGAAATGCTGACTTGGCTTCCAAGTTGGTGGAGGCTGAGAACAGGGCTGCCCTAGCGGAGGGTAATGTCGAAAGTGTTAATAAATCCACAAAAGAGACTCGCAAGCAGCTGTTAGAGGCTGAGGAGGAGGTGCATGGTTTCGGCGAATTAATGATTGAATTCTTTGCACATATAATCCGCCGCCGGAACATCTCTTGGATCGAAGATTATCCGTCTACCTTGGTTCAATTATGGAGTCAAATCATTGAATGGGAGAAATAGGAGCTCAAGGTTGATTCCATTGACGAAGACAAGCTTATGGAAAAATATCTAAGAGATGATGAACCAGAACGCCTAGCTGAGGGACGCCGTCTCATTGCTGCTACTATGGAGGAAGAGAAGCGGAAGGCTAAACGAAAGAACATTCCAGAGGCTGGTTCTTCTTCCACTGCCTCTGAAACCTCTGAAGTAGAGGGATATGACCCCGAAAACCCGGGGATCCCTCGGGCATCTCTTTTATCCCCCATACCCAAAACGGCATCGGAGACGGCGGTCACTCCAGCTGAGAAGTCATCGGAAGGTATCTCAACCTTTTCACCTCAATTCGTCAAAGCTGTCTCCACTTTTCATCACATAATCGGGCAATCGATGAAGGACCCTTTATTTTCTCCTGAGTTGATAACTGTTGCTTCTCACTCTGTAGGTGTTGAACCGTCCGAAAAGACAGACGTGTCCCAGGGAACCACCGCTTGAGCAAAGCCTGCGGAGAAGGCTAAAGGGGGAAGGACAAGGCTACCACTATTGATTCAGGAGAAGGAACTGAACCGTCTAACGCTGATGCTCCTCACGATGACGAAATGGTAGATGCCTTGAAAGATGATGGCGGCAACGAGGGACACGAGGAAGACCCTGAGGTGGCTATAGTTGGGGAGTCAAAAAGCGTTGATGACATCACTGTGGCTGCGCTGAAAGCTGAGCAAGAAAAACGAATGCAGCTTAATGTTGAAGACCTAGTCCACGAAAGCCTTAAGCCTCTTGCAGTGTTGGATGCTGGATCAAGGTTAGTTCTTAAGCTTTCGACTAGGTTTATTACAGAAGAGCTTGCTAAAACTCTTCTCTTGATTCTAGTGTTCCAACTTCAGGGAAAAAATCAACCGATTCCAGCACCTCGGTCACAGGGAAGAAAAAACAAAGGCGTATTCTAACTGATGCTTAAAAGGAGGTGAATAATGCTCATAATGATGCTAAAAAATCCAAGTCCACTCCGAAGTCTAAATGATGAAGTGCTTTGTTTTACTTTATCATTTAACTGGCCTGCAATTGTTGCAGCGAGCGCGGCCCTCGCATCTTCTTTTTTGCTAGTCTTTCATGTACAAACTCACACGTTTGTAAATAAAAATAATTCATTTCCTGCAAAGCCTGTTAGTCATTAGTTCAGTACTTATGTAAAAATACAAATGCATGTCATACTAAAGTCATGTAATGAAGTCATGGTGGAGGGGAATATGTGTGTACATGTATGCCCCCAGTCAATTTCGAATAACTGAGCAAAAACTATTCAAGATTAACTTAAATTAAAGATTTCAAATGTCCCCGATTCTCTGGCAGCGGTCATATTCCTTTCATCACCAATGCCCGCTCTTTCTGGCGTATTTATACTCTCCTGTCTCATATCCAGGTTAGAGTTTTCGCTGAGGCGGTCACTCATCTGGGTGCACCTTCACGCCTCAGAGGACGTCGTCTTCCCATCCTTTATACTCTCTCTCAAACCTTGAGAGTTGGAGTTAAGAATGCCGTCTTCCCATTCTTTTGTATTTGGTCATACTGTCATGATAGGATATTTGTCTATCATATAAATATTGCAGGAAAGTAAATGACACAGGATAATTTTATAGTGGTTCAGCTAAGTCGTAGCCTACGTCCACTTTATAATCTTTTGTTAATATAAACGGGCTTTTCTAGGCGAGTCATGCCTTTTTACAAGGTTCATAAAAAACAAAAGAAAATACAACATCTCTAATTCAAATATCGCATCAAGTGTTAGGCATTCCAAGCCCTAGGCACTTCTTCACCATCTACAGTCGTTAACTTGAAAGCTCCTGTCTCAAGTTTCCGTTGGACGGCGAATGGTCCTTCCCACTTCGGGCCGAGATGAGGAAGGGATGGAAAAACTCGCTTTAGCACCAAATCCCCTGGCTCAAAGGTTCTAAAGCGAACTTTCTTGACATAATAGCGTGCCATCTGACGTCGATGTCTTGACGCACGCAAGTTTGCCTCATCCCTTTTCTCTTCGATTTCATCAAGGGACTCGAGAAGGAGTGCCCGATTCGTCATCGGGTCATAATATGTTACCCTGTGGGAGGGAACTTCAAGCTTGACTGGGATTACCGCTTCTAAACCAAATGAGAGAGAGAGAAAGGAGTATGGCCGGTAGCTGTCTTAAACGTTGTCCGGTATTCCCACAAAGCCAAGGGCAATTCATCCACCCATTTTGCTTTTGCACATTCCAACCGCTTCTTGAGGATGGATTTTATGACTTTATTTATTGCTTCTACTTGCCCATTCGACTGTGGATGGGCGACTGCAGTGTACCATTTGTCAATCTTGTATTTCTGGCAGAAATTTCTAAATTTGGCGCCATCGAACTGGGTTCCATTACCAGTTACAATGGTCCTTGGAATTCCAAATCGGCATATGATATTTCTAACCACGAAACTTATCACCTTTCTCGCTATGATTTTGGTTAAGGGCTCAGCTTCCACCCACTTCGTAAAATAGTCCACGACGACTATTGCATACTTCGCTCCACCTTTGGCAATCGGTAGAACTCCGATGATGTCAATTCCCCACATGGCAAACAGCCACGGACTCACCATCGACTTGAGCTGGGTCGGTGGTGCTCTGGGGATCTTGGCGAACCTCTGGCATTTGTCGCAGCGTTGTGAGTAATCAGCTGCATCTTTATTAATAGTGGGCCAGAAATACCCATACCGCAACACCTTTTTTGCCAAAGTCTGACCCGCTGGATGATCTCCGCACTCACCTTCGTGTACTTCCCTTAGTGCATGCTTAATGTCGTCGTGCGCTATACACCTAATAGGGGCATAGAAAATCCTTGCCGATAAAGGGTATTATCTTGAAGGACGTATCTGCTAGCTTTGCGAACTATGGCTCGTCTCTCACTTTTCTTTGGCGGGAGTACTCCATTTCTAAGGAAATTTTTGATTGGAGTCATCCACGACTCCCTCTCCGGTCCTGCTTCGGAAGCTAATTCAATTTCCATTAACTCAAAGCTTGGAGACCCCAATGTCTCAATTGGAACCATTTCGGTTTCCTCCGGATTGTCGGAACTTGCCAGCTTTGCTAGCAGGTCTGCCTTCTGGTTTTCAGCTCTTGGGATATGCGTTATGTTATACCGTTCCACGTTGCTCAACAGCTCCATCACCTTTCCAAGATAGGTAATAAGTCGAGGTCCCCGGGCAACAAACTCCTCTCGCACTTGGCAAACGACTATTTTGGAATCGCAGAATATATCTAATGCCTTTATTCCGAATTCCTTAGCAAGTTTCAGCCCGGCAATCAGGGCTTCGTATTCAGAGTAATTATTGGTCGCTGCAAATTCTAGTCGCAGAGCATAATATAATGATCGTCCTTCAGGAGTAACTAAGACGACTCCAGCTCCGGACCTTCTGTCATTCTTGGCTCCGTCTGTGTATAACTTCCATGGACCTAATTCTATCTCTTCCTCTCATCTGACCATCGTATCATCGATCGTCTCCTCCTCCGGAATTGTGAACTCTGCTATAAAGTCAGCCAAAGCTTGCCCCCTGATCGATCTCCGTGGCTGAAAGTTTAAATCAAATTGACTTAATTCAATATTGCACTTGATCAACCGTCCTGATGCTTCGGGTCTTTGCAACACCTGTCTCAGAGGCTGATCAGTGTATATGGTTATTGGGTGAGCTTGAAAATAATGGCGAAGTTTTCGGGAGGCGATCAGAAGGCTGTAAGCAAGCTTCTCAATCCTTGGGTAGTTACGTTCTGCGGTTGCCAATTTTTTGCTTACGTAATATACCGGCCTTTTCACCTTGTCCTCTTCCCGGACCAAGGCGGTGCTAATGGCATGAGCCGATACTGCTAGATAAACAAACAGCTCTTCATGATCCACCGGCTTCGACAAAATCGGTGGCCTCTCTAGTAAGTCCAATAGATTTCGAAAGTCCTCAACACAGTCCGGAGTCCATTCAAAAATTTTCTTTCCCCTTTTTATTAGGTCAAAAAAGGGGACGAATTTGTCTGTTGCTTTGGAGATGAATCTACTCAACACAGCCACTTTCCCTGCAAGACTTTGGACATCCTTGATTGTTCGTGGTTCCTTATCGCTACTATCTGACTAGGATTAATTTCAATTCCTCGAGAGCCCACGATGAAACCTAGAAACTTTCCAGATGCCACCACAAACGAGCACTTCAAAGGATTTAGCTTCATTCGATACTTTTGCAGGATACCGAACATCTCTGCCAAGTCTTGCATATGGCTAGAGGACTGTCTCGATTTGACAAGCATATCATCCACATAAACCTCCATAATCTTCCCTATTTTGTTATAAAACATCCTGTTCACCAAGCGGTTGTAGGTAGCTCCAACATTTTTCAATCCAAAAGGCATGACTACGTAGCAGTACAACCCCAAATTTGTAATAAAGCCCGTGAGCTCTTGATCGGGCGCATGCATGGGAATCTGGTTGTATCCGTAATATGCATCCATAAAAGAAAGAAGTTCATGTCCTGCCATCGAATCCACAAGCTGGTCTATTCTGGGGAGTGGGAAGCTATCTTTTGGGCAGGCTTTGTTCAAATCTGAAAAATCAATACACGTCTGCCACTTTCCGTTTGACTTCTTTACCAAAACAGGATTCGATATCCTGTCGGGATATGTCGAATCTCTAATAATTCCGTTCTCCTTCAGCTTCTCCACTTCTTCTTTTAGAGCTGTTGACCTCTCTGGACCCAACATACGTCTTTTTTGCTTTACAGGTGGGTGTTTCGGGTTTATACTCAGTGAATGACTCATGATGGATGCTGACATCCCACACATGTCAGCGTGGGTCCAGGCAAACACATCCAGGTTTGCCTTCAGAAAGTCAGCCAGTTCTTTGGCCCGATGCGGATCCAATTGGGATCCAATCTTCAAAACTTTTGTTGGATCAGCTTCATCAATGGGTATGTCCACTGTAGTTTCGTTAGGAGTTGCTTTTCTATCCTCAGGTTCCTCATCTTCTCTGGGATCCAGGTCTTCAGGCATTCCCTTGGGCAACTCCTTCGGGGTTGATCCCTCTAATTGCTACGCCGAACCCTCCTTCGGAGGTGGAGAAGTACTTTTAGTATCGATGTTAAGTCCCTTCATCAGCATCTTTAACTCAGCAATATAACAAGCTCGCCCGGAGACTTGGTCTCCCCTCATTACTCATGTTCCGGCTTCAGTTGGGAACTTTAGCAATAAGCACCATGGTGCAATACAAGCCCTGAACTCTACAAGGGCATGCCTTCCTAAAAATGCATTGTAGGGCGATTCGATATCTAGCACTACGAACTGAAGCATTCGTACTCTTCGATGATCCCCTTGTCCCAATGTTACGGGCAATTCTATATACCCCATTGGAGCCGTTGATGCCCCATTGAAGCCTCGGATCCAACCTTCACAAGGCTTCAAGTCTCCAGACTCGAGTCTCATATGACCAAATGACTTCTTAAACAAAATGTTGACAGAGCTTCCATTGTCTACTAGTACCTTATGGACCAGTGCCGGCCCAATAGTAGTAGTAATAACCAACGGATCTTCGGTAGGTGATTGGATTCTGGTATCGTCTCTGCTACGGAACACCACGTCATCGAACATTGTCCTCTACTGCTTCACAGGGGTGATATCTTCCAAATCATTACACTCGTCCACATCTATGTGCTTGACTGCATTAACGTATTGGTCCATTGCTCTGAAACTGTGGATGGCTAGAAGGGGTCCACCTACTATGGTGTTAATGACAATCCCTTTGCCTTTTTGTTGTGCTGTAGGCTTGGGGGCAGGCTGATTCTGGTTTGGGGCCTATCCTCCTTGCCCCCTGTCCCTTGGGGTAGCCTTATACTCATCCAACATACCTTCACGCAACAACTTCTCAACCACATCTCTCAAGTGTCGACATTCGTTCGTTGAATGTCCGTGGGTTTCGTGAAATAAACAAAATTTTCCGGTAGCAATTTCATTTTCTGTTGAATCTCGCAGCGCGGTTTTTTGAATTGCAAAACATTGTACGTGTCCAAATAAATGTTCTCCAAAGTGTCATTCAACGGTGAATAATTCTCAAAGGTCTGGAACCGGGGTCTTTTTTCAGAATTACTTCCTCGGTTCCTGTTTCTCCTATTACCATTCGCATTGCGGTTGCTATTGCCCCCGTTTCCATTATTATTGTTTCCATTCTTGTTTCGAACATTTACTTCGACTTTCCCAGAGCTCTCTCCGGACGGCTTTACAGCAACATTACTCTGAACAGCTTCTTTTGCGGCCGCTCCGGACTTCCTTTTTCTGTTTGCCCTTGCTTCCTCCCATCTTAATAGAATATTGGCCTTCTCATAAAACAACTCTCTTGTGGGAGGCGGCTTCCCAAAAAGATAATCTCCAAACTCCGAATCAGGATCAACTCCCTCCATTAAGGCCATCAAGATCATAGGCTCATGAGGGTCGTTGACTTCAGTTACAGCTAAATTGAAACGGTCTAGATACGACTTCAAGGACTCACCCGGTGCTTGCTTAATTCTCGATAATTCGATAACAGTCTTAGAATTTCGGGCGTGAAGTCGGAACTAATTCATAAAATGTTCACTTAATTCCTTGAAATTCGATATCGATCGAGGCGGAAGTCGGGTAAACCATAGTAATGCTACGTCTTCTAAGTAAATCGGGAAAGCCTTACACTTCACTGCATCAGGGGCAGCTGCAGCATTCATAAACCAGGCGTATCGCATCAGATGTTGTCCCGGGTCAGTTCTGCCGTTATATCTGTCCATTTGCAGCAAATTAAATCGTCGGGGGAACTGAAAGTTAAGAATGTCGTCAGTAAAGGTAGTATGGCTTCGCTCAATACCATAATCTTCATTGGTGTAATTTTGACTCTCAGACATGATTTGGCACACCATAGCCCAAACATCAGCATGGTTAAAGGCCGTTCAGGCTCCCTGTCTCTGATGTTCGGGTTTCCTCAAGGCTCCTGGTCAGGGACACCCTCCTTCTTCTAGCGGCTTCTGCTCTGCTTTGCTCCCTACGTTCCCAATCAATCTCGGGAGGAAGGGGCTGAAGCATTTGTCCCTGAGTGGGGTTGATAAGATTAGGATCTCTAGGCAGAACATGGGATCTTCGCATTAGCAATAGCATAGGCTCTCTCAAGCTCGGGTCATCAGGTCCTAACACACGTGCAGCGTCTTCGCGGGATCCCAGAGATCCGAAAGTCATTTGTTCCAAATTCTGAGGTCGTTCTAGCGGCCTTCTTTCACGAGGTCGCTCTTCCTCTGAGGAAGAAGACTGATCCATTACAGTATGATGAACTGGGGAAGGGTTCCTCTGCCTGCGAAGCTCGCCAATTTCCCTACTCATGATTCTCATATTCTATTGCATCATAAGGTTGGTGCGCTCATGGATTCTCATAGCCTCCCTAGTGCTCTCAAGCATTTTAAGAAGGCGCGAAAAATTTCCTTGAGTGACAGGCGCAGACGGATTGATTTGATCATTGGTCCTGGTGGCTGGAGTCGGAGCATTTGGAGGGGCTCGAGTAGAGGTTCCAGCATCACCTAGAGTCGGGTCGGATCGGAGCAAGGTAAGTTGGCCGGATCGGTTCGGGTTGGGGGAGCTCACCTCTTCAACGTCTTCTACTCGGGTCGGATCGGAGCTTTCCCTCTGCGATCAGTTCGAATTTCCTGAACCAGTCCGATCCACTCCCGAGCTTTGCCCACGAGACCTCATCACGACCGCGTTTTGCTGATCTTCACCAACTTCGTTCCCTCGACTGCTTTGAACTTCCTTTCCTTTTCCTTTGGCCATAGTTCTTCAACAGTCAACCAACAAGTACTTAAAAGCGTCAAAAATTGGGGATTAACTTCTTTGAACTCAACGGTCCAAAAAGTAGAACGATAATCCAGAAAAACAGAGAATTCAAATGATTCTCGGTGAAAGCACCAAAATGTTAGACCAAAAAGTGGCTCTAACAACCAATTTGACTTAAATTACGATAAAATGAAATCAAAAATAGAAAAGAGACACAAGATTTATAGTGGTTCGGCGTTTAAAAGCCTACGTCCACTTTATATCACTTTGTTTGTTGATGTAGATGAAAATACAACAAGATATTCACTCAATCTCTTTTTTTAATATACATTCACTCAATTATACTCAAAATACACTTTAAATGATGATTTGGATTGTTTGGAAGTGCTGGAATTCGGTTCTCAAAGGTATTCAAACTCTCCGAGTGCAAAAAAGTCCCTTTCAAATGAACCTTGAGGGTCTATTTATTGGTGGAAACTTCTCCAGAATCTGGTTCGGATCGGACCCACTTGGCTTCATCCCACCACTTTCGGGCTCAGATGGATTTCAGTGTTGACAGCGCACCGGGTTAGTGACCAACGAGGGTAGAAAGTGGATGTAACTGCCCCGATTGTTTAGGAGAACGTGGGGTGAAGGTTGCTGTTACTTTGGGATCGTATCAGGCATGCTAGCGTGTGGGGGTTCAGTTCGGGTTTATGCCATCTGATCCAGTCTAGCCTACGTTGAATTCAAGCTCGTCCATTTTCTGCTCCGTTCCGATCCGCCCTGGCGTTAACCATCCGATCCGATCCGACTCGCTTTAGGAAGTAGGGTTCATCAATGTTCGATATCTCCACTTTGTGTAGCCTAGTTCACAAAGTAGGCTAACAGATATCATGATACATGCAAATGCAGATGTTAAAAGTGTTCGATGTATACTTAATTTGTCAAAGAAAATGGAGAGAATTGCTGGCCTTAAATTCAATCAAATGAAAAGTAAAATCTACTTCAGCACAAGTTGTAACAACAAAGAAGATATTTTACAAGTGCTAGAACTACAAGAAGGTCAACTTCTAGTAAAGTATCTTGGGGTACCAATGTCCAGTGAATATCTACACTGCTCAGAATGCTCTAGTCTATTTCAAAGAATATTAGACAAGTTTGACAGCTGGGATAGCAATATGTTGTCAATGGCAGGAAGAGAAGAACTAATACACACAGTCATCACGGCAATGGTGTTATACTGGCTACTTGTGTATTATATACCAACAACGACCATTAACAAAATATATAACTTATATGCGGATTTTTTTGGGGTGGAAAGATACACAAAATATCTTGGAATAAATTGTGCAGAGCAAAAGAAGAAGGGGGGATTGGAATTAAGAATTTTAATGAGTTAAGAACTTTGGCAACTCTTAAACTCATATACAAATTCTTTTTTGCAGATAATTTATGGAATAAGTGGATGAAAGGAAAGTATTGCAAAAAGGATAATTTTTGGGTCATGAGCATAAACAATAATATGTCATGAACATTCAAGAATATCCTGACACATAGAGCAGAGACTTTACAGTGTACTAATAGGTAGATCGTAAACGGGAATAATACAGATATATGGACAGATCCACGGATCAACAATAAATGCTTGGTCAACATCCTTGGATGGGACGGGTTTCATATCAGTGGTTGCAAAGATAAGACTGTGGCAGACATAATACAAGACCGAAAATGGAACACATCAAAATACATAGAAACCAGGGAAATTGAGGATATGATCAATCATATAAAGATTAATAACAGTCAAGAAAATGATCACTGGAAATGGCTAGATACAAAAAAAAACCATATTTTCACAAACATGGCAAACAATCAGAGAAAAACATAGCAGTGTGGACTTGTACAACATCATCTGGAATTCGATTAATTGCAGGAAAATGTCATGTTGTGCATACAAAATAGATACATATGGACCCTAATAAAAATCAAAATTGGAATTATAGAGAATGTGGATACTCCCCTTTATCTGCAAGACTAGATTCAGAAGATCCAGCAACTGTACCCACCAAGAAATCGATCGATGCATCAACTAGAAGCAACAACCATCATGACCGCTACATACCATATCTGGCAGGAAAGGAACAAGAGAATCTTCAATTAGAAAAGCATAAATAAGATTGAAAGAGCTAAAATTATACAGGTAGAAATTACTTACCTGTTAAGCAAAATGAAGATGAGGAGAGGAAACACCAGCGATCAACAAACTCAGATTTTGAGGAATTGGGGCATTGAGCTGCTAGACAACAGATGAAGAAAACCTAATTTTCTGCCGAATGTTTTGGATGATGGTCAGCTTATGTCAAAGGAAAGGAATTTGAGGGAGGCCGTAATTAATGGGCTGATGGGATTTATTTAATTTTATCTTCCTTATTGTTCCATATAATATAATATGTACTGGATATGTTTGATACTAGTTAATGTCGTACTCTTTTTCCCTACTACTTTGGTAAGGTTTTTTAAGGAGACGGATTAACTAGGTGTTCTTTAACGTCTTTAATAAAGAACCAATTTTCAAAAAAAAAATACATATATACACATATGCACTTTTAATTGTCATAAAATGCGGGGTGTTACATTCTCCCACCCTTACAAACTTTATTCCCCGAAATTTGATAAGGGTAAAAATCAAATAACCCCTCGCAAAATATCCATTCATCATGTGTGCATCCAATTTATGCAAACATTGTGCACTTGTACAAAGTGTAATACAACATAATAATACATGTATGCCTACTAGGTACCTCCTATATGTATGCAAATTTTTCAAAAATACTTTTCAAAACATGATGCTGACATTCTAAATATACTATCAATTCTACATGAATGCAATATTTTGAAAATCAAAATACATTTTCATCCAAAATTTCCCCCACTCTTACAGAGCAAGAGCACAGTTCATCCAATTGTTGCATCCAAAATCCTACCAACCAACTTTACTTTTTGAATTTCAGAAAAATCTAATTTTCTTTGTTCGATTTCTTATGTTACAAAAAGGTAGAAAATGAAAAACTCCACATCTTCCGTTTTTCTTTTATGTACCTATTCCATCTTTACTTGGATTTTATGTAATTAATAAATAAAGATTCCTGATTTTCCTATCCAAGCATAACCCACATAAGAAAACTTTCTTTGTTAAGATTTTTTTTTTCAATTTATCTTGGAAAAATTTACTCTTATTCATCTTTTCTCAGAATTTACCATTTCTTTAACTGACATGTTTGTTGCTTTACAGAATTTGTTGTTTCCTTTTTTATTTATGCAATTACTCTTTTTCTTAGCTTATTTAACTTAATCATCTGATCTAAGTTTAGTTTCAAATAAGCCTTCTAGTCCTTTAACTAAAACAGGAAAACAAACACTCTACACAGCTATTATTAAGGACCATGAACCTAAGGACTATGTCCCCCTTAGAAAAGTTCAAACCACGGGATTAATGACAAATTCAGATGTTACACTAAAAACCCAACAGGAAAAAATAGCAAAATGATCCCAATAGAAATGTAATAACAGGCTTTACCCCAACAGGATCTAAACACTTACGTGCCATCTACTGTCTAGTAGTCACCTGTAACAACCCGGAAATTCTGAGCCAATTTAAAAAATTTATTTTAGCAATTTTGATGAATTTTGAATATTTAAAATGAATTATTTTAAATAATATCGACGAAAATTTATTTTGAATAGAATTCGAACGTATATATTTATATACGTCGTCGTTAGAATATAAATAATTATTTATAACTATAAAAGGAAATGAAAATAGCGCGGTAGTTCGATAATTTAATTTCAAACTTCAAATGAATGTACAGGATTCAAAATAAATCGGATTTTAGCGAAACCAAAAATATTTGAATCTAATAGAGAATATCTTTCCAACGAATCCAAAAAATCGAAATTTCATAGTGGGGATAAAAAGTTATGTCCAGTTAAAATTTCGGAATAGTAGCTATGGAATTCTGGCCCTTAAAAATGGCCATTTTGCAAACGACCTCGGTTTTCGACGAAACCACTTTTGTTGGATCTGCGATGTCAAATTATTGCTAGGTTTCAAATTTCATAATTTTTCGAATCAATATGTGAGCGTGGCAAAGGAAAACGCGTTTGACAAGTTTCAATTGATTTTAATCGACTGGAAAGTGGCCATTTTTCAAACGGCCTCAGAATTCGACAAAATTAGTTTTATTAGGACCGTATCGTCAATACGAAGCTTGAAATATTTTTTCTGAAATTTTTAGAGTTCGTATGTGGCCCCGGTAAATTAAAATTTATGTTTAAAATTGAGTATATAGATTTGAATTTTAATTTAAATGGAAAACTGATCGTAACGATCGAACTGGCTTACGAAACATATCCCATTGTGTTTGGAATGGGGGTAATTACCTAGGGACGATAATCATTGGGTTGGATTTGAGGTTCGTATGCAAAAACACACATTTTCGAATTAAATAACATTAAAAATATTTATATAACCCTAATATTCTATACACCCTTAGTCTAACCCTATCTCTCGTGGTCAACATACCCAATACCAGCGCCTCCTTCGAATTGAACGGCGGAAATTTTCCCAGCCCTTCCTCCTTCGAAATCTGTATCCCTGATCCTTTTTAGACCAAATGCAAAGCTCCAAAATATCCGTCTCCTCGAGGTCTCCCTCTAGACCGGAGGAGATCCTTTATTGTGGCGAGGATTGCTCGAATTGAGCCCTCAAAGAGGCCGATGTCGCCTCGATTCCTACACCGCCGGAGGCGTTCAAGTTCGCCAGAACTCCGGCAGATGGTGGCGCGCATCAAGGCCATTCAAGTGGTGACTGGCGATCCCCCTCCAGCTTCTCGTCGAGCGTGCAAATCGATGCCCTAGGGGCTGAGCCTATTCGAGGGATGTCGGTCTGATGGAATCAGCAGAGCAAAGGTGACTGCTTTTATTTATAAATTCACATCGTTTTTAAATTTCAATTTTTAATTAAATTAGCATTGAATTCAAATTTCAGTTCTTGATATGAATACCATTGGATTAACAAAAATGTGATTTTTATTAATATATAGGAAATTGTTTTATTAGCATATATGAAATTGTTTTTTTTAAAAAAAAAACCATAATAGCACAAAAATAAAAATGTGTTCCTTTTAAATATATATGGGCTTTAATAATAAAAATAGCTTTGTTTTTGAAAATAAAAATAACAGTGTCAGAAATAAAAATATAGTTTTTATATGTACAGTTCAGTAGCAGAATAAAAATGTGATCTTTATTTATCCAGTAACAGAATAAAAATGTGATTTTTATTGAAATAGCTTTGTAATAAAAATGTAATTTTTACTATGAACAGCGTGAAAAGGGTTGCGTTTTCGGGCAAATCCAAGCCGTTCAGAAATTCAGGAATAATGAAAGGAGGAGTGGAACCATCGGTGAGAACTACTCACTTTAAATTTTCTTTTCTAGTTAAAAATATATACTAGGATGCAGACGGTGCTTAGTAGCACCCGACACCCGTCGTCCACAGACCATGGATGGCTTGTTTGTTTAGTTGATTGTTTGGTGATTGATTTAATTGTTTGGTTGATAAATTTGATTGAATTGATTGTGTGATGGGAAATAAAATATTTATATAGTTAAAAATATTTTATCGTTAAAAATATAATTTTTAACATGAATGTGAATAAATAAATATTCTTTTACAAACCGGACGGTTTGTTTATGAACACCTATTTGAAGGACATTGACTGGGACGATGAATTTTACACATCACCCAACTGCACAAATAAAATCTATGTTTGATTGTTTGAAACCCCACATGGGTATTAGGATGATATTTGGCGTACACTAATCCCAATTATTTAGTTGTATGTCGATTGATTGGTCGACAGACTGTGTGAGCGTTAATTATTTATATTTGATGCTTATGCAGTTGTGTGGTGCACTTTGGATGATGGTTGATTATTTATCGTTGTTATCTTATACATATGTTGTATGGAATCCATATAATTGACATTATATGGTAATTGATTGGGCCTCATTCCAATTGGGAAAATAAAGAATATTATAAAATATAGATTCATGTGTTGACAGTACTCATCCGTTGAGATTAGTCATGTGTTGAACGAAATATTTTAACAATAAGATTTACATCTTTATCGTATATAAAATTAGAAACTAACTGGAAAATAGATAAGATGAGTGGTCTCCTGGATATTGATCTGATGTTGGTTTCGAACTTCGGGGTTAATATTTAGGGAAACGTTCTCTTACTAATCTACGGTTGCAGTCTGATTTGAAATCAAACGATAGATACCATAATTTTTATAAAATATATTAAATAACAAAAATAGTTGCCTGTTGACAGTACTCATTTGTTGAGATTAGTCATGTATTGAAAGAAATATAGATTCATGTGTTGAACAGAATAAATATTCATTTGTTGAATAGAATAAAAGAATCATTGAAATGTATAAAGCCGTGTTGATTATAGATGCGCTATTTTGACGCGAACGATATTTATATCGACTATATTCGTTTTTATAATGAATTTTGAAAAGAAATTTAAAAATCGAATATTTATAAAATGAATTCGAATTAAATTGAATATAAAATGAATTCGAAATGAATTGAATATAAAATGAATTCGAATTGAATAGAATAGAAAATGAATTCGAATTGAAATTGAATAGAATCGAATTTGAATTGAAATCAATTTGAAACGAATTTAAAACGATTTATAAATTTTTTTTAAAAGGAAACCGACGAAGTATATATTATATATATTATATATATATAATATAATGGCCTAAATAGAATGCGCCGCGCTGCGGCAGTTCGCGAATTTCGACCATTGACTTCGAATTGGCGTTGCGGGAGATCCGACCGTCGGATTCTCCTGAAACCAGAACCGTTGGGTTGGTATTGAAAAGAGCTTTCCAATGAATATTAGAAATTTGAAATCTAACGGTTGGATTTGGAGATATGTCCAAATCAATTTCAAAAAAGGTCGCTGTAAGTGCAGTTCGATGGCCGTAGATGGAAATCGACTGTACGGGCCTTGATAAAATAACTAAAAATATCTATAATTTGTGTAAAATAAAAATAAATGATTTGGCAAAAATTAGGATGAAAAACTCCATATTTGAAAAGATAAAAATAGATTTTTATCAAAATGAACTAATTTTGAACTAGAATTAAAATCAATTTATTTTTGAAATAAATAAATTGAATTTGAAATTGGTTTTAAATAACCAGAATTTCTAATATATTTAATTGGAATTGAAATAGAATGTGATTTGGGTTTATCGTGGACTGTGTCTTAAATGACATTAGTTCTTTAACCCAGTAAAAGGAGTTTTAATGAATCTTTAATTAGATTGAAATATGAATTGATAATTTAAATTATCAAAATTTGGAAATGATCGAAAGGGGAGTATCACCAGTTTTACTCCTAGCGATGGTTAAATCTTTAATTAGATTTGAACATGAAATGGTAATTAACTTTACCGATAGCACCGTGGTGTTAGATATGGAGTATGACTAGTTTTGCTCCATGGGATAAATAGGTTGGGATTGGGAAATAAAATAAATAATTACTTCAGTGTGGTTCGCTAATCTCGACTAGTTTGGAAAACCATAAGCTGGTTTGAAATGATATCAAAAGGAAGATTAAAGAATAAATTTAAAAGAATTTATCTTTGATAAAATTAATGGGACCCTTTCCCTAGGAGTGTGAATATCAGAATAAAAGAATATTCTGAATTGGAATGAGGCGTATGTTGTGCTTTATAGCACTTGTTGATTAAGATATGCGAGTTATTCAGAAAGGCTGGGTATAACCCATTATGAATAACTGATTCGACGATAAGTCAAAGAGATTGAAGACGGTGCAAGACCGACGATCTTCACATCGAATGGATGGGTATTACTGATGCTCACGATGGGAGTAGCTATCTTGAAGGGGTCTAAAGTAGTAGTCGTCCGAACATACTTGGAGATCGACGAAGATGCGAGGAAAGTGCCTCCGGTTTCGTTCAGACCTAGAACAGACTTGTAAATGGATGGTCTGTCTGACATTGTATTCCTTTATATTGTATTCGTTGATCTCTGCTAAATATATATCTGTTTGGCGGCGGGGAATTTATTCTCTTGCTTAACGCCCTTCTCTGAGACATACAATCTCAGAGGTTATATATTGGCAGGTACGATATGGATTGATAGTGTAGCATGCTGAGATGCAGTGATCCAGACTTTTGTTGAAAAGCAATGTTTGGTAGATGATGATCAACGCGCAGCTTTGATATAGCACGACTTTGTGTATAGCGTTGATTCACGAGCCTCACACCCCGGTATGGTGGTAAACTAATGGTTTTATCAGTATGCTTTTTAGAGGATGGGCACCTTAGTGGTGTCGTGGATTCGGTCGACCGAGATTGAGCTTAGTGCTCAGAGGGATAGAGTAAGTGTTGTTTTATCTCGCCGAGACATAAGCTGCAGTGATACTCGATTTCCCAAAAGTGCGGATGAT
Source organism: Allium sativum (assembly GCA_030737875.1). NCBI lineage: Eukaryota > Viridiplantae > Streptophyta > Magnoliopsida > Asparagales > Amaryllidaceae > Allium > Allium sativum. The sequence goes on from CM060924.1 coordinate 74,452,420, forward strand.
CATTACGGTGTTTTCTCTCGCTGAGACGTAAGCCGTTGTAGATAGCACTACGCGATCGATCTTTCGAATCAGGAGCCACCATTATGGAAATCCAATTTCCAAATATGACATTTTGCGGTTTTGATTGTAGAGCCTAGTATTGGCGACATAATATATGGTACCCATGCCATCTACGATTGATACATTTATATTTGAAATTGTTTTCTTCACTTATAGTAATAATATAAGATGAAATTTCACGTATCGAGCATATTTGGCTATTATAAGGGAAACCCTATCCTCCGGCTTGCGTTGCATTGTGTGATGGGACCTGGGTCCTATAATAGCTTCATTGTTCTTTATTTAGCATTGCGCTGTTTGTTTTCTGCACTGGTATTCTTGGGTGGAAACCTGTTCCGTGTTATACGGCGTGGTCCCTTGATTTACCTAACTTTAAAAACAAAGATTAATAACTGTTTTAGTTCTCACACCAGTTACATGACTGACCCGGAGTTTATTGTTTTAACCTAAACTCTGGGTACCCCTATTTTCCACACGGGCAGCTAGTAGTTTTGGTTTTGCAGATTTATATTCACAGGATCCTGATTTACAGCTGGAACGATGCTCGTAAAGCTCTGTATCCGTGTATTACTTTCAGTTGTGTTTTATATTGTTTTTCCGCGGCTATGTAATTTATTGTAATCTCTGATATTTGTCGGATGTATATTTATTCATACTCTGTATATTCTTGTATTCTGATGGAATTGTTGTAATATACAATAAAATTTTCTTCTGTTTTCGTTCTATTTTATCATGTTCTCAAGGTAATCCGGGCTTTCCTTCACGGGGAAGTTACGGGCTATCACAGTTGGTACCAGAGCTTTGGTTTACAGAACTCGAGAACAAGACACATTAGAACCGAACGAAAGAATCCATCAGATATTGGATTAGTAGTATCCAATTAGAATGACTCGTTAGAGATAGGATCAGTAGTATCCTAGAACGAGTGTGAAGAGTATATTTTTAAAAATAAAATTGAAAACAAACATTGTTTTGAAAATTTAAATCATTTCATACATAATTGAATATTTTATTTGTATTGAATTTGGACAATCCAGTATATAAAGGTTTTGCATATACGCGTCATGAACGTATATTCGAAGTTTTAATATACTAGATAGATATAGAGTCACACTCTAGTCGCCCGAAGATGATTCTACTGATGACTATATAGTATCAGTAGTGTGTGTTCAAGTTTCGAAGGTGTGATTTTCTATATATTTCCATTAGACTGGTGTGAGAACCAAAATTAGATAGGATTATTTGTTATGATTTGGCATCAAAAACATGATTTTCTGTATATGTATCAAAAAAATTATGAATTTGAAACGTTAATTCACTAATTGATTGATGGTTGTGTTATTTGTTTATTTGTTTGATATTTTGAACCATTTAGCCTAATTGAACCAAATAGTGAACTGTATTGAAAAATGATTACAAATGCATGCATATACATGTACTTACATTGAACGGGTCATAGCAAGGATGCTAGAGCAGAGAATAAAATTGTTTGCCCGACAAATAGGTACATGTTTACCATAATTTACTATTTTTTTGGGTGATGATGATTTTATGAGCCGATTGGCTAGCCGCTTGGCTTTTTATTTGGATTGAAGAAGGCCATGGGAGGCTATATGAAATATCCCGTAGTCCCCGGTGCAGGGGAGGTTAGGGCGAAATTTTTCGAAAATTTAGGGTGTTAGCCAAATTTTTGAAAAATTTGAAAAGTTCTTAGAAACTGAAAAGTTGAAGAACTTAAGCCGTAATGAAAATAATGAAAGTTGAGTTGATTAGTTAAACAATTTTCAGTTTCGTTCCTTTTCGGGGACAAAAATTTTTAAGTGGGGGAGATTGTAACAAACCGGAAATTCTGAGCCAATTTAAAATTTTTATTTTAGCAATTTTGATGAATTTTGAATATTTAAAATGAATTATTTTAAATAATACCAACAAAAATTTATTTTGAAAAGAATTCGAATGTATATATTTATATACGTCGTCGTTAGAATATAAATAATTATTTATAGTTATAAAAGGAATTGAAAATAGCGCGGTAGTTCGATAATTCTATTTCAAACTTCAAATGAATGTACAGGATTCAAAATAAATCGGATTTTAGCGAAACCAAAAATATTTGAATCTAATAGTGAATATCTTTCCAACGAATCCGAAAAATCGAAATTTCATAGCGGGGATAAAAAGTTATGTCCAGTTGAAATTTCGGAATAGTCGCTATGGAATACTGGCCCTTAAAATGGACATTTTGCAAATGACCTCGGTTTTTGACGAAACAACTTTTGTTGGATCCGCGATGTCAAATTATTGCTAGGTTTCAAATTTCATAATTTTTCGAATCAATATGTGAGCTTGGCAAAGGAAAACGTCTTTGACCATTTTTAGTTGATTTTAATCGACTGGAAAATGGCCATTTTTCAAACGGCCTCAGAATTCAACAAAATTAGTTTTGTTAGGACTGTATCGTCAATACGAAGCTTGAAATAATTTTTCTGGAATTTTTAGAGTTCGTATGTGGCCCCGGTAAATTAAAATGTACGTTTAAAATTGAATATATAGATTTGAATTTTAATTTAAATGGAAAACTGATCGTAAAGGTCGTACTGGCTTACGAAACATATCCCATTGTGTTCGGAATGGGGGTAATTAGCTCGGGACGATAATCGTTGGGTTGGATTTGGGGTTCGTACGCAAAAACACACATTTTCGAAATAAATAACATTAAAAATAGTTATATAACCCTAATATTCTATACACCCTTAGTCAAACCCTATCTCTCGTGGTCAACATACCCTATACCAGCATCTCCTTCGAATTGAACGGCGGAAATTTTCCCAGCCCTTCCTCCTTCGAAATCTCCATCCCTGATCCTCTTTAGACCAATTGAAAGCTCCAAAATATCCGTCTCCTCGAGATCTCCCTCTAGACCGGAGGAGATCCTTTATTGTGGCGAGGTTTGCTCGAATCAAGCCCTCAAAGAGGCCGCTGTCGCCTTGATTCCTACACCGCCGGAGGCGTTCGAGTTCGCCAGAACTCCGGAAGATGGTGGCGCGCATCAAGGCAGTTCAAGTGGCGACTGGCGATCCCCATCCAACTTCTCGTCGAGCGTGCAAATCGAAGCCTTAGGGGCTGAGCCTATTTCGAGGAACGTCGGTCTGATGGAATTAGCAGAGCAAAGGTGACTGCTTTTATTTATAAATTCACATCGTTTTTAAATTTCTGTTTTTAATTAAATTAACATTGAATTCAAATTTCAGTTCTTGATATGAATACCATTGGATTAACAAAAATGTGATTTTTATTAATTTATAGGACATTGTTTTATTAGCATATATGAAATTGGTTTTTTTTATAAAAACCATAATAGCACAGAAATAAAAATGTGTTCCTTTTAAATATATATGGGCTTTAATAATAAAAATAGCTTTGTTTTTGAAAATAAAAATAACAGTGTCAAAAATAAAAATATAATTTTTATATGTACAGTTAAGTAGCAGAATAAAAATGTGATCTTTATTTATCCTGTAACAGAATAAAAATGTGATTTTTATTGAAATAGTTTTGTAATAAAAATGTGGTTTTTACTATGAACAGCGTGAAAAGGGTTGCGTTTTTGGGCAAATCCAAGCTGTTCAGAAATTCAGGAATAATGAAAGGAGGAGTGGAACCATCGGTGAGAACTTCTCACTTTAAATTTTCTTTTCTAGTTAAAAATATATACTAGGATGCAGACGGTGCTTAGTAGCACCCGACACCCGTCGTCCACAGACCATGGACGGCTTGTTTGTTTAGTTGATTGTTTGGTGATTGGTTTAATTGTTTGGTTGATAAATTTGATTGAATTGATTGTGTGATGGGAAGTAAAATATTTATATAGTTAAAAATATTTTATCGTTAAAAATATAATTTTTAACGTGAATGTGAATAAATAAATATTCATTTACAAACCGAACGGTTTGTTTATGAATACCTATTTGAAGGACATTGATTAGGACGATGAATTTTACACATCGCCCAACTGCACAAATAAAATCTATGTTTGATTGTTTGAAACCCCACACGGGTATTAGGATGATATTTGGCGTACACTAATCCCAATTATTTAGTTTTATGTCGATCGATTGGTCGACAGACTGTGTGAGCGTTAATTATTTATATTTGATGCTTATGCAGTTGTGTGGTGCCCTTTGGATGATGGTTAATTATTTATCGTTGTTATCTTATACATGTGTTGTATGGAATCCATGAAATTAACATTATATGGTAATTGGTTGGGCCTCATTCCAATTGGGAAAATAAAGAATATTATAAAATATAGATTCATGTGTTGACAGTACTCGTCCGTTGAGATTAGTCATGTGTTAAACAAAATATTTTAACAATAAGATTTACATCTTTATCATATATAAAATTACAAACTAACTAGAAAATAGATAAGATGAGTGGTCTCCTGGATATTGATCTGATGTTGGTTTCGGCCTTCGGGGTTAATATTTAGGGAATCGTTCTCTTACTGATCTACGGTTGGGGTCTGATTTGAAATCAAAATATAGATACCATAATTTTTTAAAATATATTAAATAACAAAAATAGTCGCATGTTGACAGTACTCATTTGTTGAGATTAGTCATGTATTGAAAGAAATATAGATTAATGTGTTGAATAGAATAAATATTCATTTGTTGAATAGAATAACGAAATTATTGAAATATATAAAGCCGTGTTGATTAGAGATGCGCTATTTTGACGCGAACGATATTTATATCGACTATATTCGTTTTTATAATGAATATTGAAAAGAGATTTAAAAATCGAATATTTATAAAATGAATTTGAATTGAATTGAATATAAAATGAATTCGAATTGAATTGAATATAAAATGAATTCGAATTGAATAGAATAGAAAATGAATTCGAATTGAAATTGAATAGAATCGAATTTGAATTGAAATCAATTTGAAACGAATTTAAAATGATTTATAAAATTCGTTTTTAAAAGTAAATCGACGAAGTATATATTATATATAATATAATGGCCTGAATAGAACGCGCCGCGCTGCGGCAGTTCGCGAATTTCGACCATTGACTTCGAATTGGCGTTGCGGGAAATCTGACCGTCGGATTCTCCTGAAACTGGAACCGTTGGGTTCGTATCGAAAAGAGCTTTACAATGAATATTAGAAATTTGAAATCTAACGGTTGGATTTGGAGATATGTCCAAATCAATTTCAGAAAAGGTCGTTGTAAGTGCAGTTCGATGGCCGTAGATGGAAATCGACTGTACGGGCCTTGATAAAATAACTAAAAATATCTATAATTTGTGTAAAATCAAAATAAATGATTTGGGAAAAACTGTGATGAAAAACTCCATATTTGAAAAGATAAAAATAGATTTTTATCAAAATGAACTAGTTTTGAACTAGAATTAAAATCAATTTATTTTTGAAATAAATAAATTGAATTTGAAATGGGTTTCAAATAACCAGAATTTCTAATATATTTAATTGGAATTGAGATAGAATGTGATTTGGGTTTATCGTGGACTGTGTCTTAAATGACATTAGTTCTTTAACCCAGTAAAAGGAGTTTTAATGAATCTTTAATTAGATTGAAATATGAATTGATAATTTAAATTATCAAAATTTGGAAATGATCGAAAGGGGAGTATCACCAGTTTTACTCCTAGCGATAGTTAAATCTTTAATTAGATTTGAATGTGAAATGGTAATTAACTTTACCTATAGCACCGTGGTGTTAGATATTAAGTATAACCAGTTTTGCTCCATGGGATAAATAGGTTGGGATTGGGAAATAAAAGAAATAATTACTTCGGTGTGGTTCGCTAATCTCGACTAGTTTGGAAAACCATAAGCTGGTTTGAAATGATATCCAAAGGAAGATTAAAGAATAAATTTAAAAGACTTTATCTTTGATAAAATTATTGGGAACCTTTCCCTAGGAGTGTGAATATCAGAATAAAAGAATATTCTGAATTGGAATGAGGCGTATGTTGTGTTTTATAGCACTTGTTGATTAAGATACGCGAGTTATTCAGAAAGGCCGGGTATAACCCATTCTGAATAACTGATTCGACGATAAGTCCAAGAGATTGAAGACGGTGCAAGACCGACAATCTTCACATCGAATGGATGGGTGTTACTGATGCTCACGATGGGAGTAGCTACCTTGAAGGGGGCTAAAGTAGTAGTCATCCGGACGTACTTGGAGATCGACGAATATGCGAGGAAAGTGCCTCCAGTTTCGTTCAGACCTAGAACGGACTTGTAAATGGATGGTGTGTCTGACATTGTATTCCTTTATATTGTATTCGTTGATCTCTGCTAAATATATATCTTTGGCGGCGGAGAATTTATTCTCTTGCTTAACGCCCTTCTCTGAGACATACGAGCTCAGAGGTTATATATTGGTAGAAATCAGTGGTACGATAAGGATTGATAGTGTGGCATGCTGAGATGCAGTGATCCATACTTTTGTTGAAAAGCAAAGTTTGGTGGATGATGATCAAAGCGCAGCTTTGATATAGCACGGCTTTTTGTATAGCGTTGATTCGCGAGCCTCACACCCCGATATGGTGGTAAACTGATGGTTTGATCAGTATGCTTTTTAGAGGATGGGCACCTTAGTGGTGTCGTGGATTCGGTCGACCGAGATTGAGCTTAGTGCTAAGAGGGATAGAGTAAGCGGTGATTTCTCTCACCGAGACGTAAGCCGTAGTGATACTCGATTTCCCAAAAGTGCGGATGTGCATTACGGTGTTTTCTCTCGCTGAGACGTAAGCCGTTGTAGATGGCACTACGCGATCGATCTTTCAAATCAGGAGCCACCATGATGTAAATCCAATTTCCAAATATGACATTTTGCGGTTTTGATTGTAGAGCCTAGTATTGGCGACATGATATATGGTACCCTTGCCGTCTATGATTGATACATTTATATTTAAAATTGTTTTCTTCACTTAGAGTAATAATATAAGATGAAATTTCACGTATCAAGCATATTTGGCTATTATAAGGTAAAACCCTAACCTACGGCTTGCGTTGCATTGTGTGATGGGACCTGGGTTTTATAATAGCTTCATTGTTCTTTATTTAGCATTGCACTGTTTGTTTTTTGCACTAGTATTCTTGGGAGGAAACTCGTTCCGTGTTATACGGCGTGGTCCCTTGATTTTCCACACGGGCAGCTAGTAGTTTTGATTTTGCAGATTTATATTCACAGGATCCTGATTTACAGCTGGAACGATGCTCGAAAAGCTCTGTATCCGTGTATTACTTTCAGTTGTGTTTTATATTGTTTTTCCGCTGCTATGTAATTTATTGTAATCTCTGATATTTGTCAGATGTATATTTATTCATACTCTGTATATTCTTGTATTCTGATGGAATTGTTGTAATATACAATGAAATGTTCTTCTGTTTGCGTTCTATTTTGTCGTGTTCTCAAGGTAATCCGGGCTTTCCTTCACGGGGAAGTTACGGGCTATCACATCACCACTAATCCTTGTTGTGTACTAGCGTAATTTTTTAAGCAACACCCTAGGCTTTTCAATGCTTATGCATTCAACAGGAGGTTACTATTATTCCAAGATAATTCCCACTATCTACTTCATAGCCTCAGAACATTTTCCTGTCTTTCCTAGGCACTAATCCTTGCCTACTCTATACTTTTCAAAACACGGTTTGCCATTTTCATTTTATTTTTCTTCCAAAAGTTAGAAGTATTAGAACTCTATTTTTCCACATGAAAACTTACTCTTTCTAAACCATAAAAACATGTCATCTTACAAAAATGTAAATCTTTTTTTCTTCAAATCACAAAAATTTGAGTAGATAAGGACAACTATTCTCAATTAGGTTTATAACTTGTTCTAGCCTGTAAGGTCGGTTTAGTTTCTTACTACAAGGTGCAAACATCTATACTCTATTAATAATTTTCTACAACTTATTTTGTCCAACCAACAAAATTTTATTTTTAAAACAATTTATCAAAAGTGATTGTCAAAAGAATAGAGATTTCAAAACTTCCTTTGCTAAAATTCTAGTTTTCAACAAAATGCAAGATTTTCTAAGTTTTGCTTTTTAATCCTTTCATGCAATATAACAAGAAAACTAGCAAGCTATAAATGCTCTATAAGGTGCACCTTTTATTGAGAGAGTTTTATTTTAGACAAAATTTTCACAAGAATTCACTGTTTCCAAAATGTACCCCATTTTACATCAAATCTCAATATGTACTTTTTCTAATATGTTCTTTACATATTTTAAAACTATAACTTTTAAGATTAAAACTTGAAAACACCATAAACCCTCTTCTAAAAGCTTTTATAATTTCAGGTTCTTAAAAGTTAACCGTGGGGTTAGACTCGAAGTGGGTTTCCAATCATAATTAGGCTTTCCTAGACACTCCCACAAAGTCAATTCTCTCAACTACATATATTCCTAATCCAATTTTCTTTCATTTTATAAGGTTTTACTGCTAAACCCACTAATATGAAATATTAACATATGAGATTCACCTTTCTTCCATACAAAGGGTATTGTACACTTCCCACCCAAATTACCTAAGCGTCTCAGATTTTCATATTCATTTCTTTTGTGTAAAAAACAAATATCCCAACTTTTACCATATTATGTTTTTCCTATTTAGTGGGTTCCTCTATGGATCTAGGTATATATATATATAATATTTATATTTTAAAAAATACAAATACGTTCACTTAGTATTTATACAGGAATCCTAAACCTAAGCTCTGATACCAGATGTAACAACCCGAATTCCGACAGACCGATTTTTTTTTTCAAAATTCTAATCTATCAAAACTCGTGTTGGTTGCTATGGTATCTTGCAGAAAAGACAGAGATATAAAATATATCAAATCTCAGAAAACATCTCATAATGGAATGGATAAAATAGAATGTAATCAAAATATATCCTTACCGTAGTAATAATACTTCTTAGCCAGTATCCAAAGCTATCATATCTCTGCCACAAATCTAACATGCGAGTATGTTATGAGGTGGGGGTCAGAATACAAGTTCTGGTGACTGGATTTAAACTACACATCTTGGATAATCCTACATATACCGTTCAGTAACATTTTCTTATTTATTAGGTTACTTGGGTTAACAACACTCAAGGCTTACACACACGTCGTACACATCTACTTCCCAGTGGATTAACCTAATACAGTATATATGTAGCTACCCCCAATATTAAGGGACACCCCATGTACCCCACACGCATGGTCTCCACCGTAACGCCATAAAAATATAAGTAGTCCCTCATCCTATGATGGAGTGACATACGAATCTTTATATAATAATGCTATGTTCTGCATATATCTTCCACTACCATGCTACGTAAGCGTATGGACTGCCATCTTCGATCGAATCAGATTCCATCAAAGAGTAATGCACTCGAGTCTACGATACACCACCAAGAGCAGACATGCATTCATCTAGATTTTCCCACATACATACTGTCAAACATACTCGATGCCTTAATCGTGCATAACCTCTACTGTGCACCGAGTCCCGTGGTAAGGCTATACAAGAAACACAGAATTCGGTCGAGAGATTTCCAGTTATATGTATATATAGATGCTAAGGTCTACAATTTCAGTGGCTATGGTCCCACCTGAACCCTCCCTCAACTAGTGAAAGACAAACAAGGTTGAGAACTAATGGCCTGGCCCAAGAGCAAACAACAAACAAAAATCCTAATTGGCATGTCCCTTACCCATAGACATGATAGCAAAAGGTCTATGGTCTTTTGGTTTAACTCTTTGTCTTTCTGCATCACACATCACGTATCAAGTTGGCTTTCGATGGTAGGTACCTAAGGACTTTCTATTGACTATGTTAGACGTGTTAGTACTCAAGAGTGGTCATAACCCAGCCTAGTCAAGGCATCTCAGATCGTCGAAATACCACCCTTCAGTCTTTTGATTGCCCACTATCATGGCAATCAAGGCATACTCACCGGGTAGAGATGCGTAGACCTGACCTCTGTGAGCCTAGTAGAATGCTGTCACAGCACAGAGGACTACCGAGAGTACCCTCTACGTTCTAGGAAGCCGCGTGCTTCCCCTTACAGTCCTTCGGAGCCAGCAGAATATCAGTAGAACAATAGGTAGAACAAGCAGAATAATCAGATGGAGGTGCATTCCCCTTGTGTCCCATGACACCACGATGATCTACCTCGTTGGGTTATTCACCCTCATACGTACGGACTGGTCCAAGCTCCTCAGATTAACGTGTTATTAGACCCTATGTCTAATCATTTAATCACGGACTTGCTCTTCCCTTTCAGATTTCCATTCAACTTGGTTACTCCTAGTCATATTGACTTCTTATTCAAGTTACCAAGTCCCTCTTTCTTATTAATTTCAATTATGTAACTTAACCCATTTAAGTTCATTAATAAGCCTATAACATGTTCTTTAGATTGTAATCCAAGGTATGTAATCTACAATCTCTTTATATTATTCATTGTCTGATTCCCTAGTTACAATAACATGTTCTACTTAATATGTAATTAAGTATACCTCAATTCACATGTTTTCTGTTTAACATGTCACTTGTTATTTATAATTAAATATAACTTATTTCATCTCATATATTCATCTCGTTCTTTCTTATTTAATAATAATTCCATCTTACATTTTTGCTACAATTTGTAGTTGTTTACTTGTTAACTTAGTTCTCTTAACTAAGGTTTAACAATAAGTATCATTTTTCATTTATTATAAGTTGTGTTATAATTTCCACATGTCCCTTGGACAAGTCTTTAACATGTTATTCTTATCAGCAGATTTCAGATTCTCAAGTTTATTGATTACTTAATTTATAATTAAGTACAATTTATTGCATTTCATAAGTTATCACATTCCACATATTGTTTATTACAACCCAAGTTATAATTTCTTCTTGTCCCTAGGACAAGCCTACCTATTATCTTTCCATTTCCCCTTCAGTTTTATTCATAATAGGTTATTATCATTCCCCGTTCATTACATGTCTTTTACTATTGTAACTTTCATTCATTTCCATTAATCATGATTAGTGCCATTTATTTCTATCCTTTTGTATACATATATATATATATATATATATGTGTGTGTGTGTGTGTGTGTGTCCCCTAGACATCTCACATTAAGCCTACCTTGTGGATGCTGGATTTGTCGAGTGGTTCCAGGAAAACATCTACCACCAGTTGAGTTAACGTCGTGTCTTAGCACTACTACATGTATATTTACGCACTAGACCCCTCAGATTAAATTAACAACTTGTGGATGCTGGATTTGCCGGGCAATTCCAGGCAAACTTCTGCAACATGTTGAATTTAATCACGTGTCTAAGTGAGGTTACAGTTTTCTATTTACTGTAAATTTTCTATATAATTTAGGTGTGTCCATTCTTACAAATTTTAATTGTAATTCTATTTTTACATGTCACACTTAATATCATGTTAATTCCTTTTTAACTTATAATCATGTCGCATGTTCTTCCTAACATGTAATTAACTCCATTCTAAAATAATAACATGTAACTATCAATCATGTAATTATTATAACCTAACAATTTAATATGTAATTATCCCAATTTCTACAGTTAAGGGTTTAAGTACATAATATGTCATAGGTTAACATGTAATTATAACATGTATGTAAACAACAGTAATCGTTACACATATTTTAACAAGTTTACATTTCAACATATTAACATTTAAACCTATTAATATTTCAACTTATTAATGTTTAAACATATCAATATAACATTTCAACATATTAATGTTTATATATCATTCTAGCAAATTCACACTGCATACTAACAGGGAAGGTATATTTTAAATTCACTCACCTAATTGCTTTCAAAATCCAGAATCTGGTCCAGATCCAACATTCCATAGTTCTCCTAACTAACTTTAGAACCTAAACAACCATGGATCCGCAATTCTTAACTAAAATAAGAAGTGAAGAAAGAGGAGAAATTCAAATAGACCAGATCCAAGAAATTACCTTACTTCGAATAGAATTTCGAACGCTTTCTTTATTAATATTCATCCTTTTCCTCTAGATCTTGAATAACAATTTTCCTAAACTAATTATTCTATTTTTCTGAAGATGTGATGAGCCCAAACTCCCATGCCATGGAAGCAAGGATAATCATTGGAATATAACACATTTATCGCATCAGGAGATTACAGATAATAGCATAACATATGAAATCATAGAGTAATGTTCATCATCATGACAACGGAATCATAAATGTCATCATCATCAGATTTGCACAGGCGCAGGATACTACTTAGTACATAAAAGGTTCCAACAAATAGAAAATCAGCCTAGAACATCATCAAATACAATATAGATAAGGTGATGTCTAAATAACCAAAATAGAGATAAAATATAGTCTTCGTCTTCTTCTAAAAGAGCACCCCATGTTGCGGTGCATATCCAAAATAAAGCCTATTACCTGTTTACTTGGTTGCCCATGTAAAAATAAGGACACCCGAGTTTGCAAGTGAAAACAAACTACGAGTCAGTCATGAGACTGGTATGAGAAATCTTACTTAACTTATTTAATAATAAGGCTAATCACAGGACCACGCCGCTAACGTGGAACGGGTTTACTCCATTGGATTGGCAGTGCATAAAATAAGTATTTTTTAAACAATGCAATGCTTTTAAGAAAAATGAAACCATTATAAGACTCAAGTCCCATCACACAATGCAACGCAAACCAAAGGATAAAATTTTACCTTGTAATGGTTAAATATGATTGATATGTATAAAAAAAAAAAACTTTTGACATTAACATAAATGTATCAATCCTAGATGGCATAGTACCCCATCCTACTATGTCGCCATATATAGGTTTACAATCAAATCGGTAAAGTCGTATTGGAAATTGGGTTTCCATCATGAGTCGAGGCTAGGGATGGCTCCTCCCGATTAGAGACACTCTAGCAAATGTCTCAGGATACACCGCAGTTGACTCTTGGATCTTCAGGGCCGATACACACATACGTTAGTGGATTAATTATTCCGGAACATACGTTTCCCAGTCCTATCGGACCTATCACTTGGCCAGTAGCGACCAATATCCGAGGCCTCGCAATCCATCACCCTCATAAGTAAAAATGTCTGGGATCCATACCATGACACCACTTCTAGCTAGAAAGAAACATTGTGCACTCCCTGCAGTCTCGATCCCATTTTTTTCTCATACCGAGGTGTGAGGCTCGCGAAGTAAAGCTATACACGAAGCTATGCTAATTAAAGTTGTGCTTTGATCACCAACTTCAAGGCTCTACTTTTTAACAAAAGCCTTGATCATTTGCATCTTAGCATGCAACATTGACAATCCACGCCGTGCTGCTGATGTCTATCGATATATAACCTCTAAGCTCGTACGTCTCAGAGAAGAGTGTTAAGCAAGAGAATAAATTCTCCGCCACCAAATAGATATATATTTAATAGAAATCAATCAACACAGAATGAAATCCAATGTCAAATAAACATCCATTTACAAGTTCGTTCTGGGTCTGAACGAAACTGGAGACACCTTATTCCCCGTTCCATATGTCCAATACGGAAGAGAGGTTCTCGCATATCCGGACAATTGAAAAGTACGTCTGGACAACTACCACATTAACCCTTTCCTGGAAGCTACCCAATTCAGGGTATCAGTAGTCGTCCATTCGATGTGAAGATCGTCGGCATTCAACCACCATCTTCAATGTCTTCGACTTTAAGTCTTAGTATAATTATTTGAAATGAGATTTATCTCGGCCTTTTCAAATAAACCTCGAATATATATAATTCAAATCATTTCTTTCTTTGGTTAATTTTAATTCAATTCTATAGATTAATGTCAGATAAATCTAACCAACCATATTAACTTATAAACCAAGGGGGAATTGGTTTATTTCCATTTCATATCATTTATAATATTTTATAATGATTTTTTGCTCTTTTTATTTATACGAAATTAGCCCATTTAATTCTTAGACGTTTCAGGTCATTACGCGACCCTGGCGCTGTTTTTATTCAGATTTGAATTACACATTTCTCGAAATATGACTGTTGGATCTTAACAAATTTAATATCGTTGGAAAGATCTCTCCAAAGCGAACCCAACGGTTACAGTTTTGGGAAAATCCGACGGTCGGATCTTTTAGTATAATCGTTTATAGTTACGATTCCAAAACACGAACTATCACGCGCGATTCGTTTAATTTTAGTTTATTTATATATATATATATAATCCGTTCGACGATTTCAAAATCATTTAATTCATTTCATGTAAATTATGTACGATTCATAATCATGTTAAAAAATATATTTTTAACATACAAGCGTATATTTCAAGACATGTAATTTTTTTACAATTCCAATTTATGTTAAAAATTATATTTTTAATATACAAAGATATATTTCAAGACATGACAATTTAATTCACTTCATTAACATGTTAAAAATAATATTTTTATTTAACAAAAATATTTTAACATTTGATTATGTTATACAATTTCACTAACAAGTTACAAACTATGTTTTTATCTAACAAAACATGTTTTAACATATAATTCTTTTATCTTCACTAACATGTTAAAAATAATGTTTTTATCTAACAAAACATGTTTTAACATATAGTTCTTGTATTCTAAATTAAGATGATAAAGATGATATTTTTAATGACAAAACATGTTTTAACATATAATTCTTTTATCTCACTAACATGTTAAAAATAATGTTTTTAACTAATAAAATCATATTCTAATATATGATTCTTTTTAGTGGTTTACACATACAATAAAAATGTGATTTCTATTATTAAAACGTTTTATTTCAAACAACGAATATTTTTAATCATTCCTACATACACAATAAAAATGTAAATTTTTATTGTTAACATGTTTTATTTCAAACAATGATTTTTTTTAATTATTCCTACGTACACAATAAAAATGTTTTATTTTATTGTTAACATGCTTTATTTCAAACAATGAATCTTTTTAATGATTTGAACATACAATAAAAATGTAATTTTTATTGTTAAAGCATTTTATTTCAACTAAACATGTTTAACCAATGATAATTTTACTATTCAACTAAGCATGTTTAACAAATGATTGTTTTTCTATTCAACTAAACATGTTAACAAATGATTATTTTTATATTCAACTAAACATGTTTAACAAATGATTATTTTTCTATTCAACTAAACAGGTATAACAGATGATTATTTTTCCATTCAACTAAACATGTTTAACAAATGGTTATTTTTCTATTCAACTAAACATATTTAACAAATGATTATTTTTCTATTCAACTAAACATGTTTAACAAATGATTATTTTTCTATTCAACTAAACATGTTTAACAAATGATTATTTTTCTAACATCGCTAACATGATAATATTTTAATCAAACAAAATCATATTTTTAACATATGATTATTTTTCTAACATTGCTAACATGATAATATTTTAATCAAACAAAATCATATTTTTAACTTCATACACAATTCAATCCAACCATTCATCGCAATCATAATCAGTCAATTCCAATTTTATGCAACACAAATATGAATTTTATATAGCGTATATACAAATTTCACATCACAATCACAGTTAATTTTATTTTAAATTTAGAAATCTCACATTGGTTTTGACTTCGCCTAAATTCGTAGTAAGCTCCAAATATGTCCCAGTCTCTTCTAGAATATAGAAGACGTTGTCACAATCCCAATGGTTCCTGTTTCATGTGATTTCGACATCGTATGAACAAGTTGTGAATTTTTAAAGGTTCATGGTATATTAAATTTAATTTATTAAGTAATTAAAATAAAAAAAAATTCAACTTCTTCTTCCAAAATACACAGGCCAACGTCAAACCCTTTCTGTTCAAGATTAGGGTTCAATTTTTCGCCAAATCAGTGAAGCTTGGAGACGATCATAGGCTACCTCGCGGAATTACTCCGCAAGCTGGGCCAAAGGGGGGCCAACACGTCAAACTCGGTGGGGTCTGGAAGGGGCAATGTAGTGCGATGCGGCGCAGGTTCTCGATGGTGGTTCGAGCAAAATACAGATCTCGAGAGGATCTCACCGTACGTATGTGAAGAGCAAAAAGAGGACAACAATATTGCCTTAAGGATCTATCGGTTTTATTGTGAGGATCGAGTGATTTTAAGGGGAGAAATTTCGAATAGTTATCACCATTGAACGAGATGATGGTGCGGCTTTAAAATAAAATTAGGGTTTCTCATTGGCCCATATTTATAATTAAATTATTTTTAATTCTTTAATTTCAAAAACGCCCATTAATCCATACGAACTCCAAATCAATCCCAATGGCTATCGCCCCCTAGCCAAATACCCCCATTCCGGAAATAATGGACTATGTTTCGTAAGTCCATTCGACTATTTCAGTCAGTTTTTCTCTAAATTAAAATATATAATGTTCAATATTAAATTTGAACGCACATTTTAATTTACCAGGGCCACATACTAATTCCTAAAATTCCCGAAAAATAAATCTAGCCATATTTTCACGATACTGTCCTAACAAAATTAATTTCATCGAATTTGGAGACCGTTTGAAAAATAACATTTTTAATGGTTGATCTAATTCAATAGAAATTACCAAATGCGTTTTAATTTACCACGCTCACATATTAATTCCAAAAATTATGGAATTTTAAACCTAGCAATAATTTGACATTCCGGACCCAACAAAAGTGGTTTCACCGAAAACGGAGATCGTTTGCAAAATTGCTATTTTTAATAGCTTTGATATTATTTAAAAATGAAAATTTTAAATTCTGACACATTTTCTGTTAAAATTTCTTAAAATAAAATTTTTAAATTGGTTCTGATTTTCCGGATTGTTAAAATCTCCCCTACTTAAAACTTTTCGTCCCCAAAAACGAAACAATAGTAAAGTAGGAATCAAAACGGAAATAGAACATATTGCAAATGTACCTCAACACAAGAGCTAATCAGAGATGTCCACTCTGCACTTGGGATAGGCCTGTTTAATGCTATCCTCGGTCTCCCATGTACAGTCTCTAGGATCTCCGCTCTAATGTACTTTGACTAAGTGTATCTTCTTGTTTCTCAACACTCGGGTTTCTTTGCCAATAATATTTACGGGCTCTCTTCTCACTACTAAACTTGGAGTAATATCCAAATCTTGTTGCACGGCTTCCTCCACAATCAGATCTGGATCATGTACATGCTTCTGAAGTTAAGCCACTTAAAATACATCATGTACTCCTAGCAACCAATCAGGCAACTGAACCTTGTAAGTAAGAGTTCCAATTCTTTCGAGTATAGGAAATGGGCCAATAAATCTAGGCGCCAACTTCCCTATTTTCCCGAAACGGACTACTCCTCTCATTGGGGAAACTCTCAAATATACATAATCATCAACAGAAAATGCTAATTCTCTTCTTCTTGAATCTGCATAACTCTTCTGTTGGCTCTGAGATGTTTGAAGTCGCTTCTTAATGAAATCGACTTTATCTGAAGCTTCTCGAATCATGTCGAGACCCAATACTAGTCGATTGCCTTGTTCTACCCAATATGCGGGAGATCTACATGGCCTGCCATACAATGCTTCGAATGGTGACATTTGTAAGCTTGCTTGGTAACTGTTATTATATGAAAACCCAACCAAATGCAAGTAATCTTCCCACAATCCGCCAAAATCAAGTATACAAGCTCACAACAAGTCTTCTAGTATACGATTCACCCTCTCAGTCTGGCCACCTATTTGAGGATGATATGCGGTGCTCAGATTTAACTTTGTCCCTAGATCCTCTTGGAATGCTTCCCATTATTTACTAGAGAATATCGGATCACGATCACCAACAATACTACTAGGAACTCCATGTAGTCTGACAATTTCTCTAAAATAAATTTGCGCCAGACTTTGTGCTGTTCTAGTAGACTTCACATGAATAAAATGGGCGGTCTTCGTGAAATGATCTACGATCACCCATATATTATCATTGCCTTTCTTGGATTGGGGTGAACCATCTATGAAATCCATGGAGATTTGATCTCACTTCTAATCTGGAATCTCCAATGGTTGCAACAATTTTGCAAGTTTCTTTTGTTCGCTTTTGACTTGTTGACAAGTAGAACACCTACTAACATATATGGAAATGTCTCTTTTCATCGCCTTCCACGGAATGTGCGCTTAAGATCGTGATACTACTTACTCCTAGATGGATGCTAAGTTGAGATTTGTGACATTCATCCATTACTTCTCTTTTGAGCTCGGGAATATCCGGAACACAGATTCACCCTTGCAATCTAAGAGTCCCCTTGCTATCAATTTGGAAGCTTGAAACTTCGCCCTTTCGAACTCGTTCGCTGATCATCTGAATAAACTAATCGGGTTTCTGAAGAATAGAGATCGTTTCAATTAATAAAGGCGTAATAATAAGATTGGCGATGATCGCATTCTTTCTGCTGAGCGCATCAGCTACAACATTGGCTTTTCCCGGACTATACAAAATATCTTGATCGTACGCTGCAAGAAATTCTAACCAATGCTGCTGTCGCAAATTCAGGTCCTTCTGGGTGAACAGATACTTTAACGACTTATGATTTGTATATAATTCGAACTTCTTGCCCAAAAGATAGTACCTCCATATTTTCAAAGCAAACACGATGGCTAACAACTCAAGATCATGCGTAGGATATCTCTTCTCATGCGGCTACAATTGACGGCTAGCATAAGCAACTATTTGGCCTCTCTGCATTAACACCACAACAACACCTTCAAGAGAAGCATCTGTACAGACTATCAAATCTTGATTGCCATCAATAATAGTCAGCACTGGAGCAGTAGTCAACCTTAATTTCAGCTCTTGGAAAGCTGCCTCACACTCAGATGTCCAATTAAACCTTGTATGCTTCTTGGTAAGTTTCGTTAATGGACTAGACAGCTTCAAAAAATCTTTAATGAATTTCCGATAATAGCCAGGCAATCCTAAAAAACTTTTGATTTCTGTAGGCATGCTAGGCTGCTTCCAATCTAGAATGGCTGCGATTTTGCCTGAATCTACTGAAATTCCTTTCTTCAATACTACATGACCGAGGAACTTTTATTCTTCTTGCCAGAATATGCATTTTGAAAATTTGGCTTTCAATACATTCTTTCTCAGAATTTCCAAAACTTCTTCCAAATGCTTCGCATGCTCGGTAGTGGACTTAGAGAATATTAGAATGTCATCAATGAAGACCAGCAAAAATTTATTCAAGACATCGCAGAATACTCTTTTCATTAAATCGACAAAACAAGCATGAGCATTACATAATACGAACGACATTACTAACCACTCATAAATTATGTCTATACCTCTGAAAGCTGTCAAAGGAACACACTCTTCAGCAATATGTAATTTATGAAAACCTGTAGCTAGGTCCATTCTAGAAAACACTTGCGCTCCATTCAAATGATCTAATAAACCATCAATATGCGTTAATGGATATTTATTCCTTTGTGTCTGCTTATTGAGGTCCCGGTAATCCACTACACAATCTGAGAGTACCATCTGACTTTGGAATAAACACTACTGCTGCACCCCAATTTGAAAAGCTAGGTCTGGTCAGAACTTTCCATAAAAGCTGTTGAGTTTGATTACTCAATTCTTCTTTCTCTTTCAATGTCATTCTTCTAATAGCGGGCACAACTGGCCTTGCATTCGGAATTAAATCCATCCTGAAGTCAATTTCTCTTCGTGGAGGTAAGTTATCAACTTCTTCAAACACATCCGCATAATCCTTAACTACAGGAATATTATCAATAGAAGTAGGAGTAACCTCTAGAGCAGACCCAAATTATTTTCTATTTGAATCTGAGCCTTTGCATGGTATAATAATATCTCCAAGCTTCGTTTTAACCTTAACAATTCTTTCGGTGCATCTAACCTCGGCCTCGTATTTCGTTAGCCAGTCCAGCCAAGAACGATATCAAATTCAGAAAAATTCATGACAATTAAATTGAAAGGAAATAGATAACAAGAGTAGGAGACGGTCACTTTACAATATAAATCGAGAAGAAGAGAACCACCTATCGGATTATGAACACTAATTGATTCTTTAGGGTTAACTTTAGCTTTTTAACAGTGTTACTTGAAATGGAACTTCATGATGCACCAATGTCAAATAATACTATAATAGGATTATTTTTAATAGTGAGGGTACCTCCCAAAACATCTAGTTTACCTGCTCCTTCAGAAGAAGCTGGCGCACTCGCCCCATCATACACATGAGCCACTTGGGAACTCTTCAGCAATGGACAATTTGGCTTGATGTGCTCTTTCCTATTGCAATTGAAGCACTCTCTCTGATCACGAGAATTCTGACTCGGGCCTGATTGACTTGTCTTTTGCCTCTTTGGAGCTTTACACTCACTAGAATAATGTCTGAATTGTTCGCAGTTGAAGCATTTGACCTTTGCTTTTCTCTTCTCTTGAGGCTTAGCGGCTTAAGTGTTGCTCGCCTCGGGCTTCTTATCAGAATGTTTTCTTTTGTTACTAGCTTGGTTTCTCTCGCGGTCTACTGAGAATTATTCTTGTCAATTTCTTCGTACCTACAAGCAATTTCAATCACCTTGGTAAATGGGAGCTCGATATGTGCAGTCACTCGGTTGTGGTACTTTCTCGAAAGACCGTTTATAAATCGCTTATTCTTCTGAAACGGGTTTTGAATCAATTTGGGTGCATAGCGGGAGAGCTCCTCAAATCTTTTCACATACTCATAAATGGTTCGAACCCCTTGTTGGAGATTAGAAAATTCATCATGCAAGCGCTCGACTTCTTGTCAAGGGATGAACTTCTCAATAAAGAGCTCTTTAAACTTAGCCCATGTCATGTCAACATAAAGATCGCAAATAGTTGTTGTTTCTCACCATATCAAAGCCTCATCCTTAAGCACCTAAGATGCCATGAACCTCTTCCTGTGATCTTCTTACTCTAGGCCCGCGAGGATCCGTTTGCATGTCTTTAACCAAGCTTGAGCCTCAGTTACTGTTTCACGGCCAGTGAATGGCATACCACCTAAATTCTTGTACTTCTTTGCCACTTTATCAAGATTGAATGGTTGCGGGGGTGGTGGTGGTGGCATTACAGCCTCTAGATTAGGCTGATTCCGAGCAGTGGGGATTTCACCCCTTCGTTGGCCTCTGCCTGCTCTACCTCTACCACTTGCTCTAGTACTCATCTCAGTTAGTTCTGTACCAGCAAGGAAAGAGTCAGACCAAATTAAATGATAATTTTTTTTAAGGAATGGTAAAAGCAGAAGGACATATAGAAAAACGATGATGCAATAACTGATTATTATGCTATTCTGCAGTGCTTAATCTAGGACATTACTAATCCTATCTCTAATGAGTTACTCGCCTTAGAATACTACTGATTCTATTTTTAATGAGTAGTTTTAAATATGTTATACTCCGGAGCTAAGGTTAACCTAAGCTATGATACCAACTGTGATGACCCCAAACTCCCGTGCAACGGAAGCAAGGATAGTCATTGGAATATAACACATTTATCACATCAGCAGATTACAGATAATAGCATAACATATGAAATCATAGAATAATATTCATCATCATGACAGCGGAATCATAAATGCCATTCTTCATCATCATCATAGTTGCACAGACACAGGATACTACTCATTACATAAAAGGTTCCAACAAATAGAAAATAAGCGTAGAACATCATCAAATACAGCTTAGATAAGGTGATGTCTAAATTACAAAATATAGATAAAAGATAGTCTTCGTATTCTTCCAAAAGAGCACCGCATGCTGCGGTGCATATCCAAAATAAAGCCCATTACCTGTTTACTTGGCTGCCCATGTAAAAATAAGGAAACCCGAGTTTGCAAGTGAAAACAAACTATGAGTCAGTCATGAGACTGGTTTGAGAAATCTTACTTAAATTATTTAATAATAAGGCTAATCACAGGACCACGCCGCTAACGCGGAACGGATTTACTCCATTGGATTGCTAGTGCATAAAATAAGTATTTTTTTTAAACAACTCAATGCGTTTTAGAAAAATGAATCCATTATAAGACTCAAGTCCCATCACACAATGCAACGCAAACCGGAGAATAAAGTTTTACCTTATAATGGTCAAATATGATTGATACGTATAAAACAAAATAATTTGATATTATTATTAGTGTCTAGTCAGTTTAAAACACTTTTTAATACAAATGTATCAATCCTAGATGGCATAGTACCCCATCCTACTATGTCGTCATATATAGGTTTACAATCAAATTCGTAAGTCATATTGGAAATTGGGCTTCCATCATGAGTCGAGGCTAGGAATGGCTCCTCTCGATTTGAGACACTCTAGTAAATGTCTCAGGATTCCCCGCAGTGGACCCTTGGATCTTCAGGGCCGGTCCACACATACGTTAGTGGATTAGTTATACTTGAACACACGTTTCCCAGTCCTATCGGACATATCACTTTTCCAGTAGCGGCCAATATCCGAGGCCTCGCAATCCATCATCCACATAAGTAAGAATATCTGGGCTCCATACCATGACACCACTTCTAGCTAGAAAGAAACGTCGTGCACTCCTTGCAGTCACGATCCCGTTTTTGACTTATATCTGGGTGTTAGGCTCGCGAAGTAATGTTATACACAAAGCTATGCTAATTAAAGCTGTGCTTTGATCATCAACCTGACGGCTCTGCTTTTCAACAAAAGCCTTGATCATTTGCATCTTAGCATGCCACATTGACAATCCACACCATGCGACTAATGTCTATCGATATATAACTTCTAAGCTCATACGTCTTAGAGAAGGGGGTTGAGAAAGAGAATAAATTCTCCTCCACCAAACATATATATATATATATATAATAGAAATCAATCAACACAACGAAATCCAATGTCAGACACACATCCAGTTACAAGTCCGTTCTGGGTCTAAACGAAACCGGAGACACCTTATTCGTCGTTCCATATGTCCAATATGGAAGAGAGGTTCTCTCATATCTGGACAATCGACAAGTACGTCCGGACAACTACCACTTTAACCCTTTCCTTGGAGCTACCCAATTCAGGGCATCAGTAGTCGTCCATTCGATGTGATGGTCGCCGGTCTTTAACCGCCGTCTTCAATGTCTTCTACTTTAAGTCATCGTATAATTATTTGAAATGAGATTTAACTTGGCCTTTTCAAATAATTCTCGAATATATATAATTCAAATCATTTCTTTCTTTGGTTAAATTTAATTCAATTCTATAAATTAACGTCAGATAAATCTAACCAACCATATTAACCTATAAACCAAGGGGGAATTGGTTTATTTCCATTTCATATCGTTTATAATATTTTATAACGATTTTTTGTAAGTTTTATTTATATGAAATTAGCCCATTTAATCCGAATGACTTTTCAGTTCATTACGCGACCCTGACGCTGTTTTTATCCAGATTTGAATTACACATTTCTCGAAATCTAACCATTGGATCTTAACAAATTTAATATCGTTGGAATGATCTTTCCAAAGTGAACCCAACGGTTCCAGTTTTGGGAAAATCCGATGGTCGGATCTTTCGGTATAATTGAAACACCCCACCTCCGTTAGGGTCACTCTCAAAGGGAATGCCCTAATTTTGGTGGAGGTTTATAAGTATAAGTCACAAATATACAAGACAGATATAAGAACACATATTTTTGAACAGCGGAAAACAACAACTTTTATTTCATTAAAATACGTGTCACACCAACCATACCATAATTGTCTTACAATACTTCCAAAAACATAACATCTTCATAACTGTCTTGATTACATTATTTAAAGAAGCATAAAGATAACATAAATAAACTGCAAAAGTCCCATAGTTGTTGTCCAAAGCCATAGTCCAAAACGAAAAGATCCAAGCAATACATTCTTTCTCTTCAAGCTGGATATGAAGCCTGGTCAAGCTGTGGTATTCCCTCCCTGTGGACCTGGGAGGGGGGAACGGAAGAAAAGAAGACGGAAGAAAAGTAGAGTCAGACATAAAGCCTGAGTAAGTCTAGGACTATTCAGTCTATGAATAAAGAACTGGGTATGATAAGTATAAACTAGAAATGGGAAAGCACCATAAACTTAGTTAAGTTGTCTAGGGTCGAATATACTATCGTACCCCATGTTAATCTCTGTACCCATATAAACTAGTTCCCAACGGGCACCCCATAATCAGGGTGAAGTGATCCATTTTATGATGATCGGCTCCTACTCGCATAGTTACATGTGTCTTACGGCCCCCGATGTTGTAGTTACCTTTGCTGGTCCCACTATGGGGTGTATCAAGTCCCATGGTGGCGGCCCGACACAATCCTAGAATGCACAGGTATGCTACTGGTGCCCAGTGCCTTATTTTTCTGCGCCGGAGTGTGTGCACGCCCGCACCCCGTTAGAACCTACACTGCTGCACCACCGCCGTCGATTTGACCTCTTACAATCAGCCAAGTAATCGTGCCCCACCCTGCCTAGTTTCAGGGTATCATGGTACCTTATAGGGTTACTGCCGAAAAGGGTCCCCCGCTACTAGGTTTTCTATTTCTAGCCAACATGCTAAGTTGGTTAAGTGTTTTATAAACCTAACCCCCAACCAGTCTGTTTAGTTTAGCATGTTCCATTCTGATTAAGTATTAATTTAGTTTACTTAATCCTATCAATCCAGACTCAGCCTTAATTGTCTTATTAAAGCCTTGACCTCTCACATTAGACAGGTATTGTTGTGGCTGCATGTTGCCGGTTGGGTCCGGGCAGTCTTACGCCACAACTCAGTCTAACCTCGGGTCCTTATTGGGCTCCGTGTTTAACCACCCACATTGGATAGGTATTGTTGTGACTACTGGACAGCCGGGCGTTTCCGGGCAGGTTTACATCACAACTCAATCCAACCTCGGGTTAAACACATCTTATTTTCTACATTTACATATTTTGTCTCTTTTCTTTTATATGTAAATATTTGCGGCCCATTATTCAAATTCATCTTTATTGGTTAAATTTCAATTATGCCCCTTAATTGTTCTTTCAAGGTTGTTGGCATGCATTAAACATGCCAACACATATGTTCTATATTTTAGCCAAAATGTCATTACCCCCGTATTATACGTTCGCTCCAACGTAAGGTGTATTGGGTTTAATACTTAAACCCAATTTAGCCAAATGAAAAGGGGAGGCTTATAACATGGTGTTTATAAGGTAACATGAAAAAGGGGAGTGTGAACGCATGAACTTGCAACGAACGATTCAATTAACATAAAATAGGCACATGTGAACTTGCAATTGTAACATCATATAATCATGGCATAACATGAACATTTTATCCATATAATCATAGCATAAACAATACTTAAACATAAATCATTCTATTCATATGGTTAATGCATAGACAATACTTAAACATGAATTATTTTATTCATATGATTATGGCATAAGCAGTACTTAAACATGAATTATTCTAGTCATATGATAATGGCATAAACTTAAACATGAATCATAGGTTCAACTAACCATGTAAACTTGAAATTAAGAATCTAACTAAATTAGATATCATTATTATTGGCACAGGGTCTTGACTAGAAATATAAACCTATATTTTTATTTAGGCATAATATAAACTAATCGTGTTCATAAAATCACTACATGTTAACAAAAATGTACTTACTTTTGTCACTAATACAAAAGTATGGTTCAACTAGAATTATCCCAACCTAATTCTTATATGATTCATGGTCATCATTCTATTCATAGAGTTATAGCATAAGCATATCTAAACTTACATCATGGTTTTTATTTTATCTATGTAAACTTGCAAGAGGAATGTAATTCTGATGTAATTCTAATGTAACTTATGATAACAATATGAGCCTAAAAACATGTTTTTCTATTGGGCATAATAACGAACATAGTTTAGTCATGTTCATAAAATTAATACAAATTTACAAAGATGCGTGCTTTTGTCACTATCACAAAAATATGATTTTTATACTTGAACTATGATGCCAATTCCAACATAACTTCATATGAATCATAATACTCAAATGGATCAAATTACACTAAAGATGACCATAGAATTATACCTCATTTTGGCATAACAGTAAATCATATACTTGCATGAATCTCAAATAAACTATTACACATATAGTTGTTACTTTCAACATGAATCATATACTTGCAATTATCAAATGGGTGTTGTAATTATCTACCACAAACATGTAGGTTTCAATATGAATCATATGCTTGCATGAATCCCAATTAAAATTCCACAATATGTGGTTGTCAACATAAATCATATACTTGTATGAATCCAATCGTACACCATAGTATTGCCAAATCGTTTAGAATCAAAATAACATACAAATATAGATTATTATCGCCACAATTCCATTTCGCAAATCACGTACTTGCAAATATCCAATCGTATACCACAATATTCCCAAATCGTTTAGCATCAAAGCAACATACAAATATAGATTATTATCGCCATAATTCCATTTCTTTCTTTACAAAAATCAACACAATTATTTAATTCATATCGGAATAGCACTCTACTTACAACGTATGATGAATCTTCAACTCAGGAATCTGAATTCTGAATTTGGAGAAGCTATCCTTTGTTGTAGGCGTTGTTTTGATTTGATTAACGTTGCTTTAAGCTTTGAATTATCTCCTAGTTGCCTCTCAATTTCGAACGGCTATACTTAGTCTCTCCTCAGCAACATGACGGTCTCATCTCCATTTTAGTTTGTGTGAATTAGGGTTAGACTTAGGTCCTTTTTATAGAGTTTGTGAGTTGATTTAAACCGTCGATGAAGCTTGGTTCAATAATAGTCGTTCGTTTGAAGGAGAGACCAACCAGGAGCTGACACCTAGCCCTAGTGACAAGGCAAGGCTCAGAAAAATCGACCAAACACAGACCTGGCCAGCCAGGTCTTGACCAGACCTGACCAGCAGGTCATTTTTGACCTGGGCGCACTTGGCAGGTGCGCCAGGTCAAAAATGTACTAGTGCACTTCCCAAGTGCGCCAGTGCATTTTTGTTCTGGCGCACTTCCCAAGTGCGCCAGTGCATTCTGACCCATTTTCTGGTTTTTCACCCAACTTCGTTCGTCCATATCTTCCTCATACGATATCCGTTTTACACAAACTTAGGTATCTCAAGCAGAATTCCGAGACGAACGCAACGGCGTATCCCGTTTCCCTTAATTCTTTGATTTGAAATTAGTTATAGTTTAATTTGTGAATTTCATGGTTATAGAATACACGGGGTGTTACATTCTCCCCCACTTAAAAAAGATTTCGTCCCCGAAATCTTCAAGTTCAGGAAGAATGTACATCCTAACATCCAAACATCCATCTACTCATCCATCAAACACGAGCATCCATTGTCCTTAAAAGACTTCTAATGCTTCATGATCATATGCGAAGTGTGTGTGTACATGTACTTATCTAATGCAAAATCAGGCGGTCTACTGATTCAGTTGACCTCCTTAATGCAGAATATGTAAGTGCCATGAATCCATTATGTATGCAAATTCTCCTATTTATGAATCTACATGAGTGCACAATCATTCATACACATGCAACATCCATATGACAACACATTAAATTTCAACCATATACGAATATAAATACATATACGCATATGCAATATGAAGTGACTGAGCCGATCTAAAACCTAGATTGTGTGTGTATATGCAACCACGAGCAACCACTAGCAATCACTTGCAACCACTTGCAACCATCAATCATAACATGTCTCAAACACATGTTTACACCCAAAGGGTTTCTTCCTAAAAGATAAGGTCGAGGAGATATACCTAAAAAGATAGATAAAAGCGCAACTTAAGGAAAAAGAAAGATCAAGGATGTACCCTCGAAAAGAAAAGGGTAGGCAGTGCGTATTCTAGCTTCAGTTTCCCAAGTTGCATCTTCTTCGGCGTCGCTCCACTGAACTTCGACAAGCTTGACTTCGCGGTTGCGTAGCTTTTTCACTTCCGTTCCTAATATGCGGGTTGGAACTTTCCTTACGGTTGCTTCGCGTTCCACTTCAGCTTCTTCTAGGATATTTGGCTCTACAACTTCAGCAGACTCATGTAAACATTTTCGGAGATGCGAAACGTGAAAGACGTTGTGGATTCCGGCCAGCTTTTCTGGTAGCACTAATCTATAGGCCATTTTCCTAATTATTCCTATCTAAAGGTATAGTCGAATGATAGAAGCAAGTAAAAACTTTGTGCCCATTAGGCAATGTCAAAACTGGAAATCTATGCCACAAATATATTGATTAGGAGAAGAACTCTCTAAGCATCAGCCCCGAAGACCGAAATCAACATCAGACAGACACCAAAAGAATTACTCAACCCAATCACCATATATGATTCTAGGAAACTAAGCATGATGGACTCCTTTTAGGTCGCAAGGGAGTCCCTTCCTAAGACCAACCCGTATCCTATAAAACCCAAAAACTTTAGTCAAACCAACGAACACCCTCGAGCCCCAACATGTGTTACTAACAGATGAGTCATACTCCCTATGGGGTTTGCAACAGAAATTGGATTAAGAATAGGACCGAGAGGATATACACAAATGATAGCATGCAAGTAAGCTCTACAGGAAGAGAGGGATCAAGGATATACTCTTAAGAAGAGATATGATGCACGAATCTAGTCTTCAATCTTCTAAGTCGCATTTCTTGAGCTTAACTCCATTATGCTTTGTCTGTCTTTAACTTCACAATTTCGTAGCTTCTTTATTCTTGTTTCCAAAATATGAGTTGGAACCTATTTCACTGTTGCCTCTCGTTCCTCTTTCACTTACTCTACTTCTAGTATACTCGGCTCAAACATAACGGCGTACTCATGGTTTCATGCAAGCTCTCCAAAATTCACTAGTGAATCTTGGATCTCGTTCACTTACTATAGGTATTCCGTGTAGAAGGACTATCTCTTGGAAATAAATGCCATCCATGTTGCCAAATGTACTTACTAAGGTGATTCTCTACAACTCAAGCATAAGCGAAATGAACCTTCTGCCTTAGTGGCAAACACTACTTGATCGGATTACAAATTACCAATAAATGTGTCAAGAGATTCTAGGAAACAAAACATGATAGAACCCTAAAGTTACCTGCGACTTCGAGGGTATTACCAAGGCAAGTCAAGAGTCTAACTACCCTCTTTTCGAAAACGAGATGGTCACCCTTACTGGATAACCACTCCATCGCTAGAATCAACCAATGGCCAAAAACAAAGGCACTACATTTAAACTCTACGCTTAGAATAGAAATTTTCAATCCCACACAGATCATAGACAAATGAGCTGGGCCCCCAATTGGGTTTGAAACAATTAAGGGGTCCTCTACCGTACTAGTTTTTAGGTGCAGAGATTCTACTAAAGCAGATGAGATAAAGGAGTGTGATGCGCCTGAATCAAATAAAGTGCGAACGGGGTGATCATAAAGATAAACTACACTTTCTACAGAAGTATTTATACCTCGTTTCTTTGGGCAGTCCTTAGCCATGTGGCCTGTCTCACCGCAAGAAAAGCACCCACCATTCATCTTGGCCTTCTTTTTCCGGCAATCTTTCAATAAGTGCCCCACTTTGCCACAGAATTTACACTTCCTCTTCTCTCGGGACTTGTTGTCTTTCCTGCCCTTCTCAAAGTCTGTCTTCTCAGGGCAGTCTTTGTTGATGTGTCCAGTCTCCCCACAATGAAAACATTCTCCTTGCTTTCTTTTCCTCTTTCTACAATCTTTGGCTATGTGCCCTTCCGTACCACAAAAATTGCATTTCCTTTTTTCTCGTTTCTTATTATTACTGTTACGATCCTTTCTTGTTTGACTATTATTCATCTTCCTACTCTGGGACTCTTCCGCTTGCTAGTTCACGTGGAGGAGGAGGAGTGAAAGCGTCAGCAGCTGGGGAGTAAGGTCTCCAGACATGCTGAAACAGAAAAGGGTAGATTCAAAACGAAGGATAAGAGATAGTACCTATGGCTTTGGGGGGACTTTGCCTTTTAAAATAAAACATTTTATCTTTTAAAAATGCTTCTTTAAATTTCCTTTTTGAAAATAAATTTTCAAAACTTTTTATCGTATCTGGTAAACCTATGCTTTGATACCAAGTGAAACACCCCACCTCCGTTAGGGTCACTCTCAAAGGGAATGCCCTAATTTTTGTGGAGGTTTATAAGTATAAGTCACAGATATACAAGACATATATAAGAACACATATTTTTGAACAGCGGAAAACAACAACTTTTATTTCATTAAAATACGTGTTACACCAACCATACCATAATTGTCTTACAATACTTCCAAAAACATAACATCTTCATAACTGTCTTGATTACATTATTTAAACAAGCATAAAGAAAACATAAATAAACTGCAAAGTCCCATAGTTGTTGTCCAAAGCCATAGTCCAAAACGAAAAGATCCAAGCAATACATTCTTTCTCTTCAAGCTGGATATGAAGGCTGGTCAAGCTGCGGTATTCCCTCCCTGTGGACCTGGGGGCGGGAACGGAAGAAAAGAAGACGGAAGAAAAGTAGAGTCAGACATAAAGCCTGAGTAAGTCTAGGACTATTCAGTCTATGAATAAAGAACTGGGTATGATAAGTATAAACTAGAAATGGGAAAGCACCATAAACTTAGTTAAGTTGTCTAGGGTCGAATATACTATCGTACCCCATATTAATCTCTGTACCCATATAAACTAGTTCCCAATGAGCACCCCATATTCAGGGTGAAGTGATCCATTTTATGATGATCGGCTCCTACTCGCATAGTTACATGTGTCTCACGGCCCCCGATGTTGTAGTTACCTATGTTGGTCCCACTATGGGGTGTATCTAGTCCCATGGTGGCGGCCCGACACAATCCTAGAATGCACAGGTATGCTACTGGTGCCCAGTGCCTTATTTTTCTGCGGCGGAGTGTGTGCACGCCCGCACCCCATTAGAACCTACACTGCTGCACCACCGTCGTCGATTTAACCGCTTACAATCAGCCCAGTAATCCTGCCCCACCCTGCCTAGTTTCAGGGTATCATGATACCTTATAGGGTTACTGCCGAAAAGGGTCCCCCGCTACTAGGTTTTCTATTTCTAGCCAACATGCTAAGTTGGTTAAGTGTTATATAAACCTAACCCCCAATCAGTCTGTTTAGTTTAGCATGTTCCATTCTGATTAAGTATTAATTTAGTTTACTTAATCCTATCAATCCAGACTCAGCCTTAATTGTCTTATTAAAGCCTTGACCTCTCACATTAGACAGGTATTGTTGTGGCTGCCTTTTGCCGATTGGGTCCCGGCAGTCTTACACCACAACTCAGTCTAACCTCGGGTCCTTATTGGGCTCCGTGTTTAACCACCCACATTGGATAGGTATTGTTGTGACTACTGGAAAGCCGGGCGGTTCCGGGCAGGTTTACATCACAACTCAATCCAACCTCGGGTTAAACACATCGTATTTTCTACATTTACATATTTTGTCTCTTTTCTTTTATATGTAAATATTTGCGGCCCATTATTCAAATTCATCTTTATTGGTTAAATTTCACTTATGCCCCTTAATTGTTCTTTCAAGGTTGTTGGCATGCGTTAAACATGCCAACACATATGTTCTATATTTTAGCCCAAACGTAATTACCCCCGTATTATACGTTCGCTCCAACGTAAGGTGTATTGGGTTTAATACTTAAACCCAATTTAGCCAAATGAAAAGGGGAGGCTTATAACATGGTGTTTGTAAGGTAACATGAAAAAGGGGAGTGTGAACGCATGAACTTGCAACGAACGATTCAATTAACATAAAATAGGCACATGTGAACTTGCAATTGTAACATCATATAATCATGGCATAACATGAATCATTTTATCCATATAATCATAGCATAAACAATACTTAAACATAAATCATTCTGTTCATATGGTTAATGCATAGACAATACTTAAACATGAATTATTTTATTCATATGATTATGGCATAAGCAGTACTTAAACATGAATTATTCTAGTCATATGATAATGGCATAAACTTAAACATGAATCATAGGTTCAACTAACCATGTAAACTTGAAATTAAGAATCTAACTAAATTAGATATCATTGTTATTGGCACAGGGTCTTGACTAGAAATATAAGCCTATATTTTTATTTAGGCATAATATAAACTAATCTTGTTCATAAAATCACTACATGTTAACAAAAAGGTACTTACTTTTGTCACTAATACAAAAGTATGGTTCAACTAGAATTATCCCAACCTAATTCTTATATGAATCATGGTCTTCATTCTATTCATAGAATTATAGCATAAGCATATCTAAACTTACATCATGGTTTTTATTTTATCTATGTAAACTTGCAAGAGGAATGTAATTCTGATGTAATTCTAATGTAACTTATGATAACAATATGAGCCTAAAAACATGTTTTTCAATTGGGCATAATAACGAACATAGTTTATTCATGTTCATAAAATTAATACAAATTTACAAAGATGCGTGCTTTTGCCACTATCACAAAAATATGATTTTTATACTTGAACTATGATGCCAATTCCAACATAACTTCATATGAATCATAATACTCAAATGGATCAAATTACACTAAAGATGACCATAGAATTATACCTCATTTTGGCATAATAGTAAATCATATACTTGCATGAATCTCAAATAAACTATTACACATATAGTTGTTACTTTCAACATGAATCATATACTTGCAATTATCAAATGGGTGTTGTAAATAACTACCACAAACATGTAGGTTTCAATATGAATCATATGCTTGCATGAATCCCAATTAAAATTCCACAACATGTGGTTGTCAACATAAATCATATACTTGTATGAATCCAATCGTACACCATAGTATTGCCAAATCGTTTAGAATCAAAATAACATACAAATATAGATTATTATCGCCACAATTCCATTTCGCAAATCACGTACTTGCAAATATCCAATCGTATACCATAATATTCCCAAATCGTTTAGCATCAAAGCAACATACAAATATAGATTATTATCGCCACAATTCCATTTCTTTCTTTACACAAATCAACACAATTATTTAATTCATATCAGAATAGCACTCTACTTACAACGTATGATGAATTTTCAATTCAGGAATCTGAATTCTGAATTTGGAGATGTAATCCTTTGTTGTAGGCGTTGTTTTGATTTGATTAACGTTGCTTTAAGCTTTGAATTATCTCCTAGTTGCCTCTCAATTTCTGACGGCTATACTTAGTCTCTCCTCAGCAACATGACGGTCTCATCTCCATTTTAGTTTGTGTGAATTAGGGTTAGACTTAGGTCCTTTTTATAGAGTTTGTGAGTTGATTTAGACCGTCGATGAAGCTTGGTTCAATAATAGCCGTTCGTTTGAAGGAGAGACCAACCAGGAGCTGACACCTAGCCCTAGTGACAAGGCAAGGTGTAACACCCCGTGTATTCTATAACTGTGAAATTCATAAATTAAAGTATAATTAATTTCAAATCAAAGAACTAAGGGAAACGGGATACGCCATTGCGTTCGTCTCGGAAAAATACGCGAAATAGAGTCCGAGATTTCGAAAAACGGATATCGTATGAAGAAGTTATGGACGAACGAAGTTGGGCGAAAAACCAGAGAAGGGTCAGAATGCACTGGCGCACTTGGGAAGTGCGCCAGAACAAAAATGAACTTGCGCACCTGTGAAGTGCGCCAGTACATTTTTGACCTGGCGCACCTGCCAAGTGCGCCCAGGTCAAAAATGACCTGCTGGCCAGGTCTGGTCTAGCCCTGGCTGGCCAGGTCTGTGTTTGGCCGATTTTCAGAAGCTTGCTTTGTCATTAGGGCTAGGTGGCAGGCTCTAATTGGTCTCTCTTTTGAATGAATGGCTACGATCAATCCAAGCAACATCAATGGTCCTAATCAGTTCATAACCTCTATAAAAATGACCCTAAACTCAACCCTAATCTGTTCGTTCAAAAATAAGAACAAAGCCGTCATGTTGCTGAGGAACGACTAAGAGTAGCTGCCAATTGGAGAGAGGATTAGGAGGGCAAATTCTAAAGCATAAAGCAACCTAAACAAATCAAATCAACAAGGAATCGCATCTCCAAATCCCTAAATTGGAGAATTCGCAACACCATTGTAAGTAGAGTATTATTTTGGTATGAACAAATAATTGTGTTGATATGTATACTTGATTTGTGGCGATAAAGTAATTCATATTTGTGCGTTGGAATATTGTATACGTTTGGCTATTCGCAAAGCATATTATTATTCATTATAAAAACTACATGTTGCGGTAGTTTTATGCAAGTATATGTTTGGAATATTTGTCAATTATGTAATTCATGTTGAAACTACATGGATATAGTTGTTTAATGGAAATTCATGCAAGTTTGTAGTTTTGCCACTATGACATCATAATGTGTATTTTTGTACAAAAAGCATTTTTGGGAGAAATTGGAACAAATTTGGGTTGTTGTAATCCTTATGAAATTATGTTGATAATTTGGCATCAAGGTCTATGTATTAAGCCATGCTTTTGTACTAGAAAAACCTATGTGCAAACTTATGAATATGACTAGGCTATGATTGATATTTTACATAATTGAAAACCATGTTAGTTCTATATTGTTAGCAAGAATTATATGATGACTTATGTGAGACATGGCTAGGTTGGATCTACAATACCATTTGCAAGTTTGCTTGAATAAAGTAAACACCATGTTTACGAATATTTATGCATAAGTATATTTGTACCATCGTTATGTGATTAGACTTAAATCATGATTAAGTTGAACTATGCTTTTGTATTAGTAACAAAAGTAATCCCCTTTGTAAACATGTAGAAACCTTATGAACATGATTTGTTTATGTTTGACATTATGCCTGAATAAAAGTATAGGTTTATGTTGTAGTTAAGCCCATGTGTCAATAGTGATATTCTTAACTTAACTACAAGTTTACATGGTTTGATTCATGTCACTTATGCTTTTATGACCAAAGTATATGTTACTACTATGCAAGTACACCAGTTTCTATTTCGTAGTTCCAACGTCACATTGCAAGTTCATGCGCTCACAATCCCCTTTTCGTGTATGTAATCACGCTTTAAGCCTCCCCTCTTTCGCATGGCTAAGTTGGGCTTAAAAAGGTTAAGCCCAACATATAAACAAACGTATTAAACGGGGAAAATAACGTTGGGCCAAATTAGTTAATGAATGAAAATATAAAGTAGAAGGGCCCAAATTCAAGTATGGGTTGGGCCCATGATTGGTGTAACCTTTACACCATCAACTTAATAATGGGCCGCAAATATTTACATATAAATAAAGAAGAAAGACAAAATATGTAAATGAAGAAAATACGATGTGTTTAACCCGAGGTTGGATTGAGTTGTGATGTAAACCTGCCCGGAACCGCCCGGCTGTCCAGTAGTCACAACAATACCTATCCAATGTGAGAGGTTAAACATGGAGCCCAATAAGGACCCGAGGTTAGACTGAGTTGTGGCGTAAGACTGCCCGGAACCAACCGACAACAGGCAGCCACAACAATACCTGTCTAATGTGAGAGGTCAAGGCTTTAATAAGACAATTAAGGCTGAGTCAGGATTGTTAGGATTAAGTGAACTAAAGACTTAATCAAAATGGAACATGCTAAACTAAACGAACTGGTGGGGGTTAGGTTAGAAAAACACTTAACCAACTTAGCATGTTGGCTAGAGATAGAAAACCTAGTAACGGGGGACCCTTTTCAGCAGCAACCCTATAAGGTGTATCATGATACCCAGAAACTAGGCAGGGTGGGGCACGATTACTGGGCTGATTGTAAGAGGTCAAATCGACGGCGGTGGTGTAGCAGTGTAGGTTCTAACGGGGTGCGGGCGTGCACACACTCCGGCGCAGAAAAATAAAGCACTGGGCACCAATAGCATACCTGTGCATTCTAAGATTGTGTCGGGTCGCTTCCATGGGACTTGATACACCCCATGGTGGGACCGGCATAGGTAACTACAACATCGGGGGCCGTAAGACACATGTAACTATGCGAGTAGGAGCCGATCATCATAGAATGGATCACTTCACCCTGATTATGGGGTGCCAGTTGGGAACTAGTTTATATGGGTTCAGAGATTAACATGGGGTACGATAGTATATTCGACCCTAGACAACTTAACCAAGTTTATAGTGCTTTCCCATTTCTTGTTTATACTTATCATACCCGGTTCTTTGTTCATAGACAGAATAGTCCTAGACTTACACAGGTTTTATGTCTGACTCTACTTTTCTTTCGTCTTCTTTTCTTCCGTTTCCCCCCCGGTCCACAGGGAGGGAACGCTGCAGCTTGACCAGCCTTCACATCCAGCTTGAAGAGGAGAAATGTATTACTTGGATCTCTTTCCGTTTTTGAACTATGGCTTTGGACAACCACTATGGGGCTTTTGCAGTTTATCTATGTTTTCTTTATGCTTCTTTAAATAATGTAATCAATACAGATTATGAAAGTGTTATGTTATGTTTTTGGAAAAGATGTAAGACAATCATGGTGATGTTGCTGTAACACGTATTTGCTTTTTATGAAATAAAAGTTGTTTGTTTTTCCGCTGTTTACAAATATGTGTTCTTATATCTGTCTTGTATATCTGTGACTTATACTTATAAACCTCCACCAAAATTAGGGCATTCCCTTTGAGAGTGACCGTAACGGAGGTGGGTGTTTCACTTGGTATCAGAGCCAGGTTTACCAGATAAGATAAAAAGTTCTAAAAATCTATTTTCAAAAAGGAAATTTAAAGAAGCATTTTTAAAAGAAAAATATTATTAAAAAAAAAAGGCAAAGTCCACTCCCCAAAGCCATAGGTACTATCTCTTATCCTTCGTTTTGAATCTATCCTTTTTGTTTCAGCATGTCTGAAGACCTTAACTTGCCAGAAGGGGTGCCAATACCTGGTTGGTTCAGGCGGTTCTTAGAAGCAAGAGCCACTCAGCCAGTTCCTACCGTTCCTCCTCCCCCAGCTGCCGGAAATCATCCAGCTGCAGCGACACCTTTTCCTCCACCTCCTCCGCGGGGAAACACGTTTGCTAAGATATGTAAAGATTTTAAAGCTATGGGAGGAAAGGATTTCCATGGAACCGAGTCCTTCGTGGCAGCTAGAAATTGGCTGAAAGAAACTAAGGACCTATTCATCATCTTTGAGGTAGAGGATAGACAAAAAGTACAATTGGCAGTGTGGCTATTGAAGGGCGAGGCTTCCTACTGGTGGGAAGTCACTAATGCTGAAAGACCAGTGGAGACATGGGAGGACTTTAGGGCAAGATTTGAGACTAAATTTCTCTCAGATGCGGAAAGAAGTTTGCAGTTGGAAAAATTC
Source organism: Allium sativum (assembly GCA_030737875.1). Classification (NCBI taxonomy): domain Eukaryota; kingdom Viridiplantae; phylum Streptophyta; class Magnoliopsida; order Asparagales; family Amaryllidaceae; genus Allium; species Allium sativum. Next base: position 74,489,934 of record CM060924.1, read on the forward strand.
TTATTTCTTAAGCAAGGGGACAAGATAGTCAGAGAGTATGTGAATCAGTTCGATGAGCTGGCTAGGTTTGGGCTTGACCTAGTCAACACCCCGCACAAGAAGGCTCTCCGTTTCGTCAAAGGGTTGAATGAGCCATTACACAGTTTGGCCATGACCCATATACCCATGGGAGCCACGTATGAAAGATTGGTGCAAATGGCATTGCTGAATGAAGAGGATAAGGGCAAGAAGGAGACAAAGGCAGAAAGCACTCAAGGGAAGAAAGAGGGTTTGCAGCCAAAGAAGACAGACTTTAAGAAAGGCGGGAAAGGCAACAAAGAGAAGAGAAAGTGCAATTTCTGTGGCAAAGTGGGGCACTTAGTAAAGGACTGCCGGAAAAAGAAGGCCAAGGAGAATGGTGGGTGCTTTTCTTGCGGTGAGACGGGCCACCGGCTAAGGACTGCCCAAAGAAACGAGGACAGGGCAGAGGGCTGGATCAACCCCAGGGGCACAGGTTCATGTGCTGGAAGCGCCACCTCTGCAACAGCGAGGTATAAATACTTCTGTAGAAAGTGTAGTTCATCTTTATGATCACCCCGTTCGCACTTTATTTGACTCTGGCGCATCACACTCCTTTATCTCTTCTGCTTTAGTAGAATCTCTGCACCTAAAAACTAGTATGGTAGAGGACCCCTTAATTGTTTCAAACCCAATTGGGGGCCCAGCTCATTTGTCTATGATCTGTTTGGGATTGAAATTTTCTATTCTAAGCATAGAATTTCAATGTAGTGCTTTTGTTTTGGGCTTTTCAGGTTATGGTTTGATTTTGGTTATGGATTGGCTATCCAGTAATGGGGCCATCCTTGATTGTGAGAAAAGGGTTGTTAGGCTCCTAACCCAGCTCGGTAATACTTTGGAAATTTCCTGTAATCCCTCGTATGCGGTTATGCTTAGTTATCTTGAATCACTAGATGCCTCTGTTGAAAATTTGCAATCAGTTAGAGTGGTCCGGGAATATCCGGATGTCTTCGAAGAGGTGAACGGCTTGCCTCCGAAGCGGGAAATAGACTTCCGCATATATCTTGTAGATAATGCAAAGCCCGTTGCGTTGCCCGTTAGACACATGGCTCCACGGGAAAGGAAAGAGCTCAGTAAACAGATTAAAGAGCTTCTAGAAAAGGGGTTCATTAGGAGGAGCATTTCAGAATGGGGCGCTCCGGTGGTGTTCGCTACAAAGGCGGATGGTTCACTCCGTATATGTGTTGACTATAGGGAGCTCAACAAGCTAACGAACAAGAATAGGCACCCTCTCCCTAGAATTGACGATTTGTTTGACCAGCTTGTAGGAGCGTCTATTTTCTCCCAACTCGATTTAGCAACCGGTTTTCATCAGCTAAGGGTGGCTGAAGATAGCATCGATAAAACGGCATTCAGAACCCCAGACGGCTTCTTTGAATGGCTTGTCATGCCTTTCGGCTTGACAAATGCACCTGCTTACTTCGTGGACTTGATGAGTAGGGTATTTAGAGATTTCCTCAACAAATTCGTAGTCGTCTTCGTAGATGATATCCTTATCTTCTCAAAGAGTGAAGAGGAACATGCTCAGCACTTAAGGGCAATCATGGAAACTTTGCGAGTCCATCAACTAAAAGCCAAATTCTCCAAATGCCACTTTTGGAGAGAAGAGGTGAGGTTCCTTGGGCACATAGTATCCAAACAAGGGTTAGCAGTGGACCCTGCTAAAGTAGTGGCGGTACAGGATTGGAAGACACCAAGGAATGCAACTGAGGTCCGAAGCTTTCTAGGACTAGCAGGTTTCTATCGAAAGTTTATAAGGGATTTTGCGAAAATCTCTGCTCCACTCACGAAATTGACTAAGAAGAATCTAGTGTTCAATTGGGATTTGGATTGCGAGTTTGCTTTCCAACGACTGAAAAGGGCTCTTACAACAGCCCCAGTTTTGACGCTGCCGGATGGGAGCAAGATGTTCACTGTTTATACGGATGCATGTGGGACAGGGCTAGGCGCCGTCTTAATGCAAGAAGGAAGGGTAGTAGCTTATGGCGGGAGGCAGTTGAAAGTGCACGAAAAGAACTACCCAACCCACGATCTTGAGTTAGCCGCCATCGTCTTTGCACTCAAGTCTTGGCGACACTATCTCCTAGTTGAGAAGTTCGAACTTTACACTGACCATAAATCGTTGAAATATCTTTTCTCGCAGAAGGATCTTAATTTGAGGCAACAAAGATGGATGGAGTTTCTTGCCTCGTACGATTTCGAAATCTCCTACACTCCGGGCAAAGGCAACGTAGTGGCAGACGCGTTGAGCCGAAAGAAATTGACCCTAAGCCCGTTGTTTGTTGAAAGACAAAGCCTAGAGTTTATAGCCAGCTTCGACTTTAGGCCTTCCACCGATTTCGTACCAGGCTTGCTAGCATCTCTCGAAGTGCGCCCAACTTTAGTGGATTCAGTGGGGACAGCACAACGCGAAGACCCTCAGCTTGTGGAAACAATTGATAGGCTAATTAGGGGTGAGACTTCAAGTCACCTCAACAGATACTCCAACGACGATAAGGGTTTGCTAAGGCGAGACGGAAGACTATGCGTCCCACAAACAAAAGATTTAGTAAAGAAGGTTCTCGAGGAAGCACATCACTCCAAGATGACGATACACCCAGGCGGAGATAAAATGTACAAAGACATAAAAAGGACTTTCTTATGGAACGGCATGAAAAAGGACGTGGCAGAATTCGTTTCTAAGTGTATGGTGTGCCAACAGGTTAAGGCGGAACAGAAAAAGCCTGGCAGACTGCTACATCCTATGGAGGTCCCGCAGTGGAAGTGGGATAGCATCTCTATGGACTTCATAGATGGGCTGCCTAGGTCTAGGAGAGGCAACACTAGCATTTGGGTAATAGTGGATAGGCTTACTAAAAGCGCCCACTTTTTACCCGTCAAAAGTAAAAGAACTGCCTCATCCCTAGCATCACTTTACCTCAAGGAAATCGTTCGACTCCATGGAATACCGTCTAGCATTGTTAGTGACCGAGACCCCATCTTCACCAGTGAGTTTTGGCGGAGTCTGCAAGAAGCAGTGGGAATGCAGTTATGCTTGAGCACAGCCTATCGTCCCCAAACCGACGGCCAAACAGAGAGAGTGAACAGAGTTTTGGAATACCTTTTAAGGATATGCGTCCTCGACTTCGGAGGGACATGGGAAGACCACCTCCCTTTGGTGGAATTTGCCTACAACAACAGCTATCAAGCAACCATCGGAATGGCGCCCTTCGAAGCTTTATATGGAAGACCGTGCCGATCACCCACTTGTTGGTGGGAGTCTACTGATAAGCTCATACTTGGACCAGATATGATCCGAGAGACTTCAGAGAAAGTAGACTTAATACGAAGTAGGATGAAAACGGCCCAAGACAGACAAAAGTCCTATGCCGACAAGAGGAGGACCGATCTTGAATTTGAGGTTGGAGACAGAGTTTTCCTCAAGGTATCACCGCTAAGAAACGTTGTTCGTTTTGGAACCACAGGAAAGCTAGCACCAAGGTTCGTAGGGCCATTCCCTATCATCGAGAAATTTGGGAAAATGGCCTATAGATTAGAGCTACCCGAGAAACTGGCTGGAGTTCACAACGTTTTTCACGTTTCACATCTCCGAAAATGTCTACATGAGTCTGCTGAAGTGGTAGAGCCAAATATCCTCGAAGAGGCCGAAGTGGAACGCGAAGCAACCATAAGGAAAGTTCCAACCCGCATATTAGGAACGGAAGTGAAGAAGCTACGCAACCGCGAAGTCAAACTCGTCAAAGTTCAGTGGAGCGACGCCGAGGGAGACGCGACTTGGGAAACTGAAGCTAGAATACGCACTGCCTACCCTTTTCTTTTCGAGGGTACATCCTTGATTTTTCTTTTTCCTTAAGTTGCGCATTTATCTACCTTTTTAGGTATATTTCCTCAACCTTATCTTTTAGGTAGAAACCCTTTTGGATGGAAACATGTAATTGAAACATGTTATGGATGATGGTTGCAAGTGGTTGCAAGTGATTGCTAGTGGTTGCTCGTGGTTGCATATACACACACAATCTAGGTTTTAGATCGGCTCAGTCACTTCATATTGCATATGCATATATGTTTGCATTCGTATATGGTTGAACTTTAATGTGTTGTCATGTGGATGTTGCATTTGTATTGAATGATTGTGCACTCATGTAGAATCATGAATAGGAAAACTTGCATACATAATGGATTCATGGCACTTACATAATTCGCATTAAGGAGGTCAACTGAATCAGTAGACCGCCTGATTTTGCATTAGATAAGTACATGTACACACACACCTCGCATATGATCATGAAGCTTTAGAAGTCTTTTAAGGACAATGGATGCTCGCGTTTGATGGATGAGTAGATGGATGATTGGATGTTAGGATATACATTCCTCCTAACTTGAAGATTTCGGGGACGAAATCCTTTTAAGTGGGGGAGAATGTAACACCCCGTGTATTCTATAACTGTGAAATTCATAAATTAAAGTATAATTAATTTCAAATCAAAGAACTAAGGGAAACGGGATACGCCATTGCATTCGTCTCGGAAAAATACGCGAAATAGAGTCCGAGTTTTCGAAAAACGGATACCGTATGAAGAAGTTATGGACGAACGAAGTTGGGCGAAAAACCGGAGAAGGGTCAGAATGCACTGGCGCACTTGGGAAGTGCGCCAGACCAAAAATGAACTGGCGCACCTGTGAAGTGCGCCAGTACATTTTTGACCTGGCGCACCTGCCAAGTGCGCCCAGATCAAAAATGACCTGCTGGCCAGGTCTGGTCTAGCCCTGGCTGGCCAGGTCTGTGTTTGGCCGATTTTCAGAAGCTTGCTTTGTCATTAGGGCTAGGTGGCAGGCTCTAATTGGTCTCTCTTTCGAATGAATGGCTACGATCAATCCAAGCAACATCAATGGTCCTAATCAGTTCATAACCTCTATAAAAATGACCCTAGACTCAACCCTAATCTATTCATTCAAAAATAAGAACAAAGCCGTCATGTTGCTGAGGAACGACTAAGAGTAGCCGCCAATTAGAGAGAGGATTAGGAGGGCAAATTCTAAAGCATAAAGCAACCTAAACAAATCAAATCAACAAGGAATCGCATCTCCAAATCCCTAAATTGGAGAATTCCCCACACCATTGTAAGTAGAGTATTATTTTGGTATGAACAAATAATTGTGTTGATATGTATACTTGATTTGTGGCGATAAAGTAATTCATATTTGTGTGTTGGAATATTGTATACGTTTGGCTATTCGCAAAGCATATTATTATTCATTATAAAAACTACATGTTGCGGTAGTTTTATGCAAGTATACGTTTGGAATATTTGTAAATTATGTAATTCATGTTGAAACTACATGGATATAGTTGTTTAATGGAAATTCATGCAAGTTTGTAGTTTTGCCACTATGACATCATAATGTGTATTTTTGTACAAAAGGCATTTTTGGGAGAAATTAGAACAAATTTGGGTTGTTGTAATCCTTATGAAATTATGTTGATAATTTGGCATCATGGTCTTTGTATTAAGCCATGCTTTTGTACTAGAAAAACCTATGTGCAAACTTATGAATATGACTAGGCTATGATTGATATTTTACATAATTGAAAACCATGTTAGTTCTATATTGTTAGCAAGAATTATATGATGACTTATGTGAGACATGGCTAGGTTGGATCTACAATACCATTTGCAAGTTTGCTTGAATAAAGTAAACACCATGTTTAGGAATATTTATGCATAAGTATATTTGTACCATCGTTATGTGATTAGACTTAAATCATGATTAAGTTGAACTATGCTTTTGTATTAGTAACAAAAGTAATCCCCTTTGTAAACATGTAGAAACCTTATGAACATGATTTGTTTATGTTTGACATTATGCCTGAATAAAAGTATAGGTTTATGTTGTAGTTAAGCCCATGTGTCAATAGTGATATTCTTAACTTAACTACAAGTTTACATGGTTTGATTCATGTCACTTATGCTTTTATGACCAAAGTATATGTTACTACTATGCAAGTACACCAGTTTCTATTTCGTAATTCCAACATCACATTGCAAGTTCATGCGCTCACAATCCCCTTTTCGTGTATGTAATCACGCTTTAAGCCTCCCCTCTTTCGCATGGCTAAGTTGGGCTTAAAAAGGTTAAGCCCAACATATAAACAAACGTATTAAACGGGGAAAATAACGTTGGGCCAAATTAATTAATGAATGAAAATATAAAGTAGAAGGGCCCAAATTCAAGTATGGGTTGGGCCCATGATTGGTGTAACCTTTACACCATCAACTTAATAATGGGCCGCAAATATTTACATATAAATAAAGAAGAAAGACAAAATATGTAAATGAAGAAAATACGATGTGTTTAACCCGAGGTTGGATTGAGTTGTGATGTAAACCTGTCCGGAACCGCCCGGCTGTCCAGTAGTCACAACAATACCTATCCAATGTGAGAGGTTAAACATGGAGCCCAATAAGGACCCGAGGTTAGACTGAGTTGTGGCGTAAGACTGCCCGAAACCAACCGGCAACAGGCAGCCACAACAATACCTGTCTAATGTGAGAGGTCAAGGCTTTAATAAGACAACTAAGGCTGAGTCGGGATTGTTAGGATAAAGTGAACTAAAGACTTAATCAAAATGGAACATGCTAAACTAAACGAACTGGTGGGGGTTAGGTTAGAAAAACACTTAACCAACTTAGCATGTTGGCTAGAGATAGAAAACCTAGTAACGGGGTACCCTTTTCAGCAGTAACCCTATAAGGTGTATCATGATACCCTGAAACTAGGCAGGGTGGGGCACGATTACTGGGCTGATTGTAAGAGGTCAAATCGACGGCGGTGGTGTAGCAGTGTAGGTTCTAACGGGGTGCGGGCGTGCACACACTCCGGCGCAGAAAAATAAAGCACTGGGCACCAGTAGCATACCTGTGCATTCTAAGGTTGTGTCGGGTCGCTGCCATGGGACTTGATACACCCCATGGTGGGACCAGCATAGGTAACTACAACATCGGGGGCCGTAAGACACATGTAACTATGCGAGTAGGAGCCGATCATCATAGAATGGATCACTTCACCCTGATTATGGGGTGCCAGTTGGGAACTAGTTTATATGGGTTCAGAGATTAACATGGGGTACGATAGTATATTCGACCCTAGACAACTTAACCAAGTTTATAGTGCTTTCCCATTTCTTGTTTATACTTATCATACCCGGTTCTTTGTTCATAGACAGAATAGTCCTAGACTTACTCAGGCTTTATGTCTGACTCTACTTTTCTTTCGTCTTCTTTTCTTCCGTTCCCCCCCCAGGTCCACAGGGAGGGAACACTGCAGCTTGACCAGCCTTCACATCCAGCTTGAAGAGGAGAAATGTATTACTTGGATCTCTTTCCGTTTTTGAACTATGGCTTTGGACAACCACTATGGGGCTTTTGCAGTTTATCTATGTTTTCTTTATGCTTCTTTAAATAATGTAATCAAGACAGATTATGAAAGTGTTATGTTATGTTTTTGGAAAAGATGTAAGACAATCATGGTGATGTTGCTGTAACACGTATTTGCTTTTTATGAAATAAAAGTTGTTTGTTTTTCCGCTGTTTACAAATATGTGTTCGTATATCTGTCTTGTATATCTGTGACTTATACTTATAAACCTCCACCAAAATTAGGGCATTCCCTTTGAGAGTGACCGTAACGGAGGTGGGGTGTTTCACAAGGCTCAGAAAAATCGACCAAACACAGACCTGGCCAGTCAGGACTTGACCAGACCTGGCCAGCAGGTCATTTTTGACCTGGGCGCACTTGGCAGGTGCGCCAGGTCAAAAATGTACTGGCACACATCCCAAGTGCGCCAGTGCATTTTTGTTCTGGCGCACTTCCCAAGTGCGCCAGTGCATTCTGACCCGTTTTCTGGTTTTTCGCCCAACTTCGTTCGTCCATATCTTCCTCATACGATATCCGTTTTACGCAAACTCAGACTCTATCTCAAGCAGAATTCCGAGACGAACGCAATGGCGTATCCCGTTTCCCTTAATTCTTTGATTTGAAATTATTTATAGTTTAATTTGTGAATTTCACGGTTATAGAATACACGGGGTGTTACAATAATCATTTAAAGTTACGATTCGAAAACGCGAACTACCGCGCATGATTCATTTAATTTTAATTTATAAATATATATATATATGTATAATATAAATATATATAAAATTCGTTCGACGATTTGCAGAACCATTTAATTCATTTCATGTAAATTACGTACGATTCATATTCATGTTAAAAAATATATTTTTAACGTACAAGCATATATTTCAAGACATGTAAATTTTTTTACAATTCCTATTTATGTTAAAAATTATATTTTTAACATACAAACATATATTTTTTGAAAATTGGTTCATAACATACAAACATATATTTCAAGACATGACTATTTTTGTACAATTCCAATTTATGTTAAAAATTATATTTTTAACATACAAACATATATTTCAAGACATGACTATTTAATTCACTTCATTAACATGTTAAAAGTAATATTTTTATCTAAAAATATTTTAAAATTCGATTCTTTTATACTACTTCACTAACATGTTACAAACGATGTTTTTACCTAATAAGACATGTTTTAACATATAATTCTTTTATTCTAAATTAACATGATAAAGATGAAATTTTTAATGACAAAACATGTTTTAACATATAATTTTTTATCTTCACTAACATGTTAAAAATAAAGTTTTTATCTAACAAAACATTTTTTAACATATAATTCTTTTATTCTAAATTAACATGATAAAGATGACATTTTTAATGACAAAACATGTTTTAACATATAATTCTTTTATCTCACTAACATGTTAAAAATAATGTTTTTAACTAACAAAATCATATTCTAACATATGATTCTGTTTATTGGTTTATACATACAATGAAAATATGATTTTTATTGTTAAAACATATTATTTTAAACAATGAATATTTTTAATCATTCCTACATACACAATAAAAATGTAAATTTTGATTGTTAACATGTTTTATTTCGAACAATGATCATTTTTTAGTCATTCCTACATACACAATAAAAATGTTTTATTTTATTGTTAACACGTTTTATTTAAAACAATGAATCTTTTTAATGATTTGAACATACAATAAAAATGTAATTTTTATTGTTAAAGCATTTTATTTCAACTAAACATGTTTAACCAATGATTATTTTTCTATTCAACCAAGCATGTTTAACAAATGATTATTTTTCTATTCAACTAAACATGTTTAAAAAATGATTATTTTTTCTATTCAACTAAACATGTTTAACAAATGATTATTTTTCTATTCAACTAAACATGTTTAACAAATGATTATTTCTCTATTCAACTAAACATGTTTAACAAATGATTATTTTTCTATTCAACTAAACATGTTTAACAAATGATTATTTTTCTATTCAACTAAACATGTTTAACAAACGATTATTTTCCTATTCAACTAAACATGTTTAACATCGCTGACATGATAATATTTTAATCAAACAAAATCATATTTTTAACATATGATTATTTTTCTAACATCGCTAACATGATAATATTTTATACAAACAAAATCATATTTTTAACATACGATTATTTTTCTAACATCGCTAAAATGACAATATTTTAATCAAACAAAATCATATTTTTAACTTCATACACAATTCAATCCAACCATTCATCACAATCACAATCAATCAATTCCAATCTTAAACAACAAAATTATGAATTTTATATAATGTATATATACATTTCACATCGCAATCACAATTAATTTTATTTTAAATTTAGAAATCTCACATTGATTTTGACTTCGCCTAAATTTTTAGCAAGCTCCAAATGTGTCCCAATCTCTTCTAGAATGCAGAAGACGTTGTCACGATCCTAATGGTTCTTATTTCATGTGATTTCGACATCGTATGAACAAGTTGTGAATTTTAAAGGTTCATGGTATTTTAAATGTAATTAATTAAGTAATTAAAATAAAAAATTCACCTTCTTCTTCCTAAATACACAGGCCGACGTCAAACCCTTTCTGTTCAAAATTAGGGTTCTATTTTTCACCAAATCAGTGAAGCTTGGAGACGATCAGAGGCTACCTCGCGGAAGTACTCCGCAAGTTGGACCAAAGGGGCCCACCACGTCGAATTCGGCGAGGTCTAGAAGGGGCAATTCGGTGCGATGCAGCACAGGTTGTAACACCCCACGTCCATTAATGTCACTCACAAAGGGAATGCATTAACTTCTGTGGAGGTTTTAAGTGAATATAGAACAGAAAAATTACAATAAGACAAATAATAAGTAGTACTTGGAAATTTAAAACTTCATTTTATTGCAGCGGAAATTAAACATGTTCGTTACATTATAAAACCATAAATCAGAGTCAAGTACAATATCCATCTTCATAAAACAAAATACATAATCCCATTAAACAAATAGCCATTAAAGAAGATAACAAGCTGGACTTTACTTCAACTGTCCCGGCTTTCCAAGAGAGATAAAGCAGTCCAATCAAACTCCACTAGAGCTGGGTCCAACATGAGGACCTGGATGGGGAAAAAGGATAGAATTGGAGGGGGTCAGAAATAAAGTCTGGCGAGTATGATAATTCTAACAATACTATTATCAAAATAACTAGACTAAGGCTTAAGCTTGAAGACAAGTAAATGTCTATGAACTATTAGGTATGGAATGAGCAGATAATGATAACATGAAAGATAACGTTAAAGGCACACCTAATTACTAACGAATGATTACTACACTGCACCGCACATTACTACACTGCACCGCACCAGTCACCCTAAAGGTTGATCCCACTTGCTTCACACAGAAACTTTATAAATAGCCTTGCGTACCCCTAGCTGACTACATAGGCGCCGTCTGCCCCTATCTCCACTAGATGTACCCCACTACCCACTTTCGATCGGCTCCCTACTCGTAGATACCCGTGCTGGCCCCACAGTGGGGTGTATCACTCCCCTAAAGTGGCAACCCGATACAACTTGAGAATGCACGGCTTATACCTACACGATGCAACAAGGTCTTACCTACCAGCCCGGGTCCACACACGCATATGAAACCCGTTGGACTTGCGTTGCCACCGCTCCCCGTTTTGGCCTCTTATAGTCAAACCCAGCATGCGTGTCTCGTCCTAGACGTGGGTCGAGCCCACAAAGATACGTTTGGGATACTTGTTGAAATGGGCCCCCACAAGCTACCCACCTAAGCTTGTCACTACTAGTATATCCCACTTAACCCTCTTAGTCATGTTCATTTACATGTGTGTTTGGTTAAGTCTTACTACTCGTATTTCACATGCCATTAAGGGCACCCACTAGACTCCTCATGCCACCCAAGGCACCTACTTAACCCCCATGTCCCACCTTACATGTCAATCTGGTTAAGTATTTCTTAATTCATTCAGGCCATAACCTCATAAAGACCTCTCACATTAGACTGGCATTTATGGAAGCTGGATTTGCCGGGCAGATTCGGGCAGTTTTACACCATAAAAGAGTCTAACCTCGTGTCTTTACAACTGTTATGCTTTAGTTTAGGCCTAGGACCTCTCACATTGGGCTGACATTTGTGATCACTGGATTTGCCGGGCGGGTCCGAGCAGGTTTACGTCACAAACGAGTCCAACCTCGTGTCCTAAGCATTGATTATCACTTATAATCTTTTACCCCAGTTTTAATAATTCCCTATCCAAATTATTAATTAAGTCCACTTTTGTTGATGCCCGTAATTGACTCAATTATGGTCATCCACTCATGGCATGCAAAATCATATCAATTGCACCCCAACTTCTTATTATTAAATCCTTAATATTACCCCTACCCCACGTTTATACGTTCGCTTATTCAACGCATAATATAGGCTAGACTTGAATAGTCTAACACATAGCACAAAGATAAATTATCACAACATATAGACAATTAAAATAAATCAAATCATAATAGGGGTAAAACTTGCATAAACTACACATGTTAAGGATCAAAAGGTGTCAACTTGTTAAATGTATCAATTTACATGATATGATAATAGCCCAAATCTATACATAAACTTGCATATGGGGTTTTTAGGCAACATAATGATGGTGTGAACTAGCATAGGATATTACATATGTCATAGCATAATTCTAGATGTCATAATAGATGTCATGGCATATGTTCATAACTTTTCTAATCAATCTAACTTGCATATATGACTTGTCATATAGATCAACATAGCCCAAACATGATGATTCAATTAATATGAACTAACTAGCATATATAGTAACATCATGGCTTTTTAACATGTATGATTCATCACAACTTAGCATAGAAACTTTCAACATACACAACATCATCATAGCATGATTTACAACATATAGGATATCATCACCACATAGCATAGGATTATTAACATACATGATAGCATAAGGTTTATAACAACATATATGACAATTCACATCATCTACTCATAATCCATTCATGACTTAACCTAATTAAAATGATAATAATCTTGTTAAGACTATCATACTCACAATTTAAGAAGAAAAGAGAGTCTTGATTTTCTTTAGAGTTAATTAGAATTAGAATTGAATTAGCTTTTCTTCCTTCTTAGTTGGCGGCGGCTAGACTGAATCCATGGCGGCGGTATGACGGTAGCTATTCTATTTCTCTTATGAATTAGGGTGAGAGACTACCTAGGTATTTATAGAGTTAGGATTTATTTTAAACCGTCAGATCAACTCAAGACTAATCTCAGCCAACCAGATTAGGTCAAAACCCTAATGGGTCATCACTCAGTCAAAACAGGCTCAGTCAAAAACCCTAGCCGCCAGACCCAGGTCGACACCCAGGTCGACTACGCAGTCGACCTGGTCCCTGGGGTGTCGACTGCCCAGTCGACTCCCCAGTCGACCTGGTGGGGGGGTGTCGACTGCCCAGTTGACTCCCCAGTCGACCTGGGGTGCTGGGCGGGAAATTTCCCGCCTAGCCTGTTTGACTTCGAATTTTGAATTTTAAATTTCCTGCGAGCTGTTTTAAATTTTCAGAAACTTCCGATGGCCATAACTTTTTCATACAAAGTCCAAATCACGCAAACTCGGACTCTATTTCAACCAGAATTCCGATACGAACACAATGGCGCAACCCGTTTCCCACAATTCTCACGTCTAAGATTAGTTATTCTTTAATTTGTGAATACTAATATTAATAGAATTACGGGGTGTTACATTCTCCCCTCCTTAAAGGATTTCGTCCCCGAAATCTTCAAGTTAAGAAGAATGTATATCCTAACATCCAATCGTCCATCTACTCAACCATCAAACACAGGCATCCATTGTCCTTATAGACTTCTAATGCTTTTATGTTTAAATGCACAGTGTGTGTATATGTCCATATCTAATGCAAAAATCAGGCGGTCCACTGATTCAGTTGACCTCCTTAATGCAAAGCATGATAGTGCCATGCGTCCATTATGTATGCAAAAGTTCCCTAATGCTACATATTATCTCTATATGCGTGCACAATCATCATCTGAATGCAGCATCCATCTGATAATATAATCGTCATACATCCATTTAACTAAATACAACCATTTATATGCAATATGCAATATGAAGTGACTGAGCCGATCTAGTGCCTAATAGTGTGTGTATATACGTCCACGAGCAACCACTAGCAAACACTTGCATCCACTTTGCATCCACCATACATAACATGTCTCAAACACATGTTTCAACCATAGGATTATCCTAACTAAAGGTCAAAGATACTACCGAGAGGATATACTAAAGATAAGATAAGTACAAGCTAAGCGATAAAGGAGAAATTAAAAGACATACCCTCAAAAAGAAAAGGGTAACGTGAACGCATCTTCTCTTCTGTCTCCCAAGTAGCGTTGCTCTCATCATCTCCCCATTGCACTTTGACTAGTCTGACCTCTCGATTCCTCAACTTCTTGATCTCCGACCCAAGAATGCGCATGGGAGCTCGTCGGATCGTCGCATCACGCTCTATCTCCACCTCTCTAAGCAAGCTCGGCTCTACACTTCCGCGGTCTCGTGCAAGCACTTCCTCAAATGTGACACATGGAATACGTCATGTACACCACTAAGTATCTCGGCCAACTCCACTCTATACGCCATCCGTCCAATCCTCTCCTTAATAAGAAACAGCCCTACAAACCTTGGTGCTAATTTCCCAACGGACCCGAAGCGAAAAACGTTCCGTAATGGAGACACTTTGACAAAGACCGTGTCCCCAACATCGAACTCGAGATCTGTCCTCCTCTTATTCGCATAAGATTTCTGCCTATCCTGTGCTGCTTTTATCCTCTTTCGAATCAAATCGATCTTCTCCGAAGTCTCCCTAATCATATCGGGCCCAAGTAAGATCTTATCCGTAGATTCCCACCAACATGTAGGTAAACGACAAGGTCGTCCATAAAGAGCTTCGAAAGGTGCCATGCCCATGCTGGACTGAAAGCTGTTATTATATGCGAACTCCACCAATGGCAGATGCTCTTCCCACGTACCCTCAAACTCTAGGATACATAGCCTCAACAGGTCCTCTAGAATACGATTCACCCTCTCGGTCTGGCCGTCCGTCTGAGGTTGATATGCGGTGCTCAAACATAACTGAGTCCCTACCGCCTCTTGTAAGCTTCTCCAAAATTCGCTAGTTAAAATAGGATCGCGGTCGCTCACTATGCTAGAAGGAACACCGTGCAAACGAACTATTTCTCGGACATATACAAAAGCTAACCATGGAGCAGTCCTCTTACTCTTCACGGGAATGAAATGGGCACTCTTAGTAAGTCTATCTACTATAACCCAAATTCCCGTATTACCCTTCCTCGATCTCGGTAATCCATCCACAAAATCCATCGAGACACTCTCCCACTTCCATAGTGGAACCTCCAACGGGTGAAGCAACCCACCGGGTTTCTTTTGCTCTGCTTTTACTTGTTGGCACACCAAGCATCAAGCGACATACTCGGCCACATCTTTCTTCGTGCTGGCCCAAAAGTAAACTCGTCTCATGTCCATGTACATCTTGTCCCCGCCGGGATGAATGGTCATCTTCGAACGATGTGCTTCGTCAAGAATAGTCTTCCTTAGGTCATCGTCTTTTGGTACACAAAGTTTACCGTCCCTACGTAACCAACCCTTATCATCTATGGTATACCTACGGAGATGGCTTGATGACTCCCCTCCTTTGAGCTTTTCTACTAACTCAACCAACTGCGGGTCGTCTCGCTGTGCCTCGCCAATCCATCTTAAAAGCATAGGTCTGACCTCCAAGGATGCTAGCAAACCAGGTACGAAGTCAACAGAAGGTCTAAAATCAAACATAGAGATGAACTCTAAACTTCGTCGCTCAACAAACAAAGGACTTAAGGATAATCTTTTTCTACTTAAGGCATCGGCCACCATGTTAACCTTGCCAGGGGTATATGCTATCTCAAAGTCGTAGGACGCCAAGAACTCCATCCACCTTTGCTGCCTTAAGTTCAAGTCCTTCTGAGAGAATAAGTATTTTAAAGATTTGTGGTCAGTGAATAATTCGAATTTCTCGCCAAGAAGATAATGACGCCAAGACTTAAGCGCGAAAACAATAGCGGCCAACTCTGGGTCATGCGTGGGGTAATTCTTCTTATGCGCTCTCAACTGCCTTCCACCATAGGATATTACCCTGCCCTCTTGCATTAAGACTGCGCCTAGTCCTATCCCACAAGTGTCAGTATAAACAGTAAATGGCTTACTCCCGTCTGGAAATACTAAGACTGGGGCTGAAGTCGAAGCTCTCTTCAAACATTGGAACGCATCATCACAATCTACGTCCCATGTGAAAACTAGGTTCTTCTTCGTCAAGCGTGTCAATGGAGCTGATATCTTTGCGAAGTCTTTGATAAACTTCCTATAGTAGCCAGCCAACCCCAAGAAACTTCTCACTTCAGTAGCATTTTTAGGGACCTTCCAATCTTGGATGGCCACCACCTTCGCGGGATCTACAGCTATCCCTTCTTTGGAAACCACGTGCCCTAGGAATCGTACTTCCTTCCTCCAGAAGTGACACTTAGAAAATTTGGCTTTAAGATTATGCGCTCGTAGGGTCTCCAACACTTCCCAAAGATGTAGGGCATGCTCTTCTTTATCCTTAGAAAAGATCAGGTTGTCGTCTATAAAGACTACCAAGAATTTGTTAAGGTACTCCCTAAACACCATACTCATCAAATCAACAAAATATGCTGGGGCATTTGTCAAACCGAAAGGCATCACTAGCCATTCATAGAAACCGTCCGGAGTCCTAAAGGCAGTCTTGTCAATGCTATCCTCAACCACTTTCAACTGATGGAAACCAGTGGCTAAGTCCAACTGTGAAAAGACTGAGGCGCCAACCAACTAATCGAAGAGATCGTCAATCCTCGGCAGTGGGTGTCTGTTCTTCTTAGTAAGTTTATTAAGTTCTCTATAGTCCACACAAAGTCTAAGGGACCCATCCGCATTCGTGGCAAATACTACTGGAGCACCCCACTCCAATATACTTCGCCTTATAAACCCCTTCACAAGCAACTCCTTCACTTGCTTATCGAGTTCCCTCCTTTCATGAGGAGCCATGTGGCTTAATGGCAAAGATACTGGTTTTGCATTATCCACAAGATATATTCGAAAATCTATCTCCCGCTTCGGAGGCAAGCCCTTCACCACCTCAAACACATCCGAATATTCTCGGACCACTCTAACAGATCGTAGATTTTCCTCAGACGTGAAACACCCCACCTCCGTTAGGGTCACTCTCAAAGGGAATGCCCTAATTTTGGTGGAGGTTTATAAGTATAAGTCACAGATACACAAGACAGATATAAATACACATATTTTTGAACAATGGAAAACAACAGAAATTTTTATTTCAACAAAATACGTGTTACACAAACCAAGTCATAATTTGTCTTACAATACTTCCAAAAACATAACATCTTCATAACTGTCTTGATTACATTAATTAAAGAAGCTTAAAAACATAAGTAAACTGCATAAGTCCCATAATTGCTTTCCAAAGCCATAGTCCAAAACGAAAAAGATCCAAGCAATATATTCTTTCTCTTCAAGTTGGATGTGAAAATTGGTCAAGCTGCGGTATTCCCTCCCTGTGGACCTTGGGGGGGGGGGGACGAAAGAAAAGTAGAGTCATACATAAAGCCTGAGTAAGTCTAGGACTATTCAGTCTATGAATAAAGAACTGGGTATGATAAGTATAAACTGGAAATGGGAAAGCACCATAAACTGAGTTAAGTTTTCTAGAGTCGAATATACTATCGTACCCCATATTAATCTCTGCATCCATATTAACTAGTTCCCAACAGGCACCCCATAATCAGGGTGAATTGATTCGTTCCTAATGATCGGCTCCTACTCGCATAGTTACATGTGTCTTACGGCCGCCGATGTTGTAGTTACCTATGCTGGTCCCACCATGGGGTGTATTAAGTCCCATGGTGGCGGCCCGACACAATTCTAGAATGCACAGGTATACTACTGGTGCCCAGTGCCTTATTTTTCTGCGTCGGAGTGTGTGCATGCCCGCACCCCGTTAGAACCTACACTGTTGCACCACCGCCGTCAATTTGACCACTTACAGTCAGCCCAGTAATCGTGCCCCACCCTGCCCAGTTCAGGGTATCCTGATACACCTTGTAGGGTTACTGCTGAAAAGGGTCCCCCGCTACTAGGTTTTCTATTCCTAGCCAACATGCTAAGTTGGTTAAGTGTTTTGTAAACCTAACCCCCAATCAGTCTGTATAGTTTAGCATGTTCCATTTTGATTAAGTATTAATTCAATTTACTTAATCCTATCAATCCTGACTCAGCCTTAATTGTCTTATTAAAGCCTCGACCTCTCAGATTAGACAGGTATTGTTGTGGCTGCCTGTTGCCGGTTGGGTCCATGCAGTCTTACGCCACAACTCAGTCTAACCTCGGGTCCTTATTGGGCTCCGTGTTTAACCACCCACATTGGATAGGTATTGTTGTGACTACTGGACAGCCGGGCGGTTCTGGGCAGGTTTACATCACAACTCAATCCAACATCGGGTTAAACACGTCGTATTTTCTAAATTTACATATTTTGTCTCTTTTATTTTTAAATGTAAATATTTGCGGCCCATTATTCAAATCCATCTTTATTAGGTAAAATTAATTTATACCACTTAATTGTTTTTCAAGGTTGTTGGCATGCATCAAACATGCCAACACATATGTTCTATATTTTAACCCAATCGTCATTACCCCTGTTTTATACGTTCGCTACAATATAACATATGTTGGGTTTAACATTTTAACCCAAATCAGCCACATGAAAAAGGGGAGGCTTATAACATGTTGTTTATATATTCGAAGTAACATAAAAAAGGGAGTGTGAACGCATGAACTTGCAACATAGCGAATTAATTAACATAAGTTTGGTACTTGTGAACTTGCATAGTAATAGCATATAATCATAGCATAAACATACCTAAACATGAAATCATGGGTTTTGATCTATTCATATAATCATGGCATAAACATACCTAAACATGAATCATGGTTCTTAATCTATTCATGTAAACTTGCAAGTGGAATGTAAATCTAACCTAATTATGTGACACATATATTATCATATGATTTTGATAACAACATAGGCCTAGAACATGTTTTTCAATCAGGCATAACAACAAACATAGTTTAGTCATGTTCATAGAATTAATACAAGTTCACAAAGATGCTTGCTTTTGTCACTACTACAAAAGTATGGTTTTACACTTGAACCATGATGCCAATTCCAACATAAGTTCACATGAATTATAATACTCAAATGGATCCAATTACACTAAAGATGACCATATATTTTTACATCATGTTGGCATAATAATAAATCATATACTTGCATGAATCTCAAATAAACAACCACAAACATGTAGTTGTTAACTTCGAACATGAATCACATACTAGCAAATATCCAATCGTGATACCACAACATCCCAAATCGTTTAGAATCAAAGCAACATACAAATATGGATTATTATCACCACAAATCAAATACAATTCTATTTCTCATTTTACATAAATCAAACACAATTATTTATTCACATCGGAATAGCACTCTACTTACAACGTGTGACGAATCTTCAATTCAGGAATCTGAATTCTGAATTTGGAGATGCTATCCTTTGTTGTAGGCGTTGTTTTGATTTAATTGACGTTGCTTTAAGCTTTCAAAATGTCTCCTAATTGTCTCTCAATTTTGACGGCTATTCCTAATCTTTCCTCAGCAACATGACGGTCTCATATTCATTTTGTTTGTGAGAATTGGGTGGAGTCTTAGGTCCTTTTTATAGAGTTTGTGAGTTGATTAGGACCGTCGATGGAGCTTGGATGAATATTAGTTGTTCGTTTGAAGGAGAGACCAATCAGGAGCTGACACCTAGCCCTAGTGACAAGGCAAGACTTAGAAATTCGGCCAAGAACAGACCAGGCCAGCCAGGAGGGGCTGGGTTTGACCTGGCTCAGGGGCCAGGTCGACTACCCAGTCGACCCCCAGGTCGACTATGTAGTCGACCTTGGTGCCCCAGGTCGACTACCCAGTCGAGTTGGGTAGCCCAGGTCGACTACACAGTCGACCTGGGTGCCTTGGGCGGGAAAATTCCCGCCCTAGCCAATCCGGTCCGATCTTTTTGAAATTTGAATTTGTTTTCTGAGCCGTTTTTGTCTGTTTGAATTTTAAACTGAATTCTGAAACTTCCGGAGGTTATATCTTCTTCATACGAAGTCCGTTTTACGCAAACTCGGACTCTATCCCAAGCAGAATTCCGAGACGAACGCAATGGCGTATCATGTTTCCCTTAATTCTTTGATTTGAAATTAATTATACTTTAATTTGTGAATTTCACTGTTATATAATACACGGGGTGTTACATTCTCCCCCACTTAAAAGGATTTCGTCCCCGAAATCTTCAAGTTCAGGAAGAATGTACGTCCTAACATCCAAACATCCATCTACTCATCCATCAAACACGAGCATCCATTGTCCTTAAAAGACTTCTAATGCTTCATGATCATATGCGAAGTGTGTGTACATGTATTTATCTAATGCAAAATCAGTCGGTTTACTGATTCAGTTGACCTCCTTAATGGAAATTATGTAAGTGTCATGAATCCATTATGTATGCAAGTTTTCCTATTCATGATTCTACATGAGTGCACAATCATTCATATATAAATGCAACATCCATATGGCAACACATTAAACTCCAACCATATACGAATATAAATACATTTATGCATATGCAATATGATGTGACTGAGCCGATCTAAAACCTAAATTGTGTGTGTATATGCAACCACGAGCAACCACTAGCAATCACTTGCAACCACTTGCAACCATCATCCATAACATGTTTCAATTACATGTTTTCATCCAAAGAGTTTCTACCTAAAAGATAAGGTCGAGGAGATATACCTAAAAAGATAGATAAAAGCGCAACTTAAGGAAAAAGAAAGATCAAAGATGTACCCTCGAAAAGAAAAGGCTAGGCTGCGCATATTCTAGCTTCAGTTTCTCAAGTTGCGTCTCCCTCGGCGTCGCTCCACTGAACTTTGACGAGCTTGACTTCGCGGTTGCGTAGCTTCTTCACTTCCATTCCTAATATGCGGGTTGGAACTTTCCTCATGGTTGCTTCGCGTTCCACTTCAGCTTCTTCTAGGATATTTGGCTCTACCACTTCAGAAGATTCATGTAGACATTTTCGGAGGTGCGAAACATGGAAAACGTTGTGAACTCCGGCCAGCTTTTCGGGTAGCTATAATCTTTAGTCCATTTTCCCAATTTTCTCAATAATAGGAAACGGTCCTACGAACCTTGGTGCTAGCTTTCCTGTTGTTCCAAAACGAACAACGTTCCTTAGTGGAGATACCTTAAGAAAAACTCTGTCCCCAACCTCAAATTCAAGGTCGGTCCTCCTCTTGCCGGCGTAGGATTTTTGTCTGTCTTGGGATGTCTTCATTCTTCTCCGTATAAAGTCTACTTTTTCCGAAGTCTCTCGGATCATATCCGGTCCAAGTATGAGCTTGTCAGTAGACTCCCACCAACAAGTGGGCGATCGACACGGTCTTCCATATAAAGCTTCGAAGGGCGCCATTTCGATGGTTGCTTGGTAGCTGTTGTTGTAGGCAAATTCCACCAAAGGAAGATGGTCTTCCCACGTCCCTCCGAAGTCAAGGACGCACAGTCTTAAAAGGTCTTCCAAAACTCTGTTCACTCTTTCTGTCTGGCCGTCGGTTTGGTGGTGATAGGCTATACTCAAGCATAACTGTGTGTCTACCGCTTCTTGCAGACTCTTCCAAAACTCACTTGTGAAGATAGGGTCTCGGTCACTAACAATGCTGGAGGGTATTCCATGGAGTTGAACAATTTCCTTGAGGTAAAGAGATGCTAGGGATGAGGCAGTTCTTTTACTCTTGACAGGTAAGAAGTGGGCGCTTTTAGTAAGCCTATCCACTATTACCCAAATGCTAGTGTTGCCTCTTCTAGACCTAGGTAGCCCATCAATGAAGTCCATTGAGATGCTATCCCACATCCACTACGGGACCTCTAGAGGATGGAGAAGACCGCCAGGCTTTTTCTGTTCCGCCTTAACCTGTTGGCACACCATACACTTATAAACGAAATCTGCCACGTCCTTCTTCATGCTGTTTCAAAAGAAAGTTCTCTTTATGTACTTGTACATTTTATCCCCGCCTGGGTGTATCGTCATCTTGGAGTGATGTGCTTCCTCGAGAACCGTCTTTACTAAATCCCTTGTCTGTGGGACGCATAGTCTTCCATCTCGCCTTACCCAACCCTTATTGTCGATGGAGTATCTTTTGAGGGGACTTGAAGTCTCACCCCTAATTAGCCTATCAATCGTTTCCACAAGCTGAGGGTCTTCACGTTGTACTGTCCCTATTGAGTCCAAAAGAGTCGGGCGTACCTCGAGAGATGCTAGCAAGCCCGGTACAAAATCGGAGGAGGGCCTAAAGTCAAAGCTGGCTATAAATTATAGGCTTTGTCTTTCAACAAACAGCGGCCTTAGGGTTAGTTTCTTTCGGCTTAACGCGTCTGCCACTACGTTGCCTTTGCCCGTAGTGTAGGAGATCTCGAAATCGTACGAGGCAAGAAACTCCATCCATCTCTGTTGCCTCAAGTTAAGGTCCTTCTGCGAGAAGAGATATTTCAACGATTTATGGTCAGTGTAAAGTTCGAACTTCTCACCTAGGAGATAGTGTCGCCAAGACTTGAGTGCAAAGACGATGGCAGCTAACTCAAGATCGTGGGTCGGGTAGTTCTTTTCATGCACTTTCAATTGCCTTCCACCATAAGCTACTACCCTCCTTCTTGCATCAAGACAGCGCCTAGCCCTGTCCTACATGCATTTGTATAAACTGTGAACATCTTGCTTCCATCTGGCAACGTCAAAACTGGGGCTGTTGTAAGAGCCCTTTTTAGTCGTTGGAAAGCAAACTCGCAATCCAAGTCCCAATTGAACACTAGATTCTTCTTGGTCAGCTTTGTGAGCGGAGCTGATATCTTTGCAAAGTCTCTGATGAATTTCCGATAGAACCTTGCTAGCCCGAGAAAGCTTCGGACTTCTGTTGCGTTCTTTGGTGTCTTTCAGTCCTGCACCGCTACTACCTTAGCAGGGTCTACAGCTAACCTTTCTTTGGATACTATGTGCCCAAGGAAGCTCACTTCTTCTCTCCAAAATTGGCATTTGGAGAATTTGACTTTTAGCTGATGGACTCGCAGAGTTTCCATGATTGCCCTTAGGTGCTGAGCATGCTCTTCTTCATACTTTGAGAAGATCAAGATATCGTCTACGATGACCACTACGAACTTATTGAGGAAATCTCTGAACACCCTACTCATTAGGTCCACGAAGTAAGCAGGTGCGTTTGTCAAGCCGAAAGGCATGACAAGCCATTCAAAGAAGCCGTCTGGGGTTCTGAATGCTATCTTATCGATATTATCTTCAGCCACCCATAGATGATGAAATTTGGTCGCTAAATCGAGTTGGGAGAAAACAGACGCTCCTACAAGATGATCAAACAGATCGTCAATTCTGGGGAGAGGGTGCCTATTCTTTTTCGTTCGCTTGTTGAGCTCCCTATAGTCAACACACAGACGGAGTGAACCATCCGCCCTTGTGGCGAACACCACTGGAGCGCCCCATTCTGAAATGCTCCTCCTAATGAACCCCTTCTCTACAAGCTCTTTAATCTGTTTACTGAGCTCCTTCCTTACCCGTGGAGCCATGTATCTAACGGGCAACGCAACGGGCTTTGCATTATCTACAAGATATATGCGGAAGTCTATCTCCCGCTTCGGAGGCAAGCCCTTCACCTCTTCGAAGACATCCGGATATTCCCGGACCACTCTAACTGATTGCAAACTTTCAACAAAGGCATCTAGCGATTCAAGATAACTAAGCATAACCGCTTACGAGGGATTACAAGTAATTTCCAGAGTGTTACCGAGTTAGGTCAGAAGCCTAACCACCCTTTTCTCACAATCCAGGATGGCACCATTACTGGATAGCCAATCCATGCCCAAAATCAAACCAAATCCCGAAAAGCCCAAAACAAAGGCACTACATCTAAATTCTACGCTTAGAATAGAAATTTTCAATCCCACACAGATCATAGATAAATAAGCTGGGCCCCCAATTGGATTAGAAACAATTAAGGGGTCCTCTACCATTCTAGTTTCTAGGTGCAGAGATTCTACTAAAGCAGATGAGATAAAGGAGTGTGATGCGCCAGAATAAAATAAAGTGCGAACTCGGTGATGATAAAGATAAACTACACTTTCTACAGAATTATTTATACCTCGCTGCTGCAGAGGTGGCGCTTCTAGCGCATGAACTTGTGCCCCTGAGGTGGATCCAGCCCTCTGCCCCTGCCCTCGCTTCTTTGGGCAATCCTTAGCTAGGTGGCCTGTCTCACCGCAAGAAAAGCACCCACCATTCATCTTGGCCTTCTTTTTCCGGCATTCTTTCACTAAGTGCCCCACTTTGCCACAGAAATTACACTTCCGCTTCTCTTTGTTGTCTTTCCCGCCCTTCTTAAAGTCTGTCTTCTTTGGCCGCAAACCCTCTTTCTTCCCTTGAGAGCTTTTTTCCTTTGTCTCCTTCTTGCCCTTATCCTCTTCATTCAGCAATGCCATTTGCACCAACCTTTCATACGTAGCTCCCATGGGTATATGAGTCATGGCCAAACTGTGTAATGGCTCATTCAACCCCTTGACAAAGCGTAGAGCCTTCTTGTGTGGGGTGTTGACTAGGTCCAGTCCGAACCTAGCCAGATGATCGAACTGGTTAACATACTCCTTGACTGTCATATTCCCTTGCTTAAGAAATAAGAATTTTTCCAACTGAAGACTCCTTTCAGCTTCAAAGAGAAATTTAGCCTCAAACCTCGCCCTAAAGTCCTCCCATGTTTCCAATGGTCTTTCTGCATTAGTGACTTCCCACCAGTAGGAAGCCTCGCCTTTAAGTAGCCATACTGCCAGTTGTACCTTCTGCCTATCTTCTACCTCAAAGATGACGAATAAGTCCTCGGTTTCTTTCAGCCAATTCCTGGCTACCACAAAGGACTCAGTTCCATGAAAGTCCTTTCCTCCCATAGCTTTAAAATCTTTACATATCTTAGCAAAAGTATTTCCCCGCGGAGGAGGTAGAGGAAGAGGTGCTGCTGCAGCTGGATGATTTCCTGCAGTTGGGGGAGGAGTAACAGTAGGACCTGGCTGAGTGGCCCTTGCTTCTAAGAATCGTCTAAACCAACCAGATATTGGTATACCCTCTGGCAAGTTAAGTTCTTCGGACATGCTGAAACAAAAAGGATAGATTCAAAACGAAGGATAAAAGATAGTACTTATGGCTTTGGGGGGGGGGGACTATGCCTTTTTAAAATAAAATAATATTTTATCTTTAAAAATGCTTCTTTAAATTTTCTTTTGAAAATAATTTTTCAAAACTTTTTATCTTATCTGGTAAACCTACGCTCTGATACCAAGTGAAACACCCCACCTCCGTTAGGGTCACTCTCAAAGGGAATGCCCTAATTTTGGTGGAGGTTTATAAGTATAAGTCACAGATACACAAGACAGATATAAATACACATATTTTTGAACAGCGGAAAACAATAGAAATTTATATTTCAACAAAATACGTGTTACACAAACAATGTCATAATTTGTCTTACAATACTTCCAAAAACATAACATCTTCATAACTGTCTTGATTACATTATTTAAAGAAGCATAAAAACATAAGTAAATTGCATAAGTCCCATAATTGCTGTCCAAAGCCATAGTCCAAAACGAAAAAGATCCAAGCAATACATTCTTTCTCTTCAAGCTGGATGTGAAAACTGGTCAAGCTGCGGTATTCCCTCCCTATGGACCTGGGGGGAACGAAAGAAAAGAAGACGAAAGAAAAGTAGAGTCAGACATAAAGCCTGAGTAAGTCTAGGACTATTTAGTCTATGAATAAAGAACTGGGTATGATAAGTATAAACTAGAAATGGGAAAGCACCATAAAATGAGTTAAGTTGTTTAGAGTCGACTATACTATCGTACTCCATATTAATCTCTGCATCCATATTAACTAGTTCCCAACAGGCACCCCATAATCAGGGTGAAGTGATTCGTTCCTAATGATCGGCTCCTACTCGCATAGTTACATGTGTTTTACGGCCCCCGATGTTGTTGTTACCTATGCTGGTCCCACCATGGGGTGTATCAAGTCCCATGGTGGCGGCCCGACACAATTCTAGAATGCACAGGTATACTACTGGTGCCCAGTGCCTTATTTTTCTGTGCCGGAGTGTGTGCACGCCCACACCCTGTTAGAACCTACACTACTGCACCACCGCCGTCGATTTGACCTCTTACAGTCAGCCCAGTAATAGTGCCCCACCCTGCCTAGTTCAGGGTATCCTGATACACCTTGTAGGGTTACTGCTGAAAAGGGTCCCCGACTACTAGGTTTTCTATTCCTAGCCAACATGCTAAGTTGGTTAAGTGTTTTGTAAACCTAACCCCCAATCAGTCTGTATAGTTTAGCATGTTCCATTTTGATTAAGTATTAATTCAATTTACTTAATCCTATCAATCCTTACTCAGCCTTAATTGTCTTATTAAAGCCTCGACCTCTCAGATTAGACAGGTATTGTTGTGGTTGCCTATTGTCGGTTGGGTCCAGGCAGTCTTACGCCACAACTCAGTCTAACCTCGGGTCCTTATTGGTCTCCGTGTTTAACCACCCACATTGGATAGGTATTGTTGTGACTACTGGACAGCCGGGCGGTTCCGGGCAGGTTTACATCACAACTCAATCCAACTTCGGGTTAAACACATCGTATTTTCTAAATTTACATATTTTGTCTCTTTTCTTTTTATATGTAAATATTTGCGGCCCATTATTCAAATCCATCTTTATTAGGTAAAATTAATTTATACCACTTAATTGTTTTTCAAGGTTGTTGGCATGCGTCAAACATGCCAACACATATGTTCTATATTTTAACCCAATCGTCATTACCCCCGTTTTATACGTTCGCTACAATATAACATATGTTGGGTTTAACATTTAAAACCAACTTAGCCACATGAAAAAGGGGAGGCTTATAACATGGTGTTTATATATTCTAAGTAACATAAAAAGGGGAGTGTGAACGCATGAACTTGCAACATAGCGAACGAATTAACATAAGTTTGGCACTTGTGAACTTGCATAGTAATAGCATATAATCATAGCATAAACATACCTAAACATGAAATCATAGGTTTTGATCTATTCATATAATCATGGCATAAACATACCTAAACATGAATCATGGTTCTTAATCTATTCATGTAAACTTGCAAGTGGAATGTAAATCTAACCTAATTATGTAACACATATATTATCATATGATTTTGATAACAACATAGGCCTAAAACATGTTTTTCAATTAGGCATAACAACAAACATAGTTTAGTCATGTTAATATAATTAATACAAGTTCACAAAGATGCTTGCTTTTGTCACTACTACAAAAGTATGGTTTTACACTTGAACCATGATGCCAATTCCAACATAACTTCACATGAATCATAATACTCAAATGGATCCAATTACACTAAAGATGACCATAAAATTTTACATCATATTTTCATAATAATAAATCATATACTTGCATGAATCTCAAATAAACTACCACAAACATGTAGTTGTTAACTTCCAACATGAATCACTTACTTGCAAATATCCAATCGTGATACCACAACATCTCAAATCATTTAGAATCAAAGCAACATACAAATATGGATTATTATCACCACAAATCAAATACAATTATATTTCTCATTTTACATAAATCAAATACAATTATTTATTCACATCGGAATAGCACTCTACTTACAACGTATGACGAATCTTCAATTCAGGAATCTGAATTCTGAATTTGGAGATGCTATCCTTTGTTGTAGGCGTTGTTTTGATTTAATTGACGTTGCTTTAAGCTTTCGAATTGTCTCCTAATTGTCTCTCAATTTTGACGGCTATTCCTAATCTTTCCTCAGCTTCATGACGGTCTCATATTCATTTTTGTTTGTGTGAATTGGGTGGAGTCTTAGGTCCTTTTTATAGAGTTTATGAGTTGATTAGGACCGTCGATGGAGCTTGGATGAATATTAGCCGTTCGTTTGAAGGAGAGACCAATCAGGAGCTGACACCTAGCCCTAGTGACAAGGCAAGACTCAGAAATTCGGCCAAGCACAGACCAGGCCAGCCAGGAGGGGTTGGGTTCGACCTGGCACAGGAGCCAGGTCGACTACCCAGTCGACCCCCAGGTCGACTATGTAGTCAACCTGGGTGCCCCAGCTCGACTGCCCAGTTGACCTGGGTGCCTTGGGCGAGAAAATTCCCGCCCTAGCCAATCCGGCCCGATTTTTTTGAAATTTGAATTTGTTTTCTGAGCCGTTTTTATCTGTTTGAATTTTAAACTGAATTCTGAAACTTCCGGAGGCCATATCTTCTTCATACGGAGTCCGTTTTACGCAAACTCAGACTCTATCGCAAGCAGAATTCCGAGACGAACGCAATGGCATATCCCATTTCCCTTAATTCTTTGATTTGAAATTAATTATACTTTAATTTGTGAATTTCACTGTTATAGAATACACGGGGTGTTACAAGACGCGTCAAGCGATTCTAAATAACTTATCATAACCGAATTTATGGGATTACAAAAGATTTCGAGAGTGTTGCCAAGGCGAGTCACGAGCCTAACTACTCTCCTTTCACAATCAAGAACGGCCACATTTCTGGATAACCAATCCATTCCTAAAATTAGCCCATAGCCCGTGAAGCCCAACACATAAGCATCACATCTAAACTCAACGCTAAGTATAGAAATTTTCAAATCCAAGCACCTCATGGACAAATGAGCTGAGCCCCCAATTGGATTCGATACAACTAAGGGATCCTCTACTAAACAGGTGTTTAAGTGCAGTGATTCAACTAATGATGTAGAGATAAACGAATGCGATGCGCCCGAATCGAATAAGGTACGGACAGGATGATCAAACAGAAAAACTAAGCTTTCAACAGAAATGGTTCTACCTCGTTCTTGCAGTGGTGGGACCGCAAGAGCCTGAACTTGTCCCCTTGCCTGCCCTGGTGCCATAAGAGCCTGCACATGTCCTCCCGAGGTAGCTCCTGCCCTCTGCCCCTTCTTTGGGCAGTCCTTCACTAAATGTCCCGCATCGCCACAATGAAAACAGCCAGTCTTCTTTTTCTTTCGGCAATCCTTGCTGAGATGGCCTGGGGTTCCACAGTTAAAGCACTTCTTTCCCTTGCCGTTATTGTCTTTTCCACCCTTCTTGTTTTGCTGTTGTGGTTTCTTCTGATCCCCTTTCTTCTCGGGTGCCTTATTAGCATTAGCGCTTTTCTCCTCGTGCATGAGTGCCATTTCTACTAGCTTCTCAAGGGTGGACCCATAGGGATGTGGGCCATAGCCAACCCTTGCAACGGTTCATTCAAGCCATTCACGAACCTCAGCGCCTTCTTCTCCGGCGTGTTCACTAAGTCCAAGCCAAACCTTGCTCACTGATTAAATTTGTTAACATATTCTTTCACTAATGAGCTTCCTTGCTTCAATGTCAATAACCTTTCCATATATAGATTTTCTTCCGCCCTTGAGAGAAACTTCGCCTCGAACCTACGTCTGAAATCTTCCCAAGAGTCAACAGGACGCTCCCCATTAGTGACCTCCCACCAAAACGAGGCCTCTCCCTTCATCAACCAAGCTGCTAAACGAACTTTCCTCCCTTCTTCTACTTCAAAGATTTCTAGCAATTCTTCCACCTCCTTATGCCAATCTCTAGCTTCCACAAACGTTTCTGACCCTTGAAAAGGTTTCCCGCCCATAGCCTTGAATTCCTTGCACGTCTTTGCGAAAGTATCTACGCGAGGAGGAGGAGGAGGAGGAACGGGTGTAACTGGTTGTGGAGGAACATTAGCTGGACCTACAGCGGCCCTAGCCTCTAATAACCTCCTATACCATCTTGGTATCGTTACACCGTCATGTAGATTAAGATCTTCAGCCATGCTGAAACGAAAAAGGAAAGATTCAAAATGGAGAATTCGAAAGATAATGATATGGCTTTTGGGGATTATGTTTTTCTAAAAAAAAACTTTCCTCTTTAAATTACTCATTAAAATACTTTAGAAAAATAATTTTTCTAAAAATTTTATCTGTTCTGGTAACCTTAAGCTCTGATACCACGTGTAACACCCCACGTCCGTTAATGTCACTCACAAAGGGAATGCATTAACTTCCGTGGAGGTTTTAAGTGAATATAGAACAGAAAAATTACAAAAAGATAGATAATAAGTAGTACTTGGAAATTTAAAACATCATTTTATTGCAGCGGAAATTAAACATGTTTGTTACATCATAAAACCATAAATAAGAGTCAAGTACAATATCCATCTTCATAAAACAAAATACATAATCCCATTACACAAATAGCCATTAAAGAAGATAACAAGCTGGACTTTACTTCAACGGTCCCGGCTTTCCAAGAGAGATAAAGCAGTCCAATCAAACTCCACTAGAGCTGGGTCCATCCTGAGGACCTGGAGGGGGAAAAAGGATAGAAATGGAGGGGGTCAGACATAAAGTCTGGCGAGTATGATAATTCTAACAATACTATTATCAAAATAACTAGACTAAGGCATAAGCTGGAAGACAAGTAAATGTCTATGAACTATTAGGTATGGAATGCAGATAATGATAACGTGAAAGATAACATTAAAGGCACACCTAATTACTAACGAATGATTACTACACTGCATCGCACATTACTACACTGCACCGCACTAGTCACCCTAAAGGTTGATCCCACTTGCTCCACACAGAAACTTTATAAATAGCCTTGCGTACGCCTAGCTGACTACATAGGTGTCGTCTGCCCCTATCTCCACTAGGTGTACCCCACTACCCACTTTCGATTGGCTCCCTACTCGTAGATACCCGTGCTGGCCCCACAGTGGGGTCTATCACTCCCCTAAAGTGGCAACCCGATACAACTTGAGAATGCACGGCTTATACCTACACGATGCAACAACGTCTTACCTACCAGCCCGGGTCCAAACACGCATATGAAACCCATTGCACTTGCGTTGCCACCGCTCCCCGTTTTGGCCTCTTATAGTCAAACCCAGCATGCGTGCCCCGTCCTCGACTTGGGTCGAGCCCACAAAGATACGTTTGGGATACTGGTTGAAATGGACCCCCAACAAGCTACCCACCTAAGCTTGTCACTACTAGTATATCCCACTTAACCCTCTTAGTCATGTTCATTTACATGTGTGTTTGGTTAAGTCTTACTACTCGTATTTCACATGCCACTAAGGGCACCCACTAGACTCCTCATGCCACCCAAGTCACCTATTAACCCCCATGTCCCACCTTACATGTTTATCTGGTTAAGTATTTCTTAATTCATTCAGGCCATAACCTCATAAAGAACTCTCACATTAGACTGGCATTTATGGCAGCTGGATTTACCGGGCGGGTCCAGGCAGTCTTACACCATAAAAGAGTCTAACCTCATGTCTTTACAACTGTTATGCTTTAGTTTAGGCCTAGGAACTCTTACATTGGGCTGACATTTGTGACCAGTGGATTTGCCGGGCGGGTCCGGGCAGGTTAACGTCACAAACGAGTCCAACCTCGTGTCCTAAGCATTGATTATCACTTATAATCTTTTACCCCAGTTTTAATAATTCCCTTTCCAAATTATTAATTAAGTCCACTTTTATTGATGCCCATAATTGACTCAATTATGGTCATCCACTCATGGCATGCAAAATCATATCAATTGCACCCCAACTTCTTATTATTAAATCCTTAATATTACCCCTACCCCACGTTTATACGTTCGCTTATTCAACGCATAATATAGGCTAGACTTGAATAGTCTAACACATAGCACAAAGATAAATTATCACAACATATAGACAATTAAAATAAATCTAATCATAATAGGGGTGAAACTTGCATAAACTACACATGTTAAGGATCAAAAGGTGTCAACTTGTTAAATGTCTCAATTTACATGATATGATCATAGCCTAAATCTATACATAAACTTGCATATGGGGGTTTTAGGCAACATAATGATGGTGTGAACTAGCATAGGATATCACATATGTCATAGCATAATTCTAGATGTCATAATAGATGTCATGGCATATGTTCATAACTTTTCTAATCAATCTAACATGCATATGTGACTTGTCATATAGATCAACATAGCCCAAACACGATGATTCAATTAATATGAACTACCTAGCATAGATAGTAACATCATGGCTTTTTAACATGTATGATTCATCACAACTTAGCATAGAAACTTTCAACATACACAACATCATCATAGCATGATTTACAACACATAGGATATCATCACCACATAACATAGGATTAATAACATACATGATAGCATAAGGTTTACAACAACATATATGACAATTCACATCATCTACTCATAGTCCGTTCATGACTTAACCTAATTAAAATGATAATAATCTTGTTAAGACTATCATACTCACAATTTAAGATGAAAAGAGAGTCTTGATTTGCTTTAGAGTTGATTAGAATTAGAATTGAATTAGCTTTTCTTCCTTCTTATGAATTAGGGTGAGAGACTACCTAGGTATTTATAGAGTTAGGATTTATTTTAAACAGTCAGATCAACTCAAGACTAATCTCAGCCAACCATATTAGGTCGAAACCCTAATGGGTCATCACTCAGTCAAAAAAGGCTCAGTCAAAAACCCTAGCCGCCAGACCCAGGTCGACACCCAGGTCGACTGCGCAGTCGACCTGGTCCCTGGGGTGTCGACTGCCCAGTCGACTCCCCAGTCGACCTGGGGGGGTGTCGACTCCCCAGTCGACCTGGGGTGCTGGGCGGGAAATTTCCCGCCTAGCCTGTTTGACTTCGAATTTTGAATTTTAAATTTCCTGCGAGTTGTTTTAAATTTTCAGAAACTTCCGATGGCCATAACTTCTTCATACGAAGTCCAAATCACGCAAACTCGAACTCTATTTCAACCAGAATTCCGAGACGAACACAATGGCGCAACCCTTTCCCACAATTTTCACGTTTGAGATTAGTTATTCTTTAATTTGTGAATACTAATATTAATAGAATTACGGGGTGTTATTCTCGAGGGTGGTTCGAGCAAAATACAGATCTCCAGACGATCTCACCATACGGATGTGAAGAGCAAAAAGAGGACAACAATATTGCCTTAAGGATTGATCGGTTTTATTGTGAGGATCGAGCAATTTTAAGGGGAGAAGTTTCGAACAGTTATCGCCATTGAACGAGATGATGGCGGTGGCTTTGAAATGAAATTATGGTTTCTCATTGGCCCATATTTATAATTAAATTATTTTTAAGTCTCTAATTTCAAAAAGGCCGGTTAATCCATACGAACTCAAAATCAAGCCCTACGACTGTTGCCCCTAGCCAAATACCCCCATTCCAGACACAATGGAATATGTTTCGTAAGCCCATTCGACTGTTTTAGTCAGTTTTTCTCTAAATTAAAATATATAATGTTCACTATTAAATTTGAATGTACATTTTAATTTATCGGGGCCACATACTGATTCCTAAAATTCCAGAAAAATAAATCTAGCTATGTTTTGACCATACGGTCCTAACAAAATTAATTTTCTCGAATTTGGAGACTGTTTGAAAAATGGCCTTTTTAATGGTCGATCCAATTCAATAGAAATTACCAAATGCGTTTTAATTTACCACGCTCACATATTGATTCCAAAAATTATGGAATTTTAAACCTAGCAATAATTTGACATTCGGGATCCAACAAAAGTGGTTTTGTCGAAAACGGTGGACGTTTGCAAAATGGTTATTTTTAACACTTTGTTATTATTTAAAAATGGAAATTTTAAATTCCGACACAATATCTATTAAAATTTCTTAAAAATATTTTTTTAAATTGGTTCTGTTTTTCCAGCTTGTTACAGAAGATATTTGAGGAGGAAGAAGAATTGTAACACCCCATATTTTTGTTAACGTTATAATAACGAATCAAACAATACTTAATTTCAAATGTGAGAATTAAGGGAAACGGGTTACGCCATTGCGTTCGTCTCGGAATTCTTCTTGAGATAGAGTCCGAGTTTGTGTGAATTGGACTTTGTATGAAGAAGTTACGGCCTTTAGAAGTTCAAATAAATTCAAACAGCTCGAAACCGGATTCAAAATTCAAAACAGAAGTCAAAAGCGGGTTGGGTGGGAAAATTCCCACCCAGGACCTAGCTCGACCAGGGGGTCGACCCTAGTGTCGACATTCCCTCTACAGCTCGACCTGGGGGTCGACTTGCTGAAACACCCCACCTCCGTTAGGGTCACTCTCAAAGGGAATGCCCTAATTTTGGTGGAGGTTTATAAGTATAAGTCACAGATATACAAGACAGATATAAGAACACATATTTGTAAACAGCGGAAAATCAACAAACTTTTATTTCATGAAAGCAAATACGTGCTACAACAATATCACCATAATTGTCTTACATCTTTTCCAAAACATAACATAACACTTTCATAATCTGTCTTGATTACATTATTTAAAGAAGCATAAATAAAACATAGATAAACTGCAAAAGCCCCATAGTGGTTGTCCAAAGCCATAGTTCAAAAACGGAAAGAGATCCAAGTAATACATTTCTCCTCTTCAAGCTGGATGTGAAGGCTGGTCAAGCTGCAGTGTTCCCTCCCTGTGGACCTGGGGGGGGGGGGGGAAACGGAAGAAAAGAAGACGAAAGAAAAGTAGAGTCAGACATAAAGCCTGAGTAAGTCTAGTACTATTTTGTCTATGAATAAACAACTGGGTATGATAAGTATAAACAAGAAGTGGGAAAGCACTATAAACTTGGTTAAGTTGTCTAGGGTCGAATATACTATCGTACCCCATGAAAATCTCTGAACCCATATAAACTAGTTCCCAACTGGCACCCCATAAATCAGGGTGATGTGATCCATTCTATGATGATCGGCTCCTACTCGCATAGTTACATGTGTCTTACGGCCCCCGATGTTGTAGTTACCTATGCTGGTCCCACCATGGGGTGTATCAAGTCCCATGGCAGCGGCCCGACACAACCTTAGAATGCACAGGTATGCTACTGGTGCCCAGTGCTTTATTTTTCTGCGCCGGAGTGTGTGCACGCCCGCACCCCGTTACAACCTACACTGCTACACCACCGCCGTCGATTTGACCTCTTACAATCAGCCCAGTAATCGTGCCCCACCCTGCCTAGTTTCAGGGTATCCTGATACACCTTCTAGGGTTACTGCTGAAAAGGGTCCCCCGTTACTAGGTTTTCTATCTCTAGCCAACATGCTAAGTTGGTTAAGTGTTTTCTAACCTAACCCCCACCAGTCCGTTTAATTTAGCATGTTTTATTTTGATTAAGTCTTTAGTTCACTTAATCCTAACAATCCTGACTCAGCCTTAATTGTCTTATTAAGGCCCTGACCTCTCACATTAGACAGGTATTGTTGTGGCTGCCTGTTGCCGGTTGGTTCCGGGCAGTCTTACGCCACAACTCAGTCTAACCTCGGGTCCTTATTGGGCTCCATGTTTAACCTCCCACATTGGATAGGTATTGTTGTGACTACTGGACAGCCGGGCGGTTCCGGGCAGGTTTACATCACAACTCAATCCAACCTCTGGTTAAACACATCGTATGTTCTACATTTACATATTTTGTCTTTCTTCTTTATTTTCTTATATGTAAATATTTGCGGCCCATTAAGTTAATGGTGTAAAGGTTACACCAACCATGGGCCCAACCCATACTTGAATTTGGGCCCTTCTATTTTATGTTTTCATTCATTAGTAATTTTAACCCAACGTTATTTTCCCCCCGTTTAACACGTCCGTTTATTATGTATATGTTGGGCTTAGCCTTTTTAAGCCCAACCTAGCCATGCGAAAAGGGGAGGCTTAAAGCGTGATTACATACACAAAAAGGGGAAGGTGAGCGCATGAACTTGCAATATGACGTTGGAAATACAAAATAGAAACTGGTGTACTTGCATAGTGGTAACATATACTTTGGTCATAAAGCATAGGTGACATGAATCAAGCCATGTAAACTTGTAGTTGAGATAAGAATCTAAATTGGGTATCATTATTGACACATAGTCATAACTACAACATGAACCTATATTTTATTTAGGCATAATGTCAAACATAAGCATGGCACAAATATTTCTAACATAAGCATGGCATAATGTCAAACATAAGCATGGCATAATCTCAAACATAAGCATGGCATAAGTATTTGTTCACATAACCATGGCATAAATATTTCTAACATGAAATCATGATTTTTACTTTAGTCATGCAAACTTGCAAAAAGGGATTTTTGAACCTAACCTAGCTATGTACCACATATGTCATCATATAATTTTTGTTGATAATTTCAATTATGCAAATTATCAATCATAGCCTAGTCATATTCATAAGTTTGCAAATAGGTGTTCTAGTACAAAAGCATGGCTTAATACATGATGTCAAATTCTCAACATAATTTCATATGGATTATTATAACCCAAACTTATTCCAATTACTTACAAAAATGATTTTTGTATAAAAATACATATTATGATGGCATAGTAGCAAAGCCCCAAACTTGCATGAATTTCAATCAACTACATGGATTACATAATTTGCGAATATTCCAAACGTATACTTGCATAGAACTACCGCATATAGTTCTTTATAATGAATAACATAATTCAAGAATATCCAAACGTATACAATATTCCAACGCACAAACATGAATTATTTTATCGCCACAAATCAAGTATACAAACCAACACAGTTATTTGTTCATACCAAAATAATACTCTACTTACAATCGTTGCGGCGAATTCTCTAATTTAGGAATTTAGAGATGCGACTCTTTTTGACGTAGGCGTTGATTTGATTTGCTTGAATTGCTTTAGGCTTTAGAATTTTCCTCCTAATCTTCTCTCCAATTTGGTGGCTACTCCTAGACGCTCCTCAGCAACATGGCGGCTTTGTTCTTATTTTTGAATGAATAGATTAGGGTTTAGTCTAGGGTTGTTTTTATAGAGGTAATGAACTGATTAGAGCCATCGATGTTGCCTGGATTGATCGTAGCCATTCATTCTAAAGAGAGACCAATTAGAGCCTGCCACCTAGCCCTAATGACAAAGTAGACCACAGAAAATCGGCCAAACACAGACCTGGCCAGCCAGGTTGGACTGGGCTCGACCTGGCTCTGGACCAGGTCGACACCCCTGTCGACAGCCCTGTCGACAGGCCTGTCGACCTGGTCCAGAGCAGGTCGACAGCCCAGTCGACCTGGGTGCGTCAGGCGGGTCGTTTTCCGCCCTGGCCCATTGGGCCCCCTTTTGTTTTTCTGAGCTTATTTTATTCTGTTTGAATTTTAAACTTAATTTAAAAACTTCTGAAGGCTATATCTTCTTCATACGGACCCCGTTTTTCGAAAACTCAGACTCTATTTCACGTATTTTTCCGAGACGAACGCAATGGCGTATCCCGTTTCCCTTAGTTCTTTGATTTGAATTTGATTATACTTTAATTTATGAATTTCACAGTTATAGAATTCTCGGGGTGTTACATTCTCCCCCACTTAAAAGGATTTCGTCCCCGAAATCTTCAAGTTAGGAGGAATGTATATCCTAACATCCAATCATCCATCTACTCAAGCATCAAACACGAGCATCCATAGTCCTTAAAAGACTTCTAATGCTTCATGACCATAAGCGAAGTGTGTGTGTACATGTACTTATCTAATGCAAAATCAGGCGGTCTACTGATTCAGTTGACCTCCTGATTGCGAATTATGTAAGTGCCATGAATCCATTATGTATGCAAATTTTCCCTATTCTTGGTTCTACATGAGTGCACAATCGTTCATACAAATGCAACATCCATATGAAAACACATTATAGTTAAACCATATACGAATGCAAACATATATGCATATGCAATATGAAGTGACTGAGCCGATCTAAAACCTAGATTGTGTGTGTATATGCAACCACGAGCAACCACTAGCAATCACTTGCAACCACTTGCAACCATCATACATAACATGTTTCAATTACATGTTTCCATCCAAAAGGTTTCTACCTAAAAGATAAGGTCGAGGAAATATACCTAAAAAGACAGATAAAAGCGCAACTTAAGGAAAAGGAAAGATCAAGGATGTACCCTCGAACAGAAAAGGGTAGGCTGTACGGATTCTAGCTTCAGTTTCCCAAGTCGCGTCTCCCTCGGCGTCGCTCCACTGAACTTTGACGAGTTTGACTTCGCGGTTGCGTAGCTTCTTCACTTCCGTTCCTAAGATGCGGGTTGGAACTCTTCTTATGGTTGCTTCGCGTTCCACTTCGGCCTCTTCGAGGATACTTGGCTCTACCACTTCAGCAGACTCATGTAGACATTTTCGGAGATGTGAAACGTGAAAAACGTTGTGGACTCCAGCCAACTTCTCGGGTAGCTCTAACCTATAGGCCATTTTCCCAATTTTCTCGATGATAGGGAATGGCCCTACGAACCTTGGTGCCAGTTTTCCTGTGGTTCCAAAACGAACAACGTTTCTTAGTGGTGATACATTGAGAAAAACTCTGTCTCCAACCTCGAATTCAAGGTCGGTCCTTCTCTTGTCGGCATAGGACTTTTGTCTATCTTGGGTCGTCTTCATCCTTCTTCGTATTAAGTCCACTTTCTCTGAAGTCTCTAGGATCATATCTGGTCCAGGTATGAGCTTATCAGTAGACTCCCACCAACAAGTGGGCGATCGGCACGGTCTTCCATACAAAGCTTCGAAGGGAGCCATTCCGATGGTTGCTTGTAACACCCCACACCCGCTATGGTCACTCACTAAGTGAATGCCATAGCATTGGTGGAGTATTTTAGTGAATATAGAACAGAAAAATTACACCAAGACAGATATAAATAGTACTTGAAATTTAAAACATCATCTCATAACAGCGGAAATAAACATGTCTGGTTACATCATAGAACCATGATAAAAGTCAAGTACAATATCCGTCAAAATAAAGAAGTACATAATCCCACTCTCTCATACAATAGCCATGACAAAAGAAAAGATAACTGGATAACTGGAGCTTTACATCTACCCAAGCTCCCAAAGGCTGGAACAGCAATCCGATCAAGCTCTACTACCGCTAGGATCCACCGTAGGACCTGAGGGTTGGGAAAAAGATAAAAACAACGGGGTCAGACATAAGTCTGAGTGAGCCCTATAACCTTAACAATACAATCATTAAAGTAATTAGGGTATGACATGAACTCGGTACGGTACCTTTGGGGATAATGACTACACTAAGTAGCCAACAACATAGGATGAACTAAGATAACCGTCAGGATGCATCTACCCACCCAAGGATAATTACTAACTGCACCACACCAGTCATTCCTACTTAAAGGTTGATCCCTTCCAAGGACTTAGAAAATTTCCCCAATAATTTCGTGTACTCCTAGCCCACTACATAGGTGTCGTCTGCCCCTATCTCCACTAGGTGTACTCAGTAATTCTTACCCAGTAGTTTCGTGTACTCCTACATAGGTGCCGTCTGCCCCTATCTTTATTAGGTGTACCCACTACTCCCCATCGATCGGCTCCCTACCGTAGATACCCGTGCTGGTCCCACAGTGGGGTGTATCACTCCCCTAAGTGGCAACCCAATACTATCAACGGTGCACGGCTTTATATCTACACGATGCAACAACGGCTTATCTACCAGCCCGGGCCCACACACGCATATGAAACCCGTTGGACTTGCGTTGCCACCGCTAACCCGTTTGGCCTCTTATAATCAAGCCCAATATGCGTGTCCCGTCACTCGACATGGGTCGAGCCCACAAAGATACGTTTGGGATATTGGTTGAAATGGGCCCCCACAAGCTACCCACTTAAGCTTGTCATATATCTAGTGTATCCCACTTAACCCTTTAATCATGTTTAATTACATGTTTCCACTTGGTTAAGTATTCTAATCGTATTTTCTATTGCCACCCAAGGCAACCCACTAGATTCCACATGCCACCCAAGGCAACCACAATATTTCTACATGCCACCCAAGGCACCCACTTAACCCCTCATGTCCCACTACATGTAATATGGTTAAGTGTTTCTTAATTAATTAAGACCGTGATCTCCCATAAAGACCTCCCACATTAGACTAGCTGTTATGACCGCCTGGTTAAGCCGGTAGAGTCCGGGCAGTCTTACGTCATAACAGGGCCTAACCTCGTGTCTTTACTTTAATCACGTATTTAATTTATGGCTAAGACCTCTCACATTGGGCTGACATTTGTAGCAACTGGTTAAGCCGGTCGGGTCCGGGCAGTTTTACAGTACAAATGAGTCCAACCTCGTGTCTTAGTCGATTAATTACACCTAATTAATCACCCCCATATTAATTATCCCTAATTAATATCAAGTTTTCCACAACATGGGTAGACCTAACTCAATAGGTAAATTCCCATGGGGTAGACCTAACTCAATAGGTAAATTCCCACTTATGGTAATTTATTTTTATGGTATGCTTAATCATACCCAAACATACATTTATTAACATATTTACCAACCCCATCGTTCCCCACGTAAATCGTTCTCATTTCATGACATAATAAAGGGGAAGATCCATCACAAATATCATGGGTTTAGCATATAACTTTGTCATGGGTTAAGAGGGTGTCAACTTGCATATATGAGCATATATTAACCCAACTTGCTTTTAAGCATCCACATAACTTGCATAATTATTCACATGACTTCATAAGCATGCATAACATGGTAATCTTGCATTTGAGCATACACCTAACTTGCATAATCATTCCCATAACTTCATATGCATGCATAACATGTTAATCTTGCATTTAAACATACACATAACTTGCATAATCATTCACATAACTTCATATGCATGCATAACATGTTAATCTTACATTTAAACATACACATAACTTGCATATTTATTCACATAACTTCATATGCATGCATAACATGTTGCATAATAGATCAATGTCCAACTTAGTGTTTTGCATCATAATCATCATGAAACATAGCACCAAACTTGCATAAAGATATAACATTAAACTTGCATAAAAATGTCATGAACACATACACTAAACTTACATGACATAGAGCATATAACTTGCAAAACACATAACATATACAATATTAAGCTTGCATAAACACATAGATCCACAAACATAACCACACATCATCATATCCTATCTTAATCAATTTAACAATTGATTATTAAGGGGATAGAAGCTCACCAAAACTAAATTAGCAAACTAATGAAGAAGATTAAGAGGCTAGAAGTTGATTTGGAATGCTATCCCTTCTCTAATTTTGATGGAGGCTCTCTCAAGTTTCAATTTGCCATAGTTTAGTTACTAGATTTAATTATGAATGAATTAGGGTAGGGTTAGGGTCTTATTTATAGGATTAGGTGAGTGTTTTAGGCCCTTAGATTAACGCTAGATTAGATTAGGACCCTTAGATTTCGGAACTCTCTAGAATCAGCCCTCCAAGCCAGCCTAGAACCGAACCTGGTGCAACCTGGTGCACCCAGGTTCACTGGACACCGCGACCCTGTCGACAGGCAAGTCGACAGGCATGTCGACACCCCTGTCGATAGCCCTGTCGACATGGGTAGGGCGGGAATCTTCCCGCCTGACCCCGCCTGTCCCATTCCAAATCTGAATTTAAAATTTTTAAATCTGTTTTTAGTTTTGAATTTTCTGCGAACTTCATCGGGCCATAACTGGGCCATACGGACTCCGATTTTCGAAAACTCGGACTCTAATTTGCGTATTTTTCCGAGACGAACGCAATGACGCAGCCCGTTTCCCCTGGTTCCCACGTCTGAGATTATTTATCCTGTAATTAGTGAATTTTAGTATTAACTAAAATTCGGGATGTTACATTGCTTGATAGTTGTTGTTGTAGGCAAATTCCACCAAAGGAAGGTGGTCTTCCCATGTCCCTCCGAAGTCAAGGACGCATAGTCTTAAAAGGTCTTCCAAAACTCTGTTCACTCTCTCCGTTTGGCCGTCGGTTTGGGGATGATAGGCTGTGCTCAAGCATAACTGCGTTCCTACTGCTTCTTGCAGACTCCGCCAAAACTCACTGGTGAAGATGGGGTCTCGGTCACTAACAATGCTAGATGGTATTCCATGGAGTCGAACGATTTCCTTAAGGTAAAGTGATGCTAGGGATGAGGCAGTCCTTTTACTTTTGACAGGTAAAAAGTGGGCGCTTTTAGTAAGCCTATCCACTATTACCCAAATGCTAGTGTTGCCTCTCCTAGACCTAGGCAGCCCATCGATGAAGTCCATTGAGATGCTATCCCACTTCCACTGCGGGACCTCCAGAGGATGTAGCAGTCCGCCAGGCTTTTTCTGTTCCGCCTTAACCTGTTGGCACACCATACACTTAGAAACAAACTCTGCCACGTCCTTTTTCATGCCGTTCCAGAAGAAAGTCCTTTTTATATCTTTGTACATTTTATCTCCGCCTGGGTGTATCGTCATCTTGGAGTGATGTGCTTCCTCGAGAACCTTCTTTATTAAATCCTTTGTTTGTGGGACGCATAGTCTTCCGTCTCGCCTTAGCAACCGCTTATCGTCGATGGAGTATCTGTTGAGGTGACTTGAAGTCTCACCCCTAATTAGCCTATCAATTATTTCCACAAGCTGAGGGTCTTCGCGTTGTG
The DNA here is from genome assembly GCA_030737875.1 of Allium sativum. NCBI lineage: Eukaryota > Viridiplantae > Streptophyta > Magnoliopsida > Asparagales > Amaryllidaceae > Allium > Allium sativum. Next base: position 74,532,421 of record CM060924.1, read on the forward strand.
CTATCCCTACTGAATCCACTAAGGTTGGGCGCACTTCGAGAGATGCTAGCAAGCCTGGTACGAAATCGGAGGAAGGCCTAAAGTCGAAGCTGGCTATAAACTCTAGGCTTTGTCTTTCAACAAACAACGGGCTTAGGGTCAATTTCTTTCGGCTCAACGCGTCTGCAACTACGTTGCCTTTGCCCGGAGTGTAGGAGATTTCGAAATCGTACGAGGCAAGAAACTCCATCCATCTTTGTTGCCTCATGTTAAGATCCTTCTGCGAGAAAAGATATTTCAACGATTTATGGTCAGTGTAAAGTTCGAACTTCTCAACTAGGAGATAGTGTCGCCAAGACTTGAGTGCAAAGACGATGGCGGCTAACTCAAGATCGTGGGTTGGGTAGTTCTTTTCGTGCACCTTCAATTGCCTCCCGCCATAAGCTACTACCCTTCCTTCTTGCATTAAGATGGTGCCTAGCCCTGTCCCACATGCATCCGTATAAACAGTGAACATCTTGCTCCCATCCGGCAGCGTCAAAACTGGGGCTGTTGTAAGGGCCCTTTTCAGTCGTTGGAAAGCAAACTCGCAATCCAAATCCCAATTGAACACTAGATTCTTCTTAGTCAATTTCGTGAGTGGAGCTGAGATTTTCGCAAAATCCCTTATAAACTTTCGATAGAAACCTGCTAGTCCTAGAAAGCTTCGGACCTCAGTTGCATTCCTTGGTGTCTTCCAATCCTGTACCGCCACTACCTTAGCAGGGTCCATAACTGGGCCATACGGACTCCGATTTTCGAAAACTCGGACTCTAATTTGCGTATTTTTCCGAGACGAACGCAATGACGCAGCCCGTTTCCCCTGATTCCCACGTCTGAGATTATTTATCCTGTAATTAGTGAATTTTAGTATTAACTAAAATTCGGGATGTTACATTCTCCCCTCCTTAAAGGATTTCGTCCCCGAAATCTCTAAGCTAAGGAGAATGCATATCCTACCATCCAAACAACCATCTACTCAAATCATCAACCACGGGCATCCATTATCCTTAAACAGTTTCTAATGATGTATGAGCATATGCAAACAGTGTGTGTATATGTTCCCTATCTAATGTATGAACATATGCAAACCATGATAGTGCCATGCATCCACTATGTATGCAAGAAAACCCTATCGACACATACAATATCTACATGAGTGCTCAATCATTCACCAAAATGCATCATCCATGTGATAACACACCCATTATTCATTCACAAATATATTTTCCTACACACAATTTTATGCAATATGCAATATGAAGTGATTGAGCCGATCTAGTGCCTAGAGTGTGTGTATATGCATCCACGAGCAGCCACTAGCAAACACTTGCATCCACTTGCATCCATCAACCATAACATGTCTCAAACACATGTTTCATCCATAGGTTTACCCTATCTAAAGGTCAAAGGTACTAATGAGAGGACATACTCAAGATAAGATAAGTATTAGACAAGCGATAAAGGAGAAAGTAAAGACATACCCTCAAAAAGAAATGGGTACAATGAACGCATCTTCGCTTCCGTCTCCCAAGTTGCGTTGCTATCATCTTCTCCCCATTGCACCTTGACTAGTTGAACCTCTCTGTTTCTCAACTTCCTAGTCTCTGACCCAAGGATGCGAGTAGGAGCTCGTCGAATAGTCGCATCACGCTCTACCTCTACATCTCTAAGGAAGCTCGGCTCTACCACCTCTGCCGTCTCATGTAAGCATTTCCTCAGATGTGATACATGGAATACATCATGAACACCACTAAGTCTGTCGGGCAACTCCACCCTATATGCCATTCGTCCAATCCTTTCCTTAATAGGAAACGGCCCTACGAACCTTGGTGCTAACTTCCCAACAGATCCACAGCGAACCACATTTCGTAACGGAGACACCTTGACAAAGACCATGTCCCCAACTTCAAACTCAAGATCCGTCCTTCTTTTGTCCGCATAAGATTTTTGCCTATCCTGAGCTGCTTTCATCCTTCTTCGAATCAAGTCAATCTTCTCAGAAGTCTCCCTAATCATATCAGGCCCAAGCAAGATCTTATCCGTAGATTCCCACCAACATGTAGGTGATCGACAAGGCCTTCCATAGAGAGCTTCGAAAGGAGCCATCCCAATACTGGACTGAAAGCTGTTATTATATGCGAACTCCACCAATGTAAGATGCTCTTCCCATGTACCTCCAAAATCTAAGATACGAAGCCTCAAAAGGTCTTCTAGGACACGATTCACCCTCTCAGTCTGGCCGTCCGTCTGAGGATGATATGCGGTGCTCAAACACAATTGAGTTCCCACTGCTTCCTGTAAACTTCTCCAGAACTCACTAGTGAAGATAGGATCTCGATCACTCACTATGCTAGAGGGTACCCCATGCAATCGAACTATCTCTCGAAGATATACTGAAGCTAGCCATGGAGCAGTCCTCTTGCTCTTCACAGGTATGAAATGGGCGCTCTTAGTAAGTCTGTCTACCACCACCCAAATTCCTGTATTACCCTTTCTCGATCTGGGTAACCCATCAATAAAATCCATCGAGACGCTATCCCACTTCCATTGCGGAACTTCCAATGGGTGAAGCAACCCACCAGGTTTCTTTTGCTCCGCTTTCACCTGTAGACATACCAAGCATCGAGCTACATATTCGGCCACATCTTTCTTCATACCGGCCCAGAAGAAAACCCTCTTCATATCTTGGTACATCTTGTCCCCACCGGGATGAATGGTCATCCTAGAACGGTGTGCATCATCAAGAATAACCTTCCTCAACCCTTCATCTTGCGGTACACAAAATCTACCGTCTCTACGCAAGCACCCCTTTTCGTCTAGGGTGTACCTACTCAAATGGCTGGACGACTCCCCCCTTATGAGCTTCTCTATCAACTCAACCAACTGTGGGTCGTCCCTCTGGGCTTCCTCAATCTGCCCCAGAAGAGTAGGTCTGACCTCCAAGGATGCTAGCAAACCGGGTATATAATCAATGGAAGGTCTGAAATCAAACATCGAGATAAATTCCAAGCTTCGTCGTTCCACGAATAATGGACTCAATGACAACCTCTTTCTACTCAAGGCGTCTGCCACCACGTTACCCTTGCCAGGGGTATACGCTATCTCGAAATCATAGGATGCTAAGAACTCCATCCACCTTTGCTGTCTTAAGTTTAAATCCTTCTGAGAGAATAAGTACTTCAATGATTTATGGTCAGTGAACAACTCGAATCTCTCACCAAGAAGATAATGGCGCCAGATCTTAAGCGCAAAAACAATAGCAGCCAACTCTAAATCATGGGTAGGGTAATTTTTCTCATGTGCCCTCAACTGCCTTCCACCATAGGCTATTACCCTTCCCTCTTGCATTAAGACTGCGCCAAGTCCTGTCCCACAAGCATCGGTATAGACAACAAATGGCTTGCTCCCATCTGGCAACACTAAAACTGGAGCAGTGGTTAAAGCTCTCTTTAACCGTCGGAACGCATCATCACAATCTATGTCCCATGCGAAAACAAGATTCTTCTTCGTTAAGCGGGTTAATGGGGCTGATATCTTCGCGAAGTCTTTGATAAACTTCCTATAATAACCCGCCAAGCCTAAGAAACTTCTTACTTCGGTAGCATTTCTAGGAACCTTCCAATCTTGGACTGATACTACCTTCGCGGGATCCACAGCTATCCCCTCCTTGGAGACCACGTGCCCCAAGAACCGCACTTCCCTCCTCCAGAAGTGACATTTAGAGAATTTAGCCTTAAGGCTATGTGCTCGAAGAGTCTTTAATACCTCCCCAAGATGTAAGGCATGCTCTTCTTCACTCTTAGAAAATACTAAGATATCATCCACAAAGACCACCACGAGTTTATTAAGGAACTCCCTGAACACCCTACTCATCAAGTCAACAAAGTATGCAGGGGCGTTCGTCAACCCAAATGGCATCACCAGCCACTCATAAAAACCATCTGGACTCCTAAAGGCAGTCTTGTTTATGCTATCCTCAGCCACCCTCAACTGATGAAACCCCGTGGCTAAGTCCAACTGAGAAAATACTGAAGCGCCAACTAACTGATCGAAAAGATCATCAATCCTAGGCAATGGGTGTCTATTCTTCTTGGTGAGCTTGTTGAGTTCTCTATAGTCTACACAAAGTCTGAGGGACCCATCCGCCTTCGTAGCAAATACTACTGGAGCACCCCACTCCGATATACTTCATCTTATGAACCCCTTCTCAAGCAACTCCCCTACTTGCTTATGGAGTTCCCTCCTCTCACGAGGAGCCATGTGGCGCACTGGTAAAGATACAGGTTTAGCATTATCCACCAGATATATTCGGAAGTCAATCTCCCGCTTCGGAGGTAAGCCCTTCACCTCCTCAAACACATCCGGATATTCGCGGACCACTCTAACAGATTGCAAACTCTCGACCGAAGCGTCAAGCGATTCAAGATAATTTAGCATAACAGAATCCCTGGGATTACAAGAGACCTCGAGAGTGTTACCCAAGCGGGTCATGAGCCTAACAACTCTCCTTTCGCAATCAAGAATGGCACCATTACTGGATAACCAGTCCATGCCCAAAATCAACCCATAGCCCGAGAAGCCCAACACAAAGGCATCACATCTAAACTCAATGCTAAGTATAGAAATCTTCAAACCCAAACATATCATGGACAAATAAGCGGAGCCCCCAATTGGGTTTGAAACAACCAAGGGATCATCTACCAGACTGGTGTCTAAGTGCAGTGACTCAACTAACGATGATGAGATAAAAGAATGCGATGCGCCTGAATCAAACAATGTACGGACAGGATGATCAAATAGAAAAACCAGACTTTCCACGGAAATAGTTCTACCTCTCTCCTGAATCGGTGGAACCGCGAGAGCCTGTACTTGCCCTCTAGCCTGACCCGGTGCCATAAGAGCTTGCACCTGTCCTCCCGAGGTAGATCCCGTCCTTTGCCCCTTCTTGGGACAGTCTTTCACTAGATGCCCTGCTTCGCCACAGTGGAAGCAGCCAGTCTTCTTCTTCTTGCGACAATCCTTGCTTAGGTGACCAGGTGTCCCACAATTGAAACACTTCTTCTTTTTTCCCTTGCCACCGTTGCCTTTCCCACCTTTGTTTTGCTGTTGTTGCTGAGGTCTCTTTTGATCTCCCTTCTTCTCGGGTGCCTGACTAGCATTGGGACCCTTCCCTTCTTCATGCATGAGTGCCATGTCAACTAGCTTCTCGAAGGTGGCCCCCATAGGGATATGAGTCATAGCCAACCCATGCATTGGTTCATTCAAGCCTTTCACGAACCTCAAAGCCTTCTTCTCTGGTGTATTCACCATGTCTAGGCCAAACCTTGCCAATTGATTAAACTTGTTAACATACTCCTTCACCGAGAGATTTCCTTGCTTTAGAGTCAAGAATCTTTCCATATACAAGTTTTCCTCCGCCCTTGAGAGAAACTTTGCCACAAATCTTTGCCTAAAATCCGCCCAAGAGTCAACGGGGCGTTCTCCATTAGTGACCTCCCACCAGAATGAGGCCTCTCCCTTCATTAACCAAGCAGCCAACTTGACTTTCTTCCCTTCTTCCATCTCAAAGATATCTATCAACTCTTCCACCTCCTTAAGCCAATCTCTAGCCTCAAAAGTTTCAGATCCTTGAAAAGATTTCCCTCCCATAGCTTTAAAATCCTTGCAAGTCTTAGCAAAAGTATCTGTGCGAGGAGGAGGGGGAGGAGGAAGATCGGGTGCTACGGTTGGTGGAGGAACATTTGCTGGACCCGTAGTGGTGGCCCTAGCCTCCATCAATCTACTATACCATACTGGTATCGTCACACCCTCCGGAAAATTAAGATTCTCAGCCATGCTAAAACAAAAAAAGGAAAGATTCAAAACGGAGAATTCGAAGGATATAGATATGGCTATTGGGGATTATGCTTTTCTTTCAAAAACTTTTCTCTTAAAAGACATGTTTTTGAAAATATCTTTTCCAAAAATGTTTTAGAAAAATAGTTTTCTAAAAATTTTATCTGTTTCGGTAACCTTTGCTCTGATACCACGTGTAACACCCCACACCCGCTATGGTCACTCACTAAGGGAATGCCATAGCATCGGTGGAGTATTTTAGTGAATATAGAACAGAAAAATTACACCAAGATAGATATAAATAGTACTTGAAATTTAAAACATCATCTCATAATAGCGGAAATAAACATGTCTGGTTACATCATAGAACCATGATAAAAGTCAAGTACAATATCCGTCAAAATAAAGAAGTACATAATCCCACTCTCTCATATAATAGCCATGACAAAAGAAAAGATAACTGGATAACTGGAGCTTTACATCTACCCAAGCTCCCAAAGGCTGGAACAGCAATCCGATCAAGCTCTACTACCGCTAGGATCCACCGTAGGACCTGAGGGTTGGGAAAAAGATAAAAACAACGGTGTCAGACATAAGTCTGAGTGAGCCCTATAACCTTAACAATACAATCATTAAAGTAATTAGGGTATGACATGAACTCGGTACGGTACCTTTGGGGATAATGACTACACTAAGTAGCCAACAACATAGGATGAACTAAGATAACCGTCAGGACGCATCTACCCACCCAAGGATAATTACTAACTGCACCACACCAGTCATTCCTACTTAAAGGTTGATCCCTTCCAAGGACTTAGAAAATTTCCCCAATAATTTCGTGTACTCCTAGCCCACTACATAGGTGCCGTCTGCCCCTATCTCCACTAGGTGTACTCAGTAATTCTTACCCAGTAGTTTCGTGTACTCCTACATAGGTGCCGTCTGCCCCTATCTTTATTAGGTGTACCCACTACTCCTCATCGATCGGCTCCCTACCGTAGATACCCGTGCTGGTCCCACAGTGGGGTGTATCACTCCCCTAAGTGGCAACCCAATACTATCAACGGTGCACGGCTTTATATCTACACGATGCAACAACGGCTTATCTACCAGCCCGGGCCCACACACGCATATGAAACCCGTTGGACTTGCGTTGCCACCGCTAACCCGTTTGGCCTCTTATAATCAAGCCCAATATGCGTGTCCCGTCACTCGACATGGGTCGAGCCCACAAAGATACGTTTGGGATATTGGTTGAAATGGGCCCCCACAAGCTACCCACTTAAGCTTGTCATATATCTAGTGTATCCCACTTAACCCTTTAATCATGTTTAATTACATGTTTCCACTTGGTTAAGTATTCTAATCGTATTTTCTATTGCCACCCAAGGCAACCCACTAGATTCCACATGCCACCCAAGGCAACCACAATATTTCTACATGCCACCCAAGGCACCCACTTAACCCCTCATGTCCCACTACATGTTAATATGGTTAAGTGTTTCTTAATTAATTAAGACCGTGATCTCCCATAAAGACCTCCCACATTAGACTAGCTGTTATGACCGCCTGGTTAAGCCGGTAGAGTCCGGGCAGTATTACGTCATAACAGGGCCTAACCTCGTGTCTTTACTTTAATCACGTATTTAATTTATGGCTAAGACCTCTCACATTGGGCTGACATTTGTAGCAACTGGTTAAGCCGGTCGGGTCCGGGCAGTTTTACACTACAAATGAGTCCAACCTCGTGTCTTAGTCGATTAATTACACCTAATTAATCACCCCCATATTAATTATCCCTAATTAATATCAAGTTTTCCATAACATGGGTAGACCTAACTCAATAGGTAAATTCCCATGGGGTAGACCTAACTCAATAGGTAAATTCCCACTTATGGTAATTTATTTTTATGGTATGCTTAATCATACCCAAACATACATTTATTAACATATTTACCAACCCCATCGTTCCCCACGTAAATCGTTCTCATTTCATGACATAATAAAGGGGAAGATCCATCACAAATATCATGGGTTTAGCATATAACTTTGTCATGGGTTAAGAGGGTGTCAACTTGCATATATGAGCATATATTAACCCAACTTGCTTTTAAGCATCCACATAACTTGCATAATTATTCACATGACGTCATAAGCATGCATAACATGGTAATCTTGCATTTGAGCATACACCTAACTTGCATAATCATTCCCATAACTTCATATGCATGCATAACATGTTAATCTTGCATTTAAACATACACATAACTTGCATAATCATTCACATAACTTCATATGCATGCATAACATGTTAATCTTACATTTAAACATACACATAACTTGCATATTTATTCACATAACTTTATATGCATGCATAACATGTTGCATAATAGATCAATGTCCAACTTAGTGTTTTGCATCATAATCATCATGAAACATAGCACCAAACTTGCATAAAGATATAACATTAAACTTGCATAAAAATGTCATGAACACATACACTAAACTTACATGACATAGAGCATATAACTTGCAAAACACATAACATATACAATATTAAGCTTGCATAAACACATAGATCCACAAACATAACCATACATCATCATATCCTATCTTAATCAATTTAACAATTGATTATTAAGGGGATAGAAGCTCACCAAAACAAAATTAGCAAACTAATGAAGAAGATTAAGAGGCTAGAAGTTGATTTGGAATGCTATCCCTTCTCTAATTTTGATGGAGGCTCTCTCAAGTTTCAATTTGCCATAGTTTAGTTACTAGATTTAATTATGAATGAATTAGGGTAGGGTTAGGGTCTTATTTATAGGATTAGGTGAGTGTTTTAGGCCCTTAGATTAACCCTAGATTAGATTAGGACCCTTAGATTTCGGAACTCTCTAGAATCAGCCCTCCAAGCCAGCCTAGAACCCAACCTGGTGCAACCTGGTGCACCCAGGTTCACTGGACGCCGCGACCCTGTCGACAGGCAAGTCGACAGGCATGTCGACACCCCTGTCGACAGGCCTGTCGACAGCCCTGTCGACATGGGTAGGACGGGAATCTTCCCGCCTGACCCCGCCTGTCCCATTCCAAATCTGAATTTAAAATTTTTAAATCTGTTTTTAGTTTTGAATTTTCTGCGAACTTCATCGGGCCATAACTGGGCCATACGGACTCCGATTTTCGAAAACTCGGACTCTAATTTGCGTATTTTTCCGAGACGAACGCAATAACGCAGCCCGTTTCCCCTGATTCCCACGTCTGAGATTATTTATCCTGTAATTAGTGAATTTTAGTATTAACTAAAATTCGGGATGTTACATTGCTTGATAGTTGTTGTTGTAGGCAAATTCCACCAAAGGAAGGTGGTCTTCCCATGTCCCTCCGAAGTCAAGGACGCATAGTCTTAAAAGGTCTTCCAAAACTCTGTTCACTCTCTCCGTTTGGCCGTCGGTTTGGGGATGATAGGCTGTGCTCAAGCATAACTGCGTTCCTACTGCTTCTTGCAGACTCCGCCAAAACTCACTGGTGAAGATGGGGTCTCGGTCACTAACAATGCTAGATGGTATTCCATGGAGTCGAACGATTTCCTTAAGGTAAAGTGATGCTAGGGATGAGGCAGTCCTTTTACTTTTGACAGGTAAAAAGTGGGCGCTTTTAGTAAGCCTATCCACTATTACCCAAATGCTAGTGTTGCCTCTCCTAGACCTAGGCAGTCCATCGATGAAGTCCATTGAGATGCTATCCCACTTCCACTGCGGGACCTCCACAGGATGTAGCAGTCCGCCAGGCTTTTTCTGTTCCGCCTTAACCTGTTGGCACACCATACACTTAGAAACAAACTCTGCCACGTCCTTTTTCATGCCGTTCCAGAAGAAAGTCCTTTTTATATCTTTGTACATTTTATCTCCGCCTGGGTGTATCGTCATCTTGGAGTGATGTGCTTCCTCGAGAACCTTCTTTATTAAATCCTTTGTCTGTGGGACGCATTGTCTTCCGTCTCGCCTTAGCAGCCCCTTATCGTCGATGGAGTATCTGTTGAGGTGACTTGAAGTCTCACCCCTAATTAGCCTATCAATTATTTCCACAAGCTGAGGGTCTTCGCGTTGTGCTATCCCTACTGAATCCACTAAGGTTGGGCGCACTTCGAGAGATGCTAGCAAGCCTGGTACGAAATCGGAGGAAGGCCTAAAGTCGAAGCTGGCTATAAACTCTAGGCTTTGTCTTTCAACAAACAACGGGCTTAGGGTCAATTTCTTTCGGCTCAACGCGTCTGCAACTACGTTGCCTTTGCCCGGAGTGTAGGAGATTTCGAAATCGTACGAGGCAAGAAACTCCATCCATCTTTGTTGCCTCAAGTTAAGATCCTTCTGCGAGAAAAGATATTTCAACGATTTATGGTCAGTGTAAAGTTCAAACTTCTCACCTAGGAGATAGTGTCGCCAAGACTTGAGTGCAAAGACGATGGCGGCTAACTCAAGATCGTGGGTTGGGTAGTTCTTTTCGTGCACCTTCAACTGCCTCCCGCCATAAGCTACTACCCTTCCTTCTTGCATTAAGACGGCGCCTAGCCCTGTCCCACATGCATCCGTATAAACAGTGAACATCTTGCTCCCATCCGGCAGCGTCAAAACTGGGGCTGTTGTAAGGGCCCTTTTCAGTCGTTGGAAAGCAAACTCGCAATCCAAATCCCAATTGAACACTAGATTCTTCTTAGTCAATTTCATGAGTGGAGCTGAGATTTTCGCAAAATCCCTTATAAACTTTCGATAGAAACCTGCTAGTCCTAAAAAGCTTCGGACCTCAGTTGCATTCCTTGGTGTCTTCCAATCCTGTACCGCCACTACCTTAGCAGGGTCCACCGCTAACCCTTGTTTGGATACTATGTGCCCAAGGAACCTCACCTCTTCCCTCCAAAAGTGGCATTTGGAGAATTTGGCTTTTAGTTGATGGACTCGCAAAGTTTCCATGATTGCCCTTAAGTGCTGAGCATGTTCCTCTTCACTCTTTGAGAAGATAAGGATATCATCTACGAAGACTACTACGAATTTGTTGAGGAAATCTCTAAATACCCTACTCATCAGGTCCACGAAGTAAGCAGGTGCATTTGTCAAGCCGAAAGGCATGACAAGCCATTCAAAGAAGCCGTCTGGGGTTCTGAACGCCGTTTTATCGATGCTATCTTCAGCCACCCTTAGCTGATGAAAACCGGTTGCTAAATCGAGTTGGGAGAAAACAGACGCTCCTACAAGCTGGTCAAATAAATCGTCAATTCTAGGGAGAGGGTGCCTATTCTTTTTCGTTAGCTTGTTGAGCTCCCTATAGTCAACACATAGACGGAGAGAACCATCCGCCTTTGTAGCGAACACCACTGGAGCGCCCCATTCTGAAATGCTCCTCCTAATGAACCCCTTTTCCAGAAGCTCTTTAATCTGTTTACTGAGCTCTTTTCTTTCTCGTGGAGCCATGTGTCTAACGGGCAATGCAACGGGCTTTGCATTATCTACAAGATATATGCGGAAGTCTATTTCCCGCTTCGGAGGCAAGCCCTTCACCTCTTCGAAGACATCCGGATATTCCCGGACTACTCTAACGGATTGCAAATTTTCAACAGAGACATCTAGCGATTCAAGATAACTAAGCATAATCGCATACGAGGGATTACAAGAAATTTCCAAAGTATTACCGAGCTGGGTTAGGAGGCTAACAACCCTTTTTCACAATCAAGGATGGCCCCATTTCTGGAGAGCCAATCCATACCCAAAATCAAACCATAACCCGAAAAGCCCAAAACAAAGGCACTACATTGAAATTCTACACTTAGAATGGAAATTTTCAATCCCAAACAGATCATAGACAAATGAGCTGGGCCCCCAATTGGGTTTGAAACAATTAAGGGGTCCTCTACCATACTAGTCTTTAGGTGCAGAGATTCTACTAAAGCAGACGAGATAAAGGAGTGTGATGCGCCAGAATCAAATAAAGTGCGAACGGGGTGATCATAAAGATAAACTACGCTTTCTACAGAAGTATTTGTACCTCGCTGTTGCAAAGGTGGCGCTTCTAGCACATGAACCTGTGCCCCTGAGGTGGATCCAGCCCCCTGCCCCTGCCCTCGTTTCTTTGGGCAGTCCTTAGCCCTGTGGCCTGTCTGACCGCAAGAAAAGCACCCACCATTCTCCTTGGCCTTCTTTTTCCGGCAGTCCTTTACTAAGTGCCCCACTTTGCCACAGAAATTACACTTCCTCTTCTCTTTGTTGCCTTTCCCACCTTTCTTAAAGTCTGTCTTCTTAGGCTGCAAACCCTCTTTCTTCCCTTGAGAGCTTTCTGCCTTTGTCTCCTTCTTGCCCTTATCTTCTTCATTCAGCAATGCCATTTGCACCAATCTTTCATACGTGGCTCCCATGGGTATATGGGTCATGGCCAAACTGTGTAATGGCTCATTCAACCCTTTGACGAAACGGAGAGCCTTCTTGTGCGGGGTGTTGACTAGGTCAAGTCCAAACCTAGCCAGCTCATCGAAGTGATTCACATACTCTTTGACTGTCTTGTCCCCTTGCTTAAGAAATAAGAATTTTTCCAACTGCAAACTTCTTTCCGCATCTGAGAGAAATTTAGTCTCAAACCTTGCCCTAAAGTCCTCCGATGTCTCCACTGGTCTTTCAGCATTAGTGACTTCCCACCAGTAGGAAGCCTCGCCCTTCAATAGCCACACAGCCAATTGTACTTTTTGTCTATCTTCTACCTCAAAGATGATGAATAGGTCCTCCGTTTCTTTCAGCCAATTCCTAGCTGCCACGAAGGACTCAGTTCCATGGAAATCCCTTCCTCCCATAGCTTTAAAATCTTTACATATCTTAGCAAAAGCGTTTCCCCGAGGAGGAGGTGGAGGAAAAGGTGCCGCTGCAGCTGGATGATTTCCGGTAGCTGGGGGAGGAGGAACGGTAGGACCTGGCTGAGTGGCTCTTGCTTCTAAGAACCGCCTAAACCAACCAGGTATTGGCACTCCTTCTAGCAAGTTAAGGTCTTCAGACATGCTGAAACAAAAAGGATAGATTCAAAACGAAGGATAAGAGATAGTACCTATGGCTTTGAGGAGTGGACTTTGCCTTTTTAAAATAAAATAATATTTTTCTTTTAAAAATGCTTCTTTAAATTTCCTTTTTTGAAAATAATTTTTCAAAACTTTTTATCTTATCTGGTAAACCTGTGCTCTGATACCAAGTGAAACACCCCACCTCCGTTAGGGTCACTCTCAAAGGGAATGCCCTAATTTTGGTGGAGGTTTATAAGTATAAGTCACAGATATACAAGACAGATATAAGAACACATATTTGTAAACAGCGGAAAATCAACAAACTTTTATTTCATGAAAGCAAATACGTGCTACAACAATATCACCATAATTGTCTTACATCTTTTCCAAAACATAACATAACACTTTCATAATCTGTCTTGATTACATTATTTAAAGAAGCATAAATAAAACATAGATAAACTGCAAAAGCCCCATAGAGTTTGTCCAAAGCCATAGTTTCAAACGAAAAGGGTCCAAGCAATACATTTCTCTTCTTCAAGCCGGATGTTATGGCTGGTCAAGCTGCAGTGTTCCCTCCCTGTGGACCTGGGGGGGGGGGGGGGAACGGAAGAAAAGAAGACGAAAGAAAAGTAGAGTCAGACATAAAGCCTGAGTAAGTCTAGTACTATTTTATCTATGAATAAACAACTGGGTATGATAAGTATAAACAAGAAGTGGGAAAGCACTATAAACTTGGTTAAGTTGTCTAGGGTCGAATATACTATCGTACCCCATGTAAATCTCTGAACCCATATAAACTAGTTCCCAACTGGCACCCCATAAATCAGGGTGATGTGATCCATTCTATGATGATCGGCTCCTACTCGCATAGTTACATGTGTCTTACGGCCCCCGATGTTGTAGTTACCTATGCTGGTCCCACCATGGGGTGTATCAAGTCCCATGGCAGCGGCCCGACACAACCTTAGAATGCACAGGTATGCTACTGGTGCCCAGTGCTTTATTTTTCTGCGCCGGAGTGTGTGCACGCCAGCACCCCGTTAGAACCTACACTGCTACACCACCGCCGTCGATTTGACCTCTTACAATCAGCCCAGTAATCGTGCCCCACCCTGCCTAGTTTCAGGGTATCCTGATACACCTTATAGGGTTACTGCTGAAAAGGGTCCCCCGTTACTAGGTTTTCTATCTCTAGCCAACATGCTAAGTTGGTTAAGTGTTTTCTAACCTAACCCCCACCAGTCCGTTTAATTTAGCATGTTTTATTTTTATTAAGTCTTTAGTTCACTTAATCCTAACAATCCTGACTCAGCCTTAATTGTCTTATTAAGGCCCTGACCTCTCACATTAGACAGGTATTGTTGTGGCTGCCTGTTGCCGGTTGGTTCCGGGCAGTCTTACGCCACAACTCAGTCTAACCTCGGGTCCTTATTGGGCTCCATGTTTAACCTCCCACATTGGATAGGTATTGTTGTGACTACTGGACAGCCGGGCGGTTCCGGGCAGGTTTACATCACAACTCAATCCAACCTCGGGTTAAACACATCGTATGTTCTACATTTACATATTTTGTCTTTCTTTTTTATTTTCTTATATGTAAATATTTGCGGCCCATTAAGTTAATGGTGTAAAGGTTACACCAACCATGGGCCCAACCCATACTTGAATTTGGGCCCTTCTATTTTATGTTTTCATTCATTAGTAATTTTAACCCAACGTTATTTTCCCCCCGTTTAACACGTCCGTTTATTATGTATATGTTGGGCTTAGCCTTTTTAAGCCCAACCTAGCCATGCGAAAAGGGGAGGCTTAAAGCGTGATTACATACACAAAAAGGGGAAGGTGAGCGCATGAACTTGCAATATGACGTTGGAAATACAAAATAGAAACTGGTGTACTTGCATAGTGGTAACATATACTTTGGTCATAAAGCATAGGTGACATGAATCAAGCCATGTAAACTTGTAGTTGAGATAAGAATCTAAATTGGGTATCATTATTGAAACATAGTCATAACTACAACATGAACCTATATTTTATTTAGGCATAATGTCAAACATAAGCATGGCACAAATATTTCTAACATAAGCATGGCATAATGTCAAACATAAGCATGGCATAATGTCAAACATAAGCATGGCATAAGTATTTGTTCACATAACCATGGCATAAATATTTCTAACATGAAATCATGATTTTTACTTTAGTCATGCAAACTTGCAAAAAGGGATTTTTGAACCTAACCTAGCTATGTACCACATATGTCATCGTATAATTTTTGTTAACAATTTCAATTATGCAAATTATCAATCATAGCCTAGTCATATTCATAAGTTTGCAAATAGGTGTTCTAGTACAAAAGCATGGCTTAATACATGATGCCAAATTCTCAACATAATTTCATATGGATTATTATAACCCAAACTTATTCCAATTACTTACAAAAATGATTTTTGTATAAAAATACATATTATGATGGCATAGTAGCAAAGCCCCAAACTTGCATGAATTTCAATCAACTACATGGATTACATAATTTGCGAATATTCCAAACGTATACTTGCATAGAACTACCGCATGTAGTTCTTTATAATGAATAACATAATTCAAGAATATCCAAACGTATACAATATTCCAACGCACAAATATGAATTATTTTATCGCCACAAATCAAGTATACAAACCAACACAGTTATTTGTTCATACCAAAGTAATACTCTACTTACAATCGTTGCGGCGAATTCTCTAATTTAGGAATTTAGAGATGCGACTCCTTTTGACGTAGACGTTGATTTGATTTGCTTGAATTGCTTTAGGCTTTAGAATTTTCCTCCTAATCTTCTCTCCAATTTGGTGGCTACTCCTAGACGCTCCTCAGCAACATGGCGGCTTTGTTCTTATTTTTGAATGAATAGATTAGGGTTTAGTCTAGGGTTGTTTTTATAGAGGTAATGAACTGATTAGAGCCATCGATGTTGCCTGGATTGATCGTAGCCATTCATTCTAAAGAGAGACCAATTAGAGCCTGCCACCTAGCCCTAATGACAAAGCAGACCACAGAAAATCGGCCAAACACAGACCTGGCCAGCCAGGTTGGACTGGGCTCGACCTGGCTCTGGACCAGGTCGACACCCCTGTCGACAGCCCTGTCGACAGGCCTGTCGACCTGGTTAGACCAGGTCGACAGCCCAGTCGACCTGGGTGCGTCAGGCGGGTCTTTTTCCGCCCTGGCCCATTGGGCCCCCTTTTGTTTTTCTGAGCTTATTTTATTCTGTTTGAATTTTAAACTTAATTTAAAAACTTCCGAAGGCTATATCTTCTTCATACGGACCCCGTTTTTCAAAAACTCGGACTCTATTTCGCGTATTTTTCCGAGACGAACGCAATGGCGTATCCCGTTCCCTTAGTTCTTTGATTTGAATTTGATTATACTTTAATTTATGAATTTCACAGTTATAGAATTCTCGGGGTGTTACACTTGCCCTCCCCCCACCCCCCCGGACAGATCTGAATTTTTATGACTTATGACATGTTTAGATCAATGTTTATGTATATTTAGAACTTTGTTAAGTTGAATCTATTTATGTTGCAAGTTGGATTTGTGGCCCTCTTATGTTTTAACACACATAAGTTATCATGCTAAGTTGTGATTTAAATATGTTTATAGAGGCTCTCTTATGTTTTAACACGCATAAGTTATCATGCTAAGTTGTGATTTAAATAAGTGTATAGTAGCTTTCTTATGTTTTAACATACATAAGTCAATATGCTAAGTTGTGGTTTAAAATTTTGTTAATATGTTAAACCTCCATGTTAGACCTATATCATGTTCACATGATAATTAGATCCAACTTAGTTACAAGTTCACCCTTACCTGTTTAATTTAGTTAGTGAAGCTTCTATGCCAAATTACACATGATAAGTTAAAAGTATGTTATTGTATGCTTATTTCATGTCTCTGGTTTGTTATCCTTTTTGTTCATGGGTTTGGGCTAATTTACTAGACCAACATTTTATGTAATTTATGCGAACTTACCACGGGGGTAGCTTTGGGAAAACATGAAAATTATGGCATAGATTTGTTCATGAGATGATATATTTGGTATACCATTTATTGTGAGCATAATCAAAATGATAATTATGGAATGATTAAATTAAGAATAATTTACATATAAAACTAGACATATATAGAAAATATGTGAATTTAGAAAAGACGAATATGCCTAACCCGAGGTTAGACTGAGTTATGGTGTAAAACTTCCTGGAACCGACCGGTACATTTAGTGACCACAACAAGACCTGTCTAATGTGTGTGGTTAGTGCATCAAGCCCACAAAGGACCCGAGGTTAGACTGAGTTGCGGTGTAAAACTGCCCGGAACCGACCAACACATCTAGTGACCACAATAAGACCTGTCTAATGTGAGTGGTTGGTGCTTTAATGAATAAATCAAAGCTAAGTCAAGATTGGTAGGGTTAAGTCAATTAGGGGAAACACTTAACCGATTCAACATGTTAACTAAACTGATAGGTGGGGTTAGGTAAACTTGGACACTTAACCAAATAAACATGTTGATTAGAAAACCCTAGTAACGGGGACCCATTTCAGCAGTAACCCATATAGATGTATCATGGTACCCTGAACTAGGCAGGGTGGGGCACGATTATTGGGATGATTATAAGCGGTCAAAACGTCGGCGGTTGGTGCGTCGGTGTAGGTTCCGACGGAGTACGGGCGTGCACATACTCCGGAGTGGAAAAACCAGGCACTAGGCATAAGTAGTATACACTGTGCATCTTGAATCGTGTCGGGTTGCCACCAGAGGGACTGATACACCCCATGGTTGGACCAGCACAGGTATCAACAGTCAAGCGGGACCGAATGACATAGAATATGAATGCATGCGAGTAGGAGCCGATCATTAAGGGGATCGTTCGTTATGAACACGTGAGGCTGGTTAAACCAATGGTTAGTAGGGGCAGAAACTATAGTCATGGGTGCGATCACATGTTCATCTTATCTTATATTAGGGTGTTGTCCTATGTTCTGTTCTTACTGTCATGATCCCTTTCCTTGTTTAAATACTAGTAATTACCAAACTTATTGTCTGACCCATTTTCTTTCGTCCTCTTTTCTTCCGTCCCCCCCCCCCCCCACCTCATGCCCACAGGGAGGGAATACTCTAGCTTAGTCAGACTCTTTGCAAGCTTCAAGAAAGTAGATGTATGATTGGGACTCTCTTACCTTGGCTCCGGCTTTTGGACACTACACTTGGGGATTTATGAAGTTTTATTTACGGTTTATGCGTCTTTATTAAATAATCAAGACAGATATTATGATGTAATGTTTTGGAAGTTATTTTAAGAAAATTTGTTGTAATGCCTTTTGTATTGAACCACGTATGCAATAAATGTTTGATTTCCGTTGCTTATATTTATCTGTCTTGTAAATTTTTCTGTGTCTTGCACCTATAACCCTCCACCAAAGTTAAGGCGTTCCCTTTGTGAGTGACCTTAACGAAGGTGGGGTGTTTCACTTGGTATCAGAGCAAAGGTTTACCAGATCAGATAGAGTTTTTGAAAACTTCTTTCAAAAGAAATAAAAAGAAGCATTTTACAAGAAAAATGTTATTTTATTTTAAAGGCATAATCCCCCAAAGCCATATGCACTATCTTTCTATCCTTTTTTTTGAATCTTTCCGTTTTCGTTTCAACATGTCTGGGAATGTTAACCTTCAAGAGGGTGTACCTATACCTGGCTGGTTCAGGAGGTACCTAAAGGCTAAGGCCAACGACGCAGGCCCTACGGATATTCCTCCTTCTCCAGCTGCAGCAGTTCCTCCTCCTCCTCCTCATGCAAATGCTTTCTCAAAGATTTGTAGAGACTTTATGGCCATGGGTGGAAAGGATTTCAAGGGAACTGAATCATTCGTAGAAGCAAGGAACTGGCTCAAAGAAACTGAGGATCTATTCGTTATCTTCGAGGTGGACGATAGGAAGAAGATACAGTTGGCTGTATGGTTTCTCAAAGACGAAGCTTCCTATTGGTGGGAAGTCACTAACGCTGAAAGACCAGTTGAAACATGGATGGATTTCAGAATAAGGTTTGGGATGAAATTCCTCTCACAAGCTGAACGAAGCTTACAAGTGGATATTTTCTTATCTCTTATGCAAGGAAGTATGACGGTCAAGGAGTACGTCAACCAATTCAATCAGCTGGCCCGATTTGGACTGGACTAAGTGAATACTCCTCATAAGAAGGCTCTCCATTTTGTCAAGGTATTGAATGTGCCACTTCACAGCTTGGTTATGGCCCATGTACCTATGGGGGCTACTTACGAGAGGTTAGTGGACGTGCCACTCTTACATGAGGAAGACAAGGGCAAGAAAGAGGAAAAAGTGGAAGTACCTTAAGAAAAGAAGGTGGAGGGGTCCCAGAACAAGAAGGATGATTCAAAGAAAGGTGGGAAGAACAACAAACCCCATGACAAGAGAAAGTGTAATTTTTGTGGCATTCCTGGACATCTGATCAAAGACTGTAGGAAGAAGAAAAGGAAGATGGGTGGTTGTTTCCATTGTGGAGAAACAGGACACATGGCTAAGGACTGCCCAAGGAAGTAAGGGCAGAGAGTTGGACCTTCTTCTGGGGGACAAGTTCACGCTCTCACGTTACCTCCGCAAGAACGAGGTAGAAATATTTCTGTCGAGAGTTTAGTTTATTTGTTTGATCATCCTGTTCGTACACTGTTTGATTTTGGCGCATCACACTCATTTGTATCTGCTGCTTTAGTTGAACCTCTGCACCTAGACACTAGTTTAGTAGAGGATCCCTTGGTTGTTTCAAATCCAATTGGGGGCTCAACTTATTTCTCAATGATTTGTTTGGATTTGAAAATTTCTATACTAAGTGTGGGGTTTAGATGCAATGCCTATGTTTTGGGCTTCTTGGGCTATGGGTTGATTCTAGGCATGGACTGGCTATCCAGTAATGGTGCCATCCTCGATTGTGAAAAGAGAGTGGTTAGACTCATGACTCGCCTTGGTAACACTCTCGAAATCTCTTGTAATCCCATGAACTCTGTTATGATTAGTTATCTAGAATCTGTTGATGCATCTATTGAGAACTTGCAGTCTGTAAAGGTAGTCTGTGAATACTCGGATGTGTTTGAAGAGGTAAAGGTCTTACCTCCGAAGCGGGAGTTATACTTCCGTATATACCTCGTTGACAATGCAAAACCCGTTGCTTTACCCATTAGACATATGGCTCCAAGGAAGAGGAAAGAACTCAGCAAGCAAGTTAAAGAGTTGCTTGAGAAGGGGTTTATAAGGCGGAGTATTTCTGAATGGGGTGCTCCAGTAGTGTTCGCAACTAAAGCGGACGGTTCATTTCCCCTGTGCGTTGATTATAGGAAGCTAAACAAGCTGACCAAGAAGAATAGGCACCCACTCCCGAGAATAGATGATTTGTTCGATCAGCTTGTAGGTGCATCGGTTTTCTCCCAATTAGTTCTAGCTACCGGGTTTCATCATCTAAGAGTGGCTGAAGACAGCATTGATAAGACCGCGTTCAGAACTCCAGATTGTTTCTTCGAGTGGCTTGTCATGCCTTTCAGCTTGACAAATGCACCCGCTTACTTCATTGATTTGATGAGCAGGGTGTTTAGGGAGTTCCTGGGAGTTCCTCAATAAGTTCGTGGTGGTCTTCGTGGACGATATTTTGATCTTCTCAAAGAATAAGGAAGAGCATGCTCAGCATCTAAAGGAAGTCATGGATACTCTCCGTGCACATCATTTGAAAGCTAAATTCTCCAAATGCCATTTCTGGAGAGAAGAAGTTAGGTTCCTTGGACATGTGGTGTCCAAAGAGGGGTTAGCTGTGGACCGCGCAAAAGTGGTTTCTGTGCATGATTGGAAGGTTCCGCGGAACTCAACCGAAGTCAGAAGCTTTCTCGAGCTATCAGGCTTTTATCAAAAATTCATCAAAGATTTTGCGAAAATCTCTGCTCCACTTACAAGGTTGACAAAGAAGAACCTAGTTTTCGCTTTGGATTTGGATGGCGATATTGCTTTCCAACGTTTGAAAAGGGCTCTGACAACAGCCCCAGTTCTGACATTGCCCGATGGAAGCAAGATGTTTACAGTATACACAGATGCATGCGGCATGGGACTAGGCGCTGTTCTGATGCAAGAAGGGAAGGTAGTGGCTTATGGTGGAAGGCAGTTGAAAGTACATGAGAAAAACTACCCAACCCACGATCTAGAGTTGGCTGCCATCGTTTTTGCGCTAAAGTCTTGGTGCCATTATCTCCTGGGTGAGAAGTTTGGATTGTTTACTGACCATAAATCATTGAAATACCATTTCTTGTAGAAAGATCTCAACTTGAGGCAGCAAAGATGGATGGAGTTTATTGCCTCGTATGATTTTGAGATTTCCTACACTCCTGGCAAGGGCAATGCAGTACCAGACGCCTTGAGTAGAAAGAAACCGACCTTAAGCCCTCTCTTTGTTGAAAGGCAAAGCTTGGAGTACATTGCCAACTTTGACTTTAGGCCCTCCTCTAAATTTGTACCTAGCCTATTAGAACATTGGAAGTGCGGCCTACGCTTTTGGACTCAATCGGGACCGCGCAACGTGAACACCCTCAGCTAGTTGATATAATAGATAAGCTGATTAAGGGTGAGACTTTGAGTCAACTCAATAGATACTCCATCGATGACAAGGGATGGTTGTGACGGGATGGAAGACTATGCATCCCACAAGCAAGGGAATTGGTGAAGAAGGTTCTCGAAGAGGCACAACATTCCAAGTTGACCATATACCCCGGTGGAGACAAAATGTACAAAGACATAAAAGGGGTTTTCTTGTGTAGTGGCATGAAAAGAGATGTAGCTGAATTTGTCTCCAAGTGCATGATATGCCAGCAAGTCAAGGCGGAATCGAAAAAACCTGGAGGTTTGCTTCATCCTCTAGAGGTCCCACAGTGGAAATGGGATAGCATCTCAATGGACTTTGTTGATGGGTTGCCTAGATCAAGGAGGGGCAATACCAGTATTTGGGTAATAGTGGATAGGCTCACAAAAAGTGCCCACTTTATACCCGTCAAGAGTAGAAGGAATGCCTCATCTCTAGCATCCATATATCTTAAAGAGATAGTTAGACTCCATTGGATACCCTCCAGCATGTTGAGTGATCGAGATCATATCTTCACGAGCGAGTTTTGGAAGAGTTTACAAGAGGCTGTAGGCACACAGCTATGTTTAAGCACGACATATCACCCCCAAAACAATGGTCAGACGGAACGGGTGAACAGAGTACTAGATGACCTCTTGAGACTGTGCATTCTTGACTTTGGAGGTACATGGGAGGATCATCTTCTTTTGGTAGAGTTTGCTTACAACAATAGTTACCAAGCCACCATAGGCATGGCACCCTTTGAGGCTTTATATGGAAGACCATGTCGGTCACCAACTTGCTGGTGGGAGTCCATAGACAAGCTCATACTTGGACCAAATATTTAGAGACACTTCAGAGGAAGTGTACTTGATACGAAGAAGAATGAAGACTTCCCAAGATAGACAGAAGTCCTACGCAGACAAAAGAAGAACCGACCTTGAGTTCGAAGTTGGAGACAAGGTATTCCTTAAAGTATCTCCTTTGAGAAATGTTGTTCGCTTTGGATCCGCGGGAAAGTTAGCACCAAGATTTGTGTGGCCATTTTCTATCATTGAGTAAATTGGGAAGATGGCTTATAGGGTACATCTACCCGAAAAATTGGCTGGGGTTCAAAATGTCTTTCATGTCTCTCACCTGCGGAAGTGCTTATATGAATCTGCGGAAGTGGTGGAACCAAGCATGCTAGAGGAAGTGAAATGTAACGACCCGGATTTTCGGCGACTTTGGTTATCGACGTAAGCTCGACGTCGATAACCAAAACATCGAAAAATCCCGGTAATTAATGAAAGAAATTAGAAGGTGAGAATAGATAAGATAGAAACTTAGAATAGAAGAAGAAGAAGAACACAACATCAGAGTAACACGAACCTCACAGCGGAACGAATAACATATAATAGATAACATAACTTCGAAATATAACAGTTATGTATACAATAGCACTTATCAGAGTACAGCACTTACAAAACAGCGGAAATAAATTATAGCTGTATGATTCTGAAGCCTCCTGCTCCAGCTCTTCCAGTATATCTGTAAATCCCAACTACTTGACTGCCCGCACAAATTTAGGCACCCAAGAGTTTAGGGAAAACAACAAAGTAAACTTCAGGTCAGTCATGGGACTGGTGTGAGTAAAATAGTTTAACACAGTTATATGAACAAGTAAACGATATCTCATAAGACCACGCCGCAGAACGGAACGGGTTTTTCTCTTATGAGAATCCAAAATATCTTTATATCAAAAACCTTTTGATATTATAATAATGTCTATGTACAAATAGATATCGACTAGCAGAAACGCTTTCATCTCACGTTCTACATATATAGTATACAATCAAAATCGCAAGCACGTATTGGATAATGGATTTCCAACTATGACAAGGAATGGAACCACCTTCCGATCAGTGTACTCTATGAACGATACACTGGAGTTCAACAAGAACATCTTGTAACTCAGCCACACATGACCGACCACTCATTTCGCTTGAGTGTATCGAATGTATATCACCAACGGTTGGGATCAGCAACCGTTCCCGTATATATATGGGATAGCATTGATAGATTTAAGAAACGAATGAATATTCACTAGATAGGTGATTATACACCCTACTTCGGTGCGACCGACTTAGCCATGCTGCCTGCCCGATTTCTATCATTTACCGGTTGATGAGGCTAGAAGCTACGCTTTATCATCACAACAGATTCACTTCGAATGCTACATTGTCAAATCCATCGAAATCACTAATTGAAGTTTACAACAGTACATTACGTATCAGCTAAAAGAAGTTTCCTTCTCCACTTCCACTCTTGGTACGGTTGAAGAAATCAATGCACGTGATCGTCTGGAAATACTCTGTCAGACATCCATCTTCATTCACTTAGAAATGTCACATCGTCATACCCGCCAAATTACAAATTGACTTATTCAAAAATATCACCGGTATACAGCTAAGAGAAACGAATTCCTCCGCCACCAAACGTGAATACGTTTGAACAGATCAACTTACGCGATCCATTGGATATACTCTGTCAGACCTTCGTCCATACAAGTTGTCCTGAGACTGGACAAACCGAAGGCACTATTCCGCATATCCATCTTAGTCACTGTTATCTAAGATTTATACAAAAGCCCTTGCATTTTACTCCGTCTTCAATTATCTTTGGCATATTTGATTCGCGACGCTTATGCCAATACAGAGTGGTTCTTTGGATTATAATCCAACCGGTCTCTCCATATTAACAACGTTAAAATGGTCAAAACTTCGATAGTCTGTGATTTAACTATCAAAGAAAACAAGTGTGCAAACAACGATATTATTTCCAGATGGAAATTATATCGAACAAACATCATTTGACATTAATCTGTTTAGTTCATTTTACATCTCATGTTTCCCTATATTCAACATTTTCTATTTTCTATATTTAGAAAATATTCGTTATTAACACTGGAAACATTTCCATTCCTTGTATTATGTATTTAGAAAACATTTCTGATTCTTGTTTGGAAAACATTTCCAAAACTCCTTTACGATCAAACCTTACCATTTCTTAGTTAAGAAGGAAGTCAGTCAAGTTGGAGTATAATTACCTCTCAGACCTTAACTGAACAACGTTATAACTTCAAAATGGTCAAAGTTTATCTTTTAATTTTTAACAACTTCTTTACGCCTTTCTTGGATTCAATTTTACTAATCCACTTCTATATTTAAAACATTGGTTATAACGATAACGTTATAATCCCTACTTTCGAATTATCTAACCTTAATTATAACTTCTATTCTTATTAGTGAATAATTAACCTAACACTTATTTATTTATAAATAAATAAATCTCTATTTAAACACTGGAAAGTATAAGTACTTTCCCGAATTCGATATAATCGAATTTGCCGATTAACTCTCTTCGAGAAATCTCTATTTGATTAACTCTTCTTCGAACAACCTATATTCGATTAACTTCTTCTCGAATAAACGATATTCGATAATCTCTCTTCGAATAACTAATATTCGATAACTCTTCCTTTTCAAATATCTCATATTTGAAAATCTCACTTCGATTAAACTATAATCGATAACTCCCTTCGATGAAACTATCATCGATAACTCCTTTCGATGAAACAAACATCGATTTATTTAACTCGACGAACTTAACTTATTTACTTAACTCGATCATCTTGACTTGATAACTTAACTCGATTATCTTAACTCGATAATCTTAACTTAATCACTTGACTCAATTATCTTGACTTGATAACTTAACTTGCTAACTTAACTCGATTATCTTAACTCGATTATCTTAACTTGATAACTTAACGTGATAACTCATATCGAATAACTAATATTCGATTTAACTCCATTCGCTTGACTCTAGATCGCAGCGATCACACTGGTAATGCCTGATTCCCTCATGAAACATCCGACCGCCGTAGGCTATTTACAGCCCTGCGAATTACACTAGCAGTCGTACAAGATGGCAACTTACCCTGAATACTATGTTTTGACTAACTCTGTTTCAAATAACTATATTTGATTAACTCTAGTTCGTTTTAACTCTAATCGATTAACTCTGACTCATTAACTCCAACTGGTTAACTCTAACTGATTAACTATAACTGGTTAACTCTATTTGACTAACTCGACTTGACTAACCCCTTTCGAATAACATATTCGATTAACTAACTTTCGAATACCATATTCGATTAACTAACTTCGAATACCATATTCGATTAACTACTTTCGAATGTCTATATTCGATTAACTAACTTCGAATACCATATTCGATTAACTCCTTTCGAATGTCTATATTCGATTAACTAACTTCGAATACCATATTCGATTAACTAACTTCGAATACCATATTCGATTAACTCCTTTCAAATGTCTATATTCGATTAACTAACTTCGAATACCATATTCGATTAACTAACTTCGAATACCATATTCGATTAACTAACTTCGAATACCATATTCGATTAACTAACTTCGAATACCATATTTGATTTACTTTATTCACTTTATAAAGATTTCCTTTTTAACAACGTTTTATTCATTTGAAAAGATTTACTTTTAAATAACGGTTCTACACTTTAAAAAATGATTTCCTTTTTATAATGTTCCCTTTCCAATTCTATTTGTAAATGGTTTACAAATATTTCCTTTTCAAATTTATTCTTGAAATATTCTAACTCCTTAAATTCCTGGGAAAATTCGCCATAACCTCCTTTGTAACGGGAGCATCGGGAAAATCCCCAAACTCGCCACATAGGCCTTTCCATTCAAAAAGAAATGTTTTGAATTTATTTCCTTTTCAAATATCTCCTATTTATAAATATTCCAATTTATAAACATTTCTTATTTATAAATATTCGAATTTATAAATATCTCTTATTTATAAATATCCTATTTTATAAATATTCTATTTTCGATATCACTTTGAAAATTCCCTTATCTACATTCCGGTATGTTATGGTATTCAATCATATCAAATCACGATGTTCAATATCGTCCAAGCACATATAATTGCCCACAGATTTTATATCACATCATATAACAATATATGAAAAACAATAAAATAACTGTTGAGGAATCCAGTCGGATTCCTCCAACCTGTTTCCCTGCATCACAGATGTTAAACAATAATATTAACATCGATTTCACTTCGATGTGAATTATTCTGATCAACAGAATCAACATATAAATATCTAATTGTTATATATATATGTATACACATATATATAAAATTTCCACTAACTGTCTAGCAGTTCAATCAAACAGTCAACACACATCAAACAGACAATATCTAACAGTTCTAAAAATACAACATGAAATTATAACTGTTCAGAGTTGGTGAGTTTTACTCACATCAGCGTGTTAACTGTTAAATAACGGTTTGCGTTATTTGATTTCGACGGGTAATTTATTTCGCCATAAATTGTAACGAGCTCCGATGGACTCCCAGTCAGTGTCCTGTTGTAGTGCCCGTCCATACGATCCCATTGGATCTTGTTTTGCTCAAATTCTTTTATGTCGGCCCAACAACCCTTGAAAGCCCATACTCGACAAATCATTTTCTTCCCCAATCCACTATACAGGAAATCGCAAGTTTCCAACACCCTTTTCGAAATGCTTCCGTCGAGCTTCCTCCCCTTACACTTCACTACATCAAAAACAAAAATCACCATAACATACTCTGTCAATTTCATGTATAAAACAACCAACTCCATCTCATTAGCTCCCTTCCACCATCGGACAGAATTGCACCATTTAGACATCTTCCATTTTCAAAGTTACAATACTAAGACCAAACCCATCATTTCTCCCCTTAAAAACAAACAGGAAATACAAAGAAATCACCTCAACACTCTTCAATTTTCATACCAAACCCATAACCATGTTTCTCCTCAACATCCAAGACTGTAATCCCCAAGATAATGACACCTTCTTCAAATCACGCTGCGGAGTATACACAGCTATTTCCGGCATTTCAAGCTTCCGTTCCTCACCTCTTTCTTCACCAAAAACTTGAAATCCCTCGCTCCATAAATCAGCTCAGCCATCACCGAACTTCCCAACTCCACTCCTTGTTCTCGGCCTCACGCAGAAGAACACCCCGCCTCCATTTCGTTCCAGTGACGTTGTACTATTATGGGACAGCAATCGACACAATTTTTTTCTCCCTTTTAAACTCAGAAAAACACGCTAGAAGCTATCCCCCCCACCAGAAACTCACATCAAATCCCCAACGATCCATTTGGTTCTCCAAAATTGAGCATTCGCCAAAACCCTAGCTCGCTGAAATGAAACCGCGAGGAACAGAACTGACACCGAACCCATTCAAAGGGTTATAGATTTTAAGCCGGTGGTCTCAGGAATTCAAAGATGTTTGTTTTGAGAATTTATGGAATTTATTTGAATTCTTTTTTATTTATTGAAGAGGGACGTTTCCATGTTTTTCCCTGAAGAATTGTTGGCGGTTGAAAAAGATGAAGGCGTGGACTTCTGTTTAGGTTTAGGAAGGAATTGGTGGTGTATTTATAATGGTGTTAAATGTCTAGATATTTTCCTTATTAGTCAAGCTTTAATTTATTTTTTCCTTCTAAAAATTCGTGTGCTCACACACGATATTCAAAAATCACGAAAATTGACATGCAGCTACACTTCGACATTACGGTCCCAACGAAACTGGTTTCGTCGAATTCCGACTTTGTATGCTCACACAGCGTATTTTTAACTGTCAAAATACTGACTGTTTCTCACTCTAAAAATCTGTACGGTCACACAGTGACTCTAAAAATCACGAAACTTGACATCTAACAATAATTTGATGTTGCGGATCCAACAAAACTAGTTTCGTCGAATTCCGACTTCGTTTGCAAAACCGGCTACTTTTAAAGCTCTGGATGACCCATTTAAATATATAAATATATTTAAATATAATTAAATTAAATATAAATAAATTTAT
The DNA here is from genome assembly GCA_030737875.1 of Allium sativum. Taxonomy (NCBI): domain Eukaryota; kingdom Viridiplantae; phylum Streptophyta; class Magnoliopsida; order Asparagales; family Amaryllidaceae; genus Allium; species Allium sativum. The sequence continues at coordinate 74,560,946 of CM060924.1, forward strand.
ATTATCGTATATCTTCACATATGATATCGTACAGCTCCAGAATATCATATCAGAATTTACAGTTTGATACTTCAGATTTTAGATTTATCGATATTCAGATTATATCGAAAATCCTTTTATAACGTAAATAAAGCATTGCAAATTTTAAAGTAAATTCCACAGCGACTTTTCTGAAATTTGATTTGGACGTAAATCAAAATCTACACGATAAAATCCCGATTTTTCTCTTCCACTAGAAAGATATACTCCACCAGCTCCACAAGTTTCTTATTTCACAGAAATCCGGCTTAAAATGAATCCTGTACATTCAGTTGAAGTTCGAATCGCCAATTTACGAACTGCAGCGCCATTTCAAGCTCTATTATAATTATACGTTCAAACCGTCGTCGATTGAATATATTCGTCAATATGATTCAACTCTAAGCTGAATTAAATCTATGGGATGACCCCGTTCACAGAATATTGTGATTTCCAATATTTTTGATTATTTCTGAATTAAATATATTATTTAATTATTTAATTTAATTAAATATTCACTATAGTTTAATTAATGACGATTTAATTCCCTAAATCACCATTTATATAATTAAATAAATTAATTATTCCCCTGAAAAATGCGGGTCATTACATTCTTCCCCACTTAAAATAATTTCGTCCTCGAAATTGCTAAGGTAGAGGACGATCCTATCTATTGGAATTCCTAAGATTTGTTTACTCCTTATTTCTGATTTCAACTGAACCAACTAATATCGACTAAAATATTTATTCATTCCGACTAACTAAAATTTTCAAAAAAAATCAGAAAATTTTCTAACACTTTAAACTTTCGAAAAATTTCGCCAGCATTTCCTTTGTACTGGTCAATAGATCAAACTCCAACTTGCCTCTCTGAGCCTTCTTCAACACAAAAGAAAATCAAAACGCCAAACAGCTTGCAATTCGGCTCATAAATTCCAAACTCGTATAAAATATAAACTTGTACCTTTTTTTTGGGCATATCATTATATTCCTACCATCTGTTATCAACTCGGCATATACAAATGCCATCTCAATCAACTCCAACCAAGTTATTCTTAACACAACCATTCGCTTATTCAAGCCGAATTCAATTTCAAATTCGAGTCTCAAATTCCAACTCTCAACTTATCCAGATTATTCTCTAATCACTTCAGTTTTTCTTAACCTATCATCTAAAGTTAAATTCTGGTTTATTATTTACTTTTACCATCCCATTTGAATTAACTTCACAAGTTAAATTTTAATTTCTAGAACTTAAATTCCTGGTTTTTATTTCAAATCAAATTTTAAATCATAATAACAATTCAAAACCTTTGAATTTCTAAACAACTTGTTTCCTCAAAACAATTCAAATTAAAATCTTTGGTAGTAATCCACCACTTAGAACTCGAAAATCACACCGATGATACTGCGCAGTCATCATCGGAATTATTTTCCAGCGACCCAAGTGATTTCAATACTATATCATTTCAAAATCCTTACTAAATACTTTCATTTTGAAAACATTTCAAAATCTCCCAGGAACTTAAAATTTCCTTATTTTAATTCCAAATCTGATTTAAATTCATATTTAATTCATCTTATTTCATATACTTTACTTATATGATTCTGATTGGTTATATATAACCATTTCACATGTTATAATCTTACTTGATTATAATCACAACCTATATATGATAATATATCACATATCCATACTGTGTCGGTCCATCGTATTCAAGTGTTAATAAACTCCTACCGATACAGTGGATCAAACTGATCGACCAAAACTCATAAACGACTTAACCAATAAATCTCCACAATATAAAACAATTTTTATACCAATAACAAATACGTTCACTCGTATATATACACTCAAACTCAATCTAGGGTATTACTAACCCTATCTCTACCGAGTCACGCCACAGAGCCAAGGTAAAACTTAACTTAAGCTCCGATACCAACTGTATCGACCCGGATTTTCGGCGACTTTGGTTATCGATGTAAGCTCGACGTCGATAACCAAAACATCGAAAAATCCCGGTAATTAATGAAAGAAATTAGAAGGTGAGAATAGATAAGATAGAAACTTAGAATAGAAGAAGAAGAAGAAGAACAACACAACATCAGAGTAATACGAACCTCACAGCGGAACGAATAACATATAATAGATAACATAACTTTGAAATATAACAGTTATGTATACAATAGCACTTATCAGAGTACATCACTTACAACACAGCGGAAATAAATTATAGCTATATGATTCTGAAGCCTCCTGCTCCAGCTCTTCCAGTATATCTGTAAATCCCGACTACTTGACTGCCCGTACAAATTTAGGCACCCAAGAGTTTAGGGAAAACAACAAAGTAAACTTCGGGTCAGTCATGGGACTGGTGTGAGTAAAATAGTTTAACACAATTATATGAACAAGTAAACGTTATCTCATAAGACCACGCCGCAGAACGGAACGGGTTTTTCCCTTATGAGAATCCAAAATATCTTTATATCAAAAATCTTTTGATATTATAATAATGTCTATGTACAAATAGATATCGACTAGCAGAAACGCTTTCATCTCACATTCTACATATGTAGTATACAATCAAAATCGCAAGCACGTATTGGATAATGGATTTCCAACTATGACAAGGTATGGAACCACCTTCCGATCAGTGTACTCTAGGAACGATACACTGGAGTTCAACAAGAACATCTTGTAACTCAGCCACACATGACCGACCACTCATTTCGCTTGAGTGTATCGAATGTATATCACCAACGGTTGGGATCAGCAACCGTTCCCGTATATATATGGGACAGCATTGATAGATTTAAGAAACAAATAAATATTCACTAGATAGGTGATTATACACCCTACTTCGGTGCGACCGACTTATCCATGCTGCCTGCCCGATTTCTGTCATTTACCGGTTGATGAGGCTAGAAGCTACGCTTTATCATCACAACAGATTCACTTTGAATGCTACATTGTCAAATCCATCGAAATCACTAATTGACGTTTACAACAGTACATTACGTGTCAGCTAAAAGAAGTTTCCTTCTCCGCTTCCACTCTTGGTACGGTTGAAGAAATCAATGTACGTGATCGTCTGGAAATACTCTGTCAGACATCCATCTTCATTCACTTAGAAATGTCACATCGTCATACCCGCCAAATCACAAATTGACTTATTCAAAAATATCACCGGTATACACCTAAGAGAAACGAATTCCTCCGCCACCAAACATGAATACGTTTGAACAGATCAACTTACGCGATCCATTGGATATACTCTGTCAGACCTTCGTCCATTCAAGTTGTCCTGGGACTGGACAAACCGAAGGCATTATTCCGCATATCCATCTTAGTCACTGTTATCTAAGATTTATACAACAGCCCTTGCATTTTACTCCGTCTTCAATTATCTTTGGCATATTTGATTCGTGACGCTTATGCCAATACAGAGTGGTTCTTTGGATTATAATCCAACCGGTCTCTCCATATTAACAACGTTAAAATGGTCAAAACTTCGATAGTCTGTGATTTAACTATCAAAGAAAACAAGTGTGCAAACAACGATATTATTTCCAGATGGAAATTATATCGAACAAACTTCATTTGACATTAATCTCTTTAGTTCATTTTACATCTCCTGTTTCCCTATATTCAACATTTTCTACTTTCTATATTTAGAAAATATACGTTATTAACATTGGAAACATTTCCATTCCTTGTTTTCTATATTTAGAAAACATTTCTGATTCTTGTTTGGAAAACATTTCCAAAACTCCTTTACGATCAAACCTTACCATTTCTTAGTTAAGAAGGAAGTCACTCAAGTTGGGGTATAATTACCTCTCAGACCATAACTGAACAACGTTATAACTTCAAAATGGTCAAAGTTTATCTTTTAATTTTTAAAAACTTCTTTACGCCTTTCTCGGATTCAATTTTACAAATCCACTTCTATATTTAAAACATTGGTTATAACGATAACGTTATAATCCCTACTTTCGAATTATCTAACCTTAATTATAACTTCTATTCTTATTAGTGAATAATTAACCTAACACTTATTTATTTATAAAAAAATAAATCTCTATTTAAACACTGGAAATTATAAGTACTTTCCCCAATTCGATATAATCGAATTTGCCGATTAACTCTCTTCGAGAAATCTCTATTTGATTAACTCTTCTTCGAACAACCTATATTCGATTAACTTCTTCTCGAATAAACGATATTCGGTAATCTCTCTTCGAATAACTAATATTCGATAACTCTTCCTTTTCAAATATCTCATATTTGAAAATCTCACTTCGATTAAACTATAATCGATAACTCCCTTCGATGAAACTATCATCGATAACTCCTTTCGATGAAACAAACATCGATTTATTTAACTCGACGAACTTAACTTATTTACTTAACTCGATCATCTTGACTTGATAACTTAACTTGCTAACTTAACTCGATTATCTTAACTCGATTATCTTAACTTAATCACTTGACTCAATCATCTTGACTTGATAACTTAACTTGCTAACTTAACTCGATTATCTTAACTCGATTATCTTAACTTGATAACTTAACGTGATAACTCATATCGAATAACTAATATTCGATTTAACTCCATTCTCTTGACTCTAGATCGCAGCAATCACAATGGTTACGCCTGATTCCCTCAGGAAACATCCGACCGCCGTAGGCTATTTACAACCCTGCGAATTACGCTAGCAGTCGTACAAGATGGCAACTTACCCTGAATACTATGTTTTGACTAACTCTGTTTCAAATAACTATATTTGATTAACTCTAGTTCGTTTTAACTCTAATCTATTAACTCTGACTCATTAACTCCAACTGGTTAACTCTAACTGATTAACTCTAACTGGTTAACTCTATTTGACTAACTCGACTTGACTAACCCCTTTCGAATAACATATTCGATTAACTAACTTTCGAATACCATATTCGATTAACTAACTTCGAATACCATATTCGATTAACTCCTTTCAAATGTCTATATTCGATTAACTAACTTTGAATACCATATTCGATTAACTAACTTCGAGTACCATATTCGATTAACTCCTTTCGAATGTCTATATTCGATTAACTAACTTCGAATACCATATTCGATTAACTAACTTCGAATACCATATTCGATTAACTCCTTTCGAATGTCTATATTCGATTAACTAACTTCGAATACCATATTCGATTAACTAACTTCGAATACCATATTCGATTAACTAACTTCGAATAACATATTCGATTAACTAACTTCGAATACCATATTCGATTAACTAACTTCGAATACCATATTCGATTTACTTTATTCACTTTATAAAGATTTCCTTTTTAACAACGTTTTATTCATTTGAAAAGATTTACTTTTAAATAATGGTTCTACACTTTAAAAAATGATTTCCTTTTTATAATGTTACCTTTCCAATTCTATTTGTAAATGGTTTACAAATATTTCCTTTTCAAATTTATTCTTGAAATATTCTAACTCCTTAAATTCCCGGGAAAATTCGCCATAACCTCCTTTGTAACGGGAGCATCGGGAAAATCCCCAAACTCGCCACATAGGCCTTTCCATTCAAAAAGAAATGTTTTGAATTTATTTCCTTTTCAAATATCTCCTATTTATAAATATTCCAATTTATAAACATTTCTTATTTATAAATATTAGAATTTATAAATATCTCTTATTTATAAATATCCCATTTTTTAAATATTCTATTTTCAATATCACTTTGAAAATTCCCTTATCTACATTCCGGTATGTTATGGTATTCAATCACATCAAATCACGATATTCAATATCGTCCAAGCACATATAATCGCCCACAGATTTTATATCACATCATATAACAATATATGAAAAACAATAAAATAACTGTTGAGGAATCCAGTCGGATTCCTCCAACCTGTTTCCCTGCATCACAGATGTTAAACAATAATATTAACATCGATTTCACTTCGATGTGAATTATTCTGATCAACAGAATCAACATATAAATATCTAACTGTTATATATATATATATATATATATATATATATATATATATGTATACACATATATATAAAATTTCCACTAACTATCTAGCAGTTCAACCAAACAGTCAACACACATCAAACAGACAATATCTAACAGTTCTAAAAATACAACATGAAATTATAACTGTTCAGAGTTGGTGAGTTTTACTCACATCAGCGCGTTAACCGTTAAATAACGGTTTGCGTTACTTGATTTCGACGGGTAATTTATTTCGCCATAAATTGTAACGAGCTCCGATGGACTCCCAGTCAGTGTCCTGTTGTAGTGCCCGTCCATACGATCCCATTGGATCTTGTTTTGCTCAAATTCTTTTATGTCGGCCCAACAACCCTTGAAAGCCCATACTCGACAAATCACTTTCTTCCCTAATCCACTATACAAGAAATCGCAAGTTTCCAACACCCTTTTCGAAATGCTACCGTCGAGCTTCCTCCCCTTACACTTCATTACATCAAAAACAAAAATCACCGTAACATACTCTGTTTATTTCATGTATAAAACAACCAACTCCATCTCATTAGCTCCCTTCCACCATCGGACAGAACTGCACCATTTAGACATCTTCCATTATCACAGTTACAATACTAAGACCAAACCCATCATTTTTCCCCTTAAAAACAAACAGGAAATACAAAGAAATCACCTCAACACTCTTCAATTTTCATACCAAACCCATAACCATGTTTCTCCTCACCATCCAAGACTGTAATCCCCAAGATAATGACCACCTTCTTCAAATCACGCTGCGGAGTATACACAGCTATTTCCGGCATTTCAAGCTTCCGTTCCTCACCTCTTTCTTCACCAAAAACTTGAAATCCCTCGCTCCATAAATCAGCTCAGCCATCACCGAACTTCCCAACTCCACTCCTTGTTCTCGGCCTCATGCAGAAGAACACCCCGCCTCCATTTCGTTCCAGTGACGTTGTACTATTATGGGACAGCAATCGACACAATTTTTTTCTCCCTTTTAAACTCAGAAAAACACGCTAGAAGCTATCCCCCCACTAGAAACTCACATCAAATCCCCAACGATCCATTTGGTGCTCCAAAATCGAGCATTCGCCAAAACCCTAGCTCGTTGAAATGAAACCGCGAGGAACAGAACTGACACCGAACCCATTCAAAGGGTTATAGATTTTAAGCCGGTGGTCTCAGGAATTCAAAGATGTTTGTTTTGAGAATTTATGGAATATATTTGAATTCTTTTTGATTTATTGAAGAGGGACATTTCCATGTTTTTCCCTGAAGAATTATTGGCGGCTGAAAAAGATGAAGGCGTGGACTTCTGTTTAGGTTTAGGAAGGAATTGGTGGTGTATTTATAATGGTGTTAAATATCTAGATATTTTCCTTATTAGTCAAGCTTTAATTTATTTTTTCCTTCTAAAAATTCGTGTGCTCACACACGATATTCAAAAATCACGAAAATTGACATGCAGCTACACTTCGACATTACGGTCCCAACGAAACTGGTTTCGTCGAATACCGACTCTGTATGCTCGCACAGCGTATTTTTAACTGTCAAAATACTAACTGTTTCTCACTCTAAAAATCTGTACGGTCACACAGTGACTCTAAAAATCACGAAACTTGACATCTTACAATAATTTGATGTTGCGGATCCAACAAAACTAGTTTCGTTGAATTCCGACTACGTTTGCAAAACCGGCTATTTTTAAAGCTCTGGATGACCCATTAAAATATATAAATATATTTAAATATAATTAAATTAAATATAAATAAATTTATATTATCGTATATCTTCATATATGATATCGTACAGCTCCAGAATATCATATCAGAATTTACAGTTTGATACTTCAGATTTTAGATTTATCGATATTCAGTTTATATCGAAAATCCTTTTATTACGTAAATAAAGCGTTGCAAATTTTAAAGGAAATTCCACAGCGACTTTTCTGAAATTTGATTTGGACGTAAATCAAAATCTACACGATAAAATCCCGATTTTTCTCTTCCACTAGAAAGATATACTCCACCAGCTCCACACGTTTCTTATTTCACAAAAATCCGGCTTAAAATGAATCATGTACATTCAGTTGAAGTTCGAATCGCCAATTTACGAACTGCAGCACCATTTCAAGCTCTATTATAATTATATTATATTTATACGTTCAAACCGTCGTCGATTGAATATATTTGTCAATATGATTCAACTCTAAGCTGAATTAAATCTAAGGGATGACCCCGTTCACAGAATATTGTGATTTCCAATATTTTTGATTATTTCTGAATTAAATATATTATTTAATTATTTAATTTAATTAAATATTCACTATAATTTAATTAACGATGATTTAATTCCCTAAATCACCATTTATATAATTAAATAAATTAATTATTCCCCTGAAAAATGCGGGTCATTACATGAAAGTTGAACGAGAAGCAACTGTGAGGAGAGTTCCAACCCGTATCTTGGGAACCGAAGTCCAAAATCTACGCAACCGTGAAGTTAAGCTCGTCAAAGTTCAGTGGAGCGACGCCGAGGAAGGCGCGACTTGGGAAACTGAGGACAGAATACGTGCAGCCTACCCTTTTCTTTTTGAGGGTACATCTTTGACCTCTTTTTCCTTAAGTTTATGCTTGTATCTATCTTTTTAGGTATATCTCCTCGACCTTATCCTTATCCTTACGTAGAAACCTATTTGGATGTAAACATGTAATTGAAACATGTTAGGGTTGATGGTTGCAAGTGGTTGCAAGTGGATTGCTAGTGGTTGCTCGTGGATGCATATACACACACATTAGGTATTAGATCGGCTCGGTCACATTCATATTGCATTTGCATATATGTATTTGTATATAGATTGAAACTTGATGTGTTATCATATGGACATTGCATTTGTATGAATGATTTTGCACTCATGTAGAAAATTTTGAGAAGGAAAAAATTGCATACATAATGGACTCATGGCACTGACATAATTTGCGTTAAGGAGGTCAACTGAATCAGTAGACCGCCTGATTTTGCATTAGATAAGGACATGTACACATACTATGCATACGATCATGAAGCATTAGATGTCTTTTAAAGACAATGGACGCCTGTGTTTGATGGTTGAGTAGATGGGTGATTGGATGGTAGGATATAAGTTCTTCTCTACTTGAAGATTTCGGGGACGAAATCCTAAAAGGAGGGGAGAATGTAACACCCCATATTTTTTGTGAACGTTATAATAACGAATTAAACAATACTTAATTTCAAATTTGAGAATTAAGGGAAACGGGTTACGCCATTGCGTTCGTCTCAGAATTCTGCTTGAGAAAGAGTCCGAGTTTGCGTGAATTGGACTTCGTATGAAGAAGTTATGGCCTTCAGAAATTTCAGAAATTCAAATAAATTCAAATAGCTCGAAACCGGATTCAAAATTCAAAACAGAAATCAGAAGCGGGATGGGCGGGAAAATTCCCGCCCAGGACCCAGGTCGACCAGGGGGTCGGCCCTAGTGTCGACCTTCCCCCTACAGGTCGACCTGGGGGTCGATGTAGGGGTCGACCTGCCCCTCCCCCCCGTCCCGGCCAGATCTGAATTTTTATGACTTATGACTTGTTGCTGAGTCACTAGGTTTTCTGGATAGTTCTGATCTACTCTGAATGGTTGTGGTTAACTCTAGGTTCATCCAATGGCTCTAATTAAATTGAAATTCTACATAAACAACCTAATACTCAACCTAAAATCACGCAAAAATAATCGATGAATTGTCATGCCGTCAATAGAAAACTTGGAGTAGCCGTCACCCCTTTGAATTCAAAGACAAGATAAAAGCCTATATCAAAATCAAATTAGAACTAACCTAATTCAACAATCTACATCAAAGGCGAGCATTTCAACTTCAGAATTCAGATTCTAGAAATCAAGAATTCCTTTTAGTTTGTAAGTTGGTTATTACGTAGATTTAAACGTCCTCTTAAATGAAATCATGACATGTTGTAACTCGAATATAGAATGATGCTTATGTGGAAGATAAATGAAGTTTGATTCTCATTTATCCAAAATTACCATTGCGATTGATTACGCCTATATAGGTTGTGGTGGTGAGCATACCAAATTGTATGGTATTATTGGAATCTATTGGACGATGAACTTATTATGCCAACTTAGTGATGAACATGTCATGTTATAATTTGGTGGTAACTTGCAAGTTTATGATCTAATTCACATTCCTACATGTTTAGATCAACGTTTATGTGTATTTAGAACTTGTATAAGTTGAATCTATTTATGTTGCCAGTTGGATTTGTGGCCCTCTTATGTTTTAACACACAAAAGTTATCATGCTAAGTTGTGATTTAAATATGTTTATAGTGGCTCTCTTATGTTTTAACACACATAAGTTATCATGCTAAGTTGTGATTTAAATATGTGTATAGTAGCTTTCTTATGTTTTAATATACATAAGTTAATATGCTAAGTTATGGTTTAAAATTTTGTTAATATGTTAAACTTCCATGTTAGACCTATATCAAGTTCACATGATAATTAGATCCAACTTAGTCACAAGTTCACCCTTACCTGTTTAATTTAGTTAGTGATGCTTCTATGCCAAGTTACACATGATAAGTTAAAAGTATGTTATTGTAACACCCCACCTCCGCTAGGGTCACTCTTTCGGGGGCACTAGCTTCTGGGGGGGCGTTAGAACTGGGTAAGCATGCATAATGATATATCAAGGCAGAACAAGAACATAAATATATATGTAAAACAGAGTAAGTGAGAATAAAACAGCGGAATATCTCAAACCATCTCAAAACAAGTTTAGTACATCATAAAGTCAACTGCCAAAATAAACATGTCTAGTACATCATAAACAGAAATACTGAAATACATAGTGCTATCCCCAAAATAAAGATGATAAACCATAGCGAGCTCAATGTCCAGGCATACATGAGCTATCCAGCAAACAAGCAAGCGATCCAAGCTAAGCACCACTATTCCCTCCCTGAGAACCTGGGGGGGAAATGGAAGAAAAGAAGTGAAAGAAAACAGGTCAGTCAAAAAGACTGGTAAGCCCTACTACGATCAGTCTATAAACTAATAAAGTTAGCATCATGATGGAAACTGAGATGAACATACTGGCAATAGATAAAGGTGTCACCACATAAAGAAGATTAGGCTTTGCACCATAGTGTACTAGCAAACTAACACAACAGGTATTGATCCCTCAGCCCAAACTTTGGCCCAATAACATGAGGTGACCTTAATACAAGGCCCAGCCCAACGGTCTAGTCGATCGGCTCCCTATAAACCTAACACGTCAAGTGCTGGTGTCCATACGGCCCACATATGGTTGTAGTCAGACTGTGCTGGGTCCACCTTTGGGTGTATCAAGCCCTCGGGTGTCAACCCCAGACACCTAAGCAATAATGCACAGTCTAAACCTACTGGTACCCGTGCCTCGAGTTTGTCCAACACCGGACTACGTGCATGTCCGTAGCCCGCCTGGACCCGCACCGCTGTACCACTCAGCCGTCGCTTTGGTCGCTTACATCCGTCCAGTAATCGTGCCCCCGCCCTAGCCTAGCCTCTAGGGTTGTGAATGATACCAAACTGGGATTACTGCTGGAACAGACCACGTTACTAGGGTTTTCTAAGAGGGTTAAGTGTGGTTTAACCCCTCACTAATCATGGATTAAATTAGTTAAGTGTAACCAACAGTTCACCACTTAACCCCATTTAATCCCTCGTATCCCCAAAATTGGTTAAGTATTAGTGGGCCATGACTTAACCCTAACCATGAGGCATTAATTAATTTAATGCACCCAACCTCTCACATTAGACCTTGTTGTGGTTACTAGTTAGGCTGGGCGGGTCCGGGTAGGTTTACACCACAACTTAGTCTAACCTCGGGTTTCACGTGCAACGTGACCAACTACTCACATTGGGTCCTATTGCTTGTAGCCACTACTTAAGCCGGTCGGTTCCGGGTAGGTTTATGCTACAAACTCAACCCAACCTCGAGTTGGCCACACTTATGTTTTCTAAGTGTCATGTCCACTTTATTTTCGAAACATAATTACAAGTTTAACAAATACTTGGGTATACCTAACTTAATAGGTAAATTCCCAAGGGGTAGACCTAACTTAATAAGTAAATTCCCAATCTTATATTTTCATGTATTTAAGTTTTACCCAAACCCCCCAACGTCATTCCACTGCTTACATATTCGTCATAACGCATAAAGGATAGGAAGAGGGAACTTGGCACAACATACATGATGAATCTTACATATCATAATAAACATGCATAACATGTTGGACTTGCATAACTTAGCATAGTGAACTTGCATAAACATGCATAACTTGTCAAACTTGCAAATCATGGCATAGTGAACTTGCATAAACATGCATAACTTGTTAAACTTGCAAATCATGGCATAATGAACTTGCATAAACATGCATAACTTGTTAAACTTGCAAATCATGGCATAGTGAACTTGCATAAACATGCATAACTTATCAAACATGTGTAATATGGCATAGTGAACTCGCATAAGCATGCATAACTTATTAAACATGTACAACATGGCATAGTGAACTCGCATAAGCATGCATAACTTATTAAACATGTACAACATGACATAGTGAACTCGCATAAGCATGCATAACTTATTAAACATGCATAAATCCCAACTTTCATCACATATTAACTTTAGAGTTTCTAAAATGAAGGTAAGAGGGCTTACAAATATTATGAAGACACAAATCTACTAATAAAGATTGAGAAGCCCTTTATGCAAGCATAAAAACCCAAAACAAAGCTCCAATAAGAAACACCCTTAACAAAAATCCCAAAAACTCTAGCTTAGCAAATAAAACTTGCAACTTGATGATGTATGCAAGCTAATGATCATTCATACAACTTAGAAATGCTTGTATGAATATCATAATCTTCATAGGAATGATTTATGAAGAGGGTGGAGGCTAGGGTTTTTAAGTGGAGGCCATTTGAGAAATCAATTTGACATAGTTTGGTTGCTAGAATGAATAATGAGGTTTTAGGGTAGGATTAGGGTCTTATTTATAGAAGATTAAAGCGTTTTCAGCCCTAGGATTAACCCTAGGTTGAATTAGGTCCATCAGATTTCGGAACTCTCCAGAACCAAGCCACACAACCAAGCCCAGATCAAAATCGGTGCGCCAGGCAAAACTGCCCGGCCACCCCGTGTCGACAGGGCTGTCGACAGGGCAGTCAACACCCTTAGACCCCTGTCGACATGCCTGTCGACTTGGGGGTCTTGGCGGGAGTTTTCCCGCCTGACGCCAGTTGTGCCCTAACCCTTGTTTTTAACTTAAAATTTAAATCTGTTTTTAATATGGAAATTTCTGAAAACTTCAATGGGCCTTAACTGGGTCATACGGACTCCGATTTTCGAAAACTCGGACTCTATTTCGCGTATTTTTCCGAGATGAACGCAATGGCATAGCCCGTTTCCCTTGATTCAGATTTTTAAATTAAATTCTGCCTCAATTTACATTATTACCGGTTATTGAAAATACGGGTTGTTACATTCTCCCCTCCTTAAAGGATTTCGTCCCCGAAATCTTCAAGTTAGGAAGGACGTATCCTACCATCCAATCATCCATCTACTCAAAACATCATCCACGAGCAATCATTGTCCTTACAAGATTCTAAAGGTTGTATGAACATATGCAAAGGTGTGTGTATATGTACTTATCTAATGCATGGATCAATGCAAAATATGTTAGTGAAATGTATCCACATGTATGCAATTCCTAACATAATATATAATATCTATATGTGTGCACATAACATACACTCATATGCAACATCCATGTGATAACACACAATTTTCATCCATGAATAAGCATAAACACTCATGCATATGCAATATGAGGAGTGTGCGAGCCGATCTAGTGCCTAATCGTGTATAATGCATCCACGAGCAACCACTTGCAAACACTTGCAACCACTTGCAACCATCAAGCATAACATGTTTCAAACACATGTTTCATCCAAAGGGTTTCTACCTAAGGTTCTCATGACAAGATTAACACGATAAACTAGATAAATATGGGTAGCCAAGAGAAAGATATGCTAACAAAAGGAAAGAGATTTGGAGTGTACCCTCAAAAAGGAATGGATAAAGCCCACGCATCTTCTCCTCGGTTTCCCAAGTTGCGTCTTCTTCGGCTTCACCCCATTGAACCTTCACCAACTTGACCTCTCGATTCCTTAGCTTCTTGGTCTCCGTCCCCAAGATACGAATCGGAGCTCTCCTCAAGGTAGCTTCTTTCTCCACTTCCACATCTTTCAAAACACTTGGCTCCACAATCTCTGCTGATTTATGCAAACACTTCCGGAGATGCGAGACATGAAAAACATCGTGTACTCCGGCAAGCTTCTCTGGCAACTTCACTCTATAAGCCATCTGCCCGATCCTCTCAACAATGGGGAATGGTCCAACAAATCTCGGGGCTAACTTCCCAACGGCTCCAAATCGGACCACATTCCGCAAAGGAGAAACCTTCACGAAAACCATATCCCTTACATCAAACTCCAAATCAGATCTTCGCTTATCAGCATAGGATTTCTGTCGGTCTTGGGCCGCTTTCATCCGTCTCCGAATCAACTCGATTTTCTCGGATGTATCTCTGATCATATCAGGCCCAAGTATGAGCTTATCTGTAGTCTCCCACCAACATGTAGGCGACTTGCACGTCCTCCCATATAGAGCTTCAAATGGTGCCATCCCTATGCTTGCCTGATAACTGTTATTATATGCAAACTCAACAAGTGGAAGACGGTCTTCCCAAGTACCACCAAAGTCCAGAATACAAAGCCTCAACAGATCCTCGAGTACTCTATTCACCCTTTCGGTTTGACCGTCCGTCTGTGGGTGATAAGCAGTACTCAGATTCAACCTCGTGCCCAAGGCCTCCTGCAAGCTATTCCAGAACTGACTTGTAAAGATTGGGTCGCGGTCACTGACAATACTAGAAGGGACTCCATGAAGTCTCACAATCTCACGAAGATATATAGACGCTAGCCAAGATGCTGTCCTCTTGCTCTTCACCGGTATAAAATGAGCACTCTTCGTAAGTCTATCCACAATAACCCAAATGCTCGTATTCCCTTTCCTTGACCTTGGAAGCCCATCAATAAAGTCCATGGAGATACTCTCCCACTTCCAAAGTGGAACGTCCAGAGGATGCAATAGCCCACCACGCTTCTTTGACTCGGCCTTAACTTGCTGGCAAATGATACATCTAGAGACAAACTCCGCCACATCCTTCTTCATCCCAGGCCAAAAGAAAATACGCCTCATATCTTGGTACATCTTATCCCCGCCTGGATGTATAGTCAACTTAGAGCGATGCGCTTCCTCCAGAACTTTTCTTACTAAATCTTCTACCATGGGGACACATAACCTTCCATCTCTCCTCAGCCAACCCTTGTCATCAATAGAATATCGAGCGAGATGACTAGACGTCTCTCCTCGAATCAGCTTATCCATAATCTCAACTATTTGAGGGTCTTTCTTCTACGAAGCCCCAACTTGATCCAGAAGGGTAGGCCTGAGCTCAAGAGATGCTAAAGAACCGGTCATCGACTCAACTGCCAAAGAGAAATCAAAGGTTGCCAAGAACTCTAAATTCTTCATCTCAACAAATAGAGGACTTAGTTTCAACCTTTTTCTACTCAACGCATCCGCTACAACATTCCCCTTGCCAGGGGTATAGGCTATATCAAAATCGTAGGACGCCAAGAATTCCATCCACCTTTGCTGCCTCAAGTTCAGATCCTTCTGCGAAAAGAGATACTTCAAAGACTTATGATCAGTATATAGCTCAAATCTCTCTCCCAGAAGATAATGACGCCAAGCCTTGAGTGCATATACTATCGCTGCCAGCTCTAGATCATGAGTGGGATAATTCTTCTCATGCACCTTAAGTTGCCTACCACCAAAACATATAACTCTGCCTTCTTGCATCAGAACGGCGCCCAATCCCGTGCCACAAGCATCAGTGTACACGGTAAACATCTTACCACCATCGGGTAAAGCTAGAACTGGTGCTGAGGTAAGGGCTCTCTTGAGTCTCTGAAAAGCAAGCTCACAATCCATATCCCAAGCAAAAACTAAGTTCTTCTTTGTCAACTTAGTAAGAGGAGCGGATATCTTCGCGAAGTCCTTGATGAACTTCCGGTAAAAACCTGCAAGACCTAGAAAACTTCCCACTTCGGTTGCATTCCTTGGAGTCTTCCAATCCTGCACAGCAACTACTTTAGCGGGATCCACCGCCAAGCCTTGCTTAGATACTATATGCCCAAGGAACCGAACTTCCCTTCTCCAAAAGTGACACTTGGAGAACTTGGCCTTTAACTGATGCGCTCTAAGCGTATCCATCACCTCTACAAGATGCCTCGCGTGCTCTTCTTCATCCTTAGAGAAGATCATAATATCATCCACAAAGACCACGACAAACTTGTTCAAGAACTCTCGAAACACCCTACTCATCAAGTCCACGAAATACGCGGGTGCATTCGTCAAACCGAACGGCATAACAAGCCATTCGAAGAATCCATCTGGAGTTCTGAATGCAGTCTTGTCTATACTATCTTCAGCCACACTGAGCTGATGAAATCCAGTAGCAAGATCAAGCTGAGAGAAAACAGAAGCACCAACAAGCTGGTCAAAAAGATCATCAATCCTCGGTAATGGGTGTCTGTTCTTCTTAGTCAGCTTATTCAACTCTCTATAGTCCACACAAAGTCGAAGAGAACCATCTGCCTTAGTAGCAAACACCATAGGCGCTCCCCATTCGGATATACTTCGTCTGATGAAGTTCTTCTCAAGCAACTCCTTTACTTGCTTGCTGAGCTCCCGTCTCTCACGCGGAGCCATGTGCCGAACGGGCAAAGAAACAGGCTTAGCATTATCCACCAGATAAATGCGAAAATCAATCTCTCGTTTAGGGGGCAACCCCTTAACTTCTTAAAAAACATCTGGATAATCTCGGACCACCCTTACAGACTGAAGGGTTTCCTCTGACGAATCGAGAGATTCAAGATAGCACAACATGACGGGATTCTTCCGATTGCATGAAATCTCTAAGGTGTTGCCAAGGCGAGTCACAAGCCTCACAACCCTATGCTCACAATCAAGAATGGCTCCATGTCTAGACAGCCAATCCATGCCCAAAATCAATCCGTATCCCCTGAAACCAAGAACATACGCACTACACAAGAACTCTACACTGAGTATAGAGATCCTCAGATCCTCACATATCATAGATAGATGAGCAGAACCCCCAATGGGATTCGAAACACAAACGGGATCATCCACTAAGCTAGTACTAAGGTGCAAACTATCAACAAGATCAGATGAAATAAAGCTATGTGATGCACCAGAATCAAACAAGGTACGAACTGGAAGATCGGAAATATAAACAAGGTTCTCAACAGAAACACCACCTCGATCGGGAACTAGAGCGGTATTGAGAGCATGAACTTGCCCTCCTGAAGGTCCAACATGCTGAGTCTGTCCCTGCCCTTTCTTCTTCGGGCATTCCTTGCTGAAGTATCCAGTCTCACCACGAGAAAAACATCCACCACTAAGCTTCCTTTTCTTCTTCCTACAATCCTTAGCAAAGTGTCCAGGCGCACCACAGTAATTGCACTTTCCCTTGCCTTTGTTGTTGTTACCCTTCTTGTTCTTGCTCTGATTCCCCTGACTGCTTTGACCACCTTGATTGCCTTTACCCTGAGAATCAGTCTTCATTGCTTGAGTATCACTCGACTTGACCTCTTTCTTTCCATCACCCTGAAGTAGAGCCATATCGACCAAACTCTCAAAAGTAGCTCCATGCGGAATATGTGACATCGCCAAGCCCTGCAGCGACTCATTCAACCCTCTAGCGAATCGAAGAGCCTTCTTCTCAGGAGTGTTCACCATATCCAAACCAAAACGGGCCAGCTGATTAAACTTGTTCACATACTCCTTGACAGACATATCACCTTGCTTTAATGCAATGAACTTCTCCATCTGTAAATTTGCCTCAGCAGCAGATAGAAACTTGGCCACAAATCTAGCCCTCAAATCGGCCCAAGTCTCGACGGGACTCGTCCCATTGGTGACCTCCCACCAATAGGCTGCTTCGTCCTTCAAAAGCCACACTGTCAATAAGATATTCCTCTCGTCATCAATCCTAAAGATAGCAAACAAGTCCTCAGTGTCTTTTAGCCAATTCCTAGCTTCAACAATAGATTCCGTGCCTAGGAAATTCTTGCCTCCCATCGCCTTGAAGTCCTTACAAACCTTCGTGAACTCAACCTGAGGATGCTGAGGGGGAGGAGGAGGAAGAGGAGCCTCAGCAACTGGAGGGGGAGGAACAGGAACCACCGGAGGAGGGACATTAGGGGGAGGATTCTCAACTACAGGAGGAGGAGTGGGAGTAGGGTTTGCGGGGCCAGCTACCGCCCTAGCTTCTAGAAGTCTCCTATACCAGAGTGGTACGTTTACTCCATCCGGGATGGCAAGATTCTCAGCCATACTGAAACGAAAGATAAGATAAGATTAGGTCAAGGGAACGAAGGATAACGCTAATGGCTTTTTGGGGAATAGCCTTTTTAAATACTAGACTTTCCTTTGGAAAATACTTTATACTTGTTTTGAAAATAGTTTTCCAAAAGTCTTTTAAAAACTTTTTGTTCTTTCTTGTAAACTATATGCTCTGATACCAAATTTGTAACACCCCACCTCCGCTAGGGTCACTCTTTCGGGGGCACTAGCTTCTGGGGGGCGTTAGAACTGGGTAAGCATGCATAATGATATATCAAGGCAGAACAAGAACATAAATATATATGTAAAACAGAGTAAGTGAGAATAAAACGGCGGAATATCTCAAACTATCTCAAAACAAGTTTAGTACATCATAAAGTCAACTGCCAAAATAAACATGTCTAGTACATCATAAACAGAAATACTGAAATACATAGTGTTATCCCCAAAATAAAGATGATAAACCATAGCGAGCTCAATGTCCAGGCATACATGAGTTATCCAGCAAACAAGCAAGCGATCCAAGCTAAGCACCACTATTCCCTCCCTGAGAACCTGGGGGGGGGGGGGGAACGGAAGAAAAGAAGCGAAAGAAAACAGGTCAGTCAAAAAGACTGGTAAGCCCTACTACGATCAGTCTATCAACTAATAAAGTTAGCATCATGATGGAAACTGAGATGAACATACTGGCAATAGATAAAGGTGTCACCACATAAAGAAGATTAGGCTTTGCACCATAGTGTACTAGCAAACTAACATAACAGGTATTGATCCCTCAGCCCAAACTTTGGCCCAATAACATGAGGTGACCTTAATACAAGGCCCAGCCCAACGATCTAGTCGATCGGCTCCCTATAAACCTAACACGTCAAGTGTTGGTGTCCATACGACCCACATATGGTTGTAGTCAGACTGTGCTGGGTCCACCTTTGGGTGTATCAAGCCCTCGGGTGTCAACCCCAGACACCTAAGCAATAATGCACAGTCTAAACCTACTGGTACCCGTGCCTCGAGTTTGTCCAACACCGGACTACGTGCACGTCCGTAGCCCACCTGGACCCGCACCGCTGTACCACTCAGCCGTCGCTTTGGTCGCTTACATCCGTCCAGTAATCGTGCCCCCGCCCTAGCCTAGCCTCTAGGGTTGTGAATGATACCAAACTGGGATTACTGCTGGAACAGACCACGTTACTAGGGTTTTCTAAGAGGGTTAAGTGTGGTTTAACCCCTCACTAATCATGGATTAAATTAGTTAAGTGTAACCAACAGTTCACAACTTAACCCCATTTAATCCCTCGTATCCCCAAAATTGGTTAAGTATTAGTGGGCCATGACTTAACCCTAACCATGAGGCATTAATTAATTTAATGCACCCAACCTCTCACATTAGACCTTGTTGTGGTTACTAGTTAGGCCGGGCGGGTCCGGGTAGGTTTACACCACAACTTAGTCTAACCTCGGGTTTCACGTGCAACGTGACCAACTACTCACATTGGGTCCTATTGCTTGTAGCCACTAGTTAAGCCGGTCGGTTCCGGGTAGGTTTATGCTACAAACTCAACCCAACCTCGAGTTGGCCACACTTATGTTTTCTAAGTGTCATGTCCACTTTATTTTCAAAACATAATTACAAGTTTAACAAATACTTGGGTAGACCTAACTTAATAGGTAAATTCCCAAGGGGTAGACCTAACTTAATAGGTAAATTCCCAATCTTATATTTTCATGTATTTAAGTTTTACCCAAACCCCCCAACGTCATTCCATCGCTTACATATTCGTCATAACGCATAAAGGATAGGAAGAGGGAACTTGGCACAACATACATGATGAATCTTACATATCATAATAAACATGCATAACATGTTGGACTTGCATAACTTAGCATAGTGAACTTGCATAAACATGCATAACTTGTCAAACTTGCAAATCATGGCATAGTGAACTTGCATAAACATGCATAACTTGTTAAACTTGCAAATCATGGCATAATGAACTTGCGTAAACATGCATAACTTGTTAAACTTGCAAATCATGGCATAGTGAACTTGCATAAACATGCATAACTTATCAAACATGTGTAATATGGCATAGTGAACTCGCATAAGCATGCATAACTTATTAAACATGTACAACATGGCATAGTGAACTCGCATAAGCATGCATAACTTATTAAACATGTACAACATGGCATAGTGAACTCGCATAAGCATGCATAACTTATTAAACATGCATAAATCCCAACTTTCATCACATATTAACTTTAGAGTTTCTAAAATGAAGGTAAGAGGGCTTACAAATATTGTGAAGACACAAATCTACTAATAAAGATTGAGAAGCCCTTTATGCAAGCATAAAAACCCAAAACAAAGCTCCAATAAGAAACACCCTTAACAAAAATCCCAAAAACTCTAGCTTAGCAAAAAAACTTGCAACTTGATGATGTATGCAAGATAATGATCATTCATACAACTTAGAAATGCTTGTATGAATATCATAATCTTCATAGGAATGATTTATGAAGAGGGTGGAGGCTAGGGTTTTTAAGTGGAGGCCATATGAGAAATCAATTTGACATAGTTTGGTTGCTAGAATGAATAATGAGGTTTTAGGGTAGGATTAGGGTCTTATTTATAGAAGATTAAAGTGTTTTTAGCCCTAGGATTAACCCTAGGTTGAATTAGGTCCATCAGATTTCGGAACTCTCCAGAACCAAGCCACGCAACCAAGCCCAGATCAAAATTGGTGCGCCAGGCAAAACTACCCGGCCACCCCGTGTCGACAGGGCAGTCGACACCCTTAGACCCCTGTCGACATGCCTGTCGACTTGGGGGTCTTGGCGGGAGTTTTCCCGCCTGACGCCAGTTGTTCCCTAACCCTTGTTTTTAACTTAAAATTTAAATCTGTTTTTAATATGGAAATTTCTAAAAACTTCAATGGGCCTTAACTGGGTCATACGGACTCCGATTTTCGAAAACTCGGACTTTATTTCGTGTATTTTTCCGAGACGAACGCAATGACATAGCCCGTTTCCCTTGATTCAGATTTTTAAATTAAATTCTTCCTCGATTTACATTATTACCGGTTATTGAAAATACGGGTTGTTACAGTTATTGTATGCTTATTTCATGTCTCTTGTTTGTTACCCTTTTGTTTATGGGTTTGGGCTAATTTACTAGCCCAACATTTTATGTAATTTATGCGAACTTACCACGGGGATAGCGTTGGGGAAACATGAAAATTATGGCATAGATCTGTTCATGAGATGGTATATTTGGTATACCATTTATTGTGAGCATAATCAAAATGATAACTATAGCATGATTAAATTAAGATTAATTTAAATATAAAACTAGACATATATAGAAAATATGTGAATTTAGAAAAGACGAATATGCCTAACCCGAGGTTAGACTGAGTTATGGTGTAAAACTTCCCGGAATCGACCGGCACATCCAGTGACCACAACAAGACCTGTCTAATGTGCGTGGTTAGTGCATCAAGCCTAAAAAGGACCCGAGGTTAGACTGAGTTGTGGTGTAAAACTTCCCGGAACCGACCGACACATCTAGTGACCACAACAAGACCTGTCTAATGTGAGTGGTTGGTGCTTTAATGAATAAATCAAAGCTAAGTCAAGATTGGTAGGGTTAAGTCAATTAGGGGAAACACTTAACCGATTCAACATGTTAACTAAACTGATGGGTGGGGTTAGATAAACTTGGACACTTAACCAAATAAACATGTTGACTAGAAAACCCTAGTAATGGGGACCCATTTCAGCAGTAACCCACATAGATGTATCATTGTACCCTGAACTAGGCAGGGTGGGGCACGATTACTGGGATGATTATAAGCGGTCAAACATTGACGGTTGGTGCGTCGGTGTAGGTTCCGACGGTGTACAAGCATGCATGTACTCCAGAGTGGAAAAAGCAGGCATTGGGCATCAGTAGTATACACTGTGCATCTCGAATCGTGTCGGGTTGCCAACAGAGGGACCGATACACCCCATGGTGTGACCAACATAGGTATCTACAGTCAAGTGGGGGCGAATGACACATGATATGAATGCATGCGAGTAGGAGCCGATCATTAAGGGGATCGTTCGTTATGAACATGTGAGGCTGGTTGAACCAATGGTTAGTAGGTGCAGAGACTATTGTCATGGGTGCTATCACATGTTCATCTTATCTTATATTAGGGTGTTGTCCTACGTTCTGTTATTACTGTCATGATCCCTTTCCTTGTTTAAATACTAGTAATCACTGAACTTACCAGATTTATTGTCCGACCCATTTTCTTTCGTCCTCTTTTCTTCCGTCCCTCACCCCCCCTCCAGGTCTACAGGGAGGGAATACTCCAGCTTAGTCGGACTCTTTGTAAGCTTCAAGAAAGCAGATGTATGATTGGGACTCTCTTACCTCGACTATGGCTTTTGGACACTACACTTGGGGATTTATGAAGTTTTATTTACGGTTTATGCTTCTTTATTAAATAATCAAGACAAATATTATGATGTAATGTTTTGGAAGTTATTTTGAGACAATTTGCTATAATGCCTTTTGTATTGAACCCGCGTATGCAATAAATGTTTGATTTCCGCTGCTTATATTTATCTGTCTTGTAAATTTTTCTGTGTCTTGTACCTATAACCCTCCACCAAAGTTAAGGCATTCCCTTTGTGATTGACCTTAACGGAGGTGGGGTGTTTCAAGAATGGAAGTGCTTAGGCGGCTTCTTAGAAAATGTGAGATTTAGGCTAGGCACTACTAGCCTATTCATCGGTGTTCAAGAACTTATCATACATGCAGCGCTGAGTCAGCAATGAATGTGGTTAAGAAAACAGTACAGATTCATGAACGAATCTAGCCAAATCTGGAGTGGGGTCAACCCTGGGATCGACCGCCATGTGTGTGTGTCGATGCTAGGGTCGACCCCCTATGTTTGTGTCGACCCCGAGGTCGACCCCTGGGTCCAATGAGCCTTTCTGTGCAGATGTTTACTGTTTTGACGTTTTTTATTTTAAATTTTTTATTAATATCATGTTATACTCTCTTTGCTTTATTTTAAATATTGTATTTACATATAATCTTCTTATATGTATACAAAACTTCAAATGACCATTTTATGCATGTGTATATATGTATATATATATATATATACACACATAACTTTTATTTGGTTTTTAAAATTCAAATGGTGGTATACGTTATTTAATTTTTACCATATTTTTTTGATTGCAGCCTAATTTTGAACTTTTCTCTTGTGTGTGTATATATATATTTTGCACATATATACATATATATATTCTCATATACATATATTTTTCTACAATTCCTTATATGTATATTTTTCTTTATATGTGCATTTACACATATTTTCTCTTTAGAACATGTGTTATCTTAGTCGTTCCCTTAAAACAAAAATATTGTGTTGGCGGGGATCAAACCTTGCACCTCTCACTTGAAAGCCATATGTTCTAACCAACTGGACTACTTAGGCTTTTGGTAACAAGGCTTAGAACAATGGTGGTCATTGTTCTTTTCTTATTCCTCATTTCATATTTCACAATATTTCATTTAAACCATTGCATGTACCCTTATCGATTTGCATGCATCTTTCTCTTCTTTTTCAATGCATGTATTTATTACATGTAATCATATATTATCATTATTTTATTCTTCTTTTATATATTTATGTCAATGCATATATATACACATATGCACTTTTATTTTCAATAAAATACGGGGAGTTACATGTCCCTTCTAATTTTGGCCCTAATCAACAGCTTCTAGTGTTCCTTGGTGAATTTGGAATCAACTAAAAGAGGGATGATCTTGTCGGTCTCGTCGCTTGTTGCGCTGCTCCAAATCAGGAGACTTTTCCTTTTGGCTTTAGATACGTGCTATTTTGTATCCCTAGATCTCCTTTTTATTATTATTTTGGAATCAAAGGAAGTATACAATTACTTAAACGAAAGCTGCAAGTTTAATTACTCATTTAGAGACATCAAGATCGATCTTATACTCTTATAAAGAGAACTAATTTTGTTATCCCTTCGTTGCGTTGATTTTTTGCCTAATTTTATTGTGCGTCGTCAATATTTGTGCGTAAAATTAAAGTTTTCCCCTTTCCACGAATCATTTCATGATAACATATGATATGAACATAAGCTTTGGGATGTGGATAGTAGGAATGATTAAACCAAAATGAATCGTTAAAGCCGAAAACAATTTGGATAAGAAGAATAAAAGTTGAGGGAAAACTAAAAAAATTAGGGGATAATTTGCAGCTTCTAGTTTTAGTTCGCGTATAAGATAACATTGCTTTTGTAACATGTACAACTGACTTAACCTATGTCTTTTGAGACGGATTTTTTATATGCTTTGCTTATGAAGACTGAACTGATCTTGTCTTGAATGTGAATGATACTTGATGTGTTAATATAACATTTCGGATTAGTTTCCTTGTATGAATGCAGCAGAATACAATTATTATTGAAGAAGTTGGCCGTGGGAGAAAACATTTCAGTTGTTGTTGGCAACTTCATATGGAGAAAAGTTTTCTATTGCACTTATCATCTGTTTAGGCAATTTTTTTCTTTTGCCAATGCTAATTTTTGAATTGCTTTATATTAACACGAATTATGTAACACCCCGAGTATTTTATAACAGTGAAATTCTCGAATTAAAGTATAATAAATTTCAAATCAAAGTATTAAGGGAAACGGGATATGCCATTGCGTTCGTCTCGGAAAAATACGCGAAATAGAGTCCGAGTTTTTGAAAAACGGAGCCCGTATGACCAAATTATGGCCCGATGAAGTTTCAGAAAATTCAAATTTCGAAAATAGATTTGAATTTCAGCCCAATCAGAGTAGGCGGGAAAATTCCCGCCTAAACCCACCAGGGCGACCTGGGGGTCGATCCTAGGGTCGACCTGCCAGGCCAGGTCGACCTGGGAGTCGACCTAGGTGTCGACCTGCCCAGGCAGGTCGACTCTAGAGTCGACCTGGGGGTCGACTGGGGAGTCGACCTGGCCCCTGACCCAGGTCGAACCCAGCCCCCCTGGCTGGCCTAGTCCGTGTTTAGTCAATTTTCTGAGCCTTGCCTTGTCACTAGGGCTAGGTGTCATCTCCTGATTGGCCTTTCCTTTTAACGAACGGCTATTATTAAACCAAGCTCCATCGACGGTCTAAATTAACTTAAAAACTCTATAAAAAGGACCTAAGACTAACCCTAATTCACCCAAACTAAAATGGAGATGAGACCGTCATGTTGCTGAGGAGAGACTAAGGATAGCCGTCAGAAATAGAGAGACAATTAGGAGATAATTCAAAGCTTAAAGCAACGTCAAATCAGTCAGAGCAACGCCTACAACAAAGGATAGCATCTCCAAATTCAGAATTCAGATTCCTGAATTGAAGATTCGTCATACGTTGTAAGTAGAGTGCTATTCCGATGTGAATTAAATAATTGTGTTGACTTGTGTAAAGTAAGAAATGGAATTGTGGCGATAATAATCTATATTTGTACGTTGCTTTGATGCCAAACGATTTGGGAATATTATGGTATACGATTGGATATTTGCAAGTACGCGATTTGCGTTGGAAGTTAACAACGAAATGGAATTGTGGCAATAATAACCTATATTTGTATGTTATTTTGATTCTAAACGATTTGGCAATGCTATGGTGTACGATTGGATTCATACAAGTATATGGTTTATGTTGACAACCACATGTTGTGGAATTTTAATTGGGATTCATGCAAGCATATGATTCATATTGAAAACTACATGTTTGTGGTAGTTATTTACAACACCCATTTGATAATTGCAGTATATGATTCATGTTGAAAATAACAACTATGTGTTGTAATAGTTTATTTGAAATTCATGCAAGGAAATGATTTATTGTTATGCCAACATGATGTATAATTCTATGGTCATCTTTAGTGTAATTTGGTCCATTTGAGTATTATGATTCATATGAAGTTATGTTGGAATTGGCATTATAGTTCAAGTATAAAAATCATGCTTTTGTGATAGTGACAAAAGCAAACATCTTTGTAAGCTTGTATTAATTTTATGACTAAACTATGTTTGTTATTATGCCTAGTTGAAAACATGTTTGTAGGCTTATGTTGTTATCATAATCATATGATAATATGTGTGACACTGTAATGACCCGCATTTTTAGAGATGGAATAATTAATTAATTTAATTATTTAATATCGTTATAGCGATATCGAGAACCATAATTAAATAATTTTGAATATTTAAAATGAATAATAAATTATAAATATCGAAATAGTCAGAAATAGTAGAATTCACAATAAAGTGTGAATTGAATAGTATACGAGATGTGGTTGAGTTTCGATTCGAAATATAAGAACGAATATATTCAATCGACGATAGTTTGAACGTATAATTATAATATAATTAAAATAGAGCGCGTAACAACGCGGTAGTTCGCTATTTGGCGATTTGAACTTCAACAGAATGTACATGATTCGTTTTAAATCGGATTTCTGTGAAACAAGAAACGTGTGGAGCTGGTGGAGTATATCTTTCTAGTGGAAGAGAAAAATCAGGATTTCGTCGTGTAGATTTTGATGTATGTCCAAATCAAACTTTAGAAAAGTCGCTGTGGAATTCCTTTATAATTTATAAAGGAATTATTTATATTTTAAAAAGGAATTTCAATATAAATCGAATATCGGGTTGACCCAGAAGTGAATATCAAGTTAGAAATGCATATAGGAATATTCTGAAGCTGTACGGTATTCCATGTGAATATAGACAAGAATATTTAATTTTAAATATTTAATTTTAAATATTTAATTTAATTATATTTAAATATATTTATATATTTAAATAGGCTATTTAAAGCTTAAAAATAGCCACTTTTGCAAACGAAGTCGGAATTCGACGAAACCAGTTTTGTTGGATCCGCAATGTCAAACTATTGTTAGATTCCAAGTTTCGTGATTTTTAGAGTCACCGTGTGGCCGTACGGATTTTTAGAGTGAAAAACAGTCAGTATTTTGATGGTTAAAAATACGCTGTGTGAGCATACGAAGTCGGATTTCGACGAAACCAGTTTCGTTGGGACCATAATGTCGAGGTGTAGCTGCATGTCCATTTTCATGATTTTTGGGTATCGTGTGTGACCATACGGATTTTTAGAAGACGGTTACAAACAACGATTCAATATAAGTGTATATAAAATCAAATAAAAAATTAATATAACTACCCTATATAATGTGTAACAACCCGTATTTCGATAACAGGTTAAAACGAGAATCAAGGCAGAATTTAATTTTAAATTCTGAATCAAGTAAAATGGGCTGTGCCATTGCGTTCGTCTCGGAAAAATACACGAAATAGAGTCCGAAATTTTGTAAATCGGAGTCCGTATGACCCGGTAAAGGCCCAAAGAAGTTTTCGGGAAATTTGAGTTTCGAAACATACAGAGATGGGTCCAGGCGGGAAAATTCACGCCCAGACAAGTAGACTTGGCTGTCGACAGGGCTGTCGACAGGCATGTCGACAGGGCTGTCGACTTGCCCTGTCGGCTGATTCTGGCCTGGTGCACCTATTTTCTATCTTGGCTAGGTTTTTGGGCCTGGTTTGAAATCTGACGGTTCAGGTTGGTCCTAGGGTTAATCTAAGGGTCCTAACTTGCCTAATCTTCTATAAATAAGCCCCTAAACCCCCCTAAACCCTCATTATTCACTCATGTAACTAAACTATGGCCAAATTTCTACTCTCATGGCCTCCACTCAACTATCCTAGCCTCCACTTCATTCCTATGAGAGGTTTCATGATCATGAGAGTATTAGAGAGTCCCTATGTGAGTATGAGAGCTTCTCAAGTTGATTTCAAGGCAAAAGCTTTGATCGTTGTTCATAAAGATAGTGTTTTTGTTGATTTGGAGGGTTCATCTTTGGGTTTTTGGGTGATGGTATGCATAGGCTTCATCACAAGCTTTAGTTTAATCGATTTAGGCCTTCATAGCAATGTAAGCCCTTCCCTACTCTTAGATATTAACTATGAAGTTAAATGTTCATGTTGAAAGTTTGGGTTTGATTTATTAGAATGATGCATGCTATCATGTTATGCAAGTTTATGAAGTCATTATCTTGATCTTATGAGCCAAAAGCCACAACCTTTATGTTGAAATGTTGCATTATGCAACATAAGAATCTTCATAATCATTATGTCAACTTGCATATGAAGTCATAATCCGTATATGATGATATATGCGAGTTTCTAGCCATCATTCCATGTCTTTTGTCACCATGATTCGCTTATGTGCCAAGTTTGGGTTTATGCATGTTTTTGAGGCTTAAGAATGTAACATGCAAGCTAATGAACACATTTGTGCCTCATTTGCCACCATGATTAACTTGTGGCTTAATACCCATTTTTGACATTCCTTTGCCAAGTCTCTTCTTTTAATCCATTGCGTTGTCGCGAACGTATATGCGAGTTTAAAAGCGTTGGGTTATGTTATGGGTAATTTCTAATGACATGAAAATACAACTTGAAAACATGGCTTGAAATATAACATGGAAGTTGACATGTAAGTATGCATAAAAACATAAGCTTGGGAATTTACCTATTAAGTTAGGTCTACCCATTGGGAATTTACCTATTAAGTTAGGTCTACCCAATTGCTTGAAAACTTGACTATGTACATGACACTAGACTAAACATGAAAGTGGCCAACTCGAGGTTGGGTTGAGTTTGCAACGTAAAACTACCCGGAACCGACCGGCCTAACTAGTAGTGGCAAACAATAGGACTCAACGTGAGAAGTTGGTCATGTTGTGCTTGAACCCGAGGTTAGACCAAGTTGTGGTGTAAAGCTACCCGGAACCGACCGGCTTAACTAGTAACCACAACAAAGTCTAATGTGAGAGGTTGGGGTGCATTAAGTAATTAATGTCACATGATAGGGTTAAGTTAATTTGATTAATGACTCTTAACCAAATATGACATGGATAAAGGGGTTAAGTAAATTGATTAGGCTAATGATACTTAACAAAACATGACAAGGTTGGGTAGGTTAAGTGATTTGATTTGCCTAATGACACTTAACCATTTTTATACGACTAGTGGACGGGGATTAAGTTAACCAATACTTAATCAATCCAACATGATAACTTGATAAGGTTAAGTGGGATCGGGTTTTATTTCTTAATGACACTTAACCATGCAAGGTGATTAGGGGATGGGGTTAAGTAATTTACACTTAACTAGTCCGACTCGGTAATTAGATGGGGTTAAGTAATCCACACTTAACTAATCTAAACACGGTAATTCGATGGGGTTAAGTTAAACACTTAACCAATTTAAACTTGGTAATTCAATAAGGTTAAGTAACCAATACTTAACCAACTTAACGTGATAATTTAATGGGGTTAAGCAGCTTATACTTAACCAATTATACATGATGACTTGATGGGGTTAAGTAACCTACACTTAACCAATCTAATACGCGGACCTGATAAGGTTAAGTCACAAGACCTTTTTAGAATATACTTAACCATTGTAGTACGATTAGAGGATGGGGTCAAGCCAACCTATACTTAACCAATCTAACTCGTTAATTTGATGAGGTTAAGTTAAACTATACTTAACCAATCTAACGTGAAAACATGATAAGGCTAAGTCACGAATCGTTTGAATGTGCTTGACCGATATGACTCAGTAATTAGATAAGGTCAAGTTAATACATATACTGAACCAATCTAAAATGATAATTAGATAAGGTTAAGCCATGAATTGCTTGATATACTTAACCAACTTGACACATGGTTTGTAGAGTTAAGTTTTGGACTTGGATACTTAGCCAATTTTGACGTGGTTTGTAGACGGGTTAAGTTGTGAACTTAAGTGACACTTAACCCATTAGATAAACCCTAATTCAGAGGATTAGGTAAATAACCATAGTTAACAAGGATTATGGAAATAAGGCTAAGTGGTAAACCTTAGTTAAAAGAAACTAAGTAATAATTCTTAGCCAAGGAAATTTGGACCACCTCTTAGATAGATGAGTAACCCGATACGGTAGGTCATCGTTTAAGTATACGTGTAGGAGCAGGCTATCTGATTTAGATAAAGGCTCCAGCGAACTGGGTAACGAAGCAGCGGCTTCGGGGAACGTGAGGATATTCTTGGGATCCCTCTGTGAGCTGCCAGGTCATTATACTAGGCTCACGAGAGGTTGAGGTCTGCGGTAGAAGAACCAAGAATATGCCTTGGTTGCTATGCGAGCAACCTAAAGACTGGGGTGGATAGCAGTGAGTCGACGAATACATAAGGTGCCCGAGATAGCAAGTTCGTCGATCATCTACCATCTTAAGTCAAGCGTGTACGTACGGAAAGGCAGGGAACACCCAACAGACCATGATTGCTATCTAATTATGGGTGAGGTAGGCCGTAGGATGTGGGCTGGCCGGAGTGTAGTTCTCATGCGAGATTGTCTCTTGTGTTGCCTTTCACTAGTTGAGGGAGGGGTCTCATGGGACCATAGCCACGTGTAGAAAAGCAGACATTAGTATCTGCATCGGTAGATAAATCTAAAGCTCCCGACCGAGTCCTGTATTTCTTGTTTTGCCCTGTGACAGGACTCGGATGGCACGATGTGATACATGTGCATACAGTTATAGAAAAACGATTCACGATGAATGCGTGGGAAAAAGGGCGCGGTTGACGGTTAGCGTAATCCCTAGTGGCCTAGGTGGTTTAACCCAAACCGAAATACGAAAGCGTGCAATAGGTAAGCGTAATCCCTAGTGGTGCTAGGTGGCGTAAGTCCTAGTAGTTCAAACGATGATTCATATGGAAGAGCCTAGCTAGAACAAGGGTGACAGTCCAAACGATTTCAAGGATAATACGGCATGAGGAAGCCCGTACGAGGTACGGCAAAGGACTGAACTTATATATATGGAAAGAAACATACGAGTTGAGTAACTATATATGCGATATATTAGGTTGACATGGATCATTACACGACTTTGAGCAAGGGACATTCATGGTTAACACATGACGCGGGTTGGGATACTAGTACGATCGGTGCAGAGCAGATATATAGGATAGATACCATGGGACGTTATACGTGATAGATATCTTGGGATATTATACTTGATAGGAACCTGACGATGTGATACCTTGTTTTGTCTTGACATCGTAATGTATCATGACATCTTAGTTTACCTGAGTTCAGTAGTTCATCCTGTTATTTTGATTTAGCTTATCTATCTTGTTATCATGCTTATGTTCATCTCAGTTTCTCATGTCAGTTAACTTTACTAGTTTTTATACTAATAGTAGATAGGGCTTACTCAGTCTTTTTGACTGACCCGTTTTGTTTCGCCTCTTTTCTTCCGTTCCCCCCAGGTTACAGGGAGGAAATACTGCTGTTTAGTTTGGACTTCTTCTGCTTGAAGGTCATCGTGGATGTCTTGGATTTTCTTGGCTATGGCTACTTTACTGTCTTTATTTGGGGAATAATTTATGAAAAACTCTTTATGCTTCTTTACTATCGCAAGACAGGTTTTGATGTACTCTGATGTAAAAGGCTTTAGATCTTAATTATAAATGTTTATGAAAGTTCGATTTTACTTCCGCTATTTTATATGTTCTGTCTTGTGATATTTCTGTGCATGTTTACCAATAATGCCCCTCTAAAGCTAGTGCATTCCTTTGTGAGTGACCCTAGCGGAGGCGGGGTGTTACACGTGGTATCAGAGCAGAAGGTTACCAGACTGGGCAAAAGTCTTTAAAGACCTTCTGAAAACTATTTGAAAATCGTTTATAAAGAAGCATTTTTCAAGAAAAGTTTGTTTTAAAAAGGCTATTCCCCAAAAGCCATTAGCACCATTCTTTGATTCCTTGATTGAATCTCATTTCCTTTCTTTCCTCCATCCGTGGTCACAGTAGTTCTCACTGTGACTAATCTTTGTCTAGCCACGTAGGTGTTTCCCGTACGATGGAGGTGGTTCTCGAGAGACCCATTGCCGTGTTACAAGAAAGGATAATAAAGAGTAAGGGTAAAGGATACGAGTTTAAGGACGAGCAACTTGTTGGTATGGATCAACCCAGAATGAGAAAGAAAGATGAACAATGAAACCCATGACGAGAGAGTACCTTTGGTATGGTGAAACGGGACGGATAGTTAAGTATCATGGGACAGGGACAAGATCATCAGGAGGGCAATAGTATGCTCTCATTTCTAGGGTACCTCAGAGGAAGGGTAAGGATCTTGTTAAAGGTTTAGTTTTTTTCTTCCCTATCATCCCGTCGGGACTTTGTTTTGATCACCGCATCTTTTAAGTCCGCTTCGATAGTTGAGTCTCTGCACCTTAGTACTAGTATAATAGAGGATCCCGTTTTTGTCTCAAGTCCTATTGGAAGATCGGTCCATTTATTCATGACTTGTTTGGATTTGAGAATGTCTATGCCAAGTATTGAGCTTGGAAATAATGCTTATGTTTATAAGCTATGGATGGATTCTAAGGATGAAGTGGTTATCCAGTAAGGGGTGCCACTCTCGGTTTTAGAAGGAGGGTAGTTAGACCCTTGGCTTGTTTTGGTAATACCCTTGAAGTATCGCGTAACCTTTTGGGTTCTGTCATGATTAGTTACTTAGAATCCCTAGATGCCTTTGTTGGAAATTAGAAACCCGATCGAGTGGTGTTTGCTAGTAGGACGGATGGTCTACTTCACTTGTGCATGGGTTATGGGAATTACCCTAGTAAGTGCGCATGGCAACCTGTCTACTTTCAAGAGAAAGTTTTTCTACGTGGAATACCTTGTGGTACGAGGTCCAGGATTCACTAATGAAATTTTGGAAAGCTTGCGTGAAATCATGAGTACGCAGTCCTGTTTGCGCCAAGTGTTCTAGAAGAAGAAGAAGTGCAAGTGGAATGGGAGGCGACGAGGGAATGAGTTCCAACCCATGTTATGGAAACGGGAAATCATGAAGTCATGGGACGGTCAAGGCACGATGGAACTAAGCTCAAGGAGATGCGACTCAGAAGACTGAAGACTAGTTGCGCGCATGATATCTCTTTTTAAGAGTATATCCTCGATCCCTGTTTTCTGTTGAGCTTGCTTGTAGGCTATCTTTTATGGATATCCCCTCGGTCCTATTTCTGTTACAAACCCCGTAAGGAGTTTGTTTTGTTTATCTTCTCGACCCTGTTTCAGGGAATCTTAGGTAGAACCCTATGGATGTAAACATGTATTTGAAACATGTTATGGTTGATATGGTTGCAAATGGTTGCAAGTGGTTGCTCGTGGATGCGCGAATACACATTAGATACTAGCTCAACTCGGTTACATTTCATATTGCATATGCATGAGTATTTATACTTGCTTATGGATGAATTTGAATGTGTTATCATGCGGATGTTGCATATGAATGAATGATTGTGCACGCATATAGTATTTACATGACTAGGGCTATTTGCATACATGTTGGATTCATGGCACTAAACATACTTTGCATTAGAAAGATTTTTCAGGCCTGACCATTAGCATTAGCTAAGGAACATGTACACACACGTTTTGCATACATTCGTAAAACATTAGAAGTCGTCTAAGGAAAATGGTTGCTTGTGGATGATGTTTTGAGTAGATGGATGATGGATGGTAGGATATGTTCTTCCTAACTTGGAGATTTCGGGGACGAAATCCTAAAAGGTAGGGAGAATGTAACAACCCATATTTCGATAACAGGTTAAAACGAGAATCAAGGCAGAATTTAATTTTAAATTCTGGATTATGTAAAACGGGCTATGCCATTGCGTTCGTCTCGGAAAAATACGCGAAATAGAGTCCGAAATTTTGTAAATCGGAGTCCGTATGACCCGGTTAAGACCCAAAGAAGTTTTCGGGAAATTTGAATTTCGAAACATACAGAGATGGGTCCAGGCGGGAAAATTCCCGCCCAGACAAGTCGACTTGGCTGTCGACAGGGCTGTCGACAGGCATGTCGACAGGGCTGTCGACTTGCCCTGTCGGCTGATTCTGTCCTAGTGCACCTATTTTCTATCTTGGCTAGGTTTTTGGGCCTGGTTTGAAATCTGACGGTTCAGGTTGGTCTAGGGTTAATCTAAGGGTCCTAACTTGCCTAATCTTCTATAAATAAGCCCCTAAACCCCCCTAAACCCTCATTATTCACTCATGTAACTAAACTATGGCCAAATTTCTACTCTCATGGCCTCCACTCAACTATCCTAGCCTCCACTTCATTCCTATGAGAGGTTTCATGATCATGAGAGTATTAGAGAGTCCCTGTGTGAGTATGAGAGCTTCTCAAGTTGATTTCAAGGCAAAAGCTTTGATCTTTGTTCATAAAGATAGTGTTTTTGTTGATTTGGAGGGTTCATCTTTGGGTTTTTGGGTGATGGCATGCATAGGCTTCATCACAAGCTTTAGTTTAATCGATTTAGGCCTTCATAGCAATGTAAGCCCTTCCCTACTCTTAGATATTAACTATGAAGTTAAATGTTCATGTTGAAAGTTTGGGTTTGATTTATTAGAATGATGCATGCTATCATGTTATGCAAGTTTATGAAGTCATTATCTTGATCTTATGAGCCAAAAGCCACAACCTTTATGTTGAAATGTTGCATTATGCAACATAAGAATCTTCATAATCATTATGTCAAATTGCATATGAAGTCATAATCCGTATATGATGATATATGCGAGTTTCTAGCCATCATTCCATGTCTTTTGTCACCGTGATTCGCTTATGTGCCAAGTTTGGGTTTATGCATGTTTTTGAGGCTTAAGAATGTAACATGCAAGCTAATGAACACAGTTGTGCCTCATTTGCCACCATGATTAACTTGTGTCTTAATACCCATTTTTGACATTCCTTTGCCAAGTCTCTTCTTTTAATCCATTGCGTTGTCGCGAACGTATATGCGAGTTTAAAAGCGTTGGGTTATGTTATGGGTAATTTCTAATGACATGAAAATACAACTTGAAAACATGGCTTGAAATATAACATGGAAGTTGACATGTAAGTATGCATAAAAACATAAGCTTGGGAATTTACCTATTAAGTTAGGTCTACCCATTGGGAATTTACCTATTAAGTTAGGTCTACCCAATTGCTTGAAAACTTGACTATGAACATGACACTAGACTAAACATGAAAGTGGCCAACTCGAGGTTGGGTTGAGTTTGCAACGTAAAACTACCCGGAACCGACCGGCCTAACTAATAGTTGCAAACAATAGGACTCAATGTGAGAAGTTGGTCATGTTGTGCTTGAACCCGAGGTTAGACCAAGTTGTGGTGTAAAGCTACCCGGAACCGACCGGCTTAACTAGTAACCACAACAAAGTCTAATGTGAGAGGTTGGGGTGCATTAAGTAATTAATGTCACATGATAGGGTTAAGCTAATTTGATTAATGACTCTTAACCAAATATGACATGGATAAAGGGGTTAAGTAAATTGATTAGGCTAATGATACTTAACAAAACATGACAAGGTTGGGTAGGTTAAGTGATTTGATTTGCCTAATGACACTTAACCATTTTTATACGACTAGTGGACGGGGATTAAGTTAACCAATACTTAATCAATCCAACATGATAACTTGATAAGGTTAAGTGGGATCAGGTTTTATTTCTTAATGACACTTAACCATGCAAGGTGATTAGGGGATGGGGTTAAGTAATTTACACTTAACTAGTCCGACTCGGTAATTAGATGGGGTTAAGTAATCCACACTTAACTAATCTAAACACGGTAATTCGATGGGGTTAAATTAAACACTTAACCAATTTAAACTTGGTAATTCAATAAGGTTAAGTAACCAATACTTAACCAACTTAACGTGATAATTTAATGGGGTTAAGCAACTTATACTTAACCAATTATACATGATGACTTGATGGGGTTAAGTAACCTACACTTAACCAATCTAATACGCAGACCTGATAAGGTTAAGTCACAAGACCTTTTTAGAATATACTTAACCATTGTAGTACGATTAGAGGGTGGGGTCAAGCCAACCTATACTTAACCAATCTAACTCGTTAATTTGATGAGGTTAAGTTAACCTATACTTAACCAATCTAACGTGAAAACATGATAAGGCTAAGTCACGAATCGTTTGAATGCGCTTGACCGATATGACTCAGTAATTAGATAAGGTCAAGTTAATACATATACTGAACCAATCTAAAATGATAATTAGATAAGGTTAAGCCATGAATTGCTTGATATACTTAACCAACTTGACACATGGTTTGTAGGGTTAAGTTTTGGACTTGGATACTTAGCCAATTTTGACGTGGTTTGTAGACGGGTTATGTTGTGAACTTAAGTGACACTTAACCCATTAGATAAACCCTAATTCGGAGGATTAGGTAAATAACCATAGTTAACAAGGATTATGGAAATAAGGCTAAGTGGTAAACCTTAGTTAAAAGAAACTAAGTAATAATTCTTAGCCAAGGAAATTTGGACCACCTCTTAGATAGATGAGTAACCCGATACGGTAGGTCATCGTTTAAGTATACGTGTAGGAGCAGGCTATCTGATTTAGATAAAGGCTCCAGCGAACTGGGTAATGAAGCAGCGGCTTCGGGGAACGTGAGGATATTCTTGGGATCCCTCTGTGAGCTGCCAGGTCATTATACTAGGCTCACGAGAGGTTGAGGTCTGCGGTAGAAGAACCAAGAATATGCCTTGGTTGCTATGCGAGCAACCTAAAGACTGGGGTGGATAGCAGTGAGTCGATGAATACATAAGGTGCCCGAGATAGCAAGTTCGTCGATCATCTACCATCTTAAGTCAAGCGGGTACGTACGGAAAGGCAGGGAACACCCAACAGACCATAATTGCTATCTAATTATGGGTGAGGTAGGCCGTAGGATGTGGGCTGGCGGGAGTGTAGTTCTCATGCGAGATTGTCTCTTGTGTTGCCTTTCACTAGTTGAGGGAGGGGTCTCGTGGGACCATAGCCACGTGTAGAAAAGCAGACCTTAGTATCTGCATCGGCAGATAAATCTAAAGCTCCCGACCGAGTCCTGTATTTCTTGTTTTGCCCTGTGACAGGACTCGGATGGCACGATGTGATACATGTGCATACAGTTATAGAAAAACGATTCACGATGAATGCGTGGGAAAAAGGGCGCGGTTGACGGTTAGCGTAATCCCTAGTGGCCTAGGTGGTTTAACCCAAACCGAAATACGAAAGCGTGCAATAGGTAAGCGTAATCCCTAGTGGTGCTAGGTGGCGTAAGTCCTAGTAGTTCAAACGATGATTCATATGGAAGAGCCTAGCTAGAACAAGGGTGACAGTCCAAACGATTTCAAGGATAATACGACATGAGGAAGCCCGTACGAGGTACGGCAAAGGACTGAACTTATATACATGGAAAGAAACATACGAGTTGAGTAACCTATATATGCGATATATTAGGTTGACATGGATCATTACACGACTTTGAGCAAGGGACATTCATGGTTAACACATGACGCGGGTTGGGATACTAGTACGATAGGTGCAGAGCAGATATACAGGATAGATACCATGGGACATTATACGTGATAGATATCTTAGGATATTATACTTGGTTGGATCCTGACGATGTGATACCTTGTTTTGTCTTGACATCGTAATGTATCATGACATCTTAGTTTATCTGAGTTCAGTAGTTCATCCTGTTATTTTGATTTAGCTTATCTATCTTGTTATCATGCTTATGTTCATCTCAGTTTCTCATGTCAGTTAACTTTACTAGTTTTTATTCTAATAGTAGATAGCGCTTACTCAGTCTTTTTGACTGACCCGTTTTGTTTCGCCTCTTTTCTTCCGTTTCCCCCCCGGGTTACAGGGAGGAAATACTGCTGTTTAGTTTGGACTTCTTCTGCTTGAAGGTCATCATGGATGGCTTGGACTTTTCTTGGCTATGGCTACTTTACTGTCTTTATTTGGGGAATAATTTATGAAAAAGTCTTTATGCTTCTTTACTAGCGCAAGACAGGTTTTGATGTACTCTGATGTAAAAGGCTTTAGACCTTAATTATAAATGTTTATGAAAGTTCGATTTTACTTCCGCTATTTTATATGTTCTGTCTTGTGATATTTCTGTGCATGTTTACCAATAATGCCCCTCTAAAGCTAGTGCATTCCTTTGTGAGTGACCCTAGCGGAGGCGGGGTGTTACATAATGCCATCAACTGTCTAACCCTAAAGTGATTTTCATTTTCGATCAAACATATTTTTGGCCGTCATATTCTCTTCAGGAAATTCCTTTTCTTTCTTTCAATCTTTAGAAATCCAAATAAATTCATAGAAAATAAATAAAATTGAAATAGAGGTATGTTTGAGTTCCTCTTGGAGTTTCCTTCGCCCCAGCACCAGTTTCACAGTACTCGACGCAAGGAATGGCAATTCGAAAATGCCACAGTGGTATTAGGGTTTAGATTTTTGGCTAAGTGAAGCAAGAATAGAGGAAGCCGATTGTTTATTTGGGTTCAGTGTTTGAATTAGCATGAACTGGGGTTTTTTTTGTGGAGTACGGTGGCAAGTGGGGTGGTCCGACGTCGTACAGGCCTGGAGGGGGGTTGCGAGAAGAAAGGAGGCGAGTGGGTCGAGACGGGTATGAGCAGGAAGTGGAGTCAAAGTGGAGTACGATGGTGGTGGTTTAGCGAAGAACCGTGATGTGTTGAGGGAGAAAAGGGGGTTCGAAGTTGGGTGTTTGGGTTCGGTTGATTACAGGAAGCTACGGTAGGAATGAGGAAGAAGGAGGGAGGGTGCTGGTCACGTGGGAGTGGTGAGTGGATAAGGGGATGATGTGGAAAGTGGATAAGGTTTATTAAAGTAATTATCCATTTATTTTATACCGTTCAAATTGTACAAACTTCGTAATGTCATAACTTCGTCATACGATATCAGATTGACGAACCGTAAGTTGCTTTGGGATCGTATGAACGGGAGCAACACAGTGGGACTGACCGCGAGTCAATCCGAGCTCGTTACAATTTATGGAGAAATAAATTGTTCGACTGAATCAATGAACCAAAACCGATATTTATCGGTTAACGCGCATATGTGAGTAAAACTCACCAACTCTGAACAGTTTATAATTTCATGTTGTATTTTTAGAACTGTTAGAAATTGTCTGATTTACTATGTGTTGACTGTTTGATTTAACTGCTAGTCAGTTAGTTAAATTTCTATATTGATTTTTCTTAACAGAATGTATCATATGGAACTGAAAGTGATGTTATCTATATTTTCTAACATCTGTGATGCAGGGAGACAGGTTGGAGGAATCCGACTGGATTCCTCAACAGTTATTTTATTATTTTTCATATATTTTGATATATGATGTGAATTATAACATGTTGTTGATTGTGTGTGTATGGACGATATTGGACATCGTAATTTGATATGTTGAAACACCGTAACATACCGGAATGTTGATAAAGGGATATTTTCAAAGTGATATTGAAAACAGAATATTTATAAATTGAAATATTTATAAATAAGAGATATTTATAAATTTGAATATTTATAAATAAGGAATATTTATAAATTAGGATACTTATAAATAGGAGATATTTTAAAAAGGAAAATAAATTCAAAACATTTCTTTTTTAAGGGAAAGGCCTGTGTGGCGAGTTTGGGGTTTTCCCGATGCTCCCGTTACAATGGAGGTTATGGCGAATTTTTCAGAAAATTTAAGGAGTTAGAATATTTCAAGAATAAATTTGAAAAGGGAATATTTGTAAACCATTTACAAATAGAATTGGAAAGGGAACATTATAAAAAGGAAATCATTTTTAAAGTGTAGAACCGTTATTTAAAAGTAAATCTTTTCAAATGAATAAAACGTTGTTAAAAAGGAAATCTTTATAAAGTGAATAAAGTAAATCGAATATGGTATTCGAAGTTAGTAAATCGAATATGGTATTCGAAGTTAGTTAATCGAATATGGTATTCGAAGTTAGTTAATCGAATATGGTATTTAAAGTTAGTTAATCGAATATGGTATTCGAAGTTTGTTAATCGAATATGGTATTCGAAGTTAGTTAATCGAATATGGTATTCGAGTTTAGTAAATCGAATATTGTATTCGAAAGTTAGTTAATCGAATATGTTATTCGAAAGGGGTTAGTCAAGTCGAGTTAGTCAAATAGAGTTAACCAGTTAGAGTTAATCAGTTAGAGTTAACCAGTTAGAGTTAATCAGTTAGAGTAAACCAGTTGGAGTTAATTAGTCAAAGTTAATCGATTAGAGTTAAAACGAACTAGAGTTTATAAAATATAGTTATTTGAAACAGAGTTAGTCAAACATAGTATTCAGGGTAAGTTGCCATCTTGTACGACTGCTAGCGAAATT
The DNA here is from genome assembly GCA_030737875.1 of Allium sativum. NCBI lineage: Eukaryota > Viridiplantae > Streptophyta > Magnoliopsida > Asparagales > Amaryllidaceae > Allium > Allium sativum. The sequence goes on from CM060924.1 coordinate 74,601,956, forward strand.
CGCAGGGCTGTAAATAGCCTACAACGGTCGGATGTTTCCTGAGGGAATCAGGCGTAACCATTGTGATCGCTGCGATCTAGAGTCAAGCGAATGGAGTTAAATCAAATATTAGTTATTCGATATAAGTTATCACGTTAAGTTATCAAGTTAAGATAATCGAGTTAAGTTAGCAAGTCAAGTTATCAGGTCAAGATGATCGAGTTAAGTAAATAAGTTAAGTTCGTCGAGTTAAAATTTATCGATGTTAATTTCATCGAAAGGAGTTATCAATGTTAGTTTCATCGAAAAGAATTAATTGATGTTAGTTTCATCGAAAGGAGTTATCGATGTTAGTTTCATCGAAGGGAGTTATCGATTATAGTTTAATCGAAGTAAGATTTTCAAATATGAGATATTTGAAAAGGAAGAGTTATCGAATATTAGTTATTCGAAGAGAGACTATCGAATATTGTTTATTCGAGAAAGAGTTAGTCGAATATAGGTTATTCGAAGTAGAGTTAATCAAATAGTGATTTGTCGAAGAGAGTTAATCGGCGAATTCGATTATATCGAATTCGGGAAAGTACTTATACTTTCCAGTGTTTAAATATAGATTTATTTATTTATAAATAAATAAGTGTTAGGTTAATTATTCACTAATAAGTATAGAAGTTATAATTTAAGTTAGATAATTTTGAAAGGAGGTATTATAACGTTATCGTTATAACCAATGTTTTAAATATAGAAGTGGATTAGTAAAATTGGATCCGAGAAAGGCGTAAAGAAGTTGTTAAAGAGTAAAAGATAAACTTTGACCATTTCGAAGTTATAACGTTGTTCAGTTAAGGTCTGAGAGGTAATTATACCCCAACTTGAGTGACTTCCTTCTTAACTAAGAAATGGTAAGGTTTGATCATAAAGGAGTTTTGGAAATGTTTTCCAAACGAGAATCAGAAATGTTTTCTGATAAAAGAAAAATAAGAATTTAGAATATAGGGAAATAGGAGATAAGTAAATAAATGAACTAAAGGGATTTATGTTAAATGATGTTTGTTCGATATAATTTCCATTTGGAAATAATATCGTTGTTTGCACACTTGTTTTTCTTTGATAGTTAACTCACCGACTATCGAAGTTTTGACCATTTTAACGTTGTTAATATGGAGAGACCGGTTGGATTATTATCCATAGAACCACTCTGTATTGGCATAAGCGTCGCGAATCATATATGCCAAAGATAATTGAAGACAGCGTAAAATGCAAGGGCTATCCTGTTTACAGAATAGTGCCTTCGGTTTGTCCAGTCCCAGGACAACTTGTATGGACGAAGGTCTGATGGAGTATATCCAATGGATCGCGTAAGTTGATCTGTTCAAACGTATTCACGTTTGGTGGCGGAGGAATTCGTTTCTCTTAGCTGTATACCCGTGTTATTTTTGGATAAGTCAATTTGTGATTTGGCGGGTATGACGATGTGACATTTCTCAGTGAATGAAGATGGATGTCTGACATAGTATTTCCAGACGGTCACGTACATTGATTTCTTCAACCGTACCAAGAGTGGAAGCGGAGAAGGAAACTTCTTTTAGCTGACACGTAATGTATGGTTGTACACGTCAATTAGTGATTTTCGATGGATCTGACAATGTGGCATTCGAAGTGAATCTGATGTGATGATAAAGCGTAGCTTCTAGCCTCATCAACCGGTAAATGACAGAAATCGGGCAGGCAGCATGGCTAAGTCGGTCGCACCGAAGTAGGGTGTATAATCACCTATCTAGTGAATATTCATTTGCTTCTTTTAATCTATCAATGCTGTCCCAAATATATATACGGGAACGGTTGCTGATCCCAACCGTTGTTGATGTACATTCGATACACTCAAGCGAAATGAGTGGTCGGTCATGTGTGGCTGAGTTGCAAGATGTTCTTGTTGAACTCCAGTGTATCGTTCCTAGAGTACACTGATCGGAAGGTGATTCCATACCTTGTCATAGTTGGAAATCAATTATCCTGTACGTGCTTGCGATTTTGATTGTATACTATATATGTAGAACGTGAGATGAAAGCGTTTCTGCTAGTTGATATCTATTTGTACATAGACATTATATTAATATCAAAAGGTTTTTGATATAAAGATATTTTGGATTCTCATAAGGGAAAAAACCCGCTCCGTTATGCGGCGTGGTCTTATGAGATATCGTTTACTTGTTCATATACCTGTTTTAAACTGTTTTACTCACACCAGTCCCATGACTGACCCGGAGTTTATTTGTTGTTTTCCCTAAACTCTTGGGTGCCTAAATTTGTACGGGCAGTCAAGTGGTCGGGTTTTACAGATATACTGGAAGAGCGTGGAGCAGGAGGCTTCAAGATCATATAGCTATAGTTATTTCCGCTGTGTTGTAAGTGATGTACTCTGATAAGTGCTATTGTATACATAACTGTTATATCTCAAAGTTATGTTATCTATTATATGTTATTCGTTCCGTTGTGAGGTTCGTGTTACTCTGATGTTGTGTTCTTCTTCTTCTTCTATTCTAAGTTTCTATCTTATCTATTCTCACCTTCTAATTTCTTTCATTAATTACCGGGATTTTTCGATGGTTTGGTTATCGACGTCGTGCTTACGTCGATAACCAAAGTCGCCAAAAATCCGGGTCGTTACAGTTGGTATCAGAGCTTAAGTTAAGAATTACCTTGGCTCTGTGGCGTGACTCGGTAGTGACAGGGTTAGTAATACCCTAGATTGTGTTTGAGTGTATATATATACGAGTGCGTATTTGTATTTGATATAAAAATGGTTTTATATTGTGGAGATTCATTGGCTTAGTTGTTTATGAGTTCTGGTCGATCAGTTTGATCCACTGTATCGGTAGGAGTAAATAAACACTTGAATACGATGGACCGACACAGTATGGATATGTGATATATTATCATTTATAGGATATATTTGTTGCTATTATAATCGAGTAAGATTATAAAATGTGAAAAGATTATATATAACCAATCAGAATTCATATAAGTAAAGTATATGAAAGAAGATGAATTAAATTTGAATTTGAATCAAATTTGGAATTAAAATAAGGAAATTTTAAGTTCCTGGGAGATTTTGAAATGTTTTCAAAATGGAAGTATTCAGTAATTGTTTTGAAATGATATAGTATTGAAATCACTTGGGTCGCTGGAAAATAATTCCGATGATGACTGCGCAGTATCATCGGTGTGATTTTCGAGTTTCTAAGTGGTGGATTACTACCAAAGGTTTTGTTTTTGAATTGTTTTGAGAAAACAAGTTGTTTAGAAATTCAAATGTTTTGAATTGGTATTGTTATTTCAAATTGATTTAAAAGAAACCCAGGAATTTAAGTTATGGAATTAGAATTTAACTTGTGAAATTAATGAGACTGAGATGGTAAAAATTGAATAAATAAATCGGAATTTAACTTGAACCAAGTTAAATAAAACTTGATTTGATTATAGAATAATCTAGGATAGAATTGAATTGATGAGTTAAGAGTTGAAATCGAGAATGGAACTCGAGTTGAAATAGAATCCGACTTAGGTATAAGCTAATGATTTGGTTTTGAGAATGAACTGATTGGAGATCAAGTTGGTAATGCATTGTTATATGCAGAAGTGGTAACGAATAGCAGAGATACAGCGATATGCCCGACAAAAAGGTACAAGTTTATATTATATATGAGTTTGGAATTTATGAGCCGATTTGGCAAGCCGCTTGGCTGTTTGATTTTCTTTGGGGCCTGTGTGGCAAGGTTTGAATTTTTCCGGTAACCCCGTACAAAGGAAACGCTGGCGAAATTTTCCGAAAATTTAAAGTGTTAGAAAATTTTCAGAATTTTTGAAAATTTTAGTTAGTTGGAATAAATTAATGTTTTAGTCAATATTAATTGGTTCAGTTGAAATCAGAAATAAGGGGTAAACAAATCTTAGGAATTCCAATAGATAGGGTCGTCCTCTAACTTAGCAATTTCGAGGACGAAATTATTTTAAGTGGGGAAGAATGTAATGACTCGCATTTTTAGAGATGGAATAATTAATAAATTTAATTATTTAATATCGTTATAGCGCTATCAAGAACCATAATTAAATAATATTGCATATTTACTTAATATTTAAAATGAATAATAAATTATAAATATCGAAATATTCAGAAATAGTAGAATTCACAATAGAGTGTGAATTGAATAGTATACGAGATGTGGTTGAGTTTCGATTCGAAATATAAGAACGAATATATTCAATCGACGACAGTTTGAACGTATAATTATAATATAATTAAAATAGAGCGCGTAACGACGTGGTAGTTCGCTATTTGGCGATTTGAACTTCAACAGAATGTACATGATTCGTTTTAAATCGGATTTCTGTGAAACAAGAAACGTGTGGAGCTGGTGGAGTATATCTTTCTAGTGGAAGAGAAAAATCGGGATTTCGTCGTGTAGATTTTGATGTATGTCCAAATCAAATTTTAGAAAAGTCGCTGTGGAATTCCTTTATAATTTATAAAGGAATTATTTATATTTTAAAAAGGAATTTCAATATAAATCGAATATCGGGTTGACCCAGAAGTAAATATCAAGTTAGAAATGCATATAGGATTATTCTGAAGCTGTACGGTATTCCATGTGAATATAGACAAGAATATTTAATTTTAAATATTTAATTTAATTATATTTAAATATATTTATATATTTAAATAGGCTATTTAAAGCTTTAAAAATAGCCACTTTTACAAACGAAGTCGGAATTCGACGAAACCAGTTTTGTTGGATCCGCAATGTCAAACTATTGTTAGATTCCAAGTTTCATGATTTTTAGAGTCACCGTGTGGCCGTACGGATTTTTAGAGTGAAAAACAGTCAGTATTTTGACGGTTAAAAATACGCTGTGTGAGCATACGAAGTCGGAATTCGACGAAACTATTTTCGTTGGGACCATAATGTCGAGGTGTAGTTGCATGTCCATTTTCATGATTTTTGGGTATCGTGTGTGACCATACGGATTTTTAGAAGACGGTTACAAACAACGATTCAATATAAGTGTATATAAAATCAAATAAAAAATTAATATAACTACCCTATATAATGCCATCAACCGTCTAACCCTAAAGTGATTTTCATTTTCGGTCAAACATATTTTTGGTCGTCATATTCTCTTTAGGAAATTCCTTTTCTTTCTTTCAATCTTTAGAAATCCAAATAAATTCATAGAAAATAAATAAAATTGAAATAGAGGTATGTTTGAGTTCCTCTTGGATTTTCCTTCGCCCCAGCACTAGTTTCACAGTACTCGACGCAAGGGATGGCAATTCGAAAATGCCACAGTGATATTAGGGTTTAGATTTTTGGCTAAGTGAAGCAAGAATAGCGGAAGCCGGTTGTTTATTTGGGTTCAGTGTTTGAATTAGCATGAACTGGGTTTTTTTTGTGGAGTACGGTGGCAAGTGGGGTGGTCCAACGTCGTACAGGCCTGGAGGGGGGTTGCGAGAAGAAACGCGGCAAGTGGGTCGAGACGGGTATGAGCAGGAAGTGGAGTCAAAGTGGAGTACGATGGTGGTGGTTTAGCGAAGAACCGTGATGTGTTGAGGGAGAAAAGGGGGTTCGAAGTTGGGTGTTTGGGTTCGGTTAATTACAGGAAGCTACGGTAGGAATGAGGGAGAAGGAGGGAGGGTGCTGGTCACGTGGGAGTGGTGAGTGGATAAGGGGATGATGTGGAAAGTGGATAAGGTTTATTAAAGTAATTATCCATTTATTTTATACCGTTCAAATTGTACAAACTTCGTAAGGTCATAACTTCGTCATACGATATCAGATTGACGAACCGTAAGTTGTGTTGGGATCGTATGAACGGGAGCAACACAAAGGGACAGACCGCGAGTCAATCCGAGCTCGTTACAATTTATGGAGAAATAAATTGTTCGACTGAATCAATGAACGCAAACCGATATTTATCGGTTAACGCGCAAATGTGAGTAAAACTCACCAACTCTGAACAGTTTATAATTTCATGTTGTATTTTTAGAACTGTTAGAAATTGTCTGATTTACTGTGTGTAGACTGTTTGATTTAACTGCTAGTCAGTTAGTTAAATTTCTATATTGATTTTGCTTAACAGAATGTATCATATGGAACTGAAAGTGATGTTATCTATATTTTCTAATATCTGTGATGCAGGGAGACAGGTTGGAGGAATCCGACTGGATTCCTCAACAGTTATTTTATTATTTTTCGTATATTTTGATATATGATGTGAATTATAACATGTTGTTGATTATGTGTGTATGGACGATATTGGACATCGTAATTTGATATGTTGAAACACCGTAACATACTGGAATGTTGATAAGGGGATATTTTCAAAGTGATATTGAAAACAGAATATTTATAAATTGAAATATTTATAAATAAGAGATATTTATAAATTTAAATATTTATAAATAAGGTATATTTATAAATTGGGATATTTATAAATAGGAGATATTTTAAAAAGGAAAATAAATTCAAAACATTTCTTTTTGAATGGAAAGGCCTGTGTGGCGAGTTTGGGGATTTTCCCGATGCTCCCGTTACAAAGGAGGTTATGGCGAATTTTTCAGAAAATTTAAGAAGTTAGAATATTTCAAGAATAAATTTGAAATGTGAATATTTGTAAACCATTTACAAATAGAATGGGAAAGGGAACATTATAAAAAGGAAATCATTTTTAAAGTGTAGAACCGTTATTTAAAAGTAAATCTTTTCAAATGAATAAAACGTTGTTAAAAAGGAAATCTTTATAAAGTGAATAAAGTAAATCGAATATGGTATTCGTAGTTAGTAAATCGAATATGGTATTCGAAGTTAGTTAATCGAATATGGTATTCGAAGTTAGTTAATCGAATATGGTATTCGAAGTTAGTTAATCGAATATGGTATTCGAAGTTAGTTAATCGAATATGGTATTCGAGGTTAGTTAATCGAATATGGTATTCGAAAGTTAGTTAATCGAATATGTTATTCGAAAAGGGTTAGTCAAGTCGAGTTAGTCAAATAGAGTTAACCAGTTATAGTTAATCAGTTAGAGTTAACCAGTTAGAGTTGATCAGTTAGAGTTAACCAGTTAGAGTTAATTAGTCAGAGTTAATCGATTAGAGTTAAAACGAACTAGAGTTTATCAAATATAGTTATTTGAAACAGAGTTAGTCAAACATAGTATTCAGGGTAAGTTGCCATCTTGTACGACTGCTAGCGAAATTCGCAGGGCTGTAAATAGCCTACGGCGGTCGGATGTTTCCTGAGGGAATCAGGCGTAACCATTGTGATCGTTGCGATCTAGAGTCAAGCGAATGGAGTTAAATCGAATATTAGTTATTCGATATGAGTTATCACGTTAAGTTATCAAGTTAAGATAATCGAGTTAAGTTAGCAAGTCAAGTTATCAAGTCAAGATGATCGAGTTAAGTAAATAAGTTAAGTTCGTCGAGTTAAAATTTATCGATGTTAATTTCATCGAAAGGAGTTATCGATATTAGTTTCATCGAAAAGAATTAATCGATGTTAGTTTCATCGAAAGGAGTTATCGATGTTAGTTTCATCGAAGGGAGTTATCGATTATAGTTTAATCGAAGTAAGATTTTCAAATATGAGATACTTGAAAAGGAAGAGTTATCGAATATTAGTTATTCGAAGAGAGACTATCGAATATTGTTTATTCGAGAAAGAGTTAGTCGAATATAGGTTATTCGAAGTAGAGTTAATCAAATAGTGATTTCTCGAAGAGAGTTAATCGGCGAATTCGATTATATCGAATTCGGGAAAGTACTTATACTTTTCAGTGTTTAAATATAGATTTATTTATTTATAAATAAATAAGTGTTAGGTTAATTATTCACTAATAAGAATATAAGTTATAATTTAAGTTAGATAATTTTGAAAGGAGGTATTATAACGTTATCGTTATAACCATTGTTTTAAATATAGAAGTGGATTAGTAAAATTGGATCCGAGAAAGGCGTAAAGAAGTTGTTAAAGATTAAAAGATAAACTTTGACCATTTCGAAGTTATAACGTTGTTCAGTTAAGGTCTGAGAGGTAATTATACCCCAACTTGAGTGACTTCCTTCTTAACTAAGAAATGGTAAGGTTTGATCGTAAAGGAGTTTTGGAAATGTTTTCCAAACGAGAATCAGAAATGTTTTCTGATAAAAGAAAAATAAGAATTTAGAATATAGGGAAATAGGAGATAAGTAAATAAATGAACTATAGGGATTTATGTTAAATGATGTTTGTTCGATATAATTTCCATTTGGAAATAATATCGTTGTTTGCACACTTGTTTTTCTTTGATAGTTAACTCACCGACTATCGAAGTTTTAACCATTTTAACGTTGTTAATATGGAGAGACAGGTTGGATTATTATCCATAGAACCACTCTGTATTGGCATAAGCGTCGCGAATCATATATGCCAAAGATAATTGAAGACGGAGTAAAATGCAAGGGCTATCCTGTTTACATAATAGTGCCTTCGGTCTGTCCAGTCCCAGGACAACTTGTATGGACGAAGGTCTGACGGAGTATATCCAATGGATCGCGTAAGTTGATCTGTTCAAACGTATTCACGTTTGGTGGCGGAGGAATTCGTTTCTCTTAGCTGTATACCCGTGTTATTTTTGGATAAGTCAATTTGTGATTTGGCGGGTGTGACGATGTGACATTTCTAAGTGAATGAAGATGGAGGTCTGACATAGTATTTCCAGACGGTCACGTACATTGATTTTTTCAACCGTACCAAGAGTGGAAGCGGAGAAGGAAACTTCTTTTAGCTGACACGTAATGTATGGTTGTAGACGTCAATTAGTGATTTTCGATGGATCTGACAATGTGGCATTCGAAGTGAATCTGATGTGATGACAAAGCGTAGCTTCTAGCCTCATCAACCGGTAAATGACAGAAATCGGGCAGGCAGCATGGCTAAGTCGGTCGCACTGAAGTAGGGTGTATAATCACATATCTAGTGAATATTCATTTGCTTCTTTTAATCTATCAATGCTGTCCCAAATATATATACGGGAACGGTTGCTGATCCCAACCGTTGGTGATGTACATTCGATACACTCAAGCGAAATGAGTGGTCGGTCATGTATGGCTGAGTTGTAAGATGTTCTTGTTGAACTCCAGTGTATCGTTCCTAGAGTACACTGATCGGAAGGTGATTCCATACCTTGTCATAGTTGGAAATCCATTATCCAGTACGTGCTTGCGATTTTGATTGTATACTATATATGTAGAACGTGAGATGAAAGCATTTCTGCTAGTTGATATCTATTTGTACATAGACATTATATTAATATCAAAAGGTTTTTGATATAAAGATATTTTGGATTCTCATAAGGGAAAAACCCATTCCGTTATGCGGTGTGGTCTTATGAGATATCGTTTACTTGTTCATATACCTGTTTTAAACTGTTTTACTCACACCAGTCCCATGACTGACCCGGAGTTTATTTGTTGTTTTCCCTAAACTCTTGGGTGCCTAAATTTGTACGGGCAGTCAAGTAGTCGGGTTTTACAGATATACTGGAAGAGCGTGGAGCAGGAGGCTTCAAGATCATATAGCTATAGTTATTTCCGCTGTGTTGTTAGTGCTGTACTCTGATAAGTGCTATTGTCAACAAAACTGTTATATTTCAAAGTTATGTTATCTATTATATGTTATTCGTTCCGTTGTGAGGTTCGTGTTACTCTGATGTTGTGTTCTTCTTCTTCTTCTATTCTAAGTTTCTATCTTATCTATTCTCACCTTCTAATTTCTTTCATTAATTACCGGGATTTTTCGATGGTTTGGTTATCGACGTCGTGCTTACGTCGATAACCAAAGTCGCCGAAAATCCGGGTCGTTACAGACACATAAGTTACATTAGAATTACACTAGAATTACATCCCACTTGCAAGTTTACGTAGATAGAATAAAAAAAAACCATGATTTAAGTTTGGGTATGTTTATGCTATAATCCTATAAATGGATTAAAAACCATGATTCATATAAGAATTGGGTTGGGATAATTCTAGTTGAACCATACTTTTGTATTAATGACAAAAGTAAGTACCCTTTTTTAAGCATGTAGTGATTTTATGAACATGATTAGTTTATATTATGCCTAAATAAAGATATAGGCTTATATTTCTAGTCAAGACCATGTGCCAATAATAATGATATCTAATTTAGTTAGGTTCTTAATTTCAAGTTTACATGGTTAGTTGAACCTATAATTCATGTTTAAGTATTTTCTTTGCCATAATCATATGAATAGAATAATTCATGTTTAAGTATTGTTTATGCCATAATTATATGAATAGGATGATTCATGTTTAAGTATTGTTTATGCCATAATTATATGAATATAATGATTCATGTTTAAGTATTGTTTATGCCATAATCATAAGAATAGAATAATTCATGTTTAAGTATTGTTTATGCCATAATTATATGAATAGAATGATTCATGTTTAAGTATTGTTTATGCCATAATTATATGAATAGAATGATTCATGTTTAAGTATTGTTTATGCCATAATCATATGAATAGAATGATTCATGTTTAAGTATTGTTTATGCCATAATCATATAGAATGATTCATGTTTAAGTATTGTTCATGCCATAATCAAATGAATAGAATAATTCATGTTTAAGTATTATTTATGCCATAATCATATGAATAGAATAATTCGTGTTTAAGTACTGTTTGTGCCATAATCATATGAATAGAATGATTCATGTTTGAGTATTGTTTATGCCACAATCATATGAATAGAATGATTCATTTTTATGTATTTCCTAAGCCATAATTATATGAATAGAATGATTCACGTTTAAGTATTGTTTATGCTATGATTATATGGATAAAATGATTCATGTTATGCCATGATTATATGATGTTAAAATTACAAGTTCACATGTGCTTACTTTATGTTAATTGAATCGTTCGTTGCAAGTTCATGCGTTCACACTCCCCTCTTTCATGTTACCTGATAAACACCATGTTATAAGCCTCCCCTTTACATATGGCTAAATTGGGTCTAAACCCAACACAACTTACATTGGAGCGAACGTATAAAACGAGGGTAATGACGTTTGGGCTAAAATATAGAACATATGTGTTGGCATGCTTGACGCATGCCAACAACCTTGAAAAACAATTAAGTGGCATAAATAAATCTTAATCGATAAAGATGAATTTGAATAATGGGCCGCAAATATTTACATATAAAAAGAAAAGAGACAAAATATGTAAATGTAGAAAATTCGATGTGTTTAACCCGAGGTTGGATTGAGTTGTGATGTAAACCTGCCCGGAACCGCCCGGCTGTCCAGTAGTCACAACAATACCTATCCAATGTGGGTGGTTAAACACGGAACCCAATAAGGACCCGAGGTTAGACTGAGTTGTGGCGTAAGACTGGCCGGACCCAACCGGCAACAGGCAGCCACAGCAATACCTGTCTAATGTGAGAGGTCAAGGCTTTAATAAGACAATTAAGGCTGAGTCAGGATTGATAGGATTAAGTGAATTAAGACTTACTCAAAATGGAACATGCTAAACTAAACAGACTGATTGGGGGTTTGGTTTATAAAACACTTAACCAACTTAGCATGTTGGCTAGAAATAGAAAAACCTAGTAGCTGGGGACCCTTTTCAGCAGTAACCCTGCAAGGTATCATGATACCCTGAAACTAGGCAGGGTGGGGCACGATTACTGGGCTAACTGTAAGAGGTCAAATCGACGGCGGTGGTGCAGCAGTGTAGGTTCTAACGGGGTGCGGGCGTGCACACACTCCAGCGTAGAAAAATAAGGCACTGGGCACCAGTAGCATACCTGTGCATTCTAGGATTGTGTCGGGCCGCCACCATGGGACTTGATACACCCCATGGTGGGACCGACATAGGTAACTACAACATCGGGGGCCGTAAGACACATGTAACTATGCGAGTAGGAGCCGATCATCCTAAAATGGATCACTTCACCCTGATTATGGGGTGCCTATTGGGAACTAGTTTATATGGGTACAGAGATTAATATGGGGTACGATAGTATATTCGACCCTAGACAACTTAACTTAGTTTATGGTGCTTTCCCATTTCTAGTTTATGCTTATCCTACCCAGTTCTTTATTCATAGACTGAATAGTCCTAGACTTACTCAGGCTTTATGTCTGACTCTGCTTTTCTCTTGTCTTCTTTTCTTCCGTTCCCCCCCCCCCCCCCCCCCGCAAGGTCCATAGGGAGGGAATACCGCAGCTTAACCAGCCTTCATATCCAGCTTGAAGAGAAAGAATGTATTGCTTGGATCTTTTCGTTTTGGACTATGGCTTTGGACAGCAATTATGGGACTTTTGCAGTTTATTTATGTTTTCTTTATGCTTCTTTAAATAATGTAATCAAGACAGTTATGAAGATGTTATGTTCTTTTAAGTATTGTAAGACAATTATGGTATGGTTGATGTAACACGTATTTTAGTGAAATAAAAGTTGTTGTTGTTTTCCGCTGTTCAAAAATATGTGTTATTATATCTGTCTTGTGTATCTGTGACTTATACTTATAAACCTCCACCAAAATTAGGGCATTCCCTTGGAGAGTGACCCTAACGGAGGTGGGGTGTTTCACTTGGTATCAGAGCATAAGTTTACCAGATAAGATAAAAAGTTTTGAAAATTTATTTTTCAAAAAGAAATTTAAAGAAGCATTTTTAAAAGATAAAATATTATTTTATTTTAAAAGGAAAAGTCCCCTCCCCAAAGCCATAGATTCTATCTCTTATCCTTCGTTTTGAACCTATCCTTTCTGTTTCAGCATGTCTGGAGACCTTACTCCCCAGCTGCTGACGCTTTCACTCCTCCTCCTCCACGTGAACCAGCAAGCGGAAGAGTCCCAGAGTAGGAAGACGAATAATAGTCAAACAAGAAAGGATCGTAACAGTAATGACAAGAAACGTGAAAAAAGGAAATGTTATTTCTGCGGAATTCTTGGACATCTGGAGGGAGACTGCAGGAAGAAGAAGAGGAGGATGAGTGCTACTTGCTTTCAGTGTAGGGAGACAGGCCACTGGACTAGGGACTGCCCAAGGAAGAAGGAGACAAAGGCGGAAAGCTCTCAAGGGAAGAAAGAGGGTTTACAGCTTAAGAAGACAGACTTTAAGAAGGGCGGGAAAGATAACAAGTCCCAAGAGAAGAGGAAGCGTAAATTCTGTGGCAAAGTGGGGCACTTAGTAAAAGATTGCGAGAAAAAGAAGGCCAAGATGAATGGTGGGTGTTTTTATTGCGGTGAGATAGGCCACATGGCTAAGGACTGCCCAAAGAAACGAGGACAGGGGCAGAGGGCTGGATCCACCTCAGGGGCACAAGTTCATGTACTAAAGGCGCCACCTCTGCAACAGCGAGGTATAAATACTTCTGTAGAAAGTGTAGTTTATCTTTATGATCACCCCATTCGCACTTTATTTGATTCTGGCGCATCACACTCCTTTATCTCGTCTGCTTTGGTAGAATCTCTGCACCTAAAAACTAGTATGGTAGAGGACCCCTTAATTGTTTCAAACCCAATTGGGGGCCCAGCTCATTTGTCTATGATCTGTTTAGGATTGAAAATTTCTATTCTAAGCGTAGAATTTAAGTGTAGTGCCTTTGTTTTGGGCTTTTCGGGATATGGTTTGATTTTGGGCATGGATTGGCTATCCAGTAATGGGGCCATCCTTGATTGTGACAAAAGGGTTGTTAGGCTCCTAACCCAGCTCGGTAATACTTTGGAAATTTCTTGTAATCCCTCGTATGCGGATATGCTTAGTTACCTTGAATCGCTAGATGCCTCCGTTGAAAATTTGCAATCGGTTAGAGTAGTCCGGGAATCTCCGGATGTCTTCAAAGAGGTGAAGGGCTTGCCTCCGAAGCGGGAGATAGACTTCCGCATATACCTTGTAGATAATGCAAAGCCGTTGCGTTGCCCGTTAGACACATGGCTCCACGGGAAAGGAAAGAGCTCAGTAAACAGATTAAAGAGCTTCTAGAAAAGGGGTTCATTAGGAGGAGCATTTCAGAATGGGGCGCTCCAGTAGTGTTCGCCACTAAGGCAGAAGGTTCATTTCGCTTATGTATGAGTTGTAAAGAATCACCTTAGTAAGTACATTTGGCAACATAGTTGACATTTGTTTATTTTCAAGAGACAATTCATCTATGTGGAATACCTTCTAGTAAGTGAACAAGATCCAAGATTCACTAGTGAATTTTGGAGAGCTTGCATGAAACCATGAGTACGCAGTTATGCTTGAGCCAAGTATACTAGAAGGAGAATAAGTGAAAGTGGAACGAGAGGCAACAGTGAAATAAGTTCCAACTCATATTTTGGAAACAAGAATTAAGAAGCTACGAAATTGTGAAGTTAAAGACGGACAAAGCATAATGGAGTTAAGCTCAAGGAAATGCGACTTAGAAGATTGAAGACTAGATTCGTGCATAATATCTCTTCTTAAGAGTATATCTTTGATCCCTCTCTTCCTGTAGAGCTTACTTGCATGCTATCTTTTGTGTATATCCTCTCGGTCCCCTTCTCAATCTAATTTCTGTTGCAGATCCCATAGGGAGTATGACTCATCTGTTAGTAACACATGTTGGGGCTTGAGGGTGTTCGTTGGTTTGACTAAACTTTTTGGGTTTTATAGGTTGGTCTTAGGAAGGGACTCCCTTGTGACCTAAAAGGAGTCCATCATACTTAGTTTCCTAGAATCTAGTGGTTGGGTTGAGTAATTCTTTGGGTGTCAGTCTGATGTTGATTTCGGTCTTCGGGGCTGATGCTTAGAGAGTTCTTCTCCTAATCAATATATATGTGGCATAGATTTCCAGTTTTGACATTGCCTAATGGGCACAAAGTTTTTACTTGCTTCTATCATTCGACTATACCTTTAGGTAGGACCATTCCCTATTATTGAGGAACAATTGGGAAAATGGCCTGTAGATTAGAGCTACTCGAAAGATTGGCCGGAGTTCACAATGTCTTTCACGTTTCACATCTCCGAAAATGTCTACATGAGTCTGCTGAAGTGGTAGAGCCAAATATCCTAGAAGGAGCTGAAGTGGAACGCGAAGCAACCATAAGGAAAGTTCCAACCCGCATATTAGGAACGGAAGTGAAGAAGCTACGCAACCGCGAAGTCAAGCTCGTCAAAGTTCAATGGAGCGACGCCGAAGGAGACGCAACTTGGGAAACTGAAGCTAGAATACGCGCTGCCTACCCTTTTCTTTTTGAGGGTACATCTTTGATCTTTCCTTTTTCCTTAAGTTGCGCTTTTATCTATCTTTTTAGGTATATCTCCTCGACCCTATCTTTTAGGTAGAAACCCTTTGGATGAAAACATGTAATTGAAACATGTTATGGATGATGATTGCAAGTGGTTGCAAGTGATTGCTAGTGGTTGCTCGTGGTTGCATATACACACACTATCTAGGTTTTAGATCAGCTCAATCACTTCATATTGCATATGCATATATGTTTGCATTCGTATATGGTTGAACTTTAATGTGTTGTACTATGGATGTTGCATTTGTATGAATGATTGTGCACTCATGTAGAATCATGAATAGGAGGATTTGCATACATAATGGATTCATAGCACTTACATAATTCGCATTAAGGAGGTCAACTGAATCAGTAGACCGCCTGATTTTGCATTAGATAAGTACATGTACACACACACTTCGCATATTATCATGAAGCATTAGAAGTCTTTTAAGGACAATGGATGCTCGTGTTTGATGGATGAGTAGATGGATGTTTGGATGTTAGGATATACATTCTTCCTAAACTTGAAGATTTCGGGGACGAAATCCTTTTAAGTGGGGGAGAATGTAACACCCCGAGTATTTTATAACAGTGAAATTCTCGAATTAAAGTATAATAAATTTCAAATCAAAGTGTTAAGGGAAACGGGATATGCCATTGCGTTCGTCTCGGAAAAATACGCGAAATAGAGTCCGAGTTTTCGAAAAACGGAGCCCGTATGACCAAATTATGGCCCGATGAAGTTTCAGAAAATTCAAATTTCGAAAACAGATTTGAATTTCAGCCCAATCAAAGTAGGCGGGAAAATTCCCGCCTAAACCCACCATGTCGACCTGGGGGTCGACCCTAGGGTCGACCTGCCAGGCCAGGTCGACCTGGGAGTCGACCTAGGTGTCGACCTGCCCAGGCAGGTCGACTCTAGAGTCGACCTGGGGGTCGACTGAGGAGTCGACCTGGCCCCTGAGCCGGGTCGAACCCAGCCCCCCTGGCTGGCCTAGTCTGTGTTTAGTCGATTTTCTGAGCCTTGCCTTGTCACTAGGGCTAGGTGTCAGCTCCTGATTGGCCTCTCCTTTGAACGAACGACTATTATTAAACCAAGCTCCATCGACGGTCTAAATTAACTCAAAAACTCTATAAAAAGGACCTAAGACTAACCCTAATTCACCCAAACTAAAATGGAGATGAGACCGTCATGTTGCTGAGGAGAGACTAAGGATAGCCGTCAGAAATAGAGAGACAATTAGGAGATAATTCAAAGCTTAAAGCAACGTCAAATCAGTCAGAGCAACGCCTAAAACAAAGGATAGCTTCTCCAAATTCAGAATTCAGATTCCTGAATTGAAGATTCGTCATACGTTGTAAGTAGAGTGCTATTCCGATGTGAATTAAATAATTGTGTTGATTTGTGTAAAGTAAGAAATGGAATTGTGGCGATAATAATCTATATTTGTACGTTGCTTTGATGCTAAACGATTTGGGAATATTATGGTATACGATTGGATATTTGCAAGTACGCGATTTGCGTTGGAAGTTAACAACGAAATGGAATTGTGGCAATAATAACCTATATTTGTATGTTGTTTTGATTCTAAATGATTTGGCAATGCTATGGTGTACGATTGGATTCATACAAGTATATGGTTTATGTTGACAACCACATGTTGTGGAATTTTAATTGGGATTCATGCAAGCATATGATTCATATTGAAAACTACATGTTTGTGGTAGTTATTTACAACACCCATTTGATAATTGCAGTATATGATTCATGTTGAAAATAACAACTATGTGTTGTAATAGTTTATTTGAAATTCATGCAAGTATATGATTTATTGTTATGCCAACATGATGTATAATTATACGGTCATCTTTAGTGTAATTTGGTCCATTTGAGTATTATGATTCATATGAAGTTATGTTGGAATTGGCATTATAGTTCAAGTATAAAAATCATGCTTTTGTGATAGTGACAAAAGCAAACATCTTTGTAAGCTTGTATTAATTTTATGACTAAACAATGTTTGTTATTATGCCTAGTTGAAAACATGTTTGTAGGCTTATGTTGTTATCATAATCATATGATAATATATGTGACACATAAGTTACATTAGAATTACACTAGAATTACATCCCACGTGCAAGTTTACATAGATAGAATAAAAAAAAACCATGATTTAAGTTTGGGTATGTTTATGCTATAATCCTATAAATGGATTAAAAACCATGATTCATATAAGAATTGGGTTGGGATAATTCTAGTTGAACCATACTTTTGTATTAATGACAAAAGTAAGTACCCTTTTTTTTAGCATGTAGTGATTTTATGAACATGATTAGTTTATATTATGCCTAAATAAAGATATAGGCTTATATTTCTAGTTAAGACCATGTGCCAATAATAATGATATCTAATTTAGTTAGATTCTTAATTTCAAGTTTACATTGTTAGTTGAACCTATAATTCATGTTTAAGTATTTTCTATGCCATAATCATATGAATAGAATAATTCATGTTTAAGTATTGTTTATGCCATAATTATATGAATAGGATGATTCATGTTTAAGTATTGTTTATGCCATAATTATATGAATAGAATGATTCATGTTTAAGTATTGTTTATGCCATAATCATATGAATAGAATAATTCATGTTTAAGTATTGTTTATGCCATAATTATATGAATAGAATGATCATGTTTAAGTATTGTTTATGCCATAATTATATGAATAGAATGATTCATGTTTAAGTATTGTTTATGCCATAATCATATGAATAGAATGATTCATGTTTAAGTATTGTTTATGCCATAATCATATAGAATGATTCATGTTTAAGTATTGTTCATGCCATAATCAAATGAATAGAATAATTCATGTTTAAGTATTATTTATGCCATAATCATATGAATAGAATAATTCGTGTTTAAGTACTGTTTATGCCATAATCATATGAATAGAATGATTCATATATGAGTATTGTTTATGCCACAATCATATGAATAGAATGATTCATGTTTAAGTATTTCCTATACCATAATTATATGAATAGAATGATTCACGTTTAAATATTGTTTATGCTATGATTATATGGACAAAATGATTCATGTTATGCCATGATTATATGATGTCACAATTACAAGTTCACATGTGCCTACTTTATGTTAATTGAATCGTTCGTTGCAAGTTCATGCGTTCACACTCCCCTCTTTCATGTTACCTGATAAACACCATGTTATAAGCCTCCCCTTTACATACGGCTAAATTGGGTTTAAGTGTTAAACCCAACACACCTTACATTGGAGCGAACGTATAAAACGGGGGTAATGACGTTTGGGCTAAAATATAGAACATATGTGTTGGCATGTTTGACGCATGCCAACAACCTTGAAAAACAATTAAGTGGCATAAACAAATCTTAATCGATAAAGATGAAGTTGAATAATGGGCCGCAAATATTTACATATAAAAAGAAAAGAGACAAAATATGTAAATGTAGAAAATACGATGTGTTTAACCCGAGGTTGGATTGAGTTGTGATGTAAACCTGCCCGGAACCACCCGGCTGTCCAGTAGTCACAACAATACCTATCTAATGTGGATGGTTAAACATGGAGCCCAATAAGGACCCGAGGTTAGACTGAGTTGTGGCGTAAGACTGCCCGGACCCAACCTGCAACAGGCAGCCACAGCAATACCTGTCTAATGTGAGAGGTCAAGGCTTTAATAAGACAATTAAGGCTGAGTCAGGATTGATAGGACTAAGTGAATTAAGACTTAATCAAAATGGAACATGCTAAACTAAACAGACTGATTGGGGGTTAGGTTTATAAAACACTTAACCAACTTAGCATGTTGGCTAGAAATAGAAAAACTTAGTAGCGGGGGACCTTTTCAGCAGTAACCCTACAAGGTATCATGATACCCTGAAACTAGGCAGGGTGGGGCACGATTACTGGGCTGACTGTAAGAGGTCAAATCGACGGCGGTGGTGCAGCAGTGTAGGTTCTAATGGGATGCGGGCGTGCACACACTCCGGCGCAGAAAAATAAGGCACTGGGCACCAGTAGCATACCTGTGCATTCTAGGATTGTGTCGGGCCACCACCATGGGACTTGATACACCCCATGGTGGGACCAGCATCGGTAACTACAACATCGGGGGCCATAAGACACATGTAACTATGCCAGTAGGAGCCGATCATCATAAAATGGATCACTTCACCCTGATTATGGGGTGCCTGTTGGGAACTAGTTTATATGGGTACAGAGATTAATATGGGGTACGATAGTATATTCGACCCTAGACAACTTAACTTAGTTTATGGTGCTTTCCCATTTCTAGTTTATGCTTATCCTACCCAGTTCTTTATTCATAGACTGAATAGTCCTAGACTTACTCAGGCTTTATGTCTGACTCTACTTTTCTCTCGTCTTCTTTTCTTCTGTCCCCCCCCCCCCCAGGTCCACAGGGAGGGAATACCGCAGCTTAACCAGCCTTCATATCCAGCTTGAAGAGAAAGAATGTATTCCTTGGATCTTTTCGTTTTGGACTATGGCTTTGGACAGCAATTATGGGACTTTTGCAGTTTATTTATGTTTTCTTTATGCTTCTTTAAATAATTTAATCAAGACAGTTATGAAGATGTTATGTTCTTTTAAGTATTGTAAGACGATTATGGTATGGTTGATGTAACACGTATTTTAGTGAAATAAAAGTTGTTGTTGTTTTCCGCTGTTCAAAAATATGTGTTATTATATCTGTCTTGTATATCTGTGACTTATACTTATAAACCTCCACCAAAATTAGGGCATTCCCTTTGAGAGTGACCCTAACGGAGGTGGGGTGTTTCAAATTATGAAACTTGCTACCATACTTAAATTTTGAATCAAACTTGCTTGGTTTAAAATTTGAAGTTAGCACCACAAATTGAGATTAAAATAGAAAGGCATGAAATAGGCTTAACTTCAATGAGCCAATGAAAAAATAGATTTTTTGAGCTTGTCTATGCCTTTTTCTGAGACAGATAGTTAATATTTATTAACTATTATCCTTGAATCCTGAACTATTTTTGTAATCATGATTATCAACCTTTTGAGCTGAAACTGTTAGTGGTGCAGTTTTATATCTCTCTTTATCATTGAAGATCAAACTTGTTTGAATCTCGGCTGTTTAGGGATTTATAACTAATTTAACAATCATAGATTGGAAAATGCAGCTGCCCATTCCAATTCAGTAAATTAAGGCACAGTAGTTATCATTTAATCATATTAGTCTGATATGTTGTTATTTACTACTATTACATTAATTATATTGGATTGGCAACTAAAACAGTGTTCATTAATCCCATTTCAAACATCTGAAATTAAAAAGAATACAGAGTGATATTTTTACTACTGGCTTCAGTGGCACTGAACCATGGTTACGATTATTTTGGGTTCCAAAATACTATATAGTTTAGTTCCAAATACAACTCATAATATTTGAATAGTTCAATTATTTGAAAATGCATAGTTCATTTATATATTCCCCACTGCAGTTTTCTATAAAATATATTAGCAAACGGTATATATCCTTGGTTGTTCATTTTATATTCTTACTTACCTTACAAGAGTTTCTAATGACCATCCTAGTTATAATATTTCATTGTTTTTCTTCATTCATACGTCTATATTTAGTGGAATTGATTGTGATCTTTTAAATGGGTTTAGCATTGTAATTAAAAATGGCAAACTCTGTTTCAGTTTAAACTATCCTGCATTGAATTTTATGAATTGGCTTATGATTTTGACCTAAATTTGGTACGTCCTACCTACCATTTGAAAGTCGTATTCCTTTGAAACCTTGGTTTATCAAATGCATTTTGGAATGATTGTCTTGCAAAAATATATGTACAATTTTTTGTTTATTATAAATATGGAATCTAGAGGACATATTACATGTTCATGCACTTCTATGGGTATGGCTTATATTATTATTGGAAGTTATAAGGTAATTATTATTAGCTAGCACTACTATCAAAAAGTGATCATCACGTTGATTTATAAGCTATGGTTTTTAACTAATAGAATGGTGTTTAAGATGATCATCATGTAGTTGACTGAAGCTATTACACGTTCTTATAAGGCTAATGTACATTATCGACTCCTGAACGTTGTACCAGTAATTTATAATTTTGCAGTTTTAACAAATTTTATACAGTCTTGAATAGCTAAAATATTTATTCTAGTTTTATTGTCTAACAAACTATGGGTTACTTACAGCTTTATTAACTATACTTCCAAACACCGTGTGTAAGATATGTAGTTTTTCCTAGAGTAAGTAAAATAAGTATTTTCTTGTAATATTATTGTTTGAGAAAATTAAGAGCATAGAGACATATTCTCTCTACGCCAGTGATAAGTCTTTTGGTCGTTTATCCTAATAGATGCACAGAGGTAAAATTCCATTGGCATCTTTCGAAAAAATTCATGGTGATAAGGCCTAAGTTACAAATGCAAACACTTATTTTTATATCTAAACAAATTGGCATGTAGCATATTTAAATAAAAGATTTTTCAGTGAAATTCATTGAAGATACCTACATGTATTATATTTAGGTATATACAATATTTTATTTACTGAAAGTATTTACTTATTTAACGTTACATCTTGAATCTTAAAATATTTTTCAAATAAGGTACATCAAGAATTATACCTAAAGCATCTCTTTTGCTTTTTCCTATTGAAGGCATGTCAATGACAGGTGAACACATGTTTTTCTACTTCCATGGTCCTTTTTCAGTGTTATTTATTTATATGTGTGCCTGCATTAGCAATTAACATGCTTGAAAGTTTGATTTTCGACAATGTATTTCTCATTCAAATTTTCAATTAAATGACACAATCAGTTGCACTTATTGCTTCTATTCGATCCTTTTTTATTGGCACAATCCTTTTTTATACGTTTTTCTACATAATGTATTTCCCTGCAAATATGTTTGATCTTATTATATGCAGGAATACATGTTTGACACTATCATTGAAATAAGAGATGTATGCATGCTTGGCACTATCAATGAAGTGACAGGTTAATACCTGTATTTTCTACAAAATTTGTTATATGTAGGAACACACGTTTTTTCAATTTGGTCTTCTTTATGTGTTTTCTTCATTAGCAGTAAAAAACATGCTTGAAAGTTTGATTTTCTTAATGCATTTCTCAGTAAACATGCTTTTCTTGAATATTTTATTTAACAATATTGTTTGAAATTTTGATTTTCCAACGACACCATTATTTGATCTTGCTTCCTTTTTATTATTTATTTATTGAAAGTTTGAGTTTCTACATAATGTTTTCCTACGTAGTATGTTCTTTTTTATCAAAGGTACATCAAAATGGCACTGAAAAGAAAGCTATACAATAAAGAAATAAA
Organism: Allium sativum; assembly: GCA_030737875.1. Lineage (NCBI taxonomy): Eukaryota > Viridiplantae > Streptophyta > Magnoliopsida > Asparagales > Amaryllidaceae > Allium > Allium sativum. Next base: position 74,624,679 of record CM060924.1, read on the forward strand.
CAATTGTCGTACTTGTTGTTATTTAAATTTTATTTGATAATAGCAAGCGAACTTTTTCTTTGAATAAGCATTTCAAATATTTGAACATGTTTTTTCTTCATGTCATGTTGCTTGATGATCTTGACTACATTATTTATTTTGTTATGCGGCAATTTGTGATAGGACACAGCTGAGCTTACTGTTTAACCTTGTGTAAATAATTGAGTGCAGCAATTACCGACTGAGCTGGTTTTTTGATTTTGATGTTTGGGTGTACACCAATATTACATTACCAATCAATAAGGTTGTTAAACATGATGACATATGTGATAGTTTTCTTATGTAAATGTATTTTCTGTTGTAGGCATACTGAGCAATATATAACAATGTGCACAGAACAGATATGGTCTTTCAGTCTGAAATGAAAAAGGATTTGAATTCAAGTTGTTGAAAAGGGTTTCAAGAAGTCCTCATTGCACATCCTATTTCATTCTTTTTCTTATGCTATTTAATTTTGAATTGTATGTTGGATAATGTTGTATTAAATTCTGTAATAGTTTGGATTATATGTTTTTATTATGAGATCTAAATTGATCTTGACTTGAATGTGAATGATGATTGCTTTGTTTATCTTAACTGAATGGGGATAAATAAATGAACATTTTAATATTTGGTATCGATTGTACAAGATTGTACATGTTTTTATGTAGTTTTGTCCATAATGTGTTAAATGGGTTGACCCATTAAATTTGTCGGTTGGGTTAGGTTGCCCCAGTTAATAGATGGGTCTAATGGGTTAGGTCAATTTTTGTTTAAAAGGGTTGGGTCAATTTGAACCAACCCATTTATACCCAACCAATTTGACATCCCTAGATGTAACAACCCGCATTTTATGTATTGGAGGATCACAAAATATTTTTATTTAATTCCCTGATGGTTGGATCATTATCATATTTTGATATGTTGGTTATGAAAATGTGAGACATGTCCATAACTTTTACCAATTTTATTTGTAAACATTTTACCCCTGTCAGTCTTGTACAGGGAATAACTTTTGACTGGGATCGAATCAGGTGTTGGGGTCGGTTTCATTGGAAAGGAAATGGTGTTGCCAATTCCGTAGAGCGGTCACATTATAGATTTGGTCCAGCGGTTTGGGAGGAATCGATATTTTTGTGCTTCACAATTACTGTTCAGGTTTTCAGATCCATTAATAGGCTGATTTGAGGAGGCCCATTAGTGGGCTGGTAGGAGGCTATAAATCTGGGGTTAGAGGCATAGAGAATAGTTTATTTTCTTCATTCTCTCATTTGGTTGAGCTCGTGATCCTCCTTGCTCAATCAAATACACATTTCCAGCATTAAAATTCTAGGTCTACATGTGAAGATTGAATATTCACATCAATCAAAGCTACATCTACATCATGTAAAGCAAGATTGTGACACTCCACATCTGTTAATGTCACTCATTAAGAGAAAGCGTTAAGTTTCGTGAAGCTTTATTGGTAAACAGAAACAGAAACATTACAAGACAAATATAAAATAACAGCGGAATTAAAAACTTTATTAATCATAAATCATCGTGGTTCAACACATCATAAGTCTGAAGATACATAAACGCAGTACATCATCAAAACTTCTGTCTTGCACTTAAAACATCAGAGTACAAAAATAAAAGAAGCATAATTCCCCAAATAAAAACATATTCATAGTAGATAAGAGCTCGAGTGATACTTCTAACCAGATCCAGCAAAATGATAGCAGAATCCTGATCAAGCTTGAGTAATCACACCCTGAGTACTTGGGGGAAAACAAAAGAGAAAGAAGAGGAAACAAAATGGGTTAGACATAAAGTCTGGCTAGTTCAGTTACTTTTAGAAAATAAATAAGTAAAAGTATCATGACTAATATATAAAGTGGATAAGAAAGATAACATCATAAAAGGCAGGTATGACAAGGTAAACATGATAGAGTGTAATGAGCTTCTCTAATAATTCCTCTGCACCGATACTAGTATAACCAGAATGAGATGATCCCAATAACCATAAGATGGTTGACTTAGGCGTAGTTTCTGGAGTGATGTTTTAACCCCATACAATCAACAGGCAGCCCAACAACAGGCTCTAAACTTACTAGAGTCTAGATGTACCCTAACTACTACCCTAATCGATTGGCTCCCTTCTCCGTAGATACATTGTGCTGGCCCCATAGTAGGGTGTATCACTCCCTAAAGTGGCAACCCTCCATTTCCAGGATGTGCACAACCATATCCACTGATGTCACAACGTATTATTTTCCCGAGAAGGCGGAATCATGCACGCACATGACCCCGATGGAATGCGCCGTCGGACACCGTCCCCGCTTTTGGATCTCTTACAATCAGCCCAGTAAGCAGCTCGGACTCCGAACTAGTTCGGAGTACTCGTTTGATACCTATATGTGGGTTACTAACTGAAACGGGTCCCACACACACGATGATGCAAGCTCTCCCCTTTGTCTTGCATCCCCACTACTAGGTTTTCCACAGGTTATGCCTACCTGCTGGTGTCATAAAATTGCATAACCCAAACAGGTTGAGCTTGTGGGCCTGTAAACAAATATTACCCACCTGCCCCAGATTTACTTAACCCACCCACTGTTTCAAACAAGTTTACTTAACCCCTAATCAGGTTCATGTTCATACAATCCCTATGGATTCAACTAGGTTAAGTATTCGAATTCATTACCATGTCCATTTATGGTTATAATATACTAAACCTCCAACATTAAGCCTACCACTGGTGGATGCTGGATGAAACATCCCATATTTTTTGTATATTTATTTTTCAATTTAAATAAATAAATTAGAATAATATTGGATAAAAATCAATTTTTGTTGATTATAATGATGATGATTATTTGAATGTAGTATAAATAGATTTTTAAATTTGGTTTATAATTGGAATTGTTGCAATTGGAAAAAAAATTATTTAATTTATTCAATAAAATTGAGTTGTTTATTTTATAGTGGAATTTCCAATTTAATTTGCTAGATGGAGAATTCTAAGTTGGGAAATAATAACTGAAATTCAGATCAAAGATTCAAATAATCAATATTTAGATTTAAAATGTGTAAAATTTATTGATAAAATTTATTTAAGTTGAAATTGGATTTTAATGGAATTTAATGAATATTCAAATTGAAAATAAAACAGTTAAATGAATACTTGCATATTTTATTAATTAATTAACTGTGGAATTTAACTGTTTTGGCAACTACCTCGAAATTCGATGAAACTGGCGCCATTAGATCCGTAACGACGAATTATTGTATGATTTCAATTTTCATAAAAATACGACTTGTAATTTGATCGTACGAGAGAAAGCGCGGAAGAGAATCGATGTAACAGGATAATTTGGTTGTTCTGATATTGAGCCTCATATATATATATATATATATATATATATATATATATATATACATATATCTTCCACTCTACCAGCCCATTTCTCAATATACGTATTTTTCATCTATCGACCTTTCTCTCTAATGGCAGAAACAATTTTTCTAAACCTAGATCCAAATAAAAATCTAAGCTTTAAAATTCAAATCTCTCCAAACCATAGCAAATTACATATCAAAATAAAGCCCTCGACAATACAAAGCCGTGGGTATGATCTGTTTTGACATGCAGTACTTGGATCGCTAGAAAATCAACGGTCAAAGGATGAAATCGCGAAACCCTAAGACTTGAATTGGGGGTTTTCGATTCGGAGGTTAATCGGAGAATCGGAGATACGGGTTTTGTAGAGGGGAGTCATATGAGGTCAATGGTGGTAGCGACAACGTTTGGAAGTGGCTGAGGTGTGCGTAATTGGTGTTTTAGGGTTGGAAAGGCCGGTTTTTGGGCTCGACGGAGGTGGCTCCTCGTCTGATCGGACGTGGTGGGTCCGGTGTTGGTTGATGCGCCTCGGTAGTGGGGTTCGAACAAGGGTGGTCTCGCGTCCTCAGGCGGTCGGGGCATGGAGCAATTGCTGGACAAATTAGAGAGGCATATAGGTTTGTTGATGTCGGTTACTGTAGCAAATAGAAGAGGTGCGGGAGAAGGAGATATAGGGGGCTGACGTGGCGCTAAATTATAGGGTGAGGATACTATTTAAATTAATTTTATAAATTCAAATTTCGAACGCTAAAACATTGATAACTTCTTCATTTTAACTCGGATTTGAACACGGTTGGGTGCATTGGGATCGTGGTGAGATGGTGGACGATCTGAGACTGGTTTGGCTACGTTTAGAGACTGTCAAATTTTGGGCTTCTTTTGGACGTCCAATCCACTAAGGACCCAAAGGTGAGTGATTCTTCACTCATGAATAACTAAATTATTCCCATATTTGTTAAATTAAATTATGAAATAAGTTTGGTTGCAAGGTTGTGTTTGATTGGTGAATGGTTGCTTAAATTTGACATGTAATTGTGTAACAGGTAATGAAACCGATAATTAGTTATTTAGATTCAATTAAATTTCTAAATAGAAAATACCAACACTTGTTAACTATTGACATAGCTGATACTTACCATGGAAATAAATTGTTGTGATGGATGCCTTGATTGATGTGATTACTGAATGATTGTTGTTTGAAATGTTACTGACTTCGGTATATGGATGTTTGTGTGTTCATCGTTGACGATGATTCCCAATTTTTCACCCTTGATGTTACGGGCATCCAATAAACCCGGGGTTCATTGATGAAAATAAATTAAGAACACAGAGTGAAATGATAAATTTCCATGACCCTGATTTGGATTGAAATGATATATCCAACCCTGAAATATCAAAAATTTAAAATCACTTGGCCACAAGATAGAAAATTATATATGGACTTCGGTTGGTTAAATGATTTTAAATATTCGAAATTCTATTTGATGAAAAATTTGTATTTAAAGGATTGTGTCGATTTGGATAAATTTTATCTTTCTTTTAAACACAAACCTTGAATGTTACTGACTGGTCAAGGGAAATTACCCAAACAAATTAGGATTTGTAAATGGGATTTTTATATATTTGGGAATTCCAAATCTACGGTAAGATGTGAAATTTATAATTTCCCATGAATTGAATTTTGAAATTGGAAGTTAATTTAGGATACTTGGAAATTTCTTCGAATTTGGCATGAATATTAATTTGAATCCTTTAAATCGAATGGGTTGTTGAACGATGTTGAAAATGAGATATGGGATTAATGAACTCCATTGAGGCTGGAGTTAGATTCAAGTATTGAAGTTCGGAAGAAAGGAACAATTTTTAGATGAAGAAGCTAATATATATATATATATATATATATATGTACATTGTCTATTTCAAATAACTATTCCTTTCCTTAAAAAAAATATTTATTAAAACTTTTACATACACCTATTTTGTCATAACTAATTTTTCTAATATTTTATTATTTAAACTAAATAGTAAACATTTAAATTTTGTATATATATATATATATAGAGCTTTAAAATTTTATCCATCCTATTCTAACTGTTTTATTCTATATATGTATATATATTATTTTATATAAAGGTTACTTTATAAACATCAATTTTCGTATTTATGTTTCTATAAAGTGAATTTTTTTTCCGAATGGGAAGTATTTGGATCTAAACTGTTTTTCAAATGGAGTTGAGATAAGTTATAGCTCCCTTGTATATGGATCGATTTCTAAACTGATCTTTAAATATGGAAATGTGGGTTTTCTACCCAAATATAAAACTTTCTCCTAAGGGATTGAAATGAGTTATGAGGTATATATTCTAATTGAGTATGAATGAATTTTCAAACATTAAGCGATTTGGAAAAATTTGAAATCTCTGAGATGGAATATATTCTATTTGAATATAAGTAGATTTTAATATTATATGATTATAATATAAGGATATAGAAATATATTCTAATTTAGAATATAATCGGTTTGGTATGATTTCTGATATTTTTGATATAAAAATATATTCTATTTGAATATAAATTTGGTTCGAACAGAATATGATATTTTAATATGAAAGCGAACCTTTATGAAATATAAAAGAACCAACCGATGTGAAAGATGAAAGCGTTTGTTGTTAAGGAGACTGGAGTCGACACAAGGCATACTCTCTATCAGTGTCGATACCACTTTGACAACTGTGAACGTTATGATGTATCTAGAATGAGTATGATGACTTGGAGGCAATTATTGGATTGAAGAAGATGAACGATGACGAAATAGCCCTGACCTTCGGGTTAGAATTGAAATGACTAAAACCGGAGCTATATCGTGACTAATTGAGGTAGCACCTTTGATCGGACACCCTTCTTCGACACTATTCTATGACTATGATAATGATGATGATTTGGGCTCTTTATGATTTTGGGAGTGTGTTCCGAGGTGTGTGGTAGTTGCTGTTATGCGTTAACACCGGTTCGGGAGTGCAATTGGTAGAATCATACCCTAGGCATTGCCTCGAGTGCCTTGTCATATTTACCCATATCGCTCCCCGTACGATTTTGATTTAGCATTGCCTTCTATGGAGTTCCCTCTGATAACACCAGTACGGTGAATTTACGGTACTGTATCGACTGTTGATGCTTATAAACGATGTAAGGTAATATGGTAATCCCGCTTACGCTATTTTTATGATATTTACTTTACTGGATAGACATTCTCATAATAGTGTATTATACTATGTATGTATTAGTTTTGCGGATCCTCGAGAGATGGTAAAATCCCGTAACATCACTGAGTTACTGTACCCATGACACTCAAGTTATTTCATGTTTTAATTTGACTAATATGAGAATGGTTTAGTGTTGATCCGAGTTTTTGTTGTGTTTTCTTTTTTATGCAATACACTCAGGTCAGCAGACGTTTGCAGTTAGCGAAGATTTCCACAGCTTGGAGGATGGAGACGAAGATTTGGTATATATTTATTATATATATGTATTTCTGTTGCATTTAGTTTCCGTTGTCTTGTTATGTATATCTGTAAATGGATAACTCTGATAACCACTGTGTGTCCTAGGCAAATGTATATATTTCAACTGGTTTAAACTGATAGTTATTTATTATATGTTATCCTTCTACTGTGAGAACTCTGTTATTGTTTTTTCTCCTTTCTTTTTCCCAATAACTATTTGCATTTGTGATTTTTTTGGGTCGACATGTGTGGTTTATTGTCGATTTGAACGGTAAAAAATGTGGGTCGTTACACATTTTATCAGAGCAAAGGTTAGCGATAACCTTGGCACTGTTTGGGAATTAACTCATTAGAGATGGGGTTAGTAATGCCGTAGAATGAGTTTGAGGGTATATACAAGAGAGCATACTTGTATTTTGATATAAAGTGATTTATGTTGTGTTGAACTATTCGGTTGAATATTTATGGGTTCTGGTCGATATATGGGACGCCATAGAATCGATAGGAATTCCTAAATAACCGCATGGAATGAATTGACATATTATAATTTTTGATTATATTATATTATATATATATTATATAATATTACTAGTTTTAAGTGTATAAGAATTGGTCGTCAGTAGGTAATAATATTAAGTTAATACCTATTACGGTTCATACAATAATAAATTCAACAAGGAAATTTAAATGGTCTATGGAAATATTTGAAAATGAAATGATACCTTAAGTATACTTAGGTGAGAAAGGTTTGAGATTGAAATAGAAATGAACTTGGAACTTGATCCTGAGGTACTCTTGAAATAGTTTTGTCAAATTTTGAAGTAATATCGTATTATAAGTATTTTCAAAGGGAATGGTTAAAGGATTTTAAAAGAAATAAGTGTGTAATCCCTTCTTGGATATCAAAATTGACTTAGGTAATGAGTGCACGCATTATTGACATTTATTATGAAGTGTCTAAGTGGTGAAGAGCACTCTGTACTTTCATAACTTGTTGAAATGAATTTTGGATCTAATTTCCAAGGGTATGTAAAGTGGAGTTCAAGATTAAACCAGGTTTGAAATTTCTTTTTTTTTTTGTTAATTAAAGTTTGGATTTCAATTTATGGTATGTTTTCTATGGATTTTATAAATACATATGCATTTTAAAACTTGGTTTGTAAAACCCGTAATCAAGCAATTTAAGTTCATCCTACCAACTACATCGATTCAAGATTAATTTTCTCGATTCATTCGAGTTTTAGACCTTGAAATTATGGAATGGACTTAAGAACTAAGTGGTCGCCATGAAACTCTTAAATATGGATGATAATAAGGGAAACAAACCCCAACTTTGGTTAGTAAGATTTTTAGAAGAAATTTAAATTTACCGTGAAGCAAATTCAACTTAAGTCAACCAAAATAAATTGGAAGATTTGGTTGTATAATAAGTTGATAACCTATGACCTGGCTAATTAATAAGTATACTAGGTTAGGCGAGTAGAAGTTAAAAGGGAATAAGAAATATAAATATGGGTATAAGTAATGAAATGAATAGAGTGTAAACCATTTTGTCGAATGAAATATAACTTAATTTGTAAAAGAATTGAGTTAAATAAAGGTTTAACTTAAGAAGTTAAATAATAATGATCGGAACGAAGTATAAACTTAAGTCATAAATAGTCCTTAATTCAGTTCATGACTAGTAAGTTAATCAATAAATTGGGTTATGTAAAAAAAAAATTAAACTAACGAGTAATGGGTAAGCGAGTAAATGGAATTTAATAAACGAGATAAGTAGAATGGGTTATACAAAACAGTAACTGACCCTAACCCATAGTATAGATTCGAGGTTAACCAAATAGAAAGAGGAAACGAAATAAAACCGGGAACTGGAAATGTGAAATAAGGTGATGGAAATATAAAATTGAAGTCTAAAATTTCCAAGTTACAATATCGAAAGAAATTGAAACGAAGTAGCTTTAATTTAACCAAATGAGTTAGAGTAATGAATGTAAACTCGAGAAATCTAAATTGGTCGATTTAGAATTAAATTTAAAATGAATAAATGAAATATGATTTAACATTTATAAAAATGAACTAGCATTTAAAAGATGGAATAAGGTTTAATTTAGTCGAATCAAGTGAATTGACTCGATGAGTGTTAACTTCAAAGACCGTATAAAGATTAATTTAGAGTTAGGTACCTAGGAAAGAAATGAGCGATAAATTTTGGCAAATCGATTCATGTAGATGAGTTAAGGATTTAATATAATTGAGTTCGTAGTAAAAATTGGAATAAATTCAAGTTAACTAGATTTAATGCTTGAAATGAAACCGGGAAAAGTATAGAAATTATATCAGAATAGGATAAATAATTTTAATTCGAATCCATTTCTCGAGTAAGAAAATAATAACAAGTTTGAAGTGTAAAGAACTATCAAAATTTTGAAATCGAAAGATAGAAACTCAAATAAAGAAATTGAGGTTATGCGAAACCTAAAATAGTCAATAATTTGAAATTAAAATGACTATAGCTTTTGAATGGATAATCGGAATTGGACGATTTAGGACTTTTTGGAAACCATGGAAACTGAAGAAAAACTTTTGTTAATGGGGCCCTGTCTAATTTTCATGTTTATTAGGTTGAAATCCAAGCGTTAGTTGTAGTTCAGTGCGCAGAAAATTAAAAACTGAAGCTTATGACGATATTGTTTTGACCATAACTTCCTAACAGAGCATCGGATTTTGATGTGCAAGTACAATTCGGAAAGCCCTAGATGTAAACTAAAACTTTTTCTTGGCACGCCAAGTCAAATTCTGATGTTTAAAGGGTTAAAACTGGGTTGAACAAATCAGACCTGCATTTTTCAGTGTACGAGCTGAGATGTTCGCCTTCACTAAAACAGTCATAACTTTTGAACGAATTATCCGAATTCGAAGAATCCACACAATTCGGAAAGCTTGAAACAAATACTAAAACTTTTTCCTTAGTCCAATTCCATCATTTAATGGGTGTTAAACCCCAATTTGTTCGCTGGCCTGTTATGAATATCTTGGTTTTGCAGTTGAAAATGTTTAATATATGTTGTGCAAATTATATACCTTCGTTATTTATCATATATACGTTTAATTCTTATGCGTACGTGAGTATTTAGCAGGTGTAAGGAGTGTGGGCTACGCTTTGGAGCTCTCTTGTGCTAAATGCTAAATGCTAAATGCTAAGGTAGATAAAAATGCAAATAAACGCTAAGAAGGTACGTATTTGAGTTATATAGTTTTGTAGTTACATATATATGGTGTTTTCCCCATTTTTGGGATGCCTCATCGAATGATGAGATGTATATTTGAATTTTATATATGTTGTGATTTTTCCGGACCTCTCCGTATAAAGGTGATGCTACCGAAATTTTCCGTGATTTCAGGAATTAGAAAATTTATGAGATTTTTCAACTATATATAACTTATCTTATAAATGCTATTTTATAAGTACGAATTTGAAAGTATGATTTGTTTAATACCTTATTTCATTCTCTTTTCGAGGACAAAAAGATTTTAAGTATGGGAGAATGTAACATCCCATATTTAATATATATTTAATTTTCAATTTAAATAAATAAATTAGAATAATATTGGATAAAAATCAATTATTGTTGATTACAATGATGATGATTATTTGAATGTAGTGTAAATAGATTTTTAAATTTGGTTTATACTTAGAATTGTTGCAATTGGAAAAAAAAATTTTGAGTTGTTTAGTTTATAGTGGAAATTCAAATTTATTTTGGTAGATGGAGAATTCTAAGTTGGGAAATAATAACTGAAATTCAGATCAAAGATTCAAATAATCAAAATTTAGATTTAAAATGTGTGAAATTTATTTATAAAATTTATTTAAGTTGACATATATATATATATACATATATATATATATATATTTGAAAACTGGTTCACTTTATTTTGACTAAAAGCAGTACAGTAGACAGGTTAGCATACTAATCGTTACAAAACTAAACAAAGCATGTAAAAAACAAATAACTCAAAATCTAATCTAAGATAAAACCACCCTAAAATGAGGCTATCCCTCTTGCGACTCGCTACTTCAGAGCAAATGCTCATGCTCTCAGCACACCAACCATCCTTGATCCTTGTGTACAATAGTTCTCGAAGCAGCTTTTCTTATTCGTTAATAAGCATCTTCTAACTCCCGAGCACAACCAATATCATCTCTAAAACCAAAAACAGCAATACATAGCCACTGCTAAATTAACAGTCCCTCAAAGCTACAAGAATGCTTTCAGTCCAAAAATTCTTCAACTTCATTTCAGTCATTAAATCTGGTTGACGACTCATAGACGCCTGTGAGTCAGTCTTAATGAAAGAAACAAACAGAACTTCATGCAATAATGTAGCAAGAGCTGTATCCAACTACTGGCATATAACATGCTGTTATCAAATAATACTGGGGTACTTGAAGTCAAGAAGAGACTAGCTAAAATCCATAAAATTAGCGTTCTGGAGAAGCCTTCATAATTTCATTCAAACAATGCAGTAGCTCCATAATCCCCAATAAACCAAACTGATTTGTTGGGAAACAAGACTACACACAAAAATCTGAAATATGAAGGCCAGCAGTACCATGAACTAGACAAGCACGTTGCTATCAGAATAGTATATCCATTGTCTCCAGAACCAAAACCCTTCAATCACTATTGGAACTATGAAACTTACATGAATGTTAAAGGATGACCAATATTTATTACTACTCCCGGTCAAAACTGGGAAATCATAGCAAATTTCTCCTCAAGACTAAAACCGATATTACCCCAAAATGTAAATGTTATATACTAAAATCAAAGTGTGTAGTTCTGATCTGTACTGCTGTAATGAATGGTATATTGAAGCAAAACTCTTTTCCCCCAAATAGAAAAAACAATTTCCAAACCGATCTCCTAATAAATCAGATCTGAAGAAGAATACCAACCGCAGATGTCAATCGAACTTTCCCCCAAACCAGCTAAAATCGATATAGCACAAACAACCGAAGGATCGGTTGGAAGATTTGGAACTGGACCAGTTACGTCGGCAATGCCGAAACCCAAATCAGCAATGTCTTGATCGTCCAGAGTCCATACGCATCAGATCCAGTGCCAGTAAGGATCAGTAACAGCTTGAGACCATGATTGCCGAGTGTTTTTCTTCAGATCTGAAAAAATATAACCTAGATCCGGTAGTAGGAAATTGAAACCCAAATTAGGGTTTAAAAAGTGGAATAAAGTTTACAGATCTGATAATAAGTGTGAAAAACGGAAAGATAACAATTGGAAGATGATAGAAAACATATAGAATTCGAACAAAAAACATCTGGAAATCTGATGGAACGAAGAAAAAAGAGAAACTCACACATGAACGAAAGCAGGCGATAAGCCTGTCGCCATGGACAAGTTTACATCAATCAAATTTGGGCCTCCTATATATATATATATATTTCCTTTCCACTCTATCATCCCATTTCTCAATATACGTATTTTTCCATCTACCGACCTTTCTCTCTTATGGTAGAAACAATTTTTATAAACCTAGATCCAAATAAAAACCTAAGCTTTGAAATTCAAATCTCTCTAAACCATAGCAAATTACATATCAAACTGAAGCCCTCGGAAATACAAAGACGCGAGTATGATCTGTTTCGACATACAGTACTTGGATCGCCGGAAAAACAACGGTCAAAGGCTGAAATCGCGAAACACTAAGATTTGAATGGGGGGTTTTCGATTCGAAGGTTAATCGGAGAATCAGAGATATGAGTTTTGTAGAGGGGAGTCATACGAGGTCAGCGGTGGTAGCGGCAACGTCTGGAAGTGGCCGAGGTGTGCGTAATTGGTGTTTTAGGGTTAGAAAGGCCGGTCTTTGGGCTCGACGGAGGGGGCTCCTCGTTTGACCGGAGGTGGTGGGTCCGGTGTTGGTTGATGTGCCTCGGTAGTGGGGTTCGAACAAGGGTGGTCTCGCGTCCTCAGGCTGTCGGGACATGGAGCAATTGCTGGTCAAAATAGCAGGGCACATGGGTTTGTTGACGTCGGTTACTACAACAAATAGAAGAGGAGCGGGAGAAGTAGATATAGGGGGCTGACGTGGCGCTACATTATAGGGTGAGGATATTATTTAAATTAATTTTATAAATTGAAATTCCGAACGCTAAAACATTGATAACTTATTCATTTTAACTTGGATTTGGATGCGGTTGTATGAGTTGGGATTGTGGCGAGATGGCGGACGATCTGGGACTGGTTTGGCTGCAATTGGAGACTGTCAAATTTTGGGCTTCTTTTGGACGTCCAATCCCCTAAGGACCCGAAGGTGAGTGATTCTTCACTCACGAATAACTAAATTATTCCCATATTTATTAAATTAAATCATGAAATAAGTTTGGTTGCATGGTTGTGTTTGATTGGTGATTAGTTGCTTAAATTTGACATGCAACTGTGTAACAGGCAATGAAACCGACAATTAGTTATTTAGATTCAATTAAATTTCTAGTTAGAAAATACCAACACTTATTAACCATTGACATAGCTGATACTTACCATGGAAATAAATGGTTGTGATGGATGCCTTGGTTTATGTGATTACTTAATGATTGTTATTTGAAATGTTACTGACTTCAGTATATGGATGTTCGTGTGTTCGTCATTGACAATGAATCCCAATTTTTCACCCTTGATGTTACGGGCATCTAATAAACAGAGGGTTCATCGATGAAAATAAATTAAAAACACAGAGTGAAATGATAAATCTCTGTGACCCTGATTTGGATTGAAATGATAGATCCATCCCTGAAATATCGAAAATTTAAAATCACTTGGCCATAGGATAGAAAATTATATATGGACATCGGTTGGTTAAATGATTTTAAATATTCTAAATTCTATTTGATGAAAAATTTGTATTTAAAGGAATGTGTTGATTTGGATAAATTTTATCTTTCCTTTAAACACGAACCTTGAATGTTAATGACTGGTCAAGGGGAATTACCCAAACAAATTAGGATTTGTAAATGGGATTTTTATATATCTGGGAATTTCTTATAATTTCCCATGAATTAAATTTTGAAATTGGAAGCTAATTTAGGATACTTGGAAATTTCTTCGAATTTGGCATGAATATGAATTTGAATCCTTTGAATCGAAAGGGTTGTTGCACGATGTTGAAAATGAGACATGGGATTAATGAACTCCACTGGGGCTGGAGTTAGATTCAAGTATTGAAGTTCGGAAGAAAGGAACGATTTTTAGATAAAGAAGCTATTATTTATATATGTACACTGTCGATTTCAAATAACAATCCCTTGCCTAAAAAAAGTATTTATTAAAACTTTTCCCTATAACTATTTTGTTATAACTAATTTTTCTTATATTTTATTATTTAAACTATATAGTAAACTTTTAAATTATGTATATATATATATAGAGCTTTAAAAATTTATCTGTCCTATTCTAACTGTTATATTCTATATATGTATATATATTATTTTATATAAAGGTTTCTTTATAAACATCAATTTTCATAGTTAAGTTTCTATAAAGTGTAAATTTCTTCCGAATGGGAAGTGTTTGGATCTAAACCATTGTTCAAATGGAGTTGAGATAAGTTATAGCCTCCTTGAATATGAATCGATTTCTAAACCGATCTTTAAAATGGAAATGTGGGTTCTCTACCCGAATATAAAACTTTCTCCTAAGGGATTGAAATGAGTTATGAGGTATATATTCTAATGGAGTATGAATGGATTTTCAAACATTAAGAGATTTGGAAAATTTTGAAATCTTTGAGATGGAATATATTCTATTTGAATGTAAGTCGATTTTAAATATTATATGATTATAATATAAGGATATAGAAATATATTCTAATTTAGAATATAATCGGTTTGGTATGATTTCTGATATTTTTGATATGAAATTATATTCTATTTGAATATAAATTTAGTTCAAAACAGAATATGATATTTTGATATGAAAGCGAACCTTTATGAAATATAAAAGAACCAATCGATGTGAAAGATGTAAGCATTGGTTGTTAAGGAGACCGGAGTCGACATAAGGCAAACTCTCTATCAGTGTCGATACCACTTTGACAACTGTGAACGTTATGACGTATCCAGAATGAGTATGATGATTTGGAGGCAATTATTGGATTGAAGAAGATGAACGATGATGAAATAGCCCTGACTTCAGGTTTGAATTGAAATGACTAAAACAGGAGCTATACCGTGACTAATTGAGGTAGCACCTTTGATGGGATACACTTCTTCGACACAATTCTAGGACTATGATAATGATGATGATTTGGGCCCTTTATGATTTTGGGAGTGTATTCCGAGGTGGGCGGTAGTGGCTGCTATGTGTTACCTCGGTCCAGGAGCGCAATTGGTAGAATACTACCCTGGGCATTGCCTTGAGTGCCTTGTCATATTTATCCATACCGCACCCCAAATGATTTTGATTTTGCATTGCCTTCTATGGAGTGTCGTCTGATAACACTAGTACAGTGAATTTACGGTACTGTATAGACTGTTGATGCCTATAAACGGCGTAAGGGTAATATGGTAATCCTCTTATGCTTTTTTTATGGTATTTACTTTACTGGATAGACACTATCATAATAGCATATTATACTATGTATGTATTAGTTTTCGGATCCTCGAGAGATGGTAAAATCCCGTAACATCTCTGAGTTACTGTACCCATGACACTTAAGTTATTTCATGTTTTAATTTGACTAATATGAGAATGATTTATTGCTGATACGAGTGTTTGTTGTGTTTTCTTTTTTATGCAATATGCTCGGGTCAGCAGATGTTCGCAGTTAGCGAAGATTTCCATAGCTTGGAGGATGTAGACGAAGATTTGGTATATATTTATTATATATATGTATTTCCGCTGCATTTAGTTTCCGTTGTCTTGTTATGTATATCTGTAAATGGGTAACTCTGATAATCGCTGTGTGTCCTAGTCAAATGTACATATTTCAACTGGTTTAAACTGATAGTTATTTGTTATATGTTGTCATTCCGTTGTGAGAACTCTGTTATTGTTTTTATTTTCTCCTTTCTTTTTCTTCTTTTTCCCAATAACTACCAGTATTTGTGATTTGTTTGGGTCGACATGTGTGGTTTATTGTCGATTTGAACGGTAAAATATGTGGGTCGTTACACAGGATATGTCGGTCGGTTCCGGGCAGACTTCTTCCACAAGTCCTGCTTAACCTCATGTCTTAGAACATCTCGTGTTTGTGCACCTAGAACCCTCATATTAGATTCACGACTTGTGGTCGCTGGATATGGTAGGCGGTCCGGGAAGTATTCCACCACAAGTGTAGTCTAACCTCGTGTCTAGGCACGGTTACAGTTTCTAACTATTATAATCCTAGGCAATTCCATTATTAACCAAATTTACCTATATCGTTGTAGGCTTTCATGCCCCTTTTCCCAAGTTATGTTCATAGTGAACCATATACCCCGGTTTCATATTATTACACTTTATTCAAGTTATGCCCAAATTCCCCATTTATAAGTTATGCTCAATATTAACGTTTTCCCCTCGTTCCCAGTCTAACGTATTCGCATATTTCAGTGGCATGCCTAGGCTCGAAGGTAGCCTAGCTATATAAAAATAAAAGGGAAAAGATAGAGGGAAAAAGGACAGAGATGATCATACAAATAAGATTGAATATCTACATCAATCAAAGCTACATCTACATCAAGTGAAGGAAGATTGTGACACCCACGTCTGTTAATGTCATTCATTAAGAGAATGCGTTAAGTTCGTGAAGCTTTATAGGTAAACAGAAATTGAAACATTACAAGACAGCTATAAAGTAGCAGTGGAATTAAAAACTTTATTAATCATAAAGCATTATGGTTCAACACATCATAAGTCTGAAGATACATAAACCCAGTACATCATCAAAACTTCTGTCTTGCACTTAAAACATTAGAGTACAAAAATAGAAGAAGAATAATTCCCCAAATAAAAACAAAGCCATAGTAGATAAGAGCTCGAGTAATACATCTAAGAAGCTCCAACAAAATGATAGCAGAATCCTGATCAAGCTTGAGTAATCGCACCCTGAGTACCTGGGGGAAAACAGAAGAGAAAGAAGAGGAAACAAAATGATTCAGACATAAAGTCTGGCTAGTCCAGTTACTTTTAGAAAATAAATAAGTAAAAGTATCATGACTGACATATAAAGTGGATAAGAAAGATAACATCATAAAAGACAGGTATGACAAGGTAAACATGATAGAGTGTAATGAGCATCTCTAATAATTCCTCTCCACTGATACTAGTATAACCCGAATGAGATGATTCCAACAACTATAAGATGGTTGACTTAGGCGTAGTTTCGGGTGAGATGTTTTAACCCCATACAATCAACAGGCAGCCCAATAACAGGCTCTAAACTTACCAGAGTCAAGATGTACCCTAACTACTACACTAATCGATTGGCTCCCGACTACATAGATACACTGTGCTAGCCCCATAATAGGGTGTATCACTCCTAAAGTGGCAATCCTCCATTTCCTAGAAGTGCACAACCATATCTACTGATGTCACAACGTCTTATTTTCCTGAGAAGGCGGAATCATGCACGCACATGAACCCGACGGAACATGGTGTCGGACATTGTCCCCGCTTTTGGATCTCCTACAATCATCCCAGTAAGCAGCCCCGACTCCGACCTAGTTCGAAGTACTCGTTTGATACCAATATGTGGGTTACTGTAGCACCCCACCTCCGTTAAGGTCACTCACAAAGGAAATGCCTTAACTTCGGTGGAGCATTTTTGCTACAAGATGCAGAAAAATTACAAGACAGGCAAATAAAGTAGTACTTGAAAAATTTATAAATTTATTATAGTAGAAACAGAAATAAATTTGGTTACATCTTTCAAAATCACAATATCGGAATTCAAGTACATAAATATCGGTCTTGTACAAAAGCCTTCAGAATGCATAGTTTTTAAAACCATAATCCCCAATATAAACTACCTTGGAAAGATAGGGCCAAAGAGAAGCAATACTTCAAACTCTTCAAGCAGAGAGAATCTGAATCAAGCTCCTATGTTTCCACCCTGAAAACCTGGGGGGAGGGGGGACGGAAAGAAAAGAGGCGAAACAAACTAGGTCAGACATAAGTCTGGCGAGTCCAGTGACTTTCAGCATATAAACAGATAATAGTATCATGACATGTAAATAAAACTGGATGAGAGATAACCGTAACAGGAATAGCAGGTTAACAGAAGAAACGGAATGATATTGGCAAAGCTAAGCTTTTCACTTCTCTGCACAAATACTAGTATAACAGGATTAGGTGTTACCCTAATGTCTAAACTAAAATAGAATCAAAACGGAATAATCTATACAGAAACAGAATGCCAGTAATGGGCCTTCACCACCCCAACAGACAGAAAGTACAGAAGGAGAATACTAATAATGGGCCTTTACCACCCCAACAAACATAAGGTACGGAAACAAAATACTAATAATGGGCCTTTACCACCCCAACAGACAGAAGGTACGGAAACGGAATCAGAGACGGAAACAGAATAATCCCAACGGAAAAAGAATGTTAGAATTAGGTGTACACTAGTAATGGGCCTTTGCCACCTCAACAGACGGTACCACGCAGAAACAGAAGGGTGTTACCATCCAACAGAAACAGACGGTACCAATAAAACAGACAGAACTAAGTGTACCCTAAGTCCTACCCCAAGCGATTGGCTCCCTAATACATAAGTACCCTATGTCGGCCCCACAGTAGGGTGTATCACTCCCTAAAGTGGCAACCTATTGGCACAGACCTATTTACAGATGTCACGGTGTCTTATATCCTCAGAGCAGACTGGATCCATGCATGCACATGACCCGGTTGGAATGCAACATCAACACCCCTCGCCATTATCAGAATGAACCGCTTATAATTAGTTCAGTAAGCGTGCCCGGACCCCTACATAGTGTGGGGTCAAAGTTTTGATACCAGAAAGGGTTACTGACTAATATGGGTCCCAAACAACAGATGACACAAGTATTTCCCCTCCTAACCTTCTGTCCCCAGACTAGCAGATTTCAGATTAACTTGTTTACAAGTTCTAGACAGAGTTCAGATTACTAGTTCACAGATCAGACAATCAAGTTAACAAGTTTTCAGATCAATAGATCAAATGTACGGATTTAACAGACTTACAGATTGTCTAACTTTGTATTGGGCCTACAGATTCACGAAACGTGTTTATTAGATTCATCAGTCCAGTTGGTTTAACCTTTTCCACCCAACACGTTTTTAAACACCACATTTCTCTTAAATTTGCATTAATTAAATATTAATGCATAGACCTCTCACATTAGGTTGGTAGCTTGTGGCAGCTGGATGTGCCGGGCGGTTCCGGGCAGACTTCTGCCACAAGCCAGACCCAACCTCGTGTCTAAGCATATTTTAGTTATGCCTACGACCTCTCACATTAGACTGACAGTTTGCGGTTGCTGGTTAAGCCGGTTGGTTTCGGGCAGGCTTCTACCGTAAACAGAGTCTAACCGCGTATCAAAGCCAATTTATTCCAATACATATTATACAGATATCAGACTAATTATTCCATTTAACAGATTAAACTTCTTTATAGGTTACAATAGATTAATCAAGTTTCCATGTTTTACTCAATCTTAGATCGAGCCAACGGAGTTTCCAACCCAAATTACAATTATTTAGCTTTCAACAGATTAGGCAATTCAAAAGATAATAGATCTAGCAGATTAGGCGACTCAACAGATTTAGCAGATAACAGATTTAGCAGATTAGGCAATTCAACAGATTTAGCAGATAACAGATTTAGCAGATTAGGCAATTCAATAGATTTAGCAGATTGGGCAATTCAACAGATTATATATTTCTAAAATTCTATTTACATATCTTGCCTAATCATAAATTAAGCCTAAACTTACATGCCTAAATCATTATCATAATTCATAATGCAACATATGCCTAAATTTTTAGTTAAACTTTGCACAGTACAGAATATTCTCTAAAAGCCCCAAATCATGATATAAAATATGAATTATGCCAAATTATAGCCTTTAATGCCAAATATCCAAAAATCCACTTTTAGGCGTATTCACATTGATAGTTATCCTATTATAATATAGGTCTCTATGCCTAAGTCACATATTCCCTTTTCAAGTCATTAATCGTTACATAAAAATTTACCTTAAAAGTCTAGATCTTTAAATTATAACATCTCAAAATCAGATCTTAATTTTTATATGCATTATGTCCCCAAGTTTCAAGTCACATGTTATCATACAATGATTCCTCTTCTTCCAAATTACAGAGTATACACAGATCTAGATCTAATTTACAACATATGTCTATTTATCAAATCAGTCAAAGATCAGTCATGTCCAATTATGCATTATCCATTATTTGTCCCAAAATTTAGCGTTCGTGCGTTAATCTCTTATGATATTTGGCGCAGGCTCGTGGTAGCCTAGCTATAAACAAAAAGGAAGAAAAGAGGGAACAGATACAGAACAGTCACAACAAAGATAGATCTACAGAAAAGTATGCATAACCTTAGATCCAGATTAACAAAAATGTCAAGATAATTATTAAATTTCATATCTGAAAATAACTGTGCTTACAAAAAGGAACGATCATTAAATTCTGGAAACTGTATTCTGAAACTGAAATGCTTGCCTTTGATTTACACAAATCGTTTAGATTTGATTCTCTTTTAATTCTATTCAGATTGTAAGAAGATGCACTAGTTCTAGTTTTGATTCCAACAGAGTAGCGACGCCATTTTTATTTTTAATTAGAATAGAGGCGGAGTATAGGAAGAATGAAATTGTGTGGAGAGAAAGCTAGGTTTGGGGTTTTTTAAATAGGTTAAAGCTCACGAATCCAGTCAGAAAGGCGTCCAGGTGCAGAAAAATGGATTTGTCTCCAGATCTGGAAAACGGCGGGGGGGGGGGGGATGTAACACCCCACCTCCGCCAATGCCACTCTTGCAAGGACACTAGCATTGGAGGGGCGTTAAACGAGGTAAACATGCATGCAGATATCACAAGACAGAACATATAAGTAAAACAGAGTAAATAAAGCAGCAGATTAAACTAGCATTTCAAAACCATAGTCATATTACAACAAAGTACTTGAGAATTATTTTCCAACAAACAAAGTCTAGCATAAACTGAAAAACTGAAATACATAAAGTACTATCCCCAAAATGAATTGATAAACCATAGCTAGCTCAATGTCCAAAACCGTACATGAGCAAATCCAGTAAGCAAGCTGTAAAGATCCAAGCTAAGCTCCAATGTTCCCACCCTGAGAACCTGGGGGGGGGGGGGGAAACGGAATAAAAGAGGCGAAAGAAAACAGGTCAGTCAAAAAGACTGGTAAGCCCTACTACTATCTGTCTATGAACTAGTAAAGTTAACTGGCATGAGAAGCTGAGATGAACATAAGGATAACAACATACTGGCATGATGATTAACTAACAAGATAGATAAAGGTGTCATCGCATAGTTAAGGTTAAGTTTTGCACCACGGGTGTACTAACATTCTAACATGTCAAGTAAAAACAAGAATTGATCCCTTGGCCCAAGCTTGGCCCAACATTATGAGATGACCTAAATCAAGGTCCAACTACTCGGTCTAGTCGATCGGCTCCGTATAAGCCTAACTCGTCAAGTGTCGGTGTCATGCGGCTTAATCATGTAATGTAGTTGACTGTGCAGGGTCCACCCTAGGGTGTATCTGGCCCTACGGTGTAACCCTCGGACACCATACCATGATGCACAGTCCAAACCTACCGGTGCCCGTGTTCAACTCCGGACTTGATGTGCACGACCATGGTCCGCCTGAACAACCGGGGCATCATTCAGCCGTCTCTTTTGGTCTCTTAAAATCAGCCCAATAATCGTGCCCCACCCTAGCCTAGTCCTAGGGTCTTATGATACTACCTAGAAGGTTACTGCTAAAAAGGACCACGCAACTAGGGTTTCTTAACGGGTTAAATGTGGTTAACCCGATCCAAACGTGGATTAAATCGGTTAAGAGTACCCAAGGCTCCTGACTTAACCTCGATTAATCCATCAGGCCCAAATTGGTTAAGTATTAAGTGGACCATGACTTAACCCTCATCAGGAGGCATTAATTAACTTAATGCGCTTTAACCTCTCACATTAGACTTTGTTGTGGTTACTAGTTAAGCCAGGCGGGTCCGGGTAGCTTTACACCACAACTAGGTCTAACCTCGGGTTCGAGCACAACATGACCAACTTCTCACATTGGGTCCCGTTGTTTGTAGCCACTAGTTAAGCCGGGCGGGTCCGGGTAGATTTATGCTACAAACTCAACCCAACCTCGAGTTGGCCACACTCATATTTTCTATGTGTCATGTCCATTATGTTTCCAAAACATAATTACATATCACGTCATGTTATAAAAATCATGTTCATGTCATTATGTTACCCAACCCCAACGTAATCCCATCGTTTACATAATCGCAATAACGCATAAAGGATAAAATAGGGAACTTGACATAACCATGACAAAAAAGTGTCGAAGCCATGAGTTTAACATGGTGGCATATGAAATGTACATATGTTCATATACTTGCATATTGCATTATGAGGCTTCAAAAGCATGCATAAAACCAAACTTAGCATATGAGTGATACATGGTGATAAATAACATGTAGAGGTTGCTAGAAGTTCGCATTTGGCCTCACATGCAAGTTATCATAAGGGATATGATAACTTTCATGTTGCCAAAATTCAACTTTTAACATAAAGCTTGAAGCTTTAAGGTCACAAACCCAAGTTTAACTTGCATAACATGATAACATGATCAACCCAAACTTGCATAACATGATAACATGATCAACCCAACTTGCATAACATGATCAACCCAAACTTGCATAACATGATAACATGATCAACCCAAACTTGCATAACATGGCAACATGTGTCATACATAACTTGCATAATGATCAACCAAACTTGCATATGATGATCAACCAAACTTGCATATAATGATCAACCAAACTTGCATAACATGGCAACATGTGTCATACATAACTTGCATAATGATCAACCAAACTTGCATATGATGATCAACCAAACTTGCATATAATGATCAACCAAACTTGCATATGATGATCAACCAAACTTGCATATAATGATCAACCAAACTTGCATCATTCATTTAACTTTAGAGTTGAAAGAAAGAAAGTTGAAAAGGGCTTACTACGCTATGAAGACACAAATGAATATTTATTATAAAGATTGAGACGAAGCCCTTATGCAAGCACCAAAATATGAAAGCCCCAATTGAAAAACCCTTGCACCAAATCAATAAAAATCCTTGCTTTGAAATAGAAATGTTGCAACTTGACTTGAATGCAAACTAAGAACACTCATACAAGTTTGAAAGCACTTGTATGAACTCACAATCTCTCATAGAAATAGGCTTAGGAATTTTAGCATGAGAGTGGAGGCCATGAGAGGAACAAATTTGACATAGTTTAGTTGTAGGATTGAATAATCGTGATTTAGGCTAGGTTTAGGGGTCTTTTCATAGAGGATTAGGACAGTATTAGCCATGAGAACCATTCAAATGCAAAATCTGCATTTGAGCGAATCGGCCCACGGGTTGACAGCCAAACACCCTGGATTAACCCCTAGTCGACCCAGTGGGCTTGGGTCGACCTCAAAAATCGGCCGGTTCGGTTATTCTTCTCTCCCAATTCGCTGTTTTGAACATTTTTGCATATTTATTTATTTAATTTTCAATTATATATATATATATATCAATATATATATATATATATTTCTCTGCGCAACCCATTTCACTTAATTAAGTATACTTTAATTTGTGAATTTTTCGTGAAACATCGTGAGGCCATATCTTGGTCATACGGACTCCGATTTTCAAAAACTCAGACTCTATTTCGCGTATTTTTCCGAGACGAACGCAATGGCACAGCCCGTTTCCCTTGATTCAGATTTTACAGTTTAATTCTGCCTCCATTTGTGTTATAACATGTTATTCAAAAATACGGGTTGTTACATTCTCCCCTCCTTAAAGGATTTCGTCCCCGAAATCTCCAAGTTAGGAAGAACGTATCCTACCATCCATCGTCCATCTACTCAAAACATCATCCACGAGCAATCATTGTCCTTAAAAGGTTCTAAATGCTGTATGATCATATGCAAAGGTGTGTGTATATGTACTTATCTAATGCGAAAATCAGGAGGTTACTGATTCAGTAAACCCCCTTAATGCAAAATATGTTAGTGAAATGAGTCCATATGTATGCAAATTCCTAACATAATTTATAATCTCTACATGAGTGCACATAATATTCATCCATATGCAACATCCACGTGATAGCATAACAAGTTTTCATCCATGAATAAGCATAAACACTCATGCGTATGTGGTATGAAAGTGTGTGAGCCGATCTTAGTGCCTAACGTGTATTATGCATCCACGAGTATCCACTTGCAAACACTTGCAACCACTTGCAAACATCAAACATAACATGTTTCAAATACATGTTTCAACCAAGGGTTTCTACCTAAGGTTCTCATGACAAGATTTACGAAACAAGATAAACTAGATAAGCATGGATAGCAAAGGGAAGATATACCAATCTAGGAAAAGAGATTGAAAATGTATCCTCCAAGAGAAATGGATAAAGCACGCGCCTCTTCTCCTTGGTTTCCCAAGTTGCGTCTCTCTATGTTTCACTCCATTGCGCCTTAACAAGCTTAACTTCTTTGCTTCTTAGCTTCTTTGTCTTCATTTCCATGATACGAATCGGAGCTCGTCTCAGGGTTGCTTCATCCTCTACCTCCATGTCTTCAAGAATACTTGGTTCAACCACTTTGGCGGGTCTGTGCAAACACTTCCGGAGATGCGAGACATGAAAGACATTATGCACTCCGGCAAGCTTCTCGGCAATTCCACCTCATAAGTCATCTTCCCGACTCTTTCTATAGTAGGGAAGGGTCCTACGATCCTTGGTGTCAGCGAACCATATTTCGCAAAGGAGAAATCTTCACAAAGACCATATCTCCAATTTTAAATTCCAAGTCTGTCCTTCGCTTGTCTGCATAGGATTTCTGTCTGTCTTGGGCCGTTCTTATCCGTCTTCGAATCAATTCAACCCTCTCGGATGTGTCCCTTATCATGTCAGGCTCAATTATAAGCTTATCCGTCGTCTTCCCACCAACATGTTGGTGGCTTGCACGGCCTCCCATACGAAGCTTCAAATGGTGCCATCCCTATGCTGGCTTGATAGTTATTATTATAAGCAAACTCTACAAGAGGAAGGTGGTCTTCCCAAGTACCACCGAAGTCGAGAACACAAAACCTCAAAAGATATTCTAGCACTCTATTCACCCTTTTGGTTTGGCCATCCGTCCGGGGGTGATAGGCTGTACTCAGATTCAATCGCGTACCCATTGCTTCTTGCAAACTGTTCCAGATCTGGCTAGTGAAAATTGGGTGTCACGATCGCTAACTATGCTAGAAGGAACTCCATGCAGCCGCACTATCTTTTGAAGATAAACAGATGCTAGCCGTGATACGGTCCTCTTGCTTTTCACCGGAATAAAATGGGCTCTCTTTGTAAATCTATCAATTATTACCCATATCCCATATAGCCCAAATAGTTTGGTGGTGAACTTCTTCACCCCAACCATATACCACAAATAGGCTAGCCATACTCCTTAGGGGGTTTGTAACAGAACTAAGATTGAGGATAGGACTGAGAGGATATACTTAAAAGGTAGCATGCGAGTAAGCTCTACAGAACAATAGGGATCAAGGATATACTCTTAGAAAGAGATTAAATGCGCGTATCTAGACTTCAATCTTCTAAGCCGCATTTTCTTGTGTTTAATCCCATCGTGCCCTGACCGTCTTTTATCTTCGCAATTCCGTAGTTCTTAATTCTTGTTCCCAAATTATGAGTTAGAACTCATTTCACCGTTGCTTCTCGTTCCACTTCCACTTATTCTTTGCCTAAAATACTTGGCTTAAACATAACTGCGTGCTCATGGTTCATGCAAGCTTTCCAAGAATCGTTAGTGAATCTTGGATCTCATTTACATACTATACGGTATCCCACGCAGAAAACTATCTCTTGAAAATAGTGCCAATCCACGTTGCCAAACTGGAGCTGAGGTAAGGGCTCTCTTGAGCCTTTGAAAAGCAAGCTCACACTCCAAGTCCCATGCACAGACTAAGTTCTTCTTCGTCAACTTAGTAAGAGGGGCTGAAATCTTAGCGAAGTCCCTGATGAACTTCCTATAGTAGCCCGCCAAACCGGGAAAGCTTCTTACTTCGGTTGCACTCCTAGGAGTCTTCCACAACCACTTTCGCGGGATCCACCGCTATGCCTTGCTTAGAAACTATATGTCCAAGAAACCAAACTTCCTTTCTCCAGAAATGACATTTGGAGAACTTGGCTTTCAACTGATGCACTCTAAGCGTATCCATCACTTCCTTGAGATGCCTAGCATGCTCTTCCTCATCCTTTGAGAAGATCAGAATATCATCCACGAAGATAACGACAAACTTGTTAAGGAACTCCCTGAACACCCTACTCATCAAATCTACAAAGTAGGCAGGTGCATTAGTCAAACCGAATGCCATGACAAGCCATTCAAAGAATCCATCTGGAGTCCTAAACGCAGTTTTATCAATGCTATCCTCAGCCACTCTAAGCTGATGGAATCCGGTGTCTAGATCGAGTTGAGAGAAAACAGAAGCACCTACAAGCTGTTCAAAGAGATCATGAATTCTCGGTAACGGGTGCCTATTCTTCTTTATCAGCTTGTTCAACTCTCGATAATCAACACATAGACGAAGCGAACCATTCGCCTTAGTAGCGAATACCACCGGAGCACCCCATTCAGAAATGCTTCGCCTAATAAAATTCTTCTCAAGCAACTCCTTGATTTGCTTACCGAGCTCCCTTCTTTCACGAGGGGCCATGTGCCTAACGTGCAATGATACTGGCTTGGTATTATCAACTAGATAAATGCGGAAATCTATCTCTTGTTTAGGGGGTAACCCCTTAACTTCTTCAAAGACATCGGGATAGTCTCGGACCACCCTTACAGATTGCAGATCATCGATGGACGAGTCAAGAGATTCAAGATAACATAACATGACGGGACCTCTAGGGTTACAAGAAATTTCTAGGGTATTACCGAGGCGAATCATGAGCCTCACCACCCTAAGTTCACAACCAATCCACACCAAAAATCAACCCATATCCTGTGACCCCGAGAACATAAGCACTACATGTGAATTCTACGGCCAAGATAGAAATTTTCAAATCTACACAAATCATAGACAGATGGGCGGAACCCCCAATTGGATTTGAAACACAAACGGGATCCTCAACTAAGCTAGTACTTAGGTGCAAACTTTCAACAATATCAGAAATAAAACTATGCGATGCGCCAGAATTAAACAAGGTATGAACAGGGAAATCAGAAATGTAAACAAGGTTTTCTACAGAAATACTACCTCGATCAAGAACTGGAGCGATGTTGAGCGTATGCACTAGCCCTCCAGAAGGTCCTGCATGCTGATTCTACCCTTGCCCTTGTCCTTGCTTCTTGGGGCAATCCTTGCTAAGATGTCCAGGCTCTCCACAGTGAAAGCATTCTCCCAACTTCCACTTCTTCTTCCTACAGTCTTTGGCTATGTGCCCAGTAATCTCACAGAAGTTGCACTTCCTTCTTTCTCTTGACTTGTTGTCCTTGCTATTGTTGCTGTTCTAAACTCTTTTCTCAGTATCTTCCTTCTTGCCTTGGGACTCATTTGCCTTGACCTCTTTCTTGACACTCTGATCTTCTTCTTGAAGTAGGGTTATATTCACCAAACTCTTAAAGGTCGCCCCCAGGGGTATATGAGATATGGCAAAACCGCGCAATGGCTCATTTAATCCTAGAGCAAAGCGTAGGGCCTTCTTCCAAGCGGTGTTAACCCATTCTAGATCGAACTGAGCAAGTTGATTAAACTTATCCACGTATTCTCTAACGGTCATGTCCCCTTGCTTTAGTGATAGGAACCTCTCTAGCTGAGGGTTCTCTTCTGTCGATGATAGAAACTTAAGCCCAAGTCTCGTCCTAAAGTCGGCTCAAGTCTCAATGGGTCTAATAGTGGTGGTGACTACCCACCAATAAGCAGCTTCCCCTTTTAATAGCCATACCGCCAACAGAACTTTCCTACGATCTTCCACATCAAAGATAGCAAAGAGGTCTTCAGTTTCCTTTAACCAGTTTCTTACCTCCACGGAAGTCTCTGTCCCAATAAAGTTCTTGCCACCCATCGCCTTAAAGTCTTTGCAAATCTTAGCGAAATCTGCTTGCGGATTCTGAGGAGGAGGAGGAGGAGGAGGAACCTCAGTTATATTGGGGGTATTTGCTGGGCCCACATCGTTGGCCCTAGCTTCCAAGTATCTCCGGAACCATCCAGGAATGGTCACTCCCTCGGGAAGGTTAAGATCGGCCATACTGAAAAAGGAAAAAGACAGATTCAGAACGAAGAAACGAAGGATAGTGCTATGGCTTTTGGGGAGTAGCCTTTTTAAAATAACTAGACTTTTCTTGGAAAATACTTAATTGGTTTTGAAAATAGTTTTTCAAAAGGTAAGTTTCAAAAACACTTTTGCTCAAATCTTGTAAACCTTAGGCTCCGATACCAAATGGAACACCCAACCTCCGCCAAAGCCACTCTTGCAAGGACACTAGCTTTGGAGGGGCGTTAAACGAGGTAAACATGCATGCAGATATCACAGGACAGAACATATAAGTAAAATAGAGTAAATAAAGCAGTGGATTAAACTAGCATTTCAAAACCATAGTCATATTACAACAAAGTACTTGAGCATTATTTTCCAACAAACAAAGTCTAGCATAAACTGAAAAACTGAAATACATAAAGTACTATCCCTAAAATGAAGTGATAAACCATAGCTAGCTCAATGTCCAAAACCGTACATGAGCAAATCCAGTAAGCAAGCTGTAAAGATCCAAGCTAAGCTTCAATGTTCCCACCCTGAGAACCTGAGGGGGGGTAAACGGAAGAAAAGAGGCGAAAGAAAACAGGTCAGTCAAAAAGACTGGTAAGCCCTACTACTATCTGTCTATGAACTAGTAAAGTTAACTTGCATGAGAAGCTGAGACAAACATAACGATAACAACATACTGGCATGATGATTAACTAACAAGATAGATAAAGGTGTCATCGCATAGTTAAGGTTAAGTTTTGCACCACGGGTGTACTAGCATTTTAACATGTCAAGTAAAAACAAGAATTGATCCCTTGGCCCAAGCTTGGCCCAAGCTTGGCCCAATATTATGAGATGACCTAAATCAAGGTCCAACTACTCGGTCTAGTCGATCGGCTCCCTATAAGCCTAACTCGTCAAGTGTCGGTGTCATGCGGTTTAATCATGTAATGTTTTTGACTGTGCAGGGACCACCCTAGGGTGTATCTGGCCCTACGGTGTAACCCTCTAACACCATACCATGATGCACAGTCCAAACCTACCTGTGCCCGTGTTCAACTCCGGACTTGATGTGCACGACCGTGGTCCGCCTGAACAACCAGGGCATCATTCAGCCGTCTCTTTTGGTCTCTTACAATCAGCCCAGTAATCGTGCCCCACCCTAGCCTAGTCCTAGGGTCCTATGATACTACCTAGAAGGTTACTGCGGAAAAGGACCACGCAACTAGGGTTTCTTAACGGGTTAAATGTGGTTAACCCGATCCAAACGTGGATTAAATTGGTTAAGAGTACCCAAGGCTCCTGACTTAACCTCGATTAATCCATCAAGCCCAAATTGGTTAAGTATTAAGTGGACCATGACTTAACCCTAATCAGGAGGCATTAATTAACTTAATGCGCTTTAACCTCTCACATTAGACTTTGTTGTGGTTACTAGTTAAGCCGGGCGGGTCCGGGTAGCTTTACACCACAACTAGGTCTAACCTCGGGTTCGAGCACAACATGACCAACTTCTCACATTGGGTCCCATTGTTTGTAGCCACTAGTTAAGCCGGGCGGGTCCGGGTAGATTTATGCTACAAACTCAACCCAACCTCGAGTTGGCCACACTCATATTTTCTAAGTGTCATGTCCATTATGTTTCCAAAACATAATTACATATCACGTCATGTTATAAAAATCATGTTCATGTCATTATGTTACCCAACCCCAACGTAATCCCATCGTTTACATAATCGCAATAACGCATAAAGGATAAAATAGGGAACTTGGCATAACCATGACAAAAAGGTGTTGAAGCCATGAGTTTAACATGGTGGCATATGAAATGTACATATGTTCATATACTTGCATATTGCATTATGAGGCTTCAAAAGCATGCATAAAACCAAACTTAGCATATGAGTGATACATGGTGATAAATAACATGTAGAGGTTGCTAGAAGTTCGCATTTGGCCTCACATGCAAGTTATCATAAGGGATATGATAACATTCATGTTGCCAAAATGCAACTTTTAACATAAAGCTTGAAGCTTTAAGGTCACAAACCCAAGTTTAACTTGCATAACATGATAACATGATCAACCCAAACTTGCATAACATGATAACATGATCAACCCAACTTGCATAACATGATAACATGATCAACCCAAACTTGCATAACATGATAACATGATCAACCCAAACTTGCATAACATGGCAACATGTGTCATACATAACTTGCATAATGATCAACCAAACTTGCATATGATGATCAACCAAACTTGCATATAATGATCAACCAAACTTGCATAACATGGCAACATGTGTCATACATAACTTGCATAATGATCAACCAAACTTGCATATGATGATCAACCAAACTTGCATATAATGATCAACCAAACTTGCATATGATGATCAACCAAACTTGCATCATTCATTTAACTTTAGAGTTGAAAGAAAGAAAGTAGAAAAGGGCTTACTACGCTATGAAGACACAAATGAATATTTATTATAAAGATTGAGACGAAGCCCTTATGCAAGCACCAAAATATGAAAGCCCCAATTGAAAAACCCTTGCGCCAAATCAATAAAAATCCTTGCTTTGAAATAGAAATGTTGCAACTTGACTTGAATGCAAACTAAGAACACTCATACAAGTTTGAAAGCACTTGTATGAACTCACAATCTCTCATAGAAATAGGCTTAGGAATTTTAGCATTAGAGTTGAGGCCATGAGAGGAACAAATTTGACATAGTTTAGTTGTAGGATTGAATAATGGTGATTTAGGCTATGTTTAGGGGTCTTTTTATAGAGGATTAGGATAGTATTAGCCATAGGATTAACCCTAGATTCAATCCAAGCCATCAAAGCATGTCTTGGGGAAGAAGTCAAGTGTAGGAATCATCTAGGGCCTTTAGATTAAAGTTGAACCATGAGAACCATTCAAATGCAAAATCTGCATTTGAGCGAATCGGCCCACGGGTTGACAGTCAAACACCCTGGATTAACCCCTAGTCGACCCAGCGGACTTGGGTCGACCTCAAAAATCGGCCGGTTCGGTTATTCCCCTCTCCCAATTCACTGTTTTGAACATTTTTGCATATTTATTTATTTATTTTTCAATTATATATATATATATATATATATATATATATCAATATATATATATATATTTCTCTGTGCAACCCATTTCACTTAATTAAGTATACTTTAATTTGTGAATTTTTCGTGAAACTTCGTGAGGCCATATCTTGGTCATACGGACTCCGATTTTCGAAAACTCGGACTCTATTTTGCGTATTTTTCCGAGACGAACGCAATGGCACAGCCCATTTCCCTTGATTCAGATTTTATAGTTTAATTATGCCTCCATTTGTGTTATAACATGTTATTCAAAAATACGGGTTGTTACAGGGGAGGTCGACAGTAAGGTCGACCCTAGTGTCGATCTGTTTACCCAGGTCGACCCTAGTGTCGACCTGGGTCCTGGGCGGGAATTTTCCCGCCCAACCTAGGTGTCTATTTTTGAATTTCGAAATCTGAATTTTGAATTTCGGGCTTGTTTTCATTGAAACTTCCGAAGGCTATATCTTCTTCATACGGAGTTCGATTTACGCAAACTTGAACTCTATTCCAAGAAGAATTTCGAGACGAACGCAATGGAGTAACCTGATTCCCTTAATTATTTTATTAAAATTTAATTATTCTCGGATTTGTTACTCTTGTGTTCACAAAAAATACGGGGTGTTACATTCTCCCCTCCTTAAAGGATTTCGTCCCTGAAATCTTCAAGTTAGGAAGAATGTGTCCTACCATCCGATCACCCATCAAATCAACCATCATCCACAAGCATCCATTGTCCTTAGAAAACTTCTAATGTTGTATGAACATATGCAAAAGTGTGTGTATATGTTCCTTATCTAATGCAAAGATCAGGCGGTCCACTGATTCAGTTGACCTCCTTAACGCAAATTATGTCAGTGCCATGAGTCCAACATGTATGCAATTTTCCTATTCGATACATATCATTTCTATATGAGTGCACAACCGTTCATTCATATGCAACATCCATGTGCTGAGTCAACCATTTCGCATCCATAAAAAAATTTAAAAAAGTGCACACACATCCATATGCAGTATGAGATTGTTTTTGAGCCGATCTAGTGCTTAGTGTGTGTATATGCATCCACGAGCAACCACTAGCAACCACTTGCGTCCACTTGCAACCATCAAACATAACATGTCTCAAACACACGTTTACACCCACTAGTTTCTACCTAAAGGTTGAAGATTCGATCGATAGGATACAACCGAGTGAAAGAAGCAAGTACAATTAAAACAAAAGCTTTGTTCCTATCAGGCATCGGTTTTAAGAGAATAACCCCCTAAGTATCCACCCCGAAGACCGAAATCAACATCAGATTGATACTCAGAGAATCACTCCCTTTAAACAAATGAAGAATTGGAAATCTACTTCACGCTTCGAGTAAAAACCCTATCCCTTTTCAGAAATATTCAGATACTTACAGATTACTGATACAGATCAGATTACCAAATGATCCTTAGGAAACTAAGCATGATAAAACACAGAATGTATGCGTCATAGTCAACTTAACGCCCAACACAGATACCCTCAAACCCCAACTTATCACAAATAGATGAGTCATTACCCTTATGGGTCTGAGTCTACAGCAGGATCTGAAACAAGACTAGTATTAAAGTGCAGAGTATCAATTACAGAATCAAAATGCCAGAATCAAAAAGAGTTTTAACTCAAAAATCAGATAAGGAAATTAAACCTTCTACTGAAAGTTTTCCTATTTCGATCCTATCCACCAGCCTCGAGGGTATTCACCTGCCCTCCAGAAGTAGGACTTGTCCTCTTCCATTGCCCTCGTTTCTTCGGGCAGTCCCTAGTGAAGTGTCCCATCTCACCATAGTTAAAGCAGGTGCCCTTCCTCTTTCTGTAATCCTTGTTCAGATGGGTCGAGCTTCCACAAGTAAAGCACTTCTTCTCCTTCTTGTGTTCAGACTTCTCATCCTTCTTTTGTGTTTCCTTTTTGGTCCCCGCTTTCTTGTTCTGTGGTCCTTCAAGTTTTTCTTCTTTCTTCTCACTTTTGGTTTCCTCTTCATGCACCAATGCCACGTCAACCAATTTCTTGAAGGTAGCCCCCATAGGAATGTGGGACATTTCCAATCAGTGTAGCGGCTCGTTTAAACCTTTAGCAAACCCTAGTGCCTTCTTATGCGGTGTATTTACCAAATCTAAGCCGAATCTTGCCAACTGATTAAACTTGTTGACGTACTCTCTCACTGATAAATTATCATGTTTCAATGCTAAGAACCTCTCTACGTATAGACTCTCTTCCGCTCGTGAGAGAAATTTCATCTCGAACCTATGCCTGAAATCCATCCATCTCTCTACCGGACGCTCTCCATTTGTAACCTCCCACCAAAAAGAAGCTTCATCCTTAAGCAACCATACCGCCAACTGTATCTTCTGCCTATCATCCACCTCGAAGATAACGAACAAATCCTCAATTTCTTTGAGCCAGTTCCTTGCCTCCACGAAGGATTCAGTTCCATTAAAGTTCTTCCCACCCATGGCTCGAAAGTCTCTACATATCTTCATGAAAGTATTCACGTGCGGAGGAGAAGGAACCGTTGCAGCTAGGGGAGGAGGGACGTCTGCTGGGCCCGCATCATTAGCCCTAGCTTCTAGGTACCTCCTGAACCAGCAAGGTATCGGTACGCACCCCGGAAGGTTTAAATCCCCAGACATGCTAAAACGAAAGAAATGGAAAGATTCAAAACAAAGGATAGAAAGATAGGCATATGGCTTTGGGGATTATGTTTTTCAAAATAAACTCTACTTTTGAAGATACTTCCTTTTTAAATTCTTTTTGAAAATAGTTTTCAAAAACTTTTTATCGAATCCGGTAACCTTCAGCTCGGATACTAAGTGTAGCACCCCACCTCCGTTAAGGTCACTCACAAAGGGAATGCCATAACTTCAGTGGAGCATTTTTGGTACAAGATGCAGAAAAATTATAAGATAGGCAAATAAAGTAGTACTTGAAAAATTTATAACTTTATTACAACAGAAACAGAAATAAGTTTGGTAACATCTTTCAAAATCACAATATCGGAATTCAGGTACATAAATATCGGTCTTGTACAAAAGCCTTCAGAGTGCATAGTTTTTAAAACCATAATCCCCAATATAAACTGCCCTGGAAAGATAGAGCCAAAGCCAAGCAATACTTCAAACACTTCAAGCAGAGAGAATCTGAATCAATCTCCTACGTTTCCACTTTGAAAACCTCCGGGGGGGATGGAAAGAAAAGAGGCAAAACAAACTAGGTCAGACATAAGTCTGGTGAGTCCAGTGACATTCAGCATATAAACAAATAATAGTATCATGACATGTAAATAAAACTGGATGAGCGATAACCGTAACAGGAATAACAGGTTAACAGAAGAAATGGAATGATATAGACTAAGCTAAGCTTTTCACTTCTCTACACTAATACTAGTATAACAGGATTATGTGTTACCTTAATGTCTAAACTAAAACAGAATAATCTATACAATAACAGAATGCTAGTAATGGGCCTTCACCACCCCAACAGATAGAAAGTACAGAAGCAGAATACTAATAATGGGCCTTTACCACCCCAACAGACAGAAGATATGGAAACAAAATACTAATAATGGGCCTTTACCACCCCAACAAACAGAAGGTACGGAAACAGAATCGGAAACGGAATCAGAGACGGAAACAGAATAATCCCTACGGAAACAGAATGTTAGAATTAGGTGTACACTAGTAATGGGCCTTTTCCACCCTAATAGACGGTACCACGCAGAAACAGACAGGTGTTACCACCCAACAGAAACAGACGGTGCCAACAGAAACAGAGAGAACTAAGTGTACCCTAAGTCCTACCCCAAGCGATCGGCTCCCGAATACATAAATACCCTGTGTCGGCCCCACAGTAGGGTGTATCACTCCCTAAAGTGGCAACCTCTTGGCACAGACCTATTTACATATGTCATGGTGTCTTACATCCTCAGAGTAGACCGGATCCATGCACGCACATGACCCGGTTGGAACGCACCATCAACACCCCTCGCCATTATCAGAATGAACCGCTTATAATTAGTTCAGTAAGCATGCCCGGGCCCCTACATAGTGTGAGGTCAAAGTTTTGATACCAGAAAGGGTTACTGACTAATATGGGTCCCAAAAACAGATGACACAAGTATTTCCCGTCCTAACCTTGTGTCCCCAGACTAGCAGATTTCAGATTAACTTGTTTACAAGTTCCAGACAGAGTTCAGATTACTAGTTCACAAATCAGACAATCAATTTAACAAGTTTTCAGATTAACAGATCAGATGTATGGATTTAACAGACCTATAGATTGTCTAACTTTGTATTGGGCCTACAGATTCACGAAATGGGTTTATTGGATTCATCAGTCCAGTTGTTTTAACCCTATCCACCCAACATGTTTTTAGACACCACATTTCTCTCGAATTTGCATTAATTAAATATCAATGCATAGACCTCACATTAGGTCGGTAGCTTGTGGCCGCTGGTTGTGCCGGGCGGTTCCGAGCAGACTTCTGCCACAAGCCAGACATAACCTCGTGTCTAAGCATATTTTAGTTATGCCTACGACCTCTTGTTACGCCTACGACCTCTTACATTAGACTGACAATTTGCGGTTGCTGGTTAAGCCGGTTGGGCACGAGCAGGCTTTTACTGCAAACAGAGTCTAACCTTGTGTCATAGCCAATTTATTCCAGTATAGATTATACAGATATCAGACTAATTATATCCATTTAACAGATTAAACTTCTTTATAGGTTATAGCAGATTAATCAAGTTTCCATGTTTTACTCAATCTTAGATCGAGCCTACGGATTTTCCTACCCAAATTACAATTATTTAGATTTCAACAGATTAGGCAATTCAACAGATAACAGATCTAGCAGATTAAGCGAATCAACAGATTTAGCAGATAAGAGATTTAGCAGATTAGGCAATTCAACAGATTTAGCAGATAACAGATTTAGTAGATTAGGCAATTCAGCAGATAACAGATTTAATAGATTAGGCAATTCAACAGATTATATATTTCTAAAATTCTATTTACATATCTTGCCTAATCATAAATTAAGCCTAAACTTACATGCCTAAATCATGGTCATAATTCATAATACAACATATGCCCAAATTTTTAGTTAAATTTTGCATAGTACAGAATATTCTGTAAAAGCCCCAAATCATGATATAAAATATTAATTATGCCAAATTATAGTCTTTAATGCCAAATATCCAAAAACCACTTTTAGGCGTATTCACGTTGATAGTTATCCTATTATAATATAGGTCTCTACGCCTAAGTCACATATTCCTTTTTCAAGTCATTAATCGTTACATAAAAGTTTACCCCAAAAGTCTAGATCTTTAAATTATAACATCTCAAAATCAGATCTTAATTTTTATATGCATTATGTCCCCAAGTTCCAAGTCACATGTTATCATACAATGATTCCTCTTCCTCTAAATTACAGAGTATACACAGATCTAGATCTAATTTACAACATATGTCCATTTCTCAAATCAGTCAAAGATCAGTCATGTCCAATTATGCATTATCCATTATTTGTCCCAAAATTTAGTGTTCGTCCATTAATCTCTTATGAGATTTGGCATAGGCTCGTGGTAGCCTGGCTATAAACAAAAAGGAAGAAAAGAGGGAACAGATACAGAACAGTCACAACCAAAATAGATCCATAGAAAAGTATGCATAACCTCAGATCCAGATTCACAAAAATGTCAAGATAATTATTAAATTTCATATCTGAAAATAACTGTACTCACAAAAGGAACTATTCTTATATTCTGGAATCTGTATTCTGAAACTGAAATGCTCACCTTTGATGTTGACTAATCGTTTAGATTTGATTCTCTTTTAATTCTATTCAGATTGGAAGAAGATGCACTAGTTCTAGTTTTGATTCCAACAGAGTAGCGACGCCATTTTTTATTTTTAATTAGAACATAGGCAGAGTATAGGCAGAATGAAATTATGTGGAGAGAAAGCTAGATTTGGGGGTGTTTAAATAGGTTAAAGCTCACGAATCCGCTCAGAAAGGCGTCCTGGTGAAGTAAAATGGATCTGTCTCAAGATCTGGAAAAGGGGGGGAGGTCGACACTAAGGTCGACCCTAGTGTTGACCTGTTTACCCTGTTCGACCCCCAGGTCGACCCTAGTGTCGACTTGGGTCCTTGGCGTGAATTTTCCCACCCAGCCCGGGTGTCTGTTTTTGAATTTCGAAATCTAAATTTTGAATTTCGGGCTGGTTTTTATTGAAACTTCCGAAGGCCATATCTTCTTCATACGGAGTCCGATTTACGCAAACTTGGACTCTATTCGTAGCAGGATTTCGAGACGAACGCAATGGCGTAACCCGTTTCCCTTAATTATTTAGTTACAATTTAATTATTATCTGATTTTTTACTCTTATGTTCACAGAAAATACGGGGTGTTACAGTTACTGACTGAAACGGGTCCCACACACAGGATGATGCAAGCTCTCACCTTTGTCTTGCATCCCCACTACTAGGTTTTCCGCAGGTTATGCCAACCTATTAGTGTCATAAAATTGCATAACCCCATCAGGTTGAGTTTGTGGGCCTATATTCAAATATTACCCACCTGCCCTAGATTTACTTAACCCACCCACTGTTTCAAACAAGTTTACTTAACCCCTAATCAGGTTCATGTTCATAAAATCCCTACGGATTCAACTAGGTTAAGTATTCGAATTCATTACCATGTCCGTTTATGGTTATAATATGCTAGACCTCCCACATTAAGCCTACCACTTGTGGATGCTGGATGTAACATCCCATATTTTTTGTATATTTATTTTTCAATTTAAAGAAATAAATTAGAATAATATTGGATAAAAATCTATTTTTGTTGATTATAATGATGATGATTATTTGAATGTAGTATAAATAGATTTTTAAATTTGGTTTATAATTAGAATTGTTGCAATTGGAAAAAATATTTTATTTATTTAATAAATTTGAGTTGTTTAGTTTATAGTGGAAATTCAAATTTAATTTGCTAGATGGAGAATTCTAAGTTGGGAAATAATAACTGATATTTAGATCAAAGATTCAAATAATCAAAATTTAGATTTAAAATGTGTGAAATTTATTTATAAAATTTATTTAAGTTGAAATTGGATTTAAATGGAATTTAATGAATATTCAAATTGAAAATAAAACAGTTAAATGAATATTCGAATATTTTATTAATTAATTAGCTGTGAAATTTAACTGTTTTTGGCAACTGCCTCGGAATTCGACTGTAACAACCCGTATTTTCAATAACCTGTAATAATGTAAATCGAGGCAGAATTTAATTCTAAAATCTGAATCAAGGGATACGGGCTATGTCATTGCGTTCGTCTCGGAAAAATACGCGAAATAGAGTCCGAGTTTTCGAAAATCGGAGTCCGTATGACCCAGTTAAGGCCCATTGAAGTTTTCAGAAAATTTCTATGTTAAAAACAGATTTAAAATTTAAATTAAAAACAAGGATTAGGGCACAGCTGGCGCAGGCGGGAAAAACTCCCGCCCAGGACCCCATGTCGACAGGCCTGTCGATAGGGGTCTTAGCATGTCGACTGCCCTGTCGACAGGGGGTAGCCAGGCAATGTTGCCTGGCGCACCATTTTGATTTGGGCTGGGTCTTGTGGCTTGGTTCTAGAGGATTCCGAAATCTGACGGGCCAAAACTAACCTAGGGTTAATCCTAGGGCTAAAAACACTCTAATCTTCTATAAATAAGCCCCTAATCCTACCCTAAAACCCTATTATTCATTCTAGCAACCAAACTATGTCAAATTGATTTCTCAAATGGCCTCCACTTAAAAACCCTAGCCTCCACCCTCTTCATGAATCATTCCTATGAAGATTTTGATGTTCATACAAGCATTTCTAAGTTGTATGAATGATCATTAGCTTGCATACATCATCAAGTTGCAAGTTTCATTTGCTAAGCTAGAGTTTTTGGGGTTTTGTTTCTTATTGGAGCTTTGTTTTGGGTTTTATGCTTGCATAAAGGGCTTCTCAATCTTTATTAGGAGATTTGTGTCTTCATAATAGTCGTAAGCCCTCTTTCCTTCATTTTAGAAACTCTAAAGTTAATGTGTGATGCAAGTTGGGATTTATGTATGTTTATTAAGTTATGCATGTTTATGCAAGTTTGCTAAGTCATGATTTGCAAGTTTATTGAGTTATGCATGTTTATGCAAGTTTGCTAAGCCATGATTTGCAAGTTTATTGAGTTATGCATGTTTATGCAAGTTTGCTAAGTCATGATTTGCAAGTTTATTGAGTTATGCATGTTTATGCAAGTTTGCTAAGCCATGATTTGCAAGTTTATTGAGTTATGCATGTTTATGCAAGTTTGCTAAGCCATGATTTGCAAGTTTATTGAGTTATGCATATTTATGCAAGTTTGCTAAGCCATGATTTGCAAGTTTAATAAGTTATGCATGCTTATGCAAGTTCACTATGCCATGTTGTACATGTTTGATAAGTTATGCATGTTTATGCAAGTTCACTATGCCATGATTTGCAAGTTTAACAAGTTATGCATGTTTATGCAAGTTCACTATGCCATGAGTTGCAAGTTTATTGGGTTATGCATGTTTATGCAAGTTCACTATGCCATGTCATGCATGTTTGACAAGTTATGTATGTTTATGCAAGTTACATATGCTATGCTAGGCAAGTTTAACATGCTATGCATATATGCAAGTTCACTATGCTAAGTTATGCAAGTCTAACATGTTATGCATGTTTGTTGTGAGATGCAAGTTCATCATGTATGTCATGCCAAGTTCCCTCTTCCTATCCTTTATGCGTTATTACGAATATGTAAGCGATAGAATGACGTTGGGGGGTTTGGGTAAACTTAAAATACATGAAAATATAAGATTGGGAATTTACCTATTAAGTTAGGTCTACCCCTTGGGAATTTACCTATTAAGTTAGGTCTACCCAAGTAATTGTTGACTTGTAATTATGTTTTGAAATAAAGTGGACATGACACTTAGAAAACATAAGTGTGGCCAACTCGAGGTTGGGTTGAGTTTGTAGCGTAATTCTACCCGGAACCGACCGGCTTAACTAGTGGCTACAAACAATAGGACCCAATGTGAGAAGTTGGTCATGTGGTGCCAAAACCCGAGGTTAGACTAAGTTGTGGTGTAAACCTACCCGGACCCGCCCGGCCTAACTAGTAACCACAACAAGGTCTAATGTGAGAGGTTAAGGTGCATTAAATTAATTAATGCCTCATGATTAGGGTTAAGTCAGGGTCCACTAATACCTAACCAATTTGGGGATTCGAGGGATTGAAATGGGGTTAAGTGGTGAACTGTTGGTTACACT
This sequence comes from Allium sativum, assembly GCA_030737875.1. NCBI lineage: Eukaryota > Viridiplantae > Streptophyta > Magnoliopsida > Asparagales > Amaryllidaceae > Allium > Allium sativum. The sequence goes on from CM060924.1 coordinate 74,665,630, forward strand.
TAACTAGTTTAATCCATGATTAGTGAAGGGTTAAATCACACTTAACCCTCTTAGGAAACCCTAGCAACGTGGTCTGTTCTAACAGTAATCCCAGTTTGGTATCATTCACAACCCTAGAAGCTAGGCTAGGGCGGGGCACGATTACTGGACGGATGTAAGTGACCAAAAGGCGATGGCTGAGTGGTACAGCGGTGCGGGTCCAGGCGGGCTACGGACGTGCACGTAGTCCGGTGTTGGACAAACTCGAGGCACGGGTACCGGTAGGTTAGGGCTGTGCATTATTGCTTAAGTGTCTGGGGTTGACACCCGAGGGCTTGATACACCCAAAGGTGGACCCAGCACAGTCTAACTACAACCATATGTGGGCCATATGGACACCAACACTTGACGTGTTAGGTTTATAGGGAGCCGATCGACTAGACCGTTGGGCTGGACCTTATATTAAGGTCACTTCATGTTAATGGGTTAAAAGCCTGGGCCAAGGGATCAATACCGGTTATGTTGGTTTGCTAGTACACCGTGGTGCAAAACTTAACCTTGTTTTATGCGATGACACCTCTATCTATCTTGTAGTTGATTTATCATGCCAGTATGTTGTTACTCATGATCATCTCAGTTTCCATCATGATGTTAACTTTATTAGTTTATAGACTGATCGTAGCAGGGCTTACTCAGTCTTTTTGACTGACCTGTTTTCTTTCGCCTCTTTTCTTCCGTTTCCCCCCCCCCCAGGTTCTCAGGGAGGGAATACTGGAGCTTAGCTTGGATTTTAGCTGCTTCCTTGGATAGCTCAAGTATGCTTTGGACTTGAGCCGCTATGGTTTATCACTCTTATTTGGGGATAGTACTTATGTATTTCAGTTTATCAGATGATGTATTTATCTAGACTTGTAATTTTGGGAAATTGACATTTTGATGTACCAGACTTGTGTTTTGAAATGGTTTAAAAATCTTCCGCTGTTTTATCTACTTACTCTGTTTATTTACATATATATATGTCATGTCCTGCCTTGCTATATCATTATGCATGTTTACCTTGTTTTAAAAACGCCCCACCAAAGTCAAAGTTGCTTGCAAGAGCCACCCTGGCAGAGGTGGGGTGTTACATTTGGTATCAGAGCCAGGTTTACGAGAAGGGATAAAAAGGTTTTTAAAACTCTTTGAAAAACTATTTTCAAAACCAAGTATAAAGTATTTTCCACAGAAAAGTCTAGTTTATTTTAAAGGCTATTCCCCAAAAAAGCCATTAGCAAAATTCCTTCGTTTTTCTCCATTTTGAATCTATCTTTTTCTTCGTTTCCAGTATGGCCGACAACTTTGTCATTCCGAAGGGAGTACACGTACCTGTTTGGTATAGGAGACTTTTGGAGGCTAGGGCGACCGAAGCCGGCCCCGCAAATATTACTCCTTCCCCGGTAGTTGATGTTCCTCTTCCTCCTTCCCCCCAGCATCTTCAAATTGACTTCGCCGAGATTTGCCAAGATTTTAAGGCGATGGGTTGCAAGAATTTCTTTGGAACCGAGACTTTAGTAGAGACAAGGAATTGGTTGAAAGAGACCGAAGATCTTTTAGCCACCTTTGATATAGGTGACCGCAGAAAGGTTTTATTGGCAGTATGGTTGCTAAAGGAAGAAGCTGCACGTTGGTGGGTAGTCACCACCGCTACTAGGCCAATCGAGACTTGGGATGACTTTAGAGGAAGGTTTGGACTGAGGTTCTTATCACTGAAGCAAGGGGACATGACTATTCGGGAATACATAGATAAGTTTAATCAACTGACTCGTGTCGATTTAGACTTGGTTAATACAGCTCAGAAGAAGGCCCTACACTTTGCTCTAGGATTAAACGAGCCATTACATGGTTTGGCCATGTCTCATATACCCTTGGGGGCGACTTTCAAGAATTTGGTGAATATGGCCCTACTTCAAGAAGAAGATAACAACGACAAGAAAGAGGTCAAGGCGAATGAGTCTCAAGGCAAGAGAGTAAATTCCGGGAAACGGGGCAAGAATAACCACAACCGCAAGGACAAGCCAAGAGGGAGTAGGAAATGCAACTTCTGTGGTGAAGTTGGACATGTAGCCAGGGAATGTAGGAAGAAGAAGAGAAAGCGGGGCGAATGCTTTCATTATGGTGAGTTTGGACATCTCAACAAGGATTGCCCGAAGAAACAAGGGCAAGGTCAGACTCAGTGTGCAGGACTATCTGGAGGGCGAGTTCATCCCCTCAACACCGTTCTTCCAGCTTATGATAGAGGTAGTGTTTCTGTTGAAAATCTTGTTTGCATTTTCTGATTTTCCCTGTTCGAACTTTGTTCGATTCTGGCACATCGCATAGTTTTATTTCATCTGATCTAGTTGAAAGTTTTGCACCTAAGTACTAGTCTAGTTGATGATCCCGTATGTGTTTCAAATCCAATTGGAGGGTTCTGCCCGTTTGTCTGTGGTCTGAGTGGATTTGAAAATTTCTATCTTGAGTATAGAATTCTCGTGGGATGTTTATATTCTCGGTTTCAGGGGATATGGGTTGGTTTTGGGCATGGAATGGTTGTCCTGTTTTGGAGCCATTCTGGGTTTTTATATATAGGGTGTGGGGCTCATGACTCGCCTCGGTAATACCCTAGAAATTTCTAGCAACCCTATGGGTCCCGTCATGTTACGTTATCTTGAATCCCTCAACTCATCTATCGATAGTTTGCAATCTGTGAGGGTGGTCCAAGAATATCCTGATATCTTGGGGGAAGTAAAATGGTTACCCCTAGACGTGGGATAGATTTCCGCATTATCTGGTTGGTAATACCAAGCCAGTTTCGTGGCCAGTTAGGCACGTGACCTCACGAGATGAGAGTTAAGAAAGCAAGTCAAGGAGTTGCTTGAGAAGAACTTCCTGAGACGAAGCATTTTCGTGTAGGGTGCTCCAGTAGTATTCGTTTCTGATGTGGACAGTTTGTTTCGCTTATGTGTTGATTATCGTGAAAGGAATAGATAACCGTTACCAAGGATCAATGATTGGTTTGATCAGCTTGTAGGGGCATCTGTTTTCTTTCGATCTAGCTACTGGATTCCATCAGCTTAGGATGGCTGAGGATGGAATTGACAAGACTGCGTTTAGGACTCTAGATGGGTTTTAGAATGGCTAGTCATACTATTTGGTTTGACTAATGCACCCGCATATTACGTAAACTGGATGGGTAGGGTGTTTAGGGAGTCCTTGAACAAGTTTGTCATGGTCGTCATAGACGATATTTTGATCTCCTCAAAAGAACGAGGAAGAAAATGCTATACATCTCAAGGAGGAGATGGATACGCTTAGAGCCACCAGTGGAAGGTCAAGTTCTCCAAATGTCACTTTGGAGGAAAGAAGTTGGGTTTCTTGGGCACATAGTTCCTAAGTAAGGCTTAGCGGTGGATTCCGCTAAAGTGGTTGCGGTTTAAGACCGGAAAACTCTGAGGAGGGCAATTGAAGTAAGAAGCCTTCTCCGTGTGGCTGGTTAGTTAGCATTCCCGGAGCTTAGACTTACTCTTCTGGATCAAGAGGGGGGTTTCGCAGGAAGAAGACCCGCAGTTAGTCAAGAACATGGACCAGATGATTCGAGGCGAGATGTTAAGTCACCTCACTAGATATATTATAGATGACAAGGGATGACTAAGGCACAATGAGAGATTATGTGTTCCTCGAGTGAAAGACTTGGTAAAGAAGGTTCTTGAAGATGCGCATCACTCGAGGAGGTGGCCGAGTTGGTCTCTGGATGCATGTTGTGCCACCAGGTTAAGGCCAAGTCATAGAAGCCCAGCAGGCCATTACCTCCATTAGAGGTTTCGCAAGGGAAGTGTGAAAACATCTCGATAGATTATGTGGATAGACTACCTAGATCAAAGAAAGGGAATACGGGTATGAGGTAGACTCACGAAGAGTGCTCATTTCAGTCCGGTAAAGAGCAAGAGGACTGCATCATGGTTAGCAACGGTTTATCCTCAAGAAGTTGGCCAGTTTTGAAATAGCCTACAGGAAGCCATGGGTAGGCAACTGAATCTAGGTATAGCCTATCACTCACAGGCGAATGGTTCATTTCGATTAAGCATGAGTTATAGAAAACCACGTTTATAAGGGCAATTGGCAACGCAGATTGGTATTTTCAAGAAAAGTTCTGCTGCATGGAATACTTTATAGTAAGTAGACGAGATCCAGGATTCACTAGTGAATTTTGGAGAGCTTCCATGAAATCATGAGGTTATAGTATGTTTAAGCCAAGTATTCAGAAGGAAGAATAAGTGGAAAAGAAAGACGAGAGGCGATAATGAAATGAGTTCCAACTCGAATTTGGGAAATAGGAGTTAGGAAGCCAAGGAATCATGAAGTGAAAGATAGTCAAAGCACAGTGGAGTTAAGCTCAATGAAACGTGACTAAGAAGAGTGAAGACTAGATACGCGCATCATATCTCTTTTTAAGAGTGCATCCTTGATCCTTGTTTTCCTGTGGAGCTTGCTTGCAAGTTATCTTTTGTATATATCCTCTCGGTCCCATTCTCGATCTTATTTCTATTGTAAACTCCATAAGTGGGTTAAGACTCATCGGTTAGTACTATATGTCAAAGTTTGAATGGATTTCTTGTAATCCAAAAAGGAGTTTATCTAGTTTATCTAGTTTATCGTGTCTATCTTGTCATGAGAACCGTAGGTAGAAACCCTTTGGATGAAACATGTATTTGAAACATGTTATGCTTGATGTTTGCAAGTGGTTGCAAGTGTTTGCAAGTGGTTACTCGTGGATGCATTATACACATTAGGCACTAGATCGGCTCACACACTCTTCATGTTGCATATGCATGAGTGTTTATGCTTATTCATGATTGAAACTTGTTGTGCCACCACATGGATGTTGCATATGGATGAATGTTATGTGCACTCATATAGATACTAAGAATTTAGGAATTTGCATACATATGGATTCATTTCACTGACATACATGTGCATTAAGGAGGTTTACTGTATCAGTAACCGCCTGATTTACATACATATGCATTAAGGAGGTTTACTGTATCAGTAACCGCCTGATTTTTGCATTAGGTAAGTACATATACACACACTTTTGCATATGTTCATACCACATTTAGAATCTTTTAAGGACAATGATTGCTCGTGGATAATGTTTTGAGTAGATGGATGTTGGATGGTAGGATATGTTCTTCCTGAATTGAAGATTTCAGGGACGAAATCCTTTAAGGAAGGGAGAATGTAACAACCCGTATTTTCAATAACCTGTAATAATGTAAATCGAGGCAGAATTTAATTCTAAAATCTGAATCAAGGGAAACGGGCTATGCCATTTCGTTTGTCTCGGAAAAATACGCGAAATAGAGTCCGAGTTTTCGAAAATCGGAGTCCGTATGACCCAGTTAAGGCCCTTTGAAGTTTTCAGAAAATTTCTATGTTAAAAACAGATTTAAAATTTAAATTAAAAACAAGGATTAGGGCACAGCTGGCGCAGGCGGGAAAAACTCCCGCCCAAGACCCCATGTCGACAGGCCTGTCGACAGGGGTCTTAGCATGTCGACTGCCCTATCGACAGGGGGTAGCCAGGCAATGTTGCCTGGCGCACCATTTTGATTTGGGCTGGGTCTTGTGGCTTGGTTCTAGAGGATTCCGAAATCTGACGGGCCAAAACTAACCTAGGGTTAATCCTAGGGCTAAAAACACTCTAATCTTCTTTAAATAAGCCCCTAATCCTACCCTAAAACCCTATTATTCATTCTAGCAACCAAACTATGTCAAATTGATTTCTCAAATGGCCTCCACTTAAAAACCCTAGCCTCCACCCTCTTCATGAATCATTCCTATGAAGATTTTGATGTTCATACAAGCATTTCTAAGTTGTATGAATGATCATTAGCTTGCATACATCATCAAGTTGCAAGTTTCATTTGCTAAGCTAGAGTTTTTGGGGTTTTGTTTCTTATTGGAGCTTTGTTTTGGGTTTTATGCTTGCATAAAGGGCTTCTCAATCTTTATTAGGAGATTTGTGTCTTCATAATAGTCGTAAGCCCTCTTACCTTCATTTTAGAAACTCTAAAGTTAATGTGTGATGCAAGTTGGGATTTATGTATGTTTATTAAGTTATGCATGTTTATGCAAGTTTGCTAAGTCATGATTTGCAAGTTTATTGAGTTATGCATGTTTATGCAAGTTTGCTAAGCCATGATTTGCAAGTTTATTGAGTTATGCATGTTTATGCAAGTTTGCTAAGTCATGATTTGCAAGTTTATTGAGTTATGCATGTTTATGCAAGTTTGCTAAGCCATGATTTGCAAGTTTATTGAGTTATGCATGTTTATGCAAGTTTGCTAAGCCATGATTTGCAAGTTTATTGAGTTATGCATATTTATGCAAGTTTGCTAAGCCATGATTTGCAAGTTTAATAAGTTATGCAAGTTCACTATGCCATGTTGTACATGTTTGATAAGTTATGCATGTTTATGCAAGTTCACTATGCCATGATTTGCAAGTTTAACAAGTTATGCATGTTTATGCAAGTTCACTATGCCATGATTTGCAAGTTTATTGGGTTATGCATGTTTATGCAAGTTCACTATGCCATGTCATGCATGTTTGACAAGTTATGTATGTTTATGCAAGTTACATATGCTATGCTAGGCAAGTTTAACATGTTATGCATATATGCAAGTTCACTATGCTAAGTTATGCAAGTCTAACATGTTATGCATGTTTGTTGTGAGATGCAAGTTCATCATGTATGTCATGCCAAGTTCCCTCTTCCTATCCTTTATGCGTTATTACGAATATGTAAGCGATAGAATGACGTTGGGGGGTTTGGGTAAACTTAAAATACATGAAAATATAAGATTGGGAATTTACCTATTAAGTTAGGTCTACCCCTTGGGAATTTACCAATTAAGTTAGGTCTACCCAAGTAATTGTTGACTTGTAATTATGTTTTGAAATAAAGTGGATATGACACTTAGAAAACATAAGTGTGGCCAACTCGAGGTTGGGTTGAGTTTGTAGCGTAATTCTACCCGGAACCGACCGTCTTAACTAGTGGCTACAAACAATAGGACCCAATGTGAGAAGTTGGTCATGTGGTGCCAAAACCCGAGGTTAGACTAAGTTGTGGTGTAAACCTACCCGGACCCGCCCGGCCTAACTAGTAACCACAACAAGGTCTAATGTGAGAGGTTAAGGTGCATTAAATTAATAAATGCCTCATGATTAGGGTTAAGTCAGGGTCCACTAATACTTAACCAATTTGGGGATTCGAGGGATTGAAATGGGGTTAAGTGGTGAACTTTTGGTTACACTTAACTAGTTTAATCCATGATTAGTGAAGGGTTAAATCACACTTAACACTCTTAGGAAACCCTAGCAACGTGGTCTGTTCTAACAGTAATCCCAGTTTGGTATCATTCACAACCCTAGAAGCTAGGCTAGGGCGGGGCACGATTACTGGACGGATGTAAGCGACCAAAAGGCGATGGCTGAGTGGTACAGCGGTGCGGGTCCAGGCGGGCTACGGACGTGCACGTAGTCCAGTGTTGGACAAACTCGAGGCACGGGTACCAGTAGGTTAGGGCTGTGCATTATTGCTTAAGTGTCTTGGGTTGACACCCGAGGGCTTGATACACCCAAAGGTTGACCCAGCACAGTCTAACTACAACCATATGTGGGCCATATGGACACCAACACTTGACGTGTTAGGTTTATATGGAGCCGATCGACTAGACCGTTGGGCTGGACCTTATATTAAGGTCACTTCATGTTATTGGGTTAAAAGCCTGGGCCAAGGGATCAATACCGGTTATGTTGGTTTGCTAGTACACCGTGGTGTAAAACTTAACCTTGTTTTATGCGATGACACCTCTATCTATCTTGTAGTTGATTTATCATGCCAGTATGTTGTTACTCATGATCATCTCAGTTTCCATCATGATGTTAACTTTATTAGTTTATAGACTGATCGTAGCAGGGCTTACTCAGTCTTTTGGACTGACCTGTTTTCTTTCGCCTCTTTTCTTCCGTTTCCCCCCCAGGTTCTCAGGGAGGGAATACTGGAGCTTAGCTGCTTCCTTGGATAGCTCAAGTATGCTTTGGACTTGAGCCGCTATGGTTTATCACTCTTATTTGGGGATAGTACTTATGTATTTCAGTTTATCAGATGATGTATTTATCTAGACTTGTAATTTTGGGAAATTGACATTTTGATGTACCATACTTGTGTTTTGAAATGGTTTAAAAATCTTCCGCTGTTTTATCTACTTACTATGTTTATTTACATATATATATATGTCATGTCCTGCCTTGCTATATCATTATGCATGTTTACCTTGTTTTAAAAACGCCCCACCAAAGTCAAAGTTGCTTGCAAGAGCCACACTGGCAGAGGTGGGGTGTTACATCGACGAAACTGGCGCCATTAGATCCGGAACGGCGAATTATTGTAGGATTTCAATTTTCGTAAAAATACGACTTGTAATTTGATCTACCGACCTTTCTCTATCAGCCCATTTCTCAATATACATATTTTTTCATCTACCGACCTTTCTCTCTAATGGCAGAAACAATTTTTCTAATCCTAGATCCAAATAAAAATCTAAGTTTTGAAATTCAAATCTCTCCAAACCATAGCAAATTACATATCAAACTGAAGCCCTCGACAATACAAAGCCGCGGGTATGATCTATTTCGACATGCAATACTTGGATAGCTAGAAAGTCAACAGTCAAAGGCTGAAATCGCGAAACCCTAAGATTTTAATTGGGGGTTTTCGATTCGGAGGTTAATAAGAGAATCAGAGATACGGGTTTTGTAGAGGGGAGTCATACGAGGTCAGCGGTGGTAGCGGCAACGTCTGGAAGTGGCTGAGGTGTGCGTAATTGGTGTTTTAGGGTTGGAAAGGCCGGTTTTTGGGCTCGACAGAGGGGGCTCCTCGTCTGACCGAAGGTGGTTGGTCTGGTGTTGGTTGATGCGCCTTGGTACTGGGGTTCGAACAAGGGTGGTCTCGTGCCCTCAAGCGGTCGGAGCATGGAGCCATTGCTGGTCAAAATAGCGGGGCATATGGGTTTGTTGACGTCGGTTACTGTAGCAAATAGAAGAGGAGCAGGAGAAGGAGATATAGGGGGCTGACGCGGCGCTAAATTAAAGGGTGAGGATATTATTTAAATTAATTTTATAAATTCAAATTCCGAACGCTAAAACATTGATAACTTCTTCATTTTAACTCGGATTTGGACGCGGTTGGTTGCATTGGGATCGTGGCGAGATGGTGGACGATCTAAGACTGGTTTGGTTTTGTTTGAAGATTATCAAATTTTGGACTTCTTTTGGACATCCAATCCACTGAGGACCCGAAGGTGAGTGATTCTTCGCTCATGAATAACAAAATTATTCCCATATTTATTAAATTACATTGTGAACTAAGTTTGGTTGCATGGTTGTGTTTGATTGGTGAAAGGTTGCTTAAATTTGACATGCAATTGTGTAATAGGCAATGAAACCGATAATTAGTTATTTAGATTCAATTAAATTTCTAATTAGAAAATACCGACACTTGTTAACCATTAACATAGCTGATACTTACCATGGAATAAATTGTTGTGATGGATGGCTTGATTGATGTGATTACTGAATGATTGTTGTTTGAAATGTTATTGACTTCAGTATATGGATGTTCGTGTGTTCATCATTGACGATGAATCCCAAATTTTCACCCTTAGGGTTATGGGCATACAATAAACCCGGGGTTCATCGATAAAAATAAATTAAGAACACAAAGTGAAATGATAAATCTCTGTGACCCTGATTGGGATTGAGTTGATAAATCCATCCTTGAAATATCGAAAATTTAAAATCATTTGGCCATAGGATAGCAAATTATATATAGGCAATGGTTGGTTAAATGATTTTAAATATTCAAAATTCTATTTGATGAAAAATTTGTATTTAAAGGTATGTGTCGATTTGGATAAATTTTATCTTTCCTTTAAACACGAACCTTGAATGTTAATGACTGCTCAAGGAGAATTACCCAAAGAAATTGGGATTTGAAATGGGATTTTTTATATATTTGGGAATTCCAAATCTACGGTAAGATGTGAAATTTATAATATCCCATGAACTAAATTTTGAAATTGGAAGTTAATTTAGGATACTTGGAAATTTCTTCGAATTTGGCATGAATATGTATTTGAATCCTTTAAATCAAATGGGTTGTTGAACGATGTTGAAAATGAGATATGGGATTAATTAACTCCATTGAGGCTGGAGTTAGATTCAAGTATTGAAGTTCGGAAGAAAGGAACGATTTTTAGATAAAGAAGCTATTATATATATATACGTACACTGTCGATTTCAAATAACTATCCCTTTCCTTAAAAAAATTATTTATTAAAACTTTTACCTATAACTATTTTTTCTTATATTTTATTATTTAAATTATATAATAAACTTTTAAATTATGTATATATATAGAGAGCTTTAAAAATTTATCCATCCTATAATGACTATTATATTCTATATATGTATATATATTATTTTATATAAAGGTTTCTTTATAAACATCAATTTTCGTAGTTATGTTTCTATAAAGTGTAAATTTCTTCCGAATGGGAAGTGTTTGGATCTAAACCGTTGTTCAAATGGAGTTGAGATAAGTTATAGCCTCCTTGAATATGAATCGATTTCTAAACTGATCTTTAAATATGGAAATGTGGGTTTTCTACACGAATATAAAACTTTCTCCAAAGGGATTGAAATGAGGTATATATTCTAATGGAGTATGAATGGGTTTTCGAACATTAAGCGATTTGGAAAATTTTGAAATCTTTGAGTTGGAATATTTTCTATTTGAACATAAGTCGATTTTAAAGATTATATGATTACAATATAAGGATATAAAAATATATTCTAATTTAGAATATAATCGTTTTTGTATGATTTCTGATATTTTTGATATGAAATTATATTCTATTTGAATATAAATTTGGTTTGAACGGAATATGATATTTTGATATGAAAGCGAACCTTTATGAAATATAAAAGAACCAACCGATGTGAAAGATGTAAGCATTGGTTTTAAGGAGACCGAAGTCGACATATGGCGTACTCTTTGTCAGTGTCGATACCACTTTGACAACTGTGAACGTTATGACGTATCCAGAATGAGTATGATGACTAGGAGGCAATTATTGGATTGAAGTAGATGAACGATGACGAAATAGCCCTGACCTTTGGGTCAGAATTGAAATGACTAAAACAGGAGCTATACTGTGACTAATTGAGGTGGCACCTCTGATCGGACACACTTCTTCGACACTATTCTATGATTATGATAATGATGATGATTTGGGCTCTTTATGATTTTGGGAGTGTGTTCCGAGTGGGCGGTAGTGGCTGTTTTGTGACCGGTCCGGGAGTGTAATTGGTAGAATCCTACCCTGGGCATTGCCTCGAGTGCCTTGTAATATTTATCCATATCGCTTCCCATACGATTTTGATTTAGCACTTCCTTCTATGGAGTGCCCTCTGATAGCACCAGTACTGTAACACCCCATATTTTCTGAGAATATTAAAAGAACGAATTAAAGAATACTTAATTTTTAAAGTGAGAATTAAGGAAAATTGGTTATGCCATTACGTTCATCTCGAAATTCTGCTTGAGAGGGAGTCCGAGTTCGCGTAAATCGGACTCTGTATGAAGAAGTTATGGCCTTCAGAAGTTTTAGAGATTTAAATAAAACAGCTCAGGTTTGAAATTCGAAATTCAATTCACACACCCGGAATGGGCTGGAAATTTCCCGCCCAGGACCCGGGTCGACCAGGGGTTCTACCTAGGGGACGACCTGGGTCACACAGGTCGACCAGGGAGTCGACCTGGGGGTCGACCTCCCCCCATTTCCAAATCCGAGGCCTGGTTCATTTTTCTGCATTTGGACGCCCGTTCTAACCAGATTTGTTGATCCCTATGCTATATAAACACCATTAAGGCTACAGTTTTCTCTAGACAACTTCATTACACCTATACTCTACCCTAATTCATATCAAAATAAATGTAAGGCGGGGTTATGCTGCTCAAGTGCTTCGTAGAAATCAAGTTTAGAATTCTAGTAGAGATTCAAAAGCTTATTCAACGACTTCGACAACTATTTCAAAGAACCAAATTAAATCTAAATTAGAAGAACAAATAGCCTACTTCAAGGGAGAGCTATTCAGTTTTAGAATATAGATCCCAGAATTCAAGGTCGTTCTGTAATTTGTAAGTTTACGTTACTTTTAGAAATAAAAGTTAATTGTAATTCTGACATTATAATAAATCTGGATCTGAGATTATGCCTATTTCTATCTGTCTTTCTATATCCTTTGGTTCTATTGTAATGACCCGAAAATCCGGACCAATTTGAGCTAATCAAATAACACTAGTCCAACCATAAATTGCACTGGAAATTCAAGAAATTAATAGAAAGAAGATAGAAGGTGAGGACAGATAAGATAGAACTAATAGAATAGAAGAAGAACATCATCATCAGAGTAAACACGAATCTCACAGCGGAACGAATAAAATATAACATAACCTTTGAAATAAAACAGTTATGTATACAATAGCACTTATCAGAGTACAACACTTACAACAGCGGAAATAATAATAGCTATAGAATCTTAAAGCCTCCTGCTCCAAGCTCTTCAGATATATCTGTAAAATCCCGACTACTTGACTACCCGTACAAATTAGGCACCCAAGATTTTAGGGAAACAAAACAAAATAAAATCCGGGTCATTCATGGGACTGGTGCGAGTAAAACAGTTTAAAAAGTTCTGAACAAGTAAACGATATCTCATAAGACCACGCCGTATAACAGAACGGGTTTTTCCCCTATGAGAAATCCAAAATATCTTTATATCAAAAACCTTTTGATATTATAATAATGTATATCAACCACAATATAATAATCATCTAGCAGAAACGCTTTCATCTCACGTTCTACATATATAGTATACAATCAAACCGCAAGCATGTATTGGGTAATGGATTTCCAACTATGACATGGTATGGAACCTCCTTCCGATCAGTGTACTCTAGGAACGATACACTGGAGTTCAACAAGAACATCTTGCAACTCAGCCACACATGACCGACCACTCATTTCGCTTTAGTGTATCGAATGTACATCACCAACGGTTGGGATCAGCAACCGTTCCCGTATATATATATGGGACAACATTGATAGATTAAAGAAGAAAATGAATATTCTCTAGGTAGGTGATTATACACCCTACTTCGGTGCGACCTACTTAGCCATGCTGCCTGCCTGATTTCTGTCATTACCGGATGTGAGGCTAGAAGCTACGCTTGTCTTTCAACAGATTACTCCTTCATTCACTTTGAATGCCACATCGTCATACCCGTCAAATCACAAATTGACTTCCCCAAACATACCACGTGTATAAGCCAAGAGAAACGAATTCCTCTGCCACCAATGTAAATACGTTTGAAACGATCAACTTACGTGATCTACCAGATATACACTGTCAGACCTTCGTCCATACAAGTTGTCCTGGGACTGGACAAACCGAAGGTACTATTCAGCATATCCATCTTAGGCACTGTTATCTAAGATTTACACAATAGCCCTTGCAGTTTACTCCGTCTTCAATTATATTTGGCATAAATGATTCGCAACGCTTATGCCAATACAGAGTGGTTCTTTGGATAAAAATCCAATCGATCTCTCCATATTAACAACGTTAAAATGGTCAAACTTCGATAGTCTGTGAGTTAACTATCAAAGAAAAACAAGTGTGCAAACAACGATTCTATTTCCAGATGGAAATTATATCGAACAATCATCCAACATATATATATATATATATATATATATCCTCTTTTTCTGTGTTTAGAAAATATACGTTATTAACACTGGAAAACATTTCCATGGCTTAATTAGGTATCACTATTCTTCCACATAAATCAGACTCTAACTATAAACTAATAAGAAAACAACTTCCCAAGTATAAACCCCGAAGGCCGAAACCAACATTAGATCAATACTCAGGAAACCATTCAACTTATTAATCTCTAGTGATTTTCTAATTTTGCTTAACTCTATTTCTTTAACTCTATACGATTAACTCCTTTCAAATAAACTATATTCGGTTTACTCCTTTAACTCTAACTGATTAATTCTAAATCCTTTTTATAATATCGTATTTATTTTCTAAATAAATATTTACTTTATTCTTTTTATTTTCTCAAATAAATATCACTTTATTCTAATTCTATTTATTTCCTAAATAAAAAAATAATCCCTTTTAATCTATTTGTAAATGTTTTACAAATATTTCTCTTTCTATTTGTTTGACAAATATTTTCCCTTTATATTTGTTTTACGAATATTTCCCTCTATATCTATTTAACCAATATAATTCCTTTTATTCCAAATCCTTTTTCTTTTATAATATAAAATCCATTGATTTTATATAAATAAATTATTTTGAAGATATACTTTGAAAATTACTTTTCTACATTCTAGTATTTCTTATGGTATTTAACACGCCATATAACAACGATAAATATCGTCCAAACACACATAATCAACGTCAGATTATATATCACCTTATATATCACAATATATAAATCACAGTAAAATAAATGTTGAGGAATCCAGTTGGATTCCTCCAACCTGTTTCCCTGCATCCACAGATGTTAAACAATATAGATAACATCACTTTCAATTCCATATGATATATTCTGTTAAACAGAATCAATATAGAAATTCAACTAACTGACTAGCAGTTCGATCAAACATTCAACATACAGTAAACCAGACAATTTCTAACAGTTCTAAAAATACAACATGAAATTATAAACTGTTTACAGTTGGTGAGATTTACTCACATTTGCAGTTCATTGTTAAAGAACGATAAACTGTTGTTTGATTTGAATCAAACAGTCTATTTCACCATAAATTCCTACGGGTCCCAATCCACTTCCAGTCAGCTTTATTGTGAAACTCTCGTCCATACGGTCTCAACGCAACTTACGGTTCGGGATTCTGATTTCATATGGCCAAGATATTACCAGTACTAGTTAGTACTTTATTTCGATTAAAAAATAAATTTCTAATTTAATTAAACCATGGGCCTTTAACTGTACTCCTTGTCCCACTACAACCTTTAAAGCCCACAACCGATCAATCCATCTTCCCCAAATACCTTCGACCGTAGCTGCTCCACACGCCCAACCATTTCCCGTCCAAAACTTTGACCCGTTCTCCTTCTCTACTCTGTTGAATTCCAAACTAAAATCACGACAGCACTCCTCTTCAAAATATCTATCCATTCATATCACAATCATTGAACTCGCACGCTATCCTCATATTGCGACACCCAGGTTACGATACACAGGAACAGACGTCTTCAAAAGGTCATTGCACAACCCAAAAATCAGTGTTCGAGTTCGGTTTCACCATCCAAATCCGACTATTTCCATAAATTCGCTACTTAAAGCCTCAATCATTCAGCCTATCCAACCCTAGTTTGACGGCATCTTTTTCGATCCCAAAAAGATAGCGTCGCACCCTGTACAGCATATATCAGGAAGAAGCTCTCACGGACTGGAGATGAATGAATCCAACCTCAAGATTTAAAGATTTTTCTATTGTTTGTTTATTTATTTTTATTTTACTTCGATTTTCTGTGAAGGAACTAAGGAAGTGGCGGCTAAATTTTTTTATATAGGGAGCACGAAAACTTCTGTGGTTGTAAAGGAGAAGATGTGGCTTTGTTTTTGGCCTCTACTTTGGTTTAGATATTTTGTATTTATTATTTTATATTCGTTTCAGTCTTCTAAAAATTCATGTGATCACACACGATTTTCAAAAATCATGGAACTTGACATGTAGCTAGAGTTCGACATTACGGTCCCAACGAAACCTGTTTCGTCGAATTCTGACTCTGTATGCTCACACAACGTATTTTTAACTGTTAGAATATCGACTGTTTTTCACTCTAAAAATCCATACGGTCACACAGTGACCCTAAAAATCACGAAACTAGAAATCTAACAACTATTTGGTATTACGGATCCAACAAAACTGGTTTCGTCGAATTCCGACTTCGTTTGCAAAAGTGGCTATTTTTAAAGCTCTGGATGACCCATTTAAATATATAAATATATTTAAATAAAATTAAATTTAATATTTAAAAATAAATATTATGGGATATATTCACGGTGGAATACCATACAGCTCTAGAATATTCCTATATGAATTTCTACTCGATATTCACTTCTGGGTCAACCCGATATTCGATTTATATTGAAATTCCTTTTTAAAATATAAATAACTCCTTTATAAATTATAAAGGAAAATCCACAGCGACTTTTCTAAAATTTGATTTGGACATATCTAAAAATCTACACGACGAAATCCCAATTTTTCTCTTCCACTAGAAAGATATACTCCACCAGCTCCACACGTTTCTTGTTTCACAGAAATCCGATTTAGAACGAACCCCGTATATTCAGTTGAAGTTCAAATCGCCAATTTACGAACTGCAGCGCCAATTCAAGCTCAATTTTAATTATATTATAATTCTACGTTCAAACTGACGTCGATTGAATATATTCGTCAATATAATTCAACTCTAAGCTGAATTAAATCTTAGGGATGACCGCTTTCACAGAATATTGTGATTTCCAATATTTTGGTTATTTCTGAATTAAATATATTATTTAATTTTAATTAAATAGCCACTATAATTTAATTATCGACGATTTAATTCCCTAAATCACTATTTATATAATTAAATAAATTAATTATAATACCTCTGACAATGCGGGTCATTACAATCTTTCCAACTTAAAATAATTTCGTCCTCGAAATTGCTAAGTTAGAGGACGACCCTATCTATTGGAATTCCTAAGATTTGTTTACCCCTTATTTCTGATTTCAACTAAACCAATTAATATCGACTAAAATATTTATTCATTCCGACTAACTAAAATTTTCAAAAATTCTGAAAATTTTCTAACACTTTAAATATTCGGAAAATTTCTCCATAACCTCCTTTGTACAGCCCTATCGGTAAAACTCCAACTCGCCTCTCTAGGCCTTCTCCAACCCAAAAGAAAATCAAACAGCCAAGCGGCTTGCCAATTCGGCTCATAAATCTCATGCTTGTATCGAATATAAACTTGTACCTTTTTGTCGGGCATGTCAACTCTATCACTTTACCTGTTATCAATTCAATATATACCAATGCAATTCCAACTTGATCCCAAATCAATTTATCTTTAACCCACCCATTCGCTTATACGTATGTCGAATTTCATTTCAAACTCAAGAACTATTCTTGATTTCAAATCCATAACTCATCAGTCCAATATAATTCCAGATTATCTCTAATCAAGCCTAATTCCACTTGATATAAATCTATTTAAAATGATTTTCACTTATTGGCTTTTAATTCAATCTCAATTCTATTGGTTTTTACAAATTTTACTTTAATTTGTTTAAATTTAAAAAACCTTTTCCTCTTGGAAGTTTTTAAAAATTTTTGCTTTACTAAATCCAACTATCCCGTTTTGGATTCCAAACAACTTGCTTTTCTAAACAATTTCAAAAACAATCTCTTTGGTAGTAATCCATCACTTACCACTCGAAGATGAACACTGATGATGCTGCAGTCATCATCAGACTTTATTTTCTAGCTACAGAAGTGAGTTCAATACTATATAAACTTTCAAAACCATTTCTCAAGCACTTCCACTTTGAAATATATTTTAAATACAAGTCAAAATGCTTTAAACCAATTTAAAATCTCCCAGGATTTTAAAATTTGCTTATATTTAAACCAGATTCATTTACAAACTTCTTTCCAATTTCTGGGATTTTAATTCCAATTTCTGGGATTTTAATTCCAATTCTGATTTAAATTTTAGATTTAACTCATCTGATTTCACGTATTTCACTTATATGAATTCTGATTGGTTATTTACATAACCATTTAATTTATAATCTTACTCGATTATAATTACAACCAATATATCCAATATATTATAATTTTGATATATATATCTTCTCTATATCAAGATATACCTTGGGTAAATTTATTCTATTTACCCTCTTTTCAAAACATACCGTGTCGACCCATCATATTCGAGTGTTTATTTACTCCTACCGATACAGTGGATCAAACTGATCGACCAGAACTCATAAACAACTCAACCAATGAATCTCCACAATATAAAACCATTTTTATATCAAATACAAATATGCACTCATATATATACACTCAAACTCAATCTAGGTTATTACTAACCCTATCTCTACCGAGTCACGCCACAGAGCCAAGGAAATTCTTAACCTCGCTCTGATACCAACTGTAATGACCCGAAAATCCGGACCAATTTGAGCTGACCAAATAACACAAGTCCAACCCGAAATTGCACTGGAAATTCAAGAAATTAATAGAAAGAAGATAGAAGGTGAGGATAGATAAGATAGAACTAATAGAACAGAAGAAGAAGAAGAACATCATCATCAGAGTAAACACGAATCTCACAGCGGAACGAATAAAATATAACATAACCTTTGAAATAAAACAGTTATGTATACAATAGCACTTATCAGAGTACAACACTTACAACAACAGCGGAAATAATAATAGTTATAGAATCTTGAAGCCTCCTGCTCCAAGCTCTTCAGATATATCTGTAAAATCCTGACTACTTGACTGCCCGTATAAATTAGGCACCCAAGAGTTTAGGGAAACAAAACAAAATAAACTCCGGGTCAGTCATGGGACTGGTGTGAGTAAAACAGTTTAAAACATTCTGAACAAGTAAACGATATCTCATAAGACCACGCCGTATAACGAAACGGGTTTTTCCCTTATGATAAATCCAAAATATCTTTATATCAAAAACCTTTTGATATTATAATAATGTCTATCAACCACAATATAATAATCATCTAGCAGAAACGCTTTCATCTCACGTTCTACATATATAGTATACAATCAAACCGCAAGCATGTATTGGGTAATGAATTTCCAACTATGACAAGGTATGGAACCACCTTCCGATCAGTGTACTCTAGGAATGATACACTGGAGTTCAATAAGATCATCTTGCAACTCAGCCACACATGACCGACCACTCATTTCGCTTGAGTGTATCGAATGTACATCCAACGGTTGGGATTAGCAACTGTTCCCGTATATATATATAAGACAGCATTGATAGATTAAAGAAGCAAATGAATATTTTCTAGATAGGTGATTATACTCCCTACTTCGGTGCGACCGACTTAGCCATGCTGCCTGCCCGATTTCTGTCATTACCGGATGTGAGGCTAGAAGCTACGCTTTTCTTTCAACAGATTACTCCTTCATTCACTTTGAATGCCACATCGTCATACCCATCAAATCACAAATTGACTTCCCCAAACATACCACGGGTATAAGCTAAGAGAAACGAATTCCTCCGCCACCAACGTAAATACGTTTGAAACGATCAACTTACGTGATCTATCAGATATACTCTGTCGGACCTTCGTCCATACAAGTTGTCCTGGGACTGGACAAACCGAAGGTACTATTCAGTATATCCATCTTAGGCACTGTTATCTAAGATTTATACAACAACCCTTGCACTTTAATCCGTCTTCAATTTTCTTTGGCATAAATGATTCGCAACGCTTATGCCAATACAGAGTGGTTCTTTGGATAAAAATCCAACCGGTCTCTCCATATTAACAACGTTAAAATGGTCAAAACTTCGATATTCTTTGAGATAACTATCAAAGAAAAACAAGTGTGCAAACAACGATTCTATTTCCAGATGGAAATTATATCGAACAATCGTCAAGCATATATATATATATATATATCCTCTTTTTCTATGTCTAGAAAATATACGTTATTAACACTGGAAACATTTCCATGGCTTAATTAGGTATCACTATTCTTCCACATCTATCAAACTCTAACTATAAACTAATAAGAGAACAACTTCCCAAGTATAAACCCCGAAGGCCGAAACCAACATCAGATCGATACTCAGGAAATCATTCAACTTATTAATCTCTAGTCATTTTCTAATTTTGCTTAACTCTATTTCTTTAACTCTATACGATTAACTCCTTTCAAATAAACTATATTTGATTTACTCCTTTAACTCTAACTGATAAATTCTAAATCCTTTTTATAATATCGTATTTATTTTCTAAATAAATATTTACTTTATTCTATTTATTTTCTCAAATAAATATCCCTTTATTCTAATTCTATTTATTTCCTAAATAAATAAATAATCCCTTTTAATCTATTTGTAAATGTTCTACGAATATTTCTCTTTCTATTTGTTTGACAAATATTTTCCCTTTATATTTGTTTTACGAATATTTCCCTCTATATCTGTTTAACCAATATAATTCCTTTTATTCCAAATCCTTTTTCTTTTATAATATAAAATCCATTGATTTTATATAAATAAATTATTTTCAAGATATACTTTGAAAATTCCTTTTCTACATTATGGTATTTCTTATGGTATTTAACACGCCATATAACAACGATAAATATCGTCCAAACACACATAATCAACGTCAGATTATATATCATCTTATATATCACAATATATAAATTATAGCAAAATAAATGTTGAGGAATCCAGTTGGATTCCTCCAACCTATTTCCCTGCATCCACAGATGTTAAACAATATAGATAACATCACTTTCAATTCCATATAATATATTTTGTTAAACAGAATCAATATAGAAATTCTACTAACTGACTAGCAGTTCGATCAAACAGTTAACATACAGTAAATCATACAATTTCTAACAGTTCTAAAAATACAACATGAAATTATAAACTGTTTGGAGTTGGTGAGATTTACTCACATTTGCAGTTCATCGTTAAAGAACGATAAACTGTTGTTTGATTTGAATCAAACAGCCTATTTCACCATAAATTCCTACGGGTCCCAATCCACTTCCAGTCAGCTTCATTGTGAAACTCTCGTCCATACGGTCCCAACGCAACTTATGGTTCGTGATTCTGATTTCATATGGCCAAGATATTACCAATACTAGTTAGTACTTTATTTCGATTAAAAATTAAATTTCTAATTTAATTAAACCATGGGCCTTTACCTATACTCCTTGGCCTACTACAACCTTTAAATCCCACAACCGATCAATCCATCTTCCCAAATACCTTCGACTGTATCTGCTCCTCACGCCCAACCATTTCCCGTCCAAAACTTTGACCCGTTCTCCTTCTCTACTCTGTTGAATTCCGAACTAAAATCACGACAGCACTCCTCTTCAAAATCTCTATCCATTCATATCACAATCATTGAACTCGCACGCTATCCTCATATCGCGACACCCAATGTAACACCCCGTATTTCTAATGTAATTAAAAATGTATATATATATCCACAGATAGGATTAATATGGTGATGTATAATGAAAATTAATTAATATATGAAAAAAAAGAAAAGATTGGTTGCATGCGATGTAAATATGTTGCATGCACTGATTTGCAAACATAATGCATTAACATTAAAAGAAAAAGATTCATGCATTGGTTTAATTTAAGTATTGTAACTAACATGAAAAAGAGAAGTAAGGAAAGAACAATAATTATCATTGTTCTAAGACTTATTAACAAAAGACTTTGTAACTCAGTTGGTTAAGGCATTGGATTTGTAACATGGAGGTCGGGGGTTCGAACCCCGGCGGCAGCATAATTTTTATCTCTGTTTTAAAGAGGGCCAACTGAACATGCAAATATATATACATATACAAATTAAAAATTTGAAAGGATAAGAACGTACATATAAGGAAATGAAGAAAATATATGTATATACATGAGAATATATATATATATGCAGAAATATATGTATACGAAAGATAAAATTTAAGATAAGGCTATAGTAAATGAAATATGGCAAGAATTAAATAACGGTGCAACATCGTTTGAATTTTGAAAATGAAATGAAAGTTGTGCGTATATATATACGCGTAAAATGGTCGTTAAAAGAATTGTATACATATAAGAATATTTCATGTGAATAAAACAGTTAAGTAAATTCCAGAAATTCAAAAGTTCGAAATTCAAATTTCTGCGCCAAAACAGCTTGTGGGACCCAATGCTGACTTAGCACTGCATGTACGATAAGATTTAGCTAGATTCATCTGCGAACCTGGACTATTTTCTTAACTTGGTTCAATGCTGACTCAGCGCTGCGTGTACGATAAGGTCTTGAGCAACTATATAAACAGCCCTGGTCTTCTTCTCTATTCACAATTCTTTTCTACCCTTATGCTGCGAAGATTCTAGTTAGACAAGGCTTCTTCTCCTCCTCTAAAATATATAAATAAATAATATATATAAAATAAAACAAGACGAGGAGATGCTGCTCAAAAGACTTTCAAGAAGAAGAGATTCAAGCTAGGATTCAAAAGGAGGTTCAAACGACTTCAACGAATGATTTTCTACGAATCGTAGCAACGCCATCTTTCTTTTCTAATCTAAATCTCTGTAAGTCAGTTATTTCTAGATTTGAAAGTTTTTCTTTGTTCATGACATAAAATTGCAGGAATAAAAGAATATGCCAATTCTCTTTCTTTCTATTCGAATATGTGCCTATCTCTTTGGACCTAAGTAAGAACTGTCATGTTTCAAAGACAAATAAGACCGTGACTATGAAACTATGGACCTAAAAACCATATGACTATGAACATTTGCCTATGACTATGGACATTGCCTATGACTATGGACACCGCCTATGACTATGAACATTGCCTATGATTGTGACTATGACTATGAGGATTACTTCCTTGAAAAACCTATGCCTTTGATTATCATAAACTATTGCCTGTGACATAACAAGGACATCTGTGATTAAACCTCCATGATTCCTGACTAGGAAAGTGTTGCTTAAGTTCTGTGATTTTGAGAATTGGGGCTAAACCCGATTATTTATTCTGCTTGTCCTTGGTTTTCTTTGGTTTTTAGACTATGGGAATTTACCTATTAAGTTAGGTCTACCCATGTTCTTGAACCTGTTCTGTCTATTCTTGGTTTTAGACCTTGGGAATTTACCTATTAAGTTAGCTCTACCCATGTTCTTGAACCTACGTCGTTATTCAAAACCATTTTATGCCAGTTGTTATATCTATCCTTTTCATAGCAATCTTTGGTTCATTCCCTATTTTCTGCGAATCTATAATTTAGATTGAATCACGATTATACGAGCGGTGGGAATGCGATTTGGGACAAAATATGAAATTTACTAAAACGTAGTTCAACTTGGAAATTGGCATAAATTGGGAACATGTATTATGGCATGTTCATAGAAATGCAAATTGGATAAATTTGACATAAATTATAAGATGTGTAATTTGAATCTTGTATTCTGAACCAGAGTAATAGGTCTAGTTTGACATGAATTAGAATGTTAAATCAGAATTGGATTAGCTAATTTGGCTCGATAAGTATATTGGCATAAAATTGGCCATAATTGGGAGTAATTGTCAGGATTAGCAAAATCATGGTTAGTGACACTTCATTTGGTATGGTTTACATACCAAAAAGCATAAACATGATATAGAGGGGAAAATGGGCCGTAAGAATAAATGTTGACAACTTACATTAAAAGAGTAATTGGGAAATAAGTAAATTAGGATTAATTTACTTATAAAATTTGTCCTAAATGAGGAAATGTTAATTTAGACAAATTAAAGGTTGGTTAACGACATCTCTTTTAATAATAAACCAGAAAGTTCTAGGGTGACAGAGAGGATAGTGTCTAGGCTTGAGTTTGGAAAATACAAGTTTTCTGCTCTCCCTGGCTATCCCTAACTGATCCGACGGATGGGATGGTTACTTTCAAAAGCTGATTTGAAAATTAATCAAAACCCCTTGAACTAGAAAACACGAATAGGCCTAACCCGAGGTTAGACTGAGTTGCGATGTAAAACTGCCCGGAACCAACCGGCACATCCAGTAATCGCAACAATATCTGTCTAATGTGAGTGGTCGTGGCTTTAATTTATTTAGTTAAAGCTAGAACAAGAATGCTAGGGTTAAGTTAACTAAGACACTTAACCAACTCAACATGATAACAAGACTGGTAGGTGGGGTTAGGTTCATACACTTAAGCTAGAATGGGAGGGTTAAGTCCATAGGAACACTTAACCAACTTAAGCACAGTTGAGCTAGAACGGAGGGCTAAGTCCACAAGGACACTTAACCAAACTCATGGTAACAAGACAAGATTTGTAGAGGTTAAGTAACTAAGAAAACACTTAGCCAAATTAACATGTTAACTAGTCTAGAAAGTGGGGTTAAGTAAAGTTAACACCCTTAGCCAAATTAACATATTAACTAGACTAGAGGTTGGGGTTAAGTAAGATTTAATACACTTAGCCAATTTGATATGTTAGCCGGGCTAGACCGTAGGGTTAAGTAAACTTGAACACTTAACCATCAGATTTTGATAAAGGAATAGGGTTAAGTCTAAAACATGAAGGGATAATACTTAACCGTTAATAACAGGTTAGTTAAAACAGACGGGCAAGGTTAAGTTAAAAAGGAACACTGAACCAATA
The DNA here is from genome assembly GCA_030737875.1 of Allium sativum. Lineage (NCBI taxonomy): Eukaryota > Viridiplantae > Streptophyta > Magnoliopsida > Asparagales > Amaryllidaceae > Allium > Allium sativum. The sequence continues at coordinate 74,690,263 of CM060924.1, forward strand.
CAGGGTGAATAGGTAAGGTTAAGTAATAAGAAATACTTAACCAATATAACTTGGTTTGTGGTGGGGTTAAGTCAACATGAATTACTGATAACACTTAACCAGTTTGACAGGATAAAATGAAGAGGGTTAAGTTGGATTGAATTGACTAATGACACTTAACCAATCCAAATTGACGGGAAAGGGAACTAAGTAGTATACCTTAGTTAAGAAAACAACGATTCTGGAAACTAAGTGGTAAATCTTAGTTAGTAAAACTAAGTAGTAATTCTTAGTATAACACGGGAAGGAGCGAATGTCCGTCTGAGTAAAAAGAAGGCTCCAACGAATTGGGTTACGAAGCCCGAGGCTTCGAGGGAACGTGAGGGTACTCTTGGTATCCCTCTGTGAGGCTGCAGATGATTCTCCTGGGCTCACAGAGGCTAAGGTCTGCGTAGAAGAACCAGGAGTATGCCTTAGTTGCAATACATGGCAACCTAAAGACCAGGATGGACCAGCGTGATTCGGCGAGAAGACGGTAGCCCTGTGATAGCAACTCGTCGTCTACCATCCATCTTGAGTCAATCGAGATACGTGAAGCGGAAAGGCGGAGAACTCCAAAAGACCATATACTTGCTATCTAGTTACGGTTGCGGATGGCCATAGGATAGTGGGGCACCAGGGGCCGGTGTATAGTTCTCATTTTACAAGGTGTGCCTTTCATTAGTTGAGGGAGGGGTCAAGTGGGACCATAGCCACTGGAATAAAAACAGACCTTAGCATCTGCATCGGCAGATATCTGAAAGCTCCCGACCGAGTTCTGTATTCCTTGATTTGCCCTGTCACAGGACTCGGACCGCACATTACAGGACAAGTGCATCTAGACAAGCGATAACGATTCGCGATACATGCGTGGGGAAGTATAGGAACATATACCACTCTAGGTAGTGTGTCCTAGACTTGGGGGCATCGTTCGAAAGGTAGCGTAATCCCTAGTTGGACTAGGTGGCATAAACCCTGAACTCGAAAAACGTTCAGCAGATAGCGTAAAACTCTAGTTGAATCTAGAAAGCACTGGATAGAAAACCCTAGATTAGATCTAGGTAATAAATAATAAATGGATGCTCGAAGGCAATTGAAAATAGTGGGATTGGGATCACGTTATCGTACTAGTTGGGACACTAGTTAGGTGGTGCGGAGATATAGAAACCAATATAACAAGGAAATAGCGAAGCGGCGAAAGTATTAAAGCGTATCCAGTTTATCTTATCTTAGCATATCTTGTGATTACCTTGTCTAATCTTGTTGACCCGATCGTTATGGTGTAATCTTGTATTCAGTTAATTCATGTCGTTTTGTTTTCCATGTTCACATGCTAGAAGTTACTGAACTTACTCAGGCTTTATGTCTGACTCTGTTTTTCTTTCGTCTTCCTTTCTTCCGTTCCCTCCCCCCCAGGTAGTAAAGGAGGGAATAGTTTAGCTCAGGTTAAGTTGGACTGCCACTCTTTCCCAGCTTGAAGATTTGTCGAAGTGTGCTTGGATTCTCTTTTCAGATGCTATGGCTGGCTCTTGCTAAAATCGGGGAATATAAATGTTGTTTTTATGCTTCTTTATTTTGTAAGACAGATGATACTCTGATATTGTAAAGAAACCATTGTACAAACTATTTTATCAATAAAGCAAAGTTTTATTTTCCGCTGTTTAATTTCTGTCTGTCTTGTAATTTATCTGCATCTTTTACCCTAAATGCTCCACAGAACTTAGTGCATTCCCTTTGTGAGTGACACTAACGGATGTGGGGTGTTACACATGGTATCAGAGCTGAAGGTTACCGGATCAGATAAAAGATTTGAAAAATTATTTTCAAAACGGTTTTTAAAGAAGCATTTTCAAGAGAAAAGATTTGTTTTAAAGGCATATTCCCCAAAGCCATACGCACTATCTTCTCTTCCTCTGTTTGAATTCTTGTCTCCTTCTTTCTTGAGTCTCTGGGGCTCCTGGCTTTCTGGGAGGTAACCTCATCGATGGACGAAGTAGTGCCCGGCTTCCATCCATAGCCGTAGTTGTTTCACCTACGGGCAGTTTTCTTTCAAAGCTTATAGGATTTTCCAGACAATGGAGGCAGTTTTCGAGAGATTTGTCAACATGACTACACATGGAAGGGGATGAGGAGTTTGGCTAAGGAGCATAACCCTAGGATGAGGAATTCATGGATATAGATTTAGCACACGAAGGAGGAAGAAATTATGAAACCTAAGACAAGAGGGAGTATCTTTACTAGGGTATGATAGGGCATATACTTAAGGACAAGGGCAAGAACGAGGACGAGATTTTCAGAAGGACAAGAACATGCTTTCGCCACCAAGCGTACCTAGGAGAAAGGTAGTCCGGTTGGAAGAGTCTAGTTTTCTGTTCGTGCTATTTCCTTAGGTTCTAGCGCTTCTCATTTGTTCATATCCACTTCCATAGTTGGGTCTCTGCACCATAGTACTTGTATAGTAGAAAGATCCCACTAGAGTCTCAAATCCAACTGGTGGTCCGACCAGTTTATTTTTGTTAGTAGGGATTTGAGAATAGCTATCGAGTTTGCTTATATCATCTCACGTAGATCGTCTAAATTTGGGGGAGATATTCCTTGGGTGCTTGTCTGATATTGGTTTAGGCCTTTGGGGCTTGTACTTGAGGAATGTCGAGTTCGGTTTGGATGGTTTGCGGGAGAGATGAATAGTTGTGGTAGGCACTCCAAAGAGCACGTAGTGACCTTTCGACTCTTATAGATTGGCATGACGAATAAGAGGGAAACCTCTAATCATCTTAGTACGTATACTTGGTACTGTGATTGACATCTGTTTATTTTGGAATTGGAGGTTGGAAACTTCACAATCATGAAGTTAAATTAGTTAAGATACAGTGGAGTAAAGCTCAAGAAGGCAAGATACTAGCGTCATACCCTTTTTCTTAAGGGTGTATCCTTGATTTCTTTGTTTAGGAGCTTTGCGCATAATTGTTTCTCTCTTTCCAAAGTATATCACCTAGGTCGTATCTTCGATCCTTAGGTAGAATCCAATGGATGTAAACATGTATTTGAAACATGTTATGGTTGATGGTTGCAAGTGGTTGCTAATGGTTGCTTGTGAATGCATATGCATACGTATTAGATACTAGAACAGTTTGGATGTTTTCATATTGCATTTACAGATATGTATTTAAGTTGAGCCTGATATGTTATCATATGGATGTTGCATATGGATGAATGGCCGTGCACTCATGTAGTATTTACGTAACTAGGGATGCTTGCATACATGATTGGACGCATGACACCGATATGATTCGCATTAAGGAGGTCGACTGAATCAGTAGACCGCCTGATTTTACAGTAGATAAAGACATATACACACACTATGCATATGAACATGAAAGCATTAGAAATCTTTTACGGACAATGGATGCCTGTGATTGGATGGTTGAGTAGATGGGTGATTGGATGGTAGGACACATTCTTCCTAACTAGAAGATTTCGGGGACGAAATCCTTTTAAGTGGGGGAGAATGTAACACCCCGTATTTTTAATGTAATTAAAAATGTATATATATATATATATATATATATCCGCAGATAGGTTTAATATGGTGATGTATAATGAAAATTAATTAATATATGAAAAAAAAAGATTGGTTGCATGCGATGTAAATATGTTGCATGCACAGATTTGCAAACATAATGCATTAACATTAAAAGAAAAAGATTCATGCATTAGTTTAATTTAAGTATTGTAACTAACATGAAAAAGAAAAGTAAGGAAAGAACAATAATTATCATTGTTCTAAGACTTATTAACAAAAGACTTTGTAGCTCAGTTAGTTAAGGCATTGGATTTGTAACATGGAGGTCGGGGGTTCGAATCCCGGCGGCAGTATAATTTTTATCTCTATTTTAAAGAGGGCCAACTGAACATGCAAATATATATATACATATACAAATTCAAAATTTGAAAGGATAAGAACGTACATATAAGGAAATAAAGAAAATATATGTATATACATGAGAATATATATATATATTTGCAGAAATATATGTATACGAAAGATAAAATTTAAGATAAGGCTATAGTAAATGAAATATGGCAAGAATTAAATAACGGTGCAACATCGTTTGAATTTTGAAAATAAAATGAAAGTTGTGCGTATATATATACGCGTAAAATGGTCGTTAAAAGAATTGTATACATATAAGAATACTTCATGTGAATAAAACAGTTAAATAAATTCCAGAAATTCAAAAGTTCGAAATTCAAATTTCTGCGCCAAAACAGCTTGTGGGACCCAATGCTGACTTAGCACTGCATGTACGATAAGATTTAGCTAGATTCATCTGCGAACCTGGACTATTTTCTTAACTAGGTTCAATGCTGACTCAGCGCTGCGTGTACGATAAGGTCTTGAGCAACTATATAAACAGCCCTGGTCTTCTTCTCTATTCACAATTCTTTTCTACCCTTATGCTGCGAAGATTCTAGTTAGACATGGCTTCTTCTCCTCCTCTAAAATATATAAATAAATAATATATATAAAATAAAACAAGATGAGGAGATGCTGCTCAAAAGACTTTCAAGAAGAAGAGATTCAAGCTAGGATTCAAAAGGAGGTTCAAACGACTTCAACGAATGATTTTCTACGAATCGTAGCAACGCCATCTTTCTTTTCTAATCTAAATCTCTGTAAGTCAGTTATTTCTAGATTTGAACGTTTTTCTTTGTTCATGACATGAAATTGAAGGAATAAAAGAATATGCCAATTCTCTTTCTTTCTATTCGAATATGTGCCGGTCTCTTTGGACCTAATTAAGAACTGTCATGTTTCAAAGACAAATAAGACTGTGACTATGAAACTATGGACCTAAAAACCATATGTCTATGACTATGAACATTTGCCTATGACTATGGACATTGCCTATGACTATGGACACCGCCTATGACTATGAACATTGCCTATGATTGTGACTATGACTATGAGGATTACTTCCTTGAAAAACCTATGCCTTTGATTATCATAAACTATTGCCTGTGACATAACAAGGACATCTGTGATTAAACCTCCATGATTCCTGACTAGGAAAGTGTTGCTTAAGTTCTGTGATTTTGAGAATTGGGGCTAAACCCGATTATTTATTCTGCTTGTCCTTGGTTTTCTTTGGTTTTTAGACTATGGGAATTTACCTATTAAGTTAGGTCTACCCATGTTCTTGAACCTGTTCTGTCTATTCTTGGTTTTAGACCTTGGGAATTTACCTATTAAGTTAGGTCTACCCATGTTCTTGAACCTACGTCGTTATTCAAAACCATTTTATGCCAGTTGTTATATCTATCCTTTTCATAGCAATCTTTGGTTCATTCCCTATTTTCTGCGAATCTATAATTTAGATTGAATCACGATTATACGAGCGGTGGGAATGCGATTTGGGACAAAATATGAAATTTACTAAAACGTAGTTCAACTTGGAAATTGGAATAAATTGGGAACATGTATTATGGCATGTTCATAGAAATGCAAATTGGATAAATTTGACATAAATTATAAGATGTGTAATTTGAATCTTGTATTGTGAACTAGAGTAATAGGTCTAGTTTGACATGAATTAGAATGTTAAATCAGAATTGGATTAGCTAATTTGGCTCGATAAGTATATTGGCATAAAATTGGCCATAATTGGGAGTAATTGTCAGGATTAGCAAAATCATGGTTAGTGACACTTCATTTGGTATGGTTTACATACCAAAAAGCATAAACATGATATAGAGGGGAAAATGGGCCGTAAGAATAAATGTGGACAACTTACATTAAAAGAGTAATTGGGAAATAAGTAAATTAGGATTAATTTACTTATAAAATTTGTCCTAAATGAGGAAATGTTAATTTAGACAAATTAAAGGTTGGTTAACGACATCTCTTTTAATAATAAACCAGAAAGTTCTAGGGTGACAGAGAGGATAGTGTCTAGGCTTGAGTTTGGAAAATACAAGTTTCCTGCTCTCCCTGGCTATCCCTAACTGATCCGACGGACGGGATAGTTACTTTCAAAACCTGATTTGAAAATTAATCAAAACCCCTTGAACTAGAAAACACGAATAGGCCTAACCCGAGGTTAGACTGAGTTGCGATGTAAACCTGCCGGAACCAACCGGCACGTCCAGTAATCGCAACAATATCTGTCTAATGTGAGTGGTCGTGGCTTTAATTTATTTAGTTAAAGCTAGAACAAGAATGCTAGGGTTAAGTTAACTAAGACACTTAACCAACTCAACATGATAACAAGACTGGTAGGTGGGGTTAGGTTCATATAGTTAAGCTAGAATGGGAGGGTCAAGTCCATAGGAACACTTAACTAACTTAAGCACAGTTGAGCTAGAACGGAGGGCTAAGTCCACAGGGACACTTAACCAAACTCATGGTAACAAGACAAGATTTGTAGAGGTTAAGTAACTAAGAAAACACTTAGCCAAATTAACATGTTAACTAGTCTAGAAAGTGGGGTTAAGTAAAGTTAATACCCTTAGCCAAATTAACATGTTAACTAGACTAGAGGTTGGGGTTAAGTAAGATTTAATACACTTAGCCAATTTGATATGTTAGCTGGGCTAGACCGTAGGGTTGAGTAATTTTGAACACTTAACCATCAGATTTTGATAAAGGAATAGGGTTAAGTTTAAAACATGAAGGGATAATACTTAACCATTAATAACAGGTTAGTTAAAACAGACGGGCAAGGTTAAGTTAAAAAGGAACACTGAACCAATACAGGGTGAATGGGTAAGGTTAAGTTATAAGAAATACTTAACCAATATAACTTGGTTTGTGGTGGGGTTAAGTCAACATGAATTACTGATAACACTTAACCAGTTTGACAGGATAAAATGAAGAGGGTTAAGTTGGATTGAATTGACTAATGACACTTAATCAATCCAAATTGACGGGAAAGGGAACTAAGTAGTATACCTTAGTTAAGAAAACAACGATTCTGGAAACTAAGTGGTAAATCTTAGTTAGTAAAACTAAGTAGTAATTCTTAGTATAACACGGGAAGGAGCGAATGTCCGTCTGAGTAAAAAGAAGGCTCCAACGAATTGGGTTACGAAGCCCGAGGCTTCGAGGGGACGTGAGGGTACTCTTGGTATCCCTCTGTGAGGCTGCAGATGATTCTCCTGGGCTCACAGAGGTTAAGGACTGTGTAGAAGAACCAGGAGTATGCCTTGGTTGCAATACATGGCAACCTAAAGACCAGGATGGACCAGCGTGATTCGGCGAGAAGACGGTAGCCCTGTGATAGCAACTCGTCGTCTACCATCCATCTTAAGTCAATCGAGATACGTGAAGCGGAAAGGCGGAGAACTCCAAAAGACCATATACTTGCTATCTAGTTATTGTTACGGATGGCCATAGGATAGTGGGGCACCAGGGGCCGGCGTATAGTTCTCATTTTACAAGGTGTGCCTTTCATTAGTTGAGGGAGGGGTCAAGTGGGACCATAGCTACTGGAATAAAAACAGACCTTAGCATCTGCATCGGCAGATATCTAAAAGCTCCCGACCGAGTTCTGTATTCCTTGATTTTCCCTGTCACAGGACTCAGATCGCACATTACAGGACATGTGCATCTAGACAAGCGATAACGATTCGCGATACATGCGTGGGGAAGTATAGGAACATATACCACTCTAGGTAGTGTGTCCTAGACTTGGGGGCATCGTTCGAAAGGTAGCGTAATCCCTAGTTGGACTAGGTGGCATAAACCCTGAACTCGAAAAACGTTCAGCAGATAGCGTAAAACTCTAGTTGAATCTAGAAAGCACTGGATAGAAAACCCTAGATTAGATCTAGGTAATAAATAATAAATGGATGCTCGAAGGCAATTGAAAATAGTGGGATTGGGATCACGTTATTGTACTAGTTGGGACACTAGTTAGGTGGTGCAGAGATATAGAAACCAGTATAACAAGGAAATAGCGAAGCGGCGAAAGTATTAAAGCGTATCCAGTTTATCTTATCTTAGCATATCTTGTGATTACCTTGTCTAATCTTGTTGACCCTATCGTTATGGTGTAATCTTGTATTCAGTTAATTCATGTCGTTTTGTTTTCCATGTTCACATGCTAGAAGTTACTGAACTTACTCAGGCTTTATGTCTGACTCTGTTTTTCTTTCGTCTTCCTTTCTTCCGTTCCCCCCCAGGTAGTAAAGGAGGGAATAGTTTAGCTCAGGTTAAGTTGGACTGCCACTCTTTCCCAGCTTGAAGATTTGTCGAAGTGTGCTTGGATTCTCTTTTCAGATGCTATGGCTGGCTCTTCCTAAAATCGGGAAATATAAATGTTGTTTTTATGCTTGTTTATTTTGTAAGACAGATGATACTCTGATATTGTAAAGAAACCATTGTACAAACTATTTTATCAATAAAGCAAAGTTTTATTTTCCGCTGTTTAATTTCTGTCTGTCTTGTAATTTATCTGCATCTTTTACCCTAAATGCTCCACAGAACTTAGTGCATTCCCTTTGTGAGTGACACTAACGGATGTGGGGTGTTACACCCAGGTCACGATACACAGGAACAGACGTCTTCAAAAGGGCATCGCACAACCCAAAAATCAGTGTTCGAGTTCGGTTTCACCATCTAAATCCGACTATTTCCATAAATTCGCAACTTAAAGCCTCAATCATTCAGCCTATACAACCCAAGTTCGACAGCATCTTTTTCGATCCCAAAAAGATAGCGTCGCACCCTGTACAACATATATCAGGAAGAAGCTCTCACGGAGTGGAGATGAATGAATCCAACCTCAAAATTTAAGGATTTTTCTATTGTTTGTTTTTTTTATTTTTCTTTTACTTCGATTTTCTGTGAAGGACCTAATGAAGTGGCGGCTAAATTTTGTTATATAGGGAGCCCGAAAACTTCTGTGGTTGTAAAGGAGAAGATGTGGCTTTGTTTTTGGCCTCTACTTTGGTTTAGAGATTTTGTATTTATTATTTTATATTCGCTTCAGTCTTCTAAAAATCCGTGTGATCACACACGATATTCAAAAATCACGGAACTTGACATGTAGCTAGAGTTCGACATTACGGTCCCAACAAAACTGGTTTCGTCGAATTCCGACTACGTATGCTCACACAGCGTATTTTTAACTATTAGAATATCGACTGTTTTTCACTCTAAAAATCCGTACGGTCACAGTGACTCTAAAAATCACAAAACTGGAAATCTAACAACTATTTGATATTGCGGATCCAACAAAACTGGTTTCGTCGTATTCCGACATCGTTTGCAAAAGTGGCTATTTTTAAAGCTCTGGATGACCCATTTAAATATATAAATATATTTAAATAAAATTAAATTTAATATTTAAAAATAAATATTATCGTATATATTAACAGTGGAATATCATACAGCTCTAGAATATTCCTATATGAATTTCTACTCGATATTCACTTCTGGGTCAACCCGATATTCGATTTATATTGAAATTCCTTTTTAAAATATAAATAATTCCTTTATAAATTATAAAGGAAATTCCACAGCGACTTTTCTGAAATTTGATTTGGACATTTCTCAAAATCTACACGATGAAATCCCAATTTTTCTCTTCCACTAGAAAGATATACTCCACCAGCTCCACACGTTTCTTGTTTCACAGAAATCCGATTTAAAACGAACCCTGTATATTCAGTTGAAGTTCAAATCGCCAATTTACGAACTGCAGCGCCAATTCAAGCTCAATTTTAATTATATTATAATTCTACGTTCAAACTGACGTCGATTGAATATATTCGTCAATATAATTCAACTCTAAGCTGAATTAAATCTTAGGGATGACCCCGTTCACAGAATATTGTGATTTCCAATATTTTGATTATTTCTGAATTAAATATATTATTTAATTTTAATTAAATATCCAGTATAATTTAATTATCGACGATTTAATTCCCTAAATCACTATTTATATAATTAAATAAATTAATTATAATACCTCTGACAATGCGGGTCATTACAATCTTTCCCACTTAAAATAATTTCGTCCTCGAAATTGCTAAGTTAGAGGACGACCCTATCTATTGGAATTCCTAAGATTTGTTTACCCCTTATTTCTTGTAACACCCCACACCCGCTATAGTCACTCACTAAGGGAATGCCATAGCATCGGTGGAGTATTTTTAGTGAGTATAGAACAGTAAAATTACAACAAGACAGATATAATGTAATACTTGAAAATTTAAAACATCAGCTCATAGCAGCGGAAAGTAAAACATGTTTGGTTACATCATAAAACCATAACAAGAGTCAAGTACAAAATATCCATCCTGAATAAAATAAGTACATAATCCCACTACTCATAACAAATAGCCATAACAGAAAAGATAAGATAAGCTGAGCTCTACATCTACGGTCCAAGATCCAAGAGATAGATAAAGCAAACTGATCAAAGCCCACTAGCACTAGGCCCAACCTGAGGACCTGAAGGAAAAAGATAAAACAACGGGGGTCAGACATAAGCCTGAGTGAACCCTATCTCCTTAATAATACAATTATTAAAGTAATTAGGGTATGATATGAACTCGGTATGGTATCTTTGGGGATAATGACTACACTAAGTTGCCCACGAACACAGGACGAACTAAGATAACCGTAAAGACGCATCTACCCACCCAAGGATAATTACTAACTGCACCACACCAGATTTATTCACCCAAAGGTAATTCCTACACTGCACCACACCAGTTCTACCCACCTAGAGTAATTCCTACTTAAAGGTTGATCCCACTAAGTGTACTTAGTAATTTCTCACCCGGTAGTTTCTTGTACCCCTACACAGGTGCCGTCTGCCCCTATTTTTACTAGGTGTACCCACTACCCCCAAGCGATCGGCTCCCTACCGTAGAAACCCGTGTTGGTCCCATAAAAGGGGGTGTATCATTCCCCAAAGTGGCTACCATATAATATCACTGTGCACGGCTTTATATCTACACGATGCAACAACGACTTACCAACCAGCCCGGGTCCACACACGCATATGAAACCCGTTGATCCCGTGTTGCCACCGCTAACCCGTTTTGGCCTCTTACAGTCAAGCCCAATATGCGTGTCCCGTCACCCGACTAGAGTCGAGCCAACAAAGATACGTTTGGGATATTGGTTGAAATGGGCCCCCACAAGCTACTACTTAAGCTTGTCGTTTAATCTAGTGCATCCCACTTAACCCTTTAACCATGTCCTCTTACATGTTATAAATCTTGGTTAAGTCCTTTAATCATTTTTCTATTGCCACCCAAGGCAACCCACTAGTCTCATCATGCCACCCCAAGGCACCCACTTAACCCCTCATGTCCCACTTACATGCTAATATGGTTAAGTGTTTCTTAATTCATTAATTAAGATCATGACCTCATAAAGACCTCCCACATTAGACCGTCTTTTATGACTGCTGGATATGCCGGTTGGTTCCGGGCAGACTTCTGTCATCAAAAGGGCCTAACCTCGTGTCTTTACTTTAATCATGTATTTAATTTATGACTAAGACCTCTCACATTGGGCCAATCATTTGTAGCCGCTGGATGGCCGGTCGGTTCCGGGCAGACTTCCGCTACAAAAGGGTCCAACCTCGTGTCTTAGTTGATTAATTAAACCTAATTAATCACCCCCATATTAATTATCCCTAATTAATATCAAATTTTCCATAACATGGGTAGACCTAACTCAATAGGTAAATTCCCATGGGGTAGACCTAACTCAATAGGTAAATTCCCACTCATGGTAATTTTTTTTTTTTTTTTGGTATGCTTAATCATACCCATTTCAACATACTTTTAATTAACATATTAATTAACCCCATCGTTCCCCACGTAAATCGTCATTATGACATAACATAATAAAGGGAAGATTTACCACACATAACATGGGTTTAGCATATAACTTTATCATGGGTTAAGAGGATGTCAACTTGCATATATGAGCATGTATTAACCCAACTATATTCAACCCAAACTTGCATATTATCAAACATGTGTCTTACATAACATGTTGCATATGAACTTACATATCATCAAACATGTGATTTGCATAACATGTTGCATATGAACTTACATATCATCATACATGTGATTTGCATAACATGTAGAACTTGCATTTTAGCATATACTTAACTTGCATAAGCACTCACATACTTGCATAAGCATTCATATACTTGCATAAGCTTGCATATCATGTTAAACTTGCATTTCAACATATACATAACTTGCATAAACATTCACATACTTGCATAGGCTTGCATATTATGTTAAACTTGCATTTCAACATATACATAACTTGCATAAACATTCACATACTTGCATAGGCTTGCATATTATGTTAAACTTGCATTTCAACATATACATAACTTGCATAAACATTCATATACTTGCATAGCTTGCATATTATGTTAAACTTGCATTTCAACATATACATAACTTGCATAAACATTCACATACTTGCATAGGCTTGCATATTATGTTAAACTTGCATTTCAACATATACATAACTTGCATAAACATTCATATACTTGCATAGCTTGCATATTATGTTAAACTTGCATTTCAACATATACATAACTTGCATAAACATTCACATACTTGCATAGGCTTACATATTATGTTAAACTTGCATTACATAAGGCATATAACTTGCAAAACACATAATATTCACTACATCAAGCTTGCATAAATATATGGATCCACAAACATAGCCATACTTTATCACATCTTATCATAATCAATTCAATAATTGATTATTAAGGGGATAGAAGCTCACCAAAACAAGATTAGCAAGTTAAATGAAGCAAATCCCAATGATTAAGTAGAAGAAGATGTAGATTAGCTTGCAAATCCTCTTAGGATTTTTAGTGGAGGCTCTCCAATTTTCTAAGTGGTGGCATAATGGCCTTAGATCTATTTTTGGTAAGGATAAGGGGGGTATTAGGGTGTATATATAGATTAGTTAGATGTTTTAGGACCATAGGATATACCCTAGAACCAATCCTAGCCTTTAAAGCATGTCTTGGGGAAGAAGTCAAGTGTAGGAACCATTTAGGGCCCAAAAAAAACAGCCCAAAACTCATCCCGGGCCTCAAAACATGAGCAGTTTTTGTTTTTGATTTTTCGTGAAACTTTGACGGGCCATAACTTGGTCATACGGACTCCGATTTACGAAAACTCGGACTCTATTTCGCTTTTTTTCCGAGACGAACGCAATGGCATAGCCCGTTTCCCCTGATTCAGAATATTAAATTTAATTCTGCTCTGATTTATGTTATAACAAGTTATTTAACATACGGGGTGTTACATTCTCCCCTACTTAAAGGATTTCGTCCCCGAAATCTCTAAGTCAAGAAGAACGTATCCTACCAACCAAACAACCATCTACTCAACCATCAAACACTGGCATCCATTGTCCTTAAAACAATTTCTAATGATGTATGAGCATATGCAAAAAGTGTGTGTATATGTTCCCTATCTAATGTATGAACATATGCAAACCATGATAGTGCCATGCATCCATTATGTATGCGAGGGAACCCTATCGACACATACAATATATACATGAGTGCACAATCATTCACCAAAATGCATCATCCATATGATAACACAATCATTATACATCCATAAATATAGCTTCCTACACACAATTTTATGCAATATGCAATATGAAGTGATTGAGCCGATCTAGTGCCTAGAGTGTGTGTATATGCATCCACGAGCAACCACTAGCAAACACTTGCATCCACTTGCATCCATCATACATAACATGTCTCAAACACATGTTTCAACCATAGGTTTACCCTATCTAAAGGTCAAAAGTACTAACGAGAGGACATACTAAGAATAAGATAAGCACTAGATATGTGATGAAAGAGAAGCAAAAGGATATACCCTCCGAAAGAAAAAGGGTACCTCGAACGCATCTTCGCTTCCGTCTCCCAGGTAGCGTCACTCTCTTCATCTCCCCTTTGTACTTTGACTAGTTGAACCTCTCTGTTTCTCAGCTTCCAAATCTCTGACCCAAGGATGCAAGTAGGAGCTCGTCGAATCGTCGCATCACGCTCTGCTTCCACTTCTCTAAGCAAACTCGGCTCTACCACCTCTGCGGTCTCATGTAGGCACTTCCTCCCATAGAATACATCACTAAGTCTGTCGGGCAACTCCGCCAATGGAAGATGCTCCTCCCATGTACCTCCAAAATCCAAGATACATAGCCTCAAAAGGTCTTCTAAAACATGATTCACCCTCTCAGTCTGGCTATCCGTCTGAGGATGATATGCGGTACTCATACCCAACTGAGTCCCTACCGCCTCTTGCGAATTCTTCAAAAACTCTCTAGTGAAGATAGGATCTCGATCACTCACTATGCTAGAGGGTACCCCATGTAATCGAACTATCTCTCGAAGATATACTGAAGCTAGCCATGGAGCAGTCCTCTTGCTCTTCATAGGTATGAAATGGGTGCTCTTAGTAAGTCTATCTACCCCCACCCAAATTCCTGTGTTACCCTTCCTCGACCTGGGTAACCCGTCAATAAAATCCATCGAGATGCTATCCCAATTCCATTGCGGAACCTCCAATGGGTGAAGCAACCCACCTGGTTTCCTTTGCTCCGCCTTCACTTGCTGGCACACCTAACATAGAGCGACATACTCGGCCACATCTTTCTTCATACCAGCCCAGAAGAAAACCCTCTTCATGTCTTGGTACATCTTATCCCCACCGGGATGAATGGTCATCCTAGAACGGTGTGCGTCATCAAGAATAGCTTTCCTCAAACCCTCGTCTTGCGGTACACAAAGTCTACCGTCTCTACGCAAACACCCCTATCGTCTAGGGTGTTCCTACTCAAATGGCTGGACGACTCCCCCCTTATGAGCTTCTCTATCAACTCAACCAACTGTGGGTCGTCCCTCTGTGCTCTTCCAATCCACCCCAAAAGAGTAGGTCTAACCAAGGAGGCTAGCAAACCGGGTACAAAGTCAATGGAAGGTCTAAAGTCAAACTTAGAAATAAACTCTAAGCTCCGTCGTTCAACGAACAATGAACTCAAGGACAACCTTTTTCTTCTTAAGGTGTCTGCTACCATGTTACCCTTACTCATAGGATGCTAAGGATCCCATCCACTTTTGTTGTCCTAAGACTATGCGCTCGAAGAGTCTCCAACACTTCCCTAAGATGTAGGGCATGCTCTTCTCCACCAGAATATCATCCAAAATCATCACAACTGTCTCCCACGCAGACCACCCTAGTCGAATTCGGCATCCCCCAAATGCAAGCCCCAAAGGCCTAAACCAATATCAGACAAACACCCAAGGGATACCTCCTTCGAATTCAGACGACCTACGTGAGACGATACTAGTAAAAATGGCTAAATAATTAAGCCCTTGACCAATTCTGGATGTTCTCGCCAGTCTCGCTCCAAACCCGTTGTTTATCCTATACTGGCCCTGCTCGGCCTATTGAGCACATACGAAAACTTATTTCGCTCCTAGAAAAGACCCAGATGTCATCTACAAAGACCATCACAAACTTATTTAGGTACTCCCTGAACACCCTTCTCATCAAATCAACAAAGTATGCGGGGGCGTTCGTCAAACCCAATGGCATCACCAGCCACTCATAAAAGAAATCATCTGGAGTCCTCAAGGCAGTCTTCTCTATACTATTCTCAGCCACTCTCAACTGATGAAATCCAGTGGCTAAGTCCTACTACAAAAATACTGAGGCGCCAGCCAACTGATCAAAGAGATCATTAATCCTCGGCGATGGGTATCTATTCTTCTTTGTGAGTTTCTTTAGTTCTCTTTAGCCTACACAAAGTCTGAGGGACCCATCCGCAAAAACTACTGGAGCGCCCCACTCCGATATACTTCGTCTTATGAACCCCTTCTCAAGCAAATCGCCTACTTACTTATGGAGTTCCCTCCTCTCACTAGGAGCCATGTGGCACACTGGCCAAGATACTGGTTTGGCCTTATCCACCAGATATATTCGGAAGTCAATCTCCCGCTTCGGAGGTAAGCCCTTCACCTCCTCAAACACATCCGGGTATTCCCGGACCGCTCTAACAGATCGCAGACTCTAGACCAACGTGTCAGGCGATTCTAGATACCTTAGCATAACAGATTCTATCTGATTACAAGAGATCTCGAGAGTGTTACTTAGGCGGCCCATAAGCCTAACAACTCTCCCTTGAAAATGAAGAACAACACTCCTACTGGATAACCAGTCCATGCCCAAAATTAACCCATAGCCCGTGAAGCCCAACAAGCATCACATCCAAACTCAACGCTAAGTATAGAAACTTTCAAACCCAAACATATCATGGAGCCCCAACTGGGTTTGAAACAACTAAGGGATCATCTACCAAACTGGTGTCTAAGTGCAGTGACTCTACTAGTAATGATGAGATAAACGAACTCAATGTGTCAAAATCATACAAAGTACGGACAGGATGATTGATCAGAAAAACTAGACTTTCAATAGAAGTAGTTCTACCTCTTTCCCGAATCGCGAGAGCCTGTACTTGCCCCCTAGCCTGACCTGGTGCCACATGAGCTTGCACCAGTCCTCCTGAGGTAGACCCCGTCCCTTGCTCCTTCTTTGGACAGTTTTTCATCAGATGCCCTGCTTCGCCACAGTGGAAGCAGCCAGTCTTAGTCTTCTTGCGACAATCTTTGTTTAGGTGGCCTAGTGTCCCACAATTGAAGCACCTCTTCTTTCCCTTGCCACCTTTGTTTTGCTGTTGTTGTTGAGGTCTCTTCTGATCTCCTTTCTTCTCGGGTGCTTTACTAGCATTGATACCCTTCTCTTCCTTATGCATATTTTCTTCTGCTTTTGAGAGAAACTTTGCCTCAAACCTATGCCTGAAATCCACCCAAGAGTCAATCGGGCGTTCTTCATTAGTGACCTCCCACCAGAACGAGGCCTCTCCTTCCATTAACCAAGCGGCCAACCTGACTTTCTTTCCCTCTTCTACTTCCAAGATTTCCATCAATTCTTCCGTCTCATTAAGCCAATCCCTAGCTCCCACAAAAGGTTTTCCTCCCATAGCCTTAAACTTCCTACAAGTCATAGCAAAAGTATCCGTGCGAGGAGAAACGAGTGCAACGGGTGGAGGAGGAACATTTGCTGGACCTGCAGCGGCGGCCCTAGCCTCTAACAACCTCCTATACCATACTGGTACCGCTACACTATCCGGAAGAAAAAGATCTTCAGCAATGCTGAGACGAAAAAGGGAAAGATTCAAAATGGAGAATTCGAGAGATAAAGATATGGCTATCGGGGATTATGCTTTTCTTTCAAAAACTTTTCTCCTAAAAGACATGTTTTTGAAAATATCTTTTCCAAAAATGTTTTAGAAAAATAGTTTTCTAAAAATTTTATCTGTTTCGGTAACCTTTGCTCTGATACCACGTGTAACACCCCACACCCGCTATAGTCACTCACTAAGGGAATGCCATAGCATCGGTGGAGTATTTTTAGTGAGTATAGAACAGTAAAATTACAACAAGACAGATATAATGTAATACTTGAAAATTTAAAACATCAGCTCATAGCAGCGGAAAGTAAAACATGTTTGGTTACATCATAAAACCATAACAAGAGTCAAGTACAAAATATCCATCCTGAATAAAATAAGTACATAATCCCACTACTCATAACAAATAGCCATAACAGAAAAGATAAGATAAGCTGAGCTCTACATCTACGGTCCAAGATCCAAGAGATAGATAAAGCAAACTGATCAAAGCCCACTAGCACTAGGCCCAACCTGAGGACCTGAAGGAAAAAGATAAAACAACGGGGGTCAGACATAAGCCTGAGTGAACCCTATCTCCTTAATAATACAATTATTAAAGTAATTAGGGTATGATATGAACTCGGTATGGTATCTTTGGGGATAATGACTACACTAAGTTGCCCACGAACACAGGACGAACTAAGATAACCGTAAAGACGCATCTACTCACCCAAGGATAATTACTAACTGCACCACACCAGACTTATTCACCCAAAGGTAATTCCTACACTGCACCACACCAGTTCTACCCACCTAGAGTAATTCCTACTTAAAGGTTGATCCCACTAAGTGTACTTAGTAATTTCTCACCCGGTAGTTTCTTGTACCCCTACACAAGTGCCGTCTGCCCCTATTTTTACTAGGTGTACCCACTACCCCCAAGCGATCGGCTCCCTACCGTAGATACCCGTGTTGGTCCCATAAAAGGGGGTGTATCATTCCCCAAAGTGGCTACCATATAATATCACTGTGCACGGCTTTATATCTACACGATGCAACAACGACTTACCAACCAGCCCGGGTCCACACACGCATATGAAACCCGTTGATCCCGCGTTGCCACCGCTAACCCGTTTTGGCCTCTTACAGTCAAGCCCAATATGCGTGTCCCGTCACCCGACTAGAGTCGAGCCAACAAAGATACGTTTGGGATATTGGTTGAAATGGGCCCCCACAAGCTACTACTTAAGCTTGTCGTTTAATCTAGTGCATCCCACTTAACCCTTTAACCATGTCCTCTTACATGTTATAAATCTTGGTTAAGTCCTTTAACCATTTTTCTATTGCCACCCAAGGCAACCCACTAGTCTCATCATGCCACCCCAAGACACCCACTTAACCCCTCATGTCCCACTTACATGCTAATATGGTTAAGTGTTTCTTAATTCATTAATTAAGATCATGACCTCATAAAGACCTCCCACATTAGACCGTCTTTTATGACTGCTGGATATGCCGGTTGGTTCCGGGCAGACTTCTGTCATCAAAAGGGCCTAACCTCGTGTCTTTACTTTAATCATGTATTTAATTTATGACTAAGACCTCTCACATTGGGCCAATCATTTGTAGCCGCTGGATGGCCGGTCGGTTCCGGGCAGACTTCCGCTACAAAAGGGTCCAACCTCGTGTCTTAGTTGATTAATTAAACCTAATTAATCACCCCCATATTAATTATCCCTAATTAATATCAAATTTTCCATAACATGGGTAGACCTAACTCAATAGGTAAATTCCCATGGGGTAGACCTAACTCAATAGGTAAATTCCCACTTATGGTAATTTTTTTTTTTTTTTTTGGTATGCTTAATCATACCCATTTCAACATACTTTTAATTAACATATTAATTAACCCCATCGTTCCCCACGTAAATCGTCATTATGACATAACATAATAAAGGGAAGATTTACCACACATAACATGGGTTTAGCATATAACTTTATCATGGGTTAAGAGGATGTCAACTTGCATATATGAGCATGTATTAACCCAACTATATTCAACCCAAACTTGCATATTATCAAACATGTGTCTTACATAACATGTTGCATATGAACTTACATATCATCAAACATGTGATTTGCGTAACATGTTGCATATGAACTTACATATCATCATACATGTGATTTGCATAACATGTAGAACTTGCATTTTAGCATATACTTAACTTGCATAAGCACTCACATACTTGCATAAGCATTCATATACTTGCATAAGCTTGCATATCATGTTAAACTTGCATTTCAACATATACATAACTTGCATAAACATTCACATACTTGCATAGGCTTGCATATTATGTTAAACTTGCATTTCAACATATACATAACTTGCATAAACATTCACATACTTGCATAGGCTTGCATATTATGTTAAACTTGCATTTCAACATATACATAACTTGCATAAACATTCATATACTTGCATAGCTTGCATATTATGTTAAACATGCATTTCAACATATACATAACTTGCATAAACATTCACATACTTGCATAGGCTTGCATATTATGTTAAACTTGCATTTCAACATATACATAACTTGCATAAACATTCATATACTTGCATAGCTTGCATATTATGTTAAACTTGCATTTCAACATATACATAACTTGCATAAACATTCACATACTTGCATAGGCTTACATATTATGTTAAACTTGCATTACATAAGGCATATAACTTGCAAAACACATAATATTCACTACATCAAGCTTGCATAAATATATGGATCCACAAACATAGCCATACTTTATCACATCTTATCATAATCAATTCAATAATTGATTATTAAGGGGATAGAAGCTCACCAAAACAAGATTAGCAAGTTAAATGAAGCAAATCCCAATGATTAAGTAGAAGAAGATGTAGATTAGCTTGCAAATCCTCTTAGGATTTTTAGTGGAGGCTCTCCAATTTTCTAAGTGGTGGCATAATGGCCTTAGATCTATTTTTGGTAAGGATAAGGGGGGTATTAGGGTGTATATATAGATTAGTTAGATGTTTTAGGACCATAGGATATACCCTAGAACCAATCCTAGCCTTTAAAGCATGTCTTGGGGAAGAAGTCAAGTGTAGGAACCATTTAGGGCCCAAAAAAAACAGCCCAAAACTCATCCCGGGCCTCAAAACATGAGCAGTTTTTGTTTTTGATTTTTCGTGAAACTTTGACGGGCCATAACTTGGTCATACGGACTCCGATTTACGAAAACTCGGACTCTATTTCGCGTATTTTTCTGAGACGAACGCAATGGCACAGCCCGTTTCCCCTGATTCAGAATATTAAATTTAATTCTGCTCTGATTTATGTTATAACAAGTTATTTAACATACGGGGTGTTACATTTCTGATTTCAACTGAACCAATTAATATCGACTAAAATATTTATCCATTCCGACTAACTAAAATTTTCAAAAATTCTGAAAATTTTCTAACACTTTAAATTTTCGGAAAATTTCTCCATAACCTCCTTTGTACAGCCCTATCGGTAAAACTCCAACTCGCCTCTCTAGGCCTTCTCCAACCCAAAAGAAAATCAAACAGCCAAGCGGCTTGCCAATTCGGCTCATAAATCTCATGCTTGTATCGAATATAAACTTGTACCTTTTTGTCGGGCATATCAACTCTATCACTTTACCTGTTATCAATTTAATATATACCAATGCAATTCCAACTTGATCCCAAATCAATTTATCTTTGACCCACCCATTCGCTTATACGTATTTCGAATTTCATTTCAAACTCAAGCACTATTCTTGATTTCAAATCCATAACTCATCAGTCCAATGTAATTCCAGATTATCTCTAATCAAGCCTAATTCCACTTGATATAAATCTATTTCAAATGATTTTCACTTATTGGCTTTTAATTCAATCTCAATTCTATTGGTTTTTACAAATTTTACTTTAATTTGTTTAAACTTAAAAAACCTTTTCCTCTTGGAAGTTTTTAAACATTTTTGCTTTACTAAAACCAACTATCCCGTTTTGGATTCCAAACAACTTGCTTTTCTAAACAATTTCAAAAACAACCTCTTTGATAGTAATCCGTCACTAACCACTCGAAGATGAACACTGATGATGCTGCAGTCATCATCAGAGTTTATTTTCTAGCTACAGAAGTGAGTTCAAAACTAAATTAACTTTCAAACCCATTTCTCAAGCACTTCCACTTTGAAATATATTTCAAATACCATTCAAAATGCTTTAAACCAATTTAAAATCTCCCAGGATTTTAAAATTTGCTTATATTTAAACCAGATTCATTTACAAACTTCTTTCCAATTTCTGGGATTTTAATTCCAATTTCTAGGATTTTAATTCCAATTCTGATTTAAATTTTAGATTTAACTGATCTGATTTCACGTATTTCACTTATATGAATTCTGATTGGTTATTTACATAACCATTTAATTTATAATCTTACTCGATTATAATTACAACCAATATATCCAATATATTATAATTTTGATGTATATATCTTCTCTATATCAAGATATACCTTGGGTAAATTTATTCTATTTACCCTCTTTTCAAAACATAGCGTGTCGACCCATCGTATTCGAGTGTTTATTTACTCCTACCGATACAGTGGATCAAACTGATCGACCAGAACTCATAAACAACTCAACCAATGAATCTCCACAATATAAAACCATTTTTATATCAAATACTAATACGCACTCATATATATACACTCAAACTCAATCTAGGGTATTACTAACCCTATCTCTACCGAGTCACGCCACAGAGCCAAGGAAATTCTTAACCTCGCTCTGATACCAACTGTAATGACCCGAAAATCCGGACCAATTTGAGCTGACCAAATAACAAAAGTCCAACCCCAAATTGCACTGGAAATTCAAGAAATTAATAGAAAGAAGATAAAAGGAGAGGATAGATAAGATAGAACTAATAGAATAGAAGAAGAAGAAGAAGAACATCATCAGAGTAAACACGAATCTCACAGCGGAACGAATAAAATATAACATAACCTTTGAAATAAAACAGTTATGTATACAATAGCACTTATCAGAGTACAACACTTACAACAACAGCGGAAATAATAATAACTATAGAATCTTGAAGCCTCCTGCTCCAAGATCTTCAGATATATCTGTAAAATTCTGACTACTTGACTACCCGTATAAATTAGGCAACCAAGAGTTTAGGGAAAAAAAACAAAATAAACTCCAGGTCAGTCATGGGGCTGGTGTGAGTAAAACAGTTTAAAACGTTCTGAACAAGTAAACGATATCTCATAAGACCACGCCATATAACGGAATGGGTTTTTCCCTTATGAGAAATCCAAAATATCTTTATATCAAAAACCTTTTGATATTATAATAATGTCTATCAACCACAATATAATAATCATCTAGCAGAAACGCTTTCATCTCACGTTCTACATATATAGTATACAATCAAACCCAAGCACGTATTGGGTAATGGATTTCCAACTATGACAAGGTATGGAACCACCTTCCGATCAGTGTACTCTAGGAACGATACACCGGAGTTCAATAAGAACATCTTGCAACTCAGCCACACATGACCGACCACTCATTTCGCTTGAGTGTATCGAATGTACATCCAACGGTTGGGATTAGCAACCGTTCCCGTATATATATATAAGACAGCATTGATAGATTAAAGAAGCAAATGAATATTCTCTAGATAGGTGATTATACACCCTACTTCGGTGCGACCGACTTAGCCATGCTACCTGCCCGATTTCTGTCATTAACGGATGTGAGGCTAGAAGCTACGCTTGTCTTTCAACAGATTACTCCTTCATTCACTTTGAATGCCACATCGTCATACCCGTCAAATCACAAATTGACTTCCCCAAACATACCACGGGTATAAGCTAAGAGAAACGAATTCCTCCACCACCAACGTAAATACGTTTGAAACGATCAACTTACGTGATATACCAGATATACTCTGTCAGACCTTCGTCCATACAAGTTGTCCTGGGAATGGACAAACCGAAGGTACTATTCAGTATATCCATGTTAGGCACTGTTATCTAAGATTTATACAATAGCCCTTGCACTTTACTCCGTCTTCAATTATCTTTGGCATAAATGATTCGCAACGCTTATGCCAATACAGAGTGGTTCTTTGGATCAAAATCCAACCGGTCTCTCCATATTAAAAACGTTAAAATGGTCAAAACTTCGATAGTCTTTGAGTTAACTATCAAAGAAAAACAAGTGTGCAAACAACGATTCTATTTCCAGATGGAAATTATATCGAACAATCATCCAGCATATATATATATATATATATATATATATATATATATATATATATATATATATATATATATATAATTCTACGAACTGCAGCGCCAATTCAAGCTCTATTTTAATTATATTATAATTCTACGTTCAAACTGACGTCGATTGAATATATTCATCAATATAATTCAACTCTAAGATGAATTAAATCTTAGGGATGACCCCGTTCACAGAATATTGTGATTTCCAATATTTTGATTATTTCTGAATTACATATATTATTTAATTTTAATTAAATAACCACTATAATTTAAGTATCGACGATTTAATTCCCTAAATCACTATTTATATAATTAAATAAATTAACTATAATACCTCTGACAATCCGGGTCATTACATCTGTCTCATTGATAGTATTGTGTCCATTCTTTGTCTCTTCTTTCCTTCTTCCCTTTTTATTTTATAGCCAAGCTACTGCGAGCCTGAGCCAGATCTCATAAGAGATGAAATCACGTTGGAAAGAAAATTGGGTATAATATATGATTTGGACAAGACTAGCGCTAAAATTGGGAAAAAAATTAAATTTTGTATAATTGGGCATAATTGAGTTGTAACTGATTTGTGGACATAACACATGTTGTATTCAAAACATAAAGTGTATCGAACATATGACTTGAGATTTGAGGCATAAAGTATTGGACATATGACTTGAGATTTGAGGCATAAAGTATTGGACATATGACTTGAGATTTGAGGCATTAAGTATATTGGATATATAACTTGGGATTTGGGGTGTAAATTGAACTGTATACATGTAAGCTCAAGTTATTTTCAGAATTAAACACCTAATAGTTATTTTGGCATATAATGAAATGGATCTAAGTCCATGCTTAATGATAAGACAAATCTTTTAGATTAATTCCTATGCTTCTGTTGAATCAATGATTTACATGCCTAGGAAGTTATTATTAAATCGTGCCTGCGTTTGTTGGACATCTGATGTATAATCCTTTTAGGTTCATGATGTTATTTATATCAGATCTATATGTCTATGAGGTTATTTCTGTTAGTTTGTTTCTGATCTATCTTTGTTATACCCCAACTCTAACAGATCTGTAATCCTCTTAGGTCAAAAATATTTGACAGATCTACCATTTTAATGCCTGTTTTATGCCTACTCTCATTTATGTTCCTCTTTCGTCCCCTTTATTTTATGAATCTAGATTAACCTCGAATCAAGACTGAAACTTATTATACGTGCGATTGGAATGCGGGGGTAATGGGGAATACTCTATTTGGTAATAGTAGAACATAATTTTGTAACTTACGATTTGGGGCATAATTTGTCTTTGATGCGAACTTGGGGTATTGGGGGCATGACTATTAGTGCAAACTTGGGAAAACTAGATGTAGCCTAATTTGATTAATAACTCGAAATTGAATTTGGAGGCCATAACTTGCAATTAGCTTTGTTGGGCATAACTTGAGAATTGGAATATGACTGGTTGGGATAATTAGCATATAAATCTAGACTTGGACATTTATGGAAAATGTGGCATAAGCTGAAATTGACAACAATTGTGAATAACTTACATAAAAACTATAAATATGTAAATTAGCGAAAAGACGAATGTGACTAACCCGAGGTTAGATTGAGTTATGGTGTAAAACTTCCCGGAACCGCGCGGCACGTCCATTAACCACAACAACACCTATCTAATGTAAGAGGTCAGTGCATCATGCCCAAGAAAAACCTGAGGTTAGATTGAGTTGTGGTGTAAAACTGCCCGGAACCGCCCGACACATCCAGTAACCACAACAACACATATATAATGTGAGAAGTTGGTGCATTAATAAATCAATTAATGCTATTGAGAACACTTAACCAATGTAACATGATTGACTAACGTTAAGTTCATAGGAGAAATTAACCAATATAACATGAATGACAAGGGTTAAGTTAATAGCAAACACTTAACCAGTATACCATGATGAATTGTAGGGTTAAGTAATAAGAAACACATAACAATTATAACTTGATTTGTGGTAAGGTTAAGTTAAAACAAGAGGTCAACACTTAACCAAAGTAACATGACAAGTAGGTGGGTTAAGTTAACTTGATTTGATTGATGACACTTAACCAATACAACATGATGAACATGTGGGGGTTAAGTTAACAAGAAAACACTTAACCAATATAACTTAATGAACGAACAGGGTTAAGTTAATAAAAAACACTTAACCAACATGACATGATGAATCGGTGGGTTAAGTTAACATGAATGGACAACACTTAACCAATATGACATAATGTGCGGGAGGGTTAAGTACATCTCGGGTTGATGGGTAATATTAGTAAATATAGGCCCACAAACTTAACCGTTAAATAAACATGCTTGAATCGATGGGAGGGTTAAGTACATCTCGTGTAGGTGGGTAATATTAGTACATATAGGCCGACAAACTTAACCGTTAAGAAAACATGCTAGAATCGGTGGAAGGGTTAAGTATATCTCGTGTAGGTGGGTAATATTTGTAAATATAGGCCCACAAACTTGACCAACAGGAAACCCTAGTAACGGGGACTCATTTCAGCAGTAACCCACATAGATGTTTCATGGTACCCTGAAACTAGGCAGGGTGGGGCACGATTACTGGGCTGATTATAAGCGGTCAAAACAGCGGTAGGGGTACGTCAGTGTAGGTTCCGATGGTTTACGAGCGTGCACATACTCTGGAGTGGGAAAAAGCGGGCACTGGGTACCAGTAGTTATACAATGTGCATCTTGAATCGTGTCGGGTTGCTATCATAAGGATTGATACACCTTATGGTGGGACCAACACAGGGTATCTACACGCAAGAGAGGGCCGACTGACACAGACACAAGAGAAACTAATACAAGTAGGGAGCTGATCGATAGGGTAGTAAGGGTACATCTAACATGTTCATGGCAATTAGTCAGGTTGAGGTGGAATCCTCACGATAGATGTACACTTGAAGGCTACAACAATTACGGGGATTGGGATCACGTTATCATTTTATACAGATTACTAGTTGGGACACTCGTTAGGTGGTGCAGAGATAGATATAGAAATCAGAATAACAAAGTAGTAGCGAAGCAGAGAAAGAGTAGAAGCGCATTCAGTTTATCTTGCATTATCATACCTTATACTTATCCTATGTTATCATGTTATCCTTGTTCTCACGGTATTGTCTTATATTCAGTTTATTCATGTCATGATGCTTTTGCCTGTTTATATGCTGAAAGTTGCTGGACTTACCTGACTTATGTCTGACCTAGTTTTGTTTCGCCTCTTTTCTTCCATTCCCCCCCCCCCCTCCAGGTTCACAGGGAGGAAATGTTACCACATAGCTCAGTTTTCTTTCCAAGCTCGAAGATAGTCGATGTTTTGCCTTGGACTCTCTCTTCCACTGCTATGGCTGGTTCATGCTTTATTGGGGAATATCATTGTTGTTTTTATGCTTCTTTTATATTTGGAAGTTTTTAGATCAAGACCAAAGTTCTATGTATTACTTTTAAGTATGATTGAGGTAAATGTTGTAAAAGCTTGACTGAACCATATTGTTTATAAAATTACTTTATTTTCCACTTCTTTGTTTGTCTATCTTGTAAATTATCTGCATCTTTTACCTAAAATGCTCCACCAAAGTTAAGGCATTCCCTTTGTGAGTGACCTTAACGGAGCTGGGGTGTTTCGCTTGGTATCAGAGCTGAAGGTTACCGGATCAGATAAAAGATTTGAAAAATTATTTTCAAAACGGTTTTAAAAGAAGAATTTTCTAAAGAAAATTTTTGTTTTTGAAGGCATATTCCCCAAAGCCATATGCACTATCATTTTGATCCTCTGTTTGAATCCTTGTTTCCTTCTTTTCTGTGTCTCCGGGGCTCCTGGCTTTCTTGGAGGTAACCTCATCGCGGCATGGTTACGTAGTCTTGATGAGACTATGACACCTGTCAAAGGGCGGAGAAGTGCCCAACTTCCATCTATAGCCGATGTAGTTTCAATTGCGGCTAATTTTCTTTCGAGCTTTGAAGGATTTTCCATGCGATGGAGGCAGCTTTCAAGAGACCTGTCAACAAGTTACACAAGGATGGCGAAGATGAGAATGAGGGAGTTTGGCTAAGGAGCACAACCCAAGGATGAAGAACTCATTAATATAGATTTGGTTCACAAAGGAGGGGAGGAAAGAATAGAAAAACCTAAAACAAGACGAAGTATCTTTATTATGGTATAATGGGTCGTGTAATTAAGGGCAAGGGCAAGAACAAATGACATGATTTTCGGGAGGGAAAATGCATGCTCTTACCGCTAGCATAGCTGAGAAAGAGGTAGTAAGGTTTCTGTTGAAAAAGTTTAGTTTTTCTTCTTGATCATCCTGTTATACTCTTTTTTATTTTAGCGCTTCACATTCGTTTATATCTGCTTCCATAGTTAGGTCTCTGCACCTTAGTACTTGTATAGTAGAAGATCCCATTATTGTCTCAAATCCAATTTGTGGTTTGGCTCATTTATCTTTGGTTTGTAAGGATTTGAGATGCTTACGTTTCCGGGTTTCATGGGCTATGGGTTGATTCTAGGCATGAATTGGTTAGCTAGTAATTGTGAAAAGAGGGCAGTTAGACTTTTGACTTGCCTCGGGAATACCCCCGAGATTTCGTGCGATCCTAATGGATCAGTTTTTCTTACCTACCTAGAATCACTTTATGTATCTATCGACGATTTTCGATCCGTTGGAGTAGTCCATGAGTACGCAAGATGTTTTGATTAGGGTAGGTGTAACACCCCGTATTTTTCTGTAAACCTTAAAGTAATGAATTAAAGAATAATTAATTTTAAATTTGAGAATTATGGGAAATGGGTTAAGCCATTGCGTTCGTCTTGGAATTCTGGTTGAGATAGAGACCGAGTTTGCGTGAATTGGACTTCGTATGAAGAAGTTATAGCCTTCGGAAGTTTCAAAAATTCAAAATTCAAAATTAAACACAAAAGAGGACAGGACAGGAAAATTCCCGCCCCAGGCCAGGTCGACCAGGGGGTTGACCTACCCTATAGGTCGACCTAGGGGTCGACCTACCCCCCTCCCCTCCGGGCAAATCTGAAAGATGACGAATTCTGACTCCCTGCTGAGTCATTATGGCTGAGGTGTTATTCTATCTTGACTGGATGGTCTTGATTGCTTCTAGGATTAATCTGATGGCTCTAAATTAATTAAACCTTTATAAAAGCAACCTAACTCTTAACCCTAAATCACAAATATTCATACCAAGAGCCGCTATACCGTCAATGGTGAACCTAGAATAGCCGTCATCTCTTTCAACTCAAAGGCAAGATTGAAGCTACGACAAAATCAAATCAAATCTAATTCAACTACGAAAATTCAACGATCTACATCAAAGGCGAGCAGTTCAATTTCAGAATACAGATCCCAGAACTCAAGAATTCCTTTTTGTTTGTAAGTGTAGTTATCTTTCATATGTGAATAAATTAAAGGCATGGTTTGTAATGAATTGTGAAATAGAATTGTATCAAGTTGTATGTGATGCTGATTTATGTTTATTCATGTCTATTCTATCATATATGCCTATGAACTATTATGGTCTATCGAACCTATCAAGTTATGAGGAAATTGGTGAATAAACCTATGATGTTGTATAGGAATTTGGAATGAAATTATCATATATACGTTCGGTGATATTATGATACATACAAGTTTTAGGCTAAGTCATGTCGTTTATGCCTAATTGTTTAGATCCATTATGCATACAAGTTTAGATCTACGACCTTGTATAATTTGGTGATGACATTTATATGTTGTATGTTAAATCAGAAATTATGCCATGTTTATGCAAGTTAAGTGATGCCATCATGTTCTGAATACATGCAAGTTTATAGGTTAAAAACATGATTATGTAAACGTATATGTTTAGATCTACACTTTATATGTTAGATCCGTATGCCTTTATGTTTGATCTATGATATCTTGATTTAACCCCTATGCAAGTTCCCCACTACATGTCTAATTAGATTTTTGGTAGTTCTATGTAATACTATTATTTTATGATTCATGTTGCATAGATCTAGTTTGCAAGTTCATAATTAAAAGTATATTATGCCAAGTTCATGTGACACATCTGTAGTGAGATCCATATTTTTATATGATGTTGGAATGTTGCAAGTTCCTCTTTTTCCCCTTTTAGTTTATTAGTTAGGCTAAAATGTCGAGCCTAACATCCTATGTAATTTTGCGAACGTACAACGGGGGTAACATTGGGGAAAACATGAAATCCATACGTAATTAACATATTTGGCTAATAACCATGTAAATGGTATGGCATTGAAATGGTATAATTTACTTACCAAAAATTATGAATTTGATTTAGAAGGAAAGTGGGCCATGACAATAAAATGTTGACAAAATTACATATATGCATAAAAGGATAAATATGTAAATTTAGAAAAGACGAATATGCCTAACCCGATGTTAGGCTGAGTTGTGGTGTAAAACTGCCCGGAACCGACCGGCACATCTAGTGACCACAACAATACCTGTCTAATATGGGTGGTTAGTGCATTGAGCCCAAAAAGGACCCGAGGTTAGATTGAGTTGTGGTGTAAAACTGCCTGGAACCGACCGGCACGTCCAGTGACTACAACAATACCTGTCTAATGTGAGTGGTTGGTGCTCTAATAAAGCTAAGTCAAGAGTGGTAGGGTTAAGTCAATTAAGGAAACACTTAAATAATTCAACATGTTAACTAAACTGATGGGTGGGGTTAGGAAACTTAACCAATTTAACATGTTGACTAGAAAACCCTAGTAACGGGGACCAATTTCAGCAGTAACCCACATAGATGTATCATCGGACCCTGAACTAGGCAGGGTGGGGCACGAATACTGGGCTGAATTGTAAGCGGTCAAAACAGCGGTGGGTGGTGCATCAGTGTAGGTTCTGACGGAGTACGGGCGTGCACGTACTCCGGAGTGGAAAAAGCAGGCATTGGGCATTAGTAGTCATACACTGTGCATCTTGAATCGTGTCGGGTTGCCACAATAGGATTTGATACATCCCGTGGTGGGACCAGCACAGGTATCTACAGTCAAGCGGGGGTCGAATGACACACGTGATAAATGCATGCAAGTAGGAGCCAATCGATAAAAGGGGATCATTTCACCAAGAACACGTGTTTCTATTTGGACAAGTATAAGCAGGTGCAGAGAATTAAACATGGGTACGATGTATATTCGGTTTATCCTGCCTTATATAGTTTTATGTTAGTTATTTTGGTATGGTCCTATTTTTCAGTTTATTCCTATCATGACCCTTTTCCTTATTCACACACTGAAAAGTCACTAGACATACTCAGACTTATGTCTGACCCATTCTTCATTCGTCTTCTTTTCTTCCGTTCCTCCCCCCTCAGGTAGCCAGGGAGGGAATAGCTCAGCTTAATTTGGACCGTTCATCTTTCCATGCTTGAAGACTCTGTGATGTACGGCTTGGAACCTATTATCTTTGGCAATGGCTTTGGACACACTAGCCTTGGGGATTTATGCAGTTTTATTTATGTTTTATGCTTCTTTATATAATAATCAAGACATAAATTATGATGTAATGGTTTGGAAGTTGGTTTGAAACAATTTATTGTAATGTTTTGTTATGAACCATGTTTGAAATAAAGTTAGTTTTAATTTCCGTTGCTTATATATACATCTGTCTTGTAAATTATCTGTGTCTTTTACCCATAATGCTCCATCGAAGTTAAGGCATTCCCTTTGTGAGTGAC
This sequence comes from Allium sativum, assembly GCA_030737875.1. Taxonomy (NCBI): domain Eukaryota; kingdom Viridiplantae; phylum Streptophyta; class Magnoliopsida; order Asparagales; family Amaryllidaceae; genus Allium; species Allium sativum. The sequence continues at coordinate 74,721,652 of CM060924.1, forward strand.
CTTAACGGAGGTGGATTGTTTCACTTTGTATCAAAGCAAAGGTTTACTAGATCAGATAAAAGTTTTTGAAAACTATTTTCATAAAAAAGCATTTTTCAAGAAAAAGTGTTATTTTATTTTAAAAGGCATAATCCCCTAAAGCCATATGCACTATCTTTATATCCTTTGTTTTGAATCTTTTCTTTTACGTTTTAGCATGTCTGGGAATCTTAACCTTCCATAGGGTGTACCGATACCTGGCTGGTTCAGGAGGTACCTAGAGGCTAGGGCTAACGACGCAGGCCCAACAGACATTCATCCTCCCCCAGCTGCGGCTGTTCCTCCTCCTCCTCCTCGTGCAAATGCTTTCTCAAAAATATGTAGGGACTTTCGAGCCATGGGTGGAAAGAACTTCAATGGAAATGAATCCTTCGTGGAAGTAAGAAACTGTCTCAAAGTTACTGAGGATTTATTCGATATCTTCGAAGTGGATGATAGGCAGAAGATACAGTTGGCGGTATGGTTGCTCAAACACGAAGCTTCCTATTGGTGAGAAGTTATTAACGCTGAAAGACTAATTGAAACTCGGATGGATTTTAGGATGAGGTTTGAAATGAAATTCCTCTCACAAGCTGAATGGAGCCTACAGATGGAGAAGTTCTTAGCTCTCTAACAGGGAAGTATGTCGGTCAAGGAATACGTTAAACAATTCAATCAGCTGGCTAGGTTCGGATTGGAGTTAGTGAACACTCCACATAAGAAGGCTCTCCGCTCTGTTAAAGGATTGAATGAGCCACTACATAGTGTAGCTATGTCCCATATACCTATGGGTGCGACTTATGAGAGACTGGTGGACATGGCACAGTTACAAGAAGAAGACAAGGCTGACAAAAAGGAGACAAAGGTGGAAGCATCTCATGATAAGAAAGGGGGAAGGATCACAGAGAAAGAAGACAGACTCCAAGAAAGGAGGGAAAAACAACAAAACCCGTGACAAGAGGAAGTGTAATTTTTGTGGCATTCCTGGACATCTGGTTAAGGACTGCAGGAAGAAGAAAAGGAAGATGGGTGGTTGTTTCCATTGCTGCGAGGCAGGACACATGGCTAGGGATTTCCCAAGAAAGCAAGGGCAAGGGCTGAGAGTTGGATTTACTTCTGGAGGGCAGGTTCACGCTCTCATAGCACCTCTGCAAGAACAAGGTAGAAATGTCTCTGTTGAGAGTTTAGTTTATCTTTTTGATCATCCTATTCGTACACTCTTTGATTATAGCACATCGCACTCTTTTATACCTACTGCTTTAGTTGAATCTCTGCACCTAGACACCAGTTTAGTAGAGGATCCCTTGGTTGTTTCAAATCCAATTGGGGACTGAACTTATTTGTCAATGATTTGTTTAGACTTGGATATTTCTATATTAATTGTGGGGTTTAGATGCAATGCCTATGTTTTGGGCTTCACGGGCTATGGGTTGATTCTAGGCATCGATTGGCTATCCAGTAATGGTGCCATCCTCGATTGTGAAAGGAGAGTGGTTAGAATCATGACTCGCCTCGGTAACACTCTCGAAATTTCTTGTAATCCCATGAACTCTGTTATGCTTAGCTATCTGGAATCTCCTGATGCGTCTATTGAGAATTTGCTGTCTGTTAGAGTAGTCCGTGAATACTCGGATGTCTTTGAAGAGGTTAAAGGGTTACCTGCAAAGCGGGAGATAGACTTCCATATATACCTCGTCGATAATGCAAAACCTGTTGCTATACCCGTTAGACACATGGCTCCAAGGGAGCGGAAAGAGCTCAGCAAGCAAGTTAAAGAGCCGCCAGAAAAGGGTTTAATAAGGAGGAGTATTTCTGAATGGGGTGCTCCCGTAGTGTTCGCAACTAAAGCGGACGGTTCGCTTCACCTGTGCTTTGATTATAGGGAGCTAAACAAGCTGATCAAGAAGAATAGGCACCAACTTCCAAGAATAGACGACTTGTTTGACCAGCTTGTAGGTGCATCGGTTTTCTCCCAACTAGATATAGCTACCGGGTTTCATCGGCTGAGAGTGGATGAAGACAGCATTGACAAGACTGCGTTCAGAACTCCGGATGGTTTCTTCGAGTGTCTTGTCATGCCTTTCGGCTTGACAAACGCACCTGTTTATTTCGTCGATTTGATGAGCAGGGTGTTTAGGGAATTCCTCAATAAGTGTGTAGTGGTCTTCGTGGACGACATTTTGATTTTCTCGAAGAGTGAGGAAGAGCATGCTCAACATCTAAAGGAAGACATGGACACTATTCGTGCACACCAGTTAAAAGCCAAATTCTCCAAATGTCATTTCTGGAGAGAAGAAGTTAGGTTTCTTGGACATGTGGTGTCCAAAGAGGGATTAGCTGTGGACCCCGCAAAAGTAGTTGCGGTGCAAGATTGGAAGGTCCCACGGAATGCAATCGAAGTCCGAAGCTTTCTCGGGCTAGCGGGCTTTTACCTAGAGTTCATCAAGTGCTTTACGAAAATCTTAGCTCCACTTACAAAGTTGACGAAGAAGAACCTAACTTTCAGCTGGGATTTGGATTGCGGTATTGCCTTCCAACGATTAAAGAGAGCTCTAACAACAGCCCCAGTTCTGACATTGCCGGATGTGAGCAAGATGTTTACCGTATACACATATGCATGTAGTACGGGATTAGGTGTTGTCTTAATGCAAGAAGGGAAGGTAGTAGCTTATGGAGGCCGACAGCTGAAAGCACATGAGATAAACTACCCAACCGACGATCTAGAGTTGGCTGCCATCGTCTTTGCGCTTAAGTCTTGGAGCCATTATCTCCTAGGTGAGAAATTTGAATTGTATACTGACCATAAATCGTTGAAGTACCTTTTCTCACAGAAAGATCTTAACTTGAGGCAACAAAGGTGGATGAAATTCTTGGCATCCTACAATTTCAAGATTTCCTATACACCTGGCAAGGGCAATGTAGTAGCTGACGACTTGAGTAGAAAGAAGCTGACCTTAAGCCCTCTCTTTGTTGAAAGGCAGAGCTTGGAGTATATAGCCAACTTTGATTTTATACCCTCTGTCGATCATGTGACTGGTTTGTTAGCATCGCTAGAGGTGCGGCCTACTCTTTTGGACTCAATAGGGACCGCACAACATGAAGACCCTCAGCTAGTTGATATGACAGATAAGTTGAGTAAGGGTGAGACTTCTAGTCACCTCAATAGATACTCTATTGATGATAAGGGTTGGTTGAGGCGGGATGGAAGGCTATGCGTCCCAAAAGCAAGGGATTTGGTGAAGAAGGTTCTCGAACAGGCGCACCATTCCAAGTTGACAATACACCCCGGTGGAGACAAAATGTACAAGGACATCAAAAGGATTTTCTTTTGGGATGGCATGAAGAGGGATGTAGCTGAATTCATCTCGAAGTGCTTAGTATGCCAGCAAGTCAAAGCGGAACAAAAGAAGCCTGGTGGTTTGCTTCATCCTCTAGAAGTCCTGCAGTGGAAATGGGATAGCATTTCAATGGACTTTATTGATGGGCTACCTAGGTCAAGAAGAGGCAATACCAGTATTTGGGTAATAGTGGACGGGCTCACAAAAAGAGCTCACTTTATACTCGTTAAGAGTAGAAGGACTGCCTCATCTTTAGCATCCATTTACCTTAAAGAGATAGTTCGACTTCATGGGATACCCTCCAGCATTGTTAGCGACCGAGATCATATCTTTACGAGCAAGTTTTGGAAGAGCTTGCAAGAGGCTGTAGGCACACAGTCATGCTTAAGCATGGCCTATCACCCCCAAACCGATGGTCAGACGGAAAGAGTGAACAGAGTGTTAGAAGACCTCTTGAGATTATGCATTCTTTACATCGGAGGAACATGGGAGGATCATCTTCCTTTGGTGGAGTTTGCCTACAATAATAGCTACCAAGCCACCATAGGTATGGCACCCTTCGAAGCTTTATATGGAAGACCGTGCCAATCACCAACTTGTTAGCGGGAGTCTACAGATAAGCTCATACTTGGACCAGATATGATTAGAGAAACTTCAGAGAAAGTGGACTTGATACTAAAAAGAATGAAGACTGCCCAAGATAGACAAAAATCCTATGCATATAAGAGAAGGACCGACCTTGAGTTTGAGGTTCGGGATAGGGTTTTCCTTAAGGTATCTCCTTTAAGGAACGTCGTTCGCTTCGGATCCGCAGGAAAGTTAGTATCAAGATTTGTAGGGCCATTTCCTATCATTGAAAGGATTGGGAAGATGGCTTATAGAGTAGAGTTGCCAGAAATATTGGTTGGAGTTCATAATGTCTTCACGTTTCTCACTTACGAAAGTGCTTACATGAGTCTGCGGAAGTTGTGGAACAAAGCATATTAGAGGACGTAGAAGTAGAACGAGAGGCGATTGTGAGAATAGTTCCAACTCGTGTCTTGGGTATATAAGCCAAAAAGCTACGCAACCGCGAAGTCAAACTTGTAAAATTTCAATGGAGTGACGCTGAGGAAGATGCAAGTTGGGAGACTGAGGCCAAAATACGCACATCCTACCCTTTTCTTTTTTAGGGTACATCTTTGATCTCTTTTTCCTTAAGTTTGTTCATGTTCGTATCTATCTTTTTAGTATTTTCCTCAGTGCTGTTCTCGATACTTAGGTAGAATCCAATGGATGTAGACATGTATTTGAAACATGTTATGGTTGATGGTTACAAGTGGTTGCAAGTGGTTGCTAGTGGTTGCTCGTGGATGCTTATACACACACTTTAGGTATTAGATCGGCTCAGTCAGTTTCATATTGCATATGCATATATGTACTTGTATATGATTGAAACTTGATGTGTTATCATGTGGATGTTGCATTTGTATGAATGATTGTGCACTCATGTAGAAAGTATGATTAGGGAACATTGCATACATTATGAACGCATGACACCTACATGACTTGCATTAAGGAGGTCAACTGAATCAGTAGACCGCCTGATTTTGCATTAGATAAGGACATGTACACACACTATACATATGATCATGAAGCATTAGAAGTGTCTTAAGGACAATGGACACCTGTGTTTGATGGTTGAGTAGATGGACGATTGGTTGGTAGGATATACATTCTTCTTGACTTGAAGATTTCGGGGACGAAATCCTTTAAGGAGGGGAGAATGTAACACCCCGTATTTTTCTGTAAACCTTAAAGTAACGAATTAAAGAATAATTAATTTTAAATGTGAGAATTAAGGGAAACAGGTTACGCCATTGCGCTCGTCTTTGAATTCTGGTTGAGATAGAGTGCGAGTTTGCATGAATTGGACTTCGTATGAAGAAGTTATGGCCTTTGAAAGTTTCAAAAACTAAAAATTCAAATTTAAACACAGAAGAGGGCAGGGCAGGAAAATTCCCACCCCAGGCCAGGTCGACTAGGGGGTCGACCCTAGTGTCGACCTACCCTATAGGTCGACCTGGGGGTCGACCTATCCCCCCTCCCCCGGGGCAGATCTGAAAGATGACGAATTCTGACTCTCTGTTGAGTCATTAGGGCTGAGGTGTTATCCTATCTTGACTGGATGGTCTTGATTGCTTCTAGGGTTAATCCGATGGCTCTAAATTAATTAAACCTCTATAAAAGCAACCTAACTCTCAACCCTAAATCACAAATATTCATACCAAGAGCCGCTATGCCGTCAATGGTGAACCTAGAATAGCCGTCATCTCTTTCAACTCAAAGGCAAGATTGAAGCTACGTCAAAATCAAATCTAATCTAATTCAACTAAGAAAATTCAACGATCTACATCAAAGGCGATTAATTCAATTTCAAAATATAGATCCCAGAACTCAAGAATTCCTTTTTGTTTGTAAGTGTAGTTATCTTTCAGATGTGAAAAAAATTAAATACATGGTTTGTAATGAATTGTGAAATAGAATTGTATCAAGTTGGGTGTGATGCTAATTTATGTTTATTCATGTCTATTCTATCATATATGCCTATGAACTATTGTGGTCTATCAAACCTATCATGTTATGTGGAAATTGGTAAATAAACCTATGATGTTGTATAGGAATTTGGAATGAAATTATCATTTATACATTTGGTGATATTATGTTACATACAAGTTTTAGGCTAAGTCATGTCGTTTATGCCTAATTGTTTAGATCCATTGTGCATACATGTTTAGATCTACGTCCTTGTATAATTTGGTGATGACATCTATATGTTGTATGTCAATTCAGAAATTATGCCATGTTTATGCAAGTTAAGTGATGCCATCATGTTCTGAATACATGCAAATTTATAGGTTAAAAACATGATTATGTAAACCTATATGTTTAGATCTACACTTTATATGTTAGATCCATATGTCTTTATGTTAAATCTATGATATCTTGATTCAACCCCTATGCAAGTTCACCACTACATGTCTAATTAGATTTTTGGTAGTTCTATGTAATACTATTATTTTATGATTCATGCTGCATAGATCTAGTTTGCAAGTTCATAATTAAAAGTATATTATGCCAAGTTCATGTGACACATCTGTAGTGAAATCCATATTTTTGTATGATGTTGGAATGTTGGAAGTTCCTCTTTTTCCCCTTTTAGTTTATTAGTTAGGCTAAAATGTCGAGCCTAACATCCTATGTAATTTTGCGAATGTACAATGGGGGTAACATTAGGGAAAACATGAAAACTACACGTAATTAACATATTTGGCTCATAACCATGTAAATGGTATGGCATTGAAATGGTATAATTTACTTACCAAATTATGAATTTGATTTAGAAGGAAAGTGGGCCATGACATTAAATTGTTGACAAATTTACATATATGCATAAAAGGATAAATATGTAAATTTAGAAAAGACGAATATACCTAACTCGAGGTTAGACTGAGTTGTGGTGTAAAACTGCCCGAAACCAACCAGCACATCCAGTGACCACAACAATACCTGTCTAATGTGGGTGATTAGTGCATTGAGCCCGAAAAGGACCCGAGGTTAGACTGAGTTGTGGTGTAAAACTGCCCGGAACCGACCGGCACATTCAGTGACCACAACAATACTTGTCAAATGTGAGTGGTTGGTGCTCTAATAAAGCTAAGTCAAGAGTGGTAGGGTTAAGTCAATTAAGGAAAAACTTAACCAATTCAACATGTTAACTAAACTGATGGGTGGGGTTAGGACACTTAACCAATTTAAAATGTTGGCTGGAAAACCCTAGTAACGAGGACCCATTTCTGTAGTAACCCACATAGATGTATCATGGGACCCTGAACTAGGCACGGTGGGGCACCATTACTGGGCTGAATTGTAAGCGGTCAAAACAGCGGCGGGTGGTGCGTCAGTGTAGGTTCTGACGGAGTATTGGCGTGCACGTACTACGGAGTGGAAAAAGCAGGCACTGGGAATCAGTAGTCATGAACTTTGCATCTTGAATCGTGTCGGGTTACCACCATAGGATTCGATACACCCCGTGGTTGGACCAGCACAGGTATCTACAGTCAAGCGGGGGCCGAATGACACACGTGTTAAATGCATGCGAGTAGGAGCCGATCGATATAAGGGGATCATTTCACCAAGAACACGTGGTGCTAGTTGGACAAGTATAAGCAGGTGCAGAGAATTAAACATGGGTGCAATGTATATTCAGTTTATCCTGCCTTATATAGTTTTATGTTAGTTATTCTGGTATGGTCCTATTTTTCAGTTTATTCCTATCATGACCCTTTTCCTTATTCACACACTAAAAAGTCACTAGACTTACTCAGACTAATGTCTGACCCATTTTTCTTTCGTCTTCTTTTCTTTTGTTCCTCCCCCCTCAGGTAGCCAGGGAGGGAACAGCTTAATTTGGACCGTTCATCTTTCCAAGCTTGAAGACTCTGTGATGTACGGCTTGGAACCTATTATCTTTGGATATGCTATGGACACACTAGACTTGGGGATTTTTGCAATTTTATTTATGTTTTATGCTTCTTTATATAATAATCAAGACAGAAATTATGATGTAATGGTATGGAAGTTAGTTTGAAACAGTTTGCTGTAATATATTTTTTATGAACCATGTTTGAAATAAAGTTAGTTTTATTTTTCGCTGCTTATATATACATATGTCTTGTAAATTATCTGTGTCTTTTACCTATAATGCTCCATCGTAGTTAATGCATTCCCTTTGTTAGTGACCTTAATGGAAGTGGGGTGTTTCAGTAGGGGTTTCCCCCTAAAACTCGAGACAAACTTCCGCATATATCTAGTTGACAATGCAAAGCCAGTTATGCGATCAACGAAAGTTTTGGAGCAAGATTGGCGAGGATAGCCAGAGTCGGTCAAGTGCTCAATTGTTTGGTTGTTTTGCTTGTATCATCTCACATAAATCGTCCAAATTCGGAGGAAGTATTCCTTGGGTGCTTGTCTGATATTGGTTTAGGCCTTTGGGGGTTGTACTTGAGGGATGTCGAGTTCAACTAGGATGGTTTGCGTGAGAAATAAATGGTTGTGGCAGGCGCCCTAAAGTAAGACTGACCTTAAGAGAGGTAAAAAGTACATAGCAACCTTTAGCTTTAGACCCTCAGATTTATGACATGATGGATAAGCTAAGTAGAAGAGAGACCTCTAATCATCTTAGTATATACCCTTAGTATCATGGTTAATATCTGTTTGTCTTTCCAAGATAGTTCGACTACATTGGATACTCTCTAGCATAGTAAGTGATCGAGGTCTTATCTATACTAGTGAGTTTTGGAAACGGAAGTCAAGAAGCTTCGCAATCGTGAAGTTAAATTAGTTAAGGTACAGTGGAGTGAAGCTCAAGAAGATGCGACTTAGAAGACTGAAGACTAGATATGCGCATCATAACCTTTTTGAGTGTATATCCTTGATTCCACTATTTCTGTAATATTTATTTGCATGCTAGTCTTTATCTTTTAGGTTTATCCTCTCGGTCCTATCCTCGATCCTTAGATAGAAGCCAATGGATGTAAACATGTGTTTGAAACATGTTATGATTGGTGGTTACAAGTGGTTGCAAGGGGTTGCTAGTGGTTGCTCGTGGATGCATATACACACATTAGGCACTAGATCGGCTCAGTCACTTTCATATTGCATATGCATTTGTGAATTTTTATATATATGAACTGAAACTTGATGTGTTATCATATGGATGTTGCATTTGTATGAATGATTATGCACTCATGTAGAAGTTATAATGTACGATTAGGAATAATTGCATACATGATGGACTCATGGCACTGACATAATTCGCATTGAGGAGGTCAACTGAATCTGTAGACCGTCTGATTTTGCATTAGATAAGGACATGTGCACACAATATGCATATGACCATAAAAGCATTAGAGATATTTTAAGGACAATGGATACCTGTGATTGAATGGTTGAGTAGATGGATGTCGATGTTAGGATATACATTCTTCTTGACTTGAGGATTTCGAGGACGAAATCGTTTAAGGAGGCGAGAATGTAACACCCCGTATTTTCTGAGAATATTAAAAGAACGAATTAAAAAATAATTGACTCATAAATTGAGAATTAAGGGAAACAGGTTACGCCATTGCATTCAGCTCGAAATTCTGCTTGAGACAGATCCGAGTTTGCGTAAATCGGACTCCGTATGAAGAAGTTATGGCCTTTAGAAGTTTCAGAGATTTAAATAAAACAGCTCAGGTTTGAAATTCAAAATTCAATTCACACACCCGGGCTGGGCGAGAAATTTCCTGCCCAAGACATGGGTCGACTAGGGGGTCGACCTGGGGGTCAACCTGGGTCACCCAGGTTGACAAGGGAGTCGACCTGGGGGTCGACCTCCCCCCTATTTCCAGATCCGAGGCCTTGTTCATTTTTCTGCATTTGGACGCCCGTTCTGACCAGATTCGTTGATCCCTATGCTATATAAACACCCTTAAGGCTACAGTTTTCTCTACACAACTTCGTTACGCCTATACTCTACGGTAAATCATATCAAAATAAATCTAAAACGAGGTTATGCTACTCAAGTCCTTCGTAGAAATCAAGTTTAGAATTCTAGTAGAGATTCAAAAGCTTATTCAACGACTTCGACAACTATTTTCTAAGAATAAAATCAGATCTAAATTAGAAGAACAAATAGTCTACTTCAAGGGAGAGCTATTCAGTTTCAGAATATAGATCACAGAATTCAAGATTGTTCTGTAATTTGTAAGTTCACGTTACTTTCAAAAATAAAAGTTAATTGTGATTCTGACATTGTAATAAATCTGGATATGAGATTATGCCTATTTCTATCTGTCTTTCTATATCCTTTGGATCAATCTCATTGATAATATTATGTCCATTCTTTGTCTCTTCTTTCCTTCTTCCCTTTTTGTTTCATAGCCAGGCTACTACGAGCCTGAGCCAGATCACATAAGAGATGAACGTGCATTGGAAAGAAAATTGGGTAAAATATATGATTTGGACATGACTAGCGATAAAATTGGGAAAAAGAATTAAATTGTGTATAATTGGGCATAATTGATTTGTAACTGATTTGAGGACATAACACATGTTGTATTCAAAACATAAAGTGTATCGAACATATGACTTGAGATTTGAGGCATAACGTATTGGACATATGACTTGAGATTTGAAGCATAAAGTATTGGACATATGACTTGAGATTTAAGGCATAAAGTATATTGGACATATAACTTGGGATTTGGGGAGTAAATTGAACTGTATACATGTAAGCTCAAGTTATTTTCAGAATTAAACACCTAATAGTGATTTTGGCATATAATGAAATGGATCTAAGTCCATGCTTGATGATAAGACAAATCTTTTAGATTAATTCCTATCCTTCTATTGAATCAATGATTTACATGCCTAGGAAGTTATTATTCAATCATGCCTGTGTTTGTTGGACATCTGATATATAATCCTTTTAGGTACATGATGTTATTTATATCAGATCTATATGTCTATGAGGTTATTTGTGTCAGTTTGTTTCAGATCTATCTTTGTTATACCCCAACTCTAACAGATCTGTAATCCTCTTAGGTCCAAAATATTTGATAGATCTACCATTTTAATGCCTACTCTCGTTTATGTTCCTCTTTCGTCCCCTTTATTTTATGAATCTAGATTAACCTCGAATCTAGACTGAAACTTATTATACGTGCGATTGGAATGCGGGGTAATGGGGAATAGTCTATTTGGTAATGGTAGAACATAATTTTGTAACTTATGATTTGGGGCATAATTTGTCTTTGTTGCGAACTTGGGGTACTGGGGGCATGACTATTAGTGCAAACTTGGGAAGATTAGATGTAGCCTAATTTGAGTAATAACTCGAAATTGAATTTGGGGGCCATAACTTGCAATTAGCTTTGTTGGGCATAACTTGAGAATTGGAATATGACTGGTTGGGATAATTAGCATATAAATATAGACTTGGACATTTATGGAAAATGTGGCATAAGCTGAAATTGACAACAATTGTGAATAATTTGCATAAAAACTATAAATATGTAAATTATTGAAAAGACGAATGTGCCTAACCCGTGGTTAGATTGAGTTGTGGTGTAAAACTGCCTGGAACCGACTGACACATCCAGTAACCACAACAACACCTATCTAATGTGAGAGGTTAGTGCATCATGCCCAAGAAGAACCCGAGGTTAGATTGAGTTGTGGTGTAAAACCGCCCGGCACATTCAGTAACCGCAACAACACTTATCTAATGTGAGAGGTTGGCGCATTAATAAATCAATTAATGCTAATGAACAAGAATTATGACTAAGGTTAAGTTCTTAGGAACACTTAACCAATGTAACATGAAGGACTAAGGTTAAGTTCATAGGGAGCACTTAACCAATATAATACGAATGACTAGGGTTAAGTTAATAGGAAACACTTAACCAGTATAGCATGATGAATGGTAGGGTTAAGTAATAAGAAACACTTAACCAATATAACTTGATTTGTAGTAAGGTTATGTTATAACAAGAGGGCAACACTTAACCAAAGTAACATGACAAGTAGGTGGGTTAAGTTAACTTGAATTGATTGATGACACTTAACAAATACAACATGATGAACACGTGGAGGTTAAGTTAACAAGGAAACACTTAACCAATATAACTTAATGAACGAACGGGGTTAAGTTAATAAGAAACACTTAACCAACATGACATGATGAATGGGTGGGTTAAGTTAACATGAATGGACAACACTTAACCAATATGACATAATATGCGGGAGGGTTAAGTACATCTCGGGTTGGTGGGTAATATTAGTAAATATAGGCCCAAAACTTAACCGTTAAATAAATGTGCTTAAATCGATTGGAGGGTTAAGTACATCTCGCGTAGGTAGGTAATATTAGTACATATAGGCCCACAAACTTAACCGTTAAGAAAACATGCCAGAATCGGTGGGAGGGTTAAGTACATCTCGTGCAGGTGGGTGATATTTGTATATATAGGCCCGCAAACTTAACCAGTAGGAAACCCTAGTAACGGGGACCCATTTCAGCAGTAACCCACATAGATGTATCATGGTACCCTGAAACTAGGAAGGGTGGGGCACGATTACTGGGCTGGTTATAAGCGGTCAAAACAACGGCATGGGGTACGTCAGTGTAGGTTCTGATGGTTTATGGGCATGCACGTACTCCGTAGTGGGAAAAAGCAAGCACTGGGTACCAGTAGTTATACACTGTGCATCTTGAATCATGTCGAGTTGCTATCATAAGGATTGATACACCTTATGGTGTGACCAGCACAGGGTATCTACACGCAAGAGAGGGCCGATTGACACAGACACAAGTGAAATTAATACAAGTACGGAGCCGATCGATAGGGTGGTAAGGGTACATCTAACATGTTCATGGCAATTAGGCAAGTTGAGGTGGAATCCTCACGATAGATGTACACCTGAAGGCTACCACAATTACGGGGATTGGGATCACGTTATAATTTTATACAGATTACTAGTTGGACACTATTTTGGTGGTGCAGAGATAGATATAGAAATCAGAATAACAAAGTAGTAGCGAAGCAGAGAAAGAGTAGAAGCGCATTCTGTTTATCTTGCCTTATCATACCTTATACTTATCCTATGTTATCATGTTATGTTCTCACGGTATTGTCTTATATTCAGTTTATTCATGTCATGATGCTTTTGCCTGTTTATATGCTGAAAGTCACTGGACTTACCAGACTTATGTCTGACTTAGTTTTGTTTCGCCTCTTTTCTTCCGTTCTCCCCCTCTAGGTTCACAGGGAGGAAATGTTACCATTTAGCTCAGTTTTCTTTCCAAGCTCGAAGATAGTCGATGTATTGCTTTGGACTCTCTCTTCCACTGCTATGGCTGGTTCATGCTTTATTGGTGAATATCATTATTGTTTTTATGCTACATTTATATTTGGAAGTTTTTAGATCAAGACAGAAGTTCTATATATTACTTTTAAGTATGATTGAGATAACTGTTGTAAAAGATTGACCGAACCATATTGTTTATTAAACAACTTTATTTTCAGCTGCTTTGTTTGTCTGTCTTATAATTTATCTGCATCTTTTACCTAAAATGCTCCACCAAAGTTAAGGCATTCCCTTTGTAAGTGACCTTAATGGAGGTGGGGTGTTTCAAGTACGGTGAATTTACGGTGCTATATAGACTGTTGATGCCTATAAACGGCGTAAGATAATACGGTAATCCCGCTCACGCTATTTTTATGATATTTACTTTACTGGATAGACATTATCATAATAGCGTATTATACTATGTATGTATTAGTTAAGTGGATCCTCGAGAGACGGTAAAATCCCGTATCATCTCTATGTTACTGTACCCATGACACTCAAGTTATTTCATGTTTTAATTTGACTAATATTAAAATGATTTAGTGTTGATCCGAGTGTTTGTTGTGTTTTCTTTTTTATGCAATACGCTCGGGTCAGCAGACATTTGCAGTTAGCGAAGATTTCCATAGCTTGGAGGATGGAGACGAAGATTTGGTATATATTTATTATATATATGTATTTCCGTTGCATTTAGTTTCCGTTATCTTGTTATATATATCTGTAAATGGGTAACTCTGATAACCGCTGTGTGTCCTAGTCAAATGTATATACTTCAACTGGTTTAAACTGATAGTTATTTATTATATGTTGTCCTTCCGCTGTGAGAACACTGTTATTTTTTTTCTCTCCTTTCTTTTTCTTCTTTTTCCCAATAACTACCTGTATTTGTGATTTGTTTGGGTCGACATGTGTGGTTTATTGTCGATTTGAACGGTAAAAAATGTGGGTCGTTACAAATTGTTATCAGCGCTGAGATTAGCGATAACCTTGGCACTTTTCGGGAACTAACTCATTAGAGATAGGGTTAGTAATGCCCTAGAATGAGTTTGAGAGTATATATGAGAGAGTGTACTCGTATTTTGATATAAACTGGTTTTTGTTGTATTGACTTATTCTATTGAATATTTATGGGTTCTGGTCGATCTATGGGATTCCATAGAATCGATAGGAATTCCTAAATAATCGAATGGAATGAATTGACATAATATAGTTTTTGATTATATTATATATATGTTATATATACCACTACTAGTTTTAAGTGTATAAGCATTGGTCGTTGGTAGGTAATAATATTAAGTTAATACCTATTACAGTTGATTCAACAATAAATTTAATAAGGAAATTTAAATGGTCTATGGAAATATTTGAAAATGAAATGATACCTTAAGTATAATTGGGTGAGAAAGGTTTGAGATTGAAATAGAAATGAACTTTAAACTTGATCCTGAGGTACTTTTGAAATAGTTTTGTCAAATTTTGAAGTAATATCGTATTATAAGTATTTTCAAAGGGAATGGTTAAAGGATTTTAAAAGAAATAAGTGTGTAATCCCTTCTCGGACATCAGAAATGAATTCGGTAATGAGTGCACGCATTATCGACATTTATTATGAAGTGTCTAAGTGGGGGAGACCACTCTATACTTTCACAACTTATTGAAAAGAATTTTGGATCTAATTTCCAAGGTATGTAAAGTGGAGTTTAAGATTAAACCAGGATTGAAATTTCTTTGTTTAGTTAATTAAAGTTTGGATTTCAGTTTATGGTATGTTTTCTATGGATTTTATAAATACATATGCATTTTAAAACTTGGTTTATAAAACCTGTAATCAAGCAATTTAAGTTCATCCTAACCAACTACATCGATTCAAGATTAATTTTCTCGATTCGTTGGAATTTTAGACCTTGAACATGGAATGGACTTAAGAACTAAGGGGTCGCCATGGAACTCTTAACTATGGATGGTAATAAGGGAAACAAACCCCAACATTGGTTAGTAAGGGTGTTAGAAGAAATTTAAATTTACCGCGAAGCAAATTCAACTTAAATCAACCAAAATAAATTGGAAGATTTGGTTGTATAATAAGTTGATAACCTATGACTTGGCTAATTAATAAGTATATTAAGTTAGGCGAGAAGAAGTTAAAAGGGAATAAGAAATATAAATATGGGTATAAACAATGAAATGAATAGAGTGTAAACCATTTTGTCAAATGAAATATAACTTAATTTGTAAAAAAATTGAGTTAAATAAAGGTTTAACTTAAGAAGTTAAATAATAATGATCGGAACTAAGTATAAACTTGAGTCATAAATAGTCCTTAATTCAGTTCATGACTAGTAAGTTAATCAATAAATTGGGTTAAGTAAAAAAAAATTATACTAACGAGTAATGGGTAAGCGAGTAAATGAAATTTATTAAACGACATAAGTAGAATGGGTTATACAAAACCATAACTGACCCTAACCCATAGTATAGATTCAAGGTTAACCAAATAGAACAAGGAAACGAAATAAAACTGGGAACTGGAAATGTGAAATAAGGTGATGGAAATATAAAATTGAAGCCTAAAATTTCCAAGTTACAATAACGAAAGAAATTGAAACCAAGTAGCTTTAATTTAACCAAATGAGTTAGAGTAATGAATGTAAACTCGAGAAATCTAAATTTGCCGATTTAGAATTAAATTTAAAATGAATAAATGAAATATGATTTAGCATTTATAAAACTGAACAAGCATTTAAAAGATGGAATAAGGTTTAATTTAGTCGAATCAAGTGAATTGACTCGATAAGTGTTAACTTCGAAGACCGTATAAAGATTAATTTAGAATTAGGTACCTAGGAAAGAAATGAGCGATAAATTTTGGCAAATTGATTCATGTAAATGAGTTAAGGATTTAATATAATTTAGTTCGTAGTAAAAATTGGAATAAATTCAAGCTAACTAGATTTAATGCTTGAAATGAAACCGGGAAAGTATAGAAATTATACTGAAATAGTGTAAACAATGTAAATTCAAATCCATTTCTCGAGTAAGGAAATAATAACAAGTTTGAAGTGTAAAGAACTATCAAATTTTTGAAATCGAAATATTGAAACTCAAATAAAGAAATTGAGGTTATGCGAAACCTGAAATAGTCGATAAGCTGAAATTAAAATGACCATAACTTTTGAATGGATGATCGGAATTTGATGATTCAGGACTTTTTGGAAACCCCGGAAACTGAACTAAAACTTTTGTCAATGGGGCCCTGCTAATTTTCAGGTTTATTAGGTTGAAATCCAAGCGTTAATTGTAGTTCAGTGCGCAAAAAATTAAAAACTGAAGCGCATGACGATATTGTTTTGACCATAACTTCCTAACGGAGCATCAGATTTTGGTGTGCGAGTACAATTCGGAAAGCCATGGATGTAAACTAAAACTTTTTCTTCATATGCTGAGTCAAATTCTAATGTTTAAAGGGTTCAAAACTGGGTTGAACAACTCAGACCTGCATTTTTCAGTGTACGGGCTGAGATGTTCGCCTTCACTAAAACTGTCATAACTTTTGAACGAATTATTCGAATTCGACAAATCCAGACAATTCGGAAAGCCTGAAACGAATAATACAACTTTTTCCTTACTCCAATTCCATCATTTAAGGAGTGTTAAACCCCAATTTGTTTGCTGGCCTGTTATGAATATCTTGGTTTTGCAGTTGAAAATGTTAAATATATGTTGTGCAAATTATATACCTTCGCTATTTATCATATATATGTTTAATTCTTATGCATATGTGAGTATTTAGCAGGTGTAAGGAGTGTGCGCTACGCTTTGGAGCTCTCTTGCGCTAAATGCTAAGGTAGATAAAAATGCAAATAAACGCTAAGAAGGTATGTATTTGAGTTATATAGTTTTGTAGTTACATATATATGGTGTTTTCCCCATTTTTGGGATGCCTCATCGAATGATGAGATGTATATTTGAATTTTATATGTGTTGTGATTTTTCCAGACCTCTCCGTACAAAGGAGATGCTGCTAAAATTTTCCATGATTTCGGGAGTAAGAAAATTTATGAGATTTTTCAACTATATATTACTTATCTTATCTTATAAATGCTATTTTATAAGTACGAATTTGAAAGTATGATTTGTTTAATACCTTATTTCGTTCTCTTTTCGAGGACAAAAAGATTTTAAGTGGGGGAAAATGTAACATCCCATATTTATTGTATATTTAATTTTCAATTTAAATAAATAAATTAGAATAATATTGGATAAAAATCAATTTTTGTTGATTATAATGATGATGATGATTATTTGAATGTAGTACAAAAAGATTTTTAAATTTGGTTTATACTTAGAATTGTTGCAATTGGAAAAAATTTATTTTATTTATTTAATAAATTTGAGTTGTTTAGTTTATAGTGGAAATTCAAATTTATTTTGGTAGATGGCGAATTCTAAGTTGGGAAATAATAACTGAAATTCAGATCAAAGATTCAAATAATCAGAATTTAGATTTAAAATGTGTGAAATTTATTTATAAAATTTATTTAAGTTGAAATTGGATTTAAATGGAATTTAATGAATATTCAAATTGAAACTAAAATAGTTGGATGAATATTTGAATGTTTTATTAATTAATTAACTGTGGAATTTAACCGTTTTAGCAACTGCCTCGGAATTCGACGAAACTGGCGTCATTAGATCCGGAACGTCTAATTATTGTAGGATTTCAATTTTCGTAAATATCCGACTTGTAATTTGATCGTACGAGTGAAAGTGCGGAAGAGAATCGATGTAACAGGATAATTTGGTTGTTCATATATTGGGCCTCCTATATATATACATACAAATAAATTTCCTTTCCACTCTTTCATCCCATTTCTCAATATACGTATTTTTCCATCCACCGACCTTTCTCTCTAATGGCAGAAACAAATTTTATAGACCTAGATCCAAATAAAAATCTAAGCTTTGAAATTCAAATCTCTCCAAACCATAGCAAATTACATATCAAACTAAAGCCCTCGGTAATACAAAGCCGCGGGTATGATCCGTTTCGACATGCAGTACTTGGATTGCCGGAAAATCAACGGTCAAAGGCTAAAATCGCGAAACACTAAGATTTGAATTAGGGGTTTTCGATTTGGAGGTTAATCGAAGAATCGGAGATACGAGTTTTGCGAGTTTTGTAGAGGGAAGTCATACGAGGTCAGCGGTGGTAGTGCCAACGTCTAGAAGTGGCTGAGGTGCGCGTAATTGGTGTTTTAGGGTTGGAAAGGCCGGTTTTTGGGCTCGGTGGAGGGTGCTCCTCGTCTGACCAGAGGTGGTGGGTCCGGTGTTGGTTGATGCGCCTCGGTAGTGGGGTTCGAACATGGGTGATCTCGTGTCCTCATGCGGTCGGGGCATGGAGCAATTGCTGGTCAAAATAGCAGGGCATATGGGTTTGTTGACGTTGTTACTGTAGCAAATAGAAGAGGAGCGGGAGAAGGAGATATAGGGGGCTAACGTGGCGCTAAATTATAGGGTGAGGATATTATTTAAATTAATTTTATAAATTCAAATTCCGAATGCTAAAACATTGATAACTTCTTCATTTTAATTCGGATTTGGACGCGGTTGGGTGCTTGGGATCGTGGTGAGATGGCGAACGATCTGAGACTGGTTTGGCTGCATTTGGAGACTATCAAATTTTCGGCTTCTTTTGGAAGTCCAATCCACTAAGGACCCGAAGGTGGGTGATTCTTCACTCACGAATAACTAAATTATTCCCATATTTATTAAATTAAATTGTGAAATTAGTTTCATTGTGTAACACCCCACCTCCGCTAGGGTCACTCTTTCGGGGGCACTAGCTTCTGGGGGGCGTTAGAACTGGATAAGCATGCATAATGATATATCAAGGCAGAACAAGAACATAAATACATATGTAAAACAGAGTAAACAGCGGAATATCTCAAACCATCTCAAAACAAGTTTAGTACATCATAAAGTCAACTGTCAAAATAAACATGTCTAGTACATCATAAACAGAAATACTGAAATACATAGTGCTATCCCCAAAATGAAAATGATAAACCATAGCGAGCTCAATGTCCAGGCATACATGAGCTATCCAGCAAACAAGCAAGCGATCCAAGCTAAGCACCACTATTCCCTCCCTGAGAACCTTGGGGGGGGGGGAAACGGAAGAAAAGAAGCGAAAGAAAACAGGTCAGTCAAAAAGACTGGTAAGCCCTACTACGATCAGTCTACAAACTAATAAAGCTAACATCATGATGGAAACTGAGATGAATATACTGGCAATAGATAAAGGTGTCATCACATAAAGAAGATTAAGCTTTGCACCACAGTGTACTAGCAAACTAACATAACAGGTATTGATCCCTCAGCCCAAACTTTGGCCCAATAGCATGAGGTGGCCTTAATACAAGGCCCAGCCCAACGGTCTAGTCGATCGGCTCCCTATAAACCTAACACGTCAAGTGTTGGTGTCCATACGACCCACATATGGTTGTAGTCAGACTGTGCTGGGTCCACCTTTGGGTGTATCAAGCCCTCGGGTGTCAACCCCAGACACCTAAGCAATAATGCACAGTCTAAACCTACTGGTACCCGTGCCTCGAGTTTGTCCAACACCGAACTACGTGCACGTCCGTAGCCCGCCTGGACCCGCACCGCTGTACCACTCGGCCGTCGCTTTGGTCGCTTACATCAGTCCAGTAATCGTGCCCCGCCCTAGCCTAACCTCTAGGGTTGTGAATGATACCAAACTGGGATTACTGCTGGAACAGACCACGTTGCTAGGGTTTCCTAAGAGGGTTAAGTGTGGTTTAACCCCTCACTAATCATGGATTAAATTAGCTAAGTGTAACCAACAGTTCACCACTTAACCCCATTTAACCCCTCGTATCCCCAAAATTGGTTAAGTATTAGTGGGCCATGACTTAACCCTAATCATGAGGCATTAATTTAATTGTACCTTAACCTCTCACATTAGACTTTGTTGCGGTTACTAGTTAAGCCGGGCGGGTCCGGGTAGCTTTACACCACAACTTGGTCTAACCTCGGGTCCAAGGTACACATGACCAACTTCTCACATTGGGTCCTATTGTTTGTAGCAACTAGTTAGGCCGGTCGGTTCCGGGTAGGTTTACGCTACAAACTCAACCCAACCTCGAGTTGGCCACACATGTTTTCTAAGTGTCATGTCCACTTTATTTTCAAACCACAATTACAAGTTTAACAAATACTTGGGTAGACCTAACTTAATAGGTAAATTCCCAAGGGGTAGACCTAACTTAATAGGTAAATTCCCAATATTATATTTTCATGTATTTTAAGTTTTTCCCAAAAAACCCCAACGTCATTCCATCGCTTACATATTCGTCATAACGCATAAAGGGTAGAAAGAGGGAACTTGGCACAACATACATGGTGAATCTTACATATCACAATAAGCATGCATAACATGTTGGACTTGCATAACTTAGCATAGTGAACTTGCATAACTTGTTAAACTTGCAAATCATGGCATAGTGAACTTGCATAAACATGCATAACTTGTTAAACTTGCAAATCATGGCATAGTGAACTTGCATAAACATGCATAACTTGTTAAACTTACAAATCAAGGCATAGTGAACTTGCATAAACATGCATAACTTGTTAAACTTGCAAATCAAGGCATAGTGAACTTGCATAAACATGCATAACTTGTTAAACTTGCAAATCAAGGCATAGTGAACTAGCATAAGCATGCATAACTTATTAAACATGCATAACATAGCATAGTGAACTCGCATAAGCATGCATAACTTATCAAACTTGCATAAATCCCAAGTTTCATCACATATTAACTTTAGAGTTTCTAAAATGAAGGTAAGAGGGCTTACAAATATTATGAAGACACAAATCCACTAATAAAGATTGAAAAGCCCTTTATGCAAGCATATAAAAACCCAAAACAAAGCTCCAATTAACCAAAATCCCAAAACTCTAGCTTTAGCAATTAAAGATTGCAACTTGATGATGTATGCAAGTCAATGATCATTCATACAACTTAGAAATGCTTGTATGAACATCAAAACTTTCATAGAAATGATTTTAGAAGAGGGTGGAGGCTAGGGTTCTTAGGTGGAGGCCATTTGAGAATTCAATTTGACATAGTTTGGTTGCTAGATTGAATAATGAGGTTTTAGGGTAGGATTAGGGGCTTATTTATAGAAGAATAGAGTGTTTTTAGCCTTAGGATTAACCCTAGGTTAGTTTAGGACCGTCAGATTTAGGAATTCTCTAGAACCAAGCCACAAGACCAAGCCCAAATCAAAATAGTGCGCCAGGCAAAACTGCCTGGCCACCCCGTGTCGACAGGGCTGTCGACAGGGCAGTCGACACCCTAAGACCCCTGTCGACATGCCTGTCGACATGGGGGTCCTGGCGGGAATTTTCCCGCCTGACGCCAATTAGCCCTAATCCTTGTTTTTAATTTGAAATTTAAATCTGTTTTTAACATAGAAATTTCTGAAAACTTCAATGGGCCTTAACTGGGTCATACGGACTCCGATTTTCGAAAACTCGGACTCTATTTCGCGTATTTTTCCGAGACGAACGCAATGGCATAGCCCGTTTCCCTTGATTCAGATTTTAGAATTAAATTCTGCCTCGATTTATGTTATAACAGGTTATTGAAAATACGGGTCGTTACATTCTCCCCTCCTTAAAGGATTTCGTCCCCGAAATCTTCAAGTTAGGAAGAACGTATCCTACCATCCAATCATCCATCTACTCAAAGCATCATCCACGAGCAATCATTGTCCTTACAAGATTCTAAATGTTGTATGAACATATGAAAAGGTGTGTGTATATGTACTTATCTAATGCAAAGATCAATGCAAAATATTTTAGTGAAATGTATCCACATGTATGCAATTCCTAACATAATGTATAATATCTATATGTGTGCACATAACATACACCCATATGCAACATCCATGTGATAAAACGCAATTTTCATCCATGAATAAGAATAAACACTCATGCATATGCAATATGAGGAGTGTGCGAGCCGATCTAGTGCCTAATGGTGTATAATGCATCCACGAGCAACCACTTGCAAACACTTGCAACCACTTGCAACCATCAAGCATAACATGTTTCAAACACATGTTTCATCCAAAGGGTTTCTACCTAAGGTCCTCATGACAAGATTAACACGCTAAACTAGATAAATATGGGTAGCAAAGAGAAAGATATTCTAACAAAAGGAAAGAGATTGAGAGTGTACCCTCAAAAAGGAATGGATAAAGCCCACGCATCTTCTCCTCGGTTTCCCAAGTTGCGTCTTCTTCGGCTTCACCCCATTGAACCTTCACCAACTTGACCTCTCCATTCCTTAGCCTCTTGGTCTCCGTCCCCAAGATACGAATCGGAGCTCTCCTCAAAGTTGCCTCTTTCTCTACTTCCACGTCTTCAAGAATGCTAGGTTCAACCACCTCAGCGGACTCATGTAGGCACTTTCGGAGATGCGAGACATGAAAGACATTATGCACTCCGGACAGGTTCTCGGGCAATTGCACTTTATAAGCCATCTTCCCAATTCTCTCTATGATAGGGAAGGGTCCAACAAATCTCGGTGCTAACTTCCCAACAACTCCAAATCGGACCACATTCCGCAAAGGAGAAACCTTCACGAAAATCATGTCCCCAACATCAAACTCTAAATCGGATCTTCGCTTATCAGCATAGGATTTCTGTCAGTCTTGGGCCGCTTTCATCCGTCTTCTAATCAACTCGACCTTCTCGGATGTATCCCTAATCATGTCAGGTCCAAGTATAAGCTTATCTGTAGTCTCCCACCAACATGTAGGTGACTTGCACGGCCTCCCATATAAAGCTTCAAATGGTGCCATCCCTATGCTTGCCTGATAACTGTTATTATATGCAAACTCAACAAGCGGAAGGTGGTCTTCCCAAGTACCACCAAAGTCCAGAATGCAAAGCCTCAACAAGTCCTCAAGTACCCTATTCACCCTTTCTGTCTGACCGTCCGTTTGTGGGTGATAGGCCGTACTCAAGTTCAACCTCGTGCCCATAGCTTCCTGCAAACTGTTCCAGAACTGACTAGTAAAGATGGGGTCTCGGTCACTGACTATGCTGGAAGGGACTCCATGTAGTCGTACTATCTCACGAAGATATACTGATGCTAGTCCAGAAGCGGTCCTTTTGCTCCTCACCGGAATGAAATGAGCACTCTTCGTAAGCCTATCTACAATGACCCATATACTCGTATTCCCTCTCCTTGACCTTGGAAGCCCATCAATAAAGTCCATAGAAATACTCTCCCACTTCCATAGCGGGACCTCTAGAGGATGCAATAGCCCACCGGGCTTCTTCGACTCGGCTTTTACTCTTTGACAAGCAACACATCTGGAGACAAACTCTGCCACATCTTTCTTCATTCCAGGCCAGAAGAAAATGCGCTTCATATCCTTATACATCTTATCTCCTCCCGGATGTATAGTCAATTTGGAGCGATGTGCTTCATCAAGAACTTTCCTCACCAAGTCTTCTACCATCGGAACACAAAGCCTTCCGTCTCTCCTCAGCCAACCCTTATCATCTATAGAATATCGAGCGAGATGGCTAGACGTCTCTCCTCGAATCAGCTTATCCATAATCTCAACTATCTGAGGGTCTTCCTTCTGCGAAGCCCCAACTTGATCCAGAAGGGTAGGCCTGAGCTCAAGAGATGCTAAAGAACCAGTCATCGACTCAACTGCCAAAGAGAATTCAAAGGTTGCCAAGAACTCTAAATTCTTCATCTCAACAAATAGAGGACTTAGTGTCAACCTTTTTCTACTCAACGCATCTGCTATAACATTCCCCTTGCCAGGGGTATAGGCTATATCAAAATCATAGGAGGCCAAGAATTCCATCCATCTCTACTGCCTCAAGTTCAGATCCTTCTGCGAAAAGAGATACTTCAAAGACTTATGATCAGTATACAGCTCAAATCTCTCTCCCAGAAGATAATGACGCCAAGCCTTGAGTGCATATACAATCGCTGCCAGCTCTAGATCATGAGTGGGGTAATTCTTCTCATGCACCTTAAGTTGCCTCCCACCAAAACATATAACTCTGCCCTCTTGCATCAGAACGGCGCCCAATCCCATGCCACAGGCATCAGTGTACACGGTAAATATCTTACTACCATCGGGTAAAGCTAGAACGGGTGCAGAGGTAAGGGCTCTCTTGAGTCTCTGAAAAGCAAGCTCACAATCCATATCCCAAGCAAAAACTAAGTTCTTCTTAGTCAACTTAGTAAGAGGAGCGGATATCTTCGCGAAGTCCTTGATGAACTTCCGGTAAAACCCTGCAAGACCTAGAAAACTTCTCACTTCGGTTGCATTCCTTGGAGTCTTCCAATCCTGAACCGCAACCACCTTAGCGGGATCCACCGCTAAGCCTTGCTTGGATACGATATGCCCAAGGAATCTAACTTCCCTTCTCCAAAAGTGACACTTGGAGAAATTGGCCTTTAACTGATGCGCTCTAAGCGTATCCATCACCTCTACAAGATGCCTCGCGTGCTCTTCTTCATCCTTGGAGAAGACCAGAATATCATCCACAAAGACCACGACAAACTTGTTCAAGAACTCCCGAAACACCCTACTCATCAAGTCCACGAAATACGCGGGTGCATTCGTCAAGCCGAACGGCATAACAAGCCATTCAAAGAATCCATCTGGAGTTCTGAATGCAGTCTTGTCTATACTATCTTCAGCCACTCTGAGCTGATGAAATCCGGTAGCAAGATCAAGCTGAGAGAAAACAGAAGCACCGACCAGCTGGTCAAAGAGATCATCGATCCTCGGCAACGGGTGTCTGTTCTTCTTAGTCAGCTTATTCAACTCTCGATAGTCTACGCAAAGTCGAAGAGAACCATCTGCCTTAGTAGCAAACACCACAGGCGCCCCCCATTCGGATATACTTCGTCTGATGAAGTTCTTCTCAAGTAATTCCATTACCTGCTTGCTGAGCTCCCGTCTCTCACGCGGAACCATGTGCCGAACGGGCAAAGAAACAGGCTTAGCATTATCCACCAGATAAATGCGAAAATCAATCTCTCGTTTAGGGGGCAACCCCTTAACTTCTTCAAAAACATCTGGATAATCTCGGACCACCCTTACAGACTGAAGGGCTTCCTCTGACGAGTCGAGAGATTCAAGATAGCACAACATGACGGGATCCTTCGGATTGCATGAAATCTCTAGGGTGTTGCCAAGGCGAGTCACAAGCCTCACAACCCTATGCTCACAGTCAAGAATGGCTCCGTATCTGGACAGCCAATCCATGCCCAATATCAATCCGTATCCCCTGAAACCAAGAACATACGCACTACACAAGAACTCTACACTGAGTATAGAGATCCTTAGATCCTCACATATCATAGATAAATGAGCAGAACCCCCAATGGGATTCGAAACACAAACGGGATCATCCACTAAGCTAGTACTAAGGTGCAAACTATCGACAAGATTAGATGAAATAAAGCTATGTGATGCACCCGAATCAAACAAGGTACGAACTGGAAGATCGGAAATATAAACAAGGTTCTCGACAGAAACACTACCTCGATCGGGAACTGTAGCGGTATTGAGAGCATGAACTTGCCCTCCTGAAGATCCAGCCTGCCCTTTCTTCTTCGGACATTCCTTGCTGAAGTGTCCAGTCTCACCACAAGAAAAACATCCACCACTAAGCTTCCTTTTCTTCTTTCTACAATCCTTAGCAAAGTGTCCAGGCGCACCACAGTAATTGCACTTTCCCTTGCCTTTGTTGTTGTTCCCCTTCTTGTTCTTGCTCTGATTCCCCTGACTGCTTTGACCACCTTGATTGCCTTTACCTTGAGAATCAGTCTTCTTTGCTTGAGTATCACTCGACTTAACCTCTTTCTTTCCATCACCCTGAAGTAGAGCCATATCGACCAAACTCTCGAAAGTAGCTCCATGTGGAATATGTGACATCGCCAAGCCCTGCAGCGGCTCATTCAACCCTCTAGCGAATCGAAGAGCCTTCTTCTCAGGAGTGTTTACCATATCTAAACCAAAACGGGCCAGCTGATTAAACCTGTTCACATACTCCTTGACCGACATATCACCTTGCTTTAATGCAATGAACTTCTCCATCTGTAAATTCGCCTCAGCAGCAGATAGGAACTTGGCCACAAATCTAGTCCTCAAATCGGCCCAAGTCTCGACGGGCCTTGTCCCATTGGTGACCTCCCACCAATAGGCTGCTTCGTCCTTCAAAAGCCACACTGTTAATAAGATTTTCCTCTCGTCATCAATCCCGAAGATAGCAAACAAGTCCTCAGTGTCTTTCAGCCAATTCCTAGCTTCAACAAAAGATTCCGTGCCTAGGAAATTCTTGCCTCCTATAGCCTTGAAGTCTTTACAAACCTTCGTGAACTCAACCTGAGGATGCTGAGGGGGAGGAGGAGGAAGAGGAGCCTCAACAACTGGGGGAGGAGGAACATTAGCAACGGGAGGGGGAACAGGAACCACCGGAGGAGGGACATTCGGGGGAGGATTCTCAACTACATAAGGAGGAGTGGGAGTAGGGTTTGCGGGGCCGGCTGCCGCCCTAGCTTCTAGAAGTCTCCTATACCAGAGTGGTACATTTACTCCATCGGGGATGGCAAGATCCTCAGCCATACTGAAACGAGAGATAAGATAAGATTAGGTCAAGGGAACGAAGGATAACGCTAATGGCTTTTTGGGGAATAGCCTTTTAAAACACTAGACTTTTCTTTGGAAAATACTTTATACTTGTTTTGAAAATAGTTTTTCAAAAGTCTTTTAAAAACTTTTTGTTCTTTCTCGTAAACCATATGCTCTGATACCAAATTTGTAACACCCCACCTCCGCTAGGGTCACTCTTTCGGGGGCACTAGCTTCTGGGGGGCGTTAGAACTGGGTAAGCATGCATAATGATATATCAAGGCAGAACAAGAACATAAATACATATGTAAAACAGAGTAAACAGCGGAATATCTCAAACCATCTCAAAACAAGTTTAGTACATCATAAAGTCAACTGTCAAAATAAACATGTCTAGTACATCATAAACAGAAATACTGAAATACATAGTGCTATCCCCAAAATGAAAATGATAAACCATAGCGAGCTCAATGTCCAGGCATACATGAGCTATCCAGCAAACAAGCAAGCGATCCAAGCTAAGCACCACTATTCCCTCCCTGAGAACCTGGGGGGGGGAAACGGAAGAAAAGAAGCGAAAGAAAACAGGTCAGTCAAAAAGACTGGTAAGCCCTATTACGATCAGTCTACAAACTAATAAAGCTAACATCATGATGGAAACTGAGATGAATATACTGGCAATAGATAAAGGTGTCATCACATAAAGAAGATTAAGCTTTGCACCACAGTGTACTAGCAAACTAACATAACAGGTATTGATCCCTTAGCCCAAACTTTGGCCCAATAGCATGAGGTGGCCTTAATACAAGGCCCAGCCCAACGGTCTAGTCGATCGGCTCCCTATAACCCTAACACGTCAAGTGTTGGTGTCCATACGGCCCACATATGGTTGTAGTCAGACTGTGCTGGGTCCACCTTTGGGTGTATCAAGCCCTCTGGTGTCAACCCCAGACACCTAAGCAATAATGCACAGTCTAAACCTACTGGTACCCGTGCCTCGAGTTTGTCCAACACCGAACTACGTGCACGTCCGTAGCCCGCCTGGACCCGCACCGCTGTACCACTCGGCCGTCGCTTTGGTCGCTTACATCAGTCCAGTAATCGTGCCCCGCCCTAGCCTAGCCTCTAGGGTTGTGAATGATACCAAACTGGGATTACTGCTGGAACAGACCACGTTGCTAGGGTTTCCTAAGAGGGTTAAGTGTGGTTTAACCCCTCACTAATCATGGATTAAATTAGCTAAGTGTAACCAACAGTTCACCACTTAACCCCATTTAACCCCTCGTATCCCCAAAATTGGTTAAGTATTAGTGGGCCATGACTTAACCCTAATCATGAGGAATTAATTTAATTGTACCTTAACCTCTCACATTAGACTTTGTTGCGGTTACTAGTTAAGCCGGGCGGGTCCGGGTAGCTTTACACCACAACTTGGTCTAACCTCGGGTCCCAGGTACACATGACCAACTTCTCACATTGGGTCCTATTGTTTGTAGCAACTAGTTAGGCCGGTCGGTTCCGGGTAGGTTTACGCTACAAACTCAACCCAACCTCGAGTTGGCCACACATGTTTTCTAAGTGTCATGTCCACTTTATTTTCAAACCACAATTACAAGTTTAACAAATACTTGGGTAGACCTAACTTAATAGGTAAATTCCCAAGGGGTAGACCTAACTTAATAGGTAAATTCCCAATCTTATATTTTCATGTATTTTAAGTTTTTCCCAAAAAACTCCAACGTCATTCCATCGCTTACATATTCGTCATAACGCATAAAGGGTAGAAAGAGGGAACTTGGCATAACATACATGGTGAATCTTACATATCACAATAAGCATGCATAACATGTTGGACTTGCATAACTTAGCATAGTGAACTTGCATAACTTGTTAAACTTGCAAATCACGGCATAGTGAACTTGCATAAACATGCATAACTTGTTAAACTTGCAAATCATGGCATAGTGAACTTGCATAAACATGCATAACTTGTTAAACTTGCAAATCCAGGCATAGTGAACTTGCATAAACATGCATAACTTGTTAAACTTGCAAATCAAGGCATAGTGAACTTGCATAAACATGCATAACTTGTTAAACTTGCAAATCAAGGCATAGTGAACTTGCATAAGCATGCATAACTTATTAAACATGCATAACATAGCATAGTGAACTCGCATAAGCATGCATAACTTATCAAACTTGCATAAATCCCAACTTTCATCACATATTAACTTTAGAGTTTCTAAAATGAAGGTAAGAGGGCTTACAAATATTATGAAGACACAAATCCACTAATAAAGATTGAAAAGCCCTTTATGCAAGCATATAAAAACCCAAAACAAAGCTCCAATTAACCAAAATCCCAAAACTCTAGCTTTAGCAATTAAAGCTTGCAACTTGATGATGTATGCAAGATAATGATCATTCATACAACTTAGAAATGCTTGTATGAACATCAAAACTTTCATATAAATGATTTTAGAAGAGGGTGGAGGCTAGGGTTCTTAGGTGGAGGCCATTTGAGAATTCAATTTGACATAGTTTGGTTGCTAGATTGAATAATGAGGTTTTAGGGTAGGATTAGGGGCTTATTTATAGAAGATTAGAGTGTTTTTAGTCTTAGGATTAACCCTAGGTTAGTTTAGGCCCGTCAGATTTAGGAATTCTCTAGAACCAAGCCACAAGACCAAGCCCAAATCAAAATGGTGCGCCAGGCAAAACTGCCTGGCCACCCCGTGTCGACAGGGCTGTCGACAGGGCAGTCGACACCCTAAGACCCCTGTCGACATGGGGGTCCTGGCGGGAGTTTTCCCGCCTGACGCCAATTAGCCCTAATCCTTGTTTTTAATTTGAAATTTAAATCTGTTTTTAACATAGAAATTTCTGAAAACTTCAATGGGCCTTAACTGGATCATACGGACTCCGATTTTCAAAAACTCGGACTCTATTTCGCGTATTTTTCCGAGACGAACGCAATGGCACAACCCGTTTCCCTTGATTCAGATTTTAGAATTAAATTCTGCCTCGATTTATGTTATAACAGGTTATTGAAAATAGGCGTCGTTACACATTGCATGGTTGTGTTTGATTGGTGAATGGTTGCTTAAATTTGACATGCAAATGTGTAACTAGCAATGAAATCGATAATAAGTTATTCAAATTCAATTAAATTTCTAATTAGAAAATACTGACACTTGTTAACCATTGACATAGCTGATACTTACCATGGAAGTAAATGGTTGTGATTGATTCCTTGGTTGATGTGATTACTGAATGATTGTTGTTTGAAATGTTACTGACTTCAGTATATGGATGTTCGTGTTTTCATCATTGACGATGAATCCCAATTTTTCACCCTTAATGTTACGGGCATCCAATAAACCCGGGGTTCATCGATGAAAATAAATTAAGAACACAGAGTGAAATGATAAATCTCTGTGACCCTGATTTGGATTGAAATGATAGATCCATCTCTGAAATATCGAAAATTTAAAATCACTTGGCCATAGGATAGCAAATTATATATGGACATCGGCTGGTTAAATGATTTTAAATATTCGAAATTCTATTTGATGAAAAATTTGTATTTAAAGGAATGTGTCAATTTGGATAAATTTCATCTTTCCTTTAAACACGAACCTTGAATGTTAATGACTGGTCAAGGGGAATTACCCAAACAAATTGGGATTTGTAAATGGGATTTTTATATATCTGGGAATTTCCAAATCTACGGTAAGATGTGAAATTTATATTTTCCCATGAATTGAATTTTGAAATTGGAAGTTAATTTAGGATACTTAGAAATTTCTTCGAATTTGGCATGAATATGAATTTGAATCCTTTAAATCGAATGGGTTGTTGCATTAGGTGAACCGAGAACCATGGCTGAATCTATCACGAGTGTGAAATGTACAGAAATCAGAAGAAAATTCTTGACCACTATTAGGTGAACCGAGAACCATGGCCATTCTTTCCTTCGAAATGAAAACATGATGACCACAAACTACGGACCAAAGACAATTAGAAGCATTCTCTGGTTTGAATTTCTGTAGGTTAAGGTTAGCATAGAACAACCTAATCATAATATGATTAATCTCTATGTTTTTCTTATCAAAAGTAAGTAGTGATTTTATACGAGCCTTAACCGTCAATTCTTCAACATCATAGAGGATAAAAGCAGATAAATCTATGAAAGAACCTTCGTGAATGGTGTAATCCTTCATAGCATTCCATCGTTTCACTGCAATAGGATCCATGAGCCATTGTTTGATGTTAGCATCTATGGGTTGAAGTGGAGTGGAGGATGATTTTTTGGGTTTCTTTTGAGGAGGTGCCATTGAAAAAATAAAAAGAAATTGATTTGGGGGTTTTTGGTTTTTCAAAAGTTAGAGAAGGAGATGAAAAAATAATCAGTGAAAGGATGTAGTAAAAATGATTCGACATGTCGATTTGGAGAGGGAAAACTGAAAAAAAGCGTGATCGGTCGACCGTTATTTTTTGACCGGTCGACTGGTTCCTAGGTAAATAAGTTCCAGAGAACTTTGCCGTCGAACGTTGGATTAAAAACGGTCGACTGGTTCCTGGGGGTAATAAATTCCAGAGAACATTACCGGTCGACCGGTGGATTACAAACGGTCGACTAGTGTACTTTTGAGTTGAAAAAATTCTAGAGAATTGAACGGTCGACTGGTAGTTTTCAGGTGGTCGACCGGTTCAACAAAATAAACATTTCCAGAGACCTTTATTGGTCGACTGGTCTATTCCAAACGGTCGACCGTTCCTGTGTATGCTTGTTTTTCTGGTTTCTGAAAATTTTGAAAATAGAGAACTTTAATTTATTTCAACTCAACATGAATTTTGAACGAAGATAATGAAAACAAATACAGAAATAACAATTAAAACTAAAAAAAATTATTTTGCAACATAAACGTTTTAAAAACGATATAACTTAATGAGAGGTAGATGACTTGTCTTTGGATTTTTCTTGAATATTCGAAACTCTCGGCGTCCATGGCGACCAATTTTCTCTTGATCCTTCATTTCTCTCATAATTACGGTCCCATGAGTTACGACTTCGAGATGTAGACGGAGGGTGTGGCATTGGTATTGGTTTGTGTACCCCATGTCCATCCGTGCTACAGAAAAATGACGCCATTCGTTCTAAGAGAGTTAAACGAACAGATGTGAGTTTTTGTTCATAATGCAGTTGACGCTGGAGATCCAACTGATGTATTTGGTAGTGATGAATTTCATTGATCTTCTCTCTCGTACCCAGAGAACAAAATAGTGCTTTCTTAGCTTGTTTGGGTTTGGGTGTATGTCTAGGAGTATGCGAACATTCCGGTCTGCTCTTCGGTGTTTCCGGAGAGTAGTACTCCTCCGGTTAAGAGCTAGTGACCGAGATGTGAGACCGTTGAGCCCATTCATCACATATGTGTGCCATAAGAGTATATGGACTTGTGTATGAATGTTAAAACTAGACACTAAGAAAGTGATGCAGAAAACAATAAGAAGGAGTATGTATTTATAGCTTTTACGAAGTAGGAAGTAATGGATGGAAAGCATTCAGAGAATATGAACCACTCAAAGTTTGTAAAGCTCAAAATGAATTGCTAATAATAGTAAAAGACTATTAATTAGCTAAGTTAAAAAACAAATGAATGTACCGGCTAGAGAAGAACTCAATAGTGTATATATATATATATATATTTATATACATTATACACCAAGTTCGTTTCTAGAAATCAAGCCGAGCTCTCTACGTAAAGAGATAAAGCTAGATTCGAGTAGAGGCTTGGTAAAAATGTCTGCTAATTGGTTGTCAGTCTGGACATATTCGAGACATATTGTTCCTTTTTCAATATTATCTCTTTAAGAAATGATATCGAATATAAATGTGCTTTGTTAGGGAATGATTGACTTATACTTAGAAAATTATGTTTCAAATTCCTAACTAGCATGACATTAGTAATAAGAGGTAATTTTGATGTACCGTAATTGCTTACATCGCTTTTGCCGATGATATAGCCTTTTGAATTATCTCCAAAAATGACTGAGCCACCATCCGAATAAGTGATATTTGTTAATAAGTTCTTGTCTCCAGTCATATGCTTCGAGCAACCACTGTCTAGTATCCACTTTCCTCTTTTCTTAAGTGGGACCTGCAAAAAAAAAATTAAGTCCATGGTACCCACCTTTTTATAGGGTCCTAAGAGTTAGGTCTTAGGAGTCCAAACCCATACGGGTCCGGTGTCCCCTTTATATACATAATTTGGATTATGATGCACAGAACTCAAAAACTTTTGAATGTACTTGTTCCTAATCAAATTGTTATTTGTTTTAGGAACCCACATTTTTATAGATTTGACATTCTTCTTTTGAAATTTCACAATCGGTTTTGGTTTGGAATATAATAAACTAAGATTTTTCTTAGCTTTAGTTTCTCGTACTTCCTTATTTTTCCTTTTTCTTTTACCAAGATGTTTCTTGACAACTTATTTCTTATATCCCAAACCTTGCTTATTTGTAGCAGTTTGTGAACTTTCAATAATTTTTGTCAAATTTTCTCGACCTTTGTTAAAGTTAGAAACATTTTGAGTAATGTCGTCTAACTTTGTTTGTAAACTAGCTTTTTCAAGGTCTATCATCTTGACTTTTGCCTTATGCTCATGATTTTCGGTAGTTAGAGCATCATTTTTTTTTTTGAGTTTCAATTTCTTGACTCAAAAGAGATAGTTGAGAATCAATATTAGATGATGATTCTTGAGCTTTTTCAAGTTCCTCCTCTAATATTTTCTTCTCGTCTTTTAACATATCTCGTTCAAATTCTGCTCTACTTAAATCAGCTTGAGCTTGCTTGCATTGTCGTTTTACACCTTTAAATTTATACATTAACTCAGCATTTATATCTAGAACTTCTTCAAAAGTCGGAATTTGTACCTCATCTTCTTTACCCATAAAGCATTCATTAGCTTGTTAATTGTCTGAGTCACTTTTACAATCAGATGAAGATGAGTCTGAATCATCCCATGTCACTGAGAATGCCCGTTTCTTTGACTTTTCCTTTTTGTGTTTGAACTTGTCATTTTCTGTCTTCTTCTTTTGTTCTGGACAATCCTTTTGCAGGTGTCCCTTCTTATGACAGTTAAAACATTCTACATTTGATGATGATGGCTTATTTGATCCGAACTTCTTTCTGTTGTATCGACTAGCTTTTCGTTGCTTTAAGAATTTTTTTGAATCCTTTTGCAATGAATGCTAGATCCTCATCTTCGGAATCTGAGACGTCTTCATCTTTCTCAGCATGAAAAGCTACAATTTTCTTTTCTTCTTTTTGTTCTTTTCGAGCCTGCAAGTTAGCTTCATAGGACATAAGATTTCCTATCAATTCATCTGGCTTCATGGTGGAAAGATCATTAGCTTCTTCTATTGCTAATACTTTTCCTTCCCATTCAATAGTCAGTGAATGTAGGACTGTTGAAACTACATCAAAATCAGAATATTTTTGTCCTAAATCGATAAGAGCTTGATGAATGGTTTGAAACCTTGAGTACATCTCATTGATTGTTTCATTCGGCTTCATTTTGAAATTTTGAAATTGACTTTTCAACAAAGTTATTTTTGCTTGTTTAACCTTGTTAGTACCTTCATGAGTGGTTTTTAGCATTTGCCAAATTTGATATGCAGAGGTACAGATACTAACACGGTTATATTCGTTTTGATCTAATGCACAAAACAACATATTTATTGCTTTTGCATTTACAGCAGCTGCGGTTTTCTCAGCAGTCGTCCATTCTGCATGCTAAGTTGTTGGATTGACTATTTCTTTATGAGTAGCATTCCAAGCATCATAACTTGTTGATTGCATATAAAAAGCCATATGTGTTGCCCAATAGCTATAGTTTAGGCCATTAAAGAAAGGAGGTCTTTGTGTTGACTAACCTTCTGTGTAAGTGGTGTTACTAGTGCTTGCATTATTTGCTATATTACTAAAATATATCAAATAACTATGTTACGGTTATGAGATGACCTTGCTCCGATACCAAATGAAAGTGTCGATAGACGACTTTAGGCAGGATCAGTAATATGGATATGCGGAATATATGATATATACTAAGAAAGATCTCACAGTAGCAATATCACAGATAAGTAAATGCAGTAATAGAAAAATCACACCAGGGATTTTTATACTGGTTCGGATCACCGTCCTACGTCCAGTCCCAGATCTCCTATCTGGAATTTCACTAAACACTATCCTCACTTAACCTAGAGGAAAACAGGTTCACAACACCGGAGAAGCCGAACGGGATCTCACGCCTTTATCAAAACGAGGACTTCACAACTCACCTCTTACAACACCGAGGACTTCAAACAAGATATAAACTTGTAGTTTGACAATGTGTGTTGTTAATAACACGAATTCGTCAATTCTTGTACAACCATCCTATAATCTTATCCTCAAATATGATTTTGATATTATGAAGATTTGGAAGATGATATTGTTGTTTGAATCTAAAGAATAATATATAGATTCAAGGATTCAAATAACGATATATGAGTATAGTGAGCTTTTGAATGCTTTTAAAGAGTAAGAATTAAATCAACACTTAGATAGCAAGAACAGAAAGAATTGTTGTAGTTAAAATGATGATTTCATGTTGCTTTTATAGAGGATGGAGAGATGTAATAATTGGTGAAGAGAAGCAATGAATAGAGATGATTTTTGGTGAAAAGAAAGGATCATAACCATTGATGAAATAGGGTGTCTATTCAAAAAGATGGCTTCAGTTCGTAGACCAGTGGACTGGTAAAAAATGACCACTAGACTGGTATTTGAATATATATACGTTATATATATGTGTGCACGTTCATTGTGCATTCTACCCAGAAACGGTCGACCGTCCAGAATGAAACCGGTCGACCGGTTTCAGGCAGTACGCACAATGAATGTGCATACATATATTCACATATATATTCAAAAAACATTGAGGTATATGATTATTTGAGGATAGATTTTAACAAATATAACTTAACTAAACACTAAATAATCAACCTCTAACATTGAATACCATCGAATCTCTTCTTTTTGTCGATCTTGAATTTCTCCTTGTCATTGACCAAAACACCTTGAATTCCTTGACTCAACAATGCTTTCATGACTATATGCATACCATGTGTATATGTCCGTATCCAATGCAAAATCAGGCGGTCTACTAATTCAGCTGATCTCCTTAATGCAAACCATGATAGTGCCATGAGTCAATTATGCATGCAATTATTCCTAATCGTACTTTATAACTTCTACATGAGTGCATAATCATTCATAAAATTGCAACATCCATATGACAACACATCAAGTTTTAGTCCATATACAAATACATATATGCATATGCAATATGAAAGTGACTGAGCCGATCTAGTACCTAATGTGTGTGTGTGTATGCATCCACGAGCAACCACTTGCAACCATCAATCATAACATGCTTCAAATACATGTTTACATCCATTGGTTTCTACTTAAGGACTGAGGATTGGACCGAGAGGATATACTTAAAAGATAAAGACTAGCATGTAAATAGTCTTTACATAAAAAGAGAGATGAAGGATATAACCTCAAAAAGGGTATGATGCGCGTATCTGGTCTTCAGTCTTCTAAGTCACATCTTCTTGAGCTTCACTCCATAGTGCTCTGACTGTCTTAACTTGACGATTGTGTAGCTTCTTAATTTTTGTTTCCAGAGTATAAGTTGGAACTCATTTCACTGTCACCTCTCGTTCCACCTCTTCTTCTTCTAGTATACTCGGCACTACAACTCCTGTTGTGTCATGCTAACATTTCCTCAAAAGGTCTTCCAAAATCCTATTCACCCTTTCTGTCAGAGGATGATAAGCGGCGCTCAAACATAACTGCGTACTCATGGCTTCTTCCAAAATTCACTGGAGGGTATTCCATGTAGAAGAACTATCTCTTGAAAATAAACAGATGCTAACCATGTTACCAAGTGTATTTATTAAGGTGATTAGAGGTCTCTTCTCTACTTAACTTATCCATTGTGTCAGCTATCTGAGAGTCTTTTCTTTGTGAAGTCCCTATTTAATTCAAAAGCATAGGTCTTACTCCTAGTCATGCCAACTACTAACTTAACCGAAGGTTTTAAAATCAAAGTTTGATATTTATTCTAAACTTTTTCCTTTTCACAAAAACAGGACTTGAAGTCAACCTTTTTCTTCTTAAGGCATCCGCTACGAACTTACCCTTCCTTCTTATATCAAAATGGCGCATGCATCCGTGTATACTGTAAACCTTTTACTACCATAAGGTAAAATCAAAACTGGGGCCATTGTAAGAGCCCTCTTCGATCGTTCGAAAGCGACATCACAACCAATATCCCGAGCAAAGGTTAGATTCTTCTTTGTCAATCTTGTAAGTGGGGCTACTATCTTCGCAAAGTCCTTAATGAACTTCCTATATTAGCCCGTTAGTCCTAGAAAACTTCTTACTTCCGTTGCGTTCTTAGGAATCTTCCAATCTTGGATTACCACTACCTTTTCAGGATCCACTACTATCCCTTCCTTAGAGACCACGTGTCTTAAGAACCTAACCTCTTTCCTCCAAAAATGACATTTGGAGAACTTAGCTTTGAGTTGATGTGCTCGTTGGGTCTCTAAGACTTCCCTAAGATGTAGAGCATGCTCTTCCTCGCTTCTAGAGAAAACTAAAATATCATCTATGCACAAGCGAAGTGAACCATCCGCCTTTGTAGCGAAAACAACTGGAGCACCCTATTCAGAAATACTTCGCCTTACGAACCCCTTCTCAAGTAACTCTTTTACTTGTTTACTGAGCCCTTCTTTTCCTTTGGAGTCATGTGTCGTACAGGTAATGCAACTAGCTTTGCATTGTCAACTAGATATATGTGGAAGTCTATCTCACGTTTTAGGGGACAAACCCCTAACTTGATTAAAAAAAATCTGCGTACTCATGGACTATTCTAACGGATCGCAAATCGTCGATAGATGCATCAAGTGATCCTAGGTAGCTAAGCCAAACAGATCCCTTAGGATTGCACGAAATCTTAAGAGTATTCCCAAGGCAAGTCAAAAGTCTAACTACCCTCCTTTCATAATTACTAGCTAACCAATCCATGCTTAGAATCAACCCATAGCCCATGAAACCAAAAACATAAGCATGACACTTAAACTCAATACTGAATAAAGCTATTCTCAAATCCGTACAAATCAAAGATAAATATGCCAAACCACCAATTGGATTTGAGGCAATAATGGGATCTTCTACAATACAAGCATTAAGGTGCAGAGACTCAACTATGGTAGCAGATATAAACGAATGTGAAGCGCTAAAATCAAAAAGAGTACTAATAGGATGATCAAAAAGGAAAACTAGACGTTTACAATAGAAATTTTACTACCTCTCTCTCAGGTACGCTGGCGGTGAGAGCATGCACTTGCCCTCCTGAAAATCCTGTCCTTTGTTCTTACCCTTGTCCTTAATTATATGACCCGTTATACCATAATAACGACACTTCCTCTTGTCTTAGGTTTTACTATTATTTCCTCCTTTGTGAACCAAGTCGATATCCATGAGTTTCTCATCCTTGGGTTGTGTTCCTTAGTCAAACTACCTCATTCTCATCTTTTCCATCCTGGTGTAACTTGTTGAAAATCTCTTGAAGGCTATCTCCATCGCACGGAAAACCCTATAAAGCTTGAAAGAAAATTAGCCGCTGGTGAAACTACTATGGCTATATATGGAAGTTGGGCACTTCTTCGCCCTTTGACAGGTGTCGTAGTCTCATCAAGCCTACAGAACCATGTCGCGATGAGGTTACCACCCAGAAAGCCAGGAGCCTCGGAGACTCAGAAAGAAGGAAACAAGGATTCAAACAGAGGATCAAAAGATAGTGCATATGGCGTTGGGGAATATGCCTTTAAAACCAAACTTTTCTTTTGTCAATGCTTCTTTTAAAACTGTTTTGAAAATATATTTTTTTTTCAAATCTTTTATTTGATCCGGTAACCTTCAGCTCCGATACCAAATGTAACACCCCACCTCCATTAATGCCACTCACAAAGGGAATGCATTAACTTCAGTGAAGCATTATAGGTAAAAGATGCAGATAAATTACAAGACAGACAAATAAAGCAGCGGAAAATAAAGTCATTTTATAAGCAATGTACTTTAGACAAGCTTTTACAACAATTAGCTCAATCATACTTAAAAGTATTACATAAAACTTCTGTCTTGATTCAAAAGCTTCCAAGCATATAAGAAGCATAAAACATAGCAAAGTAGCATAAATCCCCAAATTAAAGTGTAACCACAGCCATAGCCAAAGATAAGAGGTTCCAAGCCATAAATAACAGAATCTCCAAGCTTGGAAAGAGAAACGGTCCAAACTAAGTTGAGCTATTTCCTCCCTGACTACCTGGAGCGGTGAAACAGAAGAAAAGAAGACGAAAGAAAACTAGTTCAGACATAAGTCTGGTAAGTCCAGTGACTTTCAGTATGTAAACAGGTAAAAGTAACATGACATGAATAAACTGAATATAAGACAATACCGTGATAACAGGGATAACAAGAATCATAAGATTAGCATAAGATATGATAAGGCAAGATAAACTAAATGCGCTTCTACTCTTTCTCTTCTTCGCTACTACCATGTTATTCTGATTTTTGTATCTCTGCACCAACTAACTAGTGTCCCAACTAAGAATTTGTATAAAATGATAATATGATCCCAATCCCCGCAATTGTGGTAGCCTTCAGGTGTACATATATTACGAGGATCCCACCTCAATCTTCCTGATTGCCATGAATATGATAGATGTAACATTACTACCCTATTGATCGGCTCCCTACTTGTATTAATTTTTCTTGTGTCTGTGTCAGTCGACCCTCTCTTGCGTGTAGATACTCTGTGCTGGTCCCACCATAAGGTGTATCAATCCCTATGATAGTAACCCGACATGATTCAAGATGCATAGTGTACACTACTAATGCCCAGTAGCTGCTTTTTCCACTTCGGAGTAAGTGCACGCCCATACTCCCCCGAAACCTACATTGCTGCACCACCTGCCGCTATTTTGACCGCTTATAATCAGCCCAGTAATCGTGCCTCACCCTGCCTAGTTCAGGGTACCATGATACATCTATGTGGGTTACTACTGAAATGGGTCCCCGTTACTAGGGTTTCCTACTGGTTAAGTTTGTGGGCGTATATATACAAATATTACCCACCTACACGAGATGTACTTAACCCTCTCACTGATTCAAGCATGTTTATTTAACGGTTAAGTTTGTGGGCCTATATATACTAATATTACCCACCTACCCACGGTTTACTTAACCCTCCCACTTATCAAGTCAATACGTATTATTGGTTAAGCTTGCCTTAACGCTATCCACTTTGTTCATGTAATATTGGTTAAGTGTTGTCCATTCATGTTAACTTAACCCATCCACACATCATGTTTTATTGGTTAAGTGTTTCCTATTATCTTAACCCTGTTCATTCATCATGTTATATTGGTTAAGTATTTCCCATTAATTTAACCCCACTCGTTCCTCATGTTATATTGGTTAAGTGTTTCTTATTAACTTAACCCCACTCGTTCATCATGCTATATTGGTTAAGTGTTTCCTATTAACTTAACCCTACCCATTCATCGTGTTATATTGGTTAAGTATTTCTTATTAACTTAACCTTACCATTCTTAGCATGTCTTGTTTATTAGCATTAATTCATTCATTAATGCCTTAACCTCTCACATTAGAACTGTTGTTTGCGGTTGTTGGATGGGCCGGGCGGTTCCGGGTAGACTTCTACCGCAAACTCATTCTAACTTCGGGTTTTGGGCTAAATGCGCTAACCTCTCACATTAGATCTGTTTTGTTGCGGTTACCGGATGTGTCGGGCGGTTCGGGGCAGTTTTACACTACAACTCAATCTAACCTTGAGTTAGGCATGTTCATCTTTTAGCCAATTTACATATTTACCGTACATGTTCAAGTCTATATTTTATATGATAATTATCCCAATTTCACAAAACTAGTCATGTTTCAATTCTTGAGTTATGCCCAACAAATTCAATTGCAAGTTATTAATCAAATTAGGCTATACCAAATCTTCCCAAATTTACAATAATAGTCATGCTCCAAAATCACAATATACATTATGTTTGGCGTCCCAACCAATAGTTATGTCCAATCTAGATTTAATATTCCAGTTTACAGTTTATGTCCAAAACTTGGTTTACATGCCAATTAACCCAAACTTGCAGTTATAATGATAATAATGCCCAATATTAATTACAAGTTATGCCCAACAATTTCACCGAATATGTTATGCCAAAGTATTTCACCAAATATATTATGCCCAATATTTACCCAAAATAGGTTATACCCAAATATTTCCCGTATTCCAATTGTTCGTATTTCTCGATTTCAGCCTAGGTTCGAAGGTAACCTAGGTTCATAAAAGAAAAAGGAAATAGGGGAAGAGAGAGAAGGAGAATAAAATAAGAATAGGCATAAAAATAGGCATGTAACATCAGACCTAACACAGGAAATTTAGATCCAATAAAGATAGATTCTTGAATAAACTGATACAATCATTATCGCAGGCATAAGAATAACATCATGAACCAAAAAGGATTATATGCCTGATGTACAACAAAGATAGGCCTGATTTAATCAGTGAAAATAACCTCTAAGGCATGTAAAGACATAGGTTCAATAGAAGGATAGGAATAAATCTGAAAAGATTATCTTACAATCAGGCATAGACTTTGATTCATTTTATTACATGTCAAGATTACAATCAGGTGTTCACATCTGAAAATAACATGAACTTACAAAAAAAGAACAAATCTTATTTTTTTGGATCTCATTTCTGAAATTGAAAAGCTATCCTTTGATGTAGACTGTGGATTCTCTAGTTTGGACTTGATTTGGTGCTTTCTAAATTGACTTCTAGTTTAGAGAAAAATGGAGGCTACGCTAGTTTGTCCATGGACAACATAACGGCTTCAGAGAGCAAGGTTATGAGGTTTTAGGGTTGAGGGTTGGGGTTGTTTATATAGAAGTTTAGTTAAATGAGAGCCGTTAGATCAACCTAGGAGTAATCAGAGCCATCCAGACCCAACAGAGCTAACCGGAAGTCGCCACATATTCCCTAATGACTCAGAAAAACGTCACTGGACAAAACAACCCAGATCTGGCCGAGGGGGTCGACCCCTACAGGGGGGTCGACACCTATGTCGACACCCCATGAGAGGAGTTGACCCCTATGGGCGGGAATTTTCCTGCCCAGCTGATTCTCAGAATTTTTTGAATTTCGAACTGCTTTTTGATTTAATTATTATTGATATTTAGTTTCTATTTAAACTTGAAATCTTCTGAACTCCACAATTTCTTCATACGGAGTCCGATTCACGCAAACTCAGACTGTATCTCAAGCAGAATTCCGAGATGAACGCAATGGCGAAACCCATTTTCCCTAATTTCCGCTTTTAAAATTAAGTATATTTTAATTTGTTACTTTAATATTCACAGAAAATACGGAGTGTTACAAAAGGTGAGTGAATTTCTCGCTCACAATTACCTGAATTGTTCCCATATTTATTAAATTAAATTATGAAATAAGTTTGGTTGTATGGTTGTAATTGATTATTGACTGCTTGCTTAAAATTGACATGCAAGTGAGTTGATGTGCAAATTGAATCCGATAACTAGATATTTTAATTGAATTAAATTTCTAGTAAAAAAATTATCGACCTTTGTTGACTAGTGAAACGAAATAATATTTACCATTTGGATGAAATGGTTGTGATGGATGCTTTGATTGAAATTGGTTACTGCATCGATATCGACACTGAAATGTTCGTGAATTTGTTAAAGCAATTATTACAAAATAAATTGGAAATTTGGAAATGTGATTTAAATACAATTTGATTACCCAAATTTTATTT
This sequence comes from Allium sativum, assembly GCA_030737875.1. Taxonomy (NCBI): domain Eukaryota; kingdom Viridiplantae; phylum Streptophyta; class Magnoliopsida; order Asparagales; family Amaryllidaceae; genus Allium; species Allium sativum. The sequence goes on from CM060924.1 coordinate 74,764,649, forward strand.
TGTTTAAAAATGAATTTATTAATTGTCTTTAGATTTAATTCAAAATAAGAGTATTCGATGATTTTGGAAGTGTTCCAAATTTTGGATTAAATATGAATTCCTTTTAAGTTTGAAAGGTCGGAATTTGGATGAGTTTGGAATTGAGATTTGTAAATGTAATAAACTTTATCGGAACTGGAATATAACTTTTAAGTTATTAAAAATTTGGAAGAAAGAAACAATTACGATTTTAAATTAGTTAACTATACATATATATACTATAGTTTTGAAATAAATTATATCATATTATATTTATTATTTAAAGATTATTTGAGTAAAGCATTTAATATATATACACCTATAATTTGAAATAAAGTAAATTATATTATTTATTATTTAAAGATTTATTTAGTAAACCATTTAATATATATATATATTATGACATTTCTTCCAGTAACACATACACATTTATATATCAGAACGTTCTAGGGTGACAGAGAGGATAGTGTATAAGGCTTGGGTTTGGAAAATACAAGTTTCCTGCTCTCCCTGGCTATCCATAACTGATCCGACGGACGGGATGATTATTTTCAAAATCTAATTTGGAATTTAATTAAAACCACTTGAATTTAGAACAAATTTTGGAATCTTACAGCGTCATTCATTATTTAAAATAATTTGAGAAAATGATTTGAACCCTTAAATGATGTTGAACCTATTTGGTAAATAGCTAATCTATAGTACTTATGAAACGTTTTACCATTCCATGAAAATGATTAAATTTGAGAACTATTATAAAAAAAATGTGTATAAGGCTTTTAATCCAAATTTGAAAAGACGAATGGAAACGATAAAAACGAATAGAGAGTTTTGAACATGGGATTTGTAAAGAAGAGATAAGACGAAAATTAAGGAAATTAATTCAACCTTCCAAAAATGAATTGATAACAAATTGAAACCGGTATAGTCCATAAATTTTGTTTTTAAAATACGCTTATTACTTGGAAAGACCGAGATTGCATTTAAGTCTGAAAACCTTTCCAAGTAATAATAAGATGCTATTTGAAGACTTGGAAAGGACAAATGAAGACCGGGAATCTTTGGATTATTTGGATTGATTGTTGATGTCTTGAATTAGGCCGTACACCTGAAACAAGGTTATAAGTGGCATGAGGTCTGAATATATTTAAGGATATTCAGAATTGTTCCATTCAGACCTAGAATGGACTTGTATGGATTGTGTGTCTGACATTGTAATTGACTGTGTAACACTAATTTTTATTAATATTTATATCGGGTTGTGGCAATTAATTATTCCCGTCTCTAAGTTTTACATGCTTAGAAGTTATGTATTAATGGAAATCAGTGACATGTTGTAAATTGACAATGTGGCATACTCAAGTTATGAATTTAGCCAATGATGATAGCACTATGTATATCGTGACTTTGATGAACCTCACACGCCGAGTTGATTGTAAACTGGCGGTTTGGTTGTATACATTTTATTGAAACTTGAAAGCTTCGGCGGTCGATCTACTTTGAAACTTGCAGATAAAAGGGTATGTTCGGTGTCCCTGTTTGGATGTTAACCTGTGATTTACCTGGTATTTGGTGTCCAAGTCTGGATGAAAACCATGAACTGTGAGGTTGCACCTAGTTCCGGATTGATCTTTCGTGTCAGGAACCATCATATTGGAACCCAACAACCAATACGAGCATTTCGTTTTGTTTGTAAACCATGTATGTAGGCATAGTCATTATGCTTGCTAAGATTAATATACTTAATTGCGAAATGGTTTTAAACATTATGCACTAATAATAGTATTAAAAGAGGATTTTCACGTATGAAAGCATGTTTGGTTATCATAAGAAAATTTTCGCCCATTTGGTGTGCGGTTGCATTATGTGATGTGGGACGAGCTTATGATAGCTTCATTTTTCCAAAACCATTTGCGAATTTTCCATAATACTTTTTAGATTACTGCACCCATAACACTCATGTTATTTCATATTTTAATTTGACTAATATGTGAATGATTTAGTTCTGATCCGAGTGTTTGTTGTGTTTCTTTTTATGCAATACGCTTGGGTCAGCAGAAGTCGCAGTTAGCGAAGATTACCTTGCATTGAAGATACTATTATGAAGATGAAGATGGAGCTCAACAGACATATTATTATTACTATTGCACTGCAAATTTACTTGTATGATGTATAATAGTTGACTTTGATAATTGTTGTAAAATATAATCAAATATATGTTTTAATAGCTTCATGAACTGTTATTTATTTATTATATTTTGTCCTTCCGCTACAAGATTCTGTATTTGTTTTCTTCTTCTATTCTTTTTCTTACATAAATCCCAATAACTATCCGTACTTTTGATTTGTTTAAGTTAACAATTGAGGATCATTAAATAATCATTCGTCTAAATGCAATCCAGATGATGATACAATCAATTTCATCCATTAAAAGAAGAAAAATGCACACACACATCCATATGTAGTATGAGAGTGATTGAGTCGATCTAGTGCCTAATGTGTGTATATGCATCCACGAGCAACCACTAACAAACACTTGCGTCCACTTGCATCTATCAAACATAACATGTCTCAAACACATGTTTACATCCATGTGACTCCTACCTAAAGGCCAAAGATTTGATCAATAAGATATACTTTAAATGATAGAAACAAGCATAAATAAAAGCTTTGGATAGGAAGTTAAGAACATACCCTCGAAAAGAAAAGGGTACGAAGCATAAATATTGTCAATGGTCTCCCAAGTTGCATCCTCTGGATTATCTCCCCACTGAAGCTTCATCAACATGACTTTTTTATTGCGTAGCTTCTTAACTTCTGATCCAAGAATACATGTAGGAACTCGTCTGACTGTCGTCTCCCGTTCCACCCCTACTTCCTCTAATATAATCAGCTCAACAACATCTACGGTATCATGCAAGCACTTCCGCAAAAGAGAAATAGGGAAAACATTATGAACGCCAGATATTCTCTTTGGTAGCTTTACTCTATAGACCATTTGGCCAATCCTTTCTGTTATGGTAAATGGCCCTATAAATCTTGGCGCCAATTTCCCTATAGATCCGAAGCGAACCACATTCCTCAAAGGTGACACCATAATAAAAACCATGTCTCCCACTTCAAATTCAATGTTAGTATTTCTCTTGTCTGCGTAGGATTTCTACCTATCTTTAGCGGTCTTCATTAAGATCATTCTTCTCGGACATTTCTCTAACCATATCTAGTCCAAGTAATAGCCTTTCTGTAGATTTGCACCAACAATTTGGTGATTTACAGGGTCGTCCGTATAATGCTTCGAAGGGTGTCATGCCAATGCTAGCTTGATAACTGTTGTTGTAGCGTACCCTACTAAAGGAAGATGCTCTTCCCAAGTCCCTCCGAAGTCTAGGATACATAACCTTAAAAGATCCTCAAGAACTCTGTTCACCCTTTCCGTCTGTGCATCGATCTGTGGGTGATAAGCGGTGCTCAAACACAACTGTGTACCTAGAAACTCCTCCAAAATTCACTAGTGAAAATGGGGTCACGATCAGTTACGATACTGGAAGGTATCCCATGAAGACGGACTATCTCACGAACATAAACTGCTGCCAACCATGCTGCTGTCCTCTTGCTCTTAATCGGAATAAATGAGCGCTCTTAGTGAGTCTGACTACTAGAACCCAAATACTGGTATTGCCTTTCTTCGATCTAGGCAAATCATCTATGAAATCCATAAAGACGCTCTCCCATTTCCACTACGGAACCTCCAAAGGATGAAGTAAACCACCGGGCTTTTTTTGTTCAGCTTTGACTTGCTGACAAACCAGACATTGAGAAACAAACTCTGCCACATCTTTCTTCATCCTAGACCAAAAGAAAGCCCTCTTTATGTCTCTATACATCTTATCATCGCCTGGATGAATAGTCATCTTAGAATGATGGGCTTCTTTTAGGACTATCCTTAACAAACTCTCAGTTTGGGGAACACAAAGCCTTCCATCTCTTCACAACTACCCTTTATCGTCTATGGAATATCTATTGAGGTGACTAGAAGTCTCCCCTTTACTGAGCATATCCAAGATGTATGAAATCTGTAGATCTTCTCGCAGTGAAGCTCCTATCTGATCCATAAGAGTAGGTCATATCTCTAGCAATGTAAACAAACTAAGCAAAAACTCGGTGGAGGATCTAATGTCAAAAGTCGATATGAACTCCAAGATTTTCCTCTCCATAAACAGAGGACTTAAGGCCATCCTCTGCCTACTCAGTGCGTCTGCTACCACATTACCCTTGCCAGGAGTATAAGCAATCTTGAAGTCAAAAGAAGCTAGGAACTCCATCCATCTTTGTTGCCAAGAATATAATGATGCCACGTCTTATATGCGAATACTATGGCAACTAGCTCTATGTCGTGGGTAGGGTAGTTCTGCTCATGAACCATTAGTTGTCAACCTCTATAACATAGTACCTTTCTCTCTTGCATCAGAACCGCACCAAGCCCTGTACCACATGCGTCAGTGTATACTGTAAACACTTTATTCCCATTGGGCAAGGTCAAGACTAGGGCTGCTATTAGTGCCCTCTTCAATCATTGGAAAACAACATCACAATCTATATCTCATGAAAACGCCAAATTCTTCTTCGTCAGTATGGTGAGTGGGGCTGATATCTTTGCGAAGTCCTTAATGAACTTCCTATAATAGCCTGCCAATTCGAGAAGCTTCTCATGTCCGTTGCATTCTTAGAAATTTTCCAACCTTGAAATACAACTACCTTTGCGGGATCTACCGCTATCCCATCTTTGGAGACCACATGCCCTAGAATTCTCACCTTTTTTCACCAAAAATGGCACTTGGAGAACATTGTCTTAAGCTGATGTGCTCGGAGAGTTTTCAAAACTTCTCTCAAATGTTGGGCATGCTCTTCCTTGCTCTTTGAGAAGATCAAGATATCATCAACAATGACCATGACGAACTTATTTAGAAACTCCTGAAACACCCTACTCATCAGATCAAAAAAATAGGCTGGTGCATTTGTCAACCCAAAAGGCATAATGAGCCATTCAAAGAAACCATCTGGAGTCCTAAAACCGGTTTTGTCTATACTATCCTCGGCCACCCTCAACTGATGAAACCCCATTGCCAAGTCTAACTGAGAGAATACTGATGCACTAACAAGCCAGTCAAACAAATCATCTATCCTCAGGAGTGGGTTCCTGTTCTTCTAAGTGAGTTTGTTCAACTCTCTATAGTCAAACCATAAGCGAAGCGAACCATCCGCCTTAGTTGCGAATACCACTGGAGCCACCCATTCATATATGCTTCGCCTAATAAACCCTTTGTCAAATAGCTCCCCTACTTGCTTACTAAGCTCCCTCCTTTCCCTTGGAGACAAATGGCGCATATGTAATGCAACTGGCTTTGCATTGTCCACTAGATATATAAGAAAATTGATCTTGCGCCTTGGAGGTAAGCCCCATACCTCATCAAAAACATTAGGATAGTTATAGACTACTGGTACAGATCGCAGATCAACGATAGATGCATCTAGAGACTCTAGGAAACTAAGCATGACAGACCCTTGCGGGTCACAAGAAATATCAAAGGTCCTCCCATGGCAAGTCAAAATTCTAACGACCCTCCTCTCACATTCCAGAATGGCACCATACATGGTTAGCAAATCCATCCCTAGAATAAAACCATAGCCCATAAAACGAAGCACATATGCGTCGTAATCAAACTCGACGCCTAACACAGATATTCTCAAACCCCGACAAATCATGGAAAAATGAGTCGAACCACCAATGAGGTTTGAGACAACTACGGGATCCACTACAATACTAGTATTTAGGTGCAGAGACTCAATAACAGAACTAGATATAAATGAATGTGAAGCTCCAGAATCAAAAAGAGTTCTAATAGGATGACTGGAAAGAGAAATCCACGGAAACTTTCCTACCTCTATCTGGAGCACTGGTCGCGAAAGCATGCACTTGCCCTCCAGAAGATCCTATCCTTTGACCTTGTCCCTGTTTCTTCAGGAACTCCTTAGCAAAGTGTCCAACCTCCCCACAACTGAAGCAAGAATTCTTCCTTCTTTTGCAGTCCTTGATCAAATGACCCTCTCGCCTAAAATTGTGACACTTCCTCTTATTCTTAGGTTCGTCATTCTTTCCTCCCTTTTTCTGTTGTTGTTATTGTCCTTTCTTGGGCCATACTTTCTTATTTTATGTTTCCTTAACCTTAACTTCCTTCTTGTCGCTTTTGTCTTCCTCCTGCATCAAGGCCATGTCAACAAGCCTTTCAAAAGTTGCTCTCGTCGGAATATGAGACATAGCTAACCCATGAAGGGGTTCACTCAGCCCTTTAACAATCTTTAACAGTCATGTTTCCTTGCTTGAGTACCAAGAACCTTTCTGTTTGCATGCTTTTCTCAGCTTGAGAAAGAAACTACAATTCAAACCTTTGTCTAAAATCATCCCAAGTTTACACCGGATGCCCTGCTTGTGTTACTTCCCACCAGAACGAAGCTTCACCTTTTAGTATCCAGGAGGCTAGCTGAATCTTCCTACGACCGTCCACATCGAAAATTCCAAACAAGTCCTCTGTCTCCTTGAGCCAATTCTTTGCCTCTACGAATGTCTCGGTTCCACGAAACGGCTTTCCTTCCATGGCACAAAAATCTTTGCAGATCTTAGAGAAGTTATCTGCACACGGAGGAGGAGGAGGAACGACGGGTGCATCTGGGGGAGGAATGTCATCTTGACCACCGGCGGGTGTCGTGGCCTCTAAATACCAATGGAACCAGCCTGGTATCGTAACGCCCTCAGGAATATTAGGTTCCTCAGACATGCTGAAAAGAAAAGGAAAGAGATTCAGACAAAGGATCAAAAGATATTACATATGGCTCTGGGGAATATGTTTTTCAAAACAGACTTTTCTTTTTGAAAATGCTTTCTTTTAAAACCTTTTTGGAAATAATCTTCAAAAACTTTTACCTATTCTGGTAACCTTCGGCTCTGATACCAAGTGTGACACCCCACGTCTGTTAATGTCACTCATTAAGAGAATGCATTAAGTTTCGTGAAGCGTTATAGGTAAACAAAAACAGAAACATTATAAGATAGATATAAAATAGAAGCGGAATTAAAAACTTTATTAATCATAAAGCATCGTGGTTCAAAACATCATATGTCTGAAGATACATAAACCCAGTACATCATCAAAACATCTATTTTACACTTAAAACATAAGAGTACAAAAATAAAAGAAGCATAATTCCCCAAATAAAACATAGCCATAGTAGATAAGAGCTCGAGCAATACATCTAAGCAGCTCTAGCATAATGATAGCATAATCCTTATCAAGCTTGAGTATTCCCACCCTGAGAACCTTGGGGAGGGGGGAGAACGAAAGAGAAAGAAGAGGAAATAAAATGGGTCAGACATTAAGTCTGGCGAGTCCAATTACTTTTGGCAAATAAATAAGTAAAAGTATCAAGACAGGCATATAAAGTGGATAAGAAAGTTAACATCATAAAAGACAAGTATGACAAGTAAACAAGATAGAGTGTAATGCGCTTCTCTAATAATTCCTCTGCACCGATACTGGTATAACCTGAATGAGATGATCCTAACAACTATAAGATGGTAGACATAGGCGTACTTTCTGGTGAGAGGTTTTAACCCCATACAATCAACAGGCAGCCGAATAACAGGCTCTAAACTTACCAGAGTCTAGATGTACCCTAACTACTACTCTAATCGATCAGCTCCCTACTCTGTAGATAACCTATGCTGGCCCCACAGTACGATGTATCACTCCCTAAAGTGGCAAACCTCCATTTCCCGAATATTCACAACCATATCTACTAATGTCACAACCTCTTATTTTCCCGAGAAGGCGGAGTCATGCATGCACATGACCCCGATGGAATGCGCCTTTGAACACCGTCCCCACTTTTAGATCTCTTACAATCAGCCCAGTAAGCGTGCCCTGACTCTGATCTAGTTCGGAGTACTCGTTTGCTACTTATATATGGGTTACTGACTGAAACGGGTCCTACACACAAGATGATGCAAGCTCTCCCTTTTGTCTTGCATCCCCACACTAGTTTTTCCATAGATAATGCATACCTACTGGTGTCATAAAATTGCATAACCCCAACAGGTTAAATCTGTGGGCCTATATACAAATATTAGCCACCCGCCCCAGATTTACTTAACCCACCCACTGTTTCGAAAAAGTTTACTTAACCCCTAATCAAGTTCATGTTCATACAATCCTTATGGATTCATCTAGGTTAAGTATTCCAATTCATTACCATGTCCATTTATGGATATAATATTCTAGACCTCCCACATTAAGCCTAGCACTTGTGGATGCTGGATATGCCAGTTGCTTCCGGGAAGACTTCTTCCACAAGTCGGGCTTAACCTTGTGTCTTAGCACGTCTTGTGTTTGTGCACCTAGACCCCTTACATTAGATTCAACACTTTTGGTCACTGGATATACCGGGCGGTTCCGGGCGGACTTCCACCACAAGTGTAATCTAACCACGTGTCTAGGAACGGTTACAGTTTCAAATTACTGTAATCCTAGGCAATTCCATTATTAACCAAATTTACCTATGTCATTCTAGGTTTTCATGCCCATTTTCCCAAGTTATGATCATAATGAACCATATGCCTCAATTTCATATTATTACACTTTATTCAAGTTATGCCCAAATTTCCCATTTACAAGTTATGCCCAATATTAATGTTTTCCCTTGTTCCCAATCTAACGTATTCGCATATTTCAGCGGCATGCCTAGGCTCAAAGGTAGCATGGATATATATAAATAAAAGGGAAAAGATAGAGGGAAAAAGGACAGAGATGATCATACTAACAAGGTTGACATGTAACGACATAAACATATAATGACAAGATGAGCATATAGGATGAACATGTGACAATAGTACTAATTCCAACATAATAGGGACTGGCATGATGTGATCTAAATAGTGATTTAGATGTCCGAATAATAACAGATCTGATTTTTCCATAAAAATAATAGAACATGTATAATGTGATCTAAATAGTGAATTAGATCTACAACCAAAGGTAGATCTGACATGATAAAGGTTAAGATCTAAGTCATAGTCATGTGAGGATATCATAAATACACAAGTTATAACAGATCTGATATGATTTTAGCAGTCACAGGAATAGATCCAAGTTATAGTCATATCAAGTTTTACTTTTTAATTCTTTAGATCTAAAAGTAACGTAACTCATAGTGTTTGGATCTAGAAAAATAGAGAAGGGATTGCTAGCGATGAATCACAGATCTAAGCTTGAATAACATGATTGCAGAAGAAGAAAAAGGCTTGATTTGATTTGGGCAGAGGTAGCATCTAGTTCTCCATTATTTTTGGTGCGAAAAACATGAGAAATGAGGACATATATATAGCTGCTATCCCCAAACCCTAATTTCCACGTTTTCCCTAGAGGGGTCAACCCATGGGTCGACACCCCCTTGAGGGGTCGACACCTCCCTTAAGGGGTCGACACCTCCCTTAAGGGGTCGACACCCGTGGGTGGGTTATTTCCCGCTCACCTCACTTCTGCGTGATTTGAACTTTTTTGACTAAAATTTAAATTTCTGGACTATATATATGTATATATACCCTTCTTCCGCGTATGCAAACTTTGAACCTTTATAACTTCTTCATATAGTGTCTGTTTTACGCAAACTAGGTGTCTATTTTTACTAGAATTTTGAGACGAACGCAATGGCACATTCTGTTTCCTTTAATTCTAAATATTAAATTAATTATTCTTTAATTTGTCCTCTTTAGTGTTGTTAAAATTACGGGGCGTTATAGAGATTTCATCAAATCAAGAGGTTTTAAGATTTTTCTTCACTGTTCGGATTCGTGATTCATCATTTGAGCCAAATCGAAGGTTAGAAGAGTGATAAGCATCTCTCACACAGATTCAATCAAGTATACGGGTTGTTTGATCGTAGTTTCATCATTTTAAGTTGTTTTCACCTAGAGCTACATTATGGTAAGTATATTTTCATTTGAATCACCATAGGATCTAATCTAGTAGCTTAAACATGTAATTATTATGTTAATTCATATGTTTATGCAAGTTAGATCCAATGTTTTTACTTTATGCATTGATTTATCATGATTTTTGGTGAATTTTATATGATTATTGATGAATAATTGTCACTTTGACATTGTTAATGATTTCATAAAGTGTTTATGGTTGAATTGGATGATTTGGATGAATTATTCACATCGATGTGTCGTTTGGTGATGATTTGGTCAAAATTGGAGCTATTTTTTATCAGATCTAGATTCGGGTCGTTTTTCCTTAGGTCAGGTAGTTTTATGGACTTGACAATTTGGTGGACCGGGAAAAGTTCTGGAGCATGGATCGGGCAAAGTTCTGGAGCATGGACCGGGCAAAAATTCTGGAGCATAGATCGTTATGCCTTAAATGGAGACAGGGGGATGAGCTTTGGGTCGTTGGAGCAGGTCATTGGGGGTGTATGAAAGGCTTCGGGTCGTTCTGCCAAACTTATGTCATTCGAAGGCTTTAGGTTATGGTCCCCATAGGTTGGGTCGTGCGAGTGTATAAAGGCGGGTCAAGCTGAGTGGATCGCTGGCACCAGATCATGGTGCATTGGGTCAGCCGAAATGTGGTAAGGCGGATCAGCTATTGTATCAGGTCGTTAAGGAGGATGTCAGGTCGCTCACGACCTCGAAGAGTCGGGTCATGGGAAGATTAGAACGACCTGGTGATAGGTTGGTTTCAGGGAAGGACGACCTGACTGATGTGGACCATAATTGATGATACTTTTGGTTCGAGAATGAATGTGACTTTGAAGTGCACTCAAAGGGGAATGTCAAAGAGATGTAATGTGTTCGTTGATCGTCGTAATGCAATGAATGTGAAAACGACTCCTGGGAGGTGAGTTCGTGGATAATGGTTGCTCGGGAATTGAACTTGAGCTCATGAACAACTAGATGGGTAGAGATATCGAAGGCTAAGAAATTAACGTTGTCGTAGGCTCTAGCGGATTCAAAGTAGGGGTATAATGGGGACGTCCAAAAGACTAAAATCGACTGGTCGAGTACTCTGGGTAGCTCGACGGGTCTAGATACGTTTCATCGTATGGCGTATGGAGTTTTACTAGAGATGGATTTAGCATTAGCCCTCGAAAATTGATGGAAAATTGTTTAGTCGGTCATACGATTAACGATGGTTTCAAAGCGGATTGGCGGTGATAGCCAGCGTCATGAGTGATGATTGTTTTTTTTGTATTGTCTTATATAGATTATTCGATGTCAGAGGAGATATCTCTTGGGTGCTTGTCTGATGTTAGTTTAGGCCTTCGGGGCTTGTCCTTGAGAGATGTCGATATCGATTAGGATGGTCTATACTTGATAAATGATTGTTAGATGTATTATCCATTCTAAATTATTGTTTTGTAAAGTCTATCACTGTCGGATATGGGGAAGATGAGTTTGGGTTTCTTCTCCGGTATTAGGGTAGATTGATTGGATAATCTACCTATTCTCATATACTTTGTTAATGATTTTAGATAGTTGTTTTATCGCTCATTAAGACTGTTGTTTGACTCAAGATTTTTTGTTTTCTCTTATTTCCTTGGGTTGTTCATTCGATTTTTGGATGGGCAGACTAAGTAGCAGGGGATAGGTGATAGATCTTGATGATGATGATGTTGCTATGCGACGACGAGCAGGAGGCTGACGTATTATTTTCTACTATCTAGTATATGTCGTTTCCCTTGTTGGATGTTTATCTGAGTGCTTGTAGTGAGGCTTATTGTACATACTCTTATAGTGCTTTCCCATGGTTGTAATGGATATTTCAATGGAGTTTTGAAAGGGTTTAAGATTCTGCTCAATTCTACTTCACTATTATTACCTGTTGTATATGTTCTATTATATCTTATCCTTGCATTGTGAGTTATACGAAAAGTCTCGCTTGTGTTATCTTACCTTGATGATCGTCCATGGTTGCCTGGCACATCATTCAGTGCATTATTCCTCTTGTTTAGTGTGTGAGTTATGGGCGGTCGTCACACAACACGTCTTAGCTCATCAGAATCTACCACATAGCCTCGCTGCCCTTAAAAATCGAGCGACCCAGTAAGCACTGCGCCTTGTAAAAAATAAATGAGTGTGAAGCTCTCATGTACATGAGGTCGTCGCATCCAAAATCATTCGATTTTATTAAGTTTTCAATTTTATATAAATTGTTGAAGAATTATTGTGGTGGAGGCTATTTTTTCTGATGAAAAGTCAATAGGTTTTAGGAAGGATGAATGGTTGTTTACAGGTAAAGAGGAGTTAGATATTTTATAATATTATATTCACTTAATTTTAATATCGGGTGTTGTAAGCTCGCATGATCTCGTACTACGTCCGATTGCCACAAAAATTGACATCCTGCTATATTTCAATATTACGGACTCGATGAAACCGGTTTCATCGAATTCAGAGACTATTTGAAAAACTCCTATTTTAATTTCAAGTTGTAAGTTGATACGCGTTTATATCGTGCATGATCTCATAATAACTCTAATTAACTCGAAATTTGAAATCTGACAATAAATAACCATTATGGATTTTATAAAATTGGTTTCGTTGAAACCCGAGATCGTTTGAAAATTGGCTATTTTCAAGTGTTAAATTAAATCGACAAAATATAAATCGACTTCAAACGATTAAATCCATCAATAATAATTTATTATCATTGTATATATTCAAATAGGATTTAAATTAATTATTAGAATGGTTTCTAATTCATTTTAACTTAGAATTCAATTATTTCTCATTTCCATATTACGATAATTAGATATATTCAAAATTAAATCATATTTCACTTATTAAATCGATATTTATATTGTCAATTCAACATTGAAAACAAATTTAAATGTTTGAAGTTAAATGGCTAGAAATTCGGGTCGTTACAATAACGTACATGGATATGCAACAGTTTATGATTTTTAGATTTTAAATGGTAGCTAGGGGTAGCGACTATGGAGTGGTGGTTATCAGGGATGAGCATTATTTGGTTAAAACCAAACTAATTTAGTTTGGTTGGTTTGGCTTTGAAATTAGATCGGTTTATAATCGATCCAAAAAAATATATTTAATTTGGTTATCGATCTAACCAAATTAATTGAACTTTTATTTTACTTTCAAACTTATCGATATTATAATAATTATTTTTGGTTAGTTTAATTATTCAAGTAAATTTTAATCATCACATATATGTCAAAATTACATTTAGAAAGCATAAGAATCATAAATAATACTTTAATCGCATATTTATCATTTATTTAAATTACATCAGATATTACAATTATATTGTAAAACATTTTTAATTCGGTTATGTCGGACAACCAACTGAGCTAACCAAACTTATTTTGGTTGGTTCGGTTTGGTTTCAAAATGCACTAAATATCTTTATCAAAAAACATATGTAAATTAGGTTCATCTTTTACGAAAATCATCAAAAAACATCAAAATTCAACGTAAAATGCTTTCAAATATCAAAACATAATTTATTTTGTAATCATCTTTGCATTTATATAAGAAAAGTAAAAAAATTTGTATCAAAAAAACATCACGGTTAAAGAAAACTTACAGGAATAAATGCAGTTTTTTGAAAAATTGCATAACTTAATGCAGTTATAACTAATAACTGCATACCTTTACCCAATTTTTCATGAATGCTTCAGAAATTCAAATTAAATATCTACGCTTATTGAACATCATCATATTTATTGTAGAAAAACCATCAAAACTTGATCTGAAGCGAATACAAGCACAACAGGCTCACTTTCATGAAAAATGCAAATTTATTGAATAATTACAAACATATTTGTTGTTTTTCGTTCACATCTAATATTCGTACTTCAATGAAATTTTGTAAACATATATGCAAATATCAAAGCAATATTTGAAAATACGTTTGTTTTTTTCCACAATAAGTGCAAACATTTATATATATTTTTTTATTTCATCATTTTAATATTTACAATTTTATGAATTTTTTAGACATTGAAATCAAAAAACACGAAAATATGGTTGTTTCAGTAAATTAAAAATAGTGGCAAGCTTTACAATAAACATAAAACAAGAATGCACTTTACAGTACGGATGATTTTAAGGATGCTACAATATTTTTCACTAATAAAAGGGTTGTATGATTCGAGCTGGAAAACTAATCAATAAACAGTGGATTTAGTTTTTCATTGCCAAATCATATTAAACTTAATTAGGATTCCTTAATTACAACTAAATTTTAATTTATTTTTACAGCTAACTTTTAATTTAGCTTAAATTTGAAGGTAGCGAAAAGTTCAAAAGTCAGTACCATGCAATTGCACTTACAAATCAAAAATTTACGATGTGTTTGATTTGTAATTTTCAATTTTTTTAAATGATAAAACACATTGGTTTTGCAGAAATATTTATCAAAAAATGGTTCTAGCACATAAAATTGAATTTTTTTTCCAAACATTTCCATTCATCTTCTTTTTCCACCCTCCTCACCACTTTGTAAGTCATCCACTCATTCTACACTTTTTGCAGATTTACTGAGAGATTAGAGGTCTGACATCTCAAGCAAATCTGCCTGGTTTATTCTTTTTTGTCTGACATCTTGTCTTATTTGCTGGCACCTTTGGTGCTTACGGAATAAGGCCATCTTCGACGAATCGCCTATGTACCCACCCACTATCATTCAGAAGGTAAGCAACGATGTGTTTCTAGCCTTCTGAAGTAGGCCTTTCAAAGGAGAGATGGGCTTTTGCCCTATTCGGTTGGCGTGCTCTTTCGATATCACTTCTAGTTACCCGGCTCCGCGTTCGGGGATGGTTGAGTTTTTATGCTTATGTTATTACTTATATCTCCACTTCACCCCTTATAGGTCTTACGTTGTTTTCTAGTCGTGCATGTGCTTAACTAGGCTTGGTTGGTTTGTCGGCGCTGGTCTTCTAGCTGGGAGCAGGCAGGCATCGTCTACAGTTCAGTTAGCTTTTCGGTCGCGCTCGCCTTGGAATCCTTGGGGTTGGTGCTTTTGATGTTCCCCGCTGATTTGATTCAGATGTGCTTGGTGGTTCTCTTTTGTTACGCGTGTTATGTTGGCTTTGTCTTCCTGGCCTTTCACATTTGATTGAGGAGGACATCAGCTTGCTGCTTTTGCTTCTCTTGTAGCCTGTTTTTGTTCTTTTATCCTTCGATTGGTCTGTATTTGTTTTACAGATTATGTAGCCATTATTAACTATGAATCTGTTTTTGTACGCTATTGGAGAAAGACATTTTTCTCCATATTCGGTATATAGTTATTATTATTATTATTATTTTGAAAAAAAAAAATTGAACAAATAAAATGTAAAATTCCATTTTCAAGTCAAAGAGATCCTTAAGTCTATTAGTTTTATTTTAGTCATCTACCTACAAGGATTTGCATCAATTTCTATAAATTATGAATTAATTACAAACTAAATATTCGAATACAATAAATATATTTGTCTTGATCTTTCCATGTTAACTTATTTTTTTACTCTATAATCATTATAAGTGAAAATATAACAACGAAATAAGAAAGTGACTGCTCTATCAGTGACTCTAAACCGTAATAGAATAATAAGCAAGGAACGAAAAGATAAACAATTTTGGCGATACATATCAATGATATCACTGTTGAACTTTAATTATACGTTTCTTTGTTTTATATTATCTGGAACAAACCATCCCTCTGGTCAAACTATAAATTCACTAAAGGAGTAGAGACTTGAAGTTGAATCAATATCATCCTCAACAGTGTAGAAACATGAAACATAAAGTAGACAAAGCACTATACCGTTTTGTTCTTTATATTTGTCCATTTTATCAATAACAAGTATAATTTAGTACATATAGTTTCATACTGTTTGTAGTATATAACTTCGTCCTGTGAACAAATTATAATGTCGCTCAAACGCAAAACTGGAACTCGCTTTTCTAGCAGAAGTATGATTTGAAGTAAGAATATATATATGGAATTTGTTCAACTGAAATTATAAAGCAAGATATGAAAAATCTTTCCAGGATACCATAATCTGATTATTTTATGTAGTCAATTATAGCTCAAAAGATCCTCCATTGCCATATCTACAGTGGAAACTTTTCCGTATAGAATAACTTGCAACGCTGTAAAGTCAGAGTAATAGGAAAAAAAAAAAAAAAAAAGCAAAGAAAATTAGTGAAACAAGCTTAGATCATAAAAAGTTCAAAATCATACACAGTAGATCTTAATTTAAGGCACATTTCATATACTAGCCATCATAAAGACAAATGATTGATCGACATCTATAGGAACAAAAAAAAAAAAAAAAAAAAAAAAAAAAAAAAAAAAAAAAAAAAAAAAAAAGTTCAAAAAGTTTCAGACATATGAATGGTTCATGAACTTAAGTAGTTAGAAAATCAACTTCAAACACTTTGGTGTGTCTGTTTTAAATTCAATAATGTACCTTTAAAGAACAATAAATATGCTTAACCTACACGAGACTAATAAAATAAACCCTCAAACAGCAGCAATCACTGTTTACTACGGGAAGTGTAGAATGGTAACTGGAAATAATTCTCCAAGCTACGTGTCTATTGATTAATTACCAATAGTACAAAACCCTAATCATATATACTATTATTATTTCAAAATAATAAGAATGTGCTAATCTTGCACTTGCCGGGGAGGGGGAGGGGGAGGAGGAGAACTAGTAGATCCCTCAACAAAAGCAGGAGAAGTTTTAACAGAAGTAGAAGCAGTTCTTTTTCTCTTCTTCTTCTCAATTGGGATACCTCTAGCCTTAGCCTGACTTTCCCTTACCTGTCTAAGATATATCCTTATAGCATGTGCAGCGAAAGGATTCGACTCGGGCGACCCATCGTTTTCCTCGTAGGCAGCCCTTAGCCTTCCGATAAGGGCATCGAGGGACCCCCAGGCCTGCTTCAAAGGGCAGGGGCAAGGCCCTGGTGGATTGGGCTGCCCAAAGAAAGGGCACCCAGGGAGGTGCACCTTGGTCTTGCCAAACTGATCTAGGTATTTCAAGAACTCGATGACGTGTGCTCCGCTGCATCGGGGTAGGGTCAATGGCGGCTTGTGGTTGGGTAGGTACTGGAGGAAGGTGTTCCAGTCTCTTCTCTTTTGCGACTCGTATCGGCTTAGTTGTGGTGGCTGTGATGACGGTGGCGGTGGATCACTTGGTTGTGGTGGTTCTTGATCCATGTTTAATATTATCTTTTGTTTTTTGTGTGCGAAGTTGAGCTGATTGATTAGGGTTCCTTCATTTGAGCTTTTTTCGCTGTTGTTGGGGCTTTTTTTTCTTCTTCTATTGAGAGTGTGAAGAGAGAGGGAGGCTGAATGACAAAACATAAGAATGTGCACTGAATGGGGGTTGGGATGGGACCTAGATGGAGTATGACTTGTTGAATTTTAGCTATTATTTTGTTTGGTGACTTTTTTAGCCTCATCGTTTTATATGCATGTTTATAAATTTTGTTTCGGGTAAATATTATTTTATTTGCATCTAATATTAGAGACTAATAAAGAAATAAAAAATAAGAATGATAGGATGTTAAATAAGTGCTTAAACAATAAAAGAAGTAATTAATTCATAAAAGAAAAAAAGATAAAAACAAAAAATAGGATATATATATATATATATATATATATATATATATATATATATATATATATATCATAGATTCATGTTTTCTGATATTGAAAACGCAAGACACGTTGTGATCTTATGAGAAAAGATACAAGGTAATCTGCAAGTTGACCTTCACTTGTTACTAGCAAATCGCGGGTATTTTGAGCTTTCTGATTTAGAAAAACAAGGACTTAAATTGCTACAGGAACTTTTCTTATAACAAAATCAGAAATAAAGACATTTACGCAAAGTTCCGAAATAGAAAGAATAAGAAATGGAAATAGACATTTTTCCTTTTTTGTCTTCTTATCTTATTTCTGATTACCAAGCATGAGAAATATAGAAGATATTCCGATTGAAGACGAATCACATAAATTGACAAATTATTCATTTTTATATGAGAGATGGTATGTCTGTCCTCTACTTCTTGACCTAACTTATAGAAGCTTGCAGATAAAATCTAGTTGTAATATTTTAATAAATAATGATTAGTAATGGCTAGGAAACTTGCTTTGAGAAATAGATTCTATTGAAACTTATGTGAGAATTGAATAAGTTATAAATATTGGGAGATGGCCAGTGTTGAAATCGAAATTGGATCACAACACCAAAGGTGCACTTAATGCACTTCACCAAATGGTTAGAAAATGAAGCCACGAAAAATAAAAGCAAGTAAAAAACACAAGAATTTTATAGTGGTTCGATCCAGAATAGATCTACGTCCACTTTGGAAGCGATTCCATTATCATACATGATATTACAAGATACAGTTCTCTTCCATCTTTGCTCATTTTCTCTTTTTACAATGATTTTCCTTACTTTACTCTCTTTAATGACTTGATTCTCTCTAATCCACCATGGAAACAGTTGGATCCTTATGAATGCGATGAGCACGGGAGTATACGTTCCACTGTTTGAGCACTTAGAGAATCATTGGTGAATCCATGGTGGATGAGATATGAATCAAATCTTAGAGATAGATTAATGGCGATTGGAGAGAACTTGATTGGAGCTTGAATGGATCTCTAATGGAGATTGGAGAAGACTTGATCAACTTGGCATTGGAGGAATGTGAATTGAGTTTGGAAAGCCATTAATGAAGCTTTAGGTGCTTGAGAGAGGTGGAAAATAGAAAATGACAGTCCTTCGGGGTGGCAAAAACCGGTCGCTTGAATGGTGGTGAAATGGGGTATTTATAGGTGAAGTTGGAGGTAGTGGCAAAACTGTAATTATGGTGTTCAAGGTAGGGGTTGTGCGTAGACGTATTTACAAAACTGCCACTGGACAGCTGTAGCCAGCTGTACATAGCTGTCATAATATGCACGACTAGGATATAACGAAAATGCCATCGAGTTTGCATGACCGACCTCTAAAATAGATGCACGAGCGCCCCCCCCCCCGGGTATTGTTATGTGACCAACCTCTCTATTATGCAAGCTTTGTCCTATTCAACAAAAAGGGGAACAACAATTACGTCTTTGCCATCCATTTATATTATTTTGCTGAGCCACTTATCTTTCCACTACTTAATTCATCGGTTAGACAAAGTGAACGACCGACCAGCAATCCAAGGTGCTCGACCGACGTTGCATGCTTGTGCTGCTTAACCACCAGACAATAATGCACTTATCGACCCTTCCTTCAGGAAGCTGCTCGACCACGTGAACTGATGGTGCTCAACCACACACTAAGGTGGTGTTCGACCTCTCCAACTAGGTGCGGTGCTCGACCTAGCTGCATGGTTTGCTCGACCCCTCAGTTTGATAGCGCTCGACCACGGCTCATAGTGCGAACGACCCAGAAGTGTGCTGAGCTGTCAACAGTTCATGGCCTGCTCTACCGACTAGCTTGACGACGTGTCAACTGACCTCTGCTCGAGCTGGATAAGTTGCTGACCATCCCTTATTGAATGGGCACTTGACCAAGCTATTATGCTCGACCAGAATACAATACAGCTCGATAGTGGACTTCTTGTTCAACATGGCATCGATGGTTCTCGAGTCAATATCTTAATGGATTATTGGTAACGGGTTAATATTTATCCCTTGGAGCTTGTATTTTTATATAAAATTTGGGCTTCGAAATTTAATGGGTCCCTATGTTGACGTACCCTTTCATTGGAATCGGCAATAGCTTGAGTCTGGATTGTTCATGTCTTAATGTGGCCAGGCACTTGAATGCTACAAATTTCAAATTTATTGCGCATTGACATTCAATCGTAGCTTTTTGTTCGCTATAAAGAATCATGCTTTGATCCTTTGACTTGGTGATCCCAAATGATCCAAGTGCAAAATTTGTTAGTCAAGTTTATACACTTCGTGGCACCTGTTCTATAATTAAAACAAGCACCTGCACGATTTTGGACTTATACTTTATTATTGATCGTTCACATCAATAACTAATTAGTTAATCATTAAAGAATGACTTATAGTGAATTTTTTGACTTGGATTGAATAACGTGCCTATACAGATCTATTATGTTTAACTATTTATAATTTTTCAAACATTGTCTTCACAGATACGATATTCTAATCCGAATTCACAACGATACTTGATTTCTACTAATCGATATGTTTACCGAATAAGGATTTCATGCCTTGCTCTTTTAGTGACTCATACGCTTTTGTACAACGGTTCATATTTCATGAAACGTGAACCTGTTCAGGTTGGAACTTCGATTTGAGTTTCCGAGGTCAGAACGATTATAGCCTTTGGATGGATTCAGAATTTTGAATTTGCTTTGACACCATGAATCATCCTGATATATATATATATATATATAACTTTGAATGTTCGTTTCATGACGACTTGCCCCAGTGCGTAATTATTGCTCAATCTTCTTTTATTGGAGCTTTGTAGATCAGGAAGCCTTTGAGTTACGAGATTCCAATTGGATTTCCCAGGATGATTGTAACAACCCGAATTTTAAACAACGTGTTAAGACAAGAATCAAGACGGAATTAAATTATAAAATCAGAATCTGGATAAATGGGTTGTGCCATTGCGTTTGTCTCGGAAAAATACGCGAAATAGAGTCCGAAATTTCGTAAATCGGAGTCCGTATGACCCAGTTAAGGCCCAACGAAGTTTCACGAAAATTCAAATCCGAAAACAGATTTGAAATTCAGCCCAGAAAGAGAAGGTGGGAAAATTCCCGCCAGACACACAGGGTGTCGACCCCTGGGTCGACACCCCTCCAGGGGGTCAACATGGGTGTCGACCCCTGGGTCGACCCCCCCCTGTAGAACTCCGACCTGGTGCACCTGCTTGTCATGTTGGCTCGGTTTTGGAGGCTTGTGACGATTTTTGAGGGTTCAGATCTATCCTAGGGTTTATCCTACGGCCTAAAACTACGCTAACATCCATAAAAAGACCCCTAGACCTAGCCTAACCCCTCATAATTCACTCATGCCACGAAGTGCTGCCCAAATGCCAAGTGAGCATGGCCTCCATCTCCAACTCCAAGGGACTATGCATGCAAATCGGATCTGAATCGAAAGGTGCAGGCTTGCTACACCAAATCGAGGCTCGATCAACGTTTCTACGGCGATTTCATGACGGTTCTTCATCAAAGGAGCCACCTTTCTTCGTCAAGACGATGCATGATCCTTCCCTAAGCCTCCCTACGTAAGTTCTAGCTACTTCTAGATCTAAACGGTAGTCTTAATGATGGCATGGAATAAAACGAGATTAAACTAAGTATGCTAGCCTATATGAACCTTGTCATGCCTCTTTTGCTTGAACCTAGGACTTTTGGCTATGCTTAGTGACTAGATCATGCTATTCATGTTATGATTAACCTAGTTTACCTTGCAAGTTTGAATCTTTATCTATGGAATGCTAGCATGAACCTTAGGGAACCATTTGACTTGTGAAACATTGGCAAAGATTTGACTTTGGGGCTTATGCATGCAAATGAACCCAAACCCCTTATGTATCACGCATGTTTGTGGCCAAATTCACTTATGATTCTATGCATGTTTGTGGCCAAATCCCCTTATGAAACTATGCATGCTCGTGGCCAAATCCCCTTATGAAACTATGCATGCTCGTGGCCAAATCCCCTTATGAAACTATGCATGTTTGTGGCCAAATTCCCTTATAATACTATGCATGTTTGTGGCCAATATGTTGGCATAATACCCTACTATGTGACTCGCTTCCACTTGGGTAGGAAATACGTTTGGGTAGCTTAGGAAAAATGTGGGTATGACATGAATAACTTGACATGGGGCTTACATGAGAACATGACATTCATGATACATTTAAATATGGTCATGACACGTGGGAAAACATGGAACTTGAACTAGACATGGGTGGGTTGTAAGTGTAATAAGACACTAGACCAAACATGAAAGTGGCCAACTCGAGGTTGGGTTGAGTTTGTAGCATAAATCTACCCGGACCCGCCCGGCTTAACTAGTGGCTACAAACAATAGGATCCAATGTGAGAAGTTGGTCATGTCGCGCTTAAGACCCGAGGTTAGACTAGGTTGTGGTGTAAAACTACCCGGACCCGCCCGGCTTAACTAGTAACCATAACAAGGTCTAATGTGGCGAGGTTGAGAGTGCATTAATTAAATTAATGCCACATGATAAGGTTAAGTAAATTTGACTAATGACACTTAACCGATATGACACGAATGGGTAGGTTAAGTGGGACCGGGCTTGATTTCTTAATGACACTTAACCATACAAGACAATTAGGGGATGGGGTTAAGTAATTTATGCTTAACTAATCCGACTTGGTAATTAGATGGGGTTAAGTAATTTACGCTTAACTAATCCGACTTGGTAGTTAGATGGGGTTAAGTAATTTAGACTTAACTAACCTAAACACGGTAATTAGATGGGGTTAAGTAGCCTACACTTAACTAAGCTAAACACGGTACTTCGATGGGGTTAAATTAAACACTTAACCAATCTAAACTTGGTAATTCAATGAGGTTAAGTAGCCAATACTTAACCAACTTAACAAGATAATTTAACGGGGTTAAGTAACTTATACTTAACCAATTATACATGATGTTTTGATGAGGTTAAGTAACCTATACTTAACCAATCTAATATGCGGACCTGATAGGGTTAAGTCATAAGACCTCTTAAATATACTTAACCATTATAATACGATTAGTGGATGGGGTTAAGTTAACCTATACTTAACCAATCCGACTCGATAATCCGATGAGGTTAAGATAATCTATGCTTAACCAATCTAACACGATAACCTGATAGGGTTAAGATAAACAAATATTTAACCAAATTGACTTGATGATTGAATAGGGTTAAGTCATGAGCTTCTTGGTATACTTAACCAACTTGTAAGGCTAGGTATTATGCTTGAACACTTAGCCAATCTAGACATGATTCATAGGCAGGCTAAGCCATGAACTTGAATAACAACACTTAACCCAATAGGCAAAACCCTAGTTAGAGGAACTAGGTAGAAAATCGTAGTTAATCAAGAGTAACAGGGAAATGAAGCTAAGTGGTAAACCTTAGTTAAGTATAACCAAGTAATAATTCTTAGCCAAGGACATGGGACTAGTTCATGAATAAATGAGTAACTCGGTACGGTAGGTCATCGCTTAAAACACGAGGAGGAGCAAATTATCTGACTTAGATAAAGGCTCCAACGAACTGGGTGACGAAGCGGTAGCTTCAGGGGACGTGAGGGTACTCTTGGTATTCCTCTGTGAGGTGGCAGATGGTCCATGAAACCCGGCCTCACAGAGGTTAAGGTCTACGATAGAAGAGCCAAGAGTATGCCTTGGTTGCTATGCGAGCGACCTAAAGACTGGGATGGATTAGCGTGGAGTCGACGATACTTGATTTTGCCCTGGATAGCGCGTCGCCAGCTACCTACCATCTTTAGTCAATCGTGTACGAGCGGAAAGGCATGGAACCCCCAACAGACCATGTTCTTGCTATCGAGTCATGGGTGAGGTTGGCCCATAGGAAAGTGGGGCTATAGTGGGGCCGGGAAGTGGTTATCATACATGATTTTTCTTGGATTGCCTTTCAGTAGTTGAGGGAGGGGTCACGTGGGACCATAGCCACGGGTACAAAAATAGACCTTGATATCTGCATCAGCAGACGACTTAAAGCTCCCGACCGAGTTCCGTATTTCTTGATTTGCCCTGGCACGCAACTCGGATGGCACATTGAGGAACATGTGCGTCTATACATGGAAAACGATTCACGATACATACGCGGGATAAAGGGCGCGGTTGACGGGTGGCATAATCCCTAGTGGTCCTAGGTGGCTTGAACCCAAACCGAGACACGGAAATGTTCATTAGGTAGCATAATCCCTAGTGGTCCTAGGTGGCATAAATCCTAAGTGAACACGCGATAGTTCATGATAAGAAAACATAACTAGATCAAGGGTAGCAGTCCAAAACAACTTCAAGGATAAAATGGTACTACGTTGAGGTGGTATAGATTTACATGGGAAAGCCCGTACGGCCTACGGCAAAGGACTGAACTCATACATGGAAAGAAAAATACAAGTTGGGAAAACCTACATACGTTATATATTAGGTTGACATGGACCATTACATGACATTGGGCAAGGGACAATTGTAGTTAACACATGACGCGGGTTGGGATACTAGTACGAGAGGTGCAGAGCAAATATACATGATAAATACGCTGGGATGGTATACGTGATAGACACCATGGGGTGGTATACAGGATAGATACCTTGGGATAGTATATAGAAACCTAACAATGTGATACCCTTATTTATCTTGACACCGTAGTTTATCATGATACCTTAGTTTATCTTGCTACAGTAGTTCATCCAGTTATCTTGGTTTAGCTTATCTATCTTGCCGTCATCCTTATGTTTACTTTCAGTTTATGCATGTCATGTTACCTTTACCTGTTTTTATACTGGAAGTAGATAGGACTTACCAGTCTTTATGACTGACCCCGTTTTCTTTCGCCTCTTTCTCTTCCGTTTCCCCCCCCCCAGGTTTTCAAGGAGGAAATAATGTTGTTTAGTTCAGACCTCTTATGCTTGAAGGTCATCATGTATAGCTTGGTCTTCTCTTGGCTATGGTTGCTTCACCGCTTTACTTTGGGGAATAATTTATGAAAAGGTTTTATGCTTCTTTACTATTGCAAGACAGGTTTTGATGTATTCTGATGTAAAAGGCTTTAGACCTTATTTTATAAGGTAATGAAATTTGTTTTACTTCCGCTGTTTTATATATGTTCTGTGTTGTAATATTTCTGTGCCTGTTTACCTCGATAATGATTCACCAAACCTAGTGCATTCCCTTTGTGAGTGACCCTAGCGGAGGTGGGGTGTTACATTTGGTATCAGAGCAGAAGGTTACCAGACTGGGCAAAAAGTTTTTAAAACCTTCTGAGAACTATTTGAAAAACCGTTTACAAAGAAGCATTTTTCAAGAAAAGTTTTTAAAGGTTATTCCCCAAAAGCCATTAGCACTATCCTTTGATTCCTTGATTGAATCTCTTTTCCTTTCTTTCCTCCATCTGTAGTCACAGTAGTTCTAACTGTGACTAATCTTTGTCTAGCCACATAGGTGTTTTCCGTACGATGGAGGTGGTTCTCGAGAGACCTGTTGCCATGGTACAAGGAAGGATAATAAGAGTAAGGATAAAGGACGCGAGCTTAAGGATAAGCAACTTGTTGGTATGGCTTTGTCCATCAAGGAGGACAAGGACATGATCATCGGAGAGGGCAATTGTACGCTCCCATTTCTAGGGTACCTAAAAGAGATGGTACCGTTTCTGATAAAGGTTTAGTCTTTCTTTTCTATCCTCCCGTCCAGACTTTGTTTCGATCATCGCATCAATTAAGTCTGCTTCGATAGTTAAGTCTCTGCACCTTAGTACTAGCATGGTAGAGGATCCCAATTTTTGTCCCAAAAATCTGGTTGGAAAGTTGGTCCATTTCTTCATGACTTGTTTGGATTTGAGAATGACATGTCTCAGCTACGGATGGATTATAGGGATAATGTGGTCACCCAATAAGGGGTACCATTCTCGGTTTTGGAAAGAGGGTAGTTAGACTCTCGACTCACCTTGGTGATACCCTCGAAGTCTCGTGTAACCTTTTGGGTTCTGTCATGGTTAGTTACCTAGAATCTCGGGATGCAGTTGTCGGTAATCCGTACGAATAGAATTCGCCGCTAAGGAGGATGGTTCGTTTCGTTTATGCATGAGTTATGGGGATCACCCTAGTAAGTACTCTTGGCAACATGGATTGGCATCGTCAAACGAGATCCAGAATTCCCTAGTGAATTTTGGAGAGCTTGCATGAGTAAGTGGATACGTTTGAGCCAAGTATACTAGGGAAAGGATAAGTGAAAGTGGAATAAGAGGCGACAACAAAACGAGTTCTAACTCATATCTTGGAAATAGGAATCAAGGAGCTACAAAATCATGGAATTAAAAAGATGGTCAAAGCACCGAGGAATTAAGCTCAAGGAAACGCGACTTAGAAGACTTAAGGCTGGACACGCGCATCGTACCTCTTTTTAAAGAGTGTATCCTTGATCCCTGGTTTTTCCTGTAGAGCTTGCTCGCATGTTATCTTTTGGTGAATATCCTCTCGGTCCTGTTTCTGTTACAAACCCCGTAAGGAGTTTGTCTTGTTTATCTCCTCGATCCTAGCGTGAGAACCTTAGGTAGAATCCTATGGATGTAAACATGTATTTGAAACATGTTATGATTGATATGGTTGCAAATGGTTGCAAGTGGTTGCTCGTGGATGCGCGAATACACATTAGACACTAGATTGACGCGGTCACGTTTCATGTTGCATATGCACGAGTATTTATACTTGTTTATGGATGAAATCGAATGTGTTGTCATGTGGATGTTGCATGTGGATGAATGTTTGTGCACGCATATAGTACTTATATGACTAGGACTATTTGCATACATGTTGGACTCATGGCACTAAACATATTTTGCATTAGAAGATCATTCAGGCCTGATCATTAGCATTAGCTAAGGAACATATACACACACTTTCTTGCATGTGTTCATAAAGCATTAGAAGCCCTTTAAGGACCATGGTTGCTTGTGGATGATGTTTTGAGTAGATGGATATGGATGGTAGGATATATTCTTCCTAACTTGGAGATTTCGGGGACGAAATCCTTAAAGGAGGGGAGAATGTAACAACCCGAATTTTAAACAACGTGTTAAGACAAGAATCAAGGCAGAATTAAATTATAAAATCTGAATCAGGATAAACGGGTTGCATCATTACGTTTGTCTCGGAAAAATACGCGAAATAGAGTCCGAAATTTCGTAAATCGGAGTCCGTATGACCCAGTTAAGGCCCAACGAAGTTTCACGAAAATTCAAATCCGAAAACAGATTTGAAATTCAGCCCAGAAAGAGAAGGCGGGAAAATTCCTGCCAGACACACAGGGTGTCGACCCCTGGGTCGACCCCCCCCCCTCCAGGGGGTCGACATGGGTGTCGACCCCTCCCCAGGAGGTCGACATGGGTGTCGACCCCTGGGTCGACCCCCCCTGTAGAACTCTGACCTGGTGCACCTACTTGTCATGTTGGCTCGGTTTTGGAGGCTTGTGACGATTTTTGAGGGTTCAGATCTATCCTAGGGTTTATCCTACGGCCTAAAACTACCCTAACATATATAAAAAGACCCCTAGACCTAGCCTAACCCCTCATAATTCACTCATGCCACGAAGTGCTGCCCAAATGCCAAGTGAGCCTGGCCTCCATCTCCAACTCCAAGAGACTATGCACGCAAATCGGATCCGAACCGAAAGGTGCAGGCTTGCTACACCAAATCGAGGCTCGATCAACGTTGCTACGGCGATTTCATGACGGTTCTTCATCAAAGGAGCCACCTTTCTTCGTCAAGACGATGCATGATCCTTCCCTAAGCCTCCCTACGTAAGTTCTAGCTACTTCTAGATCTAAACGGTAGTCTTAATGATGGCATGGAATAAAACGAGATTAAATTAAGTATGCTAGCCTATATGAACCTTGTCATGCCTCTTTTGCTTGAACCTAGGACTTTTGGCTACGCTTTGTGACTAGATCATGCTATTCATGTTATGATTAACCTAGTTTACCTTGCAAGTTTGAATCTTTATCTATGGAATGCTAGCAAGAACCTTAGGGAACCATTTGAATTGTGAAACATTAGCAAAGATTTGACTTTGGGGCTTATGCATGCAAATGAACCCAAACCACTTATGTATCATGCATGTTTGTGGCCAAATTCACTTATGATACTATGCATGTTTGTGGCCAAATCCCCTTATGAAACTATGCATGCTCGTGGCCAAATCCCCTTATGAAACTATGCATGCTCGTGGCCAAATCCCCTTATGAAACTATGCATGTTTGTGCCCAAATTCCCTTATAATACTATGCATGTTTGTGGCCAATATGTTGGCATAATACCCTACTATGTGACTCGCTTCCACTTGGGTAGGAAATACGTTTGGGTAGCTTAGGAAAAACGTGGGTATGACATGAAAAACTTGACATGGGGCTTACATGAGAACATGACATTCATGATACATTTAAATATGGTCATGACACATGGGAAAACATGGAACTTGAACTAGACATGGGTGGGTTGTAATTGTAATAAGACACTAGACCAAACATGAAAGTGGCCAACTCGAGGTTGGGTTGAGTTTGTAGCATAAATCTACCCGAACCCGCCCGGCTTAACTAGTGGCTACAAACAATAGGATCCAATGTGAGAAGTTGGTCATGTCGCGCTTAAGACCCGAGGTTAGACTAGGTTATGGTGTAAAACTACCCGGACCCGCCCGGCTTAACTAGTAACCACAACAAGGTCTAATGTGAGAAGTTGAGAGTGCATTAATTAAATTAATGCCACATGATAAGGTTAAGTAAATTTGACTAATGACACTTAACCGATATGACACGAATGGGTAGGTTAAGTGGGACCGGGCTTGATTTCTTAATGACACTTAACCATACAAGACAATTAGGGGATGGGGTTAAGTAATTTACGCTTAACTAATCCGACTTGGTAATTAGATGGGGTTAAGTAATTTACGCTTAACTAATCCGACTTGGTAGTTAGATGGGGTTAAGTAATTTAGACTTAACTAACCTAAACACGGTAATTAGATGGGGTTAAGTAGCCTACACTTAACTAAGATAAACACGGTACTTCGATGGGGTTAAATTAAACACTTAACCAATCTAAACTTGGTAATTCAATGAGGTTAAGTAGCCAATACTTAACCAACTTAACAAGATAATTTAATGGGGTTAAGTAACTTATACTTAACCAATTATACATGATGTTTTGATGAGGTTAAGTAACCTATACTTAACCAATCTAATATGCGGACCTGATAGGGTTAAGTCATAAGACCTCTTAAATATACTTATCCATTATAATACGATTAGTGGATTGGGTTAAGTTAACCTATACTTAACCAATCCGACTCGATAATCCGATGAGGTTAAGATAATCTATGCTTAACCAATCTAACACGATAACCTGATAGGGTTAAGATAAACAAATACTTAACCAAATTGACTTGATGATTGAATAGGGTTAAGTCATGAGCTTCTTGGTATACTTAACCAACTTGTAGGTCTAGGTCTTGTACTTGAACACTTAGCCAATCTAGACATGATTCATAGGCAGGCTAAGCCATGAACTTGAATAACAACACTTAACCCAATGGCAAAACCCTAGTTAGAGGAACAAGGTAGAAAATCGTAGTTAATCAAGAGTAACGGGGAAATGAAGCTAAGTGGTAAACCTTAGTTAAGTATAACTAAGTAATAATTCTCAGCCAAGGACATGGGACTAGTTCATGAATAGATGAGTAACCCGGTACGGTAGGTCATCGCTTAAAACACGAGGAGGAGCAAATTATCTGACTTAGATAAAGGCTCCAACGAACTGGGTGACGAAGCGGTAGCTTCGGGGGACGTGAGGGTACTCTTGGTATCCCCCTGTGAGGTGGCAGATGGTCCATGAAACCCGGCCTCACAGAGGTTAAGGTCTGCGATAGAAGAGCCAAGAGTATGCCTTGGTTGCTATGCGAGCGACCTAAAGATTGGGATGGATTAGCGTGGAGTCGACGATACTTGATTTTGCCCTGGATAGCGCGTCGCCGGCTACCTACCATCTTTAGTCAATCGTGTACGAGCAGAAAGGCAGGGAACCCCCAACAGACCATGTTCTTGCTATCGAGTCATGGGTGAGGTTGGTCCATAGGAAAGTGGGGCTATAGTGGGGCCGGGAAGTGGTTCTCCTACATGATTTTTCTTGGATTGCCTTTCAGTAGTTGAGGGAGGGGTCACGTGGGACCATAGCCACGGGTACAAAAACAGACCTTGATATCTGCAATAGTAGACGACTTAAAGCTCCCGACCGAGTTCCGTATTTCTTGATTTGCCCTGGCACGGAACTCGGATGGCACATTGAGGAACATATGCATCTAGACATGGAAAACGATTCACGATACATACGCGGGATAAAGGGCGCGGTTGACGGGTGGCATAATCCCTAGTGGTCCTAGGTGGCTTGAACCCAAACCGAGACACAGAAATGTTCATTAGGTAGCATAATCCCTAGTGGTCCTAGGTGGCATAAATCCTAAGTGAACACGCGATAGTTCATGATAAGAAAACATAACTAGATCAAGGGTAGCAGTCCAAAACAACTTCAAGGATAAAATGGTACTACGTTGAGGTGGTATAGATTTACATGGGAAAGCCCGTACGGCCTACGGCAAAGGACTGAACTCATACATGGAAAGAAAAATACAAGTTGGGAAAACCTACATACGTTATATATTAGGTTGACATGGACCATTACATGACATTGGGCAAGGGACAATTGTAGTTAACACATGACGCGGGTTGGGATACTAGTACGAGAGGTGCAGAGCAAATATACATGATAAATACCCTGGGATGGTATACGTGATAGACACCATGGGATGGTATACAGGATAGATACCTTGGGATAGTATATAGAAACCTAACAATGTGATACCCTTATTTATCTTGACACCGTAGTTTATCATGATACCTTAGTTTATCTTGCTACAGTAGTTCATCCAGTTATCTTGGTTTAGCTTATCTATCTTGCCGTCATCCTTATGTTTACTTTCAGTTTATGCATGTCATGTTACCTTTACCTGTTTTTATACTGGAAGTAGATAGGACTTACCAGTCTTTATGACTGACCCCGTTTTCTTTTGCCTCTTTGTCTTCCGTTTCCCCCCCAGGTTTTCAGGGAGGAAATAATGTTGTTTAGTTCAGACCTCTTATGTTTGAAGGTCATCATGTATAGCTTGGTCTTCTCTTGGCTATGGCTGCTTCACCGCTTTACTTTGGGGAATAATTTATGAAAAGGTTTTATGCTTCTTTACTATTGCAAGACAGGTTTTGATGTATTCTGATGTAAAAGGCTTTAGACCTTATTTTATAAGGTAATGAAATTTGTTTTACTTCCGCTGTTTTATATATGTTCTGTCTTGTAATATTTCTGTGCCTGTTTACCTCGATAATGCTTCACCAAACCTAGTGCATTCCCTTTGCGAGTGACCCTAGCGGAGGTGGGGTGTTACATTTGGTATCAGAGCAGAAGGTTACCAGATTGGGCAAAAAGTTTTTAAAACCTTCTGAGAACTATTTGAAAAACCGTTTACAAAAAGCATTTTTCAAGAAAAGTATTTAAAGGCTATTCCCCGAAAGCCATTAGCACTATCCTTTGATTCCTTGATTGAATCTCTTTTCCTTTCTTTCCTCCATCTGTAGTCACAGTAGTTCTAACTGTGACTAATCTTTGTCTAGCCACATAGATGTTTTCCGTACGATGGAGGTGGTTCTCGAGAGACCTGTTGCCGTGGTACAAGGAAGGATAATAAGTGTAAGGATAAAGGACGCGAGCTTAAGGATAAGCAATTTGTTGGTATGGCTTAGTCCATCAAGGAGGACAAGGACAAGATCATCGGAGAGGGCAATTGTACGCTCCCATTTCTAGGGTACCTAAAAGAGATGGTACCGTTTCTGGTAAAGGTTTAGTCTTTCTTTTCTATCCTCCCGTCCAGACTTTGTTTCAATCATCGCATCAATTAAGTCTGCTTCGATAGTTAAGTCTCTGCACCTTAGTACCAGCATGGTAGAGGATCCCAGTTTTTGTCCCAAAAATCTGGTTGGAAAGTTGGTCCATTTCTTCATGACTTGTTTGGATTTGGGAATGACATGTCTCAGCCACGGATGGATTCTAGGGATAAAGTGGTCACCCAATAAGGGGTACCATTCTCGGTTTTGGAAAGAGGGTAGTTAGACTCTCGACTCACCTTGGTGATACCCTCGAAGTCTCGTGTAACCTTTTGGGTTCTGTCATGGTTAGTTACCTAGAATCTCGGGATGCAGTTGTCGGTAATCCGTACGAATAGAATTCGCCGCTAAGGCGGATGGTTCGTTTCGTTTATGCATGAGTTATGGGGATCACCCTAGTAAGTACTCTTGGCAACATGGATTGGCATCGGCAAACGAGATCCAGAATTCTCTAGTGAATTTTGGAGATCTTGCATGAGTAAGTGGATACGTTTGAGCCAAGTATACTAGGGAAAGGATAAGTGAAAGTGGAATAAGAGGCGACAACAAAACGAGTTCTAACTCATATCTTGGAAATAGGAATCAAGGAGCTACAAAATCATGGAATTAAAAAGATGGTCAAAGCACCGAGGAATTAAGCTCAAGGAAACGCGACTTAGAAGATGTAAGGCTGGACACGCGCATCGTACCTCTTTTTAAAGAGTGTATCCTTGATCGCTGGTTTTTCCTGTAGAGCTTGCTCGCATGTTATCTTTTGGTGAATATCCTCTCGGTCCTGTTTCTGTTACAAACCCCGTAAGGAGTTTGTCTTGTTTATCTCCTCGATCCTAGCGTGAGAACGTTAGGTAGAATCCTATGGATGTAAACATGTATTTGAAACATGTTATGATTGATATGGTTGCAAATGGTTGCAAGTGGTTGCTCGTGGATGCGCGATTACACATTAGACACTAGATTGACGCGGTCACGTTTCATGTTGCATATGCACGAGTATTTATACTTGTTTATGGATGAAATCGAATGTGTTGTCATGTGGATGTTGCATGTGGATGAATGTTTGTGCACGCATATAGTACTTATATGACTATTTGCATACATGTTGGACTCATGGCACTAAACATATTTTGCATTAGAAGATCATTCAGGCCTGATCATTAGCATTAGCTAAGGAACATGTACACACACTTTCTTGCATGTGTTCATAAAGCATTAGAAGCCTTTTAAGGACCATGGTTTCTTGTGGATGATGTTTTGAGTAGATGGATGATGGATGGTAGGATATGTTCTTCCTAACTTGGAGATTTTGGGGACGAAATCCATAAAGGAGGGGAGAATGTAACAACTCGAATTTTAAACAACGTGTAAAGACAAGAATCAAGGCAGAATTAAATTATAAAATCGGAATCAGGATAAACGGGTTGCGCCATTGCGTTTGTCTCGGAAAAATACGCGAAATTTAGTCCGAAATTTCGTAAATCGGAGTCCGTATGACCCAGTTAAGGCCCAACGAAGTTTCACGAAAATTCAAATCCGAAAACAGATTTGAAATTCAGCCCAGAAAGAGAAGGCGGGTAAATTCCCGCCAGACACACAGGGTGTCGACCCCTGGGTCGACCCCCCTCCAGGGGGTCGACATGGGTGTCGACCCCTCCCCAGGGGGTCGACATGGGTGTCGACCCCTGGGTCGACCCCCCCCCCCCCAGTAGAACTCTGACCTGGTGCACCTGCTTGTCATGTTGGCTCGGTTTTGGAGGCTTGTGACGATTTTTGAGTGTTCAAATCTATCCTAGGGTTTATCCTACGGCCTAAAACTACCCTAACATATATAAAAAGACCCCTAGACCTATCCTAACCCCTCATAATTCACTCATGCCACGAAGTGCTGCCCAAATGCCAAGTGAGCATGGCCTCCATCTCAAAGTCCAAGAGACTATGCATGCAAATCGGATCCGAATCGAAAGGTGCAGGCTTGCTACACCAAATCGAGGCTCGATCAACGTTGCTACGGCTATTTCATGATGGTTCTTCATCAAAGGAGCCACCTTTCTTCGTCAAGACGATGCATGATCCTTCCCTAAGCCTCCCTACGTAAGTTCTAGCTACTTCTAGGTCTAAACGGTAGTCTTAATGATGGCATGGAATAAAACGAGATTAAACTAAGTATGCTAGCCTATATGAACCTTGTCATGCCTCTTTTGCTTGAACCTAGGACTTTTGGCTATGCTTAGTGACTAGATCATGCTATTCATGTTATGATTAACCTAGTTTACCTTGCAAGTTTGAATCTTTATCTATGGAATGCTAGCAAGAACCTTAGGGAAACATTTGACTTGTGAAACATTAGCAAAGATTTGACTTTGGGGCTTATGCATGCAAATGAACCCAAACCCCTTATGTATCATGCATGTTTGTGGCCAAATTCACTTATGATACTATGCATGTTTGTGGCCAAATCCCCTTATGAAACTATGCATGCTCGTGGCAGAATCCCCTTATGAAACTATGCATGCTCATGGCAAATCCCCTTATGAAACTATGCATGTTTGTGGCCAAATTTATAATACTATGCATGTTTGTAGCCAATATGTTGGCATAATACCCTACTATGTGACTCGCTTCCACTTGGGTAGGAAATACGTTTGGGTAGCTTAGGAAAAACGTGGGTATGACATGAAAAACTTGACATGGGGCTTACATGAGAACATGACATTCATGATACATTTAAATATGGTCATGACACGTGGGAAAACATGGAACTTGAACTAGACATGGGTGGGTTGTAAGTGTAATAAGACACTAGACCAAACATGAAAGTGGCCAACTCGAGGTTGGGTTGAGTTTGTAGCATAAATCTACCCGAACCCGCCCGGCTTAACTAGTGGCTACAAACAATAGGATCCAATGTGAGAAGTTGGTCATGTCGCGCTTAAGACCCGAGGTTAGACTAGGTTGTGGAGTAAAACTACCCGGACCCGCCCGGCTTAACTAGTAACCACAATAAGGTCTAATGTGAGAGGTTGAGAGTGCATTAATTAAATTAATGCCACATGATAAGGTTAAGTAAATTTGACTAATGACACTTAACTGATATGACACGAATGGGTAGGTTAAGTGGGACCGGGCTTGATTTGTTAATGACACTTAACCATACAAGACAATTAGGGGATGGGGTTAAGTAATTTACGCTTAACTAATCCGACTTGGTAATTAGATGGGGTTAAGTAATTTACTCTTAACTAATCCGACTTGGTAGTTAGATGGGGT
This sequence comes from Allium sativum, assembly GCA_030737875.1. Classification (NCBI taxonomy): domain Eukaryota; kingdom Viridiplantae; phylum Streptophyta; class Magnoliopsida; order Asparagales; family Amaryllidaceae; genus Allium; species Allium sativum. Next base: position 74,799,737 of record CM060924.1, read on the forward strand.
TAAGTAATTTAGACTTAACTAACCTAAACACGGTAATTAGATGGGGTTAAGTAGCCTACACTTAACTAAGCTAAACACGGTACTTCGATGGGGTTAAATTAAACACTTAACCAATCTAAACTTGGTAATTCAATGAGGTTAAGTAGCCAATACTTAACCAACTTAACAATATAATTTAATGGGGTTAAGTAACTTATACTTAACCAATTATACATGATGTTTTGATGAGGTTAAGTAACCTATACTTAACCAATCTAATATGCGGACCTGATAGGGTTAAGTCATAAGACCTCTTAAATATACTTAACCATTATTATACGATTAGTGGATGGGGTTAAGTTAACCTATACTTAACCAATCCGACTCGATAATCCGATGAGGTTAAGATAATCTGTGCATAACCAATCTAACACGATAACCTGATAGGGTTAAGATAAACAAATACTTAACCAAATTGACTTGATGATTGAATAGGGTTAAGTCATGAGCTTCTTGGTATACTTAACCAACTTGTAGGGCTAGGTCTTGTACTTGAACACTTAGCCAATCTAGACATGATTCATAGGCAGGCTAAGCCATGAACTTGAATAACAACACTTAACCCAATAGGCAAAACCCTAGTTAGAGGAACTAGGTAGAAAATCGTAGTTAATCAAGAGTAACGGGGAAATGAAGCTAAGTGGTAAACCTTAGTTAAGTATAACTAAGTAATAATTCTTAGCCAAGGACATGGGACTAGTTCATGAATAGATGAGTAACCCGGTACGGTAAGTCATCGCTTAAAACACGAGGAGGAGCAAATTATCTGACTTAGATAAAGGCTCCAACGAACTGGGTGACGAAGCGGCAGCTTCGGGGGATGTGAGGGTACTCTTGGTATCCCTCTGTGAGGTGGCAGATGGTCCATGAAACCCGGCCTCACAAAGGTTAAGGTCTGCGATAGAAGAGCCAAAAGTATGCCTTGGTTGCTATGCGAGCGACCTAAAGACTGGGATGGATTAGCGTGGAGTCGACGATACTTGATTTTGCCCTCGATAGCGCGTCGCTGGCTACCTACCATCTTTAGTCAATCGTGTACGAGCGGAAAGGCAGGGAACCCCCAACAGACCATGTTCTTGCTATCGAGTCATGGGTGAGGTTGGCCCATAGGAAAGTGGGGCTATAGTGGGGCCGGGAAGTGGGTCTCATACATGATTTTTCTTGGATTGCCTTTCAGTAGCTGAGGGAGGGGTCACGTGGGACCATAGCCACGGGTACAAAAACAGACCTTGATATCTGCATCAGCAGACGACTTAAAGCTCACGACCGAGTTCCGTATTTCTTGATTTGCCCTGGCACGGAATTCGGATGGCACATTGAGGAACATGTGCATCTAGACATGGAAAACGATTCACGATACATACGCGGGGTAAAGGGCGCGGTTGACGGGTGGCATAATCCCTAGTGGTCCTAGGTGGCTTGAACCCAAACCGAGACACGGAAATGTTCATTACGTAGCATAATCCCTAGTGGTCCTAGGTGGCATAAATCCTAAGTGAACACGCGATAGTTCATGATAAGAAAACATAACTAGATCAAGGGTAGCAGTCCAAAACAACTTCAAGGATAAAATGGTACTACGTTGAGGTGGTATAGATTTCCATGGGAAAGCCCGTACGGCCTACGGCAAAGGACTGAGCTCATACATGGAAAGAAACATACAAGTTGGGAAAACCTACATACGTTATATATTAGGTTGACATGGACCATTACATGACATTGGGCAAGGGACAATTGTAGTTAACACATGACGCGGGTTGGGATACTAGTACGAGAGGTGCAGAGCAAATATACATGATAAATACCCTGGGATGGTATACGTGATAGACACCATGGGATGGTATACAGGATAGATACCTTGGGATAGTATATAGAAACCTAACAATGTGATACCCTTATTTATCTTGACACTGTAGTTTATCATGATACCTTAGTTTATCTTGCTACAGTAGTTCATCCAGTTATCTTGGTTTAGCTTATCTATCTTGCCGTCATCCTTATGTTTACTTTCAGTTTATGCATGTCATGTTACCTTTACCTGTTTTTATACTGGAAGTAGATAGGACTTACCAGTCTTTATGACTGACCCCGTTTTCTTTCGCCTCTTTGTCTTCCGTTTCCCCCCCAGGTTTTCAGGGAGGAAATAATGTTGTTTAGTTCAGACCTCTTATGCTTGAAGGTCATCATGTATAGCTTGGTCTTCTCTTGGCTATGGCTGCTTCACCGCTTTACTTTAGGGAAAAATTTATGAAAAGGTTTTATGCTTCTTTACTATTGCAAGACAGGTTTTGATGTATTCTGATGTAAAAGGCTTTAGACCTTATTTTATAAGGTAATGAATTTTGTTTTACTTCCGCTGTTTTATATATGTTCTGTCTTGTAATATTTCTGTGCATGTTTACCTCGATAATGCTACACCAAACCTAGTGCATTCCCTTTGTGAGTGACCCTAGTGGAGGTGGGGTGTTACAATGATCTTTATTTGTGCGATGATTTTGATCGGCGTATCGAGCATCTCAATTTTGTCGAATTTTCCAGATGCCATATTTTGAAGGCAAGATCAAGCCAAGTGTATTTGTTTTTGGCTTGTTGCATTATCGCGATGGACTTACGGTATTTTCCTGGGCATTATTCAACTCTTATGTGGTTGTGTTGCCTCAGTACCGTAGGTCGTCACGAATCTCAAGAGCTCGATGTGATCAGTTTGTCGAGTTTCCCAAATTGTAATTGTAAAGCTAGAAGCTTTAACTTTGCTAGTCGAAGCTATTTGTGCTTGCTAACATGTATGAAGCTTCCGAGCTTTGTCAATACAATAGGACTTCCAACTTTTATTGACTAGCTCAACACTTCTACTTGGAGAAGTTTTTATATCTTTGTGCCCCCGCTCGGGGAGGTCTTTTAATTTTGTGCCCCAACTCGTGGAGGTATTGTGTTTAGTGCCCCCACTCGGGGAGGTCTTTTGGTTTAATGCCCCCGCTTGGTGAGGTCTTTGAATTTAGTGCCCTCGCTTGGGGAGGCCTTTAAATTTAGTGCCCCCGCTTGAGGAGGTCTTTGGATTTAGTGACCCCGCTCGGGGAGGATTTTAGCTTCCACTAGGTAAACCTGCTTCGCTTGGGGAGTCTTTCACCTCGCTCGGGAGGAATTAACTTCCAATAGGGAAAGCTGCTTTGCTTGGGAAGACTTCCGCCTCACTCGGGAAGACTTTAGCTTCCACTAGGGAAAGTTGCTTCACTTGGGAAGATTTTTCCACGCTCAGGAGATTTTAGCTCCCACTAGGGAAAGCTGCTTCGCTTGGGACGACTTTCACCTCGCTCGGGAGGACTTTAGCTTCCACTAGGAAAAGCTGCTTCGCTTAGGAAGACTTTCGCCTCGCTCGGGAGGATTTTAGCTTCCACTAGGGAAAGTTGCTTCGCTTGGGAAGACTTTCACCTCGCTCGGGAGGTCTTTAGCCGGTGTATCGTTTCACGGGTCATACGTCAGTTCCTTTATCGAAAGCTTGACTTGGCAAGCGAACTTAGTTAAAGGACTATGGCCTTGGATCTTTTCTCGGGGAGATGCCCCTTCAGTGAAACTTGCAACTCCCGAGCTTGTGTACCGCGATGCTTGCTCATTGTTTGACCCTTCACTACTCTTTCCATTCACTTTTTCAAGGTAGTCCTCTTTGTTTCTACATTTATGTATATTGAGGTTTATAACACTTGACGCTTGGACTAGTGTTCTTAGGGTCGTGAAGTATTGCCGATTTTCAATGGAACAAGCGCTCGTCGGATGTCCTGCAATATAAAACCACTTGTAAGCACATTTTGATTTGATTTTTTTCCAAGTGAGAGATTTAATCAAGAATGTATGTTGTAAAGCTAATGTTCAGAATAATGTTCGCAAAATATAACAGACTTATTTACAAGAACTCTGAATATAGCAGTAAGTAAAGTATGAAGTAAAATAATAGCGATAGTGATCGCTTATTCTGAGCCATTGAAATTAGAGCACCACTGGTTGTTAGTAGACGATTGGCTTTGGTTTGGTTTGAGCAGGAGCTTAGTTGCTTGGAACAAAATAGTTGCTTGATGCCCCTTGCCCCTAGGGAGTTGGAGCAGTATTTGAGGATTATGGATTTTTCACATACCATTGTAGTCTATTTTTCTGAATAAACTCCTCAATCAAACTTTTGAGATGCCTGCATTCATTTGTATCATGACCGAGTTCATTGTGAAATCGGCAGACCTTTCCAGAGTTCACAGCCTTCATTGAAATCTTCAACATTGGTGGTTTTGGATAGTGTTCTTTATCTTTCGTGGCAGAGAAAATGTTCTCCGGCGTTTCATTCAGAGGGGTGAGCTCTGACGGGTTGTGAAAGCGAAACTTCTTGTTAGCCTTGTTGTATTTCCCGTCATTGGCTCGCTTCTGCCCCTGATTACTCTTCTAATTATATTGGGTAGCAGTATTTTTGGGAGCTTCAATAAGTGGGTAAGCATCAATAATTTGAAGAGGTACAGGATTATTGTCGACCCTCGTGTACTCCTTGGCCTTTTTATAGAATTTCTCATGCATGCTTGGTTCTTTCATTTTAATCCATCTACCAAATTCGCTCTTCGCATCTATGGGCCGATTAGATTTATTAAGTTCATGCAGGGCTTGGGATTCCCTACTTCGGATGCATCAACATTGAATCTTTTGAGGAAATTTTTGATATATTCTCCTGGATTCTGCTTAATTGCTGTAAGCGAAATAACGTTCTTAGCCTCCGTAGCATGCAACCTGAACAACTTTTCAAATTTTGGAGTCAAATCGTCAAATCGATCGACGGATTTGGGCACAAACATACTGATGCCATACCTTCTAGATAGAGAGGGAAGCACATGCACTTGATCTCATATGTTGCTTTTGCTGCATTCATATGCCATTCATATCTGTATAGGAAGTGATTAGGATCAGAAGTCCCATTGTATGGAGGCAGAGTAGGATGAGTGAACTTTTTCGGGAATTCTACTTTGCGAATCCTCTTTGTGAATGGATTTTTGCTGAGGTAGAAGTCACATTCCCTTTCACTATCCTTGCGAGCCATGTTATCTTCCATGATTTTCTTTACCATATCCACGATGTATTCCTTCGAGTTGCGTCGTTCCGGAAAGTGGACTTAGATCTCTTTATCGGATGCCCATCTTGTAGAGCGATTACAAGTAAAGGACCCAGGTCTTTTACCTCTGCTATGAGGATGCTCCCCCCTTGACGGGACTTGTAACTCTTCGGGTATTTCGATCATAATGGTTTTTAGCATCCAGCTTTGAGTCTTCGTCATTAGCATCGCCTTTGTCATCAAGTCCTTCCATGTTGTCATTATGATGATGATCAGAGGCTGATGATGCATTATCTTCAAGGTTGACGTGAACTCTTTGAGGAGGAGAGGGGTTTGCTTGAGCGTTTAGAAGAGCATTCATCTTCTCCATTAATGAATTATTAGCATCCATCAAAGCTTCATTTGAAGCTTCCATGTATTGATTTAAATTGGCAACAACAGCGTCTAGTTCAGCTCTAGCTACTCCAGCTCCACATATTGAGTTTTATCCAACTTCAAAGCGGTTGGTAAGTGGCATAGCTTCGTCATTAGTAACGTTGTCGGTTGCTCCAATTTTCCTACTGGCATTTTTCTTAGATTCAGCCATTTTTTCGAACAAGGGTCTCAACCTTGTGGGAGAGGATTCGTCAGATGGTCTAAATCTAAGATTAAGAGAATCTATAGTAGAAGCAGGCTTGGAACTTCAATGAAAGGCTCTTAAATTTGAGAGAAGTGTGAATGTTGCCCCACGGTGGGGGCCAAATGTTGAAATCGAAATTTGATCACAACACCAAAGGTGCAATTAATGCACTTCACCAAATGGTTAGAATTAGAAAATGGAGCCAAGAAAAATAAAAGCAAGTACAAAAAACACAAGAATTTTATAGTTGTTCGATCTAGAATAGATCTACGTCCACTTCGGAAGCGATTCCACTATCATACGTGATATTACAAGATACAGCTCTCTTCCATCTTTGCTCATTTTCTCTTATTACAACGATTTTCCTCACTTTACTCTCTTTAATGACTTGATTCTCTCTAATCCACTGTGGAGATGGTTGGATCCTTATGAATGCAATGAGTGCGGGAGTATACTTTCCACGGTTTGAGCACTTAGAGAATCATTAATGAATCCATGGTGGTTGAGATATGAATCAAAGCTTAGAGATGGATTAATGGCAGTTGAAGAGAACTTGAATGGAGCTTGAATGGATCTCTAATGGAGATTGGAGAAGACATGATCAACTTAGCAATGGAGGAAAGTGAATTGAATTTTGGAAGCCATTAATGAAGCTTAAAGTGCTTGAGAGAGGTGGAAACCCGAAAATGACAGCCCTTCGGGGTGGAAAAAATCGGTCCTTTGAATGGTGGTGAAATGGGGTATTTATAGGTGAAGTTTGGAGGTAGTGGAAAAGCTGTAATTATGGTGTTCAAGGTTGGGCTCGTGCGTAGATGTATTTACGGAACTACCACTGGACAACTGGAGCCAGCTGTACAAAACTGACATAATATGCACGACCAGGATGTTACGAAAATGCCATCGAGTTTGCACGACCGACCTCCAAAATAGATGCACGAGCGCCCCCCGGTTCTGTTTTGTGACCGACCTATCTATTATACGTGCTTTGTCTTACTCAACAAAAAGGGGAACAATAATTACGTCTTTGCAATCCATTTTTATTATTATGCTGAACCACTTATCTTTCCACTGCTTATTTCATCGGTAAGACAAAGTGATTGACCGACTAGCAATCTAAGGTGCTCGACCGACGTTGCATGCTCGCGCTACTCGACCACCAGACAGTAATCCACTGCTCGACCCCCCTTCAGGAAGCCGCTCAATCACGTGAACTGATGGTGCTCGACCACACACTAAGTGGTGTTCGACCTCTCCAACTTGATGTGGTGCATGACCTTCTGCATGGTTAGCTTGACCCCTCAGTCTGATAGCGCTCGACCAGGGCTCATGGTGCAGACGACCCAGAAGTGTGCTGAGCTGTCAAAAGTTGATGGCCTGCTCGACCGACTAGCTTGACAACATGTCAGCTGACCTCTGCTAGAGTTGGACAAGTTGTTGACCGTCCCTTATTGAATGGGCACTCGGCCAAGCTATTATTGTAACAGCCTTCATTTTACGTATCGGAAGATCGTAAAAAAAAATTATTTTATTCCCTAAGGGTTGGTTTGTTCTCATCTTTTGATATGTTGCTTATGGGTATGAGAGACATATCCATAATTTTTACCAATTTTGTTTGTGACCATTTTCCCCCGTCAATCTTGTACAGGGAATAACTTTTGACTCGGGTCGAATCAGAGGATGAGACTTGTGCCATTGAAAAGGAGTTGGTGGCTGCCCTTCCGTAGAGTGGTTACGTTAAAGATTTGGCTCAGCAGCTTGGGAGATATCACTGTTTTAAGGTTTTCCGGTTGGTTGATCAGGTTTGGAGAGACACAATGGGCTTATTTGGGAAGGACCACTGTTGGGCTATTGTAAGGGTATAAATAGGGGGTAAAGGATATGGGAAATGGTTTTAGTTTTCCATTCTCTCATTTGGTGCCTTGTGCTCCTCCTTCCTTTAACACCTTTCCACCATTAAAAATCATAATCCAAGGAGGGAAATCATAGATCTATGCCATTGGAGGCTAGATCTACATCAATCGAAGCAAGGATTCATCGGATCAAGGTGTTTTGTGCGAGGTGCTCACTGTTCGAATTCCTATTTCATCGATTTTTGCTTGTTTGGGAGAATCGGTTAGTGATATGCATCTCTCACATGGATTCAATAAAGCATACGAGTGTTTGTTCATGTTTTTCATCAAGTGCAAGTGTTTTTCCATAGATATATGCATTGGTAAGTCCTTTTTCATATAAAAAACCCTATGATCTAATTAAGGAAGTTTAGATAGGTAATTTCTATGATATTTCATGTGAATGTGCATGTTAGATCCATGGTTTTGTTCATATGTACGTTTATGATGATTTTTGTGAATTTTACATGATCATTGATGGAATTGTCATATTGGTGTTATTGTTGATTTCATATCACGTTAGTGGTCATATTGGATGAATTGGATGAGTTGGTTTCGTCGAACGAATCGATTTGGCGAAGTTTTGGTCGAAATTGGAGCTGCATTGGAGGATGTAGGTTTTGGGTTGTGGAAACCAGGGTCGGTTGAACCTGGTGGGTCGAGCATGGCGGGTCGGTCGTTTCTGTCTTGGGGAACAAGCTAGTTGGGTCGGTCAGTGATGGAGTAACATTGGATTAGGTAGATCACTTGGAAGCTAGTCGGGTCGGTCAGGGGATAAAGGTGGTAGGTCCTTAACCCAAGATGCGGGTCGGTCGTGCAAAGCTGGACGGATCGGTCCTTGAGAAGAAAGTTGGGTTGGTCCTTGAGAAGCATGTTGGGTTGATCGGGTTGGGTCGGTCGAGCTAGTACAAGGGGTGGAGTTGGGAAGGAACCGGATCGGTCAAGTTTGGATCTGGTCGAGCTTGAATCTGATCGGTCGTGTCTTGTGGCATGAGCCGAAGATGCCCAATGATTTCAGCAGCGCTCCTAAATGCTGTGGTGGACGACGTAAGTACTATGGTTCAATTTCTTTAGCAAGTTGATGTGGTGCTAATGGTTGTTTCGGACCTCATGATTGATGTTCTTCTTTGGTTCGAAGGTGTTGATACTTCGAGGAGAATTCAAGTAGGAACATTCAAAGTGTTCGACATGTTCGTTGATTGGTATAGACCAACGAGGAAGATGGCAACTCAAAGATCGTGAGTTGGTAGATAATGGTTTCTCGAGAAGGTTGCTTGAGCTATAAAGAGTTGTCAGGTTAGATGACTAGAGATGCGAAGGACGAGATTTTATCATTGTCGTAATTTCTAGCAGGCTCGAAGCAGGGGTACACTAGAGACATCTAAAAGACCGATTGTAGGTCGAGTACCCTGGGTCTTGTAGAAAGACCTAGTTATCAAGGTTGGACATATGGAGTTTATGCTAGAACTGGGGTTACCATTAGCCCTTGACATATGACAAGGTTGGCCATTATACGATTAATGATGGTTTCGATTCAGGATTGGCAGTGATAACTAGAGTCTGGCATGGTTGATTAGTTGCCTTATTTGAACCATCTCATGTAGATTGTCCAACGTCGAAGGAGATATTCCTTAGGTGCTTGTTTGATATTGGTTTAGGCCTCTGGGGCTTGTGATTGAGGGATGTCAAATTCGATTAGGATGGTTTACATGAGATATATATATAATCTGGATGTTATGAGTGCTTACCATGATTAAGTTGGTTTTCTGGTTTCCATGGATGAATGGTTGGATTGTTTATCGTAAAAGCTATCACTGTCCGATGTGTGGAATATAAGGTTGAGTTCTTCTCTGGTGTTGTGGATAGATTAGTATGTTTATCTATCCATGCTCATATACTTTATTGTTGAAGTTTATTAGCTGTTTTATCGCTCACTAAGTATGTTGTCTGACTCAAGATTTTATGTCTCCTTTTATTACCTTGGTTTTTTCATCCAGTTATGGATGGGAAGACTAAGTAGCAGGTTACAAGTGATTTAGTGAGGACGGTGCTGCTGTGTGGAGGCGAGCAGGAAGCTGACGTACCAGTTTTATTACTACCTAGTATTTCTGTTTCTGCTGTTTGAGTGCTATATAAGGGTTGTTGTGAGGCCTTATGCAAAAACTTTAGTATCAGTTGGGAAACCATTCAGGATATTAAGAAAGTTTCAAAAGATTGCTATATGATGCTTCATTACTACTACCTGTTGTATATGTTCAATTATATTTTATCCTTGCGCTGTGATTTCTACGACAGTTTCCGATGTTACCTACTTTGATGATCGTCCATATCTGCCTTGCACACTTTTCAACGCATTATTCCTCTTGTTTATTGCAGAGGTTATGGGCGCTCGTCACAATTATGCTCGACCAGAATACAATGCAACTTGACTAGTAGACTGCTTGTTCAACATGGCACTGATGGTGCTCGAGTCAATGTCCGAATGGATTGCTGGTAATGGGTTAATATTTTCCACTCGGAGCTTGTATTTTAATATAAAATACGTGGTTCGAAATTTAATGGGTCCCTGTGTTGACTTGTACCCTTTCATTGGAATCAGGAATAGCTTGAGTCTGGATTATACATGTCTTAATGTGGCCAGGCACTTGAATACTTCGAATTTCGAATTTATTACGCGTTGACATCCAATCATAGTTTTTGTTCGCTATAGAGAATCATGCTTCGATTCTGTGACTTGTTGATTCCAAATGATCCAAGTGCAGAATTTGTCAGTTGAGTTTATACACTTCATGGCATCTGTTTTATAATTAAAACAAGAATTTGGACGATTTCGGACTTATACTTTGTTATTGATCGTCCACATCAATAACAGATTAGCTAATCATTAAAGAAAGACTTATAGTGAATTTTGTGACTTGGACTGAATAACAAGCCTATATAGATCTATTATATTTAACTATTTATAATTCTTCAGACATTGTCTACTGGATACGATATTCTACTCCGAATTCACAATGATACTTGATTTCGTCTAATCGATATGTTTACCGAATACGGATTTCAAGCCCCGCTCTTTTAGTGACTCATACGTTTTTGTACAACGGTTCATATTTCATGAAACATATACCTATTCAGGTTGAAATTCGATTTGAGTTTTCGAGGCCAAAACGATTGTAGCCTTTGGATGGATTCAAAAATTTGAATTTGCTTTGACACCATGGATCATCCTGATATATATTTATATATATATATATATAATGTTGAATCGTTTTACGACGACTTGCCCCAATATGTAACTATTCTCAATCTTCTTTTATTGGAGCTTTGTAGACAAGGAAGACTTTGAGTTAAGTTCCAATTAGATTTCCCAGGATGATCTTTATTGGAGCGATGAGTTGGATTGGCGTATCGAGCATCTCGATTTTGCCAAATTTTCCAAATGCCCTATTTTTAAGGCAAGATCAAGCCAAGTGTATTGGTTTTTGACTTGTTACATTATCATGATGGACTTGCGGTATATTTTCGGGCACTAATCAACTCTTATGTGGTTGTGTTGCCCTAGCACCGTGGGTCGTCACGAATCTCAAGAGCTCGATGTGATTAGTTTGTCGAGTTCCCCTAATTATTATTGTGACGCTAAAAGCTTTAACTTTGTCAGTCGAAGCTATTTGTGCTTCCCAACATGTATGAAGCATCTGAGCTTTGTCAATACAATAGGGATTCCGACTTTTACTGACTAGTTCAGCACTTCTACTTGGAGAAGTTTTTATACCTTTGTGCCCCTACTCAGGGAGGTCTTTGAATATCGTGCCTCCCATCGGGGATGTCTTTTAATTTTGTGCCCCACTTGGGGAGATACCGTGTTTAGAGCCCCCACTCAGGGAGATCTTTTAATTTAATACCCCCGCGTAGGGAGGCCTTAGAATTTAGTGCCTCGCTTGGGGAGGTCTTTGAGTTTAGTGCCCCCGCTCGGGGAGGACTTTGGATTTAGTGCCCTCGCTTGGGTGGTCTTTGGATTTAGTGCCCCCACTCGGGGAGGTACCTCTGCTCGGGTAGGACTTTATCTTCCACTAGGGAAAGCTGCTCCGCTTGGGGAGACTTTCACCTCGCTGAGAGGATTTTGGCTTCCACTAGGGAATGCTTCTTCGCTGGGGAAGACTTTTGCCTCGCTCGGGAGGAATTTAGCTTCCACTAGGGAAAGCTTCTTCGCTTGGGAAGACTTTCGCCTTGTGCGAGAGGACTTTAGCTTCCACTAGGGAAAGCTGCTTCGCTTGGGAAGATTTTTGCATCGCTTGGAAGGATTTTAACTTCCACTAGGGAATGCTTCTTCGCTTGGAAAGACTTTCGCCTCGCTCGGGAGGACTTTAGCTTTCACTAAGAAAAGCTGCTTCACTACGTCTTTGAGTGCTACCCTATTTTACAACCTTGCTTAACTCCGGGTATAATAATATCTTAAAAGAGATTTTTGTATAGCATGATGCAAAGTTAATAGGTGCTCATGCTCTTGCATCCTCAATTACTACTTCGATCTATGCTTTATGTAACGTAGGGGTTTCGGTACCCGGGGCAGGCTAATTATAAAACGCTCTATAAATTTGAAATCTAAGAAGAATAAAACATAATTTCTATAATTAAACTCGTATAATTTCATTATATGTGTAAATAAAGAATTCTGGATATATGTAAGAAACTATGTGTATTGGAATAAACCGAATTCAAATAATATGATAAGGATATTTATTCCATTCTATGTTTTTTAATAAATTTAAGATGAGGATAATTAAACTGGAAAATCTATAATCTGTGATTCGTCAACTACTCTATCAAATGCAATAATGTTGTGGAATTATTGAAAAACAATAGTTTAAAGGTTCGAATAATTATTGAAAATAAAAAATATTGGTTGGTAATCAATATTTAAGTACAAAATATATTTCAATATGATTGTTTTAAACAAATCTTGAGTATTTGTACATTCGGGCCTTCAATATTATAGTTTGAGAAATTGTTAAATAGAAAGGAGAATTGTGTTCTAAACCAAATTTGAAAATTGAAATAAAAGTATTTAAATGTGTATTGTAGACTATTGTAAAAGGTGAATTTGTGGACATTACAACAATATCTATAAACCGTTGAATCGATATTAAAATAAATAGAGTATGAATATTGATTGAGAATTGATATTTGAAGGAGTAAAAACATTTTAATAAAGCTGGAGAGTTGTTTTGTTTAAAATAATAAGGTGTATAAATTTGTTTAGTAAAAAAAAGTAAGTTTTAAATTTTAAGAAGGGTGAAATGTGTATTTTACAAACATGGAAATTTTGGAGTGTTTGCGTAGTAATAGTAATTTCAATGGTTTAAAATTATTTTAGACATGTTTGTATGATTTCATAGAATTTGAATAATGTTAAACTTATTTAAATTGTGTTGTATAGCCTAACCAAGATCATTTTTGTAACATTTCGCTTAATCGCTTGAATTTGTAATGCTTAGCATTTTGGGTAAGTTTCAACCAAAACCCAAATCCCAAGAGTGGGATTGCGATAAATTTGAGTACGTACAAGTTCTCCTTCTGATTTATTCCTCCTTCCTCATGAGAACAAAAGATTGAGAGATCAGTGGATTCATTCAAATTATTAAAGCCATCACTCTCAATTAAAATTATAAACAAAAAGAGAATCCAATTCCCTCCCCTATTCAAAAATAAATCAATTTCAGTTAAAGACTCAAGCTGTTTCTTTTTAAAAATTTAAGAGGAAGAAGATTATAAATTATAGAAGGTTACATGTCTCTGCCTATCATCCTACAGGTAACTAAAGTTAGACTTGCATTAAAGGCTCTTTACTTGCAACCAAATCATACCTAAAATAATCAAAATCTAGTGAAGATGAGTTGTTCAACTCATACTTTCTAGTTTAAACATATATTTTGGTTGAATTTATGTTATCTGAGTTTATGTGAATCAAAATTTGTAGTTATAGTAAATTTTGCTATATAAATTCCGAGTTAGTGAAATGATGGCCTGGGTTTAACTTTGAGGCACCACATCTCCTTAATTCTTATCGGTTTTATGTGATTCTTTTTTCAGTATAAAGTAGAAACTTTAGACTTCGTGCATATCAAATTTAAATTTGTTTTGATTTCGAGAAGTTAGGGAATCAAGTGCACAACCTAAGAGTTAGGCAGGAAATTGTTGCTTAGAGACATTCGCGTCTCCTGGTCGACCGCTTATGGTCCTGGGTCGACCTAGGGGTCGACTTGCCAGTAGTAATTATGGCCAGGCCTTGTTCTGCACTATGTGAATGTTTGTGAAATTTTTGTGCTTGGTTGATGGTTTTAATGATTTTTTTGGTGATGCTTGCTCCTCCTAATGTTCAATTATAAGTGATAAATGCTTATGAATTTCTATTGTCTTGATTCATCCATGAACAGAGATACATTTTTACGAATGTAAACCCCAAATTATGCTATTTTGTGTGTATTTTTTGATGATGAATTCATGAGTTTTTTGTAATTTTGTGAACACATTACACATGTTTTAGAAACTGGCTTCAAAAGAGTTTTCAAATATAAACAAGTATCGATTTAAAGAAATATTTTTCTATATTATTATGAATATTTTGGTTCATTATAATATAAATTTTACTTATTATAAAGAGATTTCCAAAATCAGTGAATTCCAAATATTTTTATAAATCTATTTAGAACCCAATTTTTCCAAGTATATTTTCTTATATAAAATCACATGTTTTTGTTCCTTTCGAGAGTGCTTGGGTGTGAATTAATTAGTTTAGTAAACCGTGTGGTATGGGGCATACATGTTTACTATGTTGACTGATTCCAGAATTGTCTGTTTTAGGCTACTACTTCCAAGTCTTTCCTAATGTGTATTTGACTAGCGAGGAGTAAACCAATAAGGAAAATGTATGGTATGATACACACATTTACCACAATTGGAGTTACTGTCGGAGTGTTTGTGACACATTCTAAGGTTTTCGCCAATACTAGACCTTCAGATCAACTTGAGGCATTATGACTTTTGGGTCATCCGGGGGATTTGTGACATTATGACCTCTAGATCAACTGAGGCATTTATGACCATCTGGTCACTTAAGGAAGGAACCTGTTATATATACTTAGTACTAGTATGTCTTCGGGCCATCTGAGGTTTGCACGTGGGCCATAGCTTCGGCTTGCCAATTTGAGGTTTGGATCAAAATTTGAGTTATTTAGAAAATTCCGAGTTTTTGTTATGATTCCACTACTCTTGGAGATGACTATTATAATATTATATATAGCTTAGTGCTATTTAAGGATTTACATATTCATATAGTGTTTCATTTCTAAGTTTTGAACTATTAATTTAGTTCTTCGGTTCTCTAATTTTTGAGATTTCTGAGTTTTCCAGCCTGTGTTTTGTGATTCTAAATTTTAATTACCCTAATATCAGAATTCGGGTAATTTATGTTGATGTAAACATTTGAGTTTGTTTTTTTGTCACTTACGAATTATTTGAGTATTTAATCTGTGAATTTATCATTTAAGAAACCTATTGTTCCACCTTATAATGTTCTTTTCTAATGGAAAGGAATCACCCTTCTGGGTCTTGTGATTAATTCTGATTATGAGATTTTTTTTCTTGTGAAAAAGAAATATTATCTTAATGACATTATATTTCACTTACACATATTATTGATATATGTTTAAACTGGAACGACCCATGTATTTATACATGTGTTAGACGAAGTTTTTTCATGTATATTTGAGCTTACTCTACTATCACTCTGGATTAAATTATTTTAATCTACCAATCGAGTCCTATGTTTGAGTGTTGATGTATATTTAGTTGAGATTCATTGTATATGTATATGGTCTTTAAAACAATTAAAGAATGTACACATGTATTGGTATGATTCTACTATATATAATTATATGTGATATGTTCCGTGCTCTGTTGTATGTATTGTATTTTTACCCTCTTTTGAATATGGTTTTTAGCCATTGTAGTTTTATATTAAATGAATTGAGTATGTCGATCAACATTAGGTAAACAAATTATACACTCAATCTATGTACTCAATACTCGTCTAAAAAAAGATTACAGATGCTTGCTCCTAACCAGCAATATTATCTGCTCTCATAGAAATGTATTAATCAACAATGCTCTTTATTAGGGTTGGTCTTGGGATTGTTCAATATACTTTAGATCCAAATTGTTAATGACTTTAAAATATTATTGAGATAGAATTTTGAATTGAATGTTAATGCCATTTACACTATTTTCCAACCATTTCTTTAAGAGACTGTTTAAGCACAATTTAATTTGTAGTGTTATATTAGGTACATAAACGTGGAAAAGCAGTAATTTTCATTAAAAAATCTAAGTCAATTTTATCACTAGATCTTTTACTTATATTATCATCAATAATTTAGTCATGCTAAATCATATTTTATGTTCAATCAATAAGATGAATGTTTATTTTAAAAATTATTTTAAATAATTTTAGATATTTCAATTTACAATTATCACTGAATCTCGTTTTTGCACATATGACATGTGCAGTACAAATTTCATGTGGTATATGTTTTTTAACTAAATATGTGATACACACACAACAAAATGACATGAGCATAATTGTATGTATGTGTGTGTGTGTGTTTTTGTATGTACATATACATACATACATACATACATATATATATATATATATATGTATGTATGTATATATATACGTACATGAGTGATCCACAACACCCTTAAAGCCTACGATGTTTAGCCACAAATTTGCATTTGAGTAATAGTTTAATAGAAGAGATAATAATAGAAAGAGAAAGAAACATAAATGTGGTTGAAATCACTGGTATTCAGGGGTGCTACACTGTTTGAGGTGCAATAGAACACTTCTCATGTGTGTTCGTGTGCACGCACGAGCATGTGTGTGTTGTGCATATATGTGTGGCATATATATATATATATATATATATATATATATAATATATTGAAGTCGATACTAAAAATGCTTGGTCATAATGCCATTTAAACATAAATACACATACATATGTATGTATGTATGTGTTTATACACACACACACACACATACAAAAACAAATGTGCATATCATAAACGTATGTATAAAAACATGTAGCATTTTGAAATTGCTGTGGTAATTTAAAATATGTTTATTAGGCTTGTTTAGTATATAGTACTCTAAAATGAATGTATATTACCGTATAGCTCTCGATACAAGAAATATTTTCCAATAATTAATACGCACATGCACACATAAATGTAATTTACATACTATAATATTAGTAAAATATAAAACTAAAAAAAGAGGAGAAAAATGCCTAGCACTGGCGGCTACTAAAATTCCTTTAAAAATATTAGATCTAACGACTCATTTTCTTCTCCAATCTCTTTTTTAAATTTTTGTTAAATAACAGATCTATAAAAATTCCTGTAGACTTCTTTATGCAAACTCACGACCACTACAAGAAAAGGACCTTATCGCTACTAGTTATTTACAACCGACGTCATATGACAGTTGCAGTAAATGACCTTTCACTATAATAAAGAGTTCTCAACAAGTGGTATTTTTTGCCAGTTGTAAAATAAATTATACTTTTACAACTACATTTTGTGCTAACTGCAATAAAAATATTTTTAACAATTGCATTTTCCTACCAGTTGTAGTATATATATTTCTAATAACTGTGTTTTGTTGCCAATTACAAAAAACATGTTTTTAAAAAATGTGTTTTTTATTGGTTTAAATATATATATATTTTATAAATATTTTTGTTAAGCAATCATAATATAGATATATAACAACTAATTGTTTCGACCACTATAAATATTTACTTATAAGGACTTACTTAATAATTTACAAATACTAGCTCATAATTAATAAATTATAATTGATAATTTATGTAAGCCCTTTGCACCATTTATTTCAAATGAGGATTTTCAATAAATAATTTATAATTACTAGTTATTATCAATAATCAATATTTATATTTTGTATTTAATAACTTATTATAGTTAAAATAAATAATTAATAATTTATTAATGTTGGCTACATGATTCACTATGCTGCCTCCCTCTTCTCTTTAAAAACATCCCTCCGCCACCTCACCTTGCAACTTCACACTTCTCTCCCTATCCCTAGTTTTCATAATTACGCTCGTTTGGTCGTTAGAAACCCTCTAAAACCCCTTTCGCATGATTTCTCATATCTACTTTTTGTAACACCCCGCATTTTAACAATAAAAGTAATCAAAATAATTACAAAAATAAATAACCATAGAAAACATACATTTTTTGAATTGTCAGAATTTGGCTTCGAAAAGTATACCAGTGCATTCATAGTAATTTTCTGATTAAATTACATATATAATATGTTTCGAATGGAGTTTGTATGAAAAAATTATTAACATTCGAAGTCTTGTATATATTTATTTCAAAAATGTATGCGTGTATTAATTCAAAAAACGATACACGTTTGAATTTGAAATTAAATGTGTATCAAAAATGGAATAAATTCAAGTAAAACCAGAAAGAAGAATAGCGTTAAAAGAAATATTCCAAAGGAATTAATCACACATGATCAAAGATGAAAAGATACAAGGATCAACGTGTTAACACATGTTTGGGTTGACATAGACTTGGGATGGGTTGACCCAGGGGTCGACCCGTGTATGGGTTGGGTCATCCCATATGTCGACCCAAGCCGGGCATGGGTCGACCCAAGTCACGTAAAATTGATGTATTTTCTTTTGTTTGATGACCAAGATTTTATTGTTTTGAACTGGAAGGACATGGCTATTTTGGACATCTATAAATAAACCTACAAGGATGGCCGTCAAATTCATATTTTTCTAGAGTGGATGCGAAAGCTCTGTCATTCCCTTTCTCATCTAGTTCTTCAAAAATAGAAAATATTAGATTTAGGCTATCTGGTTCAAGATTTGGAGGCAGAAGTTGTATATTTAATGTTCAAATGTTCAAATTACCTATCCATGTGTGGAAAGTTCTTTGAATCTAAATTTCAATAGTTTCTTCATTCTTCTTGGATTCAGATTTGTAAATCTATGAATAATATAGTTTATAGATTCAAATAGGCTAGACTATGGATAATAAATCTAAATCCAAATCAGGTTTAGAACTTAGAGCAAAAATATCAGGTAATTGGGTTTAAATTATTCTTTTTATAGCAGTATATATCATCATTTGATTCCGGTTAAATTATTAAGAAATTTTTCCAGTCCTCTTTCCCATTATCCGCATCTGATTTTATAGTTTTACACTAGTTTTACACTGATTTTTGATTATGCCCAAAATATTCCTAGATCTGAAATATTGGCATATTTATATGTTGGATTTGTGCGCTTAAATGTTATATGACTGATTATAATCCTTTTTTATTTATTTTGCGCTCATTGGAAAATATGATTCAATTGGATATACAAAAATGAGAATTTGATAATTTGGACTAAATTAATAGGTAATGCAAAAATTGTGATAAAAAGGGTATTTGGACGGAAAATAGGTAAATTTGATGAGACTTGCCAATGACACAAGTTGACATGACACAATTAATATTATGTACAGTAAATTTGTATTTGAATAGTAAACTTGAGAAATACTGTATTTATTTTCTAAAATTCCCATTTAGATTTAAAAGGGAATGAATATAGAAATATTTGGGATTGAAAGGAAAAGAGGCATAAGTCAAATTACATCCAAATTTACTATAGTTATGCCAAATTAGGAATATAAAAATGAGAACTAGAATTAATGTACATCGACTAAAATAGATAGTTATAAGTAGCCTAGATTGATTAGTTAGAAAAAGCGAATATATTTCCATAGTTTAGCTTGTAAGAGAAACGGAAAATTTAATTACAAGTATATAAAGAAATAAAGACCTGGGTTAGTATGAAACAGGGATTTAATTGTATTATGCACTGTCCCATAGCTAAAAACCAATTGATAAGAATAACTTGCAATTATGGGTTTCTATTGCTGCAATTACATTAAACTATGAAAATAGACTCTTGAATAATTTTAAATAACCAATCAAATAAGAACATACATAACTTCCTAAAGAATGAATTTACAAAGATGGAAAGAAAAAGGGTAACATAACTCAAAAATGTTATGTAAAGAAAGGAAACAAGAAATCAAGTTAAACATTCGATAGGTAGAAAAAATGTAAGTAACCTATTATGATAATTATACATATACACAAATGAATTATAATAGACTTTTTGATATATGTGTAAGAAAGATTATAACATGAAGGTAATAAATAAAAGTAAAATGAGGACTTGTTATAAATAAACTTATAATTGTGAATTAAGTTTAATAAGAATAATTTTATGGTTATGGTTCTTTAGCGGAAATATTATTATAACATGGCAGCTATAATTACAAGTAGTGAGAGTAAGAAAGGCTTTTATAAATAAACCTACATTTATGAACTATGTTAAGCGAGCATAGTAATCTGCTCCTGCAACAAAGGCTGATTATGGAAAATAAATTGCCAATAAAGCTAATAAACAAATAATCAAAGTTCAGATTAAATGATTCAAACAACAATGTTAATTAAAGAAAAAGTAAGTTAAATGCATAATGGAATATTAGACATAGGGTTTAATAAAATAACGAGACGCATTGTACTAGTACAAAGCAAATAAGAGCCCAACAGGGCATATCATCGTAGATGTTCGGTGACATGGTGAAAGCACGTCCAACACGATATTCTATAGGACTGGAAGGAAGTTCGAGACTTCTACGAGAAGTGAGAGTACTCTGAGATGGCCCTCATGGGTAGGCTTATCGGAACCATACCCCTTGAGGTAGGCCTGTATGGTTTCATCCACAACGTATGCCTTTGCTGCATTTGTCTAATGGGCAACCAGAAGTTTGATGGGATGACTTTTAGGATTGGTGGTTACCCGAGCTCCGAGAGTAGGCTTCGTGGTCAGGACCCAAAAAGGATAATAGATCGTCGAATACCTGTCATTGTCAGTCAGAGTGGGCTCGAGAAAATTTGGAGCTAAACCAGTAGGTCAATGGTATTTCATTATCGTGATATTGGATGAGGGAGAACACTAACTTAAATGTTAAGATTGTTTATTAAAGGTACGATCACTTAGCTCTTGAAATGATCTTTTATTGGTTAAGGTAGGGCCGATGGGGCTATAGACATTAATAAAAGAGACGGACCAATCAATGGATATCAGTATTGTAGGCCTAACGAAGCTGTCCTTTGCAGCTTTAGAAATCCTCCGACTGAGTTCCGTGTAAGGGTCTAGCCTGATAGAGGAACTCAGATGATATATAGTATGCTTTGGTAGCATGGCGATTGAGGCTCAGTATGCTTTCGTAGCATGGCCACGTATGCTTTTGTAGCGTGACGATGGAGGCATGGTACGTTTTGGTAGCATGGGCTTGTATGTTTTCATAGCGTGGCGATGGAGATTTAGTTTCCATAATGAGGCAACAGAAACCTTTTGAGGAGGGTACTATGGGTAGTACCTAGATATCTTGTGCATATAGCTACATATATATGGACTATTAGGTATGATCTACAGGGGAGTATATGGGTACGATGCACATGTAGAGGTGAGAGTGATATCAACCGTAAAAACTAATAATAGAAAACCAGTGATAACACAGTATGTGTAGTGTTATCTTTAAAAAGTATAATTTTTCAATCTTTAGAACTTTTTTTTGGACCCCAGTCCTCATAACAAACCCGCAGGTTAGACAAGTGGTAGAGATTATAAAGCTTAGAGACACTTGCGAGGCCATGTCATTAGTATGGTAAGTATTTACCTATTATATTTTATTCGTTCCGTCGTGTGATATTTATTATGAGCTATAATACATTTATTTTTTCCTTTTGCAGGATACCAGACAAACCAACACATGCTTCCATGGTCTTGGATTCCTAGTATTTTACGAATTCGGGCCCGTTGAAATTTTGGTTGTTACATCTAGCATCATAGCCAGGTTCTGGATCCCTATATAGATAATGACTGAGCATATTTATATTTTGAAAATATAAATATATTATATAATCCTATATCCATAGGGTAACCAACTAAATTAGTGAAGTAACACATGGGAAAAAGTTGTGTATAATTTTTATACACTAAGGTAATGGTTATGGAAATTTGAGAACAGTAGGCCCATGAGTGGTTAGAATGTCAAGTGTACACTATGTTTTGTAATAAAAATGAGAATTTCATGTGTTAATATCCGAAATTTTCATATTTCACATTAGTGAGTTGGACAGTAGGTCCTTGTAAATCGAGAAAGAGTTAGAAGGAAAATGGATTTGGAATATATATACATTTGATGCAAAACTGGCTCTAGATTTAGATTTTAGTTCGTACAACCTTGAAGGAATTTGAAGGGAAAAGAATATGGACAAAAAAAATATAATTTCGCATAAAGGATTTAGGAGTGGTAGTTAAGAAATCACTTTGTACTTATCCCCATAGTTAAATCTTTACAAAATAACTTGAAATAAAAATATAGATATAGAAAAAAGGATTTCTAGAGGAGTTTTCATGTTTAAAAGTTTACAAATTTTAGAAATCTATTGATTTGTAATATTGAGAGTTGCATTAAAATAATTTTTGAGAAAATTATGCAATTTTTATTTCAAAAGAATAAAGTGCATGAGCAAGATGTGGGGTTAAGAATTATAAGATGTTAAGGGAAAACGCGAATGTAAATGAATTAGACATACATGGTGCATAGATGATCTTGAGAACAAGGAAATAGTAGATTTGTTTTGAAAAGAAAATATAAGAGTTTTTCATAAAGAATGGATTGTAACACACTTTAGCTTATTTGAACAAGAAAAATTATAAAATAAGTTTTATGAATCGATAAGTTTGTATGAAAACTCATTTTGTTAAAATAATAAGGAAATGCGCAATGAAAGATATGTAAAAAATATAGGGAAAATAGCATATTTTGTGCTAACTATTTCAACAAGGAAATGAAAATATTTAAATAATGTTTCCTCATTATTTTATACATAGCACGAAAGTCCTCTTTAGAAAAGATTCATACAAAACTTAAATCTTATAAATTCATCTTGAAATCGAAACATATATTAAAATAGTTAAGAGCTCTAACCCAGTTACTGCATACTTCTTCTTTTAAAAGAGAAAAAAAAACTTATTATAAGAGTAGAAGTAATCAACCCTATCTTCCCTAGTTTTAAATTTTGCGAAAGGTCTTATGAAGATAAAATTTTATAGAATTTAAGATGGTTTAGTTGCATGATTCCAATAGGGTGCTTGAGCAGTTGGAAGAAATATGTAACACTCCACATTTTTCCGAGCTCGAATTTCGACAAAAATCGAAACCTAAACCCACCCAAGCATGGAGAGTATAAATCTGGTATCTATAATCAATGAACATGAGCATAATCAAAGTAAAATAAAACTAACTCACACCGAAAACGAAATAAGATAACAAGTACCGATTAAGGCGACTTAAGCGTATCACCATATCGATATCGAGCATGAGAGAATCAGAACTGATACCAAACTTTAACACTTGCTAAGGCTTGTGTTCCCTGAGATAAAACTGAGAGTTATTATGAGGAGGAGGTCAGAACAACAAGTCCTAGTGAGTAGAAAATGTACAATACTGTCTACAATCCACAAATATGCTGCTTTTGGTAAAAATCAAAACAAATGTCTAACAAGGCTAGTAATTCTAACCTAGCCTTATAGATATTTATGCACGACGACTGACCACTAAACCGAAAATAATATTCCGCACCTAGCGATATCGCAATACTGAGATAGAATGTTTACGCATAAGTATGAAGCCTTTAACCCGCCGTTAATTAATTAAGAGTTAGATAGCTGTAACACCCCACACTTTATGATAATTATATATTGAAATAATTCATATGTGTATCTACATGCATAAACATAAATATATATATATATATATAAGAATAAATTGGTTGCATGTAGTGTAATTATGTTGCATGCACTGATTTACAAATATTATGCATTAAGAAGAAAAGAAAAATGTAAGAAAAAGATGACTACAAATTGATAAGGTTAAATGCAATGGTTTAAATGAATTATTGTAACAAACATGAAAAAGAGAAATAAGAAAAGAAAAATGACCACCATTGTTCTAAGCCTTGTTGACAAATGCCTAAGTACTCCAGTTGGTTAGAGCATGTAGCTTTCATGCAAGAGGTACAAAGTTCGATCCCCGTCGGTGCCATATTTTTGTTTTAAGGGAACGACTAAAACAATGCATGCTCTAAAGAGAATATTTGTATAAACGCACACATATGGAAAAGTATACATATAAGGAAGTATAGAAAAATATATGTATACATGTATACGAAAATATATGTGTATATATATACAAATATATATATATATATATATACATACATACATATATATATGTATATATACAAGAGAAAAGTTCAAAATAAGGCTGCAATCAAAGAAATATGGTAAGAATTAAATAACAGCATAACAACGTTTGAATTTTCAAATCAAAATAAAAGTTGTGTGTATATATATACGTATAAAATGGGCATTTGAAGTCTTGTATAGGCATAAGAAGATTATATGTAAATATGATGTTTAAAGTAAATGAAAGAAAGTATAACGAGATACTAATCAAATGTTTAAAATCAAAAACATCAAAATGCTAAACATCTGCCCAGAAAAGGCTCGTGGGACCCGGATGGTCGACCCTGGGGTCGACACCAACATAGGCGGGTCGACCCTAGGGTCGACACACACACATGGGGGTCAACCCCAGGGTTGACCCACCCCAGATCCGGGCAGGTTCGTTACTGAATCTGGACAGTTTTCTTAACCATGTTCGTTGCTGACTCAGCGTTGTGTGTACGATAAGACCCTGAATACGTGTAAATAAGCTAGTAGAGCCTAGCCTAAATCTCACATTTTCTTAGAAGCTGCCTATGATATGCCATTCTTCTTCCTCCTCGAATCTCTTCAGAAAAACAGAATAATTAGTTTAGGAAAATTCTAATTCAAGATCTGGAGGAAGAGAATGTAAATTAATAAAGAAGGTGTTCAGAATTCTATTCGAAGTAAGGTAAATTCTTGGATCTGGTCAATTTAATTTCCTCCTCTTTTTTCCCTTTTCTTTTAGTTTAGAATTGTGGATCCATGGTTGTTTAGGTTCTAAATTCAATTAGGAGAACCATGGAATGCTAGATTTGGAACAGATTCAGGATTTGGAAAGCAATTAGGTGAGTAGATTTAAAATGTACCTTTTTGATGATGGTATATTTTTTGTTTGACATTCCCCGTTAATATGCAATGTAAATCTACTAGAATGATGATATGTTAAAAAATTAATATGTTGAAATGTTAGTTTGATATGTTTAAACATTAATATGTTAAAATGTTAGTATGTTGAAAGTTTATAGGTTAAAATGTTAATATATGGAAATGTATAAACTTGTTAAAATATATGGAAACGATTACTGTTGTATACATACATGTTCTAATTACATGCTAATCTGTGGCGTATTATGTACTTGAACCCTTGACTATAAGAATTGGGATAATTACATGTTAATTTGTTAGAATGGAATAATTACATGATTCGACGATTACATTTTATTTTAAAATGAAATTAATTACATGTTAGGAAGAACATGCGACATGATAACCAGATAATGGACTTAATATGATGATAAGTATGACATGTAAAAATAGATTATAAAAAAATTTGGAAAGAATAAATAGGCCTAAATTTACACTAAATAGAAAACTGTAACCGCACTTAGACACGAGGTTGAATTCAACTTGTGGTAGAAGTCTGCTCGGATCTGCCCGGCAAATCTAGCATTCACAAGTTGTTTATTTAATATGAGGGGTCTAGTGCATAAATATACTTGTAATGGTACTAAGACACGATGTTAAGTTAATTTATGGCAGAAGTCTGCCCAGAACCACCTGGTAAATCCAGCATCCACAAGTGGTAGGCTTAATGTGATAGGTCTAGTGCATAAACACACACACACACACAAATATATATATATATATATATATATATATATATATATATATATATATGTATATACAAAAGGATAGATATAAATGACCCTAATTGTGATTAATGTAAATGAATGGAATTGAATGAAAGTTACAACAGTAAAAGGATTGGAATGAACGCGAAATGATAATAACCAATTATAATTAATTACATTAATGAGAATGTTATATAATAGGCAGGATTTTCCTAGGGATAAGTGAAAGTTATAATAAATGGAAAGGAAACTTATTAGTAAACCTTAGTTAAGAGAACTAAGTTAATAAGTAAACAACGACAAGTTGTAGTTACAGTGTAAGATGGAATTATGATTAAATGAGAAAGAACAAGGTGAATATATGGGTTAAAGTAAGTTATATTTAATCTTAAATAAAAAGTGACATGTTAAACAGAAAACATGTGAATTGAAATAACTTATGTAATGAGATAAGTTATACTTAATTGTAAATTAAGTCATATGTAAACTGGGAAACCTGAAACTTGTTGTTTGTAATAAGTAGAGAAAAGGGGGAAAACTTATGAAATGCCATAAGTTATGCTTAATTATAAATTAAGTGATTTACAAAACTGAGAATTTGAATCCTACTAACAAGAAGAACATGTTATCTGTAAACTTGAGAATTTGAAATCTACTGATAAGAATCACATGTTAAAGGCTTATTAAGGAACTTAATGGATTAAGTTATAACTGAAATTAATAAGAAAGAGGAACTTGGTAACTTGAATAAGAAGTCAATATGACTAGGGATAACCAAATTGAATGGAAATCTGAAAACGAAGAGAAAGCGCGTAATTAAACGATTAGACACATGGTCTATGTAACACCCCACCTCCGCTAGGGTCATTCACATAAGGAATGCACTAGGTTTGGTAAAGCATTATCGAGGTAAACATGCACAGAAATATTACAAGACAGAACGTATAAAACAACGGAAGTAAAACAAATTTCATTACCTTATAAAATAGTAAGGTCAAAAGCCTTTTTCATCAGAATACATCAAAACCCGTCTTGCAATAGTAAAGAAGCATAAACCATTTCATAAATTATTCCCCAAGTAAAACAGTAAGGTAGCCATAGCCAAGAAAAGTCCAAGCCATGCATGATGACCTTCAAGCAGAGGAATTCCGAACTAAATAACAGTGTTTCCTCCCTGAAAACCTGGGGGGGGGGGGGAACGCAAGACAAAGGGGCGAAACAAAACGGGGCCAGTCATAAAGACTGGTAAGTCCTATCTACTTCCAGTATAAAACAGGTAAAGGTAACATGACATGCATAAACTGAAAGTAAACATAAGGATGACGACAAGATAGATAAGCTAAACCAAGATAACTGGATGAACTACTGTAGCAAGATAAACTAAGGTATCATGATAAACTACGGTGTCAAGATAAATCAAGGTATCACATCGTCAGGTTTCTATCTAGTATACTATCCCAAGGTATCTATCATGTATAACATCCCACGGTATCTATCATGTATAACATCCCAAGGTATTTATCATGTATGTTTGCTCTGCACCTCTCGTACTAGTATCCCAACCTGCGTCATGTGTTAACTATGAATGTCCCTTGCCCAATGTCATGTAATGGTCAATGTCAACCTAATATATAGCATATCTAGGTTTTCCCAACTCGTATGTTTCTTTCCATGTATAAGTTCAGTCTTTTGCCGTAGGCCGTATGTGTAACACCCCGAATTTCGGTTAATGCTAAAATTCACTAATTGCAGAAAAAATAATCTCAAAGGTGAGAATTGGGGGAAACGGGCTGCGTCATTGCGTTCGTCTCGGAAACATACGCGAAATAGAGTCCGAGTTTTCGAGAATCGGAGTCCGTATGGCCCAGTTATGGCCCAATGAAGTTTACAGAAAATTTTTAAAATTGAGGTTTAAATTTAGAAATTGGGGCCACTGGGCGTGGGCGGGAAAATTCCCGCCTGGCTACCCAAGTCGACAGCCCTGTCGACTGGGCAGTCGACTTGGCTAGGACCAAGTCGACAGCCCTGTCGACTTGGGTGTTTGTCTGATATTGGTTTAGGCCTTTGGGGCTTGCATTTGGGGGATGTCGAGTTCGACTAGGGTGGTCTGCGTGAGAGATGGACAGTTGTGATGATTTTGGATGGGATTCTTAGCATCCTATGAGTTTGAGATAGCGTATACCCATGGCAAGGGTAACGGGGTGACGAATGCCCTAAGTAGAAAAAGGTTGTCCTTGAGTTCATTGTTCGTTGAACGACGGAGCTGAGAGTTTATTTCTATGTTTGACTTTAGACCTTCCGTTGACTTTGTACCTGGTTTGCTAGCCTCCTTGGAGGTTAGGCCTACTCTTTTGGGGCGTATTGGCGGAGCACAGCGGGACGACCCACAGTTGGTTGAGTTAGTAGAGAAGCTCATGAGGAGGGGGAGTCGTCCAGCCATTTGAGTAGGTACCCCCTAGATGGTAAGGGGTGGTGGCGTAGAGACGGTAGACTTTGTGTACCGCAAGACAGGGGTTTGAGGAAGGCTATACTTGATGATGCACATCGGTCGAAGATGACCATTCATCCCGGTGGGGACACGATGTACCAAGACATGAAGCGAGTTTTCTTTTGGGCCGGTATGAAGAAAGATGTGGCCAAGTATGTCGCTAGATGCTTGGTGTGCTAGCAAATGAAAGCGGAGCAGTAGGAACCCGGTGGGTTGCTTCACCAATTGGAGGTTCCACTATGGAAGTGGGATAGTGTCTCGATGGATTACCGAGATCGAGGAAAGGTAATACGGGAATTTGGGTTGTGGTAGACAGACTTACTAAGAGCGCCCATTTTATACCCGTGGAGAGTAAGAGAACTGCTCCATGGCTAGCTTCAGTTTACATTCGAGAGATTATTAGATGGCATGGTGTACCTTCCAGTATAGTGAGCGATTGAGATCCTATCTTCACTAGAGAGTTTTGAAAGAGTTTGCAAAAGGCGGTAGGGACTCAGTTGTGTTTGAGTACCACATATCATCCTCAGACGGATGGCCAGACCGAGAGGGTGAATCTTATTTTAGAAGACCTTTTGAGGCTATGTATCTTAGATTTTGGAGGTACATGAGAAGAGCATCATCCATTGGTGGAGTTGCCCGACAGACTTAGTGGTGTACATGACATATTCCACGTGTCACATTTGAGGAAGTGCCTACATGAGACCGTAGAGGCGGTAGAGCCGAGCTTACTTAAAGAAGTAAAGGTAGAGCGTGATGTGATTATTCGACGAGCTCCTACCCGCATCCTTGGGTCAGAGATTAGGAAGTTGAGAAACAGAGAGGTTCGACTAGTCAAAGTAAAAAGGGGAGAAGGTGAGAGCAGTGCTACTTGTGAGACAGAAGCGAAGATGCGTTCGTTATACCCATTCCTTTTTGAGGGTATGTCCTTTAAACGTCTCCTTTATCGTTTGTTTAGTGCTTATCTTATCTTTAGTATGTCCTCTCATTAGTACCTTTGACCTTTAGATAGGGTAAACCTATGGTTGAAACATGTGTTTGAGACATGTTATGTTTGATGGATGCATGTGGATGCAAGTGGTTGCTAGTGGTTGCTCGTGGATGCATATACACACACTCTAGGCACTAGATCGGCTCAATCACTTCATATTGCATATTGCATAAAATTGTGTGTAGGTAGCTATATTAATGGATGTATAATGGTTGTGTTATCACATGGATGATGCATTTTGGTGAATGATTGTGCACTCATGTAGATATTGTATGTGTCGGTAGGGTTCTCTCGCATACATAATGGATGCATGGCACTATCATGGTTTGCATATGTTCATACATTAGATAGGGAACATATACACACACTTTTTGCATATGCTCATACATCATTAGAAATTGTTTTAAGGACAATGGATGCCCGTGTTTGATGGATTGAGTAGATGGTTGTTTGGATGGTAGGATATGCATTCTACTTAGCTTAGAGATTTCGGGGACGAAATCCTTTAAGGAGGGGAGAATGTAACACCCCGAATTTCGGTTAATGCTAAAATTCACTAATTGTAGAATAAATAATCTCAGAGGTGAGAATTGGGGGAAACGGGCTGCGTCATTGCGTTCGTCTCGGAAAAATACGCGAAATAGAGTCCGAGTTTTCGAGAATCGGAGTCCGTATGGCCCAATGAAGTTTACAGAAAATTTAAAGTTCAAAACAGATTTAAAATTGAGGTTTAAATTTAGAAATTGGGGCCACTGGGCGCGGGCGGGAAAATTCCCGCCTGGCTACCCAAGTCGACAGCCCTGTCGACTGGGCAGTCGACTTGGCTAGGACCAAGTCGACAGCCCTGTCGACTTGGGTGTCGACAGGGGGTGCTCGACCAGTTTGGCCTGGTGCACCATTTTAGGGATTGGCTGTGTTTTGGGGCTGTTTTCTGGAAGCTTCCAAGATTTGACGGACCTAAACTAACCTAGGGTTAATCTAAGGGTCTAAAACACATCCTAATCCTATAAATAAGACCCTAAACTACCCCTAAATGATCATAATCATATCCTCTAACTAAACTATGCCAAAATTTTCTATGATCGTGGCCTCTACTCAAAACCCTAGCCTCCATCCTCTTCCTAAACTATTTCTATGAAGGCTTTCATGTTCATACAAGCATTTTTAAGTTGTATGAGTGATCATTAGCTTGCATTCATCATCAAGTTGCAAGCTTTATTGTTAAGGCTAGAGTTTTTGGGTGATTTTTGGCAAGGGTTTGCTTATTGGAGTTTAGGGTGAGTTTCTATAGCCTTAATAATCAATTGTTAAATTGATTATGATAGGATATGATAAGATATGGCTATGTTTGTGGATAAATGTGCTTATGCAAGTTTAGTATAGTGTATGTTGTGTGTTTTGCAAGTTGTATGCTATATGCAAGTTTGATGCTATGTTTTATGATGCTCACTATGCAAAACACTATGTTGAACATTGATGCATATGTAACATGTTATGCAAGCTATATGTGAGATTATATGCAAGTTTATATGTAACATGTTATGCAAGTAATGTATTTGGTTTTATGCATGCTAAGTATTTGGTTTTGTGCATGCTAAGTATTTGGTTTTATGCATGCTAAGTGTTTGGTTTTATGCAAGTTATGATGCAAGTTCATATGCAAGTTATGATGCAAGTTCATATGCAAGTTATGATGCAAGTTCATATGCAAGTTATGATGCAAGTTCGTATGCAATGTTATGATGCAAGTTCATATGCAAGTTATGATGCAAGTTCATATGCAAGTTATGATGCAAGTTCATATGCAAGTTTGTCTCTTTTTATGATATGCATAATATATGCAAGTTTGCCTCTATGTATGACATAAGTACACGTGCAAGTTCATCCCTTTTAGACCTATGACATGTATGCAAGTTGACACCTTTATGATAGGTCTATGACATGAACATTTAAGCAAGTTACCATCTTTATGACATATGCAAGTTTGGGTTGGTTATGCCAGTTGGGTTTATGGTCATATATACAAGTTGACACCTTTTAAACCCATGATAATGCTAATGATATGCTAAGTTGAACCCATGGTGTGTATGATGAATCTTCTCTTTTGAAGTATGTCAAGTTAACGTATTTACGTGGGGACGATGAGGTAAAAATTAATGAACACATAAAATTGTGTGAAGCGGGTATGATTAAACATACCGTAAAGTGGATGGACATAATTGGGAATTTACCTATTAAGTTAGGTCTACCAATATTATGGAATTGGGAATTTACCTATTGAGTTAGGTCTACCCATATTCTTAAATATTTGTAATTAATTAGGGATAATTAATACAAATTATGGGGGTGATTAATTAGGTGTAATTAATCATCTAAGACACGAGGTTGGACCCTTTTGTAGCATAAGACTGCCCGGAACCGACCGACAAATCCAGCGGCTACAAATGATTGGCCCAATGTGAGAGGTCTTAGTCATAAACTAAATACGTGACAATTGTAAAGACACGAGGTTAGACTCTGTTATGGTGTAAGGCTGCCCGGAACCAACCGGCATATCCAGCTGCCATAAAAGACAGTCTAATGTGAGAGGTCTTTACAAAGGTTACGATCTTAATTAATTAAGAAACACTTAACCAAATTAGCATGTAGTGGGGCATGAGGGGTTAAGTGAGTGCCTTGGGTGGCATGTAGTAACTACTGGGGGTGCCTTGGGTGGCATGAGGAAACTAGTGGGTTGCCTTGGGTGGCAATAGAAAATACGATTAGAATACTTAACCAAAGTGGAACATGTAATTAAACATGATTAAAGGGTTAAGTAGGTGCCTTGGGTGGCATGTGGGAATCAAGTAAGTGCCTTGGGTGGCATGTGGAAATCTAGTGGGGGCCCTAAGTGGCAATTGAAATATAATTAAATGACAAGTGAAACACCCCACCTCTGTTAGGGTCACTCTCAAAGGGAATGCCCTAATTTTGGTGGAGGTTTATAAGTACAAGTCACAGATATACAAGACAGATATAAGAACACATATTTGTAAACAGCGGAAGAACAACAAACTTTATTTCATAAAGTCAAATACGTGTTACAACAACATCCTTTCCAAAAACAAAACATAACACTTTCATAATTTGTCTTGAGTACATTATTTAAAGAAGCATAAATAAAACATAGATAAACTGCAAAAGCCCCATAGTGGATTGTCCAAAGCCATAGTTCAAAACAGGAAAGTCCAAGCAATACATTTCTCTTCTTCAAGCTGGATGTTGAGGTAGGTCAAGCTGTTGTGTTCCCTCCCTGAGGACCTGGGGGGGAGGGGGGAACGGAAGAAAGAAGACGAAAAGAAAAATAGAGTCAGACATAAAGCCTGAGTAAGTCTAGTAATATTTTGTCTATGAATAAAGAACTGGGTATGATAAGTATAATCAAGAAGTGGGCAAACACTATAAACTTGGTTAAGTTGTTTAGGGTCGAATATACTATCGTACCCCCTGTCAATCTCTGAACCCATATAAACTAGTTCCCAACTGGCACCCCAAAATCAGGGCGATGTGATCCATTCAATGATGATCGGCTCCTACTCGCATAGTTACATGTGTCTTACGGCCCCCCGATGTCTGTAGTTACCTATGCTGGTCCCACCATGGGGTGTATCAAGTCCCATAGTGGCAACCCGACACAACCTTAGAGTGCACAGGTATGCTACTGGTGTCCAGTGCCTTGTTTTTCTGCGCCGGAGTGTGTGCACGCCCGCACTCCGTTAGAACCTACACTGCTACACCACCGCCGTCAATTTGACCTCTTACAATCAGCCCAGTAATCGTGCCCCACCCTGCCTAGTTTCAGGGTATCCTGATACACCTTTTAGGGTTACTGCTGAAAAGGGTCCCCCGTTACTAGGTTTTCTACCTCTAGCCAACATGCTAAGTTGGTTAAGTGTTTTCTAACCTAACCCCCACCAGTCCGTTTAGTTTAGCATGTTCCACTTTGATTAAGTCTTTAGTTCACTTAATCCTATCAATCCTGACTCAGCCTTAATTGTCTTATTAAGGCCCGGACCTCTCACATTAGACAGGTATTGTTGTGGCTGCCTGTTGCTGGTTGGTTCCGGGCAGTCTTACGCCACAACTCAGTCTAACCTCGGGTCCTTGCTGGGCTCCATGTTTAACCTCCCACATTGGATAGGTATTGTTGTGATTACTGGACAGCCGGGCGGTTCCGGGCAGGTTTACATCACAACTCAATCCAACCTCGGGTTAAACATATCGTATTTTCTACATTTACATATTTTTGTCTTTCTTCGTTATTGATTTGTAAATATTTGCGGCCCATTATTAAGTTAATGGTGTAAAGGTTACACCAATCATGGGCCCAACCCATTCTTGAATTTGGGCCCTTTTACTTTAGTTTTCATTCATTAAATTAATTTAGCCCAACGTTGTTTACCCCCGTTTTTACACGTCCGTTTATATATATTGGGCTTAGCCTTTTAAAGCCCAATTTAGCCATGCGAATGGGGAGGCTTAAAGCGTGATTACATACACAAAGAGGGGGAAGGTGAGCGCATGAACTTGCATATGACGTCGGAAATACATACTAGAAACTGGTGTACTTGCATAGTGGTAACATAGGTGACATGAATCAAAGCATGTGAACTTGCATAGGTTTAACTGCAACATGAACCTATATTCTTATTTATGCATAATGTCAAACATAAGCATGGCATAAATATTTCTAGCATAAGCATGGCATGATGTCAAACATAAGCATGGCATAATATCAAACATAAGCATGGCATAGGTATGGTTAAATTGGTTCATGGCATAAATATAAACAAGTCATGTTCATAAGGTTTCTATATGTTTACAAAGAGGATACTTTGTTACTAACACAAAAGCATAGTTCAACTTAATTAAATTTAATCACATAACGATGGTATACTTATGCATAAATATTCCTAATCATGGTGTTTGCTTTTAACTTGCAAAAAGGGATTTTTGTGTCTAACTTAGCCATGTCTCACATATGTCATCATATAATTCTTTTAAACAAGATAGACTTAATCATGGATTTCAATTATGCCAAATATCATTCATAGCCTAGCCATATTCATAAGTTTTGCAAAAGCATGACTTAATACATGGATTATGGTGTCAAAATTCCAACATAGTTTCATATGAACTATAACAACCAAACTTGTCTCAATTACTTGCAAAATGATTTATGCAAAAAAATAGACATCATGATGGCATAATAACAAAGCCCCAAACTTGCATGAAATTTCAATCAACTACATACATGTAGCTTCAACATAGGTCACATAATTTGCGAATATTCCAAACGTATACTTGCATAGAACTACCGCATGTAGTTCTTTATAACATAATGACATAATTCAGAATATCCAAAAGTATATAAATCGCACAAATACGAATTTCATTGCCACAATTCAAGCATACATATCTACACAATCATTTGTTCATACCAAAGTAATACTCTACTTACAATGGTTGCGGCGAATTCTCAAATTAAGAGATATGATTCCTTTGTTGAATTGATTAGCTTTAGGTTGCTTGAATTGCTTTAGGCTTTAGAACTTTCTCCCTAATCCTCTCTCTAGTCGGCGGCTACTCTTAGTCGTTCCTCAGCAACATGGCGGCTATACTCTTAATTTGAATGAATAGATTAGGGTTTAGTCTAGGGTTGTTTATATAGAGGTTAGGAATTGATTAGGACCATTGATGTTGCTAGGTTAGATCGTAGCCATTCATTAGATAGAGAGACCAATTAGAACCCGCCACCTAGCCCTATTGACAAAGCAGACCACAGAAAATCGGAGGAACACAGACCTGGCCAGCCAGGTTGACTGGGCTCGACCAGGTCGATACCCCTGTCGACAGGGATGTCGACAGCCCTGTCGACATGGGTAGCCCAGGTCGACAGCCCAGTCGACCTGGGTGGCCCAGGCGGGTGTTCTTCCACCCTGGCCCGTTGGGCCCCACTTCGGAATATTTAATTATTTAATTCTGTTTGAATTTTAAATTTAATTCTCAAACTTTCGAAGGCCATATCTTCTTCATACGGACTCCGTTTTTCGAAAACTCGGACTCTATTTCGCGTATTTTTCCGAGACGAACGCAATGGCGTATCCCGTTTCCCTTAGTTCTTTGATTTCAGATTTATTATACTTTAATTTGTTAATTTCACAGTTATAGAATTTTCGGGGTGTTACATTCTCCCCCACTTAAAAGGATTTCATCCCCGAAATCTTCAAGTTAAGAGGAATGTATATCCTAACATCCAATCATCCATCTACTCATCCATCAAACACGAGTATCCTTTGTCCTTAAAAGACTTCTAATGCTTCATGATCATATGCGAAGTGTGTGTGTTCATGAACTTATGTAATGCAAAATCAGGCGGTCTACTGATTCAGTTGACCTCCTTAATGCGAATCATGTAAGTGAAATGAATCCATTATGTATGCAAATGTTCCTATTCATGATTCTACATGAGTGCACAATCATTCAATACAAATGCAACATCCATATGCCAACACATTACAATTCAACCATATATGAATGCAAACATATATGCATATGCAATATGAAGTGATTGAGCCGATCTAAAACCTAGATTGTGTGTGTATATGCAACCACGAGCAACCACTAGCAATCACTTGCAACCACTTGCAACCATCATACATAACATGTTTCAATTACATGTTTTCATCCAAAAGGGTTTCTACCTAAAAGATAAGGTCGAGGAAATATACCCTAAAAAGATAGATAAAAGCGCAGCTTAAGGAAAAAGAAAGATCAAGAATGTACCCTCGAACAGAAAAGGGTAGGCAGTACGTATTCTAGTTTCAGTTTCCCAAGTCGCGTCTCCCTCGGCGTCGCTCCACTGAACTTTGACGAGCTTGACTTCACGGTTGCGTAGCTTCTTCACTTCCGTTCCTAAGATGCGGGTTGGAACCTTTCTTATGGTTGTTTCGCGTTCCACCTCGGCCTCTTCGAGTATATTTGGCTCTACCACTTCAGCAGACTCATGTAGACATTTTCGTAGATGTGAAACGTGAAAAACGTTGTGGACTCCAGCCAACTTCTCGGGTAGCTCTAATCTATAAGCCATTTTCCCAATTTTCTCGATAATAGGGAATGGCCCTACGAACCTTGGTGCTAGCTTTCCTGTGGTTCCGAAACGAACAACGTTTCTTAGCGGTGATACCTTGAGAAAAACCCTGTCTCCAACTTCAAATTCAAGGTCGGTTCTCCTCTTGTCGGCATAGGACTTTTGTCTGTCTTGGGCCGTCTTCATCCTTCTTCGTATTAAGTCTACTTTCTCTGAAGTCTCTCGGATCATGTCTGGTCCAAGTATGAGCTTATCAGTAGACTCCCACCAACAAGTGGGCGATCGGCATGGTCTTCCATATAGAGCTTCGAAGGGCGCCATTCCGATGGTTGCTTGATAGTTGTTGTTGTAGGCAAATTCCACCAAAGGAAGGTGGTCTTCCCATGTCCCTCCGAAGTCAAGGACGCATAACCTTAGAAGGTCTTACAAAACTCTGTTCACTCTCTCTGTTTGGCCGTCGGTTTGGGGATGATAGGCTGTGCTCAAGCATAACTGCGTTCCTACTGCTTCTTGCAGACTCCGCCAAAACTCGCTGGTGAAGATGGGGTCTCGGTCACTAACGATTCTAGATGGTATTCCGTGGAGTCGAACGATTTCCTTGAGGTAAAGTGATGCTAGGGATGAGGCAGTTCTTTTACTTTTGACAGGTAAAAAGTGGGCGCTTTTAGTAAGCCTATCCACTATTACCCAAATGCTAGTGTTGCCTCTCCTAGACCTAGGCAGCCCATCGATGAAGTCCATTGAGATGCTATCCCACTTCCACTGCGGGACCTCTAGAGGATGTAGTAGTCCACCAGGCTTTTTCTGTTCCGCTTTAACCTGTTGGCACACCATACACTTAGAAACGAATTCTGCCACGTCCTTTTTCATGCCGTTCCAGAAGAAAGTCCTTTTTATATCTTTATACATTTTATCTCCGCCTGGGTGTATCGTCATCTTGGAGTGATGAGCTCCTTCGAGAACCTTCTTTATTAAATCGTTTGTCTGTGGGACGCATAACTTTCCATCTCGCCTTAGTGAACCCTTATCGTCGATGGAGTATCTGTTGAGGTGACTTGAAGTCTCACCCCTAATTAGCCTATCAATTATTTCTACAAGCTGAGGGTCTTCGCGTTGTGCTGTCCCTACTGAATCCACTAAAGTTGGGCGCACTTCGAGAGATGCTAGCAAGCCCGGTACGAAATCGGAGGAGGGCCTAAAGTCGAAGCTGGCTATAAACTCTAGGCTTTGTCTTTCAACAAACAACGGGCTTAGGGTCAATTTCTTTCGGCTCAACGCGTCTGCAACTACGTTGCCTTTGC
Source organism: Allium sativum (assembly GCA_030737875.1). Classification (NCBI taxonomy): domain Eukaryota; kingdom Viridiplantae; phylum Streptophyta; class Magnoliopsida; order Asparagales; family Amaryllidaceae; genus Allium; species Allium sativum. Next base: position 74,837,343 of record CM060924.1, read on the forward strand.
CCGGAGTGTAGGAGATTTCGAAATCGTACGAGGCAAGAAACTCCATCCACCTTTGTTGCCTCAAGTTAAGATCCTTCTGCGAGAAAAGATATTTCAACGATTTATGGTCAGTGTAAAGTTCGAACTTCTCACCTAGGAGATAGTGTCGCCAAGACTTGAGTGCAAAGACGATGGCGGCTAACTCAAGATCGTGGGTTGGGTAGTTCTTTTCGTGCACCTTCAACTGCCTCCCGCCATAAGCTACTACCCTTCCTTCTTGCATTAAGACGGCGCCTAGCCCTGTCCCACATGCATCCGTATAAACAGTGAACATCTTGCTCCCATCTGGCAGCGTCAAAACTGGGGCTGTTGTGAGAGCCCTTTTCAGTCGTTGGAAAGCAAACTCGCAATCCAAGTCCCAATTAAAAACTAGATTCTTCTTAGTCAATTTCGTGAGCGGAGCTGAGATTTTCGCAAAATCCCTTATGAATTTTCGATAGAAACCCGCTAGTCCTAGAAAGCTTCGGACCTCAGTTGCATTCCTTGGTGTCTTCCAATCCTGTACCGCCACTACCTTAGCAGGGTCCACCGCTAACCCTTGTTTGGATACTATGTGCCCAAGGAACCTCACCTCTTCTCTCCAAAAGTGGCATTTGGAGAATTTGGCTTTTAGTTGATGGGCTCGCAACGTTTCCATGATTGCCCTTAAGTGCTGAGCATGTTCCTCTTCACTCTTTGAGAAGATAAGGATATCATCTACGAAGACCACTACGAATTTGTTGAGGAAATCTCTAAATACCCTACTCATCAGGTCCACGAAGTAAGCAGGTGCATTTGTCAAGCCGAAAGGCATGACAAGCCATTCAAAGAAGCCGTCTGGGGTTCTGAAAGCCGTTTTATCGATGCTATCTTCAGCCACCCTTAGCTGATGAAAACCGGTTGCCAAATCGAGTTGGGAGAAAACAGACGCTCCTACAAGCTGGTCAAATAAATCGTCAATTCTAGGGAGAGGGTTCCTATTCTTTTTCGTTAGCTTGTTGAGCTCCCTATAGTCAACACATAGACGGAGTGAACCATCCGCCTTTGTAGCGAACACCACTGGAGCGCCCCATTCTGAAATGCTCCTCCTAATGAACCCCTTCTCTAGAAGCTCTTTAATCTGTTTACTGAGCTCCTTTCTTTCTCGTGGAGCCATATGTCTAACGGGCAACGCAACGGGCTTTGCATTTTCTACAAGATATATGCGGAAGTCTATTTCCCGCTTCGGAGGTAAGCCCTTCACCTCTTCGAAGACATCCGGATATTCCCGGACCACTCTAACTGATTGCAAATTTTCAACAGAGGCATCTAGCGATTCAAGATAACTAAGCATAACCGCATACGAGGGATTACAAGAAATTTCCAAAGTATTACCGAGCTGGGTTAGGAGCCTAACAACCCTTTTCTCACAATCAAGGATGGCCCCATTACTGGATAGCCAATCCATACCCAAAATCAAACCATACCCCGAAAAGACCAAAACAAAGGCACTACATTGAAATTCTACACTTAGAATAGAAATTTTCAAATCCAAACAGATCATAGACAAATGAGCTGGGCCCCCAATTGGGTTTGAAACAATTAAGGGGTCCTCTACCATACTAGTTTTTAGGTGCAGAGATTCTACTAAAGCAGACGAGATAAAGGAGTGTGATGCGCCAGAATCAAATAAAGTGCGAACGGGGTGATCATAAAGATAAACTACACTTTCTACAGAAGTGTTTGTACCTCGCTGTTGCAAAGGTGGCGCTTCCAGCACATGAACCTGTGCCCCTGAGGTGGATCCAGACCCCTGCCCCTGTCCTCGTTTCTTTGGGCAGTCCTTGGCTCTGTGGCCTGTCTGACCGCAAGAAAAGCACCCACCATTCTCCTTGGCCTTCTTTTTCCGGCAGTCCTTTACTAAGTGCCCCACTTTGCCACAGAAATTGCACTTCCTCTTCTCTTTGTTGCCTTTCCCGCCTTTCTTAAAGTCCGTCTTCTTAGGCTGCAAACCCTCTTTCTTCCCTTGAGAGCTTTCTGCCTTTGTCTCCTTCTTGCCCTTATCCTCTTCATTCAGCAACGCCATTTGCCCCAATCTTTCATACGTGGCTCCCATGGGTATATGGGTCATGGCCAAACTGTGTAATGGCTCATTTAACCCCTTGACGAAACGGAGAGCCTTCTTGGGCGGGGTGTTGACTAGGTCAAGCCCAAACCTAGCCAGCTCATCAAACTGATTCACATACTCTCTAACAGTCTTGTCTCCTTGCTTAAGAAATAAGAATTTCTCCAACTGCAAACTTCTTTCCGTATCTGAGAGAAATTTGGTCTCAAACCTTGCCCTAAAGTCCTCCCATGTCTCTACTGGTCTTTCAGCATTAGTGACTTCCCACCAGTAGGAAGCCTCGCCCTTCAATAGCCACACCGCCAACTGTACTTTTTGTCTGCCCTCTACCTCAAAGATGATGAATAGATCCTCAGTTTACTTCAGCCAATTTCTAGCTGCTACGAAGGACTCAGTTCCATGGAAATCCCTTCCTCCCATAGCTTTAAAATCCTTACATATCTTAGCAAACGCGTTTCCTCGTGGAGGAGGTGGAGGAAGAGGTGCTGATGCAGCTGGATGATTTCCTGCAGCTGGGGGAGGAGGAACGGTAGGACCTGGCTGAGTGGCCCTTGCTTCTAAGAACCGTCTAAACCAACCAGGTATTGGTACCCCTTCCGGCAAGTTAAGATCTTCAGACATGCTGAAACAAAAAGGATAGGTTCAAAACGAAGGACAAGAGATAGTACCTATGGCTTTGGGGAGTGGACTTTGCCTTTAAAAATGAAATAATATTTTTATCTTTTAAAAATGCTTCTTTAAATTTCCTTTTTGAAAATAAATTTTCAAAACTTTTTATCTTATCTGGTAAACCTATGCTCTGATACCAAGTGAAACACCCCACCTCTGTTAGGGTCACTCTCAAAGGGAATGCCCTAATTTTGGTGGATGTTTATAAGTACAAGTCACAGATATACAAGACAGATATAAGAACACATATTTGTAAACAGCGGAAGAACAACAAACTTTATTTCATAAAGTCAAATACGTGTTACAACAACATCCTTTCCAAAAACATAACATAACACTTTCATAATCTGTCTTGAGTACATTATTTAAAGAAGCATAAATAAAACATAGATAAACTGCAAAAGCCCCATAGTGGATTGTCCAAAGCCATAGTTCAAAACAGGAAAGTCCAAGCAATACATTTCTCTTCTTCAAGCTGGATGTTGAGGTAGGTCAAGCTGCTGTGTTCCCTCCCTGAGGACCTGGGGGGGGGGGGGGGGAACGGAAGAAAGAAGACGAAAAGAAAAATAGAGTCAGACATAAAGCCTGAGTAAGTCTAGTACTATTTTGTCTATGAATAAAGAACTGGGTATGATAAGTATAATCAAGAAGTGGGCAAACACTATAAACTTGGTTAAGTTGTCTAGGGTCGAATATACTATCGTACCCCCTGTCAATCTCTGAACCCATATAAACTAGTTCCCAACTGGCACCCCAAAATCAGGGCAATGTGATCCATTCAATGATGATCGGCTCCTACTCGCATAGTTACATGTGTCTTACGGCCCCCCGATGTCTGTAGTTACCTATGCTGGTCCCACCATGGGGTGTATCAAGTCCCATAGTGGCAACCCGACACAACCTTAGAGTGCACAGGTATGCTACTGGTGTCCAGTGCCTTGTTTTTCTGCGCCGGAGTGTGTGCACGCCCGCACTCCGTTAGAACCTACACTGCTACACCACCGCCGTCGATTTGACCTCTTACAATCAGCCCAGTAATCGTGCCCCACCCTGCCTAGTTTCAGGGTATCCTGATACACCTTTTAGGGTTACTGCTGAAAAGGGTCCCCCGTTACTAGGTTTTCTACCTCTAGCCAACATGCTAAGTTGGTTAAGTGTTTTCTAACCTAACCCCCACCAGTCCGTTTAGTTTAGCATGTTCCACTTTGATTAAGTCTTTAGTTCACTTAATCCTATCAATCCTGACTCAGCCTTAATTGTCTTATTAAGGCCCGGACCTCTCACATTAGACAGGTATTGTTGTGGCTGCCTGTTGCCGGTTGGTTCCGGGCAGTCTTACGCCACAACTCAGTCTAACCTCGGGTCCTTGCTGGGCTCCATGTTTAACCTCCCACATTGGATAGGTATTGTTGTGACTACTGGACAGCCGGGCGGTTCCGGGCAGGTTTACATCACAACTCAATCCAACCTCGGGTTAAACATATCGTATTTTCTACATTTACATATTTTTGTCTTTCTTCGTTATTGATATGTAAATATTTGCGGCCCATTATTAAGTTAATGGTGTAAAGGTTACACCAATCATGGGCCCAACCCATTCTTGAATTTCGGCCCTTTTACTTTAGTTTTCATTCATTAAATTAATTTAGCCCAACATTGTTTACCCCCGTTTTTACACGTCCGTTTATATATATTGGGCTTAGCCTTTTAAAGCCCAATTTAGCCATGCGAAAGGGGAGGCTTAAAGCGTGATTACATACACAAAGAGGGGGAAGGTGAGCGCATGAACTTGCATATGACGTTGGAAATACATACTAGAAACTGGTGTACTTGCATAGTGGTAACATAGGTGACATGAATCAAAGCATGTGAACTTGCATAGGTTTAACTGCAACATGAACCTATATTCTTATTTATGCATAATGTCAAACATAAGCATGGCATAAATATTTCTAGCATAAGCATGGCATGATGTCAAACATAAGCATGGCATAATATCAAACATAAGCATGGCATATGTATGGTTAAATTGGTTCATGGCATAAATATAAACAAGTCATGTTCATAAGGTTTCTATATGTTTACAAAGAGGATACTTTGTTACTAACACAAAAGCATAGTTCAACTTAATTAAATTTAATCACATAACGATGGTATACTTATGCATAAATATTCCTAATCATGGTGTTTGCTTTTAACTTGCAAAAAGGGATTTTTGTGTCTAACTTAGCCATGTCTCACATATGTCATCATATAATTCTTTTAAACAAGATAGACTTAATCATGGATTTCAATTATGCCAAATATCATTCATAGCCTAGCCATATTCATAAGTTTTGCAAAAGCATGACTTAATACATGGATTATGATGTCAAAATTCCAACATAGTTTCATATGAACTATAACAACCAAACTTGTCTCAATTACTTGCAAAATGATTTATGCACAAAAATAGACATCATGATGGCATAATAACAAAGCCCCAAACTTGCATGAAATTTCAATCAACTACATACATGTAGCTTCAACATAGGTCACATAATTTGCGAATATTCCAAACGTATACTTGCATAGAACTACCGCATGTAGTTCTTTATAACATAATGACATAATTCAGAATATCCAAAAGTATATAAATCGCACAAATACGAATTTCATTGCCACAATTCAAGCATACATATCTACACAATCATTTGTTCATACCAAAGTAATACTCTACTTACAATGGTTGCGGCGAATTCTCAAATTAAGAGATATGATTCCTTTGTTGAATTGATTAGCTTTAGGTTGCTTGAATTGCTTTAGGCTTTAGAACTTTCTCCCTAATCCTCTCTCTAGTCGGCGGCTACTCTTAGTCGTTCCTCAGCAACATGGCGGCTATACTCTTAATTTGAATGAATAGATTAGGGTTTAGTCTAGGGTTGTTTATATAGAGGTTAGGAATTGATTAGGACCATTGATGTTGCTAGGTTAGATCGTAGCCATTCATTAGATAGAGAGACCAATTAGAACCCGCCACCTAGCCCTAGTGACAAAGCAGACCACAGAAAATCGGAGGAACACAGACCTGGCCAGCCAGGTTGACTGGGCTCGACCAGGTCGATACCCCTGTCGACAGGGATGTCGACAGCCCTGTCGACATGGGTAGCCCAGGTCGACAGCCCAGTCGACCTGGGTGGCCCAGGCGGGTGTTCTTCCACCCTGGCCCGTTGGGCCCCACTTCGGAATATTTAATTATTTAATTCTGTTTGAATTTTAAATTTAATTCTCAAACTTCCGAAGGCCATATCTTCTTCATACGGACTCCGTTTTTCGAAAACTCGGACTCTATTTCGCGTATTTTTCTGAGACGAACGCAATGGCGTATCCCGTTTCCCTTAGTTATTTGATTTCAGATTTATTATACTTTAATTTGTTAATTTCACAGTTATAGAATTTTCGGGGTGTTACAACAAGCTTAAGTAGTAGCTTGTGGGGGCCTTAAGTGGCAATTGAAATATGACTAGATGACTTAACCAAACCTTAACATGTAAGTGGGCATGATTATAAAAAGGGGTTAAGAGGGATGCACTAGATAAAATGGCAAGCTTAAGTAGTAGCTTGTGGGGGCCCATTTCAACCAATATCCCAAATGTATCTTTGTGGGCTCGACCCAAGTCGAGGACGGGACACGCATATTGGGCTTGACTATAAGAGGCCAAAACAGGGTAGCGGTGGCAACGCGAGTCCAACGGGTTTCATATGCGTGTGTGGACCCGGGCTGGTATGTAAGACGTTGTTTCATCGTGTAGATATAAGCCGTGCACCATTTGTTGTATCGTGTTGCCACTTTGGGGAGTGATACACCCCATTGTGGGGCCAGCACGGGTATCTACGGTAGGGAGCCGATCGCTTGGAGAGTAGTGGGTACACCTAGTGGAGATAGGGGCAGACGGCACCTACGTAGTCAGCTAGGGGTACACGAAACTACTATTTAGAATTACTGTGTACACCTAGTGGAGATAGGGGCAGACGGCACCTATGTAGTCAGCTAGGGGTACAAGAAACTATTGGGTAAAATTACTAAGTACACTTAGTGGGATCAACCTTTAAGTAGGAATTACCCTTGGGTGGGTAGAACTGGTGTGGTGCAGTGTAGGAATTACCCTTGGGTGGGTAGATCTGGGGTGGTGCAATCTAGTGATTATCCTTGGGTGGATAAATGCGTCTTTTCGGTTATCTTAGTACATCCTGTGTTTAGTTGGCTACTTAGTGTAGTCATTATCCCCAGAGGTACCGTACCTTGTTTATATCATACCCTAATTGCTTTAATGATTGTATTGTTAGGGTTATAGGACTCACTCAGACTTATGTCTAACCCCGTTGTTTCTTTATCTTTTTCCCAACCCCCAGGTTTTCAGAGTGGGCCTAGCACTAGTGGGCATTGATCAGACTGCTTTATCTATCTTTTGGAGCTTGGACCATGGATGTAAAGCTCAGTTTATCTTTTCTATTATGGCTATTAGGTTATGTAGTGGGATTATGTATTTTTGTTTTTATCAGGATGGATAATATGTACTTGACTCTTATTTATGGTTTTGGTGTAACCAAACATGTTTTACTTTCCGCTGAAATGAAATGATGTTTTAAATTCTCAAGTATTACTTATATCTATCTTGTTGTAATTTTTCTGTTCTATATTCACTTAAAATACTCCACCGATGTTATGGCATTCCCTTAGAGAGTGACCGTAGCGGGTGTGGGGTGTTACAGTACGGGCTTTCCCATGTAAATCTATACCACCTCAACGTAGTACCTATTTTATCCTTGAAGTTGTTTTGGACTGCTACCCTTGATCTGGTTACGTTTTCTTACCATGAACTATCGCGTGTTCACTTAGGATTTATGCCACCTAGGACCACTAGGGATTATGCTACCTAATGAACGTTTCCGTGTCTCGGTTTGGGTTCAAGCCACCTAGGGCCACTAGGGATTATGCCACCCGTCAACCACGCCCTTTATCCCACGTATGTATCGTGAATCGTTTTCCATGTTTAGACGCACATGTATCTCAATGTGCCATCCGAGTTCCGTGCCAGGGCAAATCAAGAAATACGGAACTCGGTCGGGAGCTTTAAGTCATCTGCCGATGCAGATATCAAGGTCTGTTTTTGTATCCGTGGCTATGGTCCCACGTGATCCCTCCCTCAACTACTGAAAGGCAATCCAAGAAAAATAATGTATGAGAACTACATCCCGGCCCCACTATAGCCCCACTTTCCTATTGGCCAACCTCACCCACAACTCGATAGCAAGTATATGGTCTGTTGAGAGTTCTCTGCCTTTCCGTACGTACACGATTGACTTAAGATGGTAGGTAGTCGACGACGCGCTATCCAGGGCAAAAATCAAGTATCGTCGACTCCATGCTAATCCATCCCCGTATTTAGGTTGCTCGCACAACAACCAAGGCATACTCTTGGTTCTTCTACCGCAGACCTTAACCTCTGTGAGCCCAGGCGGATCATCTGCAACCTCATAGAGGGATACCAAGAGTACCCTCATGTCCCCCGAAGCTACTGCTTCGTCACCCAGTTCATTGGAGCCTTTATCTAAGTCAGATAATTTGCTCCTCCTCGTGTGTTTAAGCGATGACCTACCGTATCGGGTTACTCATCTGTCTGTGAACTGGTCCAAATCCCTTGACTAAGAATTATTACTTAGTTATCCTAAACTAAGGTTTATCACTTAGTTCCCTTTCCCGTTATCCTTTTTAACTACGATTTTTCCACCTAGTCCCTGAACTAGGGTTTTGTCTAATGGGTTAAGTGTTGTCCTTCCAGTTCATGACTTAAACTGCCTACGAATCATGTCAAGATTGGCTAAGTATTTAAGCTCGAGACTTAGCCCTACAAGTTGGTTTAGTATACCAAGAAGCTCATGACTTAACCCTATTCAATTATCAAGTCAAATTGGTTAAGTATTAGTTGGTCTTGACCCTATAAGATTATCGTGATAGCTTGGTTAAGCATAGATTATCTTAACCCCATCAGATTATCGAGTCGGATTGGTTAAGTATGGGTCCGCTTAACCCCATCCACTAATCGTATTACAATGGTTAAGTATATTTAAACGGTCTTGTGACTTAACCCTATCAAGTTCTCATATTAATTTGGTTAAGTATTGGTTACTTAACCTCATTAAATCATCATGTATAATTGGTTAAGTATAAGTTACTTAACCTCATTAAATCATCATGTATAATTGGTTAAGTATAAGTTACTTAACCTCATTAAATTACCGTGTTTAGATTACTTAAGTCTAGGTTAACTTAACTCCGTCTAATTACCAAGTCGGATTAGTTAAGTATGGATTAGCTTAACCCCATCCCCTAACTGTATTTTACGGTTACGTGTCATTAAGAAATCAAGTCCGGTTTCACTTAACTTACCCATTCATGTCTTATCGGTTAAGTGTCATTAGTCAGATTTACTTAACCTTATCATGTGTCATTAATTAAATTAATGCACTCCCAACCTCTCACATTAGACCTTGTTGTGGTTACAAGTTAAGCCGGGCGGGTCCGGATAGTTTTACACCACAACCTAGTCTAACCTCGGGTCTTAAGCGCGACATGACCAACTACCCACATTGGGTCCTATTGTTTGTAGCCACTGGATTTGCCGGGCGGGTCCAGGCAGATTTATGCTACAAACTCAAACCAACCTCGAGTTGGCCACTTCCATGTTTTTCTGCGTGTCATGTTCATGTCAAATTTAGACCCCTTTTTAAGTCCATGTTTTCATGTAGCCCCATGTCAAGTTTTCGTGTCATATTCACGTTATTTATCATTACATGTTACATGTAATTTCATGTCAAGATCATAGCCAATTTTCAAGTTTGCCTAAACTACCCAAAGCGTGTCCCCAACGCACATGGAAGCGAATCAACATATTTGGGATAATATGACAAAGATGGGTACAAGATGGAAAAGATGAATCACAAGTTAAACATGGTGAAAATTGAGGCAAAGGTGTTCACATAACTAGCATATTGCATATTGGCCTCAAACATGCACGATGTCATAAAGGGATTGGCCACAAACATGAATAATATCATAAAGGATTTGGCCTCAAGCATGAAAAGTGTCATAAGGGGTTTTGGTCTCAAACATGCATAATATCATAAGGGGTTTGGGTTCATTTATATGCATAAGCCCCAAGTCATGTTCATGCACATATTTCACAAGTCAAAGTGGTTCCAAGTGTTCATGCCAACATCCCACAAGTAAAGGTTCAATCTTGCATGGCAAACTAAGTCCAATGCAACATGAGTAACTTGATTTAGTCACTAAACATAGCCTAAAGTCATAGGTTCAAGCAAAAGAGACATGACAAGGTTCATATAGGCTAGCATACTTAGTTTAATCTCGTTTTATTCCATGCCATCATTAAAACTACCGTTTAGATCTAGAAGTAGCTAGAACTTACATAGCGAGGCTTAGGGAAAGATCATGAATCGTCTTGACGAAGAAAGATGGCTCCTTTATTGAAGAATCGTCGTGAAATTTGCGTAGCAACGTTGATCTCTCCTCAATTTGGTGTAGAAAGCTTGCACCTTTTGATTTGAATCCGATTTGAATGCATAGTCTCTAGGAATTGGAGATGGAGGCCATGATCACTTGGCATTTTGGCAGCACTTCGTGGCAAGAGTGATTTGTGAGGGTTTAAGCTAGGTCTAGGGGTCTTTTTATAGAAGTAAGGAGTATTTTAGGCCATAGGATAAACCCTAGGATAGATCTGAGCCCTCAAAATCCGTCATAGGCCCATAAAACCGAGCCAAGACAACAGCAGGTGCACCCAGGCCCAAGTGGTCGGACCACCCAGGTCGACACCCGTGTCGACTGGGCAGTGGACCTGCCCCCTAGGCGTGTCGACTCCCCAGTCGACACCCCAGTCGACCTGGGGCTTGGGCGGGAATTTTCCCGCCTAATTTGTTTGGCTCCAGATTTGAATTTTCGTGCTGTTTTTGAACTTGGATTTTTCTGAAAACTTCTATGGGCCAAAACTGGGTCATACGGACTCCGATTTTCGAAAACTCTGACTCTATTTCGCGTATTTTTCCGAGACGAACGCAATGGAACAGCCCGTTTCCCTTGATTCTAATTTTAAAATTAAATTCTGCCTTGATTCTTATCTTTGCACGTTGTTAAAAATTCGGGTTGTTACATTCTCCCCTCCTTTAAGGATTTCGTCCCCGAAATCTCCAAGTTAGGAAGAACATGTCCTACCATCCATCATCCATCTACTCAAAACATCATTCACAGGCAACCATTGTCCTTAGACGATTTCTAATGCCATATGAACATATGCAGAACATGTGTGTATATGCTCCTTAGCTAATGCTAATGATCAGGCCTGAATGATCTTTTTAATGCAAAATATGTTTAGTGCCATGAATCCAACATGTATGCAAATAGTCCTAGCCATATAAACACTATATGTGTGCACAAACATTCATTCATATGCAACATCCGCATGACAACACATTCAATTTCATCCATAAACAAGTATAAATACTCGTGCATATGCAACGTGAAATGTGACTGCGTCAATCTAGTATCTAATGTGTATTCGCGCATCCACGAGCAACCACTTGCAACCATTTTCAACCATATCAATCATAACATGTTTCAAATACATGTTTACATCCATAGAGTTCTACCTAAGGTTCCCAAGATAGGATCGAGAAGATAAACAAGACAAACTCCTTACGGGGTTTGCAACAGAAACAAGACCGAGAGGATATCCACCAAGCGATAGCATGCAAGCAAGTTCTATAGGAGAACCAGGGATCAATGATATACTCTTAAAAAGAGACATGATGCGCGCGTCTAAGCCGCATTTCCATGAGCTTAATTCCATTGTGCCTTGACCGCCTTTGACTTCATGATTTGATAGCTCCTTGATTCCTATTTCCAAGGTATGAGTCGGAATTCATTTCACTGTCGCCTCTCGTTCCTTTTTCACTTTATCTTTTCTAGAATACTGGGCTCAACCATAACTGCGTACTCATGATTTCATGCAAGCTTTCCAACAATTCACTAGCGAATCTTGGATCTCGTTTACATACTAAGAGGTATTCCACGCAGAAGAACTTTCCCTTGAAAACAACCAATGCCAGCCATGTTGCCCAGTGTACTTACTAGGGTGATTCCTACAGCCCATGCTTAAGCAGAATGAACCATCCGCCTTATTGGCGAACATTACTCGATCGGATCAGAGATTTCCGATAAATGCATCAAGAGATTCTAGGTAACTAACCATGACAGAACTCATAAGGTTACACAAGACTTCGAGGGTATTACCAAGGCAAGTTAAGAGTTTAACTACCCTCCTTTCAAAACCGAGAATGGCATCCCTTACTGGATAACCACTTCATCCCTAGAATCCATCCATAGCTCAACAATAGAAGCATTGCTTCTAATCTCAACACTTGGCATTTACACTCTTAATTCCAAACAAGTCATGAATAAATGGACCGACTCTCCAACCAGATTTTGGGACAAAAGTGGGATCTTCTACCATGCTAGTACTAAGGTGCAGAGACTTAACTATCGAAGCATACTTAAATGATGTGATGATCAAAACAAAGTCTGGACGGGATGATATAAAAGAAACGCTAAACCTTTAACAGAAACGATACCATCCCTCTTAGGTACGCTAGGAGTGAGAGCATACAATTGCCCTCTTGCTGATCTTGTCCTTGTCTTCCTTAGTGGACTAATCCATGCCAACAAGTTGCTTATCCTTACGTTTGTGTCCTTTATCCTTGCTCTTATTACCCTTCCTTGTAACACGGTAACAGGCCTCTCGAGAACCACCTCCATCTCATGGAAAACACTTCGTAGCTAGACAAGGATTAGTCGCAGTTAAAACTACTGTGACTACAGATGGAGGAAAGAAAGGAAAAGAGATTCAATCAAGGAAACAAAGGATAGTGCTAATGGCTTTTGGGGAATAGCCTTTAAAAACTTTTCTTGAAAAATGCTTCTTTGTAAACGGTTTCTCAAATAGTTTTCAGAAGGTTTTAAAAACTTTGCCCAGTCTGGTAATCTTCTGCTCTGATACCAAATGTAACACCCCACCTCCGCTAGGGTCATTCACATAGGGAATGCACTAGGTTTGGTGAAGCATTATCGAGGTAAACATGCACAGAAATATTACAAGACAGAACATATAAAACAGCGGAAGTAAAGCAAATTTCATTACCTTATAAAATAGTAAGGTCAAAAGCCTTTTTCATCAGAATACATCAAAACCTGTCTTGCAATAGTAAAGAAGCATAAACCATTTCATAAATTATTCCCCAAGTAAAACAGTAAGGTAGCCATAGCCAAGAAAAGTCCAAGCCATGCGTGATGACCTTCAAGCAGAGGAAGTCCGAACTAAATAACAGTGTTTCCTCCCTGAAAACCTGGGGGGGGGGGGGACGGAAGACAAAGGGGCGAAACAAAACGGGGTCAGTCATAAAGACTGGTAAGTCCTATCTACTTCCAGTATAAAACAGGTAAAGGTAACATGACATGCATAAACTGAAAGTAAACATAAGGATGACAACAAGATAGATAAGCTAAACCAAGATAACTGGATGAACTACTGTAGCAAGATAAACTAAGGTATCATGATAAACTACGGTGTCAAGATAAATCAAGGTATCACATCGTCAGGTTTCTATCTAGTATACTGTCCCAAGGTATCTATCATGTATAACATCCCACGGTATCTATCATGTATAACATCCCAAGGTATTTATCATGTATATTTGCTCTGCACCTCTCATACTAGTATCCCAACCCGCGTCATGTGTTAACTATGAATGTCCCTTGCCCAATGTCATGTAATGGTCCATGTCAACCTAATATATAGCATATGTAGGTTCTCCCAACTCGTATGTTTCTTTCCATGTATAAGTTCAGTCTTTTGCCGTAGGCCGTACGGGCTTTCCCATGTAAATCTATACCACCTCAACGTAGTACCTATTTTATCCTTGAAGTTGTTTTGGACTGCTACCCTTGATCTGGTTATGTTTTCTTACCATGAACTATCGCGTGTTCACTTAGGATTTATGCCACCTAGGACCACTAGGGATTATGCTACCTAATGAACGTTTTCGTGTCTCGGTTTGGGTTCAAGCCACCTAGGGCCACTAGGGATTATGCCACCCGTCAACCACGCCCTTCATCCCACGTATGTATCTTGAATCGTTTTCCATGTCTAGACGCACATGTATCTCAATGTGCCATCCGAGTTCTGTGCCAGGGCAAATCAAGAAATACAGAACTCGGTCGGGAGCTTTAAGTCATCTTCCGATGCAGATATCAAGGTCTGTTTTTGTATCCGTGGCTATGGTCACGCGTGACCCCTCCCTCAACTACTGAAAGGCAATCCAAGAAAAATCATGTATGAGAACTACATCCCGGCCCCACTATAGCCCCACGTTCCTATTGGCCAACCACACCCATAACTCGATAGATAGTATATGGTCTGTTGGGAGTTCTCTGCCTTTCCGTACGTACACGATTGACTTAAGATGGTAGGTAGTCGACGATGCGCTATCCAGGGCAAAAATCAAGTATCGTCGACTCCACGCTAATCCATCCCCGTCTTTAGGTTGCTCGCACAGCAACCAAGGCATACTCTTGGTTCTTCTACCGCAGACCTTATCCTCTGTGAGCCCAGGCGGATCATCTACAACCTCACAGAGGGATACCAAGAGTACCCTCACGTCCCCCGAAGTTACTGCTTCGTCACCCAGTTCATTGGAACCTTTATCTAAGTCAGATAATTTGCTCCTCCTCGTGTGTTTAAGCGATGACCTACCGTATCGGGTTACTCATCTATCTGTGAACTGGTCCAAATCCCTTGACTAAGAATTATTACTTAGTTATCCTAAACTAAGGTTTATCACTTAGTTCCCTTTCCCGTTATCCATGTTAACTACGATTTTTCCACCTAGTCCCCTGAACTAGGGTTTTGTCTAATGGGTTAAGTGTTGTCCTTCCAGTTCATGACTTAAACCGCCTACGAATCATGTCAAGATTGGCTAAGTATTTAAGCTCGAGACTTAGCCCTACAAGTTGGTTTAGTATACCAAGATGCTCAAGACTTAACCCTATTCAATTATCAAGTCAAATTGGTTAAGTATTAGTTTGTCTTGACCCTATCAGATTATCGTGTTAGCTTGGTTAAGCATAGATTATCTTAATCCCATCTGAATATCGAGTCGGATTGGTTAAGTATGGGTCAGATTAACCCCATCCACTAATCGTATTACAATGGTTAAGTATATTTAAACAGTCTTGACTTAACTCTATCAAGTTCTCATATTAGATTGGTTAAGTATAGGTTACTTAACCTCATTAAATCATCATGTATAATTGGTTAAGTATAAGTTACTTAACCTCATTAAATCGTCATGTATAATTGGTTAAGTGTAAGTTACTTAACCTCATTAAATTACCGTGTTTAGATTAGTTAAGTCTAGGTTAACTTAACTCCATCTAATTACCAAGTCGGATTAGTTAAGTATGGATTAGCTTAACCCCATCCCCTAACTGTATTTTACAGTTAAGTGTCATTAAGAAATCAAGTCCGATTTCACTTAACCTACTCATTCATGTCTTATCGGTTAAGTGTCTTTAATCAGATTTACTTAACCTTATCATGTGTAATTAATTAAATTAATGCACTCCAACCTCTCACATTAGACATTGTTGTGGTTACTAGTTAAGCCGGGTGGGTCCAGGTAGTTTTACACCACAACCTAGTCTAACCTCGGGTCTTAAGCGCGACATGACCAACTACACACATTGGGTCCTATTGTTTGTAGCCACTGGATTTGTCGGGCGGGTCCGGGAAGATTTATGCTACAAACTCAACCCAACCTCGAGTTGGCCACTTCCATGTTTTTCTGCGTGTCATGTTCATGTCAATTTCAGACCCCTTTTTAAGTCCATGTTTTCATGTAGCCCCATGTCAAGTTTTCGTGTCATATTCACGTTATTTATCATTACATGTTACATGTAATTTCATGTCAAGATCATAGCCAATTTTCAAGTTTGCCTAAACTACCCAAAGCGTATCCCCAACGCACATGAAAGCGAATCAACATGTTTGGGATAATATGACAAAGATGGGTACAAGATGGCAAAGATGAATCACAAGTAAAACATGGTGAAAATTGAGGCAAAGGTGTTCACATAACTAGCATATTGCATATTGGCCTCAAACATGCACGATGTCATAAAGGGATTGGCCACAAACATGAATAATATCATAAAGGATTTGGCCTCAAGCATGCAAAGTGTCATAAGGGGTTTTGGTCTCAAACATGCATAATATCATAAGGGGTTTGGGTTCATTTATATGCATAAGCCCCAAGTCATGTTCATGCACATATTTCACAAGTCAAAGTGGTTCCAAGTGTTCATGCCAACATCCCACAAGTAAAGGTTCAATCTTGCATGGAAAACTAAGTCCAATGCAACATGAGTAACTTGATTTAGTCACTAAACATAGCCTAAAGTCATAGGTTCAAGCAAAAGAGACATGACAAGGTTCATATAGGCTAGCATACTTAGTTTAATCTCGTTTTATTCCATGCCACCATTAAAACTATCGTTTAGATCTAGAAGTAGCTAGAACTTACATAGCGAGGCTTAGGGAAAGATCATGAATCGTCTTGACAAAGAAAGGTGGCTCCTTTGTTGAAGAATCGTCATAAAATTTGCGTAGCAACGCTGATCTCTCCTCGATTTGGTGTAGAAAGCTTGCACCTTTTGATTTGAATCCGATTTGAATGCATAGTCTCTAGGAATTGGAGATGGAGGCCATGATCACTTGGCATTTGGGCAACACTTCGTGGCAAGAGTGATTTGTGAGGGTTTAAGCTAGGTCTAAGGGTCTTTTTATAGAAGCTAGGAGTAGTTTAGGCCATAGGATAAACCCTAGGATAGATCTGAGCCCTCAAAATCCGTCACAGGCCCATAAAACCGAGCCAAGACAGCAGCAGGTGCACCCAGGCCCAAGTGGTCGGACCACCCAGGTCGACACCCGTGTCGACTGGGCAGTCGACCTGCCCCCTGGGCGTGTCGACTCCCCAGTCGACACCCCAGTCGACCTGCGGCTTGGGCGGGAATTTTCCCGCCCAATCTGTTTGGCTCCAGATTTGAATTTTCGAGCTGTTTTTGAACTTGGATTTTTCTGAAAACTTCTATGGGCCATAACTGGGTCATACGGACTCAGATTTTCGAAAACTCGGACTCTATTTCGCGTATTTTTCCGAGACGAACGCAATGGCACATCCCGTTTCCCTTAATTCAAATTTTAAAATTAAATTCTGCCTTGATTATTATCTTTACACGTTGTTAAAATTTCGGGTTGTTACATTCTCCCCTCCTTTAAGGATTTCATCCCCGAAATCTCCAAGTTAGGAAGAACATATCCTACCATCCATCATCCATCTACTCAAAACATCATTCACAGGCAACCATTGTCCTTAGACGATTTCTAATGCCATTTGAACATATGCAGAACATGTGTGTATATGATCCTTAGCTAATGCTAATGATCAGGCCTGAATGATCTTTCTAATGCAAAATATGTTTAGTGCCATGAATCCAACATGTATGCAAATAGTCCTAGCCATATAAACACTATATGTGTGCACAAACATTCATTCATATGCAACATCCGCATGACAACACATTCAATTTCATCCATAAACAAGTATAAATACTCGTGCATATGCAACATGAAATGTGACTGCGTCAATCTAGTATCTAATGTGTATTCGCGCATCCACGAGCAACCACTTGCTACCATTTGGAACCATATCAATCATAACATGTTTCAAATACATGTTTACATCCATAGAGTTCTACCTAAGGTTCCCAAGATAGGATCGAGAAGATAAACAAGACAAACTCCTTACGGGGTTTGCAACAGAAACAGTACCGAGAGGATATCCACCAAGCGATAGCATGCAAGCAAGTTCTACAAGAGAACCAGGGATCAACGATATACTCTTAAAAAGAAACATGATGCGCGCGTCTAAGCCGCATTTCCATGGGCTTAATTCCATTGTGCCTTGACCGCCTTTGACTTCATGATTTCATTGCTCCTTGATTCCTATTTCCATGGTCTGAGTCGGAACTCATTTCATTGTCGCCTCTCGTTCCTTTTTCACTTATTCTTTTCTAGAATACTGGGCTCAACCATAACTGCATACTCCTGGCTTCATGCAAGCTTTCCAACAATTCACTAGCGAATCTTGGATCTCGTTTACCTACTAAGAGGTATTCCACGCAGAAGAACTTTCCCTTGAAAACAACCGATGCCAGCCATGTTGCCCAGTGTACTTACTAGGGTGATTCCTACAGCCCATGCTTAAGCAGAATGAACCATCCTCCTTATTGGCGAACATTACCCGATCGGATCAGAGATTTACGATAAATGCATCAAGAGATTCTAGGTAACTAACCATGACAGAACTCATAAGGTTACACGAGACTTCGAGGGTATTACCAAGGCAAGTTAAGAGTTTAACTACCCTCCTTTCAAAACCGAGAATGGCATCCCTTACTGGATAACCACTTCATCCCTAGAATCCATCAATAGCTCAACAATAGAAGCATTGCTTCTAATCTCAACACTTGGCATTTACACTCTCAATTCCAAACAAGTCATGAATAAATGGACCGACTCTCCAACCAGATTTTGGGACAAAAGTGGGATCTTCTACCATGCTAGTACTAAGGTGCAGAGACTTAACTATCAAAGTAGACTTAAATGATGCGATGATCAAATCTAAGTCTGGACGGGATGATATAAAAGAAAGGCTAAACCTTTAACAGAAACGATACCATCCCTCTTAGGTACGCTAGGAGTGAGAGCATACAATTGCCCTCTCGCTGATCTTGTCCTTGTCTTCCTTCGTGGACTAATCCATGCCAACAAGTTGCTTATCCTTACATCCGTGTCCTTTATCCTTGCTCGTATTACCCTTCATTGTAACACGGTAACAGTCCTCTCAAGAACCACCTCCATATCACGGAAAACACTTCGTAGCTAGACAAGGATTAGTCGTAGTTAAAACTACTGTGACTACAGATGGAGGAAAGAAAGGAAAAGAGATTCAATCAACGAAACAAAGGATAGTGCTAATGGCTTTTGGGGAATAGCCTTTAAAAACTTTTCTTGAAAAATGCTTCTTTGTAAACGGTTTCTCAAATAGTTTTCAGAAGGTTTTAAAAACTTTGCCCAGTCTGGTAACCTTCTGCTCTGATACCAAATGTAACACCCCACCTCCGCTAGGGTCATTCACATAGGGAATGCACTAGGTTTGGTGAAGCATTATCGAGGTAAACATGCATAGAAATATTACAAGACTGAACATATAAAACAACGGAAGTAAAGCAAATTTCATTACCTTATAAAATAGTAAGGTCAAAAGCCTTTTTCATCAGAATACATCAAAACCTGTCTTGCAATTGTAAAGAAGCATAAACCATTTCATAAATTATTCCCCAAGTAAAACAGTAAGGTAGCCATAGCCAAGAAAAGTCCAAGCCATGCATGATGACCTTCAAGCAGAGGAAGTCCGAACTAAATAACAGTGTTTCCTCCCTGAAAACCTGGGGGGGGGGGGAACGGAAGACAAAGGGGAGAAACAAAACGGGGTCAGTCATAAAGACTGGTAAGTCCTATCTACTTCCAGTATAAAACAGGTAAAGGTAACATGACATGCATAAACTGAAAGTAAACATAAGGATGACGACCAGATAGATAAGCTAAACCAAGATAACTGGATGAACTACTGTAGCAAGATAAACTAAGGTATCATGATAAACTACGGTGTCAAGATAAATCAAGGTATCACATCGTCAGGTTTCTATCTAGTATACTATCCCAAGGTATCTATCATGTATAACATCCCACGGTATCTATCATGTATAACATCCCAAGGTATTTATCATGTATATTTGCTCTGCACCTCTCGTACTAGTATCCCAACCGGCGTCATGTGTTAACTATGAATGTCCCTTGCCCAATGTCATGTAATGGTCCATGTCAACCTAATATATAGCATATGTAGGTTTTCCCAACTCGTATGTTTCTTTCCATGTATAAGTTCAGTCTTTTGCCGTAGGCCGTACGAGCTTTCCCATGTAAATCTATACCACCTCAACGTAGTACCTATTTTATCCTTGAAGTTGTTTTGGACTGCTACCCTTGATCTGGTTATGTTTTCTTACCATGAACTATCGCGTGTTCACTTAGGATTTATGCCACCTAGGACCACTAGGGATTATGCTACCTAATGAACGTTTCCGTGTCTCGGTTTGGGTTCAAGCCACCTAGGGCCACTAGGGATTATGCCACCCGTCAACCACGCCCTTTATCCCACGTATGTATCGTGAATCGTTTTCCATGTCTAGACACACATGTATCTCAATGTGCCATCCGAGTTCCGTGCCAGGGCAAATCAAGAAATACGAAACTCGGTCGGGAGCTTTAAGTCATCTGCCGATGCAGATATCAAGGTCTGTTTTTGTATCCGTCCCACGTGACCCCTCCCTCAACTACTGAAAGGCAATCCAAGAAAAATCATGTATGAGAACTACATCCCGGCCCCACTATAGCCCCACTTTCCTATTGGCCAACCTCACCCATAACTCGATAGCAAGTATATTGTCTGTTGGGAGTTCTCTGCCTTTCCATACATACACGATTGGCTTAAGAGGGTAGGTAGTCGACGACGCGCTATCCAGGGCAAAAATCAAGTATCGTCGACTCCACGCTAATCCATCCCTGTCTTTAGGTTGCTCGCACAGCAACCAAGGCATACTCTTGGTTCCTCTACCGCAGACCTTAACCTCTGTGAGCCCAGGCGGATCAACTGCAACCTCACAGAGGGATACCAAGAGTACCCTCACGTCCCCCGAAGCTACTGCTTCATCACCCAGTTCGTTGGAGCCTTTATCTAAGTCAGATAATTTGCTCCTCCTCGTGTGTTTAAGCGATGACCTACCGTATCGGGTTACTCATCTATCTGTGAACTGGTCCAAATCCCTTGACTAAGAATTATTACTTAGTTATCCTAAACTAAGGTTTATCACTTAGTTCCCTTTCCCGTTATCCTTGTTAACTACGATTTTTCCACCTAGTCCCCTGAACTAGGGTTTTGTCTAATGGGTTAAGTGTTGTCCTTCCAGTTCATGACTTAAACCACCTACGAATCATGTCAACATTGGCTAAGTATTTAAGCCCGAGACTTAGCCCTACAAGTTGGTTTAATATACCAAGAAGCTCATGACTAAACCCTATTCAATTATCAAGTCAAATTGGTTAAGTATTAGTTTGTCTTGACCCTATCAGATTATCGTGTTAGCTTGGTTAAGAAAAGATTATCTTAACCCCATCAGATGATCGAGTCGGATTGGTTAAGTATGGGTCAGCTTAACCCCATCCACTAATCGTATTACAATGGTTAAGTATATTTAAACGGTCTTGTGACTTAACCCTATCAAGTTCTCATATTAGATTGGTTAAGTATATGTTACTTAACCTCATTAAATCATCATATATAATTGGTTAAGTATAAGTTACTTAACCTCATTAAATCATCATGTATAATTGGTTAAGTATAAGTTACTTAACCTCATTTAATTACCGTGTTGAGATTAGTTAAGTCTAGGTTAACTTAACTCCATCTAATTACCAAGTCGGATTAGTTAAGTATGGATTAGCTTAACCCCATCCCCTAACTGTATTTTCCGGTTAAGTGTCATTAAGAAATGAAGTCCGGTTTCACTTAACCTACCCATTCATGTCGTATCTGTTAAGTGTCATCAGTCAAATTTACTTAACCGTATCATGTGTCATTAATTAAATTAATGCACTCCCAACCTCTCACATTAGACCTTGTTGTGGTTACTAGTTAAGCCGGGCGGGTCCGGGTAGTTTTACACCACAACCTAGTCTAACCTCGGGTCTTAAGCACGACATGACCAACAACCCACATTGGGTCCTATTGTTTGTAGCCACTGGATTTGCCGGGCGGGTCCGGGCAGATTTATGCTACAAACTCAACCCAACCTCGAGTTGGCCACTTCCATGTTTTTCTGCGTGTCATGTTCATGTCAAATTTAGACCCCTTTTTAATTCCATGTTTTCATGTAGCTCCATGTCAAGTTTTCATGTCATATTCACGTTATTTATCATTACATGTTACATGTAATTTCATGTCAAGATCATAGCCAATTTTCAAGTTTGCCTAAACTACCCAAAGTGTGTCCCCAACGCACATGAAAGCGAATCAACATATTTGGGATAATATGACAAAGATGGGTACAAGATGGCAAAGATGAATCACAAGTTAAACATGGTGAAAATTGAGGCAAAGGTGTTCACATAACTAGAATATTGCATATTGGCCTCAAACATGCACGATGTCATAAAGGGATTGGCCACAAACATGAATAATATCATAAATGATTTGGCCTCAAGCATGCAAAGTGTCATAAGGGGTTTTGGTCCCAAACATGCAAAATATCATAAGGGGTTTGGGTTCATTTGTATGCATAAGCCCCAAGTCATGTTCATGCACATATTTCACAAGTCAAAGTGGTTCTAAGTGTTCATGCCAACATCCCACAAGTAAAGGTTCAATCTTGCATGGCAAACTAAGTCCAATGCAACATGAGTAACTTGATTTATCACTAAACATAGCCTAAAGTCATAGGTTCAAGCAAAAGAGACATGACAAGGTTCATATAGGCTAGCATACTTAGTTTAATTTCGTTTTATTCCGTGCCATCATTAAAACTACCGTTTAGATCTAGAAGTAGCTAGAACTTACGTAGCGAGGCTTAGGGAAAGATCATGAATCGTCTTGACGAAGAAAGGTGGCTCCTTTGTTGAAGAATCGTCATGAAATTTGCATAGCAACGTTGATCTCTCCTCGATTTGGTGTAGAAAGCTTGCACCTTTTGATTTGAATCCGATTTGAATGCATAGTCTCTAGGAATTGGAGATGGAGGCCATGACCACTTGGCATTTGGGCAGCACTTCATGGCAAGAGTGATTTGTGAGGGTTTAAGCTAGGTCTAGGGGTCTTTTTATAGAAGTTAGGAGTAGTTTAGGCCATAGGATAAACCTTAGGATAGATCTGAGCCCTCAAAATCCGTCACATGCCCATAAAACCGAGCCAAGACAACAGAAGGTGCACCCAGGCCCAAGTGGTCGGACCACCCAGGTCGACACCCGTGTCGACTGGGCAGTCGACCTGCCCCCTGGGCGTGTCGACTCCCCAGTCGACACCCCAGTCGACCTGGGGCTTGGGCGGGAATTTTCCCGCCCAATCTGTTTGGCTCCAGATTTGAATTTTCGAGCTATTTTTGAACTTGGATTTTTTTGAAAACTTCTATGGGCCATAACTGGGTCATACGGACTCCGATTTTCGAAAACTCGGACTCTATTTCCCGTATTTTTCCGAGACGAACGCAATGGCACAACCCATTTCCCTTGATTCAAATTTTAAAATTAAATTCTGCCTTGATTCTTATCTTTACACGTTGTTAAAAAATCGGGTTGTTACAATCTAATAACACGTTAACCTGAGGCGCTTGGACCAGTCCGTACGTCTAAAGGTGAATAACTCATTGGGGGTAGATCATCGTGGCGTTATGGGACACAAGGGAGCGCATGTCCTTTTGATTATTCTGCCTGATCTGCTTGTTGTTCTGCTGATATTCTTCGGACTCCAAAGGATTGGAAAGGGAAGCACGCGGCTTCCTGGGACATGGAGGGTACTCCTGGTAGTCCTCTATGCTATGACAACGTTCTTCTGTGCTCACAGGGGTTAGGTCTGCGCATTTCAACTGGATGAGTGTGCCTTGATTACCATGATAGTGGGCAATCAAAAGACTATAGGGTGGCATAGGTGATTTGACGATCCAAGTTGCCTTGACTAGGCTAGGTTACGACCACTTTTTGAGTACTGACAGGTCTAACCATCTATTGATAGCAAGTCATCAGGTACCTACCATCGACAGTCCGCTTGATACGTAATGCATGATGCAGAAAGACAAAAATCTAAACCAAAAGACCATAGACCTTTTGCTATCAAGGCTATGGGTGAGGGACATGCCAATTAGGATTTGTTGTTTGTTGTTTGCTCTTGGGCCAGGTCACTAGTTCTCAACTTTGTTCATCTTTCACTAGTTGAGCGAGGGTCCAGGTGGGACCATAGCCATTGAAAATGTAGATCTTAGCATCTATGTACATAGATATCTGAAAAGCTCCCGACCGAGTTCCGTGTTTCTTGTACAACCCTGCCACGACACTCGGGGCACATTATAGGATATGTGCGGTTAAGGCATCAAGTACGATTGACGATACGTATGTGGGAAAGTCTGGATACATGCATGTCTTCTTTATGTGGTGTATCGTAGACTCTAGGGCATTACTCTGTGATGGAATCCGATTCGATCGAATGGTTCAAAGATGGCAGCCCGTACGCTTACGTAGCATGGCGATAGTGGTTCTATGCGGAATGTAGCGTTGTTATATAGAGATCCGTACGTCACTCTGGCATAGGATGGGGGACTACGTATATTTCTATGACATTACGGCGGAGACCGTGCAAGTGGGGTACCATGAGGTGTAACTTAACTTGGGGTTAGCTACATATATACTGTATTAGGTTAATCCATTGGAAAGTAGATGGGTACAACATGTATTTAAGCCTTGAGCGTTGTTAACCCAAGTAACCTAATAAATAAGAAAATGTAATTAAATAGTATATGTAAGATTATCCTAAATGTGTAGTTTAAATCCAGTCACCAGAACTTGTGTTCTGACCCCCTCCTCATACAAAATTGCATGTTAGATTTGTGCCAGAGATATGATAGCTTTGGATACTGGTTAGGCAGTTTTATTAATTCGGTAAGGTTATATTTTGATTATATTATATTTTATCCATTCCACTATGGGATGTTTTCTGAGCTCCGATATATTTTATATCTCTGCCTTTTCTGCAGGATACTAGAAAAACCAACACGAGTTTCAATGGATTAGAATTTTGAAAAAAATTCGTTCTATTGGAATTCAGGTTGTTACAACAGTAGCTTCTAACTATCACACTTGGAGGGTACTTATTCATATATAGCCGCTTAAGACCTCACTACCTATGTATGGTAAAATCGGATACTTATAATCACTTAATACCCAAGGCGGACCTTTTGGTCACTTAATACCTTATACCATGTTTATTCTACTCTAATATAAATTAAAGGACGCTAGTTACTAAGTCCTACTAATTCAAGGATTCCATCATTCACGCATGTAACCATGTCCTGCATAAGATAAAAGATATTAAGCAGTAACTTATTATCTACAGGATAGGTAAGCTACATCTCGCCATTTATGAAGTTCTCCAGGAGGACCCCCTCGTTACTATCTAGCTAGTCTTACTAGATAATCTCCTTAGTCACAAAATACTTCCCGAAGGATAGGCAGACTTTTGGTACCTCCAGAGCGGTCATTTAATACCTATTCGCAAGGAAGACCCACAACACAATCACTTACTACATCGAGGAAGCTGAATAATGTGGGAATTACCAAGTTTGTACCTAATAGATATTTAATGGTAGGTGAGCTACGCGGTTTATTAACACACTTTAAAGGGTGGATCTAACTACTTTAAGACCTTTACCCCGAACTGGCCATGCTATGAATTATTTCTTTTCCAATGTTTCCTCTTTTAGGATGGGTGTAGGAGCCTCATACTTGGGATAAACCATGTTTTGGGAAATTAATCTCGTTCCGCAATTAACTATCATCAGGGGTTTCTTTGGTTAATGATATCTCATATCAGTTGAACATATATCCGACTATTGGAAAGTACAGGCTTATGTCAAATAAGGCAACAGACCTCGCATCATTAATCTACTAACTCCGATTCCTATTTCAAATTATATTAATTTTAGATTAACTAGGAATCTATAACTTCCTATCTTAGGACATTTCTTTGTTGATTTACTTATTGGACTTCATTTATTATGCTAATCAATCCCCATTATTTCCCCTTTTTCTATTCCTTTTATTATTCCTAATTTAGTTATCTGTCATTAACGAGCCTAACGGTCATACCTCCTAAGACATCAATTAACCTATTAAATGCCATTTATGGCGCTAAGAATCATATTTTCCAACGACATTTATTATCCTATTTATACCAGTCCCATTTTAATTCTACTCACCTATCACTATATTTTCCATCCCATTATTTATTATTTATGTATATATATATAATTATTTATTAAATTCCACAATTGGATTAATAATTTCTATTCTTAACATAATTCAAATTGTAACCATTTGGCATGTTTATCCTATTCAATTATTTTCACCAATCAGAGATTGTTACAACATTTCTTATTTTATTTATGACCTTATTTATAACAAATCAAATTCATTTATTACTACAACAGTCATAATACCTATTTCTGTTTATTATGGATTATATTTCCATATACGTTTCCACAAAACAGAAACTATTAAAACATATAATGATAACAAACATTTATTATAATAATATATTTGTTTTATTTACGTAGATTTGAACGAATATGAATATATATAATAATATGTTTTTGGAACAGTTGTTGTAAACTACATACAAATACTCGTAACTCTACACAAGCTTTCCTAATTGCTTGTACATATTTCTTGCTGATTTGAAACAATATCTTTTTTATTAAAAAGAATAAATAGGGCATTTCTATAATAACCAAGTAAAACCCCAACAACATCAACATAACCAGGCATTATCTTTTAATACAAATTAACATAAACCTCAAATCAACACCAAAACTAAGGACCTGGAATGAAACTATAAGCTTTGACAATGGTTTTAGGACTGATTTCCAAATCTACAGTGTATACAATAACTACAACAAATCTAAATACAATTATAGGAAATAATGTAATAAACTGGATAAGCCTACAAATTATGGTGTTCAAATCACAACCTATTATTTTAGGTTTGACATAAACAATAAACAAATTTGATAAACTTTAAGGCATACTTTTGGATCTATTTTAAACGAACTAATCAGATAATTATAAACGATGTATATATATTTCTCACTCACCTAAAAGCTATCCAAATCTAAATCTGAATAAATCTTTAGGCTTATAATTCCCAAAATCTTACAGATCTACAATTATTCCAAAAATGAGATTCTTTCAGATTTGTAGTTCTACAAGAAAATAGGAAAGAGGGAAGAAATATGAATGGAAGAAAGCCTAATCGCAACACCATCTCCATTACACATAAATATGATTCTAATCTTCTTCAATCTATGTTTGTTTCGTTTATACATATTTAGATTTGATTTTGAAGAGAATTGGAAGAAGAGGGAAATGGCAGAGCTTCGTCGCTACCTTCAGAATTATATGCAAAAGGATGAGGTCTAATCCTTTATTCATAGGGACTAGAATGGCTCTAGGCCGTTAGATTAGTTTTAGTTAATATCCGTCCATTATTAAAAAAATTATATAGCAAAATACCCATAAAAACCTAGCCGTCACCCGACATATTCAGGGGAGTCGACCCTTAGGTCGACTGCTCGGGCGACATTAGGTCAACCACCCTGGTTCAAGTTGCCCAATAGGCTGGGTTCTAAATGGTATATATTTATTATGTATATGTTCGATTGATATATTTTTTATTCAATTTTGTATTCCATCCGTAATTTTTCATATGGACTCAATTCGTGAAATTCCAAACCTAAAAGTTTACCAGAATGCAGTCACGAACACAACGGTTCAAGTTTCATAGTTAAATTCCGTCGTTTGCAAAAATTCCATTTTCGGAGCCTATTTAAATAACTAAACAAATTATTGCCAAAATTTCGGGTTGTTACAAAATATGAGGAATTATTTCGGCATGTGAGTAAACCATAAAACTTGAAGGGTAATCATAAAAAATCTTAAGGGAGAAATTAAGATGTAGGAACTAGGTGTACTTGACATGGGTTTGTAAGGATTGGTACGTGGAAAGGAGGAGCACTATGGTTGTCCAAATTCAATGATGAGAACCATTTTATGTGAGAGGGACATGATTCTAGGCCTCCTAGTCCTAGTGAATAGCCACATTCCACTGTATCTTTTACTTATTAGTGAATGCAGTAGAGCATTTTTTTCTTTTAGTATAGGTTTACACTCGTATGTAATATTCTTTCGATTTATTGAAAAATAGAATAGTTTCATGTGATATTCTATTTGTATGTGTTTGTGATGATCACCAGAGAAGAATAAAGACATAGGATATTGTAAATAAAATAGCTATGGAATCAAAAGATGGATAATTAAAGGAAAAACAAACAAAAACTTATAGAAAATAACCAAGATGATAACTGCAATAAATGATAATATCAAGAGAAAGTAGATTCTTCCAAAGTAAGTTTGGGGAATTGAAAAAGAAATTCTTCTTGTATAAACTCTGCATGGAAATGATAATAGAAAATTTTAGAGAGTAGCAATGGAAAGTTCCATGTATGGAGAAAAAGGTGCGTAAAAGTAAAGTGGACAGTATATAATTTTCCAACTTTTACATTTTCCAACATGAGAAATTGAATTCGAACAATAAGACTTTATTGAAGTTCGCAAATATAAAAGTAAGAGTTTGGGAAATTTTTGATAAAAAGATATTTTTGTTTTTAAATTATTGCATATAGAAATTGCCAGTATATTTAGGTTGTGTGTATTATGTTTTCAAAAGATTTTTGAAAGAAAAGATCATTCATATAGAAGGTACTTCTTAGAAATTCATTTCATTCATGAATTTTTATGATGTACTGCACTTTGCACAAGTACACAGATGGTTGCAAAATTGGATGTACATGTGTTTTTGTGAATTATGCAAGGAATTACATAATTTTACCCTTACAAAATTTTACGGATGGAATTTCCTAAAAGGTAGGAGAATGTAACACCCTGCATTTCTAATAATAGAATTAATCAAAATAATTACAAAAATAATAATTAATCATGGAAAAAAGACATTTTTGGGATTGTCAGAATTTGGATTGGAAACGTATACATTACATTTGTAATGATTTTCTTATTAATTTACATATATAATATTTTCCGAAATGAATTCATACGGCAAAATTATTAACGTTCAAAGTCTCGTATCGAAAAATATTTATAAGTGTAAATGTGCATAATATATTTATTTCAAAAATACATGCGTGAATTAATTACACAAATAATACACATTTAAATTTGAAATAAATATGTGTCAAAAATGGAATAAACTAAAGTAAAACTGGAAAGAAGAATGACGTTAAAAGCAACGATCCATAGAATTTGTAAAGGACTGGAAATCCATACTATTTGAATTGACAAATACAACGCATGCCCAACCCAAATTGCACAGAAATACGAGTCATTAAGGGTAATAAAAAGTAACAGATAGAAGATGGAACAAAGAAACTTCATTATCTCCCATCGAAACGAACACAATATATTATATAACATAACATTTTGAACTATAAATTTTATATCATATATACATACCATTATCATAGTACAACACAAGATTTGATACAATGGAAATAACTCTAAATAACTAAAAGTGAAGCCTTTTGCTTCAAGCTCCTCCAAGTGTATCTGTAAAAGCCAGAAACACTTGACTGCCCGTACAAATTTGGGTACTCAAGTGCCTAGGGTAAACCAAACAAAATAAACTCTGGGTCGTTCATGGGGCTAGTGTGAGTAAACTCTTACCATATTGTTTAACTTTGAAACACCTTTTTGAAGAAAAGGATAATAGTAAAACCATCCCACAAATAAACATGGATGGTTTATTCCTTACTATAACCCGAAACATTTTTGGTATCAAAATCCAGTGATATTAATAATGTCTAATCAAATAAATAACCATCTAGTAGAACGCTTGCATCTCATACTCAACATACATATTATAAAATCTAAAACCGCAGCGTGCTTATTGGAGATTGGATTCCAACTATGACAAGGTACAGAACCACCTTCCGATCAGCGTACTCTAAACGAGATAGACTGGGGTTCAACAAGAACATCTTGCACCAACCCGTCCATACATGACCGGTCACTCATTTAGCTTGAGTTGACCGAATGTATTATCATCCACGATTGTCGGTCGTCCAACCGTAATCCGTAAGATACAGAATCGAAAGAAGAACAAATGAATTTTCTCTAGATCGGTGACAATACACCCTTCGTGGGTATGACCCAACTAGCCATGATTTTTGCTAGATTTTATGTCATTTCCCGGTTGTGAGGCTTGAGCTATGTTTATCATTTTAGAACAGCATGCCACCATTTACTTTGAATGTCATGTCATCAAGCCTGTTAAATCACTAGTTGATCTTCCCAAAAATATTACGGGTATAAAAAGCTAAGAGAAACGAATTCCTCCGCCACCAAACGTAATATCTCAAAAAGATCATCTTATGTGATCTGTTAGGCATACTCTTTCAGACATTCGACCATAGAAATTGTCCTAGGAGAAAATAATCTGAAGTCACTATCCTGTAAGCAGAATAATCCTTGCATTTTGCTCCATCATCGATTATCTTCAAATAATCTAATTCGCAATTCCTATGCCTATATAGAGTGATTTTCATATAATAAATCCAACCGGTCTCTCCGTACTGACAACGATGGTCAAAAACTTCGATAGCTGGTTTTTTAACTATCGAAGAAAAAAAAAACATCCATCCAAATTTCTAACATCAAACAATCACTGGCCCTTTTAATACTTCATTAAGTTTGTTTCCTTATCGAGTTCTCTATATTGAATTCTAGTTACCCAATTCCTTAAAAATATTCTAACTCCTTAAATTTTCGGAAAATTTTACCAACGTCTCCTTTGTACGGCTCAATCCGTACGACTACAATTCGCCTCTCTTGACCCTTTCCATTCAAAAACAAAATCAAAAGTCCAAGCGGTGTGCCAAAAAGGTTGATAAAATGTAACAACTTGCATTTTACGTATTGGAGGATTGTAAAATATTTTTATTTAATTCCCTAAGGGTTGGATCATTCTCATATTTTAATATGAGGATGTGAGACATATCCATAATTTTAACCAATTTTATTTGTGACCATTTTGACCCTGTCGGTCTTGTACGAGGAATAACTTTTGATTGGGATCGAATCAAATGCTGAAATTGATTTCATTGGAATGGAAATGGTGTTTCCAATTCCGTACACTGGTCACATTAAAGATTTCGTTTAGCTTTTTGGGAGGAATCGTTGTTTTGGTGTTTCACAATTTCTGTTTAGGTATTATGATCCATTGATGGGGTGGTTTGGTGTGGCCTATTAGTGGGCTGATGGGAAACTATAAATAGGGGGGTAAAGGTGTGGAGAATAGTTTACTTTCTTCATTCTCTCATTTGGTTAAGCTTGTGATCCTCCTAGCTCAGTCAAATACACCTTTCTACCATTAAATCTAGATCTAAGAAAGAAGATCGAAGATCTACACCAATCAAAGCAAGATCTGCATCATGAGAAGTGAGATTTCATCAAACTGAAGAGTCTGAAGCTAATTCTTTGTTGTTCGGATTTAGAATCAATTGTTTTCTTGTTGTTTTGAAGAATTGGTGAGTGATAAGCATCTCTCACACGGATTCAACCAAGTATATGGGTTGTTTGTTCATATTTTCATCATTTTAAGTTGTTTTCACCTTAATCTACATCATGGTAAGTATATTTTCATTTGAATCACCATAGGATCTAATCTAGCAACTTAAAACTGGTAATTCTTTGTTAATTCATAGGTTTATGCAAGTTAGATCCATTATTTTGTTCATTCATAGATTTATCATGAATTTGGTGAAATTTATATGATTATCCGTGAATAACTGTCATTTTAATGTTCATAAAGTGTTTATAGTTGAATTGAATGATCTAGATGAATTCGTTGCATCGATGTTGTCGTTTGGTGATGATTCAGTCACGATTGATGTAATTTTGGTTAGACCTGGAGTCGGGTCATTTTACTTAGGTCATGTCGTTTTTCATAGGCCGGGTCATGTCTTCTTCTCCAAGAAATGAACTTTGGTCGTTGGTGCATAGGTCGGGTCGTCGAAGAGCATGGGTCGTTCGTGTTCATAAAGCATGGGTCGTTCGTGTTAATAAAGCATGGGTCCTCCAAAACATGTGAAGCTTTGGGTCATTCAAAGATAGGTCAGATCGCAAGAGCTTCTCTGGAATGGGGTCGTTGGTCTTTTGGTGAAGGCGAGTCCTTGGGTGACCCTGGGAGTCAGATCATTGGTCTTCTAAATGAAGTCGAGTCATTGGGTGATCTGGTAGTTAGGTCCTTTGGTGACCCAGGGAGTTAGGTTGTTGGGTGACCCAAGAAGTTAGGTCGTTGGGTGACCCAAGGAGTCGGATCATTGGGTGACTCAAGGAGTTAGGACGCTGGGTGACCCAGGAAGTCGGATCATTGGGCAACCTAGGAAGTTAGGTCATTGGTGACCCAAAAAGTCGGATCTTCGGGTGCCCTGATGTTGTGGGTCTGAAACACTATGGATCGAATATTGACCAAATGACGTATATTTTTGGCTCGATGATGGTTGTGGCTTCGAAGTGAATTTAAGGGGGAATGCTGATGTAGTGTGATGTGTTCTTTGATCGTCGTAATGAAACGAATTTGAAGACAACTAAAGGGGGTATGTTCATGGATAATGGTTGCTCGAAAATTGAACTTGGGCTTATGAATAGTCATAAGGCTAGATGGCTAGAGATATCAAAGGATGAGAAATTATTGTTGTCGTAGGTTCTAGCGGATTCAAAGCAGGGGTATAATGGCGACGCCCAAAAGACTAGAATTGATTGGTCGAGTACCCTGGGCAGCTCTGCGGACCTAGATACCTTTCATCGTATAGAGTTTTGCTAGAACCGTGGTTTACCATTAGCCCTTGACAATTGATGGCAAATTGTTTAGCCAGTCAAATGATTAACAATGGTTTCAAAGTGGATTGGCGGTGATAGCCAGAGTCATGTATGATGATTGTTTTGCTTGTATCGTCTTTTGTAGATTATTCGACCTCAGAGAAGATATCTCTTGGGTGCTTGTCTGATGTTCATTTAGGCCTTCGGGGCTTATGCTTGAGGATGTCGATATCGATTAGGATGGTTAATTATTGATAACTTATTGTTATGGATGCGTAGTACTTTCTAAATTCTTGTTTTTTAAAGGCTATCAGTGTCGGATGTGGGGAAGATGTGTTTGGGTTTCTTCTCTGATGTTTCGAGTAGATAAATTGGTTAATCTACCTATTCTCATACACTTTGTTTATGATATTAGATAGTTGTTTTATCGCACATTAATTTTTTTGTCTAACTCAAGGTTTTATGTTTCCTTTTATTACCTTGGGATGTTCATCCAATTGTGGCGGGCAGACTGAGTAGCAGGTAACAGGTTGTAGAGCTTAATGAGGACGACGCTGCTATGTGATGGCGAGCAGGAGGCGGGCATATTATTTTGCTATTATCTAGTATTTCTGTTTCCGCTATTTGTTGAGTGTTTTAGTGAGACTAATTTGTACAGAAATTTATGTTGTAATCCAAAGTCGTATGCTTTCTAGTTGTTATGAAATTTTCAAATTTCTGCTCAAATGTGCTTCACTATTATTGCTTGTTGTATGTGTTCTATTATATTTTATCCTTGCGCTGTGAGCTATACGATAGGTTCCGCGTTGTGTTTACCTACCTTGATGATCGTGCATAGCTGCATGACACACCTTTCGACGCATTATCCTCTTGTTTAGTGCAAGAGTTTTGGGCGTGTAAGACCCCACCTCCGCTAGGGTCACTCACAAAGGGAATGCCCTAGTTTTGGAGGGGTATTATCTAGTACACAGGCACAGAAATATTACAAGACAGAACATATAAAACAGAGGAAGAAAACGAAATTTCATTTCTTTAAAATCTAGTAAGGTCTAAAGCCTTTTACATTAAAATATCATTAAATCCATTACATCGAAATCTGTCTTGCAATAATAAAGAAACATAAAACCATAGTCATAAATTATTCCCCAAGTGAAGCAGTAAAGAAAGCCATAGCCAAGAGAATTCCAAGCCGTACAAGAAAGAGCCTTATAGCTTGGTAAGATTCGAACTTAGCTGTATTCCCACCCTGCGAACCTAGGGGGGAAAACGGAAGAAAAAGAGGCGAAACAAAACGGGTCAGTCATAAAGACTGAGTAAGTCCTAGTGACTTTCAGCATAAAAACAGGTAAAGATAACATGACATGAATAAACTGAAAGTAAACATAAGCATGATGACAAGATAAGCTACAGGAAAGATAACTAGGAATAACCTCATATGGTTTTTGTCAAGTATAACATCGCCAGGTTTCCATTCAAGATAAACTAAGTATAATTTCGCAAGATTTCTATCAAGCATCGCAAGATTTCCCTGCTTTACCATTAAAATATTTCTATGATATCTATTTGCTCTACACCACCCGTATTGGTATCCCAACCCGTGACATGTGTTGACTATAAAATGATTCCTTGCCCAATGTCATGAAATGAACCATTACTTGGTTCCACGAAACGATCTATTAGTTGATCGGCTCCCTACAAGTCCTACCTCGTTCATGTGTCTGGGTCATACGGCCCTATCACGAACGTAGTCACCTGTGCTAGGTCCACCATAGGGTGTATCAAGCCCTAGGGTGCCAACCACCGACATGAATCAAGCACGCAAAGTGTAAACCTACTGGTGCCCAATGCCTTCTTTTTCAACTCCGGACTACGTGCACGACCATAGTCCGCCTGAACCTACAATGGCGCACCTACTCAGCCGTCGTTCTGGTCGCTTACAATCAGCCCAGTAATCGTGCCCCACCCTGCCTAGTTCCAGGGTACCATGGTACATCTAGTGGGTTACTGCTGAAAAGGACCGCGTAACTAGGGTTTCCGTCCAACATGTTAAGTGATGTCATTTAAATTCGAGACTTAACCCCATCAGTCTAGCATGTCAAGTTGGTTAAGTGTGGTCGTTCAAGTTCGTGACTTAACCCGTCTACGTGTCATGTCAAATTGGCTAAGTGTTGTCGTTCAAGTTCATGACCTAGCCATATGAATCATGTGTCAAGTTGGTTAAGTATGTTCAAGGGGTTCATGACTTAACCCTACCAAATCGTCGTGTCAAATTGGTTAAGTATGTTCAAGCGGTTCATGACTTAACCCTATCAAGTCATCGTGTCAAGTTGGTTAAGTATATTCAAGTGGTACAAGACTTAACCCTATCAAGTCATCGTGTCAAATTGGTTAAGTATATTCAAGCGGTTCATGAATTAACCCTATCAAGTCATTAATTCATTAATGCACCCCAACCTCTCACATCAGACCTGTTGTTGTGGTCACTGGATATGCCGGGCGGTTCCGGGCAGAATTACACCGCAACTCAGTTTGACCTCGGGTTTTCAAGTGCGATATGACCAACTACCCACATTGGATCCTATTGTTTGCAGTAACTGGATTTGCCGGGCGGTTCCAGGCAGAATTACACTGCAAACTCAACCCAACCTCGAGTTGGCCATTTTCTAGTTCATTCTAAATGTCATGTCCATGTTCAAGTTTCATGTCAAGTTCGTGTCTAGTTTCATGTCAAGTTTCTAGGCAAGTTTTATATCCATATCCAGATTCAAGTTATAGCAATATTCATGTTTCACTTTATGCCTATTATCAAGTTCATGGTTCATGTTCATAACCAACTCCTATTTTGCCTAGTCTACCCAATCGTATTCCCATCGCATGTAAACGTGAATCGATATATATATCACACGTTAATCTAAACCTAGAAATAAAGGGAATAACATCAAACTATGACAGGCAGAAAGGACGAGTATAAAGTGATAAGAGGGATTATAAGACTAGCATGATATAACTTGAGGTAATTGGTTACCACATCACTGGCATATAGAGAATAATAGACTTTTCAAATCTAGCATAAAAAAAAGTGATAGTCCCAAACATTCTAATCTTAGCATAATAGACATAAATGATAATTTAGAATTGATTATCAATTCAAATGTCAACAAAGTTTTGGATCTAGAATAGACCTACCCAAATTTGCATCATAATACGTTTTAACCTAAACAAAAGATTCATAACCGCGGTGTCATATTGAGCATACTAAGATCTAAATTAATAATTTAGATTTAGTTTTAACACGGTAAACTCAAGATGATTTCCTAATTCACAATATTGTTAACGGCCAAGATCCATAATATTGTCATTCATAAAAGTCTCCAAGTTTATATGTTCATATCCACCACAATTGTCCTTGTCATACTTAAAGGCAATAGTTTTGCGTTCTCAGTTATAGGCATAGGCATAGTCTTATGTTCTCAGTCATAGTCATAGGCATGTTCTTATGTTTTCAATCATAGTCATAGGCATGTTCTTATGTTCTCATTCATAGTCATAGGCATGTTCTTATGTTTTCAATCATAGTCCGTGGCCATTAATAATAGTTTCAATGTCATTGGTATGATAATATTTGATTTACATGTTACATTACATGGATCCAAATTTATGCCAAATTCCATGCATATAATATTTATGCAAATTTCCTCATAACAAGATTATACCAAAATTTACAAATCAAGCCCAAACTTGCAAATACAATGATAATATCCAATTTCATGTTGCCAATAATTCCATCATATTCATATAGGAAATAATCCCATAATTCCCCCGTATACATCTCGTACGCAAATCGCGATTTTAGGCCAAGGTCCGAAATT
Source organism: Allium sativum (assembly GCA_030737875.1). Taxonomy (NCBI): domain Eukaryota; kingdom Viridiplantae; phylum Streptophyta; class Magnoliopsida; order Asparagales; family Amaryllidaceae; genus Allium; species Allium sativum. Next base: position 74,873,999 of record CM060924.1, read on the forward strand.
GACCAAGGTTCATCAAAAGAAAATAAATAGGGGAAAGGTAGAATTCGTAGTAAAAGCAAGATCAGAGGGAAAAACATCATCACAGGCATGAAGATTACAATTTGATAATAATATTAACATGAATCGAGAAAACTAATTTACAACAGGCTGAATAGATTATGAACTTATCATGAGAATAAAGATAGACAAGTCAAAAACTCAAGATTCAAGAAACAACAGAAATAGATCTGGATCGATAAACATACTTAGATCTAATTTCACTTTAATTCAATGCCATATTATAATCAAATATTTAAATCGAAAAATAACTAGAACTTACATTGATTGGCTAAGAGAGGACAAATCGATTCGTTGTCGCATTGAAATGCCTAACTTGATTAATCTTCTGATTTGATTCAATATGGTTTAGGCATCGTTGCTTGAAGCCGTTGAATCATTACTTGAATCCTAACTAGATTTGAATCTCCTCTTGAAAGACTTGAACATCATATCCTCGTCTCAGACTTATGTATTATTTTATTCAATTTCTCAGAGGCAGCATAAGGGCAGAATGAAATGGTGCAGAGAGAATGAGGCGAGAGGCTGTTTATATAGGATTAGGCGGACGAACCTAGGCAGAAAACGAGACCAGGTACATCAGAATGCACCCAGGTTCAAAAGCAGATTCGGGGACCAGGTCGACACCCAAGTCGACTGCGCAGTCGACCTGGTCCTTGGGGTGTCGACTGCCCAGTCGACTCCCCAGTCGACCTGGGGTGCTGGGCAGGAAATTTCCCGCCCAGTCTGTCTGGGTTTTGAAATTCGAATTTTAAACTCGAATTCGAGCTGTTTGGAACTCTGAAAATTTCTGAAACTTCGGAGGGTCATATCTCCCTCATACGGACTCCGATTCTCGCAAACTCGGACTTGTTTCCAAGCAGAATTTCGAGAAGAACGCAATGGCGCAACCCGTTTCCCTTAATACTGATTTTAAAATTTAATTCTGCCTCGATTTCTTGTTTTAACGTGTTATTAAAATTCGGGTTGTTACATTCTCCCCTCCTTAAAGGATTTCGTCCCCGAAATCTCCAAGTTAGGAAGAACGTATCCTACCATACATCATCCATCTACTCAAAACATCATCCACAAGAAACCATTGTCCTTAAGAGATTTCTAGTGCTGTATGATCATATGCAGAAAGTGTGTGTATATGTACTTATCTAATGCAAATGATCAGGCCTGATTGATCTTTCTAATGCAAAATATGTTAAGTGCCATGAGTCCACATGTATGCAAATAATCCTAGTCACGTAAACACTATATGTGTGCATAAACATTCATCCATATGCAACATTCACATGATAACACATTCAAATTCATCCATAAACAAGAATAAACACTCATGCATATGCAATATGAAAGGTGACTGAGTCGATCTAGTGCCTAATATGTGTAAATGCATCAACGAGCAACCAATAGCAACCACTTGCAGCCACTTGCAACCATCAATCATAAACTGTCTCAAACACATGTTTACACCCAATTATTCCTACCTAAAGGTATAGTCGAATGATAGAAGCAAGTAAAAACTTTGTGCCCATTAGGCAATGCCAGAACTGGAAATCTACGCCACATACATACTGATTAGGAGAAGAACTCCCTAAGCACCAGCCCCGAAGACCTAAATCAACATCAGACTGACACCCAAAGAATTTCTCAACCCAACCAATATATATGTTTCTAGGAAACTAAGCATGATGGACTCCTTTTAGGTCACAAGAAAATCCCTTCCTAAAACCAACCCGTATACTATAAAACCTAAAAAGTTTAATCAATCCAACGGACACCCTCAAGCCCCAACATGTATTACTAATAGATGATTCATACTCCCTATGGGGTTTGCAACAGAAATTTGATTGAGAATAGGACCGAGAGGAAAAAGATAACATGCAAGTAAGCTCTACAGGAAAAGAGGGATCAAGGATATACTCTTAAAAAGAGGTATGATACGCGTATCTAGTCTTCAATCTTTTAAGTCGCATTTCCTTGAGCTTAACTCCATTGTGCTTTGACCGTCTTTATCTTCACTGATTCTTAATTCTTGTTTCCAAAATATGAGTTGGAACTTATTTCATTGTTGCCTCTCGTTCCACTTTCACTTATCCTCCTTCTAGTATACTCGGCTCAAACTTAACCGCGTACTCATGGTTTCATGCAAGCTCTCCAAAATTCACTAGTGAATCTTGGATCTTGTTCACTTACTAGGAGGTATTTCACATAGATGAATTATCTCTTGAAAATAACAAATATCAACAATGTTGCCAAAGGTACTTACTAAGGTGATTTTCTATAACTCATGCATAAGCGAAATGAACCATCCGCCTTAGTGGCGAACACTACTCGAGCGGATAAATAAATTCCCAATAAATGTTTCAAGAGATTCTAGGTAACAAATCCTGATAGAACCCTAAAGGTTACACGTGACTTCGAGGGTATTACCGAGGCAAGTCAAAAATCTAACTACCCTCCTTTCAAAACCGAGAATGGCACCCTTATTGGTTAACCACTCCGTCCCTAGAATCAACCCATAGCCCGAAAACATAAGCATTACTTCATAGACATTCTCAAATCCAAACAAGTCATGAATAAATGAGCCGATTTCCCTACAGGATTTGAGACAAAAGAAAAATGGGATCCTTTACTAGTACTAAGGCGCAGAGACTCAACTATCGAAGCAGAATTAAAAGGATGCAATGTTCAAAAACAGAGTCCTAACAGGATGATAGAAAAAAAACTAAACCTTTAACAACAACGTTACCACCCCTCTTAGGTACGCTAGTAGCGAGAGCATACAATTGCCCTCTCGATGATCTTGTCCTTTAACACTTAACTACACGTCCCTTCTTACCAAACTAAAGATACTCTCTCTTGTCATGGGTTTTACTATGCTTTCACTTTGGCCTCTTTCCTTTCACTTTTTTCCTCTTTCTTACTATCCTTGTATAGCTTGTTAACAAGTCTCTTGAAAGCTACCTCCAACACACGACAATTCTACACAGCTTGAAATAAGATTAGACGCAGATGGAACTACTGCGGCTACAGATGGAGGTTGGGCACTTCTTTGCCCTCCGACATATGTTGATGCCTACCAAATTATGGTGAAAAGAGAGAGAAGAGTTTTCAAGAGAAAATCAAAAGATAGTGCATATGGCTTTTGGGGAATATGCCTTTCATAAAACAAAACTTTTCTTAGAAAAATGCTTCTTTGCAAACGTTTTGAAAATAATTTCAGAAGGTTTTTTAAAAGCTTTTGCCCAGTCTGGTAACCTTCTGCTCTGATACCAAATGTAAGACCCCACATCTGCTAGGGTCACTCACAAAGGGAATGCCCTAGTTTTGGAGGGGTATTATCTAGTAAACAGGCACAGAAATATTACAAGACAGAACATATAAAACAGCGGAAGAAAACGAAATTTCATTTCTTTAAAATCTAGTAAGGTCTAAAGCCTTTACCTTAAAAATGTCATTAAATCCATTACATCGAAAGCTGTCTTGCAATAATAAAGAAGCATAAAACCATAGTCATAAATTATTCACCAAGTAAAGCAGTAAAGCAAGCCATAGCCAAGATAATTCCAAGCCGTACAAGAAAGAGCCTTGGAGCTTGGTAAGATCCGAACTTAGCTGTATTCCCACCCTGCGAACCTGGGGGGGACAGAAGAAAAAGAGGTGAAACAAAACGGGTCAGTCATAAAGACTGAGTAAGTCCTAGTGACTTTCAACATAAAAACAGGTAAAGATAACATGACATGAATAAACTGAAAGTAAACATAAGCATGATGACAAGATAAGCTACAGGAAAGATAACTAAGAATAACCTCATTTGGTTTTTGTCAAGTATAACATCCCAAGGTTTCCATTCAAGATAAACTAAGTATAATTTCGCAAGATTTCTATCAAGCATCGCAAGATTTCCCTGCTTTACCATTAAAATATTTCTATGATATCTATTTGCTCTGCACCACCCGTACTGGTATCCCAACCCGTGACATGTGTTGACTATAAAATGATTCCTTGCCCAATGTCATGAAATGACCCATTACTTGGTCCCACGAAGCGATCTATTAGTTGATCGGCTCCCTACAAGTCCTATCTCGTTCATGTGTCTGTGTCATACGACCCTTTCATGAATGTAGTCACCTGTGCTAGGTCCACCATATGGTGTATCAAGCACTAGGGTGCCAACCACCGACACGAATCAAGCACGCACAGTGTAAACCTACTGGTGCCCAATGCCTGCTTTTTCAACTCCGGACTACGTGCACGACCATAGTCCGCCTGAACCTATAATGGTGCACCTACTCAGCCGTCGTTCTGGTCGCTTACAATCAGCCCAGTAATCGTGCCCCACCCTGCCTAGTTCCAGGGTACCATGATACATCTAGTGGGTTACTGCTGAAAAGGACCGCATAACTAGGGTCTCCGTCCAGCAGGTTAAGTGTTGTCATTTAAATTTGAGACTTAACCCCATCAGTCTAGCATGTCAAGTTGGTTAAGTGTGGTCGTTCAAGTTCGTGACTTAACCCGTCTACGTGTCATGTCAAATTGGCTAAGTGTTGTCGTTCAAATTCATGACTTAGCCCTACGAATCATGTGTTAAGTTGGTTAAGTATGTTCAAGGGGTTCATGACATAACCCTACCAAATCGTCGTGTCAAATTGGTTAAGTATGTTCAAGCGGTTCATGACTTAACCCTATCAAGTCATCGTGTCAAGTTGGTTAAGTATATTCAAGTGGTTCAAGACTTAACCCTATCAAGTCATCGTGTCAAATTGGTTAAGTATATTCAAGCGATTCATGACTTAACCCTATCAAGTCATTAATTCATTAATGCACCCCAACCTCTCACATCAGACCTGTTATTGTGGTCACTAGATATGCCGGGCGGTTCCGGGCAGAATTATACCACAACTCGGTCTGACCTCGTGTTTTCAAGTGCGATATGACCAACTACCCACATTGGATTCTATTGTTTGCAGTAACTGGATTTGCCAGGCGGTTCCGGGCAGAATTACACTGCAAACTCAACCCAACCTCGAGTTGGCCATTTTCTAGTTCATTCTAAATGTCATGTCCATGTTCAAGTTTCATGTCAAGTTCGTGTCTAGTTTCATGTCAAGTTTCTAGGCAAGTTTTATATCTATATCCAGATTCAAGTTATAGCAATATTCATGTTTCACTTTATGCCTATTATCAAGTTAATGGTTCATGTTCATAACCAACTCCTGTTTTGCCTAGTCTACCCAATCGTATTCCCATCGCATGTAAACGTGAATCGATATATATCACAAGTAAAGCTAAACCTAGAAATAAATGGAATAACATCAAACTATGACAGGCAGAAAGGACGAGCATAAAGTGATAAGAGGGATTATAAGACTAGCATGATATAACTTGAGGTAATTGGTTACCACATCACTGGCATATAGAGAATAATAGACTTTTCAAATCTAGCATAAAAAAAAGTGATAGTCCCAAACATTCTAATCTTAGCATAATAGACATAAATGATAATTTAGACTTGATTATCAATTCAAATGTCAACATAGTTTTGGATCTAGAATAGACCTACCCAAATTTGCATCATAATACGTTATAACTTAAACAAAAGATTCATAACCGCGGTGTCATAGTGAGCATACTAAGATCTAAATTAATAATTTAGATTTAGTTTTAACACGGTAAACTCAAGATGATTTCATAATTCACAATATTGTTAATGGCCAAGATCTATAATATTGTCATTCATAAAAGTCTCCAAGTTTATATGTTCATATCCACCACAATTGTCCTTGTCATACTTAAAGGCAATAGTCTTGCGTTCTCAGTTATAGGTATAGGCATAGTCTTATGTTCTCAGTCATAGTCATAAGCATGTTCTTATGTTTTCAATCATAGTCATAGACATGTTCTTATGTTCTCAGACATAGTCATAGGCATGTTCTTATGTTTTCAATCATAGTCCTTGGCCATTAATAATAGTTTCAATGTCATTGGTATGATAATATTTGATTTACATGTTACATTACATAGATCCAAATTTATGCCAAATTTCATGTATATAATATTTATGCAAATTTCCTCATAACAAGATTATACCAAAATTTACATATCAAGCCCAAACTTGCAAATACAATGATAATATCCAATTTCATGTAGCCAATAATTCCATCATATTCATATAGGCAATAATCTCATAATTCCCCTGTATACATCTCGTACGGAAATCGCGATTTTAGGCCAAGGTCCGAAATTGACCAAGGTTCATCAAAAGAAAATAAATAGGGGAAAGGTAGAATTCGTAGTAAAAGCAAGATCAGAGGGGAAAACATCATCACAGGCATGAAGATTACAATTTGATAATAATATTAACATGAATCGAGAAAACTAATTTACAACAGGCTGAATAGATTATGAACTTATCATGAGAATAAAGATAGACAAGTCAAAAACTCAAGATTCAAGAAACAACAGAAATAGATCTGGATCGATAAACATACTTAGATCCAATTTCACTTTAATTCAATGCCATATTATAATCAAATATTTAAATCGGAAAATAACTAGGACTTACATTGATTGGCTAAGAGAGGACAAATCGATTCATTGTCGCATTGAAATGTCTAACTTGATTAATCTTCTGTTTTGATTCAATATGGTCTAGGCGTCGTTGCTTGAAGCCGTTGAATCTTTACTTGAATCCTAACTAGATTTGAATCTCCTCTTGAAAGACTTGAACAACATATCCTCGTCTCAGACTTATGTATTATTTTATTCATTTTCTCAGAGGCAGCATAAGGGCAGAATGAAATGGTGTAGAGAGAATGAGGCGAGAGGCTGTTTATATAGGATTAGGCGGACGAACCTAGGCAGAAAACGAGACCAGGTACATCAGAATGCACCCTGGTCCAAAAGTAGATTCGGGGACCAGGTCGACACCCAAGTCGACTGCGCAGCCGACCTGGTCCTGGGGGTGTCGACTGCCCAGTCGACTCCCCAGTCAACCTGGGGTGCTGGGCGGGAAATTTCCCGCCCAGTCTGTCTGGGTTTTGAAATTCGAATTTTGAACTCGAATTCGAGCTGTTTTGAACTTTGAAAATTTCTGAAACTTCGGAGGGTCATATCTCCCTCATTCGAACTCCGATTCTCGCAAACTCGGACTCGTTTCCAAGCAGAATTTCGAGAAGAACGCAATGGCGTAACCCGTTTCTCTTGATTCTGATTTTAAAATTTAATTCTGCCTCGATTTCTTGTTTTAACGTGTTATTAAAATTCGGGTTGTTACAGGGCGGTTGTCACATTTGGTATCAGAGCTCTGCTTATCGATTTTAGCCAAAGTTCAAAGATGTAATAATGTATGAGAGACTTACTTGTAGATTTCTAATGGCTGTATGAAACATGTAATATCATTTGAACTCCATTAGCAATTTTTCTTTTAAGTGGCTGATCATTCTATATTGCAGATTTAGAATGAGTCGTCGACCATCTAGATATGTTGCTTGGGAGGAGACTGTTTCTGGAAGGAGAAGTGGCGGTGTACCCGACTACCCAGCCATGTTTGAGGCCATGATGACAGCGATAATGAGGAGGGCTCCCTCTTTAGATACAACTATGGCAGATGTAGGGGTTCAAGTGCAGGTACCCAAGGTCGTGGATTTCAAAAAGCTGTGCAAGGACTACACATCTTTAGGATGGAAACATTTAAGGGGTTAGAGCCGATTCAACAGGTTCAGAGATGGTTGGATGGTTTTGTGAGGATTTTTGGAGACTTGGGAATAGATGATGCAACAAAGAGGAAGCTCGCATCGAGACAATTGCAGGCTAGAGCCATGGACTGGTGGAAATCTACCACTTTGGAGAGTCTGGAGGATGAGATCACATTGGATCAGTTACGAGTCAAGTTCGAGACGAATTTTATTTATACAGCTCAGAAGTCGGTTCTGTTTAAGAAGTTTGTGGAGTTGAAGCAGAATGGTCGACCAGTCTTGAGTATTTTTCCGATTTTGAGGCCTTGTCCAAGTATGCTCATTTGTATATTGACTCTCCTTATCATAAAAATGAGAAGTTTGTTATGGGTTTGGATACCTACATTGGTAGGCCGTTGGTTGATCATATGGATGACCCATATTATAGTGGAAAAATCCATGAGACATGAAAGCTTGTTTCCGAAGGAAGGAACTGTTGTTGCTGCAACTAAGGAAGCTCCAAAACCATAGCAGGGTGGTAGTAATAATAATAAGTAGAAGAAGTAGCAACAACATAAAGGAAAGGATGGTAAGAAGAAACCTAGAGTGAGGTGGTTTGCTTTAACTACTAGAAGAAGGGCCATTATTCTAAGGATTGTAAGAATCCAAAAGCTGAGAAGAAGTGCATTAAGTGTGGAAAGCCAGGGCATGACAAGAAGGATTGTCCATAACTAGCTAAGGGTAAGTAGGTTGTGAATGCATACGCTTTGGAAGTTGTGCCATTATCTTCAAGGGCTCCTATTGTAGAGGATAAAGGGAAGGTGTCGTTGTCTAAGGTACTCTTTCAGTTAAAGGTATTTCATCTCGTGTGTTGTTTGATATTGGAGCATCGAATTCTTTCATTGGTAATGAGCTTTTGTGTCACTTCGGTTTGGAACCTGAGATTTGTGATAGACCTTTGGTTGTGACTAATCCAATTGGTGGTTCATCCAGCCTTTGTATGCCTTGTCGTGGTCTTGCGTTATCTAGTCATGGTTGTTATTTTGTGTGTGATTGATTTGTTTTGAACTTCCCTGTGTTTGGGATCATCTTGGGCATGGATTGGATCAAGAGGTATGCGGCAAGAGTGAATTGCGAGAAGCTTAAGGTGAGAGTCGGGGATGTGGAAGGGCGAAAGGTTTTGATTCGGTGTAAGCCCAAAGATGATGTTTTTGTGAGCTTTTTATATTCGCTTGTGGTTCATAGGTGACTTGTCATATGTGCTGGTCACTAATGAGTTTGAGGATGTTTTTGGGGAAGTAAAAGGTTTATCACCGCATTGTGAGATCGAGTTTAGAATCGACTTGGTCGAGGGTGCTAGACCCATCGTTATGCCTCTTAGGAGGATGGCGCCTAAGGAACATCGAGAGTTATAGGTGCAAGTTCGTGACCTTTTGGGAAAAGGATTCATTCAAAGGAGTGTATCTGAATGGGGTGCACCAGTTGTGTTTGCAACCAAGGCTGATGGATCATTGATATTGTGTGTGGACTACCGTGAGCTGAACAAGGTGACCAAGAAGATCAAGTATTCGTTGCCGAGGATAGATGACTTATTCGATCAACTTCACAAAGCTAAAGTGTTTTCTCAGATGAATTTGGCAATGGGATTTCACTAGTTAAGAGTGGCTAAGGATGGTGTGCCGAAGACTGCTTTTCGAACACCATCCAGTTTCTTCGAATGGTTGGTGATGATATTCGGGTTTACTAACGCGCCGACATATTTTGTGGATCTTATGAATAGTGTTTTTAGAGATCAGTTGAACAAGTTCATGCTTGTGTTTTTGGATGACACTCTGGTTTACTCCCGTAACAAGGAAGAACATAAGATGCACTTGCGAGTTGTTTTGGAAATCTTGCGAAAGCATTAGCTGAGAGCTAAGTTTTCAAAGTGACACTTCTGGAAAAGCGAAGTGATGTTCTTCGGCCATGTAGTTTTTGGAAATGGAATAGCGGTTGACCCCGCTAAAGTGGCAGCAACCTAGGACTGCGATAGACCCAAGAATGCCATGGACATGAGAAGTTTCCTTGGATTGGCAGGTTATTATCAATGGTTTATCAAGGATTTCTCCAAGATAGATGCACCATTAACAAGATTGACGGAGAAGAACTAATTGTTCACATGGGATGCTAAGTATGAGCAAGCTATTGGAATCCTAAAAGAGAGACCGACGAGTGCTTCTGTTTTAACTATTCTGAGTGGGAATGAAGAGATAGTGGTATACACCGATGCATGTGGTGCTAGACTTGTAGCAGTGCTGATGTAGAAGGATAAAGTTGTGGAATACGCAAGTCGACAACTAAAGCCGCGTGAAAGGAATTATCCAATTAATGATTTGGATTTGGCGGCGATATGTTTTCTTTGAATATGTGGAGAGATTACTTATTGGGAGTTCGATTCGAGTTGTTCACGGATCTTAAGTTGTTCAAGTATCTTTTCTCCCAAAAGGATCTGAATCTTCGGCAGCAGCGATGGTTAGAGTTTCTAGCATCGTATGATTTTGGCATAGCCTATACTCTTGGTAATGGTAATGCAGTTGTAAATGCGTTGAGTCGAGGACACGCAAGTTGGGGAGTGATGTTTTCAGAATGAAAAGCCTTGAGTACTTGGCAGGATTTGATTTCAGACCACGATCTGAGATAGAACCTGAAATGTTGTCAAGCGCATATATAAGAGCTAGTCTCAATGTAAGGATTGTCGAGAGCCAAAAGTGAGATGCAAAGCTTTTCGAGTTTATCCAAAAGTTAGGACTCGAGAATAAAGAGTTCGAGGTCGATCGAGAGGGTTAGCTTCGAAAGCAAGGACAACTGGTTATTCCTGATATCAACAGATTGAGAGTTGAGGTTCTGAGGGAATGTCATCGCTCAAATTTAATGATTCATCCTAGTGGTAAGAAGATGTATCAGGATATGAAGCGAGTCTACCCCTAGGAAGGGATGAAAAGAGATATTGGAAAGTTCATTTCCAAGTGCATGAACTATTAGTTAGTGAAAGCTAAACAGAATAAGCCGAGTGGACTGCATCAGCCATTGGAAGTTCCTATGTGGAAGTGGGAGTAGATATCGATAGACTACCTAGAACCAGGGCAGGAAACGAAGGAATTTGGGTCATTGTGCATCGCTTGACCAAAAGTGCAAGGTTTATTCCTGTCAAATCAACTAGGACAACATCAAAGTTGGCTGAGCTTTATATTAAATGGATAATTCGATTCCATGCCCATGGTATCCCAAAAAGCATAGTCAGTGATCGATATATATTGTTCATAAGTGGATTTTGGAAGAGTTTGCTAGAGACTTTGTTAACTGAGTTGTGTTTGAGTACGGCTTATCATCCCCAAATCGATGGTCAAACCGAAAGGGTTAACCAAGTTTTGGAAGATCACCTAAGAGATTGTGTGTTAGATTTTGGGGGATCGTGGGAGGACCAACATCTTGTCAAATTTGCATATAATAATATCTACCAGTTGAGCATTGGTATGGCACCATACTAGGCGTGGTAGGGAGACCGTGTAATTCTCCAGCTTGTTGGTTAGAAATTGGAGATAAATTGATACTTGGGCTAGAGATGATAAGAGAAACATCGGATTGTATCGAGATCGTTCGGCAATGAATGAAAGTAGCTCAGGATCGTCAGAAGAGCTATGCTGATTAGCGTTGGAATTCAACGTTGGCGACATGGTTTTCGTGAAGATTTCTCCATTGAAGCATGCTGTTCGGTTCGGAAGATAAGGAAAGTTGGCTCTAAGGTTTATTGGACCGTTTCCGATAATCGAGCGAATTGGAAAGCTCGCATATACGTTGGAGTTACCCGAGAAGATGTCGAGTGTGCATAATGATTTCCAGGTGCCGTTTCTTCTGAAGTGTATGCATGATTCGAATGTGGTGGTATCTCTGAAACAATATAAAGACCTAGAAGTCGAGTCCTTAGTTATGAGTCCTCATAAGCCACTTCAAGTTGTGGGGAATGACACAAAACAACTTACGAGGAAGACGGTTAAGTTGGTCAAGTTATAATGGAGTGAGGACGATGACGATTATATGTGGGAGACGAATGAGAGTACGAAGGAGACTCATCCAGAACTCTTCGTCGGTATGATCTACAAGCGCCGTGTCATTTTTACCCTATTGTAACTTGCACTATTATTGTTGTTGTTATTATTTGAATTCCGCATGCTAGGTTAAGCTATGGATGAATGGCTTGATGGATGCTAATTTTGATGGTAAATTGGCTGCTCATGGATGCTAGGCGTGTAGAATTTTCTAGTTGCTTGTGTTTGCTTGGGATTTCGGGAGAGAAATTCCTGGGGGGAGAATGTACCAGCCTGCATTTTACGTATTGGAGGATCGTAAAATATTTTTATTTAATTCCCTAAGGGTAGGATCATTCTCATATTTTGATATGTTGGTTATGAGGATGTGAGACATGTCCATAATTTTTATCAATTTTATTTGTGACCATTTTCCCCTGTTAGTCTTCTACAGGGCATAACTTTTGACTGGGATTGAATCAAGTGCTGAAATCGATTCCATTGGAAAGGAAATGGTGTTGCCAATTCCGTAGAGTAGACACATTAAAGATTTGGTTCAACAATTTGGGAGGAATCGCTGTTTTAGTGCTTCACAACTTCTGTTCAGGTTTTATAAGCCATTGATGGGATGGTTTGGTGTGGCCCCATTAGTGGGCTGATAGGAGGCTATAATTAGTGGGTTAGAGGCAAGGAGAATAGTTTAATTTCTTCATTCTCTCGTTTGGTTGAGCTCGTGGTCCTCCTTACTCAATCAAATACACATTTTCATCATTAAAATCTATATCTAAGGAAGAAGATCAAAGATCTGCATCAATCTAAGCAAGGCCTACATCAAGAGAAGTGAGATTTCATCAAATTTAAGAGTTTGAAGCAATTCTTCACTGTCGGATATAGAATCAAGTTTTTTCTTATTTTTTTGAATATTAGGTGTGTGATAAGCATCTCTCACACAGATCAGTCCAGTATATGGGTTGTTTGTTCATATTTTCATCATTTTAAGTTGATTTCACCTTGATCAACATCATGGTAAGTATATTTTCATTTGAATCACAGTAGGATCTAATCTAGCAAATTTAAACTAGTAATTCTTATGTTAATTCATAGGTATATCCAAGTTAGATCCATTATTTTGTTCATTCATAAATTTATCATGATTTTGGTGAATTTGGTATGATAATCGATGAGTAATTGCCATTTTAATGTTGTTAATGATTTCATAAAGTGTTTATTGTTGAATTGGAAGATTTGGATGAATTGGTCGCATCGATGTTGTAACACCCCAAATTTTAACGACATTAAAAGAGGATTAATTAAATAATAATTAATTTAACATTCGGAATTAGAGGGAACGGACTATGCCATTAATTCCGTCTCGAAATTCTGGTCAGAATGGACAATTGGTTTGCGTAAAACTGACAACATATGAAAAAATTATGAGGGTTCGAAGTTTCTTTACGCATAAGATAAATATACATATACATATATATATATATATATATATATAAAATAAATTGCAGAACCTTCAAAAACAATTCAAAAATAAAAAATCGGGCCAAATCGGGCTGAGCGGGAAAATCCCCGCTCGTGGGTGTCGACCCCCTATAGGGATGTCGACATGGGTGTCGACCCCCTTATAGAGGTGTCGACCTCCCCGGACAGATCTGGGTAGAATTCGTTTTACGTACCTGGACTTGATTCTAGGTCTGGTTCATTAGTTCTAGGCTCTAAATATGGTCCCCTATTCTCTTATTTTCTCCATCAGAGATCATAGAGGCCATATGCTGTTGGATTGCAAATTGAAACAGAATCAAAGTCTACTACAATCAGTTTAGCTATTCAGAATTCAGATCTCTCTCTCTCTAAATTTTTTGAACCTAACGTTATGAGTTTCTAGTCACTTTTAGGTTTAAATAAACAACAATAAATTGTGAAAGACTATGAATTGGATATGTTGTGAAGTATGAATCTATGCCAGTATTAAATCTTATACCATGTTGATCATGATAGATCTAATTCTCTAAGTTTTAAGTAATTGTGGCTATACTATGATGTTGCCTTTATGGATCTTGATTTGTAACTATGTTGTGGTAAATGTAAATCTATTAATCTTGGCAGTCGCAACATTGCTTAGATATCTAATTTTGTATGTAAATCACCTTTCATGTTACGATCAACTTAGATATGTTGTAAGTTGGACATATTTAGATCTAAACATGCTTATGATACTGTTTTATGCTAGATCCACTTTACGATCATGTTTTATGGTAGATCCACTTTATGATCATGTTTTATGCTAGATCCACTTTATGATCATGTTTTATGCTAGATCCACTTTATGATCATTTTTTATGCTAGGTCCACTTTATGATCATGTTTTATGCTAGATCCACTTTATTATCATGTTTTATGCTAGATCTATTTTATGATCATATCTTACGCTATGACAAATCTATCCCTCGAGATCCAATTCAATTGTGATTGTCCTAGTATGTTATTTTTGTTTCATTTGGATAGATCAAATCATTTATGTGAACCATGAACATATGCCACCTTGAATTGATTAGGATTGGGTCCACACCTTTATCTTAATTGTAACCTCTATAATGTAGATTTGGGTAAATCTATTTATAAACCTGTAAATCTAAACCTTTATTTGTGATTAGATCTAATTAAATCTATTAGATCTATAGCAAGTGGACATTTTATGTAAATCTAAAGCAATATTTATGTTAGGTCCCTTATGATGATGATTACATGTTCATGACAATATGTATGTTCACCTTGATATGATGTTAATTACATGTCCATTCACTCTGTTATCATATTAGTATGTTTATGCCAATATATGTTGAAACTATCACCTCTATCATATTCTCTTTTTCATTGTTATGGCTAGACTACTTATTAGCCTAGATGCCGCCGAAATACGTGCGAATATGTTGGTGAAGGAAACGGGGGAAAAGGGATTTATAATTGGCATGTAATCCTTAAATGAATTGATATGTAATTCAAATTATTGGGTAAAATAGGTATTGACACCTATGAAAGGAAATGATTAATTGATTGGTAAATTAATTAAAAATGGCATAATTTGAATATGAACATTTATGGACATGTAATTCAAATTATTGGGCAAAATATGTATTGACACATAAAAAGGGAAAGGTTTAATTAATTGATTAATTAATTAAAAATGGAATGTTTAGTAAATACAATTATGAATTGTAATTGTACTTATGACACGAGGTTAGGTTACATTAGTGGTGGAAGTCTACCCGGACCCGACCGGTATATCCAGCAGCCATTAAAGTTGAACCTAATGTGGGAGGTCTAAGTACACAAATACGAATCGGGATAAGACACGAGGTAGGCCCAACTGTGGATTAAGACTGCTAGGACCCGACTGGCATATCCAGCATCCACATGTTGTAGGCCTAATATGGGAGGTCTAGCCCATTTTAAACTATAAATGGACATGGTAATGAATCAGACTACTTAACCTAATCTAATCTATAAGGGATTGTATGAATATGAACTAAAGATAGGGTTAAGTAAAACATTCTTGGATCAGTGGGAGGGTTAAGTACATCTTGGGTAAGTGGGTAATATTAATATATATAGGCCCACAAACTTAAACGTTAAATAAACATACTTGTATCAGTAGGAGGGTTAAGTACATCTTGGGTTGTTGTGTAATATTTGTATATATAGGCCCACAAACTTAACCTGTTGAGGTTATGTAATTAAAGACATCGTTAGGTAAACATAACCAGTAGAAAACCTAGTAGTGGGGATGCAAGACAAAAGGGAAAGCTTGCATCATCTTGTGTGGGAGCCATTTAAGTTAGTAACCCTTAAATAGGTATCAAACGGGTACTCCGAACTAGGTCGGAGTGGGGCACGCTTATGGAGCTGACTGTAAGAGATCCAAACGTGGAGGTGGTGTTGACGACGCATTCCAACGGGGTCATGTGCATGCATAACTCCGCCTGCTGGGGAAGATAAGACCCTGTTACATCAGTAGATATGGTTGTGCACATCCGAAAAATGAAGGGTTGCCACATTAGGGATTCATACACCCAATTGTGGGGCCAACACAGGGTATTTATGGAATAGGGAGCCGATCGATTGGGGGTAGTGAATAGGGTACAATTAGTCCTGTCTGTTTCTGTGGGGTACTTGTGTTTCTGTCTGGGCTAACACCCGTTATTTCTTTTTGGGTACCAGTTCTGTTTGGGCTAAAACCCGTTACTAGAGTACACCTAAAACTACCATTATGTTTCTATTGGGATCATCCTATTTTTGTTAAGCAATTGGGGAATATGTAATCCTATTACATATCTGTTATACTAGTATTGGTGCAGACCAAGGAAAGTATTAAGAAGCACTATCTATTCTACCGTGTTGTCCTGTTCACCTTGTTATTCCTGACATTTATGTATTGATCTCTCTTATCCACTTTGTATGTCTATCATGTTATTTTTATTTATTTACTGGCTAAAAGTAACTAGACTCGCCAGACTTTATGTCTGACCCTTTTTGTTTCCCCTTCTTTCTTCCGTTCCCCCCAGGTTCTCAATGAGGAAACACACAAGCTTGATCATGATTCTTCTTATTTTACTGGAGCTTCCGATATGTATGGATCAAGCTTCTATCCTTGTTGCTATGGCCATATTTTTCTCTTGGGGAATTTTCTTCTTTTATGTACTCTGATATTTCTGAAGTACAAGACAGTGGTTTTTATGTTGTAATGGGTTTTTCTATTTCAGACAAATGATGCTTTGGACCATGGTATTTTGATGATTAATAAAGTTGTTTATTTCCACTGCAATTTTTTTTTATATCTGTCTTGTAATATTCTATGTCTGTTTAACTAAACGCTTCACGAAACTTAATGCATTCCCTTTGTGAGTGAAATTAACGGACGTGGGGTATCACACTTGGTATCAGAGCTGAAGGTTACCAGATTAGATAAAAGTTTTTGAAAATTATTTTTCAAAAAGGTTTTAAAAGAAAGTTTTTTCGAAAAAAAAAATATGTTTTGAAAATATTCCCCCAAGAAGCCATATGCAATATCCTTCAGTCCTTTATCTAAATTTCTTCCTCTTTCCTTTTTTTTCAACATGTCTACGGAACAAAAAATTCCTAATATCCCAGAGGGCGGCACAATACCCAGATGGTTCCATAGGTATTTGGAGGCCACGGCGCCTGCCGAAGGCCAAAGAGACGTTCCTCCCCCAGCTGCGCCAATCATTCCCCCGCATCCCCCTCCAAGAGCAGATATGTAACAACCCGTATTTTTATAACGTGTTAAAGTCATAAATCAAGGAAGAATTATATTATAAAATAAGAATCAGGGGAAACGGGTTGCGCCATTGCGTTCATCTCGGAATTCTGCATGAAATCGAGTCTGAGTTTTCGAAAATCGGAGTCCGTATGACCAAGTTATGACCCTCCGAAGTTTCGGGAATCTAAATAAAATAAAACAGCTCGAAAATAAAGCCAGAAATTCGAAATTCAAACCTAGAGAAGGCTGGCGGGAAAATTCCCGGGCATATACCCAGGTCGACTGGGTGGTCGACCCCCCCACCAGGTCGACAGGGGAGTCGACTGGGGTGTCGACCCCCCATGACCAGGTCGGCCCTAGTGTCGACCTAGGGGTCGACATGCCTCCGGAACCTATTTCCTGAACCAGAGGCATTCTGATGTATTTAGACTTGTTTCGTGACCAGATTCGTCTGCCTAACCCTATATAAACAGCCCCCTAACCTCATTCTCTCAACACTATTTCATTCTGTCCTTATGCTGCTTCTGAGATAATCAAAATAATAAGATAAAAAGGAAGAAAAAGGACTGCTTCTTCTCCATCAAGACTACGCTTAGAGATTTGCAAATTGGGGGATTTCAATTAGAACACGGTCAATCAAATAGAGATTCAACAATCAAATTCTGCTTTCTAATTCTCGATCCACGCTCTGTAAGTTCAAGTTACTTTGAGATCTAAACTTGTTAATTGTAATTTGGGCATGAGATAAAGTGAAATTTGACTTAAGCATGATAATCGATTCATATCTATTCTTTTTCTTCTTGGATCTTGACATTTGGAATATTGCTTTGAAATCAGTTTGGGCCTATTCGCATTATAAATCAAACGTTATCATGCCTATGACATTGAAACCATTGTTAATGGCCAAGGACTAGGACTGAGAACATAAGACTATGCCTATGCCTATGACTGAGGACATAAGACCATCTCCTATGACTATGACAAGGACAATTGTGGCTAATCACCTATGACTTGTGACTATGAATTACTGCCTATAATTATGCACATAAGGCTATGACCATGACTTTGAAACTATTACAGTTATTGCCTATGACTATTAGGGTAGTTGCCTAGAACTGTTTTGGATAATTATCCATGACTATTGTATAACTATTGTGGTTAATTGATATTTATAGTTGATTGCTCATAACACTATAGTTGAAAACCATGTTGAAAACCGAATTGGCATTTAGTTGGATCTCATACCTAGGGTGTGACTTGCTTTGTTTATTCATTATTATGTACACCAAAAACCATTGACCCATTATCCTTGTATTTGGCTCGCTTTTGTACGCCTATTCTTTTATGTCAAGTTTTTATCAGGACTATCGCCTTATTTTGCTAGATTTGAAAACCCTGTTAATTTCTATATGCCAGTGATGTTGTAACCGATTATCTCAAGTTATATTATGCCGGTCTTGTAATCTCGTTTATCGCTTTATGCTTGTCCCTTTTGCCTATCATAGTTTTGATGTTATTCCCTTTATCTCTAGATTTAGATTTGCTTGTAATTTAGATTGATAAACGTTTACATGCGATGGGAATACGGTTTGGGTAGATTAGGCAAAACATGAACTGGTTATAAACATGAATCATGAACTTGATAATAGGCATAGGTTGAAACATGAAACTTGACACGAACTTGACATGAAACTTGAACATGGTCATGACACTAGAATGAACTTGAAAGTGGCCAACTCGAGGTTGGGTTGAGTTTGCAGTGTAAATCTGCCCGGAACGGCCCGGCAAATCCAGTTACTGCAAACAATAGGATCCAATGTGAGTAGTTGGTCATATCGCACTTGAAACCCGAGGTTAGACTGAATTGTGGTGTAAATCTGCCCGGAACCGCCCGACATATCAAGTGACCACAACAACAGGTCTAATGAGAGAGGTTGGGTTGCATTAATGAATTAATGCCACATGATAGGGTTAAGTCATGAACATGAAAGACAACACTTAACCAACTTGAAACATGATTGGTAGGGTTAGGTGATGAACTTGAACGACAATGCCTAACCAACTTGACACGTGAATTGTAGGGCCAAGTCATGAACTTAAATGACAACACTTAGCCAACTTGATATGCTAGACTGATGGGGTTAAGTCTCGAATTTAAATGACAACACTTAACCTACTAGACGGAAACCCTAGTTGCGCGGTCCATTTCACCAGTAACCCACTAGATGTATCATGGTACCCTGGAACTAGGAAGGGTGGGGCACGATTACTGGGCTGACTGTAAGCGACCAGAACGACAGCTGTGTTGGTGCGCCAATGTAGGTTCAGGCGGGCTATGGTCGTGCACGTGGTCCGGAGTTGAAAAAGCAGGCATTGGGCATCAGTAGGTTTATCTGCGCATGCTTGATTCGTGTCAGTGGTTGGCACCATAGGGCTTGATACACCCTATGGTGGACCTAACACAGGTGACTACATTCGTGATAGGGCCGTATGACACCGAAACACAACGAGCTAGAACTTGTAGCGAGCCGATCGATTAGTGGATCGTTCCGTTGGACCTAGTAATGGGTCATTCACGATTTTTAGCCAAGGGATCATTTCATGATTAATACTTGAATTGGGTTGGGCTACTAGTACAGTTGGGGCAGCGAACCTTGAACATGCGATGCTATACTTGACCTATACTTGATTCATCATGTTATCTTAGTCTATCTTATCCATCTTGACATCATACTTATGTTTACTTTCAGCTTGTACATGTCATGTTACCTTTACCTGTTTTCATGCTGAAAGTCACTTAGACTTACCAGTCTTTATGACCGACCCGTTTCCTTTCGCCTCTTTTTCTTTCGTTTCTTCCCCTAGGTTCTCAGGGAGGAAACTCTAGCTCTTAGCTTGGATTTAGCTTGCTTTCTGACAACTCATGTACGGTTTGGTCTTGAGCTATGCTATGGCTGCACTTCTGCTATGTTTGGGGAATAATTTACTTTTGCTACTTTGAGTTTATGCTTCTTTATCTAGAACTTGATGTAATGGAATAATTTGTTCCTTGGATGTATGAGGTTTTAACTCTTTTCTTGAAAGTAATGAAATTTGGTTTTTAATTTCTACCGCTGCTTTATTTATGTTCTGTCTTGTGATATCATTGTGTATGTTTACCTAGATAATACTCCACCAAAACTAGTGCATTCCCTTTGTGAGTGACCCTAGCGGAGGTGGGGTGTTACATTTGGTATCAGAGCAGAAGGTTACCAGACTGGGAAAAAGCTTTTAAAAACCTTCTGAAACTATTTTCAAAACCATTTATAAAGAAGCATTTTTCAAGAAAAGTTTATTTTGAAAAGGCAATTCCCCAAAAGCCATTAGCACTTTCCTTTGTTTCCTCGTTTGAATCTCTATCTTTTCGTTTTTCAGCATGTCTGGGAATCTTAACTTTCCAGAGGGCGTGCCAATACCTGGCTGGTTCAGGAGGTACTTAGAGGCTAGGGCCAACGATGCAGGCCCAGCAGATATTCCTCCTCTAGCTGCAGCGATTCCTCCTCCTCCTCCCCCTTCTCCTCGTGGAAATGATTTCGCAAAGATGTGTAGAGACTTCAAGGCTATGGGTTGAAAGGACTTCTATGGGACTGAATCCTTTGTGGAAGCAAGGAACTGGCTGAAGGAGACCGAAGATTTGTTCGTCATCTTCGAAGTTGACGACAGGCAAAAGATACAGCTAACAGTGTGGTTGCTTAGAGATGGAGCTTCGTATTGGTGGGAGATTACCCATGCTGAGAGGCCAGTGGAAACTTGGGAAGACTTCCGGAAGAGATTTGAGATGAAATTTCTCTCCCAAGCTGAAGGAAGCCTGCAGTGGAGAAGTTCCTAACTCTTAAGCAAGGAAGCATGACAGTCAAGGAGTACGTCAACCAGTTTAATCAGCTGGCCAGATTTGGTCTGGATTTAGTGAAATCCCAACACAAGAAGGCTCTTCGCTTCGTCAGAGGTTTGAATGAGCCACTACACAGCCTCGCTATGACTCATGTGCCCATGGGGGCGACCTTTGAGAGCTTGGTGGATATGGCCCTACTTCACGAAGAAGACGAGAATGGCAAGAAGGAGGTCAAGGCGAATGATTCTCAAAACAAGAAGAAAGACTCTGAGAAAGGATGCAAGAACAACAACGACAATAAGGATGACAAGACACGTGAGAAAAGAAAATGCCACTTCTGCGGTATTGAAGAGCATATAGCTCAGGATTGTAGAAAGAAGAAGATGAAGATGGGAGCATGCTTTCAGTGTGGTGAAACTGGACATATCAGCAAGAACTGCCCTAAGAAACAAGGGCAAGCCCCGCAAGCAGGACCTTCTGGGGGTACATCTTTAACTTCTCCTCCTTGATGCTTTGTTTTATCTTGTTTATCTCTTCAATCCTATCTTGAGAACCTTAGGTAGAACCATATGGATGTAAACATGTATTTGAAACATGTTATGGTTGATGTTTGCAAATGGTCGGAAGTGGTTGCTCGTGGTTGCATAACACACATTAGGCACTAGATCGGCTCAGACACGTTTTCATATTGCATATGCATGAGTGTTTATACTTGTTTATGGATAAAATTGAATGTGTTATCATGTGGATGTTGCATATGGATGAATGTTTATGCACACATATAGTGTTTATGTGACTAGGATTATTTGCATACATGTTGGATTCATGACAATAAACATATTTTGCATTAGGAAGATCAAACAGGCCTGATCATTTGCATTAGATAAGGAACATGTACACACACTTTCTGCATATGTTCATATAGCATTAGAAATCTTTTAAGGACAATGATTGCTCGTGAATGATGGTTGAGTAGATGGATGATTGGATGGTAGGATATATTCTTCCTAACTTAGAGATTTCGGGGACGAAATTCTTTAAGGAGGGGAGAATGTAACAACCCGTATTTTTATAACGTGTTAAAGTCATAAATCAAGGCAGAATTAAATTTTAAAATAAGAATCACGGGAAATGGGTTGCGCCATTGTGTTTGTCTTGGAATTCTGTATGAAATCGAGTCCGTGTTTTCGAAAATCGGAGTCCGTATGACCACTCCGAAGTTTTAGGAATCTAAATAAAATAAATCAGCTCGAAAATAAAGCCAGAAATTCGAAATTCAAACCCAGAGAAGGCTGGCGGGAAAATTCCCGCCCATATACCCAGGTCGACTGGGTGGTCGACCCCCCCCCCCAACCAGGTCAACTGGGGAGTCGACTGGGGTGTCGACCCCCCCATGACCAGGTCGACCATAGTGTCGACCTGCCTCCCGAACCTATTTCCTGAACCAGATGCATTCTAATGTATTTAGACTTGTTTCGTGAACAGATTCGTCTACCTAACCCTATATAAACAGCGCCCTAGCCTTACTCTCTCCACACCATTTCATTCTGTCCTTATGCTGCTTCTGAGATAATCAAAATAATAAGATAAAAAGGAAGAAAAAGGACTGCTTCTTCTCCATCAAAACTACGCTTAGAGATTTGCAAATTGGGGGATTTCAATTAAAACATGGTCAATCAAATAGAGATTCAACAATCAAATTCTGGTTTTTAATTCTCTATCCACGCACTGTAAGTTCAAGTTACTTTGAGATCTAAACTTGTTAATTGTAATTTGGACATGAGATAAAGTGAAATTTGACTTAAGCATGATAATCGATTTGTATCTATTCTTGTTCTTCTTGGATCTTGACATTTGGAATATTGCTTTGAAATCAGTTTGGGCCTATTCGCATTATAAATCATACGTTATCATGCCTATGGCATTGAAATTGTTAATGGCCAAGGACTAGGACTGAGAACATAAGACTATGCCTATGCCTATGACTGAGGACATAAGACCATTGCCTATGACTACGACAAGGACAATTGTGGCTAATCACCTATGGCTCGTGACTATGAATTACTGCCTATAATTATGCACATAAGACTATGACCATGACTTTGAAACTATTACAGTTATTGCCTATGACTATTAGGGTAGTTGCCTAGAACTCTTTTGGATAATTATCCAGGACTATTGTATAACTATTGTGGTTAATTGACTATTATAGTTGATTGCTCATAACACTATAGTTGAAAACCATGTTGAACACCGAATTGGCATTTAGTTGGATCTCATACCTAGGGTGTGACTTGCTTAGTTTATTCGTTATTATGTACACCAAAAACTATTGACCCATTATCCTTGTATTTGGCTCGCTTTTGCACGCCTATTATTTTATGTCAAGTTTTTATCAGGACTATCGCCTTATTTTGCTAGATTTGAAAACCCTATTAATTTCTATATGCCAGTGATGTTGTAACCGATTATCTCAAGTTATATCATGCCAGTCTTGTAATCTTTTTTATCGCTTTATGCTTGTCCCTTCTGCCTATCATAGTTTTGATGTTATTCCCTTTATCTCTATATTTAGATTTGCTTGTAATTTAGATCGATAAACGTTTGCATGCGATGGGAATACGGTTTGGGTAGATTAGGCAAAACATGAACTGGTTATAAACATGAATCATGAACTTGATAATAGGCATAGGTTGAAACATGAAACTTGACACGAATTTGACATGAAACTTGAACATGGTCATGACACTAGAATGAACTTTAAAATGGCCAACTCGAGGTTGGGTCGAGTTTGTAGTGTAAATCTGCCCGGAACTGGCCGGCAAATCCAGTTACTGCAAACAATAGGATCCAATGTGAGTAGTTGGTAATATCGCACTTGAAACCCGAGGTTAGACTGAGTTGTGGTGTAAATCTTCCCGGAACCGCCCGGCATATCCAGTGACCACATCAACAGGTCTAATGCGAGAGGTTGGGGTGCATTAATGAATTAATGCCACATGGTAGGGTTAAGTCATGAACATGAAAGACAACACTTAACCAACTTGAAACATGATTGGTCGGGTTAGGTCATGAACTTGAAGGACAACGCCTAACCAACTTGACATGTGAATCGTAGGGCTAAGTCATGAACTTAAATGACAACACTTAGCCAACTTGATATGCTAGACTAATGGGGTTAAGTCTCGAATTTAAATGACAACACTTAACCTACTAGACGGAAACCCTAGTTACGCAGTCCATTTCAGCAGTAACCCACTAGATGTATCATGGTACCCTGGAACTAGGCAGGGTGGGGCACGATTACTGGGTTGATTGTAAGCGACCAGAACGACGGCTGTGTTGGTGCAGCGGTGTAGGTTCAGGCGGGCTATGGTCGTGCACGTGGTCCGGAGTTGAAAAAGCAGGCATTGGGCATCAGTAGGTTTATCTGTACATGCTTGATTCGTGTCAGTGGTTGGCACCATAGGGCTTGATACACCCTATGGTGGACCTAGCACAGGTGACTACATTCGTGATAGGGCAGTATGACACAGAAACATAACGAGCTAGAACTTGTAGGGAGCTGATCGAGTAGTGGATCATTCCGTTGGACCTAGTAATGGGTCATTCACGATTTTGGGCCAAGGGATCATTTCTTGATTAATACTTGACATGGGTTGGGCTACTAGTACAGTTGGGGCAGCGAACCTTGAACATGCGATGCTATACTTGACCTATACTTGATTCATCATGTTATCTTAGTCTATCTTATCCATCTTGACATCATACTTATGTTCACTTTCAGTTTATACATGTCATGTTACCTTTACCTGTTTTTGTGCTGAAAGTCACTTGGACTTACCAGTCTTTATGACTGACCCATTTCCTTTTGCCTCTTTTTCTTTCGTTTCTTCCCCCAGGTTCTCAGGGAGGAAACTCTAGCTCTTATCTTGGATTTAGCTTGCTTTCTGACAGCTCATGTACGGTTTGGTCTTGAGCTATGCTATGGTTGCACTTCTGCTATGTTTGGGGAATAATTTACTTTTGCTACTTTTAGTTTATGCTTCTTTATCTAGAACTTGATGTAATGGAATAATTTGTACCTTGGATGTATGAGGTTTTAACTCTTTTCTTGAAAGTAATGTAATTTGGTTTTTAATTTCTACCGCTGCTTTATTTATGTTCTGTCTTGTGATATCTCTGTGTATGTTTACCTAGATAATACTCCACCAAAACTAGTGCATTCCCTTTGTGAGTGACCCTAGCGGAGGTGGGGTGTTACAAGATAACTTCGCCAAGATGTGCAAAGATTTTCGTGCTATGGGAGGGAAGCCATTACATGGAATGAGACATTCGTTGAAGCTCGAAATTGGCTCAAGGAGACCGAGGAACTTGTTCATAATATTTGAAGTCGAGGACAGGAGGAAGATTCAGTTAGCTGCTTGGCTATTAAAGAACGAAGCCTCATTTTGGTGGGAAGTCACCCAAACCGGACGTCCAGTGGAAACTTGGGAAGATTTTGGGCAAAGATTTTAAATGAAATTTCTTTTCCAAGTCGAGAAAAGCATGCAGATGGAAAGATTCTTTGCACACAAACAAGGAAACTTGACGGTGAAAGAATATGTGAACAAATTCAACCAGCTAGCAAGTTTCGGGTTAGAATTGGTGGATACGTCGCACAAAAAGGCTTTGCGGTTTGCTAAAGGGCTGAATGAACCCCTTCTTGGGTTAGCCATGTCTCATATCCCAATGGGAGCCACTTTTGAAAAACTTGTTGATATGGACCTAATGCATGATGAAGACAATGGAGAAGAGGAAGTAAAGGCCGAGGAAGCAACACAAAATTAGAAGTTGTGGCCCAAGAAGGGACAACAGCAGAAGAATGGAGAAATGAATGACAAGGTTAAAGATAAGAGGAAGTGCCATAGTTATGGGCGAGAGGGTCACTTAGCCAAGGACTGTAGGAAAAGGAAGAATGCTTGCTTCGCTTGTGGAGAGGTCAGACATCTTATTAAGTATTACCCGAAGAAACAGGGACAAGGTCAAAGGGCAGGAACTTCTGGAGGGAAGGTGCATGCTCTCATCGTTAGTGCTCCTGAAAGAGACAGAAAAATTTCCATAGAAAGTTTAGTTTCTCTTTCATGCCATCCTATTAGAACACTTTTTGATTCTGGTGCTTCACACTCATTTATATCTAGTTCTGTTGTTGAATCTCTGCACTTAGTTACTAGTATGGTAGTGGATCCCGTATTTGTCTCAAACCCCATTGGTGATTCGGCTCATTTATCTAGGATTTGTAGGGGTTTGAGAATATCTGTGTTAGGCGTCAAATTTGAATGCGACGCATATGTACTCGGGTTTATGGGCTATGTGTTGATTCTAGGGATAGGTTGGTTTACCACATATGGTGCCATTCTGGGTGGTGAGAGGAGGGTCATTAAGTACCCTCGAAATTTCTTGTGACCCACAAGGGTCTTTCATGCTTAGTTTCCAAGAGTCTCTTGAGGCGTCTATCGATGATTTGCGATCGGCACCAGTAGTTCGTGAGTATCCTGATGTCTTAGACGAGGTTCGGGGATTACCCATGAGGCGCGAGATTGATTTCCGTATATACCTGATGGACAATGCAAAGCCAGTTGCATTACCTGTACGCCATATGGATCCTAAAAGAAAAGAGGGAACTTGATAAGAAAGGTGCGGGGCTACTTGAGAAGAGGTTTAATAGGTGAATCATATCAGGATGGAAAACCTATTGAAGACAGTCCTTGAGGAAGCCCATCATTCCAAGAGGACTATTTATCCAAGTGGCGATAAAATGTATGGAGTTCGAGGTAGCGGGGCCAAACTTGCGAAAGGAAGTGAAAATAAAGAAGGAATCAATGATTGGATGAGTTCCGACTTGCATACTTGGATCGGAGGTTAAGAAGCTACGCATACGAGAAGTCTAGTTGGTGAAGGTCCAGTGGGGAGACAATCAAGAAGATGCAACTTGGGAGACCAAAGACAAGATTTTTACGCTTCGTACCCTTTCTTTTTTAAGGGAATGATCTTAACTTCTCTTCCAAAAGCTTTTATTCGCATTTGCTTCTATCATCTGAGTATATCCAATCAATCGAATCTTCGACCTTTAGGTAGGAAATCCCATGATTGTAAACTTGTGTTTGAGACATGTTATGTTTGATGGATGCATGTGGATGCAAGTGTTTGCTAATGGTTGCCTGTGGATGCATATACACACACGTTAGGCACTAGATCGGCTCAATCACTTTCATACTGCATATGGATGTGTGTGCATTTTCTTTTCTTTTATGGATGGAAACGGATGAGTTAGTATATGGATGTTGCATTTGGACAAATTAGTGTGCACACATATAGAACTTATATGATGTAATAGGTTTATTTGCATACATATTGGATTCATGGCACTAACAAACATTGCATTAAGGAGGTCAAGTGAATTTGTAGACCGCCTGATTTTCGCATTAGTGTTGGGACATATACACACACTTCTGCATGTATTCATATAAGTATTAGAGGCTTTTACGGACAATGGATGCTAGTGGATGTCTGATGAGTAAATGGATGATGGATGGTAGGTTATGCATTCTTCCTAACTTAGAGATTTCGGGGATGAAATCCTTTGAGTAGAGGAGAATGTAACACCCCAAATTTTAATGACATTAAAAGAGTATAAATTAAATAATAATTAATTTAACATTCAGAATTAGAGGGAACAGACTATGCCATTGCGTCCGTCTCGAAATTCTGGTCAGAATGGACATTTGGTTTGCGTAAAATGGACACCGTATGAAAAGTTATGAGGGTTCGAAGTTTGTTTACACACAAGATATATATAATAAATTCTAGAACCTTCAAAAACAATTCAAAAATCAAAAATCGGGCCAAAGAGGGCTGAGCGGGAAAATTCCCGCTCGTGGGTGTCGACCCCCCCCCCTAGGGGGTGTCGACATAGGTGTCGACCCCCCTGAGCAGATCTAGGCAGAATTCATTTTACATACCTGGACTTGATTCTGGGTCTGTTTCATTGGTTCTAGGCTATAAATATGGTCACCTGTTCTCTTATTTTCTCTATTGGGGATCACAGAGCCCATATGCTGTCGGGTTGCAAATTGAAACAGAATCAAAGTCTACTACAATCAGTTTAACTATTCAGAATGCAGATCTCTCTCTCTGTAAATTTTCTGAACCTAACGCTGTGAGTTTCTAGTCACTTTTACGTTTAAATAAATAACAGTAAATTGTGAAAGACTATGAACTGCGCATGTTGTAAAGTATGAATCTATGCCAGTATTAAATCTTATACCATGTAGATCATGATAGATCTAATTCTCTAGATCTGATGCAATTGTGGCTATACTATGATGTTGCCTTTAAGGATCTTGATTTGTAACTACGTTGTGGTAAATGTAAATCTATTAATCTTGACAATTGCAACATTGTTTAGATCTAATTTTGTATGTAAATCACCTTTCGTGTTGCGATCAACATAGATATGTTGTAAGTTGGACATATTTAGTCTAAACATGCTTATGATCATGTTTTATGCTAGATCCACTTTATGATCATGTTTTATGCTAGATCCACTTTATGATCATGTTTTATGCCAGATCCACTTTATGATCATGTTTTGTGCTAGGTCGACTTTATGATCATGTTTTATGCAAGATCCACTTTACGATCATGTTTTATGCGAGATCTATTTTATAATCATATCTTATGCTATGATAGATCTATATCCAGAGATCCAATTCAATTGTGATTGTCCTAGTATGTTATTTTTGTTTCTTTCAGATAGATCAAATCATTTATGTGAACCATGAACATATGCCACCTTGAATTGATTAGGATTGGGTCCACACCTTTATCTTAATTGTAACCTCTATGATGTGGATTTGGGTAGATCTATTTATAAACCTATAGATCTAAACCTTTATGATTAGATCTAATTTAATCTATTAGATCTAGAGCAGGTGGACATTTTATGTAGATCTAAAGCAATATTTATGTTAGATCCCGTTATGATGATGATTACATGTTCATGGCAATATGTATGTTCACCTTGATATGATGTTAATAACATGTCCATTCACTCTGTTATCATACTAGTATGTTTATAACAATATATGTTGAAACTATCACCTCTATCATATTCCCTTTTTCATTGTTATGGCTAGACTACTTATTAACCTAGATGCCGCCAATATACGTGCAAATATGTTAGTGAAGGAAACGACGGAAAAGGGATTTATAATTGGCATGTAATCTTTAAATGAATTGATATGTAATTCAAATTATCATGTAAAATTAGTATTGACACCTATAAAAGGAAAGGATTAATTAATTGTAAATTAACAATAAATGGCATAATTTGAATATGAACATTTATGGACATGTAATTCAAATTATTGGGCAAAATATGTATTGACACCCAAAAAGGGAAAGGTTTAATTAATTGATTAATTAATTAAAAATGGAATGTTTAGTAATTACAATTAGGAATTGTAATTGTACTTATGACACGAGGTTAGGTTACATTAGTGGTGGAAGTCTGTGTAATGTCCCGTATTTTCTGACCATTTATATGAAATATTTTATTTATTTAAAATATTGATTCGAGTTTAAATAATGGGATTTGACTATTTTAATTTAAAATATTTAAATTATATTAATGATATAATGATATTTTATTTTGGGATATTGGGAAAATGTTGAATTTTGCGGTATAACGCGAACGAGCAAATTAAAGTGGTTTAAATATGGTTTATATTGAAGTATATAAATATATTCGTTATTAAAACAATTTCAGAACGTTTAATTTATAATTATATTATAAACGAATTAGAAATGGCGCGGTAGTTTGTAAATTTCGTTCTGAACTTCAATTTAGTATACAAAATTCGTTCTAAGTCAGAATTCTGTGAAACCAGAAACGTTTGAATCGATCTGATTATATTTTTCGTATGGAAGAGGAAAATCGAGATTTCGTGTTATAATATGTTAGTTATGTCCAAATCAAATTTTAAAATAGTCGCTATGGAAATTGTTTTTAAATTATAACGATTTATAAATATAAAAGGAATTTCCATATAAATTAAATATGGTTTGACCTGGATCTCTGATTTATCGAGTTTGGAATCCACCTTAGTCTTAGTTGGAGCTATGCGATATTCCATTTGCATAGATTTAATAATATCAGTTTACTATTATTCAATTTAACTATTCTGGAATTTATTTTAAATTGTATCTATGTTATATAAAATTAAGAAAAACCACATATTTTCCATTTTCCCATCTCTAGTATTATTTCTACCATCATTTTTCTATCTTTAACCCTAACATTGGATTAGTGTCTAGCTTAGTGATTAGGCCACTTCCACGGAATTTAATCGGTAATTTTATAAAGAAAACATTTTTGATCGAACCAAGAGGGGCGTATCCTTCCCATTTGTTTACCTCTTACATAAACATTTCAGGGTTCCCGCCTAAATGTTAATCATTTATGTCAGCATACTAAAATTTTAATTCAACTTATAATATCATTAAACAACATACTCATATATTCTTGTTGAACAAGAGAGAAAAATCAAATGGGTAAGAAAATACATTTTACATTTCAAATACCACAGTAGCGCAAATTTCTCCATGAAAACGGTAGTACAATACATAGCTAAAAGAGGTACATAAACAGCTAGAATACAATCTCCAACAACCAAAACAGCACGCGTGTCTTGTTAAACAGTAAAATACACAAGAAAAGAAAAAAGAAAATATATATATGTATATAACAGTGATTCAACAACACAAGAACAATAGGATACACATCTATGAACAGCTAAGAATATATATATATATATATATATATATATATATTTATATAGCTGAAATTTCCAATGCAAATATAAACTAAGAAGGGACAGAAAACCAAATCTTTGCATAGACAAATAACAGCGAAATATCTTATACATTTGAAAATCTTATGTTTGATATACAAGATACATTTCAAAGTTCAAAATCCTCAATGAAATAAACAATTAAACAGTACAATACACAGATAAGATGAACAAGGGAAACGATATATGTATGCATGGTCTTGTCGCTTTTAGTTCTTCAAAGTCTCCATTCAATAGTTAATCTGTGCAAGCACAGTAAAAAAATAAAAACCTGTCAGTAATGAAAAAGGATGAATATAATAACTAAATAGCAAGAAACATGTAGCATAAATTTGTGGCATGTGATACCAGAATGCCTAAGAATCATAAATGATAATTAAATATTCTGAAAAGGGTAAGTTTACATGGATTCTTCAAGAAACAATATCTTAAATTCATTTCGAATTAAGACCAAGACAATGTTATTAGTTCATTACAACTACAGTTACTGTATAATGAAACAAAATTTTATATGGGCATTGTTTCGTTGATTACAACAGTGTGTTTTTTTTTCAGTGACAATTCTTGTCCTGTGTCCGAGGTTGATTGATTATTTCCTTTGGTCCTACGCTCTCAGATCAATCCCAATCTACAGCTCTATACATAGACATAAAAATATATGCCTATATTATACCATCAATCTACAGCAATCGTAAAAGCTAAAAACCTATACAAGAAAGCTTGTACATGTGTTTATAAATCCAAGAAAATCCTGCACTATATCTAATGGTAGAACAGAAAATCTCTGATCAAAATCCATCACAAATCCATAGCCCTCACTTTTGAACATCACACAAACCAAGTATCAATCAAAAACAGTTCGGCCGTACCTCACATGACTGAAATAAAAAGGGAAATATCGCCTAGGATCTAAACACAGAGGAGTCTAAAACCTAAGCCGTTGATGTCATTCTTACTAGATCGAGTTCAACTATAAATACATAACCATGCACCACAAACCAAATCAACTCAGTATCGAATGAACAAAAATCCGAAACCACAGAAATCAAAACAGAAGGAAATAAAAACTATCAAAATACTTAGCTTTTTGGGAATTGGAGGTGGCGCCATGGTTGCAGGAAGAGGTCGAGGATACAGGGTTGTGGCGAAGCGACCGAAGGTGGAAGCCAGGAGGATTTCGACGAGGAAGGGGTATAGGCATAGAGGGTTTGCCATTTTTTTTCTTTTTCCTCTCCGATGTTTGTGGCGGCGGACGAATTGATGAAATGGAACCGAGGGTTGGGGATCGATTACTTTAGGGTTATAAGGGATGCGGCCTGGTATCTGTGATGGGATGGACGATTTAAGTGAGGCCCAATTTATTTTAATATAAAGTTTTCTTAGTTTTAAGGTTTATAAAACTTCAAATATTTATATCGAGTACAAACTTAATTAGAATCCGATGAAACGAAAAACATCAGAACCGTGAAGACTAGTACTACATAATGGAAGGGAACCGAGCAGGGCATACAGCTGGATTTCTCGGTTAAATTAAACGTCATTTAATTTAACTGAAACAAGCTGATTTATCGACGAAATCAAATCAAGGTGAGTTAAACTCACTCAGTTATTCCCGCTTATATTTTATAAGTTGGGTATTTTATTTTTATTTTTGTGTGTTGTGGTTGCTAGTGTTTTGACTGATTGATGATATATATTCACATATCGTTTGAACTGATGAAATTAAACGTCGTTTAATTTCAGTGAAACCCAAATCGTTATTTTTACCGATTGGTTCCAATGGAGATAAGTTACCTTAATTGATCATGTTTATAAAATAAACGTGTTTTAAATAAATGAATTATTTTGATTGATTGTTGTGGTTGATCTTAAATTGTCATCATAAACTGTTATGAGACCATTATTGAATTGTTTTGATTTGATGGTTGAATATTGACCTAAAATTCTCCATTTGTTTGGTTTAAACCAATGGATATTATTGATTTAGGGATTGGCAGTACATGGCCTATGAATTTACCATTTGGTAAATATCGATCTACCGTCAGGTAAATCGACGAGATAAAGTTAAAAAAATTATTTTATAACTGAAAATAGATTTTTAAATCTATTATTTTGAATTAGAGTTTATAAAAAGGAAAAATATTTATTATTTATTTATCGAGCTTATAAATTGGTTTTATAAAGGAAAAATCTGATATTTATCTGATTTATAAGCGAGCAAGTAGAAATTAACTTAATGATATAAATTTGAATAATCGTTTGGGAGATAATTTAAAATAAATTATTTAAGTTAATTATATTTTTAATTAATTATTTGGAGTTTGTTAATATGGTAGTCATGCTTGGGTTGACAAAAATCCAAGCAACGAATGTATTATTTAAAGAAGAAAAAGGAGATGGAATATTTAAATTCGTGATCAAGGGAATAAGAAATATTATTTATAATTGAGAATAAGAATTTTAAAGGAAAGATGTGTATGAAGTAAAATTAATGGTTAAATGAGGCATGTCTGAAATTAGAATAAAATGTCGGGTTTTGAATTACAACTGATGTCTACCTAAAGGTAGGAACGTTGTTGATCAAGGTCTGAGAGGTAATTTAATACCCCAACTTGAACGACTTCGGGATTATCTGAGGGTGATATTAGCTCGTAATGAGAAGGTGCAAATAATCTGGTCCCATATGAGAATTGATAATGGAATGTAAGTAAAAGGGTCGAGAATTTATAATTGGACATCCCAAGTAATGGAGGAGGAAAAGGTTCGAGCCTTATTATATACATGTATATAAATTGTATTTCGGAAGCGAGGGAAATAAAAAGAGATTATATGAAAATCTGAACTGGTATTTTCAAGATAGAAGGAAATTGAAACGCTAAGTTTTGCGAATGGTTTATACTAAAGATAGTTGGTTATTATACCCAGGTGATAAAATAAAGAAGATTTCATAACGTTGTTCACTTGAAAAAGATGAGTCGTTTTCCAATATGGTTAATGAGAAATAAAATAGTAAATGGTTTTGAAACGATAAAAGAATAAAGAATTTGATATGATATGAAAGTGAAATAGTTTTGAAAATTTGAAATCTTATATATCAAATGAGTTATATTTGAAATGATGAAATATTTAAGAGTTTAAGATTAACTAGCATTAATCGTTTTAAAGAGGCCATGTAGTGTTGGTACTGAACTGGTAAACTTATGTTATTCACACAATTATTTATTTGATAGTTAAATCACCGACTATCAAAGTTGATCCATATTATCGTTGGTACGAAAAGACCGGGATCGAATTTATATATGAAAACCATTCCAACAGCGAATACGTGAAAGAAGATCATTTAAGATAGAGAAGTTGAAGACAGTTGATTTTCATGAGCGGACGGACTACTGATTGAATTTCTCCGCTTTAGCGGCCGGAGATATTTCAACAGTGATTCGGTCGTGATTGGAATCTACGGATTGCAAGGACTTCTCGCTACTGATCTGTAGGGTGATTCCTAGGATGCAGTAGGAGAGTGCCTTCGGTTCATCCTATTCCTGGATGACTTGTATGGACGGATGTCTGATAGAGTATTTCCAAAGGAATTACATGCGTTGATTTCTCCAAACGTACCATAGTTGATGGCGGAGAAATGGTTATTTTCTAGCCAAATAAACTAGAGTATTTTTGTGGATGTCAATCAGTGTGATCTGGCGGATCTTACGATGTGGCATTCAAAGTGAATGATGACCAGATGTTTTAAAGTAAATTTTGGCCTCAAGCATCATCAACCGGGAGTTGACACAAATCGGGCGGGCAGCATGGCTATGTGGGTCGCTCCCATTAGGGTGTATGATCACCTATCTAGAGAAATTCCATTTGTTTATTTAATCTATATTCGATGATGTCCCTTGTCGGGAGGCGGTTGCTGATCCCAACCGTCGGTGATATACATTCGATACACTCAAGGGAAATGAGTGGTCGGTCATGTGTGGGCCGGGTTGCAAGACGTTCTTCTTGAACCCAGTGTATTCGTCTCTAGAGATACACGATCGGTAGGTAGTCCCATACCTTGTCAGAATTGGAATCCAATCTCCAATAAGCACCTGCAGTTTTGATTGTATACTATATATGTGGAACGTGAGATGCAAGCGTTCTACTAGATTATATTTACTTGATTTAGACATTATTATAATATCAGACAAGATATTGGTTTCAAAACTGTTTTGGGTTATCGTAAGATAAAAATCGTCCGTGTTTATGTGTGGATTTGGTCTTACGATTATCCTTTTCTTTTGAAAAGATTTTGAACTTTAACATCAGGATTGGATGATTTACCTTTAATGCTGTGCGATTTTATCTCACTCTGGTTCACCAGACTGACCCGGTGTTTTGTAAATGCTCGGGTTAGCCCGGAATTTACAGGTTCAGGTTATCCAATACTGTGAAGAGACAGGCTGGAAGAGTTCAGACGTGTGATATTATTCCGCTGTATTGTATAAAATGGCAGATTGTTATAACTGTCCAGTGATGTTGATGTACTCTGATATTGTAAGTTTTATTTAAAGCTCTCAATAAAGATTTATTTCTATATTATATTTTGTTCCGCTACTGTGTGAGACTCTGTGTTGTGTTGGTTCTTTTTCTTCTTCTATTGTAATATTTCTTTCTTATCCCACCCTCTAATTTCTTTCAATAACAATCTGGTGCTTTCGGTGTATGGAAGGTCGACATGACATACGGTAAAGGTATTTATGTCGATTGTTCGGGGCCGAAATCCCTAGGTCGTTACAGTGGTATCAGAGCTATTGGTTTAGTGATAACCTTGGCTCTATGGTGCAACTCGATAGAGATGGGGTTAGTAACACCCTAGATTGAGTTTGAGTGTATATATATGAGAGCGTATTTGTAAATTTTAGATACAAATGTTTTGTATTGTGTTGCTGATCGGCTCAAGTGTTGAAAAGCGCTAAACTGGTAAATGAATACAATATTGTTTTGTAGAGGGGGTAAATGAAATAATTTTACCCAAAATTTATTTTTGTATAGAAAAGAAATAATTTTCTCAATTTACTTAGATATTGTGTGTTAACTGATTTGAATAGAAATCAAAATTTGGTTAAAATTTTGAATTGGAACTTAACTGGGTTAAGTGAAATCGAATTAAATCATTAATAATTATATTGTAATTAAATTAACAAATAATGTTGTAATTAAATAAAATAGATTTGAATTTGGAAATTTAATGAATAAAAAAATAAAATAGAAATCGATCGAATATTAATCGGTTGGTGTTCAAATATGTTGTATTAAATTAATTAGTAATATTGAATGTGGATTTGGTTGATTAGATTGAGTTAGTTGTGCCTTGGTTGTTGATCAATCGTTGTTTGCTTATTGGATTGGTTGAATAAAATTCGTCCATGGTTTGATGAAGAGTTAGATAAATTGAAACCAGATAAAAGAGGTGTTATTTAAATATCTCAAATATGTGTTACTTATATGATGAATTGAGTTAAGTACAGGGGCCAGAGGACTATGAAGATTGAGTTTGATCGTGTAGATTGCATGTAAATTGAGTAGTAGACTCAATCATGCTCGAAAAAGCTATGCCTACGCGAAAATAAAAATTTCTGGTTTTGATTTTTATTTTTCGACCATGAGGGTGAATATTATTTGTTTCTGCAATATCGCAAAAGTTCCTCCGTGCGGGAGAAACTTTACTGTATTTTCTGAGAATTTAATGTGTTAGAATATTTTCGGTAATTTTTGAAAATTTTGTTTTACCATAATAAATTTGTTTTGCTTTAAAATAAAATATATTTTTAAAGTTAATGGGATTTGCAACATTTTTCTTACCTTAGCAATTTCGAGGATGAAATTATTTTAAGGGGGAATGAATGTAATATCCCGTATTTTCTGACCATTTATTTGAAATATTTTATTTATTTAAAATATTGATTCGAGTTTAAATAATGGGATTTGACTATTTTAATTTAAAATATTTAAATTATATTGATAATATAATAATATTTTATTTTGGGATATTGGGAAAATGTTGAATTTTGCGGTATAACGTGAACAACAAATTAAAGTGGTTTAAATATGGTTTATATTGAATTATATAAATATATTCGTTATTAAAGCGACGTCAGAACGTTTAATTTATAATAATATTATAAACGAATTTGAAATGGCGCGGTAGTTCATAAATTTCGTTCTGAACTTCAATTGAGTATACAGAATTCGTTTTAAGCTGGAATCCTGTGAAACCAGAAACGTTTGAATTGATCTGATTATATTTTTCGTATGGAAGAGGAAAATCGAGATTTCGTGTTATAATCTGTTAGTTATGTCCAGGTCAAATTTTAAAATTGTCGCTATGGAAATTGTTTTTAAAGTATAACGATTTATAAATATAAAAGGAATTTCCATATAAATTAAATATGGTTTGACCTGGATCTCTGATTTATCGAGTTTGGAATCCACCTTAGTCTTAGTTGGAGATATGCGATATTCCATTTTCATGGATTTGATAATATCAGTTTACTATTATTCAATTTAACTGTTCTGGAATTTATTTTACATTGTATCTATGTTATATAAGATTAAGGAAAACCACATATTTTCCATTTTCCCATCTCTAGTATTATTTCTACCATCATTTTTCTATCTTTAACCCTAACATTGGATTAGTGTCTAGCATAGTGATTAGGCCACTTCCATGGAATTTAATCGGTAATTTTATAAAGAAAACATTTTTGATCGAACCAAGAGGGACGTATCCTTCCTATTTGTTTACCTCTTATATAAACATTTGGTTCCCGCCTAAATGTTATTCATTTATGTCAGCATACTAAAATTTTAATTCAACTTCTAATATCATAAAACAACATACTCATATATTCTTTTTGAACAAGAGAGAAAAATCAAATGGATAAGAAAATACATTTTTGATTTCAAATACCACAGCAGCACAAATTTCTCCATGAAAACAGTAGTACAATACACAGCTAAAAGAGGTACATAAACAGCTAGAATACAATCTCCAACAACCAAAACAGCACGCATGTCTTGTTAAACAGTAAAATACACAAGAAAAGAAAAAAGAATATATATATATATATATATATATATATATATAACAGTGATTCAACAACACAAGAACAATAGGATACACATCTATGAACAGCTAAGAATATATATATATATATATATATATATATATATATATGTATGTATAGCTGAAATTTCCAATGCAAATATAAACTAAGAAGGGATAGAAAACCAAATCTTTGCATAGACAAACAACAGCTAAATACCTTATACAGCTGAAAATCTTATGTTTGTTATACAAGATACATTTCAAAGTTTAAAATCCTCAATGAAATAAACAAGTAAACAGTACAATACACAGATAAGATGAACAAGGGAAACGATATATGTATGCATGGTCTTGTCGCTTTTAGTTCTTCAAAGTATCCATTCAACAGTTAATCTATGCAAGCATAGTAAAAAAATATAAACCTGTCAGTAATGAAAAAGGATGAATATAATAACTAAATAGCAAGAAACATGTAGCATAAATTTGTGGCATGTGATTCCAGAATGCCTAAGAATCATAAATGATAATTAAATATTTTGAAAAGGGTAAGTTTACATGGATTATTCAAGAAACAATATCTTAAATTCATTTCGAATTAAGACCAAGACAATGTTATTAGTTCATTACAACTACAGTTACTGTATAATGAAACAAAATTTTATATGGACATTGTTTCGTTGATTACAACAGTGTGTTTTTTTCAGTGACAATTCTTGTCCTGTGTCCGAGGTTGATTGATTATTTCCTTTGGTCCTACGCTCTCTGATCAATCCCAATCAACATCTCTATACATAGACATAAAAATATATGCCTATATTATACCATCAATCTACAACAATTGTAACAGCTAAAAACCTATACAAGAAAGCTTGTACATGTGTTTA
Organism: Allium sativum; assembly: GCA_030737875.1. Lineage (NCBI taxonomy): Eukaryota > Viridiplantae > Streptophyta > Magnoliopsida > Asparagales > Amaryllidaceae > Allium > Allium sativum. Next base: position 74,912,809 of record CM060924.1, read on the forward strand.
TATATCCAAGAAAATCCTGCACTATATCTGAGGGTAGAACATAAAATCTCTGATCAAAATCAATCACAAATCCATAGCCCTCACTATTGATCATCACACAAACCAAGTATCAATCACAAACAGTTCGGCCGCACCTCACATGACTGAAATAAAAAGGGAAATATTGCCTAGGATCTAAGCACAGAGGAGTCTAAAACCTAGGACGTTGATGTCGTTCTTATCTAGATCGAGATCAGCTATAAATACATAACCATGCACCACAAACCAAATCAACTCAATATCGAATGAACAAAAATTCGAAACCACAGAAATCAAAACAGAAGGAAATAAAAACTATCAAAATACTTAGCTTTTTGGGAATTGGGGGTGGCACCATGGTTGCTGGAAGAGGTCGGGGATACATGGTTGTGGCGAAGCGACCGAAGGTGGATGCCAGGAGGATTTCGACGAGGAAGGGGTCTCGGCATAGAGGGTTTGCCATTTTTTTTCTTTTTCCTCTCTGATGTTTGTGGCGCCAGACGAATTGATGAAATGGAACTGAGGGTTGGGGATCGATTACTTTAGGGTTATAAGGGATGAAGCCTGGTATCGGTGATGGGCTGGACGATTTAAGTAAGGCCCAATTTATTTTAATATGAAGTTTTTTTAGTTTTAAGGTTTATAAAACTTCTAATATTTATATCGAGTACAAATGTAATCAAAATCCGATGAAACGAAAAACATCAGAACCGTGAAGACTAGTACTACATGATGGAAGGGAACTGAGCAGGGCAGACAGCAGCTGGATTTCTTGGTTAAATTAAATTCCATTTCATTTAACTGAAACAAGCCGATTTATCAATGAAATCAAATCAAGATGAGTTAAACTCACTCAGTAACTCCGGTTTATATTTTATAAGTTGGTTTTTTTTTTGTGGTTGCTAGTGTTTTGACTGATTGATGATATATATTCACATATCGTTTGACCTGATGAAATTAAACGTCGTTTAATTTCAGTGAAACCCAAATCGTTATTTTTAACGATTGGTTCCAATGAAGATAAGTTACCTGAATTGGTCACGTTTATAAAATAAACGTGTTTTAAATAAATGAATTATTTTGATTGTTTGTCATGGTTGATCTTAAATTGTCGTTATAAACTGTTATGAGACCATTATTGAATTGTTTTAATTTGATGGTTGAATATTAACCTGAAATTCACCATTTTATTGGTTTAAACCAATGGATATTATTGATTGCGGGATTGGCAGTACATGGCCTATGAATTTACCATTTGGTAAATATCGATATACCGTCAGGTAAATCGACGAGATAAAGTTAAAAAAATTATTTTATAACTGAAACTAGATTTTTAAATCTATTATTTTGAATTAAAGTTTGTAAAAAGGAAAAATATTTATTATTTATTTATCGAGCTTATAAATTGGTTTTATAAAGGAAAAATCTGATATTTATCAGATTTATAAGCGAGCAAGTAGAAATTAACTTAATGATATAAATTTGAATAATCGTTTGGGAGATAATTTAAAATAAATTATTTAAGTTAATTATATTGTTAATTAATTATTTGTAGTTTGTTAATATGGTAGTCATGCTTGGGTTGACAAAAATCCGAGCAATGAATGTATTATTTAAAGAAGAAAAAGGAGATGGAATATTTAAATTCGTGATCAAGGGATTAAGAAATATTATTTATAATTGAGAATAAAAATTTTAAAGGAAAGAAGTGTACGAAGTAAAATTAATTGTTAAATGAGGCATGTCTGAAATTAGAATAAAATGTCGGGTTTGGAATTACAACTGATGTCTACCTAAAGGTCGGAATGTTGTTGATCAAGGTCTGAGAGATAATTAAATACCCTAACTTGAACGACTTCGGGATTATCCAAGGGTGGTATTAGTTCGTAATGAGAAGGTGAAAATAATCTGGTCCCATATGAGAGATGATAACGGAATGTAAGTAAAAGGGTCGAGAATTTATAATTGGACGTCCCAAGTAATGGAGGAGGAAAAGGTTCGAGACTTATTATATACATGTATATAGATTGTATTTCCGAAGTAAGGGAAATAAAAAGAGATTATATGAAAATCTGAAATGGTATTTTCAAGATAAAAGGAAATTGAAACACTAAGTTTTGTGAATGGTTTATACTAAAGATAGTTGGTTATTATACCCAGGTGATAAAATAAAGAAGATTTCATAACGTTGTTCACTTGAAAAAGATGAGTTGTTTTCCAATATGGTTAATGAGAAATAAAATAGTAAATAGTTTTGAAATGTTAAGAGAATAAAGAATTTGATATGATATGAAAGTGAAATAGTTTTGAAAATTTGAAATCTTATATATCAAATGAGTTATATTTGAAATGATGAAATATTTAAGAGTTTAAGATTAACTATTGTTAATCGTTTTAAAGAGGCCATGTAGTGTTGGTGCTGAAATGGTAAACTAATGTTATTCACACAATTATTTATTTGATAGTTAAATCACCGGCTATCAAAGTTGACCCATATCATCGTTGGTGCGGAAAGACCGGGATCGAATTTATATTTGAAAACCATTCCTACCAGCGAATACGTGAAAGAAGATCATTGAAGATAGAGCAGTTGAAGACCGTTGATTTTCATGAGCGAACGGACTACTGATTGAATTTCTCCGGTTTAGCGGCCGGAGATATTTCAACAGTGATTCGGTCGTGATTGGAATCTACGGATTGCAAGGACTTCTTGCTACTGATCTGTAGGGTGTTTCCTAGGATGCAGTAGGAGAGTGCCTTCGGTTCATCCTGTTCCTGGATGACTTGTATGGACGGATGTATGACAGAGTATTTCCAAAGGAATTACATGCGTTGATTTCTCCAAACGTACCATAGTTGATGGCGGAGAAATGGTTATTCTCTAGCCAAATAAACTAAAGTATTTTTATGGATGTCAATCAGTGTGATCTGGCGGATCTGACGATGTGGCATTCAAAGTGAATGATGACCAGATGTTTTAAAGTAAATTCTAGCCTCAAGCCTCATCAACCTGGAGTTGACAAAAATCGAGCAGGCAGCATGGCTATGTGGGTCGCTCCCATTAGGGTGTATGATCACCTATCTAGAGAAATTCCATTTGTTTCTTTAATCTATATTTGATGTTGTCCCTTGTCGGGAGGCGGTTGCTGATCCCTACCGTCGGTGATATACATTCGATACACTCAAGCGAAATGAGTGGTCGGTCATGTGTGGGCCGGGTTGCAAGACGTTCTTGTTGAACCCAGTGTATTCGTCCCTAGAGATACACGATCGGTAGGTAGTCCCATACCTTGTCAGAATTGGAATCCAATCTCCAATAAACACCTGCAGTTTTGATTGTATACTATATATGTGGAACGTGAGATGCAAGCATTCTACTAGATTCTATTTACTTGTATTTAGACATTATTATAATATCAGATAAGATATTGGTTTCAAAACTGTTTTGGGTTATCGTAAGATAAAAACCGTCCGTGTTTATGTGTGGATTTGGCCTTATGATTATACTTTTCTTTTGAAAAGATTTTGAACTTTAAAATCAGGATTGGATGATTTACCTTTAATACTGTGCGAGTTTGTCTCACTCTGGTTCACCAGACTGACCCGGTGTTTTGTAAATGCTCGGGTTAGCCCGGAGTGTACAGGTTTACGTTATCGAATGCTTTGAAGAGACGGGCTGGAAGAGTTCAGACGTGTGATATTATTCTGCTGTGTTGTATATAAGGGCAGATTATTATAACTGTCCAGTGATGTTGATGTACTCTGATATTGTAAGTTTTATTTAAAGTTCTCAATAAAGATTTATTTCTATATTATATTTTATTCCGCTGCGATGTAAGACTCTGTGTTGTGTTGGTTCTTCTTCTTCGTCTATTCTAATATTTCTTTCTTTCTTATCCCACCCTCTATTTCTTTCAATAACAATCCGGTGCTTTCGGTGTATGGAAGGTCGACATGACATACGATAAAGGTATTTATGTCGATTGTTCGGGGCCGAAATCCCTGGGTCGTTACAGTCTGCCCGGACCCTACCGGCATATCCAGCAGCCACTAATGTTGAACCTAATATGGGAGGTCTAAGTACGCGAATACGAATCGGGCTAAGATACGAGGTTAGGCCCAACTATGGAATAAGACTGCCCAGACCCGACCAACATATCAAGCATCAACATGTTGTAGGCCTAATGTGGGAGGTCTAGCCTAATATAAACCAAAAATGGACATGGTAATGAATCAGACTACTTAACCTAATTTAATCCATAAGGGATTGTATGAATGTGAACTAAAGGTAGGGTTTAGTAAAACATGCTTGGATCAGCGGGAGAGTTAAGTACATCTTGGGTAGGTGGGTAATATTAATATATATAGGCCCACAAACTTAAACGTTAAATAAACATGCTTGAATCACTAGGAGGGTTAAGTACATCTTGGGTTGGTGGGTAATATTTATATATATAGGCCCACAAACTTAACCTGTCTAGGTTATGTAATTAAAGTCATCATTAGGTAAACATAACCAGTGGAAAACCTAGTAGTGGGGATGCAAGACAAAGGGGAAAGCTTGCATCATCTTATGTGGAAACCATTTCAGTCAGTAACCCTTAAATAGGTAACCCTTAAATATGGTTGTGCATGTCCGAAAAATGAAGGGTTGCCACTTTAGGGAGTGGTACACCCTACTGTGGGGCCAGCACAGGGTATCTACGGAATAGGGAGCCAATCGATTGGGGGTAATGAATAGGGTACATCTAGTCCTGTCTGTTTCTGTAGGGTACCTGTGTTTCTGTCTGTTTCTGTAGGGTAACTGTGTTTCTGTCTGGGGTGACACCCGTTATTTATGTTTAGGTACCAGTTATGTTTGGGTTAAAACCCATTACTAGAGTACGCCTGAAACTTTCTGTTCGGATCATCCTGTTTTTGTTAAGCAACTGGGGAATATGTAATCATGTTACATATCTGTTATACTAGTATTGGTTCAGAGCAAGGAAGTATTAAGAAGCACTATATATTCTATCATGTTGTCTTTTTTACCTTGTTATGCCTGCCATTTATGTATTGATCTCTCTTATCCACTTTGTATGCCTATCATGTTACTTTTATTTATTTACTGGCTAAAAGTAACTAGACTCGCCAGACTTTATGTCTGGCCCTTTTTGTTTCCCCTACTTTCTCCCCCCCCCCCAAGTTCTCAGGGAGGAAACACACAAGCTTGATCATGATTTTGCTTATTTTGCTGGAGCTGCTTATATGTATGGATCAAGCTCCTATCCTTATTGCTATGGCCATATTTTTCTCTTGGGGAATTTTCTTTCTTTTATGTACTCTGATATTTCTGAAGTACAAGACAGTGGTTTATATGTTTTAATGGGTTTTTATATTTCAGAAAAATGATGCTTTGGACCACGGTATTTTGATGATTAATAAAGTTGTTTATTTCCACTGCAATTTTTTTTACATCTGTCTTGTAGTATTCTGTGTTTGTTTACTTAAACGCTTCACGAAACTTAATGCACTCCCTTTGTGATTGACATTAACGGATGTGGAGTGTCACAGATGTTGTCGTTTGGTGATGATTTAATCAAGATTGGAGCTATTTTAGTTAGCTCTGGATTTGGGTCATTTTTCTTAGGTCAGATCGTTTTTTATAGGTTCGGCCGTATCTTCTTCTCCAAGAAATGAAGCTCAGATTGTTGATGCATTCATCAGGTCTTCGAAGAGCTAACATAGGTCGTTCGTGTTCATAAAGCATGGGTCGTCTGAAACATGTTGAAGCTTTGGGTCATTTGGAGATACGTCACGTCGCAACAGCTTCTCTAGAATCGAGTCGTTGGATGACCAAGGGAGTTAGGTAATTGGGTGAACCAGGGAGTTAGGTCATTGGATGACTCAGGGAGTTAGGTCATTGGTGACCCAGGGGGTTAGGTCATTGGTGACCCGGGTAGTTTAGTCGTTTGGTGACCCGGGGAGTTAGGTCTTTGGGTGTCCGAGGGAGTTAGGTCGTTGGGTCACCCAGGGAGTTAGGTTTCTAGGTGACCCAAGGAGTCAGGTGATTGGGTGATCCAGGAAGTTAGGTGATTGATGGCTGATAAAGTCAGGTCGTTGGGTGACCTGATGTTGTCGGGCTGAAACACTATGGATTGAATATTGACCAAATGATGTATGTTTTTGGTTCGATGATGGTTGTGGCTTCGAAGTGAATTCAAGGGGGGATGCTGAAGTCATGTGATGTGTTCATTGATTGTCGTAATGCAACGAATGTGAAGTCGACTCCAAGGGGTGAGTTCATGGATAATGGTTACTCGGGAATTGAACTTGAGCTTATGAACAGTCACCAGGCTAGATGGCTAGAGATATCAAAGGCTGAGAAATTATCGTTGTCATAGGTTCTAGCGGATTCAAAGCAGGAGTATAATAGGGATGCCAAAAAGACTATAATTGACTGGTCGTGTACCCTGGGCGGCTCGAAGGGCCAAGATATGTTTCATCATATGGCGTATGGAGTTTTATTAGAACCGGGTTTTATGATTAGCAATTGAAATTTGATAGAAAATTGTTTACCCGGTTATACAATTAACGATGGTTTCAAAGTGGATTAGCGGTGATAGCCAGAGTCATGGATAATCATTGTTTTCCTTGTATCGTCTTGTGTAGATAATTCGACATTGGAGGAAATATCTCTTGGGTACTTGTCTGATGTTCGTTCAGGCCTTCGGGGCTTGTGCTTGAGGGATGTCTATATCGATTAGGATGGTCAATGCTTGATAACTGATTACTATGGATGTACTGTACTTTATAAATTCTTGTTTTGTAAAGCTATCACTAGCAGATATAGGGATGATGAGTTTGGGTTTCTTCCCTGATGTTTCAGGTAGATTGATTGGTTAATTTACCTATTCTCATATACTTTGTTGATGATGTTAGATAGCTGTTTTATCGCTCATTAAGACTATTGTCTGACTCGAGGTTTTATGTTTCCTCTTATTACCTTGGGTTGTTCATCCAATTGTGGGTAGGCAGACCGAGTAGCAGGTTACATGTAGTAGAGCTTAATAAGGACGATGCTGCTGTGCAATGGCGAGAAGGTGGCTGGCGTATTATTTTGTTATTATATAGTATTTCAGTTTCTCTTATTTGTTGAGTGTTGTAGTAAGGCCAATTTGTACAGACACTTATGTTGTAATACAAAGTCTTATGGATATGCTTTCTAGTTGTTATAAAAGTTTCAAATTTCTGCTCAAATATGCTTCACTATTATTGGCTGTTGTATATGTTCTATTATATTTTATCCTTGCATTCTAAGTTATATAACAGGTTCCGCTTTGTTTTTACCTACCTTGATGATCGTCCATAGCTGCCTGACAAACCTTTCAACCTATTATTCCTCTTTTTTAGTGCAGTAGTTATGGGTGGTCGTCATGAAACACCCCACCTCCGTTAGGGTCACTCTCGAAGGGAATGCCCTAATTTTGGTGGAGGTTTATAAGTATAAGTCACAGATATACAAGACAGATATAAGAACACATATTTGTAAACAGCGGAAAATCAACAAACTTTTATTTCATGAAAGCAAATACGTGCTACAACAATATCACCATAATTGTCTTACATCTTTTCCAAAACATAACATAACACTTTCATAATCTGTCTTGATTACATTATTTAAAGAAGCATAAATAAAACATAGATAAACTGCAAATGCCCCATAGAGTTTGTCCAAAGCCATAGTTTCAAGCGAAAAGGTCCAAGCAATACATTTCTCTTCTTCAAGCTGGATGTTAAGGCTGGTCAAGCTGCAGTGTTCCCTCCCTGTGGACCTGGGGGGGCGGGGAAACGGAAGAAAAGAAGACGAAAGAAAAGTAGAGTCAGACATAAAGCCTGAGAAAGTCTAGTACTATTCTGTCTATGAATAAAGAACTGGGTATGATAAGTATAAACAAGAAGTGGGCAAGCACTATAAACTTGGTTAAGTTGTCTAGGGTCGAATATACTATCGTACCCCATGTAAATCTCTGAACCCATATATGCTAGTTTCCAACTGGCACCCCATAATCAGGGTGATGTGATCCATTCTACGATGATCGGCTCCTACTCGCATAGTTACATGTGTCTTACGGCCCCCGATGTTGTAGTTACCTATGCTGGTCCCACCATGGGGTGTATCAAGTCCCATGGCGGCGGCCCGACACAACCTTAGAATGCACAGGTATACTACTGGTGCCCAGTGCCTTATTTTTCTACGCCGGGGTGTGTGCACGCCCGCACCCCGTTAGAACCTACACTGCTACACCACCGCCGTCGATTTGACCTCTTACAATCAGCCCAGTAATCGTGCCCCACCCTGCCTAGTTTCAAGGTATCCTGATACACCTTCTAGGGTTACTGCTGAAAAGGGTCCCCCGTTACTAGGTTTTCTATCTCTTGCCAACATGCTAAGTTGGTTAAGTGTTTTCTAACCTAACCCGCACCAGTCCGTTTAATTAAGCATGTTTTATTTTGATTAAGTCTTTAGTTCACTTAATCCTAACAATCCTGACTCAGCCTTAATTGTCTTTTTAAGGCCCTGACCTCTCACATTAGACAGGTATTGTTGTGGCTGCCTGTTGTCGGTTGGTTCCGGGCAGTCTTACGCCACAACTCAGTCTAACCTCGGGTCCTTATTGGGCTCCATGTTTAACCTCCCACATTGGATAGGTATTGTTGTGACTACTGGACAGCCGGGCGGTTCCGGGCAGGTTTACATCACAACTCAATCCAACCTCGGGTTAAACACATCGTATGTTCTACATTTACATATTTTGTCTTTCTTCTTTATTTTCTTATATGTAAATATTTGCGGCCCATTAAGTTAATGGTGTAAAAGTTACACCAATCATGGGCCCAACCCATACTTGAATTTGGGCCCTTCTATTTTATGTTTTCATTCATTAGTAATTTTAACCCAACGTTATTTTCCCCCGTTTAACACGTCCGTTTATTATGTATATGTTGGGCTTAGCCTTTTTAAGCCCAACTTAGCCATGCGAAAAGGGGAGGCTTAAAGCGTGATTACATACACAAAAAGGGGAAGGCGAGCGCATGAACTTGCAATATGACGTTGGAAATACAAAATAGAAACTGGTGTACTTGCATAGTGGTAACATACACTGTGGTCATAAAGCATAGGTGACATGAATCAAGCCATGTAAACTTTGTAGTTGAGATAAGAATCTAAATTGGGTATCATTATTGACACATAGTCATAACTACAACATGAACCTATATTTTATTTAGGTATAATGTCAAACATAAGCATGGCACAAATATTTCTAACATAAGCATGGCATAATGTCAAACATAAGCATGGCATAATGTCAAACATAAGCATGGCATAAGTATTTGTTCACATAACCATGGCTTAAATATTTCTAACATGAAATCATGATTTTTACTTTAGTCATGCAAACTTGCAAAAAGGGATTTTTGAACCTAACCTAGCTATGTACCACATATGTCATCATATAATTCTTGTTGACAATTTCAATTATGCAAATTATCAATCATAGCCTAGTCATATTCATAAGTTTGCAAATAGGTGTTCTAGTACAAAAGCATGGCTTAATACATGATGCCAAATTCTCAACATAATTTCATATGGATTATAATAACCCAAACTTATTCCAATTACTTCACAAAAATGATGTTTGTATAAAAATACATATTATGATGGCATAGTAGCAAAGCCCCAAACTTGCATGAATTTCAATCAACTACATGGATTACATAATTTGCGAATATTCCAAACGTATACTTGCATAGAACTACCGCATGTAGTTCTTTATAATGAATAACATAATTCAAGAATATCCAAACGTATACAATATTTCAAATCAATAATAATCATAATAACGCACAAATTATGAATTATTTATCAACACAATCAAGTATACAAACCAACACAGTTATTTGTTCATACCAAAGTAATACTCTACTTACAATGGTGTGGCGAATTCTCAAATTTAGGGATAAGAAGATGCGGTTTGATTTAATTGAGTTGCTTTATGCCTTAGAATTTGCCTCCTAATCCTCTCTCCAATTTGGTGGCTACCCCTAGTCGTTCCTCAGCAACATGGCGGCTTTGTTCTTATTTTTGAATGAATAGATTAGGGTTAGTCTAGGGTTGTTTTTATAGAGGTAATGAACTGATTAGGACCGTTGATGTTGCTTGGATTGATCGTAGCCATTCATTCGAAAGAGGGACCAATTAGAGCCTGCCACCTAGCCCTAATGACAAAGCAAGCTTCTGAAAATCGGCCAAACATAGACCTGGCCAGCCAGGGCTAGACCAGACCTGGCCAGCAGGTCATTTTTGACCTGGGCGCACTTGGCAGGTGCGCCAGGTCAAAAATGTACTGGCGCACTTCACAGGTGCGCCAGTTCATTTTTGTTCTGGCGCACTTCCCAAGTGCGCAGTGCATTCTGACCCTTCTCCGGTTTTTCGCCCAACTTCGTTCGTCCATAACTTATTCATACGATATCCGTTTTTCGAAAACTCGGACTCTATTTCGCGTATTTTTCTGAGATGAACGCAATGGCGTATCCCGTTTCCCTTTGTTCTTTGATTTGAAATTAATTATACTTTAATTTATGAATTTCACAGTTATAGAATACACGGGGTGTTACATTCTCCCCCACTTAAAAGGATTTCGTCCCCGAAATCTTCAAGTTAGGAGGAATGTATATTCTAACATCCAATCATCCATCTACTCATCCATCAAACACGAGCATCCATTGTCCTTAAAAGACTTCTAATGCTTCATGATCATATGCGAGGTGTGTGTGTACATGTACTTATCTAATGCAAAATCAGGCGGTCTACTGATTCAGTTGACCTCCTTAATGCGAATTATGTAAGTGCCATGAATCCATTATGTATGCAAATTTTCCTATTCATGATTCTACATGAGTGCACAATCATTTAATACAAATGCAACATCCACATGACAACACATTAAAGTTCAACCATATACGAATGCAAACATATATGTGAATATGCAATATGAAGTGACTGAGCCGATCTAAAACCTAGACTGTGTGTATATGCAACCACGAGCAACCACTAGCAATCACTTGCAACCACTTGCAACCATCATCCATAACATGTTTCAATTACATGTTTCCATCCAAAAGGGTTTCTACCTAAAAGATAAGGTCGAGGAAATATACCTAAAAAGATAGATAAAAGCGCAACTTAAGGAAAAAGAAAAGGGTAGGCAGTGCGTATTCTAGCTTCAGTTTCCCAAGTCGCGTCTCCCTCGGCGTCGCTCCACTGAACTTTGACGAGCTTGACTTCGCGGTTGCGTAGCTTCTTCACTTCCGTTCCTAATATGCGGGTTGGAACTTTTCTTATGGTTGCTTCGCGTTCCACTTCGGCCTCTTCGAGGATATTTGGCTCTACCACTTCAGCAGACTCATGTAGACATTTTCGGAGATGTGAAACGTGAAAAACGTTGTGGACTCCAGCCAATTTTCGGGTAGCTCTAATCTGTAGGTCATTTTCCAAATTTTCTCAATGATAGGAAATGGTCCTACCTAAAGGTATAGTCGAATGATAGAAGCAAGTAAAAACTTTGTGCCCATTAGGCAATGTCAAAACTGGAAATCTATGCCACATATATATTGATTAGGAGAAGAACTCTCTAAGCATCAGCCCCGAAGACCGAAATCAACATCAGACTGACACCCAAAGAATTACTCAACCCAACCACCATATATGATTCTAGGAAATTAAGCATGGTGGACTCCTTTTAGGTCACAAGGGAGTCCCTTCCTAAGACCAACCCGTATCCTATTAAACCCAAAAATTTTGGTCAATCCAACGAACACCCTCAAGCCCCAACATGTGTTAATAACAGATGAGTCTTACTCCCTATGGGGTTTGCAAAAGAAATTGGATTGAGAATGGGACTGAGAGGATATATACAAAAGATAGCATGCAAGTAAGCTCTACAGGAAGAGAGGGATCAAGGATATACTCTTAAGAAGAGATATGACGCACGAATCTAGTCTTCGATCTTCTAAGTCGCATTTCCTTGAGCTTAACTCCATTATGCTTTGTCCGTCTTTGACTTCACAATTTCGTAGCTTCTTAATTCTTGTTTCCAAAATATGAGTTGGAACCTATTTCACTGTTGCCTCTCGTTCCACTTTCACTTACTCTCCTTCTAGTATACTTGGCTCAAGCCTAACTGCGTACTCATGGTTCCATGCAAGCTCTCCAAAATTCACTAGTGAATTTTTGATCTCGTCCACTTACTATCAGGTATTCCACGTAGCAGAACTATCTCTTAGAAATAAATGCCAGCTATGTTGCCAAATGTACTTACTAAGGTGATTCTCCACAACTCATTCATAAGCGAAATGAACCTTCTGCCTTAGTGGCGAACACTACTGGAGCGCCCCATTCTGAAATGCTCCTTCAAATGAACCCCTACTCTAGAAGCTCTTCAATCTATTTACTGAGCCCTTACCTTTCCCGTGGAGCCATGTGTCTAACGGGCAACGCAACGGGCTTTGCATTATCTACAAGATATATGCGGAAGTCTATTTCCCGCTTCGGAGGCAAGCCCTTCACCTCTTCGAAGACATCCGGATATTCCCGGACCACTCTAACTGATTGCAAATTTTCAACGGAGGCATCTAGCGATTCAAGATAACTAAGCATAACCGCATACGAGGGATTTCAAGAAATTTCCAAAGTATTACCGAGCTGGGTTAGGAGCCTAACAACCCTTTTCTCACAATCAAGGATGGCCCCATTACTGGATAGCCAATCCATACCCAAAATCAAACCATAACCCGAAAAGCCCAAACAAAGGCACTACATTGAAATTCAACACTTAGAATGGAAATTTTCAATCCCAAACAGATCATAGACAAATGAGCTGGGCCCCCAATTGGGTTTGAAACAATTAAGGGGTCCTCTACCATACTAGTCTTTAGGTGCAGAGATTCTACTAAAGCAGACGAGATAAAGGAGTGTGATGCGCCAGAATCAAATAAAGTGCGAACGGGGTGATCATAAAGATAAACTACGCTTTCTACAGAAGTATTTGTACCTCGCTGTTGCAAAGGTGGCGCTTCTAGCACATGAACCTGTGCCCCTGAGGTGGATCCAGCCCCGTGCCCCTGCCCTCGTTTCTTTGGGCAGTCCTTAGCCCTGTGGCCTGTCTGACCGCAAGAAAAGCACCCACCATTCTCCTTGGCCTTCTTTTTCCGGCAGTCCTTTACTAAGTGCCCCACTTTGCCACAGAAATTACACTTCCTCTTCTCTTTGTTGCCTTTCCCGCCTTTCTTAAAGTCTGTCTTCTTAGGCTGCAAACCCTCTTTCTTCCCTTGAGAGCTTTCTGCCTTTGTCTCCTTCTTGCCCTTATCTTCTTCATTCAGCAATGCCATTTGCACCAATCTTTCATACGTGGCTCCCATGGGTATATGGGTCATGGCCAAACTGTGTAATGGCTCATTCAACACTTTGACGAAACGGAGAGCCTTCTTGTGCGGGGTGTTGACTAGGTCAAGCCCAAACCTAGCCAGCTCATCGAACTGATTCACATACTCTCTGACTGTCTTGTCCCCTTGCTTAAGAAATAAGAATTTTTCCAACTGCAAACTTCTTTCCGCATCTGAGAGAAATTTAGTCTCAAACCTTGCCCTAAAGTCCTCCCATGTCTCCACTGGTCTTTCAGCATTAGTGACTTCCCACCAGTAGGAAGCCTCGCCCTTCAATAGCCACACCGCCAATTGTACTTTTTGTCTATCTTCTACCTCAAAGATGATGAATAGGTCCTCCGTTTCTTTCAGCCAATTTCTAGCTGCCACGAAGGACTCAGTTCCATGGAAATCCCTTCCTCCCATAGCTTTAAAATCTTTACATATCTTAGCAAAAGCGTTTCCCCGAGGAGGAGGTGGAAGAAAAGGTGCCGTTGCAGCTGGATGATTTCCGGCAGCTGGGGGAGGAGGAACGGTAGGACCTGGCTGAGTGGCTCTTGCTTCTAAGAACCGTCTAAACCAACCAGGTATCGGCACCCCTTCCGGCAAGTTAAGGTCTTCGGACATGCTGAAACAAAAAGGATAGGTTCAAAACGAAGGATAAGAGATAGTACCTATGGCTTTGGGGAGTGGACTTTGCCTTTTAGAAAATAATATTTTTCTTTTAAAGATGCTTCTTTAAATTTCCTTTTTGAAAATAATTTTTCAAAACTATTTATCTTATCTGGTAAACATATGCTCTGATACCAAGTGAAACACCCCACCTCCGTTAGGGTCACTCTCAAAGGGAATGCCCTAATTTTGGTGGAGGTTTATAAGTATAAGTCACAGATATACAAGACAGATATAAGAACACATATTTGTAAACAGCGGAAAATCAACAAAATTTTATTTCATGAAAGCAAATACGTGCTACAACAATATCACCATAATTGTCTTACATCTTTTCCAAAACATAACATAACACTTTCATAATCTGTCTTGATTACATTATTTAAAGAAGCATAAATAAAACATAGACAAACTGCAAAAGCCCCATAGAGTTTGTCCAAAGCCATAGTTTCAAGCGAAAAGGTCCAAGCAATACATTTCTCTTCTTCAAGCTGGATGTTAAGGCTGGTCAAGCTGCAGTGTTCCCTCCCTGTGGACCTGGGGGGGGGGGGGGAAACGGAAGAAAAGAAGACGAAAGAAAAGTAGAGTCATACATAAAGCCTGAGTAAGTCTAGTACTATTCTGTCTATGAATAAAGAACTGGGTATGATAAGTATAAACAAGAAGTGGGCAAGCACTATAAACTTGGTTAAGTTGTCTAGGGTCGAATATACTATCGTACCCCATGTAAATCTCTGAACCCATATAAGCTAGTTTCCAACTGGCACCCCATAATCAGGGTGATGTGATCCATTCTACGATGATCGGCTCCTACTCGCATAGTTACATGTGTCTTAGGCCCCCGATGTTGTAGTTACCTATGCTGGTCCCACCATGGGGTGTATCAAGTCCCATGGCGGCGGCCCGACACAACCTTAGAATGCACAGGTATACTACTGGTGCCCAGTGCCTTATTTTTCTGCGCCGGGGTGTGTGCACGCCCGCACCCCGTTAGAACCTACACTGCTACACCACCGCCGTCGATTTGACCTCTTACAATCAGCCCAGTAATCGTGCCCCACCCTGCCTAGTTTCAGGGTATCCTGATACACCTTCTAGGGTTACTGCTGAAAAGGGTCCCCCGTTACTAGGTTTTCTATCTCTTGCCAACATGCTAAGTTGGTTAAGTGTTTTCTAACCTAACCCCCACCAGTCCGTTTAATTTAGCATGTTTTATTTTGATTAAGTCTTTAGTTCACTTAATCCTAACAATCCTGACTCAGCCTTAATTGTCTTATTAAGGCCCTGACCTCTCACATTAGACAGGTATTGTTGTGGCTGCCTGTTGCCGGTTGGTTCCGGGCAGTCTTACGCCACAACTCAGTCTAACCTCGGGTCCTTATTGGGCTCCATGTTTAACCTCCCACATTGGATAGGTATTGTTGTGACTACTGGACAGCCGGGCGGTTCCGGGCAGGTTTACATCACAACTCAATCCAACCTCGGGTTAAACACATCGTATGTTCTACATTTTCATATTTTGTCTTTCTTCTTTATTTTCTTATATGTAAATATTTGCGGCCCATTAAGTTAATGGTGTAAAGGTTACACCAATCATGGGCCCAACCCATACTTGAATTTGGGCCCTTCTATTTTATGTTTTCATTCATTAGTAATTTTAACCCAACGTTATTTTCCCCCGTTTAACACGTCCGTTTATTATGTATATGTTGGGCTTAGCCTTTTTAAGCCCAACTTAGCCATGCGAAAAGGGGAGGCTTAAAGCGTGATTACATACACAAAAAGGGGAAGGTGAGCGCATGAACTTGCAATATGACGTTGGAAATACAAAATAGAAACTGGTGTACTTGCATAGTGGTAACATACACTTTGGTCATAAAGCATAGGTGACATGAATCAAGCCATGTAAACTTTGTAGTTGAGATAAGAATCTAAATTGGGTATCATTATTGACACATAGTCATAACTACAACATGAACCTATATTTTATTTAGGCATAATGTCAAACATAAGCATGGCACAAATATTTCTAACATAAGCATGGCATAATGTCAAACATAAGCATGGCATAATGTCAAACATAAGCATGGCATAAGTATTTGTTCACATAACCATGGCATAAATATTTCTAACATGAAATCATGATTTTTACCTTAGTCATGCAAACTTGCAAAAAGGGATTTTTGAACCTAACCTAGCTATGTACCACATATGTCATCATATAATTCTTGTTGACAATTTCAATTATGCAAATTATCAGTCATAGCCTAGTCATATTCATAAGTTTGCAAATAGGTGTTCTAGTACAAAAGCATGGCTTAATACATGATGCCAAATTCTCAACATAATTTCATATGGATTATAATAACCCAAACTTATTCCAATTACTTCACAAAAATGATGTTTGTATAAAAATACATATTATGATGGCATAGTAGCAAAGCCCCAAACTTGCATGAATTTCAATCAACTACATGGATTACATAATTTGCGAATATTCCAAACGTATACTTGCATAGAACTACTGCATGTAGTTCTTTATAATGAATAACATAATTCAAGAATATCCAAACGTATACAATATTTCAAATCAATAATAATCATAATAACGCACAAATTATGAATTATTTATCACCACAATCAAGTATACAAACCAACACAGTTATTTGTTCATACCAAAGTAATACTCTACTTACAATGGTGTGGCGAATTCTCAAATTTAGGGATAAGAAGATGCGGTTTGATTTGATTGAGTTGCTTTATGCCTTAGAATTTGCCTCCTAATCCTCTCTCCAATTTGGTGGCTACCCCTAGTCGTTCCTCAGCAACATGGCGGCTTTGTTCTTATTTTTGAATGAATAGATTAGGGTTAGTCTAGGGTTGTTTTTAGAGAGGTAATGAACTGATTAGGACCGTTGATGTTGCTTGGATTGATCGTAGCCATTCATTCGAAAGAGGGACCAATTAGAGCCTGCCACCTAGCCCTAATGACAAAGCAAGCTTCTGAAAATCGGCCAAACACAGACCTGGCCAGCCAGGGCTAGACCAGACCTGGCCAGCAGGTCATTTTTGACCTGGGCGCACTTGGCAGGTGCGCCAGGTCAAAAATGTACTGGCGCACTTCACAGGTGCGCCAGTTCATTTTTGTTCTGGCGCACTTCCCAAGTGCGCCAGTGCATTCTGACCCTTCTCCGGTTTTTCGCCCAACTTCGTTCGTCCATAACTTCTTCATACGATATCCGTTTTTCGAAAACTCGGACTCTATTTCGCGTATTTTTCCGAGACGAACGCAATGGCGTATCCCGTTTCCCTTAGTTCTTTGATTTGAAATTAATTATACTTTAATTTATGAATTTCACAGTTATAGAATACACGGGGTGTTACACGTCACATGAAATCTCATATGGAAATTTAAAAAATGTACCCTTTTGTCGGGCTCTTAAATTATATTCTTTGTACTCTCTTCCTACTCTTCATCCCATACATGTCTATCATATATTCAACCATTCATAATTTATTTCAAATCAACTCAACACATTTTGCTTTCCATTCGCTAGTTATTTTTCTAATTAGCTTCTTTGCTTAATCTGCTTTTAATTTGAATATATCACGTTCCAATCTATTTGTATTTACAAATCAAACTCAAACTCCTTGCTCGCCTCCAAATTCTATTCCAAGTTTCATATTTGAATTCCAATTTCAATTAACAAATTCCATTAACTTAAACCAAACTAAGTTAGTTCCAAAAAAAACTCTATTAACTAATTTCTTTTGAAATTAGTTTACTTCATTCGATAATAGTAATCAGATTTTTATTCCAAAAATCAATCCATTTACTCCACTTGAGTTCAAATCTATTTTATAACTCAAATCTGTATTCTTATAATTGAAAATCCAGATTTTTATTCACTAAAAATCCCTTTAATTAATTAAATTGTTATGATTTTTAAATGATTTTACAACGACTTTACTAAAATTTGATTTTGACATAGCACAAAATCTATAAGACGAAATACAGATTTTTCTCTTCCACATGAAAGTTATTATTCAGTATGTCCAAATGTTTCTAGTTTCTTCAAATTCCAACCTACATTAAGTTCTATATACTCAATTGGCGTTCAGAACATCAAATTGCGAACTACCGCGCTACGAGGAGCTTTTTTTAGTTAAAAATTAAATATGAACGTTTCAAACTTTGTTTATCAAATAAATTTCAATTCCATTTTCAATATTTTATAATAACTCAAGGTCGTTATTCAAATCTGACTTAACAATCCCGGTTTTTCAAAGTTTTCGATTATTTTATTCCATATTCATAACTCGGTTATGATAAAAATTCGAGTTCTATATTCAATTCCAATCAACCTGGAGTTAAATTATTTATAGAATTCGATATAACCGAATTCTAATTATTAATTCCTTTTATGGGAATAATAAATTAATTCAACATCATCTACCATTACAGACTAATATCATCCATTGATAATAGTGAAGTCATTCAAGTTGGGGTATTTTATTTATCTCTCAGACCTTGACTAACAACGTTCTTATCTGGAGAGATAAAGCTTATAATACAAAAAATCGATTTAAATATCACCTTTTATTCCATTTCGAACATTTAGAAATCTATTTCCAAATTACTCAATGAAAAATTATTTCATCACGTTTATAAACATTGTTTATAAATTAACTTACTTATTAACACAAACTTCTATTTTAGTAATCTATTTGAAACTCGATTCCCATTTAGGAATAGTTTATTTTTAAAACTTATATACATACAATTTTTTTTAATTATGAATTATAGTTTCTATTAAATAAAATTCCATTATCCCTTCTGGAAATAATTTAATTTTATAAATTCGATATAGTCGAATTCCAATCATAAATACACATAGATTTTTTCTAATTCAATTATATTCCGAACATCAGAATAGATTTCATCGTTTCCTTTTTTGAAATGATTTCAAATTGTAAATCCCGGTTTTAAATTCACATATGAATTTAAATTTATAAATTATGTAATGAAAATTCCCCTCTTTTATTATAAACATCGTTTATAAATTTCACTTCTTGTTTTAAATATTAAAACAAGTTTCTATTCCAATTTCTGTAACCCCCGAAATTTTAACAATGTAAAAAGAGGATAAATTAAATAATAACTTATTTAATATTAAGAATTAAGGAAAACAGACTGTGCCATTGCACCAGTCTCAAAATTCTGGTCAAGATAGACATTTGGTTTTTAGTTGTATACACGCAGAAGAAATATGTATATACATTTGATACACCTATGAGTCAGGTATGAGTCAACACTGATCCAGAAAGGGTCCAAAAATTGAAAATTCGTATGGGGGCAAATTTCCCGCTCTAGGGGGTCGAAACCCCTAGAGGGGTGTGGACACCGGGGTCGACCCTACTTAAGGGGTGTCGACACCAGGGTTGACCCACCATAGGGATGTCGACACCCCTAGGGCTGATGTGGCAGTCGGTTTCAGAGGTGCTGCAGCTATAAATATGTGTCCATTCCTCCAGTTTTCGTCATTGAGAATTCATGGGGGCCAAACTCTACCGATGTCTGAATTTAATTTGATCCATTAATCTCCAACAACTATCAACCTAAGCAAATCAGTTAGAGATTCAGGATCCATTCTTTCTCTATTTTCTAATCCAAGCTCTATGGATTCCTAGTTGCTTCTAGATTTAAATATAAAAGTAAACGTGATATGACAATAGTTTGGATTTGTTCATGTGCCTCTATTATATTGGATCCATTGTAAATTGCAAACATATAACATACTAAATTGTGTATAACTTGGATATAAATATCTATCTTGTCGGATCTATTGTAACTTTTGTGGCATTCTACGATGTGGATCTTGACCTTATTTGTGTTAGATCTATTTTTAGCTATTGGATCTAAATCTCTATCTTATTGGATCTATTGTAACTTCTATGACATGCTATGATGTGGATCTTGACCTTATTCGTGTTAGATCTATTTTTCTACTATTAGATCTGAATTATGTGGACATCTAAATTATTAGTCGGATCTAGTTTATCACCTTATGCCTATCATATTAGATCTAAACCAGTTGGACATCTAAATTGTTAATTTAGATCTTATTATGCTTATGATGACATCATAGTTATGTTAGAATTTGTTAACGGCCACAAGTTCATCAGATTTATGCTTATATGTCCACCTTATCACCATGCAAGTTTAAGTTTATGCCAAAACAATCACCTTTGTCATATTCCCATCAGTTTTCCTTTTTATTTTTTTATGACTAGTCTACTTTCTAGCCTAGATGCCGCCAAATATGTGCGAATGCGTTAGTTAGGGAATATGGGAAAAAGGTTAGAATTGGCATAATTTAAATAATGTTTATGTGAATTGGACATATAATTCAAAATGGGGAAGTGGGGACATAATCACCTATAAAGACATAGTTAAGAATTGGATAAGAATGAAATGTCTAAAAATTACAATTATAAATTGTGATTGCACTTATGACATGAGGTTAGGTTGCGTTAGTGGTGGAAGGTTTCCCGGACCCGATCGGCATATCCAGCAGCCACTAATGTTGAACCTAATGTGAGAGGTCTAAGTGGGCAAATACGAATCGGGCTAAGACACGAGGTTATGCCCAACTTGTGGAATAAGACTACCCGGACCTGACCGACATATCCAGCACCCACAAGTTGTAGCCCTAATGAGGGACGTCTATCCCATTATAAACCATAAATGGACATGGTAATAAATTGGATTACTTAACCTAATCTAATCCATAGGGATCGTATGGTTATGAACTAAAGTTAGGGTTAAGTAAAATTGGTGGGACAGTGGGTGTGTTAAGCAAATCTAAGGGGATGGGTAATATTTACATATAGTTCTACAAACTTAACCTGATAAGGTTATGTAATTAAAGACACCTAGTGGTATACATAACCGGTGCAAATAATAAAGTTATGTTATTAAAGACACCTTTTAGGGTAAAACATAACTTGTAGAAATGAGAGGGTTATGTAATTAAAGACACCTAGTGGTATACATAGCCAAAGAAAACCTAGTGGGGGATACAAGACAAAGGGGAGAGCTTGTATCATATTGTGTAGGACCCGTTTCAGTCAGTAACCCGGAGTATGTATCGAGTAGAGAACTGCAAACTAGGTCAGAGAAGGGACACGCTTACTGACTTATTGTAAGATATCCAAACGTGGAGGCGGTGTTGGTGGCGCAAACCAACCGAGCCATGTGTGTGCATGAGCCCGGGTTGAAGGGGATAAGATGACCGTGACACTTGTAGATATGGGGTTGTGCATATCAGCAAGGGGTTTCCACTTTAGGACGTGATACATCCTATTGTGGGGCCGGCACAGAGTATGTACGGAGTAGGGAGCCGATCGATCAGGGTAGTAGTAGGGTACATTTGGACGTATGCCTAAGTCTACCACCTTATAGTGGAAGGGATCATCTCATTCTGGTTATACAAGTAGTAGTGCAGATAATCATTAGAGAAGCATATACACCTTATCCTGTCTACCTTGTTGTACCTGCCATTTATGTAGTGATATCTCTTATCCACTTTATATGCCTGTCCTGCTACTTTTATTTATTTAATTGCTAAAAGTAACTAGACTCTCCAGACTTTATGTTTGACCATTTTGGTTTCCTTTTATTTCTTCCATTCCCCCCAGGGTCTCTGGGCGGGAACACTCAGGCTTAGTTAGGGCTCAGTTATCAACTTGCTAGAGCTGCTTTCGAAGTGTGGGTCAAGTTCTTATCTCCACTATGGCTTTGTCTCTTTTATTTGGGGAATTGTTTTCTTTTAAGTATTTATGTATTCTGATGGTAAAAGGCAGAAGATATATTGTTGTAATGGTTTTTGTGACTTATGGTATTTTGGACCACGATGTATGATTTTGTCTAAAATAAAAATTTGAATTTCCGTTGCTATCTTATTTATGTCTGTCTTTTAATATTCTGTATCTGTTTACCTATAATGCTTTACGAAACTTAATGCATTCCCTTTTTGAGTGACATTAATGGACGTGGGTTGTGACACTTGGTATCAGAGCTGAAGGTTACCAGATTTGATAAATTTTTTGAAATTTATTTTCAAAAAGGTTTTAAAAGAAAGCATTTTCAAAAAAAAAGTCTGTTTTGAAAGACATTCCCCAAGAAGCCATATGTAATATCCTTCGGTACTTTATCTAAATCTCTTCCTTTTTATTTTTAGCATGTTTGGGAACCAAATATTCCTAATATCATATAGGGTGTTAAGATACCTAGATGGCCCCATATGTATCTGGAGGCCACGGTGCCTGCCGAAGGCCAAGGAAACGTTCGTTCCCGAGCTGCACGAGTAATTCATCCTCCTCCCCCTCCAAGAGCAGATAATTTCGCTTAGATCTACAAAGACTTCCGTGCTAAGGGAGAGAAGCCATTCCATGGGAACGAGACATTCGTAGAAGCATGAAATTGGCTCCAGGAGACCGAGGATTTGTTCGTAATCTTTGAAGTAGAGGACAGAAGGAAGGTTCAGTTAGCCGCCTTTCTATTGAAAGATGAAGCCTCATTTTGGAGGGAAGTTACCCAAGCTAGACGTCCGGTGGAAATTTGGGAAGATTTTAGACAAAGATTTGAAATGAAGTTTCTTTCCCAAACCGAGAAAAGCATGCAAATGGAGAGTTTCTTAGCACTAAAACAAGGGAACTTGACGGTGAAAGAATATGTGAACAAATTCAACTAGCTAGTAAGGTTTGGGTTAGAATTGGTGGTTACTCTGCACAAAAAGGCATTACAGTTTTCTAAAGGGTTAAATGAACCCCTTTATGGGTTAGCCATGTCCTGTATTCCAATGGGAGCCACTTTTGAAAAGCTTGTCGATATGGCCCTAATGCATGAGGAAGACAAGGGAGAAAAAAGGGAAGTGAAGGCCGAGGAAACATCACAAAATGAAAAGGTGTGGCCCAAGATGGGGCAGCAACAACAACAACAACAAAAGGAAGGTGGAAAGAACGACAAGGGCAAGGATAAGAGAAAATGTCGCAGTTGTAGGAAAGAGGGTCACTTGGTCAAAGACTGTAAGAGAAGGAAGAACACCTACTAGAACTGTGGAGAGGTCGGACACTTTGCTAGGTAGTGCCCGAAGAAAGAGGGATTGCAGGGACTAAGTCAAAGGGCATGAACTTCTGGAGGGTAGGTGCATGCTCTCATGATCAATGCTCTTGATAGTGGTAGAAAAATTTCTATGGAAGGTTTAATTTCTCTTTCAAACCATCCTATTAGAACAATTTTTGATTCTAGCGCATCACATTCATTTATATCTAGTTCTGTGGCTAAATCTCTGCACTTAATTACTAGTATGGTAGTGGATCCCGTAGTTGTCTCAAACCCCATTGTTGTTTCGGCTCATTTATCTATGATTTGTCGGGGTTTGAGGATATCTGTGTTAGGCATCGAGTTTGAGAGATACGCGTACGTGCTCGGGTTTTTGGGCTGTGGGTTGATTCTAGGAATGGATTGGCTTACCACGTATGGTGCCATTCTGGATTATGAGAAGAGGGTTGTTAGGCTTCTGACTTGTCATGGAAGGACCCTCGAGTTTTCCTGTGACCCATAAGGGTCGGTTATGCTTAGTTTCCTAGAGTCTCTTGATGCATCTATCGATGATCTGCAATCTGTTCTAGTAGTCCAAGATTATTTCGATGTTTTTGATGCAGTACGGGGTTTACCTCCGAGGCGCGAGATCAATTTTCGTATATATCTGGTGGACAATGCAAAGCCAACTGCATTACTGATGCGCCATATGGCTCCAAGGGAAAGAAGGGAGCTGAGTAAGCAAGTAGGGGAGCTACTTGAGAAAGGATTTATCAGACGAAGCATATCTGAATGGGGTGCCCCATTTGTATTCGCAACTAAGGCGAATGGTTCGCTTCGTTTGTGTATTGACTATAGAGAGTTTAATAAACTCACCAAGAAGAATAAGCATCCGCTCCCGAGGATTAATGATTTATTTGACTAGCTTGTTGGTGCCTCGGTATTTTCTCAGATAGACTTGGCCACGGGATTTCATCAATTGAGGGTGGCTGAGGACAGCATAGATAAGACCGCTTTTAGAACTCCGGATGATTTGGCTAGTTATGCCTTTTGGGTTGATGAATGCACCCGCCTATTTTGTTGATATGATGAGTAGGATGTTTTGGGGAGTTTCTAAACAAATTTGTCATGGTCTTTGTTGACGATATTTTGATCTTCTCCAAAAGCAAAGAAGAGCATGCCTAACATTTGAGAGAAGTCTTGAAAACTCTCCCCGCGCATCAACTTAAGGCGAAATTCTCCAAATGTCGTTTTTGGAGAAAAAAGGTGAGACTCTTAGGGCATGTGGTCTTCAAAGAAGGGATAGCTGTAGATCCCGCAAAGGTGGTTGCAGTGCAAGATTGGCAGGTTCCTAAAAATGCAACCAAGGTGAGAAGCTTTCTTGGGTTGGAAGGTTATTTATAGGAAGTTCATTAAGGACTTCGTAAAGATATCAGGCCCACTCACCAGGCTGACGAAGAAGAATATGACATTTTCATGGGATATAGATTGTGATGTTGCTTTCCAATGACTAAAGAGGGATTTGACAACAGCCCCAGTCTTGACCTTACCTGATGGGAGTAAAGTGTTTACCGTTTACACTGATGCGTGTTGTATAGGGCTTAGTGCAGTTCTAATGTAAGAAGAGAAAGTGGTGTGTTATGGGGGTAAACAGTTGAGAGTTCATGAGAAGTACTACCCCCCCCCCCCTTGATCTAGAGCTAGCTTCCATAGTATTCACACTTAAGACATGGCACCATTAATTACTTGGTGAGAAGTTCGAGTTATACACCGATTATAAATCTCTCAAGTATTTGTTCTCACAGAAGTAACTCAATTTAAGGCAGCAACGGTGGATGGAGTTGCTAGCTTCTTATGATTTTGAGATAGTTTATACATTAAGCAAGGGTAACATGGTGGTAGACACACTAAGTAGGCAGTGGATGACCTTGAGTCTTTTGTTTACGGAGAGGAAGAGCTTGGAGTTCATATCAGCTTTTGATTTTAGACCCTCCATCGAGATTTTTCCTGATTTGTTTGCATCCTTGTAGATACGACCAACTCTTATGGATCAGATAGGAGCTTCGCAACAAGGTGACCCACAAATTTTAGACATCGTGGAAAAGATCAGAAAATGGGAGACTTCTAGTCACCTTAGTAGATATGCCATAGATGAAAAAGGGTGGTTGCGATGAGATGGAAGGCTTTGTGTTCCTCAAACTCGAAGCTTGATAAAGGCAGTCCTAAAAGAAGCCCACAATTCTAAGATGACTATTCATCCAGGTGGTGATGAGATGTATAGAGACATGAAGAGGGTTTTCTTTTGGGCTGGGGTGAAGAAAGATGTAGTCGAATTTGTTTCCCAACGTCTAGTTTTCCAGCAAGTTAAAGATGAGAAGAAGAAACCCGATGGTTTACTTCATGCTTTGGAGGTTCCATAGTGAAAATGGTAGAGGGTCTCTATGGATTTCATAGATGGTTTGCCTAGATCGAAGATATGCAACACCAGTATTTGAGTAGTAGTGGATAGATTGACTAAGATCGCTCATTTCATTCCAGTGAAGATTAAGAGGACGACATCATGGTTGGCAGCAATTTATGTTCGTGAGATAGTTCGTCTTCATGGAGTACCTTCCAACATTGTGAGCGATCGTAACCCCATCTTCATCCGTGAATTTTGGAGGAGCTTGCACGAAGCGTTAGGTACACAGTTGTGTTTAAGCACCGCTTATCATCCTCAGACCAATGGACAGACGGAGGGGTGAACAGAATTCTAGAGGATCTTTTGAGGCTGTGTATCCTAGATTTCAGAGGGACCTGGGAAGATCACCTTCCTTTAGTAGAGTTTGCCTATAACAACAACTACAAATCCAGCATCGGCATGGCACCTTTCAAAGCATTGTATGGACGATCCTATAGATCACCAACTTGTTGGTAGGAATCTACAAAAAGATTATTACTTGGGCCAGATATGGTTAGAGAGACATCCGAAAGATTGACCTTGTTCGACAGCGAATAAAGACAGGTCAAGATAGGCAAAAATCTTATGCAGACAAGAGAAGGACATACATCGAATTTGAAGTGGGAGACTTAGTTTTTATCAAAGTATCACGTCTGAGGAATGTGCTTCGCTTCGGATCGGTAGGGAAGTTGGCACCTAGGTTTGTGGGACCATTTCCCATAACTGAGAGGATTGGCCAAATGTCCTATAAAGTAAGGCTCCCAGAAAATCTATCCAGCGTTCATGATGTTTTCTACGTTTCTCATCTGCGGAAATGCCTGCATGACACCGCAAAGGTTGTTGAGCCGAGTGTATTTGAAGAGGTAGAAGTGGAACGAGAGGAAACAGTCAGGCGAGTCCCTACCCGTATTCTTGGATCAGAAGTTAAGAAGCTATGGAATAAAGAGATCAAGTTGCTAAAGGTTCAATGGGGAGATAACCCAAAGGATGCGACTTGGGAGACCGAAGCCAAGATTCGTGCTTCATACCCTTTTCTTTTCGAGGGTATGTCCTTAACTCCTTTTCCTAAGTATTATCTGTGCTTGTTTCTATCATTTGAATATATCTTATCCATAGTATTTTCGACCTTTAGATAGGAATCCTATGGATGTAAACATGTGTTTGATACATATTATGTTTGATGGATGCAAGTGGATGCAAGTGTTTGATAGTGGCTGCCTTTGGATGCATATACATACACATTAGGCACTAGATCAGCTTAATCACTCTCATACTGCATATGAATGTGTGTGCATTTTCTATTCTTTTATAGATGAAAATGAATGTATTAGCATATGGATGTTGCATTTGGACGAATGATTGTGCACACATATAGAACTTACATGTTATAATAGGATTATTTGCATACATATTGGATTTATGGCACTAACATATATTGCATTAAGTAGGTTAACTCAATCAGTAAACCGCCTGATCTTTCACACTAGAGTTGGGACATATACACACACCTTTGCATATGTTCATATAAGCAATAGAAAGTTTTAAAGACAATGGATTCCTGTGATTGGTGGATGAGTAGATGGATGATGGATGGTAGGATAAATTCTTCTCAACCTAATGATTTCGGGGACGAAATCCATTAAGTAGGGGAGAATGGAACACCCCAAAATTTGAACAACACAAAAAGAGGATAAATTAAATAATAACTTATTTAATATTCATAATTAAGGAAAACGGACTGCGTCATTGCGTCTGTCTCGAAATTTTGGTCAAGATAGACATTTGGTTTGCATACAACGGACACCATATGAAGAAGTTATGAGGGTTTTTAGTTGTATACGCGTAGAAGAAATATGTACGTACACATGATACACCTATGAGTTAGATATGAATCAGCACTTATCCAGAAAGGGTCCAAAAATCAAAAAATCATATGGCGGCAAACTTCCTGCTCTAGGGGGTCGACCCCCCTAAAGGGGTGTCGACACCGGGGTCGACCCACCTATAGGAGTGTCGACACCCCTAGGGCTGATGTGGCAGTCGGTTTCAGAGGTGCTGCAGCTATAAATATGTGTCCGTTCCTCCTGCTTTCTTCATTGAGATTTCGTAGGGGCCAAACTCTGCCGGTGTCGGAACTGAATTGGATTCGTTAATCTCCTACAACTATCAACCTAAGCAAATTAGTTACAGATTCAAGGTCCATTCTTTCTCTATTTTCTAATCCAAACTCTATGAGTTCCTAGTTGCTTTTAGGTTTAAATATATAAAAGTAAACGTGATATGACAATAGTTTGGATTTGTTGATATGCCAATATTATATTGGATTCATTGTAAATTGCGAACATATGAC
Organism: Allium sativum; assembly: GCA_030737875.1. Taxonomy (NCBI): domain Eukaryota; kingdom Viridiplantae; phylum Streptophyta; class Magnoliopsida; order Asparagales; family Amaryllidaceae; genus Allium; species Allium sativum. The sequence continues at coordinate 74,940,859 of CM060924.1, forward strand.
ATCCTAAATTGCCTATAACTTTGATCTAAATCTCTATCTTGTCGGATCTATTGTAACTTTTGTGGCATTCAATGATGTGGATATTGACCTTATTTGTGTCAGATCAATTTTTTGCTATTGGATCTAAATCTCTGTCTTATTGGATCGATTGTAACTTCTATGACATGCTATGATGTTGATCTTGACCTTATTCGTGTTAGATATATTTTTCTACTATTGGATCTGAATTATGTGGACACTTAAATTATTAATCTGATCTAGTTTATCACCTTATGCCTATCATATTACATCTAAACCAGTTGGACATCTAAATTGTTAATTTATATCTTATTATGCTTATTATGACATCATAGTTATGTTAGATTAGTTAGTTGCCACAAGTTCATCAGATTTATGCTTATATGTCCATTTCATCACAGTGCTAGTTTATGTTTATGCCGAAACAATCACCTTTGTCATATTTCCATCACTTTTCCCTTTTTATTGTTTATGACTAGGCTACTTTCTAGTCTAGATGCCGCCAAATATGCGCGAATGCGTTAGTTAGGGAATGGGGAAAAAGTTTAGAATAAGCATAATTTAAATAATGTTTGTATGAATTGGACATATAATTCAAAATGGGGAAGTGGGGACATAATCTCCTATAAAGACATAGGTAAGAATTTGATAATAATGAAATATCTAATAATTACAATTAGAAATTGAAATTGCACACGAGGTTAGGTTGCGTTAGTTGTGGAAGTCTGCCCGGACCAGATCGGCATATCCAGCAGCCACTAACGTTGAACCTAATGTGAGAGGTCTAAGTACACAAATACGAATCGGGCTAAGATACCAGGTTAGGCCCAACTTATGGAATAAGACTTCCCAGACCTGACCCACATATCCAGCATCCACAAGTTGTAGGCCTAATGTAGGAGGTCTAGCCCATTATGAACCATAAATGGACATGGTAATAAATTGGATTACTTAACCGAATCAAATCCATAGGAATTGTATGATTATGAACTAAAGTTAGGGTTAAGTAAAATTGGTTGGACAGTGGGTTAGTTAAGCAAATCTGAGGAGGTGGGTAATATTTACATATAGGCCCACAAACTTAACTCGATAAGATTATGTAATTAAAGACAGCTAGTGGTATACATAACTGGTGGAAATAATAAAGTTGTGTAATTAACGACACCTTTATTGGTATGACATTACTTGTAGAAATGAGAGGGTTATGTAATTAAAGACACCTAGTGGTATACATAGCCAAAGAAAACCTAGTGGGGGGATAAAAGACAAAGGGGAGAGCTTGTACCATATTGTGTGGGACCCATTTCAGTCAGTAACCCAGAGTATGTGTAACACTCCACGTCCATTAATGTCACTCACAAAGGGAATGCATTAACTTCTATGGAGCGTTTTAAGTGTGTATAGAACAGAAACTTAACAACAAGACAAATATAAAACAGGACTTAAAAATTTAAAACTTCATTTATTGCAGCGGTAAACAATTAAGTTTGATTACATCATCAAAAACCAAAGGCTAGAGTCAAGTACATAATATCCATCTTGACTAAATCAAAGTACACAAAATGAAAGACATAACCCCAACATAAATAGCCATAAGTAAGATAGGATGAACTTTTACTTCAGTGATCCAAGCAATCTTCTAAAGAAAGAGATAAAGCTGTCCAAATCAAGCTCCACTAGTACTAGTCCCTTCACTGAGCACCCGGGGGGAGGGGGGAAGGAAGAAAAGAGGTGGAAACAAAGGGGGTCAGACATAAAGTCTGGCGAGTGCAATAACTTTAATAATATAATCAATAATTAACTAGGACAAGGCATAAGCTAGAAAATAAGGAAATGACTGTGAACAAATGGGTATGACAAAGCAAACAAAGGAAATCGGATGAACAAAGATAATGTTAAAGGCATACCTAGTCACTATAGGATAATTACTACACTGCACCACACCAAACACTCTAAAAGTTGATCCCGCCTACAGAACTTAATAATAATAATGGTAGTTTTGTGTACCCCTACCTGCCTTCATAGGTGTCGTCTGCCCCTATCTCTACTAGGTGTACCCACTACCCCCATTTGATCGGCTCCCTAACTCGTAGATACATGTGTTGGCCCCACAGTAGGGTGTATCACTCCCCAAAGTGGCAACTCGACACCACCAAGATGCACGACTTATATCTACACGATGCAACAACGTCTTACCTACCAGCCCGGGCCCACACATGCATATGACCCCGTTGGACTTGTGTTGCCACCGCTAACCCGTTTTGACCTCTTACAATCAAACTCAGTACGCGTGTCCCGTCCTCGACTTGGGTCGAGCCCACAAAGATACTTAACGGGTTACTGGTTTGAAAAGGCCCACCCCCCCATGCCTGACACAAGCTCTCCACCTATGCTTGGTCCCCTCTAAGGTTTTTCCCCACTTAACCCCATTCTTATTCATGTCTTCTTACATGTTTCAATCTAGGTTAAGTGCCTCTAATCGTATTTCACATGCCACCCAAGGCACCCTCTTAATTTCACACGCCACCCAAGCCACCCACTTAACCCCCTCATGTCCCACCACATGTTTATCTGGTTAAGTGTTTCTTAATTCATTAACACCGTAACCTTGCAAAGACCTCTTACATTAGACTGGCATTTGTGGCAGCTGGATTTTCCAGGCGGGTCCGGGCAGTCTTACACCACAAACGAGCCTAACGTCGTGTCTTTACAACTGTTACGCATTTAATTCATGCCATTGACCTCTCACATTATACTGGCATTTGTGGCTGCTGGATTTGCCGGGCGGGTCCGGGCAGTCTTACACCACAAACGAGTCTAACCTCGTGTCTTAGGCGGTTTATTATTACACATCTTTATTTAACCCCAAAGTGGATTAATATCCATATTCAAAATTTGTAAATAAATTCCAAATATACTTATGTCCATAATTGTCTCAATTATGTCCATAAATGCCAATTTTTCGAACTAATTCCTTAATTTAATTATATGCCTTTTTAAGGCCATTTATGCCAATTTTGAATATGTGTATATTCAATATTACCCCCATCGTACCCACGTTGTTCGTTCATTTATCATGACATATATATATATATATGTGTGTGTGTGTGTGTGTGTGTGTGTGTTTGTATATATTAGACTAGCAATTAGTCTAACACATAAAAGGGAAGAAACATCGCAAATTTGCATAACACACAAAATGGATCTAATCTTGCAAATAAGGATTACAACATAACTTGCATAAACTTGTTATTGTCATGAATCTAAACATAGGCCTAAAGGTGTGAACTTGCATATATATAATTTAGTTTTCATCCAAAACTTGCATAGGCCATAGTCACAAACTTGCATAAAACTATGTACATCATAGATCTAAATCTAAAGGTGTAAACTTGCATATATGTGAATCCAATTTCTACCTAAACTTGCATATAGTCACTTTATTTGATTCACATGTAAACTTGTGTACAATTCATGTAGAAACTAGCATATAATCTACACCCAAACTTGCATATAAAATGATGTCAAACGTGAGTCAAGTGGAACATAATTGATTTGGCATATAAACAAAGGGATCCAAAACTATCATTATGAACAACTAGCATACATTCACAAAATATCACATTTTTCCAATGTTTCACAAACATAGCCATATAACCCAATTTATAACTCAACCCTATTATCTTATTAATTATCTTATTAAAGAAATTGATCTCACAACTCAAAGAAGGTCTTGAGTTCTGGAATATGAGTTCTAAAATTGATTTAGCTCGCCTTTGAAGCAGACAAATTCTTTGTTGTTCTAATTTTTATTTGGTTTTAGGGTTTGAGTCTACATGTGTTTATATAGAATTTACGATTAATTTAGGCCATCCGATCAACTTAGAATCAATCAAGACCATTCAGACTAGATCAGAACTATCCAGAAACCCTAGTGACTCAGCAACAAGTCATAAGTAGTCATCTTTTAGATCTAGCTCGGGGGGGGGGGGGAGTGCAGGTCGACCTGTAGGGGGGAGGTCGACACTAGGGTCGACCCCCTGGTCGACCTGGGTCCTGGGCGGGAATTTTCCTGCCCAGCCAGCTTCTGACTTCTGATTTGAATTTTGAATCTGTTTCGAGCTGTTTAAATTTATTTGAATTTTCAGGAAACTTTCGACAGACATAACTTCTTCATACGAAGTCCAATTTACGCAAACTCAGACTCTATCTCAACCAAAATTCCGAGACAAACACAATGGCATAACGCGTTTCCCTTGATTATTACAATTAAAATTAAGTATTCTTTAATTTAATAACTTTAATATTTAAATTTACGGGGTGTTACGTTCTCCCCTCCTTAAAGGATTTCGCCCCCGAAATTTCCAAGTTAAGGAGAATGCATATCCTAACATCCAATCATCCATCTACTCAACCATCAAACACAGACATCCATTGTCCTTACAAAATTTCTAATGCTGTATGAACATATGCAAGAAGTGTGTGTATATGTTCCTTATCTAAAGCAAAATCAGGCAGTCTACTAATTCAGTTGACCTCCTTAATGCAAATCATGGTAGTGCCATGTGTCCATTATGTATGCGAAAGAATCCTATCGATACATATTATTTCTACATGTGTGCACAACCATTCATCAAAATGCAGCATCCATATGATAACATAACCATTATACATCCATTAATTTAAATATGCACACACATTTTATATGCAACATGAAGGTGATTGAGCCGATCTAGTGCCAAAGGTGTGTGTACATGCATCCACGAGCAACCACTAGCAACCACTTGCATCCATTTGCATCCATCAGACATAACATGTCTCAAACACATGTTTCAACCATAGGGTTCTTCCTAACTAAAGGTCGAAGATGTCATCGCAAAGATAATACTAAAAGATAGGACAAGTGTCAACAAAGCAGTAGAAAAAGGAGAAATCAAAACATACCCTCAAAAAGGAAAGGGTACAACACACGCATCTTATCTTCCGTCTCCCAAGTCGCGTCTCTTTGATCATCTCCCCATTGCACTTTGACCAACTTGACCTATTTGTTGTGAAGCTTTTTGACCTCCGATCCGAGAATGCGTGTAGGAGCTCGTCTGATCGTGGCATTGCGCTATACTTCCACTTCTTCGAGCGTGCTCGGCTCTACCACTTCCGCCGTATCGTGCAAACACTTACGCAAATGCGAAATGTGAAACACATCATGAATTCCGCTGAGCTTCTCTGGTAACTTAACTCTATACTCCATCTGCCCAATCCTCTCTGTAATTGGAAAGGGTCCTACGAAACTTGGTGCCAATTTCCCTACCGATCCAAAGCAGACTACGTTTCTCAATGGTGACACCTTAATAAAAACCATGTCCCCAACATTGAACTCAAGATCGGTTCATCTCTTATCAGCATATGACTTCTGTTGGTCCTGTGCCGTCTTCATTTGCTGTCGAATCAAGTCTATCTTCTCCGAAGTCTCCCTAATCATGTCGCATCCAAGCAAAACCTTATCCGTGTATTCCCACCAACATGTAGGTGATCGACACGGTCGTCCATAAAGAACCTCAAAAGGTGTCATGCCAATGCTAGCCTGAAAACTATTATTATAGGCGAACTCTACTAGTGGAAGGTGTTCTTCCCATGTTCCTCCAAAGTCTAGGATGCATAGCCTCAGAAGGTCTTCTAGAATCCGATTCACCCTCTTGGTCTGGCCGTCCGTCTGAGGATGATAAGCGGTACTTAAGCATAATTGCATTCCAACCGCCTCTTGTAAGCTCTTCCAAAATTCTCTTGTGAAAATAGGATCTCTATCGCTCACAATGCTGGAGGGTACGCCGTGCAAACGAACTATCTCTCGAAGGTAAATAGATGCTAACCATGCGGCAGTCCTTTTACTTTTGACGAGAATAAAATGGGCACTTTTAGTAAGTCGGTCTACAATTACCCAAATTCCCGTATTACCCTTCCTCGATCTTAGTAACCCATCTACAAAATCCATGGAAACGCTTTCCCATTTCCAAAGCGGAATCTCTAAGGGATGGAGCAAACCACCGTGCTTCTTTTGCTCCGCCTTGAATTGCTGGCACACTAAGCATCTAGCAACGAACTCGGCCACGTCCTTCTTCATTCCGGCCCAAAAGAAAACTCGCTTCATATCCCTATACATCTTATCACCACCGGGATGTATTGTCATCTTAGAGCGATGTGAGTCTTCAAGAATTACCTTCTTCATACCCTCATCTTGTGGTATGCAAAGTCTTCCATCTCCACGTAGCCAACCTCTCTTATCTATAGCATATCTATCAAGATGTCTTGAGGACTCCCCTCCTATAAGCTTGCCTACAATCTCAACCAACTGTGGGTCGTTCCGTTGTGCCTCTCCAACTCGACCCAAAAGTGTCGGTTGCACCTTTAATGATGCCAACATTCAGGGTCCATATTCGACAGAGGGTCTGAAATCAAAGGAAGATATATACTACAAACTCTGTCGCTCTACGAACAGAGGACTTAAGGTTAACTTCTTTATGCTTAGGGCGTTAGCTACAACGTTACCCTTGCCAAGGATATATGCGATCTCAAAAGCGTAGGATGCCAAAAACTCCATCCATCTCTGTCGCCTCAAGTTTTAAGTCCTTCTGAGAGAATAAGTACTTTAGCGACTTATGGTCTGTATAAAACTCAAACCTCTCGCCAAGCAAGTAATGACGCCATGACTTAAGCGCAAAAACTATGGACGCCAACTCTAAATCGTGGGTAGGGTAATTTTTCTCGTGGGATTTCAACTGCCATCCACCATAGCATATCACCCTTCCCTCTTGCATTAAAACTGCGCCAAGCCCTGTCTCGCAAGCATCGGTATATACAGTGAATGTCTTACTCCCATCTGGAAAAACTAAAACCGGAGCTATCGTCAAAGCTCTCTTCAGACGTTGGAAATCATCGTCACAGTCAACGTCCCAAGTAAAAGTCAAATTCTTCTTCGTTAATCGAGTGAGAAGGGCTGATATCTTCGCGAAGTCCTTAATAAACTTCCTATAATAGCCAGCCAGCCCTAAAAAGCTTCTTACTTCAGTTGCATTCTTAGGCGTTTTCTAATCTTGGATTGCCACTATCTTAGCGGGATCCACAGCTATCCCTTCCTTAGAGACCACGTGTCCTAAGAACCTCACTTCTTTTCTCCAAATATGGCACTTGGAGAACTTAACTTTTAGCTGATGCGCTCGTAGGGTCTCTAAGACTTCCCTAAGATGTAGGGCATGCTCTTCTTCATTTTTAGAGAAAACCAGAATATCGTCTACAAAGACTACCACAAACTTGTTCAGAAACTCCCTAAATACCCTACTCATTAAGTCAACAAAGTATGCAGGTGCATTCATCAAACCAAAAGGCATGATGAGCCACTCAAAGAAATCATCAGGAGTCCTAAAGGCAGTCTTATCGATGCTATCTTCAGCCACCCTTAGCTGATGAAACACTGTAGCTAAATCCAGTTGCGAGAAAACTGAAGCTCCCACCAACTGATCGAACAAATCTTCTATCCTCGGTAGCGGGTGTCTGTTCTTCTTTTTTTAGCTTATTCAGCTCTCTATAGTCCACACGCAATCTAAGTGAACCATCAGCTTTTGTAGCAAAAACGACTGGAGCACCCCACTCCGAAATACTTCTTCTTATGAACACCTTCTCAAGCAATTCTTTCACTTGCTTACCGAATTCTCTTCTCTCTCTCGTAGCCATGTGGCGTACTGGTAATGCAACTGGCTTTGCATTATCTACTAAGTATATTCGAAATTCTATCTCATGCCTCGGGGGTAAACCTCGAACTTCATCGAAGACATCCGAGTATTCACGGACCACTCTAACAGACTGCAAATTCTCAAAAGACGCGTTAAACGATTCTAGATAACTTAGCATAACAGAATTCATGGGATTACAAGAGATTTCGAGAGTGTTGCCCAAACGAGTCATAAGCCTAACATCTCGCTTTTCACAATCTAGGACGGCTCCATTACTGGATAGCCAATCCATGCCCAAAATTAACCCATATCCCGTGAAGCCTAAAACATAAGCATCACATCTAAACCCAACGCTAAGTATAGAAATTTCCAAATCCAAACAAATCATTGACAAATAGGCTGTGCCCCTAATTAGATTTGAAACAACTAAGGGATCCTCTACTATACTGGTGTTTAGGTGTAGTGTCTCAACTAAAGCAGTGGATATAAAAGAGTGCGATGCGCCAGAATCAAAGAGTGTGCAAACAGGATGATCGAAAAGATAAACTAAACTTTCAGCGGAAATCGCTCTACCTCGTTCTTGCAGCGGTGGGACCACAAGAGCGTGGACCTGCCCCCTTGCCTGCCCTGGTTCCATGAGAGCCTGAATCTGCCATCCAGAGGTAGGCCCTGCCCTCTGCCCTTTCTTTGGGCAGTCCTTGATCAGATGTCCTGCCTCGCCACAGTGGAAACAACCAGTCTTCTTCTTCTTCTTCCTACAATCTTTGCTTAGATGGCCTGGTGTCTCACAGTTAAAGCATCTTTTCTTTCCCTTACCATTGTTGTCATTACCACCCTTCTTGTTCTGCTCTTACTGTTGTGGTTTCTTTTGATCCCCTTTCTTCTCAGGTGCCTTATTAGCATTGGCGCCTTTCTCCTCTTCATGCATAAGTGCCATGTCAACTAGTCTCTCAAAGGTGGCCCCCATAGGGATGTGGGTCATAGCTAACCCATGCAGCGGCTTGTTCAATCCCTTAACAAATATCAGGGCCTTCTTTTCGGGTGTATTCACCAAGTCCAAGCCAAATCTTGCCAACTGATTGAACTTGTTGACGTATTCTTTTACTAATAGATTCCCCTGCCTCAATGCAAAAAATCTTTCCATATATAGATTCTCTTCAGCCCGTGAGAGAAACTTTGCCTCAAACCTACGCCTGAAATCCGACCATGTATCAACTGGACGCTCTCCATTAGTGACCTCCCACCAAAATGAGGCCTCATCCTTCATTAACCAGGCAGCTAACTGGACCTTTCTTCCATCTTCTACCTCAAAGATTCCAAACAATTCTTCCACCTCCTTTATCCAATTTCTAGCTTCAACAAACGCCTCCGATCCGTGAAAAGGTTTCCCGCCCATTGCCCGAAAGTCATTGCATATCTTTGCGAAAGTGTCAACACGGGGAGGAGGAGGAGGAGCATTTGTAGGGCCTGCGACATGGGCCCTAGCTTCCAGATACCTTCTAAACCATCCTGGTATCGGTATCCCCTCGGCTATCTCGGGAATTCCAGATAAGCTGAAAAGAAAATGAAGAGATTCAAACGAAGAATTCGAAAGAAAGATATATGGCTCTTGGGGTTATGTTTTTAAAATAAACTTTTCTCTTGAAGATATTCTCCTTAAAACATACTTTTGAAAGTATTTCTTTTTAAAATGCTTTTTGAAAAATAGTTTTTCAAAATATCTTACCTATTTTGGTAACCTTCAGCTCTGATACCACGTGTAACACCCCACGTCCATTAATGTCACTCACAAAGGGAATGCATTAACTTCTATGGAGCGTTTTAAGTGTGTATAGAACAGAAACTTAACAACAAGACAAATATAAAACAATACTTAAAAATTTAAAACTTCATTTATTGCAGCGGTAAACAATTAAGTTTGATTACATCATCAAAAACCAAAGGCTAGAGTCAAGTACATAATATCCATCTTGACTAAATCAGAGTACACAAAATGAAAGACATAACCCCAACATAAATAGCCATAAGTAAGATAGGCTGAACGTTTACTTCAGTGATCCAAGCAATCTTCTAAAGAAAGAGATAAAGATGTGCAAATCAAGCTCCACTAGTACTAGTCCCACCCTGAGCACCTGGGGTGGGAGGAAGAAAAGCGGTGGAAACAAAGGGGTTCAGACGTAAAGTCTGGCGAGTGCAATAACTTTAACAATATAATCATTAAGTAACTAGGACAAGGCATAAGCTGGAAAATAAGGAAACGACTGTGAACAAATGGTATGACAAAGCAAACAAATTAAATCAGATGAACAAAGATAATGTTAAAGGCGTACACCTAGTCACTATACGATAATTACTACACTGCACCACACCAAACACCCTAAAAGTTAATCCCGCCTACAAAACTTAATAATGATAATGGTTGTTTCGTGTACCCCTAGCTTCCTTCATAGGTGTCGTCTGCCCCTATCTCTACTAGGTGTACCCACTACCCCCATTCGATCAACTCCCTAACTCGTAGATACCCGTGCTGGTCCCACAGTGGGGTGTATCACTCCCCAAAGTGGCAACCCAATACCACCAAGATGCACGGCTTATATCTACACGATGCAACAATGTCTAACCTACCAGCCCGGGCACACACACGCATATGACCCCGTTGGACTTGCGTTGCCACCGCTAACCCGTTTTGACCTCTTACAATCAAACTCGGTACGCGTGTCCCGTCCTCGACTTGGGTCGAGCCCACAAAGATACTTAATGGGTTACTGGTTTGAAAAGGGCCCCCCATGCATAACTTAAGCTCTCCACCTATGATTGGTCCCCTCTAAGGTTTTCCCCACTTAACCCCATTCTTATTCATGTCTTCTTACATGTTTCAATCTTGGTTAAGTGCATCTAATCGTATTTTACATGCCACCCAAGGCACCCACTTAATTTCACATGACACCCAAGGCACTCACTTAATCCCCTCATGTCCCACCACATGTTTATCTCGTTAAATGTTTCTTAATTCATTAACACCGTAACCTTGTAAAGACCTCTCACATTAGACTGGCATTTATGACAGCTGGATTTTCCAGGCGGGTCCGGGCAGTCTTACACCACAAACAAGCCTAACCTCGTGTCTTTACAACTGTTACGCATTTAATTCATGCCTTTGACCTCTCACATTAGACTGGCATTTGTGGCTGCTGGATTTGCCGGGCGGGTCCGGGCAGTCTCACACCACAAACGAGTCCAACCTAGTGTCTTTAGCGGTTTATTATTACACATCTTTATTTAATCCCAAAGTGGATTAATATCCCTATTCAAAATTTGTAAATAAATTCCAAGTATACTTATTTCCATAATTGTCTCATTTATGTCCATAAATGCCAATTTTTCCAACTAATGTCTTAATTTAATTATATGCCTTTTAAGGCCATTTATGCCAATTTACAATATGTGTATATTCAATATTACCCCTATCATCCCCACGTTGTTCGTTCATTTATCATGACATATATATATATATATATATATATATATATATATTAGACTAGCAATTAGTCTAACACATAAAAGGGAAGAAACATCGCAAATTTGCATAACACACAAAACGGATCTAATCTTGCAAATAAGGATTATAACATAATTTGCATAAACTTGTTATTGTTATGAATCTAAACATAGGCCGAAAGGTGTGAACTTTCATATATATAATATAGTTTTCATCCAAAACTTGCATGGGCTATAGTCAAAAACTTGCATAAAACTATTTACATCATAGATCTTAATCTAAAGGTTTAAACTTGCATATATGTGAATCCAATTTCTACCTAAACATGCATATAGTCACATTATTTGATTCACATGTAAACTTATGTACAATTCATATAGAAACTAGCATATAATCTACACCCAAACTTGCATATAAAATGATGTCAAACGTGAATCAAGTGGAACATAGGTGATTTGGCATATAAACAAAGGGATCCAAAACTATCATTATGAACAACTAGCATACATTCACAAAATATCACATTTTTCCAATGTTTCACAAACATAGCCATATAACCTAATTTATAACTCAACCCAATTATCTTATTAAAGAAATTGAACTCACAACTCAAAGAAGGTCTTGAGTTCTGGAATCTGAGTTCTGAAATTGATTTAGCTCGCCATTGAAGTAGACAAATTTGTTGTTGTTATAAGTTTGAGTTAAATTGAGTTGATTAGCTTCACTTTCTCTATAGTAGGTGGCGGTTACTCTAGGTTGCAAGGTGATAGCATGACGGCCATGGTACTAATTTTTATTTGAATTTAGGGTTTGAGTCTACATGTGTTTATATAGAATTTAGGATTAATTTAGGCCATCCGATCAACCTCGAATCAATCAAGACCATTTAGACCAGATCAGAACAATCCACAAACACTAGTGACTCAGCAACAAGTCATAAGTAGTCATATTTCAGATCTTGCCCGGGGGGGGGGGGGGGGGGGCAGGTCGACCTGTAGGGGGAGGTTGACACTAGGGTCGACCCCCTGGTCGACCTGGGTCCTGGGCAGGAATTTTCCCGCCCAGCCCGCTTCTGACTTCTGATTTGAATTTTGAATCAGTTTCGAGCTGTTTGAATTTATTTGAATTTTCAGGAAACTTCCTACAGCCATAAATTCTTCATACGAAGTCCAATTTATGCAAACTCGGACTCTATCTCAACCAGAATTCCGAGACGAACACAATGGCGCAACCCGTTTCCCTTGATTCTTACATTTAAAATTAAGTATTCTTTAATTTGTTAACTTTAATATTTTAATTTACGGGGTGTTACAGTATGTATCGAGTAGAGTACTTCGAACTAGGTCAGAGAAGGCACACGCTTACTGACTGATTGTAAGAGATCCAAACGTGGAGGCGGTGTTGGCGGCGCAAACCGACCGGGCCATGTGCATGCATGAGCCGGGCCGAAGGGGATAAGATGACCGTGACACCTGTAGATATGGGGCTGTGCATATCAGCGAGGGGTTGCCACTTTAGGACGCAATACATCCTACTGTGGAGCTGGCACAGAGTATCTACAGAGTAAGGAGCCGATCAATCAGGGTAGTTGTAGGGTACATTTGGACGTATGCCTAAGTCTACCACCTTATAGTGGAAGGGATCACTTCATTCTGGTTATACTAGTAATAGTGCAGAGTAATCATTAGAGAATCATATAGACCTTATCCTGTCTACCTTGTTACACCTGCGATTTATGTAGTGATCTCTCTTATCCACTTCATATGCTTGTCATGCTACTTTTATTTATTTACTTGCTAAAAGTTACTAAACTTGCCAAACTTTATGTCTAATCCTTTTTGTTTCATCTTCATTCTTCCATTTCCTCCCCCCTCAAAGTTCTCAGGGTGGGAACACTCAGCCTTAGTTAGGACTCATTTATCATCTTGCTAGAGCTGCTTTCGAAGTATGGTTCAAGTTCTTATCTCAACTGTGGCTTTGTCTCTTTTATATAGGGAATTATGTTCTCTTTTAAGTATTTATATATTCTGATGGTAAAAGACAGAAGATATATTGTTATAATGGTTTTTTTAACTTATGGTATTTTGGACCACGATGTATGATTTGTGTCTGAAATAAAATTTTGAATTTCCGTTGCTATATTATTTGTAACGACCCGTGTTTTTGCCCGTCAAATATTTAATTTAATTTATTTATTTTAAATATTATATTGGAAATATAAATGGAATTAAATATTGAATTCGTTATATTAAATGAAGTTTGAACGTTATATAATTTATATAATATAAATCAAGCCTGAAATGGCGTGCAGTTCGTGAAATGAAGTTTTGAACTTCAACTGAGAATACAGGATTCGATATAAGTCGGATTTCTGTGAAACAAGACACGTTGGAGCCGTATTGGCAATAGCTTTCATATTAAAGAGAAAAATCTAGATTTCGTGTTATAGTTTGATAGTTATGGCCAAATCAAATTTTGAAATAGTCGCTATGGAAATTCGTTATTAAATTATAGGCCTTTAAAATAGCCGTTTTGCAAACGGACTCAGATTTCGACGAAATCAGTTTCGTTAGAACCGTATCGCTAAATTATTGTACGGTGGTGAATTGCGTGGAAAACCGATATCATATGTGACCATGGTAGCCGTAAACGCCCGTTCAATTTCTATAGCGCGTATTAAAATAAATAAAAGGATATTTGGCATAACTTGAGCAGACAATCGAATTAGGTCGCGAAACCAGTTCCGTTGAGTTCGTATCGTCGATTAGAGTCAGGATAAGTATATAGTTTGTTATTTTTAGAGACCGGAAAATTTGGTGTTAAAAGGGGTATAGCGGTTCGAGGTAAAAATGGCCTACCGGGGCAACAGTCTCAGGATGCGACGAAAGTAGTGCCGTTGGGTTCGTATCGAAAAGTTATTGTCGATGTTCGCAGTTTCAAGTTGATTTGATTTATCTAGTGACTGTGGAAAAATTAAACGTGTGTTCATTTCTGGTTTCATAAAGGAAATTTTTTCATATGACCTCGGATTTCGACGAAACTTATCCCATTGAATCCGGAATATCGTTTTACATCAAGAACAGCATTTTTATCAGTAAACGAAAGTCGTTTGTGGTGGTTTCTGCGGGTTACTTTGCTTTTTGTGTTTTTCGTGGTCTACTCCACGTAGCACCTCCACTGGTTAAATCATCCCAATTTCTCTGCTTTGCGCCAATCCAGTACAATTCTTGGTTGCCAATTAATCAACCCGTGCCGACCAAGGTATTGAGTTGCTCACCCAAGTACAAGCTTTTATCAGCTATCCTGTATAGTAACTGTAACCCTATTCCCCTAAGACTTGGCACCCACGCTGTCTTCTTCATATAAAATGACTCTCGCTCCTTCTTTTCCTTTGTTTCTTTTTGCTTTCTGTAATGGCAAAACCAATTTGTTTCCCACCAAAAATAAAAACAAACAAACTCGTTAACAATCCTTAAATGCCGAACCCAGTCCCCAATGTTTCCTCTTGACGCGAGCTGTTGGGAGCGTCCAGGAGGCTCCGCATTTTATGGACGTCGTATTTTATGTTTTCTGGTAGTCTTCGGGTGACGTCAGTTAAAGGGCGGTGGTGGTGCAAGGTCTGGAAGGGGAGGTTGTATGATGAAGTAAAGTTAATAGGGGACTGACGTGGGGGTAGGTTGGGCTCGCAGATGGGTTCATGCATGAGAGGGGAGTTCAACGCGAGAAGGGAGGAGTGGTGTGTGCATGAATAAGAAACGTGAGGGCTAGGTTTTCGGGTGAAGGAGTAAACTGACGTTGGTGCTGGGTGATACGAGAAGTACTGGTGGCGGGTATGAGTGGCGTGGTTGGCACTGTGGTTTGGTGGAAGTACTGATGGACGTGGGGCGCTGAAAGCAGGCGAGAAGGATACCAGGAATTTCGGCCCAAACCATTGGTACTAATACGGTTAAAATTAATTAATGTTTAACTAAATGATATTTATATTTATTTAAAAGCCGTTGTATTCAAAACCGTGGTTACTAATGCATAGGTAGATATAAAGGAAATTAAAGAGGTGAAGGCCATCTTGTTCTGGAACCAGTTTGCCAGAATGAATTTTTATAAAAGCACGATTAAGGACTAAGATGGTCACCAGCACGAGAGGAACGGAACTGTCAGACGCTTTGCCTTAATAACAATGGGACACA
This sequence comes from Allium sativum, assembly GCA_030737875.1. Lineage (NCBI taxonomy): Eukaryota > Viridiplantae > Streptophyta > Magnoliopsida > Asparagales > Amaryllidaceae > Allium > Allium sativum. The sequence goes on from CM060924.1 coordinate 74,956,287, forward strand.
ATGCGCGATGCCGGGACTGTATGAATGAGATCTACGTTCTGGAACAGCAATAGACACGGTAGAATGCAGCTGGAAATTCCAATTAAATTAAACGCGAGTTTAATTTAATCAAATCAGTTGTTATTATAACAACGCAACTCAGGTGAGTTAAACTCACTCAGTTACCCTTTTTATATTTTATATAAATTGGGTATTTTTATTTTGTGTGCTCTGCTTGCTGATGGTTGCCTGTTTGCTAGTTATACCCTTGGTTGTTGATTTAACTGATGGAATTAAACTGTGTTTAATTTCGGTGAAATATCAAATCGTTATTTTTAACGATTGGTTCCAATAAAGGTAACTCACCTTGGTTGGTCACGTTTATTTATAAACGTGTTTAAATGGTTGCATTGTTTGAATTGCTTATGGTTGATGTTAAATGGTCATTATTTAATCAGTTAAACAAAAACTGAACCGGCTGATTTGAGATAACCATTTGAATGCAGAGAAGAACAGGTTGGAGGGACCCAACCGGATCCCTCAAACGTATTACTTATTTTCATATCATCATATATGAACTGACCTGTTTGTGTGATTGATTTGATGGTTGATTTTTGATTTAATATTCAACATCTGTTTGGTTTAAACCAATGGGCGATATTGGTTAAGTGTTTGGCAGAGTATGGCCTTTAAAACCAATCGAGTTATAGATATTGATTTACCGTCAGGTAAATCGATAGAGTTGAGGTTATAAAATTTATTTTATAACCAGAGTTAGATTTGAATTATATTATTTGAATAAAAGTTATTTAAGAAAAATAAATAAATAAATATTTTTATTTGTTTAAGACTTTGATTTGTTATGAATTTATTTTGCAAAGCAAATGCTGATGTTAATCAGATTTACCAGTTGAAGAATAAGAAATGAATTAAATGGTTAAACCTTGGAAAATTGTTTTGTAAAGAAAAATTAGAATCTATTTAATTAATTATATTTTTAATTAATTTAAAGCGAGGATTGTTGAGATCGGTTAATGAGATAATCAAGTTTTTGAGTTAATTAACTCGACCGGTTGGAATTAGAATTGTTTATCAAGTTAATGTGTTTTGACTCAAATAGTTAAACGAATATTGTTTGAATTTAAATAAGGATTTGAAAGGGATTAATATTTAATTCAGTTAATAAAGGGATTAACTACTAAAGTAGTAAATGTTTGAAATAAGTTATTATTTTAATGATAATTTTAGGAAGATATTTTTAAATGGGAATTCATTTAAAAGGTTACCGAATGTGAGATGCAAGCCAATTGAATGATGAAAGGAAATAAACGTACTCAATTATCTGAATTAAGTGAAAGGAGATTACGATAAAAAGGGTTTATTATAAACCAGAGATTTTAAGTGAGATTTAAAGTGTAAAGCGTGAACTTTACATTAACGTTACTTGAAAACGAGATCAAGTAAAAATGAGAAGTTTAAATGAGATTTCAAAATGGGAAATTGAATATAGTTATTTGAGATAGAATTAGCCAAACATAATTTTTCGGCTAAGTTGCCATTTCGTACGACTGCTAGCGTAATTCGCAGGGCTGCAGATAGCCTACGGCGGTCGGATGTTTCCTGAGGGAATCAGGCGTAACCATTGTGATCGCTGTGATCTAGAGTCAAGCGAATGGAGAGGAGACGAATGTTAATTAATCAATTAGAGTTATTCAAATCTCGTATTTTTGAATATTTAAAAGAATTGGAAGTTTCAATTTAACAAAAAGGAAATCAGTTTGTTAAAGGCCAAGTGATGCTGAATACTTAACCAGTGAACTCATTGGAGTGTCATGTTTGAAACACTGTATATTTTGATAGTTAAAACACCGACTATCAAATCTGACCAATACGATTGTTGGTATGGAAAGACCGGGATCGAATTTATATTCGAAAACCATTCTGACCAACAAATACGTGAAGATCTCAGAAGATGATCGAGATGGAGCATTGAAGACCGTGGATCTTCATAAACGGAAGAACCACTAATGTTCTCTGCCTGGCAAGCAGAGATAAGCTGTGATTCTGTCGTGGTTGGAATCGACGGATTGCAAGGACTTCTCGCTACTGATCCATGGGGTGATTCCTATATGGATGCGGTAGGAGAGTGCCTTCGGTTCATCCTGTGCCTGGATGACGTATATGGACGAGTGCCTGACAGAGTATTTCCAAAGGGTCACGTACGTTGATTTCTTCAAACGTACGATAGTTGTTGGCAGGGAATTGCCATTCTCTAGCTTTCAGCTAGAGTATTTTTGTGGACGTCAATTAGTGATATCTGACGGATCTGACGATGTGGCATTCAGAGTAAATGGCGACCAGATGTCAAGAGTTAATTCTGGCCTCAAGCCTCATCAACCGGGAAATGAAAAAAATCGGGCAGGCAGCATGGCTATGTGGGTCGCTCCCATTAGGGTGTATAATCACCTATCTAGAGGAAATCCTATTTGCTTCTTAAATCTATGTTTCGATGCTGTCCCTTGTCGGGAGACGGTTGCTGATCCCAACCGTCGGTGATATACATTCGATACACTCAAGCGAAATGAGTGGTCGGTCATGTGAGGGCCGGGTTGCAAGAAGTTCTTGTTGAACCCAGTGTATTCGTCTCTAGAGATACACTCTCGGAAGGTGGACCCATACCTTGTCAAGTCGGGATCCGATCTCCAATAAGCGCCTGCGGGTTTTGATTGTATACTATATATGTGGAGCGTGAGATGCAAGCGTTCCACTAGATGCTATTTACTTGTATTTAGACATTATTATAATATCAGAAAAGATATTGATTTCAAAAGTGTTTTGGGTTATCGTAAGGTAAAAACCGTCCGTGTTTATGTGTGGATTTGGTCTTACGATTATCCTTTTCTTTTGAAAAGATTTTGAACTTTAAAATCATGATTGGATGATTCACCCTTATTACTGTGCGAGTTTATCTCACTCTGGTTCACCAGACTGACCCGGTGTTTTGTAAATGCTCGGGTTAGGCCGGGTTGTACAGGTTCAGGTTATCGACTGCTGTGAAGAGACGAGCTGGAAGAGTCCAGACGTATGATGTTATTACTATTCCGCTGTGTGTTATATGAGGACAGATTAGTATCACTGTCCAGATGTGTACTCTGATATTGTAAGTATTTCAAAAGCTTTCAATAAAGATTTACTTCTGTATTATATTTTGTTCCGCTGCGATGTGAGACTCTGGGTTGTGTTGTTTCTTCTTCTTCTATTCTAATATTTCTTTCTTTCTTATCTCACCCTCTAACTTCTTTCTATTAATGATCTGGAATGTTCGATGTCTGAATGGTCAACATGATAGTTTGATGTTGATTTTCGGAGTCGAAAATCCCGGTTCGTTACAGTGGTATCAGAGCTATAGGTTAAGTAATTACCTTGGCTCTGTGGCGTGACTCAGTAGAGATGGGGTTAGCAATACCCTAGATTGAGTTTGAGTGTATATATATGAGCGCGTATTTGTAAATTTTTATAAAAACTGTTTATATTGTGTTGGTTGGTTTGTCGAGTAGTTTATGAATTCTGGTCGATACAGTAATGCAAACTGTGTCGATAAGTATTTCTAAACTCTTGAACAGAATAATTCGACACAGTATGTTTATGAAAGAGGGTAAATGAAATAATTTTACCCAAATTATATTTTAGTATAAAAGAATGATTAATATTTAGAATATTATAGTATATTGGATGTGTTGGTTGATTATAAAATGTGAAATGATAACCAATCAGAATTCATATAAGTGAAATATATGAAATCAGATGAATTAAATCTGAATTTAAAATCAGAATTGAAATTAAAACTTTGGAAATTCGAACAAGTGGTTGAAATTGGAATTGGACTTAATATATGAGAATTTTAAAATCCTGGGAGGTTTTTAAATTGTTTTACAAGCCTTGCAAAGGATATTTTGAAATGGATTTCAAAATGAAAGTGTTTAAAACTGGTTTTGAAAGTGACATAGTATTGAACTCACTTTGATAGCTGGAAAATAGATTTCGATGATGTGCGCGCCATTATCGGTGTTCATTTTCGAGTTCTAAGTGAGGGATTACTACCAAAGATTTTGTTTTGAATTGCTTTGAGAAAAACAAGTTGTTTTGAATCCCGAAAGGGAATAATTTATTTTAGAAAAACTAAACTGTTTAAAACTCCCAGGAGAGATAGCAGGAATTAAACAAATTAAAGGAATTTGTAAAAACAAATATTAATTGAATTGAAACAAATTAATTAGAAATTGAATCGGGACATAATATATCAATTCGAATCAGATTTTGAATTGGGAGACAGGAATCTAAGATGGTGTTGGACGGGTAAGTAAGAGTTGGAATTAATAATGGATTGAGATGGAGTTAAGAATGGGAATTTGGCTTGGATGCGTGAAGGATTTGGTTCTGAGGATAAAGTTGGAATTTTGGGGATGCATTTGTATATGCTGACAGGGCAGCAGATGGAAAGGATAATGATATGCCCGACAAAAAGGTACACGTTTACTTTTATGTGGATTTGGAAGTTTGTGAGCCGATTTGGCAAGCCACTTGGCTGTTTTATTTTCTTTGGATTGGAGAAGGCCCAGAAAGGCGAGTTGGAGTTGTACCGATTGAGCCGTGCAAAGGAGGTGCTGGCGAAATTTTTCGAAATTTAAAGTGTTAGAAAATTTTCTATATTTTTGAAAATATTTATTTACAGTATTGAATTGGTTTCTAATTTAATATAAAATTAAATTTGAAATTAATGAGTTTATAAAGTTCTTTCTTACCTTAGCAATTTCGAGGACGAAATTATTTTAAGGGGGGAAGAATGTAACGACCCGTGTTTTTGCCCGTCAAATATTTAATTTAATTTATTTATTTTAAATATTATATTGGAAATATAAATGGAATTAAATATTGAATTCGTTATATTAAATGAAGTTTGAACGTTATATAATTTATATAATATAAATCAAGCCTGAAATGGCGTGCAGTTCGTGAAATGAAGTTTTGAACTTCAACTGAGAATACAGGATTCGATATAAGTCGGATTTCTGTGAAACAAGACACGTTGGAGCCGTATTGGCAATAGCTTTCATATTAAAGAGAAAAATCTAGATTTCGTGTTATAGTTTGATAGTTATGGCCAAATCAAATTTTGAAATAGTCGCTATGGAAATTCGTTATTAAATTATAGGCCTTTAAAATAGCCGTTTTGCAAACGGACTCAGATTTCGACGAAATCAGTTTCGTTAGAACCGTATCGCTAAATTATTGTACGGTGGTGAATTGCGTGGAAAACCGATATCATATGTGACCATGGTAGCCGTAAACGCCCGTTCAATTTCTATAGCGCGTATTAAAATAAATAAAAGGATATTTGGCATAACTTGAGCAGACAATCGAATTAGGTCGCGAAACCAGTTCCCTTGAGTTCGTATCGTCGATTAGAGTCAGGATAAGTATATAGTTTGTTATTTTTAGAGACCGGAAAATTTGGTGTTAAAAGGGGTATAGCGGTTCGAGGTAAAAATGGCCTACCGGGGCAACAGTCTCAGGATGCGACGAAAGTAGTGCCGTTGGGTTCGTATCGAAAAGTTATTGTCGATGTTCGCAGTTTCAAGTTGATTTGATTTATCTAGTGACTGTGGAAAAATTAAACGTGTGTTCATTTCTGGTTTCATAAAGGAAATTTTTTCATATGACCTCGGATTTCGACGAAACTTATCCCATTGAATCCGGAATATCGTTTTACATCAAGAACAGCATTTTTATCAGTAAACGAAAGTCGTTTGTGGTGGTTTCTGCGGGTTACTTTGCTTTTTGTGTTTTTCGTGGTCTACTCCACGTAGCACCTCCACTGGTTAAATCATCCCAATTTCTCTGCTTTGCGCCAATCCAGTACAATTCTTGGTTGCCAATTAATCAACCCGTGCCGACCAAGGTATTGAGTTGCTCACCCAAGTACAAGCTTTTATCAGCTATCCTGTATAGTAACTGTAACCCTATTCCCCTAAGACTTGGCACCCACGCTGTCTTCTTCATATAAAATGACTCTCGCTCCTTCTTTTCCTTTGTTTCTTTTTGCTTTCTGTAATGGCAAAACCAATTTGTTTCCCACCAAAAATAAAAACAAACAAACTCGTTAACAATCCTTAAATGCCGAACCCAGTCCCCAATGTTTCCTCTTGACGCGAGCTGTTGGGAGCGTCCAGGAGGCTCCGCATTTTATGGACGTCGTATTTTATGTTTTCTGGTAGTCTTCGGGTGACGTCAGTTAAAGGGCGGTGGTGGTGCAAGGTCTGGAAGGGGAGGTTGTATGATGAAGTAAAGTTAATAGGGGACTGACGTGGGGGTAGGTTGGGCTCGCAGATGGGTTCATGCATGAGAGGGGAGTTCAACGCGAGAAGGGAGGAGTGGTGTGTGCATGAATAAGAAACGTGAGGGCTAGGTTTTCGGGTGAAGGAGTAAACTGACGTTGGTGCTGGGTGATACGAGAAGTACTGGTGGCGGGTATGAGTGGCGTGGTTGGCACTGTGGTTTGGTGGAAGTACTGATGGACGTGGGGCGCTGAAAGCAGGCGAGAAGGATACCAGGAATTTCGGCCCAAACCATTGGTACTAATACGGTTAAAATTAATTAATGTTTAACTAAATGATATTTATATTTATTTAAAAGCCGTTGTATTCAAAACCGTGGTTACTAATGCATAGGTAGATATAAAGGAAATTAAAGAGGTGAAGGCCATCTTGTTCTGGAACCAGTTTGCCAGAATGAATTTTTATAAAAGCACGATTAAGGACTAAGATGGTCACCAGCACGAGAGGAACGGAACTGTCAGACGCTTTGCCTTAATAACAATGGGACACAATGCGCGATGCCGGGACTGTATGAATGAGATCTACGTTCTGGAACAGCAATAGACACGGTAGAATGCAGCTGGAAATTCCAATTAAATTAAACGCGAGTTTAATTTAATCAAATCAGTTGTTATTATAACAACGCAACTCAGGTGAGTTAAACTCACTCAGTTACCCTTTTTATATTTTATATAAATTGGGTATTTTTATTTTGTGTGCTCTGCTTGCTGATGGTTGCCTGTTTGCTAGTTATACCCTTGGTTGTTGATTTAACTGATGGAATTAAACTGTGTTTAATTTCGGTGAAATATCAAATCGTTATTTTTAACGATTGGTTCCAATAAAGGTAACTCACCTTGGTTGGTCACGTTTATTTATAAACGTGTTTAAATGGTTGCATTGTTTGAATTGCTTATGGTTGATGTTAAATGGTCATTATTTAATCAGTTAAACAAAAACTGAACCGGCTGATTTGAGATAACCATTTGAATGCAGAGAAGAACAGGTTGGAGGGACCCAACCGGATCCCTCAAACGTATTACTTATTTTCATATCATCATATATGAACTGACCTGTTTGTGTGATTGATTTGATGGTTGATTTTTGATTTAATATTCAACATCTGTTTGGTTTAAACCAATGGGCGATATTGGTTAAGTGTTTGGCAGAGTATGGCCTTTAAAACCAATCGAGTTATAGATATTGATTTACCGTCAGGTAAATCGATAGAGTTGAGGTTATAAAATTTATTTTATAACCAGAGTTAGATTTGAATTATATTATTTGAATAAAAGTTATTTAAGAAAAATAAATAAATAAATATTTTTATTTGTTTAAGACTTTGATTTGTTATGAATTTATTTTGCAAAGCAAATGCTGATGTTAATCAGATTTACCAGTTGAAGAATAAGAAATGAATTAAATGGTTAAACCTTGGAAAATTGTTTTGTAAAGAAAAATTAGAATCTATTTAATTAATTATATTTTTAATTAATTTAAAGCGAGGATTGTTGAGATCGGTTAATGAGATAATCAAGTTTTTGAGTTAATTAACTCGACCGGTTGGAATTAGAATTGTTTATCAAGTTAATGTGTTTTGACTCAAATAGTTAAACGAATATTGTTTGAATTTAAATAAGGATTTGAAAGGGATTAATATTTAATTCAGTTAATAAAGGGATTAACTACTAAAGTAGTAAATGTTTGAAATAAGTTATTATTTTAATGATAATTTTAGGAAGATATTTTTAAATGGGAATTCATTTAAAAGGTTACCGAATGTGAGATGCAAGCCAATTGAATGATGAAAGGAAATAAACGTACTCAATTATCTGAATTAAGTGAAAGGAGATTACGATAAAAAGGGTTTATTATAAACCAGAGATTTTAAGTGAGATTTAAAGTGTAAAGCGTGAACTTTACATTAACGTTACTTGAAAACGAGATCAAGTAAAAATGAGAAGTTTAAATGAGATTTCAAAATGGGAAATTGAATATAGTTATTTGAGATAGAATTAGCCAAACATAATTTTTCGGCTAAGTTGCCATTTCGTACGACTGCTAGCGTAATTCGCAGGGCTGCAGATAGCCTACGGCGGTCGGATGTTTCCTGAGGGAATCAGGCGTAACCATTGTGATCGCTGTGATCTAGAGTCAAGCGAATGGAGAGGAGACGAATGTTAATTAATCAATTAGAGTTATTCAAATCTCGTATTTTTGAATATTTAAAAGAATTGGAAGTTTCAATTTAACAAAAAGGAAATCAGTTTGTTAAAGGCCAAGTGATGCTGAATACTTAACCAGTGAACTCATTGGAGTGTCATGTTTGAAACACTGTATATTTTGATAGTTAAAACACCGACTATCAAATCTGACCAATACGATTGTTGGTATGGAAAGACCGGGATCGAATTTATATTCGAAAACCATTCTGACCAACAAATACGTGAAGATCTCAGAAGATGATCGAGATGGAGCATTGAAGACCGTGGATCTTCATAAACGGAAGAACCACTAATGTTCTCTGCCTGGCAAGCAGAGATAAGCTGTGATTCTGTCGTGGTTGGAATCGACGGATTGCAAGGACTTCTCGCTACTGATCCATGGGGTGATTCCTATATGGATGCGGTAGGAGAGTGCCTTCGGTTCATCCTGTGCCTGGATGACGTATATGGACGAGTGCCTGACAGAGTATTTCCAAAGGGTCACGTACGTTGATTTCTTCAAACGTACGATAGTTGTTGGCAGGGAATTGCCATTCTCTAGCTTTCAGCTAGAGTATTTTTGTGGACGTCAATTAGTGATATCTGACGGATCTGACGATGTGGCATTCAGAGTAAATGGCGACCAGATGTCAAGAGTTAATTCTGGCCTCAAGCCTCATCAACCGGGAAATGAAAAAAATCGGGCAGGCAGCATGGCTATGTGGGTCGCTCCCATTAGGGTGTATAATCACCTATCTAGAGGAAATCCTATTTGCTTCTTAAATCTATGTTTCGATGCTGTCCCTTGTCGGGAGACGGTTGCTGATCCCAACCGTCGGTGATATACATTCGATACACTCAAGCGAAATGAGTGGTCGGTCATGTGAGGGCCGGGTTGCAAGAAGTTCTTGTTGAACCCAGTGTATTCGTCTCTAGAGATACACTCTCGGAAGGTGGACCCATACCTTGTCAAGTCGGGATCCGATCTCCAATAAGCGCCTGCGGGTTTTGATTGTATACTATATATGTGGAGCGTGAGATGCAAGCGTTCCACTAGATGCTATTTACTTGTATTTAGACATTATTATAATATCAGAAAAGATATTGATTTCAAAAGTGTTTTGGGTTATCGTAAGGTAAAAACCGTCCGTGTTTATGTGTGGATTTGGTCTTACGATTATCCTTTTCTTTTGAAAAGATTTTGAACTTTAAAATCATGATTGGATGATTCACCCTTATTACTGTGCGAGTTTATCTCACTCTGGTTCACCAGACTGACCCGGTGTTTTGTAAATGCTCGGGTTAGGCCGGGTTGTACAGGTTCAGGTTATCGACTGCTGTGAAGAGACGAGCTGGAAGAGTCCAGACGTATGATGTTATTACTATTCCGCTGTGTGTTATATGAGGACAGATTAGTATCACTGTCCAGATGTGTACTCTGATATTGTAAGTATTTCAAAAGCTTTCAATAAAGATTTACTTCTGTATTATATTTTGTTCCGCTGCGATGTGAGACTCTGGGTTGTGTTGTTTCTTCTTCTTCTATTCTAATATTTCTTTCTTTCTTATCTCACCCTCTAACTTCTTTCTATTAATGATCTGGAATGTTCGATGTCTGAATGGTCAACATGATAGTTTGATGTTGATTTTCGGAGTCGAAAATCCCGGTTCGTTACATTATTTATATCTGTATTTTAATATTCTGTGTCTATTTACCTATAACGCTTCACGAAACTTAATGCATTCCCCTTGTGAGTGACATTAATGGACGTGGGTGTCACAATTTCCATTTGACATCCAATTTTCACTTTGAAACTAAATTTTCCTTTTTTAAATCTAGAAATCCCTTTTAATGATAATTTTAAATATCGATTATCTAGGGCCAATGATATTCAAACATCCGAATACGCAATCATCAATTCAATTCAACACATCAAACATATATAAATATGTAAAAAGCAATAAATAAATTTTGAGGAATCTAGTTGGATCCCTCCAACCTGTTTCCCTGCATCCACTATTGTTAGACAACATAAATAATACCAATCCTTCTTCAAGCAGGATATCGTGGTGTAGAAGATCATCAACTCAATATATCGTAGGGTGATAGGGTCATCCGCTAATGGCACTACAAGAAATATCCAATATATATATACACACAAACACACACACAATCACAAAGCCTAAATATAACTAATGTATATAATAGCCATAATTTATCAATAAACAACAATTCAACCAACAAACAACATACAAATATTTGTATTTAATAAAAATTCGATAATAATAAATTACAATCGAACCAGAGTAACGAGAGAGTGAGTTTACTCACCTTGATTTTTATTTGTCGAATATCTCGTTAAATGTCATATCTTCGCGGCTATGAATCTACTTAAATTACCTCGAATGAACTTATACCTATATATATATATTTATTTAATTTAAACTACAAAATTTACCTCTTCTCCATTTAATTACCACTCAATTCATGCTGCCCCAAATATCTTCTCGATTGTGATACATTTGAATGGTCTGCTTGTAAACATTCGAACCCCGACAACACTGCAACAATACCCAAATGCCTCGAAATCCACAACACTCACTATCCAGACTTATCCTTGCCTGCATCCAAATCTTAAAAAAACCCAGACCCATTCCTTAAATAAAAACATAGGTAGAACTCCCTTATACTTCCCCAGTTCATCACCGTTAACTTCCCATCTAGTCACGTTCTTCTCAAAATAAGACAGTGTAGAAAATTTAATCGAAATGTTCTGTCATCGGGCTTCCCCCAAAATCCACCATTGAACCCTTAATTGCCCTCATTGCTCAGTCATCACAGTTAACCTATCATATCTTGATAGCCCCTATTGAACCAACAACACCCTCCCTTCGCAACCCATCAACCCTAATATCGATCGATATTAGTTTGATCGAAACCCTACAAATTCCTTCAGTTCACTTGCCTTGCCTCACTCATCAACATATCACAGTCACTTCTACCTTCGACATATATCTACACTCCATCGTGCCCAAATTGCGAACTCTAGGCCACGCGATCGAAGACTTCGACTTGCTGGCATTGTTTCAAATCTCGCAAATATTGCCCAATATCTCGTCCAAGATCTCATTTTGGGATCCTTCCGAAACGAAACAACAAATATCACTCTAACTCTCCTTTCGAATATATTGCCTAAGATATTGCAATATCGAACGAGGCAAAAGACTAGAATATCATCCGAGATCTTAGTTTTTTGGGTTAAAATTTAAATATGTGCCTGAACCTGAACTAGAAAAATAATTAAAAAACTTAATTCTAAAATATTTTACATTTTGCATGTTAAATTACCATATTGTATGTTCATATATGTTCTACAGTGCTTATGATTTACATATTCGATTTTTTTACATGCATGTTACCTATGAAATTACGTATTTTATGGTCTATTTATGTTGAATTTTTTTTAATGTTTTGGATCATTTTAGTGTTTTATGTCTAACAATATTTCTATTTTAAGCGTATTACGATTTGAAGTATGAATTATCATTCACAAAATAAAGAATAATAAAGTTATTTTACAATTCAAGTTTAAGTTACTATGTTTTTAATAGCATCCATAAAAATCATTTTGTAACAGTGTCATTTTTAACATATCATGTACCCCGAGATTATTCCGATATGAACTTTCAGATCGAGATGGAAATCTAAGAAGAACTCCCGAATTAGACTTATCTCGTCTGCGGTCTTCCCTGGTATGAGAAAAAGTCTATAAAATCCCCAAGATGAAACACGATCGATATCTGATATTTAAAATCTTACTTGCAGGAACGATCAAAGTTTCGATTTCATGGAGGTAAAGGAGGGCGACATTCATTTTGATTTCTAGAATAAAGAAGGAAAAAAAACTAAAGCCTTGGTTTGATTTTGTTCGTAGAGAAAAGGAATGAAGAAATGGAAGAATAAAAAGGGAATAAAGGATGCACGTGATATTTATAAACGACGAAGAAACCAATTATACACCTCAATTTAATTCATGCTACCTTAAGTACAAACATCTTTAAATTGATTTTATTTTTCTATTTAATACGATTTGATTTCGATCATATCCACTAAAAATATCTCGGGGTTCCAAACTTGATATCACACACCCCTATTTTAACGTAACGAGTGACATTCCAATGTTATAATGCTAGTTTGTACTCAACAGAATAAATTCTAAATTTTAATCTGAATGTATATATATAAAATAACCATATTAAATTGATATAATATAATTTAAATTCAAAAATAGTCAATTCATCGATAATAAATTATTATTATCGTATATGTTTCGAAAAGAATTTATATTGATCATCTGAATCATTTCGATTCAGTTTTAACCTCAAATTCAAATATATTTCATTTTTATATCACGTTAATTCGATATATTCCAAATTAAATCGTAAATGGCTATTAAATCGATAACATCCATATAAAAATTCATTTACTATAACAGTTCAGCATTTAAAATAAATTTAAATGTTTAAAATTAGATGACTAAAATTCCGAGACGTTACATTCCTTCCCCCTTGAAAGAATTTCATCCACGAAATTATAAGGCAGAAGAAATGCTACACACCCGTTAACCTTTCAAAAACCCATTTTGTTATAACTCAGTATTTCATATTCTATAACCCAAGTCCCATTCAACTTTAAGTTTTCGTGGAAATATTTAATTTACTAGAAAATCATCTATTTTATCTTTATAAAAATTCCAAATCCAAAATTTTGAAACAATTTTTTACTCCCTAAATTTTGGAATTTTTTTGGCAGAGTCTCCCCTGTACGGAGGACCTTTTGCAATATATCACAAGAGAGAAAAAGGTATACATCGACCCATCTGGTCAAAAAACAGTTCATATATCCAAATTTGATATTTTGCGTAGGCGTATCTTATATAATTGTTTAATAAGCACGTTTGTGTAGCATAGAAGCAATCTACATATCCAAAATTAAACTAGGTAGCTCCATGTAACCGTACTTACTCAACTTAAATTCATAAGTTCATGTACATGCAATTCAATATATTTTATTTACTAACAAGCGAAAAACATATGAATTTCAACCTAAACATGCATGTACATATTATTCATATACAAATTTCCATAAGTTTTGTCCATAACCACAAGTTTCCAATACTCGATTACTTGTTTCAATTCATTTATATAACATTTTAATTCAATCAAAGGGTTTTGGATACCCATTTACATGAGATCTATTTATATTTCATTTGTATTGAATTTATACCACACATAATATATGTTTACATTTCAAATTAATTCCAAATCAATTTATTGATTTCAATCCATTTAACTTGCTTAAGTTTAATTTATATTTCAGAATTCATATTCTCGGGTTTTTATTTCAATCTCTTTTGAAATCATATAAATACATATATTTATTTCCATCTCAAATTCAAAACATTTGAACTTTTCCCAAATAACTTGTTTTCTCAAATAATTTCCTTTGGAAATTTTACCATGGTAGCAATCCATCACTTAGAAACTTGAAAATGAACACCGATGATGTACGGATCATCATCGGAATTATTTTCCAGCAATTGAAGTGAGCTCAGTGCTTTATCACTTTCAAAATCCGTTCATAATGATTTTTTATTCAAAAATTCGTCCAAAACGAAGCTATGTTATTTTAATATACTTTGGAAAAATATTTTTTAATTTTTCGGGATTTAAATTCCAATTATGGTTTTAATTCAATTCAATTTTATCTCATTTGTATATATTATTCATATACATATTCTATTTGATTAAATATAGCCATCCCAATTTGATGATCCCATAATAGCAACCAACTCATCCATATTATGTCGACCTATAAACAATATTAAAAATCCATCCAAAATAATTCTAGAAAATTATTCTTTTTTATATCAAAATATAATTTTGGGTAAAATTATTTCATCTACCCACTTTAAATAATATTTTGTCGAATTGTTCTATTCAAGTGTTTAGAAACTCCTATCGATGTCATAACGTCTTACGATTCGACTAGAATTCATAAGCCACTCAACGGACAATATAAAACAATTTTTATATCAACTTACAAATACGCTCTCTCGTATATATACAATCAAACCATTCTTGGGTAATACTGACCCTATCTCTAATGAGTAAACCCCCACCAAAGCCTAAGTGTTCGCTCAACCTAAGCTTTGATACCAACTGTAAAGGCCCGAAAATCCCTACTATCTGAGTTGACTGATACAACACACATCCAACCCAAATTGCATAGAAATACGAATCATTAGGGGAATTAAAAAGAAACAAATAGAAGATACCACAAAGAGAACATCAGAACCTCCCAGCGGAACGAACAAAATATATTATATAACATAACCTTTTGAATACAAAATTTTGTATCATATATACATACCAATATAATAGTACAACACAACATTTGAAACAATAGAAATAATTCTAAATAACTAACAGTGAAGCCTCCTGCTTCAAGCTCCTCTAAGTTTATCTGTAAAAGCCTGAAATACTTGACTGCCCATACAAATTTGGGCACCCAAGAGTTTAGGGTAAAGCAAACAAAATAAACTCTAGGTCGGTCATGGGACTAGTGTGAGTAAACTTCAACCATACTGTTTAACTTTGTAAACCTTTTTTAAAGAAAAGGATAATAGTAAGACCAGCCCACACATAAACATGGATGGTTCTACCTTTTTATAACCCAAAAAAATTTTGGTATTAAAATCCAGTGATATTATAATAATGTCTAATCAAATAAATAACCATCCAGCATAACGCTTGCATCTCACGCTCCATATACACAGTATGAAATCAAAAACCATAGGGCGCTTATTGGAGATTGAATTCCAACCATGACAAGATAAGGGACCACCTTCCGATCAATGTACTCTAGAGGTGATACAATTGGGTTCAACAAGAACATCTTGCAAACCGGCGACACATGACCAGTCACTCATTTAGCTTGAGTGGAACAAATGTATTATCACCCACAGTTGTCGGCCATCAACCGTAATCCGTAAGATATATAATCGAAAGAAGAACTAATGGATTTTCTTTAGGTCGATGACAATACACCATGCTTGGGTATCACCCAACTGCCATGTTGCCTGCTCGATTTTCACCATTTCCCAGTTGTAAGGCTTGAGGCTACGTTTATCTTTTTGGAACAGCACACAACAATTTACTTTGAATTCCACATCATCAAACCTTAAAATCACTAGTTGATCTTCCTAAAAATATTATGGGTATAAAAAGCTAAAAGAAACGTATTCCTCTGCCACCAAACGTAATATCTCAAAAGTTCGTCTTATGTGATCTGTTAGGCATACTCTGTTAGACATTCGTCCATACAAATTGTCCTGGGACTGGACAATCCAAAGCCACTATCATGTAAATAGAACAACCCTTGCTTCATCTTCGATTATCTTCAAATAGTCTAATTCGCAATCCCTATTCCTATACATAGTGGTTTATAGATAACAAATCCAACTGGTCTCTCCATATTGACAATGATGGTAAAAAACTTCGATAGCCCTTTTTTTAACTGCCAATGAAAAAAAACATCCTTCCAAATTTCTAACATCAAACAATCACTAGACCTTTTAATATTTAATTAATTCGTTTCCTTATCGAGTTCTCTATATTGATTTCTAGTTACCAAATTTCTTAAAAATATTCTAAACCCTTAAATTTCCAGAAATTTTCGCCAAAGTGTCCTTTGTACGGCTCAATCGGTACAATTACAACTTGCCCCTCTAGGCCCTTTCCATTCAAAAAGAATATCAAAAAGCCAAGAAACATGCCGAAAAGGCTCATAAAATCTCATATGAAAATTCTAAACACGAACCTTTTTGTCAGGCACTTAAATTATAATCTTTATACTCTCTTCCCACTCTTCATCCCATGCCACATGAACCTTTTTGTCAAGCACTTAAACTATAGTCTGTGTACTCTCTTCCTACTCTTCATCCCATGCCAATCTATCATATATTCAACCATTCATAGTTTATTTCAAATCAACATAACACCTTTTACTTTCCATTCGCTAATTAATTTTCTAATTAGCTACTTTGCTTAATCTGCTTTTAATTTGAACATATCACGTTCCAATCTATTTGTATTTACAAATAAAACTCAAACTACTAGCATGCCTCAAATTCTAATCCAAGTTTCATATTTGAATACCAGTTTCAATTAACAAACTCCATTCACTTGAACTAAATTAAGTTCGATCCAAAAAAAACTCTATTAACTAATTTCTTTTTGAATTAGTTAACTTCATTCAATAATTAAAAATCTGATTTTTATTCCAAAGTCAATCCATTTACTCCATTTTAATTCAAATTTGTTTTATAAATCAAATCCAGATTTTTCTAATTGAAAATTCAGATTTTTCTCTAAAAATCCCTTTAAATAATTAATTAAATCATTAATGTTTTTAAATGATTTTGCATCGACTTTACTGAAATTTGATTTTGACATAACTCAACACCTATAAGACGAAATCCAAACTTTTCTCTTCCATTAGAAAATTATTATTCAATAGGCTCAAACGTTTCTGGTTTCAACAAATTCCGCTTTATACCAAGTTCTATATACTCAAATGAAGTTCGGAACGTCCAATTACGAACTATCACGCAACGGCGAGTTCGTTTTAATTAAATTTATGTATAAACCTTTAAAACTTCATTTATTAAATAAATTTCAACTCCATTTTCAATATTTTAAAATAACTCAAGGCTGTTATTCAAATCTGACTTAACAATCCCGATTGTTCAAACTTGTCGATTATTTTATTCCACATTCATAACTCGGTTATGATCAAAACTAAAATTCTATATTCATTTAAAATCCATCTGGAGTTAAATTATTTATAAAATTCGATATAATCGATTTCCAATTATAAATTCCTTTTATGGAATAATAAATTAATTCAGCATCATTTACCATTACAAACTAATATCATCCCTTGATAATAGTGAAGTCATTCAAGTTAGGGTATTTTATTTACCTCTCAGACCTTGACCGACAACATTCTTTTCTTGATATAGATAAAGTGTGTAATACAAAAACTCGATTTAAATCTCACCTTTTATTCCATTACTTACATTTGGAAATCTATTTCCAAATTACTCAATGAAAAATTATTTCATCACATTTATAAACATTGTTTATGAATTAACTTCCTTGTTAACACAAACTTCTATTTTGATAATCTATTTGAAACTCGATTCCTATTTTGGAATAGTTTATTTTTATAACTTATATATACACACACAAAATTTATTTTATTTTTAATTCCATATTCTAGTTTCTATTAAATAAAATTCTAATATCCCTTCTTGAAATAATTTGTTTTTATAAATTCGACATAGTCGAATTCCAATCACAAATCCATATGGATTTTATCACATTCAGTTTATATTCTGAACATCGGAATAAATTTCATTGTTTCCTTATCTGAAATGATTTCAAATTGTAAGTCCCCTTTTTGAATTAGCACTTGGATTTAAATTTACAAATTATCCAATGAAAATTCCTCTCTTTTATTTATAAACATCGTTTATAAATTTTGCTTCTTGTTTTAAATATTAAAACAAATTTCTATTTCAATTTCCATTTGGAATCCAGTTTTCACTTTGAAAATAATTTTTCCTTTTTAAACCTAGAAATCCCTTTTTATGATATTTTAAAATATTGATTATCTTGAGCCAGTGATATTCAAACATCCAAATACGCATCATCAATTCAATTCAAGACATCAAACATACATAAATATGTAACCAACAATAAATAAATTTTAAGGAATCTAGTTGGATCCCTCCAACCAGTTTCCATACGTATACAAATGTTAGACAACAAAAATAATACCAATCTCGCTTTAAGGCAGGAAAATGTGGTACAGAAGGTCATCCACTCAATATATCATGAGGCGATAAGGTCATCTGCTAATGGTATTGCGGGACATATCATATATATATATATATATATATATATATATATATATATATACATACATACATGCATACATACATATGCCACAATAACCAGTCTAAATATAACTAATGTATATAATAACCACAACTCATCAATAAACAACAATGCAACCAACCAACAAACAATATATAAATATTTATATTTAATAAAAATTCGATTATAATATATTATAACCTAACTAGAGAGCGAGTTTACTCGCCTTGATTTTTATTTGTCGAATAAATCTTTAAATGTTATATCTTCGCGGCTACAAATCTTCTTAAATTAGCCCGATTGAACTTATACCTGCGATTATTTATGTAATTCAACGGTTAAGCTACAATTAACTAACTTTATCTACTACTTTAATAAATAAATTATTCTATATTTATTTTTAATTTAAACTACAAATTTTATTCCATTGAATTTCCACTCAATTCATGCTGCCCCAAACAACTTCTCGACTGTGATACAATTGAATGGTCTGCCTTTAAACATTCAAACCCCGACAACACTGCAACAACATCCAATTGCCTCAAAATCCATAGCACTCAATGTCCAGACTTCTCCTTACCTGCACCCAAATCCTTAAAAAAAAGATCCATTCCTCAAATGAAAACAGAGGTCAAACTCCCTAATACTTCCCTAATTCATCACCATTAATTTCCCTTCTATTCACATTCTTCTCAAACTAAGGCCGTACATAAAATTTGATCGACGTGTGTTGTCATCGGCTGCCCCAAAAATCCACCATCGAACCCGTAACTGCCCTCATCGCTCAGTCATCACCGTTCTACTCTCGTACGCTGATCACCCCTTCTAAACCAGTAGCACCTTCCCTTCACAACCCCATCATCCCTAATGCCGATCGATATTAGTTTGATCGGAACCCCACAAATTTCCTTCAGTTTACATAACTTTCCTCACTCATCAACATACCACAGTCGCTTCTACCTCCGACATACATCTACGCTCCATCGCACCCAAATTGCAAACCCTAGGCCATGTGACCGAAGACTTCAACTTGCTGCAACGATCGAAGTTTCGACTTGACGGAGATAAAGGAGGGCGAAATTCATTTTGATTTCGAGAATAAAGTTGCAAAAAAACTGAAGCCTTGGTTTGATTCTGTTCGTAGAGACAAGCAATGAAGAAATAAAGGAATAAAAAGGGAATAAATAAGGCACACAATATTTATAAATGACGAAGAAACCAATCATAAACCTTAATTTAATTCATGCTACCTTAAGTACAAACATCTTTAAACTGATTCGATTTTTCTATTTAATACAATTTAACTTCGAGCTTATCCACTAAAAATATCTCAGGGTTCCTAACTTGAAATCACACACCCCTATTTTGATGTACCGATGTTCCAATGTTATAACACCATTTTGAACTCAACATAATAGATTCTAAAATTTAATCTGAACGTATAAATAAAATAACAATGTTAACTCGATATAATATAATTTAAATTATAAAATAATCAATTTCTCGATAATAAATTATTATTATCATATATATTCCAAGCACAATTTATATTGATCATCTTAATCATTTCGATTCCGTTTTAACCTCGAATTCAATTATATTTCATTTTTGTATTACGTTAATTCTATATATTCAAAATTAAATCATAAACGATTATTAAATCGATAACATCCATAAAATCGATTTATTAAACCAATTCAACATTTAAAATAAATTTAGATGTTTAAAATTAGACGATTAAAAATCCGGGACATTACAGAATTAATCACACATGATCAAAGAAGGAAAAAAATGTGGCCTAACGTGTTAATACACATTTGGGTTGACCTAAACTTGTGATGGTTGACCAAGAGGTCAACCCATGTATGGATTGAGTCAACCCATATGTCGACCTAAACAGGGTTTGGGTTGACCCATGTCAGGTAGAAGCTACGTATTTTCTTTTATTTGACGGTTTGGATTTTACTGTTTTAAATTGGACAGCCATGGCTAGTTTGGAATTGGACGGATATGGCTAGTTTGAACATATATAAATAAACCTATATTAATAGCCATCAAACTAATTTTCTGAGTAGATGGGAACGTCCTACAATTCTTTTCTCCTCCAATTCTTCAGAAATAGAAAATATTAGATTTAGGCTATCTGATTCAAGATTTGGAGGTAAAATTAGTTATAAATTAATGGTTTAGATGTCCAAATTCTTTGTTCGTGTAAGATAAATTTTTTTGAATCTAAATTTAAATAGTTTTTTCATTCGTCTTGGATTCGGATTTGTAAATCCATTAACAAGGCCAACTTGAAGAGTTGTGTTGCCCTAGGCAAACGCAACTAGCATTTTATATATGATTAGTATTCGAAATTGTAAAAGAATGTAAAAAAATTAAGCACTTGGGTGCTGCAGTTAGGACAGAACAATGGGAATAAAAAAACAAAATCTAACACGACTCAAACATTACACCTTAGCTTCATGAAATCTAGGCTAAACCAACCCGCCTAAAGGGATTCGTTGAAATTCTTATTGTGTGTATGTTTATATAAAATAAATTATTGCATAACTTGCACATCCTCTACCTCCTCGATAGTTGCCCTTCTAAGGGGGGTTGCCATATTCGCCAGCCTAGCTGGCCCAGTCCCAAAACTGGGCCTGTCCATGGATAATATAGTTTATAGATTCAAATAGGAAAGGCCACGGATAATAAATCTTAATCAAAATAAGATCCAAAACTTATAGAACTAATTCCAGGTGAGTGGATTTAAATTATTCTTTTTGATAGCGTTGTATATCATTGTTTGATTCTGGATAAATTGGTAAAATATTTTCACAGTCCTCTTTCCCCCTTTCTATGTCTGATTTTACAGTTTTACGTTGATTTTTGGTTATATCCAAAATATGTCCAGATCTAAAATAGTGGCATATATGTACGATTGATTTATGCTTCTAAATTTTGTAAGATTGATTATAATCCTTTTATTTTTCACGCGAGAAAATATGGTTTAGTTAGAATTATGAAAAAGTGAATTTGATAATTTGAGCTGAATGAACATGTAATGCAAAAATTGTAATGAAAAGGGAATTTGGGTTGAAAATAGGCAAGATAAGGCTGGTCGAATAACGATGACATAGGCTTACATGACACAATTAATATTATGTATAGTAAGTTTGTATTTGAGTAGTAAATCTGAAATTTCCCATATTTATTTGTTGAAATTTCAATTTAGATTTAAAAGTGAATGAATATAGAAATTGTTGGGATTGAACGGAAAAGATGTATAAGCCCAATTGCATCCAAATTTACTATAGTTATGCCAAATTGGGAATATAAATTGACAATAAGAATTAATGGATACCGACTAAAATAGGAAGTTAAAAATAGCCTTGATTTGATTGGTTAAGAAAGGGGATATATTTCCATAGTTTGGTTTGTAAGAAAAATGGAAAACATAATTGTAAGTATAAAAATAAATAAAGATGTGGGTTAGTGGGAAATAGGTATTTAATTGTATTGCACATTATCCAGTAATCTAAAAATAATTGGAAAGAATAACTTACAATTATAGGTTTCTATTGTTGCAATTACCTTATGCTATGAAAATAGATTCTTGTGTAATTTTAAATAACCAATTAAATAGGAACATGCATAACTTCCTAAAGGATGAATTTACAAAGGCGGAAAGGAAAAAGGTAGAATAAACTAAAAGATGATAAGTAAAGAAAGGAAACAAGAAATCAAGTTAAACATTTGATACCTAGAAATAACGTAACCTATTATGATAATTATATGGATACATAAATAAATCATAATAAATAGTTTTGATATATGCGAAAGCCAAATTATAACATGAAGGTTATTATTAAAAGTGAAAAGAAGGCTTATTATAAGAAAATTTATAATTGTGAATTTAGTTTAGTAAGCATAATTCTATGAACATGGTTCTATGGTGAAAGTAATATTATAACATAAGAGTTATAATTAATAGTGAAAAGAGTAAGAAGGGCTTGTTATAAACAAACTTACATTTGTGAACTATGTTAAATGAGCGTAGTGGTCCGTTCTGCCGGCGAAGGCTAATTAGGGAAAATAAGTGGCCAATGAAGCAAATGAATAAAATGCATAATTTAAGATTAGACATAGGGTCTTACAGAACAGAGGGATGTGTTTGGATAAGTGTAACAAGCCGAACTCTGACAGACCGATTTTTTTTTCAAAATTCTAAGCTATCGAAACTCATGTTTGTTTTCTCCGGTATCCTGCATAAATGATATAAAATATGTCAGATCTCAGAAAAATATCTCACAATAGATTGGATAAAATATAATATAATCAAAGTATAGACTTACTGTATTAATCATACCGCGTAACCAGTATCCAAAGCTATTATGTCTCTGTCACAAATCAAATCTGTGAGTATGTTATGAGGAGGGGGTTAGAACACAAGTTCTGGTGACTGGATTTGAACTATACAGTTTGGATTATCCTACATATACCACTCAATCACATTTTCTTATTTATTAGGTTACTTTGGTTAACAGCACTCAAGACTTACACACACGTCGTACCTATTTACTTCCCAATGGTTTAACCTAATACAGTATATATTTAGCTACCCCTAAAATTGAGATACACCCCATGATACCCCAGTCGCATGGTCTCCACTATAATGCAATAGAAATGAACACAGTCCCTCATCCTACGCCGGAGTGACGTACGGATCTCTACATAACAATGCTACGTTCCACATATATCTGTCATTACTATGCTACGTAAGTGTATGGACTACCACCTTCGATCGAATCAGATTCCATACCAGAGCAATACCCTCAAGTCTATGATACACCACCCAGAGAAGACATGCATGTATCTAGACTTTCCCACGTACGTATCGTTAATCGTATTCGATGCATTAACTGCACATAATGTGCATCATGTTCCGTGGCAGGGCTATACAGGAAACACGAAACTCAGTTGGGAGCTTTTCCATACCTGTACGGGTCCGCCTTTAAGAGCCTCAAAGATATAGATATCCCTCGGGTCTATTTTTCATGGTGATTATGGCCCCACCTCAGCTCCTCCCTCAACTAGTAAAGACTACAAGAGCTAAGCGACTTGCCCCTAAAAAATAATCTAAACATCCAGTTGGCGTCTCCCCTCAGCCACCGTACCTCGATAGTGAAAGGTGAATGGTCTATCGGATTTAGCTGTAGTCTTTTCGCATCCCGCTAGCTGCAGATGATGGGTACCCGACGATCTACTATCTTTGTTGGTCCTGACCTCGCCTCCCATTGAGGCAGTCGGTGAATCACCCCAGTGTCACCATGTCACAGCATTCTGACTGCAAAGCTACTTTTGCAGTCAATGCACACCCGCCTGATAGTAACGCGCAGACCCAACCTCCTACAGCATAGCCTAAACATCTGCCCCTGCACAAAGGACTACCAGGAGCACCTTACGTATCTCAAGAAACCTCGTGCTTAGCCTTCCAGTCCTTCGGAGTAGGTAGAGTAATCAGATGAACGTGTGCTACCCTCATGCCTTATAACACCACGATGATCTACCCCGTTGGGTTATTCACCCTCAAATGTGCGAACTGGTCCAAGCACCTCATTTTAATATTTTATTAGACCCTATGTCTAAACATTCTTTTATGCGCTTGCTTTACCTCATTAGGTTTCATTTAACTTGGTTATTCCCATTCATATTAACTTCTTATTCAAATTACCAAGTTAACTTAACCCATTTAAGTTTATTGATAAGCCCACAACATGTTATTCTCTAGATTGTGATCCAAGGTCTGTGAAGCGACCTGAACTTCCCCGGTCTCCGAAGAGATGAGAAAGAACGAATTACTGTGAGGACAAGACAGATCAGAATGCAGACAAAAGGACATTTCATTGCTTATTCGCAACAATGCATCAGATTACAAGAATATACAGAGTATAAACGAATATTACACAGAAATAACAGAGATTTAAATTACATTTAAATACATAGCAGCGGAAAATAATACAATACACAACTAGAATGAGATATACGGATACAAAGCCTTCCGGATATCGTTCCAGCTGTAAACCAGGATCCTGTGAATATAAATCTGCAAAACCAAAACTACTAGCTGCCCGTGTCAAAATAAGGGCACCCAGAGTTTAGGTTAAAACAATAAACTCCAGGTCAGTCATGTGACTGGTGTGAGAACTAAAACAGTTATTAATCTTTATTTTAAATCATTAGGTAAATCAAGGGACCACGCCGTATAACACGGAACGGGTTTCCTCCCAAGAATACCAGTGCATAAACAAACAGCGCAATGCTAAATAAAGAAAAATGAAGCTGTTATAAGACCCAGGTCCTATCACACAATGCAACGCAAGCCGGGGGATAGGGTTTTCCCTTATAACAGCCAAAGAATGCTTGATACGTTTAAAACAAATCATTTGATACTACTATAAGTGTAAAGTGTCAAAACAATTTCAAATCATAAATATCAATCATAGGCGGCATGGGTACCATATATCATGTCGCCATATATAGGTTTGCAAATAAAACTGCAAATGTCACGTATTTGGAAATTGGATTTCCCTCTATGAACCGAGGCAAAAGATAGTCCTCAACCGATTCGAGACGCTCAAGCCCGTGTCTCAGGATCAGAGCTCGAGTGACCCTTGGAGCGACAGGGCCGGTCCACCGATGTGGATTAAAATGCCTGAACACTGCGTTTCCCCAACCTTTGGGGTGTCAATGAGCCAACAAATGACTCCATCGGACCCGGATCGTCCGATCAAACCGAGGCGCCTCGCAACAGCAACAACCACACAGGTGAAAAGTATATAAATGTCAGGGCTGGTAGGTCACTGACACCACCCTAGCTAGAAAGAAACGCATGCCCTCCATGAGGTCCTCTCCCGTTTTTGGTTCACAACCGGGGTGCGAGACTCGCGAATTCACGTTACACAAAGCTGTGCCACACAGGCTGTGCTTTGATCATCACCACAAGACTTTGCTTTTCAACAGAAGCCACGATCCATTGCCACTTAGGCATGCCACACAGGCAATTCACTCCATGCGTTTGATATCCATCAATATATAACCCCTGAGCTCGTACGTCTCAGAGAAGGGCGTTAAGCAAGAGAATAAATTCTCCGCCGCCAAACAGATATATATTTAATAGAGATCAATCACACGGACTAAAATCCAATGTCAGACACACAGTCCATTTACAAGTCCGTTCTGGGTCTGAACGAAATCGGAGGCACCTAGTACCCCGCATATCCATCGATCTCCAAGTACATCTGGACGATCACCAACTGTTTCCATCTTCTTGGGTGTACAGCCCAATCAAGATCATCAGTAATTATCCAAACGACGTTAAGACTTCTGGTCTTCGACCACCGTCTTCATCTTCGACACCACGTCGAATCAGTTATTCAGAATGGGATAAACCCGATCTTTCTGAATAACTCGCAGATATATTATAAAAGTGTTACACAAACACAACATACGCCTCATTCCAATTCAGAATATTCTTTTATTCAAATATTCCTATACTTTGGGAAAAGTTCCCATTAATTTTATCCAAGATAAATTCTTTAAATTTATTCTTTAATCTCCTTTGAATATCAATTCAAACTAGTCGGGATTATCGAACCGCACCGAAGTAATCATTTATTTTATTTTCCCAATCCCAACCTATTCATCCCATGAAGTAAAACTGGTAGTACTTCATATCTAACACCACAGTGTTATCGGTAATTCAATTACCATTTCGCGTTCAAATCTAATTAAAGATTTAACTATCGCTTGGAGTAAAACTGGTGATACTCCATTCTCGATCTTTTCAATCTATTTAAAGATTCATTAAAACTCCACTTAGTTTTAATCTTTAACTGGGTTAAAGAATCAGTGTCATTTAAAACACGGTTCACGATAAACCCAAAATCACATTCATTAATTATCGGGTTAAAGAACGAGTGTTATTTAAAACACTGTTCACGATAAACCCAAAAATCAATATCAATTCAATTCCAATTAAATATCATTTAATTGGTACACTTCATTAAATCTAAATAAAAAGATTTAATCTTTTCTCAACTGGGCTCAAGAACAGTGTTAGTGAAGACACCATTCACGACAAACCCAAATCACATTCGATATTCAATACAAGGCTCTGAATAGAAAATATATCAGCTTATATTCAATATCAAATTCTACGACTAACAAATGTCGTATTGGAAATAACGATATAAATATATATCTTTCAAATTTCCATAACAACGCCTGTATAATCACGAATTCCAACATCGAAATACTCCGAAGACAATTTCGATTCAATTCCACTCCAATGCAATCATTGGATATTCTGGTTACTTTCAAAACCCTTTTTAAATTCAATTTATTTATTTAAAAATAAATAGAATTATATTTCTAGTTCAAAACTAGTTCATTTCGATAAAAATCTATTTTTATCTTTTCAAATATGGAGTTTTTCATCCCAATTTTTCCCAAATCATTTCTTATGATTTTACACAAATTATTACTATTTTTAATAATTTTATCAAGGCCCGTACAGTCGGTTTCCATCAATGGCCATCGAACTGCACTTACAGCGACCTTTTTCCAATTTGATTTGGACATAATTCCAAATCCAATAGTTAGATTTCAAATTTCTAATATTTGTTAGAAAGCTCTTTTCGATACGAACCCAACGGTTCCGATTTTAGGAGAATCCGACGGTCGGATTCCCGTAATGTCCGTTTGAAATAAATGGTCGAAATTTACGAACTGCCGCGGCGCGGCGCGTTCTATTCAGGCCATTATATTATATATATAATATATATAATATATATTTCGTCGATTTTCTATTCAAAACGAATTATATAAATAGTTTTAAAATTTGTTTCAAAATCTATTTCAACTTCCATTTCAATTCAAAGCAAAATTGAATTCTTCTTTATATATTCATTTCAAAATTCATTTCTATTCAATTCAAATTTCAATTCAATTTGAATTCATTTCAATTCACTTTCAATTCAATTCGAATTCGTTTTCAATTCAATTCGAAATCGTTTTCAATTCAATTCATTTCGAAATCGTTTTCAATTCAATTTATTTCGAAATCGTTTTCAATTCAATTCATTTCGAAATCGTTTTCAATTCAATTCGTTTCGAAATCGTTTTCAATTCAATTCGTTTCGAAATCGTTTTCAATTCAATTCGTTTCGAAATCGTTTTCAATTCAATTCCTTTCGAAATCGTTTTCAATTCAATTCATTTCAAAATAAATAAAATCGATATAAATATCGTTCACGTCAAAATGGCGTCAATCTAATCAACACGGCTTCATAAATTTCTATCACTTCGTTATTCTATTCAACAAATGAATATTTCCTTTTACACATGAACATATAAATTTTATTTCAACATATGAATATATATTTTACTTCAGCACCAGAATATATATATTTCTCCCAGCACATGAATATATATTTCTTTCAACACATGAATATTCTCAACACATGAGATTTTATTTTACTCAACACATGAGATTTTATTTTACTCAACACATGAGATTTTATTTTCTAAATTGGAATGAGGCCCAATCAATAACCATATAAAGTGATTTATATGGATTTTCATACAACACATGTATATAAACAATCATCCATCATCCAAAGTGCATCGCATAACTGTATAAGCATCAAATATAAATAATCGACGCTTAACACAGCCTGTCAACCCATCAATCGACATATAACTAACAATTGGGATTAGTGTACATCAATTTTCATCCCAACACCCGTGTGGGGTTTCAACCAATCAAACACAGAACATTATTTGTGCACTTTGGGTGATGTGTAAAAATTATCGTCCTAATCGATATCACAAAAATAGGCGAGCATAAACAAGTCGGCCGACTTGTAAATGGAAGTGTATTCCTATTTTTCACTATTCGATAAATTATTTTATTTATCGTAGTTATAGCTAAAAATAATATTTTAGCTATCTAAATTTTTCTAACACTTTTTAGAAAATTTCGGCGGTATAACGGCGCGATACTAGAAACGGGACAAGGCCTAGCCTTATCCCCGGTCTAGTGAAGGCCCACGCCATTCACACATCAATCCAAATCACCAAACAACCAAATTCAAATCAAATCATATAACTAATCTATGCAACCAAACAAACAAGTCCATGGTCTGTGGACGATTGTGTCGGGTGCTACTAAGCACCGTCTGCATCCTAGTATATATATAATTGGAAAAGAAAACGAAAGGTGAGAAATTCTCACAAATAGCTATCCAACTCCACGGCACTCCTAATGCAGGAAATCTTTACTGTTCTCGTCTCTTATCACTTTCTTTGCCCATAGCCACTACATATGTAAAAATCACATTTTTACTTCGTTATTCAATATATAAAAATCATATTTTTATTTCGAAGTTCAGTATATAAAAATCATATTTTTATTTCGAAGTTCAATATATAAAAATCATATTTTTATTTCGAAGTTCAATATATAAAAATCATATTTTTATTTCGAAGTTCAATATATAAAAATCATATTTTTATTTCACAAAAATCAAATCTTTTGATGTTTAAAAATCTAATCATTACCATAGTAAAAATCATATCTTTATAATTTAAAAATTGCTATTATATTTTCTAATCAAAAGTGTTATATATTTTCATATTTTAAGTAAACTAAATAAATTAAAATAAACACTCACCTTTCTTCTACAGGAGACTGTCGAACTCCGTAACAAGCTCCAGCCATGATCGAACAAAGTTCCAGAATAGGGTTGGATTTTATGGGCTGCCACTAGCCGCTAATCACCTATCCAAGAGCACCACGAAGTTCGCCTTCGAGAGCTCCACCAGCGGCTAGAGGAACGACGAACTCGGAGGCTCCAAGCGGTGCAAAATTTGAGGCGACAGGAAGAGAGGGGGTCGCGGTTCATTGGCGGCTGGAGCATCGAGGTTTTGGGGCCTGGTCTGGTGTCTCGATTTTGGGGAAGGGGGCACGCGGCTTCTAGTCGAGAAGGAGGAGAGAGAAAAGATCGGAGCATGGAGGGGGGTGCACGCCAGAGGGCGGCGGCGCCAGGGCACAGGCAGCGGCTTCCTCTTGGAGCGACGGGATTTTTGATTTTGGTCTGGGTTTTGGGTATCGGGTTTGTGAAAAGGGATGGGGGAGGAAAGGGATATATATTTTTTTATATTTAATTATTTTATTTTTCACCAAAAAGTAACTTTTTATTTCGAACTCGAAACGAGACCCACCGCCTATCGTCCATAGCTAATTACCCCCATTCCGAACACAATGGGATATGTATCGCAAGCTGAATCGACCGTTTCGATCAGTTTCCGTTGCATTTACATTTAAATCATTATATTGAATTTTAAACGTACATTTCAAATTACCGGGGTCACATAACAACTCTATAAATTGCAGAAAAATGTTTTCTAGCTTCCTATTGACGATACGGTCCTAACAAAACTAGTTTCGTCGAATTCTGAGACCGATAGAGGAATGGCCAATTTCCAGTCGATTAAAATCAACTGAAACTGGTCAAACGCGTTTTCCTTTGCCACGCTCACATATTGATTCGAAAAATTATGAAATTTGAAACCTAGCGATAACTTGACACCACGGACCCAACAAAACTGGTTTCGTCGAAATCCGAGGTCATTTGCAAAATGTCCATTTTTAAGGGCCTGAATTCCATAGCGACCATTTATTTCAACTGGACATATCTTTTGATTCCCGCTATGAAATCTTGATTTCCCGGATTCGTTGGAAAGATATTATCAAATAGATCCTATTATTTTTGGTTTCATTAAAATCCGGATTGTTTTGCACCCGGTACATTCAATTGAAGTTTGAAATCGAATTATCAAACTACCGCGCCATTTTCAATTCTATTTATAATTATATATAAATATTTATATTCTAACGACGACGCGTATAAAATATACGTTGAATTATATTTAAAATAATTCCCTCAACGATATTATTTAAAATAATTTATTTTAAATAATCAAAATTCGCTAAAATTGCCAAAATAAAAATTTTAAACTGGCCCAGAATTTGCGGGTTATTACAATCTCCCCCACTTAAAACTTTTCGTCCCCGAAAAGGAGCAAAGTCGAAAGTGGTTTGATTAATCAACACTACGTTCGATCTGGCTTCCCTTCTCTAACTTTTCAGTTTCCGAGAATTTTCAAAATTTCAAAATTTTGGCTAACACCCTAAATTTTTGAAAAATTTCGCCATAACCTCCCCTGCACCGGGAGCATCGGGGAATTTCAAATAGCTTCCCCGGTCCTTCAGATCTCAAAAAGAAAAACAAAAAGCCAAGCGGCTAGCCAAGCGGCTAGCCAATAGGCTCACAAAATCATCATCACCCAAACAAAACAGGAAATTATGTAGTAAACATGTACCTATTTGTCGGGCAAACAAATTTTATTCTCTGCTCTAGCCTCCTTGCTATGACCTGTTCAATGATATACATGCATATGCAAGCAAATGCGACCAATTTTCAATATAATTCAATATGTGATTCAATTAGGCAAAATGATTAAAATTTAGCAACCAAATAAACAAACAACACAAACATCAATCAATTAGTGAATTAACGTTTCAAATTCATAATTTTGATATATATACTGAAAATCTTGTTTTTGATGCCAAATCACAACAATGTATTCTAGCTATATTAGTTTTCGTTGTCACACCAGTCTAACGGAAATATATAGAAAATCACACCTTCGAAACTCGAACATAAATGTTGATGATGCGATCGCTATCATCAATATCATCTTCGGGCGACTAGAGTGCGATGCTATATCTATCCAATATATTAAAATTTCAAATACACGTGGATTAGACGTATACGCAAAATCTATATATACTGGATTGTCCACATCAATATAAATAAATAACCAAATACGTTTAAAACGATTTAAATTTCAAAACAAAATTGTTTTCATTTTCCAAAATATACTCTTCACACTCGTTCTAGGATACTACTGATCCTATCTCTAACGAGTCATTCTAATTGGATATTACTAATCCAATATCTGATGAATTCTTTCGTATGATTCTAATGTGTCTTGTTCTCTACTTTGTAAACCAAAGCTCTGATACCAAATGAAGCGACCCGAACTTCCCCGGTCTCCGAAGAGATGAGAAAGAACGAATTACTGTGAGGACAAGACAGATCAGAATGCAGACAAAAGGACATTTCATTGCTTATTCGCAACAATGCATCAGATTACAAGAATATACAGAGTATAAACGAATATTACACAGAAATAACAGAGATTTAAATTACATTTAAATACATAGCAGCGGAAAATAATACAATACACAGCTAGAATGAGATATACGGATACAAAGCCTTTCGGATATCGTTCCAGCTGTAAACCAGGATCCTGTGAATATAAATCTGCAAAACCAAAACTACTAGCTGCCCGTGTCAAAATAAGGGCACCCAGAGTTTAGGTTAAAACAATAAACTCCAGGTCAGTCATGTGACTGGTGTGAGAACTAAAACAGTTATTAATCTTTATTTTAAATCATTAGGTAAATCAAGGGACCACGCCGTATAACACGGAACGGGTTTCCTCCCAAGAATACCAGTGCATAAACAAACAGCGCAATGCTAAATAAAGAAATATGAAGCTGTTATAAGACCCAGGTCCTATCACACAATGCAACGCAAGCCGGGGGATAGGGTTTTCCCTTATAACAGCCAAAGAATGCTTGATACGTTTAAAACAAATCATTTGATACTACTATAAGTGTATAGTGTCAAAACAATTTCAAATCATAAATATCAATCATAGGCGGCATGGGTACCATATATCATGTCGCCATATATAGGTTTGCAAATAAAACCGCAAATGTCACGTATTTGGAAATTGGATTTCCCTCTATGAACCGAGGCAAAAGATAGTCCTCAACCGATTCGAGACGCTCTAGCCCGTGTCTCAGGATCAGAGCTCAAGTGACCCTTGGAGCGACAGGGCCGGTCCACCGATGTGGATTAAAATGCCTGAACACTGCGTTTCCCCACCCTTTGGGGTGTCAATGAGCCAACAAATGACTCCATCAGACCCGGATCGTCCGATCAAACCGAGGCGCCTCGCAACAGCAACAACCACACAGGTGAAAAGTATATAAATGTCAGGGCTGGTAGGTCACTGACACCACCCTAGCTAGAAAGAAACGCATGCCCTCCCTGAGGTCCTCTCCCGTTTTTGGTTCACAACCGGGGTGCGAGACTCGCGAATTCACGTTACACAAAGCTGTGCCGCACAGGCTGTGCTTTGATCATCACCACAAGACTTTGCTTTTCAACAGAAGCCTCGATCCATTGCCACTTAGGCATGCCACACAGGCAATTCACTCCATGCGTTTGATATCCATCAATATATAACCCCTGAGCTCGTACGTCTCAGAGAAGGGCGTTAAGCAAGAGAATAAATTCTCCGCCGCCAAACAGATATATATTTAATAGAGATCAATCACATAGACTAAAATCCAATGTCAGACACATAGTCCATTTACAAGTCCGTTCTGGGTCTGAACGAAACCGGAGGCACCTAGTACCCCGCATATCCATCGATCTCCAAGTACGTCTGGACGATCACCAACTGTTTCCATCTTCTTGGGTGTACAGCCCAATCAAGATCATCAGTAATTATCCAAACGACGTGAAGACTTCTGGTCTTCGACCACCGTCTTCATCTTCGACACCACGTCGAATCAGTTATTCAGAATGGGATAAACCCGGTCTTTCTGAATAACTCGCGTATATATTATAAAAGTGTTACACAAACACAACATACGCCTCATTCCAATTCAGAATATTCTTTTATTCAAATATTCCTATACTTTGGGAAAAGTTCCCATTAATTTTATCCAAGATAAATTCTTTAAATTTATTCTTTAATCTCCTTTGAATATCAATTCAAACTAGTCGGGATTATCGAACCACACCGAAGTAATCATTTATTTTATTTTCCCAATCCCAACCTATTCATCCCATGAAGTAAAACTGGTAGTACTTCATATCTAACACCACAGTGTTATCGGTAATTCAATTACCATTTCACGTTCAAATCTAATTAAAGATTTAACTATCGCTTGGAGTAAAACTGGTGATACTCCATTCTCGATCTTTTCAATCTATTTAAAGATTCATTAAAACTCCACTTAGTTTTAATCTTTAACTGGGTTAAAGAATCAGTGTCATTTAAAACACGGTTCACGATAAACCCAAAATCACATTCATTAATTATCGGGTTAAAGAACGAGTGTTATTTAAAACACTGTTCACGATAAACCCAAAAATCAATATCAATTCAATTCCAATTAAATATCATTTAATTGGTACACTTCATTAAATCTAAATAAAAAGATTTAATCTTTTCTCAACTGGGCTCAAGAACAGTGTTAGTGAAGACACCATTCACGACAAACCCAAATCACATTCGATATTCAATACAAGGCTCTGAATAGAAAATATATCAGCTTATATTCAATATCAAATTCTACGACTAACAAATGTCGTATTGGAAATAACGATATAAATATATATCTTTCAAATTTCCATAACAACACCTGTATAATCACGAATTCCAACATCGAAATACTCCGAAGACAATTTCGATTCAATTCCACTCCAATGCAATCATTGGATATTCTGGTTACTTTCAAAACCCTTTTTAAATTCAATTTATTTATTTAAAAATAAATAGAATTATATTTCTAGTTCAAAACTAGTTCATTCCGATAAAAATCTATTTTTATCTTTTCAAATATGGAGTTTTTCATCCCAATTTTTCCCAAATCATTTCTTATGATTCTACACAAATTATTACTATTTTTAATAATTTTATCAAGGCCCGTACAGTCGGTTTCCATCAATGGCCATCGAACTGCACTTACAGCGACCTTTTTCCAATTTGATTTGGACATAATTCCAAATCCAATCGTTAGATTTCAAATTTCTAATATTTGTTAGAAAGCTCTTTTCGATACGAACCCAACGGTTCCGGTTTTAGGAGAATCCGATGGTCGGATCTCCCGTAATGTCCGTCTGAAATAAATGGTCGAAATTTACTAACTGCCGCGGCGCGGCGCGTTCTATTCAGGCGATTATATTATATATATAATATATATAATATATATTTCGTCGATTTTCTATTCAAAACGAATTATATAAATAGTTTTAAAATTTGTTTCAAAATCTATTTCAACTTCCATTTCAGTTCAAAGCAAAATTGAATTCTTCTTTATATATTCGTTTCAAAATTCATTTCTATTCAATTCAAATTTCAATTCAATTTGAATTCATTTCAATTCACTTTCAATTCAATTCTATTTCGATTTCAATTCAATTCGAAATCGTTTTCAATTCAATTCATTTCGAAATCGTTTTCAATTCAATTTATTTCGAAATCGTTTTCAATTCAATTCGTTTCGAAATCGTTTTCAATTCAATTCGTTTCGAAATCGTTTTCAATTCAATTCGTTTCGAAATCGTTTTCAATTCAATTCATTTCGAAATCGTTTTCAATTCAATTCATTTCAAAATAAATCAAATCGATATAAATATCGTTCACGTCAAAATGGCGTCAATCTAATCAACACGGCTTCATAAATTTCTATCACTTCGTTATTCTATTCAACAAATGAATATTTCCTTTTACACATGAACATATATATATTTTATTTCAACATATGAATATATATTTTACTTCAACACCAGAATATATATATTTTTCCCAGCACATGAATATATATTTCTTTCAACACATGAATATTCTCAACACATGAGATTTTATTTTACTCAACACATGAGATTTTATTTTACTCAACACATGAGATTTTATTTTCTAAATTGGAATGAGGCCCAATCAATTACCATATAAAGTGATTTATATGGATTTTCATACAACACATGTATATAAACAATCATCCATCATCCATCATCCAAAGTGCATCGCATAACTGTATAAGCATCAAATATAAATAATTGACGCTTAACACAGCCTGTCAACCCATCGATCGACATATAACTAACAATTGGGATTAGTGTACATCAATTTTCATCCCAACACCCGTGTGGGGTTTCAACCAATCAAACACAGAACATTATTTGTGCACTTTGGGCGATGTGTAAAAATTATCGTCCTAATCGATATCACAAAAATAGGCGAGCATAAACAAGTCGGCCGACTTGTAAATGGAAGTGTATTCCTATTTTTCACTATTCGATAAATTATTTTATTTATCGTAGTTATAGCTAAAAATAATATTTTAGCTATCTAAATTTTTCTAACACTTTTTAGAAATTTTCGGCGGTATAACGGCGCGATACTAGAAACGGGACAAGGCCTAGCCTTATCCCCGGTCTAGTGAAGGCCCACGCCATTCACACATCAATCCAAATCACCAAACAACCAAATTCAAATCAAATCATATAACTAATCTATGCAACCAACCAAACAAGTCCATGGTCTGTGGACGATTGTGTCGGGTGCTACTAAGCACCGTCTGCATCCTAGTATATATATATATATATATATAATTGGAAAAGAAAACGAAAGGTGAGAAATTCTCACAAATAGCTATCCAACTCCACGGCACTCCTAATGCAGGAAATCTTCACTGTTCTCGTCTCTTATCACTTTCTTTGCCCGTAGCCACTACATATGTAAAAATCACATTTTTACTTCGTTATTCAATATATAAAAATCATATTTTTATTTCGAAGTTCAATATATAAAAATCATATTTTTATTTCGAAGTTCAATATATAAAAATCATATTTTTATTTCGAAGTTCAATATATAAAAATCATATTTTTATTTCGAAGTTCAATATATAAAAATCATATTTTTATTTCGAAGTTCAATATATAAAAATCATATTTTTATTTCGAAGTTCAATATATAAAAATCATATTTTTATTTCACAAAAATCAAATCTTTTGATGTTTAAAAATCTAATCTTTACCATAGTAAAAATCATATCTTTATAATTTAAAAATTGCTATTATATTTTCTAATCAAAAGTGTTATATATTTTCATATTTTAAGTAAACTAAATAAATTAAAATAAACACTCACCTTTCTTCTACAGGAGACTGTCGAACTCCGTAACAAGCTCCAGCCATGATCGAACAAAGTTCCAGAATAGGGTTGGATTTTATGGGCTGCCACTAGCCGCTAATCACCTATCCAAGAGCACGACGAAGTTCGCCTTCGAGAGCTCCACCAGCGGCCAGAGGAACGAAGAACTCGGAGGCTCCAAGCGGCGCAAAATTTGAGGCGACAGGAAGAGAGGGGGTCGCGGTTCATTGGCGGCTGGAGCATCGAGGGTTTGGGGCCTGTTCTGGTGTCTCGATTTTGGGGAAGGGGAAGCGCGGCTTCTAGTCGAGAAGGAGGAGAGAGAAAAGATCGGAGCATGGAGGGGGGTGCACGCCAGAGGGCGGCGGCGCCAGGGCACAGGCGGCGGCTTCCTCTTGGAGCGACGGGATTTTTGATTTTGGTCTGGGTTTTGGGTATCGGGTTTGTGAAAAGGGATGGGGGAGGAAAGGGATATATATTTTTTTATATTTAATTATTTTATTTTTCACCAAAAAGTAACTTTTTATTTCGAACTCGAAACGAGACCCACCGCCTATCGTCCATAGCTAATTACCCCCATTCCGAACACAATGGGATATGTATCGCAAGCTGAATCGACCGTTTCGATCAGTTTCCGTTGCATTTACATTTATTATATTGAATTTTAAACGTACATTTCAAATTACCGGGGTCACATAACAACTCTATAAATTGCAGAAAAATGTTTTCTAGCTTCGTATTGACGATACGGTCCTAACAAAACTAGTTTCGTCGAATTCTGAGACCGTTAGAGGAATGGCCAATTTCCAGTCGATTAAAATCAACTGAAACTGGTCAAATGCGTTTTCCTTTGCCACGCTCACATATTGATTCGAAAAATTATGAAATTTGAAACCTAGCGATAACTTGACACCACGGACCCAACAAAACTGGTTTCGTCGAAATCCGAGGTCATTTGCAAAATGTCCATTTTTAAGGGCCTGAATTCCATAGCGACCATTTATTTCAACTGGACATATCTTTTGATTCCCGCTATGAAATCTTGATTTCCGGGATTCGTTGGAAAGATATTATCAAATAGATCCTATTATTTTTGGTTTCATTAAAATCCGGATTGTTTTGCACTCGGTACATTCAATTGAAGTTTGAAATCGAATTATCGAACTACCGCGCCATTTTCAATTCTATTTATAATTATATATAAATATTTATATTCTAACGACGACGCATATAAAATATACGTTGAATTCTATTTAAAATAATTCCCTCAACGATATTATTTAAAATAATTTATTTTAAATAATCAAAATTCGCTAAAATTGCCAAAATAAAAATTTTTAAACTGGCCCAGAATTTGCGGGTTATTACAGTCTGCAATCCACAATCCTTTTAAATTCTTTGTTGATTTCAAAGTTACAATAACATATTCTACTTAATATGTAATTAAGTATACCTCAATTCACATGTTTTCTATTTAACATCTCAGTCATTATTTATGATTAAATATAACTTATTTCATTTCTTAAATTTTCCTCATTCTTTCTTAATCATGATTCCATCTTTATACTATCACCACAACTTACCATTTTTTACTTATTAACTTATTTCTATTAACTAAATTTTACTAATAAGTCCCCTTTCCATTTATTATAACCTATGCTATAATTTCAACTTATCCCTAGGATAAGCCTTAACAAGTTATCCTTATCAGCAGATTTCATATTTCTAAGTTACAGATTACTTAATTTATAATTAAGTACAACTTCTTGCAATTCATAAATTTCCCCCCTTTTCTCTACTTATTACAAATAACTGGTTTTAGGTTTCCCCATTTACTGATTGCTTAATTTACAATTAAGTGCCACTTATCTCATTTCACCAGTAATCTCATTTCCATACTAGTTTATTATAACCTGAGTTATAATCTTCACTTGTCCCTAGGACAAGTCTACCTATTATATAACCTTCTCATTAATGTAATTTACTTATAATAGGTTATTATCATTCCCCGTTTGTTCCAATCTATTTACTGTTGTATCTTTCATTCAATTCCATTTATTTCCATTAATTCCAATTAATGTTCTCTATCAGTCTTGCTATTTACATATATATATATATATATATATATATATATTTATGCACTAGACCTCTCACATTAAGCCTACACTTGTGGATGTTGGATTTGCCAGGATGTTACAGGCAGACTTCTACCACAAGTTGACTTAACCTCGTGTCTTAGAACCATTACATATTTTATTTATGCACTTAGAACCCTCACATTAGATTTACCACTTGTGGAAGCTGGATATGCCGGGCGGTTCAGGGCAGACTTCTACCATAAGTGTAATCTAACCACCTGTCTAAGCGCGGTTAAAGTTTCCTATTCACTATAAATTTTCTATATAATTTAGGTGTTTCCATTCTTTCAATTCTATATTTTACATGTCATCGTATTAACCTGTAACAACCCGTAAAATGCGAGCCAGTTTGAAATTTTTATTTTGGCGATTTTAGCGAATTTTGATTATTTAAAATAGATTATTCTAAATAAAAACGACGAGAAATTTATTTTGAATATAACTCGAACGTATATATTATACGCGTCGTCGTTAGAATATAAATATTTATATATAATTATAAATAGAATTGAAAATGGCGCGGTAATTCGATAATTCGATTTCTAACTTCAATTGAATATACCGGGTGCAAAACAATCCGGATTTTAGTGAAACCAAAAATATTTAAATCTGTTAGTGAATATCTTTCCAACGAATCCGACCAATCGAAATTTGATAGCGGGAATCAAAAGATATGTCCAGTTGAAAATTCTGAATAGTCGCTATGGAATTCAGGCCCTTAAAAATGGACATTTTGCAAACGACCTCTGATTTCGACGAAACCACTTTTGTTAGATCCGCAGCGTCAAGTTATTGTTAGATTCCAAATTTCATAATTTTTCGAATCAATATGTGAGCGTGGCAAAGGAAAACGCGTTTGACTGATTTCAGTTGATTTTAATCGACTGGAAATTGGCCATTTTTCAAAAGGTCTCACAATTCGACGAAACTAGTTTTGTTAGGACCGTATCGTCAATACGAAGCTAGAAAATATTTTTCTGGAATTTTTCTAGTTAGTATGTGACCCCGGTAATTTGAAATGTGCGTTTAAATCGAATATATAAAGAAGTACACTTTAAATTCAACGGAAACTGATTGTAACGATCAAATCAGCTTGCGATACATATCCCATTGTGTTCGGAATGGGGGTAAAACGCTATGGACGACAGGCGGTGAGCCTCGTTTAGAGGTCGCATGTAAAAGTCAACTTTTTGAAAAATTAAATAATAAAATAATTAAAATAAATTTTAATTCCCCCCCTCCCTTTATCTTCCTTTCTGCCCCCCCCCCCCCCCGTTCGTTTTAATTTCAACTAGAAAAAGAAAAAAAAAACCTACCGATGACCTAAACCCGTCGCCCCCCTCAGCCTCCCCATAGATCGACGCGCCGCCAATCATCGCCTGTTCCCCCCCCTCCCTCGATCGAAGACCCAAAACCGTCGAAGCCGCCGACGAAGACCTCGCCCCCCCTCCATCGATCGAAGACCCCGCTCCTCCCTCCATCGCGAGCGAAACCCGAGCCGCCACCTCGAAGCCAGAAGCTGCCACCACCGTTCGAAACGCCGAGCGCCACCTCCAGCTCCGTCGATCTGCGAAACCCCCCCCTCTGTAAGCATTTCCTTTTATTTTATTATCTTATTTTTATTTTATAAAAACAGAATTTAAAACTGAAAATGTTTAAAAGTATAAAAACTGAAATCTTTAATATGTTAAAACTGAAATTTTTAATATGTTAAAACTGAAATCTTTAATATGTTAAAACTGAAATCTTTATTATGTTAAAACTGAAAAGAAAAGATTTTTAAAACTGAAAAGATAAAATTTTTAAAACTGAAAAGAAAAGAATTTTTAAAACTGAAAAGAAAAGATTTTTAAAACTGAAAAGGAAAGATTTTTAAAACTGAAAAGAAAAGATTTTTAAAACTGAAAAGATAAAATTTTTAAAACTGAAAAGAAAAGATTTTTAAAACTGAAAAGATAAATTTTTTAAAACTGAAAAGAAAAGATTTTTAAAACTGAAAAGGAAAGATTTTTAAAACTGAAAAGGAAAGATTTTTAAAATTGAAAAGGAAAGATTTTTAAAATTGAAAAGGAAAGATTTTTAAAATTGAAAAGATAATATTTTTTAAAAAGTGAAAAGACGATATTTTGATAGGAGTAGTGAAGTAAAAATATGATTTTTACTTCGAGGAAAATAAAACATTGTTTTTGAAAAGGCGAAATCTT
Source organism: Allium sativum (assembly GCA_030737875.1). Lineage (NCBI taxonomy): Eukaryota > Viridiplantae > Streptophyta > Magnoliopsida > Asparagales > Amaryllidaceae > Allium > Allium sativum. Next base: position 74,997,323 of record CM060924.1, read on the forward strand.
TATATGAAGGATAGCGGGAGAAAATTATAATCTTTACTATATGAATATCGGTGTGAAATTATAATTTTTTATCTATATACTTCGAAATAAAAATATGATTTTTATATATTGAACTTCGAAATAAAAATATGATTTTTATATATTGAATAGCGAAGTAAAAATTCGATTTTTACATATGTAGAGAATACGGGCGAAAGCGACAAAAAGGCGAGAACGACGAAGATCTCTACAATAGGAGTGCCGTGGAGCTTGGATAGCTATTTGTGAGAATTTCTCACCTTTCAATTTCTTTTCTAGTTATATATATATACTAGGATGCAGACGGTGCTTAGTAGCACCCGACACAATCGTCCACAGACCATGGACTTGTTTGTTTGGTTGCATAAATTAGTTATATGATTTGATTTGAATTTGGTTGTTTGGTGATTTTGATTGATGTGTGAATGGCGTGGGCCTTCACTAGACCGGGGATAAGGCTAGGCCTTGTCCCGTTTCTAGTATCGTGCCGTTATGCCGCCGAAATTTTCTAAAATATGTTAGAAAATAAAAATATCATTTTATTGTGTAAATGAATAATAGAAATTCATATGTTGGAACAAAATGTTTTATCGTTAAAAATATAATTTTTAACGTGAATATGAATATAGTGAAAGTGAATAAAATAAATATTCATTTACAAACCGGACGGTTTGTTTATGTACACCTATTTGAAGAACATTGATTTGGTCGATAAATTTTACACATCGCCCAACAGCACAAATAAAATATGTGTTTGATTGTTTGAAACCCCACACGGGTGTTGGGATGAAATTTGAAGTTCACTCATCCTGATTGATTAAATATGTCGATCGATCGATTGACAGGCTGTTATAAGCGTTTAATATCTATATTTGATGCTTATACAGTGTAGTGCACTTTGGTTGATGGTTGATTATTTTTCAATGCTATTATATGTGTGTAATGTATGAAAATCCATATAATTAACTTTATATGGTAATTGATTGGGCCTCATTCCAATTTGAAAAATAAAGAATATATATAAAATAAAAGTTCATGTGTTGACAGTTTCATCCATTGAGATTGGTCATGTGTTGAACGAAATATTTTAGTAATAAAATTTACATCTTTATCAATATAAAATAAAAGTTCATGTGTTGACAGTTTCATCCATTGAGATTGGTCATGTGTTGAACGAAATATTTTAGTAATAAAATTTACATCTTTATCAATATAAAATAAAAGTTCATGTGTTGACAGTTTCATCCATTGAGATTGGTCATGTGTTGAACGAAATATTTTAGTAATAAAATTTACATCTTTATCAATATAAAATAAAAGTTCATGTGTTGACAGTTTCATCCATTGAGATTGGTCATGTGTTGAACGAAATATTTTAGTAATAAAATTTACATCTTTATCAATATAAAATAAAAGCTCATGTGTTGACAGTTTCATCCATTGAGATTGGTCATGTGTTGAACGAAATATTTTAGTAATAAAATTTACATCTTTATCAATATAAAATAAAAGTTCATGTGTTGACAGTTTCATCCATTGAGATTGGTCATGTGTTGAACAAAATATTTTAGTAATAAAATTTACATCTTTATCAATATAAAATAAAAGTTCATGTGTTGACAGTTTCATCCATTGAGATTGGTCATGTGTTGAACGAAATATTTTAGTAATAAAATTTACATCTTTATCAATATAAAATAAAGGTTCATGTGTTGACAGTACTCATCCATTGAGATTGGTCATGTGTTGAACGAAATATTTTGATAATAACAACTATGTTGAAAAAGAAATATTTGAAATAGAATATTTGAAAATAGAAATATGTGAAGCCGTGATGATTAGATTGACGCCATTTTGACGTGAACGATATTTATATCGATTTGAAAACGATTTCGAAATGAAATGAATTGAAAACGATTTCAAAATGAAATGAATTGAAAACGATTTCGAAATGAAATGAATAGAAAACGAATTCGAATTGACTTGAAAACGACTTCAAATTGAATTGAAAGCAAATTGAAATGAATTCAAATTGAATTGAAATTTGAATTGAATAGAAATGAATTTTAAAACGAATTTATAAAGAAGAATTCAATTTTGATTTGAATTGAAATGGAAGTTGAAATTGCTTTTGAAACGAATTTAAAACTATTTATATAATTCGTTTTAAATAGAAATCGACGAAATATATATTATATATATTATATATATAATATAATGGCCTGAATAGAACACGCCGCGCTGCGGCAGTTCATGAATTTCGACCATTTATTTCAAACGGACATTACGGGAGATCCGACCGTCGGATTCTCCTAAAACCGGAACCGTTGGGTTCGTATCGAAATGAGCTTTCTAACGAATATTAGAAATTAGAAATCTAACGGTTGGATTTGGAATTATGTCCAAATCAAATTTGAAAATGGTCGTTGTAAGTGCAGTTCGATGGCCATTGATGGAAATCGACTGTACGGGCCTTAATTAAATTATTAAAAATAGTAATAATTTATGTAAAATCATTAGAAATGATTTAGAAAGGATTGGGATGAAAAACTCCATATTTGAAAAGATAAAAATAGATTTTTTTCGAAATAAACTAGTTTTGAACTAGAATTATAATTCTATTTATTTTTAAATAAATAAATTGAATTTGAAAAAGGGTTTTGAAAATAACCAAAATTTCCAATGATTGCATTGGAGTGGATTTGAATCGAAATTGTCTTCGGAATATTTCGATGTTGGAATTCGTGATTATACAGGTGTGGTTATGGAAATTTGAAAGATAGATTTATATCGTTATTTCCAATACGACATTTGTTAGTCGTAGAATTCGATATTGAATATAAGCCGATATATTTTCTATTCAGAGCCTTGTATTGAATATCGAATGTGATTTGGGTTTGTCGTGAATGGTGTCTTCACTAACACTGTTCTTGAACCCAGTTGAGAAAAGATTAAATCTTTTTATTTAGATTTAATGAAGCGTACCAATTAAACAATATTTAATTGGAATAGAATTGATATTGATTTTTGGGTTTATCGTGAACAGTGTTTTTAAATAACACTCGTTCTTTAACCCGATAATTAATGAATGTGATTTTGGGTTTATCGTGAACCGTGTTTTAAATGACACTGGTTCTTTAACCCGGTTAACGATTAAAACTAAGTGGAGTTTTAATGAATCTTTAATTAGATTGAAATAATCGAAATGGAGTATCACCAGTTTTGCTCCAGGCGATAGTTAAATCTTCAATTAGATTTGAACGTGAAATGGTAATTGAAATTACCGATAACACTGTGGTGTTAGATATGAAGTATTACCAGTTTTACTTCATGGGGATAAATAGGTTGGGATGGGGAAATTAAAATAAATGATTACTTCGGTAAGGTTCGCTAATCCCGACTAGTTTGAATTGAGATTCAAAAATAGAATAAAGAATAAATTCAAGGAATTTATCTTGGATAAAATTACTGGGAATCTTTCCCTATGAATGTGAAATTTAGAAACTAACTGTCGGTTGGCCAAGCAGAATGGTTTTCTGAATATTGATCTGATGTTGGTTTCGGCCTTCGGGGTTAATATTTGGGGAATTATTCTCTTGATTAATTTACGGTTAGTGACTAATGAATTGGAATGAGGCGTATGCTATGTTTGTGTAACACTTATTTAAAATATACGCGAGTTATTCGGAAAGACCGGGTTTATCCCATTCTGAATAACTGATACGACGATAAGTCGAAGATGAAGACGATGGTCGAAGACCGGAGGTCTTCACGTCGTTTGGGTAATTACTGATTATCTTGATTGGGCTGTACACCCAAGAAGATGGAAACAGTTAGTGATCGTCCAGACGTACTTGGAGATCAATGGATATGCGGGGTACTAGGTGCCTCCGGTTTCGTTCAGACCCAGAACGGACTTGTAAATGGACTGTGTGTCTGACATTGGATTTTAGTCCGTGTGATTGATCTCTATTAAATATATATCTGTTTGGCGGCGGAGAATTTATTCTCTTGCTTAACGCCCTTCTCTAAGACGTACAAGCTCAGGGGTTATATATTGATGGATATCAAACGCATGGAGTGAATTGCCTCTGTGGCATGCCTAAGTGGCAATTGATCGAGGCTTCTGTTGAAAAGCAAAGTCTTGTGGTGATGATCAAAGCACGGCCTTTGTGGCGTAGCTTTGTGTAACGTTTGCTTCGCGAGTTTCACACCCGGTATGAACCAAAAACGGGAGAGGACGTCAGGGAAGGCATGCGTTTCTTTCTAGCTAGAAGTGGCGTCAGTGGTTTTACACGCCCTGACGAGTTTGACTTATGTGGTTGTTGCTGTTGCGAGGCGCCTCGGTTATATCGGTTTCGGCCGATGCATTCTGGTCGGCTGACGGACCAGACTTACGCCCCATAGGGTGGGGAGACGTAGTGTTCAGGCATAATAATCCACATCGGTGGACCAGCCCTGAGGATCTAAAGGCTTGCCTGCGCGCTTGCCTTTGGCTCGTGCTAGAGAGTCACGAATTCGGTGGGGACGATCCCTAGCCTCGGTTCATAGACGGAAATCCAATTTCCCAATACGTGATCTTGCGGTTTTAGTCGTAATCCTATATATGGCGACATAGTGGGATGGGGCGCTCATGCCGCCTATGATTGATACTTATGATTTGAAGTTGTTTTATACACTATGCACTTATAATAGTATCAAACGATTTGTTTTAAACGTATCAAGCATTCTTTGGCTGTTATAAGGGAAAACCCTATCCTCGGCTGCGTTGCATTGTGTGATGGGACCTGGGTCTTATAACAGCTTCATTTTTCTTTATTTAGCATTGCGCTGTTTGTTTTATGCACTGGTATTCTTGGGAGGAAACCCGTTCCGTGTTATACGGCGTGGTCCCTTGATTTACCTAGTGATTTAAAATAAAGATTAATAACTGTTTTAGTTCTCACACCAGTCCCATGACTGACCTGGAGTTTATTGTTTTAACCTAAACTCTGGGTGCCCTTATTTTGACATGGGCAGCTAGTAGTTTCGGTTTTGCAGATTTATATTCACAGGATCCTGGTTTACAGCTGGAATGATATCCGGAAAGCTTTGTATCCGTATATCTACTTCTAGTTGTGTATGGTATTATTTTCCGCTGCGATGTATTTAAATGTAATTTAAATCTCTGATATTTCTGTGTAATATTCGTTTATACTCTATAGATTCTTGTAATCTGGTGCATTGATGTAATATACAGTGAAATGTTCTTCTATATGCGTTCTGTTTTGTCTTGTTCTCAAACGATAGGGCGTTTCGAACGGCCTGGATCGGTTTAGCGACTGGTTCGGACCGAGTGAAATTCCTTGCCGTCACATAACCCATTTTATGTCGCATGTTCTTTTTAACATACAATAAATTTTATTTTAACATGTAATCGTTTAATCATGTAATCATTCAAATTAAACAAACTAACATGTAATGTTCTCAATTTCTACTGGTAATGGTCCAGGTACATAAATGTAACAGATTAACATGGAATTGAAACAATAGTAATCGCTACACATATTTTGACAAGTTTATATTTCAACATATGAATTTTCCAACAAATTAATATCTTAGAATATTAATATTCCAACATGTCATATTTGTCACTTTAATCCTTTTAACAAATGTTTAAACATTTCAACATATCATATTTCAACATGTCATAATAACATTTCAATACTTTTAAATTTTCTAGCAAATTCACATTGTACGATAACGGGGAATGTTAATCGATAATATATCATTATCAAAATGATATAACTTAAATCAACTCACCTCATTTGCTTTCCAAATCCTGGATCCTGTCCAGATATAGAATTCTGTGGTTTTCCCATAACTGGATTCAGAACCTAATAACCATGGATTCATAATTTTTACTAAAAGAAAAGGGAAGAAAGAGGAAGAAAATTAAATAGACCAGATCTAGAAAATTACCTCACTTCGCGTATGATTCTAAACACCTTTTTATTAATGCCAATTCTTTTCCTCCGGATCTTGATTTAGAATTCTTCCTAAACTAATAATCTTAATTTTCTGAAGAGATTTGAGGAGGAAGAAGAATGGCAAACCTTTTGCATTGTCTTAGAAATATGAGATTTAGCTAGGCTATGCTAGCCTATTTATAGGTTTTCAAGATTTTATAGTACACGTAGCCCTGAGTTAGCACTGAACTTGGTTAAGAAAACACTCCAGGTACGTTAACGAATCTACCAAGATCAGTGCTGGTGTCGACCCCCCTATGAGTGGGTCGACTCCCATATGCCTGGGTCGACCCCGGGTATACATACATATATATATATATATATCATTTGTTGCATAGTAAATCTTTTTCACATGTTTTTTACATTTTAATGGCGGACGTACCAAATCTCCTGCCTAAATTCTTTTCAGATCCAATCTCTAATCGAAATCTTTCTCGATCGGAATCTAATAATCATAACTCAGCATAGGCTTCTAAATCAATTAATGAATCTCTTCAATATGTAAAGCCTTCGGCTGATAGAGTGGTTATTTAAGAAGATATTTTCACCGAATCTGAAGAAGTGTGGCATGATACTATTGCTCTTCATCCGATTGAATTCAGACTATCAGTGGGGAAGTTGAAGGATTATATTCGAAAGGTATGGAGACCAAAAGGTAACTTTGTCGTTCACATAGTCTCTGTTTTTCATTTTACTGTTCAGTTTGAATATGCCGTGGATTTTGCTTCAGTAATGAGATCGTCTACGCACTCATACTTTGGTAATCTCTTGATGATTAATAAGTGGTATCCTGGATACGCTTTTGATAATTTTGTACTTGACAAGGTTCAGATCTGGATTAAAATTCATAATATAGATATGGAATTATGGTCTGTTAAGGCTTTGTCAAGGATTGCAAGTTATATTGGGGAACCTATAAGTATTGATGAAAACACTGTTAATAAGAGGATTACAAGGTATGTTAGAATTCTGATTGCGATGGATCTTGAAGCGAAGCTGTTTGACAAAATTCCTATTCAACTTCATAATGGCGTTTTGAAGGATTTGTTAGTTGAATATGAATTCTTACCTCCTTGATGTGATAAATGCAAGATATTTGGGAACAATACAGTGGTGCATGAGTTAGAACCAAATCCATCTTGGGTTGCAGTAAATGTTGAGAATTCAGAGAATATTTCAGTTAATGTAGATATTAATCATGCATCTTCTTCAGGTCATATAGATGAATCTAATGTTCCCAAAGGAAATGCTGAGAATACAGAGAATATCTCTATGAATGCAGAGGTTAATAATGAGTCTTCTTCAGAGTATAATGATGTATTTAATGTTCCTAATAATTCCTCCTCAGAAGTTAATGCAGGCCAAGGGGATTTGGACTTTTTAAATAATGACTTACCTAACATTTTATTGCAAGATGCTCTAAATATGGCTGCATAAGCTCTTCAAGATCAATCCCTAGATGAGGAAAGTCATGATGTTTCAGAGGGTGTGGAAAGTAATGATGATTACATGGCTCATTTAAAGGGCAAGGCAAAGGTTGTTTCAAATGTAACAATAGCTCCTCCTAAAAGATGCACAAGGAGCTCTGTTAGTATTAAATGGCGAACATGTGTTGGAATGTCAGTGGGATGAATTCCTCATATCGTATGCATGATATTTTATCCCTTTTGACAAAACACAAACCAACTTTGTTTGGTTTGGTAGAGAGTAAGCTGAATGCAAATAATATAAAAGTTTTTAGGAAACTTCTTCCATCAAATTAGGACTTCATTCCTAAACAGCAGTCGAATTTTTCTGGTCGTATTTTAATTGCTTGGCAGGTTGATGTATGGTCTATTAATGTGATTTCTTCCTCGTATCAACATGTAACTTTGCAAGTAAATAATTTAGGTGGTATGTCTCCGTTCATTTCAATAGATTATGCTAGCAACAGTTTTTATGAAAGGCAAGGTTTGTGGCAGAATTTAATTCAAGAATCTGAAAAAATAAATGGAGAATGGGTCTTGTTAGGTGATTTTAATAATTCTACATCTCCAACTGATAAGAAAGGAGGGTTGCGAGTCCCATTTCAACAACTACGAGCATTCAATAACTGCTTATCACAATCAGGCCTTATTGAAATCAGAGCTATAGGGTTTAATTTCTCATGGAGGAGGAGAGGTATCGCTAATCACATTGATAAGATCTTTGTCAATCATTTGTGTCTACAAAATTTTAATGATCTGAGGGCTTTTTCTCTTTCTTAGTTCTCTAGTGACCATAACCCAATGCTGATCGATTTAATTCCAACTTCCATGAAGAAAGGATTCCCGTTTAGATATAATAATGACTGGTGTTTTAAGGAGGGTTATAAAGACTGTGTTGATAGAGGTCTGAGTGACTGCGTTTGGGGTCATTCAAGTTATAAATTTCAACAAAGACTTCAGGCTTGTAAAAGAGAATTAAAATCTTGGAATCGAGTTAGGTCAAAGGATAATGAATTATTGGCTGAATCTGAACTTACTTTTAAATATAAGGAGGCTGCTTCAGACTTGGATCCAGAGAATGTAGAACTTTATGATGAAATGTTGGAAGCTAAATGACACTATATGATTCAGAAGCAAATTAAATTTTGGAATTATAGACAAAAAGCAAAAGTAGCTTGGCTACAAGAGGGGGACACTAATTCCAAATTCTTCCATTCCAAGATGTCTGCTCGCAGGCATTGTAATTACATGAAAGCCTTAATTAATTCGAATGGTAATTTTGTATACAAGAAGGATGAGGTGTCTGTAGAGGCTATTTCATTTTTTTACTGATATGTTCAATGGGTTTAAATCGAATAATTTTCCTTTCTTTCAGTCCTCATTTGTTATAAATCAACAAGTAAAACAAGATCTGCTTCGTCCTATTTCTATGGAAGAGATTGGAAAGGCTTTATTTTCAGTTCATGAAGATACAAGCCCTGGCCCTGATGGGTTTAATTCGAAATTCTTCAAACTTCACTGGGAGGAATTGAAAGAGGATTTGCTGGATGCAGTTCAAGATATGTTCAAGTCAGCTAAGCTTCCAAAAGGTTGTAACCATACTTTTCTTACTTTAATTGCAAAAGTTGAAATGCCAATTGAAATCTCTCATTATAGGCCAATAGCTTGTTGCAACCTTTTTTACAAAAATTTTAGTAAAGTTTTGTGTAACAGGATCAAATGGTTCCTTCCTCATATTATTTCTTCAAATCAATGAGCGTTTATTACTTCACGTTACATAGGGGATAACTTATTGCTTGCTCATGAATTGATAAGAGATTTTAAGAAACATGGGTTGAACAAGTTTTGTGTTAAAGTAGATCTCCACAAGGCCTATGATAAAATAAACCGTGAATTTATATGCCACTTGATGAGAATTATGGGGTTCCCTGTACATTTTGTTAATGTCATTTACGAATGTATTTCCACTCCAACGTTTTCTATTATGATATAAGGGGTTCCAAGAGGCTTTATATCATCGAATATGGGTAATCGAAAAGGGGATCCTTTGTCTCCCTATTTATTCACAATAGCTATGTAATTCTTTTCATTTTTCATGAGTGTAGTGATTCTAATGAAGTCCTTTTTTCCTGTGCATGCTTTTGATCCTGTCATCTCTCACTTAATTTACGCTGATGACCTCATGGTGTTTGGGAGGTGTTCTGTTAACAGTGCCTTATCACTAAAAGTTGTATTTGATAAATTGGAGCAATTCTGTGGTTTGAAAGTTAGTATTCTCAAGACCAAAATATATTTCAGTTCTACGGCTATGTGGACAAGGGAGATGGTTGAGATTCTTGGCTTTGAAGTAGGGAAACTCTGAATCAAGTATTTAGGAGTCCCACTATCTACAAATTACATATATTATCATGATTGTCAACACTTGCTGTAGAAGGTGCAAAAGAAGATTCAAGCTTGGAAGGTTAATTATCTGAGCTTCGCTGGCAGAGCCCAACTCATTCAGTCTGTGATAACCCCAATGGTGTTATACTGGCTTTCTGTGTATCAGTTACCTGAATACACAATCGACAAATTGAATATTTTATGTGCTGACTTTCTATGAGGAGGTTCAAAGCATAAAGTTAGATGGGAAGTGCTATGTAATCCTAAAAGTGAAGGGGGTATTGTCCTCAAATCTTTCAAGGTTTTAAAGAAAGCTGCTTGCATAAAGTTGATGTGGAAGTTTCTTAATGATTCATCGATGTGGAGAAAGTGGATGAAGGCTAGATATTGCATGAATAAGCTGTTTTGGCATATGGACATAGAAAACAACTCCTCTTGCACATGGAAATCTATTTTAAGGTTGAGGAAAAGTGGTAAATAGTTGTTCTCGAAGGTGATTTGCTCAGGAGCTAATACATTAATGTGGTTTGAACCTTGGGTTAATGGTGGGAGCTTGGTGGATTTGTTGGGGTTTTACAGGTTTCATTTATTGGGTTTTAAGGATGAACTTGTGTCATCTATCATTCGAGATGGTAGGATTGATAGTAGGTTTCATCCTGCTACTAGGGAGGTTCATCATGAAGTGGATAGAGTTTAGCTGAATGTGAATGGTCAGGTTCATGCTTATGTTTGAGGAGGAGATACAGAGTTTTCATTCCACAATGCTTATGAATATGCGAGAGTGAAGAAACCTATTAAGCAAGCTTTCAAAGTTATTTGGCATGGTAAAAATTCAAAAAGGATGTCATTTATTACATATTTGGTTGTTGTGGAGAGATTAAGCAAAAAAGATAGATTGGTTAAGTAGGGAATGGTTCAGGAAAATGTATGCTTGTTGTGTGGTGTAACACCCCGCATTTTTAATATAACTAAAAATGTATATATTTATATATATATATGCATAGATAGGTTAATAATGGTGATGTACAATGAAAATTAATTAATACATGAAAGAGAAGGAAAGATTAATTCAATGACAGTGTACGTAACAGAGAAGATAATAAAATAAGGATACTTAATTTAAATATCGAGAATTAAGTAAAACGGACATCACCATTGCGTTCGTCTTGAAATTCTGCTTGGGATAGAGTCCAAGTTTTCGAAAATCGGACTCCGTATGAAAGAGTTGTGGCCTACGGAAGATTCAACAGAAATTCAAAAAAATACCCAGGCAGGTCGACCTGGGGGTCGACCTTAGTGTCGACCTCCCCCTGATTTTTCCAGATCTGGGAAGTGACGATTTTTGGTGTGCTGGACGGACTGGATTGGTTCTAGAGCGATCTAATGGCTCTAAAACACTCTGCACCTATAAAATAGTGCCTAGACCTAACCTAATTCATAAACAATTCCTTCTGACACCTCCATGCCACCAAACTCCAACCAAACATGGCCGCCGCCCCCAAAACCCTAAACTAAATTTGCAAGTTCTTCATCAACTTTGGGGTTTAGTCAAATCAAGAAGCAAAATTCTTCATCAACGATTCAAGCTCTTCACCAACAATCAAATAAGAAGATTAAATCAGCGTTTTACATCAACAAATCGTTTATTTTTCCCCAATCCAGTTAAGGTGAGTGGAATTATAATAAATCTGTTGTATAATAGTATTATTATCGTTCATCATTCCCCAGTTATTAATTTAATGCAAGATTCATGATTAATAATTGCTCTTTTATACTCCTTCCCCTTTTTATTTTTGGATCTAGGTTATCTCGAACCTAGATGAAATCTTATTACACAATACGGACGATTGGAATATGGGAATATTGGGCATAATCTATTTTATGCAGTCGAGGAACATAATCTGTAGTGTTGAATTTATGTAAGTTTGACATAATTGTCATTGGATATGGAATTGGTGTATTTCAATATTAACAACATGTAATTGGACAACATGGGTTGGTGAAATTTATTTGTGACTTGGAAAATAAGCCTAGAGGGTGAATTAGATTATATGCATGAACGTGGGAATGTTGGGACATATATATATATATATATATATATATATATATATATATATCGGGAAAATATTGATTATATGAGATTGGGTATAATTGGATATTGGAAATTGGCAGGTTTGGGTGTGAATAACATGTAATTGGTGAATTTGGCTATAATTGGATAATTTGGGTAATATGAAATTTGGCTAACAATTATGTAGTTGGTGTATTTAATGACAAATTGGAAATAGGCATAAAAATGAATTGTAATTAAGTTGAATTTAGAACACATGACATGAATTTGGGGTTTGGGTGAAAGACGATTGTTAATGAATGCCTATGACACGCTAGGCGCGTTTGTGGTGTAAGACTGCCCGGAACCGCCCGACAAATCCAGCAACCACAAGCGGACGTCTAACGTGAGAGGTCAATGGCAAGAAATAGAGGCGTAACGGTTTATGACACGAGGTTAGGCGCGTTTGTGGTGTATGACTGCCCGGAACCGCCCGACAAATCCAGCAGCCACGAACGGACGTCTAATGTGAGAGGTCATACATCGTTACAGCATAATAAATAAATTAAGAAATACTAACCATAATAAGACATGTGGGTGACATGGGTATGGTTAGAGGGTTAAGTGGATGATATAAATGGCATGTAGAACATGACTATGGTAGACTTAACCGTAGTAAGAGATGTGTAAGACACGGAAACTATAATAAAGAGGGTTAGGACACGGGTGACATGTGAAACAAAAACTTAGATATTCTTAACAAAATGGGACCCGTAACGGTATCATAAGTTAATTGAATTGGGTAAAGTTTAAGTAACGGGTTAAGTAAATTGAAGGGTTAAGTCAAATCTAAAATTAATGACAAGAAATGGGGAATGATAAATAACCTATTATGAATAAACTTGAATAAGGCAAGAAATGATAATGGGTGAAAATTATAACTTATGAGACAAGATAAGTTATAGGAAACGATAAGGAAGATGAGATAACACTTAACCAATTTGACATGATATATGTGTAGGTTAAGTCAACATGAACTGATAGATAACACTTAACCAATTTGACATGACGCGTGGGTTGAATTGAATACGTGACTGGGGGTTAAGTCAACTTGGACACATGGGCAAACTTAACCAATATAACAGTATCAAAGCAAGGAAAAGTGGGGAATGATAAGATTAAATAATAAATAAACTTATCCTAGGGATAAGAAATGAATATGACTTAACATGTAATACAAGACTCGAAGGATGGGACGACTTATACCATGAGATAAGTTCATCTAAGCTGGGAATGTTGGAGAACAACCGTACGCTATCATTTGATAAAGAGAACTTAAGTCATGCTTGAAGTCGTTGGTAAACCTTAGTTAAAAGGAACTAAGTAACAAACCTTAGTTAAATAGAACTAAGTAACAGAAACTAAGTATCAAACCTTGGTTAAGAGAACCAAGTAATAAACCTTAGTTAAGAGAACTAAGGAAATAACGAGAAAGAGAACTAAGTAATAAACCTTAGTTAAGAGGACTAAGTTGTAAACCTTATTTAAGAAAACGAACGATTAAGAGAACTAAGTAGTAAACCTTAGTTAAGAGAACTAAGTAGTAAACCTTAGTCAAGAAAGCCAAGTAGAACACGAGTAGGAGAGAATGTCCATCTATCATGAAGAAGGCTCCAACGAACTGGGTTACGAAGCACGCGGCTTCTAGGGGACGTGAGGGTACTCTTGGTATCCCTCTGTGAGGTTGCAGATGATCCTCTTGGGCTCACAGAGGTTAAGGTCTACGTTAGAAGAGCCAAGGGTATGACTTGGTTGCAATATAAGAAACCTAAAGGCTAGGATGGGTCAGCGTAAAGCGGTGATATCTTGTTTAGCCCTGTGATAGCATGTCGTCGTCTACCAACCATCTTGAGTCAATCGAGTACATAAAGCGAAAAGGCGGAGAACTCCAACATACCATATACTTGCTATCTAGTTATGGGTGAGGTATGGCCAATAGGTTTGTGGGGCATAAGGGGCCTGCGAATAGTTCTCATTCTTGATTTTCTTGGGTGCCGTTCATTAGTTGAGGGAGGGGTCAAGTGGGACCATAGCCACACACAGATAAAAACAGACCTTAGCATCTACATTGGCAGATAACTTAAAGCTCCTGACCGAGTTCAATGTTTCTTGATTATCCCTGCCACGGGATTCGGGCCGCACATATAGAGGACATGTGCAACTAGACATCGATAACGATTCACGACATGTACGTGGGTAAGGTCTAGGAACATACATCGCTATGGGTAGTGTGTCCCAGTCTAGGGGCATCGTTCGATAGGTAGCATAATCCCTCCTAGTTGGACCTAGGTCGCGTAAACCCTGAATCCGAGAAGCGTTTAATAGGTAGCATAAACCCCAGTGGCCCTGGGTAGCGTAAACCTTGGTTGAATCTAGGAAGCACTCGATAATAAACCTTAGACTAGATCTAGATGATACACGGAATCTAGCAAGATCAAGAGTAGCAGTCCAAACGGTTTCGAGAATGGTGGCACTACACTAAAGTAGTATAGATTTAAATGATGAAGCCCGTACGACATACGGCAAGGGACTGTATATACACATGGAAAGGATTTGATGAGTAGGGGGTATATACATATACGTTGTATTAGGTTAACCTACTAGTGGGACATGAGTATAGCTTAAAGAGCTAACATTGTTAACAGCCTAATAACCAAGAAAATGCAACTGAACGGTACATGTAGGATTATACAGAAGTTTATTCTAAGTCCACTCACACAGAACTTACGTTCTGACCCGCTCCTCATTACATACTTCCAGGTTAGGTTCATGACAGAGATGGTATCGCTTTGGATACTGGTTTAGCAATATTGTTAATAAGGTAAAGAAATATTTGAATATTATACTTTATTTCCTTCGCTGTGAGATGCTTTACGAATTCTGACATGTTTCTTTATCTCTGTCTTTTTCTGTAGGATACCAGAGCACCCAACTCGGCTTTCGATAGATAGAATTTGAAAAATTCGGTCTGTCGGAATCCGGGTTGTTACATCTGGTATTAGAGCTTCGGTTTAGTTATCTTAAGGAGAAAATGAGTGAACGTATTAGTATTTTCTAAAATATAAATATATTATATGTATAAACCTAAATCCATATAGTAGCCCACTAGACATGAAAAGAGTTGGGATATCTAGTTTGTACACTCAAGGAATGAACATAGGAATTTGGAAACCATTAGGTGGTTGGGAAAGTGTACAATATGACTTGAGGCTACAGAAAGAAAAATATCCCATAGGACGGAAACTGAAATATTAGTATTTCAGAGTAGAGGGTTTAGAAGTGTAACCTTAGAAACTAGAAAAGGTTGAAAAATGAAAAATGGATTAGGAATATATATATATTTTCAAGAGAATTGAATTCGCAAAAGTGCCTAGGAAAAGCCTAGTGAGTTGAAGACCCACTTTGAGTCTAACCCAATAATAAACTTTTAAGAACTTGAATCTGTAAAAGAGTTTGTGGTGTTTTTCAAGTTTTAATCTTAAAAGTATTTCTGATGTTTGAGAAATTATTTATTGCATGTTGGGTTTTTAAAGTAAAGCGGGTTATATTTTGTAAAACAGTGATTTCTTGTTTTAAAGAATGCTCTCATTAAAAAGGTGCATAATATAGGGCATATATAGCTCGCTAGTTTTCATATTATAGTATTTGAAAGGATTGAAAAGAAAGTGTTGCGTTTTGTAAATGAAATTCTATTCTATTAACAATAAAATCTGATTATTGTTTTAAAAAGAAATTTTTGTTGGGTGAACAAAATAAGCGGTAGGGTGTAAGAATAGAATAGATATTTGCACCTTAGCAGCCAAAGTTAACATTGTAAATAGGAACAGTGTAACCCATTAGTTGTCCTTGTCTACTCCAGTTTTGTGATTTAAAAAAAAAATATTTTGTAATTTTACTTTGTAACATGATTTTATGGTTTGGCAAAAGCAAGTTTTTGAGAAAAGAAAATAAATTTTTAACACTTTTAATTTTTGAAAGAAAAATGTAATGAAAAGAAAGGAGGCTAAATCATGTTTTAAAAAGAATGGAGTAGGTAAGGATTAGTGCCTAGAATAGAATGATAGAAAGTTAAAGGTATGAATTAAACAATTGGAACCAACTAGAGATTGGTTGAGTTGAGTGATTCTCTGAGTGTCAATCTGATGTTGATTTCGGTCTTCGGGGTTGATATTGAACTAATGGAAAATTTCCCGTAAAATGCATAAGCATTGAGAAACCTAGGTTTGTTGCTTGAGAAAAAGAAAAAATAATGTAACACCCCGTGTATTCTATAACTGTGAAATTCACAAATTAAAGTATAACTAATTTCAAATCAAAGAATTAAGGGAAACGGGATACGCCATTGCGTTCGTCTCAGAATTCTGCTTGAGATAGAGTCCGTGTTTGCGTAAAACGGATATCGTATGAAGAAGATATGGACGAATGAAGTTGGGCGAAAAACGAGAAAACGGGTCAGAATACACTGGCGCACTTGGGAAGTGCGCCAGAACAAAAATGAACTGGCACACTTGGGAAGTGCGCCAGTACATTTTTAGCCTGGCGCACCTGCCAAGTGCGCCCAGGTCAGAATGACCTGCTGGTCAGGTCTTGGCTGGCCTGATCAGGTTCTGGTCGAATTTCTGAGCCTTGCCTTGTCACTAGGGCTAGGTGTCAGCTCCTGGTTGGTCTCCCCTCCAAACGAACGGCTATTATTGAACAAAGCTCCATCGACGGTCTAAATCAACTCACAAACTCTATAAAAAGGACCTAAGACTAACCCTAATTCACACAAACTAAAATGGAGATGAGACCGTCATGCTGCTGAGGAGAGACTAAGGATAGCCGTCAGAAATTGAGAGACAATTAGGAGATAATTCAAAGCTTAAAGCAACGTCAAACAAATCAAAACAACACCTACAACAAAGGATAGCATCTCCAAATCCAGAATTCAGATTCCTGAATTGAAGATTCGTCATACGTTGTAAGTAGAGTGCTATTCCGATCTGAATAATTAATTTCGTTTGATTTGTGTAAAATGCGAAATGGAATTGTGGTGATAATAATCTATATTTGTATGTTGTTTTGATTCTAAATGATTTGATATTTGCAAGGATGTGATTTGCGTTGGAAGTTAACAACGAAATGAAATTGTGGCGATAATAATCTATATTTGTATGTTATTTTGATTATAAACGATTTGGAAATGCTATGGTGTACGATTGGATTCATACAAGTATATGATTTATGTTGACAACCATATGTTGTGGAATTTTAATTGGAATTCATGCAAGTATATGATTCATTATTATGCCAATATGATGTACATACTTTTATGATCACTCTTAGTGTGTAATTGGACTAGGCTAAGTACTATGATTTATATGAATCTATGTTGAAATTGGCAAATCATACTTTTGTGTTAGAAACAAAAGTAAGCACCTTTATGAACATGACCAAACTATGTTTGGTATTATGCCTAGTTGAAATATGTTTTAGGCCTAAGTTGTTATCAAAACCATGTGGCGATATATATGACACAATTAAGTTAGATTTACGTCCCAATTGCAAGTTTACAATGATTCATGTTTAAGTATTATTTATGCCATGATTACATGAATAGAATGATTCATGTTTAAGTATTATTTATGCCATGATTATATGAATAGAACGATTCATGTTTAAGTATTATTTATGCCATGATTACATGAATAGAATGATTCATGTTTAAGTATTATTTATGCCATGATTATATGAATAGAACGATTCATGTTTAAGTATTGTTTATGCCATAATTATATGAATAAAATGATTCATGTTTAAGTATTGTTTATGCCATGATTATATGAATAGAATGATTCATGTTCAAGTATTGTTCATGCCGTGATTTTATGAATAAAATGATTCATGTTATGCCATGATTATATGATGTTACAATTGCAAGTTCACATGTGCCTACTTTATGTTAATTGAATTGTTCGTTGCAAGTTCATGCGTTCACACTCCCCTTTTTCATGTTGCCTTATAAACACCATGTTATAAGCCTCCCCTTTTCATATGGCTAAATTGGGTTTAAGTATTAAACCCAACACACC
Source organism: Allium sativum (assembly GCA_030737875.1). Lineage (NCBI taxonomy): Eukaryota > Viridiplantae > Streptophyta > Magnoliopsida > Asparagales > Amaryllidaceae > Allium > Allium sativum. The sequence continues at coordinate 75,015,378 of CM060924.1, forward strand.
TTACATTGGAGCGAACGTGTAAAACGGGGGTAATGACGTTTAGGTTAAAATATAGAACATATGTGTTGGCATGTTTGACGCATGCCAACAACCTTGAAAAACAATTAAGTGGCATAAATAAATTTTAATCAATAAAGTTGAATTTGAATAATGGGCCGCAAATATTTACATATAAAAAGAAAAGAAACAAAATATGTAAATGTAGAAAATACGATGTGTTTAACCCGAGGTTGGATTGAGTTGTGATGTAAACCTGCCCGGAACCGCCCGGCTGTCCAGTAGTCACAACAATACCTATCCAATGTGGGTATTTAAACACGGAGCCCAATAAGGACCCGAGGTTAGACTGAGTTGTGGCGTAAGACTGCCCGGACCCAACCGGCAACAGGCAGCCATAACAATACCTGTCTAATGTGAGAGGTCAAGGCTTTAATAAGACAATTAAGGCTGAGTCAGGATTGATAGGATTAAGTAAATTAAATTAATACTTAATCAAAAAGGAAACATGCTAAGCTAAACAGATTGATTGGAGGTTAGGTTTATTAAACACTTAACCAACTTAGCATGTAGGCTAGAAATAGAAAACCTAGTAGCGGGGGACCCTTTTCAGCAGTAACCCTACAAGGTGTATCAGGATACCCTGAACTAGGCAGGGTGGGGCACGATTACTGGGCTGACTGTAAGAGGTCAAATCGACGGCGGTAGTGCAGCAGTGTAGGTTCTAACAGGGTGCGGGCGTGCACACACTCCGGCACAGAAAAATAAGGCACTGGGCACCAGTAGCATACCTGTGCATTCTAGAATTGTGTCGGGCCGCCACCATGGGACTTGATACACCCCCTGGTGGGACCAGCATAGGTAACTACAACAACGGGGGCCGTAAGACACATGTAACTATGCGAGTAGGAGCCGATCATCAGAAATGGATCACTTCACCCTGATTATGGGGTGCCTGTTGGGAACTAGTTTATATGGGTACAGAGATCAATATGGGGTACGATAGTATATTCGATCCTAGACAACTTAACTTAGTTTATGGTGCTTTCCCATTTCCAGTTTATGCTTATCATACCCAGTTCTTTATTCATAGACTGAATTGTCCTAGACTTACTCAGGCTTTATGTCTGACTCTACTTTTCTTTCGTCTTCTTTTCTTCCGTTCCCCCCCCCAGGTCCACAAGGAGGGAATACCGCAGCTTGACCAGCTTTCACATCCAGCTTGAAGAGAAAGAATGTATTCTTGGACCTTTTTCCGTTTTGGACTATGGCTTTGGGCAGAAATTATGGGACTTTTGCAGTTTATCTATATTTTCTTTATGCTTCTTTAATAATGTAATCAAGATAGTTATGAAGATGTTGTGAATTTTGGAAGAATTGTATGACAAGTATGGCATGTTTTTGTGAACACGTATTTTGATGAAATAAAAGATGTTTGTTGTTTTTCCGCTGTTCAAAAATATGTGTTCTTATATCTGTCTTGTATATCTGTGACTTATACTTATAAACCTCCACCAAAATTAGGCCATTACCTTTGATAGTGACCCTAAGGAAGGTGGGGTGTTTCAAATATTGTTGCTTGGAAGAGAAGTATAGGCTAGTAATACACAACATGGACTAGTGGTGACTACTAGGTAGTGAAGGGCAAGCAAGTGTGTAGATCTGGTTGAGTGGACTCGTGACATAAGTCCTAAGATTCTTGGCCCGTAGTAGTAGCTGTGTAGGATGCTGTTTGAGTTGAAAACGAAAAGGCTTATTTGAAAATAATAAACTTAAGTAATTTGATTAAGTCAAATAAGCTAAGAAAAAACTAGCCTAACTAAAAAGAAAACAACAGAATCAATCAAGCAGCAAAACGTGACGGGAAAAGAAAATAAAAATCTTAAGAAAAAGATGAATAAATATTAAATTACTCCAAGATAAGATGAAATAGAAAAGAAGTTTTCTTATGTGATTGTGCTTGGATAGGAAAATAGGAAATCTTCATAGAATAATTATGTAAAAATCCAAGTACAATGAGAAAAAGAAGAACGGAGGATGTGAGTTTTTCCGTTTTCATAACATAAGAAATCGAATTTGGAAAATTAGATTTTTCTAAATTTCGAATTTAATGATGGTTGGTAGGGTTTTGGATGTGAAAATTTGATGAACTATGCTCTTACTCTGTAAGAGTATAGGAAAATTTGGGTAAAAAACGTTTTGATTTTTCAAAAATATTGCATTCATATAGAACTGCAAGTATATTTAGGATGAGTGTATCATGTTTTGAAAGTGTTTTTAAAGTTTGCATAGATATAGGTGGATCCAAATTAGGCATACATGATTTTCTATGATGTAATTCACTTTGCACATGTGCACAATGTTGTAACACTTGGATGAACACTAATTGGGTGTTGCGAGGGATTTCCTATTTTGCTCTTATCAAAATTCGGGGACGAAATTCCTTAAGGGTGGGAGAATGTAACACCCCGCATTTTTAATATAAATAAAAATGTATATATATGCATAGATAGGTTAATAATGGTGATGTACAATGAAAATTAATTAATACGTGAAAGAGAAGGAAAGATTAATTCAATGACAGTGTACGTAACCGAGAAGATAATAAAATAAGGATACTTAATTTAAATATCGGGAATTAAGTAAAACGGACATCACCATTGCGTTCGTCTTGAAATTCTGCTTGGAATAGAGTCCAAGTTTTCGAAATTCGGACACCGTACGAAAGAATTGTGGCCTGCGGAAGATTCAACAAAAATTCAGAAAAATACCCAGGCAAGTCGACCTGGGGGTCGACCTACCCAGGGAGGTCGACCTGGGAGTCGACCTGGGGGTCGACCTACCCAGGGAGGTCGACCTGGGGGTAGACCTTAGTGTCGACCTCCCCCTGTTTTTTCCAGATCTGGGCAGTGTTGATTTTTGGTGTGCTGGATGGACCGGATGGCTTCTAGAGCGATCTAATGGATCTAAAACACTCTCTACACCTATAAAATAGTGCCTAGACCTAACCTAATTCATAAACAATTCCTTATGATACCTCCATGCTACTAAACTTTAACCATACATGGCCGCTGCCCCAAAACCCTAAACTAAATTTGCAAGTTCTTCATCAACTTTGGGGTTTAATCAAATCAAGAAGCAAAATTCTTCATCAACGATTCAAGCTCTTCACCAAAAATCAAATAAGAAGATTAAATCCGCGTTCTTCATCAAAAAATCGTTTATTTTTCCTCAATCCAGTCAAGGTGAGTGGAATTATAATAAATCTGTTGTATAATAGTATTATTATCGTTCATCATTCCCCAGTTATTAATTTAATGCAAGATTCATGATTAATAATTGCTCTTTTATTCTCCTTCCCCTTTTTATTTTTGGATCTAGGTTATCTCGAACCTAGAAGAAATCTTATTATACAATACACACGATTGGAATATGGGAATATTGGGCATAATCTATTTTATGCAGTTGAGGAATATAATCTATAGTGTTGAATATATGTAAGTTTGACATAATTGTCATTTGATATGGAATTTGTGTAATTTAATATTAACAACATGTAATTGGATAACATGGGTTGGTGAAATTTATTTGTGACTTGGAAAATAAGCCTAGAGGGTGAATTAGATTATATGCATGAACGTGGGAATGTTGGGATATATATATATATATATATATATATATATATATATATATATATATCGGGGAAATATTGATTATTAGAGATTGGGTATAATTGGATATTGGAAATTGGCAGGTTTAGGTATGAATAACATGTAATTGGTGAATTTGGCTATAATTGGATAATTTGGGTAATATGAAATTTGGCTAACTATTACGTAGTTGGTGTATTTGATGACAAATTGGGAATAGGCATAAAAATGAATTGTAATTAAGTTGAATTTAGAACACATGCCATGAATTTGGGGTTTGGGTGAAAGACGATTGTTAATGAACGCCTATGACATGAGGTTAGGCGCGTTTGTGGTGTAAGAATGCCCGGAACCGCCCGGAACCGCCCGGCAAATCCAGTAACCACAAGCGGACGTCTAATGTGAGAGGTCAATGGCTAGAACTAGAGGCGTAACAGTTTATGACACAAGGTTAGGCGCGTTTGTGGTGTAAGACTGCCCGGAACCGCCTGGCAGATCCAGCAGCCACAAACGGTCGTCTAATGTGAGAGGTCATACATCGTTATGGCATAATAAATAAATTAAGAAATACTAACCATAATAAGACATGTGGGTGACATGGGTATGGTTAGAGGGTTAAGTGGTTGATATAAATGACATGTAGAACATGACTAGGGTAGACTTAACCGTAGTAAGACATGTGTTAGACATGGAAACTATAATAAAGAGGGTTAAGTGGGACACGGGTGACATGTGAAACAAAAATTTACATATGCTTAACCAAATGGGACCCGTAATGGTATCATAAGTTAATTGAATTGGGTAAAGTTTAAGTAACGGATTAAGTAAATGGAAGGGTTAAGTCAAATCTAAAATTAATGACAAGAAATGGGGAATGATAAATAACCTATTATGAATAAACTTGAATAAGGCAAGAAAGGATAATGGGTGGAAATTATAACTTATGAGACAAGATAAGTTATAGGAAACGATAAGGAAGATGAGATAACACTTAACCAATTTGACATGATATATGGGTAGGTTAAGTCAACATGAACTGATAGATAACACTTAACCAATTTGACATGACGTGTGGGTTGAATTGAATACGTAACTGGGGGTTAAGTCAACTTGGACACATGGGCAAACTTAACCAATATAACAGTATCAAAGCAAGGAAAAGTGGGGAATGATAAGATTAAATAATAAATAAACTTATCCTAGGGATAAGAAATGAATATGACTTAACATGTAATACAAGACTCGAAGGATGGGACGACTTATACCATGAGATAAGTTAATCTAAGCTGGGAATGTGGGAGAACACCCGTACGCTCTCATTTGATAAAGAGAACTTAAGTCATGCTTGAATTCGTTGGTAAACCTTAGTTAAAAGGAACTAAGTAACAAACCATAGTTAAAGAGAACTAAGTAACAGAAACTAAGTATCAAACCTTGGTTAAGAGAACCAAGTAATAAACCTTAGTTAAGAGAACTAAGGAAATAACGAGAAAGAGAACTAAGTAATAAACCTTAGTTAAGAGGACTAAGTTGTAAACCTTAGTTAAGAAAACGAACGATTAAGAGAACTAAGTAGTAAACCTTAGTAAAGAGAACTAAGTAGTAAACCTTAGTCAAGAAAGCCAAGTAGAACACGAGGAGGAGAGAACGTCCATCTATCATGAAGAAGGCTCCAACGAATTGGGTTACGAAGCACGCGGCTTCGAGGGGACGTGAGGGTACTCTTGGTATCCCTCTGTGAGGTTGCAGATGATCCTCTTGGGCTCACAGAGGTTAAGGTCTACGTTAGAAGAGCCAAGGGTATGCCTTGGTTGCAATATAAGAAACCTAAAGGCTAGGATGGGTCAGCGTGAAGCGGCGATATCTTGTTTAGCCCTGTGATAGCATGTCGTCGTCTACCTACCATCTTGAGTCAATCGAGTACATAAAGTGGAAAGGCGGAGTACTCCAACATACCATATACTTGCTATGTAGTTATGGGTGAGGTTTGGCCAATAGGTTTGTGGGTGCATAGGGGGCCTGCGAATAGTTCTAATTCTTGATTTTCTTGGGTTCCTTTCATTAGTTGAGGGAGGGGTCAAGTGGGACCATAGACACACACAGATAAAAACAGACCTTAGCATCTACATCGGCATATAACTTAAAGCCCCCAATCGAGTTTACTTTTTCTTGATTAGCCCTGCCACGGGACTCAGGCCGCACATATGGAGGATATGTGCAACTAGACATCGATAACGATTCACGACACGTACGTGTGGAAAGTCTAGGAACATACATCGCTATGGGTAGTGTGTCCTATACTAGGGGGCATCGTTCGATAGGTAGCATAATCCCTGGTTGTACCTAGGTCACGTAAACCCTGAATCCGAGAAGCGTTCAATAGGTAGCATAAACCCCAGTGGCCCTGGGTAGCGTAAACCCTGGTTGAATCTAGGAAGCGCTCGATAGTAATCCTTAGACTAGATCTAGATGATACATGGAATCTGGCAAGATCAAGGGTAGCAGTCCAAACGGTTTCAAGAATAGTGGCACTACACTAAAGTAGTATAGATTTACATGATGAAGCCCGTATGACATACGGCAAGGGACTGTATATATACATGGAAAGGATTTGAAGAGTAGTGGTTATCTACATATACGTTGTATTAGGTTAACCTACTAGTGGGACATGAGTATAGCTTAAAGAGCTAGCATTGTTAACAGCCTAATAACCAAGAAAATATAACTGAACGGCATATCTAGGATTATACAGAAGTTTATTCTAAGTCCACTCACACAGAACTTATGTTCTGACCCCCTCCTCATTACATACTTTCAGGTTAATTTCATGACAGAGATGGTTTAGCTTTGGATACTGGTTTAGCAGTATTGTTAATAATGTAAAGCAATATTTGAATATTATACTTTATTTCCTCCGCTGTGAGATGCTTTACGAATTCTGACATGTTTCTTTATCTCTGTCTTTTTCTGTAGAATACCAGAGCACCCAACTCGGGTTTTGATAGATAGAATTTGAAAATTTTGGTCTATCGAAATCTGGGTTGATACATGTGGAGAGTATGAGGAATCAATTAGCCATTTATTTTTTCAATGTGCAAATTCAAATTTTATTTGGAGATCTCTGAAGGAGAAGCTTGGTTTGATTTTTAATGGGGTTGGTTCATTAGAAGATGAAGCAGTTCTACTAATGCAGAAATTTGAAGGCAAGAGTCAATTAACTGATTTAGCTTGTGCATCATTCACTTGCTCAGTATATTACATTTGGCTAGAGAGGAATGTGAGACAGTTTGCCAGTAATTCTGTTAGCAATGAAAACAAACTAAAGATTATTAATGGAGAAATTGTATATCTAGTTAAGGGGAATGGGAGCACTTCAAATAGAACAGAAGTGAACGAAGCTTTTTTGAGCAGATGGGGCATCGAATTGGTAGATACAGGTTAAAGAAGGGATGAAGCTGTAGGGGTACTTTGCTGTTCATGTGAAGTTTGGGAGCCTGGCGAGATTTGGGTTTGGAGTTTTCAATAGTATGTCAGTTATGTTTTTTTGTGTTTTTGATTCTTTGAGAAAACATAGAATTTGTATTTTGCCTTTGGTATAGCAATATAGAGAACCAATTTTCAAAAAAAATCTTTTGCTGCATATGTTCTTCAATTTGAATTGATTTGAATTATGTTCATATATGATGCCCTTATTTGTATATAAAACTTGTAATGATAATTTTGCACGTTTATATATACGCACAACTTTCATTTCGTTTTCAAAATTCAAACGGTATTGCATTGTTATTTGATTCTTTCCAAATTTCTATGATTTCAGCCTTATCTTGAATTTTGTCTTTTGTGTGTATGTATATATATATATATATATATATATATATATATATATTCCTACACATATATATGCATATATTCTCATATATATATATATATATTCTTTACTTCCTTATATGTATACTTTTCGTTATATGTGCGTTTATACATATTTTTCCTCATGAACATGTGTTATATTAGTCATTCCCTTGAAACAAATTATGACGACGGCAGGGATCGAACTCTGCACCTCTTGTATGCAAGTAACATGTTCTAACCAACTGCACTACTAAGGCTATTGTTAATAAGGCCTAGAACCATGGTAATTATTGTTCTCTTTACTTCTCTTTTTGATTCTTATTACAATATTTTAATTAAACCATTGCATGATTTTCTTTTATTCCGCTTTTATTATTAATGCATAATCAGTGCATGCAACATGTTTACACCGCATGCAACCAGTCCTTTCTCTCTTTTAATGCATGCATTACATTTTTATTTGCATTAATATTTATTTTATTCTTCATATATACATTTATGTCAATGCATATATATACACATATGGATTATTTAATTATTTAATTTTTATAAAATGTGGGGTGTTACAATAAGTTTGAAATAATGAAGAGCCCAATGGGGAAGATCATCGTAGGTGTCCGGAGACACGGTGGAAACACATCCAACTTTATATTCGACATAACTAGAAGGAAGTTCGAGACTTCCAATGGACGTGAGTGTACTCTAAGATGGCCCTCTTAGGTAGGCTTAATGAAGATGCACTTCCAAAGGTAGGTCTGTATAGTTCCATCCATTGAGTACGCCTTGGCTGCATTTGTCTAGTAAGCAGCCATAAGACTAATAGGATGAATTTTAGGATTCAGCAGTTGCCTTGGCTCCGAGAGCAGGCTTCATAATTTGGACCCAATAAGGATAGTAGATCGTTGGATACCTATCATCATCAGTCAAAGCGAGTTCTAGAAAGACGTGAGCTAAACCAACATGCCAATGGCCTTTCACCATCAAGACATTAGATGAGGGAGAATGCCAACTTAGATGTTTAAATTGTTTGTTAGGGGCATGGTCACTTGGCTCTTGAAATGGTCTTTCATTAGTTTGGGGGATTAGAGAGTGGGGCCATAGCCACCGAGAAAAGAGAAAGACCAATCTATGGGTATCTGTATTGTAGGCCGAACAAAACTATCCTTTACAAACATAGAAATCCCCTGACTAAATTTCGTGTAAGGTTTCATGGTCAAATTCCATTATTAGCTCAAATTTCATCGTTTTCTCAAATTCCAATTTTTGAATCTAACTAAATAACTAAGTTAACTAACGTCAAATTCTAGATTGCTACATTTAGTGTTGAGTAATAACTATAAACAAAAATGGAAAGTTATTTATAAATAGATTGGGGTAATTAAGGAAACAATATGAGTATCTATGTAAATAATACGATGATCGTCTTGTTCATATGATTTATGATCAAGGGTATAGATACGTAACTTCAAGTTGATTTGCATCGGTCTGGAAAGGGATTTCTCGTTGGGTCCGTTTGGCACAGGTCCCTATTAAGTTTCAAAATTAGGCTCAGGTCCGGTCATAAACTTATTCTAAAATACATCCCTATTTTCCAAAAATTCATAAAATAAAAAAAAATGTAAATACATATTTAAATAAAAGAAGTACTTACAAAAAAATTCAGGTGGAAACACAATTGAAAACCACGTTTAAAAAAACAGAAAAACAGTGAAACTGCAGTTAAATGCATAATAGTATGCACATATTTGAATTTCCTTGCATACATCTGTGCAACTATTCTAGTCATGCATCCGTGTTTGTTTTTGTGCATACGTGAATGCAAGTAAAGTATTATTCTTGCATACAAAAGTGCAAAAATTCACATGCATGCAAATTAGTTCACATTTATTTGCATTCATGTGTGTAATAAAAACAGAAAAGTTGCACGCATGTTTGCAACAATCTACAGGCAAAATTCAGTATTGTTTTCCTTCATGCAATACTTGCATACATGTGTGCAAGTATTTCAAAATAGTTGCATACGTGTATGCAAGTTTTTGTCCAGATTTTTAATGGAAACAGCTTCTACAATAGTTGCATTCATGTATGCAACTATTGGCAAAAGTTGCATATATGTATGCAACTTTTTTTTTGTTTCTGTGGACTTCCGAGAATATTTCTAGAATTTAGATTTTTATATTATTTTTTTAACCTGACAGCGTTTTTTTTTTTGGCAGAACTTTGGAAAACAAGGACCGGGTTTGAAATGAAAAGTATGGAGGGACATGAGCCTAATTAAGTTTGGTTTTAGGGATGTGTGCCTAATTTTCACTTTCTCATTTGATTATGATAGCGAACACTTTATTTGGATTCTTGAGGTGATACTAAAGTTTTATATTATAACATATGGCTAATTAATGAGAATGGAGGTTTCGAATTAAGGGATCTGATCGAAGTCAACATCAGGGAGGTCGAGTGGAAAATTCTAAACTGAAAGTGAAATTTATGTATCTGAATAGCAAAACTGGGAATGATTTTTGATTGTATTTAAGGGATCCTAAATAATCATCTAAGCAATAACCAATGACTGATGAGCTTAATGGTACTCTTAGGGAATTATCTATATCCTTGATGATTGAAAAAGTTAGGTGCATAGGATTTTTTCGATTTGGAAGATATGCTAGATATATTTGTTTGTTGGTTGTAATTTTTGGATAAACCAGAAGGCTATTGGACGCTATTTAATATTTTGATTTTTCACTACAACAAAAGAGCCTTTTTACAACTGGTAAAATCTATTGTAACAAGGGTTTCGCAACATGCCTGAAACCGCTGTTTTGGCTTCGGTTGTAAAAGAAAAGATATTACAACGTTCTAAGACAAAAGATTCAACAATTGCAGTAGAGTATTTTACAACTAATTATAAAAATATATAATTTATACAAAAAGGCCAAAATACAACTGGCTTGACCTGTTGTAATATGCTACAACTACAACAACCAAAGTCCATTATCTGTCTACATTCTGCAACTATCTTGGACCGTTGCACAATAATCAGGTTGCACCTATTCTAATACAATATACATATAAAAATATTTAATACCTTATAAATATTATTTGCAAAAAAACAAAATTACATATGCAAAAAGACATCTAAAAATGTATTCATGGAGTTTAAATACATTAAATGATAGATAAGTTTATATTTACATAATTGTAACTTACAACACATACTGTCAAATATATACTTGATAAATAATTCTAAAAAGCATCAATGCATGACTATTTCCAAAAGCACCAACACATAACTAATAAAACATACATATAAAGGTTGTTAGACCAACATATGGTTCTAACACACAACAAGTAGAATTCACAGAGAATTATATCTAGAAATGAAATAAAATGCAACAAACACACAAGATTTATAGTGGTTCGGCGTTAACGAGCCCATGTCCACTTTATATAATTATGATTATACAATTGAATACAAGTACAATCACAATTTCCTCTCTCTCTCACTTTTACAATTATAATTCACATAGTAATTTAGAGATATCTCTGATTAGCAATAGAAGAAGTATGATGATCGTAGAATAAGAACTCCCATTTGCCAAAAAAGCCCCCAAAAATGCCAAGTGTTAGGCTATTTATAGGCAGTTCCAGCAGGCGGTTCGTGACGACATGTGGCATCCATCCCGAAAATCTCGGAGTCGTTTGTGGGTGAGTGGAGAAGTGGTCAATATGGTCATTATCGACACGTGTCACTAGATCCTTTGTTTTCGGTTCGTGGCTTGAAGGGATTGACCATGTCTTGGCCATCGCTTCCTGGAGGCAGCGTCGGTTTGTGACTATGGCATGCGAGCCGGATCGTGGAGCAGGACCACGAACCGATGGTTGAGGGGTAAGCACGAGCCTGTTTGCGTGCCTGGGTAGTGAGCCATGTTAATGAGCCGGTATGCATATCTTGAGTCTGTAAGAGCACGAGCCTTTTTCCGTTTAAGCATAAATGATTATGTCCTTGGAGGCTTGGTCAAAAAGCTAGCCAACATTCTGTACCCTCAAAGTATATTATATTAAGGATGAAATGTGCTTTGAAATCGTCTATCTGTCTATTCCTAAAAAATGTTTTCCAACAGTCGTGTTTATTTGCATGGTCACGTCACTTTGTGAAGTCATGTCTCTTTATCTTTGAGACAAGTATAAATACATATCCAAGTTCCCAATTACTTTTCTTGTGCTCATCAATTTTCCAACTTTGAGTTCTCAAAGCGAATAGCGAGTGATCTCTCAGCTAAATCCCTCAATTATTAGATGTCACCTTATTTCAGTTGTTTGACTTATCATTCCAAAGGTGAATTTGGGCCAGAAATTCTTGAATTAGGGCCATTTGTTAGTAGGTGATGGGATCCCTTTTTATTCAGTTGGATTGATTCGTGATCCTTACTAGTGGATCTCCTCTCTGCGCGGTCTCTTGCGTAGTTGGGCCGATCCCTGGTGGTTCATCTGGTCATGCCCACCAATCCATCTGCACAACAACAGGCTAAGCTTGGGCACATGAATGGCCCGTGCCTCCATCAAATATATAGATAGCACCTCAAACTTATTTCCTCATTCACTTTTCACCGCTGTTATTCTAATTTCCCAATCCAAAACCCTAGTTCGTGATTTTCTCGAACTCCCCTAATCCAAGTATTCGATTGAATAGGTAATTAACTACAATAATAATTCTTCACTTCAATAGTTTCTCTCAATTTAAATTATAAGCAAATCGTGCTTCAGATTTTTCTTCGTTCCTATCCGTCTCTCCCTCGTCGCAGTAACTTCTGGTGGTATCACAATTGTAGGGACTTCGACCATGCTGAGGTGCACCGCCGGCATGGGAGTAGTTCATTGATGCGTGTGTGAGGTCATGAGGGTATGGATGTTTTGTAGGACAAGAGTCTATAGAAGGAATTAGAAGGGAAGTTACGTACACCAGATGGCAAGTTGAGGGGGCGATCTGAGAGTAATTTTACACTCTAGGATCTGATCATGGAGATGGTTAGAAAAAGACATGCTCTGGCGGGTCGTGGAGATGAAGGGACGAGACAATGGATCAGGTCGTGGTTTATTGGCTCAACCTAATCATTTTCCTTGGTCATGTTGCACGAGCCGATATGGAGTACGATCTCATTCGAGCACATAGCCCTTCCCCATGTCACAAGTCGATGCATTCCCACGAGTGGACCAAAAGAGCGTGATCAAGTTGTGGATAGCGAGCGGGGTAGGGGAGAGATGATGTATGGCACAACCTACCCTATGCTTACGAATTGCCTTCATACCACAAGCCTTACTTAACGTTTTCTGCCTTCTTTGACCACGAGCCGGATCTACAACGCGAGCCAGGCTATATAACTACATGAGTCAACCTATTCCCGAGCCAATTCTTGCCTTTATCGACATTTGTTTGAGTAACACAAATTAACTTAACACAACAACATATATCTCAGCGGATAATCAACTATAAATTGACAAAATCAGTGAACAGTTAGGTTAGAGCCTTTAAGCTGATTAATCGGAATTGGACAAGAACATAACTTGATGACGTATAGCAACCAATTTCATGCTTATTTGCCTTACTTCATGCTATTCTTTTCAGTACTGCACACACTTTCACACATTAGCGCTAGCATGCACTATGGTCACGGATAACTATACTCTAATACTTGATGTTAATTTATTAACACAACAGATAAGTTTGATTGACGCTCGGCAAGGTTGTCAGAAAAAAGTACAACTTTGGAATATTCAAGCTATTCCAACCCTAACGTACTTCCATCAGACCCAGATTGGGATATCTTCGGATCAGAGTATGAAATAGATATGGATAAAGGGTCAACATCATCTAAGGGTGGAAATGGAGATAGTCGCGCTCCCGACGTGCTCGAGAGTGCTATACATTTAGTCAATCCAAGTAAATCCACAGCTTCTACACTTGACGATATAAGGCAAAATAAGATATGTTTAAAGCATGGGATTCCATGGGATGATGTCAAAGTTGCGGAGAAAACGGACAAGCCACATTCTGCTCGGGACGGTTCTATGGCTATTAGCAAGGTCATGTATTGAATAGGTGCCATTCCTCCGTTTCCTCCAATCGCCATCGACTTTCCAAGACAACTGCATATTGCTCCTATGCAACTTCACCCCAATGCCTACGCTGCTCTGTATACCTTGTACATCGCATACACAGAAATTCTTAACACCGATTTTTTTTATGAAGATTTGAACTTCTACTTACACTTCAAACATCGTTCCACAGGGATTCCCTTTTTTGTCTTCTTCGAGTCCATCCCCACTAAGAAAGTCCTGACCGACGGACACAACAATTTTGGTGATACTAAATCTGAGTGGTTATTTATAATGAACCAAAAAGGGTGTGCAAGTAGATGGCTGAAATCTAGTAAGTTTCATATCCTTAAGTGTCTTCTTGAATTTCGTAAATCAATGCACTAATATTTCTCTTCTTTTTGCAGTTCCCAATCCCAAGAAGCAAGAGGGTGAAATATACGAATATCGCTTGTCCCGGCTTATGAAAAGCAAGCCCGAAATTCTCAGAATCAAGAAATGTATAACTGATGAGAACCTTCATAAACATCATCTTCTCGATGTAAGGCGAGGCCTCGGTCAAGGAGGCAAGCCTTACAAGTATGTGCCCTCGGCCGACGCTCCCATAGTCCCCATTCCTGGAGAACTTAGTAGCATGCCCCCTATCGAGGGATAGGTGACTGCAGAAATTAGAACCTCAACTGAGCTTCCCAAAAGTCCTTCGCCGATGAGTGTCCAAGATAATGAAGATCTAAATGTGTATACTGGAGGCAAAGTTCAAGTCGATGAACCGAAAGGTGCTTCCATTCCCGAAAAGCAGCCCTCTAAAACACGGCCACCGACTACGCCTCCAACTCATGACTTACAAACATAAGAGCAAATATTTGGAGATTTAGCCAAGCTTCCCCCGCTAGATGATATTTACACCTCTAAGGAAATCGGAACAAGGTCTTTCTTTCCTACCTCTAGGGAAGAGCCTATTACCATTAAAGTTGGGAATGCTGCACAGACAAACTGCCTCCGGGCCCTGGTCTGTTGGGGGTATCACCCAAAACACATACATTGCTTGCGCCGCATTTCACAACACTTATATACTGTACTGACCCATGATTCTTATACTTTCATGTCATGTTTGTAAGAAGAATGACTCATCGCTATTATTCTCATCGTGACCTTCACGAGTACACACCCAGATTCAATCCCGTTACCGAGCATGACCATGGTGACAGTCGCCGGAGAGATAAAAGGCAGCACTACGATTCTCTCCAACTTCATTCTTCGTGCTCTCGTTCTCCTTCAAGGCATGATATCGAGAAGCACTATAGCCGTCAAACTTAGCACGAAGGAGGTAAGCAGCCACCCGAAGCTCTGATCCCTCCAAAGAGCATCCACCCTCAGGAGAAATATACCAAAAAGCTTTCTGAGGCCTAGGACAAGTGTAAGGCCCCAAGCAAAGAGTTGGAAAAGGGGAAGAAAGCTCTTATCCCTTCCAAGCACTGTAATATCGATATTACCACTACGTAGCATGTAGTTCTTACTACTGAAAATCAAGCAAAGTTGAAACGTTTGCATGAGAAGTTCCCTGATCTATACTTCGGAAGTATGCACTTTATCCTTGATCTTGAACCAGTTCCAGATAATTGGGAAATAGAGGTCACGGACCGGGAAGGCTTATGGCTACATAGTACAAAAGAATGAAGAAGCATCCCAAGAAGCTCTCCAAGATCATCCGTCATCTTGAAGTAGATGAAAAGAATGCATTGGAAAAGGTAGAATATGACGTTAAGTCCAAAGATGAGGCTGAGAAGAAATTGGAAGAAGCACAGGTCCAACTTGCCTACTCCCAGCCGGCAACAGTGAATTACCAGAAGAAATATGAGGAGATGGAAAAGCGTTTCCATACCGAACTTGATTCAAATAGCAAGGAACGTACGACTATGAGGAAAAAGATAGAGGACCTCAGATCAGCCAACACCAAGATGAAACTATTGCACAATCGCTTTGCCAAGGAGAAAGCTTCTTGGGAGAAGGAAATGACAAGTTTGAATGACAAGCTAGCTCATGCTGAGGAAATAGCAGTTTTCGCTGAAGGACACGCTAATAAAGCCCTCAAATCTGCTTCCGATGCTACCACTAAACTTGCCATGGCTGAATAGGAGACAAAAGAATTTGATGAGTTGTTGATAGACTTCTTTGCTCAGGATATTCGAACCCGAGACATTTCCTGGATTACGAACTATCCTACCACTCTAGTTTGACGTGTGGGACCAAATTGTTGAAGGTGAAAAGCAAAGTTTACAGGTTGAGACTATTGATGAAGACCAGCTCATGCAAACTTACCTCAAAGGTAAGGGACTTGGGCGTCTAGTGGATAGGAGGCGTTTAATTAAAGAATCTATGGTGGAGGAGAGGCGTAAGCTTAATGGTAAGAAACAGGTTGGGGAAGGTTCTAGCTCAGCTGTTGAAACCAAAGCTGCTGAGGTCGAGGAGTACAATCCTGATGATCCTCTAATTCCTGAAGTTCCTATTCCTCCCACTACTGAGGTTTCTACTACACCTCTAGGCGAGAAATCAGCGGAAGGTATTTCTACTTTCTCTCCATAATTTGCCAAAGCTATTATAACTTATCATCGCATTGTGGAGCAAACAACTGAAAAGATTATGTTCTCTCCTATATTAATAATTGCTGCTTCTCGTGATTCAGGTGCCAGTCCCGCTGAAAGAGTTAGAGAGAAGCAATAGAGGCGGAGGCGGTCGAGAAGGCCATTATATCGTCAAGCACAGAGATTCCTAAAGATGCTGAGATAAATGGAGCTCTAAACGACACTGATGGCGATGACGGAGATGAAGAGGAGGATATTGTCATCATGGGGGTACTAAAGAGGATGACAGCATGACTTTAGCTGAGAGGAAGGCTAAGAATGATGAGCTCCTAAAGGTTAAGTTCGAACAAGAGCCTTTAAACATACCACCTCTCGCTGCGGCTGCCCACGGCCCTGGGCCAATTATAAAATATTTTAAGTCAAGAACTACACATCTTGCATCCCAATCCTTTGGCATTCCACAAGATTCTTCCTCGAAGAAGGAGAAATGGAAAAAGCACGGTATCTCCAATGCTAACAAGAAGGAACCAGAGAAGCAGAAGAAAGAGAAGAAACCGAAGTCATCTCCGAAACCTAAGTAGGGCTCGTTTGTTTGTGTTTTGTTTTTATATTTCCACTGGCCCTTTATAGTTGTTGCGACTGCGGCCCTTGCATTTTGTTCAGTCTCGTTTTGTAAATCTGCACTAAGTAAATGAAAGTTCTGTTTCTTTTGCACTATCGCGTACTTATAAATTCGTCAAACTTACTTGTGTACATAAACATTCAAGCCATAAATAATCGAAAAACAAAAACACATCATAAATCGTCCATGTGGGAAAAATCTAAAAATTCCTGTAGGTACTAATCAATTATTAATATGATGCCTGGCCAGCGCTTGTTTAGGATTGATTAGGATTGTATATGTACTTCCCTCTTATGTCCGGAAATTAAGGGTTCAGACTCAGTTTTCATTCCTACCCCTGGTCCTACAGTGGGGTTGGAGCCCTTTCGTGGCATTTAATCAGAATACCTTTATACTCTCCTGTCGCATGCCTAAGATAGAGTTCGAATTCAGCTCTCAATCTTCTCCCTAATCCTTCAGTGGGGTACGAGTTCATTTGTGGACCTCAGTTACTGGCGCCTTTATACTCTCCTTCCAGATACCAAGGGTAGAGCGAGGTTAAGGAAGTCTTTCGTTCGTGGTGCACCTTCACGCCTTATAGACGTTTCATTTTCTCGTCCTTTATGCTCTTTCTCGAATCGTTAGAGTTAGAATGCTAGTGATTTAATCATTTACTTAGTTTCCCCCATAAACACTCTGTTCATCAAGAGTTCGAGCGTGCTAAAGTTTGAGTCTTGTTTCTTAGGCTCGATTTCAACGTACCTTAGGTGTGTTGCAGGGCCTGCAATGAAACTCACGAGGGTAATGGTATATACGAATAGAAACAAAAGGATAAACATAAAACAAGGCAATAAAAGTAAATGACATCCGTTATTTTTATAGTGGTTCAACCGAATCATGGCCTACGTCCACTTCATAATCTTTTGCTTATGCAACTAGACTGTTCTAGGCAAGTCGTGCCTTTTTACATGGTCCTAAAAACAAAAGAACAAGCGTGACAATTCAAGTCAAGTACTGCCGCAAATGCTGGGCGTTCCACACTCTAGGGATTTCATTTCTGTCCATGGTCGCTAGCTTGAAGGATCCGTTATCAAGCTTTCTCCGTATGGTATACGGTCCTTCCCATTTCGGGCCCAATAAGTCAGGGTCTGGGAATAAACGTTTTATACCTAGGTCACCAGGTACAAAAGTTCAAGCCCGAACTTTCTTGTTATAATATCAGGCAACATGTTGCCTATTCCTTGAGGCACGTAGATCCGCTTCATCACTCTTTTCCTAAATCGTGTCCAAGGACTCGACGAGTAGCTCGTTGTTAGTCATCGGGTTGTAATAAGTAGTTACGTGAGACGGTACTTCCAATTCGACCGGAGTGACCGCCTCTAATCCGAATGCGAGGGAGAAGGGGATGTGACCCGTCGTCGATTTGTAGGTCGTTCTATAGGCCCATAATGCCAAGGGTAGCTCATCGACCCGCATGGCTCTGGCTTGCTTCAATCTCTTCTTCAGAATGGACTTAATTATTATTTTTTACCGCTTCTACTTGTCCATTCGATTGCGGATGCGCTTCGTTGGTGTGTCTTTTCTTGATATGATACCTCTAGCAGAAATCACGAAATCATGTACTATCAAATTGGGTTCCATTATCAGTTACAATGATTTTCGGGATCCCAAACAGACATATGATATTTCTGACGATGAAGTTTATCACTCTCTTTGTCGTGACCGTTGTAATGGTTCTGCTTTAGCCCATTTCATAAAGTAATCCATGGCCACGATTGCAAATTCCGCTCCACCTTTGGCAATTGGTAAGCTTCCGATAATATCGATTCCCTAGGTAGAGAATGGCTACAGGCTCACCATTGTCTTCAATTGGCTAGTGGGTGCTTTGGGAAACTTTGCAAATTTCTAACACCTATCGCAACGCCGTGCATAACTAGATGCATCTTGATTCACAATAGGCCAGAAATAGTCGTATCGCAATATCTTCTTAGCCAAGGTTTGGCCTCTGGTATAGTTGCCACATTCATCTTCGTGTACTTCCTTTAGTATCCGTTTGATGTTGTCATAGGCTATATAACGGAGGAGTGACATTGAAAATCACTGTCGATAAACAACTTCCCCTTGCATAATGTATCTAGAAGCTTTACGAATAATGGCACGCCTCTCAGTTTTCTTAGTTGGATGCGTTCCATTTATCGGGAAGTTCTTTATGGGTGTCATCCACGACTCCTTCTCTGGTTCAGTTTCCAGTATCAGATCAATTTACATCTAATCAACACTCGGAGTCTCCAATGTTTCAATCGGGACCATTTCCTTGTCCCTAGGATTGTCCGAGCTAGCCATTTTGGCTAATTTATCTGTCTTCTAATTCTCAATCCAAGGGATATGGGATATACTATAGTGTTCAAAACCACCCAGCAGCTTTCCTACCTCTCTTAAATATGATATAAATCTTAGCCCTTTGGCTTGAAATTCCTTTCGAACTTGGTTTACGATTATCTTAGAATCTCAAGAAATGTCCATCCATTTTATTCCAAAGTCCCTTGCGAGTTTTAGCCTGGAAATCAGGGCCTTGTACTCGGAGCCGCTGTTAGTGGCATAGAATTCTAATCTTAGAGCATAGTAAATCGACCATCCTTCAGGGGTAACCAGTACAACTCCGGCACCGGATCGTCTATCATTATTAGCACCGTCGGTGTATAGCTTTCTGGTGCTGGATTCAAGTTGTTGTTCTGAGGGGTCAACTTCTTCACTCGAGACATCCTCTTCAAGGATAGTGAACACGACTATGAAGTCATCCAATGCTTTCCCCCTTATCAATCTACGGGGTTAGAAGTTCAAATCAAAATGATTTAACTCGATATTCCACTTGAGTGACCTTCCAGATGCTTTTGGTCTCTGCAAGACAAATCAGAGTGGGCGATCACTGCATATGCTGAAAGGATGTGCCTACAAATAGTGATGAAGTTTTCTAGATGCGACCAACAGGCCATATGCAAGTTTTTCTATCTTCGGGTAGTTTTGTTCTGCCGTTGCTAACTTCTTACTCATATAATACACCGAACTCTGAACTTTATCTTCCCCTCTTACTAAGGCTGAGCTTATTACATGAGATGATACTGCCAAGTATACGAATAAATCTTCATGATCGTTCGTCTTGGATAGTATCAGCGGTTTCTCCAAGTGAGTCAGAAGGTCCTGAAAAGCCTCGACACAGTTAGGAGTCCACTGGAAGTTGTGTTTACCCCGTTTTATCAGGTCGAAGAAAGGGATGCATTTATCCATAGCTTTAGAAATTAATCTACTTAATGCAACGACTTTTCCAACAAGACTCTGCACATCTTTGATTTGTCTTGGTTCCTGGATATTCCTGATTGTTGCAATCTAATTTGGATTAATTTTGATTGCACGTGAACTAACAATAAGGCCAAGGAATTTTCCGAAAGAAACTCCAAATGAACACTACAGGGGATTGAGTTTCATTCGACTATCAAAGTATATCAAACAGTTCGGCTAAGTCGGTCATATGGTCGGATGATCGCTTGGATTTCACTAGCATATCATCGACATATACTTGCATTGTTTTCCTAATCTGATTGTAGAACATTCGATTCATTAGGCTTTGGTATGTAGCTCCGGCATTCTTCAGGCTGAAGGGCATCAATACATAGCAGATTAATCCCAAATCTATGATGAAGCTGGTATGCTCCTGATCCAGGATATGCATGGGGATCTGGTTATAACCTGAGTATGCATCCATGAAGGAGAGGAGCTCGTGACCCGCCGTCGAGTCCACCAGCTGGTCGATTCTAGGGAGTGGAAAGTTGTCCTTCGGGCAAGCTTTATTTAGATCCGAGAAATCAATGTATGTGCGCCATTTTCCATTAGCCTTCTTGACCAGGATAGGATTGGAAATCCATTCTGGATAAGTCGAGTCTCTAATGAATCTGTTGCTCCTTAACTTCTTAACTTCCTCTTTCAAGGCAGTCGACCTCCCTGGGCCAAGCATTCTCCTTTTTTGCTTAATAGATGGATGCTTTGGGTTGATGCTCAGTGAATGGCTCATGATTGAGGAGGATATCCCATATATGTCGGTGTAGGTCCAAGAAAACATGTCTAGGTTTTCCTTCAAAAAGTCCGTCAATTCCATTGCTCGATGTGGGTCGAAATGAGATCCGATCTTTAAAACCTTCACTTGGTCATCATCATCAATCGGAATATCCACAGCCGTTTCATTAGGTGTCGCCATTCTTCTCCCAGGCTCCTCTTCCTCTCTAGGATCAATATCCTCAGGTAGGTCTCCGAGAAACTCCTTAGGGATTGCCCCCTTTAATTGCTATGCTGAATCCTCCTTTGTAGGGGAGGAAACACCCTTAGTCTCTATGTCCTTTCCTTTGCACAACACTTTTAAATCTGCCATACAATAGACTCGTCCTGTTACTTAGTCACCCCTAATTACTCCCACTCCTGCTTCGGTTGGGAATTTCAATAACAAGCACCAAGGTGCAATGCAGTCCCTGAACTCTGCAACGGCTGGTTGGCCCAAAAAGGCATTATAGGGTGAATCAATATTCATAACTATGAATGGGAGAATTCTCACCCTCCGGCGGTCTCCCTCTCCCAGAGTCACTGACAATTCTATAAATTCCATCGGAGTCGTTGATGCTCCGTTGAAGCCATGTATCCATCCTTCACAGGGCTTCAATTCCTTTTCTTCAAGCTTCATTTGGTCGAATGCTTGCTTAAATAGAATGTTGAAAAAACTCCCATTATCTACTAGGACCTCGTAAACTAGGGCAGGACTGATGGTGGTAGTGATCACCAAGGGATCTTCTGTAGGGGCTTGAGCTTCGATACTTCCTCTATCACGGAATATAACATAATCTGACATCATTTTTTACTATTTTACCAGGGAGGTATCTTCATGATTGATGCGCTTTCCCACTTCAGGGCGCTTGGCTGCATTAACATATAGATCCATTTCTCGATTGCTATGTCCAGTTGGATGTGGTCCTCCGCCTATAGTACTGATGACGTTGCCTTTACCCTTTTGCTGAGCGGTAGCTTTCTAAGGTTGATGCCCTTTATTTCGTTCTAGACTACTTTGCCCTCGATTTCACGGGGTTGCCTTATACTCATCTAACTTTTATTCTCTAAGAAGTTTCTCTACCAAGTCTCTTAGATGACGGCACTCATTCGTTGAATGCCCATAGGTCTTGTGGAAAAGACAGAATTTTCCTGTTTAACACTCCTTTTTCATAGAATTCCTTAGAGGAGGTTTCTTGTATTAGAGAATGTTGCAAGTGTCTAGGTAGATATTCTTTAACGTGTCATTCAAAGGTATGAGGTTTTCAAATGTTCTGAATCGAGGTCTCTTCTGTAAGCCGTTTCTCCGATTCTTTTTCTTGTTGCCATTTCCAATTTGGTGGCCATTACCCTAGTTTTTATTTCCAACATTGACCTCTACCTTCCAAGAACTGTCGTCGGATTTCTTGATGGCCACATTACTCTGTATATCTTCCTTATCAGCAGCTTTTCTCTTTCGATTAGCGTATATCTCTTCCTGACGTAGGTGGATATTAGCTTTCTCATAGGATATCTCCCTGGTTAGTGGAGGTTTTCCAGCTAAATATTTACGAAACTCAATATCTTTATCTACTCCATTAATTAATGCCATCAGGAAGGACTTCTCGTGAGGCTCTCTTGCCTCCATGACTACTAAATTAAAGCGGTCCAAGCATGAACTCAAAATTTTATCAGGGCGTTGCTTAATAAGGGATAGTTCAATGACGTTCTTGGACCTCTAAGCATGAAGTCAGAATTAATTTATAAACTTTTTGCTCAATTCTTTGAAACTGGAGAACGATCATGGCGCTAGCCGAGTAAACCACATTAGCTTCACATCCTCTAAAAAGACTGGGAATGCTTTTCATTTCACCGCGTTCGGAGCAACAGGGACATTCATATACCATGAATATCTCATCAAGTGTTGAATTGGATCTGTCCTACCTGCATAATGGTTCATAGTCGGTAGATTAAATCGTCTTATGGATCAGACATCTAGTATGTCATCAGTGAAAGGCGTATGACTCCGGTCTACACCCCAATCCTCGTTGTTTTGTCCTCGGATGTCTTCCACGTTTTGCCTCACCATTGCCTCAACATCAGCATTGGTCAAGGTGGACTCAGGGTCAACACTTCTTGCTCTACGGGAGCCTTCTGGCCTTATTCCGGGAAGGGTTGCTTGGTTTGTAGTCCTCGACAACATTCCCTGCCCCATTTGGCTATGGTCAGTCACACGATGTGAAGGTGGAAGGGGTTAACCCTAAGTAGGGTTGACGACATTTTCCTATCTTGTTCTTGCTCGGGATCCTTCCATTCGGAGAACCCTTAGGTTAGCTAGGTTAGGGTCATTAGCATCCAACCGACGTGCGGTTTCTTCAAGGAATGAAAGCGATCTGAACTGGGCTTGTTGTATATTTTCAAACACCTCATACAGCCGTCGTGGTGGCAGAACAAGGTCTTCTGAAGAGGAAGAATAATCTGCACTGAGATGGTGAGTCGGGGAAGGTGTTCTATGCCTTCTAAGCTCGTCAATTTGCCTACTCATTGCGATCATGTTCTCCCATATCAAGAGACTCTCACGTCTTTGAGCCTCCAAAGCATCGTTTTTCCTTTCTAACATGACGAGTACACAAAAAAAAAATCTCTTTCTATTACTGGGGTAGAGGCAGGTAGTTGGTCATTAACATTCACAATTGGATTTGGAGCACTTGACCCAGGTTGAGAAAAGCATCAACATAAGTGGAGCAGGTCACAATTTCCTTTTCGGGTCGGGTCGTGGCCTCTTGCTGGGACCAGTTCGTGACCCCTTCTTGGGGTCGGCTCGTGGTCCCCTCTTGGGACCGGGTCGGAGCCGTGAGCCGGAGAGACCACCTCGGCCTGCTCCCTGACATTCTCTTCGTTCGCTTCATTCCTTAAGAGGATTGTGAATCCTTGGATTTCTTTGCAGCCAAAGTGTTCTGACTTTACCAAAATCTTCAAAAACAAAATAGTAGGAATATGGACTATCTTCTTCGGACTCGAAAATCCAAATAGTAGAATACTAATCCAATATGGTGAGAATTCTTTTCTCAGTGGAAGCACCAAAATGTAAGACCAAAATATGGTTCTAACACCCAACAACTCAAATTGCACAGAGAATTAAATCTAGAAATAAAATAAAATGCAACAAACACATGAGATTTATAGTGGTTTGGTGTTAACAAGCCTACATCCACTTTATATGATTATGATTTTTCGATTGAATACAACCACAATCATAATTTCGTGTCACTCTCACTTTTACAATGATAATTCACTTTGCAATTTAGAGATATCTCTAATTAGAAATAGAAGAAGTGCGATGATGGTGGGATAAGAACTCTCAGTTGCCAAAAAAGCCCCCAAAATGCCAAGTGTTGGGTTATTTATAGGTAGTTCCAGCAGGTGGTTCATGAGGACACGTGGCATCGATCCAGAAAATCTCAGAGCCATTCGTGGGTGAGTGGATAAGTGGTCAATATGGTCGTTATCGACACGTGTCACTAGATCCTTGTTTTTCTGTTCATGGCTTGATGGGGATTGACCAAGTCCTGGCCATCTCTTCCTGGAGACAGGGTCGGTTCGTGACCATGACATGTGAGCCGAATCGTGGAGCAAGACTACGAACCGATGGTGAGGGGGGTAACCACGAACCGGTCTGCGAGCCTGGGTGGTGAGCTACATTGATGAGCTAGTATTCATATCTTGAGTCTTTAATAGCACGAGCCTTTTCCTGTTTAAACATAAATGATTAAGTCCTTGGTGACTTGGTCAAAAGGCTAGCCAACAATGGTCTACGTACTAACTACTAAAATGTACATTCATAGTATGCTAAGAAGAAGAATTCTTTAAGCCAGGTGGCAGTTGACCCAACGACCTCTTTAATAGTGGTCTTTTCTAAATTTGGCCTAAAAAGCATCCGGTTTCACTACAACATGCACCCATAACTTTCATGCCTATCATTATGGCTATAACTTGATCTGGTGTGTGTGGATCCAAAACTCCTGTGGGGAGTTCTCAAAAGCATACCCACCATTATATCCATAAAAATATTATTATTATGGGATTTAAGGAAAATATATAAATGAAAAAATATAACCAGAATGTCTCAAAATCTTTGATAACAATTGTTTAATCCAGACCTTAATGGATGCATTGATTCATGTATCATAATAATCTAAGTTGTTGACCATGGCAAAGTGAGTAAATCGAATGGAAAAGATCAGACCATGGTGGAACTAAGCACCTTTAGTCAACTAATAGATTTAATCAATTACTATAATCTAAATTCTATATTATTTAATTTAATTAAATACTAGATTCTAGTTCTTAATTTTAAGCTTTGAATACAAAATTGCAATCAAGCATTTCAATTTTTATTGAAATAGTATTTGATGAGCATATACTATTTCTGTTATTACTATTAACGAAATGTTATATCAATGGATTACGTTAGTATATACCTATGGAACAATCATCCTCTACACATTAGCACCATAAGGCATCGGAGAATCATCCCCGACAATCCTTTCCATTGGAGCATCATGATACCCAAACACTACTGCAGCACTGTTTTACCAAATTAACAAATCATATTAAATTTTAATTAGAAAAAACTATGAAGAAAACATGTAACAACCCTTATTTTTAATGAAAGAATATTTAAATATTTTATTTGATTGTCAATGATCAACTATTTGATGGTTCAAAAGTGAGATGTTTCATAAACAATCGAGTCAGAACTTAGGACCATTTCAATTGAGTTCAAATAGTTCGGTAGGTGGAGAAAAAGTATAAAGATTGCCATATTTTGATATTTGACACATAATTGGCAAAATTGTCTCGAAATACGCATGAAAACTATCATTTCAGGCTTACTTTTGGATTACAATGAAATTTATATTTTTGGAATCATCACAGTGAGTTGTTGCACACTATCAAGTTTCATATTAATTGGATGTATCATTTGGTCGTATTCTCTTAAAATGTGTGTTAGTTTTATACACTGGATTTTTGACAATTGAGCCTATTAAGATTATATATACCCCCATATTTGGTCATTAATCATAATTTTCCCATTAGCCGCTACTAGCACTACGTCTTCTTCGTATTATCCTGGCCTCCTCCATCATCCACTTTCAAAAATCTATATCTCATGAATTACTCCACTAAAAATCATGAAACTGGTTTATGAATTCCTGGATTTTACTTATTTACAATACTATACCATTTTTGTTTCACTCGATCACTCTTTGGAGTAAGGCCGTTCAGGAGCAGTGAGTTAGGGTAGATTTTATCTCATGATTCAAACATCAGTTGGACAAACCGAGTGGAGATTTGAACTCAGAGAGGAAATTGACGTCTACGGACCGAACTTCGCAAACTCTGGTAGCTTCAGGAAGATTGTGAATAGGGGGCCTAACACGTGTTATATACAATACTGGAGGACGTAATTTTATGGGGAAAACCGGGTTCGAAAAGTTTTTGTCCAGAAAGTTGATTACACAAAGAGAAGACAAACGGTGAAAACAGATTTTGATTTTGTGGATTTGTTGCTCCATATCATTGGGATTGTGCATGTGGGCTTTGCGGTTTATGCGTGTTCAAGCTACAAGGAGGTGACTAGGAAGAACATAGATTAAGGGGTAGTTTATTTGACTAATTACATTTAAGTCATTTAGTTAATTAAATAATCCGCAAACTTATACGTTATGTAAATTTTACATAAGATATCATATTTGGACGTTGTTTCTTCTACTGGACCTGTAATGGTGAGCACCACTTTTGACGTTATTTTGGGTTGATTTGGCTAGGGTGAGTGATATTTTCCCTGTAGAACCCCTCATTTTTCTGCACCTAAATTTTGATAAAAATCGAAACTCAAACACATCCGAGCATGGAGCATGTATATCTGGTATCTATGAATAAATGAGCATGAGAGTGATCAGAGTACGATAAGATAAATGGAAACAAAATAGGATAAACTAGTATTAACTCAAGTAACTACCTTTTTAAAGTAAGTTAGCTTGCAAATCCGAGCATAAGAGGAAACGAGAATCGAAAGCCAAACTAAAACATCTATTAGAACCCGACCTTCTCTAGAAAACCTAGGTGGTTGTAATGAGGAGGGGGGTCAAAACAACAAAATTCTAGTGAACAGGAAATGTACAACACATATTATAATACACAGATATATCCGTTTGGTTCAACCCAAGATGTATGCCTACCAAGATTAGTGATTCTAGCCTAACCTTGTAAATGTTTATGCACGACCCTACTACTCCACAAACAGTAGTGTTCCAAGCTATGATACCAAGATAGAATGTTTACGCATATATTTAGGTACCTTTAAACCATATTTTAGCTGACTATTAGACCAAGAACTGAACCCCTAACTGCGGCGTTTTTATACATACCTTTCCATCCACTTACCCTTTATTGTTTTCCACCTCACTGTCAATGATAGAAAGGGTGGATTCACCCAATCACTTAAGACCCTATGCGGACTTATTGGTCAGTAGACTTATTGTTCACTTAATACCTCTCAATAACTTGATCCACATTCTTATAAAACAAGAGGGTACCATATACGGGCCCTGGTTGTTAAGGCTTCCGTCAGTTACGCATATACCCTTGCCCCGTTTAAGGTGAAAGATGGTATTTTATCGCTTTTTATACCTTCTAATTGACCTTATTGGACAACCTCCTTAGTCTCTTACTAGTTCCCGTAGGGTAGGTAGCCATATATGATGTTTTTAGTTTCCAGGTTTGGGTAGGACCCACACACTACGCCATTTAAAACCCTTAAACTAAAAGACTGTAACACCCTGAATTTTATGAGAATATTAAAATTAACAAATTCAAGAACACTTAATTTTTAGAAGAAGAATTAAGTGAAATGGGTTGCGCTATTACGTTCATCTCAAAATTTTGGTCAAGATAGACATTTGGTTGCATAAAATGGATACCTTATGAAGAAGTTATTAAGCCTTGAAGTTTGTATGCATATGAGAAATATATATATATATATATATATAAATTAAATAAATAAATAAGCAAAAAAAGTTCAAAACAACGAATCAGGAGAGGGAATAACTGAACCGGTCCATTTTTGAGGTTGACCCGAGCCTTGTTGGGTCGACTAGGGGTTGATTCAGGGTGTTTGGCTGTCAACCCGTGGGCCGATTCGCTCTAAGGTAGATGTGGCATCTGATTGGTTATGATGGACTCCTTGCTGATTCATTAGGGCTAATGTGGCTATTCTATCTTGTCTGAATGGTTTGATTTTCTCTAGGTTAATCTGACGGTTCCTATTAAATCAAACTTCTATATAAACAACCTAAATCTACACCGTAAGCCACACAAAAATATTCCTAGAGCCGTCATGCCATCAATAGTGAACCTAGAATTACCGTCAACTCTTTTAACTCAAAGGAAAGATAGAAGCTACATCAAAATCAAATCAAAACTAATCTAATTCAACTAAGAGAATTCAACGATCTACATCAAAGGCGAGCAATTCAGTTTCAGAATACAGATCCCTGAAATAAAGTTTTTCCTTTTGATTGTAAGTGTAGTTTTCTTTCAGATGTGAATAAATTAAAGACATGATTTGTAATGAGTTATAAAATAGAACTAGTGTGAACCCGTGCTTCGCACACGGGTTGCAGCTATATTTTCTATTATTTTCATCTAATATCTATTTATTGAAGAAATGTTAGTGTGATGATTAGCAATTTAACATTTCATTCAAACCCAATTTTGGAACTGGAAGTTAACACTGTATTTAATATAAGCAATGGAACCAAAAGACATAAATATACAAAATAGCTTAATAAACATATGCATTTATAGGTAATAGGCGATGTTTGAGAAAAAAATTATAATAAGATACAATAAACATATGATGGATTAGGCTCATGTGTCTCGAAAGAGGCGTATTGTGGAGAATGAAAGTTATAGATATCAGGTGAAACCAAAAGGTTATGCAATTCTTGGACGGAAACATATTGCTCACAATATTTCTTCAGCCAACATTGGTCGATATGTTAAAGTGACAGGAAGCACATCTATATCCAGATTACTTCTATGTTGATGAACAACCCAAAAAAATCAAAACCCTACGATTGTCGTGCCACGTTAGAGGTTATAAGCAACAACAAAAAAAGTAGTCATTTAATAAAGGGACGATTAGATTATTACTCACATGAATGTCAGATGCGTCTTTAAAATTTACAGTTTGGCCTCTTATGTGATGTAATTAAATTTGATAAATGACAAACATGTATTGACATATATTATACAATGACTTAGCAAATTCTTTTTCAATCCTTTTTTGTTTAAAAACTAAACGCCACTGATGATGATTAAAAAAATATAAGACAATTGTATAATGACTTGGCAAACCCTTTTTTGTTTTAAATAAAAACCAAACACCACCTCACGATGAAGATAAAAAAAATGACATATATTTAATTTTCTTTAATGAGTGCAAGTACAAACAGATATACGGTCGTATTTCACACCTAGATCCAAACACGGCTATTGACTACAAAAACATATTAATATTGGGCCAAACGATATACACAGACACACACAGAGAGATTAACAAAACATAAACCATACACGTCAGTACTAATTGAAAATATCATTCGCATGATAACAGAAATCAGTAAATGCAAGTTTCTAGTTATATGCATCAAAGGTTCCACGATATTCAACCCAGGTTACATAAAATAATGAAATTACATGCATAAAAATCAAACCACATGAAAGTCATTCTCCATTTCCAGTCATCTTTTTGCTCAAAACGTGCGTGTCACTCTTCCGTATAATGCTGCAATATCTGTTAAACATGCATGCGTTATTGTTACAACATGAAAATAATCCTATATAATTTTATTTTTAAATAATAATTCTCACATATAAAAGTTTAGTTGTTATTCCAAAAAGCTGATACAATATGAACATTTAAATAGTCAACCATATTTGAATTTACTGGTTGCACTAATGCTAATATGATAACACTCAAACTCAAAGGTATCTCAACATGAACAAAAGTAACAAAAAATTATTAAGTTCAATCACAAATAAATTGGAACATCAACATATTTATATTTCTACATTTCGTATACAAATATGAGCTTGACACTACTGCCGTGAAACATAATTACATCCAGCAATAACATGCTTTATATGATAAACATAATGTATTACATCATAATCAGAAAGAAACATTTTCTCATGACTAAATTTCATTGATTTGCCTTTTTTTAATTTGGCTAACTTTTTTGAACACGAAACTCTTAGCAACTGGATTTTGTATGTACTTATTTTGTCACGTTAATTTTTTTTTTAATAGTGAATTTGTTAGAAAAATAATCCCAACTAAGTCACGGTACATATTGTTCGCGATTCATCTTTCAAGATCACGTCATGTTATATGTAAAATAATTGGTAACAATTGAAGATAATACATATGAGTTGAATAATACTTAACAATCTGAACCGAATAAAGGCACCTATAAAATTTGCAAATTGAAATATAACATAATTACTCCAAGATACACATTGAGAGTACCCAAAGTAGGATTGTTCTAGCGAATAGAAGTAGCTGCAGTCAAAAAAACAAAAAGTAGAAAACATTAAGCACATTACACAGTATGATACTTGAATTCAAATTATAAGAAAGTGGTTATGAACATGGGTATAATCTAATTAGAAGAACATACATATACACTATTGGGTAAGCATTGATTTATAGCAATAACATAGGTAGATTGTTTGCCAATTCATCAAAAATTCAGTAAGGAAAGTATGTAAATACTACTGAATAAATATTGAATTATGGCAGTCCAGATCGCAACACTTCAAAATTGCACAACAAATGTTGAATCCAAAAAAATACTTGAAAACACTTGCAGAGAGAAAAAGAAATCAAAGAGCAAAACTCTAAACTTATAGTACTAAGTCATCATGGGCTCTTGCAAAACAACCACATGTTAGCTTTATGTTCCTCTTCAAATAAAACTAACCAAAAACTAACCTTAATACTTCTACCAATGAGACGCTGTATGACCTTGGGGCTTCTTCGGCTTTAGCGGAGGCTTACCAACAATCCCATCTTCTTACGATACATTTTAGTATTTTCTGAGAACACAAAGTTTGTCATAAACCTACTAAATAACTACCATTGTTTGATCTGAGAGAGTATGGCATATTATGATAGTTTATCTAAAGCCACAAAAATATTTAACATACAAAGCGAAGTAACAATGCAAGCATCAACCAAATTGATAATATCTTATTTTTTACGCATCGACAAAAAATGGAAAATAGTTCGGACTTCAACCAAATAATGAATAAAGCAATAAAGAAATGATCCAAATTTTCTATAAACAATTCAACTGAATTTTTTGTACAATTCGAAAAAAATTTGCTGCAACCAAAATTTTCACAGTTGGTTCATAAAACATAGGTTATCAAATTTCTACACTTACCGATGCTAAAACACATTCAACGAATGTAGACCAAGTAAAAATATGATTTAACTTCTTCTGTATGCTTCATGTCCCTGCTCAGGTATAAAAGTGAAGCAGGCTTTAGTCTGCTCATGTAAAAAAGTTTATAGCAGCTGAATGAAAAAAAATAGTCGCAACTAAAATGTGAAATGTTGAAGGCTAGTAATATACCCATATATATACCCACATTAAGTAAATCACTTTTGTTAATTACATATTGTTCAACCTAATATTTAATAACGGTATAAACATGTGCTCCCAATGCCAAAACATAAACATGAAGGTAAATGGAAAACTAACATCAACTTAAAGGTAAAATAAATGGTAATAAGTCACATCAATCTTAAACTGGAGAGTAAAAAAATTGCTCTACATAAGTGCTAAAGAAATCTAAATATAAATGGTGGTTGCAAACAAATTGGGAGAAAAATATCCATAAGCAAGATATGCAACCCTTTCGGTTTGTTGACCCGCTTTTTAGTCAAAGAAGTCATACATGGAATCTCTTCTCAACAATACGCTCAAGTGTTGGGAATATCGTCAGAAGACATGAAGTGATTTGGTCTAACAATACGCCCAAATTTCGGTCTAACACGGTTCAAATTTGGAAGAAGAGTGTAATCATTTATAAAATAATTACTCGCATCAAAGTACTTGTGTATGCGCTCATCTTTATGACGCTTTATTTTATTTTGTAAGATCCGCATGATACATCTAATAAGCAAGTGCCATCAAGCATCGTTTGTGGATCAAGAAGTTCACTTTCTCAAAATATACACTCAAACAAACATGACAGTGAAAGCATCTCAATCAAAAATACATTTTTATCTTATTTTTTTTACTTTAGCAAATATAAGTGCAGCGTCAACCACTGCCTTTCCTCTTCATTAGGCCAGTTCATCATGGGAATTTTCATTCTGCTCATGCTTGGCAAATCGAGTGTATTTAGCTATAAAAATGATCTGATATACAATGATATTGTTATATTTCATGAAATCAACACAATAATCAATATATGAATGAGAAGAATTTTATACATAAGTGTATAATGGAAATAATACTGACCACATAATAAATCATTGTGTGCATGCCAATAAATAAGAATTTTTTTGAAAGTGACTGAAACACCACTTTTACTTGGATAAGTTTACTTCAACAATAAATTTAATATAAGCATAATATTAAGCTATTAAATGAAGTAGCATCCATGGAAAATTACAGTTAAAAAATCACTATTCGGTTATATTAGTAAGTTTTCTATGTGGGTAACTATTTAAGGTTTTTTTACATTATATTATTTTGTCAATAAGTTTCATCTGTCAACCATATAATAGAAGAGAAGCTATATTTTCAGCATGCAAACACTGATTTCAGCTTTTTGTTCACATTTATATTTTTATAGTTCTTTAATAAATTACCCCATTTCAAGACACCTATGTTTCTCACTATTGTATGGATAACCAATTTTTTAAGGAAAAGTCTATTTAGACATAAATTTTTGACACAACTGGTGATATGGTTGATCTCTACTATTAGATCGCCCCCTGAATTTCACCTCTTTATTTAAGAACAAAAAATCCAATGGTCTAGGCTTTCGTCTCCCAGTTTGTGTCTAATTTTGTGTCCAAATAACCGTCCAGTTTTTTTAATTCTAATTATTGGCATAATCATGTCTTTAAATTCCTAAAGGAAACATGCATAACAAAAAATGATGTTTTGTCATATATGTACAACCACAAATATAACATGAAAATCAAGTTGTTTAATGAAAATCAAGTTAGTTAAGCACTTGTAAAGTCATCATTTTTAAGTAAATAACACAGAAGTATGTATAAAAAAATTAAAGCATTTGAGTTATCCAAAATGGTTTTGTTAAACATTCCTAGAATATAAATAATTGAAATATGGTACTCATAGTTATTAACAGCTTAACGATTGCTATACATCATATGGACGAAAAATAGAAGGGTATAAATTACATTGAACATTATCAATTGATTTTAATTGAATACTAAAAACTTTTGTTACACAGAATCAGATTTAACTGCAATTATAATCATAGTCAGACAAAATCATGGAATCAAAATATTCAAGTGAATAGTTAAGAGATGAGAAGGATGGTTTATAATTGGAAAAGTTAGGCTAATCAATCGATAATGAAATAGTTTGACTGAAATAGTTTTATGCGGTAACTCTTGGACTATAATAGGATCAAGATTTATTTGAGAACGAAAATTTAGAAGGGAAACTCAAAGATATTTAAAAAGAAAACTCAAAGATAAATATTTGGGGGTTAAATAACAGAAAACGGTACAAAGAGTTATACATTGAACTTTTATGTAATGAAATAAATCTTAACAGTAATTGTTGAATCCCTGTGATGAATAACCTGTTCTTCTATCTTTTCAAGTATACCATATTTGCTTCTATTAAACATGGATTTGTGTTGATTATGGTATATAAAGCAGGATAAAAGGAATGCATATACAAAACAATATTTTTGGTAAGAAAAAATAGATGAAAAACATAAAAATCAATCAAATCAAAAAAGTCTGGTTGATACATACGTATTTTGCAGTAGGAAAAAATGATACATCATTTAATGCACGGATCCATTATCTCCTAAACCGATCAAGGAAAAGTTTAAGACAGAGAAGAGATTAATTATGCTATTAAGAAGATTAAAAAAAGAAACTAAAATCCTAAGACATTTTCAGCGTTGAAAAATACTCCTTAACAAAAAATATAAAATCAAGTAAATGTAATAAAAATGAAGTTTAAAAAAGTTCTGAATTTACATTAACCAAATCTCATAACAATTAAATTTTAGATATGATGGTTGAAAATCAAAACAAAGAATTCTTTTAATAGTGCAGTACTAAATGCCCAACAAAAGGAACAAAAATGAAAGTGGACCCCCTGTTTATAAGTAAATTTGCAAAAATAAAGACGAATGCAAGAACATATAATGTTGCGAAGGGAAAATAAAAGTGATACCAGGTTAGTTACAAAATAGTCATGCATAAAAAATGTGCAAAAAGCAAAAAAAGTTAAAAAAATAAAAATAAATAAATAAGTAAAATACACATAAAATCTTTCGTAGTTTAAGAGAACATATGTACAGTTCTCAAATATTTTATACTCGATAAAATATAATATATCTATGTGATTTATATTTAATTGATTTCTCCATAAATGGTACACGAAATGTAAATAACAACAAAAGCACATGAAAGTGAATGATTGAGATATATGTCATATTGACAATTCATGCTACAAAATATTACATGTCCGTAAAACTGTATCCAGTAGAAACTATGACTTCAAAAATAGTGTTGACATACATTGGCTTGCTGCAAAAGATTAACACCATTTCTCGTCTTAGTAAGCAAAGTGTTAAAAAATGGATTTTATGTGATACAAATATACCACTAAGCAGGTAACAAAATTTGAAACGGCGAAGTCATGATGAAAAACGTAGTGAATTGGCATGGTCATAAATGATAGAAATAAAAAACCAATATACTAATGTTAGGTTATCATCATTCATTAAGAAACAACTTACCAAAATGTGAAGATACAACGGGTGTTGTTATAACCTTGATCCATGTTCGCAAAACGGTTAAAAGCAGCATTATTTACTGTAAATTTTGATTTATTATTTTATGCTTTTCATAGTAATAACCACGAAGATAACAACATAATACTACCTGATCACCTTTACAATAAAATGAAATTCAAGTTGTAATAATCGAAAATTGAACACAGCGATCAATGTTTGCATAAGAAAACTTCAAATGGCAAGGAAATTGTGTATAGTAGGCACATAGCAGTATGAAAAATATTTTAAAGTCAAATTTTAAATTACAACATACATGATGTAGATGAAGCCAGAAACACTACAACATAATCACCATTCTATACACCTAATAATGAGTGTATGATTTCACTTTATACATAGAAGATAGCATTGTCTATGTGCACTCTTTTACACTTTGAATGTCATAAAGATTTCCTAAGGTGCATGTACATATCTTCCAACTCCATTTTGTGGCAGTTAGGGGGTGATCCTGTATCTTTTCTGAAATTATACATTATTCATTAACATATAATTGATTTGTGTTCTCATTCGTAGAATTGTACCCATATAACATATGTTGATATTGATTCACATATGTTTTAATCGTTATATATTGTAAACTCTCTAAAGAACAATTTGTTGTAAATAAATCATTATATATTGTAAACTAAGGTGGAAATATAACTATGAGTAATATAGTTTCTACAAAATCAGTATGGATATTAGCAATAATGGACCATTTAGTTATTTGCTGGTAATGGTGCATGCAGGCATGCAGGCAGGCACGCACCTGTCTTATACTTTTAGAACCACTTGCATGAAAAAAAAATTAGGCCTTATATTTGGTAAGACTACAAACACGCAGAAGTAATCTTTGTATTTCTAAACCACAAAAGAACATGCTCATTTAACGAAAGCATGTTCCCACTTGATAAATTAATCTATAAAATACATGAAGAACTAATCGAATCAAATAAACCTACATGCCTTCAACCAACATAATAAAGGCTATAACATATGTCAAAATAACATCCAGCTCAAATATATTGTTGAAGATCACAATAAATTTATTTCGCTTGCTATGAAGAAGAAATAATATATCAAAATACCAAGTGGGCATACAAAAATAGAAGGAAGCACTATTTTTTTAGTTGAACGAAAATAGTTTTGATTAACAATTCAAAGAGCATACCAAATTAAAATGCTTAGAATTTCAAAATAAACATCATATCTTGTGTTATCTTTGGTAAATTAGAAGCTTGAAATGAAACAACAAACCTTGTTTGGTGAGCATTCGCCAATGGATTACAAAGAAGGTCAGTTTTAAGAACGAACGCCCATTTTACCCTGTAGTGTATAATTAGGGATCTTATACATATTAGACCAACATAGAAAACTTAGAAATAACCAAGTTTAGTAAAGGATTAAAAATCGGATCTTACAAACCAATATAACTTAGATTTTTTACCTCAAATGGAATAGATTGAGTCGGTAGTGGCAATCCGTATCGTATCTTCAAACAGAAACATAGATTGTCTCATAAAATTATATTGATGATGGACTGAATAGCTGGAAGGAGTGGTGTGGGAAAGAGCGGAATCACAGAAGTTAGGGCGAAGAATAGCTGACGGAAAAATAAAACCTCGAGGGTTGGGTGCCAACCTGAGGAACATCGTTTGTTGAAAAGACTGGTATGAACATTAATCTAAAATTAGGGTTAGGTGATACCAGGACGATGAGGAGGCGATATCTGGATGATAGAAGAATTATAAGCGGCACTTGTACGGTGCGACGATTAAGTGCACAAATACACGTGGCAAACTCATATTGATTCTACGGGAGGAGGGCTAAGAGTTGAGCATTCTAAACTGAGCTTTAATAGTATAGTATAGATTGTATCAAGTTGTATGTGATGCTGATTCATGTTTATTCATGTCTATTCTGTCTTATATGCCTATGAACTATTGTGGTCTATCGAACCTATCATGTTATGTGGAAATTGGTGAGTAAACCTACGATGTTGTATAGGAATTTGGGAATGAAATTATCATATGTAAGTTTGGTGATATTATGATACATACAAGTTTTAGGCTTAGTCATGTCGTTTATGCCTAATTGTTTAGAGCCATTATGCATACATGTTTAGATCTACGACCTTATATGTTTAGATCTACAACGTTATATGTTAGATCCATATGGTTTATGATAGATCTAATTCGCAAGTTCACCACTACATGCCAAGTTTAAATTGTATAGTTTTATGTAAATTCATATGCTTATGGTTCATGTTGCATAGATCAAATTTGCAAGTTCATAGTTAAAAGTATATTGTTCTAAGCCAAATCCATGTGACATATGTGTAGTTAGATCCATACGTTTGTATGATGTTGGAATGTTGCAAAGTTCCTCTTTTCCCCTTTTTGTTTTATAAGTTAGGCTAAAATATCGAGCCAAACATTCTATGTAATTTTTCGAACGTACAACAGGGATAACGTTGGGGAAAACATGAAATTACATGTAAGTGGCATGTTTGACACATAAACATGATAAGTGGCATGAAAATGGTATAATCTATATACCTAAAATTTTGAACATGATTTAGAAGGAAAGTGGGCCATGACAATAATTGATTTATAATTTACATATAAATATGTAGGATAAACATGAAAAGTTACATGGCATAGATTGGTTCATGAAATGGTATATTTAGTATACCATTAATTGTGAGCATAATTAAAAGAATAATTATGACATAATTAAATTGGGAATAATTTACATATGGAATTTGTCATAAATAAGAAATATGTAAATTTACAAAAGACGAATATGCCAAACCCGAGGTTAGACTGAGTTGTGGTGTAAAACTACCCGGAACCGACTGGCACATCCAGTGACTACAACAATACCTGTCTAATGTGGATGGTTAGTGCATTGAGCCCAAAAAGGACCCGAGGTTAGACTGAGTTGTGGTGTAAAACTGCCCGGAACTGACCGACACATCCAATGACCACTACAATACTTGTCTAATGTGAGTGTTTGGTGCTTTAATAAAGCTAAGTCAAGATTGGTAGGGTTAAGTCAATTAAGGAAAAACTTAACCAATTCAACATGTTAACTAAACTGATGGGTGAGGTTAAGTAAATTTAGAAAATTTAACCGTTATAACATGTTAATTAGACAAGTGGGTGAGGTTAAGTAAACTTAGAACACTTAACCGTTATAACATGTTAATTAGACAAGTGGGCGAGGTTAAGTAAATTTAGAACACTTAACCGTTATAACATGTTAATTAGACAAGTGGGTGAGGTTAAGTAAATTTAGAACACTTAACCTTTATAACATGATAATTAGACAAGTGGGTGAGTTTGAGTAAATTTAGAAACACTTAACCAGTATAACTTGATTTATGGAAAGGTTAAGTTAAAATAAGAGGGAAAACTTAACCGATATAACTTGATTTGTAGTAGGGTTAAGTTAACAAAAGAAGGAAACACTTAACCGAAGTAACATGACACGTAGGTGAGTTAAGTTAACTTGAATTAATTGATGACACCTAACCAATACAACAAGATGAATACGTGGGGTTAAGTTAACAAGAAACACTTGACCAATATAACTTGATGAACGAACGGGGTTAAGTTAATAGGAAACACTTAACCGATCCAACATGATAAGTAAGGAAGGTCAAGTTAAAAAGAAATGCTTAACCAACATGACATGATGAATGAGTGGGTTAAGTTAACATGAGCGGACAACACTTAACTAATATGGCATAATGTGAGGGAGGGTTAAGTACATATTGGGTTGGTTGGTAATATTAGTAAATATAGGCCCACAAAATTTAACCATTAAATAAGCATGGTTGAATCAGTGGAAGTGTTAAGTACATATTGGGTTGGTGGGTAATATTAGTAAATATAGGCCCAAAAAACTTAACTATTAAATAAACATGCTTGAATCGATGGGAGGGTTAAGTACATCTCATGTAGGTGGGTAATATTAGTACATATAGGCCCACAAAACTTAACAGTTTATTAAAAATGCTTGAATCGATGGGAGGGTTAAGTACATATCGGGTTGGTGGGCAATATTAGTAAATATAATCCCACAAACTTAACCAATAGGAATCACTAGTAACGGGGACCCATTTCAGCAGTAACCCACATGTATGTATCACGGTACCCTGAACTAGGCAGGGTGGGGTACGATTACTGGGCTGATTATAAGCAGTCAAAGCAGCGGCAGGGGGTACGTCAGTGTAGGTTCCGACGGTTTACGGGCGTGCATATGCTCCGGAGTGGGAAAAAGCAGGCACAAGTTACCAGTAGTTATACACTGTGCATCTTGAATCGTGTCAGGTCGCTATCATAAGGATTGATGCACCTTATGATTGGACCAGCCCAGGGTATCTACACGCAAGAGAGGGCCGATTGACATGGACACATGGAGCATGAATACAGGTAGGGAGCCGATCGATAGGGTAGTAAGGGTACATCTAACATGTTCATGGCAATTAGGCTGATTGAGGTGGAATCCTCACGATAGACGTACGCCTGAAGCCTACCACAATTACGGGGGTTGGGATCACGTTATCATTTTATACAGATTACTAGTTGGGACACTAGTTAGGTGGTGTAGAGATAAATATAGAAATCAGATTAACAGAGTAGTAGCGAAGCAGAGAAAAAGTAGAAGCGCATTCAGTTCACCTTGCACTTATCTTGTCTTTAGTTACCTTATTTTTATGGCCTTGTCCTATTTTCGGTTTATTCATGTCATGATACTTTATCTTGTTTGCATGCTGAAAGATCACTGGACTTACCAGACTTATGTCTAACCTAGTTTGTTTTTCGCCTCTTTTCTTCTGTTCCCTCCCCCCCAAGGTAGTCAGGGATGGAATAGCTCAGCCTAGCTTGGACCTCTTTTCTTTCCAAGCTTGAAGATTAGTTGGTGTATTTCTTTGGACTCTCTCTCTCTTCCACTGCTATGGCTTGTTCATGCTTTATTAGGGAATATCATTGTTTTTATGCTTCTTTTATTCTTGGAAGTTTTTAAATCAAGACAGAAGTTCTATGTACTACATTTAAGTATGATTGAGGAAATTTTTGTAAAAGCTTTACTGAATTAAGTTGTTTATAAAATGACTTTATTTTTTGCTGTTTTATTTGTCTTTCTTGTAATTTATCTGCATCTTTTACCCATAATGCTCCACCGAAGTTAAGGCATTCCCTTTGTGAGTGACCTTAACGGAGGTGGGGTGTTTCACTTGGTATTAGAGCTGAAGGTTACCGGATCAGATAAAAGATATGAAAAATTATTTTCAAAACGGTTTTAAAAGAAGAATTTTCAAAAGATAAGTTTTGTTTTAAAGGCGTATTCCCCAAAGCCATATGCACTATCTTTTGATCCTCTGTTTGAATCCTTGTTTCCTTCTTTCTTGTGTCTCCGGGGTTCTTGGCTTTCTGGGAGGTAACCTCATCGCGACATGGTTCCGTAGGCTTGACGAGGCTACAACACTTGTCAAAGGGCAAACAAGTGCCCAACTTCCATCTATAGCCGTAGTAGTTTCACCTGCGGCTAATTTTCTTTCGAGCTTTGTAGGATTCTCCGTGCGACGGATGCAGCTTTCGAGAGACCTGTCAACAAGTTACATAAGGATGGAAAAGATGAGAATGAGGGAGTTTGGCTAAGGAGCACAACACAAGGATAAAGAACTCATGGATATGGACTTGGTTCACAAAGGAGGGGAGGAAAGATTAGTAAAACCTAAAACAAGAGGAAGTATCTTTATTTTTGTATAACGGGTCGTATAATTAAGGGCAAGGGCATGAACAAAAGACCGGATTTCCCAGAAGGCAAGTGCATGCTCTCACCACCAGCATACCTGAGAGAGAGGTAGTAAGGTTTCTATTGAAAAGTTTAGTTTTTGTTCTTGATCATCCTGCTAGTACTCTTTTAGATTTTTGCGCTTCACATTTGTTTATATCTGCTTCCATAGTTGAGTCTCTGCACCCTAGAGATTGTATAGAAGAGGATCCCATTATTGTCTCAAGTCCAATTTGTGGTTCGGATCATTTATCTTTGGTTTGTAAGGATTTGAGATACTTCTGTTTTTGGTTTCATGGGCTATGGGTTGATTATAGGCATTGATTAGTTAGCTAGTAATTGTGAAAGGAGGATAGTTAGACTTTCGACTTGCCTCAGGAATACCCTCGAAATTTCGTGCGATCCTAAGGGATCTGTAACAACCCGTATTTTCAATAACCTGTTATAACATAAATCGAGGCAGAATTTAATTTAAAAATCTGAATCAAGGGAAACGGGCTATGCCATTGCGTTCGTCTCGGGAAAATACGCGAAATAGAGTCCGAGTTTTCGAAAATCGGAGTCCGTATGACCCAGTTAAGGCCCATTGAAGTTTTCAGAAATTTCCATGTTAAAAACAGATTTAAATTTTAAATTAAAAACAAGGATTAGGGCTAACTGGCGTCAGCGGGAAAAACTCCCGCCAAGACCCCAAGTCGACAGGCATGTCGACAGGGGTCTAAGGGTGTCGACTGTCCTGTCGACAGCCCTGTCGACACGGGGTGGCCGGGTAGTTTTGCCTGGCGCACCAATTTTGATTTGGGCTTGGTTGTGTGGCCTGGTTCTAGAGAATTCCGAAATCTGACGGACCTAAACTAACCTAGGGTTAATCCTAGGGCTAAAAACACTCTAATCTTCTATAAATAAGCTCCTAATCCTACCCTAAAATCCCATTATTCATTCTAGCAACCAAACTATGTCAAATTGATTTCTCAAATGGCCTCCACTTAAAAACCCTAGCCTCCACCCTCTTCAAAAATCATTCCTATGAAGGTTTTGATGTTCATACAAGCATTTCTAAGTTGTATGAATGATCATTAGCTTGCATACATCATCAAGTTGCAAGCTTTAATTGCTAAGCTAGAGTTTTTGGGATTTTTGTTAATTGGAGCTTTGTTTTGGGTTTTTATATGCTTGCATAAAGGGCTTCTCAATCTTTATTAGTAGATTTGTGTCTTCATAATATTTGTAAGCCCTTTTACCTTCATTTTAGAAACTCTAAAGTTAATATGTGATGAAAGTTGGGATTTATGCATGTTTAATAAGTTATGCATGCTTATGCGAGTTCACTATGCCATGTTGTACATGTTTAATAAGTTATGCATACTTATGCGAGTTCACTATGCCATATTACACATGTTTGATAAGTTATGCATGTTTATGCAAGTTCACTATGCCATGATTTGCAAGTTTAATAAGTTATGCATGTTTATGCAAGTTCACTATGCCATGATTTGCAAGTTTAACAAGTTATGCATGTTTATGCAAGTTCACTATGCCATGATTTGCAAGTTTAATAAGTTATGCATGTTTATGCAAGTTCACTATGCCATGATTTGCAAGTTTGACAAGTTATGCATGTTTATGCAAGTTCACTATGCTAAGTTATGCAAGTCCAACATGTTATGCATGTTTATTATGATATGTAAGATTCATCATGTATGTTGTGCCAAGTTCCCTCTTCCTATCCTTTATGCGTTATGACGAATATGTAAGCGATGGAATGACGTTGGGGGGGTTTGGGTAAAACTTAAAATACATGAAAATATAAGATTGGGAATTTACCTATTAAGTTAGGTCTACCCCTTGGGAATTTACCTATTAAGTTAGGTCTACCCAAGTATTTGTTAAACTTGTAATTATGTTTTGAAAATAAAGTGGACATGACACTTAGAAAACATAAGTGTGGCCAACTCGAGGTTGGGTTGAGTTTGTAGCATAAACCTACCCAGAACCGACCGGTTTAACTAGTGGCTACAAGCAATAGGACCCAATGTGAGTAGTTGGTCATGTTGCACGTGAAACCCGAGGTTAGACTAAGTTGTGGTGTAAACCTACCCGGACCCGCCCGGCCTAACTAGTAACCACAACAAGGTCTAATGTGAGAGGTTGGGTGCATTAAAGTAATTAATGCCTCATGGTTAAGGTTAAGTCACGGCCCACTAATACTTAACCAATTTTGGGGATACGAGGGATTAAATGGGGTAAGTGGTGAACTGTTGGTTACACTTAACTAATTTAATCCATGATTAGTGAGGGGTTAAACCACACTTAACCCTCTTAGAAAACCCTAGTAACGTGGTCTGTTCCAGCAGTAATCCCAGTTTGGTATCATTCACAACCCTAGAGGCTAGGCTAGGGCGGGGGCACGATTACTGGACGGATGTAAGCGACCAAAGGGACGGCTGAGTGGTACAGCGATGCGGGTCCAGGCGGGCTACGGACATGCACGTAGTCCGGTGTTGGACAAACTCGAGGCACGGGTACCAGTAGGTTTAGACTGTGCATTATTGCTTAGGTGTCTGGGGTTGACACCCGAGGGCTTGATACACCCGAAGGTGGACCCAGCACAGTCTGACTACAACCATATGTGGGCCGTATGGACACCAACACTTAACGTGTTAGGTTTATAGGGAGCCGATCGACTAGACCGTTGGGCTGGGCCTTGTATTAAGGTCACCTCATGTTATTGGGCCAAAGTTTTGGGCTGAGGGATCAATACCTGTTATGTTAGTTTGCTAGTACACTGTGGTGCAAAGCTAAATCTTCCTTATGTGATGACACCTTTATCTATTGCCAGTATGTTCATCTCAGTTTCCATCATGATGCTAACTTTATTAGTTTATAGACTGATCATAGTAGGGCTTACCAGTCTTTTTGACTGACCTGTTTTCTTTCGCTTCTTTTCTTCCGTTTCTCCCCCAGGTTCTCAAGGAGGGAATAGTGGTGCTTAGCTTGGATCTCTTGCTTGTTTGCTGGATAGCTCATGTATGTCTGGACATTGAGCTCGCTATGGTTTATCATCTTTATTTTGGGGATAGCACTATGTATTTCAGTATTTCTGTTTATGATGTACTAGACATGTTTATTTTGGCAGTTGACTTTATGATGTACTAAACTTGTTTTGAGATGGTTTGAGATATTTCGCTGTTTTATTCTTACTTACTCTGTTTAATTTATATATTTATGTTCTTACTCTGCCTTGATATATCATTATGCATGCTTACCCAGTT
Source organism: Allium sativum (assembly GCA_030737875.1). Classification (NCBI taxonomy): domain Eukaryota; kingdom Viridiplantae; phylum Streptophyta; class Magnoliopsida; order Asparagales; family Amaryllidaceae; genus Allium; species Allium sativum. The sequence goes on from CM060924.1 coordinate 75,059,428, forward strand.
CTAACGCCCCCCAGAAGCTAGTGCCCCCGAAAGAGTGACCCTAGCGGAGGTGGGGTGTTACAAATTTGGTATCAGAGCATAAGGTTTACAAGAAAGAACAAAAAGTTTTTAAAAAGACTTTTGAAAAACTATTTTCAAAACAAGTATAGAGTATTTTCCAAAGGAAAGTCTAGTATTTTAAAAGGCTATTCCCCAAAAAGCCATTAGCGTTATCCTTCGTTCCATTGACCTAATCTTATCTTATCTTTCGTTTCAGTATGGCTGAAAATCTTGCCATCCCAAATGGAGTAAACGTACCACTCTGGTATAGGAGACTTCTAGAAGCTAGGGCGGTAGCCGGCCCCGCAAACCCTACTCCCACTCCTCCTCCTGTAGTTGAGAATCCTCCCCCTAATGTCAATATTCCTCCTCCCGTTGCTAATGTCCCTCCTCCGGTGGTTCCTGTTCCTCCCCCTCCAGTTGCTGAGGCTCCTCTTCCTCCTCCTCCCCCTCAGCATCCTCAGGTTGAGTTCACGAAGGTTTGTAAAGACTTCAAGGCGATGAGAGGCAAGAATTTCCTAGGCACGGAATCTTTTGTTGAAGCTAGGAATTGGCTGAAAGACACTGAGGACTTGTTTGCTATCTTTAGGATTGATGACGAGAGGAAGATCTTATTGACAGTGTGGCTTTTAAAGGACGAAGCAGCCTATTGGTGGGAGGTCACCAATGGGACAAGGCCCGTCGAGACTTGGGCCGATTTGAGGGCTAGATTTGTGGCCAAGTTTCTATCTGCTGCTGAGGCATATTTACAGATGGAGAAGTTCATTGCATTAAAGCAAGGTGATATGTCTGTCAAGGAGTATGTGAACAAGTTTAATCAGCTGGCCCGTTTTGGTTTGGATATGGTGAACACTCCTGAGAAGAAGGCTCTTCGATTCGCTAGAGGGTTGAATGAGCCGCTGCAGGGCTTGGCGATGTCACATATTCCGCATGGAGCTACTTTTGAGAGTTTGGTCGATATGGCTCTACTTCAGGGTGATGGAAAGAAAGAGGTCAAGTCGAGTGATACTCAAGCAAAGAAGACTGATTCTCAGGGTAAAGGCAATCAAGGTGGTCAAAGCAGTCAGGGGAATCAGAGCAAGAACAAGAAGGGGAACAACAACAAAGGCAAGGGAAAGTGCAATTACTGTGGTGCGCCTGGACACTTTGCTAAGGATTGTAGGAAGAAGAAAAGGAAGCTTAGTGGTGGATGTTTTTCCTGTGGTGAGACTGGACACTTCAGCAAGGAATGCCCGAAGAAGAAAGGGCAGGCCGGACCTTCAGGAGGGCAAGTTCATGCTCTCAATACCGCTCCAGTTCCAGACCGAGGTAGTGTTTCTGTTGAAAACCTTGTTTATATTTCCGATCTTCCAGTTCGTACCTTGTTTGATTCTGGTGCATCACATAGCTTTATTTCATCTGATCTTGTTGATAGTTTGCACCTTAGTACTAGCTTAGTGGATGATCCCGTTTGTGTTTCGAATCCCATTGGGGGTTCTGCTCATCTATCTATGATATGTGAGGATCTGAGGATCTCTATACTCAGTGTAGAGTTCTTGTGTAGTGCGTATGTTCTTGGTTTCAGGGGATACGGATTGATTTTGGGCATGGATTGGCTGTCTATACATGGATCCATTCTTGATTGTGAGCATTGGGTTGTGAGGCTTGTGACTCGCCTTGGCAACACCTTAGAGATTTCATGCAATCCGAAGGATCCCGTCATGTTGTGCTATCTTGAATCTCTCGACTCGTCAGAGGAAACCCTTCAGTCTGTAAGGGTGGTCCGAGATTATCCAGATGTTTTTGAAGAAGTTAAGGGGTTGCCCCCTAAACGAGAGATTGATTTTCACATTTATCTGGTGGATAATGCTAAGCCTGTTTTTTTGCCCGTTCGGCACATGGCTCCGCGTGAGAGACGGGAGCTCAGCAAGCATGTAAAGGAGTTGCTTGAGAAGAACTTCATCAGACGAAGTATATCCGAATGGGGAGCGCCTGTGGTGTTTGCCACTAAGGCAGATGGTTCTCTTCGACTTTGTGTGGACTATAGAGAGTTGAATAAGCTGACTAAGAAGAACAGACACCCGTTACCGAGAATTGATGATCTTTTTGACCAGCTTGTTGGTGCTTCTGTTTTCTCTCAGCTTGATCTTGCTACTGGATTTCATCAGCTCAGAGTAGCTGAATATAGTATAGACAAGACTGCATTCAGAACTCCAGATGGATTCTTTGAATGGCTTGTTATGCCGTTCGGTTTGACGAATGCACCCGCGTATTTCGTGGACTTGATGAGTAGGGTGTTTCGGGAGTTCTTGAACAAGTTTGTCGTAGTCTTTGTGGATGATATTCTGATCTTCTCTAAGGATGAAGAAGAGCACGCGAGGCATCTTGTAGAGGTGATGGATACGCTTAGAGCGCATCATTTAAAGGCCAAGTTCTCCAAGTGTCACTTTTGGAGAAGGGAAGTTCGGTTCCTTGGGCATATAGTATCTAAGCAAGGCTTGGCGGTGGATCCCGCTAAAGTAGTTGCCGTTCAGGATTGGAAAACTCCAAGGAATGCAACCGAAGTGAGAAGTTTTCTAGGTCTTGCAGGGTTTTACCGGAAGTTCATCAAGGACTTCGCGAAGATATCCGCTCCTCTTACTAAGTTGACGAGAAAGAGCTTAGTCTTTGCTTGGGATATGGACTGTGAGCTTGCTTTTCAAAGACTCAAGAGAGCCCTTACCTCAGCACCAGTTCTAGCTTTACCCGATGGTGGTAAGATGTTTACCGTGTACACTGATGCTTGTGGCACGGGATTGGGCGTCGTTCTGATGCAAGAAGGCAGAGTTATATGTTTTGGTGGTAGGCAACTTAAGGTGCATGAGAAGAATTATCCCACTCATGATCTAGAGCTGGCAGCGATAGTATATGCACTCAAGGCTTGGCGTCATTATCTTCTGGGAGAGAGATTTGAGCTATATACTGATCATAAGTCTTTGAAGTATCTCTTTTCGCAGAAGGATCTGAACTTGAGGCAGCAAAGGTGGATGGAATTCTTGGCGTCCTACGATTATGATATAGCATATACCCCTGGCAAGGGGAATGTTGTAGCGGATGCGTTGAGTAGAAAAAGGTTGACACTAAGTCCTCTATTTGTTGAGATGAAGAATTTAGAGTTCTTGGCAACCTTTGATTTCTCTTTGGCAATTGAGTCGATGACCGGTTCTTTAGCATCTCTTGAGCTCAGGCCTACCCTTCTGGATCAAGTTGGGGCTTCGCAGAAGGAAGACCCTCAGATAGTTGAGATTATGGATAAGCTGATTCGAGGAGAGACGTCTAGCCATCTCGCTCGATATTCTATTGATGACAAGGGTTGGCTGAGGAGATATGGAAGGTTATGTGTCCCCATGATAGAAGATTTAGTAAGAAAAGTTCTGGAGGAAGCGCATCGCTCTAAGTTGACTATACATCCAGGCGGGGATAAGATGTACCAAGATATGAGGCGTATTTTCTTTTGGCCTGGGATGAAGAAGGAAGTGGCGGAGTTTGTATCTAGATGTTTCATTTGCCAGCAAGTTAAGGCCGAGTCAAAGAAGCCCGGTGGGCTATTGCATCCTCTGGACGTTCCACTTTGGAAGTGGGAGAGTATCTCCATGGACTTTATTGATGGGCTTCCAAGGTCAAGGAAAGGGAATACGAGCATTTGGGTTATTGTGGATAGACTTACGAAGAGTGCTCATTTTATTCCGGTGAAGAGCAAGAGGACAGCATCTTGGCTAGCGTCTGTATATCTTCGTGAGATTGTGAGACTTCATGGAGTCCCTTCTAGTATTGTCAGTGACCGCGACCCAATCTTTACAAGTCAGTTCTGGAATAGCTTGCAGGAGGCCTTGGGCACGCGGTTGAATCCGAGTACTGCTTATCACCCACAGACGGACGGTCAAACCGAAAGGGTGAATAGAGTACTCGAGGATCTGTTGAGGCTTTGTATTCTGGACTTTGGTGGTACTTGGGAAGACCATCTTCCACTTGTTGAGTTTGCATATAATAACAGTTATCAGGCAAGCATAGGGATGGCACCATTTGAAGCTCTATATGGGAGGCCGTGCAAGTCGCCAACATGTTGGTGGGAGACTACAGATAAGCCTATACTTGGGCCTAATATGATCAGAGATACATCCGAGAAAATCGAGTTGATTCGGAGACGGATGAAAGCGGCCCAAGACCGACAGAAATCCTATGCTGATAAGCGAAGATCTGATTTGGAGTTTGATGTAGGGGATATGGTTTTCGTGAAGGTTTCTCCTTTGCGGAATGTGGTCCGATTTGGAGCCGTTAGGAAGTTAGCCCCGAGATTTGTTGGACCATTCCCCATTGTTGAGAGGATCGGGCAGATGGCTTATAGAGTGAAGTTGCCCGAGAAGCTTGCCGGAGTACACGATGTTTTTCATGTCTCGCATCTCCGGAAGTGTTTGCATAAATCAGCAGAGATTGTGGAGCCAAGTGTTTTGGAAGATGTGGAAGTGGAGAAAGAAGCTACCTTGAGGAGAGCTCCGATTCGTATCTTGGGGACGGAGACCAAGAAGCTAAGGAATCAAGAGGTCAAGTTGGTGAAGGTTCAATGGGGTGAAGCCGAAGAAGACGCAACTTGGGAAACCAAGGAGAAGATGCGTGGGCTTTATCCATTCCTTTTTGAGGGTACACTCTCAATCTCTTTCCTTTTGTTAGCATATCTTTCTCTTTGCTACCCATATTTATCTAGTTTATCGTGTTAATCTTGTCATGAGAACCTTAGGTAGAAACCCTTTGGATGAAACATGTGTTTGAAACATGTTATGCTTGATGGTTGCAAGTGGTTGCAAGTGTTTGCAAGTGGTTGCTCGTGGATGCATTATACACGATTAGGCACTAGATCGGCTCGCACACTCCTCATATTGCATATGCATGAGTGTTTATGCTTACTCATGGACGAAAATTTGTATGCTATCACATGGATGTTGCGTATGGATGTATGATTGAGCACGCATGTAGATATTATACATTATGTTAGGGATTTGCATACATATGGATACATTTCACTAACATATTTTGCATTGATCTTTGCATTAGATAAGTACATATACACACACCTTTGCATATGTTCATACAACATTTAGAATCTTGTAAGGACAATGATTGCTCGTGGATGATGTTTTGAGTAGATGGATGATTGGATGGTAGGATACGTTCTTCCTAACTTGAAGATTTCGGGGACGAAATCCTTTAAGGAGGGGAGAATGTAACAACCCGTATTTTCAATAACCTGTTATAACATAAATCGAGGCAGAATTTAATTTTAAAATCTGAATCAAGGGAAACGGGCTATGCCATTGCGTTCGTCTCGGGAAAATACGCGAAATAAAGTCCGAGTTTTCGAAAATCGGAGTCCGTATGACCCAGTTAAGGCCCATTGAAGTTTTCAGAAATTTCCATGTTAAAAACAGATTTAAATTTTAAATTAAAAACAAGGATTAGGGCTAACTGGCGTCAGCGGGAAAAACTCCCGCCAAGACCCCAAGTCGACAGGCATGTCGACAGGGGTCTAAGGGTGTCGACTGCCCTGTCGACAGCCCTGTCGACACGGGGTGGCCGGGCAGTTTTGCCTGGCGCACCAATTTTGATTTGGGCTTGGTTGTGTGGCCTGGTTCTAGAGAATTCCGAAATCTGACGGACCTAAACTAACCTAGGGTTAATCCTAGGGCTAAAAACACTCTAATCTTCTATAAATAAGCTCCTAATCCTACCCTAAAACCCAATTATTCATTCTAGCAACCAAACTATGTCAAATTGATTTCTCAAATGGCCTCCACTTAAAAACCCTAGCCTCCACCCTCTTCAAAAATCATTCCTATGAAGGTTTTGATGTTCATACAAGCATTTCTAAGTTGTATGAATGATCACTAGCTTGCATACATCATCAAGTTGCAAGCTTTAATTGCTAAGCTAGAGTTTTTGGGATTTTTGTTAATTGGAGCTTTGTTTTGGGTTTTTATATGCTTGCATAAAGGGCTTCTCAATCTTTATTAGTAGATTTGTGTCTTCATAATATTTGTAAGCCCTCTTACCTTCATTTTAGAAACTCTAAAGTTAATATGTGATGAAAGTTGGGATTTATGCATGTTTAATAAGTTATGCATGCTTATGCGAGTTCACTATGCCATGTTGTACATGTTTAATAAGTTATGCATACTTATGCAAGTTCACTATGTCATATTACACATGTTTGATAAGTTATGCATGTTTATGCAAGTTCACTATGCCATGATTTGCAAGTTTAATAAGTTATGCATGTTTATGCAAGTTCACTATGCCATGATTTGCAAGTTTAACAAGTTATGCATGTTTATGCAAGTTCACTATGCCATGATTTGCAAGTTTAATAAGTTATGCATGTTTATGCAAGTTCACTATGCCATGATTTGCAAGTTTGACAAGTTATGCATGTTTATGCAAGTTCACTATGCTAAGTTATGCAAGTCCAACATCTTATGCATGTTTATTATGATATGTAAGATTCATCATGTATGTTGTGCCAAGTTCCCTCTTCCTATCCTTTATGCGTTACGACGAATGTGTAAGCGATGGAATGACGTTGGGGGGTTTGGGTAAAACTTAAAATACATGAAAATATAAGATTGGGAATTTACCTATTAAGTTAGGTCTACCCCTTGGGAATTTACCTATTAAGTTAGGTCTACCCAAGTATTTGTTAAACTTGTAATTATGTTTTGAAAATAAAGTGGACATGACACTTAGAAAACATAAGTGTGGCCAACTCGAGGTTGGGTTGAGTTTGTAGCATAAACCTACCCGGAACCGACCGGTTTAACTAGTGGCTACAAGCAATAGGACCCAATGTGAGTAGTTGGTCATGTTGCACGTGAAACCCGAGGTTAGACTAAGTTGTGGTGTAAACCTACCCGGACCCGCCCGGCCTAACTAGTAACCACAACAAGGTCTAATGTGAGAGGTTGGGTGCATTAAAGTAATTAATGCCTCATGGTTAAGGTTAAGTCATGGCCCACTAATACTTAACCAATTTTGGGGATACGAGGGATTAAATGGGGTTAAGTGGTGAACTGTTGGTTACACTTAACTAATTTAATCCATGATTAGTGAGGGGTTAAACCACACTTAACCCTCTTAGAAAACCCTAGTAACGTGGTCTGTTCCTGCAGTAATCCCAGTTTGGTATCATTCACAACCCTAGAGGCTAGGCTAGGGCGGGGGCACGATTACTGGACGGATGTAAGCGACCAAAGGGATGGCTGAGTGGTACAGCGGTGCGGGTCCAGGCGGGCTACGGACGTGCACGTAGTCCGGTGTTGGACAAACTCGAGGCACGGGTACCAGTAGGTTTAGACTGTGCATTATTGCTTAGGTGTCTGGGGTTGACACCCGAGGGCTTGATACACCCGAAGGTGGACCCAGCACAGTCTGACTACAACCATATGTAGGCCGTATGGACACCAACACTTAACGTGTTAGGTTTATAGGGAGCCGATCGACTAGACCGTTGGGCTGGGCCTTGTATTAAGGTCACTTCATGTTATTGGGCCAAAGTTTTGGGCTGAGGGATCAATACCTGTTATGTTAGTTTGCTAGTACACTGTGGTGCAAAGCTAAATCTTCCTTATGTGATGACACCTTTATCTATTGCCAGTATGTTAATCTCAGTTTCCATCATGATGCTAACTTTATTAGTTTATAGACTGATCGTAGTAGGGCTTACCAGTCTTTTTGACTGACCTGTTTTCTTTCGCTTCTTTTCTTCCGTTCCCCCCCCCCCCCCAGGTTCTCAGGGAGGGAATAGTGGTGCTTAGCTTGGATCTCTTGCTTGTTTGCTGGATAGCTCATGTATGTCTGGACATTGAGCTCGCTATGGTTTATCATCTTTATTTTGGGGATAGCACTATGTATTTCAGTATTTCTGTTTATGATGTACTAGACATGTTTATTTTGGCAGTTGACTTTATGATGTACTAAACTTGTTTTGAGATGGTTTGAGATATTCCGCTGTTTTATTCTTACTTACTCTGTTTAATATATATATTTATGTTCTTACTCTGCCTTGATATATCATTATGCATGCTTACCCAGTTCTAACGCCCCCCAGAAGCTAGTGCCCCCGAAAGAGTGACCCTAGCGGAGGTGGGGTGTTACAGGATCAGTTTGTCTTAGCTACCTAGAATCACTTTATGTATTTATCGATGATTTTCGATCCATTAGAGTAGTCCATGAGTATGCAGATGTTTTTTGATTAAGGTTAAGAGTTTTCCCCCTAAAAACTCGAGATAGAGTTCCGCATATATCCAGTTGACAATACAAAGCCAGTTATGCGATCAACGATAGCTTTGGAGCAAGATTGATGAGGATAGCCAGAGTCAGCTAAGTGCTCAATTGTTTGGTTGTTTTACTAGTATCACCTCACATAGATCATCCAAATTCGGGGAGGTATTCCTTGGGTGCTTGTCTGATATTGGTTTAGGCCTTTGGGGCTTGTACTTGAGGGATGTTGAGTTCGACTAGGATGGTTTGCGTGAGAGATAAATAGTTGTGGCAGGCGCCCTAAGTAGAAAAAAAAACTAACATTAAGAGAGGTAAAAAGTACATAACAACCTTTAGCTTTAGACCGTCAGATTTGTGACATGATGGATAAGCTAAGTAGAGGAGAGACCTCTAATCATCTTTGTATATACACTTGGTATCATGGTTAACTTCTGTTTATCTTGGAAAGATAGTTCAACAACATTGGATACCCTCTAGCATAATAAATGATTAAGGTCTATCTTTACTAGTGGGTTTTGGAAATGGAGGTCAAGAAGCTTCACAATCGTGAAGTTAAATCAGTTAAGGTACAGTGGAGAGAAGCTCAAAGAAGATGCGACTTAGAAGACTAGATACGCGCATCATACCCTTTTTGAGGGTATATCCTTGATTCCTCCTTTTTCTGTAATATTTATTTGCATGCTGGTCTTTATCTTTTAAGTATATCCTCTCGGTCCTATCCTCGATCCTTAGGTAGAAGCCAATGGATGAAAACATGTGTTTGAGACATGTTATGATTGATGGTTGCAAGTGGTTGCAAGTGGATGCATATACACACATTAGGCACTAGATCGGCTCAATCATATTCATATTGCATACACATATGAATGTATTTGTATATGGATTGAAACTTGATTTGTTATCATATGGATGTTGCATATGGATGAGTGAATATGCACACATATAGTATTTACATGATTAGGGATACATATTGGACGCATAACACTCTCATGATTCGCATTAAGGAGGTCCACTGGATCAGTAGACTGCCTGATTTTGCACTAGATAAGAGACATATACACACACTCTGCATATGTTCATATGGCATTAGAAGTCTTTTAAGGACAATGGATGCTTGTGGATGATGGATGAGTAGATGGATAATTGGATGTCAGGATGCATTCTTCGTAACTTTAAGATTTCGGGGACGAAATCCTTTAAGGAGAGGAGAATGTAACACCCCGAATTTTCTGAGAATATTAAAATTAACAAATTCAAGAACACTTAATTTTTAGAAGAATAATTAAGTGAAATGGGTTGCGCTATTACGTTGGTCTCAAAATTTTGGTCAAGATAGACATTTGGTTTGCATAAAACGGATAACTTATGTAGAAATTATTAAGCCTTGAAGTTTATATGCATATGAGAAAAAAAATATAGATATATATATTAAATAAATAAATAAATATGCAAAAAAAGTTCAAAATAGCGAATCGGTAGGGGGAATAACCGAACCGGCCCATTTTTGTGGTCGAGCCGTGCCTCGCTGGTCGACTTGGGTTGATTCAGGGTGTTTGGCTGTCAACCCGTGGGCCGATTCGCTCTAAGGCAGATGTGGCATCTGATTGGTTCTGATGGACTCCTTGCTGAGTTATTAGGGCTAATGTGGCTATTCTATCTTGTCTGAATGGTTTTGATTTGCTCTAGGTTAATCTGACGGTTCCTATTAAATCAAACTTCTATATAAGCAACCTAAATCTAGACCCTAAGCCACACAAAAATATTCCTAAAGCCATCACGCCATCAATGGTGAACCTAGAATTGTTGTCATCTCTTTCAACTCAAAGTCAAGATAGAAGCTACATCCAAATCAAATCAAAACTAATCCAATTCAACTAAGAGAATTCAACGATCTACATCAAAGGCGAGCAATTCAGTTTCAGAATACAGATCCCTGAAATCAAGTTTTTCCTTTTGATTGTAAGTGTAGTTATCTTTCAGATGTGAATAAATTAAAGACATGATTTGTAATGAATTATAAAATAGAATTGTATCAAGTTGTATGTGATGTTGATTCATGTTTATTCATGTCTATTATATCATATATGCCTATGAACTATTGTGGTCTATCGAACCTATCATGTTATGTGGAAATTGGTGAGTAAACCTATGATGTTGTATAGAAATTTGGGAATGAAATTATCATATGTAAGTTTGGTGATATTATGATACATACAAGTTTTAGGCTAAGTCATGTCGTTTATGCCTAATTGTTTAGAGCCATTATGCATACATATTTAGATCTACGACCTTATATGTTTAGATCTACAACTTTATATGTTAGATCCATATGCCTTTATGATAGATCTAATTTGCAAGTTCACCACTACATGCCAAGTTTAACTTGTATAGTTTTATGTAAATTCATATGCTTGTGGTTCATGTTGCATAGATCAAATTTGCAAGTTCACGGTTAAAATAATATTGTTCTATGCCAAATCCATGTGACATATGTGTAGTTAGATCCATACTTTTGTATGATGTTGGAATGTTGCAAAGTTCCTCTTTTCCCCTTTTTGTTTTATAAGTTAGGTTAAAATATCGAGCCTAAAATTCTATGTAATTTTACGAACGTACAACAGGGGTAACGTTGGGGAAAACATGAAATTACATGTAATTGGCATGTTTGACACATAAGCATGACAAGTGGCATGAAAATGGTATAATCTATATACCTAAAATTTTGAACGTGATTTAGAAGGAAAGTGGGCCATGACAATAATTGATTTATAATTTACATATAAATATGTAGGATAAACATGAAAAATTACACGGCATAGATTGGTTCATGAAATGGTATATTTAGTATACCATTAATTGTGAGCATAATTAAAAGCATAATTATGGCATAATTAAATTGGGAATAATTTACATATGGAATTTGTCATAAATAAGAAATATGTAAATTTAGAAAAGGCAAATATGCCTAACCCGAGGTTAGACTGAGTTGTGGTGTAAAACTGCCCGGAACCGACCGGCACATCCAGTGACCACAACAATACCTGTCAAATGTGGGTGGTTAGTGCATTGTTCCCAAAAAGGACCCGAGGTTAGGCTGAGTTGTGGTGTAAAACTGCCCGAAACCGACCAGCACATCTAGTGACCACAACAATACCTGTCTAATGTGAGTGGTTGGTGCTTTAATAAAGCTAAGTCAAGATTGGTAGGGTTAAGTCAATTAAGAAAACACTTAACCAATTCAACATGTTAACTTAACTGATGGGTGATGTTAATTAAATTTAGAACACTTAACCATTATAACATGTTAATTAGATAAGTGGGTGAGGTTAAGTAAATTTAGAACACTTAACCGTTATAATATGTTAATTAGACAAGTGGGTGAGGTTAAGTAAATTTATAAAACTTAGCCGTTAGAACATGTTAATTAGACAAGTGGGTGAGGTTAAGTAAATGTAGAACACTTAACCTTTATAAAATGTTAATTAGACAAGTGGGTGAGATTGAGTAAATTTAGAAGCACTTAACCAATATAACTTGATTTATGGAATGGTTAAGTTAAAATAAGAGGGCAACACTTAACCAATATAACTTGATTTGTAGTAGGGTTAAGTTAACACAAGAAGGCAACAATTAACCAAAGTAACATGACATGTAGGTGGGTTAAGTTAACTCGAATTGATTGATGACACTTAACCAATACAACAAGATGAATACGTGGAGTTAAGTTAACAAGAAACACTTGACCAATATAACTTGATGAACGAATGGGGTTAAGTTAATAGGAAACACTTAACCGATCCAACATTATAAGTAAGGAGGGTCAAGTTAATAAGAAATGCTTAACCAACATGACATGATGAATGAGTGGGTTAAGTTAACATGAGCGGACAACACTTAACTAATATGGCATAATGTGCGGGAGGGTTATGTACATATCGGGTTGGTGGGTAATATTAGTAAATATAGGCCCACAAAATTTAACCATTTAATAAGCATGCTTGAATCAGTGGAAGGGTTAAGTACATATCGGGTTGGTGGGTAATATTAGTAAATATAGGCCCACAAAACTTAACTATTAAATAAACATGCTTGAATCGATGGGAGGGTTAAGTACATCTCATGTAGATAGGTAATATTAGTACATATAGGCCCACAAAACTTAACCATTTATTAATAATGCTTGAATCGATGGGAGGGTTAAGTACATATCGGGTTGGTGGGCAATATTAGTAAATATAGGCCCACAAATTTAACCAATAGGAAACCCTAGTAACGGGGACCCATTTCAGCAGTAAATCACATGGATGTATCACGGTACCCTGAACTAGGCAGGGTAGGGCGCGATTACTGGGCTGAATATAAGCGGTCAAAGCAGCGACAGGGGGTACGTCAGTGTAGATTCCGACGGTTTACGGGCATGCACGAACCCCGGAGTGGGAAAAAGCAGGCATTGGGTACTTGTAGTTATACACTGTGCATCTTGAATCGTGTCGGGTCGCTGTCATAAGGATCGATACACCTTATGGTGGGACCAGCACAGGGTATCTACACGCAAGAGAGGGCCGATTGACACAAACACATGGAATGTGAATACAAGTAGGGAGCCGATCGATAGGGTAGTAAGGGTACATCTAACATGTTCATGGCAATTAGGCTGATTGAGGTGGAATCCTCATGATAGATGTACGCCTGAAGGCTACCACAATTACGGGGGTTGGGATCACGTTATCATTTTATACAGATTACTAGTTGGGACACTAGTTAGGTGGTGCAGAGATAAATATAGAAATCAGATTAACAGAGTAGTAGCGAAGCAGAGAAAAAGTAGAAGCGCATTCAGTTCACCTTGCGCTTATCTTGTCTTTACCTTGTTTTTATGGTATTGTCCTATTTTCGGTTTATTTATGTCATGATACTTTATCTTGTTTGCATGCTGAAAGATCACTGGACTTACCAGACTTATGTCTGACCTAGTTTGTTTTTCGCCTCTTTTCTTCTGTTCCCCCCTCCCCAAGTAGTTAGGGAGGGAATAGCTCAGCCTAGCTTGGACCTCTTCTCTTTCCAAGCTTGAAGATTAGTTGGTGTATTGCTTTGGACACTCTCTCTTCCACTGCTATGGCTGGTTCATGCTTTATTGGGGAATATCATAGTTTTTATGCTTCTTTTATTCTTGAAAGTTTTTAAATCAAGACAGAAGTTCTATGTATTACATTTAAGTATGATTGAGGAAATTTTTGTAAAAGCTTGACTGAATTAGCTTGTTTATAAAATGACTTTATTTTCCGCTGTTTTATTTGTCTGTCTTGTAATTTATCTGCATCTTTTACCTATAATGCTCCACCGAAGTTAAGGCATTCCCTTTGTGAGTGACCTTAGCGGAGGTGGGGTGTTTCAAAGACTTACTCCTAGGTGGACTCTTCAAACCCAGCAGCTTAAGATTCCAAAAGCGGACTATACGCGAAGGTTATTTGGTTCGTACCACGTTAACCCGTGGTACCTTTCCCTAATGGGATAAAATGGGCCAAATTTTTACGTCCTTTCTGTTTAGTTCCTCTCCACATGAATATTATATGCATAAGATTTGTTATCGTCACGGGTTGATATGGTTAATAATATTTTGCATCATTAACCTACTAAGTCCAACTCTACTTTTAATTATACGCTCTATATTCATTAATATAAATAAGGAAAGTTATATCCTCTTTACCCTAGGGTATTAATTTGATTACTTCCCTAATTGGACTTAGTATTTAAACAACAATCAATATCCATTAATCCCCTTAATACACCCATTTACTTCTTATTTCTTTGTTTATTGCCCTTTATGACTATAATAGTCATATTTTCCTAAGGCAATCATTTATCGGTCCCAAGGTATTTATTTGTTATACAACAACAGACCATTACTATTCTTATTTATTTGTTGCTCGTTATATATATATATATATATATATATATATATATATATATATATATATACGTACATACATACATATATATATTATTTGTGAACTAGACCTCTTACATTAAGTTGACCACTCGTGGATGTTGGATTTTCCGGTCGGTTCCGGGCAGGCTTTTACCATAAGTTAAACTTAACCTTATGCCTTAGTACATTCATATTTACGCATTAGACACCTCACATTAAGCTGACCATCTGTGGATGCTGAAGTTGTCGGTTGGTTCCAGGCAGGCTTCTTCCACAATTAAGCTTAATATCGTGTCTAAATGTGGTTATAATTCAAATTTCCTAATTGGGGTGTGCAACATTAATCTTAATTAATTTTGTAATTGTAACCATTATCCTAATATATTTACTTCCCCATTCAACATTGCTTACAACTGTTATTTATTGATTTGTTGCCCATTTATAGCAATAAATTATATTAATTACTACAATTGTAACCACAAATATATTAATTCAGTATGGATTACATTTTCATATAATTCCATAATTGAACATCATTCAAACATTCAATGCAATGTATATTTACCGTTTACGCTGATTTGAACGAATAATATGTATATATTTTTATTTTTTTGTGTGGTCAACGTAGTTATCATTTATTCTTATAATTATTATTTTACATTTAATGATTTTATTTAATCAGCAATCAAACATTCCTTCTTGCATTCAGTCTTACCTAAAGGTTTCAAGTCTTACAAAAAGACTGTTTGCTGTAATCATTGTAAATTATGCCTGATTGGTGAAATAGACATATCTTAAATTCACAAGAAATGTATATGTTTATGTATATTTTTATAATAGTTGATGCAGACTACGCATAAATATGTATACTTATATTTATACATACGTTTGCACCACTTTTCCAATCTTTTTGTCATATCTCTTGTGAATAAAAAATAATATCTTTTTGTTCAAAAAGAGGAAAACAACATATTTACAATAATTAAGCCAAAACCTAACAACAACATCAGATGAAAATTGTTATAATTATTTTAAATAAAAATACATGATTCACACATTTGCGCTAAAATTAGGGGTTTGGAAGAAACTTATATCTAAACAGTGTCATTAGGACTGATCTCCAAATCCTCAATGTTTTACAATAAACCTCAATACATTTTACTACATAATTGTAGGAAATGTCTATAAACAAATTTAAGAATTCCATAATTAATATTGTGCGTAACCACAATTCACAATTTACAAATTTTAACAATGTTTACAATCAAATCTGATGGGTGTCAATCAAATTACAACAATTTAGTGAATAGATCTGATGGAAATAGGCATAAAATTTGAGACCTAATTCAAATGAAATAAACTGGTTATTATAACTGTATTTGTAAATTTCCCACTCACCTGAAAGCATCTAAATCCAAAGTTTGAACCTTTTAGTCCTACAATTCTCAAATTCTTATAGGTCTACAATTTATCTGAAAAGAGGATAAATTTTAGCTCTGTAGATGTGTATGAAAATAGGAAGAGAGGAGAGAATCAGATTTGGAGCATCAATTCACATTCTTTTCTATTAAATATAATAATCCACTCAATTCTACATGATTTGTTGCATATGAATATATTTTTAATTAATAAATTAGGCTAGAAATAGGAGGAAAATGGAAGAGCTTCACTGCTACCTACAGATTTGTGTGGAAAAGAATGAGGCCTTACCCCTTTATTTATAGGAGCGGAATTGCATTGGACCATTGGGTTCATCATAGTTTATATCCGTCCATTCGTTTAATATTATATTATAAACAAACATCTTAATCCTAGCCGTCACTGGGCATTCTGACGCCCAGTGGGTCGACCGCTTGGGTTGTCAGTTGCCCTATCAGGCTAGTTAAATAAGGTATATAATATTTTATTATTATGGTTTATTTATTTTTTGTCCAATTTCGTATTTCATCTGTGACATTTTCATACGGACTCAGTTCACGAAAATCCAAACATGAAAGTTGAGCTAAATTCCTAGATGAACGCATCGATCAAAGTTTTGTGGTCAAATTGCATCATTTGCAAGAAATCCTATTTTTTAAATTCTAATAATTAACTCCTGTTGCTAAAATTCCGGGTTGTTATAGTCCCTCATCGATATGTAATCGTTTGTATGGTAAAATTTGACATTTTAGGTGATTTAAATTCTTAAAATATATTTTTCTATAATAATTGAATCTAGTTAATAATAAATAAAATAATTAAAAAGTAATTTGGTTAGTTTAAGCCTGAATTTCACATTCTTAACCATTTGCTTGTTATTGCGCGCTATTCTGCCACTATCGCTAGAATTGAACTATTTTGACACCAAATCATTACTAATCATTTTAGATAGGTTTTATCTATTTTATGAATCCTACTATGGATGTTTGTTTGCTAATTTAAATAATTATATCATTATTGGCTGCGTGGATAATTTAAATAATTAAATAATTTTATCTAGAAGAAAAAAAAAATCTCATCTTCTTGAGTTGCTAGTGCGTATCAATCAAATGCACAAGAAATTTAGTGCATGCATACTAAGTACATGGATAGGAATCAACAAGATGATATGAATCTGCGAAGGAGTTGTGAAGCATATGGATTAAGCTGAGGATAGAGCCGCATTGGAGCATGGCGGTGGATTGAGCTGAGGATTAAGCGTATGATCAATGTAATTACTATCAACTACAGTAGGGTGATCATGATATGATGGTTTGTTCGATAAGGGATTCGATCTAATGGCTTTTCAATTGGTTGTTTTGGCATGAGGCAAGGAAATCCTGCTTCAACGAAGAATTTCATCATTCGACAATGATAATTCCATGATGGAAAGTAGCAACAACTTCAAAAATGGATGGCTTTTTCTCTAAGAGGCAGAGTGTTGAGACTTGAGTTGGGATGAGGATGATAAGACTACAAACCAGGATAGTGAGACTACTAGTTATGATGGAGGAGTTTTCAGGAAAGGCTTAGGGAGCTTATTTTGATGACTGATGTAGTTGTTTGGACAGTCCTGACTAGAGACTTCAGACGGGAGTAGAGAGATGGTTCCGGAATAAATTTGCAGTGTGGATATGTACGAGAAAAGGATTGCTAGTACATAGGTTCAGAAGAGTTCTTGGAGAGCTGAGGCTTCAGCGTCTATCAAGTCTTCAAGAAGATGTAGGCTGTAAGCCAATTTGGAGGCTGGATATCAAATATCCAACTGGGCTACATGTTGTTTAACTAGGGGGACTAGTGAATACCACTTATGCTCATTCTCGATCGGACGGAGGTTCTCGGTCAAACTAAAAATATTTTGGCTTAAATAGGGGACAGTTACCATGGAACTAAACATATTACATATCCAACGTATTGATTGAGTGAAGGTGTTGATGGATGATGTTTTCTATGTTTGTTTAATTACTATCACCCTAGGGATGTCATTAGATGTAGGTATTATTAACAAAATTGTATATAGAGCTGATGTAGATATTTAGATACCTTGGTATTCTAACATTGTGTACACCAACAGTTATTGTCCTAGAGTAGTATATTATTTTATGTGCTAAAGCTAAAAATGTAGGGACATTAAAGGTATGGATTTCCATACTTTTAGTCCAATTAATAGTATGACTTTTATAGTATTTTGAGATGGCTTATCGCTCATACCAGACTACTGTCTGACCTCAGGTTTTATATACCCTCTTATAAGCTTAGGTACTCATCAAACACATCGATGAGTAGGCTAGGTAGTGGGTGTAGGCATTATCTGGAGACGTGTAGGCGGATTAGTAAGATGTAGCGTCTTCTCATATTATATTTGTATTATTGATTATTCTGCTATGCTATACTGTGGAGCGATGATAGTGTTGACTATTTATTCAGAAACAGTTTGTCGACGAGTTAATTTATCTCTTATATAAACTCTATTTACTTGGGACTCTATGAGCTAGTATACTACGATTATATGGTAAATACGATTATTACTATCTCATCTATTTTTTGTCTATGATTTTTATTATATATCCTTAGAAGCATTGTGAGATATATGACATACTTAATGTATTTCTACTTGGCGTTCCTTATCCTTCCTTTTCTTTTGTTCCCTTCCCTATTAATCTATTCCCCTTCCTTTCTAATTTCTTTCTCCTAGCAATAATCATGCATTTATCAGGTGCTTATATAGCGTACTATTAGGTTATATAAGCACTAGTGGTGTATGGCTGTTACAAAAAATAACAATATAATGGTGACTATTAATCATAAAATAATTCTGCCAACAATGATATTTATGGGCAAAACATATGCACGAAATTGTTTTGTATTAGCTTCTAGATAGACAAGTGTTCCATTAACAATCTACAGATATGTGTGTGTACAAAAATGCACCTTGTTATTAACACTTTGTAAAGTGTTTTGAGAATGGGGAACTATTCAACTGAAGCAACCAGCTTGTTCTCTTATGGGTCGAATGCATTTAGGCTTGACTGGCTGTGAAGCTCATAAAATGCTCCAACTGCTGATAAACCCTACAACAAAATAAAATTGTGATATTATTACAAGTTAAAAGTAACAATTATAAACTAAAAAGAAAGTAAATAATATATTGTTTACAAACATGTAGAAGGACATGAAACCATCTCATATTGCAACAAAAATCAAGATCAAGATATCTGATGGGTTATATATTAGAAAGAGATAAATGATTAGAGGTATTTTACCTGATTGGTTCCTTTTCATTCAATATTGTCACCCATATCGATTCTTAGTTCACCTTTGGCAAGCATTTGACCATACCCTGCATTCAGACCTTTAA
The DNA here is from genome assembly GCA_030737875.1 of Allium sativum. Lineage (NCBI taxonomy): Eukaryota > Viridiplantae > Streptophyta > Magnoliopsida > Asparagales > Amaryllidaceae > Allium > Allium sativum. The sequence goes on from CM060924.1 coordinate 75,078,498, forward strand.
TCAAGGTAACATAAGTGTTTGCTAGCAATGGTTATCTAATAGTTTCTCTGGCTCTTCTATCATAAGTGTGTGATGAATAACATTTTTGAAGTGTAATGTGTAAAGTACAATGATTTTCTTGTGGCACTCTCATTTGTTAAGCAGCCACCATACCTGTGTAGCACAGTAGTTTAGCCAATCGAACCATTAATCACAACTGTCACTTGATGTCTTATTTAAGGAAAGTTAATAACTTGTATGTTTAAGTGACAAGTTCGTAGAAAATGAGATAAAATATAATTAATAGTTTTATACTAAATACCAATTTTAACTCAACATTGATTCCATTTTTTAAAAATATTTTAGCAATATGCACAATGATTTTGAAAATACATTAAATCAAATAGCATGGTGCTATATTGAACTAAACTGAAATATAAGTAGCAATCTTAAATATTGGTAATCTTCTCTGTAGAAGTATGGAAAATCATATATGCCTATTTAAGTACCTAAAATTGTTCTATTAACCATTTCAAAACATTAACACTGCAGTAAATACACATATAAAAAACATCCATGATTATTGATATTGTCACATATGACATACCTGGAATTTCCGAGAGAGCAGCAATTGTCACATCATTCCCTTCTCTTTCTATCTATGAAATATGAATTTCCATTTACAATTACGAATTAAACAACCGTTGTTTAAATAAGAAGCAATTGAAAGTTAAAAAACAAAACCTTGGTCTTTCCAATTGGAAGACAAAAACTTGAATTAAGAAATATTCAGAGATAGGGAAAGACTCTCCGTACGTGATATAATTATCTAGTAATTTTGCAGACTTACGAAAGAATTTCACATCTCTTTGCATATAATAAATAAGAGACAACTAGCATACATAAGTTCATTTTTAAGGAAATCAATATGATCTAGTTCTCGAATAACGGCTTTGGGTAAGCGACGAGAAACTTTTGATGAATAAGGACATAACACTTTAACTTAGGACAAGATGAAAACCAATTAGCATAGCACTACAAATAAAAAAGAATAATAAAAGGACTTATTTTCCTATTTAGTGCAAATCAGAGCCACCAAGATAAGAAATTACTAGGCATTTTAACCATATAAGATCCAATAATCTAGGTTTGGAAATAATTTATCCACTATACCCAGTTTCACACAATGAAGCTTTTGAGTTATATGTATATTAGAGACTTACCAAATAATTTTAGCTAAAAGATAGTTATAACAAGTCAAGTTAATTAAATTTCATAAAGAATAAGATTATGGAAAATTATGTTATAGTCTACAGAAGATTGAGATATGTAAAAAAAATTATAGTTAATAAAAGAAAAAAAACACTTTTAACTGATTTGCTTGTATTCATAGTAGATGCCCTGTCCTAGTTAATTACTATAACATAAGGAGAGAATAGAAATAAGGGTAGGTTCCTCGTAACCCTTATATTCTAGTTACATGCGCAAAATAGCATGGTCTAACAATTAGTGTTATATAATCACTTATTCATATGATTAGTTGTGTTACTTGGATCCTTCTTTGTACTCATTGCAATCATCCAAAAAACGATACTTCTTATTTAGAAAGTAACTTTAAAAAATTATTGCTTAGGATAAAACAGTTGGCTTTCTAGTGTATTTTCTAAGCCTGTCAAATATAATCACTTATAATTTAGTCAACCTAAAATAACACAATTAAATAATTCTATAACCAAAGTACAAGAATCCCTTACAAAACCCCAAAGTTTGGTTATGTTAAAAAGTTAAAAGGAATAATGAAATTAATACTCCACTAGATCTCTATCTTCTTAACTCCTAATTATTTCTTTTTCAATATAGCCCTGGACCATCATCTATCACATAATACACATAGAAATTTAAGAAAACCAAAATTGATACATGTAAATTTAAGAAACCCAAAATTGATCTACATGAAAAAATCAGGAAGCACCGAATTGGTCAAAGTGAATGGTCTTTATCAAAATGTTGTTAATTGAAGATCCAAGTAGAAGTTGACATCACTCATAATTTTGCCTAGAGTGAACAGAATCCATCCTACTTGAAGGGAAGGCACTAGGAGCCGAGTTCTATCTCTAAGGAGAGAGAAGAAGCGGGAGTGGGTGATGTAGATGCAGATCGAGAGGTCATCAGTATGAGCTTAAAATTGCAAATCTCTAATTTCCAAGACAAGGGTGAATTTGCTTTCTGGTTTAGTGTGTTTCTTCTTTTTTTTCTTCCTTTTTTTCTTTTTTGCAACTAGGTGTTTTTGAGAGAATGCTACAGTTGGAAAGAAGTTGAGCTAGGTTCAACGACTTAATGTTTCGATGAAGCGGGAATCGAAATAATGAGGCGGCATAGGTAAAAATTTAAATTGGAAAAAAGCAAGCAGCTATGGTTTGCCCATGTTTTTATTTATTCATGTTTACTTTTTAAAACGGAAGCGAGGCTATTTAAACATGAAATTAAATACGATAATCAATATAATAAATTCTGAACATTATCTTTACATGAAAAAGGAAATTATTGATCGCTTTCGTTGTTTTTGTAATCTTTTGATTTTTCGCTAACTAATGTATTTATACATAGATATTGAGCATTAATGGTTCATTCTCATTGATTTATTTTTAAAAAATTGCATATAATTACATAAAAATAATTGGGAAGTAATGCTGGAGAATGGAATGTTAATGATGTTTTGATGAACAACAACCTTGTTTCAATCATTATCATTACTGATTATAAAATATATACTAACACGTTCATCCAGGCTATATATATGTATATACAGGATTTATATGTAAGTAATATATATTGAATACTGTACAATCAAGAGATTCAAGATTTCAAAGGTGAATCAAGACTCATGAGTATAGTTCAAGAGTCCAAGACGATCAGAGTAATAGAGTCTAGATATTATGTAAAACACTGAATAACACTCAAACACCATTTTCAAACTATCTCTTTTCAAATTGATTTCAAACTCCTCTCAAAAAGATTTTAATCACCCAAGCATTTCAATCTTATGATTTCAAATATATATTTCCCAGAATGATAAGTTTCATATTTTATACTTATATATATATATATATGTCTATATTATGTAGTTTTTATTAGTTGATAGTTAAAACACCAAACTATCTGTAACACCCCACGTCCATTAATGTCACTCACTAAGGGAATGCATTAACTTTCATGGAGTATTATAAGAGTATAGAACAGAATATCACAAGACGTATATATAAAATGGTACTTAAGAAAATTTAAAATTTATTCATTGCAGCGGAAAAGCAAAACATGTTTGGTTACAACACCAAAACCACATACTAGAGCCAAGTACACAAATATGCATCTTGAACAAAATTATTATCATAGTACATAAAAGTAAAACCATAATCCCACTCCAGATAGCCATAATGGAAAAGAGATAAAGCTGAGCGTTACTTTCAACACTTCCAAGCACTTCAAGAAGAAAGGAATCTAAGGCAAGCTTCACTAATCCCACCCCGAGGACCTGGGGGAGGGGGGGAAAGAAAGAAAAGAGGCGAAACAAAAAGGGGTCAGACATAAGTCTGGCGAGTCTAGTAACTTTAACAATATAATTAGTAAAGTAACAGGATAAGAACATAAACTAGATATAAGAGTTGACTGTAACATAAGCAGACATGACAAGGTAAACAAGGTAGGTAAGATAGAACATCGACTGCGCTTCTAATCACTATAAGATAATTCTTATACCTCACCAATACTAGTTCCATACTGAAAGTTGATCCCTCTTACTAAACATAATAATAATAATAATAATAATAATAATAATAATAATAATAATAATAATAATGGTAGTTTCGTGTACTCCTAGCTGCTGTCATAGGTGTCGCCTGCTCCTATCTCCACTAGTTGTAACCACTACCCTCCCTATTCGATCGGCTCCCTAACTCGTAGATACCAGTGCTGGTCCCACAGTAGGGTGTATCACTCCCTAAAGTGGAAACCCGATACTACTAAAATGCACGGCTTATACCTACACGACGCAACAACATCTTACCTACCAGCCCGGACCCACGCACGCACATGACTCCGTTGGACTTGCACTGCCATCGCTAACTCTTTATTGACCTCTTACAATCAACCACTGCAAGCGTGTCCCTGTCCTCGACCTAGTTTGAGCTCATATAGGTACTAAATAGGTTATTGGTTGAAAAGGGTCCGTCCACTTGACACAAGCTTCCTTTCTAAGCTTGGTCCCCATAAGGAATTCCTACTTAACCCCTCTTTATTACCATGTCCAATCACATGTCTCATCTTGGTTAAGTGTTTTAATTACGTTTCACATGCTACCCATTTTACCCACTTAACCCTTTTATCATTTCCATGTCTTATCTTGGTTAAGTATTCATTAATTCATTATAATCATAATCTTGCAAGACATCCCACATTAGATTTCCGTTTTGTGGTTGCTGGATTTTCCGGGCGGTTCTGGGCAGTTTTATATCGCAATCTGAATCTAACCTCATGTCTTTGCATTATTACGTATCTAATTTCTGCCTTTGACCTCTCACATTAGATTACCAAATTGCGTTTGCGGGTTGTGCCGGGCGGTTCTAGGCAGTCTTATACCGCAATTCGAATCTAACCTCGTGTCTTAGGCGTTCATTATCACTTTCTTGATTCAAGTCCTAATTTTAAATCTTGGATTAAAATATATTCCAATTAACCATAATTTCCAATGTTTATAATTTTAATCCAAATTAGGCCTATAATCTTATGTATACATGTTATGCCAAATTACGCCCAAATTAATTCACGTTCATTGTTATTAACAATTTATGCCAAACCTCATATATACAAATTATATCCAGTTTTGCCCAATCCAACTTATGCCAAATCTCATGTATATAATTTATACACAATTATGCTCAAGTTGATTTATGCTAATAATCTCATTTTATTACAAATTTCACCAAACTTTTCCCAATCATTCAAACGTTATTCGTACGCAAATCTCAACGCAATATTTTAGTCTCGAAGTTAGCCTGATCTCATAAAAAAAGGAAAAGAAGAGGAGAAGAGAATCAACATCAAAATTGGCGTAAACATAAGAATAGGCATATGAAACATAAACATGCATATAATGATAAACTGAATGAGAAAGGCATATGGCAGATTTATGGGTATGAATTTAAAGGATAATGATTTACAAACTAGATAAGATTCATCTCAGTCACAGGCATATTCATTAAATCCAATTCACAATCCTATCACAATTACTTTTTAAATTCAATTATATGTGAAAGTGACATAGACTCATAGCGATAGGATTCTTAGAAAATTAGGCGTGGTTGTAGCAATTCGGATCTTGAATAATCTCTACTTGGTTGATGTAGATCTGATCTTCCAATTTGATTGTTGATGAAGAACTATCTCTAAATTTCTACTTTGATTTTGGTTAGAGAAGAAAGGCTAGGTTAATTTAGATTAGAGCAGCATGGATGAATAACAATGAGAATAGGGTTAGGTTTAGGGGTATTTTATAGATGCTCAAGGTGAATTAGGACCCTTAGATTAGATTAGGATCCATATGGACCATCCAAACCAGAAAAACACGTCATCCAGCCAATCCCAGAAGACCACGTATCAGTCCAGACCACAAAACTCGTCAAGCCAGATCTGGGCCGATGGGATCGACACCCCTATAGGGGGGTCAACACCCCTGTCGATACCCCTATATAGGGATCAACACCTATGTCGGCTCCCCTGGGGGGTCGACACCCTAGAGCGGGAGATTTCCCACTCACCCAGATTTGGCTGATTTTGATTTTTGAATTCATTTTTGTTTTGTTAATTAATTATTATTAAATTCTGATAATTCTTGAATTCTTCTAAGCTTCATAACTTCTTCATACTGTATCCGTTTTACGCAAACTCGGACTCTATCCCAAGCAGAATTCCGAGACGAACGCAATGGCGCAACAAGTTTCCCTTAATTCTTCTTATAAAAATTAGGTGTCTTAAATTATCCCTTATGTCATGTTTTAAAATTACGGGGTGTTACATTCTCCCCTCCTTAAAGGATTTCGTCCCCGAAATCTTCAAGTTAAGAAGAATGAATCCTACCATCCAATCATCCATCTACTCATCCGTCATCCACAAGAATCCATTGTGCTTAAAAAATTTCTAATGCTATATGAACATATGCAAAAGTGTGTGTATATGTTCCTTATCTAATGCAAAGATCAGGCGGTCTACTGATTCATTTGACCTCCTTAATGCAAAACATGTTAGTGCCATTCGTCCACTATGTATGCAAAAGAATCCTAATGATACATATCATCCCTATATGAGTGCACAACCATTCATTCAAATGCAACATCCATATGATAACACATTCAAAATACATCCATTAATTTAAATATGCACACTCATTCATATGCAATATGAAAGTGATTGAGCCGATCTAGTGCCTAATGTGTGTATAAATGCATCCACGAGCAACCACTAGAAAATACTTACGTCCACTTGCATCCACCAAACATAACATGTCTCAAACACATGTTTACAACCATAGGATTTTCTACCTAAGGGTCGAAGATATAATCGAGAGGATACACTGAACGATAGAGAAGGTATAAACAAAGCTGTAGAAAAAGGAGTAGTCAAGAATATACCTTTGAAAAGGAAAGGGTACGATGCGCGTATCTTGTCTTCAGTCTCCGAAGTCACGTCTCCTTGATCATCTCCCCATTGGACTTTAACCAACTTGACCTCTTGGTTGCGTAACTTCTTGACTTCTGATCCAAGGATGCATGTACGAACTCGTCTAATCGGGGCATCTTGCTCCACTTCCACTTCCCCAAGCATGCTCGGCTCTACTACTTACGCGGTATCATGTAAACACTTCTGCAAATGCGACATGTGAAATATGTCATGAACACCACTAAGCTTCTCGGGCAACTTCACTCTATAGGCCATTTGTCCAATTCGCTCTGTAATGGGGAATGGCCCTACAAACCTTGGTCAAAATTTCCCTACAAACCCAAAACAAACTACATTCCTCAACGGTAATACTTTAATAAAGACCATGTCTTCAACACTGAACTCATGATCGGTCCTTCTCTTATCAGCATATGACTTTTTTTGGTCATGTGCGTCTTCATGCGTCTTCGAATCAATTCTATCTTCTCTGAAGTTCCCCTAATCATCTCGGGCCCAAGCAAAATCTAATCTATAGACTTCTACGAACAAGTCGGTGATTAGCAAGGTCGTCCATTTAGAGCCTCAAAAGGTGCTATGCCAGTACTAGTACGACAGCTATTGTTGTAGGCGAACTCTACTAATGGTAGATGTTCCTCCCATGTCCCTCCAAAGTCGAAGATGCATAGCCTCAAAAGATCTTCTAGAATCCAATTCACTCTTTCTGTTTGGCCGTCCGTCTGAGGGTGATAAGCGGTGCTCAAACATAATTGCATTCCTACCGCCTCTTGCAAGCTCTTCGAAAACTCACTAGTGAAAATGGGATCTCGATCGCTTAAGATACTAGAAGCTATGTCGTGTAGACGAACTACCTATCGGAGATAAACAGATGCTAACCATGCCGCTGTTCTTTTACTCTTAACGGGAATGAATTGGCCGCTCTTGGTAAGTCTATCTACTACTACCCAAATCCCCGTATTACCCTTCCTTGACCTCGGCAACCCGTCGACGAAATCCATGGAAACACTTTCCAATTTCCAATATGGAACCACTAAAGAGTGAAGCAAACCACCAGGCTTCTTTTTCTCAGCCTTGACTTGTTGGCACACTAAGCATCTAGAAATGAATTCAGCCACATCCTTCTTCATTCCGGCCCAAAAGAAAACTCGCTTCATGTCCCTATACATATTGTCACCACCGGGATGTATGGTCATCTTAGAACGATGTGCTTATTCAAGGATTGTTCTCCTCAAACTCTCGTCTCGTGATATGCAAAATCTCCCATCTCTGCGCAACCAACCTTTGTCATCTATAGTATACCTACTAAGATGACTTGAAGACTCCCCTTTTATGATCCTGTCTACTATCTCTATAAACTGTGTGTCATCCCGTTGTGCCGCCCCTGCTTGTCCCAAAAGCGTAGGTCGCTCCTCTAATGATGCCAAAGAACCGGGTACATAATCGATAGATGGTCTGAAGTCAAAGGTAGAGATATACTCTAAACTCTGCCGCTAGATAAAAAAGGACTCAGAGTCAACTTCTTTCTACTCAAGGCGTCTGCTACAACATTACCCTTGCCAGGGGTATATGCAATCTCAAAATCGTAGGATGCCAAGAACTTCATCCACATTTGTTGCCTTAAGTTTATATCTTTTTAAGAGAACAGTTATTTTAGTGACTTATGGTCTGTATACAACTCAAACCTTTCACCAAGCATGTAATGGCGCCAAGACTTAAGCGCAAAAACTATGGAAGCTAATTCTAAGTCGTGGGTAGGGTAATTCTTCTCATGGACCTTCAATCGCCTTCCACCATAGCACATCACCCTTCCCTCTTGCATCAAAACTGCGCCAAGCCCTATCCCCAAGTATCGGTATGCACTATGAACGGTTTACACCCATCAGGCAAAACAAAAACTAGAGCTGTCGTCAATGTCCTCTTAAAACGTTGGAAAGCATCGTCACAGTCAACATCCCAAGAAAAGGTCAAAAAAAATTTCGTCAACCATGTAAGTGGGGCTGATATCTTAGCAAACTCCTTGATGAACTTTCTATAATAACCCGCCAAACCAAGAAAACTTCTTACTTCTGCAACGTTCTTAGGAATCTTCCAATTTTGGATTGCTACCACCTTCGCGGGATCCACCGTTATCCCTTACTTGGAGACCAAGTGCCCTAAGAAGCTCACTTCCATTCTCCAAAAATGACATTTGGAGAACTTAGCTTCCGGTTGATGTGCTCAAAGGGTCTCTAAGACTTCCCTAAGATGTAGGGCATGTTCTTCCTCACTTCTAGAGAATATCAAGATATCATCCACAAAGACCACGACAAACTTGTTTAGAAACTTCCTAAACACCCTACTTATCAAGTCTACAAAATATGCAAGTGCATTCGTCAAACCAAAAGGCATGACGACCCATTCAAAAAAACCGTCGAGAGTCCTTAAAGGAGTCTTATCTATACTATCCTCAGCTACCCTCAACTGATGAAATCCTATAGCTAAGTCCAACTGCAAGAAAACCGACGCACCAACCAACTCGAACAAATCATCTATCATCAGCAATGGCTGTCTGTTCTTCTTCGTGAGCTTATTTAGCTTCCTATAGTCCACGCACAATCTACGTGAACCATCAGCCTTTGTGGCAAAAACAACTGGAGCCCCCACTCCGAGATACTTCTTCTTATGAACCCTTTCTCAAGAAACTCTTTCAATTGTTTACTAAGCTCCCTCCTTTATCTAGGAGTCGTGTGGCGCACAGGCAATGCAACTGGCTTTGCATTGTCCAACAAGTATATAAGGAAATCTATGTCGCGTTTTGGAGGTAAGCCCCTAACCTCCTCAAAGACATCTGCGTACTCATGGACTACTCGAACAGATTGCAAATTATCAATAGATGTGTCAAGAGATTCTAGGTAGCTAAGCATAACAGAACCCTTAGGGTCACGAGAAATATCGAGAGTATTACCTAAACTAGTCAACAGTCTAACTAACCACTTTTCACAGTCGAGAATGGCACCATACCTAGCTAGCCAATCCATTCCTAGAATCAACTCATAGCCCGTGAAGCCAAGCACATAAGCGTTGCATTCAAACTCAGTGCCATACGCATATATTCTCCAATCCTGACATAACATAGAAAGATGATCTGTACCCCCAATAGGATTTGAGACAACAACGGGATCCCCTACTATACTTGTGTCTAGGTGCTGTGTTTCAACTAACAAAGGAGATATAAACGAATGTGAAGTGCCAGAATCAAACAAAGTTCGAACAAGATGATCAAAAAGGAAAATCAAACTTTCAACAGAAATGTTTCTAACTCTCTCTTGTCTTGGTGCCATAAGAGCAAGAACCTGCCCTTCAGAAGTAGGTCCTATCCTCTTCCATTGCCCTTGTCCTTGCCTCCTCGGGCAATCTTTAGTCATATGTCCTGCTTCACCACATTGGAAGCAACCCGTCTTCTTCTTCTTCCTACAGTCCTTGCTTAAGTGGCCCGGTGTTCCACAATTAAAACATCTTTTCTTCCCTTGGCCCTTGTTATCCTTATAACCTTTCTTTTGTTGTTGCTATGATTTCTTTGGATCCACTTTCTTATCTTGTGCCTTAACTATACTAGCACCTTTCTCCTCTTCATATATCAGTGCCATGTCAACAAGATTCTCGAAAGTAGCCCCCATAGGAATGTGGGACATAGCCAACCCGTGTAATGGTTCATTCAGACCCTTGGCAAATCTCAAGGCCTTCTTATGTGGTGTATTAACTAACTCCATATCAAATCTTGCTAACTGGTTAAACTTGTTAACGTACTCCTTCACAGACAAACTCTCTTGTTTCAAAGCCAAGAACCTCTCCATGTATAAACTCTCCTCCGCTTGTGAAAGAAATTTCAACTCGAACCTTCATCTAAAGTCCACCCACATCTCCACCGGACGTCCTCCATTAGTTACTTCTCACCAAATGGAAGCTTCATCCTTCATCAACCAAGCAGCTAGCTGAACTTTCCTTCCCTTCAAATATACCAAACAAGTCCTCCACTTCCTTGAGCCAATTCTGAGCCTCAACAAACATCTCAGTTCCATAAAACGGCTTTCCGCCCATCGCACGGAAGTATTTGCATATCTTAGAAAAAGCATCTACACAGGGAGGAGGAGGAGCAGCTGCAGCTGGGGGAGGAGGAACGTCTGCTTGGCCTACGGCAGTAGCCCTAGACTCTAGATACCTTCTGAACCAGCCTGGTATCTGTACGCCCTCGGGTATAACGGGTTCCCCAGACATGCTGAAAGGAAAAAGGAGGAGATTCAAAATAGAGAATCGAAAGATAGATATTTGGCTTTTGGGGATTATGTTTTTCATAATAAACCTTTCTCTTGAAAACACCTTTTTATAACATGTTTTTGAAAATACTTCTTAAAAAATGCTTTTCAAAACGGTTTTCAAAATCTTTTATCTGTTCTGGTAACCTTCAGCTCTGATACCACATGTAACACCCCACGTCCATTAATATCACTCACTAAGGGAATGCATTAACTTTCATGGAGTATTATAAGAGAATAGAACAGAATATCACAAGATAGATATATAAAATGGTACTTAAGAAAATTTGAAATTTATTCATTGCAGTGGAAAAGCAAAACATGTTTGGTTACAACATCAAAACCACATACTAGAGCCAAGTACACAAATATCCATCTTGAACAAAATTATAATCAGAGTACATAAAAGTAAAACCATAATCCCACTCAAAATAGCCATAATGAAAAAAGATAAAGTTGAGCATTACTTTCAACACTTCCAAGCACTTCAAGAAGAAAGGAATCCAAGTCAAGCTTCACTAATCCCACCCTGAGGACCCGGGGGGGGGGGGGAGAAAGAAAAGAGGCAAAACAAAAAGGGGTCAAACATAAGTCTGCCGAGTCTTGTGACTTTAACAATATAATCAGTAAAGTAACAGGATAAGAACATAAACTGGATATAAGAGATGACTGTAACATAAGCAGATATGACAAGGTAAACAAGGTAGGTAAGATAGAACATCGACTGCGCTTCTAATCACTATAAGATAATTCCTACACCGCACCAATAATAGTTCCATACTGAAAGTTGATCCCTCTTACCAAAACATAATAATAATAATAATAATAATAATAATAATAATAATAATAATGGTAGTTTCGTGTACTCCAAGCTGCTGTCATAGGTGCCGCCTGCTCCTGTCTCAACTAGTTGTACCCACTACCCTCCCCATTCGATCGGCTTCCTAATTCGTAGATTTCCATGCAGGTCCCACAGTAGGATGTATCACTCCCTAAAGTGGCAACCCGATACTACTAAAATGCACGACTTATACCTACACGATGCAACAGCGTCTTACCTACCATCCCGGCCCACGCATGCACACGACTCCTTTGGACAAGCACTGCCATCGCTAACTCTTTATTGACCTCTTACAATCAACCCCAGTAAGCGTGTCCCTATCCTCGACTTAGTTCGAGCTCATATAGATACTAAATGGTTTACTAGTTGAAAAGAGTCCACCCACTTGACACAAGCTTCCCTCCTAAGCTTGGTCCCCACTAGGAATTCCCACTTAACCCCTCTTTATCCCCATGTCTAATCACATGTTTCATCTTGGTTAAGTGTTTTAATTATGTTTCACATGCTACCCATGTTACCCACTTAACCCTTTTATCATTCCCATGTCTTACCACATGTCTTATCTTGGTTAAGTGTTCATTAATTCATTATAATCGTAATCTTGCAAGACTTCCCACATTAGATTGCCGTTTTGCAGTTGCTGGATATGCGGGGTGGTTTCGGGCAGTCTTATACCACAATCTGAATCTAACCTCATGTCTTTGCATTATTACGTATCTAATTTCTGCCTTTGACCTCTCACATTAGATTACCAAATTGCGATTGTTGGATGTGCCAGGTGGTTCCGGGCAGCCTTATACCGCAATTCGAATCTAACCTCGTGTCTTAGACGTTCATTATCACTTTCTTGATTCAAGTCCCTATTTTAAATTTTGGATTAAAATATATTCCAATTAACCATAATTTCCAATGTTTATAATTTTAATCCAAATTAGGCCTATAATCTTATGTATATATGTTATGCCAAATTATGCCCAAATTAATTTGCATTCATTGTTATTAACAATTTATGCCAAACCTCACGTATACAAATTATATCCAATTATGCCAAATCCAACTTATGCCAAATCTCATGTACATAATTTATACACAATTATGCTCAAATTGATTTATGCCAATAATCTCATTTTATTACAAATTTCCCCAAACTTTTCCCAATCGTTCAAACGTTATTCCTACACAAATCTCAATGCAATATGTTAGGCTCGAAGTTAGCCTGATCTCATAAAAAAAGGAAAAGAAGAGGAGAAGAGAATCAACATCAAAATTGGCGTAAACATAAGAATAGGCATATGAAACATAAACATGCATATAACGATAAACTGGATCAGAAAGCCATATGGCAGATTTATGGGTATGAATTTAATGGATAATGATTTACAAACTAGATAAGATTCATCTCAGTCATAGGCATATTCATTAAATCCAATTCACAATCCTATCACAATTACTTTTTAAATTCAATTATATGTGAAAGAGACAGACTCATAGCGATAGGATTCTTAGAAAATTTGGCGTAGTTGTAGCAATTCGGATCTTGAATAATCTCTACTTGATTTATGTAGATCTGATCTTCCGATTTGATTGTTGAAGAAGAACTATCTCTAAATTTCTACTTTGATTTTGGTTGGAGAAGAAAGGCTAGGTTAATTTAGATTAGAGCACCATAGATGCACCTTGGATGAATAACAATGAGATTAGGGTTAGGTTTAGGGGTATTTTATAGATGCTCTAGGTGAATTATGACCCTTATATTAGATTAGGATTCGTCTGAACCATCCAAACCAGAAAAACACGTCATCCAGCCAATCCCAGAAGACCACGTATCGGTCCAGACCACAAAACTCGTCAGGCCAGATTTGGGCCGATGGGGTCGACACCCTTGTAGTGGGGTCGACACCTATGTCGACTCCCCTAGGGTTGGTGGACACCATAGAGCGGAGATTTCCTGCATACCCAGATTTGGCTGATTTTGATTTTTGAATTCATTTTTGATTTGTTATTTAATTATTATTAAATTCTGTTAATTCTTGAATTCTTCTATGCTTCATAAATTCTACATACTCTATCATTTTTACGCATACTCGGACTCTATCCCAAGCAGAATTCCGAGACAAACGCAATGGCGCAACCCATTTCCCTTCATTCTTCTTTTAAAAATTAAGTATTCTTAAATTATCCCTTATGTCATGTTTTAAAATTACGGGGTGTTACACTATCAATGATATATTATTGGACCCGTTTGACGCGTTGTTTCGAAGAGACCGGGACCCAAATCCACTTTGAATCAACATTTCATACGGACTAATCTACAGTGATGTGTATGAAGACAGAGTAAAATGCAAGGGCTATTCTATTAAAGGATAGTGCCTTCGGTTTTTCCAGTCCCAGGACAACTTGTATGGACGAATGTTTGACCGAGTATTCCAAATTATAACATAAGACGATCTTTTCAAGATATTACGTTTGTGGCAAAGGAATTCGTTTCTCTTAGCTTTTGTACCCGTAATGTTTTTTGACAGATAACTAGTGATTCGATGGGTTTGACGATGTAGCATTCAAAGTAAATGGTAGCATGATGTTCTAGAAGTTAATCTTGACCTCAAGCCTCACAATCGGAAAATGACAAAAATCGGGCACGTAGCATGGCTAGGCAGGTCATTCCGAAGTAGGGTGTATTGTCATCGATATAGAGAAAATTCATTTTTGTTTCTTCTTTCGCTTCTGTATCTCAAAGGAACGGTCAAATCGGTACCTACCGTTGGCGACAATATATTCGATACAATCAAGCTAAATGAGTGGTCGATCATGTGTGGTTGGGTTGCAAGATGTTCTTGTTGAACCCTAGTGTATCCCCTCTAGACTACACTGATCGGAAGGTGGTCTCATACCTTGTCAAAGTTGGAATCTAACCTCCAATAAGCGCCTATCGGTTTTTGATTTTATAATGAATATGTAGAGCATGAGATGCAAGCATTCTACTAGATGGTTATTTATCTGTGGTTTGATAGACACTATTATAGTATCACCGGATTTTAATATATCAAAAGTGTTTTGGGTTATAGTAAGGTAAAAACTATCCATGTTCATGTGTGGGGTGGTCATACTATTATCCATTTCTTTTAAAAAGGGTTTTCCAAAGTTAAGGAAATTTTTGTGTTATGGATCTGACACTGATAGTATTCCAGACAGATCTGGGTGAATTTTTCTTTGCTTCAAATGTGCTTGGGTCGGACCGAGTATATTTCTAGGTTAGATGTGAAAACCCGTAACTTCCCCGTAAAGGAAAGCGTCGGATAGTTCGAGAACAAGCCACAACAGAACGCATACAGAAGAACGTTTCATTGTATATTACAACAATGCATCAGATTACAAGAATATACAGAGTATAAATGAATATTACATTGAAATATCAGAGATTTAAATTACATTTAAATACATAGCAGCGGAAAATAATACAATACACAACTAGAAGTAGATATACGGATACAAAGCTTTCCGGATATCGTTCCAGCTGTAAACCAGGATCCTGCGAATATAAATCTGCAAAACCAAAACTACTAGCTGCCCGTGTCGAAAATAGGGGCACCCAGAGTTTAGGTTAAAACAATAAACTCTAGGTCAGTCATGTGACTGGTGTGAGAACTAAAACAGTTATTAATCTTTATTTTAAATCATTAGGTAAATCAAGGGACCACGCCGTATAACACGGAACGGGTTTCCTCCCAAGAATACCAGTGCATAAACAAACAGCACAATGCTAAATAAAGAAAAATGAAGCTGTTATAAGACCCAGGTCCTATCACACAATGCAACGCAAGCCGGGGGATAGGGTTTTCCCTTATAACAGCCAAAGAATGCTTGATACGTTTAAAACAAATCATTTGATACTATTATAAGTGCATAGTGTATAAAACAACTTCAAACCATAAGTATCAATCATAGGCGGCATGAATGGCCCATAACACTATGTCGCCATATGTAAGTTTACAATCAAAACCGCAAATGTCGTATTGGAAGTTGGGTTATCATTTATGGTATGAACCGAGGCAAGGGGCAAGATCCTCTACCGATTCGAGACAATCTTGTCCATGTCTCAGGACCCAGACTCAGGTGGGCCATGGATCGTCAGGGCCGGTCCACCGATGTGGATTAGTATGCCTGAACACTACGTTTCTCCGCCCTTTGGGGCGTAAATCTGGCCCGTCAGCCGACCAGAAGCATCGGCCGAAACCGATATCACGAGGCGCCTCGCTTTTCAGCAAGTAATAATAAGTAACATCCACATGAGTCAAACTCGTCAGCCAGTTCAAGCACTGACGCCACTCCTAACTAGAAAGAAACGCATGTCCTCCCTGATGTCCGTCTCCCGTTTTTGATTCATACCGGGTGTGATACTCGCGAATCGACGTTACACAAAGCTACGCCACAAAGGCCGTGCTTCGATCATCACCACAAGACTTTTCTTTTCAACAAAAGCCTTGATCATTTGCATCTTAGCATGCCACACAGGCAATTCACTCCATGCGATTGATATCCATCAATATATAACCCTTGAGCTCGTACGTCTCAGAGATGGGCGTTAAGCAAGAGAATAAATTCTCCGCCGCCAAACAGATATATATTTAATAGAGATCAATCACACGGACTAAAATCCAATGTCAGACACATAGTCCATTTACAAGTCCGTTCTGGGTCTGAACGAAACCGGAGGCACCTAGTACCCCGCATATCCATCGATCTCCAAGTACGTCTGGACGATCACTAACTGTTTCCATCTTCTTGGGTGTACAGCCCAATCAAGATCATCAGTAATTACCCAAACGACGTGAAGACCTCCGGTCTTCGACCATCGTCTTCATCTTCGACTTATCGTCGTATCAGTTATTCGGAATGGGATAAACCCGGTCTTTCCGAATAACTCGCGTATATTTTAAATAAGTGTTACACACACACAACATACGCCTCATTCCAATTCATCAGTCACTAACCGTAAATTAATCGAGAGAATAATTCCCCAAATATTAACCCCGAAGGCCGAAACCAACATCAGATCAATATCCAGAAAACCATTCTGCTTGGCTAACCGACAGTTAGTTTCTAAATTTCACATTCATAGGGAGAGGTTCCCATTAATTTTATCAAAGATAAATTTCTTGAATTTATTCTTTAATCTATTTTTGAATATCAATTCAAACTAGTCGGGATTAGCGAACCTTACCGAAGTAATCATTTGTTTTAATTTCTCCATCCCAACCTATTCATCCCATGAAGTAAAACTAGTTATACTTCATATCTAACACCACGGTGTTATCGGTAAATTTAATTACGATTTCACGTTCAAATCTAATTAAAGATTTAACTATCGCCTCGAGCAAAACTGGTGGTACTCCATTTTCGATCTTTTCAATCTAATTAAAGATTCATTAAAACTCCACTTAGTTTTAATCTTAAACTGGGTTAAAGAATCAGTGTCATTTAAAAACACAGTTCATGATAAACCCAAAATCACATTCATTAATTATCGGGTTAAAGAACGAGTGTTGTTTAAAACACTGTTCACGATAAACCCAAAAATCAATATCAATTCAATTCCAATTAAATGTCATTTAATTGGTACACTTCATTAAATCTAAATAAAAAGATTTAATCTTTTCTCAACTGGGTCCAAGAACAGTGTTAGTGAAGACACCATTCACGACAAACCCAAATCACATTTGATATTCAATACAAGGCTCTGAATAGAAAATATCCCAGCTTAAATTCAATATCCAATTTTGCGGCCAACAAAGATCGTATTGGAAATAACGATATATATATCTATATCTTTCAAATTTCCATAACAACATTTGTATAATCACGAAATCCAACATCGAAACATTCCGAAGACAATTTCGATTCAAATCCACTCCAATGCAATCATTGGAAATTCTGGTTATTATCAAAACCATTTCAAATTCAATTTATTTAAAAATAAATAGAATTATAATTCTAGTTCAAAACTAGTTCATTTCGATAAAAATCTATTTTTATCTTTTCAAATATGGAGTTTTTCATCCCAATCCTTTCTAAATCATTTCTTATGGTTTTACACAAATTATTACTATTTTTAATAATTTTATCAAGGCCCGTACAGTCGATTTCCATCAATGGCCGTCGAACTGCACTTACAGCGACCTTTTTCAAATTTGATTTGGATGTAACTCCAAATCCAACCGTTAGATTTCAAATTTCAAATATTCATTATAAAGCTCTTTTCGATACGAAGCCAACGGTTCCGGTTTTAGAAGAATCCGACGGTCGGATCTCCCGTAATGTCCGTTTGAAATAAATGGTCGAAATTCACAAACTGCCGCGGCGCGTTCTATTCAGGCCATTATATTATATATATATAATATATATAATATATACTTCGTCGATTTCTATTTAAAACGAATTATATAAATAGTTTTAAAATCGTTTCAAAAGCAATATCAACTTCCTTTTCAATTCAAATCAAAATTGAATTCTTCCTTATAAATTCGTTTTAAAATTCATTTCTATTCAATTCAAATTTCAATTCAATTTGAATTCATTTCAATTCGCTTTCAGTTCAATTTGAATTCGTTTTATATTCATTTCGAAATCGTTTTCAATTCAATTCATTTCGAAATCGTTTTCAATTCAATTCATTTCGAAATCGTTTTCAATTCAATTCATTTCGAAATCGTTTTCAATTCTATTCATTTCGAAATCGTTTTCAATTCAATTCATTTCGAAATCATTTTCAATTAAATTCATTTCGAAATCGTTTTCAATTCAATTCATTTCGAAATCGTTTAAAATCGATATAAATATCGTTCACGTCAAAATGGCGTCAATCTAATCAACACGGCTTCATAAATTTCTATTTTTCAAATATTCTATTTCAAATATTTCCTTTTTTCAAAATAGTTGTTATTATCAAAATATTTCGTTCAACACATGACCAATCTCAATGGATGAGTACTGTCAACACATGAACTTTTATTTTATATTGATAAAGATGTAAATTTTATTACTAAAATATTTCGTTCAACACATGACCAATCTCAATGGATGAGTACTGTCAACACATGAACTTTTATTTTATATTGATAAAGATGTAAATTTTATTACTAAAATATTTCGTTCAACACATGACCAATCTCAATGGATGAGTACTGTCAACACATGAACTTTTATTTTATATTGATAAAGATGTAAATTTTATTACTAAAATATTTCGTTCAACACATGACCAATCTCAATGGATGAGTACTGTCAACACATGAACCTTTATTTTATATTGATCTTTATTTCCTAAATTGGAATGAGGCCCAATCAATTACCATATAAAGTCAATTATATGGATTCCATACAACACATGTATATAATAGCATTGAAAAATAATCAACCATCAACCAAAGTGCACTACACTGTATAAGCATCAAATATAGATATCTAACGCTTATAACAGCCTGTCAATCGATCGATCGACATATTTAATCAATCAGGATGAGTGAACTTCAAATTTCATCCTAGCACCCGTGTGGGGTTTCAAACAATCAAACACATATTTCATTTGTGCAGTTGGGCGATGTGTGAAATTTATCGACCCAATCAATGTCCTTCAAACAGGTGTACATAAACAAACCATCCGGTTTGTAAATGAATATTTTATTTTATTCACTTTCACGTTAAAAATTATATTTTTAACGATAAAACATTTTATTCCAACATATGAATTTCTATTCAGTTCATTTATTCGATAAAATGATATTTTCATTTTTCTAACTTATTTTAGAAAATTTCGGCGGCATAACGGCACGATACTAGAAACGGGACGAGGCCTAGTCTTATCCCCGGTCTAGTGAAGGCCCACGCCATTCACACATCAATCAAATCAATTTCAATTCACCAAACAATTCAATTTAAACCAAATAGACTAACCAACTACACAACCAAACAATTTAACAAACAAGTCATCCATGGTCTGTGGATGACGGGTGTCGGGTGCTACTAAGCACCGTCTGCATCCTAGTATATATATATAAATATCTATATATATGTATGTATAACTAGAATAAGAAAATTAGAGTGAGGAGTTCTCACATTAGGGATCCACTGCTCCAGTCCTTATCTCTGAACGGTTTGAATTCAGATTTGTTTTCCGACAGTACCACCGCAATCTGTATCATGCAGTTGATTATTAAAAATCACATTTTTATAATGTTACCTCATACATAAAAATCAGATTTTTATGTTGATGTTTGTATTATAAAATTTATATTTTTATAATTCAGTTTTCCATATATTTTTCTTTCTAAACAAAGTATATTTTTCTTTCTAAACAAAGTATATTTTTCTTTCTCTTTTTTTATACAAAGTATATTTTTAAACTAACATTATTTTTATTTTAAAACTGATTTTATTACAATGTATGTTATTTAACAAAAACTGATTTTTCTATGTATTTAAATTATTTTAAAAACTGATTTTACCATGTAATTATATAAAAAACCTGAATATAAATTACTGTTAATACCTTTAGCATGAACAGGAAAACTCGGCCTCCCTCAAGTTATAAAACCCGTCGTCATTCACATCCTCTTTTTGCTCAAACCGGAAATCTCTTCTCCATTGACAGCTCCGACCACCGGATCCAGATCGGATGTGAAACCATCGAAGAGCGTCGCGGCCTCTTCCTTCACCTGCCACCACCGGCGGCACGGCGGCCTTCAGCGTCGTGGATCGACACTCGAACGTACGCTATTCGAGCTCGAAGTTCGGGCTCGATTCTCCAAGATAATCCATCAAGCAGACATGGATTTGAAGCCTTTGATTCTCTCTTTGATTTCCATGTTTTACTTCCTGGAACAGTTGCGTGGATTGAAAGAACTTTGGGTTTGAAAATATATGCGATTTCCGCCATCGATGGCTTCTGAATGCGGCAGGTCTGTTGTTTTTTTTTTTAAAAGAGAATAGGGTTTAGCCCATTTATATTAATATTTCATTAATATTTTATTTTAAACTTTTTTTAGTTTTAAAATATCATTTCTGCACTCCAAATTAAACCCAACCAATGTCACCGCTAGCCAAATACCCTCATTCCAGACACAATGGGATATGTATCGTAGGCTGATTCGGTTGTTACAATCAGTTTCCGTTAAATTTACATTTAAATCACTTTATTGAATTTTAAACGTACATTTCGAATTACCGGGGTCACATACTAACTCTAAAAATTCCCGAAAAAATATTTTCTAGCTTCGTATTGACGATACGGTCCTAACAAAACTAGTTTCATTGAATTCTGAGACCGTTTGAAAAATGGCCAATTTCCAGTCGATTAAAATCAACTGAAATGGTCAAAACACGTTTTCCTTTGCCACGCTCACGTATTAATTCGAAAAATTACGAAATTTGGAATCTAGCAATAACTTTACATCCCGGACCCAACAAAACTGGTTTCGTCGAAATCCGAGGTCGTTTGCAAAATGTCCATTTTTAAGGGCCTGAATTCTATAGCGACTATTCAGAATTTTCAACTGGACATATCTTTTGATTCTCGCTACGAAAATTTGATTTGTCGGATTCGTTGGAAAGATATTATCAATTAGATCCTAATGTTTTTGGTTTCACTAAAATCCGGATTGTTTTGCACTCGGTACATTCAATTGAAGTTTGAAATCGAATTATCGAACTACCGCGCCATTTTCAATTCTATTTATAATTATATATAATTATTTATTTTCTAATGACGACGCGTATAAATATATACGTTCGAATTATATTCAAAATAAATTTCTCGTCGATATTATTTAAAATAATTCATTTTAAATAATCAAAATTCGCTAAAATTGCCAAAATAAAAATTTTAAACTGGCCCAGATTTTCGGGTTATTACAATCTCCCCCACTTAAAACTTTTCGTCCCCGAAAAGGAACAAAGTCGAAAGTGGTTTGATTAATCAACTCTACGCTCGATCTGGTTTTCATTCTCCAACTCTTCAGTTTCTGAGAATTTTCAAAATTTCAAAAATTTGGCTAACACCCTAAATTTTCGAAAAATTTCGCCATAACTTCCCCTGCACCGGGAGCATCGGGGAATTTCAAATAGCTTCCCCGGTCCTTCAGATCTCAAAAAGAAAAAGAAAAAGCCAAGCGGCTAGCCAATAGGCTCATATAATCATCATCACCCAAACAAAACAGTAAATTACGTGTAAACATGTACCTATTTGTCGGGCAAACAAATTTTATTCTCTGCTCTAGCCTCCTTGCTATGAGCTGTTCAAAAGATATACATGTATGCAAGCAAATGCGACCAATTTTCAATATAGTTCAATATTTGGTCAAATTAGGCATAATGGTTCAAAAGTGTCAAACAATTAAACAAACTACGCAAACATCAATCAATTAGTGAATTAGAGTTTCAAATTCATAACTTTGATACATACACAAAAATCATGTTTTTGATGCCAAATCACAACAATGAGCCCTATCTAATTTTGGTTCTCACACTAGCCTAATGGAAATATATAGATATAACACCTTCGTCACTCGAAAATAAATACTGGTAACGCTGCAGCATTATCAGAATCATCCCCGGGCAACTAGAATGTGATTCTATATCTACCCAATATATTAAAACTTTGAATACACGCGGATAAGACGTATACGCAAAACCTATATATACTGGATTGTCCAACTCAATATAAATAGATAATCAAATACGAATAATTGATTTAAATTTTCAAAACAAAATTTGTTTTCATTTTCAAAAATATACTCTTCACACTCGTTCTAGGATACTACTGATCCCATCTCTAACGAGTCATTCCATTGGATATTACTAATCCAATATCTGATGAATTCTTTCGTATGGTTCTAATGTGTCTTGTTCTTTGAGCTTTGTAAACCAAAGCTCTGATACCAACTGTGAAAACCCGTAACTTCCCCGTAAAGGAAAGCGTCGGATAGTTCGAGAACAAGCCACAACAGAACGCATACAGAAGAACGTTTCATTGTATATTACAACAATGCATCAGATTACAAGAATATACAGAGTATAAATGAATATTACATAGAAATATCAGAGATTTAAATTACATTTAAATACATAGCAGCGGAAAATAATACAATACACAACTAGAAGTAGATATACGGATACAAAGCTTTCTGGATATCGTTCCAGCTGTAAACCAGGATCCTGCGAATATAAATCTAGAAAACCAAAACTACTAGCTGCCCGTGTCGAAAATAGGGGCACCCAGAGTTTAGGTTAAAACAATAAACTCCCGGTCAGTCATGTGACTGGTGTGAGAACTAAAACAGTTATTAATCTTTATTTTAAATCATTAGGTAAATCAAGGGACCACGCCGTATAACACGGAACGGGTTTCCTCCCAAGAATACCAGTGCATAAACAAACAGCGCAATGCTAAATAAAGAAAAATGAAGCTGTTATAAGACCCAGGTCCTATCACACAATGCAACGCAAGCCGGGGGATAGGGTTTTCCCTTATAACAGCCAAAGAATGCTTGATACGTTTAAAACAAATCATTTGATACTATTATAAGTGCATAGTGTATAAAATAACTTCAAATCATAAGTATCAATCATAGACGGCATGAATGGCCCATAACACTATGTCGCCATATGTAAGTTTACAATCAAAACCGCAAATGTCGTATTGGAAGTTGGGTTATCATTTATGGTATGAACCGAGGCAAGGGGCAAGATCCTCTACCGATTCGAGACAATCTAGTCCATGTCTCAGGACCCAGACTCAGGTGGGCCTTGGATCATCAGGGCCGGTCCACCGATGTGGATTATTATGCCTGAACACTACGTTTCTCCGCCCTTTGGGGCGTAAATCTGGCCCGTCAGCCGACCAGAAGCATCAGCCGAAACCGATATCACGAGGCGCCTCGCTTTTCAGCAAGTAATAATAAGTAACATCCACATGAGTCAAACTCGTCAGCCAGTTCAAGCACTGACGCCACTCCTAACTAGAAAGAAACGCATGTCCTCCCTGATGTCCGTCTCCCGTTTTTGATTCATACCGGGTGTGATACTCGCGAATCAACGTTACACAAAGCTACGCCACAAAGGCCGTGCTTCGATCATCACCACAAGACTTTGCTTTTCAACAGAAGCCTTGATCATTTGCATCTTAGCATGCCACACAGGCAATTCACTCCATGCGATTGATATCCATCAATATATAACCCCTGAGCTCGTACGTCTCAGAGATGGGCGTTAAGCAAGAGAATAAATTCTCCGCCGCCAAACAGATATATATTTAATAGAGATCAATCACACGGACTAAAATCCAATGTCAGACACACAGTCCATTTACAAGTCCGTTCTGGGTCTGAACGAAACCGGAGGCACCTAGTACCCCGCATATCCATCGATCTCCAAGTACGTCTGGACGATCACTAACTGTTTCCATCTTCTTGGGTGTACAGCCCAATCAAGATCATCAGTAATTACCCAAACGACGTGAAGACCTCCGGTCTTCGACCATCGTCTTCATCTTCGACTTATCGTCGTATCAGTTATTCAGAATGGGATAAACCCGGTCTTTCCGAATAACTCGCGTATATTTTAAATAAGTGTTACACACACACAACATACGCCTCATTCCAATTCATCAGTCACTAACCGTAAATTAATCGAGAGAATAATTCCCCAAATATTAACCCCGAAGGCCGAAACCAACATCAGATCAATATCCAGAAAACCATTCTGCTTGGCTAACCGACAGTTAGTTTCCAAATTTCACATTCATAGGGAGAGGTTCCCATTAATTTTATCAAAGATAAATTTCTTGAATTTATTCTTTAATCTATTTTTGAATATCAATTCAAACTAGTCGGGATTAGCGAACCTTACCGAAGTAATCATTTGTTTTAATTTCTCCATCCCAACCTATTCATCCCATGAAGTAAAACTAGTTATACTTCATATCTAACACCACGGTGTTATCGGTAAATTTAATTACCATTTCACGTTCAAATCTAATTAAAGATTTAACTATCGCCTCGAGCAAAACTGGTGGTACTCCATTTTCGATCTTTTCAATCTAATTAAAGATTCATTAAAACTCCACTTAGTTTTAATCTTAAACTGGGTTAAAGAATCAGTGTCATTTAAAAACACAGTTCACGATAAACCCAAAATCACATTCATTAATTATCGGGTTAAAGAACGAGTGTTGTTTAAAACACTGTTCACGATAAACCCAAAAATCAATATCAATTCAATTCCAATTAAATGTCATTTAATTGGTACACTTCATTAAATCTAAATAAAAAGATTTAATCTTTTCTCAACTGGGTCCAAGAACAGTGTTAGTGAAGACACCATTCACGACAAACCCAAATCACATTTGATATTCAATACAAGGCTCTGAATAGAAAATATCCCGGCTTATATTCAATATCCAATTTTGCGGCCAACAAAGATCGTATTGGAAATAACGATATATATATCTATATCTTTCAAATTTCCATAACAACATTTGTATAATCACGAAATCCAACATAGAAACATTCCGAAAACAATTTCGATTCAAATCCATTCCAATGCAATCATTGGAAATTCTGGTTATTATCAAAACCATTTCAAATTCAATTTATTTAAAAATAAATAGAATTATAATTCTAGTTCAAAACTAGTTCATTTCGATAAAAATCTATTTTTATCTTTTCAAATATGGAGTTTTTCATCCCAATCCTTTCTAAATCATTTCTTATGATTTTACACAAATTATTACTATTTTTAATAATTTTATCAAGGCCCGTACAGTCGATTTCCATCAATGGCCGTCGAACTGCACTTACAGCGACCTTTTTCAAATTTGATTTGGACGTAACTCCAAATCCAACCGTTAGATTTAAAATTTCAAATATTCATTATAAAGCTCTTTTCGATACGAACCCAACGGTTCCGGTTTTAGGAGAATCCGACGGTCGGATCTCCCGTAATGTCCGCTTGAAATAAATGGTCGAAATTCACGAACTACCGCGGCGCGGCGCGTTCTATTCAGGCCATTATATTATATATATAATATATATAATATATACTTCGTCGATTTCTATTTAAAACGAATTATATAAATAGTTTTAAAATCGTTTCAAAAGCAATTTCAACTTCCTTTTCAATTCAAATCAAAATTGAATTCTTCCTTATAAATTCGTTTTAAAATTCATTTCTATTCAATTCAAATTTCAATTCAATTTGAATTCATTTCAATTCGCTTTCAATTCAATTTGAATTCGTTTTATATTCATTTCTAAATCGTTTTCAATTCAATTCATTTCGAAATCGTTTTCAATTCAATTCATTTCGAAATCGTTTTCAATTCAATTCATTTCGAAATCGTTTTCAATTCAATTCATTTCGAAATCATTTTCAATTCAATTCATTTCGAAATCCTTTTCAATTCAATTCATTTCGAAATCGTTTTCAATTCAATTCATTTCGAAATCGTTTAAAATCGATATAAATATCGTTCACGTCAAAATGGCGTCTATCTAATCAACACGGCTTCATAAATTTCTATTTTTCAAATATTCTATTTCAAATATTTCCTTTTTTCAAAATAGTTGTTATTATCAAAATATTTCGTTCAACACATGACCAATCTCAATGGATGAGTACTGTTAACACATGAACTTTTATTTTATATTGATAAAGATGTAAATTTTATTACTAAAATATTTCGTTCAGCACATGACCAATCTCAATGGATGAGTACTGTCAACACATGAACTTTTATTTTATATTGATAAAGATGTAAATTTTATTACTAAAATATTTCGTTCACCACATGACCAATCTCAATGGATGAGTACTGTCAACACATGAACTTCTATTTTATATTGATAAAGATGTAAATTTTATTACTAAAATATTTCGTTCAACACATGACCAATCTCAATGGATGAGTACTGTCAACACATGAACCTTTATTTTATATTGACCTTTATTTCCTAAATTGGAATGAGGCCCAATAAATTACCATATAAAGTCAATTATATGGATTCCATACAACACATGTATATAATAGCATTGAAAAATAATCAACCATCAACCAAAGTGCACTACACTGTATAAGCATCAAATATAGATATCTAACGCTTATAACAGCCTGTCAATCGATCGATCGACATATTTAATCAATCAGGATGAGTGAACTTCAAATTTCATCCTAACACCCGTGTGGGGTTTCAAACAATCAAACACATATTTCATTTGTGCAGTTGGGCGATGTGTGAAATTTATCGACCCAATCAATGTCCTTCAAACAGGTGTACATAAACAAACCGTCCGGTTTGTAAATGAATATTTTATTTTATTCACTTTCACGTTAAAAATTATATTTTTAACGATAAAACATTTTATTCCAACATATGAATTTCTATTCAGTTCATTTATTCGATAAAATGATATTTTCATTTTTCTAACTTATTTTAGAAAATTTCGGCGGCATAACGGCACGATACTAGAAACGGGACGAGGCCTAGCCTTATCCCCGGTCTAGTGAAGGCCCACGCCATTCACACATCAATCAAATCAATTTCAATTCACCAAACAATTCAATTTAAACCAAATAGACTAACCAACTACACAACCAAACAATTTTACAAACAAGTCATCCATGGTCTGTGGATGACGGGTGTCGGGTGCTACTAAGCACCGTCTGCATACTAGTATATATATATATATATCTATATATATGTATGTATAACTAGAATAAGAAAATTAGAGTGAGGAGTTCTCACATTAGGGATCCACTGCTCCAGTCCTTATCTCTGAACGGTTTGAATTCAGATTTGTTTTCCGACAGTACCATCGCAATCTGTATCATGCAGTTGATTATTAAAAATCACATTTTTATAATGTAACCTCATACATAAAAATCAGATTTTTATGTTGATGTTTGTATTATAAAATTTATATTTTTATAATTCAGTTTTCCATATATTTTTCTTTCTAAACAAAGTATATTTTTCTTTCTAAACAAAGTATATTTTTCTTTCTCTTTTTTTATACAAAGTATATTTTTTAAACTAACATTATTTTTATTTTAAAACTGATTTTATTACAATGTATGTTATTTAACAAAAACTGATTTTTCTATGTATTTAAATTATTTTAAAAACTGATTTTACCATGTAATTATATAAAAAACCTGAATATAAATCACTGTTAATACCTTCAGCATGAACAGGAAAACTCGGCCTCCCTCAAGTTATAAAACCCGTCGTCGTTCACATCACCTTTTTGCTCAAACCGGAAATCTCCTCTCCATTGACAGCTCCGACCACCGGATCCAGATCGGATGTGAAACCGTCGAAGAGCGTCGCGGCCTCTTCCTTCACCTGCCACCACCGGCGGCACGGCGGCCTTCAGCGTCGTGGATCGACACTCGAACGTACGCTATTCGAGCTCGAAGTTCGGGCTCGATTCTCCAAGATAATCCATCAAGCAGACATGGATTTGAAGCCTTCGATTCTCTCTTTGATTTCCATGTTTTACTTCCTGAAACAGTTGCGTGGATTGAAAGAACTTTGGGTTTGAAATTATATGCGATTTCCGCCATCGATGGCTTCTGAATGCGGCAGGTCTGTTGTTTTTTTTTTAAAAGAGAATAGGGTTTAGCCCATTTATATTAATATTTTATTAATACTTTATTTTAAACTTTTCTTAGTTTTAAAATATCATTTCTGCACTCCAAATTAAACCCAACCAATGTCACCGCTAGCCAAATACCCTCATTCCAGACACAATGGGATATGTATCGTAGGCTGATTCGGCTGTTACAATCAGTTTCCGTTAAATTTACATTTAAATCACTTTATTGAATTTTAAACGTACATTTCGAATTACCGGGGTCACATACTAACTCTAAAAATTCCCGAAAAAATATTTTCTAGCTTCGTATTGACGATACGGTCCTAACAAAACTAGTTTCGTTGAATTCTGAGACCGTTTGAAAAATGGCCAATTTCCAGTCGATTAAAATCAACTGAAATGGTCAAAACACGTTTTCCTTTGCCACGCTCACATATTGATTCGAAAAATTATGAAATTTGGAATCTAGCAATAACTTTACATCCCGAACCCAACAAAACTGGTTTCGTCGAAATCCGAGGTCGTTTGCAAAATGTCCATTTTTAAGGGCCTGAATTCTATAGCGACTATTCAGAATTTTCAACTGGACATATCTTTTGATTCTCGCTACGAAAATTTGATTTGTCGGATTCGTTGGAAAGATATTATCAATTAGATCCTAATGTTTTTGGTTTCACTAAAATCCGGATTGTTTTGCACTCGGTACATTCAATTGAAGTTTGAAATCGAATTATCGAACTACCGCGCCATTTTCAATTCTATTTATAATTATATATAATTATTTATATTCTAACGACGACGCGTATAAATATATACGTTCGAATTATATTCAAAATAAATTTCTCGTCGATATTATTTAAAATAATTCATTTTATATAATCAAAATTCGCTAAAATTGCCAAAATAAAAATTTTAAACTGGCCCAGATTTTCGGGTTATTACATTAGATTTCACTTTGAACTTCTTAGTTTTTAATCATATGTTTAAATAATATTTTATTATGTTTTTATACTTGAAAAACAATATTTTAACTAGTTTTGTTTCAGGAATTTCCAGAATACATATATTAGTTTGGATTCTTTAAAATTTTATTTAAATTTGAAATTCAAAGTATATGTTGGCATATACATATATACATGTTGACATATAACAGTGACATTTTATTTAAATTTAAAAGTTATGTCTTTTAATTTTAAAATGTTTCATAAAAGGATGCACCCTTTGGAAAACTATATAAAGGCATTAAAATCGATTTTTTTCATAACTTACAATCATCTTTGTCCTCCTTTAACATATCACTATTATTATTCTTAAAATTCCAAGATTTTACATTTATACTCCGCCTATTTCAAGATAAATTATGTCATTCTTCTTTTATTCCTATTCTCTATCAAATAATGTCTGTTTGGAAGTGCTACTCAATAATTTTAAGGCAATTGTAATCAGAAATAGGTTAGTGTATTCCTTATAGCCCATAAATCAATGAAGCACAGGGGGGTGTTCCTTGTAGCTCATAAATCAGGGAAAGGAAGGGTGTTAACCTTATAGCCCGGAAATATTGGCTGTTGTAATTGGATACTGATATTTATGAAACTCTGTGCAATCCAGCGTTGTGCGGGATTGGATGTAACGACCCACTTTTTCCGCGCAGTTTAAGCTGACATATAACAATCTATGTCAACTCAAATTGCACAGAAAAAGCAGATTGTTAATAGAAAGAAGAGGATGAGAAAAAAAGAAAGAAATAATAGAGTAGAAGAATAGAAGACCAGAGTCTCACAATGGAATGGACAAAATATAATAATCGACAATACTTTGTTCAAAAGAAAACTACATATATATGATTATAATATCAGCGTACAATACAAATCAATACACATCGATTCTATCTTTTTACCTCGACATATTCCCCTTCTTTCCATTATTTGAAAATAAATCTTTGGAAATTACCAAACTACGCTTCGTCGATATCACCACAAAACCCTTCTTATTTCCTTAACTTGGAACGAAATCTTTAATTTCTCAAAATCTTCTTATTTTTCCTTATACTTCAGGAAAAATTGACATATATATTATCTACCCAATGGAAGAAAATTGATTATATATTCTTATTGGACCAACAAAGTCCATCGGCATATTAATCATTACATAACCAAAATGGTTTTGTTAAACTTTAACTTGAATATTTCAAGTGAAAGCTTATGGAAATATTTAATTAAATTTTCCATATTTATTTCCATTCCCAACTCAATACAACCATTCACATTTTATCGGAAAAATCATTGTTATTTGCTAATTTATAAGAATAAGCGTATTTCAACCCATATTAGTTCCGTTATTAGTTAAACCAAGTGATATAAATATAATTCACACATCAACTTGGTCATACAATGTTATTTGTTTACTTCAAAACCCGTTAATCTTATTTACACTTCAAATCATACAACTAATGTTACAATAATATTTACCTTCACAATCTTGCAAACTAATGTTGCACTATAGCTATCTTAATGAAAAACAAATCTCCATACCCTTTACCATAACAAACAAATATCATTCCTCGATAATAGCGAAGCCGTTCAAGTGGGGGTATTTTATTTACCTCTCAGACCTTGATCGACGACATTCTTATCTTAGAATTAGTTCATAATTAGAACCCATCTTACTTACACTTCAAACAAATCTATTTTTCCATATTTAAAATATGTTTTTGTAAGTTGTCCCCTTACTTTGGAAAATCTAGGTCGATTAAGACCGTTTTTATTTAATGTCACCGTTTTACTTTAACTTCGTTATTCACATTGCATTTTAATTATATTACGACAATCCATTGATACCCTCTACCAAAACCCCTAAATATTATTATGTTATAAAACTAATTCTTGGATTTATACAAAAATCCATTATCGACTCCGTTACTTAGAACCCTAAGTAAATTACCTTTATATTCCGAGAAAACCCTTCCGTTTATTCCAACTCTAATTTAACAGAATATTTAATTTAAACTTGTCACATTAGCTCACTCCCCTTTTATACTTCATTTATATTATTCAATCTCTTTATAAACCCCTTTCTTTTTAATTAATCACTCTTATCCCATATTCGATTTTAATCTTAAATAGATTTCATTTAAAAGGAAAATCACTTCAAATATAATTAACTTCGTTGTTTACCAAAGTAAAAACAGTTTATTTCTTCATTAACTAAACAAAATAGTTAATCAATTTTAAAATTATTAAAAAATAACTAATTATAATAATAATCATTAAATATCGTAAAGATAAATTATACTAAGGAAATCTTATTAAATTAACCAACTATGATCAATAACCACATTTCGGACAAAGTAGTTGACGCGGTCAATTTTAAACAATCTATTAACCTATTAAACGATTTCCAATTACTTCTTCCTTATTAGATTAATTAAATTAATCTAACAGTATTACTAAATCGTTTATTTAAATATAATTATTCCAAAATATTAACCGTAGGTTAATTACAGCTTCATTTAAACAAATCAACGTAGGTTAATTACAGCTTCATTTAAAAAATATTATTAAAAATCTCATTCCAGTTATAAAATAAATTTTAATAACTTAACTTTATTAATTCTCCGAACGACAAATCAACATTTAAACAAAAATGTGGATTTTAGGTCATTCGCTGCCAATCCCTCAATCAATACCGTCTATTGATTCAAATCACAACAACATAGAATTTTAATTCAACGTTCAACAATCAAACAAGTTTTAGCATCAATGGGGTTCAAACAGTTCATGTATAATCAATATGAAACAAACA
Organism: Allium sativum; assembly: GCA_030737875.1. Classification (NCBI taxonomy): domain Eukaryota; kingdom Viridiplantae; phylum Streptophyta; class Magnoliopsida; order Asparagales; family Amaryllidaceae; genus Allium; species Allium sativum. The sequence continues at coordinate 75,110,787 of CM060924.1, forward strand.
ACATACACAATATTTTGAGGAATTCGTTGGATCCCTCTAACTTGTTCTTCCCTACATCATAGCCAATTATAACATTTCATAATAATATTTGAAAATAAAATTTCATCCAATACATTTCAAATGAGTTAAATATATATAACTTCAACCAATAACAGAAAATTTGCATCCAAGGCAACCAATTCATACTATTAGCGATCAAATTATATTTTTATATGAACTCAACACATCATAGATTTCCAGAAATGTAAGAGATCGATTCAAGCGTTATTTCTTTTTATTTATAAACTAACATTTAAAAATAAATGAAAATCCAGTTGCTTACCATCTCTGTCCGAGCTTGTACAACAGCGTAGTGCTCTCTGCTGCGATTTCAACGAACCCAACTTAGCTTGAATCTAACAACGTATGCCCACATTACGGCTATTACAGCTTATATGATTTCATGTTTATTAAAATATAATTAGTTATAAAATATAATTAATTAATCATGTTTATTGCCTTAGTTAATCGCGCCATGTCATACAGTTGTCACGCGTTTTCTCCCTTACTTGATTTTCAGGCCCGATCTTTCTCCCTAAAACAAGAACCCATCCTGTAATGACCCGCATTTTTAGAGATATATAATTAATTTATTTAATTATATAATTGGTGATTTAGAGAAGTTAATGATCGTTTAATTAAATAATATTCAATAATTAATTTATAATTATAATATTTTAATATATTATAATGTCGAGATAGTCGAAATAGTAGAATTCACAATAGAGTGTGAATTTGATTAGTATACGAGATGTGGTTGAGTTTCGATTCAGAATATATAACCTATATATGGAATCGACGGCGTTAGAACGTATAGTTTATAATATAATTATAATAGAGCTCGAAATGGCGTGGCAGTTCGCTATTTGGCGATTTGAACTTCAACTGAATATACAGGGTTCGTTTTAAGTCGGATTTCTGTGAAACAAGAACCGTCGGGACCGATTAGATAATAGTTTTCTAATGGAAGAGAAAAATCGGGATTTCGTCGTGTAGATTTTGAGTTACGTCCCAATCAAATTCTAAGAAATGCAGCGCCCTGACCATAACGATTTAATTATATTTTATATAAGGATTTAAATAGAAAACGAACATCGATATAACTCTGACGATGTAATATCGAGTTGTAAATTCATACAGGAATATTCTGGAGCTGTATGGTGTCCCACTGTGAATATATACGATAATATTAAATTATTAATATTTAATGTAATTTATTTAAATATATTTATATATTTAAAAAGGGCTATTTAGGGGTTTAAAAATAGCCGGTTTTGCAAACGAAGTCGGAATTCGGCAAAAACAGTTTTGTTGGATCCGCAATATCAAATAGTTGTTAGATATCAAGTTTCGTGATTTTTAGAGTCAGTGTGTGACCGTAGGGATTTTTAGAGTGAGAAACAGTCAGTATTTTGACAGTTAAAAATACGCTGTGTGAGCATACGAAGTCGGAATTCGACGAAACCAGTTTCGTTGGGACCGTAATGTCGAACTCTAGCTACATGTCCGGTTTCGTGATTTTTGGGCATCGTGTGTGATCACACGGATTTTTAGAAGTCAGAAATGAATATAAAAGATTAAATAAAATATTAAAATATTAATATAAAAATATCTAGATATTTTATTTTCCTATAAATACCCCCTCTTTACCCTTAAAACCTAATTTTCTCAGTCAAACCAAAAACACGCCGCTGTTTTCTTTTACACAGCAAAATGGCAAAACAAAGAAAATCAAATTCAAATAGAATTAAAGACTAGAAATCATGAAGTATACGTTTCTGAATCTGTTGTGAGATTTCCTGCGGTTCCATCTCAGTTTTGTGGTGTTCGTCGTGGGTTCCTGGTGCTCAGCACCTTCAACAGTAAAGTAGGGTTCGTGTTTTGTGAAAATTGTGGTAACGGTATGGGATTTGGAGTTTATAATTAGGATAGTGGTTCGAAGGGGCATCGTGTGTGAAACTTTGAGGAAGTTCGACGGAAGTTGTGGCTCGCGATGCACTGTACAGTGCCAGAAATGCTGCTCGACGGAAATTGGGTTGTGCCACCGAGTTCTGTGTTAAGGGTGTAGTAGGGAGGAGATTGCGACGGAGTGTGGATGGGTGGTGACGGCGCTTGGAAGAGGTGGCCAGAGGAGGAGTGCGGCGTCGGTCAAAATTGGGTCAACGAGTGGAAATGGTTTGAGGATTGTCTGGAGCGACGGGTATTATGGGTTTGGGGGAGAAGTAGTTGTGCGGGTTTGGGCTTAAACGTAATAATGGGCCGGAGAATGAAAGGAATGGTGAGGCCCAATGAAAGAAAGGTTTTAAAGTTTTAGTTTAATTTAAAATTCCAATATGTATTAACTTCGAAAATTCATATCTCTCTCATACGTAATCAGTTGGACGAACCGTAAATTGCACCGGGATCGTACGGACGTCAGCTACAATATGAGACTGACTGGGAGTGAATCCAAGCATGTTACAATTTATGGAGAAATAAATTGTCCGACTGAATCAAATAACGCAAACCGTTATTCAACGGCTAACGCGCAACTGTGAGTAAATCTTACTAACTCTGAACAGTTTATAATTTCATGTTTTATTTTTAGAACTGTTAGATATTTTTTGATTGACTGTATGTGACTGTTGATTGAACTGCTAGTCAGTTAGTTGAATTTCTATATTGATTCTGTTTAACAGAATATATCATATGGAACTGAAAGTGATGTTATTTATATTGTTTAACATCTGTGATGCAGGGAAACAGGTTGGAGGAATCCGACTGGATTCCTCAACAGTTGTTTTATTGTTTTTCATATATTTTAATATATGATGTGAAGTATAACCTGTTGTTGATTGTGTGTGTATGAACGATATTGAACATCGTGATTTGATATGATTGGATACCATAACATACCGAAATGTTGAGAAGGGGATTTTCAAAGTGATATTGAAAACATAATATTTATAAATTGGAATATTTATAAATAAGAGATATTTATAAATTTAAATATTTATAAATAAGGAATATTTATAAATAGGAGATATTTTAAAAAGGAAAATAAATTCAAAACATTTCTTTTTGAATGGAAAGGCCTGTGTGGCGGGTTTGGGGATTTTCCCGATGCTCCCGATACAAAAGAGGTTATGGCAAATTTTCCCGAGAATTTAAGGAGTTAGAATATTTCAAGAATAAATTTGGAAAGGAAATATTTGTAAACCATTTACAAATAGAATTGAAAAGGAAACGTTATAAAAAGGAAATCATTTTTAAAGTGTAGAACCGTTATTTAAAAGTAAATCTTTTCAAATGAATAAAACGTTGTTAAAAAGGAGAAATCGAATATGGTATTCGAAGTAGGTTAATCGAATATGGTATTCGAAGGAGTTAATCGAATATGGTATTCGAAAGTTAGTAATCGAATATGGTATTCGAAGTTAGTTAATCGAATATGGTATTCGAAAGGAGAAATCGAATATGGTATTCGAAGTTAGTAATCGAATATAGACATTCGAGAGGAGTTAATCGAATATGGTATTCGAAAGTTAGTTAATCGAATATGTTATTCGAAAAGGGGTTAGTAAAGTCGAGTTCGTCAGTTAGAGTTAAACAGTTAGAGTTAAAACAAACATAGTTATTCAGGATGAGTTGCCATTTAGCACGACTGCTAGCGAAATTCGCAGGGCTGTAAATAGCCTACGGCGTTCGGATGTTTCCTGAGGGAATCAGGCGTAACCATTGTGATCGCTGCGATCTAGAGTTGAGCGAATGGAGTTAAAGAATATAGAGTTAAGCAAAATTAGAATCTGACTAGAGATTAATAAGTTGAATGATTTCCTGGGAATCGATCTAATGTTGGTTTCGGCCTTCGGGTTTTATGCTTAGGGAGTTGTTCTCTTGTTAGTTTATAGTTAGAGTCTGATAGTTGTGGAAGGATAGTGATACGTAAATAAACAATGGAAATGTTTTCCAACGTTGATAACAAATATTTTCTAAATATAGAAAATAAGGAAATATGTATAGATATACATGATGATTGATCGATTGACATTCCATTTGGAATTTAGATCGTTGTTTGTACACGGACATGTTTTCATTTGATAGTTAAATCACAGACTATCGAAGTTTTGACCATTTTAACGTTGTTAATATGGAGAGACCGGTTGGATTATTATCCATAGAACCACTCTGTATTGGTATAAGCGTTGCGAATCATATATGCCAAAGATAATTGAAGACGGAGAAAAATGCAAGGGCTATCCTGTTTACAGAATAGTGCCTTCGGTTTGTCCAGTCCCAGGACAACTTGTATGGACGAAGGTCTGACAGAGTATATCCAATGGATCGCGTAAGTTGATCTGTTCAAACGTATTCACGTTTGGTGGCGGAGGAATTCGTTTCTCTTAGCTGTATACCCGAGTTATTTTTGGATAAGTCAATTTGTGATTTGGCGGGTATGACGATGTGACATTTCTAAGTGAATGAAGATGGATGTCTGACATAGTATTTCCAGACGATCATGTACATTGATTTCTTCAACTATACCAAGAGTGGAAGCGGAGAAGGAAACTTCTTTTAGCTGACACGTAATGTATGGTTGTAGACGTAAATTAGTGATTCTGATGGATCTGACAATGTGGCATTCAAAGTGAATTTGTTGTGATGATAAAGCGTAGCTTCTAGCCTCATCATCCGGTAAATGACAGAAATCGGGCAGGCAGCATGGCTAAGTCGGTCGCACCGAAGTAGGGTGTATAATCACCTATCTAGAGAATATTCATTTGTTTCTAAAATCTATCAATGCTGTCCCATATATATACGGGAACGGTTGCTGATCCCAACCGTTGGTAATGTACATTCGATACACTCAAGCGAAATGAGTGGTCGGTCATGTGTGGCTGAGTTGCAAGATGTTCTTGTTGAACTCCAGTGTATCGTTCCTAGAGTACACTGATCAGAAGGTGGTTCCATACCTTGTCATAGTTGGAAATCCAATCATCCAATACGTGCTTGCGATTTTGATTGTATACTATATATGTAGTAACGTGAGATGCAAGCGTTTCTGCTAGATTGATATTTATTTGTACTTAGACATTATTATAATATCAGAATGATATTGCTTTGAAAAGTTATTTGGATTCTCATAAGGGAAAAACCCGTTCCGTATTCACGGCGTGGTCTTATGAGATATCATATACCTGTTTAAATGATTTGAGTTTATTCACACCAGTCCCATGACTGACCCGGAGTTTATTTTGTTGTTTTCCCTAAACTCTTGGGTGCCTAAATTTGTACGGGCAGTCAAGTAGTCGGGATTTTTCAGATACACTTGGAGAGCTTGGAGCAGGAGGCTTCAGGATTCTATAGCTATTATTATTTCCGCTGTTGTTGTAAGTGTTGTACTCTGATAAGTGCTATTGTATATATAACTGTTTGTATTTCAAAAGTTATGTTATATTTTAATTGTTCCGCTGTGAGATTCGTGTTTACTCTGATGATGATGTTCTTCTTCTTCTTCTATTCTATATGTTCTATCTTATCTATTCTCACCTTCTAATTTCTTTCATTAATTACCGAGATTTTTCGATGTTTTGGTTATCGACGTCGAGCTTACGTCGATAACCAAAGTCGCTCAAAATCCGGGTCGTTACAGTTGGTATCAGAGCTTAAGTTAAGAATTACTTGGCTCTGTGGCGTGACTCGGTAGAGATAGGGTTAGTAATACCCTAGATTGAGTTTGAGTGTATATATACGAGTGAACGTATTTGTATTTGATATAAAAATTTGTTTTATATTATGGAGATTCATTGGTTGAGTTGTTTATGAGTTCTGGTCGATCAGTTTGATCCACTGTATCGGTAGGAGTTACTAAACACTTGATTACGATGGGTCGTCACGATATGTTTTGAAAAGAGGGTAAATTAAAATAAGTTTACCCAAGGTATATCTTGATATAGAGAAGGTATACATATCAAAATTTTAATATATTGGATATATTGGTTGTTATTATAATCGAGTAAGATTATAAAGTGAAATGGTTATATATAACCAACCAGAATTCATATAAGTGAAAGATGTGAAATCAGAGGAGTTAAATCTAAAATTTTAAATCAGAATTGAACTCCAAACTCTGGAAATTGGAATAAGTGTTTGGAGATGGATTTGGATTAAGTATAAGAGAATTTTAAGATCCTGGGAGATTTCAAATTGTTTTACAAGCAGTGTAAATTATATTTTGAAATGAATTTCAAAGTGGAAATGTTTAGAAATGGTTTTATAGTATTGAACTCACTTCGATTGCTGGAAAATAGATTCCGATGATGATCATGACATCATCGGTGTTCATTTTCGAGTTGTAAGTGACGGATTACTACCAAAGGTTTTGTTTTTGAATTGATTTGAGAAAAGCAAGTATTTTGAAGCCTGAAAGGGAAAGTTTGATTTTCGATATGGTAAACTGTTTAAAATTCCCATGGAAAGATTCGTTGAATTAAAACCAAATTTAATTGAAATGTGGTAAAGCAGTAGGAATTGAGTTGAAATCAGTTAAGTGGTAACTGAAAATTGAATTAGAATATATCGAGACAATTTGGATTTGTGAGATTTGAATTTAAAGGGTAATTTGATAATCGGGTTAAGAGTTGGGAATCAAGAATGAAACTCGAGTTTGAAATGATATTTGACCTGGGTATAGGCAAATGATTTGGATAAATGGATTGGATTGATATCGGTATTTGCAGAATTGGTAACAGATGCAAAGGACATAGTGGATATGCCCGACAAAAGGTACCAGTTTATAATATATTGGATATGAGATTTTATGAGCCGAATTGGCAAGCCGCTTGGCATTTGATTTTTTTTTGGGGTGAAGAAGGCCCAGAGAGGCGAGTTGAAATTTGAGATGTTGACCAGTACAAAGGAGGTGCTGGCGAAATTTTTCGAAAAGTTAAGGCGTTAGAAAATTTTCAGAATTTTTGAAAATTTTAGTTAGTCGGAAGGAATTAATATTATAGTCGATATTAATTGGTTCAGTTGAAATCAGAAATAAGGGGTAAACAAATCTTAGGAATTCCAATAGATAGGGTCGTCCTCTAACATAGCAATTTCGAGGACGAAATTATTTTAAGTGGGGAAGAATGTAATGACCTGCATTTTTAGAGATATATAATTAATTTATTTAATTATATAATTGGTGATTTAGAGAAGTTAATGATCGTTTAATTAAATAATATTCAATATTTAATTCATAATTATAATATAATAATATATTATAATGTCGAGATAGTCGAAATAGTAGAATTCACAATAGAGTGTGAATTTGATTAGTATACGAGATGTGGTTGAGTTTCGATTCAGAATATATAACCTATATATGGAATCGACGGCGTTAGAACGTATAGTTTATAATATAATTATAATAGAGCTCGAAATGGCGCGGCAGTTCGCTATTTGGCGATTTGAACTTCAACTGAATATACAAGGTTCGTTTTAAGTCGGATTTCTGTGAAACAAGAACCGTCGGGACCGATTAGATAATAGTTTTCTAATGGAAGAGAAAAATCGGGATTTCGTCGTGTAGATTTTGAGTTACGTCCCAATCAAATTCTAAGAAATGCAGCGCCCTGACCATAACGATTTAATTATATTTTTATAAGGATTTAAATAGAAAACGAACATCGATGTAACTCTGACGATGTAATATCGAGTTGTAAATTCATACAGGAATATTCTGGAGCTGTATGGTGTCCCACTGTGAATATATACGATAATATTAAATTATTAATATTTAATGTAATTTATTTAAATATATTTATATATTTAAAAAGGGCTATTTAGGGGTTTAAAAATAGCCGGTTTTGCAAACAAAGTCGGAATTCGGCAAAACCAGTTTTGTCGGATCCGCAATATCAAATAGTTGTTAGATATCAAGTTTCGTGATTTTTAGAGTCAGTGTGTGACCGTAGGGATTTTTAGAGTGAGAAACAGTCAGTATTTTGACAGTTAAAAATACGCTGTGTGAGCATACGAAGTCGGAATTCGACGAAACCAGTTTCGTTGGGACCGTAATGTCGAACTCTAGCTACATGTCTGGTTTCGTGATTTTTGGGCATCGTGTGTGATCACACGGATTTTTAGAAGTTAGAAATGAATATAAAAGATTAAGTAAAATATTAAAATATTAATATAAAAATATCTAGATATTTTATTTTCCTATAAATACCCCCTCTTTACCCTTAAAACCTAATTTCCTCAGTCAAACCAAAAACACGCCGCTGTTTTCTTTTACACAGCAAAATGGCAAAACAAAGAAAATCAAATTCAAATAGAATTAAAGACTAAAAATCATGAAGTATACGTTTCTGAATCTGTTGTGAGATTTCCTGCGGTTCCATCTTAGTTTTGTGTTGTTCGTCGTGGGTTCCTGGTGCTCAGCACCTTCAACAGTAAAGTAGGGTTCGCGTTTTGTAAAAATTGTGGTAATGGTATGGGATTTGGAGTTTATAATTGGGATAGTGGTTCGAAGGGGCATCGTGTGTGAAACTTTGAGGAAGTTCGACGGAAGTTGTGGCTCGCGATGCACTGTACAGTGCCAGAAATGCTGCTCGACGGAAATTGGGTTGTGCCACCGAGTTCTGTGTTAAGGGTGTAGTAGGGAGGAGATTTCGACGGGGTGTGGATGGGTGGTGACGGCGCTTGGAAGAGGTGGCCAGAGGAGGAGTGCGGTGTCGGTCAAAATTGGGTCAACGAGTGGAAATGGTTTGAGGATTGTCTGGAGCGACGGGTATTATGGATTTGGGAGAGAAGTAGTTGTGCGGGTTTGGGCTTAAACGTAATAATGGGCCGGAGAATGAAAGAAATGGTGAGGCCCAATGAAAGAAAGGTTTTAAAGTTTTAGTTTAATTTAAAATTCCAATATGTATTAACTTCGAAAATTCATATCTCTCTCATACGTAATCAGTTGGACGAACCGTAAATTGCACTGGGATCGTACGGACGTCAGCTACAATATGAGACTGACTGGAAGTGAATCCGAGCACGTTACAATTTATGGAGAAATAAATTGTCCGACTGAATCAAATAATGCAAACCGTTATTCAACGGCTAACGCGCAACTGTGAGTAAATCTCACTAACTCTGAACAGTTTATAATTTCATGTTGTATTTTTAGAACTATTAGATATTGGTTGATTGACTGTATGTGACTGTTGATTGAACTGCTAGTCAGTTAGTTGAATTTCTATATTGATTCTGTTTAACAGAATATATCATATGGAACTGAAAGTGATGTTATTTATATTGTTTAACATCTGTGATGCAGGGAAACAGGTTGGAGGAATCCGACTGGATTCCTCAACAGTTATTTTATTGTTTTTCATATATTTTAATATATGATGTGAAGTATAACCTGTTGTTGATTGTGTGTGTATGAACGATATTGAACATCGTGATTTGATATGATTGGATACCATAACATACCGAAATGTTGAGAAGGGGATTTTCAAAGTGATATTGAAAACATAATATTTATAAATTGGAATATTTATAAATAAGAGATATTTATAAATTTAAATATTTATAAATAAGGAATATTTATAAATAGGAGATATTTTAAAAAGGAAAATAAATTCAAAACATTTCTTTTTGAATGGAAAGGCCTGTGTGGCGGGTTTGGGGATTTTCCCGATGCTCCCGATACAAAAGAGGTTATGGCAAATTTTCCCGGGAATTTAAGGAGTTAGAATATTTCAAGAATAAATTTGGAAAGGAAATATTTGTAAACCATTTACAAATAGAATTGAAAAGGAAACGTTATAAAAAGGAAATCATTTTTAAAGTGTAGAACCGTTATTTAAAAGTAAATCTTTTCAAATGAATAAAACGTTGTTAAAAAGGAGAAATCGAATATGGTATTCAAAGTAGGTTAATCGAATATGGTATTCGAAGGAGTTAATCGAATATGGTATTCGAAAGTTAGTAATCGAATATGGTATTCGAAGTTAGTTAATCGAATATGGTATTCGAAAGGAGAAATCGAATATGGTATTCGAAGTTAGTAATCGAATATAGACATTCGAGAGGAGTTAATCGAATATGGTATTCGAAAGTTAGTTAATCGAATATGTTATTCAAAAAGGGGTTAGTAAAGTCGAGTTAGTCAGTTAGAGTTAAACAGTTAGAGTTAAAAAGTTAGAGTTAAAACAAACATAGTTATTCAGGATGAGTTGCCATTTAGCACGACTGCTAGCGAAATTCGCAGGGCTGTAAATAGCCTACGGCGTTCGGATGTTTCCTGAGGGAATCAGGCGTAACCATTGTGATCGATGCGATCTAGAGTTGAGCGAATGGAGTTAAAGAATATAGAGTTAAGCAAAATTAGAATCTGACTAGAGATTAATAAGTTGAATGATTTCCTGGGTATCGATCTGATGTTGGTTTCGGCCTTAGGGGTTTATGCTTAGGGAGTTGTTCTCTTGTTAGTTTATAGTTAGAGTCTGATAGTTGTGGAAGGATAGTGATACGTAAATAAACAATGGAAATGTTTTCCAACGTTGATAACAAATATTTTCTAAATATAGAAAATAAGGAAATATGTATAGATATACATGATGATTGATCGATTGACATTCCATTTGGAATTTAGATCGTTGTTTGTACACGGACATGTTTTCATTTGATAGTTAAATCACAGACTATCGAAGTTTTGACCATTTTAACGTTGTTAATATGGAGAGACCGGTTGGATTATTATCCATAGAACCACTCTGTATTGGTATAAGCGTTGCGAATCATATATGCCAAAGATAATTGAAGACGGAGAAAAATGCAAGGGCTATCCTGTTCATAGAATAGTGCCTTCGGTTTGTCCAGTCCCAGGACAACTTGTATGGACGAAGGTCTGACAGAGTATATCCAATGGATCGCGTAAGTTGATATGTTCAAACGTATTCACGTTTGGTGGCGGAGGAATTCGTTTCTCTTAGCTGTATACCCGTGTTATTTTTGGATAAGTCAATTTGTGATTTGGCGGGTATGACGATGTGACATTTCTAAGTGATTGAAGATGGATGTCTGACATAGTATTTCCAGACGATCATGTACATTGATTTCTTCAACTATACCAAGAGTGGAAGCGGAGAAGAAACTTCTTTTAGCTGACACGTAATGTATGGTTGTAGACGTAAATTAGTGATTCTGATGGATCTGACAATGTGGCATTCGAAGTGAATTTGTTGTGATGATAAAGCGTAGCTTCTAGCCTCATCATCCGGTAAATGACAGAAATCGGGCAGGCAGCATGGCTAAGTCGGTCGCATCGAATTAGGGTGTATAATCACCTATCTAGAGAATATTCATTTGTTTCTAAAATCTATCAATGCTGTCCCATATATATACGGGAACGGTTGCTGATCCCAACCGTTGGTAATGTACATTCGATACACTCAAGCGAAATGAGTGGTCGGTCATGTGTGGCTGAGTTGCAAGATGTTCTTGTTGAACTCCAGTGTATCGTTCCTAGAGTACACTGATCGGAAGGTGGTTCCATACCTTGTCATAGTTGGAAATCCAATCATCCAATACGTGCTTGCGATTTTGATTGTATACTATATATGTAGTAACGTGAGATGCAAGCGTTTCTGCTAGATTGATATTTATTTGTACTTAGACATTATTATAATATCAGAATGATATTGCTTTGAAAAGTTATTTGGATTCTCATAAGGGAAAAACCCGTTCCGTATTCACGGCGTGGTCTTATGAGATATCATATACCTGTTTAAATGATTTGAGTTTATTCACACCAGTCCCATGACTGACCCGGAGTTTATTTTGTTGTTTTCCCTAAACTCTTGGGTGCCTAAATTTGTACGGGCAGTCAAGTAGTCGGGATTTTTCAGATACACTTGGAGAGCTTGGAGCAGGAGGCTTCAGGATTCTATAGCTATTATTATTTCCGCTGTTGTTGTTCGTGTTGTACTCTGATAAGTGCTATTGTATATATAACTGTTTGTATTTCAAAAGTTATGTTATATTTTAATCGTTCCGCTGTGAGATTCGTGTTTACTCTGATGATGATGTTCTTCTTCTTCTTCTATTCTATAAGTTCTATCTTATCTATTCTCACCTTCTAATTTCTTTCATTAATTACTGGGATTTTTCGATGTTTTGGTTATCGACGTCGAGCTTACGTCGATAACCAAAGTCGCTCAAAATCCGGGTCGTTACACATCCCCTCTTTTATCCCCAGCTCAATAAAAATACCCCCTCACCCCTCCCCCCCGCAGCCATCTCCTCCGTCGTTCTCACATTCAGATAACTCCACCGCTGGCAGTGCCTTGACCCCCTCTCTCATCGCTGATCAGGACGAACTACAACTCTTCACAAAATCGTCGGAAACGACTTTGAACTGGACCCCGATTGATCGCTAATAGCCGCCGCCACGCACCGACCCCCGCCACTAGACCACTGTCGTTTAACCGACCACTCCACCTGATTCCACTTCTCTTCAGACGCGAACCCCCAGCGAGGTCCACAGCCACCGGGAAACCAACAAGACTGAGCGCAACTCCATTCGAATGCCTGAAAACAGCCCCTTCCGATCATCTTCATTTCCCGACCACCACAGACCATAACAGCTCAAATGCTCAATGCCAATATTGTTCCCATTTCTCCATTCTACAAATCATCTTCAGACCACAACTCCTGAAATCATCCAAATCACCATAAAACCCCAAAGAACAAAACCGATTACCTACCATTAACTTCGATTTTCGGCCAACTCAGGCCGTCGTTGGTCGTGAAATTTTAAACGTAGGTAGAAATCAACATTCACGACAGTTTTCCAGTTGTGAGCTATGGCAGATTTGTTGCCAAATTGAGGATATATAATATTTTGTGATTAGGGTGTTTTTGCAAATTCTAAACTATGGAAAGGGTTTGAGTGGGTTAACTGAAATGTAGGAGTATATAAAATGTAAATATTATTATTTTAAGTTGATGTGATGAACGATGATGACAAACAATTTTTAATTTTGTACCTATCTCCATTTTTGAATGGTGTTTATTCGTTCCTGTGGTCACATACAAATTCCGTTCATGACCAAAATGGGTGTCCTGGTATAATTCGACGTTACGGTCCTACTGAATCTTGTTTCATCGAATTCTGAGTCCGTTTGTAAAAACGGTGCTCATTCATATCCAAATGGTTGTTTTAATTGCATTTAATTTTGCTGATCTCACAAAATAACTCCAACTGACGTGAAACTTGAAACCTAGCAATAAGTAGGTATTATGGTCTCGATAAAATATGTTTCGTTGAAAACATAGATTGTTTGAATAAAGTCTCTTTTTAAGGATCCAAATTAAATTAAAATAAAATAATTTTAAAATACCTCAATATAATAATATAAAAATATTATAATCGGCCATAGTTGACCAGAATTTCATGTGGTATCATAATAAATTATGTCGAGTTGAAATCTAAGCCAAATCGATATTAAATATATTAAAAATCACTTTATTTAATATAAACAAACATTAAAATTAATAAATGAAATCCATAGAGACTATTTGAAAATTTGATTTGGACATAAAAAAAAATCTACAATATGAAAACTCAATTTTTATCTTCCATTTAAAAAATATTATCCAATAGATCCGGACGTTTCTTGTTTCGAAGAAATCCGACTTATTTTGGATCTTGTACAACAATTTGAAGTTCAAAACGTTATATTACGAATTACCGCATCGCTGTAGTTCGTTTTATAGTTAAATTATAAATTAAACGTTCAAACGTTGTTTAATAAATGAAAATGTTAATATAATTCAAAATCAAATGGCATTAAATTCTTTTAAATTGTCAGTTCACATTATACTAAAAATCCTACAAATTCCGACCATTCCGGAATTTAAATTATTATTACATTATTTATATTAATAAAATATTCAAAAATTTTAAATTCAACCTAATTAAATTCTAAAACAAGGTTTAAAACTAAAATATTAAATAAAGTGGTTAAAAATCGGGGTTGTTACACTGGACATAGGTGCAATCCGAACCAGTATAAAAATTCGGTGTGTTCTTTTCTTTTCTGCACTTTACTTTTGCTTATATTTGCATCTGTGACTGTTCCCACTGTAATATTCATTCTTTGATTCATATAGTAGTTTGCATAATCGATATTTGGTTTAGATTTCTAAAAATTCTTTAAAAGACTATTTACCCCCTCTAGTGTTTATTTTGCCTTGAAGACCCTTGATCCTTAACCCTAACAATTGGTATCAAAGAATAAGTTTTAAAATTTCATCATCTGATGGAAGATTCAAAATGATTTATTGCACTAGTTTAAATTCATGCATTGCACCAGTTTTAGATGAGTCAGCATTCTATTCTGATGAAAAATCTAGTTATCTACTGAATTGTTGTTCAACGCAGGAAAAGGTTTATTACATAGCTGTTGAAAATTTAAATCTTGATGGTCAAATGGTGTAAATCAAAAAGGATAAATGGATATTAGATAGTGGTTGTTTAAGGCATATGACGACAAATCCAGAATTACTAAACAATCTAGCATATGAGGATGGAGGAATGGTCAATTTCGGTGATAATTCTAAAGGATATGCGGTTGGCATCGGAAATGCCAGTTATTATGAAACTCCTACTTCTGAAGTTTATTAGTTAGGAACTTAAAACATAACTTACTAAGTATAAGTCAACTATGTGATAAAGACTATAAAATCTGTAACACCCCGTATTTTTAATGTAATTAAAAATGTATATATATCCACAGATAGGATTAATATGGTGATGTATAATGAAAATTAATTAATATATGAAAGAAAGAAAGGATTGGTTGCATGCGATGTAAATATGTTGCATGCACTGATTTGCAAACATAATGCATTAACATTAAAAGAAAAAGATTCATGCATTGGTTTAATTTAAGTATTGTAACTAACATGAAAAAAGAGAAGTAAGGAAAGAACAATAATTATCATTGTTCTAAGACTTATTAACAAAAGACTTTGTAGCTTAGTTGGTTAAGGCATTGGATTTGTAACATGGAGGTCAGGGGTTCGAACCCCGGCGGCAGCATAATTTTTATCTCTGTTTTAAAGAGGGTCAACTGAACATGCAAATATATGTACATATACAAATTCAAAATTTGAAAGGATAAGAACGTACATATAAGGAAATAAAGAAAATATATGTATATACATGAGAATATATATATATATATATATATATGTATATATATATATATATATATATATGCAGAAATATATGTATACGAAAGATAAAATTTAAGATATGGCTATAGTAAATGAAATATGGCAAGAATTAAATAACGGTGCAACATCGTTTGAATTTTGAAAATAAAATGAAAGTTGTGCGTATATATATATATATATACGCGTAAAATGGTCGTTAAACGAATTGTATACATATAAGAATATTTCATGTGAATAAAACAGTTAAATAAATTCCAGAAATTCAAAAGTTCGAAAATCAAATTTTTACGCCAAAACAATTCAAACATTCGAAATTCAAATTTCTGCGCCAAAACAGCTTGTGGGACCCAATGCTGACTTAGCACTGCATGTACGATAAGATTTGGCTAGATTCATCGGCGAAACTGGACTATTTTCTTAACTAGGTTCAATGCTGACTCAGCGCTGCGTGTACGATAAGGTCTTGAGCAACTATATAAACAGCACCAGTCTCCTCCTCTATTCACAATTCTTCTCTACCCTTGTGCTGCAAAGATTCTGAGTGAACATGGCTTCTTCTCCTCCACTTAAATAAATAATAAATAGAATAATATATATAAAATAAATCAAGACGAGGAGATGTTGCTCAAAGACTTTCAAGAAGAGATTCGAATCAAGATTAAAGCTTCAAGATAAGGATCAAAGGCTAACGTCGCACGAATCATAGCAACGCCATCTTTCTTTTCAAATCTAAATCTCTGTAAGTCGGTTATTTTTAGATTTGAACGTTTATCTTTGTTCGTGACATGAAATTAAAGGAATAAAAGAATATGCCAAATCTCTCTCTCTCTATTCAAATCAGTGCCTATATTCTTGGACCTAATCAAGAACTGTTATGATTCAAGGACAAATAAGACTGTAACTATGAAACTATGGACCTTAGAACCATATGCCTCTTTGACTACGAAGGTTGCCTATGACTATGAACGTTGCCTATGACTATGAACATTGCCTATGACTATGGACATTGCCTATGACTGTGACTGTGACTATGAGAATTATTTCCTTGACTAAGCTTATGCTTTTGATTTGGAAACATAAACTATTGCCTATGACATAACAAGGACAACTGCGACTAAACACCTATGATTTCTTACTAGGAAAGTGTTGCTGTGAAATTGGGTCTAAACCTGATCTTTCTATTCTGTCCATCCTTGGTTTTCGTTGGTTTTAGACCTTGGGAATTTACCTATTAAGTTAGGTCTACCCATGTTCTTGAACCTACGCCTCTATTCTGTCTATTCTTGGTTTTCTTTGGTTTTAGACCTTGGGAATTTACCTATTAAGTTAGGTCTACCCATGTTCTTGAACCGACGTCGTTGTTCAACCCTCTTTATGCCAGTTAGTATGTCTATCTGTTGCATAACATCTTTGGTTCATTCCCTATTTTCTACCAACCTAGCTTTATTTATAATCTAGACTGAATCACGATTATACGAACGATGGGAATGCAGTTTGGGCAAAACATGAAATTTACTAAAAACGTAGTTTAACTTGAAAATTGGCATAAATTGGGAACATGTATTAAGGCATGTTCATAGGAATGAAAATTGGATAAATTTGACATAAATTATAAGATGTGTAATTTGAACCTAGTATTGATGTGTAAATCTTGCATTTACATGAATAGTGAACTAGAGTAATAAGTCTAGTTTGACGTGAATTAGAATGTTGAATCGGAATTGGATTAGCTAATTTGGCACGGTAAGTATATTGGCATAAATGTGAAATTGTCCATAATTGGGAATAACTGTCAGGTTTAGCAAAATCATGGTTAGTGACACTTAATTTGGTATAGTTTACATACCAAAAAGCAAAATATGATATAGAGGGGAAAATGGGCCATAGAAATAAATGTAGACAGAATACACTAAAAGAGTAATTGGGAAATAAGTAAATTAGGAATAATTTACTTATAGAATTTGTCCTAAATGAGAAATGTAAATTTAGACAAATTAAAGATTTATTAACGACATCTCTTTTAATGAAACACCAGAAAGTTCTAGGGTGACAGAGAGGATAGTGTCTAGGCTTGGGTTTGGAAAATACAAGTTTCCTGCTCTCCCTGGCTATCCCTAACTGATCCGACGGACGGGATGGTTACTTTCAAAACCTGATTTGAAAATTAATCAAAACCCTTTGAACTTAACCCGAGGTTAGACTGAGTTGCGATGTAAACCTGCCCGGAACCAACCGGCACATCCAGTATTCGCAACAATATCTGTCTAATGTGAGTGGTTGCGGCTTTAATCTATTTAGTTAAAGCTAGAACAAGAATGGTAGGGTTAAGTTAACTAAGACACTTAACTAGTTCAACATGATAACTAAACTGATGGGTGAGGATAGGTTCAGACTGACACTTAATAAGGTTGAGCTAGAATGAGAGGGTTAAGTCCATAGGAACACTTAACCAACTCAACACAGTTAAGCTAGGATGGGAGGGCTAAGTCCATAGAGACACTTAACCAAACTCAAGGTAGCAAGACAATATTTGTAGGGGTCAAGTAACTTAGAAAACACTTAGCCAAATTAACATGTTAACTAGACTAAGAAGGTGGGGTTAAGTAAAGTTAATACACTTAGCCAATTTGATATGTTAGCTGGGCTAGACCGTAAGGTTAAGTAAACTTGAACACTTAACCATCAGGTTGTGATAAAGGAATAAGGCTAAGTCTGAAACATGAAGGGACAATACTTAACCATTAATAACATGTTAGTGAAAACAGACGGGCAAGGTTAAGTTAAAAAGGAACACTTAACCAATACAGGATAATGGGTAGGGTTAAGTAATAAGGAATACTTAACCAATATAACTTGGTTTGTGGTCGGGTTAAGTCAACATGAATTACTGATAACACTTAACTAGCTTAACAGGATAAATGAAGGGGGTTAAGTTAGCTTGAAGTGACTAATGACACTTAACCAATCCAAATTGAAGGGAAAGAGAACTAAGTAGTAAACCTTAGTTAAGAAAACAACGATTCTGGAAACTAAGTGGTAAACTTTAGTTGACAAAACTAAGTAGTAATTCTTAGTATAACACGAGGAGGAGCGAACGTCCGTCTGATTAAAAAGAAGGATCCAACGAATTGGGTTACGAAGCCCGAGGCTTTGAGGGGACGTGAGGGTACTCTTGGTATCCCTCTTTGAGGTTGCAGATGATCTGCGTGGGCCCACAGAGGTTAATATCTGCGTAGAAGAACCAGGAGTATGCCTTGGTTGCAATACCTAGCAACCTAAAGACTAGGATGGATCGGCGTGAGTCGACGAGCAAACGGTAGCCCTGTGATAGCGACTCGTCGTCTACCATCCATCTTGAGTCAATCGAGATACGTGAAGCGGGAAGGCGGAGAACTCCAAAAGACCATATACTTGCTATCTAGTTATGGTTGCGGATGGCCATAGGATAGTGGGGCACCGGGGGCCGGCGTATAGTTCTCATTTTACAAGGTGTGCCTTTCATTAGTTGAGGGAGGGGTCAAGTGGAACCATAGCCACTGGAATAAAAATAGACCTTAGCATCTGCATCGGTAGATATCTGAAAGCTCCCGACCGAGTTCTATATTCCTTGACTTGCCCTAACACAGGACTCGGACTGCACATTACAGGACATGTGCATCTAGACACGCGATAACGGTTCGCGATACATGTGTGGGGAAGTATAGGAACATATACCACTCTTGGTAGTGTGTCCTAGACTTGGGGGCATCGATTGGACTAGGGGGCATAAACCATGAATCCGAGAAGCGTTCAGCAGATAGCGTAAACTCTAGTTGAAACTAGAAAGCACTTGATAGAAAACCCTAGATTAGATCCAGGTAACAAATAATAAATGTATGCCTGAAGGCGATGGAAACTACAGGGATTGGGATCATGTTATCGTTACTAAATGGGACATTAGTTAGGCGGTGCAGAGATATAGAAACCAGTATAACAAGGAAATAGCGAAGCGACGAAAGTATTAGAGCATATCCAGTTTATCTTAGCTTATCATATCTTGTGTTAATCTTGTCTAATCTTTCCAACCCTATCATCATGGTGTTATCTTGTAATCAGTTAATTCATGTCGTTTTGTTGTTGTTCCATGTTCATATGCTAGAAGTTACTGAACTTACTCAGGCTTTATGTCTAACTCTGTTTTTCTTTCGTCTTCTTTTCTTCCGTCCCCCCCCCCCCCAGGTAGTAAAGGACGGAATAGTATAGCTCAGGTTAAGTTGGACTGTCACTCTTTCCCGGCTGGAAGATTTGTCAAAGTTTGCTTGGATTCTCTTATCAGATGCTATGGCTGGCTCTTGCTAAAATTGGGGAATATAAATGTTGTTTTATGCTTCTTTATTTTGTAAGACAGATGATACTCTGATATTGTAAAGAAATCATTGTACAAATTATTTTATCAATAAAGCAAAGTTTTATTTTCCGCTGGTTAATTTCTGTCTGTCTTGTAATTTATCTGCATCTTTTACCCTAAATGCTCCACAGAACTTAGTGCATTCCCTTTGTGAGTGACACTAACGGATGTGCGGTGTTACAAAATCAAATTTAAAACAGATATTTTTTTTATAGAAGATAAAAACTCAAAAATAATATTCGAAGGAGATGGAAAGAAAAATATCTATATATTAAGTACGAAAATTTCTAATGATAATTTATGTCCTATGGCCAATACAAGTGACCCTTGGATTTGGCATTAGAGATTCGATCATATAAATTTTAAACATATTTCTAGAATTTCAAATTTATAATCAATTAGAGGTCTACCTAAAATGAATTTTAAAGTAAATAATTTATGTTATGCTTGTTAGTTTGGAAAATTAAAAAGAAGTTCATTTGAATCAAAAGAAAAAATTGCAACCCCAAAACCACTAGAATCAATTCATATGGATCTATTCGGTCCACTCCAGACACAATCAATAAATTATAATAGATATGTTGATGCAAATATTGAGTCAAGAAGAACTAATACTATATAAGAGACACTAAATGTATCTTTTTGACAAATATTATAAGAATATAACACAACATAACGAAGATGAATGTGAAAATGAGATCGATCAAAATAAATAATGAAATTCATAAACCAAATAAAATATTTAGACTTTTAAGAGATCATCCTATAGAAAATATCTTAAGGGATATTGTGTCTGTCATTAGGACTATAAACCAATTAAACAATATGAGTAATTCAGCTTTTATTTCAATTACTGAACCTAATAATCCAAAGGATGCATCATCCGATGATCATGGATACTTGCTACGCAAGAGGAATTGAATCAATTTACCGAGAATGATGTATGGTAACTTGTTCCTAGACCGGAGGATAAGACTGTAATTGTAAATAAATGGGTTTATAAAAATAAAATAAATGAACTCGGTGAGGTCATAAGAAATAAAGCTCGATTAGTTGCACAAGGATATAGTCAAGAAGAAGGAATAAATTATGATGAAACTTTTGCACCCGCTGCAAGATTAGAAGCAATTAAAATTTTACTAGCCTTCGCTAATCATAATAATTTCAAACTATTTCAAATGGATGTTAAAAGTGCCTTTCTAAAAGGATATGTCAAAGAAGACGTATATATAGAACAACCTCCTCTTTTTGAAGATGATTTTTTTTCAAACCATTTATATGTTGACACCAAAAAATGGTATGATGCCCAAGAAATAAAATTGTAGAGAATAAATGAATATAAGTAAACGAAAAATGAAGAAAAAAGCTATCACAGACTAGTTTATAGTGTTTCGGTGTTAATAAGCCTATGTCCACTTTATAATCTGTTATATATGAAATGAACTATTACAGGTGAATCACACACAACAATTATATAATCATAGATTTGTCCAAAAGATTAAAAGATCCTTCTCCTGACTAGAAGGTCTATTTATAGATGCTACAACATTTAAATTGGATGAGGCGAGTGCTATCCGATCCATAATTTTCGGAGATCCTAAAGAGGCATTTTTCTTGCAAAGAACGACATAATTTGAGCAAGTAGTGACAAGTGGCAGTTGATCCGGTATTCATGGATAGTTGGAAGCGATCAAGTGGGAGTGGGAACAAATATCAAGGGGGATATTTGGCACGGAATCAGGCTTGGCTTGACTTGATCGATCCAAGAACCGTGGGCTCCAACTGGCCAGCATATCGGTTTCTATTTTCGGCCAAAGTCTTGGGATCGGGTCGAGACACCCATCAGTCGACTAGTTATCTCGCTTGGATTACTCGGTCCTCCTGGCCACCTTTGCCGAATTTTGTGGTGTCAACCAATTTTGATGGCCTTGCCAAAAGGCTGGTCAACATTCTGCCCCACAAAGCATGTCGGGTTTAAGAATAGGGAATGCTTTGTAATTTCTCACTCTAGATCGTCTCTTAGGGAAATCGGAAAATCACATTTGCATTGGCTTGAAAACTTTTTATGAATTTCGTAAACCAAGGGTCGATCGATCGGATGTTATAGGAATTATAATTGACCTAGGAAAGGATGAGGCTTTATAGTTGTATGTCTATTCCCCCGGTCTAGCCCGCTATATGGTTGACATGTTAACCCTGTTGTCATACTCAACATCACATTAACAGAATACGAAGAGTCCCTTCGTTGTATTATAAAAGGCGTCCTACTCCCATTATTTACTTTTACTTCCTTACTGTAGTCGAATCAGTTAATTTTCAAAGGAATTGGAAAAAAATCTCTTACATCAAAGATAAAGACTATGTCTTCCGATTTCTTCGCAGGTATGAAATAATCTTCTTTTTCTTGCCTTTAAACACATTTGGTTATGATTTCACACATAAATCTTCCTCCTTTTTCTTTTTATGTTCCAATTTGCACCGAATATAATCCATAGTCAGAATCGCCAACGTCGAGTTTGTTGGAATTGCAATCTGGTGGTAAAGCGGCTACTCCGATAGCATTGTAATGATGATCAGTAATGGAAGTGGAATAGTCTTTGTGAAAAGGCAGGGGGATTATCCAAATCATTTTGATTATCGAGGTGCTATTAATTCTAAGGACAGGTTGCAGAGAGAAAAGGGTGTGATTGGATGAGCGTATTTGGGTAATAATGTAGGAATCTGATGTGGTTAAGCAAAAGGAGACAAAAGATGACTTCAAAACAAGTGACTGTATACTTGGCGCTGAAAAGTGCTCGACCCATGCTTGTCTAAGATAGTCGTCCCATTATTGAGGGCCACCCAAAATTTTGACTGGAGTGATTAGTTTCACTCATCCTTCTTAGTTAGAACCGATAACCACGAAGTTAACCATTTTCTTAATTGTTACTTTTAATTTTTACTATCACTTCGCCATTCATACATACGTTAATGCACATAGTGTGGGATTGCAATCTCATCAAACTGACCGATATTCTTTCATGAATAGCACAACTTACAATGGTCGGTCGAGGGGGTACTAGCAGCTTTGCAGCAGGCAGGGGTAAGGTTATATCCACCCCTATAGACTTGGAAAATATTTCGACTTCTTTATCTTGGATCGATTAAAAACTTGGTCCTAACACTAAGAGCCAAGACCGACCAAGAAATCTGCTACCTATCGTGGAAGTAGGAGAGATAAGCCCCGCAGCAGCTGTGCCAGTAACACTCGACACCCTCCCCGTTGCGATAATTCTGGAAGACCCTGAAGATGCTTGGCCTTGCATATTGAGTTTGAGGCAACTGAAGAATTTAAGCATTAAACACAATATTCCTTGTGAATATTTTTGTCTTCCTCAAGAGAATGATCGTCCCCGCAAATCCGCCAGGTGGCAATATGGCGCTGACTCACCCGATGTGTACTGCCAGAGCTACTACTATTTTCTCCATTTGTCATCGATTTCCTAAGGTGAATGAACTTGGCACCAATGCAGCTTCACCCAATTGCATATACCAACCTGTTATTACTATACGTCTTGTATATGAAATATTTGCGTCAACCCCCGACCTTTGATGATATAGTCTTTTCTTTAACTTCCGACACCGAAAAAAGACACTTCTTCTTTTCTTTTCTTCGAGGCTGTTCATGTACGAAAAATTGTTGAGACATCCACAGAAAATTAGGGGACATTAGTTATGACTGGTTTTATATTAAACTACAACCGGGATGTGCACGTCGCTAGCATCAGTGTAGTAAGTCTTTCACTTTAACTGGTTCAATCATAAGGAGGCTTTTGATGCAAACCGTTTTTATGCAGGCGACGAACCGAAAATGCCCAAGGAGAGATAATTTCAAGAGTATTTAAACACATTGTCCGATCTAAGCCTTAAGTGTTGAAACATGTGGGATTGCCTAACTGAAGCACACTTGCACCAATACTATATTCTTGACACGAACATAATATTAGGAACCTCGACTGGCCATTCTTCCTTACCAACGCCTATTCAAGTAGATATTTCCCCAGTTGAAAGAGTGTCGACGATTTCCAAGTATATGTTTCCAGTTAAAAATGTACTGACCATTGTCGGAGATGTACTTCCAGTCATGAAGCAATCCGGCCAATCTACGATCGAGAAAAAAATTGTCACCACCATTCATCCCCTGAGGAGAGGGAAAAGTTGTCAAAAGAAAACTCGTGAAGGAAGCTGACCTTTTAAAGGAGAAGAAAGGCTCAGCCACTGGTGTTGCGGAAAATTTTCCTTAAGAGACGGTTATGGAAGAACCTCACAAACATCAACCGAGAATTTCCACTGTTGAAAAGAATTCTCCGTTTATTCAAAATCCATTTAGGAGGAAGTGACTTCTTATTCATCGAACACAAGGGTGTGACAGAGAGGAGCCAAGCTCCGAGCTTGGGTCTTTTTTGGGGAATCACTTAAAACATACACAAAACAAGCACAACACATCGCAACACTATTTTCTGTTGTATATGTTGATTATTGATCAAAGTTCTTTTTGTCATTATGCAGGTGTTATGGATGGTGAGTATTATCACAACAACTTCGATTCTCTATTGAAGAGAGGTGGACTTGTTGGGTTCGCCCCGCAGTAGGATAAGCAAGATAGTAGACATGGAAATGACGGTCATAAAGAAAAGAAGAGAAGAAGAAAAAAGAAAGAGGAAGGAGGTCGGCAGAAACAAGAGAGGGGAGACCGGGAAAATCTTAAGAGGCATTATGAGAAAATGGGAGCAAAGGAGGGCAAGTCCTAAGGAAAAGAGAAGGAGCACGAGACCCCCAAGCATCGATATTCATCCCATTCTCTGGACAAATCTCCCAAGGGTGGTGACAAAACCGCTAGTGAACATTATCAGGTTGCTCCATTCCATCCCAAACTCCCGGTGATCCTCTACCCAAAGCAGTCAACTAGAATTCACGATCTTTAATCTACTCCTCCTCCTAGGCGTCATGGAAAAAGACCTCAAATATCGATCTATTCAGCTCAAGAGAGGACATCCATCGAACGAATAAAAGAAATGGGAGAGCTCTTCCCTGGTCTTTACTTTACCGGAATTGAGTTTGTTCCTGTCCTATGTCAGTTTCCACCAAATATCTGTGATCGAGTTAGATCTGATGTGGACTTCGCTCTATCTCAGTACGATGCAATGTATGCCTGTGCTAGTTAAATAAGTGAGGTGGTTGAGTACAAGGAGTTAGAGAATGAAAACTTGTGGAGGGTACGAGATTATGACAGAAAGGGTTTTGAAATGATTAAGGGAAACATGGAGGAGTGTGAGACTGAAGTGGTCATTCTCAAAGAAAAGTATGAAAAAATCATGAAGGGCTTAAAGGCCCGATTACAGTCGTTGAGTCAGGAGTGTGCTTCTCTTTGAACTGAAAGTGAAGTCTTAAAGAATGATAAAAATCGATTAGACTAGGAAATGCAAAACCTTAAGGCTCAACTTGATTCGTTCGAGTTGGCTAGGAAACTGGCCGAGGATAACGTCATAGTTGCGATTGAGAATGATAGCAATGCCCGACTCCAGCATTATATTGAGGTCCGTTCAATCTAGGATGAACATGCAGTTGAGAAAAGTGGAATGAGCAAGAGATTCAGTGCCAACGTTTTGCTATTCTTTACCCACATCCTTCGCAACAAGAACCTATCTTGGATGGAAAATTACCAACGAGTACCAGTTGACACATGGGAGTTAATTTAAGATAAGAGGTCGAGGTAGTGAAGGGACAGTCGGTGAACGAAGAAGCTTTAACGACCCAATATTTGCGTGCTGATGAACAAGAGGCATTAGTCGAATGGAAAAGAAAGCTGAGGGAAGCAAGAGACATCGAGTGATATTGGGAAAAGGGAAATTGATACCGAAGGGGGAAACTAGCACAGGTGAAACAAAAATATCTGTTCCTATTGCAGGGGTTGTTGCTTGTTCGTCCTCCATTCCTCCTCTCCCCTTGTTTAGAAAAAGTTTAGTTGCTCCTGCTACAGAAACAAAGACATTGGAAAAATCGATGGAATCTGCAACTGGTGGTAACTCACTCCTTCCTTCTTAATCTCATCGAATATTCATTCCTTCGATCATAACTTTTGTTCCTCCTGTCATAGGGATGCCATCGGTGAAGGCCGTTTCTAGGTCAGAGACTAAAGTGCTAAAGAAGGATCCTATTACCGTCCCCAGCAAAAATGATGAAATTGCCGATGCTCCAAAGAAATCAGAAGCAGGCAATGTTCAGTCGGACGATGATGATGATGTGGTATTTGTGGGTGAAGTGAAGAAGACCAACATTCCATCTATTGCAGAGGTAATGGCCAGGGACGGGGAAGAAGTCTCTTCCCTTAAGGCCGAACTATCAGAAGATCGCTTCAACATTCCTCCCCTCCAATATATTCCTCCAACTATAATCACGTCTTTCAAGGTACCTCCTTTTCCAGTGTCGGATGATTGAAGTAAGAGAAAAAGTGGTGCAACAATGTCGAGTCATCTTATCCCCTTTAGGGCAAGCCTAAGATGCCAAGGCATCAGTTGACAACCGAGAAAACTTTGGAGATGGTTGGGGAGAAAGAGTTGGAGGAGATCCAAGTCTGGTGGTAAGCCACCCCGAGTTTTGAAGCCGTTTATTGTATATCTATTTTAGGACCTTTGGAAGTCGTTTGCGAGTGCGGCTGTCGTGTTTTTGTCTTCATTAAGTTTTGCATTTTGTTGACGAAGCTTAATGTACTTGTAAACAATGTTATTTTGTAAACAAAGTTTATGTCAATGTTTAACAACTTTTAATTTCATTCAAATAGTACTATTAATGTGTTTAAGTACTGTGAAAGCCATAGGGAACAATGTTGACGTCCCCAATTAACCCCAGATCTTAAGGATGGTTTAAGTGAAACTCGTGGTCAGATTACTTGCTTATCCTCTTGCCCTCGATGTCATAGGGGATCAATTCAGACGTCAGGTCTTCCTATCGATTCCATGATCGATTCAACCAGACCAGGGATTGAATGTTCCTGGTTAGGGGTACATAAGTTTTTTTATACACTCCCACTAGTCGTTATGGGTCAGAGTTCCAGGGGTCGAGCGGTCTTTATTCGGGGGGCACCTTTCATACACGTCCGTAATTTTGTAATCCTTCTCAAGTCATGAGAATCAGAGTTGTTTTAAATAGGTAGTCATGCTATTTATATCGGTGTCATCCCTACTTTTGGTCTACAAAACGTGGTCCTAAGGTTCGAGGGTTGACATCAAGATCGAAGTTAGTCGACTCATATTTCCTTCCGGTTCCTGAACTTGGCCGACTCGTTGAGACTTGGACCGGTAAGTTGGGGAGTAAGTTTTTGACCTATGTTGGTCGAATGACAACATATATCCATCACAGTAATGAGATAGAGCAGGGAAGTAGCTTTTATTCATGGACTATAATGGGTGGCAAAACACCTTATTACAATACTTAAGTAAATAAAATAATAGGAAAAACAAAAGTCCTACGAAAGATAACGTCGTAAATGCTCAGTGTTCCATGCTCTTTGAAAAGGTTCATCGTCAATCGTTGTTATCCTGAAGGTTCCATTATTAAGCTTATGTCGGGTGACGTAAGGCCCTTCCCACTTAGGGCCCATATGTATGGGAGTTGGGAAGACCCATTTTAGAACAAGGTCGCCAAACTCGAACGTCTTGGATTGGGACCTCTTGTTGTAATATCAAGCAACCCTATGCCGATGAGCTTCGGTGCGGAGGTTTGCTTCTTCTCTTTTTTCATCAATCACGTCTAATGATTGTAAGAGAAGGGCTTTGTTTGATAGCGGATCATTGTATGTAGTTCTATGGGAAGGAATCTCAAGCTTTATGGGAATGAATGTTTCTGGTCCGTAAGACAAAGAAAAGGGAGTATGACTAGTTGTTGTCTTTTGGGTGGTTCGATATTCCCAAAGGGATAAAGGAAGCACATCGACCCATTTGTCTTTGGCTCATTCCAATCATTTCTTCAAGACAGACCTGATAATTTTGCTAGCGGCCTCAACCAGTCCATTGGATTGTGGAAGCGCAACCGTCGTGTACTTCTTCTTGATATGTTAACGTTCACATAGGTCGCTGAATTCTGAGCTATCGAATTGAGTCCCATTACCAGTTGATGATAGTTCGGGGTAAACCAAACTGACATATGATGCTCCTGATAATAAAATCGATGGCTCGCTTTGTTGTTACCATGGTTAACTGCTAGGCTTCCTCCCACTTTATAAAGTAATCTACAGCCACAATTGTATATTTTGCACCCCATTTTGAGATTGGAAGGCTTCCGATAATGTTTATTCCCCAAATGGTGAACAGTCAAGGACTGACCATCTGAGTGAGCGTTGTTGGTGAGGCTCGGGGAAGCTGAGTAAAATTTTGGCATTTATCACATCATCTAGAATAATTGGCTGCATCCTTGCTAACATTTGGCCAGAAATATCCATATCGCATCACTTTCTTAGCCAGCGTTTATCCTCTTATATGAGCACCTCATTTTCCTTTATGCAGTTCTCTCAATATTCGCTTGACATCATCATTAGCCATACATCAATGCATCGGAACAGAAAACACCTCCTATAATGTTGGTCTTGCTGGAAGATGTACCTAGAAGCTTATCGCATGTGGGCTCATCTTTTATTCCTTCTTTTGGAGACAGTGCCTTGTAGGAGAAAATTCCTGAAGGGGGTCATCCAGGACTGCTTTTTAGGTTCAGTTTTTGATTGATCGACTCCATTAGATCTATGCTCGCAATGCTCAAAGTCTCAATCAAGACTAGTTCTTCTTTGCTCCGGTTATCAGAGCTGGCTAGTTTTGCCAATCTCTCTACCTTCTGGTTTTCCTCTTTGGGAATATGGGAGATGCTACACTGATCAAAGTCATTCGGCAAATCTTCGACCAGCTTGAGATAGTGGCAAGTCGAACTCCTTTAGTCTAATACTCTTCCCTTATGTAACAACCCGGATTCCGACAGACCGAATTTTTTTCAAAAACCCAATCTATCGAAACCTGAGTTGAGTGCTCTGGTATTCTGTAGAAAAAGACAGACATAAAGAAACATGTTAGAATTCGTAAAGCATCTCACAAGGGAAGGAAATAAAGTATAATATATTCAAATATAGATTTACCTTTTTAACAATACTGCTAAACCAATATCCAAAGCTATACCATCTCTATCATGAACCTAACCTGGAAGTATGTAATGAGGAGGGGGTCAGGACATAAGTTCTATGTGACTGGACTTAGAATAAACTTCTGTATAATCCTACATATACCATTCAGTTACATTTTCTTGGTTATTAGGTTGTTAACAATGTTAGCTCTTTAAGCTATACTTATCTGTCCACTAGTAGATTAACCTAATACAATGCATGTAGTTACCCCCTACTCGTGTCCTCTTTTCATGTGTACGCAGTCCCTTATCCAACTCGTGTCATCTTGTCATATGTACGCAGTTCCTTATCCAATGTTGTACGTCGTACGGGCTTTCATGTATATATATATATATATATTCTCACTACATCTTCGTAAAACGACCATTCCTTTGTTGCGTAAGCATTTGGACTGCTAATCTAGGTCTTACTAGGTTCTGTTACCGAGTACTACCTAGATCCAATTAGGTTTTACCATCGAATGTTACCTAGGTCCAACTAGGGTTTACTGTATCGAACGCTTCCTAGGTTCAACCGGGGTTTACGCTACCTAGGTCCAACTAGGGTTTATGCCACTTATCGTACAATGCCCTCTAGTCTAGGACACACTACCCCGAGCAATATGCGTTCCTAGACTTTACGTCCCAATCGTATCGTTAAACGTGCTAGATATCTAGTTGCACATGTCCTCTATATGTGCGACCCGAGTCCCGTGGCAGGGCAAATCAAGAAATACGGAACTCGGTCGGGAGCTTTAAGTTTTCTGTCGATGTAGATGCTAAGGTCTTTTTTTACTGTGGCTATGGTCCCACTTGACCCCTCCCTCAACTTATGAAAGGCACCCAAGAATATCAAGAATGAGAACTGTACGCAGGCCCACTATGCCCCTACAAACGTATTGGCCAACCTCATCCATAACTAGATAGCAAGTATATGGTCTTTTGGAGTTCTCCGCCTTTCCGCTTTTCGTGCTCAACTGACTCAAGATGGTAGGTAGCCAACGACGTGCTATCACAGGGCCAACTGGTTATCGCCGACTCATGTTGGTCCATCCTAGTCTTTAGGTTGCCTTATTATTGCAACCAAGGCATACTATTGGTTCTTCTTACGCAGACCTTAACCTCTGTGAGCCCAGAATGATCATTTGCATTCTCATAGAGGAATACCAAGAGTACCCGCACGTCCCCTCGAAGCCGCGTGCTTCGTAACCCAGTCCGTTGGAGCCTTATATATGATCAGAGGGACGTACGCTCCCCCTCACGCCCTATGGCGCCGTGATGATCTACCGAGTTTGGTTATTCATCCCCTATTGTATGGACTGGTCCAAGCGCCTTGTCCTTTCGTACTATTAGACCTTATGTCTAAACTTCTGATTACGCGCTTGCTTTGTCTTATTAACTTGGTTATACTCGTTTATGTTGTCCTTCAATTCTAATTACCAAGTTCCTCTTTAACTAAGGTTTATTACTTAGTCCTCTTCAACTAAGGTTTACTTACTTAGTTATCTTTACCGTTGCTTACTTAGTTTTCTAACTAAGGTTCGTTACCCAGTTGCCATTTTACTTAGTTCTCTAACTAAGGTTCATTACTTAGTTGCCATTATCGTTATTTACTTAGTTCTCTAACTAAGGTTCAACACTTGGTTACCTTCATCTTTATTTACTTATTTATCTAACTAAGGTTCAACAATGGGTTACCTTCATCGTTATTTACTTAGTTCTCTAACTAAGGTTTAACACTGGTTTACCTTCATCATTATTTACTTAGTTCTCTAACTAAGGTTTTCCAATGAATTCAAACATGACTTAAGTTTTCTTTATCAAATGATAGCGTACGGGTGTTTTCCCACGTTTTCGGCTTAGATTAACTTATTTCATAGTATAAGTCATCCCACCCTTCAAGTCTTTTATTATATCTTCAGTCATAATCTTCCCTTGTCTCTAGGACAAGTTTACCTATTATTTAATTTTACATTACCGCAACTCTGGTTTATAATAGGTAGTTATCATTCCCCATTACTGTGTTGGTTAAGTTTATCCATATGTCAAGTTTTACTTAACCCTTCCTTCCTGCTCATCCATTACTCGTATATTCCACAAATTTGGTTAAGTATTGTCTTTCAGTTCATACTGACTTAACCCACGCACGCATCATGTCAAATTGGTTAAGTGTTGTTAACCTAACCTTATCATACTAGCATGTGTCATTAGCATTAATTGATTATTAATGCACCAACCTCTCACATTAGACCTATTGTTGCGGTTGCTGGATGTGTCGGGCAGTTCCGGGCAGTCTTACACCACAACTCAATCTAACCACGGGTTTAAGCACGTTATGACTAACTTCTCACATTAGACCCTATTGTTTGTGGCCACTGGATATGCCGGGCGGTTCCGGTGAGAAATATACCACAACCTCATTTTAACCTCGAATTAGTCATGTTTCATCTTTAGACAATTGACAATTTTTATGAGAACGTTAAGCATCAATTTCATGTTATGAGTTAGGTTTCATAATCACATAAGAGGTCTCATAATCGCATAACCTAAGTTTTATCCGTTCTTTATCAACTTAGGATTCTTACCTTTAGATTCGTTTTTCCCAAAACCTAAAATTTAAACTTACAGTTTAAAACCTCAATCCCGCAATATTAGATTTGAAATAAATCACTTCTTTCCAATCCCATTCCATATTCAATAATTCCAATTAAATTTACACAATTTCAAGTTAACATTATAAATCGGAATTCATAGTTGTGCACTATTCAACATAGATTTATGTTTCCAAAACATACCCAAAGATTCATTATTGAAATACGCTCCAAAATTCCCAATTCAAACTTTATTTCATTGAATAATCCCAATATACAATTTGCCAATTGTCCCAATATTTGCAATAATAATTGTTATGCCACAATCCCCAAATTACAAATTATATTCCTCGATTGCATAAAATAAATTATGCCCCAATACTCCCATATTTCAATCGTATGTATGTATAATAAGATTTCGTCCAGGTTTGAGATAACCTAGATCCAAAAATAAAAAGGGGAACGAGAATAAAAGGAAAATTATTATAACATGAATCTTGAATTGAATTTATAACAGGGGAATGACGAATGATAATAATACTATTATGCAACAAGTTTAATGTAATTCCACTCACCTTGCTTTTCATCTTCAATTCATGGATTTGATTTAACTTTGATTGATTTTATGCCCCAATCCATAGATCTGATCTATCTTTGATTTCTTTACGCAGCGCAAGTTGTGAATCTGAATTCCTACTCCTTGCGTAGTGTAAATTGCGGATCTGAATCCGTTTTTCTCTTTAATTTTGAGGTTGTCTTGATTCTAAACTTTTAATTTTAAGAATAGGTGTTTTGAAGAGAAAAGGGAAAGAAAGTGGATCTAGAAATCTCTTGGAGAAGAATAATTTGAGTTTGAACAGAGCCATTGCGTTGCCATAGGCTTGGGCGAAGAAAAAGAATGGGTTAAGGGTCATTATATAGCTGTTTAGTCAACGTATCAGGTCAGAAATTGCGTCCAGGTGCAGAAAATGAATTCTGCCCAGATTTAGTGGGGAGGTCGACCCCCAGGTCGACCTGCCTGGGGTAGGTCGACCTACCTTGGTATAGGTCAACCTCTAGGTCGACCTCGCTTGGTTATTTTACTATTTAATTTCTGAATTTCTCCTGAATCTTCCGAAGGTCGTAACTCTTTCATACGGAGTCCGATTTTCGAAAATTTAGACTCTATTCCAAGAAGAATTCCGAGATGAACGCAATGGTGATTTCCGTTTTACTTAATTCCCGATATTTAAATTAACTATCCTTATTTTATTATCTTTTTCGTTACGGGTACTGTTATCGAATTAATTTTTCTTTCTCTTCCATATATTAATTAATTTTCATTATATATCACCATTATTTACTATATGTGCATATATATATACATACATATATATATATATATTTGTACATTTTTAATTATATTAAAAATGTGGGGTGTTACACCTTACCTGAAATAAATAAGTTGTGAATCATAGAAAATATTTAGCGCTGCTACCGTTAAGTCCCTTGCGAGCTTGAGCCCGTTAATCAAGGCTTCATACTCAGAGTCATTGTTGGTAGTACAGAAATTCAGTCTCAGGGAAAAATAGATCTATCGCCCTTCGGGACTTAACAATACGATGCTGATACCGGAACGTCGATTGTTACGAGCCCCATATGTGAATAATTTCCATGTATTAGATCTGGATTCGGTGTCCAGAGGGTTCGAACTACCCTCTAAGTTGTCGTCTTCCGTAATAGTAAACTTGGCTATGAAATAAACCAATACTTGCCCCCGAATGGACTTTCGTGGAACAAAGGTTAGTTCGATTTGACTTAGTTCGATATTCCACTTAAGTAGCCTCTCGCTGTGCTCAGGTCGTTGCAAGACTTGTCGTAGTGGTTGACCAATGAACACTTTGATAAGGTAAGCCTAAAAGTAATGTCGGAGCTTTCGTGATGCAATAAATAGACAATAGGTGAGCTTTTAAATCTTTGGATAATTGGGTTCAGCCCCTGTTAGTTTTTTACTCACATAATAAACTTGCCATTGTACCCGGTCCTCTTCAAGGATTAGGACCGAGCTGATTGCATGTTTGTCAGGTACATAAATAGGTCTTCATGATCGATTATCGTGGACAAAAATAGGTGGTTTCTCTAGGTGGTTGAGTTAATTCTGGAAGGTTTCGACACAATCAGGAGTCCAGGTGAAATTTCATTACCCTTTTTTGATCAATTCGATGAAAGGCAGGCACTTGTCAGTTGCTTTGGATATGAATCGACCCATGGTTGCTACCGTCCCTGCAAAACTTTGTATGTTCTTGATGCTCCAAGGTTCCTGAATTCCTTTGATGGCTAAAATATGACCGGGATTGATTTCGATCATTCGGGAGCTAACTACGAAACCATAGAACTTTCCCAATGCTACTCCAAAAGAACATTTCAAGGGATTGAGCTTCATCCCATCTCTTTGGAGGATGCTGATCATCTCTTACAGATCCCTAACATGATTGGATGATTGCCTACACTTCACCAACATATCATCCACGTAGACTTCCATCATTTTTCCTATCTGATCATGAAACATTCGGTTGACCAAACACTGATAAGTCGCCCCAGAGTTTTGAAAGGCAGGACTACATAACAATATAGTCCGAGATCTATTATGAAGCTGGCATGTTCTTGGCCTGGGACGTGCATTGTGACCTGGTTATACCTTAGTACGCATCCGTGAATGAAAGAAGTTCACGCCCCGCGGTAGAGTCAATCATCTGATCGATCCTAGGTAATGGGAAGTTGTCCTTGGGGAAGGCTTTATTTGAATTACAGAAATAAATACAAGTTCACCACTTCCCATTAGATTTCTTCACGAGCATAGGGTTGGCTATCCACTTGGGATAAATCACATCCCGAATGAACCCATTGGCTTGGAGCTTTCCAATTTCTTCCTTCAAAGCCGTGGACCTCTCTAGACCAAGCATCCTCCTTTTCTTCTTGTAAGGGGTGTATGTCGGACAATGCTAAGAGAGTGAGTCATGATGGAGGATGAGATCCCACACATGTCGGTGTGGGGCCACGCAAACACGTCAAGGTTAGCGCGGAGGAAATCTACTCTCTCGTTTGGATGGGTCAAGGTGGGATGCAATCTTCAAGACCCTAGTTGGGTCATCGTCGATCCATATCTCCATAAAGGTTTCATTTACGGATGTCTTCCTACAACCCGATTCTTTTTCCTCTCTTGGATCGAAGTCCTCAAGTTTGCAAATGGACAGTCCTGGATGGGATGTTTTATGTAGTTGATATGCTTCATTCCCCTCTACAATGGTAGGATTATCTTCAAACTCCTTGTTATCCTTACTTTACAGTTCTTTCCATCCTACCAAATAGCAAGCTCGTCCTATCACTTGGTCCCCACGCACCATTCCAATCCCTCCATCGATCGGGAATTTCAAAACGTGGCACCAGGAAGCAATACAAGCTCTAAACTATGCTTGGGTCGGTGCCCCAAGAATGCATTGTACTGGAACCTTATATTCATTACAACAAAAGCATGATCCATACTCTCCTGCGATCTCCATCTCCCAATTCTACCGATTAATCGATCAGGCCAACCGGAACGGTGGATGATCCATTAAAGTTAGGGGTAGGCACAGTTCGGTTCGGTGCGGTTTGAAGCTCAAATCGCTTCCTCACCGCATCAAATGGTTGATCAAAAATGCAAACCATTATTCTAACCGTTCAAACGGTTCAGTTCCAATGTAATATGGTCAAGTTTTTGTTCGATACGGTTTGAAACCGTATTAAATATGAAACAAGAAAATTACTTCCAGCAATAAACAATTTACGATTGTATGACATTGTGTCACCTGAAGTTTAAAACACATAGTGTTATCTTTAATTAGTATAACTACAATATACATTGAAAATAGAATATATATCATTAAATTATAAGTTACATAGGAATTTGTTAATTTTTTATCATAACATTATCGGTGTAGCTATGCGGTTCGGTTTAATATGGTTTGGTTAAAGTTTAAACCGTAAACGTATCATGGCGAGTCGGTTCGGTTTGGGTTGTTTGCTTTAGAGAGAGAATACGGTGCGGTTTTCTGCACCGTTTTTGCTGTTCAGTCTGGGCGGTTTCCGCATTGCGGCGCGGTTTATGCCCACCCCTAATTAAAGCCATGTGTCAGGCTCATACATGGTTTCAAATCTCTTAATTCCAACTTCATCTTGTCATAAGCTTGTTTGAACAAAATATTTACCAAACATCTATTGTTGACCAAAATCTTCTGTAATGTTGCCAGGCCAATAATGGTCGTTATGACCAATGGGTCGGTACTCTGGGGTTCCACACCTATCGACTCTCGATCGTGGAAAATGATATCATCTGTCAACGTCTTTCTTTGTTTTATAAGGTTTGCAGCTTCATGGGCATTGGATTCTGTAACATCGAGATGTTTTGCAGAGTTTACATATCATTCCATGGTCCGAACGTTATGCCCCGCTGGATAAGGTCCTTTAACAATGGCATTGATCACTATCCCCTTCACCTTTTCTTGGGCTGTGGCTCTAAGCGCCGCCTGACTTTGCTTGGGAGCTAATTTTCCTTGCCCCTATCTCTTGAGGTTACCTTATATTCATCGAGCTTCCCTTCTCGAATCAGCATTTCAACAATGTCTCGGAGGTGATGGCACTCATTAGTCGCATGCTCGTAAATCTCATGGATCAAACAAAACTTCCAGATCTCTCGTTCCTTCTCTATGAATTCATGCAAGGGTGCCTTCTTATACTGAACTGCACTACATGTATTAAGATAGATGTTTTCAAGTGTGTCATTCAATGCCGTATAACTTTCAAAGACTTGGAACCGGGTCAGTTTCATGGAATTTCCTCTTTGCCTAGGGTTTCCATTGGTTCCCTTCAGTTCGTCACCATTTCTTTTGCCATGAT
This sequence comes from Allium sativum, assembly GCA_030737875.1. Lineage (NCBI taxonomy): Eukaryota > Viridiplantae > Streptophyta > Magnoliopsida > Asparagales > Amaryllidaceae > Allium > Allium sativum. The sequence continues at coordinate 75,147,108 of CM060924.1, forward strand.
TTCCAACATTTAATTCCACCTTTCTGGAATTATCCCCAGACTGCTTTACCTCCACATTGCTCTGGACGGCTTTATTAGAAATGTCTTTTGGTCCATCTTCCTCATCTGGTTGTGCATCTTCCAATCATAATTGGACGTTATCCATTTTGTAGAACATCTCGTTTGTCGTTAATGGTTTGTCGATCAGATACTTCCCAAAATCTGTCCTTTTGACTATTCTGTCTACAATGGTCAATAGGAATTCTTGTGATTAGGATTTCTTACTTCAGTGGTAGCCTGGTTGAATGCACTGAGGTAATTCCTTAAGGATTCATCCCTTGCTTTAATGCGGAAAGAGCCATGGCATGCTTTGACTTGGAATCGTTGAGGCGGAATTGATTCCGAAACTTCTCACTTAAGTCTTCAAATTTTGGGACTGATCTTAGGGGAAGCCGAGTGAACCAGATGAGAGCTACCCACTCAAGAAAATAGGGAAAGCTTTGTACTTGATGGTTTCTGGAGCTACTGCTACCTCTGTATGCCACGAACACCTCAACAAATGTGGTTGCGGGTCAGTGATTCCCTCATAATGGATTATTTAGGGAGTATTGAGCCTTCTAGTGATTTCTTCTTGTAGAATGTCATCTGTAAACGACGTATGTCTTTGGTCAATTCCCCAATCTTCATTCTTATGCCCTTTGATATCATTCATGATTTGTCGTACCATGGCAATCAAATCTGGAGGGATAAGTTCACGTCGATCGGCTTCATCAACCGATTGAACTCTTCCTTCTCCCTCTCCCTGCAACGTCGCCTAAGTCCCTGTTCAGGTGGAATTCCTTGACCCAAGACATCCCGGTTGTTTACAGGACCTCTGGGAGGAAGAGCGGGAGCATGAGTTGTTTGAGTATTATTCCGATGAGCTGAAGTGAGGCGATTTGGTCCTGTTGAGTTGCTGGATCGATGTCCTCTAGGTTAGTCAGATCGACCCGAGCTTGATTAGTTGTTCCAAGCAGAAGGTTGCACCAAAGATGGTAGAGTAGGCTGTCCGGAGTTGGACCTAGAACGGTCGATCCCCAGGCCGCATCTGCTAACTTTGTAGCCTACAGCTGCTTTCCGGTGGTGTGCACTGAGTATTTGGCAACTATGGTTCAATGATGATGGAACATATGTAGGATCTCATCTCGAAATTGATGATACGAAAGTGGAGCAAAATCCTTCTAATGTTGAGAATATCAATGTTCTCAGTGAAAACACCAAACTGTTAACACTAAAAAATAGTACAACACCAAAGAAATAAAAATGTAGAGAATAAATGAAGATAATTAAATGAAAAATAAAGAAAAAAATTGATCACACACAAGTTTATAGTTGTTTGGCGTTAATGATCCTACGTCCACTTTATAATCTCTCATATATGAAATGAGCTAGTATAGGTGAATCAATCACAACAATAATATAATCATACATTTTCCCAAAAGACTAAAAGATCCTTCTCCTAAGTCCAGAAGGTTAATTTTAGATGCTACAACATGTAAATTGGCTAATGCATGTGCTATCCAATCCAGGATTTTAGGGGATCCTGAAGAGGCATTCTTTTTGCAAAGAATGGCATAATTTGAGAATGTTGTGACAAGTACAGTTGATTCGGTATTCATGGACGGCTAGAAACGGTCAAGTAGGGTTAGGAAAAAATCTTTAGGGGATATTTGGTACGGAATTTGGCTTGGCTTAACTTGATCAATCCGAGAACCGCAGGCTTCAACTGGCCTGCTTATCGGTTTCCTACGTTCGGCCAAATTCTTGGGATTAGGTCGAAACACCCATTAGTCAACTCATTATCTGGCCTGAGTTAATTGGTCCTCCAGGCCACCTTAGCCAAAGTTTCTGATGTCAATGAATCTTGATGGACTTGCCAAAAGGTTAGTTAACATTATATAAATTAAAGAAAGTAATATATGGACTAAAACAAACTCCTAGAGCCTGGTATGATAGATTAAGAACTTATTTATTACAATCTAACTTCGAAATTTGTAAAGTAGATAATACACTTTTCATTAAAAACAATATTCAATTAGTATAAATTTACATTGACGATATAATTTTCGGATCAACAAATGATAAAATGAATAAAGAATTCTCAGATATTATGACATGAGAATTTGAGATGAGTCATATGGGTGAACTTACATTCTTTTTAGGCTTACAAATAAGACAACCAAGGAATGGAATATTTATTAATCAAGAAAAATACGCTAGAGATTTAATTAATAAATATAATTTAACTACAAGTAATGGAAGACCTACACCTATGGCAATTAATATAGCTTAAGTAACGACAATACATCAAAAGATGTCAATTAAAAATTATATAAAGGAATGATAGGATCATTATTGTATATAATCGCTAGTAGACCAGATATAATGCATAGTATATGTCTTTATGCAAGATATCAATCACAACCGAAAGAAACTCACTTAAAAGCCGTAAAACGTATTCTATGTAGAACATACATTAGATTTTGGATTATTTTTCCCTAAAAATGATTCGTTTGACTTAATCTCCTATTGTGACACTAACTATGTGGGATGTAAATCGGATCGTAAAAGCACTGGTGGAATGTGTCACTTTTTAGGTCATTCCTTAGTCTCTTGCTTTAGTGAAAAGTAAAATAAATTATCTTTATCAACAAATGAAGTAAAGTATATATCTGTTGCTTTAGCCTATTCTCAAATAATATATATGCAATAAACTCCATGGTATCACAGGTTAAATATAAACAAATCACTAATCTACTGTGATAATACAAGCACCATAAATATGTCTAAAAATTCAACACATCATTCGAAAACTAAACATATTCATATAAGATATCGTTTACTAAGAGATAACATAAGTAAAGAATTTTTTTCACTAAAACAGAAAACAAATAGTAGATACATTAACCAAACCTTTAAACAAAGCAACATTTACTAAATTTAGAAGAGAATTGGGCATTTTCTATTTAACTGAAAAAGAGTGTTAAATATATTAATATAGCATAAAATACAATAAAATTCTAAAAAAACAAAATTCTATGTATGTTGACATACATAAATTAGCATGTCGACATATCACTGCTAGATTTTAAAAATAATTCCCACCAAAAAGTAGTTACAACTTACATTTAAACTCTTAATTTCAAAATTTCTTCTTCCCCTCTTCATTTTCACTTTGACTAAACTCTAAAATAAACTAAATAATGGCCTCCTCTCATGATACAAACCAAAAAGACTCCGTTTCCTTCCCCGGACCCTCCGTTGGTCCATTCCAATGTACTACGTTAGCGAGAGTGATGAAATTAGAAAAATCAATGAAGGATTTGCTGCAGATGTTGACTGCAGTTTAAGTTCTACAAATAAGGATGAATAAATAACAAGAGAAACAAGGAAGGATTATAAGGAATTTACAACGATATGTGATGAATAATCAAATTAATCCTATTATCATTTAAGATGATAATCAAGCAAGTCAAATGGAAGAAGAAGAAGAAAAGGAAGTAGAAGTGGAAGAATAAGAGGAGGAAGAGGCACTAGGCGAAGAAATGGAAGAAGACAACCCAGTTATTTGCGTAGGAGATAAAGATGGGAATGTGATTGGGCAAAATTGGGAATTTTGTCTTTATTGTCCTCAATGGCAAATTAACAAATCCATAATTATTAAGAAACGCTAATTGATTACGATTTCACTTGTTCATATATTCGTATAATCGTTGTACGTAAATCTGTGTTAAGATTGTTTTGTAAATCTTTTTTGGATTGCTTATTGAGTTTAAAATATACAATGGTTGTATTACATTATACTCTTGTATAGTTTACTTAGTATAATTACTTTAGTATAGCCATAAATTAAGGGGGAGTTATAAATTTTAGATTTAGGGAAAGATATAGATTTAGGGGGAGTTGTATATAGCATTATTCCAAAGACTAGATAGATATATTTTCGTTGATGACAAAGGGGGAGAAATTATAAAATAGGTATAGTTTAAGGGGATTAGAAGGAATTCATAGTGAAAAGGGGAGTAATTGAAGAACCAGATTAACAAGTAATACCAGGCATAAATATTTTATAAACCAAGGTTGTCATATCTACAAGGGGTAGATTGTTGGAGAATGGAATGATGATGATGTTTTTATGACAACAACCTTGTTTCAATCATTGTAATTATTGATTATAAAATATATACTAGCACTTTCATCCAGATTATATATATACAAGATTTATATGCAGGTAATAGATATAGAGGGTTTCACAGTTAAGAGATTCAAGATTTAAAAGGAGAATCAAGACTCATTATTATTAAGGTATCAAGAATTCAATACAAAATGAGTACTCCAGAATTTTTTCGGAAAGAAATAAGAGTTTAAATGGGCAAATATTCGAGTTCACAGAGAAGACTATAAATGGCATCAGGGTCCTTCCTTTTTACTTCATCTCACTCCTCTGTCTCCTCAAAATCATCCCTCTTCTGTTGTTCCTCTATCTCCTCAAAATAATCCCTCTTCCCCGACCTTGTTTTCTTTATGCGTGGAAATCTCTGTTTACTCCTTCGACATTTTATCCCGTGCGTCCTGATCTGAGATTAGCCTCTATTATCTTCGACTCATCACCTATACTCGCAACTCCTTGAAACTAATTCTGTTATCACCCCATCCACATCGAGTTGACCATCTGCTGGTCTTCGTTCTGGTAGGGTGGTTGTCACTAACATGGAGCTAGCTTGGTGCGCAACAACTCCTGATTTGATGAAGAGGTTTCGCGTCTTGACTACGGTCTCTGATGGTACTCTTTGGATTTTGGATCTTCAATGTTATCCTAGTTCTCGTCTGGTTGGTAGTTCTTCTTAAAAGCTTTGTGTTTTACTCTGTTGTTTCGTACTATGTGGTGTTTGGTTATTTACATCTTTGTTGATCGATGGCATACACGAGATGCTTAGCACTGATTTTGCTGTTGTGTTTCGGGGTGGTACGTCTGAGTTTGCCTAATAGTGGTGCTAGCATGCGATTATTAAATTTTCGATGTCGTCCACACCAAGATCTGTGGATCAAATGTTTTGGTCCTTGATCTTGGCATGAAATAGTTCTCTCCTTAGAATGTTCTTTGTTTTCAGTAATGGTGCTCTGGTTATATTTTGTCCTTCCTCCCAAATTGTCAGTCAATGCGAAGCATGTGCTCAAGCCTCTGGTAGTTTTGTAACACCCCACCTCCGCCAATGCCACTCTTGCAAGCACACTGGCTTTGGAGGGGCGTTGAACAAGGTAAACATGCATGCAGATATCACAAGATAGAACATATAAGTAAAAACAGAGTAAATAAAGTAGCGGATAAAACTAACATTTCAAAACCATAGTCAAGTTACATTAAAGTACTTGGTCATTATTTTCCATAAAACATATTCTAGAAACATCAACTGAAAACTGGAAAGAAAATCATAAAGTAACTATCCACAAGGTAGAATAAAGCCATAGCGAGCTCAAGTCCAAACCGTACGTGAGCTATCTAGAAAAGCAGCTAAAGATCCAAGCTAGGTACCAGTGTTCCCACCCTGTAAACCTGGGGGGGAGGGGGGGAAACGGAAGAAAAGAGGCGAAAGAAAATGGGTCAGTCAAAAAGCTGGTAAGTCCTATTTACTATTAGTATAAAAACTAATAAAGTTAACTTGGCATGTAAACAGAGGTGAAACATTGGATGATAACTGGCATGGTGAAAAGTTAAGAGGATAGATCAAGTGTGGCATCGCATATACAAGGTTAAGTTTTGCACCAAGTGTACTAGTATTCCAAACCATGTCAAGCATAAACAAGAAATGATCCCTTGGCCCAAAGATGGCCCAATATCATGAGGTGACCTAATCAAGGTCCAACTACATGGTCTAATCGATCGGCTCCCTAAAAGCCTAACTCCTCAAGTGTCGGTGTCATACGGCCCAATCACGAAGTGTAGTCAAACTGTGCTAGGTCCACCCTAGGGTGTATCAAGCCCTTGGGTGCCAACCACAGACACAAATCAAGCACGCACAGTCTAAACCTACTGGTGCCCGTGTCTGCTTTTTCAACTCCGGACTATGTGCAAGACCATAGTCCACCTGAACCTACACCAGCGCACCTACTCAACCGTCGTTTTGGTCGCTTACATGTCAGCCCAGTAATCGTGCCCCACCCTAGCCTAGTCCCTAGGGTATCATGATACCATCAAGAGGGTTACTGGTGAAAAGGACCACGTAACTATGGTTTCTAGCGGGTTAAACGTGGTTAACCCTACCCAATCAAGTTGGTTAAGTGTACCCAAGGTTCTTGACTTAACCCTACCAACCCATCGTGTTTAATTGGTTAAGTATTCAAGTGGTCCATGACTTAACCCTATCATGTGGCATTAATTAATTTAATGCACCCAACCTCTCACATTAGACCTTGTTGTGGTTACTAGTTAAGCCGGGCGGGTCCGGGTAGATTTACACCACAACTTGGTCTAACCTCGGGTTTCAAGTGCGACATGACCAACTACTCACATTGGGTCCTATTGCTTGTAGCCACTAGTTAAGCCGGTCGGTTCCGGGTAGATTTATGCTACAAACTCAACCCAACCTCGAGTTGGCCATTCTCATGTTTTCTAGAAATCATGTCCAAGTTCATGTCCATGTTTCAAGCATAATCACATGTCATAATTCAAAACCATGTTTTCATGTCATTAATATTACCCAAACCCAACGCATTCCCATCGCATGTACGTTTCGCATAACATAACATAGATCAAAAGAGGGAACTTGGCAAAAGCACGACAAAAAGGGCATAAGGTATTAAGGTTGGCCACAAGTTAAACATGGTGGCATATGAGGCATAAATATGTTCATTTAAACTTGCATGTTACATTATAAGCCTCAAAACATGCATAACATTCAAACTTAGCGAATAGGTGGTACATGATCCTAGATGACATAGAATGATGACTAGAAGTTCGCATATAACATTATATGCAAGTTATCATAAAGGTTATGAGAGTTCTCATGTTGCATAATGCAACATTTCAACGTAAAGCTTATAGCTTTTAGCCCACAAGGTCAAGGTGATAGCTTTACAAACATGCATAGAATAAATCTATGCATAACATGTTAGAATCAAAGCACATATCATACTTAGGCCCAAACTCAAACTTGCAACATGTCATATTTAACTTCATAGCTAGAATCTAAGAGTAGTATCGGGCTTACAATGCTATGAAGACTTATAAAATATAAATAAGATTGAGACGAAGCCACTAGCAACTTTAAATCTCCCAAATGACAAGCTCTAATGAAAACCCAAGAAGAATATCCTTGCTTTGATGAAGAAAGATTGAACTTTGGCCTTGAATCAAGCTTAGAAACTCTCAAACAAGCTTAGGAACTCTCATATGAATGAAGGTGGAGGCTATGACAAGAGGGTGGAGGCCATGATTAAACATTTTGGCATAGTTTAGTTGTAGGATTGATTTATGATGATTTAGGCTAGGTATTAGGGTCTTTTTATAAGTGATTAGGTTAGTTTTGACCATAGTATTAACCCTAATTCAGATCTGGGCCATCAATTCACGTCACTAGCCTCCAAAACAGGTCCAAACAGCCAAAATAAGTGCACCTGGCCGACCTGGCCGACCAGGGAGGTCGACCCTCCGGTCGACCCCCAGGTCGACCCTAGTGTCGACCTAGTTGGGGGGGAGGTCGACCCTAGTGTCGACCCCCCTGTCGACCTGTCTGGGCGGAAATTTTCCCGCCCAGTCTGTTTTGGCTGAATTTGAATTCTGAATTCAAATTTGAACTGTTTTTGAACTTGAAATTTTCTGAAAACTTTGACGGGCCATAACTTGGTCATACGGACTCCGATTTTCGAAAACTCGGACTCTACTTCGCGTATTTTTCCGAGACGAACACAATGGCATAGCCTATTTCCCTTGATTCAGATTTTAACATTTAATTCTGCCTTGATTTATGTTATGACATGTTATTCAAAAATACGGGTTGTTACATCCTCCCCACCTTAAAGGATTTCATCCCCGAAATCTTCAAGTTAGGAAGAACGTATCCTACCATTCATAATCCATCTACTCAAAACATCATCCACAAGTAATCATTGTCCTTAAAAGATTTCTAATGCTGTATGAACATATGCAAAAGTGTGTGTATATGCATCTATCTAATGCGAAAATCAGGTGGTTACTGATTCAGTAAACCTCCTTAATGCAAAGTATGTTAGTGAAATGCGTCCAATATGTATGCGAATCCCTAACATAATTCATAATCTCTATATAAGTGCACATACCATTCATCCATATGCAACATCCACGTGATAGCATAACAAGTTTCATCCATGAATAAGCCTAAACACTCATGCATATGCGGTATGAAAGTGTGTGAGCCGATCTTAGTGCCTAACGTGTATCATGCATCCACGAGTATCCACTTGCAAACACTTGCAACCACTTGCAAACATCAAGCATAACATGTTTCAACCAAGGGTTTCTACCTAAGGTTCTCATGACAAGATTTACGAAACAAGATAAACTAGATAAACATGGATAGCAAAAGAAAGATATGCCAACTAGGAAAAGATATTGAGAATGTACCCTCAAAAAGAAATGGATAAATCCCACGCATCTTCTGCTCAGTTTCCTAAGTTGCGTCTTCCTCTGCTTCACTCCATTGCACCTTAACAAGCTTAACTTCTTTGCTTCTTAGCTTCTTTGTCTCCGTTCCCAAGATACGAATCGGAGCTCTCCTCAAGGTTGCCTCTTTCTCAACCTCCATGTCTTCAAGAATGCTAGGTTCAACCACCTCAGCTGACTCATGTAGGCACTTCCGGAGATGCGAGACATGAAAGACATTATGCACTCCGGCCAGTTTCTCGGGCAATTCCACCTTATAAGCCATCTTCCCAATTCTCTCTATGATAGGGAAGGGTCCTACGAACCTTGGTGCCAGCTTCCCAACTGCTCCGAAACGAACCACATTACGCAAAGGAGAAACCTTCACGAAAACCATGTCTCCCACTTCGAATTCCAAATCTGTCCTTCGCCTGTCAGCATAGGATTTCTGTCTGTCTTGGGCCGCTTTCATCCGTCTTCTCACCAATTCAAATTTCTCGGACGTATCTCGTATCATGTCAGGCCCAAGTGTAAGCCTATCCGTTGTCTCCCACCAACTAGATGGTGATCTACACGGCCTCTCATACAAAGCTTCAAATGGTGCCATCCCTTTGCTGGCTTGATAGCTATTATTATAGGCAAACAATACAAGAGGAAGGTGGTCTTCCCAACTACCACCAAAGTCAAGAACACAAAGCCTCAAAAGATTTTCTAGCACTCTATTCACCCTTTCGGTTTGGCCATCCGTCTGAGGATGATAGGCTGTACTTAGATTCAATCGCGTACCCATCGCTTCTTGAAAACTATTCCAGAACTGGCTAGTGAAGATTGGGTCACGATCGCTGACTATGCTAGAAGGAACTCCATGCAATCGCACTATCTCTCTGAGATAAACAGATGCTAGACATGATGCGGTCCTCTTGCTCTTCACTGGAATGAAATGAGCACTCTTCGTAAGTCTATCAACTATGACCCATATGCTCGTATTCCCGTTCGTTGACCTAGGCAATCCGTCCACAAAATCCATAGAGATACTTTCCCACTTCCACTGCGGGACCTCCAATGGATGTAATAGCCCACCGGGTTTCTTCGACTCGGCTTTCACTTGTTGGCACACCATTCACTTTGAAACATACTCTGCCACATCTTTCTTCATTCCAGCCCAAAAGAAAATGCGCTTCATATCCCTATACATCTTATCTCCTCCAGGATGTATAGTCATCTTCGAGTGATGCGCTTCTTCGAGAACTTTATGCACTAAGTCTCCCACTTGTGGAACACATAGTCTTCCATCACGCCTTAGCCACCCTTTGTCATCAATAACATATCTAGCAAGGTGACTTGACGTCTCACCCCGTATCAATTTGTCCATGATCTCGACTATCTGCGGGTCTTCCCTTTGTGAAGCCCCAACTTGATCAAGAAGTATAGGTCTAAGCTCAAGGGATGCTAACGAACAGTCATCGACTCAACAGCCGGTGTGAAATCAAAGGTTGCCAAGAACTCTAGGCTGTTCATCTCAACAAACAAGGGACTCAAAGTCAACCTTCTTCTGCTTAGTGCATCCGCTACAACATTACCCTTGCCAGGGGTATAAGCTATCTCGAAGTCATATGATGCCAAGAATTCCATCCACCTTTGCTGCCTTAGATTCAGATCTTTCTATGAGAAGAGGTACTTGAGCGACTTGTGATCAATATATAACTCAAACCTTTCGCCTAGAAGATAGTGGCGCCAGGATTTGAGTGCAAAGACGATCGCTGCCAACTCCAAATCATGAGTTGGATAGTTCTTCTCATGAACTTTAAGTTGCCTACCCCCATAACATATCACTCTTCCCTCTTGCATCAGAACATCACCTAACCCCGTGCCACATGCATCGGTGTACACGGTAAACATCTTACCACCATCGGGTAATGCCAAAACTGGAGCTGTGGTAAGGGCCCTCTGGAGCCTTTGAAAAGCAAGCTCACGCTCTAAGTCCCATGCAAAGACTAAGTTCTTCTTCGTTAACTTAGTAAGAGGGGCTGAAGTCTTAGCGAAGTCCCTGATGAACTTCCTATAGTAGCCTGCCAGACCGAGAAAGCTTCTGACTTCGGTTGCATTCCTAGGAGTCTTCCAGTCTTGAACCGCAACCACTTTCGCGGGATCCACAGCTATGCCTTGCTTAGAAACTATATGTCCAAGAAATCGAACTTCCCTTCCCCAAAAATGGCATTTGGAGAACTTGGCTTTCAACTGATGAGCTCTAAGCGTATCCATAACATCCTTGAGATGTCTACCATGTTCTTCCTCATCCTTTGAGAAGATCAGGATATCATCCACGAAGACAACTACAAACTTGTTAAGGAACTCCCTGAACACCCTACTCATCAAATCTACGAAGTAGGCGGGTGCATTAGTCAAATCGAACGGCATGACAAGCCATTCAAAGAATCCATCTGGAGTCCTAAACGCAGTCTTATCAATACTATCCTCAGCCACTCTAAGTTGATTGAATCCGGTGGCTAGATCGAGTTGAGAGAAAACAGAAGCACCAACAAGCTGGTCAAAGAGATCATCAATCCTTGGTAACGGGTGCCTATTCTTCTTTGTCAGCTTGTTCAACTCTCGATAATCGACACATAGACGAAGCGAACCATCCGCCTTAGTAGCGAACACCACAGGAGCACCCCATTCCGAAATGCTTCGCCTAATAAAAATTTTCTCAAGCAACTCCTTGATTAGCTTACTGAGCTCTCTTCTTTCTCGTGGGGCCATGTGCCTAACGAGCAATGAAACTGGCTTGGCATTATCAACAAGATAAATGCGGAAATCTATCTCTCGTTTAGGGGGTAACCCCTTAACCTCTTCAAAGACATCAGGATAGTCTCGGACCACCCTTACAGATTGCAGATCATTGATTGACGAGTCAAGAGATTCAAGATAACATAACATGACGGGATCCAGCGGGTTGCAAGAAATCTCTAGGGTATTACCGAGGCGAGTCATGAGCCTCACCACCCTATGCTCACAATCGAGGATGGCTCCATAACTGGACAACCAATCCATTCCCAAAATCAACCTGTATCCCGTGAACTCGAGAACATAAGCATTACACGGGAATTTCACGGTCAAGATAGAAATCTTCAAATCCACACAAATCATAGATTGATGGGCGGAACCCCCAATTGGATTTGAAACACTAACGGGATCCTCAACTAGACTAGTACTTAGGTGCAAACTTTCAACAATGTCAGAAGAAATAAAACTATGCGATGCGCCAGAATCAAATAAGGTGCGAACAGGATAATCAGAAATATAAACAAGGCTTTCTACAGAAATACTACCTCGGTCCTGAACTGGAGCAGTGTTGAGAGCATGCACTTGCCCTCCAGAAGGTCCTGCACGCTGAGTCTGCCCTTGCCCTTGTCCTTGCTTCTTGGGGCAATCCTTGCTAAGGTGTCTAGGCTCTCTACAGTGAAAGCATTCGCCCAACTTCCTCTTCTTCTTTCTGCAATCTTTGGCTATGTGCCCAACAATCCCACAGAAATTGCATTTTCTTGGGTCCTTTGCCTTGCAGTTGTTAGCCTTATTGCCCTTGTTGTTCTTGTTGTTCTGATTGCTCTGATTCCCTCCCCACTTGGAGTTCGTCTTCTTGGTTTGAGTCTCATTAGACTTGACTTCTTTCTTGCCATTCTTACCGTCTCCTTGAAGAAATGCCATGTCCACTAGGCCTTCAAATGTGGCCCCCATGGGTATATGAGACAGGGCTAAACCTTGTAACGGCTCATTCAACCCTCATGCAAAGCGTAAAGCCTTCTTCTGGGTAGTATTAACCATGTCCAAACCGAATCGAGTAAGCTGGTTAAACTTATTCACATACTCCCTCACTGTCATGTCCCCTTGCTTCAAAGATTTAAATTTCTCCAATTGCAGTTTTGCTTCAGCAGATGATAGAAACTTAAGCCCAAATCTCGTCCTAAAGTCGGCCCAAGTCTCTATAGGCCTAGTAGCATTGGTGACCTCCCACCAATAAGCAGCTTCTTCTTTCAATGGCCACGCTGCCAACAGAACTTTTCTACGGTCTTCCACATCAAAGATGGCGAAGAGATCTTTAGTTTCTTTCAACCAATTTCTCGTCTCCACAAAAGTCTCCGTCCCAATAAAATTATTGCCACCCATCGCCTTAAAGTCTTTGCAAACCTTTGCGAAGTCTGCTTGTGGATGCTGAGGAGGAGGAGGAGGAACCTCAGTTACGGTGGGGGTATTTGCTGGGCCCGCATCGTTGGCCCTAGCTTCCAAGTACCTCCGGAACCATCCGGGAATGGTTACTCCCTCGGGAAGGTTAAGATCGGCCATGCTGAAAAAGGAAAAGATAGATTAAGAATGAGGAAATAAAGGATAGTGCTAATGGCTTTTGGGGAATAGCCTTTTTTAAATAACTAGACTTTTCTTGGAAAATACTTAATTGGTTTTGAAAATAGTTTTTAAAAAGGTAAGTTTTAAAAACACTTTTGCTCAAATCTTGTAAACCTTATGCTTTGATACCAAATGTAACGCCCCACCTCCGCCAATGCCTCTCTTGCAAGCACATTGGCTTTGGAGGGGCGTTGAACAAGGTAAACATGCATGCAGATATCACAAGACAGAACATATAAGTAAAAACAGAGTAAATAAAGCAGTGGATAAAACTAACATTTCAAAACCATAGTCAAGTTACATCAAAGTACTTGGTCATTATTTTCCACAAAACATTGTCTAGAAACATCAACTGAAAACTGGAAAGAAAATCATAAAGTAACTATCCCCAAGGTAGAAAAAAGCCATAGCGAGCTCAAGTCCAAACCGTACGTGAGCCATCCAAAAAAGCAGCTAAAGATCCAAGCTAGGTACCAGTGTTCCCACCCTGTAAACCTAGGGGGAACGGAAGAAAAGAGGCGAAAGAAAATGGGTCAGTCAAAAGACTGGTAAGTCCTATCTACTATTAGTATAAAAACTAATAAAGTTAACTTGGCATGTAAATAGAGGTGAAACATAGGATGATAACTGGCATGGTGAAAAGTTAACAGGATAGATCAAGTGTGGCATAGCATATACAAGGTTAAGTTTTGCAACAAGTGTACTAGTATTCTAACCCATGTCAAGCATAAACAAGAAATGATCCCTTGGCCCAAAGCTGGCCCAATATCATGAGGTGACCTAATCAAGGTCCAACTACACGGTCTAATTGGTCGGCTCCCTAAAATCCTAACTCGTCAAGTGTCGGTGTCATACGGCCCAATCACGAAGTGTAGTCAAACTGTGCTAGGTCCACCCTAGGGTGTATCAAGCCCTAGGGTGCCAACCACGGACACAAATCAAGCACGCACAGTCTAAACCTACCGGTGCCCGTGTCTGCTTTTTCAACTCCGGACTATGTGCACGACCATAGTCCGCCTGAACCAACACCGGCGCACCTACTCAGCCGTCGTTTTGGTCGCTTACATGTCAGCCCAGTAATCGTGCCCCACCCTAGCCTAGTCCCTAGGGTATCATGATACCATCAAGAGGGTTACTGGTGAAAAGGACCACGTAACTAGGGTTTCTAGCGGGTTAAACGTGGTTAACTCTACCCAATCAGGTTGGATAAGTGTACCCAAGGTTCATGACTTAACCCTACCAACCCATCGTGTTTAATTGGTTAAGTATTCAAGTGGTCCATGACTTAACCCTATCATGTGGCATTAATTAATTTAATGCACCCAACCTCTCACATTAGATCTTGTTGTGGTTACTAGTTAAGCCGGGCGGGTCCGGGTAGATTTACTCCACAACTTGGTCTAACCTCGGGTTTCAACTGCGACATGACCAACTACTCACATTGGGTCCTATTGCTTGTAACCACTGGTTAAGCTGGTCGTTTCCGGGTAGATTTATGCTACAAACTCAACACAACCTCGAGTTGGCCATTCTCATGTTTTCTAGAAGTCATGTCCAAGTTCATGTTCATGTTTCAAGCATAATCACATGTCATATTTCAAAACCATGTTTTCATGTCATTAATATTACCCAAACCCAACGCATTCCCATCGCATGTACGTTTCGCATAACATAACATAGATCAAAAGAGGGAACTTGGCAAAAGCATGACAAAAAGGGCATAAGGTAATAAGGTTGGCCACAAGTTAAACATGGTGGCATATGAGGCATAAATATGTTTATTTAAACTTGCATGTTACATTATAAGCCTCAAAACATGCATAACATTCAAACTTAGCGAATAGGTGATACATGGTCCTAGATGACATAGAATGATGACTAGAAGTTCGCATATAACATTATATGCAAGTTATCATAAAGGTTATGAGAGTTCTCATGTTGCATAATGCAACATTTCAACATAAAGCTTATATCTTTTAGCCCACAAGGTCAAGGTGATAGCTTTACAAACATGCATAGAATAAATCTATGCATAACATGTTAGAATCAAAGCACATATCATACTTAGGCCCAAACTCAAACTTGCAACATGTCATATTTAACTTCATAGTTAGAATCTAAGAGTAGTATAGGGCTTACAATGCTATGAAGACTTATAAAATATAAATAAGATTGAGACGAAGCCACTAGCAACTCTAAATCTCCCAAATGACAAGCTCTAATGAAAACCCAAGAAGAAAATCCTTGCTTTGATGAAGAAAGATTGAACTTTGGCCTTGAATCAAGCTTAGAAACTCTCAAACAAGCTTAGGAACTCTCATATGAATGAAGGTGGAGGCTATGACAAGAGGGTGGAGGCCATGATTAAACATTTTGGCATAGTTTAGTTGTAGGATTGATTTATGATGATTTAGGCTAGGTATTAGGGTCTTTTTATAGATGATTAGGTTAGTTTAGACCATAGGATTAACCCTAATTCAGATCTGGGCCATCAATTCACGTCACTAGCCTCCAAAACAGGTCCAAACAGCCAAAATAAGTGCACCAGGCCGACCTGGCCGACCAGGGAGGTCGACCCCCAGGTCGACCCTAGTGTCGACCTGGTTGGGAGGGAGGTCGGCCCTATTGTCGACACCCCTATCGACCTGTCTGGGCGGGAATTTTCCCGCCCAGTCTGTTTTGGTTGAATTTGAATTCTGAATTCAAATTTTAACTGTTTTTGAACTTGAAATTTTCTGAAAAATTTGACGGGCCATAAATTGGTCAAACGGACTCCGATTTTCGAAAACTCGGACTCTATTTCGCGTATTTTTCCGAGACGAACGCAATGGCACAGCCCGATTCCCTTGATTCAGAATTTAACATTTAATTCTGCCTTGAGTTATGTTATAACATGTTATTCAAAAATACGGGTTGTTACAAGTTTGGATGAAGTTATCATCTCCTTCTGTTGCTATAACGATCGACTTTCCTTGCTTGAAACAACTTTTTGCTAAAGTGATTGGTTTGGTATACTGTACTAGCCAACTCTAAACATGGAGCAGCGTGCTGCCGCTTATGTCACCTCACATTTACATAGGGCTCAAGCATGCTTTTGGCTGTACAAAGTACCTTGTGTACCTTGTATTGTTTTATTAGTTCTTTTGTAAACGTATTTTTGTAGAATGAAACCGAAATGTAATTCACTCCCTGCGTGAAGATGTATTGTGGACGACCCACTATAAATGTCGATAGAGTAGTCTAGTAACTTAAACTAGCTCCTGGACTTTAATATAGATCAAATTCAGTGGATGGCCCACTATAAATGTCATTGACGATGGACGGTCCACCTTAAAAACCAAATTAGCTGGCTCCTAACTATAGTCACCTGTACTATATTGTATTTTATTATTAGTCATAATAAAAAAGTGTTACAGAACACTAAAAAAAACAGGTCAGTTATGCCAAAAAAAGAATTCAAGAATCCAGGACTATTAGAGTAATAGTGCCTAGATATTATATAAAACTTTGAATATAACTCAAACTCTGTTTTCAAATTATCTATTTTCAAATTGATTTCTAACTCCTCATATAAACATTTTAATCATCCAAGGATTTCAAACTAATGATTTCAAATATATATTTCCTAAATTATAAATTTCTTATCTTATTGTTTTTTTTTTTTTGAATTTTGGTTTAATTTTATTACGGCACAAACGTGGCCTAAGAATATTTATAGCCCATAATCGCAACTACTTGCATACTGTACAATTACAGATCAAAAACACAGCTACTTCAAAAAAGGCATTTTTCAGTTAAACTCATTCTAGCCCTAATTACTTTCATGGTGGATGGAGACGTAATCTACTTTAGATTTTATCGCGCCTCGCCTGTGATGTTTGTCTGCAGTATCAACTTTATTGCCATCCAGGCTTGAGTTAAATCTCCTTCTGCTGCTCTTCAATTTCTCCTCAACATCATGTATAATTAGTAAGCTAATTTCCTCTGCTGTTCTTGTCTTCGATTGGAATATTCAGCGATTCCTCTCTTTCCAAATCCACCAAATCTTAGTTGTGAATATGGAGCTATCTTCCTCGGATTTCATATTTTTGGTTCGCCATTGGTTCATCAGGTATTCCTGCAGTCTGCTCATGTTATTATCTCTAAGAAGCTTACCGAATCTCTGAAAACAGCGTGATGCTTTTTCGTCAGAGTACATGCATTCAAAGAATAAGTGGCTATGAGTTTCATCTGAATTATTACACAGAACACAAGTAGTATTATTGATAATGTTCCGTCTATTAAGTATGTCTTTAGTTTGTAATCTCCCTTTAATTACCGTGTAAGATGTGAAAGCCATTTTGGGGATGTTTGCTTTACTCCAAATGAAATTGTCCCATACACACAATTCTCCTTCTTCATGCACATTATTGTATGCAGATTTGATAGTAAATTTCACGCCATGTTTCCATACCCACACATCACTGCTTCGATTAGAAAAAACAGTCATATTGACAACATCAACTTTCAGGTCATTACATATGGGTAAACTTGTCACATTCCAAACATCATTATTAATGATGGAATTCACATTAGTATCAGGACATCCAAAGTTTGAGTATGTTTCCCACACCACATAGTCAATAATTGATTTTACATTTATCCATGGGTCTCGCCATAAGTTGATGTCTCGACCATTAACAAATTCTCTAAAACAATTACGTGCACGTGTATCCCTACAGTTAAGGATAGCTTTCCATTTTGAAGAGGCATTAGAGTCTATATTAATTATCCAGAAATTATCTTTCAAATACCTGCTTTTCAACCATCTTGCCCATAAACCTTTTGAGTTAGTGAATTTCCAAGCAAGTTTAAGATAAAATGCTTGCTTCATATCACGAAAATTTCTCAAACCAACTCCACCTTCTTTCTTAAGCTTGCACACCAGCATACTTGATCTTATGAAAACCCCCGCTCCAAATAAAATATGTGCAAACCTTCTCAATTTTTTCAATAGATGCTTCCAGCAGCTGAAAAGTTTGTAACCGAAAATACACTTTTGCATTTATAAATGTATGAACAAGTACAATTCTTCCTGCAAATGATAAAATTTTTGAACTCCATCCATGTAATCTTTCTTGAATATTAGAAATAAGAACAACACATTCACGATCAGTGATTTTATTAGATGATAGAGGCACACCAAGGTACTCCACTGGTAAAGATCCTTCTTTCACATTCATAGTCTCCAACATTTGATTTTTGTTTCTACAGCAAGTATTAAAGTAACATTTGGATTTATGTTTATTCATCTTATGACCAACAATCTTCCCCAATTCCAAGAAAATACTCTTAATAGCCATAGCAGCACCACAACTGGATTTAATACAAATAATCAAATCATCCGCATACAACAAGTGGGTGATGTGTGGGTCAATGTTGAAAACTGGATGTATTAACTTTTGGTGACATGCCAGTTCCATTTTTAAAGAGAAAACTCCTTAGTAATGTAAAATAAATAGGGAGAGAGGGGATCACCTTGTCTCAAATGAAACGACCCGAACTCCCCCGGTCTCCGAAGAGAAGGGAAAGAACAAATTGTTTAGAGAACACGACAAAGTAGAACGTAGACGGGAGAACATTTCATTGTTAATTACAACAATTCATCGGATTACAAGAATATACAGAGTATAAATGAATATTACATTCAATAAATATCAGAGATTACAATACATTACATAGCAGCGGAAAATAATACAATACACAACTGAAGGAGATATACGGATACAAAGCTTTCTGGATATCGTTCCAGCTGTAAACCAGGATCCTGTGAATCATAAATCTGCAAAACCAAAACTACTAGCTGCCCATGTAAAAATAAGGGCACCCAGAGTTTAGGTTAAAACAATAAACTCCAGGTCAGTCATGGGACTGGTGTGAGAACTAAAACAGTTATTTAAAACTTTACTTTTAAAGTTAGGTAAATCAAGGGACCACGCCGTATAACACGGAACGGGTTTCCTCCCAAGAATACCAGTGCATAAAACAATAGCGCAATGCTAAATAAAGAACAATGAAGCTATTATAAGACCCAGTTCCCATCACACAATGCAACGCAAGCCGGAGGATAGGGTTTTTACCTTATTATAGCCAAAAATGCTTGATACGTTTAAAAAAAATCATTTGATACTATTATAAGTGCATAGTGTATAAAACAACTTCAAATCATGAGTATCAATCATAGACGGCATAAGCGCCCCATCCCACTATGTCGCCATATATAGGATTACAACTAAATCCGCAAAGTCACGTATTTGGAAATTGGATTTCCGTCTATGAGCCAAGGCAAAAGATAGTCCTCAACCGATTCGAGACTGCCTAGCCCGAGCCTCAGGATCAGAACGCATCAACCCTTTGGATCGTTAGGGCCAGTCCACCGATGTGGATTATTATGCCTGAACACTACGTTTCCCCGCCCTTTGGGGCGTAAATGAGCCAACGAATGGCTCCATCGGACCCGGATCGTCCGATCTAACCGAGGCGCCTCGCAACAGCAACAACCACATAAGTCAAACTCGTCAGGGCGTGTAAAACCACTGACGCCACTTCTAGCTAGGAAGAAACGCAAGTCCTCCCTGAGGTCCGTCTCTCGTTTTTGGTTCTTACCGGGTGTGAAACTCACGAAGTAAACGTTACGCAAAGCTACGCCACAAAGGCCGTGCTTTGATCATCAACCACAAGACTTTGCTTTTCAACAGAAGCCTTACTCATTTGCATCTTAGCATGCCACACAGGCAAACCACTCCATGCAACCGATATCAATCATGTAGAATGAAATCCAATGTCAGACACACAGTCCATTTACAAGTCCGTTCCGGGTCTGAACGAAATCGGAGGCACCTAGTACCCCGCATATCCATCGATCTTCAAGTACGTCTGGACGATCACTAACTGTTTCCATCTTCTTTGGTGTACAACCCAATCAAGATTATTAGTAACCACCCAAATGACGTGAAGACCTCCGGTCATCGACCATCGTCTTCATCTTCGATTTATCGTCGTATCAGTTATTCAGAATGGGATAAACCCGGTCTTTCCAAATAACTCGCGTATATTTTAAATAAGTGTTACACAAACACAACATACGCCTCATTCCAATTCATCAGTCACTAACCGTAAATTAATCAAGAGAGTAATTCCCTAAATATTAACCCTGAAGGCCGAAACCAACATCAGATCAATATCCAGAAAACCATTATGCTTAGCTAACCGACAGTTAGTTTCTAAATTTCACATTCATAGGGAAAGGTTCCCATTAATTTTATTAAAGATAAATTCCTTGAATTTATTCTTTAATCTTCTTTTGAATTTCGATTCAACTAGTCGGGATTAACGAACCTTACCGAAGTAATCATTTGTTTTAATTTCCCAATCCCAACCTATTCATCCCACGAAGTAAAACTAGTAGTACTTCATATCTAACACCAAGGTGTTATCGGTAAATTCAATTACCATTTCGCGTTCAAATCTAATTAAAGATTTAACTATCGCCTGGAGCAAAACAGGTGATACTCCATTCTCGATCATTTCAATCTAATTAAAGATTCATTAAAACTCCACTTAGTTTTAATCTTTGACTGGGTTAAAGAATCAGTGTCATTTAAAACACGGTTCACGATAAACCCAAAATAACATCACATTTCAATCAGTTCCTAACCGTAAAGTAGCAAGTGAGCAATTCCCTAAGTATTAACCCCGAAGGCCGAAACCAACATCAGATCAATACCTCTGAAACCATTCAACTTAACCAATCTCCAGTTAGTTTCTGATTTTCTTAACTCCTTTGGGTCTAAGAACAGTATTATCGAAGATACCGTTCACGACAACCCAAAATCACATTTCATTGATTAGCGGGTTAAAGAACAACTGTTATATAAAACACTGTTCACGATAAACCCAAAAATCAATACCAATTCAATTCCAATTAAATATTATTTAATTGGTACACTTCATTAAATCTAAATAAAAAGATTCAATCTTTTCTCAACTGGGCTTAAGAGCAGTGTTAATGAAGACACCATTCACGACAAACCCAAATCACATTTGATACTAAATACAAGGCTCTGAATAGAAAATATACCGGCTTATATTCAATATCAAATCGAATTTGTTTTATATTCAATTCAGTTTGAATTCGTTTTATATCCAATTCAATTCGAATTCGCTTTATATTTAATTTAATTCGAATTCGTTTTATATTCAATTCAATCTAATTCGAATTTCAATTCTTTTCAATATAATTCAAATTTCAATTCTTTTCAATATTCATTGAAAAATGAATAAAATCGAAATAAATCTCGTTCGCGTCAAAATGGCATCAATCTAATCAACACGGCTTCATATATTTCTATTTTCAAATATTTCTTTTTCAAATATGGAATGAGGCCCAATCAATTACCATGTAATGTTAATTATATGGATTTTCTACAAAACATGTATGAAATAACAATGATGAATAATCAACCATCATCCAAAGTGCATTCTACACTGTCTAAGCATCAAATATAAATATTTAACGCTTATAACAGTCTGTCAATCAATCGATCGACATACAACTAATTATTGGGATTAGTGTATGTCATATATCATCCCAATACCCGTGTGGGGTTTCAAACAATCAAACACAGATTTTATTTGTGCAATTGGGCGATGTGTAAAATTTATCGTCCCAATCAATATCAATCAAATCAGTGTATATAAACAAATCTCCGATTTGTTTATAAATATTTATTTTAAATTCACATTAAAAAATCTATTTTTAACTATAAAATATTTTATTTCATTTCACATCACATCACACAATCAACTACACATCAAAATCAAACAAACAAGCATACAAGCCGTCCATGGTCTGTGGACAACGGGTGTCGGGTGCTACTAAACACCGTCTACATCCTAGTATATATTTTAACTAGAAAAACAAAATTAAAAGGTGAGAAGTTCTCACAGATTAGCTAATCCAACGTCGCGACTCTTCTTAGGTAGAAATCTTCGCCGTTCTTCCTCTTGTCACTTTTCACTGCCCGTATTCTCTAAATATGTAAAAATCGAATTTTTACTTCGCTATTCAATATATAAAAATCGAATTTTTACTATGCTATTCAATATATAAAAATCGAATTTTTACTATGCTATTCAATATATAAAATTCGAATTTTTACTATGCTATTCAATATATAAAAATCGAATTTTTCAATATATAAAAATCGAATTTTTACTTCGCTATTCAATATATAAAAATCGAATTTTTACTTCGCTATTCAATATATAAAAATCTAATATTTACTTCGCTATTCAATATATAAAAATTGAATTTTTACTATGCTATTCAATATATAAAAATCGAATTTTTACTATGCTATCCAATATATAAAAATCGAATTTTTACTATGCTATTTAATATCTAAAAATCCGACCTTTGATCCTCTATGTTTTATGTTGTTAATCGCATAGTAAAAATCAAATTTTTACTAACGTACATGCTTCAAAAATCCCATCTTTTCTCCTTGCTACTTCATGATAAAAGTTATAGCTTTTACTAAATAAAAATCTAAACTTTATGCTAAATTAAAAATCAGTTTTAATGTTAGACAAAAAAAATCAGTTTTAAATGTAAAAAAAAAAAATCAGAGAAACTCACCGTTGTTGTACGAAGGGGGAGGAGGAAGGAGGGAAGGAGAAGTAGCGGCCGCACCAGCAGGAGGAGGGGGGGTCTTCGATCGCGGTGGCGCATAGGGTAGGGGGGTCTTCGATCGTGGTGGCGCATAGGGTAGGGGGTCTGAAGCGATGGCGCATAGGGTAGGGGGGTCTGAAGCGATGGGCGGCGGTTGGAGGGCGTGGCGTTGGAGGAACGGCGCGAGGGGGTTCGATTCAAGGCAGCTTTTTTTTTCTTTTTTTTCTTCAGATCTGAAACGAGGGTGAGAGTGTAGAGGGGTGAGGGTAGTTATAATAGTATATATATTATTTTATTATTTAATTCATTAATTTGTTGACTTTTTATTCGAACTCGAAACAAGACCCACCGCTTGTCGTCCATAGCTAATTACCCCCATTCCGAACACGATGGGATATGTATCGTAAGCTGATTCGATGGTTTCGATCAGTTTTCGTCAAAATCAAAATATAACTCTATATATTGATCAGTTTTCGTCAAAATCAAGAAAAATATTTTCTAGCTTCGTATTGACGATACGGTCCTAATAAAACTAGTTTAATCGAATTCTGAGACCGTCTGAAAAATGGCCATTTTCCAGTCGATTAAAATCAACTTAAATTGGTCAAACGCGTTTTCCTTTGCCACTCTCACATATTGATTCGAAAAATTATGAAATTTGAAACCTAGCAATAACTTGACATCACAGATCCAACAAAAGTGGTTTCGTCGAAATCCGATGTCGTTTGCAAAATGGCTATTTTTAACGGCCTGAATTCCATAGCGACTATTCAGAATTTTCAACTGGACATATCTTTTGATCCCCGCTATGAAATTTTGATTTTTCGGATTCGTTGGAAAGATATTCTCAAATAGATCCTATTATTTTTGGTTTCACTAAAATCCGGTTTATTTTGCACCTGGTATGTTCAATTGAAGTTTGAAATCAAATTATCGAACTACCGCGCCATTTTCAATTCCTTTTATATTAAAATAAATAATTATATTCTAACGACGATCTATATAATATATACATTTGAATTCCATTCAAAATAAATTTCTCGTCGATATTATTTAAAATAATTCATTTTAAATAATCAAAATTCACTCAAATTTCCAAAATAAAAATTTTAAATTGGCTCGCATTTTCGGGTTATTACAATCTCCCCCACTTAAAACTTTTCGTCCCCGAAAAGGAACGAAGCCGAAAGTTGTTTCACAAATCAACTCAACTTCCAGTGTTGTGATTACGGCTTAAGTTCTTCAACTTTTCAGTTTCTAAGAACTTTTCAAATTTTTCAAAAATTTGGCTAACACCCTAAATTTTCGAAAAATTTCGCCATAACCTCCCCTGCACCGGGAGCACGGGAAAATCCGGAAATTGCCATATAGGCCTTCTGATCTCAAAAAGAAAGAGAAAAAGCCAATCGGCTCATAAAATCATCATCACCCAAACAAAACAGTAAATTATAGTAAACATGAACCTATTTGTCGGGCAAACAAATTTTATTCTCTGCTCTAGCCTCCTTGCTATGACCTGTTCAATGTAAGTACATGTATATGCAAGCAAATGCGACAAATTTTCAATACAATTTACTATTTGATTCTATTAGGCGTAATGGTTCAAAATTTTCAAACAAATAACCAAACAACACAAACATCAATCAATTAGTTGGTTATCATTTCAAATGCATAACTTTGATATATAGTCAAAAATCAGATTTTTGATGCCAAATCACAACAATAGGCCCTATCTAGTTTCGGTTCTCACACCAGTCAATTGGAAATATATAGAAATCTCACTTTCGAAACTCGAAAATAAATACTGGCGATGGTGCCCCGTCACCAAAATTATCCCCGGGCACTACAGGGATTCTATATCTACCCAGTATATTAAAACTTCGAACACACGTTTGCAAGACATATATACAAAATCTTTATACATTGGATTGTCCAAATTCATATAAATAAATAATCAAATACGAATAAGTGATTTAAATTTCAAAACAAATTTTGTTTTCATTTTAAAATTTACTCTTCACACTCGTTCTAGGATACTACTGATCCCATCTCTAACGAGTCATTCTAATTGGATATTACTAATCCAATATCTGATGAATTCTTTCGTTTGTTCTCTGAGCTTTGTAAACCAATGCTCTAATACCATGATGAAACGACCCGAACTCCCCCGGTCTCCGAAGAGAAGGGAAAGAACGAATTGTTTTGAGAACACGACAAAGTAGAACGCAGACGAGAGAACATTTCATTGTTAATTACAACAATTCATCATATTACAAGAATATACAGAGTATAAATGAATATTACATTCAATAAATATCAGAGATTACAATACATTACATAGCAGCGGAAAATAATACAATACACAACTGAAGAAGATATACGGATACAAAGCTTTCCGGATATCGTTCCAGCTGTAAACCAGGATCCTGTGAATCATAGATCTGCAAAACCAAAACTACTAGCTGCCCGTGTCAAAATAAGGGCACCCAGAGTTTAGGTTAAAAAATAAACTCCAGGTCAGTCATGGGACTGGTGTGAGAACTAAAACAGTTATTTAAAACTTTACTTTTAAAGTTAGGTAAATCAAGGGACCACGCCGTATAACACGGAATGGGTTTCCTCCCAAGAATACCATTGCATAAAACAACAGCGCAATGCTAAATAAAGAACAATGAAGCTATTATAAGACCCAGTTCCCATCACACAATGCAACGCAAGCCGGAGGATAGAGTTTTTACCTTATAATAGCCAAGAATGCTTGATACGTTTAAAAAAAATCATTTGATACTATTATAAGTGCATAGTGTATAAAACAACTTCAAATCATAAGTATCAATCATAGACGGCATAAGCTCCCCATCCCACTATGTCGCCATATATAGGATTACAACTAAAACCGCAAAGTCACGTATTTGAAAATTGGATTTCCATCTATGAACCGAGGCAAAAGATAGTCCTCAACCGATTCGAGATTGCCTAGCTCGAGCCTCAGGATCAGAACGCATCAACCCTTTGGATCGTCAGGGCCGGTCCACCGATGTGGATTATTATGCATGAACACTACGTTTCCCCGCCCTTTGGGGCGTAAATGAGCCAACGAATGGCACCATCGGACCCGGATCGTCTGATCTAACCGAGGCGCCTCGCAACAGCAACAACCACATAAGTCAAACTCATCAGGGCGTGTAAAACCACTAACGCCACTTCTAGCTAGGAAGAAACGCAAGTCCTCCCTGAGGTCCATCTCCCGTTTTTGGTTAATACCGGGTGTGAAACTCACGAAGTAAACGTTACACAAAGCTACGCCACAAAGGCCGTGCTTTGATCATCAACCACAAGACTTTGCTTTTTAACAAAAGCCTTACTCATTTGCATCTTAGCATGCCACACAGGAAAACCACTCCATGCAACCGATATCAATCACATAGAATGAAATCCAATGTCAGACACATAGTCCATTTACAAGTCCGTTCTGGGTCTGAACGAAACCGGAGGCACCTAGTACCCCGCATATCCATCGATCTTCAAGTACGTCTGGACGATCACTAACTGTTTCCATCTTCTTGGGTGTACAACCCAATCAAGATTATTAGTAACCACCCAAATGACGTGAAGACCTCCGGTCTTCGACCACCGTCTTCATCTTCGACTTATCGTCGTATCAGTTATTCAGAATGGGATAAACCCGGTCTTTCCGAATAACTTGCGTATATTTTAAATAAGTGTTACACAAACACAACATACGCCTCATTCCAATTCATCAGTCACTAACCGTAAATTAATCAAGAGAGTAATTCCCCAAATATTAACGCCGAAGGCCGAAACCAACATCAGATCAATATCCAGAAAACCATTCTTCTTAGCTAACCGACAGTTAGTTTCTAAATTTCACATTCATAGGGAAAGGTTCCCATTAATTTTATCAAAGATAAATTCCTTGAATTTATTCTTTAATCTTCTTTTGAATTTCGATTCAACTAGTCGGGATTAACGAACCTTACCGAAGTAATCATTTGTTTTAAGTTCCCAATCCCAACCTATTCCTCCGATGAAGTAAAACTGGTAATACTTCATATCTAACACCACGGTGTTATCGGTAAATTCAATTACCATTTCACGTTCAAATCTAATTAAAAATTTAAGTATCGCCTGGAGCAAAACTGGTGATACTCCATTCTCGATCATTTCAATATAATTAAAGATTCATTAAAACTCCACTTAGTTTTAATCTTTGACTGGGTTAAATAATCAGTGTCATTTAAAACACGGTTCACGATAAACCCAAAATCACATCACATTTCAATCAGTTCCTAACCGTAAAGTAGCAAGTGAGCAATTCCCTAAGTATTAACCCCGAAGGCCGAAACCAACATCAGATCAATACCTCTGAAACCATTCAACTTAACCAATCTCCAGTTAGTTTCTGATTTTCTTAACTCCTTTGGGTCTAAGAACAGTATTATTGAAGATACCGTTCACGACAACCCAAAATCACATTTCATTGATTAGCGGGTTAAAGAATAATTGTTATATAAAACACTGTTCACGATAAACCCAAAAATCAATACCAATTCAATTCCAATTAAATACTATTTAATTGGTACACTTCATTAAATCTAAATAAAAAGATTCAATCTTTTTCTCAACTAGGCTTAAGAGCAGTGTTAATGAAGACACCATTCACGACAAACCCAAATCACATTTGATACTAAATACAAGGTTTTGAATAGAAAATATACCGGCTTATATTCAATATCAAATCGAATTCGTTTTATATTCAATTCACTTTTAATTCGTTTTACATCCAATTCAATTCGAATTCGTTTTATATTTAATTTAATTCGAATTCGTTTTATATTCAATTCAATCTAATTCGAATTTTAATTCTTTTCAATATAATTCAAATTTCAATTCTTTTCAATATTCATTGAGAAATGAATAAAATCGATATAAATCTCGTTCGCGTCAAAATGACATCAATCTAATCAACACGGCTTTATATATTTCTATTTTCAAATATTTCTTTTTCAAATATGGAATGAGGCCCAATCAATTACCATATAATGTTAATTATATGGATTTTCTACAACACATGTATGCAATAAAAATGATGAATAATCAACCATCATCCAAAGTGCATTCTACACTGTCTAAGCATCAAATATAAATATTTAACGCTTATAACAGTCTGTCAATCAATCGATCGACATACAACTAATTATTGGGATTAGTGTATGTCATATGTCATCCCAATACCCGTGTGGGGTTTCAAACAATCAAACACAGATTTTATTTGTGCAGTTGGGCGATGTGTAAAATTTATCGTCCCAATCAATATCAATCAAATCAGTGTATATAAACAAATCTCCGATTTGTTTATAAATAGTTATTTTAAATACACGTTAAAAATTCTATTTTTAACTATAAAGTATTTTCCACTATAAAATATTTTATTTCATTTCACATCACATCACACAATCAACTACACATCAAAATCAAACAAACAAGCATACAAGCCGTCCATGGTCTGTGGACGACGGGTGTCGGGTGCTACTAAACACCGTCTGCATCCTAGTATATATTTTAACTAGAAAAAACAAAATTAAAAGGTGAGAAGTTCTCACAGATTAGCTAATCCAACGCCGCGACTCTTCTTAGGTAGAAATCTTCGCCGTTCTTCCTCTTGTCACTTTTCACTGCCCGTATTCTCTACATATGTAAAAATCGAATTTTTACTTCGCTATTCAATATATAAAAATCGAATTTTTACTATGTTATTAAATATATAAAAATCAAATTTTTACTATGCTATTCAATATATAAAAATCGAATTTTTACTATGCTATTCAATATATAAAAATCAAATTTTTACTTCGCTATTCAATATATAAAAATCCAATTTTTACTTCGCTATTCAATATATAAAAATCGATTTTTTACTTCGCTATTCAATATATAAAAATCGAATTTCTACTATGCTATTCAATATATAAAAATCGTATTTTTACTATGCTATCCAATATATAAAAATCGAATTTTTACTATGCTATTCAATATATAAAAATCTGACCTTTGATCCTCTATGTTTTATGTTGTTAATCGCATAGTAAAAATCAAATTTTTACTAACGTACATGCTTCAAAAATCCCATCTTTTCTCCTTGCTACTTCATGATAAAAGTTATAGCTTTTACTAAATAAAAATCTAAACTTTATGCTAAATTAAAAATCAGTTTTAATGTTAGACAAAAAAAGTCAGTTTTAAATGTAAAATAAAAAATCATAGAAACTCACCGTTGTTGTACGAAGGGGGAGGAGGAAGGAGGGAAGGAGAAGCAGCGGTCGCACCAGCAGGAGGAGGGGGGTCTTCGATCGCGGTGGCGCATAGGGTAGGGGGGGTCTTCGATCGCGGTGGCGCATAGGGTAGGGGGGTCTGAAGCGATGGCGCATAGGGTAGGGGGGTCTGAAGCGATGGCGCATAGGGTAGGGGGTCTGAAGCGATGGGCGGCGGTCGGAGGGCGTGGCGGTGGAGGAACGGCGCGAGGGGGTTCGATTCGAGGCAGCGTTTTTTTTCTTTTTTTTTCTTCAGATCTGAAACGAGGGAGAGAGTGTAGAGGGGTGAGGGTAGTTATAATAGTATATATATTATTTTATTATTTAATTCATTAATTTGTTGACTTTTTGTTCGAACTCGAAACGAGACCCACCGCTTGTCGTCTGTTAGACCAAAAATTGGGCCTAACACCCAAATGCAGATCACAGATCACAGATCACAGAATGCAGAAAAAAGTAAATAAAGAGGAGACACACAAGGTTTTTATAGTGGTTCGGCTGTAGATGTAGCCTACGTCCACTTTATAATCTTATTGTTATACTGACAGATTACAAGAATCAGTTATATGTAGGCACACAATCCGTGTGTTAATTGAGATTAGAAGAGTAGAATTTATGTGAAGAAGGGTGCAAAATCCCTGCACTTCAGCAATGGTGGAAGCCGTGAAGAAGAATGGCCAAAAGATCCTTGAAAATGCCTTCAAATGGTGTATTTATAGCTGTAGGAGGGCTCCTGAGTTGACCGGTTCGTGATCGTGTACGTGGCAGGCGATCCATAAAAGTAGGAGCGAAAGTAGCCTCGAGAACAGGTCAAAACAGTGTGCGAGTCTGCAGGTCAGGAGATCGGTTCGCGGTCCAGGGTCGGATCGTAATGGGAGCTTCACGAGTCGAGGCGTGGCCACGAACTGGAGTAATGGAGTTGACGTCCACGATCGGGTCGTGGTCTGGGAGGCCACCACGAACCGGGGGGCGATTCGAAGAGAGGCGATCCGATGGTGCTTCACGGATCGAAGTGGGCGATCCAAAAAGGGGCGATCCGATCCGGGAAATAGCCAGTTTACACCAGTTTACGGAAACGGGCATAACTTTCAAACCGTAAGTCCGATTGAGCCAAACCGAAGCTCAAACTGAAGCTAACTCAGAGATCTACAAATGTTACAGAGCTCAGCTCCGTAGTCGCTGTTTTCGGGCCCAAAAGAGGTCATCTGATAGGAGTTTCGGCCTGTTTATGTTGAGGATGTGATTTTGACCAAAAAGTGCGTCAACATGTTTGCCCCCCAGAACATATCTTGCTGGTACAAGGAAGATGTGTTCTGGATAATCTGAGAAATCCAAATTCAGAATGCTACGATCACGCCGGATCGTATTAAGGCCAGAGAAATCCAAAAAAACCAGGAGTTTGTACCTGCAAGAAGATAAAACAAACAATGCAAGAATATTTCCTAGATGGCCTTACCGGAGTAAACCATCCGAGGAGATGTTAGAGGGGTTCCAAGACGGCCTTACCAGAGTAAGACGACCAAGGAAGAGCAACGAAGGTTCCAAGACGGCCTTACCGGAGTAAGACGACCAAGGAAAAGCACATGAAGGTTCCAAGATGGCCTTACCAGAGTAAGACGACCAAGGAAAAGTACATGAAAGTTCCAAGACGGCCTTACCGGAGTAAGACGACCAAGGAAATGCCATGAAGATTTGTTTATACTGGACGGATCCAGTTAGGAGCCGGAGCTCATGTGCACACTGGACGGATCCAGTTAGGAGCCGGAGCTCAATGCTTATTGCTAATTCATGAAAACGCAGCGGTCGTTTGCCGGACACGACTGGAGACCACAAGTAGGTTCCGTGCGTGTGGGCTGATGTGACGGCTCTTATTACATGCAGCGAAAACGAAGGAGGGCGAGAAGTCGCCTAAAAACCTAAAGACATGAACTGTGAACCGGAGTTCAGCAAACTGAAGAGATCCGCTGAGTGGGATCAGCGAATGATAATCCCGCGATTGCTCGATCCAGGATCGTTCCCTCTTTGGGGAATAGGTGGTGGCAACGCAGGCGTAGGCGTTGTTGGTCGAGTGACATATTCGGGTAGCTCTCCTCGTCTGACCCGATCCTCAATAAGATCTCGCAGATGTCTGCAGTCATCAGTGTTGTGACCGTCTATGTCATGAAATATGCAATGCCTGCCAGAATTGCGTTGTGCTAGCGTGGACTCCCTCTTGGGAGGTCTCGGATAGGAGGCAGCACCTCCTGTATCCATGTATATGTTGCTCAGAGTATCATTCAGTTCAGTGTATTTGTCGTATCTGGACCCTCTCCGGGGTGGAGCATTACGATCATTTGTAGCAGGGGTCTTTCCTTTACCCTTGTCATTGCCTTTTCCAGGATTGGGCGGTTCTCCATCTCCGAGCATATTGACTTCGAGGGTTTTCTTCTCGGAGGTTGCATCTTCTTCCCGCAGAAATCTATCTGCTTCAAGGTAGAATTCGCCGAGATTTCGCGGTGGATCTCGGTACAAAGATTTTTTGAACTCCGAGTTATCTAGAACGGCGGATACTGCTGCCATCAGTACCATCGATGGTTCAGGACGATCAACTGATGCTGCTGCAACGTTAAATCTTTCCAGGAATGAACGCAGAGTTTCTCTGGGCCTCTGCTTGATTGTGGTGAGTGACATGACGTTCTTGGGTCGTGCGATATGGACACGAAATTGTTCAATGAAGCGTGCGACCAACATGTTCCAACTGCTGATCGATTCTGTTTCCAGCTGCCGAATCCACATGGCGGCTATGTCAGTTAGAAAGAGGGGAAAACATTTAGCCATGACGTTTTCTGATGCCGATTGAACTTCCATATGCCATTTGTAACGCATGAGATGCACGGTAGGATCTGTCCTGCCGTTGTAAGGCTCCAATTGCGGAAGTTTGAAATCTGGGGGATTGCGAGAATTCCTGATTTCCTGTGTGAATGGGTTGTGATTGACGTCGTCCACGTCATTCTGATAGGTGTGGCCTCTCGAGAGGCGTTGAATAAGATCAGCGAGTCGATTGCCCTCAAAAAGCTGTTGTAAACTACCAAAATCAGAGCTGGTGCCCCCAGCGTTGAATGCAGAAGAAGTTGGAAGCTGTTGGTGAGCCGTTGCCTGGGGATCGCGTCTCGTGGATCGCGGATCGAGGTTGGTGAATCGTGGATCAGGTGGAGCGAACCGATCCAGTCTGGGATCGTGGAGTCCATCTCGCGAAGCGGGTTCGTGGAGTATAGCTCGTGAGTCCAGGTCGTGAAGCCGGGGGGGCGATCCGACTGGGTCCAGGAGGTAGGTCACGAACCGGTTGTTGTTGAGCAGGCGGGAGCGAGTTGCTGGGATCGCCTCGTGAGTTTGGAAGTGCACCACGATCCGGTTCGCGGTCCAGGGGCGCGTCACGAGATGGTTGATGCTGTTGAGGAGAAGGAGCTCGCAATCCGGTGTTCGCCTGAACTGGAGCTGAAGTCGGTTGAACCTGAGCATTTCCAAGAGTTAGGGGGTTGCCCCCGAGTCCGAGTGATGCACGATCCGTCTCATTGGCTTCATTTCCAGCGTTTTGAGCGTTGCTCGGCCTTCCATCCATCCGAGCGAAGAATTCGTCCATCATTTTCTGTTTTTTTTGGAGGAGATCATCTTGCCTTGCCGTCTGGTCTTTCAATTCAGCGAGAACTCCGTCCATCTCGTCTCTAGTCATGTATGCTGATGGGTCTTCATGGGAGGAAGCCTCCAGGCTTGCCTCGTTTCTCGCGCCTTCAGCGTCAGCATCTTCGGCATGAGCGGAAGTTCCAGTTTTCTTCCTTTTGATTGCCATTGAGTTTCCTTTCAAGCTAGAAGTTGAAGTTTTTGTGTGCCTCCCTTCCTGGCGCGCCAAAATGTTAGACCAAAAATTGGGCCTAACACCCAAATGCAGATCGCAGATCACAGAATGCAGAAAAGAGTAAATAAAGAGGAGACACACAAGGTTTTTATAGTGGTTCGGCTGTAGATGTAGCCTACGTCCACTTTATAATCTTATTGTTATACTGACAGATTACAAGAATCAGTTATATGTAGGCACACAATCCGTGTGTTAATTTAGATTAGAAGAGGGGAATTTATGTGAAGAAGGGTGCAAAATCCCTGCACTTCAACAATGGTGGAAGCCGTGAAGAAGAATGGCCAAAAGATCCTTGAAAATGCCTTCAAATGGTGTATTTATAGCTGTAGGAGGGCTCCTGAGTTGACTGGTTCGTGATCATGTACGTGGCAGGAGATCCATAAAAGTAGGAGCGAAAGTAGCCTCGAGAACAGGTCAAAACAGTGTGCGATTCTGCAGGTCAGGAGATCGGTTCGCGGTCCAGGGTCGGATCGTAATGGGAGCTTCACGAGTCGAGGCCTGGCCACGAACTGGAGTAATGGAGTTGACGTCCACGATCGGGTCGTGGTCTGGGAGGCCACCACGAACCGGGGGGGGGGGGCGATTCGAAGAGAGGCGATCCGATGGTGCTTCACGGATCGAAGTGGGCGATCCAAAAAGGGGCGATCCGATCCGGGAAATAGCCAGTTTACACCAGTTTACGGAAACAGGCATAACTTTCAAACCGTAAGTCCGATTGAGCCAAACCGAAGCTCAAACTGAAGCTAACTCAGAGATCTACAAATGTTACGGAGCTCAGCTCCGTAATCGCTGTTTTCGGGCCCAAAAGAGGTCATCTGATAGGAGTTTCGGGCCTGTTTATGTTGAGGATGTGATTTTGACCAAAAAGTGCGTCAACATGTTTGCCCCCCAGAACATATCTTGCTGGTACAAGGAAGATGTGTTCTGGATAATCTGAGAAATCCAAATTCAGAATGCTACGATCACGCCGGATCGTATTAAGGCCAGAGAAATCCAAGAAAACCAGGAGTTTGTACCTGCAAGAAGATAAAACAAACAATGCAAGAATATTTCCTAGATGGCCTTACCGGAGTAAACCATCCGAGGAGATGTTAGAGGGGTTCCAAGACGGCCTTACCGGAGTAAGACGACCAAGGAAGAGCAACGAAGGTTCCAAGACGGCCTTACCGGAGTAAGACGACCAAGGAAAAGCACATGAAGGTTCCAAGATGGCCTTACCAGAGTAAGACGACCAAGGAAAAGTACATGAAAGTTCCAAGACGGCCTTACCGGAGTAAGACGACCAAGGAAATGCCATGAAGATTTGTTTATACTGGACGGATCCAGTTAGGAGCCGGAGCTCATGTGCACACTGGACGGATCCAGTTAGGAGCCGGAGCTCAATGCTTATTGCTAATTCATGAAAACGCAGCGGTCGTTTGCCGGACACGACTGGAGACCACAAGTAGGTTCCGTGCGTGTGGGCTGATGTGACGGCTCTTATTACATGCAGCGAAAACGAAGGAGGGCGAGAAGTCGCCTAAAAACCTAAAGACATGAACTGTGAACCGGAGTTCAGCAAACTGAAGAGATCCGCTGAGTGGGATCAGCGAATGATAATCCCGCGATTGCTCGATCCAGGATCGTTCCCTCTTTGGGGAATAGGTGGTGGCAACGCAGGCGTAGGCGTTGTTGGTCGAGTGACATATTCGGGTAGCTCTCCTCGTCTGACCCGATCCTCAATAAGATCTCGCAGATGTCTGCAGTCATCAGTGTTGTGACCGTCTATGTCATGAAATATGCAATGCCTGCCAGAATTGCGTTGTGCTAGCGTGGACTCCCTCTTGGGAGGTCTCGGATAGGAGGCAGCACCTCCTGTATCCATGTATATGTTGCTCAGAGTATCATTCAGTTCAGTGTATTTGTCGTATCTGGACCCTCTCCGGGGTGGAGCATTACGATCATTTGTAGCAGGGGTCTTTCCTTTACCCTTGTCATTGCCTTTTCCAGGATTGGGCGGTTCTCCATCTCCGAGCATACTGACTTCGAGGGTTTTCTTCTCGGAGGTTGCATCTTCTTCCCGCAGAAATCTATCTGCTTCAAGGTAGAATTCGCCGAGATTTCGCGGTGGATCTCGGTACAAAGATTTTTTGAACTCCGAGTTATCTAGAACGGCGGATACTGCTGCCATCAGTACCATCGATGGTTCAGGACGATCAACTGATGCTGCTGCAACGTTAAATCTTTCCAGGAATGAACGCAGAGTTTCTCTGGGCCTCTGCTTGATTGTGGTGAATGACATGACGTTCTTGGGTCGTGCGATATGGACACGAAATTGTTCAATGAAGCGTGCGACCAACATGTTCCAACTGCTGATCGATTCTGTTTCCAGCTGCCGAATCCACATGGCGGCTATGTCAGTTAGAAAGAGGGGAAAACATTTAGCCATGACGTTTTCTGATGCCGATTGAACTTCCATATGCCATTTGTAACGCATGAGATGCACGGTAGGATCTGTCCTGCCGTTGTAAGGCTCCAATTGCGGAAGTTTGAAATCTGGGGGATTGCGAGAATTCCTGATTTCCTGTGTGAATGGGTTGTGATTGACGTCGTCCACGTCATTCTGATAGGTGTGGCCTCTCGAGAGGCGTTGAATGAGATCAGCGAGTCGATTGCCCTCAAAAAGCTGTTGTAAACTACCAAAATCAGAGCTGGTGCCCCCAGCGTTGAATGCAGAAGAAGTTGGAAGCTGTTGGTGAGCCGTTGCCTGGGGATCGCGTCTCGTGGATCGCGGATCGAGGTTGGTGAATCGTGGATCAGGTGGAGCGAACCGATCCAGT